>CM035131.1:92332694-97132694 GCA_020205605.1 Panax ginseng
TAAGACTCCTCAAACAGTAGTCTCTACTATTCGATGAGCCTCTGTGAGTTAGACCAATCAGGTGGTACGGGGTCTTAGAAGACCTCATTCTAAGGATTTCTGTTCTAAAATAGAACTAGATTAGTAGTCCCTGATGGCCTAGCCACGAACGAGATATTAGAGCATACTCATACCAGGCAGGTAGTACACCTTAACAGGTGAGTCCTCGGTGTATGTCTTCAGAAGGCATGCATCTGGTGCTTGCTCGAACTGTACACATTCAAAGAGGGGGCAAGCTAAACAAGCAAGCAAGCCATCCAAGTTTATTGAGTCGGAGGTTAGAAAGAACTTGGAAGTTTCCCTGTGACTAACTTGGGGGAAAGTGAGGAAGAAACAGATGTAGAAATAGAAACCCCAACAACGGAAGAAAGGGGGGAACGGCCGGCCCGTAGATCTAAAAGGATCCATCCATAGGCCTGACCGGATATCGTTTATCCACAAACAAAACAAAAACGAAACGGAGAGCGAAAGACCTTCTTTAAATACCAGTGAGGGTATCCTGCTGTCAAGTCAATAGATATTCTTTGGCCCATGTACGGATCTCTTTTAGAGGCCTTCACGTCAAATCTGGAATAGTGAAAAAAGCATTTGATATCCGGGCTTCAAACTTGTCTAGGAAGAATGTCCCTCTAACGAAGATTCCGACCAATCGAATATTATATAACAACGTGCGTACTTTGCAAAATTTATAAATATTACCCACAACTATAACATTATATCAAATTCATTCCATAATATTTAAAATGATATTTTTAGAAAAATCATCTTTATTAAAAAGTTGGGGTCTTACACACTTTGTAAGTTATTAGATTAGTTGAACAAGTAACAAATGGCTAGCAAGCTCCTTCTATTTATAGAATTCACAAGGTAAGGGTAGTTTAGTCAATATAACATCCCACCTCCTTAAGCCACCTCCTTACTATTCATTACTTAATTAGCACAACACTTATCTCTTGCTTGTCCATTACACCTAATACTTGGTCATCACATATTATACTTGATTACCAAGATTAACCATATTAACATGGTTTGCCCCATGGGTCACTACAACTCATTGGATCCTAGCTTGGGCTTAGATTAACTTAACTTTTGGGCTTGCATTAATAAACACTAACTTGTTCATTAATTAACATTTGGGCCTTACCATTAATTCACTTGGGCTTGTACAAATTCCTAACAAGTCCTACAAGTCCAATATCATTTCTCAATACATATCACGTATTGTTTACTTTATCATTCTCGTATTCTAACTCATATACAACTTCATTATATACGATATACTGTCATTCATACGAACTCATATAATACTTCATATTATACTCGTATTCATTACCTCGTACAATACTCATGTATCATACGATTATTACTTAACTCATTAATAATTCGCTTTCCTTAACATTCTAAATTTAAGTCCGCAAGCGAAATATTGCGTTTTCCATACTTAGATTATTATTACATAATCCATCTTACCTTGACATTCTATCATTACATATTTCTCAAAAATTCAAAAATAATTCCTGAGCAAATACCGATGACTATTGTTTTTCGAAAAATTTCTCGGAAAACTTTCATTTTCGTCTTGGAAATTCAAACACTTTAATTCCTTCACGTAGCTAAAATACTACGACATTCCCACATCATTAGGTTATACAATGACAACCATCTTGATAACACATAGATTATAATTTTATTTATTATTTAATTTAATAAAATTATTTTACAATAAAATCCAAATTTCTCGGTCGTTACACAAACACAAAATACGACTTCCATTCCGAGAATTTCACGAATTCGACGCTTAACGTCCAATCGTGTGAATTCCGGCATAACTTCGTTACTAATGATTTGATCATTGTTTTAAATGGATTCTAACCATTATATGAACATTTTAAACTACTTATTACATTAACTTATTTTCAAATTAAGTTTTGACTTATTCTTCACAAGTTCACGACTTATCAACTTATAACTTATATGATTTCATTTACCTATGACTTATTATTGATTTAAGTCCTTTACTCAATGTTCTCATATCATATCAAACATGCTAACTTCATATGACAATCATATGATAAGTTCATCATAAGTTATCAACTTATTTAGATTCAAGTTGCTTATTTATAAATTATTCGGCTTAAGTTCATTCATTAGTCAAATCTTACATGTTCTTAACATACATGTTTATTTTATTACACTTCTCTTATCATCCTACAATGATAGAGATGGAAGAATATTGGACACACGATCATTACCATTGATGAACTAGTTCTTCTTCTTGGAAAATCTAACAAAGGAAGCTTTGACTTAAAAGTGCTTATTCTCTCTAACCAATAAGTTACTTTATATTTGGAAGTTGTTAGTGTTTTGAATAATGAATAAATGTCTAGCAAACTTCCTCTATTTATAGGCTTGACAAGGTGAGGGCATTAGGGTCAATAACACATCCCACCTCCTTACTAACCTCCTTATTATTCATATCTTAAGCCCTAAGTAAACTTGCTAGCCACATTAATTTCTTGATCACCACATAAAATTCTTGCCCATCAAGTCTATCCATGGGTTGCACCATGGATCCTAATTTGGGCTTTAATCCACTTAGCTTATCTCAAACCTTTGGGCTTACATTAAGTTACTATGGGCTTTAGCTTACTAATTACGTGGGCTTGCACATTCAATTTTTATTGGACTCTACCAATTTATTAACAATCCTACAAGTCTCACTTAATTAGCTAAAAGCCTTATATCATAAACTATACGTATAATTTTCGTATTCTATCTCATATATTAATTCGTAATATACGTTATCTCATTATTCATACTTATTCGTACAATACCTCGTATCATACCATCATTACACTTTCTTCTTAACGTTTTAATATTTCTAACGTTCTCAAATTAAGTCCGCATGTGAAATATTATGTTTTCCATACCTATATTATTATTACATAATCCATCTCACCTTGATATTATAACGTTACGTATTTCTCGGAAGTTCAAAAATAATTCTCGAGCGTAAATCGATGAATAGTGTTTTTCAGAAAATTTCTCGAAAAACTTTTATTTTTATTTTAGAAATTCAAACACTTTAATTCTCCCACGTAGTTAAAATACTACGACGTTTAGATTTTTCTAGGTTATAGAATGACATTCATCTTACTAACATATAATAATAATAAATATATTATTTTATTCATTATTAAAAGTATTTACAAAATGTTCGATTTTCTGGGGCGTTACACTACGGGCCAAGGATATTCGTGTTTTCAATAATGGTCATGATTATACCGAATAATCCCTAGTTATAATCATACCAACAACTGTCCATCAATGAACTACAGGCCAATGAGGACTTTTACCACATCATTCGTTACATTACGGTCATGATTATACCGAATAATCCCTGGTCATAATCACACCAAGTCCATCTATGCACGTAAGCCAAAGATGACTTTCATCACAATATAAGCATGAGGATGATGACAATGATATAAGCAATAATCAAACGAAATCAAATCAAACGAAATGAAGGATAAATATTAAAGACTTTAAATTTATCCAGAGTTTAAAAATATCCAAATTGTCAACATGATACTGCTTTGTAGAGTAAAATTCAAGAGTAATATTCATGTACCAAAAATAATTTGGACATAAAAGAAATATATTTTTCGGGTAAATAGTACCCCATGAATAGTACCTTGTGAATAGTACTTCGCGAATAGTCTCTCGTGAATAGTACCCCGACATGAAAAGTACCCCAAATACCCGAGTGAATAATATTCGGGTGAATAGTAATTGGATGAATAGTAACCCGTGAATAGTAACTCATGAATAGTACTCCGGCATGAAAAGTGTCCCGAATACCCGAGTGAATAGTAACCCGTGAATAGTAACTCGTAAAAGAAAAATACCAAAGAAAATGATATTCCGTGATTTAGTACAAAAGAAATGATATCTCATACAGTATAATAGAATATCTTAAACTCGCAAATAGATTTTCACCGCCATGCGTTAATCCACGAGATGATCATTTCCACAATTTAATAAAGAATGAATACGAAGGATCATTCACCATGCATCTGGTAATCCACATAGACATGTTATCCAATGAATAATAAAGAATGGAATAATGAAGAATTCACCATGCATGCAGTAGTTCGCGTAGACAGGTTATTCCAACAGAATAATAAAGAATGGAATAACAGAAGAATTCACCAAGCATGCGATAGACCGCATAGACAGGTTATTCCAACAGAATAATAAAGAATGGAATAACAGAAGAATTCACCAGGCATTCGATAGACCGCACAGATAGGTTATTCCAATAGAATAATAAAGAATGGTATAACAACCCTTATTAATATTGAAAGAAATAACTCTCTTCATGAATATGAAAGAAATAATACCCCTTACTATAATAATAATATCCCTCACCTTAGAAGAAAATTGGATATTGGAATAGTGAGGTAGCAGACTTCTCTTCTTCTTTCTCTCTATAATTTCTCTCTATAATAATTGCTCTATAGCTTTAGTGAATTGGTAAAAAATAATGAAGGAATTAGCTTCTATTTATAGGAAAATATAGTTTCCATAATTACACATTTTGGGGCTCGAAATATTACAGTATAATACCTTCATCTTTTCCTTCATTTTTAATTTAGTCATGCAAGTATTATCAAACTTGCACCACCTCCCCTAATAGTAAACCATGTGAATCAATAGTAAATCATGTGACTCAATAGTTCTAAACATGTGAAAAATTGAAGTATAGTATAGTACCTTCATCTATACCTCCATTTTTAACTTAGTCATACAAGTATTATCAAACTTGCACCAACTCCCCTAATAGTAAATCATGTGAATCAATAGTACACACATGTGAACACATAATTATAAACATGTGAATTAATAGCAATTAATTACTCATTTATCCGGTGAATTACCCAATTGGTCAATATAACCTCCAGACATCAATTATTATCGAAATAAATATCGATTTCCACTAACACTAATAATTCCCACACAATGGAACTATCAATTTCATCTTTAATCAACACGTACTTATTCATCATTATATTATAATGCACAATATTTAACAACCAGGTCGTTCCCAGGAAAGAAGGGGCTTTCTGATAAGGATTTCTCTTTATTGGCGAGCAATTAGGTGACCAAACCTCTCCTTGACAGAACTTCTAGACATTATCAATATTACAAATAATAATATGAATAACTTTGTCGTCTCAATTATTGATTTAAAAATATAACATATTATATGAGATGATCTTTGTGACAATAATTAAATCAATAATATAGAGAGATATGATCAAAGAATTATCGTAGCAATAATTGAGTATAACTGAGTGACTTCTTACGTAAACATCAATAATCAATACCGTGTGCTACTATGAAACCACGCGTATTACTGTACTTTTACTACCGGGTAGTTCAACAGTTTTAACGGTAACACTTTCGTCGTTATTTTTATAAAAAGATAATTCTGTCGTTTTCTTGCTACGACAATACTTCCGTTGTGGGGTCGATCAATGATTGTGCCGCCGTACATATATTCCCTATGAAAATGAATATTCCCCGACACAACGAATAACAACTTGCTTACTTTGTAAAATTTTCAAATATCACCCTGAACTTTAATCCTTTCTTAGTTTAACCATTTACTAAATAAAATAATAATTATAAGAAAATTGAATATTTTCATTTCATACTTTTGGGATCTCACACAATACAACTGTTAGTTATTAAAATAATATAATATATTTATTATATAAGATTTTGACAATATCCAACAATCTCCCCCTATTTTTAAAATCATGTAACTTTATTTTGTCAACTTTCTTCTCTCACTTTAGGCGTAACATACATAAGTAAGACGTGTCTTTCTATTTGAACTTTTACATAGTCTATATCACAAAATATTAAAATTCTTAGTAGCTGTGACGCTCCCAAATTCGGGTATCTTCCAACCCGAGTCTGGTGCTACACGATACTATAACATTCACATAAATCCAACCTCAAAAGCTTAATGATACAATTGTAATCTCTATATTATTACATCACATCTTCTCAATCCCAATTTCTGTAACCATTACATGTTCTTACATCATAATAATTCACATTACAATAATAATATTAATCTATTTCAAGATCTTATATCCATCTTCGTCTTCCTTCTTCTATCCTTAATGAATTCTTCAATACATTTGTCCTTAACTGAAATCATATAGTTTGAGAAAGTATGAGCATGAAATTGCCCAACAAGTAAAGTATTTCAACAACAAAATCAATAATTATATGATTTCATTCAACAATTGAAAAATAGTTGTGAACTACTTCAAATAAGTTGGAATAATACACAAAATAAACTAGATTACAATTTTTTTGAACTTTTAAAACATTTTTGAAACGACATAATGATCATTTATATAAGATGGTCGTCGAACAACAACTTTATTTCTTCTTTCTTTATTTCATTAAAAAGGATAACATAGGCGTTAAGACCATAAATCCTATATAACTTACAAGTACATCCAGAAGATCAACCTGTAGTGTCATATATTGTACAACACTCATCCATTAAACATATTTACATTTAAATTTTGACACCTTACGTGCCAGTCAAAAACTCGACTAAATACATTTATTCGATTAAGTTCAAACTTACCTTTGAATCAATATCAAAGCAATTGGCATTAGATTTCTTAGCTTTTCATTATTAACATTGGTTTGTTTAAGTTCAAACATACCTTTGAATCAATACCAAAATAATTGGCGTTAGATAGCTTAACTTTTCACAAATAACATTTTAAAAGATTTATTAACAAATTCATAAAATATTTTAGCATTTGGCTAGTCGAACAATGGCATCAACATTATCTTAAACAGTTTATATCATAACATCGCTTGAATACTGATACAAATACTAAAGATTTTCATAAGCATGTAATTCACATGATCGTAAAAGAGTTGTGTTCATTTTATTTTAAAACATCATATAAGCTTCATAAGAACATAATCAAATGAAGTAAACACTTACTCAAATAAATCAAAGTAAGTTTAAAAAACATGCCTTAAGCATTCTTCTATAAGTTTACGCTAATTTTTCCTGTCAAACGGTCTACACAGTTACGAAGTCCTACACATACCAATTAAGCACATACTTGATGTCAAACATTGGTTTATATTAACTTCACTTCTTACTTTACATGTCTGCATCATTTGACTCGGAATACTTTTCAAGTTTATTATTACTTGTTATAACATTTTGGCTTTCATTTTTCAAACGCTCATTACAACCTTTGTAAACACTTAAGTCATATGCTTTTGCATATGCTCAATATGATCTCTATATCTTTTATAACATTGATTGATTTAATTAAGTGTTTTACGTCAACTTTCCTTACTATCGTATTCATTCATTTCATTAGACTCAAGTTATACTTCGAGTTTATTATCCTTCGTTACTTATGATCTTATTATTAAAATCAAACTTTATTCTGTTCATTCCATTCGTTATGGTTTCCTAACATTTATACGTTGTACTTCCATCTTCACTACGCAAACATTCAAGCCTTACTCTCAAATGTACTTTCAACATGTTCGTTCTGCGTATACTAAATATTTACATCGTTTTACGTAATTTATGTGTAATATCATTCATCTTTCCTATTAACGTTCAACCTCTGGTTAACGTTTTAATCACTTGCTATTGTGATACATTAGTTGAACATTTATGTTCTTAATTACTCTTTACAATTCCCCTCTTTCTGTATTGTAAACAAACTTTTCTGCGTGACGACCTGGCCCGGCGTTGCGACGCTTGGTTTTGCCTTTAAACCGGTGTTGTGGCGCCTGCCTTAACCGGACATCCTACTAATTGGCACTGCGGCGCTAATTTTGAACTAGAAAGCCAGCTCTACAGCGCCGGTTATGGGAAAATGTTGCCCAAATCAGTTTTTTATAAAAATGATTCTAGCGCTCACTTCATTAACTCGTAGCTTCGTAATCCCATATCAGAATGAGTCCATTCTCGAGCCTAATTCTAGCTTTCACAACATACTTCAAATTAATCAGGAAAAAATTTATTTCTGAATCCATTAACTAGCCTATTCATCGGCTTGAAAGTCCTTTGACATTTACTTTCTTAACTTAACATTCTTGACATTCGTTCGTTCGTTCTTCATAATTTTCTCATCCTAACCCGTATTAAGTTCGTTCTTGATTCCAAGAATCATATTTTTCGTGCTTTACAATGTTTTTATGAAACCCTACATATTCGGGTTCATTAACTCATATCATAACTTCGTTTGGAAGTCATAACAAACCATATTAACATCTTTTACTTAGATTTTTGCCAAAAATTCGTTATAGCTTGTTCTTAATCCATTTCACACGAAATTTACAAATCTAACTACGAATGATGGTTTTAAACTTGTCCATCAACAATATCCTATGGATGGTTTTCAATTTATCCATCAACAATATCCTACAAATGGTTTTCAATTTGTCCATCAACAATTTTTACTACGTTCTTTGTTCGTTCTTCATTTTTAATCGTTATTTTGATTACGATTCACTTTGAACACATAATTTAATGTTTTAAATATGCTAATTCTTCCTTATTTCTCTGGGACAACTATATGATTCCAACGAATCATCTAACCACCAACACAACACTTCATAACATGCTAGAAAGCGATTAAAGGATGAAAAGTTTGAGTTTCTTCGTTATTACCTTATGATTCTTCTCGTTTCTTTGTTAACAAATGACTTGGTCTTACATTTTATTCCTAGAGGCTTGTTAATCCTAGTCTCTAACTTCCTCTCGTTAATTATCTAGAGTTTTCTCTCTTGGATTTGATGACTTTGTGAAGAATGAAGAGAAATAGCTTGGTATTTAAAGAAAACCAAGACTTAGGGAATTTTGTTCATTTGGTTGGCTTATTACACTTTTCCACTGGCTTATTACACTTTAGTACCAAGCGTATGCCTTATACACTTATTCTTTTTTACTGTCCGTACTTGGCTTTTCAGTACTTTTGTTCCGTATAAACACTATTTTATAAATCGGAAAGTTTATCCAAAAAGGTCCATTTTTTGGTGAATAGTGTTTTTGACGACCATTTCTCAAAAAATGGTTAGACGATCAAAATGTCGATAATATTATTTTTCGTATTTTCCCTATTTCATCTTATTACTACACATTTTTCGAGAAAAAACTTTTATTGGATAATATGACTTTTCACGACATATTACCGGTAAATCTTGAAACAGAATGTCGTTAAGACATATGAAGCTCCCAAAAGAGCTTAGGGTTAAACCTTAACTCATATCGTTCTTCAAGTGAATAGTGTTTTTTACACAAACTTTATCGAAATTTTTTTTTTGTCATCTTCAAAATTCTTACTCATTAAATCATACAGATAACCAAAATACTCCCATATTAACATCATCCTAGGTCATAAAATAACAATTAAACACATAATACAAATAACATTCATCAAATATTATTTTATTCATTAATATTCTATAAAACTTAAATTTTAAACTAAATGGAATTTCTTAGTCGTTACAGTAGTATTAGCTTTAAACTAGGAAATCTTAAAGCAATATTCTGCACAATAGACATATATTATACCCCTTATAGTTTATGAAACCCAACACATTAATGGCCTTGTGTATATCTCTTGGGTTTCATAAGTAACTTAATTAGAGACAAACCTTAAGTCTCGCAGAAGTGGCCCCACTTCCTTCACTTACATAGGTGAATCTAATCAAATGCATTTGTATGACCTGCATCTTCCATACTGTACATAGATTCATTAAAGGTTTATGCTACCTTCTTTACTCTCCATACAAGTATACACTAACTTTGAGATTATTTCGAAGGGTTTCTTCTTCATACTTGTCTAGTGTATAGTTGGTTATTACTATAAGTATTTTCCCATTGAACTAATATACTAGATGTTACTCTAGTATTTAGTTGGATTCCACTTATAGGTTATGTGACACCCCCAAATCCTTGTACTCAAATTTCTCACAGATTTGGTGTTCACTCTCCAGAATAATAACATCTAACTACCTAAAGCTAAGGATATAAATGAAACTCATAACTTATATAGAAATCATCCCATTAAAGGGTTACAACATTATAATTAAATCAATCCTAGGTCATCTAACCTTAAATACATCAAATGCGGAAATATAACATAATTTAAATAAGTCTTATAAACATTCTCAAATAAAAGTAAACAAGTCTTCATCACTTGTTCAGCTTGCCCTTGCCTTTACTAGTGGAAGGCTCGTCAATTCTTTCAACCTTAGCTGCAATGTTATTATGTAAGAATGAGAAAATAATTGCCCACAAGTATAACAATAGCAATAATAATAACATGCCAGTTGTAAGACCCTAACTTTTTATGAATAAAGATTTAATTTTCTCTAAATATTATTCTGAATAATAAGGTGTTGATTTGATATAATGTTATAGTTATGGGAGATATGTGAAAGTAGTATGCATACAAGCCAATCATGTATGATAATAAAACATATACTTTGTAATCAATATTATTTATTTATTAATAAAAGAATTATTTATTAAAGGCATTTAATTATCTACATGGTGCTGTTTTAATGATATGTGATAAACCCATAGTTTTAAGCAATGCTTTTAGAAACATGATAAAATCATGCTAATGAGATCTAAATTCTTATATAGCTTAAAACTAAAATGTTCTCAATCAATGGATTACTAAAAAGGGGATTAGTGAATCCAGATAAATTGGTACGTATGTTACTTGCTCATTGGATGAGGATGATCGATCTCATGATCATTTGTTTGGAGACACTAAAGCAAGTATGTAGGTGCTTATTAGAGAATAAGTTCACTGAACGTGACTCGCAAGGAATACCTAATGGAGTTTTACTTGCCTGTCAATAGGAATTCCTGTAGTGATAGTAGTACAAGTAATCCTTAGACTTGAGATCATCATAGTATCTTGTATATAAACATTTACACTTTGACTTATTCCTTAAGACCTTTTATGGTATATCAAAGGGTATGCTTGGGTGTAATAAGTTATATATGGAGATAATGAATGATCAATAAAGAATCTATCACTTCTAGTAAAAGAAGAGAAATGTCCTATGTGATTCGATAAATGATAACCCAGGAATCCTTGGCCAATGTGGAATGAAATTAGAAAGTAGTTTCTAATTTACATTCATTAGGAGTTGTGCATTTGGAAATCGAAATACATATAATTAAATAAAATAAGAATTGACAGTAATTCCATGTCTTTTATGATTAATGTTGAAATCTATATTATCTGGAAAAGTCGTTGATCGCTAGGGAGACTTATCCCTATTGTAGAATAAATATTATTTATTTAAATAAATAAATAGTTTGATTTATTTATTTTAATAAGATTAGAATTGTTCTAATTGATTTATTCACAACCGGTTTAATATAGAGAACCTAAAGTGACACACCATAAAAGAAAGAATAATTATTTAAGAAGTTAATGGCATAATTGTAATAATATGTTTAGTATATTTAATTTAATCTATGGTGATAGAATAAATTAAATAGCTTAATATTTATTATTTAATATTTTAGAAATATTAAATATAAATTAATAAGAGGAGTCTTATTAATATTTTTACAATTATTATTATTTTTAATTTTAAAAGAGTTTAGGAATTAATTTAATATAAGTACTCTCATTTATTTCTAATAGGATTAGGAGGCAAAATTAGTTAAAGGAGTTTAATTAATTATCCCTAATAAGATTAGGGAGCCCAATTAATTAAAGAAATAATACCTTATTTTAATTAAATAAGGTTACCTAATATCTTTATAAGAGGAGTCTTATATCAGATATCATATATACATGATTTCAATTGTTGGAGAGTATGCCCCCTTTTTCTATAGAGATAGGAAAAACTAAGGTTTGAGCCAATACACCAGTCTTCTTTCTTGGTGGATCACCTCTAGAGGCCATACACTTGGGTGTCTAACATTGATCAAAGGAAAGAATCTACCTGGAGATTCAAGAAAATCGCGGAGAAGTAGGAGTTGAACTCGTACCTGTGGAAGCTCGTATCTACAAGGGTATGATTCCATTACTTCTTATTCTTCGTTTTAATTAATAATATGCATAAAGGATGATTCGGGTAATTGGTTTGTGAAAAGTTTTAAAATCTGATTTAACTTTGCTTTCGATATTTTTGCAATTTGATTGCTACTTTGATCTTCACAAAACCTTACAGTGGTATCAGAGCCAAACTTTTATGCAAATTATTAATTATTTTGATTATATATATATATATATATATAGGTATGTATTTAGAATAATTTATTGTATAAAATTAGTATTTTATGGAAAAAAAATTAATTTCGCGAAACCGCTGTCCGTGGCTGATTTTTTTTCTTTCAAAAAGCTGATCATGATTCCTGTCATGCATCACTGATTTCATTTATATTATATATATATATATATATATAGTGTTTAATATTATATATATTATACATATGATTGTAACAGGGCTATATATATAACATGTTGCAATAGTAACTGTAAGGATTTTCATGACTTCAGGATCATGAATAATCATATATGATTAGTAATCATATATATTTTTATATATATAATAATAGTAATCGTGATTCGTGGCCAAGGGTCCCCAGGATCAGGTGATTCGTGGTATTATATATATATATATATGATCACATATATATATATATATATATATATATATTAATTTTTAATAATTTTATAATTAAAATAAAGAGTTTATTTTAATCTTGAAATTGGATTTTATGCAATTTAAAAATGCCCATTAAATGATACTCATATATATATGGAATGATTTTAATTTATAAGATGAATGTTTTATTTATTGATACATATGATAATATGTATGATAATAAATGAGATTGATTATGGACTATTGACAAATGTGATTGGATTTATTTTGGCTGGATGTTTGAATGAATGAGTTTTATTAAATGGGGTCTGCGTACCTCGTCTTTTCTGGTTTTCTTCTTGATGTAAATTCTATCCCTCTCCTATGTATTTTCCCTTAACTGTTGATCAAAGTTTCTATTTAAATTAAATAGTTTATGTAATAGGATTAGTTAAATTTTTCTTCTTCTGAAGAACCGGAGATCAAGGAGCGTTTGAAGACTTGTTTGTAATGGAGCCCTAGTTTAAATGTAATAGTTATATTTAAATGTTTATTCTTGCACACTAGGGTTTGACCTTTTGGTTCACTTGGTGGCTCTAGTGAACCAAACTAGAATAAAAATCCATAATCAATCCGGGTAGAATATAGTATTCTATATGTGCATGCTAGTATTAATATATATATATATATATATATATATATATATATATATATATATTTGCATGTATTAAACAAGATGAGACTAATAATAACAAACCCCTTAATGAAATTATATTAAGTTGTAACGTTTAAAGATATTTGGAATATCGGTACGCTTTCTAGCATGATAAAATAATAGAGCATTGAATATTTAATATGAGTTTGTTGTGCACACACAAGGCGAGTATTAAATATTTGAGATGTTGTTTTTATTACATATGATATTTATAAGGAATTGAACATTATCGCTTTGTTGTGCACACACAAGGGCTGTATTTTTCTCTTCACTTATATGGAAATACTGGGTATGACTTAACTTAAATCATCTTAGTTCGGATGTGCACACTGTGACACCCCCAAATCCAGGTACTCCATTTCCACAGAATTTGGTGCTCATTATCCAAAACCATTACATCTAACTACCCATCAATAAGGATAAAGACATAATTTAAATAACTTAAACAATAATCTTTCCCATTAAAGGGTTACATCATCTCAAATTAATCCCAGGTAATCTAACTTTAAATTTATTACATCAGTTGCGGAATACATCATAAAATTAAAATAAGTTTGGTAACATCAAACATTTAAATAATTTTTCATAAGTCTTCAGCACTTGGACAATTTGCCCTTTCCTTTGCTAGTAGACGGCTCATCAACTTTCTCCACTTTAGCTGTAGTGTTAATTGCAAGAGTGAGCAAACAAATGCTCACTGATATATAGAAAGTAGTAATGATAGCAACATCAGAGTGAACAACGAAAACAGAACAATAAAGAACTTGTTCTATGAATCAAAATAGAAAACACGTTCGAACTTTAATTATATGAGGGTCTTAAGACCACAAACTATGTCCCCGGTAGTTAGGTATTATTACCCAACCTTAATAGTCATTTAGACTATACAGACCCTTTTTAACGTACTTAGGGGTATCAGCCCTTTGTACCATGTATTGTGCACAAACATCTAAACGTTACACGTACAAAATCCATTATGTTAGGGTTGTTCGTCTCAGTTTGAATTTAGAATTTCCGCACTAAAGAAGTTTAGTTTGGAATTAGCTTGTCAGTGTTTCTAGAATTTTAGAACATTATTCAATTATAGATTAACTTAATCAACAAGAGTTTGCTTACTAATTGAAGGTCTAATACAAGAATGTATAACCGAACAAGGCTATTAAAGTCAAATGTCGGATATCAACAATATATAATTGAATAAATATGATATACATGCAAAGTACTGTATCCAAAAGAGTTAGAACAATCTCATTTCAATCGACGTATCAGAACAATATATGCTTTGTATAATAATTAGGAAAGTGAAACTCGCTCGATTTAATGAATTAGGTTACAAGAGCTTATATATACATACGCAAGATAGATTAGGCTTGCTCAATTTTAAGAACTTGTACAATAATAATATAGGAATGGAAACTTGCATTCAATATGAAAAGAATGAAGTTAGAAAGCTTGCTCAATTGTAAGAGATAAGGTTTAGAAACTTTCTCAATAATAACAGGGTAGAGTTAGAAAACTTGCCTTGATTGTAAGCTACACAAATATAAAATAATCTCCAATTACCCTATATATATCATTGAAATCGCAACAATAATTAGTTGTATGAATATTAGCACTATGGGTTTTAACCCATCATTTAGGTCATAACCCTAACTTAGCACCTAACCATGTAGGTTAACATACTTAACGAATCTGAAATCTCATTACGATTCAACATAACTTAATCGTTCATCTCTAACTTTTGAAAACATCACTTTTAGTTTCATTATATAACTCAATTAACAATCACTTAAAAAAATCTTTTACACTTTGCATTATAACCCATGACAATCTGTTATTGTAGTTTCTATTATGTTTTAATATCATTAACATACTTGCTTAACCAATATAAGTCCATTACACATGACCTGCAAATAGGCAGACTTCACTGTCTTAGACCACGGTATGGCGCAGCTGCGCCATACTTAAGTCTGGGGCCAGTGCGCCATTTTTGGCCTTGGCACTAAGCGCATAGCCCACGTACCGGTGCACGACGAGAACGAAGTTTTAACAACAAATTGCTCCATTTTTAGCCCAACTAACACGAATTTCACCATCAAATTAGTGAAATTAGCACATCCAATTGACATGAAACTAACGCAAACAGGTTTCCTCACATATTCATCGACTTAGAACAATCAAACATGAAATTAAACTAATTTAATTCTTTAAATTTTATGTTTTCTCATGATAACTCTATTTTTGACACCTTTAGCGAATTCGATCACCACGAATTCGTTTCCTAATTAATTGACACAATTCGAACTACACCGCTTTCGTTTTTTTAACATATAAACATATTCTAACGTCAAATTGCAGATTCTAACACACATTAAGAATGAAATTTTGTACTTTCTAAGCCATATTATATGAACATAAACACTGTGATTTTTTTCCTTTTTCTTCCTACACCCAATTTACACGACTCTGATACTTTAAACAACACTCATATATGATAATTAACAGATTCTACAACATAACACACATCCTATAATCAACGTTTGAACAACAAATCCACAAAAAATTAATTTGTAGAGAACTTAAATAAAAACTAAAAATTTGAAATTTAGGAATGAATTATACCTTAATCCTCTTGATTATATGCTAGCACAAGATGGTGAATCTCTCCTTCCTCTTGGCAAAATCACAGAGATTACCCTGCCAATTTCTCACTCTCAATACTATGCGTTTCCTTCTTCTCTATATCTCTATGTTATCAAGCCTCAAGAAAAAAAATAAGACGCGTTGAAATATACTAACTCCCACTTCCCCACTAACGCCAGGTAAAAACCCAACCGGTAGCGTCAGTTGAATAAGCCAAAGGCCACAAGGCCTTGTTTGGCTAAGCACATACTCCCAACTTGATTATTTTTATATTATTTATATTATATAGTTACTTTGTGTCACACTTTAGTTAATTTAAATAACTTTAGTTTAGTTAATTTAAATAACTTATAATAATAATAATAAAAATCTTATTATCATTATACTTATAATTAATAAATAATTATATATCCAATTTAATTAATAAATTAGAAACATCACTTTATTTAATTTATTTATTTTCTTTAAATTAAACAATTCATTTAGTTTAATTAAGAAATTAAGCAATTGATTTAATTTAATTATTTCCTTAAATTAAATCTATTAGATAAAATTATCATTACTCAAGTTAATTAACATTAATCAATTTAGTTACTAAATTACATCACCACAATACATTAATTATTTATTTTCCTCAATAAATAAATTATTTAAATATTTATTTAATTCAATAAATATTTAAATTAAATTATAAATTTCTCGATTGTTACACATACACTTGACCATTATGATTTAAGAGGCAAAATATAAGGAGTTACATGATGATGTAATTGACAAGAGTTGTCTACCTATTTATTTATATATAGTTTGTTGTGCACACACAAGACTATATACATTTGAAATAAGATCCTTATTCTCACTAGCAAATCTTTAATTAGATATTGCCGAACTATATTTATGAGGGTAATATAGTTTGAAAAAAATAGTGGAAGATATCAATATAAATTAATACCTAATTTATTTTGGTAATTAATTAAATGAATGTTTGCTAAAATATTATCTTTTTACATGAAGAATTTTGAAAATGTCACATTCACTAATTTCACTGCGTAACATAATTGATGCTAACAAACTGACCGGACTGAATTACACGGACTGGTTAAAGAATCTGAGAATTGTTCTCACTACTGAAAAGATTTCTTATGTCCTAAATGCGCCCTGCCAGTAAAATTTGCAGAGACAATCTCTGAGGAAGAGATTGCTACTTTTAAAATAGTGACAAAATGATGCATTTGTGGCTTAATGTATCATGCTCGCATCTATGAGTAATGAGCTTCAGCGTCAACATAAAGCCATGGATGCACCTACTATGCTACTGCACCTTCAAGAGTTGTATGGTGAGCAAAGTAGGACTGCTAGATATGAAATTAGATGTGAAACATGGATCTCTGTCTGATACAATGGACACTGGTACACCATGTCTTGACACAATTTCCTTCACGTACAATTTTGCTAACCGATCTAAGGTAAATCTAATCTTAATTGGCAAAAAGTGTGCCGACTTAGTCAGTCGATCGATAATCACCCAAATAGCGTCGTAACCTTGTTGGGTCGGTGGAAGACCTACCACAAATCCATTGTGACGTGCTCCCATTTCCATTCCGGTATCTCCAACGGTTGTAATAATCCTCTTGGCCTTTGATGTTCAGCTTTGACTTTCTGAGATGTTAAGCATTTTGCCACACACTCAGCCACATCCTTTTTCATATTCGGCCACCAAAAATGATTTCTAAGATCCTGGTACATCTTTGTACTCCTAAGGTGAATCGAATATCTTGAATTGTGAGCTTCACTTAGAATTTTCTCTTTAACTTCTGGTACTGGCGGAACCCAAATTCTCCCTTCGAATCAAAGTAACCCTTCCGAATCGATTTTGAATTTGTTTTCTTCACCTTCAGATATCTTCTATTTTATCTTTTCACAGTCTTTATCTTGAAGTTGCACATTTTTTCACCATATCCACCAACGTTAAACTGTTACCTATCTGGAATAACTTTTTATCGGATTCTGTCGGATATTTAATTTCCAACTCCATCTTAGCCATTTCCAACACTAGCTTCTCTTGAGCAGTTAACATCATTAACTTCTCCCGTCCCTTCCTACTTAAAGCATCACCCACAACATTCGCCTTGCCAGGATGATAGAAAATCTCGCAGTCGTAGTCTTTGATCAGTTCCAACCATCTTCTTTGTCGCATGTTCAAGTCTTTTTGTGTAAAGATATACTTCAGAATTTTATGGTCGGTATATATCTCACACCTCTCTCCATAAAGATAATGTCTCCAAATTTTCAGGGCAAACACCACCGCCACCAACTCTAAGTCATGTGTCGGATACTCTTTCTCATAATCTTTCAACTAACGTGATGCATACACAATAACTCTACCGTTCTGCATAAGCACACAGCCTAGTCCTTTATGCGATGTGTCATATACACCACAAAATTTCCAGTATCATCTTGCAATGACAACATAGGTGTAGAGCTCAGCCTCTTCTTTAACTCTCGAAAACTTTCCTCACACTTCTCTGTCCAAACAAATTTAACCGCTTTCCTAGTTAAATTCGTCAACGGAGTCGCGATCTTGGAAAAGTCTTGAATAAAACGCCTGTAGTAACCCACCAATCCTAAGAAACTCCTTACTTTTGATGGTGTCTTCGGCGGATCCCAGTTTATTACAGCTTCAACCTTTGATGAATCTACCGAAATTCCGTCCTTGTCAATAACCTGCCCGAGAAACTGTACACGTTCCAACCAAAATTCACATTTTGAAAACTTAGCGTACAACTTCTCTTTTCTCAATGTCTCCAACGTCAATCTCAAGTGTTCAACATGTTCCTCTTTGGTTTTGGAATATACCAATATATCATCAATAAACACCACCACAAATTTGTCAAAGAATGGTTTAAACACCCTGTTCATCAAATCCATGAATGCTGCAGGTGTATTAGTTAAACCAAATGACATAACTAGAAACTCGTAATGACCATACCGAGTTCTGAACTCTATTTTTGGTACATCCTCTGGCCTCACCTTCAACTGATGATAACCACTTCTCAAGTCTATCTTTGAAAAATACCTCGCTCCCTTCAACTGATCGAACAGATCATCGATTCTAGGTAATGGATACTTATTTTTAATCGTGACTTTATTCAACTCTCGGTAATCAATGTAGAGCCGCATCGATCCATCTTTCTTCTTAACAAACAACACCGGTGCTGCCCATGACGACACACTCGGCTGAATATACTTCTTGTCGAGTATTTCTTGCAATTGCACCATCAACTTTTTCATTTCTACCGGGACCATTCGGTATGGTGCCTTAGATATCGGGGCCATTCCTGGTAGTAAGTCAATCACAAGCTCGATCTGTCGGTGTAACGAATGAATTTATTGAGTTGTGATTCTGGGGACAAAATCATTTTAAGGAGGGAAGGATGTAACGAACAAGATTTTTCTAATTAATTTTATTAATTTTAAATATTTATTGAAGCAAATAAATATTTGAGTTGATTTATTTATTGAGATAAATAAATAGTCGATGCAAGATATTGTGTAATAATTTAATTAGGAGATATGTTAATTAAATTTATGTTTAGTTATTTTATAGTTTGAAGATTTAATTTAATGAGATGATTAAATTAAATGAATTATTAAATAATTATAATGTCGTTCTAATTTAATAATTAAATTAAAGATTTATTAATTTGCTAAATAAAATTATATTTTATTATGGAAATGATAATTATATGGTAAATGATTAATTTGATTTAAGGGTTATATTAATTTAATTGTTTAAAGGTGTGACAAATAAACTATAGGATAAATAAATTATTAAAATAAGCTAAAATGGGATAATTGAGACTAGCTAAATATGGCCTTGTGTCTCTTGGTGTTTGTAACAGCTGAACCCATTGGGTTTTTTACCTGAAAATTTAAGTTGCGTATTATATTTTATATCAGTTCTTTTTCTTTACGTATTATCACTTGGTTAAGCCTAAGTCTAAAGAGAGTAGAGAAAACACAGAGGAAGAGAGAAAAGAGAGTTTTGTGAATTTGTAAGCCAAATTGGAGAGCCAAGAAGGAGAAGAAGAAGGGCGTAGCGCCCCCAAATCCGGGTATCTTACAACCCGACAGATGGTGCTATACTGTACTAACATTTATACATTCATTCAATTGAAAAGCCTCAAAAGAATGAACATCTCTTCTATATTATGAAAATAATATTTACATTGTCCCAAGTTCTAAACCCATTATAAAGGTTCTTTGTCATAATATCAATTACATTATAACATTAAACCTATACTATTACATGTATGCATTAATGATCCGCCTTTAGCTTTTCCTTTATCCTTATTCGATCCTTCGGACGTTCATACCTTGCATTGCATTCATATGATTCAAGCAAGAGTGAGCATAACTAGCTCAGCAAGTATAACAATTTCAATAAACAACATGCTTGACACACACGAATCGTATATCTTTAATAACTGAACAATAGTTATGAAGTACTATTGATAATTCAAAATAGCACTTCATCTTCCTTTCAAAATGTTTTACAATATTAACAATATTCAGTAAAATATTCACTCCGGTCAGAGACCTTTTGCATTTCATTCTTCTTTGAAAAGGACAACCCAGAACTAAGTCTTTAAGCCCGAAATTACTTACGAGCACTTCTAGGTGATCAGCCTATTGTACTCTATGTTGATCAACACTACATTCATTAAACGTATATACGTTTAATTGTGGCAACCTCACGTGCTTCCCGCTGTTCACCGACAAAATATTTGTTTAACATTTAGGTTTCTTTTGAAAACCATAACAAGTAGTTGACAAAAGATAACAACATTTGATAACAGATGAATAGATTATCAATAATCCACTCAATATATCAAGTCTAGCCAAAAGAATTGGCTTTAACTTCATTGTACAATAATTCATGCGTAAGGATACATGAACTTCAAAAACTTATTCAGATTGAACTGAGACAAGAGTTAGAATACTTGCCTTTAGTGTCTGCTATGGTATAATTACTTTATGATTGAATCTTTCAAGTCTCTACAACACATGATCACATAATGCCTCATATTAGGTCCTATATAATCAAGTATGTATATGACTATCTTACCCTTCATCTCAATCTAATTGTGTATTAGATTCATTTACTATACGTTCTGGCTTATCATATACTTGCATTCATACTTGAATAGGTTATCTCAACCTTTATACAACATCCTTAAGGTTTAACATAGTTTTAACAATGTTACTTTATGTCCCTTAAGTTGTGTTTAAATCAATCAACTTTCTTTCTTTACAATTAAAAACATTCATCACTATCCTTGTTCTGAGGCTAGTCTTCATGTACGGCTTTATACTTACATTTCACGTCATTTGTATGCGAGTTAACAATGGAGAGGTCCTGACTTGGCTCTACTTGGCACAGCGAGTCCTTACTTTCAATCAATGCACCAACGTACCTGCGAGCAGGTTGTCAGATCTTGTGCATGGCATTTGCGGTGCCATGATTTACACTATGGTTCGCAACCATGTAAAGTAGTTTCTAGTGTGCTCTCGGACTTTGTTATGACGCTTCGACACCATCATTTGGTTTAGGGTTCAGCCCATGGCCAACTCTGTGCACCAGAAAAATTTTTCAGACTTTAAATTTTGCGAACTTTCCGGACGCATAACTTCTTCATTAAAAGTCTGAATTGGCTCGTTCAAAAGCCTACGGTTCACAAATTATATAATCTACGTATTCATGCAAGAATTTTATCTATGTGACTTCGTTTACTAAAAATTCACCTATTAATTCATTTTTAACGAAAACGATAAACGTTCGTGAACGTTCAACACTCGTTTCTTCGTCATAAGTCAGAATTCGGTCATTTTCGAGTCCGCAACTCTCGAATGCCAAATATGACTTGCCTCCATAAAAAATCAACGTTTCTGAGTGCAAACACAAAATTTGACTTCCAATCTGAGAATTTCACGAATTCGATGTTTAACGTCCAATCGTGAAATTTTCGGCAAATCATCATTACTTATGATTTGTTCATTACTTTCATTGCATTCAATTCATTCTATGAACACATCAATATACCTAATACAACAACTTATTTTCATTGTTGGATTTTGACTTCATTCATTCATGAGCTTATAACTTATTAAGTTATAAACTACTTTTAGCTCTATTGTTCATAACTTATGAAAGTTAAAGTATTTTAATCACCATGCATATATTGTCTCACATATAGTTTCATTCATGTATATATAATAAATATTCATACAAATTCTTTACGTCACTACTAGATACATAATATTTACATATCTAAACTATTCCAGCTATTACTTGATTACATCTGCCGAATGGCATTCTCAAAGTCTTTCGTGGCCAGACCGACAATGACATCCCGACTAATAGTATGTCGAGTATGCCCTTCTTCTATCAGATATACAGCTACTTGCTGCTGGAAATCCACATGAGAACTCCAATATATATAGGACATCCTCTCTACCTTTCGTAATCTTTAGCTCCTGTTTGAGCTCAAAGACTTCGTGTTTCAGCTCGTGGACCTTGTCCATGGCCAAAACACGATCATCATATTCCTCTTCCCACATACCCTCCATACTCATTATATCCTCCCGGACAGCTTAGAGTTCCTCTTTCAACTCCTTAACCTGTTGAAAGTAATGGACATTTCTATCCAATACTGACATGAACAGTGCCTTCATTGACTCCCCCGTAGTCAACTCTTCTGTAGGTGGAACCTGATCAAAGGACATCACGTCCACCTCTTCCTCTAGCATGCCATCAAATATAGACATGTAGTCTAAATCGCTCGAGTCTCCGGACTCGATTGTCACCACCACGGTTCCCATCGCTACGGGATTGGGTAGATTCTACTCGATTAACAAGAATCTCGCCACTACATGTATATCTCTATACATATCATTTTCTCCTTACATCTACAATAAAACAATATAGTTTGATTAGTACACGTCAGGAAACTAATAAAAACACATACCATAATATAATGCATTTTTATAAGGTTATCTTTCATCTTTTACTTCTTTATTAAGGTTATAACTTAAGGTTCTAATTTCCCCCTTAAGTTTTATAACCTAGGCTTTGATACCAACCTATAGCACCCCCAAATCCGGGTATCTTACAACCCGACAGATGGTGCTATACTGTACTAACATTTATACATTCATTTAATTGAAAAGCCTCAAAAGAATGAACATCTCTTCTATATTATCAAAATAATATTTACATTGTCCCAAGTTCTAAACCCATTATAAAGGTTTTTTGTCATAATATCAATTACATTATAACATTAAACCTTTACTATTACATAGACAGCTTAACGATCTGTCTTAGCTTTTTCTTTATCCTTATTCGATCCTTCGGGACGTTTAGTCTTAGCTGCATTCATATGATTCAAGCAAGAGTGAGCATAACTAGCTCAGCAAGTATAACAATTTCAATAAACAACATGCTTGACACACACGAATCGTATATCTTTAATAACTGAACAATAGTTATGAAGTACTATTGATAATTCAAAATAGCACTTCATCTTCCTTTCAAAATGTTTACAATAATAACAATATTCCGTAAAACATTCACTCTGGTCAAAGACCTTGAGCATTTCATTCTTCTTTGAAAATGACAACCTAGAACTAAGTCCGTAAGCCCGATATTACTTACGAGCACTTCTAGGTGATCAACCTATTGTACTCTATGTTGATCAACACTACATTCATTAAACGTATGTACGTTTAATTGTGGCAACCTCACGCACTTCGTCGTTTCATCGACAAAACATTTGTTTAACATTTCAAATTTCTTTTGAAAACCATAACAAGTAGTTGACAAAAGATAACAACATTTGATAATGAGATGAATAGATTATCAATAATCCACTCAATATATCAAGTCTAGCCAAAAGAATTGGCTTTAACTTCATTGTACAACAATTCATGCGTAAGGATACATGAACTTCAAAAACTTGTTCAGATTAAACTGAGACAAGAGTTAGAATACTTGCCTTTAGTGTCTGCTATGGTATAATTACTTTATAATTGAGTCTTTCAAGTCTCTACAACACATGATCACATAATGCCTCATATTAGGTCCTATATAATCAAGTATGTATATGACTATCTTACCCATCATCTCAATCTAATTGTTTATTAGATTCATTTACTATACGTTCCGGCTTATCATATACTTGCATTCATACTTGAATAGGTTATCTCAACCTTTATACAACATCCTTAAGGTTTAACATAGTTTTAACAATGTTACTTTATATCCCTTAAGTTGTGTTTAAATCAATCAACTTTCTTTCTTTACAATTAAAAACATTCATCAGTATCCTTGTTCTGAGGCTAGTGCTGCGGCGCCGGCTTTATACTTACATTTCACGCTGCGGTGCGAGTTAATGGTGGAGAGGTCCCGGACATGGCGTTACGGCGTGAGTCCTTTTCAGTGGGCAATATTGCTGCACGCCATGATTTACACTATGGTTCGTGACCGCAATAAGTTTCAAAGGTGTCTTTGACCGTTACATCACAAGACCGTGGCGCCATCATTTGGCCTAGGGTTGGCGCCGCGGCACCAACTCTGTGCACCAGAAAACTTTTTCAGACTTTAAATTTGTGAACTTTCCAGACGCATAACTTCTTCGTTATAAGTCCGAATTGGCTCGTTCAAAAGCCTACAGTTCACAAATTTTATAATTTACGCGTTCATGCAAGAATTTTATCTATGTGACTTTGTTTACTAAATATAAAACCTATTAATTCATTTTTAACGAACACGATAAATGAACGTTCAACGCTTGTTTCTTCGTTATAAGTCGGAATTCGATCATTTTCAAGTCCGCAACTCTAGAATGCCAAATATGACTTGCCTCCATCGAAAACCAACGTTTCTGAGTTCAAACACAAAATTTGACTTCCAATCCGAGAATTTCACGAATTCGATGTTTAACGTCCAATCGTGAAATTTCTGGCAAACATCATTACTTATGATTTGTTCATTACTTTCATTGCATTCAATTCATTCTATGAACACAAAAATATACCTAATACAACAACTTATTTTCATTGTTGGATTTTGACTTCATTCATTCATGAGCTTATAACTTATTAAGTTATAAAATACTTTTAGCTCTATTGTTCATAATTTATGAAAGTTAAAGTCTTTTAATCACCATGCATATATGTTCTCACATATAGTTTCATTCATATATATATATATAATACATATTCATACAAATTCTTTACTTTCATATTACTTCTTAAAATTAACTTATAACAAGTTCATATTACTTCTTCATAAGTTCATAACTTATGCTCGTTTAAATGACTTATTACTAACTTATGTGGCTTAAGTTCATTGCTTACTCATTCTTCTTACTTCTTAACATTCATGTTCCTTAATCCAACTTTTCTTATCAAACTATCATGAATAAAGATATAAGATAATTAGAAGGAGTCTTACATTTGAAGTTCTTGTAAAGTAGCTTCTTCTTTTCTTCTAAATGAAAGTGACTTATTTGTAACTTAAGCTCCCTAACAATTAAGCACTTTATATGAGTTGGATTGTTTGAACAAGTAACAAATGACTTGCAAACCTTCTCTATTTATAGAACTCAAAAGATTAGGGTAATTTAGTCAATAAACCCATCCCACCTCCTTAAGTCACCTCCTTACTATTCATTAATTGGCTAGCACAAATCCTATCCTTTGCTTGGCCATTACTTCTTTTACTTGGTCATTACATTACTTGATCACCACATTATCTTGGTCATTACTTCTAACACTTGGTCACCACTCATATAACTTGGTTACCACATATTAACCATATCAATATGGTTTGCCCCATGGGTCAATCAACTCATGGATTCTAGCTTGGCTTAATTAACTTAACCTTTGTGCTTGCTTTAACAAACACTCACTTGCTTATTAATTAACATTGGGCCTTACCATTTAATTTACTTGGGCTTGTACCAATTATTAACCAATCTTCCAAGTCCATTAACATTGCTTAATACATATACATATCGTTTCATGTATTATTCTCAGATTATAATTCAGATACAAATTCATTATATACGATATTCCATCCTTCATATTAAACTCGTATAATACTTCAGATTATACTGGATTCTCAATACATTGTACAATACCTAAGTATCATATAATTAGTACTTACTTACTAATACTTCACTTTCCTTAATATTCTCAATTTAAGCCCGCAAGCGAAATATTATATTTTCCACACTTAGATTATTATTACATAATCCATCTTACCTTGATATTCTATCATCATGTATTTATCGGAAATTCAAAAATAATTCCCGAGCAAATACCGATGAATAGTATTTTTTGAAAAATTTCTCGAAAAACTTTTATTTTCGTCTTGGAAATTCAAACACTTTAATTCCTTCACGTAGCTAAAATACTACGACATTCCAACATCATTAGGTTATAAAATGACAACCATCTTGATATCACATAGAATATGATTTTATTATTATTTAATTTATTAACATCATTTTACAATAAAATACGAATTTCTCGGTCGTTACATTCTCCCCCCCTTATAAAGATTCTGTCCCTAGAATCTCATTTTACTTTAATCAAATAGATGAGGAAAATTTTTCTTCATCTTTTCTTCTAATTTCCACGTCGCTTCCTCGGCATCGTGGTTTTTCAATTATACCTTTACTGATGGTATTACTTTGTTCCGCAGAACTTGTTCCTTTCTATCAATGATTTGAATCGGCGATTCTTCATATGTTAACTCCCTCTTGATATGAATCGACTCATATTCAATTACGTGCTTATAATCTGGATTATAAGGATGTAATACAGATACGTGGAACACGTTATGTATTCTTTTTAGGTCTGGAGGTAATGCTATCATATAAGCTACCTCTCCCATCCTTTTTAATACCTCAAAAGGTCCTATAAACCTTGGACTTAACTTTCCTTTCTTTCCAAAGCGCATCTTTCCTTTCCAGGGAGATACCTTTAGAAACACATACGAGCCTACTTCAAACTCTCAATTTAATCTATGCGAATCCGCATATTTCTTCTGTCTATCCTAAGCTATAACAAGACGCATTCGAATTACCTTTATTACATCCGCTTTTGCTGCACCAATTCTGGTCCTAGCATTTGGCGTTCTTGCACTTCATCCCAATACAATGGTGTTCTGCACCTTCTTCTGTACAAAGCTTAATAAGGCGGCATGCCTATGCTTTCATGATAACTGTTGTTATACTTAAACTCTACAAGTGGTAGGTGATCATCCCAACTACCCTTAAAATCCATGACGCAAGACCTCAACATGTCTTCTAACGTTTGAATTGTCCTCTCGCTCTGCCCATCAGTTTGTGGATGATATGCTGTGCTTAGCTTCAACTGTGTTCCCAGCTGTTCTTGCAAACTTCTCCAAAAGTTCGATGTGAATCGTTGATCACGATCTGACACAATCGATACTGGAACTCCATGTCTGGAAATAATTTCCTTAATATAAAGTTTGGCTAACTGGTCTAAGTTATATTTGTCCCTAATTGGTAAGAAGTGAGCCGATTTCGTCAACCGGTCTACTATTACCCAAATTGAATCATACCCTTTTTCCGTTGTTGGAAGTACCACCACGAAGTCCATCGTTATATGCTCCCACTTCCATTCTGGAATCTCCAATGACTGTAACAAGCCACTTGGACTTTAATGTTCAGCTTTAACTTTTTGACACGTTAAGCATCTACTCACGTATTCAGCTATTTCTCTCTTCATGTTCGGCCACCAAAAACTCTATGTAAGGTCTTGATACATCTTAGTGCTACCAGGATGTATCGAGTACCTCGAACTATGAGCTTCTTATAACACTTGCTCCTTTAATTCCGTCTCATTCGGATCCCAAATTCTTCTTTCAAATCTTAATAATCCCTCATTATCAAGACTATACTTAGTATCTTCCTTATCGGATATCCGTTTCTTCATTTGGTTACACTCGTCAGTCTTGAGTTATACCTCCTTGACTCTTTCTATGATGGTAGATTGCATCTCCGTCGTAAAAAGTATCTTCCTCGAGTCACTTGGCATCTTCACTTCTATTTCCATCCTAACCATCTCTGTTATTAACTCATTTTGAATCGTTAACATAGATATCCTTTCCCGGCCCTTCCTACTTAAGGCATTGGGAACTACATTGTCTTTCCCAGGGTGATACAGGATTTCACAGTTGTAATCCTTTATCAACTCTAGCCATCTTCTCTGTCTCATATTCAACTCCTTCTGAGTGAAGATATACTTTAGACTCTTATGGTCCGTATATATCTCACATTTCTCTCCATAAAGATAATGTCTCCATATCTTTAGGGCAAATACTACCGCGGCCAATTCCAGATCATGAGTAGGATAAACTTTCACCTAATCCTTCAACTGCCGTGATGCATGCGCAATGACTTTGCCATGCTGCATGAGCACAGAACCAAGTTCTCTATGCGAAGCATAGCTATAAACTACAAAATTTCCTGTGTCATCGGGTAATGACAAAACAGGTGCTTCACTTAATCTTTTCTTCAGTTCTTGAAAACTGTCTTCACATTTATCCGTCCACACGTATGTCACCGTCTTCCTTGTCAGGTTAGTCAACGGAGTAGCTATCTTCAAAAAATCTTGGATAAATCTTCGATAGTATCCCGCTAACCCTAGGAAACTCCACACCTCAGACGGCGTTTTCGGTTGTTCCCAGTTCATCACTGCTTCTACCTTTGCTAGATCCACTGAAATCCCTTCTCGATCAATGACATGACCTAAAAATTGTACTTTCTCCAACCAAAATTCACACTTAGTGAATGTAGCATATAACTTCTCCTTTCTTAGTGTCTCCAACACTAATCTTAAGTGTTCAGCATGATCTTTTGGCGTCTTAGAATAGACTAGAATATCAACGATAAACACAACAACGAACTTGTCCAAATATTGTTTGAACACTCTGTTTATCATATCCATAAATGCAGCTGATGCATTCGTCAACCCAAATGACATTACCAGAAACTCGTAATGACCATAACGAGTCCCGAATGCTGTCTTTGGTATGTCCTCCTTTCTAACCTTTAATTGGTGATACCCCATCCGCAAATCTATCTTAGAAAAATACTTTGCCCCTTTCAACTGATCAAAAAGATCATCGATCCTGGGCAATGGGTATTTATTCTTTATCGTTAACTTGTTCAACTCTCGATAGTCGATACAAAGCCTTAACGATCCATCTATCTTCTTGACAAACAATACCGGTGCACCCCATGGGGAAACACTCAGTTGAATGTACTTCCTATCCAATAGTTCATGTAACTGAACCATTAGCTCCTTCATTTCCACAGGCGCCATACGATACGGTGCCCTTGAGACTGGTGCCGCTCCCGGTACAATGTCTATTACAAATTCGATCTCCCGATCCGGTGGTAACCCCGGTAATTCACTTGGAAACACATCCATGAATTCGTTTAATATGGGTATTTTTTCCATGGTTGCTCCCACTCGCTGGTTGTCAACAACATGGCACAAGTAACCCACACATCCCTTCCTTAAAAGTTTTCTAGTTTGTGTTATCGTAAGGCAACACGAGCGTCCTGACGATTTATTATCGTAAAATACTACAGGAGGTTGCTTCAACGTCCTAATACTCACACATTTTTACTGGAAATCTATAATTGCTCCATGGTTAATCAACCAATCCATTCCGAGAATTACATCGAATTCTCCCAAACTTATCGATATTAAATCTACCGATAATTTATAACCCCGTATATCTACGCAACAATTCCTATGAATATCTTCAACAGGAATTATCTCTTCATTTGTTACCTTAATAATCAAAGGTATAAGCAACTTTTCAGAAAGTAATTCCAATCGTCTAGCAAAATCACATGCTATAAACGAACAAGTAGCACCCGAATAAAATAGCACGTAAGCATTTATGTTATTGGTCGGGATAATACCTGCAACTACATCCCCTGATGCCACCACATCTTGGACCATCATATTAAAGGTGCGGGCCATTGATCTACCCGGCTGAGCTAGACCACTAATAGCTAACTTACCGCTATTAGTGCCTTTATTTCCATTTGTCCCCTTCTTTGGACAGTTCTTTGCTATGTGGTCAGTTGATCCACATACAAAATATCCATGGTTTTTCTTTGGATTAGGACAGTGAAGTAAATATGCCCTTCCCCGCCACAATTATAACATATCGCTTTCTTTTCCTTGAGATGACTCCTAAATGAGTCTTCTCACAGGTTTTACAGGCCTCCATCCTCCTTTTAAGATCCCCTTGCTTTACTCCGGTATTCCCAGAGTTAAAACCCTTCCTCTTTTGACCGTCGCCACTACCACTGGCTCCCTCGGTCTAGATTCCCCCATCAATTTTTCCCTTGTTTACCTTATCCTTGTGGTACTGGTTGAGAGCCTTTTTCCCCACCTTCAGCAATTATTGCCTTCTCTAATATGGTTCCAAAGGAAGTACTTTGAAACACAGAAATTCGGCTATAGAGCCAGGGTTTCAAGCCCTGCTCGAATCGTCTAGCCTTTCTTACTTCAGTGTCCACTTGATGTGGAGAAAATCTTGTCAGTTCATTAAACTTGGCAGCATACTGGGAAACTGTCATATCCCCTTGTTTCAAATCAAGAAACCTCATTTCCATCCTTCCTTGCATACTTGTGGGAAAGTAGTTCTCGAAGAAAATCTCCTTGGACCTCACCCATGTTAAATTTTCTATCCCGGCCCTAGCCTGGTTTGCCTCCCACCAGAAATTGGCCTCCCCTTTCATCATATAGGTTACAAAAGCAACCTTTTGACTTTCTTCAACATTTTCTATAACAAATGCTTTCTTGATTTCTTTCACCCAAGTTTGGGCTTCTATTGGGTCCGTAGTTCCTTTGAACTCCGACGATTTTGAAATCCTTAAAAGTTGTAGCTCGTACTACATCAGGATTTATGGGTACATTAGCCCCAGTTCTATTAAACACGGCCGTTAAAAGATTAACGAACTCTTGCATTGGATTAATCAGACCTCCCTCCGGTTGGTTAACATTAGAATCTTGATTTCGTTGCCTCCTTCTTGGCGGCATTTTGCTGTTAAGAAAACAACACGTCATTATTACTTTCTTCTTCTTGTTTTGTTATTATTTATAATGAAACAATAACTCATAACCATTACTCAATATGTTCCATAAAAAGACTTATATTGATTCATAACTTGTAGTATAACACTACATTGTTTACATTACTCAGCCTTAGCTGATTACATTACAATCCCGCTATTGCTTCCAAAAATTGGGATTTACAAAAGACTACCCTTGATATACAAAAGAGGGTTTTACGTCACTACTAGATACATAATATTTACATATCTAAACTATTCCAGCTATTACTAGATTACATCTGCCGAATGGCATTCTCAAAGTCTTTCGTGGCCAGATCGGAAATGACATCCCGACTAGTAGTATGTTGAGTCTGCCCTTCTTCTATCGGATACCCAGCTACTTGCTGCTGGAAATCCACATGAGAACTCCTATATATATAGGACATCCTCTCTACCTTCCGTTTCATAGTCTTTAGCTCCTGTTTGAGCTCAAAGACTTCGTGTTTCAGCTCGTGGACCTTGTCTTTGGCCAAAACACGATCGTCGTGTTCCTCTTCCCACACACCCTCCATACTCATTTTGTCCTCCCGGACAGCTTGGAGTTCCTCTTTTAACTCCTTAACTTCTTGAAAGTAATGGACATTTCTATCCAATACTGACATGAACAGTGCCTTCATTGACTCCCCCGTAGTCAACTCTTCTGTAGGTGGAACCTGATCAAAAGATATCACGTCCACCTCTTCCTCTAGCATGCCATCAAATATAGACATGTAGTGTAAATCGTCCGAGTCTCTAGACTCAATTGTCACCACCTCTAGTTCTACTGCTACGGGATTGGGTAGTATCTCTACTCGATTAACCTAATCCTCGCTCACTACATGTATACCACTATACATATCATTTTCTCCTGACATCTACAATAAAACAATATAGTTTGATTAGTACACGTCAGGAAACTAATAAAAACACATACCATAATATAATGCATTTTTATAAGGTTATCTTTCATCTTTTACTTCTTTATTAAGGTTATAACTTAAGGTTCTAATTTCCCCCTTAAGTTTTATAACCTAGGCTTTGATACCAACTTGTAGAACCCCCAAATTCGGGTATCTTACAACCTTGGATGATGGTGCTATATCAGATTTAACATTTATACATTCATTTAATTGAAAAGCCTCAAAAGAATGAACATCTCTTCTATATTATCAAAATAATATTTACATTGTCCCAAGTTCTAAACCCATTATAAAAGTTCTTTGTCATAATATCAATTACATTATAACATTAAACCTTTACTATTACATAGACAGCTTAACGATCTGCCTTAGCTTTTTCTTTATCCTTATTCGATCCTTCGGGACGTTTAGTCTTAGCTGCATTCATATGATTCAAGCAAGAGTGAGCATAACTAGCTCAGCAAGTATAACAATTTCAATAAACAACATGCTTGACACACACGAATCGTATATCTTCAATAACTGAACAATAGTTATGAAGTACTATTGATAATTCAAAATAGCACTTCATCCTCCTTTCAAAATGTTTTACAATAATAACAAAATTCAGTAAAACATTCACTCTGGTCAAAGACCTAGAGCATTTCATTCTTCTTTGAAAAGGACAACCCAGAACTAAGTCCGTAAGCCTGATATTACTTACGAGCACTTCTAGGTGATCAGCCTATTGTACTCTATGTTGATCAACACTACATTCATTAAACGTATGTAAGTTTAATTGTGGAAACCTCACGTGCATGTCGTTTACCGACAAAACATTTGTTTAACATTTCAGTCTTCTTTTGAAAACCATAACAAGTAGTTGACAAAAGATAACAACATTTGATAACAGATGAATAGATTAGCAATAATCCACTCAATATATCAAGTCTAGCAAAAAGAATTGGCTTAACTTCATTGTACAACAATTCATGCGTAAGGATACATGAACTTCAAAAACTTGTTTAGATTGAACTGACACAAGAGTTAGAATACTTGCCTTTAGTGTCTGCTATGGTATAATTACTTTATGATTGAGTCTTTCAAGTCTCTACAACACATGATCACATAATGCCTCATATTAGGTCCTATATAATCAAGTATGTATATGACTATCTTACCCTTCATCTCAATCTAATTGTGTATTAGATTCATTTACTATACGTTCCGGCTTATTATATACTTGCATTCATACTTGAATAGGTTATCTCAACCTTTATACAACATCCTTAAGGTTTAACATAGTTTTAACAATGTTACTTTATGTCCCTTAAGTTGTGTTTAAATCAATCAACTTTCTTTCTTTGCAATTAAAAACATTCATCACTATCCTTGTTCTGAGGTATTTGCCATGGCCCGCTTTTATACTTACATTTCGATCTTTGCGGTGAAAGTTAATGGTGGAGAGGTCCCGGACATGGCGTGTTGGCATGCGAGTCCTTTTCGATGGGCGCTTGACGCCCCCTCGAAGGTGTCAGATTGTGCATGGAAACATGCTATTACCATGATTTCTGAAGATGGTTCGTGATCATGACGATGAGTTTCTAGTGTGCTCAAACAATGTTACGGCGCTGTGGCGCCATCATTTGGCCTAGGGTTGGCGCCGCGGCACCAACTCTGTGCACCAGAAAATTTTTTCAGACTATAAATTTGTGAACTTTCTGGACGCATAACTTCTTCGTTATAAGTCCGAATTGGCTCGTTCAAAAGCCTACAGTTCACAAATTTTATAATTTACGCGTTCATGCAAGAATTTTATCTATGTGACTTCGTTTACTAAATATTCACCTATTAATTCATTTTTAACGAAAACGATAAATGAACGTTCAACGCTTGTTTCTTCATTATAAGTCGGAATTCGATCATTTTCAAGTCCGCAACTCTAGAATGCCAAATATGACTTGCCTCCATCGAAAACCAACATTTCTGAGTTCAAACACAAAATTTGACTTCCAATCCGAGAATTTCACGAATTCGACGTTTAACGTCCAATCGTGAAATTTCTGGCAAACATCATTACTTATGATTTGTTCATTACTTTCATTGCATTCAATTCATTCTATGAACACAAAAATATACCTAATACAACAACTTATTTTCATTGTTGGATTCTGACTTCATTCATTCATGAGCTTATAACTTATTAAGTTATAAAATACTTTTATCTCTATTGTTCATAATTTATGAAAGTTAAAGTCTTTTAATCACCATGCATATATGTTCTCACATATAGATTCATTCATATATATATATAATACATATTCATACAAATTCTTTACTTTCATATTACTTCTTAAAATTAACTTATAACAAGTTCATATTACTTCTTCATAAGTTCATAACTTATGCTCGTTTAAATGACTTATTACCAACTTATGTGGCTTAAGTTCATTGCTTACTCATTCTTCTTACTTCTTAACATTCATGTTCCTTAATCCAACTTTTCTTATCAAACTATCATGAATAAAGATATAAGATAATTAGAGAAGGAGTCTTACATTTGAAGTTCTTGTAAAGTAGCTTCTTCTTCTTCTAAATGAAAGTGACTTATTTGTAACTTAAGCTCCCTAACAATTAAGCACTTTACATGAGTTGGATTGTTTGAACAAGTAACAAATGACTTGCAAACCTTCTCTATTTATAGAACTCAAAAGATTAGGGTAATTTAGTCAATAAACCCATCCCACCTCCTTAAGTCACCTCCTTACTATTCATTAATTGGCTAGCACAAATCCTATCCTTTTCTTGGCCATTACTTCTTTTACTTGGTCATTACATTACTTGATCACCACATTATCTTGGTCATTACTTCTAACACTTGGTCACCACTCATATAACTTGGTTACCACACATTAACCATATCAATATGGTTTGCCCCATGGGTCAATCAACTCATGGATTCTAGCTTGGCTTAATTAACTTAACCTTTGTGTTTGCTTTAACAAACACTCACTTGCTTATTAATTAACATTGGGCCTTACCATTTAATTTACTTGGGCTTGTACCAATTGTTAACCAATCTTCCAAGTCCATTAACATTGCTTAATACATATACATATTGTCTATGTATTATTCTCGTATTATAATTCGTATACAAATTCATTATATACGATATTCCATCCTTCATACAAACTCGTATAATACTTCGTATTATACTCATTCTCAATACATTGTACAATACCTAAGTATCATATAATTAGTACTTACTTACTAATACTTCGCTTTCCTTAATATTCTCAATTTAAGTCCGCAAGCGAAATATTATATTTTCCACACTTAGATTATTATTACATAATCCATCTTACTTTGATATTCTATCATTACGTATTTATCGAAAATTCAAAAATAATTCCCGAGCAAATACCGATGAATAGTATTTTTGAAAAATTTCTCGAAAAACTTTTATTTTCGTCTTGGAAATTCAAACACTTTAATTCCTTCACGTAGCTAAAATACTACGACATTCCAACATCATTAGGTTATAAAATGACAACCATCTTGATATCACATAGAATATGATTTTATTATTATTTAATTTATTAACATCATTTTACAATAAAATCCGAATTTCTCGGTCGTTACATTCTTCCCCCCTTATAAAGATTCTGTCCCCAGAATCTCGTTTTACTTTAATCAAATAGATGAGGAAAATTTTTCTTCATCTTTTCTTCTAATTCCCACGTCGCTTCCTCGGCATCGTGGTTTTTACCTTTACTGATGGTATTACTTTGTTCCGCAGAACTTGTTCCTTTCTATCAATGATTTGAATCGGCGATTCTTCATATGTTAAGTCCCTCTTGATATGAATCAACTCATATTCAATTACGTGCTTATAATCTGGCTTATAAGGACGTAATATAGATACGTGGAACACGTTATGTATTCTTTTTAGGTCTGGAGGTAATGCTATCGTATAAGCTACCTCTCCCACCCTTTTTAATACCTCAAAAGGTCCTATAAACCTTGGATTTAACTTTCCTTTCTTTCCAAAGCGCATCTTTCCTTTCCAGGGAGATACCTTTAGAAACACATACGAGCCTACTTCAAACTCTCAATTTAATCTATGCGAATCCGCATATTTCTTCTGTCTATCCTGAGCTATAACAAGACGCATTCGAATTAACTTTATTACATCCGCTATTTGCTGCACCAATTCTGGTCCTAGCATTTGGCGTTCTTGCACTTCATCCCAATACAATGGTGTTCTGCACCTTCTTCTGTACAAAGCTTAATAAGGCGGCATGCCTATGCTTTCATGATAACTGTTGTTATACTTAAACTCTACAAGTGGTAGGTGATCATCCCAACTACCCTTAAAATCCATGACGCAAGACCTCAACATGTCTTCTAACGTTTGAATTGTCCTCTCGCTCTGCCCATCAGTTTGTAGATGATATGCTGTGCTTAACTTCAACTGTGTTCCCAGCTGTTCTTGCAAACTTCTCCAAAAGTTCGATGTGAATCGTGGATCACGATCTGACACAATCGATACTGGTACTCCATGATTGGAAATAATTTCCTTAATATAAAGTTTGGCTAACTGGTCTAAGTTATACTTGTCCTAATTGGTAAGAAGTGAGCCGATTTCGTCAACCGGTCTACTATTACCCAAATTGAATCATACCCTTTTGCCGTTGTTGGAAGTCCCACCACGAAGTCCATCATTATATGCTCCCACTTCCATTCTGGAATCTCCAATGACTGTAACAAGCCACTTGGACTTTGATGTTCAGCTTTAACTTTTTGACACGTTAAGCATCTACTCACGTATTCAGCTATTTCTCTCTTCATGTTCGGCCACCAAAAAATCTATGTAAGGTCTTGATACATCTTAGTGCTACCAGGATGTATCGAGTACCTCGAACTATGAGCTTCTTGTAACACTTGCTCATTTAATTCCGTCTAATTTGGAGCCCAAATTCTTCCTTCAAATCTTAATAATCCTTCATTATCAAGACTATACTTAGTATCTTCCTTATCGGATATCCGTTTCTTCATTTGGTTACACTCGTCAGTCTTGAGTTATACCTCCTTGACTCTTTCTACGATGGTAGATTGCATCTCCGTCGTAAAAAGTATCTTCCTCGAGTCACTTGGAAATCTTCACTTCTATTTCCATCCTAACCATCTCTGTTATTAACTCATTTTGAGTCGTTAACATAGATAACCTTTCCCGACCCTTCCTACTTAAGGCATCGGCAACTACATTTGCTTTCCCGGGGTGATACAGGATTTCACAATCGTAATCCTTTATCAACTCTAGCCATCTTCTCTATCTCATATTCAACTCCTTCTGAGTGAAGATATACTTTAGACTCTTATGGTCCGTATATATCTCACATTTCTCTCCATAAAGATAATGTCTCCATATCTTTAGGGCAAATACTACCGCAGCCAATTCCAGATCATGAGTAGGATAAACTTTCTCATAATCCTTCAACTGTCGTGATGCATACGCAATGACTTTGCCATGCTGCATGAGCACACAACCAAGTCCTCTATTCGAAGCATCGCTATAAACTACAAAATTTCCTGTGTCATCGGGTAATGACAAAACAGGTGCTTCACTTAATCTTTTCTTCAGTTCTTGAAAACTGTCTTCACATTTATCCGTCCACACGTATTTCACTGTCTTCCTTGTTAGGTTAGTCAACGGAGTAGCTATCTTCAAAAAATCTTGGATAAATCTTCGATAGTATCCCGCTAACCCTAGGAAACTCCACACCTCAGACGGCGTTTTCGGTTGTTCCAAGTTCATCACTGCTTCTACCTTTGCTGGATCCACTGAAATCCCTTCTCGGTCAATGACATGACCTAAAAATTGTACTTTCTCCGACACTAATCTTAAGTGTTCAGCATGTTCTTCTGGCGTCTTAGAATAGAATAGAATATCATCGATAAACACAACAACACACTTGTCCAAATCTTTGTTTGAACACTCACATTCATCATATCCATAAATGCATTTGGTGCATTCGTCAATTAAATGACATTTCCGTAAACTTCGTAATGACCATAACGAGTCTCGAATCTTGTCTTTGGTATGTCCTCCATTCTAACCTTCAATTGGTGATACCTTCATCCAAATCTATCTTAGAAAATACTTTTGCCTATCAATCGATCAAAAGATCATCGATCCTGGGCAATGGGTATTTATTCTTTATCGTTAACTTGTTCAACTCTCGATAGTCGATACAAAGCCTTAACGATCCATCTTTCTTCTTGACAAACAATACCAGTGCACCCCATGGGGAAACACTCGGTTGAATGTACTTCCAATCCAATAGTTCCTGTAACTGAACCATTAGCTCATTCATTTCCACAGGCGCCATACGATACGGTGCCCTTGAGACTGGTGCCGCTCCTGGCACAATGTCTATTACAAATTCGATCTCCCGATTCGGTGGTAACCCCGGTAATTCACTTGGAAACACATCCATGAATTCGTTTACTATGGGTATTTGTTCCATGGTTGCTCCCACTCGCTGGGTGTCAGCAACATGGCACAAGTAACCCACACATCCCTTCCTTAAAAGTTTTCTAGTTTGTGTTATCGTAAGATAACACGAGCGTCCCGACGATTTATTACCATAAAATACTATAGGAGGTTACTTCAACGTCCTAATACTCACACATTTCTTCTGGAAATCTATAATTGCTCCATGGTTAATCAACCAATCCATTCCGAGAATTACATCAAATTCTCCCAAACTTATCAGTATTAAATCTACCGATAATTTACAACCCCTTATATCTACGCAACAATTCCTATGAATATCTTCAATAGGAATTATCTCTTCATTTGTTACCTTAATAATCAAAGGTATAAGCAACTTTTTAGAAAGTAATTCCAATCGTCTAGCAAAATCACATCCTATAAACGAACAAGTAGAACCCGAATCAAATAGCACGTAAGCATTTATGTTATTGATCGGGATAATACCTGCAACTACATCCCCTGATGCCATCACATCTTGGACCGTCATATTAAAGGTGCGGGCCATTGATCTACCCGGCTGAGCTGGACCACTAATAGCTAACTTACCACTATTAGTGCCCTTATTTCCATTTGTCCCCTTCTTTGGACAGTTCTTTGCTATGTGGTCAGTTGATCCACATACAAAACATCCATGGTTATTCTTTGGATTGGGACAGTTAGGCGAAATATGCCCTTCCTGGCCACAATTATAACATACTGCCTTTCCCTTGAGACAGACTCCTAAATGATTCTTCCCACAGGTTTTACGGGCCTCCATCCTCCTTTTAAGATCCCCTTGCTTTACTCCGGTATTCCCAGAGTTAAAACCCTTCCTCTTTTGACCGTCGCCACTACCACTTGCTCCCTCGGTCTTGATTCCCCCATCAATTTTTCCCTTTTTTAACTTATCCTTATGGTACTGGCTGAGAGCCTCATTCCCACCTTCTGCAATTATTGCCTTCTCTAATATTGTTCCAAAGGAAGTACTTTGAAACACATAAATTCTATTATAGAGCTGGGGTTTTCAACCACCTTTCGAATCGTGATAGCCTTTTTACTTGATGTCCACTTGATGTGGAGCAAATCTTGCCGATTCATTAAACTTGGCGACATCTTTCGGGAACTATCATATCCCTTGTTTCAAATCAAGAAACCTCATTTCCATCCTTCCTTGCATACTTGTGGGAAAGTAGTTCTCAAAGAAAATCTCCTTGAACCTCACCCATGTTAAATTTTCTATTCCGACCCTAGCCTGGTTTGCCTCCCACCAGAAATTGGCCTCCCCTTTCAACATATAGGTTACAAAAGCAACCTTTTGACTTTCTTCAACATTTGCTATAACAAATGCTTTCTCGATTTCTTTCACCCAAGTTTGGGCTTCTATGGGGTCCGTAGTTCCTTTGAACTCCGGCGGTTTTGAAATCCTTAAAAGTAGTAGCTCGTACTAAATCAGGATTTATGGGTACATTAGCCCCAGTTCTATTAAACGCGGCCGTTAAAAGATTAACGAACTCTTGCATTGGATTAACCGGACCTCCCTCCAGTTGGTTAACATTAGAATCTTGATTTCGTTACCTCCTTCTTGGCGGCATTTTGCTGTTAAGAAAACAACACGTCATTATTACTTTCTTCTTCTTGTTTTGTTATTATTTATAATGAAACAATAACTCATAACCATTACTCAATATGTTCCATAAAAAGACTTATATTGATTCATAACTTGTAGTATAACACTACATTGTTTACATTACTCAGCCTTAGCTGATTACATTACCATCCGCTATTGCTTTCAAAAATTGGGATTTACAAAAGACTACCCTTGATATACAAAAGAGGGTTTTACGTCACTACTAGATACATAATATTTACATATCTAAACTATTCCAGCTATTACTAGATTACATCTGCCGAATGGCATTCTCAAAGTCTTTCGTGGCCAGACCGACAATGACATCCCGACTAATAGTATGTCAAGTCTGCCCTTCTTCTATCGGATACCCAGCTACTTGCTGCTGGAAATCCACATGAGAACTCCTATATATATAGGACATCCTCTCTACCTTCCGTTTTGTAGTCTTTAGCTCCTGTTTGAGCTCAAAGACTTCGTGTTTTAGCTCGTGGACCTTGTCCTTGGCCAAAACACGATCGTCGTGTTCCTCTTCCCACACACCCTCCATACTCATTTTGTCCTCCCGGACAGCTTGGAGTTCCTCTTTTAACTCCTTAACTTCTTGAAAGTAATGGACATTTCTATCCAATACTGACATGAACAATGCCTTCATTGACTCCCCCTTAGTCAACTCTTCTGTAGGTGGAACCTGATCAAAGGACATCACGTCCACCTCTTCCTCTAGCATGCCATCAAATATAGACATGTAGTCTAAATCGTTCGAGTCTCCAGACTCGATTGTCACCACCTCTGGTTCTACTGCTACGGGATTGGGTAGTATCTCTACTCGATTAACCGAATCCTCGCTCACTACATGTATATCTCTATACATATCATTTTCTCCTGACATCTACAATAAAATAATATAGTTTGATTAGTACACGTCAGGAAAATAATAAAAACACATAACATAATATAATGTATTTTTATAAGGTTATCTTTCATCTTTTACTTCTTTATTAAGGTTATAACCTAAGGTTCTAATTTCCCCCTTAAGTTTTATAACCTAGGCTTTGATACCAACCTGTAGCACCCCCAAATCCGGGTATCTTACAACCTTGATGAGATGGTGCTATCTTTGATTAACATTTATACATTCATTTAATTGAAAAGACTCAATAGAATGAACATCTCTTCTATATTATCAAAATAATATTTACATTGTCCCAAGTTCTAAACCGATTATAAAGGTTCTTTGTCATAATATCAATTACATTATAACATTAAACCTTTACTATTACATAGACAGCTTAACGATCTGCCTTAGCTTTTTCATTATCCTTATTCGATCCTTCGGGACGTTTAATCTTAGCTGCATTCATATGATTCAAGCAAGAGTGAGCATAACTAGCTCAGCAAGTATAACAATTTTAATAAACAACATGCTTGACACACACGAATCATATATCTTCAATAACTGAACAATAGTTATGAAGTACTATTGATAATTCAAAATAGCACTTCATCTTCCTTTCAAAATGTTTTACAATAATAACAATATTCAGTAAAACATTCACTCTAGGTAGAGACCTTGAGCATTTCATTCTTCTTTGAAAAGGACAACCCGAAACTAAGTCCGTAAGCCCGATATTACTTATGAGCACTTCTAGGTGATCAACCTATTGTACTCTATGTTGATCAACACTACATTCATTAAACGTATGTACGTTTAATTGTGGCAACCTCACGTGCCTGTCGTTTACCGACAAAACATTTGTTTAACATTTCAGCCTTCTTTTGAAAACCATAACAAGTAGTTGACAAAAGATAACAACATTTTATAACAAATGAATAGATTATCAATAATCCACTCAATATATCAAGTCTAGCCAAAAGAATTGGCTTTAACTTCATTGTACAACAATTCATGCGTAAGGATACATGAACTTCAAAAACTTGTTCAGATTGAACTGAGACAAGAGTTAGAATACTTGCCTTTAGTGTCTGCTACGGTATAATTACTTTATGATTGAGTCTTTCAAGTCTAAACAACACATGATCACATAATGCCTTATATTAGGTCCTATATAATCAAGTATTTATATGACTATCTTACCATTCATCTCAATCTAATTGTGTATTAGATTCATTTACTATACGTTCCGGCTTATCATATACTTGCATTCATACTTGAATAGGTTATCTCAACCTTTATACAACATCTTTAAGGTTTAACATAGTTTTAACAATGTTACTTTATGTCCCTTAAGTTGTGTTTAAATCAATCAACTTTCTTTCTTTGCAATTAAAAACATTCATCACTATCCTTTTTTTATTTCGAAGTCATGCTTGCTTTAGCTTTATACTTTCATTCATGCTGCAGCTAAGTTAATGGTGAGAGGTCCCGGACATGGCGCTACTGGCATGAAGTCCTTACTTTTCGATGGGCGCTTTGCAACGCCCACTGTAGAAGGTGTTGTCAGATTGTGCATGCTATATATTGGGCGCCATGATTTACACTATGGTTCGTGATCATGGCATGAAGTTTCAGTGTGTTTCGACATCAACATTGCGGTATTATGACGCCATCATTTGGCCTAGGGTTGTCACCGCGACACCAACTCTGTGCACCAGAAATTTTTTTCAGACTTTAAATTTTGTGAACTTTCCGGAAGCATAAGTTCTTCGTTATAAGTCCGGATTGGCTTGTTCAAAAGCCTACAGTTCACAAATTATATAATCTACGCGTTCATGCAAGAATTTTATCTATGTGACTTCGTTTACTAAATATTCACCTATTAATTCATTTTTAATGAAAACGATAAACGTTCGTGAACGTTCAACGCTCGTTTCTTTGCTATAAGTCGGAATTCGATCATTTTCGAGTCCGCAACTCTAGAATGACAAATATGACTTGCCTCCATCGAAAACCAATGTTTCTGAGTTCAAACACAAAATTTGACTTCAATCGAGAATTTCAATTAATTGACGTTTAACGTCCAATCGTGAAATTTCTGGAAAACATCATTACTTATGATTTGTTCATTACTTTCATTGCATTCAATTCATTCTATGAACACATAAATATACCTAATACAACAACTTATTTTCATTGTTGGATTTTGAATTCATTCATTCATGAGCTTATAACTTATTAAGTTATAAACTACTTTTAGCTCTATTGTTCATAACTTATGAAAGTTAAAGTCTTTTAATCACCATGCATATATGTTCTCACATATAGTTTCATTCATATATATATATAATACATATTCATACAAATTCTTTACTTTTATATTACTTCTTAAAATTAACTTATAACAAGTTCATATTACTTCTTCATAAGTTCATAACTTATGCTCGTTTAAATGACTTATTACCAACTTATGTGGCTTAAGTTCATTGCTTACTCATTCTTTTTACTTCTTAACATTCACGTTCCTTAATCCAACTTTTCTTATCAAACTATCATGAATAAAGATAGAAGATAATTAGAGAAGGAGGTATACATTTGAAGTTGTTGTAAAGTAGCTTCTTCTTCTTCTAAATGAAAGTGACTTATTTGTAACTTAAGCTCCCTAACAATTAAGCACTTTATATGAGTTGGATTGTTTGAACAAGTAACAAATGACTTGCAAACCATCTCTATTTATATAACTCAAAAGATTAGGATAATTTAGTCAATAAACCCATCCCACCTCCTTAAGTCATCTCCTTACTATTCATTAATTGGATAGCACAAATCCTATCCTTTGCTTGGCCATTACTTCTTTTACTTGGTCATTACATTACTTGATCACCACATTATCTTGGTCATTACTTCTAACACTTGGTCACCACTCATATAACTTGGTTACCACACATTAACCATATCAATATGGTTTGCCCCATGGGTCAATCAACTCATGGATTCTAGCTTGGCTTAATTAACTTAACCTTTGGGCTTGCTTTAATAAACACTCACTTACTTATTAATTAACATTGGGCCTTACCTTTTAATTTACATAGGCTTGTACCAATTGTTAACCAATCTTCCAAGTCCATTAACATTGCTTAATACATATACATATTGTCTATGTATTATTCTTGTATTATAATTCGTATATAAATTCATTATATACGATATTCCATCCTTCATACAAACTCGTATAATACTTCGTATTATACTCGTTCTCAATACATTGTATAATACCTAAGTATCATACAATTAGTACTTACTTATTAATACTTCGCTTTCCTTAATATTCTCAAATTAAGTCCGCAAACGAAATATTACGTTTTCCATACTTGGATTATTATTACATAATCCATCTTACCTTGATATTCTATCATTACGTATTTCTCTGAAATTCAAAAATAATTCCCAAGCAAATACCGTTGAATAGTGTTTTTCCAAAAATTTCTCGAAAAACTTTTATTTTCGTCTTGGAAATTCAAACACTTTAATTCCTTCACGTAGCTAAAATACTACGACATTCCAACATCATTAGGTTATAAAATGACAACCATCTTGATATCCCATAGGATATGATTTTATTATTATTTTATTTAATAACATCATTTTACAATGAAATCTGAATTTCTCGGTCATTACAAAGGGAATCATCTTCTAACAAGGCTAAACAAGAATCAAGAGGTAAATAACCTAGTTTTTTTTTAGTTTAGGTGTTCTTGAGTTATCCTTTAAAATTGGAAATTTAGTTGGATGAGTTGCTAAATAGATGTTATATATATGTTGGAAGATGTTCAAAATCTGATAATTGTCATATAGAAATGATTTTCAGAAATAAAATTCATATGAAACATGTTTTTAATGAATATTTGGGTTATATTCTTAGTTTATATTTTTGTGAGTTTTTTTTCATAGAGACTTTGATTTTTTGTTGTATAATTTGATGAGATATGGTCTATATATGTTATTTGATGATTATAATCACATTATATCGGTTTTACAACTGATTTTGGTGTATCAAGTTCATAGGTAGTCGTGGTTGAGAAGAAGGAATTGGTTTTGGTTGAATATGTGTAAAATAATTTACTTTGAAACCAAAAATTGGTGGTTGATTCATGTAAGAAATTGTAAGTTGATGATCATTTGTGTTAATACATTCAAAAACGAAAATAACGCAAGTTGAATGAATAAATTTGGTTAAGATACGAATTCGTAGTGAATGAATTCGCTAAACATGTTAAAATATGAAAATTTAATATAAACATGAGTTTTAGGTCAACATTTGGGTTAGTTAATGTTTTTGTAAATTGTTCATTCTTTGGTATGTTGTAGTTCTATGAATTACGAATCCATAGAATCTAAAACGGACTAATTTGGATGTGTATAGCTTAAGTTATGAAGATTAGTAGGAGAAAAAGGGTCAAAAATCGCAATGACGAAAGCTGGTAATCCACGGGTTCTCTTTATTAGTATTTCACTGCTGATGCCATAAATCTCTCGGGGCGTAGTTGCGCTTTAGGGCACAGCTACGCTGGTCCCAAGGTTTATTTGGGCGCAGCTGCGCTCATGTAGTGCCAGATGTGACTGTTTTGACATCCTTTGGTAAGACAGCTATAACGTTTTTATACAAATTCCGATTGAGGTGATTCAGGATGATTCAGAAAGATAACGAGTAGAACTAAAACTTTCATTCTTTAAGTTTTTTAATTTGAGGTAGGGAGAAGGGTTAAAAATGACCATCTTTAGGAGTGATGTGTATTCGGAGGCAATCGGAGGGCGTCGGACATGCACATATGCAAGTGTAGTGCTTTTGACGATAAAAGATGTTATTCTAAGTTATAAAACATGAATATTACTAAATATAATGATACTTAACATTAATATATTATGTATTATATAAGTTGTATAAGCATACTAAGTATACCTTAATCGAGACGAGTTGGGCGTATGCGACGAATGAGCGTTAAAGCGCCATGACAAGTGTTAATGAACTTAAAAAATGTTTTAATTAAAATGAAATGATCATTATAAGATATGGAATGTGATTAATATAAAACCAATAAGGAGTCCTAGGAAGACTTAAACACTTGAATGAACTTCCAGTTTGAGTAAGAAGAAATATAGTATTGATTAATAAGTTATAATAGATTGAAACTCAACGTTGTAAGAGTTGAGAATGTGATTTGGATGGTAAAAGTCTTATGTTATATGTTAGTGAGTTTTCTGATTCATTTTATGTGGTTGATTAATATGGTTAAACGTTAAGCTAAGTTTATAACGTAACTAAGATGAGAATTTAATCTATGAGGATAATGTTTATGTTGCTAATTGATATGATAATCCTAATGGTATTTGTAGGATATTGGAGTACGTGAGTTGTAATTGTATAGCTTACGCAAGAGGCAAGTTCCCTAACGTTTTCTACTTTATTATTCAGCAAGGTTACTTTTCACTGTTATGTTATACATATGCAAATTCTCTATCTCTAATCTCTTGTTTAACGATTTATTGTCATGCAAGTTCTCTAACCCTCATTTATTGTTGAGCAAGTTAGTTAATCTTTGTTTCTTTATTCTAATCGAGATTACCTTGGTTATTCAAAGTCTGTAAATTTATTGTAAGAAGTGTTTTATTCAGCTACTAATAACTGTTGTTTGATATTCATTCCTCAATATCATTGTACTATCTTACATTATTGTACCGAACTCTAAGTTGTTTAGCGATTCTTTACCAATTCAACTAATCCTTAGTTGATGAATGTTCTAAACTCTAAATTACCCTTGAAGTCTACCCAAACCAAGCTTCCTTTTGTTTGTTTATGTACTGACACAACTTTGAAAGCATGTTGTCGATGATAACATTTGTTCAACTTAGAAATTATTAATACTGTAGCTCTTATTGATTCATCGATATACCTTGTTCATGAAGATATTGTAATCAAACCCTTGAATAATTATTGGTTCCTATCTGATTTAACCTGTACTTGGTTGATGATCGTTCTAAAAATCTAGACTTCCTTTGAAGTTAATTCCCAACCAAACCTCCTTTAGTTCGAAACATGATAATCTAAGCTGAGATGAACAACCCTATATCAGGGGATTATTTAAGAGCTACGCCATAGCGTTAAAATATTTGCGCAATACATAGTACAAAGGGATGATCACCTGGAGTACGAAATGATGGTCCATATAGTCGTTTAGACTGTTAAAGGTTATAGTTAAAACACCTGTGAACCTAGGACATAGATGATGATTATAGTCTTTTAGGCATTAAAGGTTAAAGTAGAAATACTTGAAAACCTAGAATAGAGTTCGTGGTCTTGTGACCCTCAGTGTATTCTTTGATGTTGTTATCTATTGTTAACTTAAACGTTCATTATTCCTTTGAACTCATAGCTGTTTAATTAAAGTTTATTGTTCCGGTAAGAACACTTTTCCATTGAGAGCTCAGTTAATTATCATTCATAAAACGTTATAGTATACTATCCTTCTTGTGGGCAATTGTTTGCTCACTCTTACACAAAACAATGCAGATGAAGTTAAGAAGTTTGAAGAGCTTTCTACAAGCAAGGGCAAGGACAAAGTGCTTGATTAGATGAAAATGTTTAATTTATATTTTATTTATGAAGCTTATGTAATAGATTTATTTATGAACATGTTTTAATTTTCTGTTGATGATTGTAATAAAGGTTAGATGACCTAGGATTTATTTGAGATTATGTAACCCTTTAATGGGAGATTTATTGTTTAAACTTTTGAGTTTAATTATATCCTTGGTTTACGGGTATTTAGTTATGATTTAATTGGACAGTGAACACCAAATCAGTGGGGATGAAGTGTCCGGATTTTGGGGTGTCACAAGTTGGTATCAAAGCTTTAGGTTATGAACCTTAGGTGGGGAAACCTTAGGCTATAACCTTCTAGGAGATCGAAAATACAGAGGTGATAAACTCTTATCGAGTTCTAAGGAATGAATTAAGGGAAATTCATTGAGGATAAAATGATAAAAGACTTTATGTGCTTATGTGTTAATGACTTATGTGCTCGCAAGTACTTAGGAGTAGCAAGTATTATACATACCAAGTTGTGGGGTTGTTAAAACTTTGTTGCCTGAATGACTGATGAAGGAAGATAGGGATTAGGATCCCTGAAAAGTTCATACAGTCTGAGTATGGTTTGTATTGGGAAAGCCATACCCGTTGTTTTCTGTTATAGCATTTGGGTATGAGCTTGAGTTTCAACGCGAGGATAAATTTGAGGTGAACAAGGTGAAGGATGAGTACGAGGAGGGGGACTTCTCAAATCAATTGTATGGTCATAACATTGAGTTATAAAAAAAAGGGTCAAGAAATAAGAAGGTCAAGCCGTAAAGCACCAAGCCACGTTAGAGCAAGAAGATGTCGCGACTCAAGACCTTCTTGTACAACATGCGGATGTAGAGCGATATTAGCTCAATTCCAGATATTAAAGATGATAGTTATTAACTGGGAATGAGATTTCGCAGGAATGACAGGGGAAAGAAATCAGTAAAGCGTGCGAGAGCTGAAAACGCATGGGTGAAGGCTTCTAAATGCGTAGATCGTGTTGAAGACAAGTTGAAGAAGGCCAAGCGGATGATGGGACTTAGAATTAAGTATTCTATTTTCTGTATAGGTTGAGATTTATCTTTGGTATGTGATGTATCGTAAAGTGATCCTAAAATTTTATTATTACAAGATAAATAATATAAATAGCAGTGAGGCTATTTTGTGGTGTGGTGATGTAATAAATGAATAAATACATCATTATTTATTAAGATATATTATGTGTTGTTTTAAAAGTGGTTGAGATAAGTTTGAAAATTTTAATGTGTGGATGAACGATGATCTAATAGTTCAAGTTTTAAACAATAAGATCCTGCCTAGAAGAAGGAGACAACAACGTCAGCAAAGCCCCAAGGAATATGGATATAATAGGAAGTTAACTTAAATCCAAAGGCTACAATTGGTGAATTTTCCGTGGGAGAACCGGCAAATCACCCAATTTCTGGCTATACAATTAAATCTCGATGTTCCAACCAAATTCATTCACAACAGAGCTGGAAAGAACGATTGATATAGATGGGGAAGGTAATACGCTTGCATTCAACCAAGAGTAGAGGGGAAAGAAGAGTGAAGATGATAAGGTGGAAGGTATTCATACCGGTAACGCTTGGAAAAGAAAGTAGGACAATAATATTAACATTGAAAATCAGCAAGGGAAGGAAAAAAAGAAGGTGGAGGCGTGTAGCAACTGCGGCAAGAAACATGTAGGTGTTTGTTTGAAGGGAAAAAGGGTGTGCTTTAATTGTGGTTTGAAGGGCCACATTGCACCAAAATGTTCACGACCGAGGAAGGGAGCCTGCTTCACGTGTGGATCGAAGGAGAACTTGGCTCGAGGGTGCCCAAAGAAAGCAGTAGGAAAAGCAAGTGGAAGCAGAGGGCGTGGCAACCCCGGTTATTAGAGAATCACTCACAGACTCGACCAACCGAACAATCAACCAACATGGCGATCCAGGAAGTAATGCAAGGTATGGTTCTGATCAGTTATCTATACGGCTTCGTGTTATTTAATTCAAGTGCCACTTGTTAATTTATGCCTGATGAATTTGTTTAGAAACTAGATTCGCTTCGGGAAGAGTTAGACTATTCCCTAAATATGGAAAGTGTGAATATTGATTCTTTTAAGTTGATGTGTAGAATTTCTGTATTGGAATTAATATGGCACCTATGATGTCTCTACCAGATAATACAAGAATTTTATGTTGTATAGCGACGCATCCTATAATATACTAGGCTATGTGTTTAGGCAGAGCCACAGGGTCATTTCTTATGTATCGCGTCATTTAAAACTTTTATGTGAAATGATATCCGACTCATGATTCGGAGCTAGAGCGAATAGTGGTTGCCCTGAGGATTTAACGATATTACTTTTGGATAGTAGTGTGAGATATAAACAAACCATAAGTGTCTAAAGTATATAGGGGTATTTAAGCGTGCGTTGAAGTGATAGCGGGAGTTGGTTAAGGATTTTGAATGCAAAATCCTAAATAAACGTGGTGGTCGATGTCTTAAGAAAAAAGTAGTAGTTATTTTTGTTAACTGTGCAAGATGGGTTCATAATAGAAATGGATAATTTGTGGTAGGAGGTAAGATATATGAAAAGTAAGAGGAGAAGCTGTTCAGGTGGAAATCCATACAACGATGCTAGACAGAGTAAAAGAAGAGTAGCTCTAAGATGAGGATGTCAAATTTATAATCAATATTGAGGGATAGTTGAAAGAAGAAGGAAGAAACTAGGTTTCGCTAATGCTAGCAATTGTAAATGAAGTTTTGCATAAAATTTATATATTGAATCAACTAGGAAGCATGAAAATATATATTTCCCTCGATAATACTATTCGCGATTCACATCGAATTTTCAGAAAGGTTTGCAAGAACGTGTGGAACGCAATTAAAATAATTATGTCATATTGTTTGTAAATCGATTGCCAAACTAAAACGAAATCAAGCCATCGGAAGGCGTGCTGAGAGCACGAGAAGTTTTTGATAATGTCATACGAGGAATCTGCATTGATCAGGTTATGGGCAAGTTAAGAATAAGTTAAGAATAAGGTAATGCTAGCTAGGATTTCAATTGAGGACTCATATGGTAACTATGTTGTACATACTTTTGTATGGGCAGAGGTTTTGTGCAGGTACTTGGTTTATCACATTGATAATCATTGGAATATCGGTATCGCGCTATCCATGTATATGTGGTGGAAAAGTGATTTGTTTCTCATGTATATATTGATAGTTAGATGATATTAGGTTCGGTTCTTAAAACTAAATCATGTGGTAAGTTCATATGGTATGTTTTGAATGCCTCAGCGAATGGACGCCTATGGTCTGACTAGGATAAGTTTCTAAACTCATATATTTATGGCAAGTTCCTGAATTTCCAAAGTGTTGTAAGTTTGATGAACTATATAGGGTAAAAAGAGGTTATAGTATAGGAACCATTGATGAAGTTGAAAAGATAGTTTTGAGGTTGCCTTACCTCTATATTTAGAGTGCATTCGTAATGTTTTTCATGTTTCGGTGATATAATTGAACAAGCCCGACTGCAACCATGTGATGGTTACGAACCATTATTGTTGTTCTACTAGGAAATTACTATCTAGTTAATCGACAGAAAAGAACAAGTTCTCAGGAATAAAGTGTTACCTTCTGTGAAGGTGATATGGAGGAACCACAGTGTCGAAGAAGCTACGAGGGAACTCGAAAATAAGATGATGAAAAGTTATCCTGAGTTATTTGTGTAATCTATGTCTTCGATTCTGGGGACAGAATCCTTATAAGGAGGCAAAAATGTAACGAATGAATTTATTGAGTTGTGATTCTGGGGACATAATCCTTTTAAGGAGGGAAGGATGTAACGAACGAGAATTTTCTAATTAATTTTAAATATTTATTGAAGCAAATAAATATTTGAGTTGATTTATTTATTGAGATAAATAAATTGTCGATGAAGATATTGTGTAATAATTTAATTAGGAGATATGTTAATTAAATTTATGTTTAGTGATTTTATAGTTTGAAGATTTAATTTAATGAGATGATTAAATTTAATGAATTATTAAATAATTATAATGTCGTTCTAATTTAATAATTAAATTAAAGATTTATTAATTTGCTAAATAAAATTATATTTTATTATGGAAATCATAATTATATGGTAAATGATTAATTTGATGTAAGGGTTATATTAATTTAATTGTTTAAAGGTGTGACAAATAAACTATAGGATAAACAAATTATTAAAATAAGCTAAAATGGGATAATTGAGACTAGCCAAACATGGCCTTGTGTCTCTTGGTGTTTGTAACAGCTGAACCCATTGGGTTTTTTACCTAAAAATTTAACTTGCGTATTATATTTTATATCGGTTTTTTTTTTCTTTACGTATTATCACTTGGTTAAGCCTAAGTCTAAAGAGAGTAGAGAAAACACAGAGGAAGAGAGAAAAGAGAGTTTTGTTAATTTGTAAGCCAAATTGGAGAGCCAAGGAGAAGAAGAAGGGAATCATCTTCTAACAAGGCTAAACAAGAATCAAGAGGTAAATAACCTAGTTTTTTCTTAGTTTGGGTGTTCTTGAGTTATCCTTTAAAATTAGAAATTTAGTTGGTTGAGTTGCTAAATAGATGTTATATACATGTTGGAAGATGTTTAAAATCTGATAATTGTCATCTAGAAATGATTTTCAGAAATCAAATTCATATGAAACATGTTTTAATGAATATTTGGGTTATATTCTTAATTTATATGTTTTTGAGTTTTTTTCATAGAGACTTTGATTTTTTGTTGTATAATTTGATGAGATATGGTCTATATATGTTATTTAATGATTATAATCTGTTATATATAGTTTACAAATGATTTTGGTGTATCAAGTTCATAGGTAGTCGTGGTTGAGAAGAAGGAATTGGTTTTGGTTGAATATGTGTAAAATAGTTTACTTTGAAACCAAAAATGGGTGGTTGATTCATGTAATAAATTGTAAGTTGATGATCATTTGTGTTAATACATTCAAAAACGAAAATAACGCAAGTTGAATGAATCAATTTGATTAATATACGAATTCGTAGTGAATGAATTCGCTAAACATGTTAAAATATGAAAATTTAGTATAAACATGAGTTTTAGGTCAACATTTGGGTTAGTTAATGTTTTTGTAAATTGTTTATTCTTTGGTATGTTGTAGTTCTATGAATTACGAATCCATAGAATCTAAAATGAACTAATTTGGATGTGTATAGCTTAAGTTATGAAGATTAGTAGGAGAAAAAAGGTCAAAAATCACAATGACAGTAAACTGGTAATCCTGGTTCTGCTATTAGGCATAGCTGCGATGTGCCCTAAGTCTCTCGGGGTGCAGCTGTGCTGGTCCTAAGGCTTATTTGGGCACAGTTGCACTCATGTAGTGCCAGATGTGACTATTTTGACATCCTTTGGTTAAACAGTCATAACGTTTTTATACGAACTCTGATTGAGGCGATTCAGGATAATTCGGAAAGATAACGAGTAGAGCTACAACTTTCATTCCATAAGTTTTTCGATTTGAGGTCGGGAGCAGGGGTAAAAATGACCATCTTTAGGACTGATGTGTATTCGGAGGCAATCGGAGGGCGTTGGGCATGCACATATGCAAGTGTAGTGCTTTTGACAATAAAAGATGTTATTCTAAGTTATAAAACATGAATATTACTAAATATAATTATGCTTAACATTAATATATGATGTATTATATAAGTTGTATAAGCATACTAAGTGTACGCAATCGAGACGAGAGTCAGGCGTCTGATTTAATGAACGTCGAAACACCGCGACAAGTGTTAATGAACTTAAAAAAATGTTTTAATTAAAATGAAATGAACATTATAAGATATGGAATGTGATTAATATAAAATCAATAAGGAGTCCTAGGAAGACTTAAACACTTGAATGAACTTCGAGTTTGACTAAGAAGAAATATAGTATTGATTAATAAGTTATAATAGATTGAAACTCAATGTTGTAAGAGTTGAGAATGTGATTTGGATGGTAAAAGTCTTATGTTATATGTTAGTGAGTTTTCAGATTCATTTTATGTGGTTGATTAATATGGTTAAACGTTAAGCTAAAGGTTATAACGTAACTAAGATGAGAATTTAATTTATGAGGATAATGTGTATGTAGCTAATTGATATGATAATCCTAATGGTATGTGTAGGATATTGGAGTACGTGAGTTGTAATTGTATAGCTTACGCAAGAGGAAAGTTCCCTAACTTTTGCTACTTTATTATTCAGCAAGGTTACTTTTCACTGTTATGTTATACATATACAAATTCTCTATCTCTAATCTCTTGTTTAACGATTTATTGTCATGCAAGTTCTCTAACCCTCATTTATTGTTGAGCAAGTTAGTTAATATTTGTTTCTTTATTCCAATCGACATTACCTTGGTTATTCAAAGTCTGTAAATTTATTGTAAGAAGTGTTTTATTCAAATTTTAATAATAATCGTTGTTTGATATTCGCCTCAATATCATTGTACTATCTTACATTATTGTCTTCGAACTCTAAGTTGTTTAGCGATTCTTTACCAATTCAACTAATCCTTAGTTGATGAATGTTCTAAACTCTAAATTACCCTTGAAGTCTACCCAAACCAAGCTTCCTTTGGTTTGTTTATGTACTCACACAACTTTGAAGGCATGTTGTCGATGATAACATTTGTTCAACTTAGAAATTATTAATACTGTAGCTCTTATTGATTCATCGATATACCTTGTTCATGAAGATATTGTAATCAAACCCTTGAATAATTATTGGTTCCTATCTGATTTAACCTGTACTTGGTTGATGATCGTTCTAAAAATCTAGACTTCCTTTGAAGTTAATTCCCAACCAAACCTCCTTTAGTTCGAAACATGATAATCTAAGCTGAGATGAACAACCCTATATCAGGGGATTATTTAAGAGCTACGCCATAGCGTTAAAATATTTGCGCAATACATAGTACAAAGGGATGATCACCTGGAGTACGAAATGATGGTCCATATAGTCGTTTAGACTGTTAAAGGTTATAGTTAAAACACCTGTGAACCTAGGACATAGATGATGATTATAGTCTTTTAGACTGTTAAAGGTTAAAGTAGAAATACTTGAAAACCTAGAATAGAGTTCGTGGTCTTGTGACCCTCAGTGTATTCTTTGATGTTGTTATCTATTGTTAACTTAAACTTTCATTATTCCTTTGAACTCATAGCTGTTGAATTAAAGTTCATTATTCCAGTAAGAACACTTTACCATTGAAAGCTCAGTTAATTATCATTCATAAAACGTTATTGTATACTATCCTTCTTGTGGGTAATTGTTTGCTCACTCTTACACAAAACAATGTTGATGATGTTAAGAAGTTTGAAGAGCTTTCTACAAGCAAGGACAAGGACAAAGTGCTTGATTAGATGAAAATATTTAATTTATATTTTATTTATGAAGCTTAGGTAATAGATTTATTTATGAACATGTTTTAATTTTCCGTTGATGATTGTAATAAAGGTTAGATGACCTGGGATTTATTTGAGATTATGTAACCCTTTAATGGGAGATTTATTGTTTAAACTTTTGAGTTCAATTATATCCTTTGGTTATGGGTAGTTAGTTGTGATTTAATTGGACAGTGAACTCCAAATTCGTGGGGATGAAGTGTCCGAATTTGGGGGTGTCACAGTCGGTCCGACGGAAGACCCGAAAAATCATCTGGAAATACGTCTGCAAAATCTCTTATGATCGGTATCTCTTCCAAATTTGCACTCTTCTTCTATGCATCGACTATATAGGCTAAGTATCCTATAAATCCTTGTCTTAACAACTTCTTGGCTTGCATCACCTTCAGACAACTTGCTTGTCGAGGTGACTCTTTCGCTAAAGAACACAACCTTTCGATTTGAGTCATAAGGTTAACACACTTCCTTTGGCAATCAATTATCGCTCGTAATTGAATAACCAATCCATTCCCAGTATAACATCAAATTCACCAAGTCTTATTGGTATCAAATCTACCATCATCTCGTGACCCTTTATAACTACTCCACAATTCCTATATACAAATCTAATAGGAATCACTTCCCTATTCGTAATCTCAATGCTTAAGGGAAATTCTAATTCTTCCTGAGGCAAATCTAAGTTCTAAGCAAATTCATCGGATATAAATGAACAAGTAGCACCCGAATCAAATAGTACATAAGCATTAATACCATTAATCGGAATGATACCTGACACCACATCCTTAGACTGTACAACATCCTACACGGTCATATTGAAAGTCCTCGCAGTAGGTCGACTTGACTGTGCTAGTCTAGTGATAGTCAATGCACCACCACCGTTGTTGTTTCCTTTTCCACCATTTGCACTTCCTGCCGGCTTTTTAGGGCAATCACGATCCATGTGATCCTTTGAACCGAAGGTAAAACATGCTCCTTTCTTCGGACTAAAACAGTTCGGTGCAATGTGTCCCTCCTGACAACAGTTGAAACACAACCTCTTTCCCTTCAAACATACCCCAGTATGGTTCTTCCCGCACGTCGCCCAAGCTTCAAACCTTTTCTTTTGCTGATTTCCCTGTTGTCCTCCTGCAGTCGAATTCTCACTCCACTTCCTCTTCTGTCTGTTACTTCTAACGTTACTATCACCAGCCTTATTCTCATTGTCATTCTTCCTCTTCTTCTGTTCTTAGTTTTACTTGGTCAAGGCATCGCTTCCACCTTCCGCGATATTTGCCTTCTCCAGTATAGCCGTAAATGTATTCAGCTGGAACATTGAAACCTTCTTGTAAAGCCAGGGCTTCAATCCTTCTTCGAACCTTCTCACTTTACGCTCATTAGTATTGACTTGGTATGTGGCAAACCTTACCAACTCGTTAAACCTTGCAGCATATTCTGGCACCGTCATCGTTCCTTGCTTCAGCTCCAGAAATTGCACCTCCAACTGGTTCCGAGAACTCGGTGGAAAGTACATTTCAAAAAACATCTCCTTAAATCTATCCAACGCTATCACTCCTTGTCCTCCATGAACCTATTTGCTTGCCACCAGTAGTTGGCTTCAGACTTCAGCATGAACGTTGTGAACGCAGTCTTTTGATCATCGTTTACTCTAGCAACATCGAACACCTTCTCCATTTCCATAATCCAGGTTTGAGCTTCCACTGGATTCATAGACCCTTGAAACTCCGGCGGTCCAACCGCTTTAAATTCCTTAAAGGTCGTGACTTGAGCTTGCGGTTGATTCACAAGTGCACCCGTCAAAAGAGTTACCAACTACTATTAGCGTTGGCCTCGTAGTTATTATTAATAGACCCCTGTCGACATAGGGATTTTTGAGTGTCCCTTTTCGTTACATGTTCTTTGGTGTTCTCATGTTAATGTGAGATTTGTTTGAAAAAACAAGTGAAAAAGGTCTGACATGTATAATGTCGACGTTTTGACTTTAAGAGTCGCCAGATTGATGTATTTAATCGTTGCACTAACGTTAATTGTAAAAAAGGTTTTCACATTGACCAGCTTATTTGACACTACTAGGCGAATTCGTGTGAAACCGAGATTCATTTTGGGTCCGGGGGCTTGATTATGCGGAGGGAAGGTGTTAGGCACCCCCCGACATCCGTGTTACCACGGTGACCGCCACTTTTCAAAGAAACTGTTATATGAATATTGTGTGTGTGTAGGGATCAATGTGCAATTATTTAGAAGTAGTGCAATACCTTGTTTGTACCTATATACATAGGGTTTGAATTTATAGAAAAATTCAGTTTTAAACAAGATATAGCAATGTCATTTTGTAAAAGAGGTTTTTCAAACCCTGTGGTCAATAGTAATTGAGGCCTTTGATGCTTCCATTTTATTATTAAATGTTCGTCTTGTTTGCTTTTATTTTCGAGATGCGAAACATTCTCGAGAAAATAATATACCCTAGTGCCGAACTCCTCATGGGCATGACAGCCATCCAAGGAAATTCAGACACTATAAAAATAATGTACAAGCTGCTTACAGTTGAAAAATGTCCATCATGGGAACCGAATCTAGATTCAGTAGACTGAATCTGTGATCACATGATTCCTAGGCTCACATGATATTGTAGTTTGTATGGAAAGCGAAGCAGATTATATATATAAAAGTCAGAATATATATATATATATATATATATATATATATATATATATACAGACAGGATCAACCACCATGAAGTAACTCCATGGGGGATCGAAATATAAATATATAAAAGCGGTAAATATATATATATGGATATGATCAACCACCACGTAAGTAAACTCTGTGTGGGACAAAATGTAAATAAAGTCAGAAAAGCGATCAACTGTCATTTAAGTAAACTCGAAAGGTGACGAAATGTACATAAAAAGTCAAAAGCGATCAAGCGCCACGAAAGTAAACTCAGGCAGGTGACTTAAATGTAAATAAAAGTTGTAAAAGGCCATAAGTAAACTCCAGAACTGACAGAAATGTAAATATATATATGTAATAATATATATATATATATATATATATATATATATATATATATATATATATATATAAAGTAGTAAACTCACCGATGTGAATCCGTGCTCATCGGATATGTTCGACAACAATTATATATAAGTATATATATAAAAGCTAATAAATGCACTTAGGATGTAAAATCCGGGCTCATCGGATATGTCCGACAACAATTATATATATATATATATATATATAAGAAAGTAAAATCTAGGATGTAAAATCCAGCTCATCGAGATATGTTTGACAATAATTATATATATAAGTATATATATATATATATATATATATATATATATATATATATATATATATATAAGTAATAAACGCTCCAAACCAAAGTCTAGGCTCAATCGAGGCATAACTCGATAATGTTAGTCCATATATGAAATATATACATATATAAGTATATATATACAGACAGAAATGAAAACCACGAACCGAAGTTTGGGCAAACGCACATAACACGACTCTCAATGTGTATAACAGTGTGTGCTAATATGAGAAGAAGGCTTTATATAATGTGAGAAGGCTTACAGTGGGATGCCAAAGTAGACTTCTATGACTTTAAATGGATAAACACTCAGCTCCCGCCGGATAAAAGATAGCTATATATGAGCTAACAAGTGTTTAAAGATGAGGAAACACTCAAAAGATGTGTATGCAGAGTAAAATGGACAGGGCTTCCTCGCCTTTTCCTCTCTTATTCTCCCTCAAATGGCTGACCCCAAGTCTTGTATATATAGATGGATGGATGGCAGTACACACTGCAGATGCGGCAGCGGTTGTACATGCGCTAGTCGGTGCATCCGAGCCTCATGGTCCTGGCTGCCTCAGAAGACGTGCACTCATGCGCCGGTAATGTCCGCTCGAACTTGCGAACTTCAATCCGAGCATCCAAACGAGGTATATCTGACCTTCTTCGGACCGCTTGTGTCGAGAGTTACGCAATGACATGGATTAGAGGTTGTACGGGTTAGGAAGAGGGTCTATGCCCATGGTCTTCAAGCTTTAAATTCGGCCCAGCATCGCCACATCGTAATAGTCACTCGGGATTGTTACTCCTCGGTTCTTGTGGGACATTGTTGTATGTATTTATGTATGAAGTGTTGAGACGACGCGCATGTGTTGAAAGGGGAAAGATGATGTTTGACTCTTCATCGGGGTTATCACCGGTTTGAGTTGAAAGTAGACGTTGCTCAGGATTACATCTGAGATTGGACTACTTGTTGGTATGCCGCGATATCATCTTGTGAGAGGAAGTGTTGAAGTGGCAAGATGACGTTTGACTCCTCACCGGGGTTATCGCCGGTTTGAGCGGAAAGCAGACGTTGCTCAGGGTTACTTCTGAGATTGGACTGCTTCAAGTGTTTGAATGTCGTGAGGTCATCTTGTGGATGTGCCTGTCTGCCCGTTGTTAGCTCCGGGTCTGAGGTATGAGTGCCTCGGCAGGAGGTCTGAGCTTGAAGTTGATCGCATGTATTTGGAACAAATAATTCCGAAGTTATCGCTGGAACTGCAAAAGCATCCCTTGGGGCTATTACCCAGGATGGAGTCGCTATCTCGGTGTTAGTTAGTTCAGAAATTTGGAACCGAGCGTCCGCTGCAGTTATTCGAGAGTAATCGCCCTCTCCGGTTGTCACTTAGCCTTTTTTATCTCTGCATACCTCGGGGTTATCTCCGAGATTTGAAATGACATTCCCGATGTGTCTTCCGAGGTTTGGAATGATGCTCCCAGTTTATGTTCCGGGTTGGAACTGAACTTCTGGTAGTATCCAGAATGGATGTAAACTATCTTCTAAGGTTATCTCCAAAAGACGAATCTGCCCTCCTGTAATGTTAGTAACAGGCATGCAGAAAAATTCGAGTGTCTACAGATGCCCCTTTTTATCATATTCATGTAATGCAAGGCATGGATAGGATAAAGAATCCTAGACACTTGAAATGCAAGCAAGATAAACATGATGCTATATGCAGCAACATGATTCAAATGTATGATGCATGATTGCTATGTAATCCTGTTGGGATGACAATCAGTGATGGCTTGGACATGCGATCCAAGTCTCCAAGGATGTTAACGTTGGGGTTATCACCAAAGTCTTGAATACTAGACATTGGCTTATATTCCATAGAGGTACCTCTTGTGTGTAAGAGATCTGTGGGGATAAATCTTCGTCTGTTTGAGGATGTGTATAACATAATCCCTCATTCTGTCGGAGTTACTACCAACAGTGTTGTTGATGTCAGGGCTGCCCGACCCTCGTTGATGTGTGTATCACCGAATAGATCCCTGATGGGTGCTCTGTCAAGGTTGCTTGACCTTCATTGATGTATGTGTCAATAGTAGCATTACGTTGTAACCCCCGCCGGGGATACGTGGATGAGTTGCTTCGATGGGTTTACTTGCCATCCGCTAACATGACGTCAAGGTTGTTTGACCTTCATTGATGTGTGTATCAATGGTTGTATTGCGTTGTAACCCCCGCCGGGGATACGTGGATGAGTTGGTTCGATGGGTCTACTTGCCATCGGCTGACATGACGTTAAGGTTGCTTGACCTTCATTGATGTGTCTATCAATGGTTGCATTATGTTGTAACCCCCGCCAGGGATACGTAGATTCTTGAAAGATGTGCGTTGTGACCCCCGCCGGGGATGTTTAGTGTTTCGTGGTTTTGCGTTGTAACCCCCGCTGGGGATGTTTAGGGTTATGACCCTGCAAATGACGGCATCAGACCTTTGTGGGGTATTGCCGAGCATGATCTGTGAAAGCTGAGCTCATTGGTATAGTATACCCTGCATTCAGGAGAATACCACTGAGACAATGGGAGTTTAACTCTGACCGACAAGAAACCTGGATTTTCGGCTATTCCGCTCAATCGCGTAGCATTTTTATTCCTGATTTGGCCTTTTCAACTTGTGAGACCTCCTTTGCAACTCTAACTGGAGTGAGCTGGAGGTGTGGGACCCATGTAGAAGTGCCTTAGGTACACCAGCAGGAGCCGCAGGTGAGCCTGCGGTCAACCGTGCCTATGTATAGGTGAATGGTTGCTTTCATAAGTCATTTTCAAGTTGTACAGCGAAGGAAATCTAAGAGCTCTTCTTCAGATCTACTGAGTTCGGGCAACATTCTGCATATTCTGCCACCGTATAAGCGTTCTTCACTGTCCTGGTAACGTATGCATGTATTTTTTTCAATTTTTATCCGTTGGAAAATGACTTATCACATGAAATGCATTTAGACACATAGTAGTGAATATGCATGCTGATATGACTTGATAAAAAATATTCAACATAGCATATTGTTGATCGATTTCGCAATCAATGAATACGTGTAAGTATACACGGTCAACAAGTAATAAAGTGAAAGTAGAGTATCGTTCCCACGAGGAATTATTTAATAAAAATCACCAAGTACTAATTCTTAACCAAACTAATTTTATTTAAACAATCTCAAATCGTATTTTTTCTAATTAAGAAAACTAAATTAACTAATTAAAACTAAGATTTTAACGAATGAATTCAAATAAATAAAGATTAAGACTTCAATATCCCCAATTATGAATTATAAATCAATTATCCAATTATCCCAATTATTATGCCTACTGAATTGTTAACAGGAATTCTCAAATGCCAAAAGTCCTTTTCCAAGTGATCAATTGCCTTCTATTTAATCCAGATTAATTTTGCTATATTCCTATGCAAAACAATTGAATTAAACTCTTTCCAATCCCAATTCCTTACGTGTTACATGCATGTAAAAGATATTTCCATTCTATTCACAAACCTAATTATTCATCGTGCAAATAACTAAGTCACATGATATCATGCCCAGATTCTAACCCTAGAATTCCTCTTCCAATTCCTTCTAGAGTAACAAAGTAATTCTTGATCAAATAATTAAGCAATAAGCACAAGACAAGATAAACAACTCACTTTAACATAAATAATTAGAATATAATGAATAACTAATTCATAGCCATAAAAAGTTCAATTGAAATCTCAAAAATAGTTAGTTCATAATTAATGAATTAAAACCAAGAATCTACAACTGAATAGACATCAAAAGATAAAAATAAGATGAGAGAAGATAATAGAATCTGTTGTCAAGAAATCGATGCTCCCCTCTTGCTCGCTTCTTCGATCTTCAATGGTCTCCAAGTTGCTTCAATCTCCAAAACTAATAAGAACTAAGGTTATTTTCTAATCTAAAGGAGTGTTTTTTCTAGGCTAACCTATGTAATCTCCTCTTATTTTATGCCTTACATAATGTATTTATAGGTTACAAGTCCAATTTTAGCTTAGAACAAACCCAATCCTATTTGGAGTCAAAAGGTGTCAAAATTCGCCCAAAACGCGCCTGGGCCGCACCAAACCCTTCCCCAAATGGGGCCAAATACTGGCAACGGCAATGAGTTCCCCCTAGCGCCCTGCCCACAGGCATAGGGTTAAAATGGCGCCTTAGGCAGCCCAAAATCTGACATTTTCTGCCCACGTCCTTTGGGAAAATGGCCATAACTTCTTCGTCCGAACTCCGATTTTGATGATTCAAGATGTTCTGGAAAGAGGAGAAGTAGATCTACAACTTTCATTCTTGAAGTTTGTCGAAATAAGTTCAGGAGCTATAGTCAAATTGGTTCTGAAGTGGCTGCTATGTAAATGGCAAGCCGAAAACGCGAATCTAGCCACCCCAAACATCGATCCATGTAACTTTTGTCCCAATTCCTATAAAATAACATAAAACATGCATGAATAGACACAAACACATAAAAACATCCTAAAAGACTTAAGAACAACAATAAATTAAGCCCGAATGTATCCAATTCATGGGTATAAAACTCACTCATCACATATGTTAGTATAAAACCATGCTGAACATAATGATGTGAAAAAATTTAACTTTTGAAACAGTCAAATTGGCACCTTTTACTGTCATTTCTTATCCTATTTGAAGACAAATGAGTAAAGGTAGAAAAGTAAAATAATCCTGGTAATTAGACTACATTTACGGATTTTTACTATGATGCGATTAATGCATGTAGGATGTATATGACTGTGTACAGGTGTGCTACTGAATGGCCACCTAGTCATGCCTATGTGCATGTAGATAGTCTCATTTACAAAGGGGGCTATGACAAAATTTTCCCAAAATGTAGGTATTGGGTAGTCATGAATTTTTAACTCTACTGTATATGTATGTTAAAACAATGCATCTTGAAAAGCTCCAGATATTATGGATCCGGATCAACCGAGCAGTTCCCGTAGGACCACTTCTGGTGTACGGAGGAGAGCTTCTGAAGAGCCTCAACGCTGTTCTGTTAGACATCCTCGTCATTTGGTGGAGGCGGTGATACGTCCTATTCGGGTTGAAGTGTCGAATGTCGAGGACGAGGAGGAGGAGGAGGAGGAGGATGTACCGATCGAGGTTCCTGCTCCTGCTGTACATGTTTCCCATAGGGAATTGCCAGGTATTCAAGTGGCGAACCCAGATCTTCTGGATAACTTGAGTAGGCATCCTTCAGTATACTTGCACGCAAACGAGGTATGAAGTTAGATCTTTAATCTTCCTTATTTCCTATTGATGAGGAGTCAAGGATTCTGATGTTGATCTGCATTTGATGTAGGTTCCCGGCTTTACACATCCTCGAGGGAACTGGTTTAGCAACAACTTTATGTATCAAGCTTTTCATGATGACTACAGAACAATCGTCCATGGCTGGGGATTTGGGATGTTCTTCTCCATTCTACCCCGTCGTTGTCCTTGGGGTTACCTCAGGGCATTGTCTGAGCGGTGGTTTCACCAGACTCAGTCACTCCATTTGTTGGACTATGAGGTGATGATGACGCCGATGGATTGGTGGTTTATCACAGGTATGGTGTTTGGAGGGGAGCCGGTGCCTTGCACGGCGGATATCACCCCTACTACCGTTAGATCCTTGTTGGGAGTTCCGGCGGAGGCGCTCAAGGGCAGGACTGTTCGTACGGGTCCTTTGAGCGTAGATGCTATGAGCGGTCTATTGAGTGAGCCAATACCCGATGACGTGAGAGTCAGGGATTGTATTCTTCGGCGATTGTTCTTGATGATCATTAGGGGTTGCTTCATAGCAGATAATTCCTCTACGGTGTCCTTCGCTTTGATCAGCACCACTCGACACGTGGACCGTATAGGAGAGTATGATTGGGGTTCCCACACCTTTGCCTACTTCCTCAGGGGAATGCGCATGCGATCGTAGGGCTTGACCGAGGCGTGGTTAGGATTCTACCCATTTCTGTTGGTGAGTATTTCTCTTGTCTTTTCCTATGTATAGGTTAAGAGCTTTGACTTACAGCAGTTGTTTGCCTTTGTGTTGGCAGTTTTTGGCCTATGAGAGGCTTCCTTGTTTGTGTCCTGTGAGAGTGTTAGGTTTAGACACCTATCCACGAGGATGGAGATGACATCATTCCATATTGGCGGAGGTCCCTGTTGTTGAGGGTTTCACTCATTGTCGCCTACAGCTAGAGTTATTGACAGCCGATGTCTTCGCATGGATTCCCTACTCTGGAGAGCATTTGGGAGTTGGTTTTGAGGATGGGTACCCGACTTGAGTAGAGTACGTCATTTCCACCCGCAGGATTCCTCTCTTCACAGATTGAGGATGGGAGCTCTATTTAGGATAGCATGCTATTAGGAGCACTATAGGAGAGATCCGTATGCCGATCTTGCCTCCTGCCAGGCGTTATTGACCTGTTTCACAATGACCTGTCATTGACATCCCATTGATGGGGATTGACAGTTTTAAATTGTTAGAGGGCTCGTGGTCTCAGGAGATGTTCCAGCATTGGTGGATCCCTCGTACCATTGGAGCTCAAACTCGCGCCACATAGTTTATGGGGGATATGGTTCCAGGATCCATGATGATGACTTATTGGCTAGCCTGTGTCAGAGATCCCACTCATGTGACACAGATTGACAGATTGACTCGGCAGCTGGACCGGTCACATCTTTTCATTCGACATCTGGGCAGAGATCCTTCAAAGGTAGATACTTTTGATCCTTCCAGCTCTAGCGTTGGCCCCTCTGGTGACCCATATGGCTTTTCCGGTGCAGATCCTCCATTGTATCGGCCTGACATCCCTGTAGATAGAGATCCAATGACTCAGGAGGAGTTACATCAGGTGGACAATATCGATGATGTAGACATCGATACTCTTGACTTTTTCTGATGTATTTCTCGTTATCTCTTTTGATAGGCCTCTATTAGCTGCTGGGTAGCTTCGCCCCATTCTTGTTATATCTTTTGATAGGCCTTTGTTAGATGTTGGGTAGCTTCGCCCTATTTCCCTATATTTTAGCTGTACAGAGATGTATTAGATGATGATATACTTAGGAATGTATGTACAGTTTTCCATTCCCTATATCATATTTCCATCTATTGTATCATGCATGTTATTATGTTATGCATATGTATGTACGTCCAGAGATACTCAGCATTGACCCCTGGATGGTCTTATGACACGACCCACACAGATGTCTTCTTCGACAGTTAGTCGTATTGATCATGCCCCACCATTTTTGGTGGTATCTGGTATGCATTCATGGTATGATAGTATATCACCATCAGACATGGTGATCGTAGATGATTTACTACCCTGTTGATGTTTCAGGTTCCCATAGGATTTGTAGAGGGTATACTAGAGCATTGGTATCAGAGAGGCAGGTTTTCCGATTTGGGACCCAGGAGTTGACTCCTACTTTGGAGGAGTATGCACGGTTGACAATGCTACCGCTGGACAGACCTTGCGTGCATATGGCTATTGAAGACATGAGCAGACAGTTCATGATCCTCACCGGATTGAGGCGTAGGGTGGTCCAAGACGAGATTACATCCGGCCACGTGATATCGGCGTTTCTGTTTGGCTGTGTTTGGCTCGAGGATAGCTATGCACGTAATTGATTGATTTCACCCACACCGGAGGACCATTGGCGTTCGCCCGAGTGGATGTCTTCGCTTCTATGCGTATTGTCATACGTCTTCATGTCACAGACATGGATGAGCCGGATATCGTCATTATGGTAACCGAGAGCTCTCGAGGAGGGTCATACCATCAGACTGGATGATCATTGCAGAGACTCTGAGGTTAGCTACATATTGCTGCACTTATCCGGCAGGAGTGTTTACAAGTAGATCGGTCATGCTGTATGTGTGGTTTATGTCACACTTGAGACCGATTGGCACATTTAGACGGAAGGGGTTTTGTTTCACCTATGATATAGTCATGTCGTACTCCTTTCAGCCTGCGGAGTGTACAGATACTGCATCGTGGTCAGCTTTTCTGGTAGGGATTAGAGACCCATTTGCTATATTGTCGTGTTCAGGGCTTAGCTCACCCTACTGCTTCACTACTCATGCTTCGGGCATGGATTATCTCCCTCTGGCTGATTTGAGGGGTATGATTACTTACCACACACTGGAAATGATGTGTCAGTTTGACCAGTTTTTGGATTTTCATCCTTTGAGAGGCAAGAGAGTCACGGCTTCGCCTTCACACCATTTATCACGGAGGACAAATCCAAAGTTATATGCTGTTGGGATCGTGAGGAAATCGGGCCGAGTTTTCTCGTTAGTCATCCAGTTGTTTTGCGAGTGTTCGCATGGATGGAGACAGAGATCGTGACGGCTTGGCAGATATTCACAAGTCGCGAGGGATTGATTCTCGACGATGAGGAGCCTATAGAAGAGGCTATTATTCCCATCGATGATTTGACTACTGGGCTGCCAGCATTTGTGATGGATTCTCCCACCCCAAGTGCCACTATTACTCAGTATTTGGCACAACATTTGGAGCAGAGCTTACATCTGATGACCTATGAGAGAGATCAAGCTAGGGCCGCGATGTTGACAGCTCTTGATGAGAGAGACGCCGCTCTATTAGAGAGGGATGAGACTAGATCAGCTAGGGATGCATTGATTGAGGATCGGGATGCCGCATTATCTACCAGGGATGTGGCCATTGCAGATAACACTTCAGTTAGATCCCAGATGTCTGTCAGTCTTGCCGACATGAGTGCCTACATTGGTGAGCATCATGCCACCATGCAGTTAGCCTCTGATCTGCTAGCTCGTGTAGATACCCTTGGGCAGGAGCTTACAGCGTTATCTCCATCTGCAGAGCAAGATGCTATGTTAGATCTGATAGTCCGCATACCTACAGATCTGTAGATAGCTTTGTATTTTCCTGCACAGACTATGTTAGCCATTTTGTCATGTACATCATATATGTATATATCAAAAAATATTATGTATGGTAGAGAAATCTGTTTTGATTCACTTCCCTTTTAGTTATGCCTTGATACTTGCTTGATATTTGCCTGTTTCTTCAGGGCCTTGTGATCTTGATGCATTCTGAACTTGTGACAACCTGAGAATTTAGACAATTTATTAAATTCTTAAATGATTGATTTAAGGTCAAATAATAGACCTAAACAGAAAATTAGTGTATGCATTGGATATTTTTAAGATAGAATTTTGAGGGTTTCAAAATTCTGTGAAGGATTTAGGTGAATTATTCAGGATTAAGTGTTTATGTGATTAAGTTCTGTGTATATGGTTAATGATGTGTTCAGAATGTGGTTAAGGGTCAAGGGTTGACCAGATAAATTATATCTGTGGCAAACCCTAAGTTTATATTAAGAACGTCAACGTTCGGTTAGAAAACCCTAGCGTTTAAAAGAAACCATAGAAATCGGTTCTGGAAACCCTAGTTTCAGTTCCGAGAATCCGAAACCCTAATTCGGTGCATGAAACCCTAAATCGGGAACTTAATGGCATAAGTGTAAATAATTAAAAGATTAATTAGGGTTAATCTTAACAAATTGATTACAAAACCCTAATTCCAAATTTGAAGCTCTAATTTTAGATTGAAAACCCTAATTTGTAAATGGGGAAAATAAAAGTATTAATTTAATATTTTAATGTTAATTATGATATATTAATTCTAATTCCAAGTTAAGTAATTAGAAAACCCTAATCTAATTATTTAGATTTAATTTCTAAATTAGAAAATTTATTTTCTATTAGAAACCCTAATTAGTGGGTTATAAACCCTAAGGGTTAAAAAGTTGTGTGTAAGGAATATGAATATTATGTGATGGTTTATATTTATTTATTATATAAACAAACAAAAGAAATTAGTGTAAACCTAATTATATATTAGGAATGAAGGATTTAATAACTTAAGGGATATGGGAAAAAGAGAATTGTGTTTTTTAGAATACTTACTAATTCTAGAAGATTTATTTTATATATCTCAAATGATTAATTTTATAACCTAATTATTGCAAGTCTAATTGGGTTAAGAAAATAAGTGTGCATGAGCAAGGATTTGAGTTATAATGAAGGAAGTGAAACCCTAATTAAATGATTTGGGTTGGTTAAGAATTTAAAGTATTGGACTATGTCAATTTCTTATGGCATAAAAACTTAATTTATTAGAAAGCTCAAAACTTGATCCAAGTATGGAGGACTTTTTGGTTATTGGTTTAGTAAAATAAAAAGCCAAACTTGGTGAGAAATAGACCACATGGCCGCCATGGGAAGCAACAAAAAGGGGAGATGAATGTATTAATTGTTCACTTTAGTTGGTAAACAACTCTCACCAACTTCTCTTATGTGTCAATATTTTAATTGTCCAACACTTATGTTTTTCTTGCAAGCAATCCTTAGCAATTAATTAGAGGAAAGAGCAAGAATTGGTGGATCTAGTAAGTGGGAGAAAGCGAGAATGTGGAGAATGTGGGGAAAGAAGGAAGGCCTGGCCGGATATTGCTAGAGAAAAAGGAGAGTGAGTGTGGTCAATTGATAAAAAAAAAAAACTACACCTAATAAAAGTCTAGCTTATATATATATATATATATATATATATATATATATATATATATATTTTTCTTCTTTCTTTCATCTCTTTTACCCTTCCAAGTTGCTAAGAGGAAAAGAGAGAGAGGGAGAGAGAGAGAGGAGTTCGGCCACTTCAAGAGAAGAGGGAGAAGGGATTTTGACTTTCATGAAACCAAGATCCATCCATGGAAGGAAGGAAGAAGGAGGAGGAGAAATCAAGCAAAGGTATAAAACTATTTTCTTCCCAAGCTTTATTATTTTCTTTTTGTAATTGATGATGAGGGTTTTTGATTTGGGTGTATAAAACCCTATGATCTATATGTTTTCCATGGATTCAAGTATGGAATTAACTATATTAGGTGTTGATTTGGTTGGAATTAAAAGGAATAGAAAAATGGAAATGTTAGGAAAAGTTAAACTTTTAAAAAGTGTTTTGATATGGTTGTTTTAGATTAAGTGTTGAACTTATGATTTTAAACCATATGAGGGAAGATCTACATGATATATGATATTTTATGGTTAGATCTTGCCATTTTTAGGGTTGATAAGCTTGAACAAAGAAGATGAACCAAAACAGTTTTTTTGTTTTAAATGAATTAGTGGACTGCTGCCCTAAACAGAAAATTCCGGATTTGTTAGGGTGCTCTAAAAATTCTGGACTTGTGATATGTTATAGTACACTCAATAAGCTTTCCATAGACTCCAAAACGGACTAAATCCGACATCGGAGGAGCAAGTTATGGGATTTTTACCAAACTACACAAAGTTAAAAAAACTGTTAGAAGGACAGTTTTACCAGCCACTTCCGGGCTAAATTCGGGAGCTTAACATGTCCAAATATGGATTGTGATAGATGAAAATTGTAATTCGGAAAGATAAGAATCCAATAAAATTGACGGATCATTAATCGGAGTTACAGATCTCGTTTTATATAAGTTTTAGCAAAGGACTCCAAAACTGTTAAATGACAAAAAGTTGCTGCCCAAAATTTTCCGGGACTGTTTCGGACATTTATTTAATGAGAAAATTCCAGGCTTTAGGGAAATGAAAATATATGGTATTAAGTAGCTCGTGTCCAAAAATGAGCTAATTCCGAGTTAAAACGACCAAGTTATGACCATTACAATTTTTGTGATTTTTTGATGAAAATGGCTATAAACGGAGTTCTACAACTCCGATTGCCACGAAATTTAAAATGGAGCATCACGTTAACATATATAAGGTTATGCCAAAAGATGGGCATTACTAGAGTTAAGCACGAGGTAACTAATTTCTTAAGCTACGCACTAAAATTAATTTTTGAAAACATACCAAAGAAAGTTAAATAAATTAAGGAAAAATGGAATTTATGATTTAAAAATCATATAAAAATGATTTAAGTATTATAAAATATTTTAAGTTATAAAATATAACTTTTGATATTTTGGCATGAAAATATTAATATTTTAATATTAATTATCTGGATAATGGATTTAAGTGTTTAAAAATCAAATAATTATGATTTTAAGGTATTAAAATATTTTGAAATATTATAATTACATTATAATATTATTAAGGATTTTCATTAATATTTTAATATTAAATGAATATTATTGATTAAGGAATTATGTGATATTTAATTAATTTAAATACGGTTTTAGGGATTGAAAAATATTTATAAATGATATTAATTATCTGAAAATTATTTCAAGTTTTTGAAAATTGTTTTGACTGATAAGAAATTATCTGTGATAATTGTTAAATGTTTAGGAAGAGTTTAATTGAACTTAAACTCGATATTAAATCAAACTAGGCCGTCGGGATGATAGAATTATGTCAATTTTAAGTCGATTGAAATAGTTTGACTTGATACTAAGTCTTATGTTTGTATGGTGATCGAAGCTTATGTGTTATGTGTTTAGGTTATTAGTGTATTTAAATATAACAATATTATCTTTGTGATGATATTATTCTAATATTGGAGATCTATATTATTAATATTAGGTCTTGTAAAGCGTTATAAATTGCGTTGCAGTAATCAAGCAGTTCGAGCAAGTTTGTTCTTACTTAACTCTAATAAGAGTGTTTTATTCAAACTTATGGTTAATCATTGCTGATTGCCATGAAAATTGTCCTCTGTACATCTTGCATGTATAAGTCAGGTATGAAAGGCTGATCACCTTCATTACCGGTTTGTCCAGAAATGTTTGTTCATGTTTAAAACTTGTTCAGTCAAAAGTTTGTTCGTGCTAATTATCAATTATATTGATGAATTATAGCCAGTTTATTATTCATACTCTTCAATCATGGTATATCTTTATATTGTTGTATTTAAACTTGCTGGGCAATTTTCATGCTCACCCTTGCTATATCATGATAAACATTGCAGATAAGGCGAATGCGTTCGGATACAGGAAAAGGTTAATGCCAAGTTCAGTTTGTAATAAATTGTGCGGCTAGTTTGTAATAGTATAGTTGCATAATATGTTATCTGTTAGATAGCTTATGAATTGTGTTTAAGTAAAGGTTATTCGATTTTGGGAAATAGTGTATAATGTAATGTATAAACAATTTATGTTTATATCTTCCGCGAAAAATTAATAGAAAGAAATAGCGTACCGAATCCGCGGCTATTTGGGGCCCGGGTTCGGGGGCCACTACAGTTGGTATCAGAGTTGTTGGTTATAAAGCTTAGGTAGGAATACCTGAGACCAATAACCGCAGTGATTAGGATAAGATCTAACTCAAATAGAGTTAGTTGGTTGGTAAGATTCAAAGATGAATCTCGGTAAGTTGTTAAGATACAGAGTTCCCTAACTCTGGTAATAGTGGTGAACAGAAGTGGTGAACAATAGTGCAGGGATAAGAGAGATCGTAAAAAAAAACGATCAAGGCATAGAAATGAATCGTAATATATACGATGAGATCACCCCGTGATTTGTTAAAGTTATGACAACCAGAAAGAATCAATCTGATGATTGAAAAGTTTAAAGCAAGATTGTACGTGTGAAGATAGTACTGATTGAGAAAAGGATTATGAATACGGATTAAATGAAAATTCAGATTGTGAATGGGGGTTAAGATTAGGTGGGGATTTCAATGAGGACTCGTGGTTCAGAATCGAGTTGTATAATTTCTTGTATGGGCGGGGAATTGTACTTGGTGTAAAAACTACTTAGTTGGTGGCATTGGTAATCATTGAAATGTTTGTGTCGCGCTATTTGCTATATGCAGGTTAAGAGGGTGATTCCTTTCTCTTGTGTATAACAGATAGATAGGTCATAGGTAGAGAATATAGGATTAAGTACGAGTTCTTAGAACTCATACTTATGTGACATTCTTGACTTATAGTTATATAAAATGTTTGTGAACCCCTCAGCGAATGGACGCCAAAGGTCAGACTAGGGTAAGCTCTTAAACTCATATAATTGTGGCCAGGTTATGAACTCATAAGTGTGGTTTTATGAACTGGGTATAGTTGTGTGTAAATGGAGTGTTAAGGATTATAGGAATATATAGAATATTAAGTAAATGATCATTAGTGGAGACTTAGGTTTTCCTAAACTCCTAGCTATGCTAAACTTCAAATTTTTGACATCAAGCTAAATACGCACTATGTGCCTTTAAAAAAATGTAGACTCGTAACCATTTTGAAAGCGGTTTAAAAATACGATCTATGCTACTTATTTCAGCTAGACTCAAATGATTTGAAATATCAAAATTTGTTTTTAATTATCACTCATGTACCATGTAACCTGGTTCAGAGACGATAAAAATGTGATGGAGTTGTAAATACAGGAATACTTAGTGTGAATTTATCCTAAAGTCGTTGTTCCACTATTGTATGATGTGTTATGACAAAGTCATACAATGACGACATCCTCAAACGGACTGTTAATACAGTACGGCATCATGGCGTCATTCTCGAAAATGTTTTCAATAATTTTAATTTGCCAACGGGGTTTGGCTACACCTAAATAATTCGATTGAATTGAATTATCGATATGAGTCTATGCTATTTGATTCAGCTAGACTAATGTTATGAAAACTCTAAGTGTTCATTGAAAGAATTTCCCGAACCAAATTGTTTTGGTGCGGAATCCTATGATAAGACTGAGGTGAACGATAATGTTTGGATAAATAATCCAATCTAGTAGCGTAAATATTCGCTAAAAATGATTAATACGTTATGCATGACGTAAGAGTACGATAGGCTAATCACCTAAAGTACTACCAACGGTAGTTTATCTTCTTTGTGATTGTAAACAGACCAAATAATGTTCAGGTTTTTGCGGTATAAATACTGGTCAAATCTATGTGTTCATGGTATATATGACCCCTCAAAGACAATTTTAAAATTTTTACTCTTGTGAATGGTGAATTGGATAGTATGTGATATGTGTGAATGGTGTAAGCTATTTGGTGTAAGGTGTAAGGTGTAAGGTGAATTTGGGGACGAAATTTTATAAGGAGGGGTGAATGTGACAAACCGAGAATTTAGACAATTTATTAAATTCTTAAATGATTGATTTAAGGTCAAATAATGACCCAGCATGAAAAAATTAGTGTATGCATTGGATATTTTTAAGATAAAATTTTGAGGGTTTCAAAATTTCGTGAAGGATTTAGGTGAATTATTCAGATTAAGTGTTTATGTGATTAAGTTCTCGTGTATATGGTTAATGATGTGTTCGTAATGTGGTTATGGTCAAGGTTGACAGATAAATTATATCGTGGCAAACCCTAAGTTTATATTAAGAACGTCAACGTTAGGTTAGAAAATCCTAGCGTTATAAAAAAACCATAGAAATCGGTTCGAAACCCTAGTTTCGAGCCCGAGAATCCAAACCCTAATTGATTGCATGAAACCCTAAATCAGAACTTAATGGCATAAGTGTAAATAATTAAAAGATTAAATAGGGTTAATCTTAACAAATTGATTACAAAACCCTAATTCCAAATTTGAAGCTCTAATTTGGTATTGAAAACCCTAATTTGTAAATGGGGAAAATAAAAGTATTAATTTAATATTTTAATGTTAATTACGATATATTAATTCTAATTCCAAGTTAAGTAATTAGAAAACCCTAATCTAATTATTTAGATTTAATTTCTAAATTAGAAAATTTATTTTCTATTAGAAACCCTAATTAGTGGGTTATAAACCCTAAGGGTTAAAAAAGTTGTGTGTAAGGAATATGAATATTATGTGATGGTTTATATTTATTTATTATATAAACAAACAAAAGAAATTAGTGTAAACCTAATTATATATTAGGAATGAAGGATTTAATAACTTAAGGGATATGGGAAAAGAGAATTGTGTTATTTAGAATACTTACTAATTCTAGAAGATTTATTTTATATATCTCAAATGATTAATTTTATAACCTAATTATTGCAAGTCTAATTGGGTTAAGAAAATAAGTGTGCATGAGCAAGGATTTGAGTTATAATGAAGGAAGTGAAAACCCTAATTAAATGATTTGGGTTGGTTAAGAATTTAAAGTATTGGACTATGTCAATTTCTTATGGCATAAAAACTTAATTTATTAGAAAGCTCAAAACTTGATCCAAGTATGGAGGGACTTTTTGGTTATTGGTTTAGTAAAATAAAAAGCCAAACTTGGTGAGAAATAGACCACATGGCCTACGGCCATGGGAAGCAAACAAAAAGGGGAGATGAATGTATTAATTGTTCACTTTAGTTGGTAAACAACTCTCACCAACTTCTCTTATGTGTCAACATTTTAATTGTCCAACACTTATGTTTTTTTCTTGCAAGCAATCCTTAGCAATTAATTAGAGGAAAGAGCAAGAATTGGTGGATCTAGTAAGTGGGAGAAAGCGAGAATGTGGAGAATGTGGGGAAACAAGGAAGGCATGGCCGGATATTGCTAGAGAAAAAGGAGAGTGAGTGTGGTCAATTGATAAAAAAAAAAAAAACTACACCTAATAAAAGTCTAGCTTATATATATATATATATATATATATATATATATATATATATTTTTTTTTCTTCTTTCTTTCATCTCTTTTACCCTTCCAAGTTGCTAAGAGGAAAAAGAGAGAGGAGAGAGAGAGAGGAGTTCGCCACTTCAAGAGAAGAGGGAGAAGGATTTTGACTTTCATGAAACCAAGATCCATCCATGGAAGGAAGGAAGAAGGAGGAGGAGAAATCAAGCAAAGGTATAAAACTATTTTCTTCCCAAGCTTTATTATTTTCTTTTTGTAATTGATGATGAGGGTTTTTGATTTGGGTGTATAAAACCCTATGATCTATATGTTTTCCATGGATTCAAGTATGGAATTAACTATATTGGGTGTTGATTTGGTTGGAATTAAAAGGAATAGAAAAATGGAAATGTTCCGGAAAAGTTAAACTTTTAAAAAGTGTTTTGATATGGTTGTTTTAGATTAAGTGTTGAACTTATGATTTTAAACCATATGAGGGAAGATCTACATGATATATGATATTTTATGGTTAGATCTTGCCATTTTTAGGGTTGATAAGCTTGAACAAAGAAGATGAACCAAAACAGTTTTTTTTGTTTTAAATGAATTAGTGGACTGCTGCCCTAAACAGAAAATTCCGGATTTGTTAGGGTGCTCTAAAAATTCTGGACTTGTGATATGTTATAGTACACTCAATAAGCTTTCCATAGACTCAAAACGGACTAAATCCGACATCGGAGGAGCAAGTTATGGGATTTTACCAAACTACACAAAGTTAAAAAAACTGTTAGAAGGACAGTTTTTACCAGCCACTTCCGGGCTAAATTCCGGGAGCTTAACATGTCCAAATATGGATTGTGATAGATGAAAATTGTAATTCGGAAAGATAAGAATCCAATAAAATTGACGGATCATTAATCGGAGTTACAGATCTCGTTTTATATAAGTTTTAGCAAAGGACTCCAAAACTGCCAAATGACAAAAAGTTGCTGCCCAAAATTTTCCGGGGACTGTTTCGGACATTTATTTAATGAGAAAAATTCCAGGCTTTAGGGAAATGAAAATATATGGTATTAAGTAGCTCGTGTCCAAAAATGAGCTAATTCCGAGTTAAAACGACCAAGTTATGACCATTACAATTTTTGTGATTTTTTGACGAAAATGGCTATAAACGGAGTTCTACAACTCCGATTGCCACGAAATTTAAAATGGAGCATCACGTTAACATATATAAGGTTATGCCAAAAGATGGGCATTACTGGAGTTAAGCACGAGGTAGCTAATTTCTTAAGCTACGCACTAAAATTAATTTTTGAAAACATACCAAAGAAAGTTAAATAAATTAAGGAAAAATGGAATTTATGATTTAAAAATCATATAAAAATGATTTAAGTATTATAAAAATATTTTAAGTTATAAAATATAACTTTTGATATTTTGGCATGAAAATATTAATATTTTAATATTAATTATCGGATAATGGATTTAAGTATTTAAAAATCAAATAATTATGATTTTAAGGTATTAAAAATATTTTGAAATATTATAATTAAGGATTTTCATTAATATTTTAATATTAAATGAATATTATTGATTAAGGAGTTATGTGATATTTAATTAATTTAAATACGGTTTTAGGGATTGAAAAATATTTATAAATGATATTAATTATCTGAAAATTATTTCAAGTTTTTGAAAATTGTTTTGACTGATAAGAAATTATCTGTGATAATTGTTAAATGTTTAGGAAGAGTTTAATTGAACTTAAACTCGATATTCGTCCGACTAGACCGTCGGGATGATAGAATTGTGTCAGTTTTAAGTCAGACTGAAATAGTTTGACTTGATACTAAGTCTTATGTCTTTGATAGATCGATAGGCTTATGTGTTATGTGTTTAGGTTATTTAGTGTATTTAAATATAACAATATTATATTTGTGATGATATTATTCTAATATTGGAGATCTATATTATTAATATTAGGTCTTCGGGTAAAGCGTTATAAATTGCGTTGCGGTAATCAACGGTTCAGGCAAGTTTGTTCTTACTTAACTCTAATAAGAGTGTTTTATTCAAACTTATGGTTAATCATTGCTGATTTCCATGAAAATTGTACTCTGTACATCTTGCATGTATAAGTCAGGTATGAAAGGCTGATCACCTTCATTACCGGTTTGTCCAGAAATGTTTGTTCATGTTTAAAACTTGTTCAGTCAAAAGTTTGTTCGTGCTAATTCTCAATTATATTGATGAATTATAGCCAGTTTATTATTCATACTCTTCAATCATGGTATATCTTTATATTGTTGTATTTAAACTTGCTGGGCAATTTTCATGCTCACCCTTGCTATATCATGATAAACATTGCAGATAAGGCGAATGCGTTCGGATACAGGAAAAGGTTAATGTCAAGTTCAGTTTGTAATAAATTGTGCGGCTAGTTTGTAATAGTATAGTTGCATAATATGTTATCTGTTAGATAGCTTATAAATTGTGTTTAAGTAAAGGTTATTCGATTTTGGGAAATAGTGTATAATGTAATGTATAAACAATTTATGTTTATATCTTCCATGAAAAATTAATAGAAAGAAATAAGCGTCTTAGAATCATGGCTATTTGGGGCCCGGGTTCGGGGGCCACTACAGAACTTATCCTTGATAGATGGACATTGAGACGTCGCAAGATCTCTCAAAATGGATCATTGATTTCTGTATATCACTACCATCTTTGGTGTCTTGGGACTGGTATCTATATGGAAAAGTGGAGAGGAGGGTAGTTTCTTCCTCTCTGAGATTAGCCGCACCACAGATGGTCGCCAATACTTCTATTTGTGAGAAGCCTAGTTAATTCCATCTCTTATGGGTTGGTATTGCTCTTTGAGGCACGGTCACAGCTTAGATGGTCACCGAATCTTCTATTTGTGAGAAGAGGTTGGGTAATTCCATCCCTTTGATCTGAAATCGATGAAATATGGCGAATTAAAGGTTGATCCCAGTACCGTGTGACAAGAATTTTTGTTCTGGTAGGGGTTAGACTGAACCATAAATGGCTGCCAACGTACTCCAATTGAAGAGGAGATCAAGTCTGCATAGTTCGAACCTGGTGTAAGAGGTTCAACGCTGAATGTGAAAGGCAGATAGGTGTAGAAATGTTTTTGTTGTTTTTGTTTTCGTAGAAAAAGGGCAGAAATGTTTTTGGTTGCTTTTTTTTATTGCGACCGGGCCATATAGCATAGGGTTGCCTACGTACTCCTATTGAAGAGGAGATCAGGTCGACGAAGTTTGCCCCTCATGACGAATCGCAGCTGAAGAAAAAGCATGAATGCCATGTTCAGGCTATACTGTGGGGAAAAGAAAGTTTGATCCCATAATGGGGACAAACTGCAGGTGTGTAAAAAGTTTGATCCCATCTTCAGGATAAATTGCAGGCGTAGAAAAGTTTAATCCCGTCTTCAGGATAAACTGCAGGCGTAGAAAAGTTTAATCTTGTCTTCAGGATAACTAAAATTGTATAGAAGGTTTGAAATGAAGTGATACCAGGCTGCTGGTTTGAACTGTATGTTTCCCTGAGGGGCAGAAGTGTATGTAGAAAGGAAAGGGTTCAAAACCAGAATGACTGGTGATTTGATGATCAAAACCAGGATGTTTGTTTGATGGTAACTTCAGACATAGTACCGTTTCACGGTGTCCGAGTTAATAAGCTGTGGAAATTCATTTCCATCCATTTCCTGCAATCTGAGAGCACCTCCTGTTAATACCTCCTTGACAAAAAATGGGCCTTCCCAGTTAGGAGCGAATTTTCCCTTAGATTGATCTTGGTTGTTAATGATCTTCTTCAAAACCAAGTCATGTTATTTGAACTTCCGTAGTCGGACTTTTCTGTTGTAGGATCATGCGATCCTTTGCTGATATAACAGACCATGGAAGATAGCCACATATCGCTTTTCGTCTATTAGAGACAATTGGTGATACCTATCTTGTACCCATTGGTCTTCATCTAACTGAGCATCCATCAATACTCTGAGGGATTCCATTTCCACCTCTGTGGGGAGCTTCGCTTCCATCCCATAAACTAATGAGTAGGGGTTGCCCCGGAGGAAGAAATGCGCGCATGGAAGTTCTCAGAGGCTAATAAAGTCGAGGCAAGAGGTCGTGCCATCCTTTGTGATTGGCGGACATTTTCTCGCATGATCTTTTCGATGTTCTTATTAGCCGCTTCAACAGAACCATTCATCTTTGGGCGGTAGATGACGGAGTTGAGGTGTTTGATATAGAATTTTTTGCATAACTCCTCCATCATTTTGTTGTTGAGGTTCTTAGCATTGTCTGACACAATGACCTCTAGTTGTCCATATCGACAAACAACATTGTTTCTGATGAAAGCAATGATGACTTCTTTAGTAACCCTGGGGAAGGATGCTGCTTCTACCCATTTGGTGAAGTAGTCGATCATGGTGAATATGAATTGATGTCCATTACTGGCTTTGGGCTCGATGGGCCGATCACGTCCATTCCCCACATTGAGAAGGGCCATAGCAAACTCATATTGTGGAGTTCTCTTGGAGGGGTGTGGATAGCATTCCCATGAATCTGGCATTGATAGAACCTCTTGACGTGATCATCACAGTCAGCTTTGAGTGTAAGCCAATAATGCCCCGTTCTAAGGATCTTCTTGACAAGTAGGGGTCCACTCATGTGAGGGCCACATACTCCACCATGGATCTCATCCATGAGTCTTTGAGCTTGGTCTTTATCTAGACATCTGAGGTGACCTAATCTAGCATCTCTTTTGTAGAGTGCATCTCCGCTCAGGTAGAATTTCATAGTAAGTCAATGAATCCGCCTCTTCTCAGTTAGGCTCGCCTCAGCGGGTGTAGATCCATTTCGCAGATACTCCTTGATATGCTGATACCAAGCGTGGTGAACGGGAGGTAGTTCATCCGATACTTCTCCAACATAATTCACATAGACTGGGGCTTTTTGTAGAGTAAACGTGATGCTTGGCATGTTTTCCTTGTCAGGTATGTAAACCAAGGAGGCCAACATTGCTAATGCATCTGCAAAATCATTCCTATTACGAGGAATGTGTAGAAAGAAGATTTCTTCAAACTCCAAAGCCATCTGTAAAACTTGATGATGGTAAGGCAGCAAATGTAATTCTTTGGTTTGATAAATTCCCGTGGATTACCTGAGTACCAATTAGGGATCCCCAAAGACAGTTAACCGCCTGATGCCCATTGAACGGGCAAGTTTTAGCCCCATGATACAGCCTTCATACTCAGCTGTGTTGTTGGTGCTGACAAACTGTAATTTGACGATGATGGGATACTGCTTCCCCATACCTGCTATTAAAACTGCTCCTGCTCCAGAGCCTTTTGTGTTAACAGCTCCATCAAAATACATTCTCCATGTACGGCATGTATCGTACGGATGTTGTAGCTGAATTGTCATTACCCCTTCATCGGGGAAGTATGTTTCCAAGGGTTTGTAGTCCCCTACAAGTGCGGTGGCCAGTTGATCCGTAATTCCTTGACCTTTGACAGACTTTTACATCACGTAGACGATGTCAAATTGCTGTAGGATCAACTGCCATCTGGACAGTCGACAATTTAGTATGGGCTTACTGAACACATACTTGAGAGGATCCATTCAGGATATGAGATGGGTTGTGTGACCATGGAGGTAATGCTGTAACCTCATGGAAGCCCATGCTAAAGCATAAAAAGTCTTCTCAATCAGAGTGTACTTGTGTTCACTGATGCTGAATCTTTGGCTGAGGTAATAGATAGCTCGTTCTTGGCCTCTATTATCTTTTTTTTGCCTCAAGATCTGACCCATGGCATTGTCATTTATGGACAGGTACATGAACAGGGGAACATCATCCCTGGGAGGTACCAAAATAGGAGCGTTAATCAGTTGCTCTTTGATTGTAAGGAAGGCTTTCTGACACTCATCGTTCCATTTCATGGAGGAGTTCTTCCTTAACAGCTTGAAGATAGGCTCACAGGTTGTTGTGAGTTAAGAAATGAATCTGCTAATGAAGTTGATTCTTCCCAAAAATCCCCGTATTTCCTTCTCTGTCTGAGGAATGGGCATTTCCTTGATGGCCTGGATTTTGGTAGGATCCAGTTCAATCTTTTTGTGGCTGACTAGGAAACCTAGCAACTTGCCTGACTTAACACCAAAGGCGCACTTGGCGGGATTCAATTTCAAGTTGTACTTACGCAACCTGTTGAAAAGTTTTGTGAGATGGTCTAAGTGGACATCCTCCTTCCGAGATTTGATGATGATGTCATCCATGTAGTTCTCTATCTCTTTGTGCATTAAATCATGGAAAAGAGCCATCATATCTCGCTGATAGGTAGCCCTGGCATTGATGAGGCCGAATGACAACCGTCTGTAACAAAAGGTTCCCCAAGGCGTGATGAAAGCAGTTTTTTCATGATCTTCCTCAACGACAATAATTTGATGGTACCCCGTAAAGCAATCAGCAAAGGAGTACGTGCCATATTGAGCATTATTGTCAATAAGAATGTGGATAAATGGTACGGGAAAGCTATCTTTAAAGCAAGCTTTGTTCAAATCCCAGTAATCCATGCAGACTCGCATCTTTCCCCCTGGTTTAGGCATGAGAACAATGTTGGATATCCACTCCGGATATGTAGACACCATGATAATGCCAGGTTGAAATTGTTTCATAATTTCTTCTATGACCTTTAAACTCCACTCAGGTTTTAATCGCCTGAGCTTTTGCCTAACTGGCTTGAATCCTTCTTTGATGGGAAGGAGATGAAGAACAATATCCCTGGACAAACCCACCATGTCTTCATGAGACCATGCAAACACATCTTAGAATTTGGTTAATAGTGCAACCATGGCATTCCGTTGATTTGTGGTAAGGTCTGAACCAATTTGGATTAGCTTAGGGTTGTCTAAGGTTCCAAGATTGAAAGAAGTGGTTTGATCAAGATTGGGTTTGGGTTTGTCTGCGACCCATTCCTTAATCTCCTAAGGTGTCTCAATGTCCTCTTGGATGTCCATCAAGTCTGAGTCCAACTTTGCATCAAAGTTACAGCCCTTGTGGAGAGAAGGCACCTCATCAGCAAGTACAAACACATCTAAATTCAGAGTCCTGAAACAAAAGATGCTTTCACTTAATATATGCAACTATTTGATCATACAAAAGTGTTAGTATGTACTTGATAAAATAACTGCTAGTACTATAAAGGAAAGCAATCAATTAAAGTTATCTACAGGGCAGAGGGATTTTCTGCCCATTTTACCCTAGTCGACCAATGCATGGAGTGCTTCTCCAATTGTCGAGGGCAAAGTCCTGATGTACTGTAATGATGGAAGGATTGTCATTGTCCTTCTTTTCCCAAATGATAACCATGAAATCTGGGCAATCATCGTCTTGGGTGTATCTGTTTGTATGTTCATCATGAACAATGACGTGTATGCTTGTCATCATCAAAGCAAGGTCATGTTTATGTTTCTGTTCCTTTTCTTCCACTTCAGGATTAGGAATCAGCACCTCTTTTGCTTTGATTGGTACTGGCTTGGCTGGCACCTTTACTGGAGACTGTATCAACTCATGAGGTAAAGGTATAGAAAATCGATGTACGGCGGAAGCTTCGAGGAACTCGCCAGGCTTATGAGGATTCTATGATCTAAAATCGCGTAATATCTTAGCCCAACTGTTCCAATTTGACTGGACATTTAAATAGGGTGCTTAATACCCTTCTTATCTTTACCAAGCCCTTGTCCAGGTTGATAATCCAATGACATCATTTCTGGAGTGGTCGACATAACATCGGCAGAAATCTTGGGTATGGGAAGTGGCGCTACAATAGAATGGTATTGCGTGTTACTCACTTCCAAAGTATGGAAACTGGCCGGTTCAACTTCTGAATTGAAGCTGATAATTGGTAGAGTTCCTTGTTCAGACATTCGCCGCAATGATAAATGACTAGATTGTTGTTGATAATGTATTTGAGTTATTGATGTAGCGTGGAGGGAATGACTCCAGCCATGTGTATCCATGGTCTCCCCAATAGCAGGTTGTATCCTGAGTTTATTTTGAGGACGTGGAAGGATACATTGAATGTATTTGGACCAATCTCAATTGGCAACTCAATCTTTTCGACGACATTCCGTCGGGATCCGTCAAAAGCTTTGATAACTGTATGGCTGCTTTAGATTCGCCTGAGATTGAAATTCATCTTCCCCAAGGTGGCATAAGGACAGATATTTAGAGATGAGCCTCCATCTATCAAAACTCCAGCTGGCATATGATAAGTGGATTTTATATACACTTATTCGGTATCTTTTACTTGAATTAGTTGCTTATATTCATGTGTCTTAGTTACTTTTCATGCATTTTGTGTTCATTTTGTAGGTTATACGTTTGGGAGCGGTGTGAGCGACGATTGGTAAGGAAAAGCAAGGAAAAATGCAAAGAAAAGCAAATCGGACATCATTTGGGCTTTCATGTTCATGGCTTGGAACTTGGCTCAGACTGTAGAGCATCTTAGTAGCTTTCCGGAACATCTTGAATCATTCCAATCGGAGTTCGAATGCGAGTTATGATCGTTGTGCCAACGGACGTCGAACGTCATGGTTTTGGGTGGTCATTTGCATAGCAGTCACTTTCAGCCCAATTTCAACCTTCATCCGACCAGAATTTCTCAATCCTCAAAGAATGAAAGTTGTAGATCTCGTCGATATTTTCGATTTGATAGGTGGCAGGCCCCATAACTCCTTCAAGATCAAACGTTATGGCCGTTTTACCAGAGGACGCTGTGACAGAAAATAGACCCCCGCCGGGGCGGGCTTTCCCTTAATAAATTGCCACGGGCGGGCATATGCCGTTAGACAAGAAGGACCCTTCACGGGTGGGCTGTCAGAAACTTAAACCCGGCAGGAAATGGGGTGCGCGAGAAAAAGCGTTTTTTGGCCAAATTTGAGTTTGGGAAGGATTGTTTTCGATCCAATTGACTCAAGGACTTCCAAGAGGACTTAAAGACATATAAAAAGGCTTATAAAAGGAGGGGAATAACAAGGATTAGAGAGATATATGTTAGGAGATTGGAGAGATTAGAGGAGAAATAAGATTCTATTAGATTAGATTAGAGTAAATTAAATCAAAACACTAGTTCTAATTAGATTTGGAGATTGAAGCAACTTGGAGATCATTGAAGATCAAGAGCAGGAGCTTGAGGAAGATGGAGATTCTTCGACAATGATTTACTCTTTACTTTACTCTTATTCTTATCTTTTAATGTGTTTTCAATTGTGGATTCTTAGTTTTAATTTAATGAACTAATTCTTTGTTTGAGATTACAATGGATCTTATTGTGTAGTTTATTTTAATATGCTTCGCTATCAATTATTATGTTCTATTGTGAAGATTGTCTATATTGATTTGAGCTTTAATCTATGAATTGCCTGATCAACAATTCTTTGTGGAGTTGGATGGAATCGAGAGAGGATATTCAAATCTAGACCTAGTTGATATAGCATGTGTTCAGGATTTTGTTAGTAGCTTAAACTTGATTCGTGTTAAGGTAGAGATATGCTTGACGTCGCATGTAATCGGATAGAGAACTTATTCTTCAACCTTCTTCAATTGTAATTCACATAGAGATAGTTTAACGGATTTCTATCTTGATTGTGGATTGACGTTAATACGGTATTAGTGCATCGAGAGGTGGTTAATACTACGTTCGTGTTCTTGATTAACAATTTGGGATAGAGAATAATTGATGAGAAGTGTGTTAACTTAAATGAAGCAATAAGTGAAGTTGTGATCTTAAATCTCCATAGTCTTAATTTAATTAGTGGAATTTAATAGTAGTTTAATTTATATAATTTGAAATTCATTTGTTTAAATAAGATTGAGTTGGTTATGGATTAATACTCGGTGATTTTTATTAACTAATTCTCTGTGGGAACGATACTCAACTTATCACTTTATTACTTGTTGACCACGTATACTTGCGTGTTGTGCGTATATAGATTTTACCCAACAAGTTTTTGGCGCCGTTGCTGGGGAATTAGTTTAATATTTTTTACCAATATTAATTTCAATCAAATTATTCTTAATTTAAACATTTTTATTTTTATTTTTAATTCTCTTCCTATATTTCTCTATTTTCAGGTACCATGGATGACTTTGCGTATCAATGGCCATACACGTTCATGGCTCAACCAAGGGAAACATGGATTGATGGACTTAATACATCTTCTATAGAGCCAATACAAATTGTGGCAACTTCGAAGACGTGGGAGGTTCTCGCAGCCCAACGGAGTTGAAGGATGGCAGTTATGTGTGACTATTGTGCTGGCAATCACCCGAGTAATCAATGCACCATCAATCTTGGGTCGGTACAGTATGGTGGTAACTACCTCAATCAGTATGCATATGATAATTATGATCAAGTTTGGGGGTATCACCCGGATTCGTCATGGAGCTATACTTATGAAGTCCAATACTCTGCTCCAAGTCCAACATACACGCCGGAATTCTCATATTCACCTCCAATGCGACAAGAAGACAATTCAGAGTTTATGAAATTCATGTTAAGGGCTATAGCAGAAAAAGAAGAGTTTATAAATAGTCAGGAGCTGTCAATCCAAAATTTTAATAATTGGATGGAACAACGCTTCACTACCTCAACTAATGGTCCTCAATACACGGCTTCAGAGACTGAAACAGAAAATTCAAGGTTGGGGGAATCGTTGTCCAAGTTCATAGTAGCTGAGGAGAAGATGAGTAATCAAGTAAGGTCAAGTCAAAATCGTGCAGATCAGATAGAGCAAATGACCAACGCCATAAACAACCTTCCTCCAAGCACTTGGCTTTATGACAGGGATGACGAAATTGACGGAGAACCCGAACCAAATCTACAACTGGATGAGCCTCAAGATGTTGAAAAAGAGGAGACAAGTGGGGATAATGACAATAAGGTCGGTGAAGAGCTAACTATGAGTACTAATGAGGATGAGCCGATGTTGTTAATGCCTCAAGTGCCCTCTCCGCCAAAGTTCAAGAATCCGGTTAGATTTTCAAAACCTTATCCGCTAGGTAGTCATGTCGTTGGCAATACTCCTTGTGACGTAAAAGCGAGTACAACTTCGAAGCCATGGTGCGATGAGCTGGAGAAGATAGAAGAAGAAGAGATTGTTGTGTCGACAAGCCTCAATGCGTAATCTATTCATGAGACACAATGGAAAAAACACCTAGATCTTTGGATGTTCTTGAATGTGATTTTATCTAAAGAAAGCATGCTAGGTGACTTTAATACAATGGCTATTACAAATGGGAACCTACCAAAACCTATATTATTTTCGATGGATGGAGGGTTCCTCAACTTTCGAAGAGGAATTAGATAGTGTTGAATTTACAAAGTCAAATTTGAAAAGATCAGAATCAAGCGCTATTTGGGAGGCAACCCAATCTTTAGTTATTTATCATATTTTCAATTCATATTTTCTTAATCATAGTTTTCATTAAATTACTAGGTAGAAGAATAAAATAAAAATCTCGTTAATCTCTCCACAACACAACATGTCATCAACAATCCACTAATGCTTACGTTTTATATCTTGTAGGATGGAAAAAGGATCAATGAGTGGGTTAGCATGAAGCAAAAGTTAAGAAACCAGGGAGTTTAGCAGAAGGTATGCCCGTCGGGGCGGGCCCAAAATGAACTGCAACCCCCGCCGGGGTGGGGGTCCCCTACTTCAGATAACAGAATACAAGCTCACCAAGTAAGGCTTCCTTGTTTAGCACCTTTCACGAAGGGGTCCCAGAATCCAACCAACTTTGGCAGTTGCACATAGACTGCTCCTATCCCCAATAAAACCCCACTTTCTCCACTTCCCCACCACTTCATCCATCCATCCACCACCTATTCCAACCACTATCTCCCACACTCTGTCACTTCTCCCCACCTCCACAATCCACCAATAGAACTCATCATGCCACCTCTATATATTACCACATCACCTACCATATTTCTTAAACCAATTGAATTGGGCATTCATAGAGGATACTTGAGAAGAAGTGAAGGTTAAATTGATAAGTTTGGGAGAAATTTACGGCGATACATGCATTCGAGAGCAAATGGCTTCGCAACCCAGGAATTGTATTGGAGGTTCAATGGATAGAAAAATGATCGTAGCCGCCATCGCCACCATCACCTCACGCTTAGCTGATTACAGGGAAGCTCTCTTCTACTTATCGCTATATTCTTACAATGAGGACATTGTAATTGCTAAGTTTGGGGGAGTTTAGTTTAGTTCATTATTGCATGTGTAGTTTCATGTTTATGTTATATTATTTTGCATATGTTGTTAATTTAGTTTAGGTTCATAAAAAAAAATCAAAAATTCAAAAATTCAAAAATAATAGTTAGTTACTATGTTCATCTTGCATGAGTCCAACTGTTTGATAGTTTAAGTTTATTTTGGCTAATGATGAGATTGGAATTGAGTAGACAAGTATAGTACTGACTATTAGAGCTTTGATGTGATTTCTTGTTATGAATTGAATCTTTTTCTGTTTGAAACTGGTATAATAAGGATAGCACAGTAGAAACAACCTTGTTGATTGATTGAGTTTAAATTGATACATAATGGGATTCTAAAGGATAATGCTAGTTTGAATGAAAGAATGACAAGAATAAGTAGTGATGACTAAAGTTAGACAAGAACCTAAGTTCGTGGGAATATTTGGGGTATATAAGCTATAAAAAAGAAGGAAGGAAAATAAAAAAAAGAAAAGAAAAGAAAAGAAATATGAATAAATCTTTGTGGCGTGTTTGTCTAGTTTGTGGCCTTTGTTACTTGAGTAAAGTAAGCAGGGGATTGTCTTTACACCTAGCGCCCTAAGGTCTTAATGGTCCGGGAGTCGTTGGTGAAAGCTCGTTAAGGTAGCATTGGAAAGCCTAAGGGAAGAAGACATTGCATAGCTATGTGTATATAAAAGAAAAAAAAAGAAAAAAAAAGAGAGAACTTATTCTTCAACCTTCTTCAATTGTAATTCACATAGAGATATAGTGGGTTAGTTGATTAAGGTGTTTAATGGATTTCTATCTTGATTGTGGATTGATGTTAATACGATATTAGTGCATCGAGAGGTGGTTAATACTACGTTTGTGTTCTTGATTAACAATTTGGGATAAAGAATAATTGATGAGAAGTGTGTTAACTTAAATGAAGCAATAAGTGAAGTTGTGATCTTAAATCTCCATAGTCTTAATTTAATTAGTGGAATTTAATAGTAGTTTAATTTATATAATTTGAAATTCATTTGTTTAAATAAGATTGAGTTGGTTACGGGTTAATACTTGGTGATTTTTATTAACTAATTCTCTGTGGGAACGATACTCAATTTATCACTTTATTACTTGTTGACCACATATACTTGCGTGTTGTGCGTATATAGATTTTACCCAACAGTATATACCCAAAAGAAAAAACTATAATATGCAATGGCTTGCAATGACCGGTCACTTCAGGAGGTATGTCGTCATCAGTGAAGGATATCACATTTTTGTTGAAAATGTGATCAACCAAATGTTGAAATTTTTCCACATCCACTGATTTTGGCAAGTAGGCTTCTTCCAAAACCTTCAGTAAAATCTTCCAATGATCCTCATAAGAGAAAACCAAATCCAGTATAGATATTTGGTGTGGAGCTTTCTCGCAAGCTTAAAACCATTTTGGCTTCATTGTGGCCCATAGTGCGGAGAAATTTTTCAATCTTCTCCATAGGCAACTTCCCCTTTGCTTCGCAAGTAGGTTTAATAACCCGTTGAGGAAGATACAGTGGATTTTCCTTCAACACTGTAGCAGTAATATGAGACGTAGATCCTTCAGCTTCTCCATAATTCCATGGAACTTTGTGTAAGCTGACAACATGATATTGTGGTCTGTAAGATAAAGAAAGTGGCTCTGGTGCGGCCACTTTCAAAGGATTGTCAGTTCCTTTGAGTTGAATTGGTTGTATGGGAAATACTTTGAGAGTCTCATCATCCACTTATGATATGACTGCTACTGATCCCTTCCATTTGGTAGGACATGCATTCCCACCCTTGAGTTGTACAGTGTAATCATCTGCTATTTGCAGGACACCGCTATCAATGAGATTCGAATAAGATATGAGTGCCCAACATTCTTCTCATCTTTGTGATCATGAGAATATGAATGATATTGACATATTTCATCAGAATTGAACCGTCCTGAATGGGGATTGATTGGAGGGAGAAGGAAGATAATTCTTCCTTCGTTGATCAACATCTGTAGTATCTCCTCCATAGATTGGCCCAAATAGGTGAATTCCCTCTTATAGGAAAAATCTCGACGGGCTTTAGCATTTTCTCTCTTCGCAACCTTATCCTCCATAGCTTCGCTTTCTGAAGGTGGTGAGGAGGCATTCATAACAAAAGGAAGGAGATAGGCATGCTCCTGCCTAATTAATTGGCGTGTGACTTGATGATGGTGGGTCACCAGTTCTGCCAGTTGCTCAATTTGTTTGCAAAGAGCTTTCCTCTTTCATTCCATGGTAAACTGGAACTTTGCATAATCCCATTTGGCAACACCGTCTTTGATGGTTTGGGATGATTCGCCATTAGAATTGAAACCTTGTCCAATGCACCAACTGATCATGTTGACCTCTTCTTCTTTGTGTTGAGGAAGAGGGTTGTCTTACACGTGAGGTTGATCTGGCTTTGTGACCATGATCTCACCGTTTTCTATTAGATCTTGAATCTTATGTTTCAAGGCCCAACAATATTGAGTATCATGTCCAGGTGCTCCGGCATGATAAACACACTTCCAAGTAGCATTAAAACCCCTCCCATTAGGGTTGGCTGGTGGAAGAAGATGTGTAATTTTCTTCTGAGCAGTCAGAAGAGCAAGAATATTCTCGAGCGAGTCCCCTAAGGGTGTGAACGTTCGAGGTCGCTTTACTTTTCCACTTTTAGGCAATGGAGGGTTTGAAGATTGTGCTGGAAAAGGGGAGTAGTTTCTCCTCTGCATAGGCATGCTTTGATTTCCTTTTTGTCCTTATAGTACCAAGGAAACATCCTCCTCTTTCTTTTTATGGACCCTCCGGGGGTTGTTTCCATAAGATCCAGACTGGATGTGCTCAGCAACGGCTTTAAGAGCGGCTAGGTCTTGAATTTTACCGGACTTCAATCCCATTTCAGACATTACTCCGTGCTTGATCATTTCAGAGAATGGTTTGCCAATACCAGCTAGAAATCTTTCATAGAAAGGAGCTTCCTGTACATTTATGAAAGTCATGACCATTTTTGATTCTGTCATGGCAGGAATAACTTGAGCAGCAAGGCGCCTCCACCTTTGAGCATGCTCTCTAAATGACTCATTCAACTGTTTCTTGACTTTGGTAATTTGGTACCAGTCAGGAGCCATCTGAGATTGAAAACTGTATTGAGTGAGGAAGACGTGAGCCAACTCTTCCTAGCTATGGATCTTTGAGTTGTCTAATCTGGTATACCATGAACGAGCATCTCCAGTCAGACTTTTCTGAAACAGCTGCATTCTGAGCTTTTCATTTTCTGCATAAGACCCAAGTTCTCCAATGAACACCTTTAAATGTGTATAAGGATCCCCTAATCCATCATATTTCTCAAAATCAGGGGTCTTGAATTTCTCTGGATAATGAACACCAGGACATATGCAAAGGTATGCATATGAAACACTTCCATGTGTTCCAATCCCTTTGAGAACACGAATAGTTTCCTCCATTTGAAGGACCTGCTTCTTGATATCACCGATTATGCGGATCTCCTTTGAGATGGGTGTTTTCGTGGTCTTTGTTGGTTGTATCCAAGCGAGGTTCCGGAATTTTTTTTCAGGACCATGAACTCCTCCTTGTGTAGAGGATTACGTATGTGTAGGTATCTTCGCACCACAGGTGGGTGGTGCAATTCTTTCAAAGAGAAACGACCAAAGTCGTAATTTGTTTACTTAATCCGTCAAATTCTTCTCGGAAACAACATTAGGTGGTCGAAGAAGACATGATTGGTACAGTAGGCTCGTGGCCTTTTTGGATTTTTGAGCGGGTGTGCAGCCCAATTGTTTCCCTACAAAAGACTTGCATAGTTTAGTCTTAGGGTAATGTAAATGTTATCATAACATGTCTGTTTAGGAATTTTGTCATACAAAACTGGTAGTTAATTGATAATATGTTATGCATGCACAGATATTCTTCATATTTTCCATTACATATGGATGAACATGGAATAAAATTACAAGTACATGCATTTACAAGTAATTGAAAATGGAAAATATGAAGAGACTTTCCTCCGCGTTTGGTTTATCAGAGGTTGACCTATCTTAGGGTTACTCTCGCGGCTTTTTGGCATGAAGGTTCCCAGATCATCGCAATCTACTTGACGGGAAGTTAATCCGGTCGTTCAACTAGAGCAAATCTGAGTGGTGCCTTTCCTAAGCCCCGGGGAATTATTCTTCCCACGAGTCTAGTAATCAAACACCGACAGCATAGCCTCCTGGTGGAGGGACCACACAACATACATTCACATGCAACGTGTCTCACCGTTTATGCAAAATGATGACTTGTGCGAAGCACTAATATCACAGATAGATATTTAGCAGTGCAGTAATTAAGATGCATTCGTACACATTCATCATATATGTAAATGCAACATTCACACACAAGCATATAACAATTTTGAAAATCTTGTAATAACAGCTTAAGCCCTCTTACTGGAGTGCCCAGCAGAGTCGTCACCTGTCGACGTTAGGATTTTTGAGTGTCCCTTTTTGTTACTTGTTCTTTGGTGTTCTCATGTTAATGTGGGATTTGTTTGAAAAAATAAGTGAAAAAGGTCCGACATATATAATGTCGACGTTTTGACTTTAAGAGTCGCCAGTTGCTGTATTTAACTGGTTGCACCAACACAACCGAAAAGGTTTGCACATTGACCTAGTGATTTGACACTGCTAGACGGGTCTGTGAAACCGAGATTCATTTTGGGTCCGGGGGCTTGATTATGCAGAGGGAAGGTGTTAGGCATGCTTCGACATCCGTCGTTACTACGGTGACCGCCACTTTTCAAAGAAACTGTTATATGAATGTGTGTGTGTGTGTGTATGGATCAATGTGCAATTATTTAGAAGTAGTGCAGTACCTTGTTCGTACCTATATATATAGGGTTTGAATTTATAGAAAAATTCAGTTTTAAACAAGATATAGCAATATCATTTTGTAAAAGAGGTTTTCAAACTGTCTTTGAATAGTAATTGAGGCCTTTGATGCTTCCATTTTATTATTAAATGTTAAACTTGTTTGCTTTTATTTTCGAGATGCGAAGCATTCTAGAAAATAATATCTGAGAGAGGCCGAACTCCTCATGGGCATGATGACCATCCAAGGAAATTGGACCTTTGTAAAAATAATGTACAAGTCGCCAATTTGAAAAATGTCCATCATGGGAATCGAATCTAGATTGATGGATGAATCTGTGATCACATGATTCCTAGGCTCACATAATCTGCAGTTTGTATGGAAAGATGTAAGTAGTTATATATATAAAAAGTCGTAAATATATATATACAGACAGGATCAACCACCACGAAAGCAACTCCATGGGGATCGAAAATGTTAATATATAAAAGCGGTAAAATATATATATATATATATATATATATATATATATATATATATATATATATATATATATGGACATGATCAACCACCATGTAAGTAAACTCTGTGGGACAAAATATAAATAAAGTTGTAAAAGCGATCAACTTCCATGAAGTAAACTCGAGGTGAATGAAATGTAAATAAAGTCATAAGCGATCAATCGCCCGTAAGTAAACTCAAAAGGAGATGAAATATAAATAAAGGCGTAAAAGGCCACGAAGTAAAATCCAGGCTGATGTAAATGTAATATATATATATATATATATATATATATATATATACTTATATAAGCAGTAAACGCACCGGATGTGAATCCAGGCTCATCGGATATGTCCGACAACAATTATATATATAAGTTTATATATATATATATATATATATATATAAGCAATAAACACTCCAGACTGAAGTCTAGGCTCAATCGAGGCATACCTCGATAATGTTAGTTCATATATGAAATATATACATATATAAGTATATATATACATATAGAAATGAAAACTACGGACCAAAGTTCAGGCAAACGCACACAACACAACTCTCAATGTGTATAACATTGTGTGCTAATATGACAAAAAGGCTTTATATAATGTAAGAAGGCTTACAGTGGGCTGCCAAAGTAGACTTCTATGACTTTAAATGGATAAACACTCAGCTCCCGCCGGATAAAAGATAGCTATATGTGAGCTAACAAGTGTTTAAAGATGAGGAAACACTCAAAAGATGTGTATGCAGAGTAAAATGGATAGGGCTTCCTCGCCCTTTCCTCTCTTTCTTTCCCTCAAATGGCTGACCCCATGGCTTGTATATATATAGAGCGGATGGTCATAGGTACACTGCGACGATACCGGTTATACCTCGCAATTGGTGGTCGTGGTGCATCCGAACCTCGCGGGTCCCGTCGTCTCGTAGTACGTGCACTCATGCACCGTGATGTCCACTCAAACTTACAGAGCTTCAATCCGAGCATCCGAACGAGGTATATCTGACCTTCTTCAGACCTCTTGTGTTGAGAGTTACACAATGACATGGATTAGAGGTTGTACGAAGTCAGGAAGAGGGGTATGTGCCCATGTTCTTCAAGCTTCAAATTCTATCCAAAGTATTGCCACACGTAATAGTCACTTGGGATTGTTACTCCTTGGTTCTTATGGGACATTTTTGTATGTATGTACGTATGAAGTGTTGAGACGATGCGCAGGTGTTGAAAGGGGCAAGATGATGTTTCACTCTTCGCCGGGGTTATAGCCGGTTTGAGTTGAAAGTAGACGTTTCTCAGGGTTACATCTGAGATTGGACTACTTGTTGGTATGCCGCGATATAATCTTGTGACAGGAAGTGTTGAAGTGGCAAGATGACGTTTGAGTCATCACCGGGGTTCTCGCCGGTTTGAGCGGAAAGCAGACGTTGCTCAGGGTTACTTCTTAGATTGGACTGCTGTAAGTGTTTGAATGTCGTGAGGTCATCTTGTGGATGTGCCTGTCTGCCCGTTATTAGCTCCGGGTCTGAGGTATGAGTGCCTCGGTAGGAGGTCTAAGCTTGAAGCTGATTGCATGTATTTGGAACAAATAATTTCGGAGTTATCACCGGAACTGTAAAAGCATCCCTTGGGGCTATCATCAAGGATGGAGTCGCATTCCTCGATGTTAGTTCGGGGTGGGCCGAAGCGCGTCGCGGTGTTATCGTCGAGATAGAGCATCTCTCTCGGTGTTATTCTTAGATCTTTTGATCTGCATACCTCTGGGTTATCTTCGACATTGGAAATGACATTCCCAGTGTATGTTCCGGGGTTTGGAATGACGTTCCCGGTTTGTGTTCCGGGTTGGAACTGAACTTCTGGTAGTATCCGGAATGGATGTAAACTATCTTCCAAGGTTATCTCTGAAAGACGAATCTGCCCTCCTGCAATGTTAGTAACAGTCATGCAGAAAATTTCGAGTGTCTACAATCCCTCAGGAGGTGCTTGTTGACGTGGTTGTCTTCTTCTAGGAGGCATCTTCTGTTAAGATATACGCTTATTAGTTCATCACTCAACTTCTTGGGTATTTAAAGTTTAACTTAAACATTCCAAGATTAAAGCTATAACACATAACATTTCAAATAAACTTTGATATTTTATTTATTCATAACGTTTTCAAAACATATTAAAGATAACATATCTGCTTTATAGACATCCACTTTCCTGATCTAGACAAGTTTCAGGATTACATACTCATATTATCGCTTTATTTATCTCAAAATAAGGGATTCACAGTTTATTTATTCACATAATTAACCACATACTATTATCACTCTTATTCTATCTAGGCATATTAAGACGTCGTAAGGCTTCTCGATGCTCTTCCTCCATGATACGGTACGCCGTTCTATGATCCATCACAAACCACGGTGAGTCTTCAAACTGAGGTGGGTAATAATAAACTCGATCTTGGGCCCTATCAATCGCAGAATTAAAAGCGTAATCCATCTCGTTCATCTTGGCCTTCTTCACTTGGACCTTAGCCTCAGTACGGTCTGCACGTTGAGTCGCCTTCATCCACGTATCCTCTGCTATGGCACGCTTAGCTGATTCCTCTTTGAAGTCATCTTTTAATTTCTCCATATCAGTCTTCATCTTCTTGTTTACTGCCAACAAGTCTTCATGCTAACCCTTTGTATGAACCAGGTGCCACTTCGTGTTTCCAAGTTTTGAGACAAGTTCCTGAATCTTCGCATCCTTCTCCTCCATCGCAGCATGATGCATTTCAACCAAATCCTTCAGCTCCTCAACCTTATCCTGTAATTCTATATTACGGTCGTACAGAGCGTTATACATCTCCGATGATATGGAGTTTGGTGGAAACTCCTCAGGATCCTCTTCCTCATCCTCCTCCTCTATCTCCTCAAAACTATCCTCCTCGAGATCGATCACAGGCACATCCTCCTGGATCAGCTGTTCCAACACAACATGAATATCCCAGGGTTCATCGTCTATAGGTATCTGAGGTATCGCTTCCCTAGCTGGACTGGATCCTCCTTCGTTTGACATCCTGGCAACAAAATATTTGAAGTTTTACTTAACTTTTTTTGATACTCGCAAGCACATAAGTTATTAACACATAGCACATAATGTCTTTTATTATTTACCTTCAATGGATACCTTAATCCATTTCTTAAAACTCGATAAGAGTTGAACACCACTATGTTTTCTATTTCCTTAAAGGTTACTTCCTAAGGTTTCCCCACCTAAGGTTCATAACCTAAGGCTTTGATACCAACCTGTGACACCCCCAAATCCAGGTACTCCATTCCCACATAATTTGGTGCTCACTATCCAAAACCATTACATCTAACTACCCATCAATAAGGATAAAGATATAATTTAAATAACTTAAACAATAATCTTTCCCATTAAAAGGTTATATCATCTCAAATTAATCCCAGGTAATCTAACCTTAAATTTATTACATCAGTTGCGGAATATATCATAAAATTAAAATAAGTCTGGTAACATCAAATTTTTAAATAATTTCTCATAAGTCTTCAGCACTTTGACAATTTGCCATTTCCTTTGCTAGTAGACGGCTCATCAACTTTCTCCACTTTAGTTGCAGTGTTAATTGCAAGAGTGAGCAAACAAATGCTCACTTATATAAAAATTAGTAATGATAGCAACATGAGAGTGAACAACGAAAACTGAACAATAAAGAACTTGTTCTACGAATCAAAATAGAAAACAAGTTTGAACTTTAATTATCTGAGGGTCTTAAGAACACAAACTATGTCCCCGGTACTTGGGTATTATTACCCAACCTTAACAGTCATTTAGACTATATGGACCCTTCTTAACGTACTTAGGGGGATCAGCCCTTTGTACCATGTATTTTGCACAAACATCTAAACGTTACACATACAAAATCCCCTATGTTAGGGTTGTTCATCTCAATTTGAATTTAGAATTTCCGCACTAAAGAAAGTCTAGTTTGGAATTAGCTTGTCAGTGTTTCTAGAATTTTAGAACACTATTCAATTATAGATTAACTTAATCAACAAGAGTTTCCTTACTAATTGAAGGTCTAATACAAGAATATATAACCAAACAAGGCTATTAAAGTCAAAGGTCGGATATCAACAATATATAATTGAATAAATATGATATACATGCAAAGTACTGTATCCAGAAGAGTTAAAACAATCTCATTGGAATCGACATATCAGAACAATATATACTTTGTATAATAATTAGGAAAGTGAAACTCGCTCGATGTAACAAATTAGAATACAAGAGCTTGTACAAACATACGCAAGATAGATTAGGCTTGCTCAATTTTAAGAACTTGTACAATAATAATATAAGAATGGAAACTTGCATTCAATATAAAAAGAATGAAGTTAGAAAGCTTGCTCAATTGTAAGAGATAAGGTTTAGAAACTTGCTCAATAATAACAGGGTAGAGTTAGAAAACTTGCCTTGATTGTAAGCTACACAAATGTAAAATAATCTCCAATTACCCTACATATATCATTGAAATCACAACAACAATTAGTTGTATGAATATTAGCACTATGGGTTTTAACCCATCATTTAGGTCATAACCCTAACTTAGCACCTAACCATGTAGGTTAACATACTTAACGAATCTGAAATCTTATTACGATTCAACATAACTTAATCGTTCATCTCTAACTTTTGAAAACATCACTTTTAGTTTCATTATATAACTTAATTAATAATCACTTAAAAAAATCTTTTACACTTTGCATTATAACCCATGACAATCTGTTATTGTAGTTTCTATTATGTTTTAACATCATTAACATGTTTGCTTAACCAACATAAGTCCATTACACATGACCTGTAAATAGGCAGACTTCACTGTCTCAGACCAGGGTATGGCGCAACTGCGCCATACTTAATCTGGGACGGTATAATTGCGCCATTTTAATGTCGTGACACGGTATATTCTTATTTGATGTCTGCACAGACATAACCGTAAATGCAAATGAACGAATGCTCCATTTTTAGTCCAACTAACATGAATTTCACCATCAAATCAGTGAAATTAGCACATCCAATTAACATAAAACTAACGCAAACAGGTTTCCTCACATATTCATCGACTTAGAACAATCAAACATCAAATTAAACTAATTTAATTCTTTAAATTTCATGTTTTCTCATGAAAACTCTATTTTTGACACCTTTAGCGAATTCGATCACCACGAATTCGTTTCCTAATCAATTGACACAATTCAAACTACGCCGCTTTCGTTTCTTAACATACAAACATATTCTAACATCAAATTGCATATTCTAACACACATTAAGTATAAAATTTTGTACTTTCTAAGCCATATTATATGAACATAAACACTGTGATTTTTTTCCTTTTTCTTCCTACACCCAATTTACACGAATCTGATACTTTAAACAACACTCATATATGATAATTAACAGATTCTACAACATAACGCACATCCTATAATCAACGTTTGAATAACAAATCCATAAAAAATCAATTTGCAGAGAACTTAAATAAAAACTAAAACTTGGAAATTTAGGAATGAATTATACATTAATCCTCTTGATTATATGCTAGCACAAGATGGTGAATCTCTCCTTCCTCTTGGCAAAATCGTAGAGATTACCCTCCCAATTTCTAACTCTCAATACTCTGCATTTCCTTCTTCTCTGTATCTCTATGTTATCAAGCCTTAGGAAAAAAAATAAGACGTGTTGAAATATACTAACTCCCACTTCCCCACTAACGTCAGGTAAAAACCCAACATGTAGCGTCCGTTGAACAAGCCAAAAGCCACAAGGCCTTGTTTGGCTAAGCACATACTCCCAACTTGATTATTTTTATATTATTTATATTATATAGTTACTTTGTGTCACACTTTAGTTAATTTAAATAACTTTAGTTTAGTTAATTTAAATAACTTATAATAATAATAATCTTATTATCATTATACTTATAATTAATAAATAATTATATATCCAATTTAATTAATAAATTAGAAACATCACTTTATTTAATTTATTTATTTCCTTTAAATTAAACAATTCATTTAGTTTAATTAAGCAATTAAGCAATTGATTTAATTTAATTATTTCCTTAAATTAAATCTATTAGATAAAATTATCATTACTCAAGTTAATTAACATTAATCAATTTAGTTACTAAATTACTTCAGCACAATACATCAATTATTTATTTTTCTCAACAAATAAATTATTTAAAATATTTATTTAATTCAATAAATATTTAAATTAAATTACAAATTTCTCGATCGTTACACACACACTTGACCATTATGATTTAAGATGCAAAATATAAGGAGTTACATGATGATGTAATTGATAAGAGTTGTCTACCTATTTATTTATATATAGTTTGTTGTGCACACACAAGACTATATACATTTGAAATGGGATCCTTATTCTCACTAGCAAATCTTTAATTAGATATTGTTGAACTATATTTATGAGGGTAATATAGTTTGAAGAAAATAGTGGGCGATATCAATATAAATTAATACCTAATTTATTTTGGTAATTAATTAAATGAATGTTTGCTAAAATATTGTCTTTTTACATGCAGAATTTTAAAAATGTCACATTCACTAATTTCACTCACGTAGCATACTTGATGTTTAACAAACCTGATAGGAATTGAATTACGGATGATTAAAGAATCTTAGAATTGTTTTCACTACTGAAAAGATTTCTTATGTCCTAAATTCGCCCTGCCTGTAAAAGTTGCAGAGACAACCTCTGAGGAAGAGATTGCTACTTTTAAAACAGTGGCAAGATGATTCATTTGTGGCTCAATGTATCATGCTCGCATCCATGAGTAATGAGCTTCAACATCAACATGAAACTATGGATGCACCTACTATGTTACTGCACCTTCAAGAGTTGTATGGTTAAAAAAGTAGGACTGCTAGATATGAAATATCTAAGGAGTTCTTCCAATCTCGGATGACCGAGGGTACTACCGTTGAGACTCATGTCTTAAAGATGATAAATCTGATTGAACGTCTTGGACAGGTTGGGTTCATCATGGATGGATAGTTGAGTCAAGATTTGATCTTGCAGTCACTCGCTGACACCTTCTCACAATTTTTTGTGAATTTTCACATGAACAAGTTAGACGTCAGCTTGCCTAAGTTACTTAACATGTTGAAAACTGCTGAAGGTCACTTCCCATAAAAGAAGAACCATGTCTTACTGGTGGATGATTCTTCCAAGAAAAAGAAGAGGCCCAATGTATCTTCTGAAAAGAAGAAATCCAAGAAGGCTAAGGGCAAGGAGAAATTGAAGGATCAAAAGAAACCTGATCCAACTAGCAAAGGAATTTGCTTCCATTGCAACAAGCCATGTCACTGGAAGAGGAACTGAAAGGATTATCTTGCGGAACAAAAGTAGAAGAATCTTGGAGAAGCTTCGAATCCTCATCGAGGTTTGTTTATGATTGAAATTAATTTTTCTGAAAGTCAATCTTCTACGTGGGTATTGGATACCGTCTGTAGTTCTCACATATGTAATAATATGTAGGGACTAGTCAGAAGTAGAAAGTTGAGCAAGGATGAGGTCGTCCTACGAGTGGGAAATGGAGCAAAGGTTGTTGCATTAGTTGTAGGGACTTATTGTTTAGCACTACCTACGGGCAAGTCCATTAGTTTAAATAATTGTTATTTTGTTTCGTCACTTATTAGAAACATTATTTCAATATCTGTATTAGATATGGATCATTTTGACATTATAATAAAGAACAATAGTTGTTTTATTTATAATAATAATGTTTTATATGGTGTTGGTAATTTACGAAATGGACTTTACATTCTTGACTTGCATGAAAATATACTTCAAATTGAACAAACTAAGAAAAGAAAAAGAGATGATGTAAATTATTCCTTCATGTGGCACTATAGACTCAGTCATATTAATGAAACTAGATTATCCAAGTTGCATAAAGATGGGCTCCTAAAGCTATCAGATTATGAATCATATCCAACTTGTGAATCTTGTCTCATGGGAAAAATGACAAAATCTCTTTTTAGTGGAAAAGGAGAAAGAGTTACAGAGTTTTTAGCATTGGTACACACAAATGTATGTGGACCTATGACAACGACTGCACGAGGAGGGTATTCTTATTTTATTACATTTGTTGATGATCACTCAAGATTTGAATATGTGTATTTAATGAAATACAAATCTGAATCATTTGAAAAGTTCAAAGAGTTCAGAAGTGAAGTAGAGAAGCAAACTGGCAAGAGTATTAAGATTCTTTGATCTAATCGAGGAGGAGAATACTTAAGCAGTGAGTTTATCAATTGTCTCAAAGAAAATGTTATAATCTCACAATGGACTCCACCAGGGACGCCACAACTGAATGGTGTATCTGAAAGGAGAAATCGAACACTGTTGGACATGGTTTGTTCCATGATGAGTTTTACCAATCTTTTGGTGTCATTTTGGGGATAATCCCTAGAAGCGGCTACATATCTACTAAATAAGGTTCCCTCAAAATCCATCCCTAAGACTCCATATGAGATGTGGACTGGGAGAAAGCCTAGTCTTAAGCATGTTAAGATTTTGGGATGTCCAGCTTATGTGAAAAGGTTTCGAAATGATAAGCTTGGAAAAAGATCTGATAAGTGCACATTTGTGGGATATCTTAAAGAAAGTTTATGATACTATTTTTACAATCCTACTGAACAAAAGGTGTTTGTTTCCAAACATGCTTCCTTCTTGAAAAATGAATTTATCCTTGAAGGGGCCAGTGAGAGGAAAATAGATCTTGAAGAAATTCAAGAACCACAAACCACTACAGATCAAATGGATGAACCTGTCCAAGTAGAGATTTTCTATACCACACCCTATTCGTAAATCTGGAAGAGTACCAAAGATACCTGATAGGTATGGACTTATCATAGAGGATGATGATGAGGTACGCATCATAGATGATGATGATCCATTGAATTAAGAACATGCTATGACTAATAAAGACTCAGAGAAGTGGCAAGAAGCCATGAAATCCGAGATGGAATCCATGTATAAAAACCAAGTATGGACTTTGGTTTCACTACCTAAAGGCATTAAGCCTATTGGGTGTAAATGGGTCTTTAAAAGAAAGACTGGAGCAGATGGCAAGGTAGATACCTATAAGGCCTGACTGGTCGCAAAAGGTTTCAAATAAAGGCAAGGAGTTGACTATGATGAAACCTTCTCACCAGTAGCGATGCTCAAGTCCATTCGGATTTTGCTTGCGATTGCAGCTTACCATGACTACGAAATCTAGCAGATGGACGTGAAAACAGCCTTCCTCAATGGGAAACTTGAGGAGGATGTGTATATGATGACCTGACCAGAGGATTTGTTTCAAAGGTTGGAACAAATCAAGTCTGTAAGCTACAATGATCCATTTATGGATTGAAGCAAGCTTCGCATAGGTGGAACATCCGTTTTGATGAGACAATCAAAGAGTTTGAGTTTATCAAAAATGAGGATGAACTATGTGTGTACAAGAAGGTTAGCGGGAGCGCTGTTTCATTCCTTGTATTATACTTTGATGATATATTACTGATAGGGAATGATATTCTTATGCTACAATCAATTAAAATCTGGTTATCTAAACACTTCTCCATGAAGGACTTGGGAGAAGCATCCTATATTTTGGGGATGAAGATCTATAGAGATAGATCTAAAAGGATGCTTGACTTATCCCAAGGAACGTACATTGACTCAATGCTAAAGAAGTTTAGCATGGAAGATTCCAAAAGAGGTCTCATGCCGATGAGCCATGGAATACATCTCTCCAAGAAACAGGCCCCAAAGACACCTAAAGAGAGAGACCATATGAGTCAGATTCCTTATGCTTTAGCAATAGGATCTATCATGTACGGTATGATATGTACTAGACCAGATGTCGCTCATACACTTAGTGTAACAAGAAGATATCAGTCGAATCCAGGAAAAATATCCTAAAGTACTTAAGAAGAACTAAGGATGTATTTCTTGTCTATGGTGGGTCTGCATTCAAACTAAAGGGCTTCACAAAATCAAGCTTTCAAATGGACCAAGATGACAGTAAATCCATTTTGGGGTACGTGTTTACCTTAAACGGTGGCGCAATGAGTTGGAAGAGTTCCAAACAGCAAACAATTGTTGATTCAGTGACAGAGGCAGAGTACATAGCTGCAAGTGAAGCTATTTGGATGAAGAAGTTCATTACAAAACTTGGTATGGTTCCTAGCATTGCAGGACCGATATCTTTATCCTGTGACAACACTAGAGCTGTTGCGTAGGCTAAGGAACCTAGGTCTCATCAGAAATCCAAACACGTGTTGCGGCTGTTTTATTTGATCAGAGAGATTATTGAAAGAGGAGACGTCACCCTGGAGCGTGTGGACTCTCAAGACAATATTTCAGATCCATTTACTAAAGCGTTAACATAACAGCAGTTCGATCGTCACTTAGAGAAGATGGACATGAGATACCACATCGATTGGCTTTAGTGAAAGTGGGAGATTGAAAGTAGTATGCATATAAGCCAATTATGTATGATGATAAAATATATACTTTGTAATCAATCTTATTTATTTATTAATAAAAGAATTATTTATTAAAGGCATTTAATTATCTATATGGTGCTGTTTTAATGATATGTGATAAACCCATAGTTTTAAGCAATGCTTTTAGAAATGTGAAGAAATTATTCTAATGAGATCTAAATTATTAGATAGCTTAAAACTAAAATGTTCCCAATCAATGGATTACTAAAAGGGGGATTAGTGAATCCGGATAGATTGGTAAGTACGTTGTTTGCTCATTGGATGAGGATGAGTGATCTCATGATCATTTATGTGGAGACACTAAAGCAAGTATGTAGGTGCTTATTAGAGAATAAGTTCACTGAACGTGACTTTCTAAGGAATACCTAATGGAGTTTTACTTACCTGTTAATAGGAATTCCTTTAGTGATAGTAGTACAAGTAATCCTTAGACTTGAGATCATCATAGTACTTGTATATAATGATTTACACTTTGACTTATTCCTTAAGACTTTTATGGTATATCAAAGGGTATGCTTGGGTGTAATAAGTTATATATGGAGATAATGATTGATCAATAAAGAATCTACCATTTCTAGTAAAAGAAGAGAAATGTCCTATGTGATTCGATAAATGACAACCCAGGAATCCTTGGCCAAGGTGGAAAGAAATTAGAAACTAGTTTCTAATTTACATTCATTAGGAGCTATCATTAAATAAGACTTGATAGTAATTCCATGTCTTATATTTAATTGGGACATTGTATGGTGAAAGGATTGAATTGTACGATAACTATTTACTCAAATGTTCTTTTATGATTAATGTTAAAATCTATATTATCTAGAAAGTCGTTGATCGCTAGGGAGGCTTATCCCTATTATAGAATAAATATTATTTATTTAAATAAATTAATAGTTTAATTTATTTATTTAAATAAGATTTAAATTGTTCTAATTAATTTATTCACAAATCAGGTTTAATATAGAGAACCTAAAGGGTCACACTATAAAAGAAAGAATAATTATTTAAGAAGTTAATGGCATAATCGTAATAATATATTAAGTATATTTAATTTAATCGATGGTGATAGAATAAATTAAATAGCTTAATATTTATTATTTCATATTTAGAAATATTAAATATAAATTAATAAGAGGAGTCTTATTATTATTATTATTATTATTATTATTATTATTATTATTATTATTATTATTATTATTATTATTATTATTATTATTAATTTTAAAAGAGTTTAGGAATTAATTTAATATAAGTACTCTCATTTATTTCTAATAGGATTAGGAGGCAAAATTAGTTAAATGAGTTTAATTAATTATCCATAATAAGATTAGGGAGCCCAATTAATTAAAGGAGTTTAATTAAATAAGTAATACCTTATTTTAATTAAATAGGGTTACCTGATATCTTTATAAGAGGAGTCTTATATCAGATATCATATATACGTAATTCTAATTGTTGGATAGTACGCCCCCTTTTTCTATAGAGATAGAAAAAATTAGGGTTTAAGCCAATACCCCATTCTTCTTAAAAATTCTTCTTCCTTGGTGGATCATGTGACGCCCCCAAAATAGGTATACATCACCCATCTTGAGTCGCCAGATACATGGTGTAGAAATCAACTACAAACTTAATTATACAACTGTCGTGCAAAATACGACAAAACATAGCTGAGTTTTTACATGAATATTGTCTCATAGACAGTATACAAACTCAAATTCAATCCTCATTACACTTATTATCACACTAAGTAGTGAGGACTACTAAAACAACCATCTCGGACCGTCACTCCATTCCCCAACTAGTCCCAACTATATTCTCATTTCCTGAAGAGTAAAAGAAAGAAAAAGGGTGAGCTCAACTAGCCCAGTAAGAAATATTAGGACTACGATAATGTAGAATAAATTATCCTTAGCCTTCAATAGTGTTAAACTGATAAAATACAATAAACATCAAGTTTAACTGCAGTGGAATAAGCAATCCATTAGAAGAGTCAAGTAGAACATCATTAATATTTCATTCCTGTAATACTTAACAACAGTTCTTTGTTATACCCAAGACAAAAAGAACTATCATCACCTGTCTTCACCTAAACCACCAAAGATTATAGTTAAATCCACAATTCATATTTATAATCGTGTAAATCAACAGTTTCTCCTTGCCACAAAGGATTAATAGAACATTTACTCAATATCCTTACCCCAAAGGCTAAATTATATTCAAATGTAATAACAATGATTCATACCAATCAGTTGTCTACCTTTGCACTACGGGCAAAAGATATTCAAATATAAAACCAATGGTCATGATCATACCAATCAATTGTCTGTCAGTGCACTATGACCAAAGACATTCAACTGTTAACTAATGGTCATGATCCTGCCAATCACATCATCGAATTTTCCATGCTCTACGGTCCAATGATATTCGTTATTATCACCAGTGGTTATGATCATGTCATACACCTGTCCATCTTTGCACGTAAGCCAAAGATATACAACTATAAAACCAATAATCAGCAGTCCATCTTTGCACATAAGCCAAAAATATACAACTATAAAACTAATAATCAACAGTCCATCTATGCACGTAAGCCAAAGATGACTTTCATCACAATATAAGCATGAGGATGATGACAATGATATAAGCATTAATCAAACAAAATCAAGGATAAACATTAAAGACTTTAAATTTATCCAGAGTTTAAAAATATCTAAATTGTCAACATGATACTGCTTTGTGGAGTAAAATTCAAGAATAATATTCATGTACCAAAAATAATTTGGACAGAAAAGAAATATATTTTTCGGGTGAATAGTACCACGTGAATAGTACTTCGAGAATAGTACCTCGTAAATAGTACCCCAACATGAAAAGTATCCCAAATACCCGAGTGAATAATACTAGAGTGAATAGTAACCAGGTGAATAGTAACCCGTGAATAGTACTCCAGCACGAAAAGTGCCCCGAATACCCGAGTGAATAATACTAGAGTGAATAGTAACCAGATGAATAGTAACCTATGAATAGTAACTCGTGAATAGTACTCTGGCACAAAAATTGTCCCGAATACCCGAGTGAACAATACTAGAGTGAATAGTAACCTCGACACAAAAAGGTAGAAATTCCACAATAAAATTCGTACCAATATTCTTGCATAATGATATTGAAAGAAATAATATCATTTACGAAGAAATAATACCCCTAACGATTGTTGAACGAAAATAATATTCCTACGAATATTGAACGAAGATGATATTCCTTACGAATATTGAACGAAAATAATATTCATACGAATACGAAAAATAATATCTCTTCAGAATATGAAATAAATAATACCCCTTACCTCAGAAGAAGACTGGATACTGGAATAGTGAAGTAACAGACTTCCCTTCTTCTTTCTCTGTATAACTTCTCTCTCTATAGCTTCTCTCTCTATAATAATTGCTCTATAGCTTTAGTGAATTGGTGAAAAATAATGAAGGAATGAGCTTCTATTTATAGGAAAATAAAGTTTCGATAATTCCATGTTTTGGGGCTCAAAATATTACAGTATAATACCTTCATCTTTTTCTTTATTTTTAATTTAGTCCTACAAGTATTATCAAACTTGCACCACCTCCCCTAATAGTGAATCAATAGTAAATCATATGACTCAATAGTTCTAAACATGTGAAAAAATTAATTATAGTATAGTACCTTCATCTATACCTCTATTTTTAATTTAGTCATGCAATTATTATCAATCTTGCACCAACTCCCCTAATAGTACATACATGTGAATCAATACTACACACATGTGAACACATAGTTATAAGCATGTGAATTAATAGCAATTAATTGCTCATTTATCCAATTAATTACTCGATTGGTTAATATAACCTCCAGACATCAATTATTATCAAAATAAATGTCGATTTTCACTAACACTAATAATTTCCACATAATGGAACTATCAATTTCATCTTTAATCAACACGAACTTATTCATCATTAATATTATAACTCACAATATTTAACAACCAGGTCGTTCCCAGGAAAGATGGGTCTTTTCGATAAGGATTTCTCCCTATTGGCGCGCAATTAGATGACCAAACCTCTCCTTAACAGAACATCTAGACATTGTCAATATTGCAAATAATAATATGAATAACTTTGTCGTCTCAATTATTAATTTAATAATATAACATATTATGCAGATGATACTGTGACAATAATTGAATCAATAAAATGAGAGATACAATACCACAATTACTGTAGCAATAATTGAGTATAACTGAGTGACTTCTCATATAAGCATCAATAATCAATACCGTGTGCTACTATGCAACCATGCGTAGACATTTGTACTTTTTACTACCGGTGTAGTTCAACGGTTTAACGGTAAAACTTTCATTAGTTATTTTTATAAAAGATAATTTAGTCGCTTTCTAACTCGACAATACTTCCATTAGGGGTCAACAAATGATTGTGTTATTAGACGGATATTCCCGACAAAAGAATATTTTATAACAACTTGCATACTTTGCAAAATTTTCACATATCACCCTTAACTTTAACCTTTTATCAATTTAACCATTAATGAAAAAAAATAATAATTATAAAAAAATTGAATACTTTTATTTCATAAAATTCGGGGTCTCACAGATCACCTCTAGAGGCCATACACTTGGGTGGCTAACATTGATCAAAGGAAGGAATCTACTCGGAGATTCAAGGAAATCACAGAGAAGTAGAAGTTGAACTCGCACCTGTGGAAGCTCGTATTTACAAGGGTATGATTCCATAACTTCTTGTTCTTCGCTTTAATTAATAATATGCATAAAGGATGATTCGGGTAATTGGTTTGTGAAAAATTTTAAAATATGATTTTACTTTGCTTCCGCTATTTTTGCAATTTGATTGCTACTTTGATGTTCACAAAACCTTACAATATGTGCAAATTTTACAAAGTAAGCAAGTTGTCATAAAATATTTTTTTGGTTGGGGAATATTCTTTTTATCGGGGAATATTCGTACGACGGCACAATTATTGGTGGAGCCCCCAACAGAATGACTTTCGGATATAAAAAGCGACAGAGATAACCTTTTTATAAAAATAATGGCAAAAATTTTACCGTTAACTATTGAAATACCGGTGATAAAATAACAGTAATACGTGTTGTTGCATAGTAGGACACGGTATTGCATAATATCTATGATTATTGATGCTTACGTAAGAAGTCAATAATTGCTACAGTAATTGCTCCATAGTATCTCATATTATTTATTTAATTATTGTCACAGTATCATCTACACAATATTTTATATTATTAAATTAATAATTGAGATGACATAGTTATTCATATTATTATTTATATTATTGACAATGTCTAGAAAGTTCTATCGAGGAAAGGGGTTTGGTTATTTAATTGCGCGCCAATAAGGAGAAATCCTTATCAAAAATCCCCCTCTTTCCTGGAACGATCTGTTTGTCAATGTTGTGAGTTATAATATTAATGATGAATAATTGTTGAAAGATTAAAAATGTGTTTATTGAAGATAAGTTATTTGTGACAATTATTTATTCAATTTTTAATATAAATAGAGGGGTTTGTCATGAGACATTTGTTGTAAGTTTGACTTATTAATCCATGGGGTGATGTACTAATTTTTCAGACCGTTAGTTGAAGTTTTAATAGTAAATCAATATGGACCGTCGATTAAGGTTTTAATAGTAAATCAATATGGACGGTCGGTTGTGGTTTTAATAGTAAATCAATATGGGCCGTCGGTTGAGGTTTTAATAGTAAATCAATATGGACCATCTATTTTAATAGTAAATCAATTTGGACTTTCCGTGAATCAATTAGTATTTAGTCCATTCTCCTATAAATAGAAGCTCATTTCTTCATTCTTTCTTACGAATTCACTAAAACTATAGACAGAGAAACTATAGAGAGAAAGTAGAAGAGTATTTTGCTACTTTACTATTGCAGTATACAATCTCCTACTAAGGTAAGGGATATTATTTTTCGTATTCATTCTTTATTAATCAGCGAGAGTAACCTGTCTATGCGGATTATCGCATGCATGGTGAATAACGCTTCGTATTCATTTTTTATTAATCTGTGGGAGTAACCTGTCTATGCGGATTATCGCATGTATGTTAAATAACCCTTCGTATTCATTATTTAATATGTGGGAATAACCTGTCTATGCGGATTACCACATGCATGGTAAATAACCCTTCATACTCATTCTATTTTTGTAGAAAAGATCTGTCTATGCGGATTACCGTATGATGAGTGAAAATCCATTTGCAGTTTTGTATATTATTTCTTTTCATATTCCTAAATCTAAACTTAATATGGTAAGTATTGCTTCTATAATCCCTGAAATTAGTAGAATATCCTTGAGTTTTGCGCTTCATCTAGTATCGTTTCATTGGAATATTGGTCTGAACTTTCTTATTAAATTTCAATATTTTCATTTGGGGTACTATTCACTCGGGTACCATTCACTCAGAGTACTATTCACTTGGGTACTATTCACTCAGGGTACTATTCACGGGATACTATTCATAACAAAATTGGTTTCTTTTCTGTCTAAATTATTTTTGATACATGAATATCATTATTGAATTTTACTCCACAATTAATTATCATGTTGACAATTTGGACATTCTTGAACTCTGGATAAATTAAATTATAAATCTCTAATATTTATCCTTGATCTCACTTGATTGATTCCTTATATCATTGTCATCATCCTCGTGCTTATGTTGTGGTAAAAGTCATCTTTGGCCCGTAGTGCATAGATGGACTGTTGGTTGGTATGATTATGACCATGAATTGTGTATTCGTATAATCATGACCTCTAATGTTATAGACAAATATTATGGTGAAAGTCCTCTTTAGCCCGTAGTGCATAGATGGATAGTTGTTTGGCATGATCATGGCCTGTAATGTTATAGATAAATGTTGTGGTGAAAGTCCTCTTTGGCCTATAGTGCATAGATGGATAGTTGTTTGGCATGATCATGACCACTGGTGATACAAATGAATATCCTTGGCTCGTAGTGTATGGATAATTCATTGATTTGAAATATTTATATGCACTACGGGATAATTTGTTCTACATTATCTTAGTCATAATATTCTTTACTAGGCTAGTTGAGCTCACCCTTTTCCTTTTGGTTCTATTGTTCTTCTCAGGAGGCGAAAATATAGCTAGGACTAGACGGGGAGTGGAGTAATGGTCGAAGATGGTTATTTTAGTAATCCTCACTATTTTATAAAATAGTGTGACAATAATTTTAATTAGGATTTTATTTGAGTTTGGATATTGTCTATGAGACAATATTTGTATTAAAACTCACATCGTATGTTTTGTCGTATTTTACACGATAATTAATAGTTGTATAAATGAAGTTTGTATTTGAATTCTGTACCATGTATTTGGCGACTCAGAATGGGTTGTGTGGACCTATTTTGGGGGCGTCACATGAGTAAACAATGAATACTGAACAAAAGAAAGCTCAACTTTTGAACTAAGATTAGAACCGGAATCAAAAGTACATCTGAGGGTCATAAGACCATAAACTATGTCCTAGGTTATCAAGTATTTCTACTTTAAACCTTTAACAATCATAAGACTATATGGACCTTACTTCTCGTGCTTAGGGGGTCAGCCCTTTGTACCATGTATGTGCACAAACATCTTAACACTATCGCGTAATATAATCCCCCGTAATAGGGTTGTTCATCTCAGCTTTAATATTAGAGGCTGCAGCAAAGGAAGTTTGGTTTGGATTAACTTCAAGGGTAATTTAGAGTTCAATAATCATCAACTAAGGATTAGTCGAATCAATAAGGATTCACTAGCTATTCAAGGTTTCAATACGATAATGTAATCAATATTTAAATCAAAGATTGAATATCAACTCTATACAACTGAATGAAAATTGTATAATAGAAGTAATACTTCAAAAGAGTTAGAACATTTCATTTGGAATCATGAACATGAATAATGAATCTTTGAATAGTTTGAAATAAGAATATGAAACTTGCTCAATAATAATAAAATTTAAGAACTTGCTCAATGAAAGTTTAGAGTTATGAAACTTGCATAATTTTAATCATGATAGGGTAAGTAAACTTGACCAAAGAAACTTTAGGGTTAGAGAACTTGCGTCGTGCGTAAGCTAAAAAATTACAGTTCTCGTTCACGTACACATACCATTTGGATCATAACATCCATTAGTTATACTAACGTCGACCTTATAGCTTTAATTCCAACTTTAATTAAGTTATAACCTTTAGTTAAAGGTCTAACCATGTTAGTCAACCATATAACACAATCTAAAAATTCTCTAACATATAACATGAGGTTTAACATTCAAATCACATCCCAACCCCTATGAACATCAAGTTCCAATTGTTAACAACTAGTTAAATCAAAAATCTTAAGATTACCAAACTTGATATTACCATGTGATTAAAATATGTTTTAACAACATATAATATGACTAATACCCCTCTATGTTAATTAGATTAGGTTATGATTGCATCTTCTTGGACTGAACAAGAAAAACTTTAAAACTGGACCAAGCTGCCTACCTGCGCAGCCGCACCCGTTTAAGCCTTGATCACGGTGCAACATCACTACATGGCGTGGCAGCGCTTTAGATAAGCCTTAAAACAGTGCTACATGGCGTGACCGCGCTCCAACTATACCTTAGAATGGCGCAACAACACCACTGCGCAGATACAGTTGCTGCAGTTTGTGATCAAACTCAGAACAAAGCCAATAAACTCCAACTTCTTTCTTTATACAACAATTTAAGCATACCCAGAAACAACAATTCATATAGAATCATAATCCATGATTTCTAGCATGCTTCTAATATTATAAATCACATAAACCATGAATTTAATGATCCAAAATTAAGTTTTTTGCCATTTTATCAAAGTTTCTTCAAAATTAGTGAAATCACACATAATAGATTCGTTACTACACTAAATCAATCCATTATACTTGCATTCTTTTTGTTCCTTAATGTATGAACATAATCAATCATCAATTTACCATTTAACATACAATTTAAGCATAAATGTTTATACATATAAGCCATGTTCACATATTATTTCACTATAATTTGTTTTCTTCACTTTAAAACATATTTCTATGAATTTGATCACTCTAAACCATGAATAAATGATATAAAACATGTTATAAAACATCCATTAACACATATAAACTCATATTTTCGACAATCATCCATAGAACTCAATTACAGAGATTATAACTTGGATTCTTACCCTTTGATTCTTGTTTAGATGATAGAAAACCCTTCTTTGATTCTCCAAATTTTCTTCTCCAATCTCACAATTTCTCTCAAGCTCTCTCTATTTTCTAAGGCTTAGGTCTTAGGAATAGAATACATGAATATAAGACTGATATAACATATACGTATATAATATAACTGGTGAGTACACGGGTGTCAGTTAAGCGCATCATGGCCTTAACTTTTCCCATATTCTTAAGGCCATGTTTGGCTAGTTACTTAAAGGTTCTCTTTTAGTTTATTTTAATTAACTTATTTAATATATAATTTTTTTGTCACACTTCAATTAATCAAATTCTAGTATTTAAATTCAATTAAATAAAAGCCAATATTACTAATTAAATCAAATTACCACATACTTAAAATTATTATTTATCATTAAATATCTAATTAATTATTAAATTAATTAGAACAACATTGTAAATATTTAACAACTCATTTAATTTAATTATCCCAATTAAATTAGAACTTCGAACCATAAATTATCCAATATTTATTTAATTAATGTAACACATTTAATCAAATTAATACACAACAATTCCATCAAATATTTATTTAGCTCAATAAATAAGTCAACACAAATATTTATGTAATTTAATAAATATTTAAAATAAATTACAAAAATCTCTTATGTCATATCTTTCCCCCCTTAAAAGGATTTTATCCCTAGAATCGCGATTTAATTAATTCATCTTGTTACATTCTCCCCCTTTACATAGATTTTGTCCTCAGAATCGCTACACATAGATTAAGTAAATAAATGAGGGTAATTTTTCATCATCTGATCTTCGAGTTCCCACGTAGCTTCTTCAGCTTTGTGGTTCCTCCATATTACCTTAATCGAAGGTATAACTTTATTTTTGAGTACTTGCTCTTCTTGTCGACTATCTGAACAAGAACTTTTTTGTAAGATAAACCTTTCTTAAATTGCAGGGATTCATATTTTATAACGTGCTTGTAATCGGGTTTGTATGATCGTAGCATTTAAATATGAAAAAAATTATGGATATGTTTTAACGTTAGGGGTAAGGCTACCTCATAAGCCACCTCGCCTACTTTTTGCAAAACTTCAAAGGGTCCAATGAACCTCGAGCTCAGTTTCCCCTTCTTACCAAATCGAATTTTTCCCTTCTAGGGAGATACCTTCAGGAAAAGAAAACTACCAGATTCAAATTCTCGTTTCTTGCGATGTTGATCGACATATATCTTCTGCCTATCCTAAGCAGCTATTAATCTTTTTCTGATCACCTTGACAATTTCAGTAGTTTGTTGTACCAATTGTGGCCCTAGTAGTTGACGTTCACCGACTTCATCCCAACACAATGGAGTCCTGCATTTTCTCCTGTACAACGCTTCGTAAGGCGACATGCCAATACTCGTGTGGTAAATTTTATTGTAAGAAAATTCCACCAATGGTAGATGATCATCCCAATTTCCTTTGAAATCTATGATGAAAGATCTTAACACATCTTTCAATGTTTGGATTGTCCTCTTGCTCTGGCCATCTGTTTGAGGATGATACGCCGTGCTCATTCTCAATTATGTTCCTATACACTTTTGTAGTCTCTTCCAGAAGTTGGATGTGAAACACATATCTCTGTCTGATACAATTGATACGGGTACACCGTGCCTTGAAACAATCTCCTTCATATATAATTTTGCCAACTGATCTTGATCGGTAAGAAATGTGCTGATTTCGTCAGGCGGTCTACAATAACCCAAACTGCGTCGAAACCTTTCTGAGTTGTTGGAAGACCTACAATGAAATCCATCGTGACATGCTCCAATTTCTATTCTGGTATTTTTAACAGTTCTAATAACCCACTCGGCCTCTGATGTTCTGCTTTTAACTTTCTGATATGTCAAACACTTGGTGTAACGACCCCAAACTTCATATAATTTATCTCTCAACTTCAGTCGTTAATAATACGTCAAACTTCTGATTTTACATCATTATTCGATGTTAAACTTAATAAATTGCAGAATAATTTAAACTTTTCTGTCTTCTTACTTTAATTCCCTGAATCAAAACCTTTATCATTTACATATCTTTGAATCAAATTTATTTTATGATTCACTTCATCAGAGTTATTATATAAAATCTCACATATCATCTCGATATTCCTTATACATTGGGTAGCTCAAACTTACAACTAAATATGAAGTTTCACATCATAAATTATCAAGTACATTTCTCAAAAACTTTATCTTTACCTACCTTTGAACCATAATTAATTTATTACTCACTTGATCAAAGTTAATAACTAAAACTTACATCCAAGTTAAATACCCTTTATACATCGGAAAAAATTTAAGCTTTATAACTCAACATCTATTAAACATCATACATTATTAAGAACATCGTCGGAACCTTAAACATGGTTCAAAATAATAACAACTCAACCAAAGTATACTAATCTTCATGCTTTACATCCGATTCATGTCTTTCAAATAGCACATAGCGTTACCTTGAATCCTTAACCTGTAAAAGTGGTTATTTGCATGGTTGAGCTTAACAACCCAATAAATCTAACAGTTTTTATGCATCACATTTAACATAATAACATGTTCAACATACATCTTATAATCATTGGACTAACATAACATACATGCTGTAGTTCATATAACAAGTATAAAGATCGAGTTCCTTACTAAATCAGAATTCTTTACTCAATCAACGTTGTCATAAATTGACTTTAACGTTTCATACTTTCAACATATATAACACATCATGCTCTTTGCAATAAAGATTTAAAACAGTTCATCATCAAGTTCATATAGCAAATAGGAACTAAAATACTTGCCTTGATCGTTGTTTACCAATAATAGTTTAACAACTTATAGTTATTTGTACTTCATGTGCCTTACATAATTATATAATCATGCACATCAACTATTAGTCACATAGCAACGCATATTAGTTGTAATGTAAACTTTAATATACATCTCATATAACCCTTCTTGTTAATCAATACACAATGTTCAATTTGATTGTGTTAACTTTTGACTTATATCTCATTATATTTCTTTTTAGTCATACTCGAAGTTCATTTAAGTGTTTAAGTCTTTCTAGGACTCCTTATTGGTTTTTATATTAACCCCATTCCAAATCTTATAATTTTCATTTCATTTGAATTGAAACACCTTTTACGTTCATTAACACTTATCACGACGTTTCGACGTTCATTCGTCACTCGCTCGATTTGTCTCTCTTGTGCATGCTTAGTATGCTTATACAACTTATCTAATACATCATTTATTAATGTTAAGCATCATTATACTTTCTAATATTTATGATTTATAACTTAGAAGAACATCTTTTATTGTCAGAAGCACTACACTTGCGTAAGTGCATGCCCGACGCCCTTCGATTGCCTTTGAATGCACATCAGTCCCAATGATGGCCATTTTTACCCCTTCTAAAAACCTCAAATCAAAAACCTTAAAGAACAAGAGTTGTAGATCTATTCTTCTTTGTTTCGGATCATCTTGAATCGCATCAATCGGAGTTTATATTAAAACGTTATGGTTGTTTTACTATAGGAGGTCAAAATAGTCCAACCTGACTACTATTCCAGTGCTGCAGCACCCCAAATAGTCTTGGGGGCAGCGCTACAACTGTGATAACCCAGAAAATAGGATTGTCCAGCATTTAAGTTTAAAGAATTAGTTATTAATAAAATAAATTTTTATTACTAATATTCTGTGCTATGTGTTTATTAATCGTTCTAGAACCTATGATGATTATAAAACAGGAGGATTCTAGCTATGAGCTAGACTGAATGAGTAAGAATTTTTAAGACGAAAATAATTTTTTTTCGGGAAAAAAAATATTTTCAGGGAAAAAGATGAAATAGGAACTATTCACTCGACGAAACCCTAAGGGTTAGGGTTTGAATAACCTAAGCCTTTCCGAGAGTTTGATATGTCAAAATGACATTCTGTCGAAAGATTTGATGATAATATATCGTGAAAAGTTAAGTAAGCCGATAAAAAATTTTTCTCGAAAAACGTGCAAAAATCAGACGATATAATAATAATGAAAAGTATTGTTATGTACTTTTCATTTGTTTAATTATGTTAGGGGAAAACGTGAAGGAAAACGCTTATCATCAAAAAGTGTTTTTCTATTTTTTAGAGATCCGAAGAATACGTAAAAGTTAATCGGTAAAAGAAAGACGAAATATCCAAAAATATTTGGATTCCGAGAATTGCAGTTTTTAAAACTGTTAGACGAATTCTGAAACACGGAACCACGAAGCTTCCAGGAGAAGCTTCGTGAATAGTAAGGAGGTGTGAATAGTAACTTTGGGGCGGAATAACTATTTTACCCCTAGCCTTAGTTTTCTATAAACGGAGAGTTTAAGCTCATTTGTTGGGATTTTGAAAAAATCACCAACACTTGAGAGAGAGATAGAAGTCGGATGGGAGGAAAAAGGAAGAGGAAAAGCTAGCCCGAGAGCAAACTTTGTCCAACGGAAAAATTTTAAAGGAGAAAGGTAATCCAAAACCTTTTCTCATATAAATTTTCTTTAAGTTTTCTATGTTAGAAACATAAATTAATGAGAATAGAAGTAAAAGATTTTAAGAATGATTTTCATATGGTTGAAATCATGAGAAAATGAAGAAATAAGAATTAGAAGTTTAGTTTATAAATTTCGTAAGGAAGTATAAGTTTTGTAATGAATTTGAGCGATCCAAATGAATCATATGAAAGATTCAGTGAAATAAGTAAGGAATGGTGTTTCATAACACTGAATTCTAAGAAAAAGTGAAATCGTAATCAAAATATCGATAAAAACGAAGAACGAAAGAAGAACGCGAAGAACACGAAGAACGTTATTGATGGACAAATTTAAAACCATAGTAGTATAATTTGTTGTTAATGGACAATTTTAAAACCATCGCGTATAAGTTAGTTGCTTATTACTTGGTTAGGAATGGTAGAAACGTTCATGAAGAACGGATTAAACTTAGCTATAACAAAGTTATGGCAAAAATTTCAAAAAAGATGAACGAGAACTAGAAAGTGTGTAAATAAAATATAAGGTATAGGGTTTTATTAGAATGTAAGAGAACGTAGAAAACGTGAGTCATGCACACAAGAACGAACAAGTTCCGAGTTCGAATGATCGAATTACGGATGAACGAATTAAGAACGTAAAACGAATGAGTAATGGAATCTAAGCCAATCGAATGGCTTTGGAACGACCTCGTTCAGAGTTATAACGAAGAAGTTAGTAGATTGTGAAGTAAGCATCTCGAACTAGTACAAGACTTAGAAAAAAATTTCCAAGTTCTTGGCCTGGCGTCGTAGTGCCAGTTAAGCCTTGGAAGGCAATGCCAGAACGCCAACCCGGGCAGCTAGCTACTGCTGAGTGGCACTGCAACGCAAGAAAGAAGAGGGATGGTGGCGCTGCAATGCCGGTGCAGGACAAGGCCCATAGAAGAGCTTTTAACTGCTCAACTCTTGGGGAAAGTGTAAGGGAAGATAAAGAACATATAGTTCACGTAATGTAACACTTAATTAAGTGAATTTAAACCTTTAATGAAGGTTGAATAGAAAGATTGAACGAGACGGAACCGATATTCGGGGATCGTAGTCGCGATAAAACGAATGTGTGGGATTGCATGATTGTGATTTCTTAGACGTTGCGTGACGAGGATGATGTATAACATTTCAATGTTATGATATCCTAATGAGAATTATGTGTGAAGTGTATAGACGCTGTGAATGCAACGCAGTTACGATGAACGATCGGTCTTAACATATAACGAACCGTATGACTTTGACATTAAGAAAGAATAATGAATGTGGGGTTCATGTAATGTGTAACAATCCGGAATTTTAAATATTTATGTAATTATATAAATATTTAATGGATGTGTTTATTATTGAATAAATGTTTGTTTAATTTGATTTGATTTGATTTGGTTAATTATTTGTTAAATAAATAATTAATGAGTTAAGGACATTAATTATAATGAGATAATATTCTAATTTAATTTAATAATTAAATTAGAGAGTTGATAGGGATTAAATGGATTATTATAATATTTTTAATTTAATTTGGTAATAAAAGTATGACAATAAACTATGCTATAAATGGGTTATTAAAATAAATTATAGGAGTTTAATTTAGTTTTGCCAAACAATGCTTAAAGATATTAAGTCTTTAATTTTTAAAGAGATTTGTCCAACATAGCCTTATGGCTTTTAAATTTTGAATTTTAAATTTTAATAAATAAAATAAATAAAATATATTTATAACCTATACGTTTATATGTGGTAACTGATATATTAAGTGTGCGTATTATTATTACCTATCTGATTCTTTTATTTTACGCATACTGGGTTATCAGTTTTGTCTTCGCATTCTAGTTATTTGTTAAGCCTAAGAAGAAAAAAAAACAGAGAAGTTGAGAGGGAATTGAGAGAATTTGAGAGAGATTAGAGAGAGATTAAGAGAAATTTCTATGTTTCAAACAATTATCCGTGGTGAGCAAGGATTTTTTAAGCAATTAAAGGTATGTTTCTATAACCTTAATATATATGTACATATATTTGCTTTATGGAATAATTCCTAAAGTTCCGTGTTCTTGAGTTTCATTGTCTTTACAAAATTGTCTGTAATCCAAATTTTTTTATAATTGGTTAAGAAAGTATGTGTATATGCAATTGTAATGTTAACTAGCATATATATATATATATGTATGCGTGATTGTATGCTAAATTACGTGATTGTATGCTAAATTACATTCAAAAGAAAGGAAATGGTTTTACAGTGAACATATGTATGAACATGACTTGTAGGAGTACCAAAATTAATATTTGATTGTGAGCTAATTGTGAAATTGAACCTTAAGTATGTTAATATATTAAGAAATGAAGATAACGTAGTTCGAATGAGGTAATTTGGTGTATAATTATGGTTATCGTGTTAATTTTATCAAACAATGTCAAAAATGGAGTTTTGGTTTAAAACATGGAATTCAAGGATTTAATTTTCTAAAATTGTGGTTTAGTTGTTTTGAAATTAGTATATATACCATGGGTAACGTTTATGCGTAATTTATGTAAGTTATACATGATAAATTGGTGATAGAAGTGATTAAACAGTAAAAAATTAGCTTGTTTTTGCTCTTGTGCTCAACACTGTAATTCGGTGCCGCAGTGCCAAGCCTTAGCGCCGCAGCGCCAGAGCCTCACGTCGCAGCACCAAACTCAGCGCCACAAAGCCAATCTCACGCCACAATGCCACTGCCTGCCTTATTACAGAAGAAGTTGTTGATCTCGGATCTGTAAAGACCAACCTGATTAGTAAATCGTGGGCGCCAGAATACCGATTAGCGCGAATGGCCCAGAAAAGTATTTTCTTTTACAAAGAGTCTGTAATTGTTGATATGATGCAATATTATGACTGTTAAAAATGTAATTTTGTTATTGTGATATTATTGTGCTAAGAATGAGCATATAATTAACACTTAACGAGTTTTGTTACTAATGTAACTTGACTATGTGGTTAAAAATTAGGCCATACATGAAATATGTACTAATTTGTATACAGAGTATCTATAGTGACTAATTATGTCCTAATAACATGTGATTAGGATATTGTGAATCAAACTGTTACGGTCTAGCTTACACATAAGGCATGTTTTGTGACGCCCCCAAATCCAGGTCTCTTCCAACCCGATAAATGGTGCTACACGGTATTACCATTCATTCATTCATTCATTCAATTGAACAGTCTCAAAAGGACTAATATATCTTCTATATATTAAAAATAATATTACATTTCCCAGGTTATTTATAACCCGTTCATTCGTTCTTATCATAATATTCAATATATTACAAAATTATTCTATGGATTCATCTTTGCCTTTCCTTTATCCTTGCTGGAGCCTTCAGTCTGTTTGATCTTAGCTGTGTTCATATGATTCAAGCAAGAGTGAGCATGACTAGCTCAGCAAGAACTACAATTTTAATAAACCACATGCTTGAAACATAGAACTCATATATCTTCAATAACAGAACAATAGTTACGAAGTACTATCGATAATTCAAAATAGCACTTATTTTCATTCAAAACGTTTTACAACAACAATATTCAATAAAACATCAGTTCCGGTCCAAGACCTTGAGCATTTCATAAGTTCTTTGAAAAAGGACATCCCGACACTAAGTCCGTAAGTCCAACATTACTTACGAGCACTTCTAGGTGATCATCCCATAGTACTCTATGTTGATCAACACTACATTCATTAAACGTGTGTACGTTTAAGTTATGGCAACCTCACGTGCCTGTCGTATGACGACAAAACATTTTTAGCATATTCAGTCTTCGATTGAAAACCACACCAATATAACTTAGTAAACATTGTACATGCTTTGATAGAAATATAATTTAAGTCTAGCCAAAAGAATTTGCTTTGACTTCATCATACATCAATTCATGCGTAGGAATACATGAATCACAAAGCTTGTCCAGATTGAACTGGAACAAGGGTTAGAGTACTTTCCTTCAGCGTCTGCTTACTGATTATCACACGTACACTTTAAGTCTCTAAGTCTCTACAATACATGATCATATAATGTACCACATTAGGTCTTATATAATCAAGTAGGTATATTATTATATCTTACCCTTCATCTCAATCTAAATTCTGACTTAGATTTGTTATTATGGTTTCCGGCTTTGCATTACATCTTTCACATTACGTTATCATTCAATTGATTATTAACCTTTAATCATCATACATTAAGTGTCTAACAATGCCTTAACAATGTTACATTAACAACTTAGTTCATTACTATTGAGTTATCTTTCATTCTATACTTGTAAACATTCTTGTCTGTCAAAACTCTGGGACTGGCACCGCGATACCACACTTAACTTTGCATCTCGCGTCGCGGCGTGAGTTAGCGAGTATGCTTACGATCAACATTATGCTATGCGCCGCGCCACCCAATTGAAATGTGGTCAGCCATACGCCAACTCGCTGGCTTTAGAAAATTTTTACAGATTTTAAATTTTACGAAACTCCCGGACGCATAACTTCTTCGTTATAAGTCCGATTTGGCTCGTTCAAAAGACTACGGTTCACAAATTACATACTCTATTCGTTCATGCAAGAATTTTATCTATTTGATTTCGTTTGCTAAAATTTAACCTATTAGTTCATTTTAACGAAAACGATAAATGTTCGTGAACGTTCAACGCTCGTTTCTTCGTTCTAAGTCAGAATCCAGTCATTTTCGAGTCTGCAACTCTATAATGCCAAATATGACTTGTCTCCATCGAAAACCAACGTTTTTGACTTCAAACACAAAATACGACTTCTATTCCGAGAATTTCACGAATTCGACAATAATCGTCCAATCGTGTGAATTCTGGCAAAGCTTCATTACTAATCATTCTAATTATATGTGTAAGACCCCAAGTTTTTAATAAAGATGATTTTTCCATAAATATAATTTTTGAATATTATGGAATGAATTTGATATAATGTTATAGTTATGGGTAATATTTATAAATTTTGCAAAGTACGCAAGTTATTATATAATATTCGATTGGTCGGGGAATATTCGTGCAATGACACAATCATTAATGGACCCCACAACGGAACTATTGTCGAATTGAGAAAACGACAAAAATATTTTATGAAAATAAAGGCGGAAGTTTTACCGTTAACTGTTGAAACACCCGGTGTTAAAAGTACAGTAATATGCGTGGTTGCATAGTAGCACACGGTATTGATTATTGATGTTTACGTGAGAAGTCAGTCAATTTTGTTCAAATTATTGCTTCAGTAATTGTTACATAGTATCTCACGTTATTTGATTCAATTATTGTCGATATTTTATATATTATTAAATCAATAATTGAGATGACAGAGTTATTAATATTATTATTTGCAATATTGACAATGTCTAGAAGTTCTGCCAAGGAGAGGTTTGGTCACCTAATTGCACGCCAATAGGGAGAAATCCTTATTGGAAAGCCCCCTATTTCCTAGGAACGACCTGGTCGATTAATAGTGTGAATTATAATAATGATGATGAGTTTTGTTTTATTAGTATTATTAATATAATAAAAGCGAGAAAAGCTTTTTTATATAAAATGTAATACTTTTATAAAGTTATTCGTTTTATTATACTATAAATAGAATATATAATATTCTATTATGCATAGTGTTTTGCATAGTAAATCTTTTTATATAAAACAGAATACTTTTATAAAGTTATTTGTTTTATTAGACAATAATTAGAATATATTATATTTTATTATGCATAGTGTTGCATAGTGCTCAGCATCTTGCTTTTGTATAGTAAAATCTTTTTATAAAAAAATGTAATACTTTTATAAAGTTATTTATTTTATTGAATTTTAAATTAAATATATAAATATATATATATATATATATATTTATATATTTAGAATATATTATATTTTATTGCATAGTGCAACATAGTATCTTTTCTATTTTCCTATAAATAGGATGCTTAGTTAGAATTGAAAACCACACCAGAAGTTCAGAGAATTCTTCTATAATCTTGAGCGTATTTCTTTAGAGTTTTAAGAAGCTTTGAGTGTAGTGCAAGTTTTCTTCAAGAATATCATCACCCTACCAGTTGGAATACTCTTCTTTTACGGTAAGGGGTATTATTTCTTTCTTATTCATGAAGATAACTTATATTATTCCATTCTTTATTATTCTGTTGGAATAACTTGTATATGCGGACCACCCTATACTTGGTGAAATTCTTCTGTTATTCCATTCCTTATTATTATGTTAGAATAACCTGTCTATGTGAAGTACTGCATACATGGTGAAATTCTTCTATTATTTCATTCTTTATTATTCGTCGAATATATCGTATGTATGCGTTTACGCATGACTGGTTCCGTTGTTTATTATTCTCGTTGAATATATCACATGCATATGCGTTTACGCATGACCTGGTTCCATTATTTATTATTTTCTTGGAATATCCTGTCTGTGCGTTTACGCATGACCTGGTTGCGTTATTTATTATTCTGTTGGAATAACCTGTCTGTGCGGTCTATCGCATGCCTAGTGATTTCTTTTGTTATTCCATTCTTTATTATACTCAGTTGGTTAAAGTTTTGACTTCTATACTCCATGAAATTAGTGGAATATCCTTGATATTTGTGCTTCATCCAGTATCTTTTCATGGAAATATTCTTCTGAGCATTCTTGAATTTTTACTCTACAAAAAAGTATCATGTTGACAATTTGGACGTTATTAGTTCCTGAATAAATTAATTCTTGAACTTGTTTTATTGAATTATTATGTCATTATCATCATCCTCATGTTTATATTATGTTGAAAGTCATATGTGGCCTGTAGTGCATAGATGGACTTGGTATAATTATGACCAGGGATTAATCGGTATAATCATGACCGTAATGTTACACATGATGTGGTAAAAGTCCGCATTAGCCCGTAGTGCATTGATGGACAGTTGTTGGTATGATCATGACCATTGATGAATACACGAATATTCTTGGCCGTAGTGCATGGATAATTTATGGTTGTGATACTAATGAATATCCTTGGCCGTAGTGCAGGGATGATGTGGATTATTTACTAATCTGACTCTCAGCATAAAAGTGATGAAAAACCTTTTTAAATCATAAAAGATAGTAGATTTTATTCTCTACTTGACTCTTTTAATGGATTGCTTGTTCCGCTGTAGTTATACTTGATGTCTATTGTATTTTATCAGTTTAACATTGTTGAAGGCTAATGATAATTTATTCTGCATTATCTTAGTCATAATATTTCTTACTGGGCTAGTTGAGCTCACCCTTTTACTTTCATTGTTCTCTTCAGGAAATGAGAACGTAGCAGGGACTAGTCGAGGAACGGAGTGATGGTCCAGACGATAGCATTAGTACTCCTCACTATTCTATGAAATAGTGTGTTAATAAATGTATTGAGGACTTATTTTGAGTTTTAATACTGTCTAGAAGACAATATTTGTATTAAAACTCACAACTCATGTTGTATATTTAAGATTGTATTTGTATTCTGTACCATGTATTTGGTACTCGAGAATAGGTGATGTATACCTATTTTGGGGCGCCATGGTTAGTATCAAAGCTTAGGATATGATCCTGGCTAAGATATGAGACAAGAACTAGGAGGGAGAGCGGGAATTCCTTCGCTAGTATGACCTACATAAGTTTATTTGGTATTTAATTGGTCGATCGAGTATAGGGATAATATGTTATATGTTAATTAACCCTTGTTTTGTGGCAGTATTTGAAAATTACATCCGAGAATGTTGAGAACATCAATGGAGCACAGGAGACCGTTGAGTCTCCACAGATCAATAATCAGGATAATGTGCATCAGGAAGGCGACAATCCTCAGGCAAACAACAACACAGACCAGATGATGAACGATGGAATGTTCAGAGGCTTTATCCAATTCATGCAACATTAGGCAAGAGCGGCTCCTGTCCAAAATGCAGGTGGAAACACTGGAAACTCTCGGACGATCACCGCTAAGAAGTTCAAGGAACTGGGACCACCAGAGTTTTTTGGAGAGCCAAAACCACTTAAGGCGGAGACGTGGATAAAGCCGATCAACAAGATATTTGATGTCTTGGGATGCTCCGAAGAGCAAAAGGTTCCCTTTACCACCTTCATGTTGCGTAGTAGAGGCAGACATTGGTGGAATCAGAAGCGACTCAACTCGCCGCACCTTGAAGATGTCTTGGGAGAAGTTCCAAGAACTGTTCAACGACAAGTACTTTCCCGAAAGTATTCGTCACATGAAAGAGGTAGAGTTCATCAAGCTGGAGCAAAACAACATGACCGTGTCGCAGTATGAAGCCAAATTTGCCTAGTTGTCCCGGTTTGCGTCTCATTTGGTTGATAATGAGGAGAGAATGACGCGAATGTTTCTAAGAGGTTTGAAACCTGAGATACGTCAATATCTTATCTCTCATAAACTGTGTTTGTATTCAGATGTTGTTAATAGAGCTCAGTTATTGGAGTGCGATAATGAGTCAACCCAACCAAAAAGAGAGCAAATCGGCAAAATGATAATACCAGTGATAACAGTCATCGAAGCGGTGACAATAAGCGTGGAGGGAAGCAACATGCCAGAAATGGTAACCACTTCAGTGGTAATCATGGCGAAAACAATAAGAATGGACATTTCAAGAAGAGGAGATTCAACAATGATGGAAAGACGTCAGCATCAGCACCTATCGTCAAGGAAGGAGAACGACCACCTATCATATGCTTCAAATGTGGAGGAGAGGGACACATCAGTCCAAATTGCGCGATGCCATCTAAAGCATGTTACAATTGTGGAAGAGAAGGTCACCTGGCCCGATTTTGTCGTGTACCGAAGACAAGTTCAGCTGGGATGGAGGCATCAAAGGCCGTCCCAAACAAGACAAAACCGGTAGTTCAATATAGAGCATTTATCGTGACCTCCCAGAAAGCAAGGAACCCGAACGAGGTCATCACAAGTAAGCTTATCATAAACTCTACCGAAGTATATACCTTATTTGATACCGGTTCTTCCCATTCTTTTAAATCTCTTACTTGTGCTCAACGTTTAAATTTGACTACGGAGAAATTGGACTTTGACTTATCTGATGAAACTCCATTGGAAGAAACCTTCATTACATCCACTGTTTATAAGTCTTGTTTGGTTCAAATGGGTACCCTCACATTACCTATCGATTTTATTTCATTGAAAATACTTGCATTTGACGTAATTCTAGGGATTGATTGGTTAACTACTCATCATACAAAAATTGATTATTTTTGTAAGGTTGTTAGCTTCCATATTCCTAACCAACCTATTATGCGAATTCAAACAACCAAACCATTAAAATCAATCACTGTCATCTCAAGCCATAAAGCTATTTGTTTATTGAAAAATGGATGTCAAGCTTTCTTAGCTCATGTCACAGAATTAAACAAAAATACGTCAGTTTTGAATGATATCTCTATTGTTAATAAATATCCTGATGTATTCCCTGAAGAACTTCCTGGCCTACCCCTAGAGCGTGAAATTGAATTTTGTATCGACCTTGAACTCGATACAAAACCTATTTCCAAAGTCCCATATCGAATGGCTCCTATTGAACTTCAGGAGTTAAAGACCCAACTGTAGGAATTGTTAGACATTGGTTTCATTCGTCCTAGTACGTCTCCTTGGGGTGCTCCTGTTCTATTCGTCAAAAAGAAAGATGGGAGTATGCAATTTTGTATTGATTATCGTGAGTTGAATCATGTTACCATCAAAAATAGGTACCCATTGCCACGTATTGATGACCTGTTTGACCAGTTACAAGGAGCTAAATTCTTTTCAAAGATTGATCGTCGTTTCAGATATCACCAATTGAAGATTAGAACCGATGACATTCCAAAGACGGCTTTCAGAACTCGGTACGGGCATTATGAATTTCTAGTCATGTCTTTTGGATTGACTAATGCTCCTGCTGCTTTCATGGATATGATGAACCGAGTATTCAAGGAATATTTGGATCACTTTATGATCGTCTTTATTGATGACATCCTTATTTATTCCAAAAGCAATGAAGATCATGAGCAACACTTGAGGCTGATACTCCAAAAGCTTCGTGAATATAAGCTTTATGCCAAGTTGAAGAAATGCGAGTTCTGACTTGAGGAAGTAGCATTCCTTAGGCACGTAGTATCAAGTCATGGAATATCTATTGACCCAGCAAAGATTGAAGCTATTCAAAGTTGGGAGTAACCTAAATCAGTGACCTAAGTATGTAGCTTTCTCGGTTTAGTTGGTTATTATCGGAGGTTCGTGGAAGGATTTTCTCGAATCGCTACTGCACTAACTCACCTGACTCAAAAAGATACAAAATTTGGTTGGAATGAGGAATGTGAGAAGAGTTTTCAAGAACTCAAGAAGAGACTAATTTCAGCACCTGTTCTGACAATACCATCTAGCTCGGAGGGATTTGTCATCTACAGTGATGCTTCGGGCAAAGGGTTAGGATGTGTTCTCATGCAACATGAGAAAGTTATAGCCTATGCCTTTCGATAACTCAAAGAATATGAGAGGAATTATCCCACTCATGATCTAGAGTTGGCAGCTGTTGTTTTCGCACTTAAAATTTGGAGGCATTACTTGTATGGGGAGAAAGTGGAGATCTTTACGGATCATAAAAGCCTCAAATATTTCTTCACTCAAAAGGAACTCACCATGCGAAAATGACGTTGGCTTGAACTATTGAAAGATTATGATCATACCATCCAATACCATCCTGGAAAAGCGAACGTGGTAGCTGACACATTGAGTAGAATATGCGGGTACGAATGTAATATTGACAACACAAAGGCCCATTTTGTGTGACTTGCAAAGGATGGATATAGAGTTAAAGACTCTAGGGACCCATGTGATGATGGCGAATATACGAGTAGAACCGACTTTAATTGATAAAGTTAAAGCTGCTCAAGTTACAGATCTGGAGCTGATGCATATGAGGAAGAAAGTGTAAGATGGTGCTATGCCGAAAGCAAGAATCGATGAAGAAGGAATACTTTGACTCAACACCAGACTCTGTGTTCCTAACGACCCTAATTTAAAGCATAAAATCATGATGGAGGCGCACAACACACCGTTTGCAATCCATCCTGGGAGTACCAAAATGTATCGTGATCTTTGTCATACATTTTGGTGGAGCAATATGAAGAGATACATATCGCTATTTATCTCAAGGTGTCTAACTTGTCAATGATTCAAGGCGGAGCATCAAGAACCAAAAAGTCCATTGCAACCACTTAAAATTCCAGAATGGAAGTGGGAGCACATTACCATGGATTTCGTTACTGTTCTTCCCAAGGTTTCTCAAGGCATAAATGCAATTTGGGTCATTATTGATAGATTGACCAAGTCTGCTCATTTCTTACTAATACGAGAAACTTATACACTTGAATGTCTTGCTCGTATGTACATAAACGAGATTGTAAGACTGCATGGTATGCCAGTATCCATAGTTTCTGATCGAGATCCAAGATTCACTTCACGATTTTGGGTTAGTTTGCAAAAAGCTATGGGCACAGACTTACGATTTAGTTCGGCATATCATCCTCAGACAGACGGACAATCGTGAGAGGACTATTCAAACTCTTTGAGATTTATTAAGACTCTGTGTCCTTGACTTCAAGGGAAGTTGGGACAAGTTCTTACCGTTGGTGGAGTTTTCATACAACAACATTTATCAAGCAAGTATTGGCATGACTCCATTCGAAGAGTTGTATGGAAGAAAGTGTCGTTCTCCAGTATGTTGGGATGAGTTGGGTGATGCAATGTTGTTGGAACCGGAGTTGGTACGTATGTGTAAGACCCCAACTTTTTAATAAAGATGATTTTTCTATAAATATCATTTTTGAATATTATGGAATGAATTTGATATAATGTTATAGTTGTGGGTAATATTTATAAATTTTGCAAAGTACGCAAGTTGTTATATAATATTCGATTGGTTGGGGAATATTTGTTTTAACAAGAAATATTCGTACAATGACACAATCATTGATGGACCCCACAACGGAATTATTGTCGGATTGAGAAAACGACAAAAATATTTTATGAAAATAACGGCGGAAGTTTTACCATTAATTGTTGAAACACCTGGTGTTAAAAAGTACGATGAATCTGCTGTGGTTGCATAGTAGCACTACGGTATTGATTATTGATGCTTACGTGAGAAGTCACTCAGTTTTGTTCAAATTATTATTTCAGTAATTGTTACATAGTATCTCACGTTATTTGATTCAATTATTGTCGATATTTTATATATTATTAAATCAATAATTTAGATGACAAATTTATTAATATTATTATTTGCAATATTAACGATGTCTGGAAGTTCTGCCAAGGAGAAGTTTGGTCACCTAATTGCGCGCCAATAGGGAGAAATCCTTATTAGAAAGCCCCCTCTTTACTGGGAACGACCTTGTCGATTAATAGTGTGAATTATGATAATGATGATGAGTTTTGTTTTATTAGTATTATTAATGTAATAAAACAGAAAATCTTTTTATATAAAATAAAATACTTTTATAAAGTTATTTGTTTTATTAGATTTTAAATAAAATATATATATATATATATAGAATATATTATATTTTCTTACATAGTGTAGCATAGTATTGTTTCAATTTTCCTATAAATAGGATGCTTAGTTAGAATTGAAAACCACACCAGAAGTTCAGAGAATTCTTCTATAATCTTGAGCGTATTTCTTTAGAGTTTTAAGAAGCTTTGAGCGTAGTGCAAGTTTTCTTCAAGAATATCCTCGCTTCTACCAAATTGGAATACTCTTCTTTTCTGATGAAGGGATATTATTTTTTGTACTCGTAAGGGGTATTATTCTTTCGAATTCATGAAGAGAATTATTTTCTTTCAATACTCATAAGAGTTGTTATTCCATTCTTCATTATTATGTTGGAATAACCTATTTATTTATTATTCTGTTAGAATAACCTGTCTGTGCGGTCTATCACATGCCTGGTGATTTCTTTTGTTATTCCATTCTTTATTATACTCAGTTGGTTAAAGTTTTGACTTCTATACTCCATGAAATTAGTGGAATATCCTTGATATTTGTGTTTCATCCAGTATCTTTTCATGGAAATATTCTTCTGAGCATTCTTGAATTTTACTCTACAAAGAAGTATAATGTTGACAATTTGGACGTTATTAGTTCCTGGATAAACTAATTCTTGAACATGTTTTATTGAATTATTATGTCATTGTCATCATCCTCATGTTTATATTATGTTGAAAGTCATCTATGGCATGTAGTGCATAAATGGACTTGGTATGATTATAACAAGGGATTATTCGGTATAATCATGACAGTAATGTTACAAATGATGTGGAAAAAGTCCTCATTGGCCCGTAGTGCATTGATGGACAGTTTTTGGTATGATTATGGCTATGGATTCTCTTCGGCCAAGGGTGCAAAAATGAATTATTTTATAGCATGATCATGACCATTGATGAGTACACGAATATCCTTGGCCGTAGTGCATGGATAATTTGCGGTTGTGATACTAATGAATATCCTTAGCCGTTGTTTAGGGATGATGTGGATTATTTACTAAGTTGAGTCTCAACGATAAAAGTGATGAAAAACCTTTTTAAATCATAAAAGATAGTAGATTTTATTCTCTACTTGACTCTTTTAATGGATTGCTTATTCCGCTGCTGTTAAACTTGATGTCTATTATATTTTATCAGTTTAACATTGTTAAAGGCTAATGATAATTTATTCTGCATTATCTTAGTCATAATATTTCTTACTGGTCTAGTTGAGCTCACCCTTTTACTTTCATTGTTCTCTTCAGGAAATGAGAACGTAAGGAGGACTAGTCGGGAAGCGGAGTGATTATCCCGACGATAGCATTAGTAGTCCTCACTATTCTATGAAATGGTGTGTTAATAAATGTATTGAGGACTTATTTTTAGTTTTAATACTGTCTAGAAGACAATATTTGTATTAAAACTCACAGCTCATGTTGTATATTTAAGATTGTATTTGTATTTTGTACCATGTATTTGGCTACTCAGAATAGGTGATGTATACCTATTTTGAGGGCGTCACATTTGGTATCAAAGCTTAGGGATATGATCCCTGGCTAAGATGTGAGACAAGAACTAGGAGGGGAGAGACGGGGAATTCCTTCGCTAGTATGACCGACATAAGTTTATTTGGTATTTAATTGGTCGGTCAGGGTATAGGGATTATATGTGTTATGTTAATTAACCCTTAATTTGTGGCAGTATTCGAAAATGACATCCGAGAATGTTGAGAACATCAATGGAGCACAGGAGACCGTTGAGTCTCAACAGATCAATAATCAGGATAATGTACATCAGGAAAGTGACAATCCTTAGGCAAACAACAACACAGACCAGATGATGAACGATGGAATGTTCAGAGGCTTTATGCAATTCATGAAACATCGGGCAAGAGCGGCTCCGCCTGTCTAAAATGTAGGTGGAAACACTAGCAACTCTCGGACGGTCATAGCCAAGCAATTTAAGGAACTGGGACCACCGGAGTTATTTGGAGAGCCAAAACCACTGAAGGCAGAGACGTGGATAAAGCAGATCTGGAAGATATTTGATGTCTTGGAATGCTCCGAGGAGCAAAAGGTTCCTTTTGCCACCTTCATGTTGCGGGCAGAGGCATATTACTGGTAGGAATCTGTAAAGCGTATTCAACATGCCGCACTGAAGTTATCTTGGGAGAAGTTCCAAGATATGCTCAACGACAAGTACTTTCCCGAAAGTATTCGTCATATGAAAGAGGTAGAGTTCATCAAGCTGGAACAAAACAACATGACCGTGTCGCAGTACGAATCCAAGTTTGCCGAGTTGTCCTGGTTTGCGTCTCATTTGGTTGATAATGAGGAGAGAATGACACGAATGTTTATAAGAGGTTTGAAACCCGAGATACGTCAATATCTTATCTCTCATAATCTGTGTTTGTATTCAGATGTTGTTAATAGGGCTCAGTTATTGGAGCTCAATAATGAGTCAACCCAACCAAAAGAGTGTAATCGGCAAAATGATAATACCAGTGATAACAGTCATCGAAGTGGTGACAATAAGCGTGGATGGAATCAACATGCCAAAAACGGTAACCACTTCGGTGGTAATCATGGCCAAAACAATAAGAATGGACATTTTAAAAAGAGGAGATTCAACAATGATAGAAAGACGTTAGCATCAGCACCTGTCGTTAAGGAAGGAGAACGACCACCTATCATATGCTTCAAATGTGGAGGAGAGGGACACATCAGTCCAAACTGCGCGATGTCATCCAAAGCATGTTACAATTGTGGAAGAGAAGGTCACCTGACCCGATTTTGTCGTGCACCGAAGATAAGTCCAGCTGGGATGGAGGCATCAAAGGCCGTCCTAGACAAGACAAAACCGGTAGTTCAAGGGAGAGCGTTTGTCGTGACCTGCCAGAAAGTAAGGAACTCAAACGAGGTCATCACGGGTAAGCTTATCATAAACTCTAGCGAAGTATATACCTTATTTGATACGGCTTATACCCATTCTTTTATTTCTCTTACTTGCGCTCAATGTTTAAATTTGACTACGGAGAAATTGGACTTTGACTTATCTGTTGAAACTCCATTGGGAGAAACCTTCATTACATCCACTGTTTATAAGTCTTGTTTGGTTCAAATCGGTACCCTCACATTACCTATCGATTTTATTTCATTGAAAATACTTGCATTTGACGTAATTCTAGGGATTGATTGGTTAACTACTCATCATACAAAAATTGATTATTTTCGTAAGGTTGTTAGCTTCCATATTCCTAACCAACCTATTATGCGAATTTAAGCAACCAAACCATTAAAATCAATCACTGTCATCTCAAGCCATAAAGTTATTCGTTTATTGAAAAATGGATGTCAAGCTTTCTTAGCTCATGTCACGGATTTAAATAAAAATACGTCAGTTTTGAATGATATCTCTATTGTTAATAAATTCCTGACATATTCCTTGAAGAACTTCCTGGCCTACCCCTAGAGCATGAAATTGAATTTTGTATAGACCTTGAACTCAGTACAAAACCTATTTCCAAAGCCCCATATCGAATGGCTCCTATTGAACTTCAGGAGTTAAAGACCCAACTGTAGGAATTGTTAGACATTGGTTTCATTCGTCCTAGTACGTCTCCTTGGGGTGCTCCTATTCTATTCGTGAAAAAGAAAGATGGGAGTATGCAATTTTGTATTGATTATCGGGAGTTGAATCATGTTACCATCAAAAATAGGTACCCATTGCCACGTATTGATGACCTATTTGACCAGTTACAAGGAGCTAAATTATTTTCAAAGATTGATCATCGTTTTGGATATCACCAATTGAAGATTAGAACCGATGAAATTCCAAAGACGGCTTTCAGAACTCGGTACGGGTATTATGAATTTCTAGTCATGTCTTTTGGATTGACTAATGCTCCTGCTGCTTTCATGGATATGATGAACCGAGTATTCAAGGAATATTTGGATCACTTTGTGGTCGTCTTTATTGATGACATACTTATTTATTCCAAAAGCTGTGAAGATCATGAGCAACACTTGAGGTTGATACTCCAAAAGCTTCGTGAATATAAGCTTTATGCCAAGTTGAAGAAATGCGAGTTCTGACTTGAGGAAGTAGCATTCCTTGGGCACGTAATATCAAGTCATGAAATATATGTTGACCCAGCAAAGATTGAAGCTATTCAAAGCTGGGAGCAACCTAAATTAGTGACCGAAGTACGTAGCTTTCTCGGTTTAGCTGGTTAGTATCAGAGGTTTATGGAAGGATTTTCTCGAATCGCTACTCCACTAACTCAGCTGACTCAGAAATATACAAAATTCGGTTAGAACGAGGAATGTGAGAAGAGTTTTGAAGAAATTAAGAGGAGACTCATTTCTGCACCTTTTTTTGATAATACCATCTGGCTCAGAGGGATTTGTCATCTACAGTGATGCTTCGGACAAAGGGTTAGGATGTGTTCTCATGCAACATGGGAAAGCCATAGCCTATGCCTGTCGACAACTCAAAGAATATGAGAGGATTTATCCTACTCATGATCTAGAGTTCGCAGCTGTTGTCTTCGCACTTAAAATTTGGAGGCATTACTTGTATGGGGAGAATGTGGAGATCTTTATGGATTATAAAAGCCTCAAATATTTCTTCACTCAAAAGGAACTCAACATGCGACAACGACGTTGGCTTGAATTGTTGAAAGATTATGATCATACCATCCTGGAAAAGCGAACGTGGTAGCTGACGCATTGAGTAGAAGATCATAAGCGGGTACAAGTGCGATATTGTCAATGCAAAGGCCCATTTTGTGTGACTTGCAAAGGATGGAGATAGAGTTAAAGACTCCAAGGACCCATGTAATGATGGCGAATATATGAGTAGAACCGACTTTAATTGATAAAGTTGAAGCTGCTCAAGCTACAAACCTGGAGCTGATACGTATGAGGAAGAAAGTGCAAGAAGGTGCTATGCCAGAAGAAAGAATCAATGAAGAAGGAATACTTTAAGTCAACTCCAGACTTTGTGTTCCTAACAACCTTGATTTAAAGTATAAAATCATGATGTCGCACAACACACCATTTGCAATCCATCCTGGGAGTACCAAAATGTATCATGATCTTCATCATACATTTTGGTGGAGCAATATGAAGAGAGAGAGATAGCGCTGTTTATTTTAAGGCGTCTAACTTGTCAACAAGTCAAGGCAGAGCATCATGTACCAAAAGGTCCATTGCAACCACTTAAAATTCCAGGATGGAAGTGGGAGCACATTACCATGGATTTTGTTACTGGTCTTCCAAAGGTTTCTCAAGGTATAGATGCAATTTGGGTCATTGTTGATAGATTGACCAAGTCTGCTCATTTCTTACCAATACGAGAAACTTATACACTTGAACGTCTTGTTTGTATGTACATAAACGAGATTGTAAGACTTCATGGTATGCCAATAGCCATAGTTTCTGATCGAGACCCAAGATTCACATCACGATTTTGTGTTAATTTGCAAAATGTTATGGGCACGATTTAGTTCGGCATATCATCCTTAGATGGACGGACAATCAGAGAGGACTATTCAAACACTTGAAGATTTATTAAGACTCTGTGTCCTTGACTTCAAGGGAAGTTTGGACAAGTTCTTAACATTGGTGGAGTTTTACTACAACAACAGTTATCAAGCAAGTATTGGCATGGCTCCATTTGAGGCGTTGTATGGAAGAAAGTGTCGTTCTCTAGTATGCTGGGATGAGGTGGGTGAAACAACGTTGTTGGAACCGGAGTTGGTACGTATGACTACGAAAAAGATTCAAATGATCCGATAACGTATAAAAACCTCACAAGATCGAAAAAAGAGTTATGCTGATCTTCGTCGAAAGGACGTGGAATTCGATATTGGAGATCATGTGTTGTTACGTGTTGCTCCATGGAAAGGAGTTACGAGATTTGGAAAGAGAGGAAATCTCAATCCTCAATTCATCGGCCCATTATTGATCCTCGATCGAGTAGAAACTGTGGCCTATAGACTCGTTTTACCGCCAAGTATGTCTCGTGTTCATAACGTTTTTAACATATCCATGTTATGTAAATATGTGGAAGACCCGAACCACATTATTGAGTTAGAACCGGATGAAATAGCGGAAGATTTGACGTCTAAAGAGGTTCCTGTTCAAATCTTGGATAAGAAAGAACATATTCTACGCTCCAAGGTTATACCTCAAGTCAAAGTTTTGTGGAGAAACCACGATGTTGAGGAAATGACCTGGGAGTTAGAATCTGAAATGAAATCAAGATATCCTTACCTTTTTGATATACCAGGTACGTACCCTAATTTCGAGGGCAAAATTTCATAAGAAGGAGAGGTTGTAAGACCCCAATTTTTTAATAAAGATGATTTTTCTATAAATATCATTTTTGAATATTATGGAATGAATTTGATATAATGTTATAGTTGTGGGTAATATTTATAAATTTTGCAAAGTATGCAAGTTGTTATATAATATTCGATTGGTCGAGAAATATTCGTACAACGGCACAATCATTGGTGGACCCCACAACTGAATTATTGTCGGATTGAGAAAACGACAAAAATATTTTATGAAAATAATGGTGGAAGTTTTACCGTTAACTGTTGAAACACCCGGTGTTAAAAATACGATGTCCTTTGGTTGCATAGTAGTTATGCGGTATTGATTATTGATGCTTACGTGAGAAGTCACTCAGTTTTATTCAAATTATTGCTTCATTAATTGTTGCATAGTATCTCACATTATTTGATTCAATTATTGTCGATATTTTATATATTATTAAATCAATAATTGAGATGACAGAGTTATTAATATTATTATTTAAAATATTAACGATGTCTAGAAGTTCTGCCAAGGAGAGGTTTTGTCACCTAATTGTGCACCAATAGAGAGAAATCCTTAATGGAAAGCCCCCTCTTTCTCGAGAACGACCTTGTCGATTAATAGTGTGAATTATAATAATGATGATGAGTTTTGTTTTATTAGTATTATAAATTTAATAAAACAGAAAAGCTTTTTATATAAAACAGAATACTTTTATAAAGTTATTCGTTTTATTAGACTATAAATAGAATATATAATATTCTATTATGTATAGTGTTTTGTACAGTAAAATCTTTTTATATAAAACAGAATACTTTTATAAAGTTATTTGTTTTATTAGACAATAATTAGAATATATTATATTTTATTATACATAGTGTTGTATAGTGTTCGTATAGTGTTTTGCATAAAAATCTTTTATAGAAAATAGAATACTTTTATAAAGTTATTTGTTTTATTAGATTTTAAATAATATATATATATATATATATATTCTTAATATATTATATTTTATTGTAGAAAAGATAGTATCCTTTCTATTTTCCTATAAATAGGATGCTTAGTTAGAATTGAAAACCACACCAGAAGTTCAGAGAATTCTTCTATAATCTTGAGTGTATTTCTTTAGAGTTTTAAGAAGCTTTGAGCGTAGTGCAAGTTTTCTTCAAGAATATCCTCGCCCTACCAGTCGGAATACTCTTCTTTTACGGTGAGGGATATTATTTGTTGTACTCGTAAAGGGTATTATTCTTTCGAATTCATGAAGAGAATTATTTTTTTTCAATACTCGTAAGAGTTGTTATTCCATTCTTTATTATTATGTTGGAATAACCTGTTTATACGAAGTACCGCATACATGCTGAAATTATTCTATTATTCCGTTCTTTATTATTTTGTCGGAATATCCTATCTGTGCGCTTACGCCGGACCTGGTTCCATTATTTATTATTCGTGGAATATCTTGTTTCATGCGCCGCATGACCTCGTTCCATTTTTATTATTACGTTGGAATAACTCATCATGCAAGGTCTATCGCATGCCTAGTGATTTCTTTTGTTATTCCATTCTTTATTATACTCAGTTGGTTAAAGTTTTGACTTCTATACTCCATGAAATTAGTGGAATATCCTTGATATTTGCGCTTCATCCAGTATCTTTTCATGGAAATATTCTTCTGAGCATTCTTGAATTTTACTCTATAAAGAAGTATCATGTTGACAATTTGGACGTTATTAGTTCCTGGATAAATTAATTCTTGAACTTGTTTTATTGAATTATTATTTCATTGTCATCATCCTCATGTTTATATTACGTTGAAAGTCAGCTGTGGCCTGTAGTGCATAGATGGACTTGGTATGATTATGACCAAGGATTATTCGGAATAATTATGACCGTAATGTTACAAATGATGTGGAAAAAGTCCTCATTAGAACGTAGTGCATTGATGGATAGTTTTTGGTATGATTATGGCTATGGATTTTCTTCGGCCAAGGGTGCAAAGATGAATTATTTTATGGCATGATCATGACCATTGATGAATACACGAATATCCTTGGCCGTAGTGCATGGATAATTTGTGGTTGTGATACTAATGAATATCCTTGGTCAGAAAAGGTGGATGATGTGGATTATTTACTAAGCTGAGTCTCAGCGATAAAAGTGATGAAAAACCTTTTTAAATCATAAAAGATAGTAGATTTTATTCTCTACTTGACTCTTTTAATGGATTGCTTATTCCGCTGCTGTTAAACTTGATGTCTATTATATTTTATCAGTTTAACATTGTTGAAAGCTAATGATAATTTATTCTGCATTATCTTAGTCATAATATTTCTTACTGGGCTAGTTGAGCTCACCCTTTTACTTTTATTGTTCTCTTCAAAAAATGAGAACGTAGCAGGGACTAGTCGGGGAATGGAGTGACGGTCCAGACGATAGCATTAGTAGTCCTCACTATTCTATTAAATGGTGTGTTAATAAATGTATTGAGGACTTATTTTGAGTTTTAATACTGTCTAGAAGACAATATTTGTATTAAAACTCATAGCTCATGTTGTATATTTAAGATTGTATTTGTATTCTGTACCATGTATTTGGCCACTCAGAATAGGTGATGTATACCTATTTTGGGGGCGTCATAGTATGACTATGGATAAGATTCAAACGATCAGGAAACGTATAAAAACCTCACAAGATCGACAAAAGAGTTATGCTGATCTTCATCGAAAGGACGTGGAATTCGATATTGGAGATCATGTGTTTTTACGTGTTGCTCCATGGAAAGGAGTTACGAGATTTGGAAAGAGAGGAAAGCTCAATCCTCGATTCATTGGCCCATTTTTAATCCTCAATCGAGTAGGAACTGTGGCGTATAGACTCGCTTTACCGCCAAGTATGTCTCGTGTTCATAACATTTTTCACATATCCATGTTACGTAAATATGTGGAAGATCTAAACCACATTATTGATTTAGAACAAGACAAAATAGCGGAAGATTTGACGTATGAAGATGTTCCTGTTCAAATCTTTGATAAGAAGGAACATATTCTACGCTCCAATGTTATACCTCAAGTCAAAGTTTTGTGGAGAAACCATGATATTGAGGAAATGACCTGGGAGTTAGAATCTAAAATGAAATCAAGATATCCTTACCTCTTCGACATACCAGGTACGTACCCTAATTTCGAGGGCGAAATTTCATAAGAAGGGGAGGTTGTAAGACCCCAACTTTTTAATAAAGATGATTTTTCTGTAAATATCATTTTTGAATATTATGGAATGAATTTGATATAATGTTATAGTTGTAGGAAATATTTATAAATTTTGCAAAGTACGCAAGTTGTTATATAATATTCGATTGGTCGGGGAATATTCGTTTTAACAGGGAATATTCGTACAATGGCACAATCATTGGTGGACCCCATAACGGAATTATTGTCGGATTGAAAAAACGACAAAAATATTTTATGAAAATAACGTACGGAAGTTTTACCGTTAACTGTTGAAACACACGGTGTTAAAGAAATGCGATGTCTGGCGTGATTGCATAGTAGCACACGGTATTGATTATTGATGCTTACGTGAGAAGTCACTCAGTTTTGTTCAAATTATTGCTTCAGTAATTGTTGCATAGTATCTCACGTTATTTGATTTAATTATTGTTGATATTTTATATATTATTAAATCAATAATTGAGATGACAGAGTTATTAATATTATTATTTGCAATATTAATGATGTCTAGAAGTTCTGCCAATGAAAAGTTTGGTCACCTAATTGCATGCGCCAATAGGAGAAATCCTTATTGAAAGCCCCTCTTTCACAGGAGCGACACAGTCGATTAATAGTGTGAATTATAATAATGATGATGAGTTTTGTTTTATTAGTATTATTAATGTAATAAAAAATGTAAAAGCTTTTTATATAAAATAGAATACTTTTATAAAGTTATTCGTTTTATTAGACTATAAATAGAATATATAATATTTTATTATGCATAGTGTTTTGTATAGTAAAATCTTTTATATAAAACAAAATACTTTTATAAAGTTATTTATTTTATTAGACAATAATTAGAATATATTATTTTTTATTATGCATAGTGTTGCATAGAACTCGCATAGTATTTTGCATAGTAAAATCTTTTTATATAAAATGTAATACTTTTATAAAGTTATTTATTTTTATTAGATTTAAAATAATATATATATATATATATATATATATTCAGAATATATTATATTTTATTGTATAGTGCAGCATAGTATCCTTTCTATTTTCCTATAAATAGGATGCTTAGTTAGAATTGAAAACCATACCAGAAGTTCAAAGAATTCTTCTATAATATTAAGCGTATTTCTTTAGAGTTTTAAGAAGCTTTGAGCGTAGTGCAAGTTTTCTTCAAGAATATCCTCGCCCTACCAGTCAGAATACTCTTCTTTTATGGTAAGGGGTATTATTTCTTTCTTATTAATGAAGAGAACTTCTGTTATTCCATTCTTTATTATTCTGTTGGAATAACCTGTATATGCGTACTACCCTATACTTGGTGAAATTCTTATGTTATTCCATTCCTTATTATTATGTTGGAATAACCTGTCTATGCGAAGTACTGCATGCATGGTAAAATTCTTCTATTATTCCAATCTTTACTATTTTGTCGGAATATCCTGTTTGTGCGTTTTACGCATGACCTGGTTCCATTCTTTATTATTCTGTCGGAATATCATGTCTATGCGTTTACGCATGACTTGGTTCCGTTACTTATTATTCTATTGGAATATCATGTCTGTGCGTTTATACATGACCTAGTTCCATTATTTATTATTCTGTTGGAATATCATGTCTCGTATGCGTTCACGTATGATTGGTTCATTATTTATTCTTGGAATAACTCCGCATGCAAGGTCTATCGCATGCCTGGTGATTTCTTTTGTTATTCCATTCTTTATTATACTCAGTTGGTTAAAGTTTGACTTCTATACTCCATGAAATTAGTGGAATATCCTTGACATTTGCGTTTCATCCAGTATCTTTTCATGGAAATATTCTTTTGAGCATTCTTGAATTTTTACTCTACAAAGAAGTATCATGTTGACAATTTAGACGTTATTAGTTCCTGGATAAATTAATTCTTGAACTTGTTTTATTGAATTATTATGTCATTGTGATCATCCTCATGTTTATATTATATTGAAAGTCATCTGTGGCCTGTAGTGCATAGATGGACTTGGTATGATTATGACCAGGGATTAATCGGTATAATCATGACCGTAATGTTACAAATGATGTGGTAAAAGTCCTCATTGGCCCGTAGTGCATTGATGGATAGTTGTTGGCATGATCATGACCATTGATGAATACACGAATATCCTTGGCTGTAGTGCAGGGATGATGTGGATTATTTACTAAGCTGAGTCTCAGCGATAAAATTGATGAAAAATCTTTTTAAATCATAAAAGATAGTAGATTTTATTCTCTACTTGACTCTTTTAGCGGATTACTTGTTCCGCTGCTGTTAAACTTGATGTCTATTGTATTTTATCAGTTTAACATTGTTGAAGGCTAATGATAATTTATTCTGCATTATCTTAGTCATAATATTTCTTATTGGGCTAGTTGAGCTCACCCTTTTACTTTCATTGTTCTCTTTAGGAAATGAAAAGGTAGCAGGGACTAGTCGGGGAACGGAGTGACGGTCCAGACGATAGCATTAGTAGTCCTCACTATTCTATGAAATAGTGTGTTAATAAATGTATTGAGGACTTATTTTGAGTTTTAATACTTTCTAGAAGACAATATTTGTATTCAAACTCACAGCTCATGTTGTATATTTAAGATTGTATTTGTATTCTGTACCATGTATTTGGCGACTCAGAATAGGTGATGTATACCTATTTTGGGGGCGTCACAATATGTTCTTAGCATACCATCCCACTTCGATATCAATCCTATCATGATTGAGATAAAGATATAATAGACAAGTGTCTTACCCTTGAAGACTATTACTTCACTTCTCTTTGAAAAATCTAGCAAAGGTTGAATGACTTATAAGTGCTTATGTGGCTTATTCTCTCTAACCAATAAGTTACTTATCTTGAGAGGAGTTGAGAGGAATTTTAATCAAGCAATCAAATGAATTGAGAGCTCTCTATTTATAGGCTTGACAAAGTGAGGGTACTTTAGTCATTTGGACATTCCACCTCCTTTAATTACCTCCTTATTACACCTCCTTACTATTCATTGCTTATCAACCAAGTCTACTTGCTAGCCACTTCTATTACTTGGCCATCACAACACTTGGTCACCACACAAAATGTTTGCCCATCAAGTCTACCCATTTCTCACTTGGTTTGCTCCATGGATAATGGCTTAATCACATTCGGCTTGCTAATTAATCTAGCTAATTTTTTATTGGGCTTGCATTACAATATTTTGGACATATGACATATCAAACACTTGGGCTTAAATATCACTTTCTAATTGGACTTCTACCACTAAGCTAATAATCCTACAAGTCCATTACCTTTAATTTAAGCAACTTAACATACATACCTCACGTATAATACTAGTATGCTAGCTCGTATATTTATTCGTAATATACATTATTTCATTCTCCATACACAATAGTATAATACGTTGTATTATACTTACGTTCATTACCTCATATAATGCATACGCATCATACGATTACAACTTTCTTTCCTTAACGCTTAATAAACCTAACGTTCCCAAATTAAGTCCGCATGCAAAATATTACGTTTTCCATACTTAGATTATTATTACATATTCAATATCACCTCGATATTATAACATTACGTATTTCTAGGAAATTCAAAAATAATTCCCGAACGTAAATCGATGAATAGTATTTTTCAAAAAAATTCTCGAAAAACTTTTATTTTCGTCTTAGAAATTCAAACACTTTAATTCTCCCAGGTAGTTAAAATACTACGACGTTCCAACATTTCTAGGTTATAAAACGACATTTATCTTATCAATACGTAATAATAATAAATAATATTATTTTATTCATTATTAAAAGTATTTACAAAAGGTTCAATTTTCTGGGGCGTTATATTCTCTCTCCCTTATAAGGATTTTGTCCCCAGAATCTCGCTAAAAAAAATTACACAAATAATTGAGGGTAATTATTTTTCATCATTTCTTCTAACTCCCACGTTGCTTCTTCTGCATCGTGGTTCTTCCATATCACCTTCACGGAAGGTATGACTTTATTCTGCAGAACTTGTTCTTTTCTATCGACAATTTGAATCGGCGTTTCCTCATACGTTAAGTCCTTCTCGATATGAATAGGTTCATACTCTATCACGTGCTTATAATCTAGCTTATAAGGACGTAATACGAATACGTGAAATACATTATGAATTCGTTCTAGGTCTGGAGGTAATGCTATCATGTAAGCGACCTCACCCACCCATTTTAATACTTCAAAAGGTCCTATGAACCTCAGACTTAACTTTCCCTTCTTTCCAAAATGTATCTTTCCTTTCCAGGGAGATACTTTTAGAAATACGTACAAACCTACTTCAAATGCTCTATTCTCTCTATGCGGATCCGTAAACTTCTTCTGTCTGTCTTGAGCTGCTAAGAGACGTATTTGTATCATCTTGATAATGTTCGTTATCTGTTGTACCAATTCTAGTCCCACCATTCGGCGTTCTCCTACCTCATCCCAATACAGTGGTGTTCTGTATTTCCTCCCACACAAATCTTCGTAAGGCAGCATACCTACGCTTACATGATAACTATTGTTATACGCAAACTCTACTAATGGTAGATGATCATCCCAACTACCCCTAAAATCCATGACGCAAGATCTTAACATATCTTCTAACGTCTGAATTGTTCTCTCGCTCTGTCCATCAGTTTTTGGTTGATACGTCGTACTCAAATTCAACTGCGTTCCTAACTGCTCTTCTAGACTCCTCCAAAAGTTTGATGTGAATCGTGGGTCACGATCTGACACAATCGATACTGGTACTCCATGTCTAGAAATTATTTCCTTAATATAGAGTCTAGCTAACTGCTCTAAGTTATACTTAACCCTAATTGGCAAAAAGTGAGCCGACTTCGTCAATCGATCCACTATTACCCAAATCGCATCATACCCCTTCTAAGTAGTCGGAAGTCCTACCACAAAATCCATCGTGATATTTTCCCACTTCCACTCTAGAATTTCCAATGACTGTAGCAAGCCACTTGGTCGTTGATGTTCGGCCTTAACTCTTTGACCAGTCAAGCACCTACTCACATACTCAGCTATCTCTCTCTACATGTTCGGCCACCAGAAACTCTGTCGAAGGTCTTGATACATCTTAGTACTACCAGGATGAATCGAAAACCTCGAGCTATGAGCCTCTTGTAATACTTGCTCCTTTAATTTTGTCTCATTTGGAACCCAAATTCTTCCTTCAAATCTTAATAATCCCTCATTATCAAGACTGTACTTAATATCTTTTTCATTGGCCAGCCTCTCCTTCATCTGGTCACACTCATCAGTTTTGAGTTGTACCTCCTTAACTCTCTCTACGATGGTAGATTGCATCTCAGTCGTAAACAGCATTTGTTCTACTTCACTTGGCAGCTTCACTTCCAATTCCATCCTAACCATCTCTGTTATCAACTCAGTTTGAGATCTCAACAAAGACAACTTTTCCCGACCCTTCATACTTAAGGCGTCGGCAACCACATTGGCTTTTCCCGGGTGATACAAGTCGTAATTCTTTATCAACTCCAGCCATCTCCTATGCCTCATATTCAACTCCTTTTGTGTGAAAATATATTTTAGACTCTTGTGGTCCGTGTATATCTCACATTTTTCTCCATAAAGATAATGTATCCATATCTTTAGAGCAAAAACTACTGTGACCAGTTCCAGATCATGAGTAGGATAAACTTTCTTATAATCCTTCAACTGCCTAGATGCATACGCAATGACCTTGACATGTTGCATGAGCACACAACCAAGTCCTCTATGTGAAGCATCGCTATAAACTACAAAATTTCCCATATCATCAGGCAATGACAAAACAGGCGCTTCACTCAATCTCTTCTTCAATTCTTGAAAACTGTCCTCACACTTATCAGTCCAAGCGTATTTCACCGTCTTCCTCGTCAAGTTAGTCAACGGAGTAGCTATCTTTGAAAAATCCTGAATGAATCTCCGATAGTAACCCTCTAACCCTAGGAAACTCCGCACCTCAATCGGCATTTTCGGTTGTTCCCAATTCATCACGACTTCTACCTTCGCTGGATCTACTGAAATTCCCTCATGGTCAATGACATGACCTAAAAATTGTACCTTCTCTAATCAAAATTCACACTTAGTGAATTTCTCAAACAACTTCTCCTTTCTCAGTGTCTCCAACACTAATCTTAGGTGTTCAGCATGATCTTCTGGCGTCTTAGAATAGACTAGAATATCATCGATAAACACCACGACGAACTTGTCCAAATATTGTTTGAACACTCTGTTCCTCATATCCATAAATGCAGTTGGTGCATTAGTCAACCCAAATAACATCAGCAGAAACTCGTAATGACCATAACGAGTCATGAATGCTATCTTTGGTACATCTTCCTTCCTAACCTTCAACTGATGATACCCCGTTCTTAAATATATTTTAGAAAAATACTTAGCCCCTTTCAACTAATCAAAGAGATCATCGATCCTGGGCAATGGGTATTTATTCTTTATCGTTAACTTGTTCAACTCTCGGTAGTCGATACAAAGTCTTAACGATCCATCCTTCTTCTTGACAAAGCGAGTCTAGGGTGTTCCCTGATGAGACACTTTCGGTTGAATGTACTTTCCTTCAATGCTTCTTGTAACTGCACCATCAACTCCTTCATCTCCACTGGCGCCATACGATACGGTGCCCTGGAAACTGGTGCCGCTCCTGGCACAATGTCTATTACGAACTCGGTTTCCTTATCCGGCAGAATACCTGGAAGTTCACTCAGAAATACATCCGCGAATTCACTCACTATAGGTATTTGTTCCATGGTTGCTACCACTCTCTGGGTATCAACAATAAGACACAGATAACCCACACATCCCTTCCTCAGTAATTTCCTAGTTTGTGTCATGTTTAGACAACACGAACGTCCCAGCGATCTATTCCCATAAAATACTACCTGAGGTTGTTTTAACGTCTTAATGTTCACACATTTCTTTTGATAATCTATAATTGCCCCATGGTTTACTAACCAATCCATTCCGAGAATTATGTCAAATTCTCATAACTTTATCGGTATTAAATCTACCGACAATTTACAACCCCGTATGTCTACGCAACAACTCCTATGAACATCTTCAATAGAAGTTATTTCTTCGGGCAGTTCTTTGCCATGTGGTCGGTTGACCCACTCATAAAGCATCTGTGGTTCTTCTTTGGACTCGGACAGGTAGGCGCAATGTGCCCCTCCTGTCCACAATTGTAACAGACGGCCTTCCCCTTGAGACAGACTCCTAAGTGAGTCTTCCCACAGGTCTTGCAGGCCTCCATTCTCCTCTTCAGATCTCTTAACTTCACTTCAGTATTTCTAGAGCTAACCACCTTCCTCTTCTGACCCTCGCCACTACCACTGGCTCCCTCAATCTTTACTCCCCCATCTACTTTCCCCATACTCTTCTTGTCCTTGTGGTATTGACTCAGAGCCTCACTACCACCCTCGGCAATTATTTCCTTCTCTAAAATGGTTCCAAATGAAGTACTTTGGAACACCGAATTATGGTTATAGAGCCAGGATTTCAAGCCCAGCTCGAACCGTCGTACCTTCCTAACCTCGGTATCCACTTGGTGTGGACTGAACCTCGCCAGTTCATTAAACTTGGCGGCGTATTGGGGAACCGACATGTCCTATTGCTTCAACTCGAGAAACCGCATCTCCATCCTCCCTTGCATGCTCGTGGGAAAGTAGTTCTCGAAGAATATCTCCTTGAACCTCTCCCACGTCAGATTCGCTATCCCGGCCCTAGCCTGATTGGCTTCCCACCAAAAGTTGGCCTCTCCCTTCATCATATAGGTTGCAAAGGCAACCTTTTGGGCCTCGTCGACATTTGCTATAACAAATGCCTTCTCTATTTCCTTAACCCACATTTGGACTTCAATAGGGTCCATAGTTCCTTTGAACTCCGGCGGACCCACACTCTTAAAATCCTAAAAGGTCGTAGCTCGTGCTACTCCCGGATTTACGGAGATATTATGTAAGACCCCGAATTTTATGAAATATATTATTCAATTTTTCTTATAATTATTATTTAGTAAATGGTTAAATTGAAAAAAAAAGAAGTTAAAGTTAAGGATGATATATATAAAATTTTCAAAATACGCAAGTGGTTATAAAATACTCATTCTATTGGGGAATATTCGTTTGGTCGTGGAATATTCTTGTTGTCGGGGAATATTTGTACGACGGCGCAGCCATTTGTGGGCCCCATAACAGAATAACTGTTGGATGATCAAGAAAATGACAAGTTTGAGTTTTTTTATAAATAACGGCGTAGTTGATACCGTTAAAACTGTTGGAATACCTGGTGGTTAAAATACAGTAATACACGTGGTTGCATAAAGATGGCACTGCAGATTGCGAGTATTTTGAATTATTGATTCTTACGTAAGAAGACACTACTCAATAATTGTTACAGTAATTACTGTTCAATATTTTTTTATTGATTCAATAATTGTTGCGTTGATATTTTATATTATTGTTGTTTCAATAATTATCACTGCACAGTATTTTCCATTATCAGATCAATAATTCATATTATTTGAATAATATTATTAGATAGCATTATTGACAATGTCTAGAAAGTTCTGTCAAGGAGAGGTTTGGTCACCTAATTGCGCGCCAGTAAGGAGAAATCCTTATTGGAAAGCCCCCTCTTTCCTGGGAACTACCTGGTTGTCATTATTGTGATTCTGTAATATTATTTGTGAATAATTAATTATTAATAAGGAAATATTTATTTGATGCGGATACCAATGATAGATTTATTTATTTTATATGGTTATAATTGAAGTAATTAATGTTAAGGTGTTTTATCAGTATTTTGTCGGAATGGAGGTATTAAAAATTAAATTAGTGTTCTTGCGATATATTACGGGAGTTATAATTTTTAATCTGACCGTTGGATCGTTATGATTTTTGGATATGTTATACATATATAAGTTGAGTATATGTCCACAAAATTTGAACCGTTAAAAATGAACGTATGATTTGTTATGAATTTTAAGAGGTGACTGGTTCAGAAATTAAATTGTTGAAGTTTCAGAATTTATCATTTTGGTTGAAAATTCTAGAATGCGTGGGCCCCACCTATGGTTGGTGAAGAAATGTGATGAAATTCTAATTCAAATGTGGTGGGTGGCAATAGCAGGTAAAGCCATCAGGTAGCAGGTCAAGTCTGCTTCGACGTGCTAACATTTTTCCTATAAATAGAGGGCTAAGTTAGAATTGAAAATCACATCAGAAACATAAGCTTTCTCTCTTTCTCTCTCTATATTATCAAGCGTATATTGTGAGTATTTAGATACTTTGAGAGTTGATATTCAGTGCAAGATTCCTCCGGCTTTACATTTCGGTCAGAAATACTGCTCTTTTGAGGTAAGGGATTTTAAGGATTATTATGTTTATCATGTTTCGTAATTTTTCTGACCTTCAAAAATTCTGGAAAAATTTGAAATGATAATTTGATGAGTTTCCTTGATTGTGTCAAAAAATGGCGATTTTTGGATGTATAGATTAGGAGTTATGGATTTTATGAGAAAATACTATTTTAAAAGTAAACCCTTATAACTCCTTGTGGTTAACTCCAAAATTGGTGAAATTTTTACTGGGAGTACATCTATATAACATCAGTATATTCTATAAATTTCGGAATTTTTGGACAAAAGTACAATTTATGATAAATATCTAAATATTCGGCAGTTTTGACCATGTGAAAAATAGTAAATGAATTTTAAAAATTCTGAGAAAAATATATGTTCAATATGGGATTATATTATGTTAAATCCCAGAAAAGAAATATTTTTGGATCTGATTGGGTATTTTTCATGAAAATAGACTAGTTATGAATAAATGAATTAAATATGTTATGTGAAGTAATAAAAGTAGAAAAAAGGATTTTATGGCTTGAAAATTCTATATAAGGTATATGCAGATTTTTGATGAAGGTTTTGGTTATTGGTGATGAAATCTTATGAGTTTGGAATTTTAGGATGATTAAATGCATTAATTAGTAAATTGTAAACAATTAAAATAAATTATTTATAAGTTTAAGAAATGATTAAGATATTGTGGTAGTATTAATAATATTAGATTATGAGATTATTAAGTGATTTATAACATTTGGATTAAGGTGTTATGAAATCATTGATTTATGAATCTTAACCTTGAAATTAAATGTAGTTGTTGATCATATTATTTTTATTATCATATATAACATTTTTATAATCTCGGTGATAAAATTTCTTTTTGACTTAAGTGTAAAGATGGGTAGATTATTGGTATGATCGTGACTATGGGTTCTCTTTGGCCAGTAGTGCAAAGATGAATTGTTGACTGGTATGATCATGACCATTGAATTTACAATTGAATATTTTTAGCTTAACTGCAAAGGTGAATTAATCAATATGATTATAATTATGGTTTATATAAATTCTGAAATGCTTGTATGTTTCTTTGAGATATGAATATCATTGGCCTGTAGTGCAAAGATGAATTATTGATGAATATCTTTGGCCCGTAGTGGAAAGATGACCTGTTGCTGAATATCTTTGGCTTGTAGTGCAAAGATGAATTATTGATGAATATCTTTGGCCCATAGTGCAAAGATGACCTGTTGCTGGATATCTTTGACATGTAGTGTAAAGATGAACTGTTGATGAATATCTTTGGCCCATAGTGCAAAGATGAATTTATTAGTATGATTATGAACAAGATTTGTGATTTGGTATAACCATGATCATTGATGTTTCGGGTAAAGACAGGTGATGTAAATTATCTTCGTCCTAGATGAGAAGAGGAATTTAGAACCACAATTATGGTTATGAGTTATTCACATGATTGTGGACAGGAACTGTTAATTGATGTTACAGGAATTAAAGCATTGTTGGTGGACTTTTAACATGGAGAAGATAATAGACTTTATGGTCTATTTGACTCTTCTAATGGATTGCTCGTTCCGCTGCAACTATGGTTGAAAAGTTTTATCATCTACCATATGTTCTAAATCTCTGATTTATTGCTGATGAAGGCTATTGATAATTTAATTATCTTTAGTCATGGTATCTTTTACTGAGCTAGTTGTGCTCACCCTTTTTGCTTCACAATTCCTTTCTGTATAAAAGAGTGCAATTTGGGTTGAGCGGGGATAATGAGGAATAAAGCGGTGGTCTATAGGTCTTTGAGGTTCTCCCTAAATAGGATGGAAATAATTTTATTGAGAACTTTAGATAAGTGTGTCGTTATTGAAAACGCAATTTGATATTTAATTTTGGTGAACCGAATAGGGTGAGGTGAACCCAACTTTGGAAGGGTATTTTTCCACTATCATACAAGATGTCTAATGACATACAACCTCGTGTTATCATAAGACATGGTTGTGCACATCCACTTGCTGAGTATATCTACGAGCACTACCTATATGATCTTGGAGTTTGGTTGAAACATAATGTTCAATCGCAGACGGTGGAGACAGTTATATGTCAAGAGAAGACTCACCATTAGAAGGAACATGATAGTAATCTTCTCGTTTTTCTTTGGGGTCTATTGGATCAACCAAGGATAATTCTCTGAACATATGATATGTATCATAACTTAGATTCATGGCCACCTATGTACGAAGGTTTCTTTGAGCATTTCCCAAAGATTTTAATATTTTAAAACAGTTATTGACTATACCTTTATGTAAGGTATCACTGTGAGGTGTTGTCCACGGTTGGGACATGAGTCACAGTTGGTATATATTTGTATCAAAACTCACAACATATGTGTTATTGTAGTAATAAAGTTGTAGTTATTTTCTGTACCATGTATTTGGCGACTCAGAATAGGTTGGATGGATTGGACCTATTTTGGGGCCATCACATATTAGCCCCTGTTTTATTAAATGCGGCTATTATTAAATTAACAAATTCCTGCATGGGGTTTACTGGACCTCCCTCTTGTTGATTCGCATTAGCACCTTGGTTTCGTTGCACTCTTCTTGGCGGCATTTTACTGATACAATAAACACATTTCATTATTATTCCTTTCTTTATTAGTTATTATTCACTAATAACCAATAACTTGAACATCCATTACTCGATTGTTTCATAAAAAGGCATATATTCATTCATTTCTTGTAGTATAATACTACATCATTTACATTACACAGCCTAAGATGATTACATTACTTTCCCGCTGTTGCTTTCCAAAAATTGGGATTTACAAAAGACTACCCTTTACTATACAAAGAGGGCTTTACGTCACTACTAATTACAAAATATTTACATACTTAACTACTCTAGCTAATACTAGTCTATATCTGCCTTAAGGCATTATTAAAATCTGTCTTGGCAAGACCGGCAATAATATCACGGCTGATAGTATATCGCGTCTGCCCCACCTCTACAGAATAATCAGCTACCTGCTGCTGGAAATCTGCGTGAGAACTCCTATGGATATAGGACATTCTCCCTATCTTCTTCAGTTTGGTCTTTAGCTCCTCCTTGAGCTCAAATACCTCATGCTTTAACTCATGGACTTTGTCCTTATCCAGAATCCTCTCATCATGCTCCTGCTCTCACATGGACTCGACATCAGTCTTGTCCTCTATAAAAGTTTGGAGCTCTGCCTTCAACTCCTTGACCTCCTGACAGTAATGAATATTTCTTTCCAATACTGACATGAATAAAGACATCATCGACCCCCCAGGAGCTATCTTCGATGCTATAGCTACTGGATTAAAAGACACTGTCTCCACTTCCTCCTCTATCATCCCGTCAAATACTGACATGTAGTCAGCATCATCTTAGTCTATAGACTCAATAATCACTACATCCGGATCTGCTGCTATGGGGTTCGGTAAAACCTCTACTTGGTTCACCGATTCTTCACTAATGGCCTGACCATCTACATACATTCCGTTTACTCCTAACATCTACACAAAACAATTAAGTTGATTAGTACATGTCAGTAGAATAATAAAAACACATAACATAATCATAATGCATTTTTATAAGGTTATTTTTCTTCTTTTAATTCTTTGACTTCTCTTAAGGTTATGACTTAAGGTTTTATTTTCCCTTTAAGTTTTATAACCTATTGCTTTGATACCAACCTATGACGCCCCCAAATTCGGGTCTCTTCCAGTCCGACAGATGGTGTTACACGATACTACCATTCATTCATTCATTCAATTGAACAGTCCCAAAAGGACTAATATATCTTTTATATATTCAAAATAATATTACATTTCCCAAGTTCTTTATAACCCATTCATTCGTTCTTGGCATAATATTCAATATACTATAATCGTTCATCCTATACTATTACAAACTACGGATTCGTCTTCGCCTTGCCTTTATCCTTGTCGGAGCCTTCGGTCCGTTCGATCTTAGCTGTGTTCATATGATTCAAGCAAGAGTGAGCATGACTAGCTCAGCAAGTACTATAATTTTAATAAACCACATGCTTGAAACATAGAACTCATATATCTTCAATAACTGAACAATAGTTACGAAGTACTATCTGTGACGACCCCAAATCCAGGTACTTGAAACCCGAACTCGGTTCTCCACGATACCATTTCTTTAAGCTGAATAATACTAAAAAATAATACATTCGAACTTAATTTACATACATCAAAGTTTACTTCCCCAGGTACGTGACCTTCAAATACATTCCTTACAATACTTGAATAGATACCAATACAACTATAACCATTAACTCATAATACACACTTATTCGATCGCTTTCCTTTTCCTTTGTTCGTTTCGAGCCTTCAAAGTTGCTCATACATAATCGAAAACATTTAATTTAAGCAAGGATGAGCATTTAAGTGCCCAATAAGTAATAACAATTATATAAATTTGAAAGAATATAAGTATTCTCTTTACATAACACTTCTACAACGAATTGAAAGTTGTGAAGTAATCTGTACTGATAAAAAATTCACATACCAACTCTCTTTCAAATTCTTTAAATTTGGCTCTGGCTCTACCCTTGAATAGGATTTAAGAAACATACTATGAACATTCTTTTCATTTTCGAAAAAGTTTAGCGGAATTCTATCCTCAAACCGTCATAACTTACGGGCACGGAGGGTGATCAACCCCGTTGTACCCTATATTGATCAATACTACATAACTTGAACGAAATTCATCCGCTCACTCTATCCGCCACTTGCAAAAATCTTCCATATAGGGATGTTCATACATGCCTGGTTCCAAACCCGAAGGTTTTAATCTTGCTCAACAATAATATGTAATTCAACATATATATACGGGTAATCGACAAAGGTGTATCAACACGTGAACAAATGCCATGATTATCCAAGTGGGGACACTTGTATAACCATTTATAGAAATCAATTAACAGAATATATATCTGAGCTAACATGTCGATAATCAAAGAGTACATAATCTGTACAAGGATAAAATAATTCTGAAACTTCTTACTCATGTCCATTGCATAAAGGAAGTGCAAAGGTAGGATACTTGCCTGATTCGCTGATTACAAATCTCAACTTAGGTTTTATCTCTTTATCACAACCTATCAATAATCAGATCATTCGTTCGATTAGAACAATATATCTTAACACATAGTATCGTCTATTACGACCAAAGACATAGTCCAATCACATAATCACGGTGATCATACTTTTAGTTCCTATTCTATACTTGAAATATTTTTATACATTTTCAAATATCTCATCCATGCTCTTACGGTGAGTCTTTTCTTTCTTTTATAAGGTCCGACATTTGTTGCCGTATCGACTTGACTTTATCGCAAAAAATCTGAGTCTAAGACTCTTATTCTATACCTCAACATCTGTAAATATCGGACATCTTATTTTTAATCATTTTGCAATTTTTTAAATTGAAAAATTTAAAATAATTCAAATCTATCACTAAAGGGCCTATAGTGATATAATCTGTTACTACTATAGGTGTTCTTCTTCAAATTCGAACTTCATAATCGGTTCTCAAGTCACTAGTTTGGTCATTATAACTTTCAAATATCGGAATCATAATTAAATGATTTAAACATTAAACAATTCCATTATCATTAATAGTTTAATTAATACTAAACTATTAATGAAACCATTGCTAAAATATAAAAGTTATTTATAATAACTCAAACTATTTTTAAAACATTTATATTACCCAAATAATTACCATTAATATTTAAATATTAATGTACTATTTATCCAAATATTAAAAGTCATTAATTATAACTTAAAATATTTTTAAATCCTTAATATCCTCTTTTATATGGTTTTTAAATAAGTAAAACCATTTTTAAACTATTTATTTAATATTAATCATTAAATAAACTAAATATCATTAATATTATCTTAATATCATTAATATTTAATTATTAATGAAATTATCATTTAAATATTAAAAGTTATATTTTATAACTTAAAATATTTTTAAATACCTTATTTTCATTTAAAATGATTTTTATAATATTAAAATCATTTTTAAACTAAATTATTTAATATAATCATTAAATAACTTTAATATCATTAATATATCATTAATAATTATTAATTAATGAAATTCATCACAAAATATTAAAAGTCATCACAAATAACTCATTTACATAATCAATTCCAAGCTAAAATAAACATAGTAAACTAACTAGTTTATTAATAATACTAACTAAACTTCAAAAATTCAAACTTTAACTAACAATTAAAATAATAACATTACAAAAATTAAATAAGAAACATACCCTAAATACTAATTCCACATTGAATAACGCACTTCCACGCCAAAATTTAACTAAGGAGATCTTTATAAAAAGTTCTCCCACAACAAAGCTTTTCTCAAAAATTGGAGGCCTTATTGTTGGTGAATGAAACAAAGGCCAAGCCCTTCTATTTATAGGTTTAGAAAATGGTGAAGTTCTCAATTTAGTCGATGTGGGACTTGGTTTATACTAATTTTTCAATAGCCCACTTTGCGATTTTCTAACGCATTGCTCATAACTCCAATTAATCTGATTTTTGGATATGTTATACATGGTATGTAAGACTATTTTTAAAAAATACGAATTACCCAATTTGGGTTCATTAGGTAGCGCAAACAGTGCGTTAAAAATGGACGTTCATAAGAGTTTTTAATCTCGTTTCAGCTTTACCCTCTTTCGCTAAAACAGTCATAACTCTTTCATTTTAAAACATTTTTGAGCGATTCTTGAGCCCACGCGAAGCTAACTTCTGGGGCTACAACTTTTATTCTTTGACCATTTCCAAATTCCGAACACATCAGCCCAGAAATTCCGTTCAAATGGACTGCACCGCACTTGTTGGGAAGTTTTGACACTACTACTTTGAAATGTCATAACTCTCTCCTCCGATATCGAATTTAGTCCATTTCGCAGTCTATGAAAAGCTTATTCGGTGTACTATAACATACCAAAAGCCCAGAAGGTTTTGGAAACATTAACTAATCGAAACAATGTCCCGAATAGCACATCCCGCTGCTGACTTTCAGTTTTGAGAAAGTTGACACATTTCCTTCCAATCACCGTAATTCCCTCATCCGAGGTCGGAATTAGGTCATTCTAAAGCCTATGGCTTCCTAACTCAGTGCACTACAACATATCAAAAGCCCAGACCTTTTAAAGCATAAAAAGTGGACGAGAATGCCCCCATTACTGATCGCCCGAAAAATGCAGTTTATCATGATCGGTCAACCATGTTTGACCATCTATAACTTCTAATCTATACATGATATGGACTTGATTCTTTTTGTAGATTAAAGGCCACATATCAAGCTACACATAACAACTTTTGAAGAACAAAACTCATGATCGAGCAAAGAGTTATGGCCTCTGACATTTGGTGAAAAAAATAATGTAATTGATTTTTCCAACTTACTTAAATCTTCAAATTTGGTGCACTTTGATGTTATGGGTCTTTGATTTATCAACCCATATCATCAATTAACATTCTATTACACAACTTTAAACAATCAATTGCATCCAATAACATCGAATCAAAGGATTTCTAGGTTTAGTGTTCTTATACCCTTTTTCCCAAAAATTCTTGATTCTTGCTTCTAATTTGTTATGGGTGATGGTTGGGCTTTGTTTAAGAGTGTATGGGCAATCTTGTACAAGGCAATTAAATGTAATATTTAATCACTAGATTTAATTCTTATAATTTACCAATTAACTTCTATCCTTTGGTAAATTAAAACACTTATACTGATAACATCGAAATTAAACCCAGTAATTAAAATTAGGGTTTCTCAACGTCATCAATTAGGGTTTCTAATTGACCATTAGTGGTTCTTTAATTATCGTGTATGTTACTAACACGATCGTTTACAGTTTCTAATTTCAATAGGTTAGGGTTATAATAATTAGGGTTTGTCCTAATTATCGACGTACAACAGTAATTAGGGTTTCTTATAATTACCGATATTCTTATTCACAGTAACTTCATATACACAGTCACTACTCAGAAATATCCCATAATTGAGTTTAATAATTAGGTTTCACAAAGACGGTAATATGCTATGACCTAATTGACCGTCATTGCTCAATATTATCTGTCCGCACATACCCAGTACATAATTATGGTACTGTAAAATAATATAATATTATTATTCTCATCTCTTGATCACAATCCCAATCTAGGGTTTGGATCTCATGTCTGACTTATTCTTCGTACACATCATCAATAATCAAGTTAAAATAATTAACTTAAATATTCTGAACAATTCATATAATAAAATATTTATTATATAAATCTAATTATCACATCATATATTATTTCCAATCATGTTTTCATGGAAAATAATTAATAAAATATTTAAACTTATGTAAATTTATTACCATATAATTTGTGGTAATTAATAATTCCAAAATTATTTCTAATTTTCAAGTAATAAATGTATTCGTATTTATCGTTTACTTTACTTGACACTTAGTCTCGTCATTAAATAAAAAAAAAAATTATACGCAAAATTTCTTATTTATTTTATATAGAAAATCTCGGGTTATTACATTCACCCTCCCTTATAAGGATTCCGTCCCCGGAATCACCGCTTTAAAAACTCATATGCAAAAGGGTACATAGCATATAATCATTGTACGTAGATCTCGATCATACTTGATCGAACTGATCTTTAATTATTCATCATAACACTTGTCTATCCGATTAAGCAGAAATATAAGATATATAAGTTATTCAAATAGCACTGGAGTTGCTTTCCACCGCCACCAGTATCTGGACCGTCATGTTGTAAACCCTCGGAGTTTCTTTTCGTTGGGTTCTTGGTTGAGTTTGGTCCGAAATTGCTAACGCCCCACCGCTTCTCCCCGTGGTTACGTTCCTCGCCTCCATTCCCCTATGTGATGGTTCCTCACCTTATGCTCGGATCGATCCACATATGAAGCATCCATTTGATCATCCTTGAGTTGGGACAGTTGGGAGAGATATGACCCTCACGCACTTGCACAAAGATACAAACCTTCCCTTGAGACACTCGCCTTGAGTGATTCTTCCCATGATTCTTGCCTTTGCACTACACGCTTCTTTATACCTTCCCTTTACTTGCATTTTCTTAGAAAAATTCCTCATTCTTTTCTCACCCTATTCCCACTACTACTTTCTATCTTTACTGCTCCTCCCGACTTGCTTTTGTTCTTCTTCTCCTTATGGTAGAGGCTCATGGCCTCACTTCCTGTTCAAAGAATGATAGCCTTCTCCATGAGTCTTTGCAAAGTATTGATTTGCAAGATCTTGACACCTTATTGTAGAGCTGGATTTTAAGCCCAAACTCAAATCTCCTTGCCTTCCTAGCCTTTGTATCCATTTAATGTGGAGCAAACCTAGCTAACTCATTAAATTTAGCAAGATACTCCCTAATAATCATGTTATCCCGCTTTAACTCGAGAATCTCACCTCCATTCTAGATCGCATACTAATGAGAGATAGTTTTGAAAAATAAATCCTTAAACCTATCCCAAGTAATTTCTTCTTCTCCTCGCCTTGAGTCTTATTTGCCTCCCACCAAAAGTTAGCTTCCCTTTCATCATATAAGTGGCAAAAGCGGTCTTTTGCCCTCATCTACTTTAGCGATTCTAACGCCTTCTCTATCTCGTTCACCCAAGTGCGGGCTTCTATAGGTCGGTGATCCTTTGAATTCGGTGGTCCTACTACTTTGAAGTCTTTGAATTTTGCCAAGCGATTATCTGGTTTGGTTTCCATAACTAGTGTTCCCACGTCAGATAGCCTGAGCTACCATGTTTGCAAAGTTTTGCATCAGTTCTAGCTGTCGTTCCCCAGCATTAGTAGATTCTTCTATCCTTTGGTTTCGAGTTTGACGTCTTGGCGGCATTATCAGGTTAAATAAAACCATAAATTATACCCTTACATTTTAAACCTTATTGCATAAGATTAATGTATTAAACTCGTTTCATTTCTCAAACTTAGATTCATATTCATTTATCGAATATTTACACAAAGACATCCCGCTTTAATCAATGACTATCCCTTTTGTGACTACTAAAGTCTGGATTTAAAATCTTAACCAACATAAAAGTTAAAATAGTTCATTACTTACCACACATATTACATACATAACCCATACTACTTATTTACCAAGACTTTTTCTCGGACATTCATTCATTCGATGTCCTTCCATCCCACAATTAAAACATCCACCTTTCTTATAGTGTGGGCAACGAGGAGAGGTGTGTCCTTCACGAATGTGTCGCTTGAGGCTCCATCCGGTCAATTTGGATTTTGAGCTTATCCCGCTTCTTCCATTGTCTCCATTAACGCTTTGACGCATCAACTTTTCTATCTCCCACAACCTTTCCAATGAAGAAACCTTGTTCTCCAAATCTCTGCACCTCCGTTGATGCTTGAGCGGCTTCAACTTTAGTGTCCGAATCACTATCTGTCAAACCCAACATTTACGGATCCGATGCTACGTTTTTCCACGATAGCCACCTCGTCCGATTTGGGTTCCTAGTGAGCTTCTATTTCATCTGTTGGCCTCGATATTAGGGTCTGGTGTGAATATGATCCTTCTTATTCCACATATCTTTCTCACACCGACATCTACATACATAAGTTACCCCGACAGTTAACATATATATATATATACAAGAATCAAGAGTTCTATATATGTTGTCTCTTATTTTGATTGACGATAAATTTATTCATTTCTCATCAACGCCTATATCTCTGCCGAAAGGCAGCTCCATCCACTCTGCATCGAATCGCATGAAGGTGATGACTAAAGCCTGGTCCAAGGTATATATCTTGGTGTCTTTGGCTTCTATTTCAACCTTCAATTTGTCTTATCTCGAATATCTCCTCTGCTCCAACCTCCCTCATAACTTCTGGCTTAACTCTATCTGTGGCTTACAACATTCACACATATCATCACATGCTACCCAATACACCTCTCACAAGAGTAAAAGTTGTCAAATTATGATGAGGGGTCATATAGACCATGAACACATAGTTTTAATGGTATTCATACCGCAAAACAAAACATTACCTGGTATGTTTACAATCACAAAGAAGGTAAACTACCATTAATAGTACCAACCACAGTGCAAACTGTGGCGCCGTAGCGCCGATTAGCAGAATGGCCCAGAAAAGTATTTTCTTTTACAAAGAGTCTGTAATTGTTGATATGATGCAATATTATGACTGTTAAAAATGTAATTTTGTTATTATGATATTATTGTGCTAAGAATGAGCATATAATTAACACTTAACGAGTTTTGTTACTAATGTAACTTGACTATGTGGTTAAAAATTAGGCCATACATGAAATATGTACTAATTTGTATACAGAGTATCTATAGTGACTAATTATGTCCTAATAACATGTGATTAGGATATTGTGAATCAAACTGTTACGGTCTAGCTTACACATAAGGCAAGTTTTGTGACGCCCCCAAATCCAGGTCTCTTCCAACCCGATAAATGGTGTTACACGGTACTACCATTCATTCATTCATTCATTCATTCAATTGAACAGTCTCAAAAGGACTAATATATCTTCTATATATTCAAAATAATATTACATTTCCCAGGTTATTTATAACCCATTCATTCGTTCTTATCATAATATTCAATATATTACAAAATTATTCTATGGATTCATCTTTGCCTTTCCTTTATCCTTGCTGGAGCCTTCAGTCTGTTTGATCTTAGCTGTGTTCATATGATTCAAGCAAGAGTGAGCATGACTAGCTCAGCAAGAACTACAATTTTAATAAACCACATGCTTGAAACATAGAACTCATATATCTTCAATAACAGAATAATAGTTACGAAGTACTATCGATAATTCAAAATAGCACTTCTTTTCATTCAAAACATTTTACAACAACAATATTCAGTAAAACATCAGTTCTGGTCCAAGACCTTGAGCATTTCATAAGTTCTTTGAAAAAGGACATCCCGACACTAAGTCCGTAAGTCCAACATTACTTACGAGCACTTCGGGATGATCAACCCATAGTACTCTATGTTGATCAACACTACATTCATTAAACGTGTGTACGTTTAAGTTGTGGCAACCTCACGTGCCTGTCGTATGACGACAAAACATTTTTAGCATACTCAATCTTCGATTGAAAAACACACCAATATAACTTGGTAAACATTTTACATGCTTTGATAGAAACATAATTTAAGTCTAGCCGAAAGAATTATCTTTGACTTCATCATACATCAATTCATGCGTAGGAATACATGAATCACAAAGCTTGTCCAGATTGAACTGGAACAAGGGTTAGAGTACTTGCCTTCAGCGTCTGCTTACTGATTATCACACGTACACTTATATAATCAAGTAGGTATATTATTATATCTTACCCTTCATCTCAATCTAAATTCTGACTTAGATTTGTTATTATGGTTTTTGGATTTTCATTACGTCATTCACATTACGTTCTCATTCAATTGATTATTAACCTTTAATCATCATACATTAAGTATCTAACAATGCCTTAACAATGTTACATTAACACCTTAATTCATTACTATTGAGTTATCTTTCATTCTATACTTGTAAACATTCTTGTCTGTCAAAACTCTGGGACTGGCGCCGCGGCGCCACACTTAACTTTGCATCTCACATCGTGGCGTGAGTTAGCAGTATGCCCTAACACTGTTACGGCGCTGCTGCGCCACCCATTTGGCCTTAGGTTGGCTCCGCGGCGCCAACTCTGTGCCTTAGAATTTGCAGATTTTAAATTTTACGAAACTCCCAGACGCATAACTTCTTCGTTATAAGTCCGATTTGGCTCGTTCAAAAGCCCACGGTTCACAAATTACATACTCTATGCGTTCATGAAAGCATTTTATCTATTTAACTTCGTTTGCTAAAATTTCACCTATTAGTTCATTTTAACGAAAACGATAAACGTTCGTGAACGTTCAACGCTCATTTCTTCGTTCTAAGTCGAAATCCGACCATTTTTGAGTTCGCAACTCTATAATGCCAAATATGACTTGTCTCCATCAAAAACCAATGTTTTCTACTTCAAACACAAAATACGACTTCCATTCCGAGAATTTCACGAATTCGACGATAATCGTCCAATCGTGTGAATTCCGACAAAGCTTCATTACTAATTATTCTAAATGGATTTTAACCAACACATAAACATTTCAAGTTATTTATTACACCAACTTATTATCAAAGTAGGTTTTGACTTATTCTCATAAGTTAATGACTTAATCAACTTATTAACTACAAATTCTCATGCTTATGACTTACTATGAACTTAAGTCCATCAATCAATGTTCTCATACTATATTGAACATACTAACATCATATGACAAACATATGAAAAGTTCTTCACAAGTTTATCATCTTATTTAAGTTCAAGTTGCTTATTCAACTTATTCGGCTTAAGTTCATTCATCAATGACTTATTATATGTTCTTAGCATACCATCCCACTTCTCTATCAATCCTATCATGATAGAGATAAAGATATAATAGACAAGAGTCTTACCCTTGAAGACTATTACTTCACTTCTCTTTGGAAAATCTAGCAAAGGTTGAATGACTTATAAGTGCTTATGTGGCTTATTCTCTCTAACCAATAAGTTACTTATCTTGAGAGGAGTTGAGAGGAATTTTAATCAAGCAATCAAATGAATTGAGAGCTCTCTATTTATAGGCTTGGCAAAGTGAGGGTACTTTAGTCATTTGGACATTCCACCTCCTTTAATCACCTCCTTATTACACCTCCTTACTATTCATTGCTTATCAACCAAGTCTACTTGCTAGCCACTTCTATTACTTGGCCATCACAACACTTGGTCACCACACAAAATGTTTGCCCATCAAGTCTACCCATTTCTCACATGGTTTGCTCCATGGATCATGGCTTAATCACATTGGGCTTGCTAATTAATCTAACTAATTTCTTATTGGGTTTGCATTACAATAGTTTGGACTCATGACATATCAAACACTTGGGCTTGAATATCACTTTCTAAGTGGACTTCTACCATTAAGCTAATAATCCTACAAGTCCATTACCTTTAATTTAGCTCATATATTTATTCGTAATATACGTTATTTCATTCTCCATACACAATAGTATAATACGTTGCATTAGACTTACGTTCATTACCTGGTATAATGCATATGCATCATACGATTACAACTTTCTTTCCTTAACGCTTAATAAACCTAACGTTCCCAAATTAAGTTCGCATGCGAAATATTACGTTTTCTATGCTAGATTATTATTACATAATTAATATCACCTCGATATTTTAACATTACGTATTTCTCGGAAATTCAAAAATAATTCCCGAACGTAAATCGATGAATAGTGTTTTTCGGAAAATTTCTCGGAAAGCTTTTATTTTTGTCATAGAAATTCAAACACTTTAATTCTCCCATGTAGTTAAAATACTACGACGTTCTAACGTTTCTAGGTTATAAAATGACATTTATCTTATCAATACGTAATAATAATAAATAATATTATTTTATTCATTATTAAAAGTATTTACAAAAGGTTTGATTTTCTGGGGCGTTACATGAATTCTAACCCTAAACTTTCGTTGAGCAAGTTTCTTAACTCTGATTATATTCTGCAAGTTACTAAACTTTACCTTTTGATATTGAGCCAATTGTTTTTCTAATATTTCACTTGTTATTTACCATGAAAGTTTCTAAATTCTGATACTCTAATGTTGAACAAGTTTTATCGTTCAATTTACTATTTGTATATATGCACAAATACTCAATTCTAAACAAGATTCTAACCTTAGCTTAACATTGTTCAAGCAAGGTATGTTATATTATTCAATGTTTATGCTTTTAGTTCATTCCTAAAGCCCGACCTTACTATGAAATATTGATTCATTTATGATTTATTCCATAGCAGAATGTTATTACATTTTTATTCAACTAATCCTTAGTTGATGTTCGTTAAACTCTAAATTACATTGAAAATTATCCAAACCAAACTTACTTTGGTACGGACTTGTATTCCAAATACTGAGATGAACAACCCTATCACAGGGGATAATTTACGCATAGCGTTGAAATGTTTGTGCACAATACATTGTACGAAAGGCTGATCCCCCTAAGTACGAGAGGTCCTTATAGTCTTATGACTGTTAAAGTTTAAGTTAAAAGAATACTTATAACTATGGACATAATTAGTGGTCTTTTGACCCTTCGTAATATATTTCACATTCTGTTCTTGATTGTTATTGATGAAGTACCTTATTGATTACTATTGAGCCTATTCATTTGGCAGTTGATATGATGTTTATTCATTGTCATTTCAAGTGAGCATTGTTTGCTCACTCTTGCTTATATAACTATTATAGCTAAAGTTGAGAAGGTCGAAGAACCTACAACCGGTAAAGGAAAAAGGAAGATAAGCAAGTATTGAAGACTTGTAAACCCGTTAGATTTTATATTGTTAGACATTATTTTTAAATCTTGTGATGTAATTATTTAATTTTTCGTATATGACATTTGTATTAAAGGTTAGATAACCTGGGAGATTTTGTTGAACTTATTGACGTAACCCTTTATTGGGAAGGTTTATTATTAAACTTTATGATGTTTGGGTAGTTAGATATGAATGCTTTATCAAGTGAACACCAAATCTGAGTGTCGAGTAGTAATGATTAGTAATTAAAACTTAAAATGTTGTTGTCAGGATGTTTAATGTAGGAGAATCCAGTCAGGCTAGGGAGGAAGGACCCCAGATTCATAGAGAGGAGTAGCCTCGAGATATTCAGGTGATTTGGGAACAACTACTGCCACGGGAATCATCTCCGTTAGTCACAGTGGTTGAGCAAGAGGGGTTACCTGATGATGATGATGAGATAGAGATGGACGAGGAAGGCCCTATTGAGCTGCCATAGTCGAATGAGGATGAGGAGGACGAGGAGGAAGAGAATCCACTTAACTCGATCGCTGTCCGTATGTACGATGAAGTATACGACCACAATGTGGAACTTTAGGATAGCTTCGAGGAGTTGAGAGAGATAGTAGCTGAACAACACACCTCAATGGCGCAGAAGGACAACGAGATCCAAGATCTAGAGGAACGTCTGAGTAATGTCGAAGAGAAGCTGGTCCACACTGAAGGAGGAAATGAGCAACTGACAAAGGAGATCGCAGAACTGAAGAACAAGCTGAAAGAAGAATTTACTAAGAGGGCAAGAGTCGAAGACGCATATGAAGAAGCTTCTAAATGAGCTGGAGTAGCAGAGAGGGATGTACAAGTGAAGAAGAATAGGATGTAAGAGATGAATAGTGTTTTCAACACTGTGATCAATCAAGCTCAACATCGGGTCATAGGTTATCCGATTCAGTTCGAGACTCTGCCATCGTACATATTAGATCGCCGAACAATGTTTCGTATTATGGAAGAAGAGCGTCGTAAGGCTATGAAGTATTATAGTAGGTCATCATAAATGTAATTGATATGTGATTAATGATATAATAAACAATATGTAAATTTCAGGTGTTATGTAACCTATGGGATATGATGATGATGTTATCCTGGAACATTAGTAGTTCAGCAAAGTAATGTAAATATCAGTGATGCTATTGTTCTTATGTTTTCTAAAAGATTATGAATGAATAAAAGTTATTATTTTATTCAAAGTGTTATATGTTACATGATAATCTTTTATGGTTTGCAAGATAAGTGGAAAATACTTAAAGGAATTGAGTAATAATCTAATGAGTGTATTTTAACAGAAAATGCCTCCAAGAAGACGTCAGCCACAACAAAGAACCCCTGAGGGATCTGCCAACAATAACAATACGGAAGCTAACCCCATTCAAAGAAGATTAGTGACGTTATCTTGTGGTGCATTCTGAGTAATCAACCGCAGAATCAAGCTGTGACATTTAAGGACTTCAAGGTGGTGGGACCACCAGAATTTTGTGGGTCCATGAATCCGGTTGAGGCACATACATGGATTATGGAGATAGAGAAAGTGTTTGATGTAGCTAGAGTAGGTGAGAATCAGAAGACTGCTTTTGCAACATTCATGTTGAAAGCAGAGGCTAGTTATTGGTGGCAAGGAAATAAAACTCGAGGAGGACAAGGGGTGATGACTTGGGATAGGTTTAAGGAGATATTCTTCGAGACTTATTTCCTGGAGAGTTCGAAGAATCAGATGGAGGTGCAGTTTCTGGAACTGAAGCAAGGATCAATGACGATATCGGAGTATGCCACGAAATTTAACGAATTGGCGAGGTTTGAGCCATATCAAGTCAACATAAATGAGTGCAAGGCAAGGAGATTTGAGCGGAGGATGAAACCACAGTTATATAGTAGGGTCTCCTGTTCCAAATTGAAGACATTCATTGCAGTGCTTGTAAGGCAATTCTCGCGAGGTGGAGGCGAAATTTACGACAAAGTACAATCAAGAACCGAGAAAGAAGAAGAATGAGGGTGAAGGTAAGAATGGTGGTGGTACTAATAGAAATGGTAGCAATAACCTGATGAGAAAATGGAATGGAAATGTGGGTGCTAGAAACCAGCAGCGTAATCAGCAGAAGAAGAAGTTCGAAGCATGTGCTACATGCGGAAAGTTTCATGTGGGTGTATGCTTAAGGGGGAAGCGTGTATGCTTTAAGTGTGGCCAGGAGGGTCACATTGCCCCAAATTGCAGCCAACCCAAGAAGAATGTTTACTACACGTGCGGGTCGAAAGTTCATTTTGCTCGTGAGTGCCCTAAGAAGAAAGCTGAAGAGACAATGGGGAACAAAAGAGGTAGCAATGAAGGCACATTGACTATTGCGGGACCAACATCATCAAGCAGACCCACAACCAGAACCTTTAACATAACTGTGTAAGATGCAGTGCAATCAAAAGATGTTGTGTCAGGTATTATCCTAATCAATGATATTGATGCTTATGTATTATTTGATTCGGGTGCTACTTGTTCGTTTATATCTGATGAATTTGATAAGTGGTTAGGATTGCCTAGTAGATATCATGCTCTATTTGACTCTTCTAAAGGATTGCTTATTCCGCTACAGTTAAACTTGATGTCTATTGTATTTTATCTGTTTAACATTGTTGAAGAGTAATGATAATTTAGTTTGTATTATCTTAGTCATATTATTTCTTACTGGGCTAGTTGAGCTCACCCTTTCTTTCACTATTCTCTTCAGGAAATGAGAATATAGCTGGGACGAGTTGGGAAACGGAGTGACAGTCCAGATGATAACATTAGTAGTCCTCATTATTCTGTTAAATAGTGTGATAATAAATATAATGAGAACTATATTTGAGTTTGTATACTGTCTATGAGGACTCCATTGAGAGTGGATATTGTCTAGAAGGCAATATTCTTGATTAAACTCTCAATTTATGTTTTGTCGTATTTTACACGACAGTTGTATAATTAAGTTGTATTTGATTTATGTACCATTTATCTGGCGACCCAAGATGGATGATGTATGCCTATTTTGGGGGCGTCACAGTTGGTATTAAAGCTTAGGGATATGATCCCTAGCTGAGATGTGAGATAAGAACTAGGAGGGGAGAGATGGGGAATTCCTTCGCTAGTATGACCTACCTAAGTTTATTTGGTATTTAATTGGTCTGTCAGAGTATAGGGACAATATGTGATATGTTAGTTAACCCTTATTTTGAAACTATATTTTAGAATGATATCTGAAATACAAGAGATGAGAAATGGGAAAATCATGATAGAGAGGAAATAACCAGGAAGGTACAATCCGAAAAGAAAGCAAGGTATGTTTTAGTTGTGGAAAAGAAGGTCACTTAGCTCGATTTTGTCATGTAGTGAAGTCAAGTCCAGCTGGGACGGTGGCACCAAAAGCGGATACGAACAAAACAAAGTCAGTGGTTTCAGGAAGAGCATTTTTCGTGACTTCTCAAAAAGCGAGTAACCTGAACGATGTTAGCATGAGTTAGTTAATTATAAATTCTTGTGAAGTCTATAACTTATTAGATACCGGTTCTACCCATTTTTTTATCTCTCTTGCTTGCGCTCAACGTTTAAATTTGACCCTAGAGAAGTTAGACTTTGACTTATTGGTTAAAACTCCGTTAAGAGAAACCTTCATTACATGTGTTATCCAAGTCTTGGATGAGAGTCACAGTTTTGAATGATATTTCTATCGTTAATAAATTTCCTGACGTATTCTTGAAGACTTCTTAGCCTACCCCTAGAGCGTGAAATCAAATTTTGTATTGACCTCAGTACAAAACCCATTTCTAAAACCCTCAAATATTTCTTCACCTAAAACGATCGTATAATGTGGCAAAGACGTTGGATCGAGCTGTTGAAGATTACGATCGTACCATTCAATATCATTGTGGAAGAGCGAACGTAGTAGCTGACGCATTTAGTAGAAGATCGTATGCGTTTACGAGTGCGATGTTGTTAACAAAAAAACCCATTTTGTATAACTTACAAATGATGAAGATAGAGTTAAAGACTCTAGGGACCCACGTGAAGATAATGAATATACGAGTAGAATCGACTTTAATCGATAAAGTTAAAGCCGCTCAAGCTACACACCCGAATCTGATGAATGTGAAGAAGATGGTTCATGAGGGCGTTATTCTAGAAACAAGAATCGACGAAGAGAGGAAATCTTAACCCTCGATTTAATTGGCCCATTTGAAATACTTGATTGAGTAGGAACTGTGGCCTATAGACTCGTTTTACCGCCAAGTATGTCGCGTGTTCATAATGTTTTTCACGTATTGATGTTATGTAATTATGTGTATGACCCAAACCAAATTATTGAATTAGAACTAGACGATATAGCAAATGATTTAACGTATGAGGAGATATGTGTTAAAATCTTGGATAAGAAGGATCGTATTCAACACTCAAAGGTTATACCTCAAGAGTTAGAATCTGAAATGAAGTCAAGGTATCCTCATACCAGGTACGTACGTAAATTTCGAGGGTGAAATTTTATAAGGAAGGGAGATTGTGAGACCCCAAATTTTATGGATAAAGATTTAAATTTCTCGAAATATTTTTTTAATATTATGGTGTGGATTTGATATAATGTTATAGTTGTGGGTAATATTTATAAATTTTGCAAAGTATGCAAGTTATTATATAATATTCGATTGGTCGGGGAATATTCGTTTTAACAGGAAATATTCGTACGACGGCACAATCATTAGTGGACCCCACTACAAAAGTATTGTCGTAGTTAAAAAACGACAGAATTATCATTTTATAAAAATAACGGCGAGAGTGTTACCGTTAAAACTGTTGAACTACTCGGTAGCAAAAGTACAGTAATACGCGTGGTTGCATAGTAGCACACGATATTGATTATTGATGCTTACGTCAGAAGTCACTCAGTTATACTCAATTATCGCTACAGTAATTGTTGCATCATATCTCTCATATTACTGATTCAATTATTATCATAGTATCATCTGTATAATATGATATATTATTAAATCAATAATTAAGACGACAAAGTTATTTATATTATTAAATTTCAATATTTACAATGTCTAGAAGTTCTGTCAAGGAGAGGTTTGGTCACCTAATTGCGCGCCAATAGGGAGAAATCCATATTGGAAAGCCCCTCTTTCACAGGAACGAATTTGATTGTTAAATATTGTGAGTTATAATATTAATGATGAATAAGTTCGTGTTGATTAAACATGAATTTGATAGTTCCATTGTGTTGGGATTATTCGTGTTAGTGGAAATTGACATTTATTTCGATGATAATTGATGTCTTGGGTTATATTGATAAATCGGGTAATTAATCGGATAAATGAGCAATTAATTGCTACTAATTCACATGCTTATATAACTATTTTTTCACATGTGTGTACTATTGATTCACATTATTTACTATTAGGGGAGTTGGTGCAAGATTGATAATACTTGCATGACTAAGTTAAAGATAGAGGTATAGATGGAGGTACTATACTATAATTCGTATTTTCACATGATTATAACTATTTAATCACATGATTGAACTATTGATTCACATTATTTAATATTAGGGGAGTTGGTTCAAGATTGATAATATTAGCATGACTAAGTTAAAGATGGAGGTATAGATGGAGGTACTATACTGTAATTCGTATTTTCGCATAATTATAATTATTGAATCACATGATTGAACTATTGATTCACATTATTTACTATTAGGGGAGGTGATGCAAGTTTGATAATACTTGCAGGACTAAATTAAAAATTAAATAAAAGTTGGAGGTATTGTACTTTAATATTTCGAGCCCCAAAATGTGTAATTATCGAAACTATATTTTTCCATAAATAGAAGCTCATTCTTCCTTCATTCTCACCAATTCACTAAAGCTATAGAGCAATTATTATAGAGAGAAATTATAGAGAGAAAGAAGAAGAGAAGTCTGCTATCCCTCTATTCTAGTATCCAACTTTATTCTAAGGTAACAGATATTATTTGTTGTACTTATATGGGGTATTATTCTTTCGTATTCATGAAGATAATTGTTTTCTTTCAATACTCGTAAGAGTTGTTATTCCATTCTTCATTATTATGTTGGAATAACCTGTTTATGTGAAGTACCGCATACATTGTGAAATTATTCTATTATTCCGTTCTTTATTATTCTATCGGAATATCCTATCTGTACGTTTACGCATGACCTGGTTCCATCATTTATTATTCTGTTGGAATAACTTGTTAATGCGCAGTACCGCATACATAGTGAAATTCTTCTATTATTCCGTTCTTTATTATTCTGTCGGAATATCCTATCTATGCGTTTACGCATGACCTGGTTCCATTCTTTATTATTCTGTCGGAATATCCTGTTTGTGCGTTTACGCATGATCTGGTTCCATTATTTTTTATTCTGGTGAGAATAACATGTTTGTGCGATCTATCGCATGCATGGTGAATTCTTCTATTATTCCATTCTTTATTATTCTGTTGGAATAACCTGTCTATGTGGATTACCACATGCATGGTGAATGATCCTTTGTATTTCATTCCTTATTAAATGTTGGAAATGATCTGTTTACGTGGATTATGATGAAAGTCATAATAAAAGTATTGGACTGATGAAAATCATGGGTATATGTAGTATTAGTAGTGTTATGATGAGTTATGTTGGTTATTATGTGAAAACATGAAAGTTTCTTAGAAATCACAAAGGGTTGAAAATCCGATTTTGGTGAAAATGGAACATAAAATTCAATTGACCATATCTCCTATTATATTTTGAATTTTTGAGTGTGGTCAAGTTCTAGAGTTAGATCTATGAGTTTTCTAACTTATCCAAGTGGAATCACTGGAAAATGTGATGTAGATTTTTGTGTAGACTGATTTTAGAAAAGGAGTCAAAAAAACAGAAAAGTACTAAATAGCTACTGCCCAGAAATTTAAAAGGGCATTTTCGGCCACTTAGTTTGTGAGAAAAATTCTGGCCTTTTGGGGCATGGAAATATATGATATAAAGTACCTCTTGTCCAATAATGAGCTCATTCCGACTTAAAATGAGCAAGTTATGACTATTTCAATATTTAGTTTTTTTCGACGAAAAACGCTATAACCGGAGTTCTATAACTCCGATGACCATAAAATTTAAACGGGAAGCTCACGTTAACATGTGTAAGATCCTGCCAAGATTTAGAAATTTCTGAAGTAAAACTTGAGGTAGCTAATTTCTTAAGAAATTAATTAGAAATTGATTTTTGAAAAATAGTAAATGAATTTTAAAAATTCTGAGAAAAATATATATTCAATATGGGACTATATTCTACTAAATCCCAGAAAAGAAATATTTTTGGGACTAATTTGGTATTTTTTAAGAAAATAATTTAGTTATGAGTAAATGAGTTAAATATGTTATGTGAAGTAACAAAATTTGAAAATAGGATTTTATTGCTTGGAAATCCTATATAGGGAATATGTAGATTTTTGATAAGGGATTTGATCATTGGTGATGAAATCTTATGAGTATGGCATTTTTGAATGATTAAATGTATTATTTGGTAAAATGTAAACAATTAAAATAAATTATTTATAAGTTTAAGAAGTGATTAAAATATTGTTATGATATTAATAATATTAGATTATGAATTTATTATGTGATTGATAATATTTGGATAAATTTAAAGTCTTTAATATTTATCCTTGTTTTCGTTTGATTAATGTTTATATCATTGTCAACATTCTCATGCTTATATTGTGTTGAAAGTTATCTTTGGCTTACGTGCATAGATGGACTTGGTGTGATTATGACCAGGGATTATTTGGTATAATCATGACCGTAATGCGACGAATGATGTGGTAAAAATCCTCAGTGGCCTGTAGTGCATTAATTAATAATTTTTAGTATGATTATGACCAGGGATTATTCGGTATAGTCATTACCATTAATGATTTAATGAATATTCTTGGCCCGTAATGCAGGAATGATTCGATGATGTGGTTTATTTATTAAGCTGAGTCTCAGCGATAAAAATTGATGAAAACATTTTAAATCATAGAAGTTAGTAGATATCATGCTCTATTTGACTCTTCTAATGGATTGCTTATTCTGCTGCAGTTAAACTTGATGTCTATTGAATTTTATCAGTTTAACATTGTTGAAGACTAATGATAATTTTTTCTGTATTGTCTTAGTCATAATATTTCTTACTGGGCTATTTGAGCTCACCCTTTCTTCCAATGTTCTCTTCAGGAAATGAGAATATAGCTGGGACGAGTCGGGAAACAGAGTGACAGTACAGATGATAACATTAGTAGTCCTCACTATTCTGTTAAATAGTGTGATAATAAATGTAATGAGGACTGAATTTGAGTTTGTATACTGTCTATGAGGACTCCATTGAGAGTGGATATTGTCTAGAAGGCAATATTCTTTATTAAACTCTCAGTTTATGTTTTATCGTCTTTTACACGACAGTTGTATAATTAAGTTGTATTTGATTTATGTACCATTTATCTGGCGACCCAAGATGGGTGATGTATGTCTGTTTTGGGGGCGTCACAACTACATTGTTTAATTTTCTTTATAAGCATCAAATGTGATAAAATTAACATCTCAAAGAATTAAGATAAGCTTTGTGGTGACACAACAAACTTATAATAATTAATTGACACTCTATTATTTTTATCATGCTAGAAGGCGACGTTCGATATTCCAAATATCTTTGAACGCTTAGGACTTAATATAAAAAATTTGAGGGGTTTGTTATTAATTTGTCTCATCTTGTTTAGCGCGCATGCACAGACACACACACACACACACACATACACACACACACACACACACACACACACACACACACATATATATATATATATATATATATAATACGTGTCATATTAATTGACATGCGAAGCATGTTTGCATAATATATAATATATATAGTATAAGCATGCACATATAGAATACTATATTCTACCTGAATTGATTATGGACTTTTATTCTAGTTTGGTTTACTAGAGCCACCAAGTGAACCAAAAGGTCAAACCCTAGGGGTGCAAGAATTAATATTTAAATATAACTATTACATTTAAACACGGGCTCCATTACAAACGAGTCTTCAAGCGCTCCTTGTTCCTTGATCTCCAATTCTTCAAAATAATTCTAACTATACCTATCAGCAGTCAATGAGAAGTACATAGGAGGGAGATAGAATTTGCATTAAGAAAAATTAGAGAAGACGAGGTACGCAGACCCCATTTAATAAAACCCATACATTCATGCATCCAACTAAAATAAAATCCAATCACATTGGTCAATAGTCCATAATCAATCTCATTTATTATCACATACATCACCATATACATCAATAAATAACATTCATCTCATGAATAATAAACATTCAATATATATATATTGATATCATTTAATGGGTAAATTTAGTTAGCATAAAATCTAATTTTTGAATCAAAATAAACTCCTTTATTTTAATCCAAATTTAAATCAAAATAAACCTCTTTTATTTTAATTTATCCTATTTTGAATAAAATAAACTATTTTATTTTAATCAAAATCTTTAATCAAAATAAACTCATTTATTTTAATTAATTATGGAATCCAATTCCAAGTAAAAAAAAACTTTTATTAAAAGAAACACGGATTCTCTTTCCTATTCACATATAAACTCCTTTATTTTGAATAATATGAAATCTTATTTCATATCTAAATAAACTCCTTTATTTAAGGAAATTAGGATTCTCTTTCCTATTTACAAATAAACTCTTTTATTTAAGAAAATATGGAATCCAATTTCAACTCCAATTAGTTATCATGGAATCCAATTACAACTCTAATTAGTTAGCATGAAATCCAATTTTAAAATTAAAATAAACTCCTTTTATTTTAAAATTAAGATAAACTTTAAAATTAAAATAAATATTTTATTTTAATTATAAAATAATTAAGAATAATATATTATAAACTTGCGAATCCTTTTCTTGCACATTCACGCTTCCATGAATATATGTGGCCACGTGGATAAACTAGTATATATGCTTAATATGAGTATTTCCTGCTCATTATTCGCAATTTCGCAAGAGTCACAAATTCATATTCTTGAATGTCTAGGAGATTAACATGGTTAATATTATATATTTACGTACCAGGAAGTTAACAGTGGTTATTCAATACTTGCCAGGTGATTATCACATGATATAAATATATAATGTAATCATGCTTCAGAAAAAACATACTAACCATGCCAACCCACGCGAATCACGGAGAACAGTTTCGCCAATAACGTTTTTCAAAAAAAAAAACTTTTTGCAATTTTTTTTTATTTTATACAACAAAATTAAGCCCAATTAAATTATTCTAAACACATATCAATACATGTATCAAATTAAAACAATTAATAATTTGCATAAAGATTTGGTTCTGATGCCACTGTTAGGTTTGTAATATTCATGAACGCAATCAAATTGCACAAAATAAGCGGAAACGTGGAAAATCAGAGTTTTAAAATTTTACAAACCATATACCCGGATCATCCTTTATGCACAATTATTAATTAAACGAAAAGATATGAAGTACAAGAATCATACCCTTGAAGATTTGAGCTTTCTCAAGTACAAGTTCACCTCCAATCTTTTTCGCGTTCAACTTGAATCCACTGGGTTTGGTTCCTTCCTTTGATCAATGTTAGTCATCCAAGTGTTTGACCTCTAGAGGTGATCCACCAAGGAAGAAGAAAGATTTAAGAAGATGAGTGTTTGGAAAAATCCTAGTTTTTCTATCTTGCATAAAAAAGGAGCGTACTCTCCAACAATTGGAATCACGTCTGTTGTGAAAAAGTCAACAACTCTACACCCATAATAAGACTCCTCTTATTTATAGATGTAGACAATCCTCCTTAATAATTAAGGAATTTAGCTTTATTTTAATTAATTAAACTCCTTTAATTAACTAGGCTCCTAATCTTATTAGGAATAATTAACTAAACTCTTTTAATTAATTTATCTCTTAATCTTATTAGGAATAAATGAGAGTACTTTTATTAATTTATTTCCAAACCCCTTTAAAAATTAAAAATAATAATAATAGTAATAATAATAATAATAAGACTCCTCTTATTAATTTATATTTAATATTTTCAAAATATTAAATAATATATTAAGCTATTTAATTTATTCTATCACCATAGATTAAATTAAATATACTTAACTTATTATTACGATTATGCCATTAACATCTTAAATAATTATTCTTCCTTTTTTTATGGTGTGACCCTTTATGTTCTCCATATTAAACCAGGTTGTGAATAAATCAATTAGAACAATTCTAATCTTATTTAAATAAATAAATTAAACTATTAATTTATTTAAATAAATAATATTTATTCTACAATAAGGATAAGCCTCCTAGCGATTAACGACTTTTGGATAATATAGATTTCAACATTAATCATAAAAGAGCCTTTGAGTAAAGTAAATAGTTACCGCATACAATTCAATCCTTCCACCATACAATGTCCCAATTAAATATAAGACATGGAATTCTTTGTCAAGTCTTATTTTATTTAATTATATGTATTTCGATCCTTAAATGCACAACTCCAATTAATGCAAATTAGAAACTCCTTTCTAATTTCATTCTGCCTTGGCCAAGGACTATTGGGTTGTCATTTATCGAATCACATAGGACATTTCTCTTCTTTTACTGGAAGTGGTAGATTCTTTATTGATCATACATTATCTCCGTATATAACTTAATAGACCCAAGCATACCCTTTGATATACCCTAAGGGTCTTAAGGAATAAGTCAAAGTATAACATATCATAAACAAGATACTGTGATGATTTTAAATCCAAGGATCACTTGTACTATTATCACTACAGGAATTCCTATTGACAAGCAAGTAAAACTCCATTAGGTATTCCTTAGCGAGCCACGTTCAGTGAACTTATTCTCTAATAAGCACATACATACTTGCTTTAGTGTCTCCACACAAATGATTATGAGATCTATCATCCTCATCCAATGAGCAAGCAACGTATATACTAATCTATCCGGATTCACTAATCCCCAATTTAGTAATCAAATGATTGGGAACTATTTTAGTTTTAACTTTTTAAGAATTTAGATCTCATTAGAAGTATCATCATCATTATTCTAAAAGCATTGCTTAAAACTATGGGTTTATCATATATTATAAAATAGCATCATGTAGATAATTAAAAGCCTTTAATAAATTAATACTTTTTTATTAATAAATGAATAAGATTGTTACAAAGTATATGTTTTATCATCAAACATGATTGGCTTGTGTGCATACTACTTTCACGCAAACCATAAGAGTCTGAAGTATATTTTCACTCAGAAGGACCTGAATATGCGTCAAAGGAGATGGATGGAATTGATAAAAGATTACGATTGTGAGATCTTTTATCATCCAGGTAAAGCGAATGTGGTTGCAGATGCTTTAAGCAGGAAAGGTTGAGAAAAGTTGATGCTGATAATCACTTAGGAGGAGCTTATTTCAGCCATGTCAAAGCTAGAGTTGGAAATAACATTTCCAAAAGAATCCGATGAGCGGCTATTCCAAATAGAAGCTAGTACAACTTTGGTGGACAAGATAAAGAATGCTCAATTACAAGATGAAGAATGTAGAAAAATCATAGAGAAAGTTGTTGAGGGTAGTGAAGTGAAATATAAGATCGATATGTTGGGAGATTGCATATTTATAATTTGAAGTTGAAATTTAATTGTCATGATTATATGTAAAGTCCTTCAAAGGATGCATGTACAAGGACTTAGTGATAGATCAAACTTGTTAGGTTGATCTGATTTTTAAATGTTTATCATTCTGTAAATAAATGTATAGAAGAAAAGATCAAAGCTGTTAGGTTGATCTATATCTTGAGATGTAATAGATAGGGTTCAACTGAATCGTAGTCTATCGAGCTGATTAAAGAAATTACAAGAGCTAAGGCAGAATCGTAGATAATCGAGGATCGTAGTCTGTTTGCCTTGAAGGGCCTCTCCGAAAATCGTAGAGTGGTCCAAACGTTTGTCGAGCCAACTCAAAGATCGTAGTGTGCGCTCAAAAATGTAGAGTCTTCTAGACAAGAAAGTGAAGATCGTAGTGTTCCAAGCCCTTAAGAGAAATCGTAGTGCTTTTGTTTGCTAAGTAACGGATCAAGCATCAAGGTGGAAAGACACCACAATCAGAATCGTAGAGCATCATATGTCTATGTCAGAAGCATCAAACTTTGCATATTTGCTTATAGATAACTCCCAATAAATATGGAAAAGGTTATAAACGTTGAAGTCTTCGCTAGTCCCAATGACACAGAAGATATCCTTAGTATACAACAAAGAAAACGTATTGAAGAAGCTAAGGAAAGTACGATGGGACAGAGTAAAACATCTTTTCAGATGTTAGGTAAGATTGCAGTCTGCTATGTCAGTGGGCCAGAATATAAATCAGAAGATGTGCAGAAAAGTCTCTATCAAAGTTCAGAAATGTCAAACGCATTAAATGCTTCAATGGATATCCTCAACGGATACATTTCAAGGATCATATATATGCAAAACATCTGCAGATGAAAAAGTAAGCAAGCATTGAACAAAACGCTGAAGAACTCTAAACTCTCAACTCTACGATCTGAAAAAGAGAAAGCTTGCTCAGCTACTTAGTTTTTTCGAACAAGAGCTTAACAACAACTGAGTAGCACCAATCAAGAACTTATCAACTACCAACCAAGTGAAGTAAGAAGTTCCAAGTCAGAAGGACTTGAAGAGTTCTAAGTGAACTGTGAAGAACCAAGTCTGTTGGACTTGAAGAGTTCAAGAATGAACTAAGAAGTTCTAGACTGCTGGTCTAGAAGGAATCTGTGAGATTCAGAAAGTGTAAAAGATATCCTTAGTTGATTTCCTACTCAAAGAGTAGAAGAGTGGGCTAGGAGCTTCAAGTGCTCTGAACCACTTAAAACTGCTGTGTCTATTACATTCTTGCTATAACTGCTATAACTGTCATAACTATCCCACTCTCATTAATTCACCACATCTAAGAGGGAGTTCAAACAAATATTAATTTCGATGTGTTTAAATCATTAACAAAACTAACAACAAAGTATTTCTAAAAGAATTTTAAAATATCTATTCAACCCCCCTTCTAGATAACTATTGTGCCTCCGGGAACTAACAATTGGTATCAAAGCAGGTTCTATCAAATAGCCTACAAAGCTTAAGTAGATCCAATGGCATATCTGATAAGCGGATCAAAGACTGGAGGAGGCAGCAAGCCACCTATGTGCAACAAAGACAAATTTGCTAACTGGAAAGTTCGGATGCAAGTATACATGGATTCAATAGATGAAGATCTATTTGAAACTATTCAGAATGGGCCCTACATTCCTACAAAGCTTGTACCAACTCCAGATGACCCAAACAGAATACAGATCAAGGTCAAAGAAGAATGGACAAACAACGAAAAGAGAGCTGTTCAACTCGACAAAAAGGCCAAGAACATTTTGTTCCAATCCTTAGAGGATGATCTATTCGAAAATGTGGTCAACGGCAGAACAACAAAGGAGGTTTGGGAAGCATTTCTCATCATGCATGAAAGAATAGAAGAAGTCAGAGAAAACAAGCAATCTCTCCTGACTCAGCAATATGAGATGTTTGCACATGTTCAAGGAAAAGATGTCACGTCCACCTACGAAAGATTCAACGTATTACTCAACTCTTTACGAGCCTATGGAAAGATCTATCCAAATAAAGATATGATCATAAAGTTCATGAGAGCCTTACCTAGCAAGTGGGATGCCAAAACCATTGCTATCAGAGAGTCAAAAAATCTCCATGAAATAACAGTTCAACAACTATATGAGAATCTTCTTACATATGAACTTGAGCTGACTCAATGAGCAGAAACTCTATCTGAAGGAAGGAAATAGGATAAAGGAGTTGCTCTCAAAGCAACTGACAACATCTCCAAAATCAACACTGAAAATGACTCTGACTATGATGAAGATGATGATGAAGACTTTGAAATGCTGGTAAAAAAACTCAGAAGGTTCATGCGTCAAGGCAGAATCAGCAAACCAAAGAAAGTCAACAACTATAGCAGCCAGGAGCAGATAAATGATCTATGCTACAATTGCAAGAAGCATGGAAATTTCATTACAAACTGCAATAAACCTCCTAGAGAAGAACTAAAGAAGATCACATCCAAAGAAGGAGTTCAAAGGCAACAAAAGGCCTCAGAAGAAAGACAAAGGTCTTGTAGCTGGAGGATCATGGAGTGACTCAGACAATGAATCAACTCCCGCATATGGAGATGATGAAGATCCTCAAATAACAAATCTTTGCCTGATGTCCAAGCATGCAAAGGATAAAAAGACCTCCAACATTCATGAAGTGAGTATAGATGATGTATTTGACTTTAACTCTCCTGATGTAGACATTGATGACTTAAGAACTGCACTGCATAACATAACATTTGATCTTCATCAATACAGGAAATGGTTCAGAGTTTTGTCCAAAGATTATACTCACTTCTTTAAAAGGAGAAAGAGAAAGTTCAGGAAGAACTGGAAACAGTTTTTCTTAGTACTGACTCTCTCTCCAAGTTTGAAGCTGAGAATAAGCTTCTAAAATAGACAAATGAGCTTAATGCACTAAGAGAGTCAAGTCTAACCTCTAAGATTGAGGAACTAGAAAGGACAGTCTCTACATGGAACAAATCCTCTTCATCCATGGACTCTCTGATCTCTAGCCAGAGAAGTGTCTCTGACAGAACATGATTAGGCTTTGGGGAATCCATCCTAGAGCCATGTGTTGAAAATGTAAAGGAAACTAGCACTAATAATGCTTCAAGTTTTAGTAGAGGCATTATATTTGTGAAATCCTCACAGAAGGAAGAATCAGTCCAACCCTGCTCTTCTGATTCAATCCATATTCCAAGGAATAAAGGATCTCATACTGGCCTGGGTTTCAGAAAAGTGAAGAGTAACCCAGCCACTACTATCCAACCTCGAAGGATCATAGAGTTGAGTAAAATCAACTCCACGAACGAACTTGGAAGGAACAATAGAGGAAAGGCACACTCATCTCAAATCATGAAACACAAGGATGTATGGAAGAAGGAGAGTCGGTTTGACAGAAGGATTACTAATAACCTACAAAAGTCCAAATGGAGGAAGAATCCTCATACACACATAAGCATGCATCATATTAGATGTTTTGTGTGCAATAAGATTGGTCACAAGGCTGCAACATGCTATTATAATCCTACGTATGTGAAACCCAAAATCAAGCAGATTTGGGTTCCCAATGGTACTAACAAAGTAAGACTCATTCAAGTATGGGTACCAAAATGAAAGTTTAATGTTACCACAGGAACAAAGCTCCACGATCACAACCTGGTATCTAGACAGTGGATGCTCAAGGCACATGACTAGAAACAAAGCCCTTCTATCTAACTACATAGAAAAGGAGGGTCCTTCAGTCATCTTTGGAGATAATTGCTCTGGCAAGACAAGAGGATATGGCTCAGCAGGAAATAGTGCAGTGTCCTTCAGCAAAGTGGACTATGTGGAAGGACTCCAACACAATCTTCTGAGCATAAGCAAACTCTGCGATAAGGGTCATCAAGTAACATTCCTCAATAATCAATGTCAAGTCAGAGATCTGAACACATCCGCCATAAAGATGACACAAACAAGAGAAGGAAATTTCTACACAGTAAATCTTGGTAAACTAAGCTCAAAGGAGACAATATGCTTTTTGGCGAAAGCATATTAAGAAATGAGCTGGCTATGGCATAGAAGACTGTCTCATCTTAACTTCAAGAACATGTCTAAACTAGCCTCAAAAGATTTAGTTGTAGGCTTGTCCAAGTTCAGCTTCGTCAAAGAAAGGCCTTGTAATGCCTGTCAGCATGGAAAGCAGACTAGAAGCTCATCACAAAGAAAGGCCTTCATCAAATTAAAGCAAAACTGCAAACTCAATTGACAAACCACTGCAGTTGCTTCACATGGATTTATTTGGGCCAATTCCAACAACGAGCCTTGGAGGGAAGAGATACTCATTAGTCGTAGTGGACGACTATACCAGATTCACATGGGTGTTCTTTCTAACCTCGAAAGATGAAACAAGCTCACAACTGATCAAGATGTTCAGACTAGCAATGAACGAGAAAGGGGAGAAAATTAAGGCTATAAGGAGTGATCATGATAGAAAATTTGACTTCTCTGAAATGGACCAGTTCTGCACATACAATGGCATCAGTCACAACTTCTCAGCTCCACGAACTCTTCAACAAAATGGAGTAGCTGAAAGAAAGAACAGAACATTAATAGAGGTTGGAAGAACTTTACTAGCAGCAGCCCATCTGCCTAAGTACTTCTGGACGGAAGCTGTAAACACTGCATGCTACACTTAGAACAGATCACTGATACACTCTATGATTAAGAAGACTCCCTACGAACTGTGGAAAGGAAGAATGCCAAATGTCAGCTACTTCCATGCATTCGGCTGTGCATGCTATATTCTCAATAATGGAAAGCAATATTTGACAAAGTTCCAACCCAAGTCAGACGAAGGAATCATTCTTGGATATGCCACAGACAGTAAGGCCTACAGAGTGTTCAACAAAAAGACACTGAGCATTGAAATCTCAATCCACATCATCTTCGATGAAATAGACTTGGACAAAACAGTGCCTCAAGACTCTACGAACGACAATTTTGACACTACGAACGAGGACGTCTAGCTCAACACTACGATCGTAGTTCCAGATAGTGGAATCGTTAAGCAAGGAAATGAGATCGTAGAGAGGCCTACACAAGACAACGAACCTCCACATCAAGAAGCAAAAATTGATCTTGAAAATCTCAGACAAGAAGGCATCAGGACAGATGTCCCAACAGGAAATAGATGGGCAAGAGATCACACTCTAGACTTAATCATTCGAGATCCAAGTGCAAGAGTCAAAACAAGAGCTGCCACCCAAAACGAATGTTTCTATCTAAGCTTTCTGTCACAAATGGAACGTAAAAAGATTGAGGATGCTATGGAAGACTCCAGCAAGATAGAAGCCATGTAGGAAGAACTTAATCAGTTTGGAAGAAGTAAAGTATGGAGATTAGTTCCAAGACCAAAAATTCATCCTGTCATTGGAACTAAGTGGGTCTTCAGAAATAAGATGGATAAAGATGGAGTAATAACCAGGAATAAAGCAAGACTAGTAGCCAAGGGTTACTCTCATGAGGAAGGCATTAATTACGATGAGACATTTGCACTTGTTTCCAGACTAGAAGCCATCAGAATTTTCTTGGCCTTTGCTGCTCATATGAAGTTCAAAGTCTTTCAGATGGATGTCAAGGGTGCATTCCTAAATGGTGAATTTCAAGAAGAAGTATATGTAGATCAACCTTCAGGTTTCATCAATCCATCTCTTTTGAATTACGTCTATAGATTAGACAAAGCCTTATATGGTCTTAAACAAGCACCCAGAGCATGGTATGAAACATGAACTAACTTTCTTATTAAAAATGGGTTCACTAGAGGTAGAGTAGATACCACATTATTTCATAGAAAGCACAAAGACAAAGTCTTATTAGTTCAAATATATGTTGATGACATTATTTTTGGATCTACTGATGAAAAGTTATGTAAGAGATTTTCCAAGCTTATGCAGAGCAAGTTTGAAATGAGCATAATGGGTGAGCTGAACTTCTTCCTTGGACTGCAAGTAAAGCAGACTGATGAAGGAATCTTCATAAACCAAGCCAAATACATCAAAGATCTTCTTAAAAAGTATGGCATGGAATCAACCTCTCCCATGAAAAATCCAATTGCTCCTATAACCAAGCTTGACAAAGATGAAAAAGGTAAAAGTATTGACATAACTCAATACAGAGGTATGATAGGCTCTCTTACATGATCGATCGCCGATGAGACCAGACATAATGTTTGCAACATGCATATGTGCTAGATTTCAAGCTAATCCTAAGGAATCACACTTAACTGCTATAAAAAGGATTTTTAGGTACCTGAATGGCACACCTCACTTGGGGCTTTGGTATCCCAAGGAGTCTTCATTTGAACTAACAGGATATACAGATGTCGACTTTTGCAGTTGCAAAATAGGCGAGAAAAAGTTCGATGCTTTTGTCAATTTGCTAGGAAAAAGACTTGTATCCTGGTTCAGTAAGAAGCAAAACTCAGTATCTACTTCAACTGCAGAAGCTGAATGCATTACTGCTGGTAGCAACTGTGCTCAAATCCTCTAGATGAAAAATTAGCTAGGAGACTATGGGTTTGAATTCAAATTTATACCTGTTCACTATGATTACACAAGTGCCATAGGTATAACACATAATCCTATCATGCATTCAAGGACTAAACATATAGAAATAAGGTATCATTTCATTAGGGATCATGTACAAAATGGAACTATATCTTTACAATATATCCCTATTGAAAATCAACTTGCTGATATCTTTACTAAGCCTCTAGATGAATCCAGGTTTAACAAATTAATAAGTGAGCTAGGCATGCTTAATTTACAACCATGAAATCTATGCTCTAGTGTATAATAATCATGCAGATACAAAGGCTATGCTCGAAATCGTAGACATGTCCAAAGGAAGTCCACAATCATAGAGCTGCAGTGAAATGAAACTCAACGATCGCAGTGCCGACTCAACGATGGCAGAACTCCATCAACAAAACAAAGGAGCATCTAGTGATGATAAAGTTCAACAAAACAAAGCAATCTCTCTGATAAGTGCCTCATGAACAAACCTAACCCTTAATTCAATCGATTAGGTTGGCCCTTCTTGAGCTACTTTAAACCAAGAAGAATGCTAAGTCAAAAGCTCATCATAAGGACACGGGTAAATTCAATGATCGTAGTATAAACTCGATGAATACAGAGCAGACTCGACGAATGTAGAGCAGACTCAACGAATGCAGAGCAGACTCGACAATCGCAGTGCATACTTGATGATCATAAGGACTACCTCAACGATCGTAGTCCTCCCAAAGGACACATTAGCTCAGAAGGAGCTAAGGGCAAATTAGTACATTACTCATCAGTCAAATTCATAGGGCCAAGCAGAATTTGGCACATGCCCCACTAAGCAAACAGAGAGAGGGAAGTTATAAGTACAGTTTGAAAACACCTTTTTGAAATCAGAAGTTCAAAAACCTCATCTCTATCTCTCTCTCTACAAGCAGAAGCCCTAACTTTCTGAAAAACTCAAATAACCATATTAAGTACAAAGAAGTCAATGGCAGCCTCAAATGTCATCTTTGGTTACAGACTCTGCTTTGATGAGTTCAAGACAACCGATCCTAAATTTCTCAAAACTTTGTCTCTAATAAAGAAAGCTGGTCTTGAAGAGGCTCTGGGTAAGAGCACATGGATCTACCCTAAGCTGATAAAGGAATTCTACAGAAATGGTGCTTTCGAAAATGACATCATCAATACGAGGGTCAGGGACATGGAAATCAAGCTCAAGGCTGAGGACATAAATCTATCCCTAGGTTTCAAATCAAAAGGGTTTCCGTTCATAGATGGCATCGATTTCCATGAAGGACTTAAGAGAATGCACCACAAGAAGTTCCCCACTGTCAAAGGATACAAGAAGAAAGAGTTCCCTCAGAGGTATGAATTTTTAGCAGACATTGTTGGGAAATGCATATGTTGCAAGAGCTCCGGCCATGATTCTGTAAATGAAGTACTTCTCAAGCTCATGACAGCCATAAGTTGTGGCATTCAACTTAAATATGGAGCTCTACTACTTGACTGGATTAGGAAATGGATCCAAAGCTCGAAGAAATCAAAGAGCTCTAGAAAGATGCTCTATGGGCGATTAATTAGCATCATCCTACAGTCTGCTTTAGGGGATAAAATTGGTGATGATGAAGGCGAAGCCATAAATCCAAACAGAAGAATGACTCAGCAGCTGTTTGAGAACTGGAAAAGGAATCTAACTCAGAATGTAAGAATGATGTCTGAGTCTAGTGGAAGTACCGGTGATGCAAGGGAATCAGGGATTCCAGGAAATATGTCTGTCATCAAAGAGACTGAAGAAGAAGAGGAAGAGATCAACAAAGAAGAACCCACTACTTTAGTCAGAAAAAGCAAGGGCAAAAGAAAGCTGAAGGATCAAATGACAGAGGAACCCCAGGGGTAAATGTGACACCCCCGAATCTGGGTCCTCTGACCCCGGTTCGGTCATCATGATAAAATACAAATATCCACCTCTAAAGAATATATGATAACTAAAATGCGGAATATAATAAACGTATGTCGTTCATTCAAAAGGTGTTACTAGTCCCTAGATACGATAACCTTAATATCAATCTATAAACATACCCTAAATTAAATATTAGGGTTCACATTACATAATCGTAATTTAAACTAAGCATAAGATAAATTCTACTTCTCGTAATAATCCTACATCTTTCCTTTACCCTTGTCCTTTCCTGAGGTCTCGGGCTTAGCTGTAATATAATTCATGATATAGCAAGGATGATCAACAAGTTTGCTCAACAAGTTTAAGTACAACAATAAGGATATATCATAATGAATGGAAAAATGTCTGGCAAAGGGTTCAACAGTATAATATCTGAAGGATTCAACAATATGAATATCATAAGCAAAGATAATGATTGCTTTTAGAATAACTGCTAGTCAAATAGACTTCGAACTATAACACTTCAATGGAATCAATAGCTAATTGACCCTTTGGTTACTGGCTACAGAATAAGTACTTGAGGGGATCAACCTCACGTACTCTATGTATATGCATACCATTTAAATCTGTTCATTGTATCTTTATTAGATACCTGCAATCCCCTATCATAAAAAGGGGTGTTCTTTCAGTCTAAGAATCCTTACCATCAATTGGTTTGGATAGCTTTTATAAAACTTCATAGGCTTGTCTGATCGAACAAAGGTTCAGACTCTATTACTTGCAACACAATAAATTCAGATACTAGCTCAATATAATTTAGAGTAAGTTTAGGGGAACTTGCTTAACAAAAGTAGGGTTCAAGGAACTTGCTTATGGTTTGCATCGAATAAAGTAGTGCAACGGTTTAGGATACTTGCACAATCAAATGGTGAAGTTTAAGGGAACTTTCCTGTTTTCTCAGCTACAATATAATTCTAGCTTTAATTAGCTTGCGTTGAAACAACCTAATGTTATCAAGTCGATCATTTCAATTAGTATGTGTAAACTAGTATGCGTCTACACTTACAAGAATCATGCCATCACATACCATGCTTCTGAACACATTACATGGCACATTGGTCACATATTATAAGATAGAGAGATCATGTAAGCATGCCTTAACTTTCAGAACCAAAAATTGCTCTTCTTGGCAAGATCGCGGGGCCAGTAGCAATTGCTACCGGGTCTCAGGCTTAGGGATCTACAAGAATGCTTACCATTCCTTAGCTGCACTGAGGATTGAGCTTCGGCTCTCCTGACTTCAGTCCAACTCTAACACACTAATCACACATACATTTTAACATACATACATGCTAGAGTTTCACATATAACACATGATTCTACTTGGGTTCATTACCACAAGTTTAGCTTACACATTATATGTATTAAACATAAAAAGTTATGTAATCATCATGCTTAATACATATGAATCATGTTTAGGAGTAATATAGCTATAACATGACATCTTACTACTTTAGTATCTAAGTACTCATATAATATGCAACTTATGTTTGAAAACATGCCCAAGGTTTTCTTTGAAATCATTTTAGCCGAATGATGCAACATACACATACAAGACAACTTTAGAACTCATATCATGTGTGATTAGGTTATTCTTAACATCTTTAAACACCAGAACCTACACCACGTAGTATTCATGTATATCACTTCAATATAATAACTTTTCCTTTAATACATTTCCTAACACATAGCTAAAAAGTTTGAATCATGATAAAGACACTATACATCATATAACATGCTCACTTAGGTTCCAAATCAGTTATGTATATGGTCTCGTAAGTTCAGAACTCGTGAACACACGTTTTCTACAAAGTTAGTTTTGAAAACTATAAGTTTTGCTACAACTTTCTTACTAATTCAAGTTAATTACTTCATACCACATACAAAAGCTTTACATATCATGTTATACTCCTCTATGGGTATGTATCTAGGTCATAACATCAAGTTAATAACACATATCATAAATAGAAACCAACAACTGGTTCTGAGGTACGGCACAAGAACTGCTTTACACCTAAGTACAAATAGAGGCGAATCAATGCATGCCGTAAAAATATAATCGAGTTCGGTTTTACGGCATATTGCATTTTACCCTTAGTACAAATAGGGCACAGCTGCGCCGTGCCTACATTAGAGACAGTAAATAGACTCTGTTCTGCAGTTTAGCAACCCACCATACTAATTCCTTATAACAATTGCTTCTAACATAACCCAACACACTTATAAACATATATAACACTAAGAAATATAACTAAAATCAACTAACAACCAATACATGCATAATTTTAGAATCAATCCATGAAACAATTTACTAAAAATTAAGAATGGGAATGGAAGTTATACCTTTGTGGTTCAATTTAGCTGCCCTCTATCAATCTACCTACTCTTAACAAACTAATTCTCAGCAAATTGTAACAAGGAAGGATGATGTCCAATTTATAGGAGGATGATTATCTAGATAATGATATTACCTCACAAATCAAACCAAAGGATTTCAAGAATGCACAAGGGTTAAGGGAGAGTTGGTAATCTCAATCATGAATCCAACTCCCCATCCATAATTGATCTAGATTGGTGAGTTTGAGATGAAGAATAAAGTAGGATAGCTAGCTTGTTCATGTGGGAAGAAGTTGGACTCTTATTATGTGACAAGGAGCAAGACTCAACATTTTGCACAAAAATGAAATGCTACAATTGGTTTATACCATATATACACATAATATAGACTTTGGTTATCAAATAGGTGTACACAATTCATTTCATATAACATAGGTTATAATGATTTAAAAGGCATACAATATATTTCCCAATTACAAGATATCTAGTAGTGCACATGCATATAATAATATTATTATGCAACTCACATGCATGCAAATAACTCTTACTATATAGTCTATATAAAAAATATATAGACATATTAATGTATCACCTTGTACTATATAAAATATATAGTTAACTACCATATAATAAAGGTTTTCTATATTGCACAAATTAATCAAGTAAACATATAATCACATTATATTCCTTAATTATTATTTATTCATAATAATTATTAATTAACACATTATCAATTAATTACTCATAATTGCAATTAATCAATATGTTTAAATCTTGCCACCATATTTGTGACGCCCCCAAATCCGGGTCTCTTCCAACCCGACAGATGGTGCTACACGGTACTACCATTCATTCATTCATTCAATTGAATAGTCTCAAAAGGACTAATATAACTTCTATATAACCAAAATAATATTACATTCCCCAGGTTCTTTGTAACCCATTCATTTGTTCTTGTCATAATATCAAATATATTACAATCGTTCACCTATACTATTACATAAGTAATCTAAGAGTTTGTCTTCACCTTGCCCTTGTCCTTGCCTGAGCCTTCGGTCCGCTCGATCTTAGCTGTGTTCATATGGTTCAAGCAAGAGTGAGCATGACTTGCTTAGCAAGTACTACAATTCTAATAAACAATATGCTCGAAACATAGAACTCATATATCTTCAGTAACTGAACAATAGTTATGAAGTACTATCGATAATTCAAAATAGCACTTCTTTTCATTCAAAACATTTTCCAACAACAATATTTAATCGAATATCAACTAAGGCTCGGAACTATGAGCAGTTCATAATTTCTTTTGAAAAGGACAACCCAACACTAAGTCCGTAAGTCCGGCATAGCTTACGAGCACTTCTGGGTGATCAGCCCATAGTACTCTATGTTGATCAACACTACATTCATTAAACGTGTATACGTTTAAGTTGTGGCAACCTCATGTGCCCGTCGTTAAACGACAAATTTTTTTTAGCATATTTGGTCTTCGATTGAAAACCATACCAATATAACTCGGTAAACATAAATCATGCTTGACAGAATCATAATATAAGTCTAGCCGAAAGAATTGGCTTTAGACTTCATCGTTCAAAACATCATGCGAAAGAATACATGAATTACAAAACTTGTCCAGACTGAACTGGAACAAGGGTTAGAATACTTGTCTTTAGCGTTTGCTTACTGATTAACACACGTACACTTTAAGTCTCTATGATTCTACAATACATAATCATATAACGTACCACATTAGTTCATATATAATCAAGTATGTATACTATTATATCTTACCCTTCATCTCAATGTAAATCCTGACATAGATTCGTTATTAGGGTTTCCAGCTTTCATTACGTCATTCACATTCTGCTCATCTTCGATTGATTATTAACTCTTAATCAACATGCATTAGTGTCTTACAAGTACCATACAATGTCTTAACCATGTTATGATTACATCTTAATTCAGTACTAACAAGTTCTCTTTCCTTTTATACTTGAAATCTTTCTTTTCTATCATTTTCTTGTGATTGGCGCCGCGGTGCCAACAATCACTTTGTATCTCGCTGATCTTGGCGCAAGTTAGCGAAGTGAGCGGGGTTCGACCTCATATTTGCATGGTGTGGGCTTTTAGGCTTGGAGAGTCGCGCTGGACCGGACTCTGTGCCTCGAACGATTTTTGAGTTTTGAAATTTTTGCGAACTTCCCGGACACATAACTTCTTCGTTTTAAGTCCGAATTGGTCCATTCAAAAGCCTACGGTTCACAAATTTCATAATCTACGCGTTCATGCAAGAATTTTATCTATTTGACTTCATTTGCTAAAATTTCACCTGTGAGTTCATTTTTAACGAAAACGATAAACGTTCGTGAACGTTAAACGGTCGTTTCTTTGTTTTAAGTCGGAATCCGGTCATTTTTGAGTCCGCAACTCTATAATGACGAATATGACTTGTCTCCATCAAAAACCAACGTTTCCAACTTCAAACACAAAATACGACTTCCATTCCAAGAATTTCATGAATTCGACGATAATCGTCCAATCGTGTGAAGTCCGTCAAATCTTCATTACTAAGCGTTCTAAATGGATTTTAATCAACATAAAATCATTACAAGTTATTTACTACACCAACTTATAATCAAAGTAGGTTTTGACTCATTTTCATAAGTCATTGTCTTATTTAACTTATGAACTACAAATTCTCATGTAAATGACTTACTATGAACTTGTCCACTAATCAATGTTCTCGTGCTATAATCAACATACTAAACATCATATGACAACATATGACAAGTTCTTCATAGTTTTAACAACTTATTAGAGTTCAAGTTGTTTATTCAACTTATTCGGCTTAAGTTCATTCTTTATTAACTTATTACATGATATTATCAAACCATCCCCCTTCTCTATCAATCCTATCATAATAAAGATGAAAGAACATTGGACACAAGATCATTACCTTTGAAGTCTAACTTCTTCTTCTTGGAAAATCTAACTTTAACTTAAAAGTGCTTATTTGCTCTACCAAATAAGTAGCTTATATTTGAGAGGAGTTGAGAGGAAATTTTATCAAGCAAACAAATGATGGAGAGCTTGCTATTTATAGGCAACTTAAAGCTAGGGCATTATGGTCAACTAGACATCCCACCTCCTTATTCCACCTCCTCAATTAATCTCATTAATTCCACCTCCTTACTATTCATAACTTTGGCTCTAAGTAAACTTGGCTAGCACAACACTTGCTCACCACCCTACTTGATCATCACACATAATCCTTGCCCATCAAGCTTACCCACATCCTACTTGGTTTGACCCATGGATTAAGGCTTCTCATTGGGCTTGGTTAATTAATCTAACTACTTTCTCAATGGGCTTGTGCTACCTAATTTGGAGTCATGATATATCAAACACTTGGGCTTGATTCTCACATTATATTGAACTCCTACTATTAGGTTTATAATCCTATAAGTCCATTCCCTTTTATTCAATAACTTAACATAAATACCTTACGTATAATTATAGTATACTAGCTCGTATATTAATTCTTAATATACGTTATCTCATTCTTCATACATAATAGTACAATACGTCGTATTATACTTACATTCAATACTTTCATATAATGACTACACATTATACGATCACAACTCTCTTCCTTTAACGCTTAATAACCTAACGTTCCCAAATTAAGTCCACATGTGAAATATTACGTTTTCCATACTTAGGTTATTATTACATAATCAATATCACCCCGATATTATAACGTTACATATTTCTCGGAAGTTCAAATATAATTCCCGAGCAGAAATCGATAAATAGTGTTATTCGGAAAATTTCTCGAAAAACTTTTATTTTCGTTTTAGAAATTTAAACACTTTAATTCTCCCACGTAGTTAAAATACTACGACGTTCCGACGTTTCTAGGTTATATAACGACCTTCATCTTCTCAACACGCAATAATAATAAATAATATTATTTTATTCATTATTAAAAGTAATTACAAAAGGTTCGATTTTCAGGGGCGTTACACTCTCTCCCCCTTATAAGGATTCTGTCCCCAGAATCTCGCTATATAAAAAAAAATTCACAAATAAATGCGGGTAATTCATTTTCATCATTTCTTCTAACTCCCACGTTGCTTCTTCTGCATCGTGGTTCTTCCATATCACCTTCACAGAAGGTATGACTTTATTCCGCAGAACTTGTTCTTTTCTATCAACAATTTGAATCGGCGTTTCCTCGTACGTTAAGTCCTTCTCGATATGAATAGGCTCATATTCTATCACGTGCTTATAATCTGGCTTATAAGGACATAACACGGATACGTGAAATACATTATGTATTCGTTCTAGGTCTGGAGGTAATGCTATCATATAAGCTACCTCACCTACCCGTTTTAATACCTCAAAAGGTCCTATAAACCTCGGACTTAACTTTTCCTTCTTTCCAAAACATATCTTTCCTTTCTAGGGAGATACTTTTAGGAATACATACGAACCTACTTCAAACTCTCGATTCTCTCTATGCGGATCCGTAAACTTCTTCTGCTTGTCTTGAGCTGCTAGAAGACGCATTTGAATCTTTTTGACAATATTTGTTGTCTGTTGCACCAATTCTGGTCCCAACATTCGGCGTTCTCCAACTTCATCCCAATACAGTGGCGTTCTGCATTTTCTCCCATACAAAGCTTTGTAAGGTGGCATACCTATGCTTGCATGATAACTATTGTTATACGCAAACTCCACTAATGGTAGATGATCATCCCAACTACCCTTGAAATCCATGATGCAAGATCTTAGCATATCTTCTAATGTCTGAATTATCCTCTCGCACTGTCCATCCATCTGTGGATGATATTCTGTACTCAACTTCAACCGCGTTCCTAACTGCTCTTGTAGACTTCTCTAAAAGTTCGACGTGAATCGTGGATCACGATCTGACACAATCGATATTGGCACTCCATGTCTAGAGATTATGTCCTTAATATAAAGTCTAGCTAACTGGTCTAAGTTATACTTAACCCTAATTGGCAAAACGTGAGCCGACTTCATCAACCGGTCCACTATTACCCAAATTGCATCATACCCCTTGGTTGTAGTCAGAAGTCCCACCACAAAATCCATCGTGATATTCTCCCACTTCCACTCCGGAATTTCTAATGACTGTAGCAAGCCACTAGGTCGTTGATGTTCGACCTTAACTCTCTGATAAGTCAAGCACCTATTCACATACTTTGCTATTTCTCTCTTCATGTTCGGCCACCAGAAACTCTGTCGAAGATCTTGATACATCGTAGTACTACCAGGATGAATAGAAAACCTTGAACTATGAGCCTCTTGTAGAACCTGCTCCTTTAATTCCGTCTCATTCGGAACCCAAATTCTTCCTTCAAATCTTAATAATCCCTCATTATCAAGACTGTACTTAGTATCTTTTCCATTAGCTAGCCGCTCCTTCATCCGGTCACACTCATCCATTGAGTTGTACCTCTTTAACTCTCTCTACAATGGTCGGTTGCATCTCCATCGCAAAATAGTATTTTTCCTCCTTCACTTGGCAGCTTCACTCCCAGCTCCATCCTAGCCATCTCTGTTATCAACTCAGTTTGAGTCGTTAACAAAGATAACTTTTCCCGACCCTTCCTACTTAAGGCGTCGGCAACTACATTGGCTTTTCCTGGGTGATACAGGATTTCACAGTCGTAATCCTTTATCAACTCCAGCCATCTCCTCTGCCTCATATTCAACTCCTTCTGTGTGAAGATATATTTTAAACTTTTGTGGTCTGTGTATATCTCACATTTTTCTCCATAAAGATAATGTCTCCATATTTTTAGAGCAAAAACTATTGCGGCCAATTCGAGATCATGAGTAGGGTAAACTGTCTCATAATCCTTCAACTGCCTAGATGCATACGCAATGACCTTGCTATACTGCATGAGCACACAACCAAGTCCTCTATACAAAGCATCGTTATAAACTACAAAATTTCATGTATCATCGGGTAATGACAACATAGGTGCCTCACTCAACCTCTTCTTCAGTTCTTGAAAACTATTCTCACATTTGTCAGTCCAAGCGTATTTTACCGTCTTCCTCGTCAAGTTAGTCAACAGAGTAGCTATCTTCGAAAAATCCTGAATGAATCTTCGATAGTAACCTGCTAACCCTAGGAAACTCCGCACCTCAGTCGGCGTTTTCGGTTGTTCCCAATTCATCACGGCTTCCACCTTCGCTGGATCTACTGAAATTCCCTCGTGGTCAATGACATGACCTAAAAACTGCACCATCTCCAACCAAAATTCACACTTAGTGAATTTCGCATACAACTTCTCTTTTCTTAGTGTCTCCAACACTAATCTTAGGTGTTCAGCATGATCTTCTGGCGTCTTAAAATATACTAGAATATCATCTATAAACACCACGATGAACTTGTCCAAATATTGTTTGAACACTCTGTTCATCATATCCATGAATGCAGCTGGTGCATTTGTCAACCCAAACGACATCACTAAAAACTCGTAATGACCATAACGAGTCCTGAATGCTGTCTTTGGCACATCTTCCTTCCTAACCTTTAACTGATGATACCTCGTTCTTAAATCTTTTTTAGAAAAATACTTAGCCCCTTTCAGCTGATCAAAGAGATCATCGATCCTGGGCAATGGGTATTTATTCTTTATTTTTAACTTGTTCAACTCTCTATAGTAGATACAAAGTCTTAACGATCTGTCCTTCTTCTTGACAAACAAGCGATCGATGCTCCCACGGCGACACACTCTCTATTTGAATGTACTTCGATCCAGCAGTTCTTGGGCGCACCATCAACTCCTTCATCTCCACTGGCGCCATATGATACGGTGCCCTGGAAACTAGTGCCGCTCCTGGCACAATGTCTATCACAAACTCGGTCTCCCTATCCGGCGGAAGACCAGGCAATTCACTCAAAAATACATCGGCGAATTCTCTCACTATAGGTATTTGTTTCATGGTTGCTACCACTCTCTGGGTATCAACAACATGGCACAGGTAACCTATGCATCCCTTCCTCAGTAATTTTCTAGTTTGTGTCATGGTTAGACAACACGAACGTCCCGACGATCTATTCCCGTAAAATACTACCCAAGGTTGTTCTAACGTCTTAATGGTCACACATTTCTTTTGACAATCTATAATTGCCCTATGGTTAACTAACCAATCCATTCCGAGAATTACGTTGAATTCTCCTAACTTTATCGGTATTAGATCTACCGATAATTTACAACCCCGTATGTCTACACAATAACTCTTATGAACATCTTCAATAGGAATTATCTCTTTATTTGCTACCATAATATTTAAAGGTATAGGCAACTTTTCGGGAGGTAATCCTAATCGTCTAGCAAAATCACATGCTATAAAAGAACAAGTAGCATCCGAATCAAACAGCACGTACACATTGATATCGTTGATCAGAATAATATCTGTGATGATGTCCCCTGATGCAACCGCATCTTGGACTATCATGTTAAAGGTATGACCCATCGGCCTACTTGGCTGCGCTGGACCCCCAATAGCTAACTTACCGCTATTAGTGCCCCAGTTCCCGTCCGTCCCCTTCTTCGGGAAGTTCTTTGCCATGTGGTCAGTTGATCCGCACACAAAGAATCCGTGATTCTTCTTCGGACTTGGACAATTTGGCGCAATGTGACCCTCCTGTAAACAGTTGTAGCAGACGGCCTTCCCCTTGAGACAGACTCCTAAGTGAGTCTTCCCACAGGTCTTGCAGGCCACCATTCTTCTCTTCGGGTCTCCTTACTTCACTCCGGTATTCCCAGAGCTAAATACCTTCCTCTTTTAACCCTCGCCACTTCTACTAGCTCCCTCAATCTTGACTCTCCCATCAACCTCTCCCTTATTCTTCTTTTCTTTGTGGTATTGGCTCAACGCCTCACTACCACCTTCGGCGATTATCGCCTTCTCTAAAACGGTTCCAAAAGAAGTACTTTGAAACACCAAAATACGGTTATAGAGCCAGGGTTTCAAGCCCTGCTCGAATCGTCACACCTTCCTCACTTCGGTATCCACTTGGTGTGGAGCGAACCTCGCCAGTTCATTGAACTTGGCAGCATATTGGGGAACACTTATGTCCCCTTGTTTCAACTCCAGAAACTGCATCTTCATCCTTCCCTACATGCTTGTGGGAAAGTAGTTCTCGAAGAATATCTCCTTGAACCTATCCCACGTCAAATTCGCTATCCCAACCCTAGCCTGATTGGCTTCCCACCAAAAGTTGTCCTCTCCCTTCATCATATAGGTCGCAAAGGCAACCTTCTGGGCCTCGTCGACATTTGCTATTACAAATGCCTTTTCTATCTCCTTAACCCACGTTTGGGCTTCGATAGGGTCCGTAGTTCCTTTGAACTCCGGCGGACCCACACTATTGAAATCCTTAAAGGTAGTAGCTCGTGTTACTCTTGGATTTACGGGGATATTAGCCCATATTCTATTAAATGCGGCGGTTATTAAGTTAACAAACTCCTGCATCGGATTAACCGGACCTCCCTCCGGTTGATTTACATTCGTTCCTTGGTTACGTTGCACTCTTCTTGGCGGCATTTTGCTGATACAATAAACACATTGCGTTATTATTCCATTCTTTATTAGTTACCATTAATATTAAATAATAAGGTCAACATCCATAACACATTGCTTTCCATAAAAAGAACTTATATTCATTCTTCATAGTATAATACTACATCAGTTACATACTCAGCCTAAGCTGATTACATTACTTTCCAGCTATCACTTTCCAAAAATTAGGATTTACAAAAGACTACCCTTTACTATACAAAAAGGGATTTACGTCACTACTACTTACAAAATATTTACATACTACCTTAAATACCACTAATCTACATCTGCCTCAAGGAATTTTCGAAATCTGGCTTGGCAAGACCGATAATGATATCACGGCTAATAGTATGCCGTGTTTGCCCCACCTCCACGGGATATCCATTAGCTCTTTCTTTGAAAATCCATATGAGAACTCCTATAGATATAGGACATTCTCCCTATCTTCTGCACCTTAGTCTTTAGCTCCTCCTTGAGCTCAAAGACCTCGTGCTTTAAATCATGGACTTTGTCTTTAGTCAAAATCCATTCATCATGCTCCTGCTCCCACATGGACTCGACATCAGTCTTGTCCTCTCTAAGCATTTGGAGCTCTGCCTTCAGCTCCTTAACCTCCTGAGAGTAAGGGATATTTCTATCCAATACTGACATGAACAGAGACATCATCGACTCCCTAGGAGCTATGTCAGCTGCTATATCCACTAGGTTAAAGGAGACTATCTCTACCTCATCCTCTATCATCCCGTCAAACACTGACATATAGTCAGCTTCCTCTGAGCCTCCAGACTCAATAATCACTATATCTGGCTCTGCTACTATAGGGTTCGGTAAAACCTCTATTTGGTTCACCGACTCTTCACTAATGGCTTGACCACCTACATACATTCCGTTTACTCCTGACATCTATACAAAACAATTAAGTTGATTAGTACACGTCAGTAGAATAATAACAACACATAACATAATCATAATGCATTTTATAAGGTTATTTTCTTCTTGTACTTTTTTGACTCCTCTTAAGGTTATGACTTAAGGTTTTTAATCCCCCCCCCCCTCCTTAAGTTTTATAACCTAATGCTTTGATACCAACTTTGTGGCCCCCAAATCTGGGTCTCTTCCAACCCAAACGAGATGGTGCTTACTGCAGTACTACCATTCATTCATTCATTCATTCAATTGAATAGTCTCAAAAGGACTAATATAACTTCTATATAACCAAAATAATATTACATTCCCCAAGTTCTTTGTAACCCATTCATTTGTTTTTGTCATAATATCAAATATATTACAATCGTTCACCTATACTATTACATAAGTAATCTAAGGGTTTGTCTTCGCCTTGACCTTGTCCTTGCCTGAGCCTTCGGTCCGCTCGATCTTAGCTGTGTTCATATGGTTCAAGCAAGAGTGAGCATGACTAGCTCAGCAAGTACTACAATTCTAATAAAAAACATGCTTGAAACATAGAACTCATATATCTTCAGTAACTGAACAATAGTTACGAAGTACTATTGATATTTCACAATAGCACTTCTTTTCATTCAAAACATTTTCCAACAACAATATTCAGTAGAATATCAACTAAGGCTCGGAACTATGAGCAGTTCATAATTTCTTTTGAAAAGGACAACCCGTCACTAAGTCCGTAAGTCCGGCATAGCTTATGAGCACTTCTGGGTGATTAGCCCATAGTACTCTATGTTGATCAACACTACATTAATTAAACGTGTATACGTTTAAGTTGTGGCAATCTCACGTGCCTTTCGTTAAACGACAAATTTTTTTTAGCATACTTGGTCTTCGATTGAAAACTATACCAATATAACTCGATAAACATAAATCATGCTTGACAGAATCATAATATAAGTCTAGCCGAAAGAATTGGCTTTAGACTTCATCGTTCAAAACTTCATGCGAAAGAATACATAAATTACAAAACTTGTCCAGACTGAACTAGAACAAGGATTAGAGTACTTGCCTTTAGCGTTTGCTTACTGATTAACACACGTACACTTTAAGTCTCTATGATTCTACAATACATAATCATATAACGTACCACATTAGTTCATATATAATCAAGTATGTATACTATTATATCTTACCCTTCATCTCAAGTATTAGTGTCTTACAAGTACCTTACAATGTCTTAACCATGTTATGATTACATCTTAATTCATTACTAACAAGTTCTCTTTCCTTCTATACTCGAAATCTTTCTTTTCTATCATTTTCTTGTGACTGGCGCCGCGGTGCCAATAATCACTTTGTATCTCATTTGCGTGTGCGAGTTAGCGAGGTAGTGGGGTCCTACCTCACTTATTTGTGGCGTGGGCTTTTAAACTTGAGTCGTCTTGGTGGACGGACTACGTGCCTCGGACAATTTTGCAGTTTTAAAATTTTAGCAAACTTCCTGGACGCATAACTTCTTCGTTTTAAGTCCGAATTGGTCCGTTCAAAAGCGTACGGTTCACAAATTTCATAATCTACGCGTTCATGCAAGAATTTTATCTATTTGAATTCATTTGCTAAAATTTCACCTATGAGTTCATTTTTAACGAAAACGATAAACGTTCGTGAACGTTCAACGCTCGTTTCTTCGTTTCAAGTCGGAATCTGGTCATTTTTGTGTCCGCAACTCTATAATGACCAATATGACTTGTCTCCATCGAAAAACAAACATTTCTAACTTCAAACACAAAATACGACTTCCATTCCGAGAATTTCACGAATTCGATGATAATCGTCCAATCGTGTGAAGTCTATCAAATCTTCATTACTAAGCGTTCTAAATGAATTTTAATCAACATAAAATCATTACAAGTTATTTACTACACCAACTTATAATCAAAGTTGGTTTTGACTCATTTTCATAAATCATTATCGTATTTAACTTATGAACTACAAATTCTCATGTAAATGACTTACTATAAACTTAAGTCCACTAATCAATGTTCTCATGTTATAATCAACATACTAACCATCATATGACAAGTTCTTCATGATTTTAATAACTTATTAGAGTTCAAGTTGTTTATTCAACTTATTCGGCTTAAGTTCATTCCTTATTAACTTATTACATGATATTATCAAACCATCCCCCTTCTCTATCAATCCTATCATAATAGAGATGAAAGAACATTGGACACAAGATCATTACCTTTGAAGTCTAACTTCTTCTTCTTGGAAAATCTAACTTTAACTTAAAAGTGCTTATTTGTTCTACCAAATAAGTAGCTTATATTTGAGAGGAGTTGAGAGGAAATTTTATTAAGCAAACAAATGATGGAGAGCTTGCTATTTATAAGCAACTTAAAGCTAGGGCATTATGGTCAACTAGACATCCCACCTCCTTATTCCACCTCCTCAATTAATCTCATTAATTCCACCTCCTTACTATTCATAACTTTGGCTCTAAGTAAACTTGGCTAGCACAACACTTGCTCACCACCCTACTTGATCATCACACATAATCCTTGCCCATCAAGCTTACCCACTTCCTACTTGGTTTGACCCATGGATCAAGGCTTCTCATTGGGCTTGGTTAATTAATCTAACTACTTTATCAATGGGCTTCTACTACCTAATTTGGACCCATGATATATCAAACACTTGGGCTTGATTGTCACGTTATATTGGTCTCCTACTATTAGGTTTATAATCTTACAAGTCCATTCCCTTTTATTCAATAACTTAACATACATACCTTATGTATAATTCTAGTATACTAGCTCGTATATTAATTGTTAACATACGTTAGCTCATTCTTCAAACATAATAGTACAATACGTCGTATTATACTTACATTCAATACTTTCATATAATGACTACACATTATACGATCACAACTTTCTTCCTTTAACGCTTAATAACCTAACGTTCCCTAATTAAGTCCACATACAAAATATTACGTTTTCCATACTTAGGTTATTATTACATAATCAATATCACCTCGATATTATAACGTTACGTATTTCTCGAAAGTTCAAAAATAATTCCCGAGCAGAAATCGATAAATAGTGTTTTTCGAAAAATTTCTCGGAAAACTTTTATTTTCGTTTTAGAAATTCAAACACTTTAATTCTCCCACATAGTTAAAATACTACGACGTTCCGACGTTTCTAGGTTATAGAATGACTTTCATCTTCTCAACACGCAATAATAATAAATTATATTATTTTATTCATTATTAAAAGTAATTACAAAAGGTTCGATTTTCCGGGGCGTTACAATATTCAAATAAATTGAATATTTAATTAAAAATCTTATCAATTCCTTGCTATCAAACTCTTAGGGTTAGTCCACTAATTTAAATAAACTATTAGTGACTCCCTTTAATCAATTCGTAACTTCACATAACCACTTAAGGTTTAAATAGGCTCACAAACTAACTCATAAAAATTAAATCACATTTTAATTAATAAGGAGTTTAAAATTCATGGTCCTTACATCCCTCCCCCCTTATAAAAATTCCGTCCTCGGAATTGCAAAAAAATAAGGTTACTCAAATAAAAACGGATAATTCGCTCTCATTTTCTCTTCTAGCTCCCACGAAGCTTCTTCTACTGCGTTATTCCTCCAGAGAATCTTAACGGAATGGATAATCTTATTCCTCAACTTCTGTTCCTTCCTATCTAGTATCTAGACAGGAACTTCCTCGTACGATAAGTCTTTCTCGACTTGAATTAGTTCATAGGAGATAACGTGCTTGTAGTCCAATTTATACGGTCGCAATACTGACACATGAAACACGTTGTGAATGTGCTCAAGTTCAGGAGGTAACGCTACCTCGTACGCCACTTCACCGACTCGCCTTAAAATCTCAAATGGTTCTATGAACCTAGGGCTCAACTTTCCCTTCTTCCCAAAATGAATCTTCCCTTTCCAGGGAGTTACTTTCAGAAATGCATAGCTTCCTACTTCAAAATCTCTCTTCTTGCGATGTAAATCTGCATACTTCTTCTGGCGATCTTGAGATGCTACTAATCGTGCTCTTATCACCTTGATGATTTCTACCATCTGTTATACCAATTCTGGTCCCAACAGTCGACGTTCTCCAACTTTTTCCCAACATAAGGGTGTTCTACATTTCCTCCTGTACAGTGCTTCGTACGGCGGCATTCGAATACTGGTGTGATGACTATTGTTATACGCGAACTCTACTAATGGAAGGTGATCCTCCCAGCTACCCTTGAAGTCCATCACACAAGCTCGGAGCATGTCCTCAAGTGTATGAATTATTCTCTCGCTTTGCCCATCGGTCTGCGGATGATACGCGGTACTCATTCGTAGTTGTGTCCCCATTCTTTCTTGAAGACTCTTCTAGATGTTTTATGTGAATCGCGGATCTCTATCTGATACAATAGATATCGGCACCCCATGCCTCAATATAATTTCCTTGACATACAATTTGGCTAACTGGTCTAAACTATACTTAATCCTAATCGGCAAAAAGTGAGCTGACTTAGTAAGATGATCTACAATTACCCATATGGCGTCGTGCCCTTTCAACATTGCTGGAAGTCCCACCACAAAATCCAATGTGATGTGCTCCCATTTCCACTCTGGAATTTATAATGGTTGTAATAACCCGCTTGGTCGGTGGTTCTCTGCCTTGACTCTTTGACAAGTTAGGCATCTACTTACGCATTCTGCAACCTCTCTCTTCATGTTTGGCCACCAGAAATGGTGATGCAAATCTTGGTACATCTTCGTGCTTCCTGGGTGTATCGAATATCTTATACTGTGCGCTTCTTGCAAAATATCTTCTCTCAGTTCTGGTACTAACGGTACCCAAATTCGTCCTTCAAATCTTAGCAGTCTAGTGCTATCAATCTTAAATTTTAACTCATCACCTTCAATCAATCGCTTCTTGATGTTAATGCAATATTTGTCCTTTTCTTGTGCTTCTTTAACCTTATCCAATAGAGTCGGACTCGCTGTCACTGTAAAAACTTGTTCGTTGGTCTCCATCAGATACTTAATCTCTAAGTCTAATCGTTCAAAATCTTTCACCAATTCATCTTGAATGGTCAATTTTAATAACTTCTCTCTGCCCTTTCTGCTCAAGGCATCTGCTACTACATTTGCTTTGCCTGGATGGTATAGAATCTCACAATCATAATCTTTGATCAATTCTAGCAATTGGCGCTGCCTCGTGTTTAATTCCTTTTGTGTGAAAATATATTTCAGACTCTTGTGGTCCGTATATATCTCACACTTCTCGCAATACAAATAATGCCTTCAAATCTTCAAGGCAAAAACTACCGCTGCTAACTCTAGATCATGAGTTGGATATCCCTTCTCATAATCTTTTAGCTGACGTGAAGCGTACACAATGACTCTGCCGTGTTGCATCAGTACACAACCAAGACCCTTGTGTGACGCATCACTATACACTACAAACCCTCCCGTGTTGTCCGGTAAAGCCAACATAGGTGCTTGACTAAGCCTCTTCTACAATTCTAGGAAACTTTCTTCACACTTCTCCATCCAATTGAACTTAACTTTCTTTCTGGTAAGATTGGTCAACGATGATGCTAATTTCGAAAAATCCTGAATAAATCTTCGATAGTATCTTACCAATCCTAGGAAACTCCTGATTTCTGTCGACGTCTTCGGCTTCTCCAAATTGATAACCACTTCTACCTTCGCTGGATCCACCGAAACACCATTCTTGTCGATAATGTGTCCTAAAAATTGCACTCTTTGCAACCAAAACTCACATTTAGAGAATTTTGCATACAGCTTCTCCCTCCTTAATGTCTCTAACACTATCCGAAGATGCTCGGCGTGTTCTTCCTCCATTTCTGAATACACTAGAATGTCATCGATGAATACGACAACAAACTTATCCAAATACTGCTTGAACACTCTGTTCATTAAATCCATAAATGTTGTTGGCGCGTTTGTCAAACCAAATGACATTACCAGAAACTCAAAGTGTCCATAACGAGTTCTGAATGCTGTCTTTGGAATATCCTCCGGCTTCATTTTCAGTTGGTGATAACCGGTCCTTAAGTCAATCTTTGAAAAGTACTTTGCCCCCTTCAACTGATCAAACAAATCGTCTATCCTGGGCAAAGGGTACTTGTTCTTAATGGTGACCTTGTTCAACTCTCGATAGTCGATACAAAGTCTTAGCGACCCATCTTTCTTCTTTACGAATAAGACTAGTACTCCCCACGGTGATACGCTCGGTAGAATGTATCCCTTATCTAACAACTCTTGTAATTGAGCCATCAGTTCTTTCATCCCTATCGGTGCCATGCGATACGGCGCTTTATAAACCAGTGTTGTCCCTGGTGCCAAATCAATGACAAACTCAATTTCTCTATCCGGTGGCAATCCCGAAATCTCATCTGGGAAGACATCAACGAAATCCCTTACAATAGGTATCTGACTCAATTCACCCTCGACTCATCGAGTATCAACCATGTGAGCCAAATAACTTATACAACCCTTCCTAAGCAATCCATAAAATACCACCTTTGACTTATTCGTAGTCTTAAGGTGTACACACTTCTTCTTACAGTCTATAACTGCTCTGTGAACTAATAACCAATCCATTCCAAGGATTACATCAAACTCCCCCAAACTAATCGGTATCAAATCCACCTTGAGCTTAAATCCTCATAATTTGGTATAACAATTCCTATGAATGTATTTTACAGGAATTATTTTGTTGTTCGCTACTTCTACATTCATAGGGTGTTCTAATCTCTCACGTGGTAAATCTAACCATTTAGCAAATTCTTCAGAAACAAAAGAGCAGGTAGCACCCGAATCAAATAACACGTATGCAGCTATCTCATTGATTGGAATGATACCCGACACCACGTCCTTAGACTCCACCATATCTTGTACGGTCATGTTAAACGTTCGTGTCGTTGGTCTGTTGGCTTGACTAGCTGGCCCTCCAATGTTCAGTCCATTATTGTTGTTGTTGCGGTTGCCGCTAGCTGCATCGCTCTGTTTCTTTGAGCAATCCTTAATTTTTTGGTCAGTGGCTCCACACAAGAAACATCCTCCCTTCTGCTTATTCGGACACTGAGGAGCCATGTGCCACGGTTGTCCGCAACGATAACAAACACTCTTTCCTTTCATGCATTCCCCCGAGTGATTCCTCCCACAGTTGTTACACTTTATACTTCTCTTAGCTTCTCCCCCGGACTTATTACCTCCAGAGGATTGGCTCTCTGTCCATTTACGCTTATTTGGGTTGCTGCCTCCATTGCTTCCCCCTTTCTGACCTTCCTGACCAGTCTTCTTTTCGTGCTTGAATCGAGCGATGGCTTCATTGCCTCCTTCAGCAATGATAGCCCTTTCCAAAAGATCAGAGTAAGTTTTGATCTTCAACACAGCCATTGCCTTCTGCACCTATGGTTTCAGTCCTAATTCAAACCTTCTTGCTTTTCTAGCCTCTGTGTCAACTTGATGCGGAACGAATCGGGCTAACTCGTTAAATCTTGCCGCGTACTCTGCGACATACATACCACCTTGCTTCAACTCCAAAAACTTAACTTCCATATCTTGTTGTTTATTCTCCGAGAAGTAATTCTCTAGGAATAGCTCCTTAAATCTCTCCCAAGGAATAACTCCTTCGTCTGCTCGGCCCTTATTGGCTTTCCACCAATAGTTAGCTTTGCCCTTCATCATGAATGTGGAAAAACTAGTCTTTTGTGCTTCTGCCACGCGTGCGACTTCAAACACCTTCTCCATTTCTTTTATCCATGTATGGGCTTCAATTGGATCCAAGGTTCCCTCAAATTCCGGTGGTCCTACCAATTTAAAGTCCTTAAAGCTAGCCAAGTGTTGTCTGGTCGCCATCTTTGTCAAGGGGAAGTGCTTTTGCATTACCTCGGTTAATAAAAGTTAACAAAGTTCTGCATTGGATCAACATTTATCCCTCCACCATTTTTAATGAATCCTTCCTCCTTCTGATTCCGCTGAATTCTCCTAGGCACCATTATCTGAGGAAAGGAAGAAAATTATTAGGCTTTATGTGATATGCTATCCATGTTAGCATTAAGAAGTTTAAGACGTCTATCAATCATTCTTGATTTACATAAACAACTTCAGTATCACAATAAAACTTGATGGATTTCCTCAACCCATCACTTACATACTCTACTTGAGTTTTCTAATAAGGTTATAACCTAGGTTTCACATTCCTCTGACCCCGGTTCGGTCATAACGATAAAATACAAACATCCACCTGTAAACAACATACGATAACTAAAATGTGGAATATAATAAATGTACGTCATTCATTCAAAAGGTGTTACTAGTCCCAAGATACGATAACCTTAATATCATTCTACAAACATAGCCTAAAATAAATATTAGGGTTCACATTACATAATCGTAATTTAAACTAAGCATAAGATAAATTCTTCTTCTCGTAATAATCCTACATCTTTCCTTTACCCTTGTCCTTTCCTGAGGTCTCGGGCTTAGCTGCAATATAATTCATGATATAGCAAGGATGAACAACAAGTTTGCTAAACAAGTTTAAGTACAACAATAAGGATATATCATGATGAATGGAAAAATGTCTAGCAAAGGGTTCAACAGTATAATATCTGAAGGATTCAACAATATGAATATCATAAGCAAAGATAATGATTGCTTTTAGAATAACTGCTATTCAAATTGACTTCGAACTATAACACTCCAATGGAATCAATAGCTAATTGACCCTTTGGTTACTGGCTACAGAATAAGTACTTGAGGGGATCAACCTCACGTACTCTATGTATATGCATACCATTTAAATCTGTTCATTGTATCTTTATTAGATACCTTCAATCCCCTATCATAGAAAGGGGTGTTCTTTCAGTCTAAGAATCCATACCATCAATTGGTTTGGATAGCTTTTATAAAACTTCATAGGCTTGTCTGACCGAACAAAGGTTCAGACTCTATTACATGCAACACAATAAATTCGAATACTTGCTCAATTTAATTTAGAGTGAGTTTAGGGGAACTTGCTTAACAAAAGTAGGGTTCAAGGAACTTGCTGACGGTATGCATCGAATAAAGTAGTGCAAGGGTTTAGGATACTTGCACAATCAAATGGTGAAGTTTAAGGGAACTTTCCTGTTTTGTCAGCTACAATATAATTCTAGCTTTAATTAACTTGCGTTGAAACAACCTAATGTTATCAAGTCGATCATTTCAATTAGTATGTGTAAACTAGTATGCATCTACACTTACAAGAATCAAGTCATCACATAGCATGCTTCTCAACACATTACATGGCACATTGGTCACATATTACAAGATAAAGAGATCATGTAAGCATGCCTTAACTTTCAGAACCAAAAATAGCTCATCTTGGCTAGACCGCAGGACGACGCAGCTGCGCTGTCCCTTGGCCAGACCAGGATTGAGCTTCTGCTCTCCTGACTTCAGTCCAACTCTAACACACTAATCACACATACATTTTAACATACATACATGCTAGAGTTTCACATATAACACATGATTCTACTTGGGTTCATTACCACAAGTTTAGCTTACACATTATATGTCATTAAACATAAAAAAATATGTAATCATCATGCTTAATACATATGAATCATGTTTAGGAGTAATATAGCTATAACATGACATCTTACTACTTTTGTATCAAAGAAACCAAAGAATCGGTTTTGAGAGTATGCAGAACAAGCTTATTTGCACCCTAAGTATAAATAGAGGTAGCAATTGCGCCATGATAGAAACTTAACTAAGTTCGGGTTATATGGCGATACGCAAGCACCCTAGTACAAATAGGGCAATTTGCACTGCGGGCTCTGCGTCGAGATATAGTAAATAGACTCGCTCGCAATTTAGCAACCCACCATACTAAATCCTTATAACAATTGCTTCTAACATAACCCAACACACTTATAAAGCATATATAACAATAAGAAATATAACTCAAATCAACTAACAACCAATACATGCATAATTCAAGAATCAATCAATGAAACAATTTACCAAAAATTAAGAATGGGAATGGAAGTTATACCTTTGTGGTTCAATTCAGCTGCCCTCTATCAATCTACCCACTCTTAGCAAACTAATTCTCAACAAATTGTAACAAGGAAGGATGATGTCCCATTTATAGGAGGATGATTATCTAGAAAATGCTATTACCTCACAAATCAAACCAAAGGATTTCAAGAATGCACAAGGGTTAAGGGAGAGTTGGTAATCTCAATCATGAATCCCACTCCCCATCCATAATTGATCTAGATTGGTGAGTTTAAGATGAAGAATAGAGTAGGATAGCTAGCTTGTTCACGCGGGAAGAAGTTGGACTCTTATTATGGGACAAGGAGCAAGACTCAGCATTTTGCACAAAAATGAAATGCTACAATTGGTTTATACCACATATACACATAATATAGACTTTGGTTATCAAATAGGTGTACAAAATTCATTTCATATAACATAAGTTATAATGATTTAAAAGGCATATAATGTATTTCCCAATTACAAGATATCTAGTAGTGCACATACATATAATAATATTATTATGCAACTCACATGAATGCAAATAACTCTTACTATATAGTCTATATATATAATATATAGACATATTAATGTATCACCTTGTACTATATAAAATATATAGTTAACTACCATACAATAAAGGTTTACTATATTGCACAAATTAATCAAGTAAACATATAATCACATTATACTCCTTAATTATTATTTATTCATAATAATTATTAATTAACACATTATCAATTAATTACTCATAATTGCAATTAATCAATATGTTCAAATCTTGCCACCATATTCAAATAAATTGAATATTTAATTAAAAATCTTATCAATTCCTTGATATCAAACTCTTAGGGTTAGTCCACTAATTTAAATAAACTATTAGTGACTCCCTTTAATCAATTCGTAACTTCACATAACCACTTAAGGTTTAAATAGGCTCACAAAACTAACTCATAAAAATTAAATCACATTTTAATTAATAAGGAGTTTAAAATTCATGGTCGTTACAGTAAACCACAGATGTACCTCAAGAATATTCCGATATTGAAACTCTGAGGATTTTGAGAAGGAAAGAACAACAGGCTGAGGCAGTTGAAGACAGAGCTACCATGTCTCAGCTGCTGAAGAAAAGTAAACACAATTACAAATCCAAGAGGACCTCTATCTCTTCGATTGTAGAGTCCTTACCGATCATATAGACCAGACTGGACACCACTCCTGAAGGAATGCTGCAACAGCTTCTAAGACTGATCAACCATTCAGAGCTGAAGCTGAAGGAAGTGCTGAGGTTGTGGCTCAGCCTAAAAAATCAAGAAGAAAACTTGTCAAGAAATACATTCTTGTCAATGAAAAGGCCTTAAAGGAGGAAGATAAAAGGATAGCTACAGAAAAGAGGCTATCCGAAGCATGTCAAAAGAACATAGCTCAAATTGAGGGGGAGCTTTCTGAAATTCCTACTCTAGAGAATGCTCTAGCTGAGAAGGATCCATTTGAAATGCAAATGGATGATATAGCTTAAGGGGAGCCTCATGATATTCCTATAACAGAAGAAGCTGATCCTAAAGAAAATGAATTAGCCTCTGAGCAAGAAAGTTAAAAAGAGGTAATTGATGTAGTGGAAACTTCCAAAGAAGATAGTGAAGAAGAAGATGATGAAATAGAAATCATAGCTGTGGGTTGTGATGGGTATAAGAGAGCCAACTACAATCAGTTATTCTCCTATCTACCCATGATGCCTTTCCACAGAGGTCAAATTCTCAACTGCTGGGATCACATGTTCTGGAGTTTCAAAGCATATCCAGCAATCTCAATGCTAGCTCATGGATTTCCAGGCAACTTTAACTTTGCCAAAAAGCTGATCACAAATGGCCCCTCTTCAAAGAATGGGCATGAGGTACAATCTATCCCAATCTCCTTCAGAAGTAATCACTGTCCACCATCATTATTCAACCAATTCTATGAACTGCCTAGATGGTTGGAAGTAATTCTACATCCACTTAATCAATTCCTAGTTACAAAATCCCAACATTTTGTAACTGATGAACCAAATTTGCTCAACTTTACTTTGATCCAATCTCCTACCATCTCTACGATTACTGACTCAAGCTCAATCGTAGAGTCACACACTCAAATCATAGAGTCACCTCCTCAAGAAGCCCAAACACCAGCCCCTCCATCAGATATTCCTTCCTCATCCTCAAATGAATATTTCAACCTTGATCTTGCTCTTTACAACCTGTAAGATCAATACACAAGGGCCCCTCCTCCACATAGTCTGCAACTCATTGAACTTATTTCAGATCTGCCTACCAAAATTGAGTTGTTAGAAGCGTCCAAGAAAGTGACCAAAGACATAGAAGACAATCTTGAAGATCACACTAAACTCGTTCAAATGAGACTGGCGAATATGATCAATGCTGCCAATGCTCTCCCGGGCACTCTAAGTTTTGAACTCATAAAGAGACTAAGGGAAATCATAAAAGAGATGCTTCAGAGCATAAATGACCGCAATCAGATCCATTTCCAAGCTGCTAAAAGACATAGGGATGCTGTTCTGATCTTATAGAAGACTTAGGAATGTCAGAACAACCTGATGATGAACAACATCACAAGTCTACAAACTGCATTAAAAGAATTTCAAGAATTCTCCATGGGCCAAATGAAACAGACCGACAATATTCTGGCCATCCTCCAACAAAGGGAAGCTCGATCTGATGCTCTCATTAAAGAGAACTGTGAAGACATTGCTCAATCCCAAAGTCAGCTCAACGAGTTTGTTCAATGCATGACTCGCCTATTCGAAGACATTCGAACCCTTGATGCTGACATAAAGGGGGAGAATAATGGGAGAGGAGATCAAGGCAATGGCAGAGGCAGAGGAACATTTTTAGTTCAATCTTCAAGAAGTCCTCCTCTAAGGAACCATCAGACTCCACGATCTGGCCATCACACTCAACGATCTGATCAGTAGCCAATTATCATGGCTCATCCATTAAGGACTCAAGAGCCTACTCCCAGCTCACAAGAAGTGACCACCACAGGCCTAAGAATGCCAATTGGAGATCTTGGATTCATGAATAGGCATGATCACAATGAAAGACTAAGTCAAAATGAGCTGGAAGAAATAGCAAGGAGAGATGAAGCAAGCAGGAAAAGAAGAGCTGAGGAGTATGCCAATCCACCACGAAGCAAAAGGCTGAAGAAACAGAGCTAAGTTGAAATTTAAAACTCCTATTTGATGTAATTGAACTTAAATGTAATATCTATCTTCAAACATCAATAAATTCATGCTTATTCTCTAGAAGTTTCAGCTGCTCACTAAAACACTAAGCCATATTTACTTTCTAGCAACTGCATCTAGAAATTGATAATCATGATACAAATCTCCTTGGTTATGTCAACATCAAATAGGGGGAGATTGTTGGGAGATTGCATATTTATAATTTGAAGTTGAAATTTAATTATCATGATTATATGTAAAGTCCTTAAAAGGATGCATGTACAAGGACTTCGTGATAGATCAAACTTGTTAGGTTGATCTGGTCTTTAAATGTTTATCATTCTATAAATGAATATATAGAAGAAAAGATCAAAGCAATTAGGTTGATCTATATCTTGAGATGTAATAGATAGGGTTCAACTAAATCGTAGTCTATCGAGCTGATCAAAGAAATTACAGGAGCCAAGGCAGAATCGTAAAGCATCGAGGATCGTAGTCTGTCTTCCTTGAAGGGCCTCTCCGAAAATCGTAGAGTGGTCCAAATTTTTTCCGAGCCAACTCAAAGATCGTAGTGTGTGCTCAAAAATATAGAGTCTACTAGACAAGCAAGTGAAGATCGTAGTGTGCCAAGCCCTTAAGAGAAATCATAGTGCTTTTGTTTGCTAAGTAACGGATCAAGCATCAAGGTGGCAAGACACCACGATCAAAATCATAGAGCATCATATGTCCATGTCAGAAGCATCGAACCTTGCACATTTGTTTATAGATAAATCCCAACAAATGTGGAAAAGGTTATAAATGTTGAAGTCTTCGCTAGTCCTAATGACACAGAAGATATCCTTAGTATACAACAAAAAAATGTATTGAAGAAGCTAAGGAAAGTACCATGGGACAGAGTCAAACATCTTTTCAGATGTTAGGTGAGATGGCAGTCTACTGTGCCAGTGGGCCAGAATACAAATCAGAAGATGTACAGAAAAGTCTCTATCAAAGTTTAGAAATTTCAAATGCCTTAAATGATTCAACGGATTTCCTCAACGGATACATTTCAAGGATCATATATATGCAAAACATCTGCAGATGAAAAAGTAAGCAAGCATTAAACAAAACGCTGAAGAACTCTAAACTCTCAACTCTACGATCTGAAAAAGAGAAAACTTGCTCAGCTACTCAGTTCGTTCGAACAAGATCTTAACAACAACTGAGTAGCACCAATCAAGAACTTATCAACTACCAACCATTGAAAGTAAGAAGTTCCAAGTCAGAAGGACTTGAAGAGTTCTAAGTGAACTGTGAAGAACCAAGTCTGCTGGACTTGAAGAGTTTAAGAGTGAACTAAGAAGTGCCTAGACTGCTGGTCAAGAAGGAATCTGTGAGATTCAGAAAGTGTAAAAGATTTCCTTAGTGGATTTCCTACTCAAGGAGTAGAAGAGTGGACTAGGAACTTTAAGTGCTCTGAACCATTTAAAACTGCCGTGTCTATTACATTCTTGCTATAACTGCTATAACTGTCATAACTATCTCACTCCCATTAATTCACCATATCTAAGAGGGAGTTCAAACAAATATTAATTCTGTTGTGTTTAAATAATTAACAAAACTAACAAAAAAGTATTTCGAAAAGAATTTTAAAATATCTATGCGACCCCCCCCCCCCCCCTCCTTCTAGACTAGATAACTATTGTGCCTCCGGGAACTAACACGATACTGAAGGGTTACTAAGATTCGAGGGAAGAATTTGGGTTCCAGTAGTACTAGATATTAAGGAAGAAATCTTGAACGAAGCTCATAACTCAAGATGCTCATCCTCGATTCTCCCGGGAAGTACGAAGATGTATCAAGATTTACGACGACACTTTTGGTGGCCAAACATGAAAAGAGATGTCATAGAATGTGTTGAGAGATGCTTGAAATGTCAAAGAGTCAAGGCCGAGCATAAAAAGCCAAGCGGATTACATCAATCATTGGAAGTACCAGAATGGAAGTGGGAACACATCACAATAGATTTTATGGTAGGTCTTCCAATTACTCAGAAAGGATATGACACAATTTGGGTGATAGTGGACAGACTAACAAAATCAGCACACTTTTTGCCAATAAAGATTAGATTCAATCTTGATCAGTTGGCAAAGTTGTACGTTAAAGAGATCGTTTTGAGACATGGAGTTCCAATATCAATTGTGTCAGATAAAGATCCACGATTCATGTCATACTTCTAGAAGAGACTATAAGAATGCATGGGAACACGGTTGAGAATAAGTACGACATATCATCCTTAAACAGATGGCCAAAGCGAACGAACAATCAAGACGTTGGAAGATATGCTTAGAGCTTGCATCATGGATTTCAACGGAAGTTGGGATGAACATTTACCATTGCTAGAATTTGCCTACAATAATAGTTACCACACAAGCATCGACATGCCGTCTTATGAAGCATTATACGATAGAAAGTGCAGAACTCCACTGTGCTGGGATGTAGTCGGTGAATGTTAACTTTTAGGACCAGAACTAGTATAGCAAACTACTGAGGTTGTTAAACTCATCAAGACAAGATTGGTAGCTGCTCAAGACAGACAGAAGAAGTATGCTGATCAACACAGACAAGAGCATGAATTCGACGTATGAAATTTCGTGTTCTTAAAAGTTTCTGCTTGGAAGGGGAAAATCCATTTTTTGTAAAAAGGGAAAGCTAAGCCCGAGGTTTATCGGACCCTTTCAAGTGCTGCGAAGAGTAGGAGAAGTGGCTTATGATGTAGCTCTACCTCCAGAGTTGGAACACGTTCATAATGCTTTTCATGTTTCGGTGTTACGACCGTATAAACCCGATTACAAGCGTGTAATCGAGAACAAACCATTGTAGTTCGATAAGACTTGTCTTATGAAGAGGTTCCTATCTAGATAGTTGACATGAAAGAACAAGTGCTCAAGAATAAGGTGATACCTTCTCTGAAGGTTATATGGACAAACCACAATGTCGAAGTGGCTATGTGGGAACTCAAAGCGAAAATGATGAAGAATTACCCTGAGTTATTTGTTTAATCTGTGTCTTCGATTCTGGGGACAAAATCTTTGTAAGGAGGGAAGAATGTGACGAATGATTTGTTTGAGTTGTGATTTCGGGGACAGAATCCTTGTAAGGAGGGAAGGATGTAACAATCCAGAATTTTAAATTATAAATTTAAATATTTATTGAATTATATAAATATTTAATGGATGTATTTATTGTTGAATAAATGTTTGTTTAATTTGATTTGATTTGATTTGGTTAATTATTTGTTAAATAAATAATTAATGAGTTAAGGAAATTAATTATAATGAGATAATATTCTAATTTAATTTAATAATTAAATTAGAGAGTTGATAGGATTAAATGGATTATTATAATATTTTTAATTTAATTTGTTAATAAAAGTGTGACAATAAACTATGCTATAAATGGGTTATTAAAATAAATTAAAGGAGTTTAATTTAGTTTTTCCAAACAAGGCTTAAAGATATTAAGTCTTTAATTTTTAAAGAGATTTTCCAAACATAGCCTTATGACTTTTAAATTTTGAATTTTAAATTTTAATAAATAAAATAAATAATAAAAAAAATATATTTATAACTTATACGTTTATATGCGGTAACTGATATATTAAGTGTGCGTATTATTATTACCTATCAATTTCTTTTATTTTACGCATATTGGGTGTAAACACTCAAAAATTTCTGCACACCTGTTACTAACATTGCAGGAGGGCAGATTCATCTTTTAGAGATAACCCTTGAAGACAGCTCACATCCATTCCGGATACCACTGAAAGTTCGGGCCTCAACCCCTGCAACAAACACCGGAGTATCGGCCCAACCCTGAGATAACCTTGAAGTTTCATCCTTGGAGATAACCCCAAGGAATGTCGTTACAGTTCCGGCGATAACTCCAAAAATGCTTCTTTCAAATGCATGCAATCAACTTTAACCTCGGAACTCCCGCCGAGGCACTCATTCCAAAGACCCAGAGATAACACCGGGAAGACAGGCACACTTAAAGATGACCCTGAGGAATTCAATTACTTGCAGTAGTCCAATCTCAGAGATAAGCTTGAGTAACGTCTGCTTTATCAGCCCAAACCAGAGATAACCCCGGTGAGGGGCATAATCGTCATCTTGCCACCTCAACCCCACATTGCGCCGTCTCAACATCTGATACATACATTTCTACACAATAATGTTTCACAAGAGCCAATGAGTTCTGTGACGCCCCCAAAATAGGTATACATCACCTATTCTGAGTCGTCAAATACATGATACAAAATACAAATACAAACTTAATTATACAAACATCGTATCATATATGACAAAACATAGCTGAGAGTTTAAACAGGAATATTTCCTTCTAGACAATATCCACTCCCAAATAGAGTCCTCATTACATTTATTATCACACTATTTTATAGAATAATGAAGACTACTAATACACCATCTCGGACCATCACTCTGTTCCTCGACTAGATAATGCAGAATAACTTATTATTAGTCTTCAACAATGTTAAACTAATAAAATACAATATACATCAAGTTTAAGTGCAGCGTAATAAGCAATCCATTAGAAGAGTCAAGTAGAGCATGATATCTACTATCTTCTATGATTTAAAATGTTTTCATCAATTTTTATCGTTGAGACTCATCTTAATAAATAAACCACATCATCGAGTCATCCCTGCACTACGGGCCAAGGATATTCATTAACTCATCAATCGTCATGACTATACCGATTAATCCCTGGTCATAATCATACCAAAAACTGTCCATCAATGCACTACAGGCCACTGAGGGCTTTTACCACATCATTTATAACATTACAGGTCATGATTATATCGAATAATCCCTGGTCATAATCATACCAAGTCCATCTATGCACGTAAGCCAAAGATGACTTTCATCACAATATAAGCATGAGGATTATGACAATGACATAATAATTCAATAAAACAAGTTCAAGAATAAATTTATCCAGGAACCAATAACGTCCAAATTGTTAACATGATACTTCTTTGTGGAGTAAAATTTAAGAATACTCAGAAGAATATTTTCATGAAAAAATACTGAATGAAGCGCAATTATCTAGGATATTCCACTAATTTCATGGAGTATAAAAGTCAAAACTTTAACCAACTCAGTATAATAAGGAATGGAATAACAAAAGAAATCACCAGGCATGTGATAGACCACACAGACAGGTTATTCCAACGGAATAATAAATAATGGAACCAAGCCATGCGTAAACGCACAGACAAGATATTCCAACAAAATAATAAATAACAGAACTAGGTCATGCGTAAACGCACCGACAGGATGTTCCAACAAAATAATAAAGAATGGAATAACAGAAGAATTTCACCATGTATGTGGTACTTCGCATAGACATGTTATTCCAACATAATAATAAAGAATGCAATAACAGAAGAATTTCACCAAGTATAGGGTAAACCGCGTATATAGGTTATTCCAACAGAATAATAAAGAATGGAATAATGTAAGAATTTCACCATGTATAGGGTAGGCAGTAGATACAAAAGTTATTCCAATGTAATAATAAAGAATGGAATAATGTAAGAATTTCACCAATTATAGGGTAGACCGCGTATACAAGTTATTCCAACAGAATAATAAAGAATGGAATAACAGAAGTTCTCTTCATGAATATGAAAGAAATAATACCCCTTACCTTAGAAGAAACTGGATATAGGAGTAGTGATGTAGCAGAATACTTTAGGTATTTCTCTCTATAGTTTCTCTCTCTAGAGTTTCAGTGAATTCGTAAGAAATAATGAAGGAATGAGCTTCTATTTATAAGAGTATGGACTGAATAGTAACTAATTCATGAACGGTCCAGATTGATTTACTTTTAAACGGACGGTCCATAATGATTTACTATGCAGTATTAATAAAATATTCTAATAAAGCAAAATCTTTTAAATAAAATATAATATATTCTATTTATAATCTAATAAAACGAATAACTTTATAAATGTATTCGATTTTATATAAAAAGATTTTACTATGCAAACACTATGCATAATAGAATATTATATATTCTATTTATAGTCTAATAAAATAAATAACTTTATAAAAGTATTTTGTGTTATATAAAAAGATTTTACTATGCAAACACTATGCATAATAGAATATTATATATTCTATTTATAGTCTAATAAAACAAATAACTTAGTATTATGTTTTATATAAAAAGTTTTCTATATTATTACATTTATAATAATAATAAAACAAAACTTATCACCTTTCTTATAATTCACAATATTAATCGATCAGGTCATTCCCAGGAAAGAGGGGGCTTTCCAATAAGGATTTCTCCCTATTGGCACGCAATTAGGTGACTAAACATCTCCTTGGCAGAACTTCTAGACATTGTTAATATTGCAAATAATAATATTAATAACTTTGTAATCTCAATTATTGATTTAATAATATAGAAAATATCGACAATAATTGAATTAAATAACGTGAGATACTATGCAACAATTACTGTAGCAATAATTGAACAAAACTGAGTGACTTCTCACGTAAGAATCAATAATCAATATCGTGTGCTACTATGGAACCACGTGTATTACTGTACTTTTAACATCGGGTGTTTTAACAGTTAACGGTAAAACATCCTCCGTTATTTTCATAAAATATTTTTTTTATCATTTTCTCATTCCGACAATAATTCTGTCGCGGGGTCCACCAATGATTGTGTCGTTGTACGAATATTCCCTATTAAAATGAATATTCCCCGACCAATCGAATATTATATAACAACTTGCGTACTTCACAAAATTTATAAATATTACCCACAAATATAACATTATATCAAATTCATTCCATAATATTAAAAATGATAATCATAGAAAAATTATCGTTATTCATAAAAGTTGGGGTCTTACAACCTCCCCTTTTTATGAAATTTTTCTCTCGAAATTAGGGTACATACCTTGTATGTCGAAGAGGTAAGGATACCTTGATTTCATTTCAGATTCTAACTCCCAGGTCATTTCCTCAAGATCGTGGTTCCTCCACAAAACTTTGACTTGAGGTAACCTTGGAGCGTAAAATATGTTCCTTCTTATCCAAGATTTGAATAGGAACTTCTTCGAACGTTAAATCTTCTGCTATTTCGTTCGGTTCTAACTCAATAATGTGGTTAGGGTCTTGCACATATTTACGTAATATGGATATTTAAAAAACGTTATGAACACGAGATATACTTGGCGGTAAAGCGAGTCTATAGGCCACAGTTCCTACTCGATCGAGGATTAAAAATGGGCCAATGAATCGAGGATTAAGTTTTCCTCTCTTTCCAAATCTTGTAACTCCTTTCCATGGAGCAACACGTAATAACACATGATCTCGTATATCGAATTCCACGTCCTTTCGGTGAAGATCAACATAACTCTTTTGTTGATCTTGTGAGATTTTTATACGTTGTCGGATCGTTTGAATCTTTTCCTTAGTCATACGTACCAACTCCGGTCCCAACAACGTTGCTTCACCTACCTCATCCCAGCATACTGGAGAATGACACTTTCTTCCATACAACGCCTAAAATGGAGCCATGCCAATACTTGCTCGATATATTTTGTTGTTGTAGGAAAACTCACCAACCAGATTTAACTTGTCCCAACTCCCCTTGAAGTTAAGGACACAGAGTCTTAATAAATCTTCAAGAGTTTAAATAGTCCTCTCTGATTGTCCGTCCGTCTGAGGATGATATGCCGAACTAAATTGTAAATTTGTGCCCATAGCTTTTTACAAACTAACCCAAAATCTTGAAGTGAATCTTGGGTCTCGATCAAAAACTATGGATAGTAGCATACCATGCAATCTTAAAACCTTGTTTATGTACATACGAGCAAGATGTTCAAGTGTATAAGTTTCTTGTATAGGTAAGAAGTGAGCAGACTTGGTCAATCTATCAACAATGACCCAAATTGCATCTATGCCTTAAGAAACCTTGGGAAGACCAGTAACGAAATCCATGGTAATGTGCTCTCACTTCCATTTTGGAATTTCAAGTGGTTGCAATGGACCTTTTGGTACTTGATGCTCCGCCTTGACTCGTTGACAAGTTAGACACCTTGAGATAAACAACGTTATCTCTCTCTTCATATTGCTCCACCAAAATGTATGATGAAGATCACGATACATTTTGGTACTACCAGGATGGATTGCAAACGGTGTGTTGTGTGCCTCCATCATGATTTTATACTTTAAATCAGGGTCGTTAGGAACATAAAGTATGGAGTTGACTCGAAGTATTCCTTCTTCATCAATTCTTGCTTCCAGCATAGCACCTTCTTGCACTTTCTTCCTCATACGCATCAGCTCCAGGTCTGTAGCTTGAGCAGCTTTAACTTTATCAATTAAGGTCAGTTCTACTCGTATATTCGCCATCATCACATGGGTCTCTAGAGTCTTTAACTCTATCTCCATCCTTTGCAAGTCACACAAAATGGGCCTTTGCATTGACAATATCGCACCCGTACCTGCATATGATCTTCTACTCAATGTGTCAGCTACCACGTTAGCTTTTTCAGGATGGTATTAGATGGTATGATCATAATCTTTCAACAGTTCAAGCCAACGTCGTTGTTGCATGTTGATTTCCTTTTGAGTGAAGAAATATTTGAGGCTTTTATGATCCGTAAATATCTCCACTTTCTCCCCATACAAGTAATGCCTCCAAATTTTAAGTGCGAAGACAACAACTGCCAACTCTAGATCATGAGTAGGATAATTCCTCTCATATTCTTTGAGTTGTCGAGAGGCATAGACTATAACTTTCCCGTGTTGCATGAGAACAACTCCTAACCCTTTGCCCAAAGCATCACTGTAGATGACAAATCCTTTCGAGCCAGATGGTATTATCAGAACAGGTGCTGAAATGAGTCTCCTCTTGAGTTCTTGAAAACTCTTCCCACATTCCTCACTCCAACCGAATTTTGTATCTTTTCGAGTCAGCTGAGTTAGTGGAGTAGCGATTCAAGAAAATCCTTCCACGAATCTCCGATAATAACTAGCTAAACCGAGAAAGCTACGTACTTCGGTCACTGATTTAGGTTGCTCCCAGCTTTGAATTGCTTCAATCTTTGCCGGGTCAACAGATATTCCATGAATTGATACTACGTGCCCAAGGAATGCTACTTCTTCAAGCCAGAACTAGCATTTCTTCAACTTGGCATAAAGCTTGTTTTCACGAAGCTTTTGGAGTATCAGCCTCAAGTGTTTCTCATGATCTTCACGGCTTTTGGAATATATGAGAATGTAATCAATAAAGACAACCACAAAGTGATCCAAATATTCCTTGAATACTCAGTTCATCATATCCATGAAGGCAGCATGAGCATTAATCAATCCAAAAGACATGACTAGGAATTCATAATGCTCGTACCGAGTTCTAAAAGCCGTCTTTGGAATGTCATCGGTTCTAATCTTCAATTGGTGATATCCAGAACGAAGATCAATCTTTGAAAAGAATTTGGCTCCTTGTAACTGGTCAAACATGTCATCAATGCGAGGCAACGGGTACCTATTTTTAATGGTGACATGATTTAACTCCCGAGAATCAATAAAAAGTCGCATACTTCCATCTTTCTTCTTTACGAATAGAGCAGAGCCCCTAAGGAGAAGTACTAGGGCCTAATAAAGCCAATGTCTAACAATTCCCTACGGTTGGGTCTTTAACTCCTGAAGTTCAATAGGAGCCATTCGATATGGGGCTTTGGAAATGGGTTCTGTATCAGGTTCAAGGTCGATACAAAATTCAATTTCACGCTCTAGGGGTAGGCCAGGAAGTTCTTCAGGGAATACGTCAGGAAATTTATTAACAATAGAAATATCATTCAAAATTGACGTATTTTTGTTTAGATCCGTGACATGAGCTAAGAAAGATTGACATCCGTTTTTCAATAAATGAATAACTTTATGGCTTGAGATGACAGTGATTGATTTTAATGGTTTGGTTGCTTGAATTCGCATAATAGGTTGGTTAGGAATATGAAAGTTAACAACCTTATGAAAATAATCAATTTTTTCATGATGAGTAGTTAACCAATCAATCCCTAGAATCATATCAAATGCAAGTATTTTCAAATAAATAAGATCGTCAGGTAACGTACGGTTACCGATTTGAATCAAACAAGACTTATAAACCGTGGTGTAATGAAGGTTTCTCCCAATGGAGTTTCAACAGATAAGTCAAAGTCTAATTTCTCCGGAGTCAAATTTAAACCTTGAGCGCAAGTAGGAGAAATAAAGGAATGGGTAGAACCGGTATCAAATAAAGTATAAACTTCGCTAGAGTTTATGATTAGCTTACCCGTGATCACCTCGTTCGGATTCTTCACTTTTTGGGAGGTTACGGAAAACGCTCTCCCTTGAACTACCGATTTTGTCTTGTTTGGGACACCCTTGGATACCTCCAACCCAGCTGGACTTGACTTTGGTGCATGACAAAATCAGGCTAGGTGATCTTCTTTTCCACAATTGTAACATGCTTTGGACTGCATCGTGCAGTTTGGACTTATGTGTCCTTCCCCTCCACATTTGTAAAATACGATCGGCGGTCGTTCTCCTTCCTTAACAACAGGTGTTGGTGCTGACGTCTTTCCATCATTATTGAATCTTCTCTTCTTGAAATGTCCACTCTTATTGTCATGGCCATGATTACCACTAAAATGATTACCATTTCTAGCATGTTGATTCCCTCCACGTTTGTTGTCACCGCTTTGATGACTGCTACCACTAGTATTATCGACTTGCCGGCTGCTCTTTCTTGGTTGGGTTGACTCATTATCGCGCTCTAATAACTGAGCGCTATTCACAACATCTGAATACAAACACAGTTTATGAGAGATAAGGTATTGGCGTATCTCGGGTTTCAAACCTCTTAGAAACATCTGTGTCATTCTCTCCTCATTATCAACTAAGTGGGACACAAACCGAGACAACTTGGCAAACTTAGCTTCGTATTGTGCCACGGTCATATTGTTTTGCTCAAGCTTGATGAACTCTACCTCCTTCATGTGACGAATACTTTCAGGAAAGTACTTGTCGTTGAACAGCTCTTGGAACTTCTCCCAAGACATCTTTAGTGCGACAGGATGAGTACGCTTTGCAGATTCCCACCAGTAATCTGCGTCTGCTCGCAACATGAAGGTGGCAAAGGGAAACTTTTGCTCCTCGGAGCATCCCAAGACATCAAATATCTTGTTGATTTGCTTTATCCATGTCTCTACCTTAAGTGGTTTTAGCTCTCCAAAAAACTCTAATGGTCCTAATTCCTTGAACTGCTTAGCAGTGACCGTCCGAGAGTTATCAGTGTTTTCACTAGCATTTTGGACAGGAGCCGCCTTCGCCTGATGTTGCATGAAATGCATAAAACCTCTGAACATCCCATCGTTCATCATTTGATCGTTGTTGTTTACTTGAGGATTATTGTCTTCCTGTTGCACATTATCCTGGGTATTAATCTGTGGTGACTCAACGGTCTCATGTGCTCCATTGCCTTTTCTCAATATTTTTGGATGCCCTTTTCAAATACTGCCACAAAACAAGGGTTAATTAACATATCACATATTATCCCTATACTCTGACCGACTAATTAAATACCAAATAAACTTAGGTAGGTCATACTAGCGAAAGAATTCCCCGTCTCTCCCCTCCTAGTTCTTGTCTCACATCTCAGCCAGGGATCATATCCCTAAGCTTTGATACCAACTGTGACGCCCTCAAAATAGGTATACATCAACTATTCTGAGTCACCAAATACATGGTATAAAATACAAATACAAACTTAATTATACAAACATCGTGTAATATACGACAAAACATAGCTGAGAGTTTAAACAGGAATATTGCCTTCTAGACAATATCCACTCTCAAATAGAGTCCTCATTACATTTATTGTCACACTATTTTATAGAATAGTGAGGACTACTAATACACCATCTCGGACCATCACTCCGTTCCTTGACTAGTCCCGGCTACGTTCTCATTTCCTGAAGAGAACAATAAATGCAAAAGGGTGAGCTCAACTAGCCCAATAAGAAATATTATGACTAAGATAATGCATAATAACTTATCATTAGTCTTCAACAATGTTAAACTAAAATACAATAGACATCAAGTTTAACTGCAGCAGAATAAGTAATCCATTAGAAGAGTCAAGTAGAGCATGATATCTACTATCTTCTATGATTTAAAATGTTTTCATCAATTTTTGTCGCTGAGACTCAGCTTAATAAATAAACCACATCATCGAGTCATCCCTGCACTACGGGCCAAGGATATTCATTAAATCATCAATGGCCATGACTATACCGAATAATCCCTTGTCATAATCATACCAAAAACTGTCCATCAATGCACTACATGCCACTGAGGGCTTTTACCACATCATTTATAACATTATAGGTAATGATTATACCGAATAATCCCTGGTTATAATCATACCAAGTCCATCTATGCACGTAAGCCAAAGATGACTTTCATCACAATATAAGCATGAGGATGATGACAATGACATAATAATTCAATAAAACAAGTTCAAGAATAAATTTATCTAGGAACCGATAACGTCAAAATTGTCAACATGATACTTCTTTGTGGAGTAAAATTTAAGAATGCTCAGAAGAATATTTTCATGAAAAGATACTGGATGAAGCGCAATTATCAAAGATATTCTACTAATTTCATGGAGTATAAAAGCCAAAACTTTAACCAACTGAGTATAATAAGGAATGAAATAACAAAAGAAATCACCAGGCATGCGATGTAACCGCATGCATAAAAGTTATTACAATGGAATAATAAATAATGGAACTAAAGTTAGCGAACGCACGTGCATGTGATATTCCGACGCGAATAATAAATAATGTAACCGTGTCATGCATAAACGCATCGGCTATGGGATGTTCCAATGTAATAATAAAGAATGGAATAACATAAGAATTTCACCATGTATGTGGTAGTTCGCATAGACATGTTATTCCAACATAATAATAAAGAATGCAATAATAGAAGAATTTCACCAAGTATAGGGTAGACCACGTATATAGGTTATTCCAACTGAATAATAAAGAATGAAATAATGTAAGAATTTCACCAAGTATAGGGTAGAATGGCAGATACAAAGTTATTCCAATGTAATAATAAAGAATGGAACAAATGTAAGAATTTCACCATGTATGAGGTACTTCAGATAAACAAATTATTCCAACATAATAATAAAGAATGGAATAATGTAAGAATTTCACCAAGTATAGGGTAGATCACAGATATAAAAGTTATTCCAACAGAATAATAAAGAATGGAATAACAGAAGTTCTCTTCATGAATACGAAATAAATAATACCCCTTACCTTAGAAGAAACTGGATATAGGAGTAGTGAAGTAGCAGAATATTTTTCTTCTTTCTCTCTATAATTTCTCTCTCTAGAGTTTCAGTGAATTCGTAAGAAATAATGAAGGAATGATCTTCTATTTATAGGAAAATGGACTGAATAGTAACTAATTCATGAATGGTCCAGATTGATTTACTTTTAAACGGACGGTCCATATTAATTTACTATGCAGTATTAATAAAATATTCTAATAAAACAAAATCTTTTAAATAAAATATAATATATTCTATTTATAATCTAATAAAATGAATAAGTTTATAAAAGTATTACATTTTTTATATAAAAGATTTTACTATGCAAACACTATGCATAATAGAATATTATATATTCTATTTATAGTCTAATAAAATAAATAACTTTATAAAAGTATTTTGTGTTATATAAAAAGATTTTACTATGCAAACACTATGCATAATAGAATATTATATATTCTATTTATAGTCTAATAAAACAAATAACTTAGTATTCATTTTTATATAAAAGTTTTCTATTTTATTACATTTATAATAATAATAAAACAAAACTTATCACCTTTCTTATAATTCACAATATTAATCGATCGTGTCGCTCCCTGTGAAAGAGGGGCTTTCAATAAGGATTTCTCCCTATTCGCACGCAATTAGGTGACTAAACATCTCCTCGCGTAACTTCTAGACATTGTTAATATTGCAAATAATAATATTAATAACTTTGTAATCTCAATTATTGATTTAATAATATATAAAATATCGACAATAATTGAATCAAATAACGTGAGATACTATGCAACAATTATCGTGAGCAATAATTGAACAAAACCGAGTGACTTCTCACGTAAGCATCAATAATCCATACCACATTGCTACTATGCAACCATGCGATATCGCATTTTTTAACAATCGGTGTTTCAACAGTTAACGGTAAAACTTCCGTCGTTATTTTCATAAAATATTTTTTTATCGTTTTCTCAATCCGACAATAATTCCGTTGCGGGGTCCACCAATGATTGTGTCGTTGTACGAATATTCCTTGTTAAAATGAATATTCTCCGACCAATCAAATATTATATAACAACTTGCGTACTTCACAAATTTATAAATATTACCCACAACTATAACATTATATGAAATTCATTCCATAATATTAAAAATGATAATCATAGAAAAATCATCTTTATTCATAAAAGTTGGGGTCTTACAAGTTCCAATCTCGAGTTACTATTACGCAGGGAAGCACACTAGATAGAATTTGAAGCTTGAAGACCATGGGCATGGTCCCCTCTTCCTGACTTCGTACAACCTCTAATCCCATGTCATTGCATAACTCTCGACAAAAACGGTCCGAGAAAGGTCTTGTACACCTCATTCGGATGCTCAAATTGAAGTTCTGTAAGTTTGAGTGGACATCACAGTGAACGAGTGCACGTACCTCGAGATGGCAGGAGGACGCTGAAGCTCGGGGCACTCTCGGGCACCTTTAGTGCATTCTGCGGCAGTACCAGTAGTGCACTGTACCACCAAATTTATAAATATAGAGCATGGGGTGGCCATATTCAAGAGAAAAAAGGCGAGCCAGCCTTATCAAATTTGCTCTGTACACACCCTATATTGAGTGTTTTCTCATTTTAAACACTTGTTAGCTCACATATAGCTATATTTTTACTGATGGGAGTCGAGTGTTCATCCACTTAGAGTCATAGAAGTCTTCTTTGGCAGCCTAATGTAAGCCTTCTTACACTCTATAAAGCCTTTCTCTTCATCTTTGCACACACTATTCTTCACATTGAGAGTCATGTTGTGTGTGTATGCCCGGACTTCGATCCGTGGTTTTCCTTTTTTTCTGTATAAATATATTTATATATGTATATATTTATATATATGGACTAACATTATCGAGTTATGCCTCGATTGAGCCTAGACTTATGTCTGGAGCGTTTACTTACTTATATATATATATATATATATATATATAAATTGTTGTCGGATTATGGCCGATGAGCCTGTATTTTATATCTGGAGCGTTTACTGCTTTTATATATATATATATATGAACTGTTGTCGAACTCTGTTCGATGAGCCTGGAATTTATATCCGGAGCGTTTACTGCTTATATATGTATATATATATATATATATATATATATATATATATATAGCGACAAATCGATGAAATGATAAATCGAGCCAGGATTGAGAAACATACTGTGCATTTACCGCTTATATATATATATATATATATATATATATATATATATATATATTTGTCAGGCCTGGAGTTTACTTTGTGGCCTTTTACTGCTTTATTTACATTTCGTCCCGGTTGGAGTTTACTTCGTGGCGGTTGATCGTTTTTACTACATTCTTTACATTCAGTCCCGCCTGGAGTTTACTTCGTGGCGGTTGATCGTATTTACTACTTTATTTACATTTCTGATCCCCCATGGAGGTGCTTTGTGGTGGTTGATCATGTCTCTCTATATATATTTACCGCTTTTATATATTTACATTTCTGATCCCCCATAGAGGTACTTCGTGGTTGTTGATCATGTCTGTATATATATATTTACAACTTTTATATATATATATATATATATATATATAACGACTTATTTCTTTTTATATAAACTACGGCATCAAGTGAGCCTAAGAATCATGTGATCACAGATTCAGTTCATTAAATCTAGATTCGGTTCCCGTGATGGATATTTTCAGTTGTAAGCAGCTTGTAAATTATTCACGGTGTTTGAATTTTCTTAGATGGCTTTCATACCCATGAGGATTTTGGCACTGCTATATATTATTTTCTCAAAGATGCTTCACATCTCAAAAATAAAAGCAATCAAGCTGAACATTTAATAATAAAATGGAAGTATGAAAAGGTCTCAATTACTGTGACGCCCCCAAATTAGGGTATCTTCCAACCCGACATATGGTGCTCCACTATACTAATATCTATACAATCATTCCATTGAAATACAACAAAATGAAGGTACTTACTATCTTCTTATTACAATCAAAGTATATTCCTCCCCAACTTCATTAACTGATTACATCATTCATTGTTCATAATGTATAATACATACAAACATACTAATCTATTACACGATGGTTAAGCATCCATCTTAGCTTTTCCCTTATCTCTCTTAGCATTCTCAGTACGTTCATCCTTAACTGCAGTCATATAATTCACGCAAGAAGTGAGCATAACAAGCTCAACAAGTTTTAACAAAGGATAACAATAATACCACATTCGTGAATTATATGACAATTCCTACATAACTGAACAAATAATTATGAAGTATTATGAAACAATAATACTTTAACATCTCATATCATCAATTCCCAAAGTATAGAGTGGATTAGGAATTCGAAATTCGATAGACCATGAACGATAACTACGTTTTTCATACTTGAAAAGGATATCACAAAGACTAAGGTCGTACATCCGCATTACTTACGAGCACTTCTAGGTGATCAGCCTATAGTACTCTATGTTGATCAACACTCATTCATTAAACATATTTACGTTTAACATTTGGCAAAGTCACGTGCCCATCGAATAATCGATGAAAAATACTTTTGTTTGTTTATAGACAAACCTTACCTTCACATCTGTACAAATTACTTGGCATAGGATAGCGTTAACATTTCTATATAGAAAGATATGAATATCAATCAATCTATATACTACAAGTAGTCTAGCCGAATTAAATCTGGCATCAACCCTTTCTTTGAAACCAGTCGTGCAATTCAATTCAACGAATCACATAAAACTTGGCTAACTTGAAAGTTAGACAAGCGTTAAGAAAACATGCCTTTCAGCGTCTTCAAATAACTTAATCGACTGACCACAACCTTTACAGAATCTACATGATATATTCATATAGCACACTGTAATTAGCTATTAAACAAATGTTCACATTGTTTCTACCAACTTCTTTCTCTTCTATGTCTTAGTTAACTTAATATTAATAATAAAGTCAACTCGACTTACTACCCTTCATCCCGACTTATTAACCAACTGACGTTATTAATCGGACTCGAACGTCGTTGATAAAGTACCGAGTTTGTTCATCATTCAAAACTTATTAACATAAATCAAATTCCTAAATTCAATACCATATACCTTAGTATAGGTAGTTTAGGAATAGTTTCAATACACTTATGAAGTGTACAAACATTACCCATATAGATCTATGAACAATTGAAGTTCAAAACCTAAGTTCTTTATCAAAAGCCTCCGCACTTCGCGCAGCATGGTCTTCTTAAGATTAGATCGGCAATCGCACGCCATGGTTAGCGATGTCTCAGGTTCCGGTCTTTATACTGTGGCACGAGACTTTACTTTTTAATAGTATGCCTTTGTGCCATTTAGTAAGAAAATTACATCATGGCGGTAAATATGCATGCCGATATTTAAAATTTTTGTGAAATTCTCGGGGCCATAACTCCTTCGTTATAAGCCCGATTTGGTCTGTTCAAAAGCCTACACATCATAAATGACATACTCTACGCATTCATATATGAATTCGATACTTTCAAATCTGATAACTCAAAATTCATAATTGAGTTCAATTTCTAAGCGTTCGTAAACGTTAATGAGCGTTCAATGCTTGTTTTCTTCGTTTTAAGTCAGAATCCGACGATTCTCAAACCCACAACTCTTAAATACCCTATCTCACGTGTTGACATTGAAAAACAATGTTTTCAAGTCTCACGAAAACATTCGACTATCAATCCGGAATTTTAACATTTTCGACGTTCCATGTCTATTTTCGTGAAATTCGCCATAACTTCGTTACTAATGTTCTCTAAGCCAAATCACGTAGAATACTCCATGGATTTCGTATCTATGTCCTAACCAAGAAAGATGCATATATTAACGTATTGCTAGAGTTCAATCGTTTATCAACAATCGATCTCAACAATCAATATTTTCATGGTTTGAAACTACATCGAACCTCATGATTCTTATGATCTCATGACTTATAGAGATTGAATCTATAATAAGTCAACTTTAATCCACTATACAAGACACATACCACCTATTTATGATTCTCCATGATAAAAGAAAATCAAAAGAGATGAAAATGAGAAACAAGGAGTATTACCTCAAGAACTCTTATGAAATCTCTTGGAAAACTCTAAGTCAAAGCTTCCAAAGTGTATGATTTGATGAGTCTAGCTCTCGTTCTCTCTCAAATAATCTAGGTTGGGCAATTGAAAACTCCCAAATTACCAACCTTGGCTTTCTATTTATAGAAAATGAAATGGAGGGCAATCTAGACAGTAAACAACCCACCTCCTTACTATTCACACTTGGTCACCAAGTAAAATGCTTGGTGAGCAAGCATTAAGCTTGCCTTGCACACCAAGGGCCGGCCCATCCTTGCCCATGGGTCATCCCCATGGGTTACCCCATGGGTTTTACCCTTTCGCGACCCACCGGTTCGATTTTCTTGCATTGGGCTTAACCAATATAATATTGGGCCTTGAATTGGGCTTAACCAACTAATCCCTTGGGCTTGCTCATTCAATTAATTGGACTAATTATAATCCAACCCAAATGAATTAACATTAAGTCTTAACTTAATTCTATACTACGAATCGTATCCTATACGTACAATTCACGTATTCTCTCCGTATAATACTCGTACGATAATCGTATGGTACTTCATATTTACTCATCGTATTATACATAGATACTAAATAGCATCATACTTGTATAACACAAGCTCTAACAATAATGAAATTCTTCTACACATTTCATTTCCTTCTCGAAAATCAATATACTCAACCCTTAGGTTTTAAGTCCGCAGGCAAAAACTCTGTTTGCCATAAATGAAATATTATCAGATATTTCATCTTATCCCGATATTCTATCATTACGCGTTTCTTGAAATTTCAACATAATTCCCCTAACAGAAATGGATGAATAGTGCTTTTATAGAAATTTCTCGGAAAATATTTATTTTCATCTTGGAAATTCTAAACAATTAATTCTAGCACATAGCCAGATTACACACTACATTAGCACATTCTAGGTCATAGAACGACATTCACATAACTTACTCACATAATAAATCAATTAAATTTATTTAATTCACATAATCGAAAAAAATTTAATTGTCATAAAAATTCAATTTTCTCGGGCGTTACATTCTCTCCCCCTTATAAGGATTCTGTCCCCAGAATCTTAGCTTATAATTACATGAACAAATGAGGAAAATCTTCCTTTATTTTACTCTCGAGCTCCCACGTTGCTTCGTCAGCATTGTGGTTTCTCCATAACACCTTCACTGAAGGTATGACCTTATTTCTTAAAACTTGTTCCTTCTTATCAATAATTTGAATTGGAAGTTCCTCATAGGATAAATCTTTCTCTATTTGGATAGATTCATATTCTATTACATGTTTATAGTCCGGTTTATAAGGACGCACCACAGACACATGAAACACATTATGAATGCGTTCTATTTCTGGAGGTAAGGCTACATTATAAGCCACCTCTCCTACCGTTATTAAAATTTCAAAAGGTCCTACAAACCTTGCACTTAACTTCCCTTTCTTTCCAAAACGTATCTTCCCCTTCCAAGGCGATACTTTCAGAAAAATAAAAGATCCTACATCGAATTCTCTCTTCTCTCTGTGAGGATCTGCATACTTCTTCTGCCTATCTTGGGCCGCTACCAATCGTGCACGTATTATCTTCACCATGTCAGCCGTTTATTGTACCATCTCAGGTTCCAACATCCGACGTTCACCCACCTCATCCCAACACAATGGTGTTCGACACTTTCTTCTGTACAATGCTTCGTAAGGCGGCATGCTTATACTAGCGTGAAAACTATTGTTGTACGATAATTCCACCAACGGTAGATATTCGTCCCAACTCCCTTTGAAATTCATAACGCAAGATCTTAACATATCTTCAAGCGTTTGAATTATCATTTCACTTTGACCATCCGTTTGAGGATGATACGCCGTACTCAATCTTAATTGCGTTCCCATTTGCTCTTCTAAACTCCTCGAAAAGTTTGATGTGAATCATGGATCATGATCTGACACATTCGATACAAGTACTCCATGTCTGGAAATAATTTCCTTGACATACAGCTTAGCTAACTCGTCTAGGTTATACCTAACTCCTATTGATAGAAAATGAGCCGATTTCGTCAATCGATCCACTATCACCCAAATAGCATCGTATCCTTTTCTTGTTGTTGGAAGTCCCACCACAAAGTACATTGTGATATGCTCCCATTTCCACTTTGGAATTTCTAACGGTTGCAACAACTTGCTAGGTTGTTGGTGTTCAGCCTTAACTTTTTGACAAGTTAAGCACCTACTAACGTATTCTGCTATCTCCCTCGTCATGTTCGGCCACCAAAAGTTTTGACGAAGGTCTTGATACATCTTCGTACTACCGGGATGTATCGAGTACCTCGAACTATGAGCCTCCATCATTTTTTCCTCCTTTAATTCGGGATCATTCAGAACCCAAATTCTTCCTTCAAAACGAAGTAATCCCTCCTTATCGAGGTTATACCTAGTCTTTTCTTCATCTTCTATCCACTTCTTTATCTGCTCGCATTCCTTGTTACTCAATTGTGCTCCCTTAACCCGTTCCGCTATGGTCGGTTGGGTTTCCATGGAAAATAACATTTCCACCGCTTCCTCCGGTAACTTAACTTCTAGCTCCATTCTTTCCATCGCGGTTACCTACTCATTCTGAGTTGTTAACATTGATAGTTTCTCTCTACCCTTCCTACTTAGCGCATCGGCTACTACATTTTCTTTCCCCGGATGATATAAAATATCACAGTCATAATCTTTTATCAGCTCTAACCATCTTCTTTGTCTCATGTTCAACTCCTTTTGTGTGAAAATATATTTTAGACTTTTGTGGTCCGTGTATATCTCACACTTCTCACCATAAAGATAATGCCTCCATATCTTTAAGGTAAAAACTACAGCTGCCAATTCCAGATCATGAGTAGGATAGACCTTCTCATAATCCTTCAATTGACGTATACGCAATGACTTTTCCATGCTGCATAAGCACGCAACCCAGTCGTTTATGCGAAGCATCACTATATAATACAAAGTTCCCTATATCATCTGGTAAGGACAATACAGGTGCCTCACTTAACCTCTTCTTCAACTCCTGAAAACTGTTCTCACATTTTTTAGTCAATACATACTTCACCGACTTTCTTGTCAGATTTGTCAACGGAGTAACTATCTTAGAAAAGTCCGGAATGAACCTTCTATAGTATCCCGCTAACCCCAGAAAACTTCGAACCTCGGTTGGCATTTTCGGTTGCTCCCACTCATTAACTGCTTCTACTTTTGCTGGATCTACGAAAATGCCATCCTTATCAATAACATGCCCTAGAAACTACACTCGTTCAAGCCAAAATTCACACTTCGTGAATTTCGCATACAACCTTTCCTTTCTTAGTGTTTCCAACACTATTCTTAAATGTTCAGCATGATCTTCTGACGTCTTAGAATAGAATAGAATATCATTAATGAACACTACGATGAACTTATCCAAATACTGTTTGAAAACTATGTTCATCATATCCATAAATGCGGCTGGCGCATTAGTCAACCCAAACGACATTACCAGAAACTCGTAATGACCATAACGAGTTCTGAAAGCCGTCTTAGGTATATCCTCCTTCCTCACCTTTAACTGATGATACCCCGTGCGCAAATCTATTTTAGAAAAATACTTTTCCCCTTTTAACTGATCAAATAGATCATCGATCCTGGGCAACGGATATTTATTCTTAATCGTTAACTTGTTCAACTCTCGATAGTCGATACAAAGTCTTAACGACCCTTCCTTCTTCTTGAAAAATAACATCGGTGCTCCCCAAGGAGACACACTCGGTTGAATGTATTTTCTATCTAATAATTCTTGTAGCTGAACCATTAACTCCTTCATCTCAACTGGCGCCATCCGATATGGTGCCCTTGAAACTGGTACCGTTCCCGGTAACAAATCAATTACAAACTCAACCTCCCTGTCCGGTGGAATACCTGGTAACTCCTCCGGAAATACATCCACAAACTCTTGCACTATAGGTATTTGGTCCAAGGATGTTCCCACTCTTTGGGTATCAACAACATGGCATAGATAACCTACACACCCTTTTCTCACCATCTTCTTAGCTCGTGTCATCGATAGAAAACAAGAGCGTCTCGATGATTTACTATCGAAGAACACCACCTTGGTTTTCTTAGAAAGCCAAAGGTTTACACTTTTCCTATGGTAATCTATTATCGCCTTATGGTTAACCAACCAATCCATACCAAGAATTACATCGAATTCTTTTAACCTTATTGTTACCAAATCTACCGATAAATTATTCCCTCTAATATCTATGCAACAATCCTTATGAATATGTTCAATAGGAATTATCTCTTCATTGGCTACCTTAACTTCTAAAGGTATTGGTAACTTTTCAGGAATTAAACCTAATCGCTTAACAAATTCGCATGCTATAAAAGAGCAAGTAGCACCAAAGTCAAATAGCACATAAGCATTTGTCTTATTAACCGGAATGATACCTGCTACCACATCCGTTGATGCAACCGCATCTTGGACAGTCATATTAAACGTACGAGTTGAGGGTCTACCCACTGATGGTGTTGGTCCAATAATGGCTGTAATAACCCGATATTTTCTATATAAATAAATCAGAAATTTTGCGTATAATTTTTTTTTATTTATTAAAATAAATATGAGGAATATGTGCCAAGATAATGTGTACATGTATATCTGTGATAAATAAAAATTTATTTATTACATGAATAATTACAAATAGTTTTATTTTAGAATTATTGATTACTATAAATTATATTTTTATAATAATTAATTTTATTATAGAAATGTTTTATTAATTACTTTTCAAAGAAAATATGATATTATATTATATATGGAATGATGATTGTAATTATTATAATTATTATCTATTTCTATGATTTTAGCTCGATTATTAAGTTAAGTATTTTAACTTAATTAATAATCTTTATTTATGCAAGGTAATCGATTTGGAATCCAAACCCTAATTTTGGATTTTGATTAAGGAATAAGAATAATAATATAATATTAATTATATTTTGATTTTTCAGTGCTATAGATATGTACTGTATACTTGGACCGATAATGGTTGCTCAATTATGGTGTTATATGACAAATCCTAGTTTTACTGTGAAACCCTAATTTAAAACTCGAATATGAGTACAAAGGTATTTGGTAACTGTGAATTCTGATTTATAACAATTATTATTAAGATTAACATTAATTAGGGAAACCCTAATCATGAAATTAGAAACCCTAATTTCTTAAGTGAAAGCTCTAAATTAATATTTTAGAATCCTAATTTCTATATTAGGTAACCCTAATTAGTAATTATAAAACCTAATTACTAGTTGTAAACCCTAATTGCTAAAATGGTGATCTTAATTATTATTTTAGTAAATTATAATGATAATTTAGAAAACCCTAATAATATTAAGGAACCCTAATTATTTAAAAACCCTAAATTTTAATTAGTAAGTTCTAATTAAAATTTTATTGAACTTTAAACTTAATTTTTAAACCCTAGAAATTATTTGGAAAACCTTAAGGTTTAAGATCTATTGATTTTAACCTAGATTCAAGCATCATGGACAAGAATACCCTTAAATTACTTTGTTAGTTTACTAAAATAACCTTTTTGATATTTATTTAATAAGCTAGATTGCAAGTCACCAGTCTAGATTTATAGCACATGCCTAATACTCATTCAATCTTATCCTCTTTGACACCTTGCAAGTTAGATACATTGCATCTATGTAGTACAAATAGATTTAGAGAGCGAAAATGTCACTTGTTAGCTCATTTTGTGCACAACACTCAACCTAGACTCTCTCTCTCTTTTGAACAAACAAAATCTTAAAGTTAATCAGTCCACAAAACCAGCCCCACGTTTACCATTAACAAATCACAAGATCAGATTCAAGAAATCAAAGCTTAAAGGTATAAAACCCTACCCAAGAATCTGTCCAATAATCTGCTGTTAAATGTTGTTGTTTTTGTGTTAAACATGTTAGATATAGTCTTTTATGATGATATGGGTTGGTATTATATAGATCCATATCATCTATGTGTTCAAATTCAAGTTTTAAGAAAATCTGAAAAAAAAGTTTGAGGTCCGATAAACTAATGTCGGACCTATAAATCTTTATGTTGTTATGTGTTTACATTGTTTTAAGCTTTGATCTTGTTGTATGATGTGAGGTCTGTAAACTGGAATTGGTAGCAAGGTCAGAACATGAATAGATTTCTTGTTATTGAAGGTCAAAAGTCATTGATCGAAATTTACGATCAGGCGTTTTCGGGTAACCTGAAATTGCCCGTAACCAAACTTGACAACATTTTAAATCGATAGTATCTGACAGTGTTATGTTGTTTTGATCTTGTTCTTATATCTAAGTTATAGCCTGGTATAATTATTACAAGGTTATGCCTTAAAATCTCCTATATATCAAACTGGATGATTGCAGTGAACGGTCAAACTAGGTCAGACAAGCATGGAAGTTGTTTTCTGGGTAACCTAGAAAACGTTTAACCATGTCGTCTGACATGGTTTGACTGACATGGATCTATTTGATCTGTTGTTGTTATTGTGATGTTTTGTGGTAGATCTACTCTCTTACATGTTGTTTATACACTGCAGCTTTTAAATCACAAAATCAACGCATGGATAGCAAGTTGTGGAAGCCCAAAAGTGATCAGTCGAACTGATCTTATTTTCTGGGTAACCCAAAAAACGAAGAACACTTTTGACAGATTGTTTGAGCTTCCATATCTTGTTTGTATGTTTTAATCGGACCCAGATCTTGCATGATATTTGTAGTACTACATTAGTACTACAAGATCAATGTCTTAGCTAGTCCAAAAACATCATAATCCGATTTGTGTTCTTGGTCAAAGTAAGCAAGTCGAAACTGGCTATAAATGTTCTTGAAGGCTCAAGAACACAATAGACTATGCTTTCTATTAAAGGCTTACAGCGACAATTTTATTAATTTTAATTAATTAAATATTCAAAAATTATTTAGAAATAGAAATAAATTATTAAAAATTCCAAAAATTATTTTAAAATTAATTGAAGTTATAAAATTAACTTTTAATTATTTGGAATATTTTACATAAATATTAGTATTTATTTAAATATTATTGATATTTAATTTATTTAATAAATGTATTAAATAAATTAATTAAAATGATTTTATTATATTAAAAATCATTTTAAATGATAATAAGGTATTTAAAGATATTTTAAGTTATAAAATATAACTTCTAATATTTAAAGGATAATTTCATTAATAATTTAATATTAATAATTTTAAATTTATTTAATATTTATATTAAATAAATAGTTTTAAAATGGTTTTATTAATTTAAAAATCATTTAAAAGGGATAGAAAGCGGATTAGAAATATTTGAAGTTATAATTAATGACTTTTAATATTTAGATAAATAGTACATTAATATTTTAATATTAATGGTAATTATTTAAAATGATTTTAATGGTTTTAAAATCATTTAAAGGTAAAATAAATACTTTAAGTTATTTTAAATAACTTAATATTTTTGCAATGGTTTCATTAATAATTTAATATTAATTTAATATTAATGATAATGGAATTAATTAATATTTAAATCATTTAATAATGATTCCGGTGTTTCAAAAATCATGATAAATTGTAATAATCATTTTAAAATTATTATAAGGTCATGAAAAAAAATACGATTGGTGTTTAAGTTATCTAAATGAATATGGAACTGCGGTATAGAGTCTTAGACTCGATAAATACCCGATAAAGTTGTCGATACACCGACATATTTCAGAAATTGATATGGACTTATATAATATGTTTGTATATGTGATTATTTATGATTCAATGGTTGGTAAACATATGTGACAATGTGATTAGGTTATGTGCTGACTGCAAATAGCAGTACTATGTGTTATAGTATGTTATTCTAATTGAACGAATGATCTATTTAATGATAGGACTTGATATAAAAGATAAATCTAAGTTGTGTAAGCAGCAAACAAGGCAAGTATCTAACCCTTTGCATTTACTTTATGCAATTGACATTCGTAAGATAATATCTAAACTATTCTTTTTAATTGTTCAAATATTTCAACCTTTGTATATACTTATGCAATGATTCTGTATAAGTAAGTTATTAAATTATAATTGTTGTACAAGTTACTTTATTCTATTATTGTAGATCAAGATATATATTCTGTTCGTTAATTTCTAAACATGGTTATACAAGTGTCCTCACTTGGATAATCATTATGTTTTATCACATGTTGATGCATACTTATCATTGTCCAATATGTATACGTTGAATTAAAAGTCGTCTAAGCTATTTAATCCGGCTAGACATAAATTTAAAATTGTTGTTGAACAAGATAAAACTTATTTATTAACCAACCAAATTATTTTGGTTTGGATTCAAGACTGTTATGAACATCCCAAATATGGAAAAATTTTATGCGCTAAGGCGGACAAAGGATGAACGATAATATCGTTCTTGTAATGTAGTATTGATCAATACAGGGCATAATGGGTTGATCACCACCCCCCGTGTCTGTAAGTTATGATGGTTTCTGAGATGATGTTCATTTAACCTTTTCGAAAATAGAAAACAATGTTCATAGTCTGTTAACTAATCTTCATATATAGTCAATACGTAGTTTAAAAAATTTTTAATCGAAATGAAATGTTGTTTATTAATGGTTCAGCTTACTTCACAACCGTTGATTCGTTGTAGAAGTATTGTTCAAAGAAAATATTTAATCCTTTAAGCTAATTGTTATTATTTGCTATTACTTGCTGGGCACTCAAATGCTCATCCTTGCTTAATTTAAATGTTTTCAGCTAAATGTGAACAACCTGAAGGCTCTGCCAAGAACAAGGGAAATTGGAAAGTCACTGAATGAATGTTTAAGCTATCCTATGTAATAGTTTAACTATATGATAAGGATGATAAATATTATTATTATCATGTAACGAATGTTTAAAGGTTTCGTACTTGGAAACTAATCTCTGATAATATGTAAATTAAATTTGATAATCTATATTATTGTTAATATTATTAGTATTATTCCTCTCATAGAAATGGTATCGTGAAGCACCGAGTTCGGGTTTCAAGTATCTGAATTTGGGGGCGTCACAATGGCTAACTTACCACTACCAGAACCCTTATTTCCCTTTAAAACCTTCTTCGGGCAATTTCTTCCCATGTGGTCTAATGACCCACAGATAAAACACCCCTAGTTCTTTTTAGGGTTAGGACAGTTGGGTGACAAATGCCCCTCCTGCCCACAGTTGTAGCACACTAAGTTCCCCTTTAACCAGACTCCCATTTGAGTCTTTCCGCATGTCTTACATGCTCCCGTCCTTCGCTTGGGCTCTCCCTGCTTTACCCTAGTATTCCCAGGGTTAAAACTCTTCTTTTTAGGCAAATTGCCGCTTCCGCTGGCAACTTCAGCCTTACTAACTCCCTCTAACTTACTCTTGTTCTTTCGCTCTTTGTGGTACTGAGACAATGCCTCACCACCACCTTCTGCTATTATCGCCTTTTCCAAAATGGTCCCGTAGGAAGCACTCTGAAAAAATTATATTCTACTATAGAGCCAGGGTTTCAAGCCCTGCTCAAACCTGCGCGCCTTCCTCTCCTCCGTATCCACCTGGTGTGGAGAAAACCTCGCTAATTCATTAAACTTGGTAGCATACTGGGGAACTATCTTATCCCCCTGCTTAAGTTCTACGAACTTAATCTTCATCCTACCTTGCATGCTAGTAGGGAAGTAGTTCTCGAAGAAGACCTTCTTAAACTGTTCCCACGTAACAGCTTCGGTCCTAGCCCCACCCTGGTGAGCCTCCCACCAGTAGTTGGCTTCCACCTTCATCCTGTAAGTCGCAAAAGAAGTCTTATGCGCCTCACCTACGTTTGTTATCACAAACGCCTTTTCGATCTCTTTTACCCATGTCTGGGCTTCTAGTGGGTCCGTCGTTCCTCGAAACTCAGGAGGACCCACACTCTTAAATTCCTTGAAGGTAGTTGTTCTTGCTACCCTAGGAGCTACAGGAATCCCTCCCCCCACTTGGTTAAAAGTAGCCGTTAATAAATTAACGAACTCTTGCATAGGATTATTAGGACCCCCCTGATTCTCATTATGAGACTCGTCCTCTTGGTTACGTTGTCTCCTTCTTGGCGGCATAATTCTGATTAAATAAACAAAGTTTCGTTATTATCTATTTAACTACTTGGTTATCATTCTCAAACAAAAACAACCACTCATACCACAACAAGCACATTATATTAATATGCTTTCATAGTCAAAACTATTTACATCATGTTTCTTTAGCCAGAAAGCTATTACATACTATCTCGCGATTGCATTCAACAAAATTTGGGATTTAAAAAAAGACTACCCTTTAATTATACAAAAGAGGGTTTTATGTCACTACCATATACACAAAAGACCTAACGATCTACTAACACTATCGAACGACATTCTCATATTTCTGATTCGCCAATATCGACACAATATCTCGACTAATGGTATGTCGATTCTGCCCTGACTCAATAGAATAACAAGCAATTTTCAGCTTGAAATCCTCATGGGCACATTCGTGGATGTATGACATCCTAGCTATTTTCTGGTCTTTCTCAACCAGTTTCTTTCGAAGCTCTACGGCCTCTTCCTTATAGTCACGTGCCTTATCTTTTATAAGCACTTTATCGTCGTGCTCTGACCCAAAATGCGCCTCTGTAGATTCCTTCGCCTCATATAGGGTGGTTATTTCCTCGTTCTGTGTCTGCACTACAGTGCGCAGATACACATTCCTATCCAACACAGCCAGATAAAATGATCTCATTGCATTCGGAGGTGTTGGCTCCTGAGTAGGTACCACCGTATTAATCGATGTTACCTCCATTTCCTCCTCCACATCAAGCATCTCATTAAGATATGATGCTAACCCCATCGTCTCCTCAGAGTATTCCTCCTCAGAGATGTACTCCTCAATGTCTGAGTCTTTTAGTACAACTAACGGTACCTCCGCCACTGGAATTGGTACAATTTCAACTTGGTTCACTGACTCTTCACTCACAACGTGAATGCCACTATACATCATGCTATCGATCGACATCTACAATAGCATATAACAAGTTAATTAGTACATAATACACAATAGTATAAGCACAAATCACATTTAATTTTTTTTAAGGTTACTTTTCATCTTTTAAATCTTTCAGTACTGAGTTTTCTCAATACTATATTAATTCATTCAACACGAATTTCTTTCTTTGGACTTTACCTTCCTTACGAGGTTATTAGCCTAAGGTTCTTCCCCCCCTTAAGTTTTATAACCTAAAGCTTTGATACCAACCTGTGACGCCCCCAAATTCGAGTATCTTCTAACCCGACATATGGTGCTCCACTATACTAATATCCATACAATCATTCCATTGAAATACAACAAAATGAAGGTAATTACTATCTTCTTATTATAATCAAAGTATATTCCTCCCTAGGTTCATAAACCGATTACATTATTCGTTGTTCATAATGTATAATACATACAAACATACTAATCTATTACACGATGGTTAAGCATTCATCTTAGCTTTACCCTTATCTCTCTTAGCATTCTCAGTACGTTCATCCTTAACTGCAGTCATATAATTCACGCAAGAAGTGATCATAATAAGCTCAACAAGTTTTAACAAAGGATAACAGTAATACCACATTCGTGAATTATATGACAATTCCTACATAACTGAACAAATAACTATGAAGTAGTATGAAACAATAATACTTTAACATCTCATATCATCAATTCCCAAAGTATAGAGTGGACTAGAAATTACGAACCAAATTCGATAGACCATGAACAAGAGAGCTTAACTACGTTTTCATACTTGAAAAGGATATCACATCACTAAGGCTGTACATCCGCATTACTTACGAGCACTTCTAGGTGATCAGCCTATAGTACTCTATGTTGATCAACACTCATTCGTTAAACATATTTACATTTAACATTTGGCAAAGTCGCGTGCCCATCGAATAATCGATGAAAAATACTTTTGTTTGTTTATAGACAAACCTTACCTTCACATCTGTACCAATTACTTGGAATAGGATAGCGTTAACATTTCTATATAGAAAGATATGAATATCAATCAATCTATATACTACAAGTAGTCTAGCCGAATTAAATCTAGCATCGACCCTTTCTTTGAAACCAGTCATGCAATTCAATTCAACGAATCACATAAAACTTGGCTAACTTGAAAGTTAGACAAGCGTTAAGAAAATATGCCTTTCAATGTCTTCAAATAACTTAATCGACTGACCACAACCTTTACAGAATCTACATGATATATTCATATAGCACACTGTAATTAGCTATTAAACAAATGTTCACATTGTTTCTACCAACTTCTTTCTCTTATATGTCTTAGTTAACTTAATATTAATAATAAAGTCAACTCGACTTACTACCCTTCATCCCGACTTATTAACCAACTGACGTTATTAATCGGACTCGAACATTGTTGATAAAGTATCAACTTTGTTCATCATTCAAAACTTATTAACATACATCAAATTTCTAAGTTCAATACCATATACCTTAGTATAGGTAGTATAGGAATAGTTTCAATACACTTATGAAGTGTACAAACATTACCTTTATAGATCTATGAACAATTGAAGTTCAAAACCTAAGTTCTCTATCAAAAGCCCTGCACTCGTGCCGCGACGTGGTCTTCTTTTTACTAGATCAAGGCCATACGCCAGCCGATTAGCGATGTCAGGTTCCGATCTCGGTACTGCAAGTACATGAGACTTTACTCTAATAGTGGCGTTGTGGCACCATTTAGCGATAAGTAAATTACACCGTGTCGCGTGCTACCATGCATGCATGGAATTTAACACTATGTTTGGCGCCATGACGCTTTGGACCTCGATAGCATCAAAAAAACTTCAATTGTTGAAAATTTTTGTTAAATTCTCGGGGCCATAACTCCTTCGTTATAAGCCCGATTTGGTCCGTTCAAAAGCCTACAAGTCATAAATGACATACTCTACGCGTTCATATATGAATTTGACACTTTCGAATCCAATAACTCAAAATTCACTATTGAGTTCAATTTTTAAGCGTTCGTAAACGTTAATGAGCGTTCAATGCTCGTTTTCTTTTTTTTAAGTCGGAATCCCACGATTCACGAACCCACAACTCTTAAATACCCTATCTCACGTGTTGACATTGAAAAACAACGTTTTCAAGTCTCACGGCAACTTTCGACTATCAATCCAAAATTTTAACGTTTTTGACGTTCCACGTCTATTTCTGTGAAATTCGCCATAACTTCGTTACTAATGTTCTCTAAGCCAAATCACATGGAATACTCCATGGATTTCATATCTACATCCTAACCAAGCAAGATACACATATTAACGTATTGATGGAGTTCAATCATTTATCAACAATCAATCTCAACAATCAATATTTTCATGGTTTGAAACTATATCGAACCTCGTGATTCTTATGATCTCATGACTTATATAGATTGAATCTATAATAAGTCATCTTTAATCAACTATATAAGACACATACCACCTATTTATGATTCTCTATGATAAAAGAAAATCAAAAGAGATGAAAATGAGAAACAAGGAGTATTACCTCAAGAACTCTTATGAAATCTCTTGGAAAACTCTAAGTCAAAGCTTCCAAAGTGTATGATTTAATGAGTCTAGCTCTCGTTCTCTCTCAAATAATCTAGGATGGGCAATTAAAAATTCCCAAATGACCAACCTTGGCTTTCTATTTATAGAAAATGAGATGGAGGGCAATCTAGACAATAAAAAACCCACCTCCTTACTATTCACACTTGGTCACCAAGTAAAATACTTGGTGACCAAGCATTAAGCTTGCCTTGCACACCAAGGGCTGGCCCATCCTTGCCCATGGGTCATCCCCATGGGTTGCCCCATGGGTTTTACCCTTTTGCGACCCACCGGTTCGATTTTCTTGCATTGGGCTTAACCAATCTGATATTGGGCCTTGAATTGGGCTTAACCAACTAATCCCTTGGGCTTGCCCATTCAATTAATTGGACTAATTATAATCCAACCCAACTGAATTAACATTAAGTCTTAACTTAATTCTATACTACGAATCGTATCCTTTACGTATAATTCACGTATTCTCTCCGTATAATACTCGTACAATAATCGTATGGTACTTCGTATTTACTCATCGTATTATACATAGATACTAAATAGCATCATACTTGTATAACACAAGCTCTAACAATAACGAAATTCTTCTACACATTTCATTTCCTTCTCGGAAATCAATATACTCAACCCTTAGGTTTTAAGTCCGCAGGCAAAAACTTCGTTTGCCATAAATGAAATATTATCAGATATTTCATCTTATCTCGATATTCTATCATTACGCGTTTCTCGGAATTTCAACATAATTCCCCGAACAGAAACGGATGAATAGTGTTTTTACGGAAATTTTTCGGAAAACATTTATTTTCGTCTTGGAAATTCTAAACAATTAATTCTAGCACATAGCCAGATTACTAACCACATTAGCACATTCTAGGTCATAGAACGACATTCACATAACTTACTCACATAATAAATCAATTAAATTCATTTAATTCACATAATAAAAAAAAATTAATTGTCATAAAAATCCAATTTTCTCGGGCGTTACAATTACTATTAAGCATAGGGTTTGATAAACCTCTTTTACAAAACTTCATTGCTATATCATTATTAAAACTAAATTTTAATATAAATTTGAACCCTTTGTATATAGGTGCGACCGAGGCCTCACATTACTTCCAAATAAAATTACACATTGATCCACACATACACACACACACACACATTCATATAACAGTTTCTTGAAAAGTGGCGGTCACCATGGTAACATAAATGTCGGGGGGTGCCTAACACCTTCCCTCCGCATAATCAAGCCCTCGAACCCAAATAAACCTCGGTTTCACAAACCCGTTTAGCAGTGTCACATCACTGGGTCAACGTGCAAACCTTTCCTTAGTTGCGTTGGTGCAACCAGTTAAAAACACCAACTGGCGACTCTTACAGTCAAATCGTCGACATGATACATGTCGGACCTTTTTCACTTGTTTTTTCAAACAAATCTCACATAACATGAGAACACCAAAGAACAAGAATAGAAAAGGGACAAATAAAAATCCCGACGTCGACAGGTGGCGACTCTGCTAGGGACTCCAGTAAAAGGGCTTAAGCCGCTACTACAAACTTTTCAAAACTGTTATATGCTTGTGTGTGAATGTTTCATTTACATTATGATGAATGTGTACGAATGCATTTAATTACTACACTGCAAAATATCTATATGTGAAATTAGTGCTTCGCACATGTCATCATTTTCATAAATGGTGAGACACATTGTATGTGAATGTATGTTGTGTGGTTCCTCCACCAGGAGGCTATCTTGTCGATGTTTGATTACTGGACTCGTAGGGAGACTAATTCTAACGAGGGTCAGGAAAGGCACCACCCAGATTCGCTCCAGTTGAAAGACTGGATTAACTTCCCGTCAAGTAGATTGCGATGATCTGGGAACCTTCATGCCAAAAAGCCGCGAGAGTAACCCTAAGATAGGTTAGCCTCTGATAAACCAAACGCGGAGATAAGTGTCTTCATACTTTCAATTTTTTTATTACTTGTAAAAGCATTTGCTTGTAATCTTTATTCCATGTTCATATTAATATTTCAACATGCATGACAAGCTATCAAATGACACCCATTTTTGCAGGATAATATTCCTAAAATGGACACATAAGTTTTTACATTATCCCTAAAACTAAACTACATAAGTTTTTGTAGGGAAATAATTGGGCCTGTTACCCGCTCAAAATCCAAAAAGGCTACGAGCCTACACCCAATCATGTCTTCTTCTGACCAGTCTAATCTCGTTTCTCGAGAAGAATTTAACAGATTAAGTAAAAAAATTAGAGATTTGGTTGTTCTGCTTAAAGAATTGCATCAGTCTACTTATGGCTCAAAGATGTCTACATATACAGAATCCTCTGCACAAGAAGGAACTCAAGGTTTGGATAAAACAAATTCGGAAACTCAGTTGGATACGACCAACAAAGACCCTGAAAACACCCATCTCAAAGGAGATCCAGACACAGGTGATATCAGGAAGAAGGTCCTTCAAATGGAAGAAACCATCCGTTCTCTAAAGGGGATTGGAGCACATGGGAGTGTTTCATATGCTGACCTTTGTATATTCCCTAGTGTTCATTATCTAGAGAAGTGTAAAACCCCTGACTTTAAAAAGTATGACAAATTAGGGGATCCTTACACACATTTGAGGTGTTCATTGGAGAAGTTGTATCTTATGCAGAGGACGAGAAGCTCAGAATGCAACTATTCCAGAAAAGTCTGACTGGAGAAGCCCATTCATGGTATACCAAATTAGACAACTCAAAGATCCATAGCTGGGAAGAGCTAGCTCATGCCTTCTTCACTCAGTACAACTTTCAATCTCAGATGGCTCTTGACCAGTACCAGATTACCAAGGTTAAGAAATAGTCTAATAAGTCTTTCAGAGAGTACGCTCAAAGGTGGAGACGCTTTGCTGCTCAAGTTATTCCTTCCATAACGGAATCAGAAATGGTCATGACTTTCATAGACATACAAGAAGCTCCTTTCTGTGAGAGAGTCTTAGCTGGTATTGGCAAACCATTTTCTGAAATGATCAAGAACGGAGAGATGGCTAAGATGGGGTTGAAGTCAGGAATGATTCAAGACCTAGCCGCTCTTAAAGTAGTTGTTGAGCACATCCAGTCTGGAACTTATGGAAACAACCCTAGAAGGGTCCATAAAAAGAAAGATGGGGATGTTTCCTTGATACTACAAGGTCAAAAAGGTAATCAGAATATGCCTATACAAAGGAAAAACTACTCCCCTTTTCAAGCACAGTCTTCAAACCCTCCATTGCCTAAAAGTGGAGAAGCAAAGCGCCCTCGAACGTTCACAACCTTAGAGGACTCGCTAGAGAATATTCTTACTCTTCTAACTACTCAGAAGAAAATCACGCATCTTCTTCCACCAGTCAACCCTAATGGGAGGGGTTTCAATGCTACTCGGAAGTGTATTTATGGTTTCAAACACAAGATCCAAGATTTAATAGACAACGGTGAGATCGTGGTTACCAAACCAGATCAACCTCATGTACAAGACAACCCTCTTCCTCAATAAAAAGAAGAAGAGGTCAATATAATTAGTTAGAGCAGTGGATAGAGTTCCAATTTTAATGGTGAGTCATCCCAGACCATCAAAGATGGTGTTGACAGATGGGATTATGCAAAGTTCCAATTTTCTATGGAACAAAAGATGAAAGCTCTTTGTAAGCAAGTTGAACAATTGGCAGAACTGGTGATCCATCAATATTAAGTCACACGCCAGTTAGTCAGCCAGTAGTATGCCCATCTCCTTCCTTTTGTTATGAATGCTCCATCATTACCTTCAAAAAGTGAAGCACTGGAGGTTAAGGTTGCGAAGAGAGCAAGTGCTAAAGCCCGTCGGGATTTTGCCAACAGAAGGGAATTTACATATCTGGCCCAACCTATGGTGGAGATATTTTATATGCTAATCAACGAAGGAAGAATCACCTCCATTCTACCTCCAATCAATCCCCGTTCAAGACTGTTCAACTCTAATGGAGTATGTCAATATCATTCATATTCTTGCGGTCACAGCACAGAAGAATGCTGGGCACTCCGCCACCTTATTCAGAATTTTATTGACAGCGGTGTCCTGTAATTTACAGACGATAACACTGTGCTACTCGAGAGTGGGAATACATGTCCTACCAAAGGGAAGGGATTAATAGCAGTTATATCCGTGTAGGCTGATGAGGATGATGAGACTGTCGAGCCATTTCCCATACAAGCAATTCAACTCAAAGGTGGTGACAATCCTTTGAAAGTGGCTGTACCAGAGCTAATTTCTTTGCCCTTCAGACCACAGTATCCTGTTGTCAGCCTACACAAAGTCCCATGGAATTATAGAGAAGCTGAAGGATCCATGTCTCATACTATTGCTACAGTGTAAAGGAAAATCCACTATATCTTCCTCAGAAGGTGATGAAGCCCACTATAAAAGCAAAGGGGAAGATTCCCATGGAGAAGATTGAGAAATTCCTCCGCACTATGGGCCATACTAAAGCTAAGGTGGTTCTAAGCTTAAGAGAAGTTCCACACCAAATATCAATACTGGACTTGGTTTTTCTCTTCCGAGGATCACATGAAGATCTTATTGAAAGTTTTGGAAGAAGCCTACTTACCGAAATCAGTGGATGTAGAAAAATTTGGTTGATCACATTTTTAACAACAATGTGATATCCTTCACTGATGATGACATACCACCCGAAGGGACTGGTTATTGCAAGCCATTGCACATTACAGTTTTATCCTTCGGGTATATGTTAGCTGGAATTTTGATAGACGGAGGTTCGTCTCTGAATATCTATTCTTTTGCCACTTTGGTGAAGATGAACGTCAATCTCAAGCGGATCCAAAGTAGCCATACGGTTATCAAAGCTTTTGATGGATCCCGAAAAAATTTTGTCAGAGTGATTGAGTTGCCAATTGAGATTGGTCTCATACATTCAATGTATCCTTTCATGTCTTCAAGATAGATTCGGGATATAACTTGCTATTGGGGAGACCATGGATCCACATAGTTGGAGCCGTCCCTTCTACACTTAATCAAAAACTTAAATACATTATCAACAATAGCCTAGTCACTATCAACGCTGCGCCAGAATGTCCTGAACAAGGAGACCTACCATTCATCATCTTCAATTTAGAAGTTGAGCCGGCCAATTTTCATACTTTGGAAGTGAGCAACACACAATACCATCCTATTGGAGCACCATTTTCTGTACCCAAGATTTCTGCCGAAGTAATGGCAGCAACCCAAGAAATGATGTCATTAGGTCATCAGCCAGGACAAGGGCTGGGTAAAAATCAGCAGGGTATTAAGCACCCAATTTAAATGTCCAGTCAAACTGGGACAGCCAGACTAGGCTACTCTGCCAGTTCTAGTCATAGGAATCCTCATAAACACAAGTTGATTCCTCAAGCTTCCGCCACATGGCAATTTTCTCCACCTTCAACTCCTGAGCAGATACAGTCTCCAGTAAAGGTGCCAGCCCATGTTATGGCTATGCTATTTCCCAAACTAGTGTCGTTTAAAGAAAAAGAGGTCCTGATTCCTGATCTCGAAGTGGAAGAGAGGGAACAAAAACGTAAACATGACATCGCCCTAATGATGTCAGGAATACGTGTCATTGTCCATGATGAGTATACAAACAGATACACCCTAGATGATGATTGCCCAGATGTTATGGTCATCATTCGGAAAAAGGAGGACAATGACAACCCCTCTATCACTGCAATCCATTAGCACTTTACCCTCAATAATTGGAACAACACTCCATGCATTGATCGACGAGGGTAAAACAGGCAGAAATCCCTCTGCCCTGTAGATAACTTTAATTACTTACTTTTCTGTACTGTATTAGCAGTTATTTTATCAGTACATGCTAACACTTTTTTATGATTAAACAGTTTCATATATTAAGTGAAAGCATATTTTGTTTCAGGACTCTGAATTTAGATGTGCATGTACTTGCTGATGAGGTGCATTTTCTCCATAAGGACTGTAACTTTGATGAAAAGTTGGACTCAGACTTGATGGAAATCCAAGAGGACATTGAGATACCTCAGGAGATCAAAGAATGGGTCGAAGACAAACCTAAACCTAATTTTGATCAAACCATTTCTTTCAATCTCGGAACCTTAGGAAGGCCTAAGCTAATCCAGATTGTTTCAGACCTCACCCCAAACCAATGGAATGACATGGTTACATTACTAACTCATTTCCAGGATATGTTTGCATGGTCTCATGAAGACATGGTGGGTTTGTCCACTAACATTGTCCTTCATCGCCTTCCCATTAAACAGGGATTCAAGTCAGTCAGGCAGAAGCTCATGCGATTGAAACCTAAGTGGAGTTTAAAGGTGAAAGAAGAAATTGTGAAACAATTTCAAGCTAGCATTATTATGGTGTCTACATATTCGGAATGGATATCCAACATAGTTCCCATGCCTAAAGCAGGAGGAAAGGTGCGAGTTTGCGTGGATTACCAGGATTTGAACAAAGCTTGCCTTAAAGATAGCTTTCTCGTGCCCTTTATCCACATTCTCATTGACAATACTGCTCAATATGGCATGTACTCCTTTGCGGATTGCATCGTGGGGTATCATCAGATTATGGTAGCTGAGGAGGACCATGAGAAAACTGCTTTCATCATGCCTTGGGGAACCTTCTGCTATAAACGGTTGTCATTTGGCCTCATTAATGTCGGGGCAACCTATCAGCGAGCTATGATGGCTTTTTTCCATGATTTAATGCACAAGGAGATAGAGATCTATATGGATGACATCATTGTCAAGTCCCGAAGGGAAGAAGACAACTTAGACCATCTCAAAAAGCTCTTTAACAGGTTGCGTAAGTACAACTTGAAGTTGAATCCATCCAAGTGCGCTTTTGGCGTTAAATCAGGCAAGTTTCTAGGTTTCCTAGTCAGCCACAAAGGGATTGAGTTGGATCCCACCAAAATCCAAGCCATCAAGGAAATGCCCATTCCTCAGACAGAGAAGGAAATACGAGGATTTTTGGGAAGAATCAACTTCATTAGCAGGTTCATCTCTCAACTCATAAAAACCTGTGAGCCCATCTTCAAATTGTTAAGGAAGAACTCCTCTATGAAATGGAATGATGAATGTCAGAAATCCTTCCTTACAATCAAAGAACAGCTAGTTAACGCTCTTGTCTTGGTACCACCCAAGGATGATGTTCCCCTGTTTATGTACCTATCCATTAATGACAATGTTATGGGTTGTATGCTGGGACAACAAGAAGATAGAGGCCAAGAACTAGCTATCTATTACCTCAGCAAAAGAATCAACAGCAGTGAACACAAGTACACTATGATTGAGAAAACTTGTTGTGCTTTAGCATGGGTTTCAATGAGGTTACAACATTACCTCCATGGTCAAACAACCTATCTCATATCCCGTGTGGATCCTCTTAAGTATGTGTTCAGTAAGCCCAAATTGAATTTTCGGCTTTCCAGATGGCAGTTGATCCTACAACAATTTGACATCCTCTGTCTGACGCAATAGTCTATCAAAGGTCATGGAATTGCGGATCAACTGACCGCCGCACCCGCAGGGGATTACAAACCCTTGAAACATATTTCCCCGATGAAGGGGTCATGACAATTCAGCAACACCATCACTGCGATGCATGCCGTACGTGGAAAATGTATTTTGATGGAGCTGTTAACACAGAAGGCTCTGGAGCTTGAGCCGTTCTACTATCCAGTACAGGGAAACAGTATCCCGTCGCAGTCAAATTGTAGTTTGTCAGCACCAACAACACAACAGAGTTTGAAGGCTGTATCATGGGGCTAAAACTTGCCCGGTCAATGGGCATCATGTGGTTAACTGTCTTTGGGGAATCCAAATTGGTAACAAACAATGCATAGGAATCTATCAAACCAAAGAACTAAATTTGTTGCCTTACCATCGGCAAGTTTTACAAATGGCTTTGGAGTTCGAAGAAATCTCTTTTTCACACATTCCTCGTAATAGGAATGATTTTATGGATGCATTAGTAACATTGGCCTCCTTGATTCACATAGCTGACAAGGAAAACATGCCAAGCATCACATATGCCCTGCAAAAGGCCCCAACCTATGGGAACTATGTTGGAGAAGTAACAGATGAGCTACCTCCCATCCACAACCCTTGGTATCAACATATCAAGGAGTATCTGTGAGATGGATCTACACCCGCTGAGGTGAGCCCAACTGAAAAGAGGCGGATCCATCGAATTGCTATGAAATTCTACTTGAGCGGAGATGCACTCTACAAAAGAGATTCAGGATTAGGTCTCCTCAGATGTATGGACAAAGACCAAGCTCAGAGGCTCATGGATGAGATCCATGGTGGAGTATGTGGCCCATACATGAGCGGACCCCTACTTGTTAAGAAGATCCTCAGAACAGGACATTATTGTCTTACGCTCAAAGCTGACTGTGATGATCACGTTAGGATGTGCTATCAATGCCAAATTCATGGAAATGCTATCCACGCCCCTCCAAGGGAAATCCACAACATGAGTTCACCTTGGCCCTTCTCAATGTGGGGAATGGACATGATCGGGCCCATCGAGCCCAAAGCCAGTAATAGACATCAGTTTATCTTCACCATGATCGACTACTTCACCAAGTAGGTAGAAGCAGCCTCTTTCCCTGGGGTTACCAAAGAAGTCATCATTTCTTTCATCAGAAACAATGTCATTTGTCAATATGGACAACCAGAGGTAATTGTGTAAGACAATGCTAAGAACCTCAATAAAAAAATGATGGAGGAGTTATGCAGTAAATTCCACATCAAACACCTTAACTCTGCCATCTACCGTCCAAACATGAATGGTGTTGTCGAAACGGCTAATAAAAATATCAAGAAGATCATACAAAAAACGTCCTCCAATCACAAAGGATGGCCTGACCTCTTGCCTCTGACTTTATTAGCCTACAGAACTTCAATGTGTACTTCCACTGGGGCAACCCCCTACTCATTAGCCTATGGGATGGAAGCAGTGCTCCCCATAGAGGTGGAAATGGAATCTCTCAGAGTGTTGATGGACGCTTAGCTAGATGAAGATCAATGGGTACAAGACATGTATCACCAATTGTCTTTAATAGACGAAAAGTGAACCGCGGCTATCTTCCATGGTCAGTTATATCAGCAAAGGATCGCAAGATCCTACAACAGGAAAGTCCCACTAAGGCAGTTTAAACAACATGACTTGGTTTTGAAGAAGATCATTGACAACCAAGATCAATCTAAGGGAAAATTCGCTCCTAACTGGGAAGACCCGTTTGTTGTCAAGGAGGTATTGACAGGAGGCGCTCTCAGACTACAGGAAATGGACGACGATGAATTTCCACAGCTTATAAACTCGGACACCGTGAAACGTTACTATGTCTAAGGTTACCATCAAGAAAAAATCCTGGTTTTGGATCATAAGATCACTAGTTATTCCAGTTTTCTAACCCTTTTTACATACTCTTCTTCCCCTCAGGGAAACATACACTACAAACCAGCAGCCTAGTTTCACCTTATTTCAAACTTTTCATACAATTTCAGTTATCCCCCCAGGGATTTAACCTCTCACACCTGCAGTTTATCCTGAAGACAGGATTAAACCTTTCTACACTTGCAGTTTATCCTGAAGACGGGATCAAACTTTTTCCATACCTACAGTTTGTCCCAAGCATGGGATCAAACTTTCTTTTCCCCGCAGTATAGCCTGCACATGGGATTCATAATTCTCTTCAACTGCAATTCATCTAGAGGGGCGAACTACAACGACCTGATCTCCCTAATACCCGGGAGTACGTAGGCAACCATCTTCTATATGGCCCGATTGCAATAAAAAAAATAACAAAAACATTTATGCCCTTTCTCTATAAAAACAAAAAAAAAATCTACCATTCTCTACATAAACAAAAATAACAAAAATATTTCTACACCCTTCTTCATCAATAAAGCTTCTACACCCATTTACACCTTTCACATTCAGCGTTGAACCTCTTACACCAGGTTCGAACTACACAGACCTGATCTCCTCTTCAATAGGAGTATATAGGTAGCCATTCATGTTTTGGTCTAACCCCCTACCAGAACAAAAAAAATTGTCACACGGTACTGGGATTAGACTTCAATCCACCACATTTAATCGGCTTCAGACCAAAGGGATGGAACTACCTAACCTCTCCTCACAAATAGGAGATTCGACGACCATCTAAGCTGCGGTTATGCCTCAAAGAGAAACACCAATCCATAAGAGATAGAACTAACTGGGATCCTCTTAAATAGGAGTACTGGCGACCATCTGTGGTGCGGTCAATCTCAAAGAGGAAAAGCCACACTCTTCTTCACACTTCCATATAAAAACCAGTCCCAAGACACCAAAGATGGTAGGGATACACACAGATCAATGATCCGTTCTGAAAGATCCTGCGACGTCTTAATATCCATACATCAAGGATGAGTTCAGAATGCATCAAGATCACAAGCCCTGAAGAAACATGCAAATATCAACTAAGTTTCAATGCATAACTGAAAGGGAAGTGAATCAAAATATATTTCCCTACCATATATAATACTGCTTGATATATACAATATGCGTTGTATATGAAAAAATGGTTAAGCTAGTCTGTGCAGGAAAATACAAGTCTATCTACAGATCTGTATGTATACGGACTATCAGATCTAACATAGCATCCCTCTCCGAAGAAGGAGGTAACATTGTAAGCTCCTGCCAATGGTGTCTACACGAGCTAGCAGATCCGAAGCTAACTGCATGGTGGCATGATGCTCATCAATGTATGCACTCATATCGGCAAGAATGCCAGTCGTAAGGGATCTCACTTAAGTACAATCTGTGATGGCTACATCCCGGGCAAATAGGGCATCATCTTACTCTACAATCAATGCATCTCTGGCTGATCTGGCCTCGTCTCTCTCTAATAGAGTTGCATCTCTCCCATCAAGAGCTGTCAATATCAAGGCCCTAGCCGGATCTCTCTCAAAGGTCATCAGATGTAGACTCTGCTCTAGATACTACGTTGAATGCTGAATCATAGTAGCACTCGTAGTGGGAGAATCCATCACTATGGATACTACCGCAGCCGATGTAGTCTCTGTCTCCATCTATATGGAATACTCTGCAGAACAACCCGGATGGCTGATGGAAAACTCAGCTAGCTTACGCTGATCCCAACAGGCATACAAACTGGATCTATCCTCTACTAATAAGTGGCGAGAAGCAAAGCACTGACTCAATGCCTCCTCAAAAGGATGAAAATCCTGGAACTGGTCAAACTGACACATCACAGCCAGTGGGTGGTATGTAATCATGCCTCTAAAACCAGCCAGAGGGAGATAATCCATGCCCGGAGCATGAGTGATGAAGCTGTAGGGTGAGCTAAGCCCTGTACACGATAATATATCAAATGGATCTCTGATCCCTGCCAGAAAAGCTGACCAAGATGCAACATCTATACACTCCATAGGCTAAAAGGAGTATGACATGGCAATATCATGGGTGAAGCAATACACATGCCGTCTGAAAGTGCCAATCGGTCTTAAGTGTGACATAAACCACACGCACAACATGACCGAGATTTCTGTAAACACGCGTTCGGATAAGTGCAACAGTATGTAGCCGACCTCAAAGTCTCTGCTATAATCATTAATATGATGGTGTGACCCTCCCTGAGAGTTATCACTGCCATGATAACTCCTATATCCAACTCACACATGTACTGTGACACCCCCAAATCTAGGTACTTCATTCCCACAAGATTTGTTGTTCACTATTTATACATTCATACTATCTAGCCAAATAAAATAATATTTAAACCATAATCCTCCCTTTAAATAGGGTTACATAATTAAAACTCAAAAACATCTCAGGTTATCTAACCTTTAAACATCATTCAAGTGCGGAATTAAATTATTACATTACATTATAATTAAAAGTCTATGAACATAATAGTAATCAAAAGTACAAATCAGCATCACTTGTACATCTTTCCCTTTCCTTTGCTAGTTGAAGGCTCATCTACCTTCTCAACTTTGGCTGCAATGAGTATATAAATATGCAAGAGTGAGAAAAAAAATTTCTCACTGGATATAATAATGAATCAATAGGGGAATAATAATAATAACCGTCAACAATAGGCTCATCAAAAATGAATAGTACTCTAATGATGATAATCAAAAAATGGAATCCAAAATATGGAATATATCTAACTGAGGGTCATAAGACCATGAACTATGTCCACAGTTGCGAGTAATCTTTCAACTCCAACTTTAACAGTCACAAGACTATAAGGACTCCTTGTACTTCGGGGGATCAGCCCTTCATACAATGTATTGTGCACAAATATTTTAACGTTACACATAAGTTATCCCCTAATAATGATAGGGTTGTTCATCTCAGTATTTACAGTACAAGTCCGCACCAAAGAAAGTTTGGTTTGGATAAGCTTCCAAGGGTAATTTGAAGTTTAACGAACATCAACTAGAGGACTAGTTGAATCAATAGTGTTTAATAATCACAACAGATGTTTTGATAACAACATAACATAGAACAATTGAGAATCATAAAGGCACTGATTATACATATTAAACTCATGCTTGAAATGACAATAGAGCATAAGTATTAAACAAAATAAATAAATGGTAAACCTTTGCTTAAACAATAAATACGCTAAGGTTCAGAACGTACATTAACTGATAGCAAGCTGGAAACTAAAAACTTGCCTAACATGGTATTAACTCATGCAAAGAATTAAAATAGTTCAATAATAGAAACAAGAGTTCAAAATCTGCGTTCATTATACAATAATAGAACTTATGAAACTTGCTTAACTATAAACAAGTTAGAATGAATCAATCAAATGAGAATTTCAAATAACATTAGAGTTAAAGTTTGCTAGAATGAATTTTAGGAATAATTGACTTATTCAATAACAGTTAAGATAATAAGCTTGCTCAATCAAAAGAATAAAGTTACACAATATTGTAATAGGACTAACTCAACGAAAGTGTAGAGTTAGAAATTTTCTCAAAGTAAAACGATAGGGTTTAAAAACTTGCCTCAAGCGTAAGCTACAATATTAAACTCACGTTCACCTACACATTGGTCTAGAACCACAGTATCTATTAGATATGCTAATATACCAAAACATGTACATTTCTAGCTAAACTTACCATTTAAGCACAAGTCTTTCTTTACCATTTACATTTTTAGAAATTCCAAGTGTTTACTTCGCAACACTTGCCTAACATTCATTTTGTATACAAATTATCGCGTAATGCGTTATCAATTTGTTAACCATTTTTACAATTTTGAATTGATAATCCACATCACAAGACTCTATTTAACCTTGTTGTTACATGATTCTCACATCACCATGACCTTAAGCTAAGCTACAAAGAATAACCAAAGTCTGCAGAACAAGCTGAGACTTGATTGTTCAAAAATGGGCCTTTGGCGCGATCGCTGCGATTTTAAAGATGAGGATGCGGCGTGTTTCAAGACGCAGCTGACTCCGCTAGCCGGCGCTTAAGGGTGGCGTGGCATGCGACGACTACGTAACTCATTTTGTAGAACAGAGCTTCGACACTTTTCTTAAGTCAACTAACACGAATTTCACTCATTAAACAGTGATAATAACACGTAAAATAAATATACAACTATCATAGACATGATTGCTAACCTATTCAACCACTTAACACAATTGAACAACCACTAAAACTATTTTAATTTGTCAATTTTCATGGTTTCATGAAAAACTCAATTTTCTTGACATTCATTCTAAAAATCATCACTGTGAATTCAATACATGACCAATTTATCTCATTCAAATTACGTTATGTTCTTATCTCAACAAACTAGTATAGACAAAACTCAATTAACATCTTAGCATGCAATTTGACCCTCAAAATTGGTACTTACATAGCTACATATGAAAACATAAACACTGACAAAATTTCTACTGATATCCAAAATTAGCATGCGATTATTGTTTAAACATAATATCTAATCATCATAGACACATGAAATCATCATAACTAATTCAAGAACATCAATTCTAAACACATAAAATTCACAGTGTATGAAAATTATTGTCGTAATATTCATATATACGCTTATAATATCAAAGTTGTAAAACATACCTTCAATTACAAATACAATCGCTGCTAATCACTTGAATTTGCTGTGAAAACTCGTAACTCTCTCAATTTTCTCTGTTAACTGCTAACAAGCTTTCTGAACTCTCTCAAAACCCAACAACTAGTATGTGTAAAACTAAAACAAACTGATAGTCAGCATGCGTAATATCAAAACACAAAACTGATATGGCCTTAATAGCCATCATCAGTTATCAAAATAACGTATACATTATATTTATTATTCTAATTTAATTTATTTATATTATTAAATTTAAATTTCAAAAATCAGAAATATCAAAAGCAATAAGGCTTGTTTGGCAAACCATTTAAATTTTTAAAGAAATAAAATACTTAAGCCTTGTTTGGCAAAGACTAAATTAAACCTTTTTTAATTTATTTTAATAAACCCTTTAGTTTATAAATTATAATCATATATTATTTATTTGAATTTCCATATCCAACACTAACCCATTACATTAATCACACACTATATTTTAATTAAATATAGCATTTAACAAATATCACAAAATTATAACTTTTATTATAACTTTATTTAATAATTTAATATATTATTTAAATTATTAAATCAAAATAACAGTATAACATCTCATGTTATTTTACAGCTCTCTAAATTATAACTTAATTTAATTTAGAAAAATTCTCTAATACATTTAGATTCATCAACCATCACGTCAATAAAATATTTACCACCTCAAATAATATTTATATAACTCAATAAATATTTGAATTATAATTTGAAATTTCGGATCGTTACATCCTTCCCTCCTTACAAGGATTCTGTCCCTAGAATCACAATTCAAAGAATCAAATCGTCACATTCTCCCCTACTTATAAAGATTTTGTGCCCAGAATCGAAGACACAGATTAAACAAATAACTCAGGGTAATTTTTCATTATATCAGCTTTGAGTTCCCACGTAGCCTCTTCAACATTATGATTCCTCCATATCACCTTCACATAAGGTATCACTTTATTCTTGAGCACTTGTTCTTTCCTGTCGACTATCTGGATAGGAATCTCTTCGTAAGACAAATCTCTACTGAACTGCAACGGTTCATACTCAATCACATGATTATAATCGGGTTTATATGGTTGTAACACCGACACATGAAAAACATTGTGCACATGCTCTAATTTTGGAGGTAAAGTTACTTTATAAGCCACCTCTCCCACTCTTCGCAATATTTCTAAAGGTCCAATAAACCTTGGGCTGAGCTTTCCTTTCTTGCCAAAACGAATTATCCCCTTCCAAGGAAACACTTTCAGGAATACAAAATTTCTTACTTCAAACTCACGACTCTGCCTGTGTTGATCAAAGATACTTTTTTCTCTCGCATCGATCTTGGCGGCTACCAGTCTTGCTCTGATGAGCTTGACCACTTCAGCGGTCTGCTGAACCAGTTCTGGTCCTAGTAGTTGACGTTCACCAACTTCATCCCAGCATAGTGGAGTTTTGCATTTTTTGCCATATAATGCTTCGTATAGCGCCATACCAATGCTTGCGTGGTAACTGTTGTTGTATACAAACTCCACTAATGGTAGATGATCATCCCAGTTTTCTTTGAAATCCATGATGAACACTCTGAGCATATATTCAAGTGTCTGGATCGTTCTTTTGCTTTGCCCATCAGTTTACGGATGATACACTGTGCTCATCTTCAATTGCGTTCCCATGCATTCTTGTAGTTTCTTCCAGAAATTTGAAGTGAAGCTCGGATCTCTGTCTGATACAATCGACATTGGAACTCCATGTCTTGAGATAACCTCCTTAACGTATAATTTTGCCAGCTGATCGAGATTAAATCTAATCTGTATTGGCAAAAAGTGTGCAGATTTCGTCAATCTATCCACTATCAACCATATTCCATTGTATCCTTTCTGAGTCGTTGGAAGACCTACCACAGAATCCATTGTGATATGTTCCCACTTCCATTCCGGTATCTCCAACGGTTGAAATAATCCGCTTGGTCGTTGATGCTCGGCCTTCACTTTCTGACATGTCAAGCACTTTGCAACGCATACTACAACATCTCTTTTTATGTTTGGCCACCAAAAATGACGCCGCAAATCTTGATACATTTTCGTTCTTCCCGGGTGAATTGAATATCTTGAGCTATGTGCTTCTGTCAAAATTTCTTCTTTAATATCCTGAACTGTTGGAACCCAAATTCGTCCCTCGAATCTTAGCATTCCTGTAGTATCGACCAGGTACTTCGCTTCTTCACCCTCAACTATACTTTGATTTATTTTCTTGCATTCTTCATCTTGTAGCTGAGCATGTTTCACTTTTTCCACCAAAGTTGGACTAGCTTCCATCTGGAACAATTTTTCATCGGATTCTTTTGGAAATTTGATTTCCAGCTCTAGCCTTGCCATTGCTGAAATAAGCTTCTCCTTATCTGTTAACAACATCAACTTTTCTATGCCTTTCCTACTCAAGGAATCTGCAACCACGTTTGCTTTACCTGGATAATAAAAGATCTAACAATCATAATCCTTTATCAATTCCATCCATCTCCTTTGCCAAATGTTCAGGTCTTTCTATGTGAAAATATACTTCAGACTTTTATGGTCTGTGTATATCTCACATTTCTCTCCGTAGAGATAGTGTCTCCATATCTTCAGTGCGAACACAACCACCGCTAACTCTAAATCATGAGTCAGATATCCTTTTTCATAGTCTTTCAGTTTCCTTGATGCATACGTAATAACCTTGCCATTCTGCATAAGGACACAACCCAATCCTTTGTGTGACACATCACTATACACCACAAAGTTTCCTGTATTATCTGGTAACGACAACATAGGTGCCACACTTAACTTCTTCTTCAGTTCTTGAAAACTTTCTTCACACTTCTCTGTCCAAACAAATTTACAAACTTTCTCATCAAATTTGTCAACGGAGTGGCAATCTTGGAAAAATCTTGAATAAATAATCTGTAATAGCCTGCCAATCCCAAGAAACTTCTTACTTCTGACGGAGTTCTTGGTTGTTCCCAATTTATCACAACTTTAACTTTTGATGGATCCATGGAAATCTCATCCTTATCAATTACATGACCAAGAAATTGCACAGGTTCCAGCCAAAATTCACATTTAGAAAATTTTGCGTACAACTTTTCTTTTCATAACGTTTCCAACTTCATACGTAAGTGTTCCACATGTTCTTCTCGAGTTTTAGAGTACACCAAAATATCATCGATAAACACCACCATAAATATATCCAAAAAGGGTTTAAACACCTTGTTCATCAAATCCATGAACGCTACAGGGGCGTTTGTCAAACCAAAAGACATTACTAAAAATTCGTAATGTCCATACCTTGTTCGAAATGCCGTCTTTGGTACATCCTCCTTTCTTACTTTCAATTGATGATACCCACTTCTCAAATCTATTTTCGAGAAATATCTAGCACCCTTCAATAGATCAAATAAGTCATCTATTCTTGGCAACGGATATTTGTTCTTAATAGTGACCTTGTTCAATTCTCTATAATCAATGCAAAGACGGATTGACCCATCCTTCTTCTTTACAAATAACACCGGTGCTCCCCACGGTGACACACTCAGTTGAATATACTTCTTATTCAGCAGTTCTTGTAGTTGCACCATTAGTTCCTTCATTTTTACCGGAGCCATTCTGTATGAGGCCTTCGATATAGGAGAGGTTCCTGGCGCTAAGTCGATCACGAACTCAATTTCTCGGTCAGGCGGAAGTCCTGGTAAATCCTCTGGAAACACGTCCACGAACTCCCTAACTACTGTTATTTCCTCCAATTTCATACCGTTATCCTTTTGAGTATCGACTATGTAAGCTAAATACCCTACACAGCCCTGACTCAATAACTTTTTGGCCTGCATCATCGTTAGACATTTCATTTGTCTAGGCGATTTGCTACCATGAAAAACTACCTATGACGGAGTCATAAGGGTTACACACTTCTTTTGGCAATAAATTATTGCTCCGTAATTGAATAGCCAATCCATGCCCAAAATAACATCAAACTCTCCGAGCTCTATCGGGACTAAATCTACTATCATAACATTCCCCTTAATGTTTACCCTACAGTTCTTGTACACGAACCTTACAGGAATCACTTCCCTATTCGCAATTTCTATGTTTAAAGGGAATTTCAACTCTTCACAAGGTATTTCTAACTTTTTAACAAATTCATCAGATACAAATTAGCAAATAGCACCCGAATCAAATAATACATATGCATCTATATCATTGATTGGGATAATACCTGACACGACATCTTTTGATTGCACTGCGTCCTGAACCATCATGTTGAAGGTTCTAGCTGTGGGCTTATTTGTTGTTGTTGGTCCAACAATAGCCAGCGCACCTCCACTAGCATTTCCATTGCTCCCATTTGTCTCACCAGATCTCTTTTTAGGGCATTCACGAGCAAAGTGATCCTTGGATCTGCACGTGAAGCAAATGTTTTTCTTAGGTTGAGTGCAATTTGGTGCCCACAATTGAAGCATACTCGTTTCCCCATCAAGCACACACCCTTGTGAAATTTCCTACATCTAGCACATTCATCAAACTTCTTCTTTTGCTGGTTTCCCTGCTGATTTCCAGCTCCCCCATTCGCATTCCACTTCCTCTTCAGGTTGTTGTTGCCATTTCCACTGTTACCACCACCATCATTCTTTGTTTCACCTTCATTTTTCTTCTTCCTCTGCTCCTGGTTCTGTTTTGTTACTGCCTCACCTCCACTTTTAGCGAGAATTGCTTACTCCATCACGGTTGCAAATGTCTTCAATTGGAACAGGGAGACCCTACTGTACAACCAGGGTTTCAGTCCTTGCTCGAACCTATTCGCCTTGCGTTTGTCTGTGCTGACTTGATATGGCGCAAATCTTGCCAACTCGTTGAATCTTGTGGCATACTCAGACACCGACATCGTTCCCTGCTTCAGTTCCAAAAACTGTACTTCTAGCTGACTCTTCGAACTCTCTGGAAAATAGGTCTCAAAGAATATTTCTTTGAACCTTTCCCAAGTCATAATCCCTTAACCTCCTCGGGTTTAATTGGCTTGCCACTAATAACTCGCCTCTACTTTTAATATAAATGTTGCAAAAGCAGTCTTCTGGTTATCCTCTACCCTAGCAACATCAATAACCTTCTCGATTTCCATGATCCAGGTCTGTGCTTCAACTGGATTCATGGACCCACGAAATTCTGGTGGTCCAACCACCTTGAAATCCTTAAACGTAGTACCTTCATTCTGAGGTTGATTCTGCAAAGCACCCGTCAGTAACGTCACTAGCTGTGGAACCGGGTTTCCTTCCACATTGTTGTTGTTTTCCTCAGTGGTTCTCTGTCGTGGTGGTTGGCGTCTTTGAGGCATTTTCTGTTAAAAAACATCCATTAGCTTCTATTCAACCTTTCAAGTATTATATACTTAAGTTGCACATCATAAAAGTTTATCACATAACACTTAACACCTTTGAATAAAACAATAACTTTTATTCATTCATCATCTAAAAAAAAATATCAAAATAATAGCATCACTGCTATTTACATTACTTTCCTGAACTATAACAGTTGCAGGACAACATCATCATCATCTATCCCATTAGTTATATCATAACCGAGATTTACATTTCGTTTATTTTCTAATCACCTACCAATTACATTCCCTACAATGTCCTACTAAGATACTGCGTAGCTTTACGAAACTCTTCCTCCATAATTCAGAACATTGTTCGGCGATCCAATACGTATGATGGTAGCGTCTTGAACTTAATCGGATAACCCATGACCCGATCTTGAGCTCGATTGATATCGGTGTTGAATACGTTGTTCATCTCTTCCATCTTCCTCCTCTTTTCTTGTGTGTCCTTCTCTGCTATTCCAGCTCGTTGATAAGCTTCACTGTACACATCTTCGGCTCTTGCCCTTTTTGTAGATTCTTCTTTCAACTTGTCCTTCAACTCTGCAATCTCTGCTATCATTCGCTCATTCTCTCCTTCAGTGTGGACCAGCTTCTCTTCAACGTTGTTCAGTTGTTCTTCTCGATCTTGGATCTCATCGTCTTTCTCTGCCATCGAGGTCTGTTGTTCAGCTACTATCTCTTATAACTCCTCGACGGTGTCTTAAAGTTCTACATTACGGTCGTACACCTCGTCGTATATAGGGGCAGCTATCGAATTAAGTGGAAGCTCTTCCTCCTCGGCCTTCTCATCCCCCGACTATGGCAGCTCTACGGGATCCTCCTCGTCTATCTCTATCTCATCATCCTCATCGGTACCTCTCCCGCTAACTACTTTGATAAGCCAGTAAGCTGTTTCCGTGGCAAGAATTGTTCCCAAACTACCTGAATATCTCGAGGCTCCTCCTCTCTAGCCTGACTAGATCCTCCTATAATAGTCATCCTGCCAACCAAAGTTTTTGTTTTAATTACTAATCATTACTACTCGACACTCACGAGCACATAAGTTGTAATTACATAAGCACATAAGTATTTTATTACTTCTTCCTTAAAACTCGATAAGAGTTTATCACCAGTATGGTTTCAAAGGTTTCTTCCTAAGGCTTTTCCCCACCTAAGGTTCATAACCTAAGGCTTTGATACCAACCTGTGACACCCCCAAATCTAGGTACTTCATTTCCACAAGATTTGGTGCTCACTATTTATACATTCATACTATCTACCCAAATAAAATAATATTTAAACCATAATCCTCCCTTTAAATAGGGTTACATAATTAAACTAAAAAACATCACGGGTTATCTAACCTTTAAACATCATTCAAGTGCAGAATTAAATTATTACATTACATTATTATTAAAAGTCTATGATCATAACAGTAATCAAAAGTACAAATCAGCATCACTTGTACATCTTTTCCTTTCCTTTGCTAGTTGAAGGCTCATCTACCTTCTCAACTTTGGCTGCAATGAGTATATAAATATGCAAGAGTGAGGAAAACAATTGCTCACTGGATATAACAACGAATCAACAGGGGAATAATAATAATAACCGTCAACAATAGGCTCATCAAAAATGAATAGTACTCTAACGATGATAATCAAAAACTGGAATCCAAAATATGGAATATATCTAACTGAGAGTCATAAGACCATGAACTATGTCCACAGTTTCTAGTAATCTTTCAACTACAACTTTAACAGTCACAAGACTATAAGGACTCCTCATACTTAGGGGGATCAACCCTTCGTATAAGGTATTGTGCACAAACATTTTAACGCTACGCGTAAGTTATCCCCTAATAATGATAGGGTTGTTCATCTAAATATTTAGAGTACAAGTCTGCACCAAAGAAAGTTTGGTTTGGATAAGCTTTCAAGGGTAATTTGAAGTTTAACGAACATCAACTAGAGGACTAGTTGAATTAATTGTGTTTGATAATCACAACAGATGTTTTGACAACAGCATGACATAGAACAATTGAGAATCATAAATGCACTGATTATACATATTAAACTCATGCTTGAAATGACAATATAGCATAAGTATTCAACAAAATAAATAAATGGTAAACTTTTGCTTGAACAATAAATACGCTAAGGTTCAGAATGTACATTAACTGATAGCAAGCTGGAAACTAAAAACTTGCCTAACATGGTATTAACTCATGCAAAGAATTAAAACAGTTCAATAATAGAAACGAGAGTTCAAAATCTGTGTTCATTATACAATAATAGAACTTATGAAACTTGCTTAACTATAAACAAGTTAGAATGAATCAATCAAATGAGAATTTCAAATAACATTAGATTTAAAGTTTGTTCGAATGAATTTTAGGAACAATTGACTTATTCAATAACAGTTAAGATAATAAGCTTGCTCAATCAAAAGAATAAAGTTACACAATATTGTAATAGGACTAACTCAACGAAAGTGTAAAGTTAGAAACTTTCTCAAAGTAAAAAGATAGGGTTTAGAAACTTGACTCAAGCGTAAGCTACAATATTAAACTCACGTTCACCTACACATTGGTTTAGAACCACAGTATCTATTAGATATGCTAACATACCAAAATATGTACATTTCTAGGTAAACTTACCCTTTAAGAACAAGTCTTTCTTTACCATTTACATTTTTAGAAATTCCAAGTGTTTACTTTGCAACACTTGCTTAACATTCATTTTGTATACCAAATTATCGCGTAATGCGTTCTCAATTTGCTAACCATTTTTACAATTTTAAATTCATAATCCACATCACAAGACTACATTTAACCTTGTTGTTACATGATTCTCACATCACCATGACCTTAGGCTAAGCTACAAAGAACGACCAAAGTCTGCAGAATAAGAAGACTTCAGTGTCTGAAAATGGGTATTGGCGCGGTCGCGCCAATTTATACTGGGATGTGGCGCGTCCGCACGGAAGCTGCGCGCCCGCGCCTAAGGGCTACGCGGTCGTGGGACTTACATAATTCAGTTTTGTAGAACAGAGCTTCAACACTTTTCTTAAGCCAATTAACACGAATTTCACCCATTAAACAGTGATAATAACATGTAAACTAAATATACAACTATCATAGACATGATTGTTAACCTATTCAACCACTTAACACAATTTAACAACCACTAAAACTATTTTAATTTCTTAATTTTCATGTTTTCATGAAAAACTCAATTTTCTTGACATTCATCCTAATAATCATCATTGTGAATTCAATACATGACCAATTAATCTCATTCAAAATTATTTTATGTTCGTATCTCAACAAACTACCATAGACAAAACTCAATTAACATCTTAGCATGCAATTTGACCCTCAAAATTGGTACTTACATAGCTACATATGAAAACATAAACACTGACAAAATTTCAACTGATATCCGAAATTAGCATGCGATTATTGTTTAAACATAATATCTAATCATCATAGACACATGCAATCATCATAAATAATTCAAGAACATCAATTCTAAACACATAAAATTCATAGAGTATGAAAATTATTGTCGTAATATTCATATATACGCTTATAATATCAAAGTTGTAAAACATACCTTCAATTACAAATACAATCACTGCTAATCACTTGAATTTTCTGTGAAAACTCGTAAGTCTCTCTCAATTTTCTCTACTAACTTCTAACAAGCTTTCTGAACTCTCTCAAAACCCAACAACTAGTATGTGTAAAACTAAAACAAACTGATAGTTAGTATGCATAATATCAAAACACAAAACTGATATGGCCTTAATAACCATCATCAGTTATCAAAATAACGTATATATTATATTTATTATTCTAATTTATTTTATTTATATTATTAAATTTAAATTTCAAAAATCAGAAATATCAAAAGCCATAAGGCTTGTTTGGCAAACTATTTAAATTTTTAAAGAATTAAAATACTTAAGCCTTGTTTGGCAAAAACTAAATTAAACCATTTTAATTTATTTTAATAAACCCTTTAGTTTATAAATTATAATCACATATTATTTATTTGAATTTCCATATCCAACACTAACCCATTACATCAATCACACACTATATTTTAATTAAATATAACATTTAACAAATATCACAAAATTATAACTTTTATTATAACTTTATTTAATAATTTAATATATTATTTAAATTATTAAATCAAAACAACAATATAACATCTCATGTTATTTTACAGCTCTATAAATTATAACTTAATTTAATTTAGAAAAATTCTCTAATACATTTAGATTCATCAACCATCACGTTAATAAAATATTTACCGCCTCAAATAATATTTATATAACTCAATAAATATTTGAATTATAATTTGAAATTTCGGATCGTTACATCCTTCCCTCCTTACAAGGATTATGTCCCTAGAATCACAATTCAAAGAATCAAATCGTCACATTCTCCCCTACTTATAAAGATTTTGTGCCCAGAATCGAAGACACAGACTAAACAAATAACTCAGGGTAATTTTTCATCATATCAGCTTCGAGTTCCCATGTAGCCTCTTCGACATTATGGTTCCTCCATATCACCTTTACAGAAGGTATCACTTTATTCCTGAGCACTTGTTCTTTCCTGTCGACTATATGGATATGAATCTCTTCGTAAGACAAATCTTTATTGAACTGCAAATGTTCATACTCAATCACATGTTATAATCAGGTTTATATGGTCGCAACACCGACACATGAAAAAAATTGTGCAAATGCTCTAATTCTGGAGGTAAAGCTACTTCGTAAGCCACCTCTCCCACTCTTCGCAATATTTCGAAAGGTCCAATAAACCTTGGGCTGAGCTTTCCTTTCTTGCCAAAACGAATTTCCCCCTTCCAAGGAGAAACTTTCAGGAATACTAAATTTCCTACTTCAAACTCACGACTCTGCATGTGTTGGTCAGCATACTTTTTCTGTCGATCTTGAGCAGCTACATGTCTTGCTCTGATGAGCTTGACCACTTCAGCGGTCTTTTGAACCAATAATGGTGGGGTATGATCAATACGACTAACTATCGAGGAAGACATTTGTACGGGCCATGTCATAAGACCATCCAAGGGTCAATGTTGAATATCTCTGGACAAACATATATATGCATAACATAATAACATGCATGATATAATAGATGGCAATATGATATAGGGAATGGAAAACTGTACATACATTCCAAAGTATATCATCATCTAATACATCTTCGTATAACTAAAATACAAGGAAATGGGTCACTGACGCCCAACAACTAACAAGGGCCTATCAAAAGAGATAGCGAGAATGGGGCAAAGATACCCAATATCTAACAGAGGCCTATCAAAAGAAATAATGAGAATATACATTAGAAGAAGATAATGGTGTCAATGTCTACATCATCAATCCTGTCCACCTGATGTAACTCCTCCTAAGCCACTGGATCTCTATCCACAGGGATGTCAGGCCTATACAAGGGAGGATCTGCATCGGTAAAACCATATGGGTCACCTGAGGGGCCAATGCCAGAGCTGGAAGGATCAAAAGTATCTGCCTCTGAAGGATCTCTACCTAAGTACCGGATAAAGAAATGTTCCCGGTCCAACTGCCAGGCCAAACGGTCAATATGTGCCAAATGAGTTGAATCTCGGACACAGGCTAGCCAATCAATCATCATCACGAATCCTGGAACCATATCCCCAATGAACTGAGTGGTGTTGTAACGCCCGAGAAAATTAGATTTTTATGACAATTAAATTTTTATTTGAATATGTGAATTAAATGAATTTAATTGATTTATTTTGTGAGTAAGCTATGTGAAGGTCGTTCTATGACCTAGAATGTGTTTATGTGGTTAGTAATCTGGCTATGTGCTAGAATTAATTGTTTAGAATTTCCACGACGAAAATAAATGTTTTCCGAGAAATTCCCGTAAAAACACTATTCATTCGTTTCTGTTCGTGAAATTATTTTGAGATTCCAAGAAATGCGTAATGATAGAATATCGAGATGAGATGAAATATTTGGTAATATTTCATTTATGGCAAACAAAGTTTTTGCCTGCGGACTTAAAAGCTAAGGGTTGAGTATATTGATTTATGAGAAGGAAATGAAATACGTAGGAGGAATTTCGTTATGGTTAAAGCGGGTGTTATACATTTATGATACTATTTAGTATCTATGTATAGTACGATGAGTTAATACGGGGTACAATATGATTATTGTACGGAGAGAAAACATGAATTATACGTATAGAATACGATTCATATTATGGAATTAAGTTAAGACTTAATGTTAATTCATTTGGGTTGGATTATGTTTAGTCCAATCAAGTGAATGAGCAAGCCCAAGGGATTAGTGTGTTAAGCCCAAGTCTAGGCCCAATATTAGATTGGTTAAGCCCAATGCAAGAAAATTGAATCGTGGATCGAACCGGTGGGTCACCGAATGGGTAAAACCCATGGGGATGACCCATGGGCAAGGTGGGCCGTCCACTTGGTGTGCAAGGTAAGATAATCACTTAGTCACCAAGTATTTTACTTAGTGAGAAAGTGTTGAATAGTAAGGAGGTGGTGGTGTATTGTCCAATTTGCCCTCCATTTCATTTGCCTATAAATAGAAAGCTAGTATTGGTCTTTTGTGAGTTTTCCAAATTTCCAACCTAGATTATTGAGAGAGAGAAAGAACTAGACTTAAACCATTCTTCTACTTTGAAGCTTTTTCATTAGAGGTTTATCAAGCACACAAAGATCGTTAAGGTAATATTCCTTAATAATAGTTCCATCTCTTTTGGTTTTCATTTAGTATGGAGAATCATAAATGGGTGGTGTATGGCTTGTATGGTGGGATAAGAATGACTTACCATAGATTCAATCTCTATAAGTCATGAGATCATAAAAATCATAAGGGTTGTTATAACTTAAAATCATGGAAATATTGATTGTTGAGATTGATTGTTGATAAACAATTGAACTCCATCAATACGTTAATATGTGCATCTTACTTAGTTAGGATGTAGATATGAAGTCCATGGAGTATTCCATGTGATTTGGTTTAGAGAACTTTAGTAACGAAGTTATGGCGAATTTTACGAAAATAGACGTTAAACGTCAAAAACGTAGAAATTCCGGATTGGTAGTCAAAAGTTGCTGCGACACTTGAAAATATTGTTTTTTCAATGTCAACACGTGAGATAGGGTATTTAAGAGTCGTGGACTCAAGAATCGTCGGATTCTGACTTAAAACGAAGAAAATGAGCATTGAACGCTCATTAACGTTTATGAACGCTTAGAAAATGAACTCAATAGTGAATTTTGAGTTAACGGATTCGAAAGTGTTGAAATCGTATATGAACGCGTAGAGTATGTCATTTATGACATGTAGGCTTTTGAACGGACGAAATTGGACTTATAACGAAGAAGTTATGGCTCTGAGAATCTCACCAAATTTTTATTTGTTAGAGAAAATCTGGTACTGAGGTCTGGCACCGCGGCGCCAGACAGTGTGTTAAATGCCGCGTCGCAGAGCCGACATAGTGTAATGGGCTACTGGAAAGTGGTGCTACAGCGCCACTTGTATAAGGGAGTCTCTCGCGCCGCCTTGTAGACCGAGGTATGGTATCTGCTAATTATTCGCCATGCATTGCCGGCCTTGCTTTAGTAATGTCACGCTCTCGAGTCAAGAGTTTTGTTAGAAAGCTAGGTTTTGAACTTCAGTTGTTCCGAGACCTACATGAGTTGAGTTTATATACTCAATTAATGTACTAAGACTATTCCTATACTACCTATACTAATGTATATGGTATTTAACTTAGGAATTGAATGCATGTTAGTAAGTTTTGAATGAAGAACACAAACTGTTATTGATAAACACTAGTCGGGGAAACAACGTTGGTATTTCACCAATGATAATAGAGTCCGGTTAATGATGTAAATTGGTTAATAAAGTCGGGACGAAGGGTAATAAGTCGAGTTAACTTTATTAATGATATTAAGTTAACAAAGACATAAAAGAGAAAGAAGTTGGTAGGAACAATGTGAATAATTGTTTGATAGCTAATTACAGTGTGCTATATGAATATATCATGTAGATTTTGTAAAGGTTGTGGTCAGTTGATTAAGTTATTTAAAGACGCTGAAAGGAAAGTTTTCTTAACGCTTGTCTGACTTTCAAGTTAGCCATGTTTTATGAGATTCATTGTACTGAATTACACGACTGATTTTAAAGAAAGGGTCAATGCCAAATTTAACTTCGCTAGACTACTCGTAAGATATAGATTGATTGATATTCATATCTTTCTATATAGAAATGTTAACAATATCCTATGCCAAGTAATTGGTACGGATGTGAAGGTAAGGTTTGTCTATGAACAAACAAAAGTATTTTTCATCGATTATTCTATGGGCGCGTGAGTTTGCCAAATGTTAAATGTAAATACGTTTAATGAATGAGTGTTGATCAACATAGAGTACTATAGGCTGATCACCTAGAAGTGCTCGTAAGTAATGCGGATGTATAGCCTTAGTGTTGTGATATCCTTTTCAAGTATGAAAACAGAAAGCTACTGTTCATGGTCTATCGACTGGTTCAGAATTCCTAATCTACTCTATACTTTGGGAATTGATGATATGAAATGTTAAAGTATTATTGTTTCATAATACTTCATAACTATTTGTTCAGTTATGTATGAATAGTCATATAATTCACGAATGTGATATTATTGTTATCCTTTGTTAAAACTTGATGAGCTTGTTATGCTCACTTCTTGCGTGAATTATATGATTGCACTTAAGGATGAACGTACTGAGAATGCTAAGAGAGATAAGGGAAAAGCTAAGATGGATACTTAGCCATCGTGTAATAGATTAGTATGTTTGTATGTATTATACATTATGAACAACGAACTATGTAATCGGTTTATGAACCTGGGAAGGATTGTACTTTGATTGTAATAAGAAGATAGTAATTAATTCATTATGTTGTATTTCAATGGAATAATTGTATAGTTATATGTATCGTGTAGCACCATATGTCGGGTTAGAAGATACTTGAATTTGGGGGCGTCACAGGCGTGGGTCTAGGCTCCAATGGTACAAGGGAACCACCAATGCTAGAACATCTCCTGAGTGCAGGGACCCTTTGACAGTGCAAAACCATCAAAACCTAATAATCGAATATCAATGATGGGTGACTGCGAAACATACCAGTAACGCCTGGCAGGAGGCAAGATCGGTATACGAATCTCTAATTTGGTGCTCATGATATCACGCTCCTGTACGGGCCATGTAATAAGACCATCCAGGGGTCAATGCTGAATATCTCTGGACATACATATATATGCATAACATAATAACATGCATGATACAATAGATGGCAATATGATATAGGGAATGGAAAATTGTACATACATTCCTAAATATATCATCATCTAATACATCTCTGTACAGCTAAAATACAAGGAAATGGGGCACTGATGCCCAACAACTAACATCGACCTATCAAAAGATATAGCGAGAATGGGGTGAAGATACCCAATATCTAATAGAGGCTTATCAAAAGAAATAATGAGAATATACATCAGAAGAAGATAATGGTGTCAATGTCTACATCATCAATCCTGTCCACCTGATGTAACTCCTCCTAAGTCATTGGATCTCTATCCACAGGGTTGTCAGGCCTATACAAGGGAGGATCTGCACCGGCAAAACCATATGGGTCACCTGAGGGGCCAACGCCAGAGCTGGAAGGATCAAAAGTATCTACCTCTAAAGGATCTCTACCCAAGTACTGAATAAAGAAATGAGGTATTAACATATTTTAGGTCTTAAACCTAGCAGAAACATTCGCGTCATTCTCTCCTCATTATTAACCAAATGGGATGCAAACCGGGACAACTTGGAAAACTTAGCCTCGTACTGCAACATAGTCATGTTATTTTGCTCCAGTTTGATGAACTCCACCTCCTTCATGTGACGAATACTTTCAGGAAAGTACTTGTCATTGAACAATTCTTGGAACTTCTCCCAAGACATCTTCAAAGCAAGGTAAGTATCGAGCGCTTCTGATTCCCACCAAGAACCGCCTCTCCTCGCAACATGAAGGTTGCGAAAGGAACCTTTTGCTCCTCGGAGCATCCCAAGACATCAAATATCTTGGTGATCTGCTTTATCCACGTCTCCACCTTAAGTGGTATTGGCTCTCCCAAAAACTCCGGTGGTCCTAGCTCCTTGAATTGCTTAGCTGTGACCATCCGAGAGTTTCCAGTGTTTCCACCTGCATTTTGAACAGGAGCCACTCTCGCCTGATGTTGCATGAATTACATAAAGCTTTTGAACATCCCATCGTTCATCATTTGATCGATGTTGTTGTTTACCTGATGATTATTATCTCCTGTTACACATTATCCTAGGTATTGATCATTAGTGACTCAACGGTCTCATGTGCTCCATTGCTTATCTCAACATTTTCAGATGTCATTTTCTTATACTGCCACAAAACAAAGGTTAATTGACATGCCACATATTATCCCTATATTCTGACCGACCAATTAAATAACAAATAAACTTAGGTAGGTCATACTAGCGAAGGAATTACCCGTCTCTCCCCTTTTAGTTCTAGTCTCACATCTTAGCCAGGGATCATATCCCAAAGCTTTGATACCAACTGTGACGCCCCCAAAATAGGTATACATCACCCATTCTGAGTCGCCAAATACATGGTACAGAATGCAAATACAAACTTAAGTATACATCATGAGCTATGAGTTTTAATACAAATATTATCTTCTAGACAGTATTCAAACTCAAAATAAGTTCTCAATACATTTATTATCACACTATTTCACAGAATAGTGAGGACTACTAATGCAAACATCCGGACCGGTCACTCCGTTCCCGACTAGTCCCAAATTTATATTCTCATTTCCTGAAGAGAACAATGAAAGCAAAGGGTGAGCTCAACTAGCCCAGTAAGAAATATTATGACTAAGATAATGTAGAATAAATTATTGTTAGCCTTCAACAGTGTTAAACTGATAAAATATAATAAACATCAAGTTTAACTGCAGCGGAATAAGCAATCCATTAGAAGAGTCAAGTAGAGCATGATACCTACTATCTTCTATGATTTAAAAGTTTTATCATCAATTTTATCGCTGAGACTCAGCTTAATAAATAATCCACATCACTAAATTATCCATGTATTACGGGCCAAGGATATTCATTATTATCACCAATGGTCATGTTCATCTCAACAACTGTCCATCAATGCACTACAGGCCAATGAGGACTTTTACCACATCATTTGTAACATTAAAGGTCATGATTATATCGAATGATTCCTGATCATAATCATACCAATCAACAGTCCATCTATGCACTACGGGCCAAAAATGACTTTCATAACAATATAAATATGAGGATGATGACAATGATATAAGAATTCAATTAAATAAAAACAAAGGATAAATTTTAAAGATTTATAATTTAATTTATCCAGAATTTAATAAAGTCCAAATTGTCAACATGATACTGCTTTGTGGAGTAAAATTCAAGAATAATATTGTATCAAAAATGATTTGGACCGAAAAGAAATCAATTTTTGTCATGAATAGTATCCCAGGTGAATAGTACTCGAGTGAATAGTACCCCATGAATAGTACTTTGGGAATAGTACCCCGTGAATAGTACTCCGGCATGAAAAGGTTAAAACATATCAAGAATGCTCAGAATAATATATTCATGAAAAGATACTGGATGAAGCGCAAATATCAAGGATATTCTACTAGTTTTAGGAATTATAGAAGCAATACTTACCATAGTAAGTTTAAATTAGGAATCTGAAATGAACAATATACGAAACTGCAAATGGATTTTCAATTGTCATGCGGTAGTCCGTGTAAACAGATCATTTCCATAATTTAATAACAAATGAAAACGAAGGGTTATTCACCAGGCATGTGGTAGTCCGCGTAGACAGATTATTCCCACAGACTAATAAAGAATGGAATAACAAAAGGATTTCACCATGCATACGGTAGTCTGCGTAGATAGGTTATTCCAATAGAATAATAAAGAATGGAATAACAACCCCTTATGAGTATTGAAAGAAATAACTCTCTTCGTATAAATAATACCCCTTACTTTAGTAGGAGATTGGATACTACAATAGGGTAGTAACAGAATACTCTTCTTCTTTCTCTCTTATTCTCTCTATATTTTCTCTCTCAATAGCTTGAATAAATTGGTGAAAGATAATGAAGAAATGAGCTTCTATTTATAGGCTTGGCAGAGTAAGGGTAAAATAGTCTTTTCGCCATAATTTATGACATCATCGTTTACATCATCGATCATATGACATCATTGCTTACCTCATCATTCTGATGATATCATTGTTTACCTCATCGTTCTGATGACATCATTGCTTACATCATCAAAATTCAAATTCAATTTGTTCTCTTCCACCTCCTTTTACTTTTATACCATGAATTTACTATAATACTGCTACCATTCAAATTAAAAATCATACTATTATACAATCACATCGTACTACTATAATGTAATATTATAATAATATACTTGAATGAATTATTTTATCAGAAAAGATAAAATACCAACTTTCAACAAATGTCACATGCTAAACATTCATCCGTTTAAATCCATATTAAATAAATATTTCCTTATCAGATATATATATATATATATATATATCAGTAATTTATTATCCACAAATAATATTACAGAACTACAATATTGACAACCAGGTCGTTCCCAGGAAAGAGGGGATTTTCTGATAAGGATTTCTCCCTATTGGCGCGCAATTAGGTGACCAAACCCCTTTCCTCGACAGAACTTTCTAGACATTGTCAATAATGCTATCTAATAATATTATTCAAATAATATGAATTATTGATTTGATAATTTGAAATATTGTGCAATGACAATTATTGAATCAATAATATAAAATATTAACGTAGCAGTTATTGAATCAATAAAATAAAATATTGAACAGTAACTACTATAGTAATAATTGAGTATACATGAGTGACTTCTCACGTAGGCATCAATAATCAATATTGTGTGCTACTATGAAATAACGCATATTACTGTACTTTTATTATCAGGTATTTTAACAGTTAACGGTAAAACTTTTGCTGTTATTTTTATAAAAAGATAATTTTGTTATTTTCTAACTCTGATAAAAATTCTGTTGTGGGGTCCACCAATGATTGTGTCTTCGTACTAATATTCCCCAACAAAAGAATATTCCCCGACCAAATGAATATTTTATAACAACTTATTTTACTTTGCAAAATTTTGCACATATCACCCTTAGTTTTAATCCTTTTATCAATTTAACCATTTACTAAATAAAATAATAATTATAAGAAAATTGAATACTTTCATTTCATAAAATTCGGGGTCTTACATCAATGCTCTTAACATGTACATGGAAAAAGACAAGAGAAATACTCACTAGTAGAAATGGGTAGAATCCTAGCCAAGCCTCGGTTAAGCCCTACGAGCGCATGTACATTCCTTTGAGGAAGTAGGCGAAGGTGTAGGAACCCCAATCATACTCTCCAATACGGTCCACGTGTCGAGTGGCGCTGATCAAAGCGAAAGACACCGTAGAAGAGTTATCTGCTATGAAGCGACCCCTAATGATCATCGGGAATAATCACCGAAGAATGCGATCCCTGACTCTCATATCATCGGGTATGGGCTCACTCAACAGCCCGCTCATATCAACTATGCTCAAAGGACCTGTACAAACAGTCTTTCCCTTGAGCGCTTCCAACAGAACTCCTAACAAGGATTTGACGGCAGTCGGAGTAATATCCGCCATACAAGGCACTGGTACCCCTCCAAACTCCATACCCATGATAAACCACCAATCTATCGGCGTCATCATTACCTCACAGTCCAGCAAATGGAGTGACTGAGTCTGGTGAAACCAGCGCTCAGACAATGCCCTGAGATAACCCCAGGGACAACGGCGGGGAAGAATGGAAAAGAATGTCTCGAATCCCCAGCCATGTACAATCGCTCTATAGTCATCTTGCAGAGCCTGATACATAGAGTGGATGCTGAACCAGTTCCCTCGAGGTTGTGTAAAGCTGGAAACCTACATCAAATGTAGATCAACAACAGAATCCTTTACTCCTCATCAATAGGAAAGAAGGAAGATTAAGATCTAACTTTATACCTCATTTGCGTGCAGGTAAACTGAAGGGCGTTGACTCAAATTGCCCAGAAGCTCTGGGTTCGCCACCTAAATGCCTGTAAAATTGGGGAACAGATCAGCAGGAGCGGGAGCCTCAACCGGTACATCCTCCTCCTCATCCTCGACGTCCGGCACATCAACCTAAACTGGATGTATCACCGCCTCCACCAAACGACGAGACTGTCTAACATAACGACATCGAGGGAATTCAGAAGCCCTTCTCCATACACCAGAAGTGGTCCTGCGGGAACTACTCGGCTGGTCCGGATCCATATATCTGGAAAACAAGTCTTCAAATCACCTCAGAAAGGGTGTGGTAAATTCTTATCTAGAGTTTTTCAAAATGCATTTTCATGACTACATGCACGCATGCATTATTTTTAACATACATCTACAATAAAGTTAAAATGCATGACTACGCAATGCCTACATTTTGGAAAAAAATTTCCGTAGTCCCCTTTGTAAATAGGACTATCCACATGCACATAGGCATGACTAGGTGGCAATTCAGTAGCACACCTACCCACAGTCATATACATCCTACATGCATTAATACATCATAGTAAAAAAATCCGTAAATGTAGTCTAATTACCAGGATTGTTTTGCTTTTCTACCTTTACTCCTTTATCCTCAAATAGGATAAGAAATGACAGTAAAAGGTTCCAATTTGACTGTTTCAAAAGTTAATTTTTTTTTCACATCATTGTGTTCAGCATGGTTTATTACTAACATTTACTATGTTGAATATTTTTTATCAAGTCATATAAGCATACATGTGCAATACTATGTGTTTAGATGCATTTCATGTGATAAGTCATTTTCCAACAGAAAAAAACTAGAAAAGAATACATGCATACGTTACCAAGACAGTGTAGAACACTTGTACGGTGGCAGAATTTGCATAAAGTCGCCCGAACTTAGCAGATCTAAAGAAGAGCTCTCAGATTTCGTTTGCGGCACCACTTGAAAATGACTTATGAAACTAACCTGCAGGTATTACATACTCACAGTTGGTCATAGGTACACCTATGGGGTCGCCAGTAGGTAAAGCTCAAGCACCCTACATGGGTCCCACCCCTCTGGCTTAGTCCAGTTTGAGTTGCAAAGGAGGTCTCATAAGTTGAAAAGGCCAAATCAGGAATAAAAACGCTACGCGATTAAGTTGAATAGCTTGGAATCCTGGTTGTCACAAGTCAAATTATGGGTTCACATGTCACTCATTGGTATTTGCCTAAATATAAGGTACACTATACCGATGAGCTCAGCTTTTGCAAATCATACTCGGCAATGCCTTACACATGTCCGATGCCGCCAAATACAGGGTCGTAACCCTAAACAGTGCCCCTAGAGGGGGTCACAACGCCGATATCATTGATAAAGTAACCCCCAGTGGGGGTCACAACGCAGATTTTCATTCATCCACGTACCCCCGATGGGGGTTCCAACACATTCTTTGTCTATGAACGAATCCCCGTCGGGGGTTACAACGTAATTCAACCATTGATACACACATCAATAAAGGTCAAGCAGCCTTGATAGTTCACCTAACATGGATCTATCTGTTGATACATGCATTAATGAAGGTCAAGCAGCCTTGACAGTTAACCCAACAGGGATCTATCCGGTGATGCACGCATCAGCGAAGGTCAGGCAGCCCTGCCATACATAATGTTGGCAGTAACTCCAATAGGACCGTGGTATATGCTGGTGACACAAACCAGAGAAAACCATCCTCATCGAAGAGGACCGATGATGGAATATTTTATACACATCCTCAAACAGACAAAGCTTTATCCCCACAGATCTCTTGCACACAAGAGGCACATCTGCAAAGTAAAGTTTGTATCAAGGATTCAATACTTTGGTGATAACCCCAATGATAACATCCTGGAAGACTTGGATCGCATGTCCAAGACATCACTGATTGTCATCCCCGACAGGATTAATAGGGAACCGACAATCATCCCATCATGTTGGAAAATAATCTAACAAAACACATGCATCATGCATTTGCATTATGTTGCTGCACATGACATCATGTTATCTTGTTGCATTTCAAGTGTCTAGGATTATTTTTTTTATCCATGCCTTGCATTGTATGAATATGATAAAGAGGGGCATCTGTAGACACTCGAAATTTTCTGCACACATGTTACTAACATTGTAGGAGGGCGGATTCGTCTTTCAGAGATAACCTTGGAAGACAGCTCACATCCATTTCGAATACCACCGAAAGTTCAGTCTTAACCATAGAACACACACCGAGAGTATCAGTTCCAACCTCGGAGATAACCCCGAGTTTCATCCTTGGAGATAACCCCAAGGAATGTCATTGCAGTTCCGACGATAACTCCATAAATGGTTGTTTCAAATGCATGCAATCAGCTTCAACCTCAGAACTCCCACCAAGGCACTCATTCCAAAGACCCAGAGATAACACCGAGAAGACATGCACACTTAAAGATGACCCTGAGGAATTCAATTACTTGCAGCAGTCTAATCTCAGAGATAACCCTGAGCAACTTCTGCTTTATCAGCCCAAACCGGAGATAACCCCAGTGAGGGGCATAATAGTTATCTTGCCACCTCAACCCCACATTGTGTCGTCTCAACATCTCATACATACATTTCTACACAACAATGTCCCACAAGAGCCAAGAAGTTCCAATCCCGAGTGATTATTACGCAGGGACGCACACCGAATAGGATTTGAAGCTTGAAGACCATGGGCATGGTCCCCTCTTCCTGACTTTGTACAACCTCTAATCCAATGTTATTGTGTAACTCTCGGTAAAAGTGGTCCGAGAAAAGTCTTTTACACCTAATTCGGATGCTCGGATTGAAGTTCTACAAGTTCGAGCGGACATCACAGTGCACGAGTGCATGTACTTCGAAACAGCGGGACCCGTAGAGCCCGTGGCACCCTGGGAAGCTGCAGGTGCATCTGCGGCTACCGTAGGTACACCTGTGGCCACCAACTCTATAAATATAAAGCTTGGGGTGGCCATATTCGAGAGAAAAATGGCGAGAAAGCCCTGTCAAATTTTCTCTGTACACACTCTATATTGAGTGCTTTCTCATTTTAAACACTTGTTAGGTCACATATAGCAATATTTTTACCGACGGGAGTCAAGTGTTCATCCACTTAGAGTCATAGAAGTCTTCTGTGACAGCCCACTATAAGCCTTCTTACACTCTATAAAGCCTTTCTCTTCATCTTTGCACACATTATTCTTCACATTGAGAGTCATGTTGTGTGTATTCCTGGACTTCGATCCGTGGTTTTCATTTTCATATATATATATATATATATATATATATATATATATATATATATATATATATATGGACTAACATTATCGAGTTATGCCTCGATTGAGCCTAGACTTATGTCTGGAGCATTAGCTTTATATATATATATATGAATTGTTATCGGATTATGTCCAATGAGCCTGGATTTTATATCTGGAGTGTTTACTATTTATATATATATATATATATATATATATATATAGCGACAAATCGCTGAAATGATAAACTGAGTCGGGATTGAGAAACATCCAGTGCATTTATCGTTTATGTGCTGGGGGTCATGCTACGGATCAATGTGCCATAAATCCTGAATCAGCTCAGTTCGTAGGGAGCTATAGTCGATCTACCCAACCATATCCAAATCAAAACGCATATAATCCGGGTTGGAGAAATCATCCGGGGTTTTCATGGAGTAACACCCAAGCTCAAGCTCAAGCGCCGAGACAACAAAACACATCCGGGTTTCAAAATCAGACTCAACAACAATCAGAGAGGAAATCAAGTTTGGAAGAAACCTTGGAGAGATTTATTAAAGCTTTTAAAAAGAAATACGAGGAACATGAAAAGAAATTTAATCAAACAGAGCTGAATATGCAAAGCCTAAGTGCGTCGATCAAGAATCTGGAAAATCAAGTGGGGCAGATAGTGCATGCACTTAATAACCGACCACTTGGAACGCTTCTGAGTGACACATAGAAAAATCCAAGCAAAGATGAGCATTGTAAGGCTGTAACGCTACGAAGTGGAAAGAATTTATAAGAGACAATCACGGATAGGGAAAAGAGCGACAACATAACAAGCGAAACAGAGGAAGTAATGGACACCGAAAAACATCAAGATCAGACCATACAGCAGAATGATTCAGAACCAATCATCAACAGTCGTGTAAAATACGACAAAACATAATCTAAGAGTTTTAATAAGAATATTGTCATCTAGACAATATTCACACTCAATGGAGTCCTCATTACATTTATTATCACACTATTTAACAGAATAGTGAGGACTACTAATGCTATCATCTGGACCGTCACTCCATTCCCCGACTAGTCCCGACTATGTTCTCATTTCCTGAAGAGAACAGTGAAAGAAAGGGTGAGCTCAACTAGCCCAGTAAGAAATATTATGACTATGATAATGCAGAATAAATTATCATTAGCCTTCAACAGTATAACAACTAACAGAATATAATAGACAACAAGTTTTAGATCAACAACTGCAGCGAAATAAGCAATCCATTAGAAGGGTCAAGTAGAGCACAAAATCTACTATCTTCTATGATTTAAAAATTTTTCATCAACTTTATCGTTGAGACTCAGCTTAATAAATAAAAATGAATCATCCCTGCATCACAGCCAAGGATATTCATGTACTCATCAATTGTCATGATTATACCGAATAATCCCTGTCATAACCATACCAACAACTGTCCATCAATGAACTACATGCCAATGAGGACTTTTACCACATCATTCATTACATTACGGTCATGATTATACCGAATAATCCCTGGTTATAATCATACCAAGTCCATCTATGCACGTAAGCCAAAGATGACTTTCATCACAATATAAGCATGAGGATGACGACAATGATATAATAATTCAATAAAACAAGTTCAAGGATAAATTTTAAGGATTTATAATTTAATTTATCCAGAAATCAATAACATCCAAATTGTCAACATGATACTTCTTTGTGGAGTAAAATTCAAGAATGCTCATAAGAATATTTTCATGAAAAGATACTGGATGAAGCGCAAATATCAAGGATATTCCACTAATTTCATGGAGTATAGAAGCCAAAACTTTAACCAACTCAGTATAAGAGAATATATGAAACTGCAAATGGATTTTCACCCGTAATGCGGTAATCCACATAGACAGATCATTTCCACAATTTAATAAGGAATGAATACGAAAGATCATTCACCATACATGTGGTAATCCACATAGACAGGTTATTCAAACAGAATAATAAAGAATGGAATAACAGAAGAATTCATTATGCATGCGGTAGTCCGCGTAGACAGGTTATTCCAACAGAATAATAAAGAATTGAATAATAGAAGAATTCACCAGGTATGCGATAGACCACACAGACAGGTTATTCCAACAGAATAATAAATAATGGAACTAGGTCATGCGTAATACGCACCAACAGTATATTCCAACAGAATAATAAAGAATGGAACCAGATCATGTGTAATCCGTACAGACAGGATATTCCAACAGAATAATAAAGAATGTAATAACAGAAGAATTTCACCATGTATGCGGTACTTTTCATAGACAGGTTATTCCAACATAATAATAAAGAATGGAATAACAGAAGCTCTCTTCATGAATACGAAAGAAATAATACCCCTTACCTCAAAAGAAGACTGAATACTGGAATAGTGAGGTAGCAGGCTTCTCTTCTTCTTTCTATCTATAATTTTTCTCTATAATAATTGTTCTATAGCTTTAGTGAATTGGTGAGAAATGAAGGAAGAATGAGCTTCTATTTATAGGAAAATATAGTTTTGATAATTGCACGTTTTGGGGCTCGAAATATTTTAATATAATACCTTCCTCTTTTTCTTCATTTTTAATTTAGTCCTGCAAGTATTATCAAACTTACACCACCTCCCCTAATAGTAAATAAGGTGAATCAATAGTAAATCATGTGAATCAATAGTTCTAGACATGTGAAAATACGAATTACAATATAGTATCTCCATCTATACCTCTATTTTTAACTTAGTCATGCAAGTATTATCAATCTTGCACCACCACCCCTAATAGTACAAGAATGTGAATCAATAGTACACACATGTGAACAAATAGTTATAATCATGTGAATTAATAGCAATTAATTGCTCATTTATCCGATTAATTACCCAATTGGTCAGTATAACTTCCAGACATCAATTAATATCGAAATAAATGTCGATTTCCACTAACACTAATAATTCTAACACAATGGAGCTATCAAATTCATCTTTAATCAACACGAACTTATTCATCATTAATATTATAACTCACAATATTTAACAACCAGGTCATTCCCAGGAAAGAGGGGGCTTTTAATAAGGATTTCTCCTTATTGGCGCGCAATTAGATGATCAAACCTCTCCTTGACAAAACTTCTAGACATTGTAAATATTGTAATTTAATAATATGAATAACTTTATCATCTCAATTATTAATTTAATACTATATCATATTATGCAAATGATACTGTGATAATAATTGATCAATAATATGAGAGATATGATGCAGCAATTATTGTAGAAATAATTGAGTATAACTGAGTGACTTCTCACGTAAGCATCAATAATCAATACCGTGTGCTACTATGAAACCACACATATTATTGTACTTTTACTACCGGGTAGTTCAACAGTTTTAACGATAACACTTTCACCGTTATTTTTATAAAAAGATAATTATGTCGTTTTACGACAATACTTTCGTTTTGGGGTCCACCAATGATTGTGTCGTCGTAGGAATATTCCCTGTTAAAACGAATATTCCCCGACCAATCGAATATTATATAACCACTTGCTTACTTTACAAATTTTGTAAATGTTACCCACAACTATAACATTATATCAAATCCACACCATAATATTCAAAAATATATTTCAAGACAATTATTCTTTATTCATAAAAGTTGGGGTCTTACAACCTTCCCTTCTTCTGAAATTTCATCCTCGAAATTAGGGTACGTACCTGGTATATCGAAGAGGTGAGGATATCTTGACTTCTTCTCAAATTCTAACTCCCAGGTCATTTCTTCCACATAGTGGTTTCTCCACAAAACTTTGACTTGAGGTATAACCTTGGAGTGTAGAATATGATCATTCTTATCCAAGATTTTAACAGGTAACTCCTCATATGTTAAATCTTCCTCTATCTCGTCTTGTTCTAATTCGATAATGTGGTTCAGGTCTTTCACATATTTACGTAACATAAATATGTGAAAAATATTATGAACACGAGACATACTTGGCGGTAAGGCGAGTCTATAGGCCACAGTTCCTACTCGGTCAAGGATTAAAAATGGGCCAATGAATCGAGGATTGAGCTTTCCTCTCTTTCCAAATCTCCTAACTCTTTTCCATGGAGCAACACATAACAACGCATGATCTCCAATATTGAATTCCACGTCCTTTCGATGAAGATCAACATAACTCTTTTGTCGATCTTGTGAGGTTTTTATACGTTATCGGATCATTTGAATCTTTTCTATAGTCATACATACCAAATCCAGTCCCAACAACGTTGCTTCACCCACCTCCTCCCAACATACTAGAGAACGACACTTTCTTCCACACAACGCCTCAAATGGAGCCATGCCAATACTTGCTTGATAAATATTATTGTAGGAAAACTCCACCAACGGTAAGAACTTGTCCCAACTACCCTTGAAGTCAAGGACACAGAGTCTTAATAAATCTTCAAGAGTTTGAATAGTCCTTTCCGAACGCCCATCCGTTTGAGGATGATATCGAACTAAATAAATGTAAATCCGCGCCCATAGATTTTTGCAAACTAACCCAAAATCTTGAAGTGAATATTGGGTCTCGATCGTAAACTATGGATCTTGGCATACCATGCAATCTTACAATCTCATTTATGTACATACTAGCAAGACGCTCAAGTGTATAAGTTTCTCGATTTCGGTAAGAAATGAGCAAGACTTGGTCAATCTATCAACAATGACCCAAATCACATCTATGTCTTGAAAAACCTTGGGAAGACCGAAGAATTGAAATCCCGGTAATGTGTTCCCACTTCCATTCTCGGAATTTCAAGTGGTTGCAATGGACCTTTTGGCACTTGATTCTCTGCCTTGACTCGTTGACAAGTTAGAACACCTTGAGATAAACCCCGCTATCTCTCTCTTCATATTGCTCCACCAAAATGTATGTCGAAGATCACGATACATTTTGGTACTCCCAAGATGGATTGCAAACATTGTGTTGTGCGCCTCCATCATTATTTTATACTTCAAGTCAGAATCGTCAGGAACACAAAGTCTGGAGTTAACTCGAAGTATTCCTTCTTCATCGATTCTTACTTCCGGAATAGCACCTTCTTGTACTTTCTTCCTCATACGTATCAGCTCCAAGTCTGTAGCTTGAGCAGCTTTAACTTTATCGATTAAATTCAGTTCCACTCGTATATTCACCATCATCACATGGGTCCATGGAGCCTTTAACTCTATTTCCATCCTTTCCAAGTAATACACAATGGGCCTTTGCATTGACAATAATGCACTCATGCCCGCATATGATCTTCTACTCAATGTGTCAGCTACTACGTTCACTTTTCCAGGATGGTATTGGATAGTGTGATCATAATTTTCAACAACTCAAGCCATCGTCGTTGCACAATGTTGAGTTCCTTTTGAGTGAAGAAATATTTGAGGCTTTTATGATCCATATAGATCTCCACCTTCTCTCCATACAGGTAATGCCTCCAAATCTTAAGTTTAAAACGATCGCCGCTAACTCTAGATCATGAGTAGGATAATTCCTCTCATATTCTTTGAGTTGTCGTGAGGTAGGCTATGACTTTCCCATATTGCATGAGAACATATCCTAACCCTTTGCTTGAAGCATCACTGTAGGTAACAAATCCCTCCGAGCCTGATGGTATTGTCAGAACAGGTGCTGAAATGAGTCTCCTCTTGAGTTCTTGAAAACTCTTTTCACATTCCTCGCTCCAATCGAATTTTGTATCTTTTCGAGTCAGCTATGTTAATGGAGTAGTGATTCGAGAAAACCATTCTACGAATCTCCGATAATAACAAGCTAAGCCGAGAAAGCTACATATTTCGGTCACTGACTTTGGTTGCTCCCAACTTTGAATTGCTTCTATCTTCGCTGGGTCAACATATATTCCATGATTTGATATAACGTGCCCAAGGAATGCAACTTCCTCAAGCCAAAACTCATAATTCTTCAATTTGGCATAAAGCTTATTTTCATGAAGCTTTTGAAGTATCAGCCTCAAGTGTTGCTCATGATCTTCATGGGTTTTGGAGTATATGAGGATGTCATCAATAAAAACGACCACAAAGTGATCCAAATATTCCTTGAATACTCAGTTCATCATATCCATGAAGGCAACAGGAACATTAGTCAATCCAAAAGACATGACTATGAATTCATAATGTCCGTACCGAGTTCAGAAAGCAGTCTTTGGAATGTCATCAGTTTTAATCTTCAATTGATGATATCCAGAACGAAGATCAATCTTTGAAAAGAATTTGGCGCCTTGCAACTGGTCAAACAGATCATCAATATGAGGCAATGGGTACCTATTTTTGACGGTGACATGATTCAACTCCCGATAATCAATACAAAGTCGCATACTTCCATCTTTCTTCTTCACGAATAGAATAGGAGCACCCCATGGAGACGTACTAAGACGAATGAAATCGATGTCTAATAATTCCTGTAGTTGAGTTTTTAACTCCTAAAGTTCAATAGGAGCCATTCGATATGGGGCTTTGGAAATGGGTTTTGTACCGGATTCAAGGTCGATACAAAATTCAATTTCACGCTCTGGGGGTAGGCCAGGAAGTTCTTCAGGGAATATGTCAGGAAATTTATTAACAATATAAATATCATTCAAATCTGACGTATTTTTATTTAAATCCATGACATGGGCTAAGAAAGCTTGACATTTGTTTTTCAATAAACGAATAGCTTTATGACTTGATATAAAAGTGATTGACTTTAGTGGTTTGGTTGCTTGAATTCGTATAATAGGTTGGTTAGGAATATGAAAGCTAACAACCTTACGAAAATAATTGATTTTAGCATGATGAGTAGTTAACCAATCAATCCCTAAAATCATATCAAATGCAAGTATTTTCAAAGAAATAAGATTGACAGGTAACGTGCGGTTACTGATTTGAATCAAACAAGACTTATAAACGGTGGATGTGATGAAGGTTTCTCCTAACAGAGTTTCAACAGATAAATCAAAGTCTAATTTCTCCGGAGTTAAATTTAAACGTTGAGCGCAAGTAGGAGAAATAAAAGAATGAGTAGAACCGGTATCAAATAAAGTATAAACTTCGCTAGAGTTTATGATTAGCTTACCCGTGATCACCTCGTTCGGATTCCTCACTTTTTGGGAGGTTACGACAAATGCTCTCCCTTGAACTACCAGTTTTGTCTTGTCTGGGACACCCTTTGATGCCTCCATCCCAGCTGGACTTGACTTTGGTGCACGACAAAATAGGGCTAGGTGACCTTCTTTTCCACAATTGTAACATGCTTTCGACTGCATCGCGCAGTTTGGACTGATGTGTCCTTCCCCTCCCCATTTGTAACATACGACCGGCAGTCGTTCTCCTTCCTTAACAACAGGTGCTGGTGCTGACGTCTTTCCATCATTGTTGAATCTCCTATTCTTGAAATGTCCACTCTTATTGTCATGGTCATGATTACCACAGAAGTGATTACCATTTTTGGTATGTTGATTCCCTCCATGCTTGTTGTCACTACTTCGATGACTGCTACCACTGGTATTATCATTTTGCCAGTTGCTCTCTTTTGGTTAGGTTGACTCATTATCGTGTTCCAATAACTGAGCCCTATTCACAAAATCTAAATACAAGCAAAGTTTGTGAGAGATAAGGTATTGACGTATCTCGGGTTTCAAACCTCTTAGAAACATCCGCGTCATTCTCTCCTCATTATCAACCAAGTGAGATGCAAACGGAGACAACTCAGCAAACTTAGCTTCGTACTGCGCCACGGTAAACTTAGCAAACTCAGTAAACTTAGCTTCGTACTTCGTAAACTGACGCTATCTCTATGGAGAGAAATGTGAGATCTACACGGACCATAAGGGTCTGAAGTATATTTTCACTCAGAAAGATCTGAACCTGCATCAAAGAAGATGGATGGAATTGATAAAAGATTACGATCGTGAGATCTTTTATCATCCAGGCAAAGAGAATGTGGTTGCAGATGCTTTAACTAGGAAAGGTCAGGAAAAGTTGATGTTGATAACCATGTAAACACTCAAAATTTTGTGCACACCTATTACTGACATTGCAGGAGGGCAGATTTATCTTTTGGAGATAACCCTAGAAGACAGCTCACATCCATTCTAGATACTATCAGAAGTTCAGTCTCAACCCCGGAACACACACCGGGAGTATCAATTCCAACCTCAGAAATAACCCTGAGTTTCATCCTTGGAGATAACCCAAAGGAATTTTGTTGCAGTTCCAGCGATAACTCCAGAAATGCTTATTTCAAATGCATGCAATCAGCTTCAAGCTCAGACCTCCTGCCAAGGCACTCATACCAAAGACCCTGAGCTAACAATGGGAAGACAGGCACACTTACAGATGACCTTGCGGAATTCAAATACTTGCAGCAATCCAATCTCAGATGTAACCCTGAGCAACGTCTACTATCATCTCAAACCGGAGATAAACCCGATGAGGAGTCAAATTGTCATCTTGCCACCTTAACCTTGCGCACCATCTCAACATTTCATATATACATTTCTACACAACAATGTCCCATAAGAGCCAAGGAGTTCCAATCCCGAGTGACTATTACGCGTGGCAGCACACTGGATATAATTTGAAACTTGAAGACTATGGTCATGGTCCCCTCTTCCTGACTTCGTACAACCTCTAATCCCATGTCATTGCTTAACTCTCGACAAAAGCAATCCGAAGATGGTCTTATACACCTTGTTTGGATACTCGAATTGAAGTTCTGCAAGTTTAAGCGGACATCACAGTGCACGACTGCATGTACTTTGAGACAGCAGGACCCACGGAGATAGGTGCATCTGCGGCTGCCGCAGGTGCATCTGCGGCTGCCCCTTCTATAAATAGAGGGCTTGGGGTGGCCATTTGTAAGAAATAAAAGGAGAGGAAGCCCTGTCCAATTTGCTTTGTACACACCCCATATTGAGTGCTTTCTCATTTTAAACACCTGTTAGCTCACATATAGCTATATATTTACCGGTAAGTCGATTGTTTATCCATCTGAGTCATAGGGTTTCGCTTTGGTAGCCCACTGTAAGCCTTCTCACACTCTATAAAGCCTTTCTCTTCATCTTTACACACACTATTCTACACGTTGAGAGTCATGTTGCGTGTGTATGCCCGGACTTCGGTCTGTATATATTTCTATTTCTGTCAGGCATGGAGTTTACTTCGTGGTGGTTGATCGTCTTTTACATCTTTATTTACATTTCTGATCCCCCATGGAGGTGCTTCGTGGTGGTTGATCATGTCTATATATATATATTTACAGCTTTTATATATATATATATATATATATATAAATGCTTACTGCTTTTCATATAAACTGCGGTATCATTTATGCCTAGGAATCATGTGATCACGTGATTGGTCCATGAATCTAGATTTGATTCCGTGATGGACATTTTCAGCTGTAAGCAACTTGTACATTATTTACGGTGTTTGAATTTCCTTAGATGGTTGTCATGCCCATGAGGAGTTCGGCACTGCTGTATATTATTTTCTCGAAGATGCCTCGCATCTCGAAAATAAAATCAAACAAGCCGAACATTTAATAATAAAATGGAAGTATATAAAGGTCTCAATTCTTATTGAGCACAAGGTTTGAAAAACCTCTTTTTACAAAACTCATTGCTATATCCTGTTTAAAATATAATTTTTCTATAAATTCAAACCCTTTGTATATAGGTGCGAACGAGGCCTCGCACTACTTCCAAATAAATTGCACATTGATCCACACACACACACACACACACATTCATATAACAGTTTCTTGAAAAGTGGTGGTCACCGTTGCAACACAGATATCGGGGGGTGCCTAACACCTTCCCTCCGCATAATCAAGCCCCCGAACCTAAATGAATCTCGGTTTCACAGAACCGTTTAGCAGTGTCACATCACTGGGTCAATGTACAATCCTTTTCTCGGTTGCGTTGGTGCAACCAGTTAAAAACACCAACTGGCGACTCTTAAAGTCAAATCGTCGACATTACACATGTCAGACCTTTTTCACTTGTTTTTTCAAACAAATCTCACCTAACATGAGAACACAAAAGAACAAGTAACAAAATGGGACAAATAAAAATCCCGACGTCGACAGGTGGCGACTCTGCTGGGGACTCCAGTAAGAGGGCTTAAGCCGCTACTACAAGCTTTTCAAAACTGTTATATTCTTGTGTGTGAATGTTGCATTTACATTTATGATGAATGTGTATGAATGCATTTTACTTACTGCACTGTAATATATCTATCTGTGATATTAGTGTTTCGTACATGTCATCATTTTCATAAATGGTAAGACACGTTATATGTGAATGTATGTTGTGTGGTTCCTCCATCAAGAGGCTATCCTGTCGGTGTTTGATTACTGGACTCGTAGGGAGACTAATTCCAATGAGGCTCGGCAAAGGCACCACTAAGATTCACTCCAGTTGAAAGATTGGATTAACTTCCCATCAAGTAGATTGCGATGATCTGGGAACCCTTATGCCAAAAAGCCGCGAGAGTAACCCTAAGATAGGTCAGCCTCTGATAAACCAAATGCGAAGGAAAGTCTCTTCATGCTTTCCATTTTTTATTACTTGTGAAAGCATTTAATTGTAATTTTATTCCATACTCATCTTTATGTAATGGAAAATATGAAGAATATTTGCACATACATGACATGTTATCGATTAACATCTGTTTAACAGGATAATATTCCTAACACGGGTATACATAGCATGTAAACATTTACATTATCCCTAAGACTAAACTACATAAGTCTTTTGTAGGGAAACAATTGGGCATGTTACCCACTCAAAATCTAAAAAGGCCATGAGCCTACAGCCAATCATGTCTTCTTCTAACCAGTCTAATCCCGTTTCTCGTGAAGAATTTGACGGATTAAGTCAACAAATTACAAATTTGGTTGTCCTGCTTAAGGAATTGCATCAGTCTACTCAAGGCTAAAAGATGCCCACACATACAGAATCCTCTACACAAGGAGGAACACAAGGTTTGGATAAAACAAATGCAGAACCTCAGTTGGATACAACCAATAAAGACCCTAAAAACACCCATCTCAAAGGAGATCCAGGCACCGGAGATATCAAGAAGAAGGTCCTTCAAATGGAAGAAACTATCTGTGTTCTCAAAGGGATTGGAACACATGAGAGGGTTTCCTATGCTGACCTTTGCATATTCCTTGGTGTTCATTATCCAGAGAAATTCAAAACCCCTGACTTTGAAAAGTATGACGGATTAAGGGATCCTTACACACATTTGAAGGTGTTTTATTGGAGAACTTGGATCTTATGTGGAAAATGAGAAGCTCAGAATGGAGCTTTTCTAGAAGAGTCTGTCTGGAGAAACCCGTTCATGGTATACCAAATTAGACAACTCAAAGATCCATAGCTGGGAAGAGCTAGCTCACACCTTCCTCACTCAATACATTTTTCAATCTCAGATGACTCCTGACCGGTACCAGATTACCAAGGTCAAGAAACAGTCTAATGAGTCTTTCAGAGAGTATGCTCAAATGTGGAGGCGCCTTGCTGCTCAAGTTATTTCTTCCATGACAGAATCAGAAATGGTCATGACTTTCATAGACATACAACAAGCTCCTTTCTATGAAAGAGTCTTAGCTGGTATTGGTAAACCATTCGCTGAAATGATTAAACACGGAGAAATGGTTAAGATGGGATTGAAGTTTGGTAAGATTCAAGACCTAGCCGCTCTTAAAGCAGTTGCTGAGCACATCCTGTCCGGATCTTATGGAAACAACCCCCGGAGGGTCCATAAAAAGAAAGAGGAGGATATTTCCTTGATACTACAAGGGCAAAAGGGCCGTCAGAACATGCCTATACAGAGGAAAAACTACTCCCCTTTTTAAGCACAATCTTCAAACCCTCCATTTCCTAAAGGTGGAGATGCAAAGCGCCCTTGAACGTTCACACCCTTAAGGGATTCGCTTGAGAATATTCTTGTTCTTCTGACTAGTCAGAAGAAAATCACACATCTTCTTCCACCAGCCAACCCTAATGGTAGGGGTTTTAATGCTACTCGGAAGTGTGCTTATCATGCTGGAGCACCTGGACATGATACTCAAGATTGTTCGGCCTTGAAACATAAGATCCAAGATTTGATAGACAACAGTGAGATCATGGTTACCAAACCAGATCAACCTCATGTGCAAGATAACCCTCTTCCTTAACACAAAGAAGAAAAGGTCAACATGATTAGTTAGAGCGCTGGACAGAGTTCCAGTTTTAATAGTGAATCATCCCAGACCATCAAAGACGGTGTTGACAGATGGGATTATGTAAAGTTTCAATTCACTATCGAGCGAAAGATGAAAGCTCTTTGTAAGAAAATTGAACAATTGGCAGAACTGGTGACCTATCAGCATCAAGTCACACGCTAGTTAGTCAGCTAAGAGCATGCTTATCTCCTTCCCTTTGTTATGAATACTCCACCATCACCTTCAAAAAGTGAAGCTATGGAAGATAAGGGTGCAAAGAGAGAAAATGCTAAAGCCCGTCGGGATTTTGCCAATCAAAGGGAATTTGCATACCTGGGCCAAATTATGGAGGAGATATTTCAGATGCTAATCAACGAAGGAAGAATTACCTCCCTTCTACCTCAAATTAATCCCCGTTCAAGACGGTTCAACTCTGATGGAGTTTGTCAATATCATTCACATTCTCGCGGTCACAGCATAGAAAAATGTTGGGCACTCCGCCACCTTATTCAGAATCTAATTAATAGTGGTGTCCTGCAACTGGCAGATGATAACACCGTGATACTCGAGAGTGGAAATAATTGTCCTACCAAATGGAAGGGTCTAGTAGTAGTTATATCCGCTGAGGCTGATGAGACTATCAAACCATTTCCCATACAAGCAATTCAACTCAAAGGAGCTGACAATCCTTTGAAAGTGGCTGCACCAGATCCAATTTCTTTACCATTCAAACCACAGTATCTTGTTGTCAGCTTACACAAAGTCCAATAGAATTATGGGGAAGATGAAGGATCCACATCTCATACTACTATTACAGTGTCGAAGTAAAATCCAATGTATCTTCCTCAGCGGGTTATGAAGCCCACCTTCAAAGCAAAGGGGAAGATTCCCACGAAGAAGATTGCAAAATTCCTCCGCACTATAAGTCATAATGAAGCCAAGCTGGTTCTAAGATTAAGAGATGCTCCACATCAGATCTCAATACTGGACTTGGTTTTCTCTTCCGAGGATCACATTAAGATCTTATTAAAGGTTTTGGAAGAAGCCTACTTGCCGAAATCAGTGGATGCGGAAAAATTTTAACATATGGTGGATCACATTTTGAACAACAATGTGATATCCTTCATTGATAACGACATACCGCCCAAAGGGACCGGTTATTGCAAGCCATTGCACATCACAATTTTGTCCTCTAGTATATGTTAGCTGGAGTTCTGATAGATGGAGGTTCATCTCTGAATATCTGTCCTTATGCCACATTGGTGAAGATGAACGTCAATCTCAAACAGATCTGAAGCATCCATACGGTTATCAAAGCTTTTGATGGATCCCGACGAAATTCTGTCGGAGAGATTGAGCTACCAATTGAGATTAGTCCAAATACATTCAATGTATCATTTCACGTCCTCAAGATAGATTCAGGATACAACCAGTTCCAGTCATAGGAGTCCTCATAAGCACAAGCAGGTTCCCCAAGCTTCCTCCGCACGACGATTTTCTCCACCTGCACCTCATGATCTGATACGGTCTCCGGTAAAGGTGTCAGCCCATGTTATGGCTAAGCTATTTCCCAAACCAGTATCATTCAAAGCAAAAGAGGTGCTGATTCCTGATCCTGAAGTAGAAGAAAGGGAACGTAAATGTAAACATGACATCACCTTGATGATGTCAGGCATATGCATCATTGTCCATGATGAACATACAAACAGATATACCCAGCCAATGATTGCCCAGATGTTATGGTCATCATTCGGGAAAAGGAGGATGATGACAGCCCCTCCATCATTGCAGTCCATCCGGACTTTACCCTAGATAATTGGAGCAGCACTCCATGCATTGGTCGACGAGGGTAAAACGGGCAAAAATCCCTCTGCCATGTAGAGAACTTTAATTGCTTACTTTTTTATACAGTATTAGCAATTATTTTTTCAGTACATGCTAACACTTTTGTATGATTAAACAGTTTCATATATTAAGTGAAAGCATATTTTGTTTCAGGACTCTAAATTTAGACGTGCCTATACTTGTTGATGAGGTGACTTTTCTCCATAAGGACTATAACTTTGATGAAAAGTTGGACTCAGACTTGATGAAAATCCAAGAGGACATTGAGACACCTCAGGAGATTAAGGAATATGTTGAAGACAAACCTAAACCCAACCTTGATCAAACCACTTCTTTCAATCTTGGAACATTAGAAAGCCCTAAGCTAATCCAGTTTGGTTCAGACCTAACCCCAAACCAACAGAATGACATGGTTGCGCTACTAACCAAATTCCAGGATGTGTTTGCATGGTCTCATGAAGACATGATAGGTTTGTCCACTGACATTGTCCTTCATTGCCTTCCCATTAAGGAAGGATTCAAGCCAGTCAGGCAAAAGCTCAGGCGATTGAAACCTGAGTGGAGTTTAAAGGTGAAAGAAGAAATTGTGAAACAATTTCAAGCTTGCATTATCATGGTTTCTACATATTCGGAGTGGATATCCAACATTGTCCCCGTGCCTAAACCAGGAGGAAAGGTGCGAGTTTGTATGGATTACCGGGATCTGAACAAAGCTTGCCTTAAAGATAGCTTTCCCGAACCCTTTATTCACATTCTCAATGACAATACTGCTCAATACGACATGTACTTTTTTGCTAATTGCTTTGCAAGGTACCATCAAATTATGGTCGCTGAGGAGGATCGTGAGAAAATTGCTTTCATCACGCCTTGGGGAACCTTCTACTATAGATGGCTGTCATTCGGCCTCATCAATGCCGGGGCAACCTATCAGCGGGCCATGATGGCTCTTTTCCATGATTTAATGCACAAAGAGATAATGCCGGGGCAACCTATCAGCGGGCCATGATTTAATGCCGGGGCAAATCTCTTCAACAGGTTGCGTAAGTATAACTTGAAGTTGAATCCAGCCAAGTGCGCCTTTGGCGCTAAATCCAGTAAGTTGCTAGGTTTCCTAGTCAGCCACAAAGGGATTGAGCTGGATCCCACCAAAATCCAAGCCATCAAGGAAATGCCCATTCCTCATACAGAGAAGGAAATACGGGGATTTTTGGGAAGAATCAACTTCATTAGCAGGTTTATTTCTCAACTCACAGCAACATGTGAGCCTATCTTCAAATTGTTAAGGAAGAACCCCTCCATGAAATGGAACGATGAGTGTCAGAAAGCCTTCCTTACAATCAAAGAGCAGCTGGTTAACGCTTCTATTTTGGTACCACCCAGGGATGATGTTCCCCTATTCATGTACCTGTCCATTAATGACAATGCCATAGGCTGTATGCTGGGGCAAAAAAGATGATAGAGGCCAAGAACGAGCTATCTATTACCTCAACAAAAGATTCAGTAGCAGTGAACACAAGTACACTCTGATTAAAAAGACTTGTTGTGCTTTTGCATGGGCTTCCATGAGGTTACAACATTACCTCCATGGTTATACAACCCATCTCATATCCCGCGTGGATCCTCTCAAGTATGTGTTCAAGAAGTTTATATCTTTGAATTGTCGGTACCGTCTGGCGATTGATCCTACAACAATTTGACATCGTCTACATGAAACAAAAATATATCCAAGGTCAAGGAATTACGGATCAACTGGCCACCGCACCTACAGGGGATTACAAACCCTTGGAAACATACTTCCCCGATGAAGGGGTAATGACAGTTCAGCAACACCATAAGTACGATGTATGCCACACATGGAAAATGTATTTTGATGGAGCTGTTAACATAGAAGGTTCGGAGCCGAGTAGTTTAGTAGTATCCAGACGGGAGCGATATCTCGTCGTAGTTAAATTACAGTTTGTCAGCACCAACAACACAGCTAAGTATGAAGGCTGTATCATGGGGCTAAAACTTGCAAGTTCAATGGGCATCAGGAAGTTAACTGTCTTTGGGGATTCCAAATTGGTAATCAAACAATCCACAGGAATCTATCAAACCAAGGAACTACATTTGCTGCCTTACCATCGGCAAGTTTTACAGATGGCTTTGGAGTTCGAAGAAATCTCCTTTCTACACATTCCTCATAATAGGAATAACTTTGTTGATGCGTTAGCAATGTTGGCCTCCTTGATTCACATACCTGACAAGGAAAACATGCCAAGCATCACAATTGCCCTGCAAAAGGCCCCATCTTATGGGAACTATATTGGAGAAGTATGGGATGAGCTACCTCCCATCAATAACCCTTGGTATCAGCATATCAAGGAGTATCTATGAGATGGATCTACACCCGCTGAGGTGAGCCTGACTGAAAAGAGGTGGATCCATCGACTTGCTATGAAATTTTACCTAAGCGGAGATGCACTCTACAAAAGAGATGCAAGATTAGGTCTCCTCAGATGTCTGGACAAAGACCAAGCTCAGAGGCTCATGGATGAGATCCATGGTGGAGTATGTGGCCCACACATGAGCGGTCCCCTACTTGTTAAGAAGATCTTCAGAACAGGGCATTATTGGCTTACACTCAAAACTGACTGTGATGATCACGTTAAGAGGTGCTATCAATGCCAATTCATGGGAATGCTATCCATGCCCCTCCAAGGGAACTCCACAATATGAGTTCGCCATAACCCTTCTCAATGTGGGGAATGGACATGATCAGACCATCGATGCCCAAAGCCGAGAATTGGGATTCATATTGGACGATCATTATGAAATGGGTAGAACCGGCCCATTCCGAGGTTACCAAAAAGTCATCATTGCTTTCATCGAGAAATAATATAAATGATAAGGACAACTACATCGATTCAATGCTAAAAACCTCACAACAAAATGTTGGAGGAGTTATGCGATTAATTCCACATCAAACACCTTAACTCCATCTCTCATCCAAAGATAAATGGGTTGTAGCTAATAAAAACATCAAGAAGATCATGCGAGAAAATGTCCGCCAATCACAAAGGATGGCTGACCTCCGACTTTATTAGCATACGAGAACTTCAATCGCATTACTCCACCAGGGCAACACCTACCATTAGCTTTATGGGATGGAAGCGGTGCTCCCCATAAGAAATGGAATCCCTCATAGTGTTGATGGCTAAGCGGATGAAGACCAATGGGTACAAAGCCGGATATCACCAATTGTCTACGATGAGGCGAAGGCGAACCACAACTATCTTCCATGTCAATTATATTAGCAAAGGACATGCGATCCTATATGAAAAAAGTCATTCTGGCGATTCAAATAACACGACTTGGTTTTGAATAAGATCATTGACAACCAAGATCGGTCTAAGGAAAATTCCTCCCTAAGCGGGAAGGCCCATTTGTTGTCAAGGAGGTAACAGGAGGCACTCTGTGAAATGGAAGGCAATAAATTTCCATAGCTTATCAACTCGAACACCGTAAAATGGTACTATGTCTGAGGTTACCATCAAGCAAACATCCTGGTTTGTGATCATCAAATCACCAGTCATTCTTGTTTTTCTAACCCTTTATACATACTTTTTTGCCCCTCAGGGAAACATACACTTCAAACCAGCAGCCTGGTTTCAGCTCATTTCAAAACCTTCCATACAATTTCGGTTATCTTGAAGACGAGATTGAACATTTCATACCTATAGTTTATCTTGAAGATAGGATTAAACTTTTAACGCTGCGGTTTATCACGAAAGGATCAAACTTTTCCACCACTGATTTGTCCCATCATGGGATCAAACTTTCTTTTCCTCGTAGTATGCAATGGGATTCATACTTCTCTTAAAATAAGAATATTAATAATGACAAAATTTTATAAGTTATTAAAATAAGAATTTAATAATTAAAATTCTTATTTGATGTTTTGAGTTTGAGTATGTATATATCGTGTTTTATATGTTGAAATATATGATATAGTGTGAAGAGAAATATATATTCATATATTGGGAAAGTGAGGTTCAATAGTTAAGTTAACTATTGAAGAAATTAAATAATTTTTTAATTAATTTTAAATATTTATTGAATTAAATAAATATTTTAAATAATTTATTTATTGAGAAAAATAAATAATTTATGAAATTGTGGTATAATAATTTAGTTACGTGTGTATGATAATTAAATTAAAGCAAAGGTAAATTTTATTCTTTGAGGATTTAATTTAATGAATTAATTAAATTAAATGAGTTGTTTAATATTAAAGAAAATAAGTAATTAAATAAAGTGATGTTTAAGTCTAATTTATTAATTAAATTAGATATACAATTATTTATTAATCATCAGAATAATTATAATAAAAATCATAATTATTATAATGGAAAGCTATTTGAATTGGTGGCAGGTGTGACACATGAAACTATATAATATAATATTATTAAAATAATTTAGTTTGGGGGAATTGGTGTGTGACCAAACAAGGCCTTGAGGCCTTTGGTCTACATTAACTGATGAAGACGTATTATATTATAATTGACGTACGTGGGGGTGGGGGAGGCCAATTTATTTTCTACGTTTCTTATTTTCTCCTAAGGCAAAATAGCAGAGTTTAGAAAGAGGGCTTGGAAGAAAGAGAGGGAAAAAACACAGTGAGAAAGAGAGTTCTCTGTGATTTTCAAGAGGAAGAAGAGAAGTATCTAAACCTAATCATCATTTTTTTGCTAGCAATCAATCAAAGGAACAAGGTATAACCTACTCTAATGTTAACCCTTATTTTTGAAATTTCTATTGATAATGGTGTTGGATTGATACATATATATGTATGTAGGGTTTATAATCTGTTATTTGTTATATGTAAGTGTTATTTGATGATTAAAGGCATGAAATTGAGTTGTAGTAGAAGATTTCAATTAACAGTGTTTATGTTGTTGGATATGGCTTAGAAAGTACAAAATTTCATGGTCAATACTTGTTTTAATTTGCAAATTATATGATGGATTATGTTAGTATGTGAAGAAACGAAAACAACGTTGTTTAAATCGTGTCAATTGGTTAAGTAATGAAGTCGTGGCAATCGAATTAGCTAGAGATGTTAAAACATGAAAATATTGTATGAACATGTGTTTTGGATCAAATTTTAGGTTGGTTAATATTTTTATAAATTGTTAGAATTCTAGTATGTAGTCCTATGAATTACGAATCCATAGAATCAAAAACGGACTAATTTGGATGTGTATAACTCAGGTTATGAAGATTAGTAGGAGAAAAAGGGTCAAAAATCGCGAAGAACAGTAGCTTCAGGTCCCGTTTATGCTAACGGGCACAGCTACACTATGCCCTAAGTCATTTGGGGTGCAGCTGTGCTGTAGGGCGCAGCTGCACTATGCCCAAGGCTTAATTGGGCGCAGTTGCGCCCATAGTATGCCAGGTGTGACTGCTTTGACCTATCTTGGTAAAACGGCCATAACGTTTTCATACGAACTCCGATTGAGGTGATTCAAGATGATCCTGAACGAGGACGAATAGAACTACAACTTTTATTCTTTAAGTATTTCAGTTGGAGGTCGAGAACAGTAGTCTAAATTGTAATCTTTGGGACTGTTGTGTTTTCGGAGGCAATCGGAGGGCGTCAGGCATGCACGTATGCAAGTGTAATGCTCTTGACGATAATAGATGTTGTTCCAAGTTATAGAACATGAATATTATGAAGTATAATGATGCTTAACATTAATAAATGATATATTAGATAAGTTGAATATGCATACTAAGCACGCACAAGAGAGACAAATTGGGCGTGTGACGAATAAACGTCGAAACGTTGTGATAAGTGATAATGAACGTAAAAAGTGTTTTAAATCAAATGAAATGAATATAATAAGATATTGAATAGGTTAATATAAAACCAATAAGTGGTCCTAGCAAGACTTAAACACTTGAATGAACTTCAAATATGAAACATAGCGAGCTATAAGTCGAAAGTTAACATAATCAAATTGAACAATTGTGTATTGATAATAGGAAGGGTTATGAGATATAGAGTAAAGTTTACATTACAACTACTATGCATTGATATCTGACTAAAAGTTGATGTGCATGATTATATAATTGTCTAGAGCACGTGAAGTACATATAACTGTAAGTTGTTAAACGTTTATTGGTAAATAACGATTAAGGCAAGTCTGTCAGTTTCTATTTGCAATGTGAATTTGATTGATTTAAATCTTTATTGCAAAGAGCATGATGTGTTATATATATGTTGAATTCATGAAATGTTAAAGTCAACTTATGACTACATTGATTGAGTAAAGCATGCTAATTGAGTAAGGAACTCAATCTTTATACCTCATTATACTTGTTATATGAACTGTAACATGTATGTTATGCGAGTCCAATGTTTATGACATATATGTTGAGCATGATATTATGTGCTATGTGATGCATGAAAACTGTTAGATTTTGCTGGCTGTCGAGCTCAAACTTGCAAATAACCACTTTTGCGGAGTTCAAGATTCAAGGTAAAGTTATGTGTTACACGAAAAGACATGAATCGGATGTGATACTTGAAGATTTATACACTTTGGTTGTGTTATTATTATTTGAACCATGTTTAAGGTTCCGAATAATGTATTAATGTTGAATTGTAATATTGTTTTGCAATGTAAACTATTGTAGTATTAAAAATGATTATGAGATATTTAGATGTAAAGGTTGAAAGTTTTGGGAACGAGAATAATTTGTAATAGAAAATTTTAATTATTTCGCAAATTCCAATGGTTGTATTGTGGTTTAATGATGTAAAAATTAGAGGTTGAATGTATTATTAAGGACCGAAGTCGAGAATTAAATTGTATGAATTTTGGGGTCGTTATAGTTGGTATCAAAGCTGTAGGTTATAAACCTTAGGTAGGAGTACCGTAGGCTATAACCTTAGAGAAGGAAGGTGAAGATAATGAAAGAATACACTCAAATAGAGTTTGAACAATAAGAAATAATTTAAGAAATTTATATAGAAGAGATTAAAACATGCGTGAAAGGATTCAAAGAAGAATCTCGCAAAGTTATAAGGAGTATGAATGTGGGGTTACCCAACTCCAATAATAAGAATGTAATGTGATAATAAATAGAGAATGTCTATAAGAAGAGAATGATAAAGAAGTTAAGAATCAAAAGTTGTATTTAAGTATGGTATAACTGTACTCTTTAATGGTTGATGTATGGTATCTGGGCTAAACGATTCCTTCATAGAGCGGAGGTATATACGAACTAGCAACTCGAAACCTAGTTTGTTGGTTGTTTGTGGGAAACCACTCAGCGTACCATATTAAAACTGTTAGAGACTCGATGTGTACCAAGTATAGAAATGGATACGTATGATGAAAATGTGGAACTTAAATGAAATGTTGAGCAATTTAAATGAAGTTAGAAATTCTTAAAGGAAGAATTATTTTATAAACAAGAAAATTCAAAGAAGAATCTTGAAGTGATAAAAAAAATGGGAGTTGCCTAACTCCAATACTTAAGATAACAAAGAATGTTGTAATGATGAAATTGGAAAGAAAGGGGATCGTAAAACAAAACGATCACGAGTTAAGAAAAGACTTTTAAGGGAGATGATTATAAAATAAGATCACGACGTGATCTTTTTAAGTTATAAAGGAAAGATGGTCTGTAATGTTTGAATAATTATAGCTTGATGCTATGAAGATGATGTACTATGAAATAGTACGAGATAACTCACGAGGAGTTATAGATGATGTGATACGAAGAATTCATATCGAGCAAAGAGAAAGTTAAGAGTAAGATAGAGTTAGGTGGGATTTCAATTAAGAACTCATGTGATGGCTAAGTTGTACAAATCTTTGTATGGACGAGGGTTTTGTGCTTGCACTTAGTTTATCACATTGATAATCATTGGAATGTTGGTGTCATTATTATCAATGTATATATATGCTGCGAAAGGTGATTCTTTTCTCATGTGTATGTTTGATAGTTAGAAACTATAAAGATTAGTCAGATATTATTAGGATTAGGTGCGGTTCTTAAAACTAATGCATATGGTAAGTTCGTGACTCACAATAATATGGTATGTTTTGAACCCCTCGTGAATAAGCGCCTATTATTAGAAACTAGGATAAGTTCTTAAACTCATATTATTGTGGCAAGTTCACGAACTTCCAATATAAGCAAGTTTGATGAACTATCTTTGGGGTATAGATAAGTGTGAATGAAGAATTAAGGATTATGGAAATAGATAAAATTATTAAGGAATGGATCAGTATAGAAAGTGGAGACATAGGTTTTCCAAATCTTCTAGCTTTGCTAGATTTTCAAAATTTATTGACTTCGTGCCGATGGTTGTACTTTTGATTTACGAAAAATGTTGGGTCACACTAGTGAACCAAAATTTTTAAGCAGATCTATTATTATTCGCATATCTATGTTGTTTGTTTTGGCTAGATAAAAAATTATTTTAAATTTTCAAAATATATTTTAACTATATGTATTGGGTGAAATGATAAGCGATGGAGTTATCAATGCAATGGAACTGGTGTTGGATGTGATCATATGATCATTGACCCCACTATGGTGAGATGTAGTATGACAACGTCATAATCATGACGCCATAAAAAGAATTTTGAGAGTTTCTTTAAGATATGAGAATATATATATATAAAATATATATATATATATATATATATATATATATATATGTATATATATATTTCGATTGATGTTTGAATTGTTGTAGCAGTCTATGCTATTTGATTCAGCTAGACAATTATTGAAAGATGTTCATGAAATTCAAGCGTTTATTGAAAAGTTATGCCAAACCAAATTCTTTTGGTGCAGATTTAGATGTTGAAAAGTTTAGGTGAACAACCCTATAAAAGGGGACATGTTATCGGAGACAATGGTTCCGAAAGTAACGCATATAGTCATTACGATGTTAAGATGTAATAGGTTGTACACGACGTAAGGGTACGATAGGCTGATCACCTAGAGTACTTGCAGAGAGTGTTTTTAGTCTGTGTGATTGTTAAACATTCTGTTAAAGATGGTTCACAGTGGTGATACACTGTTAAACCTGGAGAAGAGTTCAAGGTCCGTATAGTCTTATGACTGTTAAAGGTTCAAGTTGAGATACTAGATAACCTAGGGACGTAGTTCAAGGTCTTATAACCCATCCGCATGATTTGGAATCTTTTAAATTCCTGTTATTCATATCGCTTCCCAATTATTGAGCAATTGTGGAAGATTCTTATTATTCTGAAAGGTGAAAGTGGGAAGGATGAGAAAAAAATTAAGTAAACCATAATAATTTCAAGAAAGAAATGAAATTCTAGAAGAAGAGAAAATATGAAACTCTTAGAAGAGGAAGAGGTGAGGAATATGATGATCTTAGAAAGAACCTTAGAGAAAGAATTTGGTTACAGAACCTAATGAATAAATAGATATTAACATAAAATCTATTTTGATAAATGGAGTGAATGAAAATTAGTAAGTCAAAAATTTCGAGGGCGAAATTCTTAGAAGAAAAGGGTGAATGTAATGTCGAGAGTTTGAGAATATAGTATGTGGTAATGATCCTTAGGGAAAGGTAATGAGCGAATTCAAAGAATATGTAATACTCAAATATAATTGAGTCTAAGTAAATGTTATGAAATAAAACTTACAAGAATTTATTATGAACAATGGTGTGAGTAAGAAATATAAAACCTATATTAAGGTGATGTGATGAAGTTATTCAACGATAAATTTTGAAAAGAGATTTGGTGAAAGCCGACTAAGGGAGTTTCGTTGATTCCGAGGACGGAATCCTTATAAGGGGAAAGATGTGACAACCCGAATTTTTATAAGTTATTAAAATAAGAATTTAATAATTAAAAATTCTTATTATGAGATATTTTGAGTTTGAGTATGTATATATATATGCTATATATATGTTGAAATATATGATATAGTGTGAAGAGAAATATATATTCATATATTGGTAAAGTGAGGTTCAATAGTTAAGTTAACTATTGAAGAAATTAAATGAATTTGGTAATTAATTTTAAGTATTTATTGAATTAAATAATTATTTTAAATAATTTATTTATTGAGAAAAAAATAAATAATTTATGAAATTATGGTATATTATTTAGTTACGTGCGTATGATAATTAAATTAAAGCAAAGGTAAATTTTATTCTTTAAGGATTTAATTTAATGAATTGATTAAATTAAATGAGTTATTTAATATTAAAGAAAATAAGTAATTAAATAAAGTGATGTTTAAGTCTAATTTATTAATTAAATTAGATATACAATTATTTATTAATCATCAGAATAATTATAATAAAAATCATAATTATTATAATGGTAAGCTATTCGAATTGGTAGCAGGTGTGACACATGAAACTATATAATATAATATTATTAAAATAATTTAGTTTGGGGGAATTGGTGTGTGGCCAAACAAGGCCTTATGGCCATTGGTCTACATTAACTGATGAAGACATATTATATTATAACTGACGTACGTGGGGGTAAGGGAGGCCAATATATTTTCTACGCTTCTTATTTTCTCCTACGGCAAAATAGTAGAGTTTAGAGAGAGGGCTTGGAAGAAAGAGAGGAAAAAAAAACACAGCAAGAAAGAGAGTTCTCTGTGATTTTCAAGAGGAAGGAGAGAAGTATCTAAACCTAATCATCATTTTTTTTTTGCTAGCAATCAATCAAGGGAACAAGGTATAACCTACTTTAATGTTAACCCTTATTTTTGAAATTTCTATTGATAATGGTGTTGGATTGATACATATATATATATATATATATATATATATATATATATATATATATATATATGTGTGTGTGTGTGTGTGTGTGTATGTAGGGTTTATAATGTGTTATTTGTTATATGTAAGTGTTATTTGATGATTAAAGGCATGAAATTGGGTTGTAGTAGAAGATTTCAATTAACAGTGTTTATGTTGTTGGATATAGCTTAGAAAGTACAAACTTTCATGGTCAATACTTGTTATAATCTGCAAATTGATGATGGATTATGTTAGTATGTGAAGAAATGAAAACAACATAGTTTAAATCGCGTCAATTGGTTAAGTAATGAAGTCGTGGCGATCAAATTCGCTAGAGATGTTAAAACATGAAAATATTGTATGAACATGTGTTTTGGGTCAAATTTTAGGTTGTTTAATGTTTTTATAAATTTTTAGAATTCTAGTATGTTGTAGTTCTATGAATTACGAATCCATAGAATCAAAAACGGACTAATTTGGATGTGTATAACTCAAGTTATGAAAAAGGGTCAAAAATCGCGAAAAATAGTAGCTTCAGGTCCCGTTTCTGCTAAAGGTCATAGCTGCGTTGTGTCCTAAGTCATTTGTGTGCATGTAATTGGCTTTAGAGGGCTCGATTGTGCCCAAGGGCTTAATTAGGGCATTTGCACCCATAGTGTGCCAGGTGTGACCGCTTTAACCTATCTTAGTAAAATGACCATAACGTTTTTATACGAATTCCGATTGAGGTGATTCAAGATGATCCGAAACGAGGACGAATAAACCTACAACTTTTATTTTTTAAGTTTTTCAGTTTGAGGTTGGGAACAGTAGTCAAAATGGTAATCTTTATGACTGTTGTGTTTTTAGAGGCAATCGGAGGGCGTCGGGCTAGCACGTATGCAAGTGTAATGCTCTTGACGATAATAGATGTTGTTCTAAGTTATAGAAAATGAATATTATGAAGTATAATGATGCTTAACATTAATAAATGATATATTAGATAAGTTGAATACGCATACTAAGCACACACAAGAGAGACAAATTGGGCGTGTGACGAATAAACGTCGAAAAGCCGTGATAAGTGATAATGAACGTAAAAAGTGTTTTAAATCAAATGAAATGAATATAATAAGATATTGAATAGGTTAATATAAAACCAATAAGTGGTCCTAGCAAGACTTAAACACTTGAATGAACTTCGAATATGAAACATAGTGAGCTATAAGTCGAAAGTTAACACAATTAAATTGAACAATTGTGTATTGATAATAGGAAGGGTTATGAGATATAAAGTAAAGTTTACATTACAACTACTATGCATTGCTATGTGACTAATAGTTGATGTGCATGATTATATAATTGTGTAGGGCACGTGAAGTGCAGATAACTGTAAGTTGTTAAACGTTTATTGGTAAACAACGATTAAGGCAAGTTTTTCAGTTTCTATTTGCTATATGAATTTGATTGATTTAAATCTTTATTGTAAAGAGCATGATGTGTTATATATATGTTGAATGCATGAAATGTTAAAGTCAACTTATGACTACATTGATTGAGTAAAGCATGCTGATAGAGTAAGGAACTCAATCTTTATGCATCTTTATACTTGTTATATGAACTGTAACATGTATGTTATGCTAGTCCAATGTTTATAAGATATATGTTGAGCATGCTATTATGTGCTATGTGATGCATAAAAACTGTTAGATTTTGCTGGGCTGTCAAGCTCAACCTTGCAAATAACCACTTTTTCAGGTTCAAGATTTAAGATAAAGTTATGTGTTACCTGAAAGATATGAATCAGATGTGATACTTGAAGATTTATACACTTTGTTTGTGTTATTATTATTTGAACCATGTTTAAGGTTCCGAATAATGTATTAATGTTGAATTGTAATATTGTTTTGCAATATAAACTATTGTAGTATTAAAAATGATTCTGAGATATTTAGATGTAAAGGTTGAAAGTTCTTGGAACGAGAATAGTTTGTAATAAAAAAAATTAATTGTAATATAAAATTTTAATTATTCTGCAAATTCCAATGGTTGTATTATGGTTTAATGATGTAAAAATTAGAGGTTGAATGTATTATTAACGACCTTAGTAGAGAATTAAATTGTATAAATTTTGGGAATTATTACATGATGATCTCCCTAATACTGAATACGTGCAACCATATTCTATATATGCCTTACGTAAAAAACAAAAAAAATAACAAAAACATTTCTATCCTTTCTCTACAAAAACAAAAACAACAAAAATACTTCTACACCCTTCTTCATCAATAAAATAATTACACACATCTGCCTTTCACATTCAGCGTTGAACCTCTTACACCAAGTTTAAACTACGCAGACCTGATCTCCTCTTTAATAGGAGTACGTAGGATGCCATTTATGGTTCGGTCTAACCCCCTACTAGAAGAAAAATACTTGTCACACGGTACTGGGATCAAAATTCAATCCACCACATTTCATCGGCTTCAGACCAAAGGGATGGAATTACCCAACCTCTCCTCACCAATAGGAGATTCGGTGACCATCTAAGCTGTGGTTGTGCCTCAAAGAGCAACACCAATCCATAAGAGATTGAATTAACTAGGCTTCTCACAAATAGAAGTACTGGCGACCATCTGTGGTACGGTCAATCTCAGAGAGGAAAATCCACACTCCTCTCCACATTTCCATACAGAAACCAGTCCCAAGATACTAATTATGGTAGGGATACACACAGATCAATGATCAGTTCTAAGAAATCCTACGATGTCTTAGTGTCCAAACATCAAGGATGAGTTCAGAATGCATCAAGATCACAAGCCCTGAAGAAATAGGCAAATATCAAGCAAGTATCAAGGCACAACTGAAAGGGAAGTAAATAAAAATATATTTCTCTGCCATATATAATATTGTTTGATATATACATATGTGCTGTACATGACAAAATGGCTAAGCTAGTCTGTGCAGGAAAATACAAATCTATCTACAGATCTGTGTGTATGTGGACTATCAGATCTAACATAGCATCCCTCTCCAAAGAATGAGGTAACGCTGCAAGCTCATGCCCAATGGTATCTACACGAGCTAGTAGATCCGAGGCTAACTGTATGGTGGCATGATCCTCATCAATATATATATGCACTATATCGACAATGATGCCAGTCGTAAGGGATCTCTTTGGAAATCTTGTGCATGGCGGCCACATCCCGGGCGAGATAGGCGGCATCACCGCCCACAATCAATGCATCTCTGGCTGATCTAGCCTCATCTCTCTCTAATAAAGAGGTGTCTCTCCCATCAAGAGCTTTCAACATCAAGGCCCTAGCCTGATCTCTCTCATAGGTCATTAGATTTAGACTCTGCTCAAAATACTATGCTGAATGGTGAATCACAGTAGCGCTCTTAGTGGGAGAATCCATCACAAATGCTGGCAACCCATTAGTCAAGTCCTCCTCGATGGGAAAATTAGCCTCCTCCATGGGCTCCTCATCTTCGAAATCAGTCCCCTACATTGTGGATACTACCGCAGCTAATGCAGTCTCTGTCTCAATCCATGCGGAATACTCTGCTGAACAACCTGCATGCCTGATGGAAAACGCAGCTAGCTCTCACTGATCCCAACAGGCATACAACCTGGATCTATCATCTGCTGATAAATGCCGAGAAGCGAAGAGCTGACTTGATGCCCCCTCAAAAGGATGGAAGTCCTGGAACTAGTCAAACTGACACATCACGACTAGTGGGTAGTAAGTAATCATGCCTCTCAAAATAGCTAGAGGAAGATAATCCATGCCCGGAGCATGAGTGATGAAGCTGTAGGGTGAACTAAGCCCTGTACACGGCAATATAGTGAATGAATCTCCGATCCCTGCCAGGAAAGCTAACCAAGATGCAGCATCTGTACACTCCGCAGGCTGAAAGGAGTACGACATGGCTATATCATGGGTGAAACAATACACATGCCGTCTAAAAGTGCCAATCGATCTCAAGGGTGACATAAACCACACGTACAACATGACTGAGCTACGTGTAAACACTCCTACCGGATAAGTGCAGAAGTATGTAGCTGACCTCAGAGTCTCTACGATGATCATCGGTATGATGGTGTGACCCTCCCTAAGAGGTTTCACTGCCATAATGACACCAATGTCTAACTCATGCATGTATCGTGGCATGTAGACATACGACAGTACGCACAGTAGTAGTAGTACATCTACTCTAGCCAAACGCCAACGATCCTACGGTATGGTGAAATCCATGGAATGTCATGCATAACTATCCTTAGAGCCAAATCTATCAAATAGAAAATGTTGGGATATAACGTGGCCAGATGTGATCTCATCCTACACCACTCTACGCCTCAAGCCAGTGAGGGTCATGAATTGCCTACTCATGTCTCCAATCTCCATATGCACGCAAGGTCTGTCCAGTGGAAGCATCGTCAAACGTGCATACTCTTCCAAAGTAGGAGTCAACTCCTGGGTCCTAAATTGGAAGACCTACCTCTCCGATACCCAATGCTCTAGCATGCCCTCCACGAATCATGTGGGAACCTGAAACATCAACAGGGTTATAGTATGCTACAACAAATGATCTACAGTCATCCTGTCTGATGATGACATGCTATCATACCACGATCGCATACCAGATGCCACCAAAAATGGTGGGGTATGATCAATACGGCTAACTGTCGAAGAAGACATCTATACGGGCCGTGTCATAAGACCATCCAGGGGTCAATGCTGAATATCTCAGGATATAAATATGCCTAACATAATAACATGCATGATATAATAGATGGAAATATGATATAGGGAATGGAAAATTGTACATACATTCCTAAGTACATCATCATCTAATGCATCTCTGTGAAGCTAAAATACAGGGGAATGGGGCAAAACTGCCATACATCTAACAGAGGCCTATCAAAATATATAGTGAGAATGGGGCAAAGCTACCCAATGTCTAACAAAGGCCTATCAAAAGAGATAACGAGAATATACATCAGAAGAAGTCAATAGTATCGATGTCACATCGTCAATCCACATCCACCTAATGTAACTCCTCACGAGTCATCGGATCTCTATCTACTGAGGGATGTCGAGGGCTTATACAAGGAGGATCTACCCCGACAAAGCCATATGGGTCACCGAGGGGCGGCCCAGAGCGGGAAGGATCAAAAGTGTTCGCCTCTGAAGGATCTCTGCCTTGAAGTGCTTGGGATAAAGAAATGTACCGGTCCATTCTTTGGGTGGCTGTCAATTTGTGTCACATGAGTCGGATCTCTGACACAGGCTAGCCAATTCATCCCTATAACCAATCATAATCTCCTATACGGTCCACATGTCGAGTGGCGCTGATCAAAGCTAAAGACATCGTAGAAGAGTTATCTGCTATAAAGCAGCCTCTAATGATCATCATGAACAATCGCCAAAGAATCTGATCCCTGACTCTCAAATCATCGGGTATAGGCTCACTCAATAGCCCGCTCATAGCATCTGTGCTCAAAAGACATGTACGTACAGTCCTGCCCTTGACCGCCTCCACCAAAACTCCCAATAAGGATCTGAAGGTAGTAGGGGTGATATCTGCCGTACAAGGCACTAGATCCCCTCCAAACTCCATACCTGTGATAAACTGCCAATCCATCAGCATCATCATCACTTCACAGTCCAGCAAATGGAGTGACTGAGTCTGGTGAAACCAGCCCTCAGACAATGCCTTGAGATAACCCCAGGGATAACGACGGGGAAGAATGGAAAAGAATATCCCGAATCCCCAGCCATGTACAATCGCTCTATAGTCATCGTACAAAGCCTAATACATAGAGTGAATGCTGAACCAATTCCCTCGAGGCTGTGTAAAGACGTGAACCTACATCAAATGCAGATCAACATCAGAATTCTTTACTCCTCATCAATAGGAAACAAGGAAGATTAAGATCTGACTTTAATACCTTGTTTGCGTGAAGGATGTCGAATGAAGTCACCCAGAAGCTCTCGATTTGCCACTTGAATACCTGGAAAATACCTACGAGGAACACGTGTAGCAGGAGCAGGAACCTCAATAGGTACATCCTCCTCCTCGTCCTCTACATCTGGCACTTCAACCCGGATAGGATGTATCACCGCCTCCACCAAGCAACGAGGTTGTCTAACAGAATGGGGTCGAGGCACTTCAAAAGCCCTTATTCGTACACCAGAAGTGGTCCTACGGGAACTACTCGGCTGGTCCGGATCCAAGATATCTGGACAATAAGTCTCCAAATCATCTCAGAAAGGGTGTGGTAATGTTTAACCTGGAGCTCTTCAAAATGCATTTTTTATGACTACATGCATGCATGCATTATTTTAATATACGTCTACAGTAGAGTTAAAAATGCATGACTACCTAATGCCTATGTTTTGGAAAATTTTTCCATAGTCCCCTTTTTAAATGGGACTATCCACATGCATATAGGCATGACTAGGTGGCCATTCAGTAGCAAACCTACCCACAGTCATATACATCCTACATGCATTAATACATCATAGTAAAAAATCCATAAATGTAGTCTAATTACCAGGATTATTTTTCTTTTCTACCTTTACTCATTTGTCCTCAAATAGGATAAGAAATGACAGTAAAAAAGTGCCAATTTGACTGTTTCAAAAGTCAAATTTTTTCACATCATTATGTTCAACATGGTTTAAAATTAGCATTTACTATGTTGAATATTTTTTATCTAGTCATACCAGCATGCATATTCACTACTATGTGTCTAAGTTCATTTCATGTGATAAATCATTTTCCAACTGATAGAAACTGGAAAAGAATACATGCATATATTACCAAGACAGTGAAGAACACTTGTACAGTGGCAGAATGTGCAGAAAGTCACCCAAACTCAACAGGTCTGAAGAAGAGCTCTTTCGCGGCATAACTTCAAAATTATTTATGAAAGCAACCTGCAGGCCTTTCATACCTACATTGGTTGATTGCGAGTCCACTCCACTGCCAGTAGTGTACTCTCATGGCTCCCTTACATGGGGCCCATAGCTCCGACTCGGTCCAGTTCGAGTTGTAAAGGAAGTCTCATAAGCTAAAAAGGCCCAATCAGGAATAAAAATGCTATGCGATTGAGCGGAATAGCCTAAAATCCTGGTTTTCATGGGCCAAACTCTATTTCCGCATATCACTCATTGGTATTCGCCTAAATACAAGGTACACTATACCGATGAGCTCAGCTTTTGCAAATCATGCTTGACAATACGTCACACAGGTCTGATGCCACCAAATACAAGGACGTAACCCTAAAAGATGTATCCTCGGCGGGGGTCACAATCCAAACTTTTAAACATCCCCAACGGGGGTCCCAACAGAGACTTTCAAACATCCCCAGCGGGGGTCACAACATGATATTTCATTGATAAAGTATCCCCGGCGGGGGTTACAATGCATTCTCAACCATTGATACACACATCAATGAAGGTCAAGCAACCTTGACGTTGTCTCAGCCGGTGGCAAGTAAACCCATCGAAACTATTGATACACACATCAATAAAGGTCAAAAAACCTTGACGGTATCTCAGCCGATGGAAAGTAAACCCATCGAAGCAACATATCCATGTCTATGTATCCCCAGAGAGGGTTACAATAAGTCAGACATTAATAAAGTATCCCTGGCGGGGGTCACAATGTGATTCAACCATTAATATACGCGTCAATGAAGGTCAAGCATCCTTGACATACTCCCCAGCAAGGGTCACAACTCAAGTCAACCATTGATACACGCATCAATGAAGGTTAAGCGAATTTCGAGCGCTTTTCAATGAGAGGATCTATCCGGTGATACATACATCGATTGAAGGTCGATGATACGACAATACATACTATTAGCGATAACTCAAAGAACTCAAAGGACTATGGTATATGCTGGTGACACAAACTAGAGAAGACCATCCTCATCGAAAAGGACCGATGATGGAATATGTTATACACATCCTCAAAACAGACAAAGCTTTACCCCCACAGATCTCTTACAGACGAGAGGCACCTCTATGTAGTAAAATTCTATATCAAGGATCCACGACTTTGGTGATAGCCCCAATGTCAACATCCTTGAAGACTTAGATCGCATGTCTAAGACATTACTGATTGTCATCCCCGGTTGGATTAACAGGGAATCGACAATCATTCATACATGCATCATGTTGCTGCACATATCATCATGTTCATCTTATTACATTTCAAGTGTCTAGGATTCTTTATCCTATCCATGCCTTGTATTGCATGAATATGATAAAGAGGGGCATCTGTAGACACTCAAAATTTTACGCACATACATCGACATTGCAAGAGAGGGCGATTCGTCTTTCGGAGATAACCACGGAAGGCGGCTCATATCCATTACGGATAGTACCAGAAGTTCAGTCTCAACCCCAGAACACACACCGGGATTATTAATTCCAACCTCGGAGATAACCCTGAGTTTCATCCTTAGAGATAACCTCAAGGAATGCTATTGCAGTTTCGGCGATAACTCCGTAAATGCTTGTTTCAAATGCAAGAAATCAGCTTCAAGCTCAGACCTCCTGTCAAGGTACTTATACCAAAGACCCAGAGCTAATACCGGGAAGAAAAACACACTTACAGATGACCTTGCGGAATTCAAACACTTACAGCAGTCTAATCTCAGATGTAACACTGAGCAACGTCTGCTATCATCTCAAACCGGAGATAACCCTGGTGAGGAGTGATATTGTCATCTTTCCACCTCAACCCTGGGCACCGTCTTAACATTTCATACATACATTTCTACACAATAATGTCCCACAAGAGCCAAGGAGTTCCAATCCCGAGTGACTATTACGCGTAGCAACACACTAGATAGAATTTGAAGCTTTAAGACCATGGGCATGGTCCCCTCTTCCTGACTTCGTATAACCTCTAATCCCATGTCATTGCGTAACTCTCGACAAAAGAAGTCCGAAGATGGTCTTGTACACCTCATTCGGATGCTCGAATTGAAGTTTTATAAGTTCAAGCGGACATCACATTGCACGAGTGCACGTACTTCAAGCGGGACACATAGAGCCCGGGGCACCCCGGGCAGCCGCAGGTGCATCTGTGGCTACCACAGGTACACCTGTGGCCCCCCTCTATAAATAGAGGGCCTGGGGTGGCCATTTTTAAGAAAAAAAGGCGAGGAAGCCCTGTCCAATTTGCTTTGTACACACCCTATATTGAGTGCTTTCTCATTTTAAACACCTGTTAGCTCACATATAGCTATATTTTACCGGCAGGAACTGAGTGTTTATCCATCTAGAGTCATAGAAGCCTGCTTTGGCAGCCAACTGTAAGCCTTCTCACACTCTATAAAGCCTTTCTCTTCATCTTTGCACATAATATTCTTCACGTTGACAGTCATATTGCGTGTGTATGGACTAACATTATCGAGTTATGCCTCGATTGAGTCTAGACTTGTGTTTGGAGCGTTTACATTTATATATATATATATATTTACATTTTTGTCAGGCCTAGAGTTTACTTTGAGGCCTTTTACTGTTTTATTTACATTTAGTCTCGCCTGGAGTTTACTTAGTGGCGGTTGATCGTCTTTTACAGCTTTATTTAAATTTCTGATCCCTCATGGAGGTGCTTTGTGGTGGTTGATCATGTCCATATATATATATAACTTCTAGCTGCTTTTCATATAAACTGCGGTATCATGTGAACCTAGGAATCATGTGATCACAGATTCAGTCTACTGAATCTAGATTCGGTTCCTGTGATGGACATTTTCAGCTGTAAGCAGCTTGTACATTATTATAGTGTTTGAATTTCCTTAGATGGTTGTCATGCCCATGAGGAGTTTGGCACTGCTGTATATTATTTTCTAGAAGATTCCTTGCACCTCGAAAATAAAAGCAAACAAGCCGAACATTTAATAATAAAATGGAAGTATAAAAAGGTCTCAATTCCTATAGAGCACAGGGTTTGAAAAACTTCTTTTTACAAAACTTCATTGTTATATCCTGTTTAAAACAGAATTTTTCTATATATTCAAACCCTTTGTATATAGGTCCGAATGAGGCCTCACACTACTTCCAAATAAATTGTACATTGATCCACACACACACACACATTCATATAATAGTTTCTTAAAAGTGGCGGTCATAGTATAACACCTTGATGTCTGGGGTGCCTAACACCTTCCTCCGCATAATCAAGCCCCGAACCCAAATAAATCTAGGTTTCATAGACCCGTTTAGCGTTGTCACATCATCGGGGGTCAATACAAACCTTTTTTCTCGATTTGCGTTGGTGCAACCAGTTAAAAGCACTAACTGGCGACTCTTAAAGTTAAATCGTCGACATTACACATGTCGGACCTTTTTCACTTATTTTTTCAAACAAATCTCACCTACCAGAAGAACACCAAAGAACAAGTAACGAAAAGGGACAAATAAAAATCCCGACGTCGACAAACCACTCAGGAGGAACTTATTTCAGCAATGACAAAGCTAGAGTTGGAAATAAAATTTCCAAAAGAATCCGATGAAAGACTATTCTAGATAGAAGCTGGTTCAACTTTTGTGGACAAGGTGAAGAATGCTCAACTACAGGATGAAGAATGCATAAAAATAAAGAAAGGTGTGGATGAAGATAAAGAGGTGAAATACAAGATTGATACTAAAGGAATGCTAAGATTCGAGGGAAGAATCTGGGTTCCAGCAGTACCAGATATTAAAGAAGAAATCTTGACCGAAGCTCATAACTCAACATACTCGATTCATCCGGAAAGTACGAAGATGTATCAAGATTTACAACGTCATATTTGGTGGACAAACATGAAAAGAGATGTCACAGAATGTGTCGCGAAATGCTTGACATGTCAAAGAGTCAAGGCCAAGCATCAAAGACCAAGCGGATTACTTCAACCATTGGAAATACAAAAATAGAAGTGGGAACACATTACAATGGATTTTGTGGTGAGTCTTCCAACTACTCAGAGAAGATGCGATGCGATTTGGGTGATAGTGGACAGACTGACAGCACACTTTTTGCCAATAAAGATTAGGTTCAATCTTGATCAATTGGCAAGGTTATACGTTAAAGAGATCGTTTGGAGACATGGAGTGTTGATGACAATTGTGTCAGATAGAGATCCGCGATTCACATCAAACTTCTGGAAGAGACTACAAGAATGTATGGGAACACAGTTGCGAATGAGTACGACATATCATCCGCAAACAGATGGCCAAAGCGAACGAATAATCCAGACATTGGAAGATATGATGAGAGCATGCATCATGGATTTTAAAGGGAGCTGGGATGAACATTTACCATTGGTGGAATTTGCCTACAACAACAGTTACCATGCAAGCATCGGCATGCCGCCTTACGAAGCATTATACGGCAGGAAATACAGAACTCCACTGTGCTGGGATGAAGTCGGTGAACGTCAACTGTTAGGACCAGAACTGGTACAACAAACTGCTGAGGTTGTCAAACTCATCAGGACAAGATAGGTAGCTACTCAAGACAGACAGAAAAAGTATGTTGATCAACACAGACAAGATCGTGCATTCGACGTAGGAAATTTCGTGTTCTTAAAAGTTTCTCCTTGGAAGGGGAAAATTTGTTTTGGTAAAAAGGGAAAGATGAGCCTGAGATTTATTGGACCCTTTGAAGTGTTGCGAAGAGTAGGAGAAGTGGCTTACGAGGTAGCTCTACCTCCAGAGTTGAAAAATGTTCACAATGTTTTTCATGTTTCGGTGTTACGACCGTATAAACCCGATTACAAGCACGTGATCGAGTACGAACCATTGCAGTTTGATAAAGACTTGTTCTATGAAGAGATTCCTATCTAGATAGTTGACAGAAAAGAACAGGTGCTTAGGAATAAAGTAATACCTTTCGTGAAGGTGATATGGAGGAACCACAATGCTGAAAAAGCTACGTGGGAACTCGAAGATAAAATGATGAAAGATTACCCTGAGTTATTTGTTTAATATGTGTCTTCAATTCTGGGGACAAAATCTTTGTAAGTAGGGAAGAATGTGACGAATGATTTGTTTGAGTTGTGATTCTGGGGACAGAATCTTTGTAAGGAGGGAAGGATGTAACAATCCAGAATTTTAGTTATAATTTTTAAATATTTGTTGAGTTATATAAATATTTAATGGATGTGTTCATTGTTGAATAAATATTTAATTTGATTTGATTTGATTGGTTAATTAATTGTTAAATAAATAATTAAGGAGTTAAGAAAATTAATTATTATGAGATAATATTCTAATTTAATTTAATAATTAAATTAGAGAGTTTATAATGATTAAATGAATTATTTTAATAATATTTTAATTTGAATTTGTAATTAAAATGATGTGTTAGTTGATTAAATAAAATTATAATTATAAATAAAATTATAATTAGGTCGTATTAATTTATGTGGTGAATTAATTTAATAAATTTTTATTAGAAATAATTAAGTTGAATATTAAAATTTAATTAAATAAAGTGTGCCCATAAACTATACTATAATGGAGTTATTAAAATAAGTTAAAGGAGGTTAATTCAGTTTTTGCCAAACAAGGCTTAATGTATATTAAGTCTTTAATTTAAATATGTTTTACCAAACAAGGCATAAGATTTAATTGGTTAATTTTTAAGGTAGTTAGCCAAACAAGCCTTATGGCTTTTGATTTTCAAATAAAAATATAACTGATGTCAATTAAAGTTATAATTATATTATATAATTAATAACTATATTATTATTATACGTTATATTGTTAGTACGTAAGTTAGAGTTAGGAAGAAAGAACTCAGAAGAAGAAAAAGAAGAGAAGAAGAAAGTGTAAGACCCCGAATTTTATGAAATGAAAGTATTCAATTTTCTTATAATTATTATTTTATTTCGTAAATGGTTAAATTGATAAAAGTTTAAAGTTAAGGGTGATATGTGAAAATTTTTGCAAAGTAAGCAAGTTGTTATAAAATATTCGTTTGGTCGGGGAATATTCTTTTTGTCGAGAATATCCATACGACGGCACAATCATTGGTGGACCCCACAATGGAAATATTGTCGTAGTTAGAAAATGACAGAATTATCATTTTATAAAAATAACGACGAAAGTATTAGCGTTAAAACTATTGAACTACCCGGTAGTAAAAAAATGCGATGTCACGCATGGTTGCCAAAGTAATAGCTTTACGGTATTGATTATTGATGCTTACGTAAAAAGTCACTCAGTTATACTCAATTATTGCTATAGTAATTGTTGCATTATATCTCTCATATTATTGATTCAATTATTGTCACAGTATCATCTGTATAATATGATATATTATTAAATCAATAATTGAGACGACAAAGGTATTCATATTATTATTTACAATATTGGCAATGTCAGAAGTTACATCGAGAGAGGTCTTGTCACCTAATTGCGGCATGATAAGGAGAAATCCTTATTGGAAAGCCCCTCTTTCACAGGAGCGATCCGGTTGTTAAATATTGTGAGTTATAATATTAATGATGAATAAGTTCGTGTTGATTAAAGATGAAATTGATAGTTCCATTGTGTGAGAATTATTAGTGTTAGTGGAAATCGGCATTTATTTCGATAATAATTGATGTCTGAAGGTTATATTGACCAATCGGGTAATTCACCGGATAAATGAGCAATTAATTGCTATTAATTCACATGCTTATAACTATGTGTTCACATATGTGTACTATTGATTCACATGATTTACTATTAGGGGAATTGGTGCAAGATTGATAATACTTGCATGACTAAATTAAAAATGGAGGTATAGATGAAGGTAATATACTATACTTAATTTTTTCACATGTTTAGAACTATTGAGTCACATGATTTACTATTGGTTCACATGATTTACTATTAGGGGATGTGGTGCAAGTTTTATAATACTTGGATGACTAAATTAAAAATGAAAAAAAGAGGAAGGTATTATACTGTAATATTTTGAGCCCAAAAACATGCAATTATCGAAACTATATTTTTCTATAAATAGAAGTTCATTCTTCTTTCATTCTCACCAATTCACTAAGTCTCACAAAAGAAATTATTATAGAGAAATTATAGAGAGAAAGAAGAAGAGAAGTCTGCTACCTCACTATTCCAGTATCCAATTTTCTTCTAAGTTAAGGGGTATTATTTTTTTGTATTCATGAAGAGAGTTATTTTCTTTCAATACTCGTAAGGGTTGTTATTCCATTCTTTATTATTCTGTTGGAATAACCTATCTGTGCGGACTACCGCATGCTTGGTGAATTCTTCTGTTATTCCATTCTTTATTATTCTGTTAAAATAACCTGTCTATGCGGACTACCGCATGTCTGGTGAATTCTTTTGTTATTCAATTCTTTATTATTCTGTTGGAATAACCTGTCTATGCGGACTACCGCATGCATGGTGAATTCTTTTATTATTCCATTCTTTATTATTATGTTGGAATAACCTGTCTACGCGGACTACCGCAGTTATGGTGAATGACCCTTCGTATTCATTATTTATTAAATTGTGGAGATGATCTGTCTACGTGGATTACCGCATGGCGGATGAAAATCCATTTGCAGATTCGTATATTCTATTAAACTTGTATGAGATATCATTTCTTTGTACTCATCATGGAATATCATTTTCTTTGGTATTTTTCTTTTACAAGTTACTATTCATCACTATTCACCCGGTTACTATTCACTCTAGTATTATTCACTCGGGTATTTAGGACACTTTTTGTGCCGGAGTACTATTCATGAGTTACTATTCACTCTAGTATTATTCACTCGGGTATTTGGGACACTTTTCGTGTCGGGGTACTATTCATGGGGTACTATTCCTGAAGTACTATTCACGGGGTACTATTCATGACAAAAAATTGATTCTTTTTTGTCCAAATTATTTTTGGTACATGAATATTATTCTTGAATTTTACTATGCAATGTAGTATCATATTGACAATTTGGAAGTTATTGATTTCTGGATAAATTAAATTATAAATCTTTAAAATTTATCCTTGAACTTATTTTATTGAATTATTATGTCATTGTCATCATCCTCGTGCTTATATTGTGATTAAAGTCATCTTTGGCTTACGTACATAGATGGACTTGGTAAGATTCGATATAATTATGACCGTAATGTGACGAATGATGTGGTAAAAGTCCTCATTGGCCTGTAGTGCATTGATGGACAGTTGTTGGTATGATTATGACCAGGGATTATTTGGTATAATCATGACCATTGATGATTACATGAATATCCTTGGTCTTGGTGCAAGGATGATTCGGTGATGTGAATTATTTATTAAGCTGAGTCTCAGCGATAAAATTTATGATAAACTTTTAAATCATAGAAGATAGTAGATATCATGCTCTACTTGACTCTTCTAATGGATTGCTTGTTCCGCTGTAGTTGTTGATCTAAATCTTGTTTTCTATTATATTCTATAAGTTGTTATACTGTTGAAGGCTAAGGATAATATATTCTGCATTATCTTAGTCATAATTTTTCTTACTGGGCTAGTTGAGGTCACCCTTTCTTTCACTGTTCTCTTCAGGAAATGAGAATATAGCTGGGACGAGTCGGGGAATGAATTGACGGTCCAGATGGTTATTTTAGTAGTCCTCACTATTCTATAAAATAGTGTTACAATAAATGTAATGAGGACTCCATTGAGTGTGGATATTGTCTGTGACGCCCCCAAAATATAGGTATACATCACTCATCTTGGGTTGTCAGATACATGGTACATAAATCAAATACAACTGTCATGTAAAATACGACAAAACATAAACTGAGAGTTTAATCAAGAATATTGCCTTCTAGACAATATCCACTCTCAATGGAGTCCTCATAGGCGAGTATACAAACTCAAATTCAGATCCTCATTACATTTATTATCACACTATTTAATAGAATAGTGAGGACTACTAATGCTATCATCCGGATGTCACTCCATTTCCGACTGCGTCTCGGCTATATTCTTATTTCTCAAGAAAACGGTGAAAGAAAGGGTGAGCTCAACTAGCCAAATAAAAATATTATGACTAAGATAATCTGAGAATAAATTATCATCAGTCTTCAACAATGTTAAACTGATAAAATACAATAGACATCAAGTTTAAATGCAGCGGAATAAGCAATCCATTAGAAGAGTCAAGTAGAGCATGATATCTACTAACTTCTATGATTTAAAATATTTTCATAAATTTTTATCGTTGAGACTAAGCTTAATAAATAAACCACATCATCGAATCATCCCTGCACTACGGGGCAAGGATATTCATTAAATCATCAATGGTCATGACTATACCGAATAATCACTAGTCATAATCATACCAAACACTATCCGTCAATGCACTACAGGCCACTGAGGATTTTTACCACATCATTAAATCACATTACTGTCTACGATTACCTTAGAATAATCTCTGGTCATAATCACACCAAGTCCATCTATGCACGTAAGCCAAATATGACTTTCATCACAATATAAGCATGAGAATGATGACAATGATATAAGCATTAATTAAACGAAAACAAGGATAAATATTAAAGACTTTAAATTTATCCAAATATTATCAATCACTTAATAAACTCATAATCTAATATTATTAATATTATAACAATATTTTAATCACATCTTAAACTTATAAACAATTTATTTTAATTGTTTACACTTTACCAAATAATGCATTTAATCATTTAAAATACCAAATCAGTCCCAAAAATATTTCTTTTCTAAGATTTACCAGAATATAGTCCTATGTTGAACAAATATTTTTCTCGGAATTATTAAAATTCATTTACTATTTTTCAAAAATCAATTTCTAATTAATTCCTTAAGAAATTAGCTACCTCAAGTTTAACTTCAGAAATTCCCAAATCTTGGCAGAATCTTACACATGTTAACGTGAGCTTCCAGTTTAAACTTCATGGTCATCGGAGTTATAAAACTCCGATTTTAGCGTTTTTCGTTGAAAAAACCTAAATATTGAAATAGTCATAACTTGCTCATTTAAAGTCGGAATGAGCTCATTTTTGGACATGAGGTGCTTTATACCATATATTTCCATGTCCCAAAAGGCCGGAATTTTATCACAAATTAAGTGGCCGAAAATGCCCTTTTAAATTTTTGGGCAGTAGCTTTTTGGTATTTTACAGTTTTTGACTCCTTTGCTAAAATCAGTCCACATGAAAATCTACGACACCTTTTCTAGTGATTCCACTTGGATAAGTTAGAAAACTCATAGATCTAACTCTAGAACTTGACCACACTAGAAAATGCGAAATATAATAGGAGATATGGTTAATTAAATTTCATGTTCCATTTTCACCAAAATCTGATTTTCAACCCTTTGTGATTTCTAAGACACTTTCATGTTTTCACATAATAAACACCATAACTCATCATAACACTTCCTAATACTACATATACCCATGATTTTCATCAGTCCAATGCTTTTATTATGACTTTCATCATTATCCATGTAAACAGATCATTTCCACAATTTAATAAGGAATGAATACAAAGGATCATTCACCATGCATGTGGTAATCCACATAGACAGGTTATTCCAAAAGAATAATAAAGAATGGAATAGCAGAAGAATTCACCATGCATGCGATAGACCACACAGTCAGGTTATTCTCAATAGAATAATAAATAATGGAATCAGGTCATGCGTAAACGCAAAGACAGGATATTCCGACAGAATAATAAAAAATGGAACCAGGTCATGCGTAAACGCACAGGCAGGATATTCTGACAGAATAATAAAGAATAGAAGCAGGTCATGCATAAACGCACAGACAGGATATTCTGACAGAATAATAAAGAAAGGAATAATAAAAGAATTTCACCATGTATGCGGTACTTCGCATAAACAGGTTATTCCAACATAATAATGAAGAACGGAATAACAACTCTTACGAGTTTTGAAAGAAAATAATTTTCTTCGTGAATATGAAAGAATAATACCCCTTACGAGTACAACAAATAATATCCCTTACCTTAGAATAAAGCTGGATACTGGAATAGAGAGGTAGCAGACTTCTCTTCTTCTTTCTCTCTATAATTTCTCTCTATAATAATTGCTCTATAGCTTTAGTGAATTGGTGATAAATGAAGGAAGAATGAGCTTCTATTTATAGAAAAATATAGTTTCGATAATTGCACGTTTTGGGGCTCGAAATATTACAGTACAATACCTCCAACTTTTCTTTCATTTTTAATTTAGTCCTGCAAGTATTATCAAACTTGCACCACCTCCCCTAATAGTAAATAATGTGAATCAATAGTTCAATCATGTGATTCAATAGTTATAATCATGTGAAAATATGAATTACAGTATAGTAACTCCATCTATACCTCCATCTTTCTTTTAGTCATGCAAGTATTATCAATCTTGCACCAACTCCCCTAATAGTAAATAATGTGAATTAATAGTGCACACATGTGAACAAATAGTTATATAAGCATGTGAATTAGTAGCAATTAATTAATCATTTATCCGATTAATTACCCGATTTATCAATATAACCCCCGACATCAATTATCATCGGAATAGATATCGATTTTCACTAACACGAATAATCCCAACACAATGGAACTATCAAATTCATCTTTAATCAACACGAACTTATTCATCATTAATATTATAACTCACAATATTTAACAACCAGGTCGTTCCCAGGAAAGAGGGAGCTTTCCAATAAGGATTTCTCCATATTGGCACGCAATTAGGTGACCAAACCTCTCCTTGACAGAACTTCTAGACATTGTAAATATTGTAATTTAATAATATGAATAACTTTGTCGTCTAAATTATTGATTTAATAACATATAATGCCGATGATACTGTAACAATAATTAAATCAATAATATGAGAAATATGATGCAGCAATTACTGTAGCAATAATTGAATATAACTGAGTGACTTATCACGTAAGCATCAATAATCAATATTGTATGCTACTATAAAACCACGTGTATTACTGTACTTTTACTACCGAGTAGTTAACGGTAACACTTTCGCCGTTATTTTTATAAAATGATAATTCTGTCATTTTCTAAATACGACAATACTTCCGTTGTGGGGTCCACCAATAATTGTGCCGTCGTACGGATATTCCCGATAAAAAGAATATTCCCCGACCAATTGAATATTATATAACAACTTGCTTACTTTGCAAAATTTATAAATATTACCCACAACTATAACATTATATCAAATCCACACCATAATATTAAAAAAATATTTTGAGAAATTTAAATCTTTATTCATAAAATCTGGGGTCTCACAATCTCGCCTCCTTATGAAATTTCGCCCTCGAAATTTACGTACGTACCTAGTATGCCAAAGAGATGAGGATACCTTGACTTCATTTCAGATTCTAACTCTTGAGGTATAACCTTTGAGTGTTGAATACGATCCTTCTTATCCAAGATTGTAACATGTATCTCCTCATACGTTAAATCTTCTGCTTTCTTGTCTAGTTCTAATTCAATAATGTGGTTTGGGTCGTCCACATATTTACGTAACATCGATACGTAAAAAAAACGTTATGAACACGCGACATTCTTGGCGGTAAAACGAGTCTATAGGCCACAGTTCCTACCCGATCAAGTATTTCAAATAGGCCAATTAAATCGAGGGTTGAGATTTCTTCTCTTCGTCGATTCTTGCTTCTAGAATAACGCCCTCTTGAACCTTCTTCTTCACATTCATCAGCTCTGAGTATGTAGTTTGAGCGGCTTTAACTTTATCGATTAAAGTCAATTCTACTCGTATATTCGTTATCTTCATGTGGGTCCTTAGAGTCTTTAACTCTATCTTCATCATTTGTAAGTTATACAAAATGGGTCTTTGTGTTAACAGCATCGCACTCATAAACGCATACGATATTCTACTCAACATGTCAGCTACCACGTTCTCTTTTCCACGACGGTATTGAATGGTATGATCATAATCTTCAACAGCTCAAGCCAACGTCTTTGTCGCATGATACTTTCATTTTAAGTAAAGAAACATTTGAGGGATTTAGAAATGGGGTTTTGTACTGGGGTCAATACAAAATTCGATTTCAGGCTCTAGGGGTAGGCCAGGAAGTTCTTCAAGAATACGTCAGGAAATTTATTAACAATAGAAATATCATTCAAAACTGTGACTCTCATCCAAGACTTGGATAGCACATGTAATGAAGGTTTCTCCTAATGGAGTTTCAACCGATAAGTCAAAGTCTAATTTCTCCGGAGTCAAATTTAAACGTTAAGCGCAAGCAAGAGAGATAAAATAATGGGTAGAACCGGTATCTAATAAGGAATAGACTTCGCAAGAATTTATAATAAACTAACCCGTGCTAACTTCGTTCGAGTTACTCGCTTTTTGAGAAGTCACAAAAAAAATGCTCTTCCTAAAACCACTGACTTTGTTTTGTCCGTATCCGCCCTTGGTGCCACCGTCCCAACTGGACTTGACTTTGGTGCACGACAAAATCGGGCTAGGTGACCTTCTCTTCTTGAAATTTCCACTTCTATTTTCTTGGCCATGATTACCACCGAAGTGGATACCATTCTTGGCATGATAATTTCCCCCACGATGGTTATCATTGTTCCGATGGCCGTTTCCACCGGTACAATTATTATCATGTTATTGTTTGTTGCCTTTTGGTTGCGCTGACTCATTATCGCGCTCCAATAATTGAGTCATATTCATAACATCTGAATACAAACACTATCACAAAACAAGCGTTAATTATCATATCACATATTATCCCTATACTCTGATCGACCAATTAAATACCAAATAAACTTAGGTAGGTCATACTAGCGCAGGAATTCCCCGTCTCTCCCCTCCTAGTTCTTGTCTCACATCTCAGCCAGGGATCATATCCCTAAGCTTTGATACCAATTGTGACACCCCCAAAATATAGGTATACATCACCCATCTTGGGTCGCTAGATACATGGTACATAAATCAAATACAACTTAATTATACAATTGTCCTGTAAAATACAACAAAACATAAACTGAGAGTTTAATCAAGAATATTGCCTTCTAGACAATATCCACTCTCAATGGAGTCCTCATAGACAGTATACAAACTCAAATTCAGTCCTCATTACATTTATTATCACACTATTTAACAAAATAGTGAGGACTACTAATGCTATCATCTGGTGTCACTCCGTTTCCCAACATCGTCCTAGCTATATTCTCATTTCTTGAAGGAGAACAGTGAAAGAAAGGGTGAGCTCAACTAACCTAGTAAGAAATATTATGACTAAGATAATAAAGAATAAATTATCATTAGTCTTCAACAATGTTAAACTGATTAAATACAATAGACATCAAGTTTAACTGAAGCGGAATAAGCAATCCATTAGAAGAGTCAAATAGAGCATGATATCTACTAACTTCTATGATTTAAAATGTTTTCATCAATTTTTATCGCTGAGACTCAGCTTAATAAATAAACCACATCATCGAATCATCCCTGCACTACGGGCCAAGGATATTCATTAAATCATTAATGGTCATGACTATACCGAATAATCCCTGGTCATAATCATACCAAAAAATGTCTCATCGATGCACTACGGAGCCATTTGAGGATTTTTACCACATCATTCGTCACATTACAGTTCTGATTACACCGAATAATCCCTGGTTATAATCACACCAAGTCCATCTATGCACGTAAGCCAAAGATGACTTTCATCACAATATAAGCATGAGATTGATGACAATGATATAAATATTAATCAAACAAAAACAAGGATAAATATTAAAGACTTTAAATGTATCCAAATATTATCAATCACTTAATAAACTCATAATCTAATATTATAATAATATTTTAATCACTTCTTAAACATATAAACAATTTATTTCAATTGTTTACACTTTACCAAATAATGCATTTAATAATTCAAAAATGCCATACTCATAAGATTTCATCACCAATGATCAAATCCATTATCAAAAATCTGCATATACCCTATATAGGATTCCCAAGCCATAAAATCCTATTTTCCAATTTTGTTACTTCACATAACATATTTAACTCATTTACTCATAACTAGATTATTTTCATGAAAAATACCAAACCAGTCCCAAAAATATTTTTTTCTGGGATTTAGCAGAATATAGTCCCATATTGAACATATATTTTTCTAGAAATTTTAAAATTCGTTTACTATTTTTCAAAAATTAATTTCTAATTAATTCCTTAAGAAATTAGTTACCTCAAGTTTAACTCCAAAAATTTCCAAATCTTGGCAGGATCTTACACATGTTAACGTGAGCTTCCGGATTAAATTTCATGGTCATCTGAGATATAGAACTCCGGTTATAGTGTTTTTCGTCGAAAAAACCTAAATATTGAAATAATCATAACTTGCTTATTTTAAGTCGGAATGAGATCATTTTTGGAGATGAGGTACTATATACCATATATTTCCATGTCCCAAAAGGATGGAATTTTTCTCACAAATTAAGTGGCAAAAAATGCCCTTTTAAATTTCTGGGCATTAACTTTTTGGTATTTTGCAGTTTTTGACTCCTTTGCTAAAATCAGTCCACACGAAAATCTACAACACCTTTTCTAGTGATTCCACTTGGATAAGTTAGAAAACTCATAGATCTAACTCTATAACTTGACCACACTCAAAAATGAGAAATATAATAGAAGATATGGTCAATTAAATTTCATGTTCCATTTTTTACCAAAATCTAATTTTTAACCCTTTGTGATTTCTAAGAAACTTTCATGTTTTCACATAATAACCACCATAACTCATCATAACACTTACTAATACTACATATACCCATGATTTTCATTAGTCCAATGCTTTTATTATGAATTTCATCATAATCCATGTAAACAGATCATTTCCACAATTTAATAAGGAATGAATACAAAGGATCATTTACCATGCATGTGGTAATACACATAAACAGGTTATTCCAACAGAATAATAAAGAATGGAATAACAAAAGAATTCACCATGCATGCGATAGACCACACAGATAGGATATTCTGACAGAATAAATAATGGAACCAGGTCATGCGTAAATGCACAGACAAGATATTCCGATAGAATAATAAAGAATGGAACCAGGTCATGCGTAAAGGCACAGACAGGATATTCCGACAGAATAATAAAGAACGGAATAATAAAAGAATTTCACCATGTATGCGGTACTTCGCATAAACAGGTTATTCCAACATAATAATGAAGAATGGAATAACAACTCTTACGAGTTTTGAAAGAAAATAATTCTCTTCGTGAATACGAAAGAATAATAACCCTTACGAGTACAACAAATAATATCCCTTACCTTAGAATAAAGATGGATACTAGAATAGAGAGGTAGCAGACTTCTCTTCTTCTTTCTCTCTATAATTTCTCTCTATAATAATTGCTCTATAGCTTTAGTGAATTCGTGAGAAATGAAGGAAGAATGAGCTTCTATTTATAGAAAAATATAGTTTCGATAATTGCACGTTTTGGGGCTCGAAATATTCTGATACAATACCTCAACTTTTCTTTCATTTTAATTTAGTCCTGCAAGTATTATCAAACTTGCACCACCTCCCCTAATAGTAAATAATGTGAATCAATAGTTCAATCATGTGATTCAATAGTTATAATCATGTGAAAATATGAATTACAGTATAGTACCTCCATCTATACCTCCATCTTTCTTTTAGTCATGCAAGTATTATCAATCTTGCACCAACTCCCCTAATAGTAAATAATGTGAATTAATAGTGCACACATGTGAACAAATAGTTATATAAGCATGTGAATTAGTAGCAATTAATTGCTCACTTATCCGATTAATTACCTGATTTATCAATATAACCCCCAGACATCAATTATCATCGGAATAGATGTCAATTTTCACTAACACGAATAATCCCAACACAATGGAACTATCAAATTCATCTTAAATCAACACGAACTTAGTTATCATTAATATTATAACTCACAATATTTAACAACCAGGTCGTTCTCAGGAAAGAGGAAGCTTTCCAATAAGGATTTCTCCCTATTGGCGCGCAATTAGGTGACCAAACCTCTCCTTGACAGAACTTCTAGACATTGTAAATATTATAATTTAATAATATGAATAACTTTGTCCTCTCAATTATTGATTTAATAACATATAATCCAGATGATATTGTAACAATAATTAAATCAATAATATGAGAAATATGATGCATTAATTACTGTAGCAATAATTGAGTATAACTGAGTGACTTATCACGTAAGCATCAATAATCAATACCGTGTGCTACTATGCAACCACGCGTATTACTGTATTTTTACTACCGAGTAGTTCAACAGTTTTTAACGATAACACTTTCACCGTTATTTTAATAAAATGATAATTCTGTCATTTCCTAAATACGACAATACTTCCGTTGTGGGGTCCACCAATGATTGTGCCGTCGTACGGATATTCCCGACAAAAAGAATATTCCCCGACCAATCGAATATTATATAACAACTTGCTTACTTTATAAAATTTATAAATATTACCCACAACTATAACATTATATCAAATCCACACCATAATATTAAAAAAATATTTCAAGAAATTTAAATCTTAATTCATAAAATCTGGGGTCTCACATTATCTAGATGACAATATTCTTATTAAAACTCTTAGATTATGTTTTGTCATATTTTACACGACAGTTGCATAATTAAGTTGTATTTGAATTTTGTACCATGTATTTGGCAACTCAAGATGAGTGATGTATACCTGTTTTGGGGGCGTCACAGTTGGTATCAAAACTTAGGGATATGATCCCTGGCTGAGATGTGAGACAAGAACTATGAGGGGAGAGACGGGGAATTCCTTTGCTAGTATGACCTACCTAAGTTTATTTGATATTTAATTGGTCGGTCAGAGTATATTGATAATATGTGACATGTTAATTAACCCTTGTTTTGTGGTAGTGTTTGAAAATAGCAGCTGAAAATGTTAACAATGGAGTGAATGAGACCGTCGAGACACCTTTAATCACTAACCAGGTTAACGTGATGTCAGACAAAGAAGAAATTAGAGATATCTACGTGGTGAGTGAAGAACTAATAGTTGCACCCGAGCTAGTTGCAGAGGTAGCAGCTAAGAGTGGGGAAGAAGATGAACCTGCGGAAAATTTATTAGAATAATTTTATGATTGAAATTTAGAATTACAAAATCGTATTCATGAGTTAGATGAGCAGGCTGAAGAACGGCAGGCGGTCGTGGAGCAAAGAGATGCAACAATTCAAAATTATTTTACCCGATGTGCGATGCTTGAACAGAAGCACTCTTTGGAAGAGTATAAGATATTAGAGCTGGAATCTGAGAATGCTATGATCAAAGTTATGATGAAAGAAGAAGCAACTGAACGAATGAGAATAGATGATGCATGGGTAAAAGCCGCACGACGCGTAGATATTGTAGAAAAAGACGTCCGGTCCAATAAGGCTAAAATAGATTAAATGAATTTTTCTTTTTGGACAACAATTGAGAGAATCCAACATCGAATTTGGAATTACCCTGTGCAGAGCAGTCAACCCCAATTCGATATGGATTGGAGAGTAATGATTCGAATCATGGATCAGGAATGTGATGAAGCAATTAAGGGTGGAATGTACACTACAGCAAAGTTAAATCTGGTAGTTTAAGTGAGAGCGTTTGCCGAGAAACCCGAACGAAGTTATTACGGGTAAGTTAATTATAAACTCTTGCAAAGTCTATACCATATTCGATACTAGTTCTACCCACTCTTTTTCTCCTACTTGCGCTAAATGTTTAAAATTGACTCCGGAGAAATTAGACTTTGATTTATCTGTTGAAACTCCGTTGGGAGAAACCTTCGTTACCTCAATTATTTATAAATCTGTTTGATTCAAATCAACCCTTTCACGTTACCTATCGATCTTATCTCTTTAAAAATACTTGCCTTTGATGTGATTTTAGGAATTGATTGGTTAACATATCATCATGCTTTTCGTAAGGTTGTTAGCTTTCATATTCCTAACTAACCTATTATGCGAATTCAAGCAATCAAACCACTAAAAGTCAATTATTACCATATCAAGCCTTAAGTAAAGAGTCTCAAGCCTTTCGATGGTGACTTCCTTGTATGGAATGCACCGAAGCCGAACTTTCCGTAGGGGACGCGTGAATAATGGTGGCAAGTTAATAGGTATTAATGTGACGTACTATCCAAGTCTTAGATGAGAGTAACAGTTTTGAATGATATTTCTATTGTTAATAAATTTCCTAACGTATTCTTGAAGACTTCCTAGCCTACCCTAGAGCGTGAAATCGAATTTTGTATTGACCCTAGTACAAAACCCATTTCTAAAACCCTCAAATATTTCTTTACCTAAAACGATCGTATAATGTGCCAAAGACGTTGGCTCGAGCTGTTGAAGATTATGACCATACCATTCAATATCATCGTGGAAGAACGAACGTGGTAGCTGATGCGTTGAGTAGAAGATCGTATGCGTTTAGGAGTGCGATATTGTTAACACAAAAACCCATTTCGTATAACTTACAAATGATGAAGATACAGTTAAAGACTCTAGGGACCCACGTGGTGATATCAAATATATGAGTAGAATCGACTTTAATCGATAAAGTTAAAGCCGCTCAAGCTACAAACTTAGAGCTGATGAATGTGAAGAAGAAGGTTCAAGAGGGCGTTATTCTATAAGCAAGAGTCGATGAAGAGAGGAAATCTCAACCCTCGATTTAATTGGCCCATTTGAAATCCTTGATTGAGTAGGAACTGTGGCCTATAGACTCACTTTACCACTAAGTATATCACGTGTTCATAACATTTTTTTTTACGTATCGATGTTACATAAATATGTGGACAACCAAAGCCACATTATTGAATTAGAATTAGACGAGATAACAGAAGATTTAACGTATGAGGAGATACGTGTTAAAATCTTGGATAATAAGGATCATATTCGACACTGAAAGGTTATACCTCAAGAGTTAGAATCTGTCGAGGTATCCTCACCTCTTCGGCATACCAGGTATGTACATAAATTTTGAGGGCAAAATTTCATAAGGAGGGGAGATTGTAAGACCCCGAATTTTATGAAATGAAAGTATTCAATTTTTTTATAATTATTATTTTATTTCGTAAATGGTTAAATTGATAAAAGTTTAAAGTTAAGGGTGATATGTGAAAATTTTTGCAAAGTAAGCAAGTTGTTATAAAATATTCGTTTGGTCGGGGAATATTCTTTTTGTCGAGAATATCCATACGATGGCACAATCATTGGTGGACCCCACAATGGAAGTATTGTCGTAGTTAGAAAATGACAGAATTATCATTTTATAAAAATAACGGCGAAAGTGTTACCGTTAAAACTGTTGAACTACCGGTAGTAAAAAAGCGATGAATCGCGCATGGTTGCACAACGATAGATTAGCGGTATTGATTATTGATGCTTACGTAAAAAGTCACTCGAGTTATACTCAATTATTGCTACAGTAATTGTTGCATCATATCTCTCATATTATTGATTCAATTATTGTCACAGTATCATCTGTATAATATGATATATTATTAAATCAATAATTGAGACGACAAAGTTATTCATATTATTATTTACAATATTAACAATGTCTAGAAGTTCTGTCAATTAGAGGTCTGGTCACCTAATTGTGCGCCAATAAGGAGAAATCCTTATCGGAAAGCCTCCTCTTTCCTGGAAACGACCTGGTTGTTAAATATTGTGAGTTATAATATTAATGATGAATAAGTTCGTGTTGAGATGAAATTGATAGTTCCATTGTGTGGGAATTATTAGTGTTAGTGGAAATCGGCATTTATTTCGATAATAATTAATGTCTGGAGGTTATATTGACCAATCGGATAATTCACTGGATAAATGAGCAAATAATTGCTATTAATTCAAATGCTTATAACTATATGTTCACATGTGTGTACTATTGATTCACATGATTTACCATTAGGGGAGTTGGTGCAAGATTGATAATACTTGCATGACTAAATTAAAAATAGAGGTATAGATGAAGGTAATATACTATACTTAATTTTTTCAAATGTTTAGAACTATTGAGTCACATGATTTACTATTGATTCACATGATTTACTATTAGGGGAGGTGGTGCAAGTTTGATAATACTTGGATGACTAAATTAAAAATGAAGAAAAAGAGGAAGGTATTATACTGTAATATTTTGAGCCCCAAAACGTGCAATTATCGAAACTATATTTCCTATAAATAGAAGCTCATTCTTCTTTCATTCTCACCAATTCACTAAGTCTCACAAGAGCAATTATTATAGAGAACTTATAGAGAGAAAGAAGAAGAGAAGTCTGCTACCTCATTATTCCAGTATCCAGTTTTCTTCTAAGGTAAGGGGTATTATTTTTTCGTCTTCATGAAGAGAGTTATTTTCTTTCAATACTCGTAAGGGTTGTTATTCCAATCTTTATTATTTTGTTGGAATAACACATGCATCGGACTACCACATGCCTGGTGAATTCTTCTGTTATTCCATTCTTTATTATTCTGTTGAAATAACCTGTCTGTGCGGACTACCGCATTCCTGGTGAATTCTTTTGTTATTCTATTCTTTATTATTCTGTTGGAATAACATGTCTACGCGGACTACCGCATGCATGGTGAATTCTTCTGTTATTCCATTCTTTATTATTCAGTTAGAATAACCTGTCTACGCGGACTATCGCATGCATGGTGAATGACCCTTCATATTTATTTTTATTAAATTGTGGAAATAATCTGTCTACATGGACTACCGCATGGCGGATGAAAATCCATTTGCAGTTTCGTATATTCTATTATACTCGTATGAGATATCATTTCTTTGTACTCGTCATGGAATATCATTTTCTTTGGTAGTTTTCTTTTACGAGTTACTATTCATGGGTCACTATTCAGCCAGTTACTATTCACTCTAGTATTATTCACTTTCGGGTATACGAGGCACTTTTCGTGCTGGAGTACTATTCACGAGTTACTATTCACGGGTTACTATTCAGCCGATTACTATTCACGTTAGTATCATTCACTCGGGTATTCAGGACACTTTTTGTGTCGGGGTACTATTCATGGGGTACTATTCCCAAAATACTATTCACGGGGTACTATTCAAGACGAAAAATTGATTCTTTTCTGTCCAAATTATTTTTGGTACATGAATATTATTCTTGAATTTTAGTCTACAAAGTAGTATCATGTTGACAATTTGGACGTTATTGATTTCTGGATAAATTAAATTACAAATCTTTAAAATTTATCCTTGAACTTGTTTTATTGAATTATTATGTCATTGTCATCATCCTCATGCTTATATTGTGATTAAAGTCATCTTTTGCTTACATACATAGATGGACTTGGTATGATTATGACCGGGGATTATTCGATATAATCATGACTGTAATGTGACGAATGATGTGGTAAAAGTCCTCATTGGCCTGTAGTGCATTGATGGACAATTGTTGATATGATTATGACTAGGGATTATTCAGTATAATCATGACCATTGATGATTACATGAATATCCTTAGCCGCGGTGCAGGGATGATTCGATGATGTGAATTATTTATTAAGCTGAGTCTCAGCGATAAAATTTATGATAAACTTTTAAATCATAGAAGATAGTAGATATCATGCTCTACTTGACTCTTCTAATGGATTGCTTGTTCCGCTGCAGTTGTTGATCTAAAACTTGTTTTCTATTATATTTTATCAGTTGTTATACTGTTGAAGGCTAAGGATAATTTATTCTGCATTATCTTAGTTATAATATTTCTTACTGGGCTAGTTGAGCTAACCCTTTCTTTCACTATTCTCTTCAGGAAATGAGAATATAGCTGGGACGAGTCGGGGAATGGATTGACGGTCCAGATGGTTGTTTTAGTAGTCCTCACTATTCTATAAAATGGTGTAATAATAAATGTAATGAGGACTCCATTGAGTATGGATATTGTCTAGATGACAATATTCTTATTAAAACTCTTAGATTATGTTTTGTCGTATTTTACATGACTGTTGTATAATTAAGTTGTATTTGAATTTTGTAACATGTATTTAGCGACTCAAGATGGGTGATGTATACCTGTTTTGGGGGCGTCACAGAAAGGCTAGAGAATTTGAGAGAGAAATTGGAGAAAAGAAACTTGAAAATCAAAGATATCCATCATCTTCTAAAAATAAGGTATCCTCTTGCTTTTGTTTTTTTTTTCAAAAAGTAATATATATATTCTCTTCTAAAAAAAAAATTCTCTGTAAAAGCTTTGTGAAGTTGGAATTGTTTGTTGTATATAACTTTATATGATAAATTGTTTGTTATAAATTGTTTTCATAAGTTTATATATGAGTAGAGTAAATGAATTCATGTTATGTATGTATTTTGTGAAGGAAATCGTATTATAGTGAATTAGTATGAATATATATATATATATATATATATATATATATATGAATATGGCTTAGTTTAAAATAAAATTGAGGTTTAATTCTCTGTATAATATATAAATTGACTATTGAATTTGAAAGAGGATGAATAAACATAAACAAGATATTTTGAATTAACTGTTTTGGTTAACAAACAAAATCACAGTGATGATTTTCACTAAAAATGTCAAAAAGTGATGTTTTATCAAAAATAGTGAAATTAGATGTTTTAAATTCGATGTTTATGTTATTAAATGGGTAAAATCATGTTACGGGTCCTCAAATTATGTTTGTGTGAAGTTTATATATGTAGTATGTGTTAATTTCGTTGTTAGAAAGTAGCTTGTAGGCCAACATTGGCTTTGTTCATGTTGTTGTCGAAATTTGGTCAGGAGGACTATAGTTCGACCTTGTGAGACGACCCAATGAAGGCAATTCTCGTGTCACAGCTCCAAGCATTGGCTTGTGCCTCACGCAATGCCGACCTTAGTCTTGCATGACAGACCCACGATGTAAAGCGAAAGTGTGGTGCTTGCAGCAAAGTTAGCAGAATGGTCAGACAATGTGTTTTAGTTACACAAAGTCTAAAAAAAGTTATTATGATTTAATAAAAGGACTGTTAAGATATGATTTCAGTATTTCTATATTAAGAATGATCATATTATTATTAGCTAACGAGTTTTATTACTAATGTAATTTGATTACGTGATTAAAGATCAAACCTTACATGATGTATATACTTATTTATATATAGAGTGTTGGTAATGACTAATTATGTCATGATGACATATATATAGGGTATTGTGATTCGAGTTGTTACGATTTAGCTTTACTCAAGGCAAGTTTTCTAACTCTACACTTTCGTTGAGCTGGTTCTATTGTTATTATTGTACAAGTTTACTTATCCTATCTCAATTATAATTACGCAAGTTTCTTGTATCTAGTTTGTTTATGATGATGCAAATTTTCTAAACTTTATTTTGATATTGAGAAAGTTATTCTTGTATTTAACTTGTTATTTAGCACGCAAGTTTATATATCCTGATATACTAATGTTGAACAGTTTTTATCATTCAATTTGCTATTTATATATATTCAAACCCTTTGTATATAGGTGCGAACGAGGCCTCACATTACTTCCAAATAAAATTCACATTAATCCACACATATATTCATATAACAATTTCTTGAAAAGTGGCGGTCACCGTGGTAACACGGATGTCAGGGGGTGCCTAACACCTTCCTTCCGCATAATCAAGCCCCCGAACCCAAATGAACCTCGGTTTCACAGACCCATTTAGCAGTGTCACATCACTGGGTTAATGTGCAAACTTTTTCTCAATTACGTTGGTGCAACAAGTTAAAAACACCAACTGGCGACTCTTACAGTCAAATCGTCGACATGATACATGTCAGACATTTTTCACTTGTTTTTTCAAACAAATCTCACATAACATGAGAACATCAAAGAACAAGAATAGAAAAGGGACAAATAAAAATCTCGACGTCGACACTGGGTTATCAGTTTTGTCTATGCATTCTAGTTTTTTGCTAAGCCTAAGAAGAAGAAAAAACAGAGAAGTTGAGAGGGAATTGAGAGAATTTGAGAGAGACTAGAGAGAGATTAAGAGAAATTTATAAGTTTTAAACAATTATCCGTGGTGAGCAAGGATTTCTTAAGCAATTGAAGGTATGTTTCTATAACCTTAATATATATGTACGTATATTTGCTTTATTGCATAATTCCTAAAGTTATGTGTTCTTGAGTTTCACTGTCTTTACAAAATTATCTGTAATCCAGATTGTTTTATAATTGGTTAAGAAAGTATGTGTATATGCAATTGTAATGTTATAACTAGCATATATATATGTGATTGTATGCTAAATTACGTGATTGTATGCTAAATTACGTTCAAAAGAAAGGAAATGGTTTTACAGTGAACATATGTATGAACATGACTTGTAGGAGTACCAAAATTAATATTTGATTATGAGCTAATTGTGAAATTGAACCTTGAGTATGTTAATATGTTAAGAAATGAAGATAACGTAATTCGAATGAGGTAATTTGGTGTATAATTATGGTTACAGTGTTAATTTTATCAAACAATGTTAAAAATGGAGTTTTGGTTTAAAACATGGCATTCAATGATTTAATTTTCTAAAATTATGGTTTAGTTGTTTTGAAATTAGTATATGTACCATGGGTAATATTTATGTGTAATTTATGTAAGTTATACATGACAAATTGGTGCTAGAAGTGATTAAATAGTCAAAAATTAGATTATTTTTGCTCTTGTGTGCTCAACTTCTTTGTAATTAGTAATGCTAAGCTGAAGCCTTAGCACCCATGGCCTTAAAGCCTCGCGCCACAGTGCCAATCTCGCTCCACAACACCACTGCCTACCTTGTTACTGCATGCCGCATGAGCCGTCTTCACAATAAGCCAGCGGCACCAACCCTGATCTGGCTGTAGTCTTGCATGACGTCGAGTTAGCGAGAATGGCCCAAAAAAGTATTTTCTTTTACACAGAGTCTGTAATTGTTGATATGATGAAATTTTATGACTGTTAAAAATGTAATTTTGTTATTGTGATATTATGGTGCTAAGAATGAGCATATAATTAACACTTAACGAGTTTTGTTACTAATGTAACTTGACTATGTGGTTAAAAATCAGGCCATACATGAAATATGTACTAATTTGTATACAGAGTATCTGTAGTGACTAATTTTGTCCTAATAACATGTGATTAGGATATTGTGAATCAAACTGTTATGATCTAGCTTACACGCAAGGCAAGTTTTCTAACCCTAAACTTTCGTTGAGCAGGTTTCTTAACTCTGATTATATTGTGCAAGTTCCTAAACTTTACCTTTTGATATTGAGCCAGTTGTTTTTCTAATATTTAACTTGTTATTTAGCATGGAAGTTTCTAAATTCTCATACTGTAATGTTGAGCAAGTTTTATCGTTTAATTTACTATTTGTATACATGCACAAATACTCAATTCTAAACAAGATTTTAACCTTAGCTTAACATTGTTCAAGCAAGGTATGTTATATTATTCAATGTTTATGCTTTTAGTTCATTCCAAAAGCATGACCTTACTATGAAATATTAATTCATTTATGATTTATTCCATAGCAGAATGTTATTACATTTTTATTCAACTAATCCTTAGTTGATGTTCGTTAAACTCTAAATTACCTTGAAACAATTATCCAAACCAAACTTACTTTGGTACGAACTTGTATTCCAAATACTGAGATGAACAACCCTATCACAGGGGATAATTTACGCATAGCGTTGAAATGTTTGTGCACAATACATTGTACGAAGGGTTGATCCCCCTAGGTACGAGAGGTGCTTATAGTCTTATGGTTGTTAAAGTTTAAGTTGAAAGAATACTTATAACTATGGACATAGTATGTGGTCTTTTGACCCTCAGTAATATATTTCACATTATGTTCCTGATTGTTATTGATGAAGTTCCTTATTCATTACTATTGAGTCTATTCATTTGGCAGTTGATATGATGTTTATTCATTGTCATTTCAAGTGAGCATTGTTTGCTCACTCTTGCTTATATAACTATTACAGCTAAAGCTGAGAAGGTCGAGGAACCTACAACCAGTAAAGGAAAAGGGAAGATAAACAAGTATTGAAGACTTGTAAACCCATTAGCTTTTCTATTGTTAGACTTTATTTTTAAATCTTGTGATGTAATTATTTAATTTTTTGCATATAACGTTTGTATTAAAGGTTAGATAACCTGGGAGATTTTGTTAAACTTATTGATGTAACCCTTTAATGGGAAGGTTTATTATTAAACTTAATGATGTTTGGGTAGTTAGATATGAATGCTTTATCAAGTGAACACCAAATATGGTGGAAATGAAGTACCCGGATTTGGGGGTGTCACATAATGGATAACGAATGAGAGCGATTAAAACCTTGGGTGAAGGTTGAATAGAATTAAGAGATGAGCAATGTGAATGCTGAATACGTAAATGATCCTCGTGAATTGTATTCGCGTCGGGCGAACGTTCTAAGTATACATTGGTTGTATGACTTAGACGTTGACAAAGATAGTAAGTAAGATATGATTTATCAAGAAAGTCATAATGAATGGTATCAAGATTAGTGGAAGTCCAAATGTGAGTCGGATAGAGAATGTTAGAATGAAATGTAAGTGTTAAACACTTTAGTCGACATGAGGGTTGAGTGTACGCGAATATTAAACGGGCAGAACCTACACCTCGTGTATGGTTTGACCCTAGAGTAATGAAGACCAATAATTAAACCTGTGAACAGTGAAGAACTGAGTTAAAGATAATGATGTTTAACGTAAAGAAGCCGAGTTAATGATTAACTTGAATGATCGTTCTAAGTATACAAAAGACTGTATGACTTAAACGATAAAGAATAAATCCTGAGGTATGACATTTAGTTGCCAGAAACCATAAAGAATGAGAAGTTTACTTAACGAACGTTATAGTTTAATGTTTTGGATAAGTTAAGATAAGTTTAGGTTGTGGTACAATCATAACCTTTGATGGTTGACATATGGGAGCTGGGCTAAACAATTCCTTCAGAGAGTGGAGGTATATACGAAACATGCAATCGATCTAACTCACTGTGAAAGACAGTGTAGATGCGATGAGAACTTGCTTATTGGTTATTTGTGGGAAACCACTCAGAGTACCATATGGACTACTAGCAGAGACATGATGTGTGCTGAGTCCTAGAAGAGTTATAAGAAGAAGATAAGAATGTAAATCATCAAAGATGATGATCGTATGAGTTAAGACATCTCCGTATGTCATGAAGCCGTAAATCGATAAAAAAAAAGTTGGTCGTGTAAACTTAGATTGCAAGAACGTGAACCCTAAGAAGAAAAGTTAAGTAAACCAATCCGTAAATCTAAGTATATGACTAATTGGTGTATATGTTATTTCCTTATGTGCCATATAGGAATTGGTATAAGAAGTTCAGCGTAAACTATAAGTTGTAGCAGTGCATAAGGCAAGTTTCCTAACTTCATTCATATTTTAAATGAATGCTAGTTTCTTAAACTTTCTCAGATGTTGAACTTGAGAAGTTTTGTCTATGTGCAAATATGTTATATTTGTACAAGATGGTAGAATGTATGAGGCCTTGAGCCATAATTTTAACACTTCGGTGTTTCTATGAGATGAACTGTTCTGTGATTGAACTATTCAATATGAGAATGTTCTGTTTATACATGAACCATTATTGTTAAGTATGTGCTAATGATTCTAGCCAGACAGGATACATATGAAAAATGTAGAAGATTGAAAGTATTTCAAAGTGAATGTGACTAATGTTTTAAAATGATAGGAATCAGAATTATTCCTATTATTCAAGTTGCTTCATAACCTTTGTTCGGTTATTGAAGTCTTAAAAGAATGTTTAAATTCTTGCAGTTGTTTATTCAACTGCTATGACTTGCTAAGCAATTGAATGCTCACATTTGCTTTAAATAAAAACATTTTTAGCGAACGATGTTAGAAAGAACTTAAGGAACCCGTAAAGATCAAGTTGATCAGTATCTAGAAGAAGTGTCATTTAGTATATGAATGTGCGTGAAGATCAAGCCAAGACTTGTAATGCAGAATAGTTTAATTGAACTATAGATTAGTTTAATGAACTGTTATGTATCCTTGGTGGCGAATAAAAGTCACTCTTGTATGATGTAAAGAATAATGTAATTATCATTATTTGTAATGAATGAGGTTATAAGGTATTAGAACCTGGGATTTGAGAATGTGTGTTGTTATATTTAGCTATATAATGATGTATGTTTGGAAAGAAGTGGGATCGTAACGTACAGAATCCGGGTGTGAAAATAGACCGGATTTTGGGGCGTTACAAAGTGGTATCAAAGCTGATAGGTTATAAACCTTAGGTATGAGTACCTAAGACTATAATCGTAGAGAGAAGGATAAGAAGATCGTTGAGTTAAATGACTAAGGAAGAAGATCACCACGTGATCATATTAAATCGTAATAACGGATGTTCTAATAAACGATGGATGATTTATAGCTAATGCTATAAATGAATTTTACTACGAAGTAGTATGGGAAGAAGAACTCAAATTGAGTTGTAAAGGATAGCATACAAATTAAAGAAAATTCGTATTAAGTAAAGAGAAAGTTAGAAGTTTTAAGATTTTAATTGAGGACTCATGTGATAGCTGAGTTGTATGAACCTTTGTTATGGGCAGAGGTTTGTGCTTTGGTGTAACAACTGCTTAGCTTATTACAGTGATAATAATTGGAGTAATTGGTCGCGCTATCAATATGTATATGATGAGAAGGTGAATCTTTTCTCATGTATATGTGTGATAGGTAGAGAATGTTAAGATTTGGTGCGAGTTCTTGAAACTCATACTTATGAAAAGTTTGTAACTCATAGTTATATGCTATGTTTTTGAGCCCTAAGCATATGGATAGTCCTTGATTTGTTTTTGGATTACATATTGTGAAGATAAGTTCTTAAACACATATGGTTGTTGGAATTTCCTAAACACATAAAGTATGGTGAGTTGATGGACTATACTAAGGTATAAGAATGTTTAGACTGAAAGCAAGTATTTTCAGTATACTTAGAATTGAAGATGTTAGAGAAGATTAAGTATTGTCGTAAGTAAGACAATAAAGGAAGATGGAGAAATATGATATTCCAAGTCATCTAGCTATGCTATATTTTAAAGTTTATTGAAATCGTGCTTATGTGTGCACGTTTTGAAAATGAAAGAATTGGTTCAACTTTTGGAACCAATGGATTTTAAAAGAACTATTCTTGGTATGTCTGTGCTAATTGTTTCGGCTAGACAAAAATTGATTTGAAATATCAAAATGAATTTTATATCATTAGTGCATTCGATGCGAAGATGGTAAAAGGATGGAGTTATTAATGCAATTGAGCATAGTGTTGGATGTGATCTTAGGATTAACAACCCGCTATGGTATGATGTATAATGACGAAGTTATAAATTGACGAAGTCCTCAACGTACTGTGTGTTAGGTTTTGTGAAAATCAAAGAAGCAATCAAATTGCAAAAAAATAGCGGAAGCATAATAAAATTAGATTTTAAAATTTTTCACAAACCAATTACCCGGATCATTTTTTATGCATATTATTAATTAAATGAAGATTAAGAAATAATGAAATCATACCCTTGTAGAAACGAGCTTCCTCAGGTACGAGTTCACCTCCTACTTCTCCGTAATCTCCTTGAATCTCCGGGTAGATTCATTCCTTTGATCAATGTAAGCCACCCAAGTGTATGGCCTCTAGAGGTGATCCACCAAGGAAGAAGAATTTTCAAGAAGAAGGGTGTATTGGCTCAAACCCTAATTTTTCCTATCTATATAGAAAAAGGGGGCGTACTCTCCAACTCTTAGAATTATGTATATCTAATATCTGATATAAGACTCCTCTTATAAAGATATCAAGTAACCCTATTTTAATTAAAATAAGGTATTATTCATTTAATTAAACTCTTTTAATTAAATAAGCTCCCTAATCTTATTAGGGATAATTAATTAAACTCCTTTAACTAATTTTCCCTCCTAATCCAATTAGGAATAAATGAGAATACTTATATTAAATTAATTCCTAAACTCTTTTAGAAATTAAAATAATAATAATTGTAATAATATTAATAAGACTCGTCTTATTAATTTATATTTAATATTTCTAAAATATTAAATAATAAATATTAAGCTACTTAATTTATTCTATCACCATAGATTAAATTAAATATACTTAACATATTATTACGATTATGCCATTAACTTCTTAAATAATTATTCTTTCTTTTATGGTGTGACCCTTTAGGTTCTCCATATTAAACCGGTTGTGAATAAATCAATTAGAACAATTCTAATCTTATTTAAATAAATAAATTAAATGAATAATTTATTTAAATAAATAATATTTATTCTACAATAGGGATAAGCCTCCCTAGCGATCAACAACTTTCTAGATAATATAGATTTCAACATTAATCATAAAAGAACCTTTGAGTAAATAGTTCTTTGTACAATTTAATTCTTCCACCATCTGATGTCCCAATTAAATATAAGACATGGAATTCTTTGTCAAGTCTTATTTTATTTAATTATATGTATTTCGATTCTAAATGCACAACTCTAATGAATGCAAATTAGAAACTACTTTCTAATTTCATTCCACCTTGCCAAGGATTCACGGGTTGTCATTTATCGAATCACATAGGACATTCTCTTCTTTTACTAAGTGATAGATTCTTTATTGATCATTCATTATCTTCATATATAACTTATTACACCCAAGCATACCCTTTGGTATACTCTAAGAGTCTTAAGGAATAAGTCAAAGTGTAATTCATTATATATAAGATACTATGATGATCTCAAGTCTAAGGATCATTTGTACTACTATCACTCTGAGAATTCTTATTGACGAGTGCAAGTAAAACTCCATTAGGTATTCCTTAGCGAGTCACGTTCAGTGAACTTATTCTTTAATAAGCACCTACATACTTGCTTTAGTGTCTCCACACAAATGATCATGAGATCAATCATCCTCATCCAATGAGCAAGCAACGTACGCACCAATCTATCTGGATTAACTAATCCCCTTTTTAGTAATCCATTGATTGGGAACATTTTAGTTTTAAGCTATCTAAGAATTTAGATCTCATTAGCATGATCTCATCATGATTCTAAAAGCATTGCTTAAAACTATGGGTTTAACAAATATTATTAAAACAGCACCATGTAGATAATAAATTCCTTTAATAAATAATTCTTTTATTAATAAATAAATAAGATTGATTACAAAGTATATGCTTTATCATCATACATAATTGGCTTGTATGCATAATACTTTCAATCTCCCACTTGCACTAAAGTCGATCGCCGTGGTATCTCATACCCACCTTCTCTAAGTGATGATCAAACTGCTGTTGTGTTAACGCTTTAGTAAATGGATCTGGAATATTGTCTTGAGAGTCCACACGCTCCAGGGTGACGTCTCCTCTTTCAATGATCTCTCTGATCAAATGAAATCGCCGCAATACGTGTTTTGATTTTTGATGAGACCTAGGTTCCTTAGCCTGCACAACAGCTCTAGTGTTGTCACAGAATAAAGGCACTGGTCCTGTAATGCTAGGAACCACACCAAGTTCGGTAATGAACTTCTTCATCCAAACGACTTCCTTTGCCGCTTCACACTTGCGACTATGTACTCTGCCTCATCCTTTGAATCAAAGAATCATTTCTTTGTTTGGAACTCTTCCAACTCACTGCGCCACCGTTTAAGGTGAACACATACCCCGAAACAGATTTGATGTCATCTTGGTCCATTTGAAAACTTGAGTCTGTGAAGCCCTCTAGTTTCAATTCAGACCCACCGTAGACAAGAAATATATCATTAGTTCTTCTTAAGTACTTTAGGATATTTTTCACTACCTTCGAGTGTTCTTCTCTGGGATTGTGATCTCGCTTGTTACACTAAGTGCATGAGCGACATCGGTCTAGTACATATCATACTGTATATGATAGATCCTATTGCTAAAGCATAAGGAATCTTACTCATACGGTCTCTCTCCTCGGGTGTCTTTGGGTCCTGTTTCTTGGAGAGATGTATTCCATGGCTCATCGGCATGAGACCTCTTTTGGAATCTTCCATGTTAAACTTCTTTAGCATCGAGTCAATGTACGTTCCTTGGGACAAGCCAAGCATCCTTTTAGATCTATCTCTATAGATCTTTATCCCCAAAATATAGGATGCTTCTCCCAAGTCCTTCATGGAGAAGTGTTTAGATAACCAGATTTTAATTAATTGTAGCATAGGAATATCATTCCCTATTAGTAATAGATCATCAACATATAATACAAGGAATGAAACAGCGCTCCCACTAACCTTCTTGTACACACATGGTTCATCCTCATTTTTGATAAAATTAAACTCTTTGATTGTCTCATCAAAATGGATGTTCCACCTACGAGAAGCTTGCTTCAATTCATAAATGGATCGTTGTAGCTTACAGACTTGATTTGTTCCAACCTTTGAAACAAATCCCTCTGGCTATGTCATATACACATCCTCCTCAAGTTTCCCATTGAGGAAGGTCGTCTTTATGTCCATCTGCCAGATTTCGTAGTCATGGTAAGCTGCAATCGCAAGAAAAATCCGAATGGACTTAAGCATTGCTACTAGTGAGAAGTTTTCGTCATAGTCAACTCCTTGTCTTTGTTTGAAACCTTTTGCGACCAGTCGGGCCTTATAGGTCTTTACCTTGCTGTCTGCTCCAGTCTTTCTTTTAAAGACCCATTTACACCCAATAGGCTTAATGCCTTCAGGTGGTGAAACCAAAGTTCATATTTGGTTCTCATACATGGAGTCCATCTCAGATTTCATGGCTTCTTGCCACTTCTCTGAGTCTTTATTACTCATAGCCTGTTCGTAATTCAATGGGTCATCATCATCTATGATGCGTACCTCATCGTCATCCTCTATGACAAGTCCATACCTCTCGGTATCTTTGGTACTCTTCAGATTTTCTGAATAGGGTGTGTGTATGGAAGGAATCTCTACTTGGACAGGTTCATCCATTTGATCTGTAGTGGTTTGTGGTTCTTGAATTTCTTCAAGATCTATTTTCCTCCCACTGACCCCCTCAAGGATAAACTCCTTTTCCAAGAAGGCAGCATGTTTGGCAACAAACACCTTTTGTTCAGTAGGATTGTAGAAATAATATCCTAAACTTTCTTTAGGATATCCCACAAAAGTACACATATTAGATCTTGTCCCAAGCTTATCATTTTGAAACCTTTTCACATAAGTTGGACATCCCCAAATCTTAACATGCTTAAGACTAGGCTTCGTCCCTGTCCACATCTCATATGGAGTCTTAGGGACAGTTTTTGAGGGAACCTTATTTAGTAGATATGTAGCCGCTTCTAGGGCATATCCCCAGAATGACACTGGAAGATCGATAAAACTCGTCATGGAACAAATCATGTCCAACAGTGTTCGATTTCTCCTTTCAGATACACCATTCAGCTGTGGCGTACCTGGTGGAGTCCATTGTGAGATTATACCATTTTCTTTGAGACAATTGAGAAACTCACTGCTTAAGTATTCACCACCTCGATCTGATCGAAGAATCTTAATACTTTTGCCCGTTTGTTTCTCTACTTCACTTCTGAACTCTTTAAACTTTTCAAAGGATTCAGATTTGTATTTCATTAAATACACACATCCAAATCTTGAGTGATCATCAGTGAATGTAATAAAATAAGAATACCCTCCTCGTGCATTCGTTGTCATAGGTCCACATACATCCATGTGTACCAACGCTAACAACTCTGTAACTCTTTCTCCTTTTCCACTAAAAGGAGATTTAGTCATTTTTCCCATGAGACAAGATTCACAAGTTGGATATGATTCATAATTCGATAGCTCTAGGAGCCCATCTTTATACAACTTAGATAGTCTTGTTTCATTAATATGACCAAGTCTACAATGCCATATATAGGTATAATTAACATCATCTCTTTTCCTTTTCTTAGTTTGTTCAATTTGAAGTATATTTTCATGCAAGTCAAGAATGTAAAGTCCATTTCGTAAATTACCAACACCATATAAAACATTATTATTATAAATAGAACAACTATTGTTCTTTATTATAATGTCAAAACCATCCATATCAATACTGAGATATTGAAATAATGTTTCTAATAAGTGGCGGAACAAAATAACAATTATTTAAACTAATGGATTTGCGGTAAGCGATGCTAAACAATAAGTCCCTACTGACTAATGCAAGAACCTTTGCTCCATTTCCCACTCGTAGGACGACCTCATCCTTGCTCAGCTTTCTACTTTTGACTAGTCCCTGCATATTATTACATATGTGAGAACCACAGCTGGTATCCAATACCCAAGTAGAAGATTGACTTTCAGAAAAATTAATTTCAATCATAAACAAACCTTAATTAGGATTCGAAGCTTCTTAACCTAGCTTGTTGCAATGGAAGAAAATTCCTTTGCTAGCTGGATCAGGTTTCTTTTGATCCTTCACTTTCGCCTTTCCCTTAGCCTTCTTAGATTTTTTCTTTTCGGAAGATACCTTGGGCCTCTTCCTTTTCTTGGAAGAATCATCCACCAGTAAGACATGGTTCTTCTTGGATGGGAAGTGACCTTCAGCAGTTTTCAACATGTTAAGTAACTCAGGCAAGCTGACGTCCAACTTATTCATGTGAAAATTCACAACAAATTATGAGAAGGTGTCCGGGAGTGACTGCAAGACTAAATCTTAACTCAACTCCCCATCCATGATGAACCCAAGCTGTCCAAGATGTTCAATAAGATTGATTATCTTTAAGACATGAGTCTCAGCGGTAGTGCCCTCGGTCATCATCCAGAGATCGGAAGAGCTCTTAGATATCTCATATCTAGCGGTCCTACTTTGCTCACCATACAACTCTTGCGGTGCGGCGGTATAGTAGGAGCATCCATATTTTCATGTTGTATTTGAAGCTCGTTCTTAATGGATGCGAGCATGATGCATTGAGCCACAAATGCATCATTTTGCCCTTTATTTAAAAGTAGCAATCTCTTCCTCGGAGGTCATCTCGCAACTTTTTCTGATGCAGGCGAATTTAGGACATAAGAAATCTTTTCGATGGTGAGAACAATTCTCAGATTCCTTAACCCGGTCGGTGTAATTGATTCAAATTGGGTTTGTTAGCATCAAGTATCTTTATGATGAAATTAGTGAATGTGACATTTTCAAAATTACGCATGTAAAAGATAATATTTTAGCAAACATTTATTTAATTAATTACCAAAATAAATTAGGTCTTATTTTATATTGGTATCTCCCACTATTTTCTTCAAACTATATTACCCTCATGAATATAGTTCGGCAATATCTAATTAAAGATTTGCTAGTGAGAATAAGGATCCCATTTCAAATGTATATAGCCTTGTGTGTGCACAACAAACTATATATAAATAAATAGGTAGACAACTCTTGTCAATTACATCATCATGTAACTCCTTATATTTTGCCTCTTAAATCATAATGGTCAAGTGTGTGCACATCCGAACTAAAATGATTTAAGTTAAGTCATACTTAGCATTTCCATATAAGTGAAGAGAAAACTACAGCCCTTGTGTGTGCACAACAAAGCGATAATGTTCAATTCCTCATAAACATCAAATGTAATAAATACAACATCTCAAATATTTAATACTCGCCTTGTGTGTGCACAACAAACTCATATTAAATATTCAATGCTCTATTGTTTTTATCATGCTAGAAGGCGACGTTCGATATTCCAAATATCTTTGAACGTTACAACTTAATATAATTTTATTGAGGGGTTTGTTATTATTAGTCTCATCTTGTTTAGCGAGCATGCAAATATATATATAAAATACGCGTCATATTATTAAACATGCGAAGCATGTTTGCATAATATATAATATATATAATAATAGCATGCACATATAGAATACTATATTCTACTCGGATTGATTATGGACTTTTATTCTAGTTTAGTTCACTCTATAGTGAACCAAAAGGTCAAACCCTAGGGTGCAAGAATAAATATTTAAATATAACTATTACATTTAAACCCGGGATCCATTACAAACGGGTCTTCAAGCGCTCATTTCTCCTTGATCTTCGGTTCTTCGAAAAAATCTAACTAATCCTATTACAATTAAACTATTTAATTTAAATAGAAACCTTGATCGTGAGTCGAGGAAATACATAGGAGAAAGATAAAATTTACATCAAGAAAAAACCGAAGAGAAAAGGCAGTGCATGAGACCCCATTTAATAAAACCCATTCATTCAAACATCCAAGTAAAATAATTCAATCACATTTAATTGATAGTCCATAATCAATCTCATTTATTATCATATATATCATCATATGTATCAATAAATAAAATCATTCCATGAATATTATTTAATGGGCAATTTTATGTTGCATGAAATTCAATTTCAAAATTAAAATAAACTCTTTATTTTAATTATAAAATTATTAAGATAATATATATATATATATATATATATATATATATATATATATATATATATATATATATATATATATACACTAATCACGTGGGACATTCAGCCGAAGATACGCAGCCTGTTAAGTAATATATATATATATAACTATTATATTATATTAGCATGATTCTTGGTCAACGTGATGCCTTAAAAAAATATCCTGGACAAGCAGGTGCTATGGTTATATATATATATATTATATTATATAAATATACTACCACGTGGGAAGGCTTCAGGAAACATAAGATTTCCTTCGCTAACTTTCTAATATATATATAATATATAATTAACCTTCAATAAGCATCAAGTCATCACGCGGATCACGAATCAATTTTTTTTTTTTTTTTTAAAATAAAAATCAGCCACATCCACACGTATCCAGCGGAAAAGACTCAGGTTTCGCTGAAACCTTTTTGTGAATTCCCCGCATAATATAATATTATATATATAAAAACCGTTCAGCGAGAAAGAAAAAAATAGCAACAGGTTAACGCCATTTTTTTCATAAAATACTAATTTTATACAACAAATTATGCCTAATAAATTATTCTAAATACATACTCATACATATATAGAATCAAAATAATTAATAATTTGCATAAAGTTTGGCTCATGATACCACTGTTAGACTTTGTGAAAATTAAAGAAGCAATCAAATTGCAAAAAAATAACGGAAGCATAATAAAATCAGATTTTAAAATTTTTCACAAACCAATTACCCGGATCATTCTTTATGCATATTATTAATTAAGCGAAGAATAAGAAATAATGAAATCATAAAGCTTGTAGAAGCGAGAACTTCGCCAGTGCGAGTTCACCTCCTACTTCTCCGCGATCTCCTTGAATATCCGGGTATATTCATTCCTTTGATCAATGTAAGCCACTCAAGTGTATGGCCTCTAGAGGTGATCCACCAAGGAAGAAGAATTTTTAAAAAGAAGGGTGTATTGGCTCAAACCCTAATTTTTTCTATCTGTATAGAAAAAGGGGGCGTACTCTACAACTCTTGGAATTACATATATCTAATATCTGATATAAGACTCCTCTTATAAAGATATCAGGTAACCCTATTTTAATTAAAATAAGATATTATTCATTTAATTAAAATCTTTTAATTAAATAGGCTCCCTAATCTTATTAGGGATAATTAATTAAACTTCTTTAACTAATTTTCCCTCCTAATCCAATTAGGAATAAATGAGAGTACTTATATTAAATTAATTCCTAAACTCTTTTAGAAATTAAAATAATAATAATTGTAATAATATTAATAAGACTCGTCTTATTAATTTATATTTAATATTTCTAAAATATTAAATAATAAATATTAAGCTACTTAATTTATTCTATCACCATAGATTAAATTAAATATACTTAACATATTATTACGATTATGCCATTAACTTCTTAAATAATTATTCTTTCTTTTATGGTGTGACCCTTTAGGTTCTCCATATTAATAGGTTGTGAATAAATCAATTAGAACAATTCTAATCTTATTTAAATAAATAAATTAAGCGAATAATTTATTTAAATAAATAATATTTATTCTACAATAGGGATAAGCCTCCCTAGCGATCAGCGACTTTCCGGATAATATAGATTTCAACATTAATCATAAAAAAAGAACCTTTTGCGTAAATAGTTCTGCAAGTACAATTCAATCCTTCCACCATACTGATGTCCCAATTAAATATAAGACATGGAATTCTTTGTCAAGTCTTATTTTATTTAATTATATGTATTTCGATTCCTAAATACACAACTCTAATGAATGCAAATTAGAAACTACTTTCTAATTTCATTCCACCTTAACAAAGATTCTGGGTTGTCATTTATCGAATCACATAGGACATTTCTCTTCTTTTACTAGAAGTGATAGATTCTTTATTGATCATTAATTATTTTCATATATGACTTATTACACCCAAGCATACCCTTTGATATACTCTAAGAGTCTTAAGGAATAAGTCAAAGTGTAATTCATTATATATAAGATACTATGATGATCTCAAGTCTAAGGATCATTTGTACTACTATCACTACAGGAATTCCTATTGACAGGCAAGTAAAACTCCATTGGGTATTCCTTAGCGAGTCACGTTCAGTGAACTTATTCTCTAATAAGCACCTACATACTTGCTTTAGTGTCTCCACAGAAATGATCACGAGATCAATCATCCTCAAATCGATGAGCAAAGCACGCGTCGTACCAATTTATCCGGATTCACTAATCCCCTTTTTAGTAATCCATTGATTGGGAACATTTTAGTTTTAAGCTATCTAAGAATTTAGATCTCATTAGCATGATCTCATCATGATTCTAAAAGCATTGCTTAAAACTATGAGTTTATCACATATTATTAAAACAGCACCATGTAGATAATAAATGCCTTTAATAAATAATTCTTTTATTAATAAATAAATAAGATTGATTACAAAGTATATGCTTTATCATCATACATGATTGGCTTGTATGCATAATACTTTCACTGTGAAAAGTACGGTATCATGATGTGACAACCCAGAAAATCGGATTGTCCAGAATTTAAGATTTAAAGAATTAGTTATTAATAAAAAGAATTTTTTTAATAATATTATGTGTTATGTGTTTGTTAATCATTCTAGAACCTAGGATGATTATAATATGGGAGAATTCTGACTACGAGCTAGACTGAACGAGTAATAATTTTCAAGACAAAAATAAAAATTTTCCGAAAACAAAAATTATGACGCCCCCAAATTCAGGTACTTGAAACCTGAACTCGGTGCTTCACGATACCATTTTTATGAGCAGAATAATACTAATAATAATAACAATAATATAAATATTAAACTTAATTTACATATATTAGAGTATAATCCTAGTTTCTCAACCTTTACTACATTACATTACATGATAGATAATAAATATTATCATCTTAATATAGACTAACTATTACATAAGATACCATAATGCTTATTCTCCTAGCTATCCCTTTCCTTTGCTCTTGTCTGAACTTTCAGGTTGATCACGCTTAGCTGACAACATTTACATTTAAAGCAAGAATGAGCATTTGGGTGCCCAAAAAGTAATAGCAGACAATAAACGTTAGCTGAAAGAAGTAAATCTTTTCTGTGAATGGCACTTCTACAACGAATCAACAGTTGTGAAGTAAACTGAAGCAATTCTAATCAACATATCAACTCTATTTCAAAGTTTGAAACAACATACTGACTATAATTGGTGAGCAGTCGACAGACTGCGAACTTTGTTTTCGATTTTCGATATTAAATTGAATAACAAAAATTAATTATACGCAATAACAAAGTGAAATATTTTCCAAAGTTTATGCTGAGTGATCCCTAAGGATCTTGAACTTCTCTTCTCGAGTAACTATCAAAGGTTTACTTTGATATACCCAGGTGTATCAGATAACCATAAAGATTAAATTATACCCCTCTTCAAATATAATAAGTGATCAGCTTAATTATACCCTATATTATGCATAATACTTAAACTTAAAGCAGCATGAATGGTAATATATCGACCAAAAATCTCCCCTTTTATATTAAAAGGTTGTTCTTCTCAATCTTATAACTAGAATTTGAATTATAGCAACGAAATACTACGATTTCAAAAATCTAATCGCTTTTTCGATCTAGCCGAAACAATTGACATCGATCTGTCAATAATAATTAAGTTTTATTCTCAAACCTATCAAGTTCTAATAAAATGTTCGTCTAGCCAGAATAATTAGCTAAGACATATCTTAATGCTATTTTTAAATCTATGTCTAGCCGAGTCAAATAGCTTAGACAGCTTTTAAGTCAATGTATACATACTGAAAACCAAAATTATGTATCAGCATGTGATTAAATACAATAAATTATCCAAGTGAGAACACTTGTATAACCATGCTTAGAAATTAACGAACAGAATATATAAATCTTGATCATATGGTAATATTATATTGACAAATAATGATTGAATGGAATCCAAAAACTGGCATGATTACAAGAGTACAGATACATGAACAATAACAATAACAATAGAGTTCTGAAACTGGCTTACACATGACCATTGCATAAAGTAAATGCAATGGGTAGGATACTTGCCTGATCTGCTGCTTACATAACATAGTTTTATCTTTTATACCGAAACCTATCAATAACAAGATCATTCTATCGATTAGAATAATATATCATAACACACAGTACTGTTATTTGTAGTCAGCACATAACCTAAGCACATTGTCACATAAGTTTAACAGTCATTGGATCACAAATAAACATATATCTAGTCAAATTATCTAAGTCCAAATCAATTTTTGAAACATTTCGGTGTACCAACAGCTTTATCGGGTAATAATCGAGTCTAAGACTCTATACTGAAGTTCAATATCCATTTAAATAATTTAAATATCAGTTATATTATTTTTGAATGACTTATAATAATTTTTAATTAATTATTATAATTTATCATGATTTTTCAAACACCAGAATCATTATTAAATGACTTAAATATTAAATAATTCCATTATCATTAATATTTAAATAATATTAAAATATTAATGAAACCATTGCCAAAATATTGAAGTTATTTATAATAACTAAAATATATTTTAAAGTATTAATATTGCCCTTAAATGATTTTTAAAACAATTAAAATTAATTTTAAATAATTACCATTAATATTTAAATAATAATGCCTTACTTATCAAAATATTAAAAGTCATTTATTATAACTTAAAATATTTTTAATTCATTTATATCCTTTTTAAATGATTTTTAAATCAATAAAATCATTTTTAAACTATTTATTTAATATAATTAATAAATAAATTTAATATCAAATTATTAATGAAATATATCTTTCAATATTAAAAGTTATATTTTATAACTTAAAATATTTTTAAACACTTTATTTTCATTTAAAATAATTTTTATAATATTAAAATCATTTTTAATTAATTTATTTAATATAATTATTAAATAAATCTAAATATCATTAATATTTAATAATTAATAAAATTTACATTAAAATATTAAAAGTTATATTTTATAACTTAAAATATTTTTAAATACCTTATTATCATTTAAAATTATTTTTAATATAATAAAATTATTTTAATTAATTTATTTAATACATTTATTAAATAAACTAATTACTAATAATATTCAAATAAATACTAATATTTATGAAAAATATTCCAAATTAGTAAAAGTTAATTTTTATAACTTAAAATAATTTTTAAAACTAATTTTATAATTTTCAAAAATTATTTTCTATTTTTAATCAATTTCTAGAAATTTAGAAAATAAAAATAATAAAAACCGTCCCTGTAGCCTATAGCGGCGCTTTCTGTCGCTGTTGGTGTTCTTGAGCTTCAAGAACACTGACAAACAGTGTGTTGGTGCTAGATTTGACCAAATGTGATTCTTTGTTCAAGCATGATCTGAGTCATATTACACATTGATCTTGTAGTGTTTAGGTAACACTACAATTATCACCAACAATATAGGTCATACAACAAAACACTCTGAAGATCCAAGCCCTCAAAGTTGCTGTCAGAACATTTTTGGGTAACCTAAAAACCCAGGCAGTTCGTGTAAGCACTTTCTAGCTCAATTTAATCTAGGTTCTGGTCATGATTAATGTGGTCTCATGGTTCAAACCTATAGTTTTCATATCAACATCAATTGATTTAGTACAGTCAAACATGGTCAGAAAACTCGTTCATACATTTTCTGGAAATTCCAAAAATCAGAAATCGTGACCGGATGGTCTACTTTGACCATCCACTACATCCAACATATTTGTTGTTTAAGAGATCTAAAGGTATAGATATAAAGTTCACCAATCAGGCTACAACTTGGATCCAAAAACTTCATCAAAACACATAAATCCTGACAGATATCCAGCTAGCAAAATCATGTCAGACCCGGTTTAAGGATTTCTGGGTTACCCAAAAATCACCCGGTCATGGTCGGTCAACTGACTTTGACCAACAATAACATGAAATCTATACCAGATCTGACCCTTATTCGAGTTCCAAATCAAAGATCTCACAACATACTACAAGTACAAACCTTTAAAACACAAAAACCATAAACACAAAGAGATCTACAAGACCTGAGATTTGGTTGTCAAACAACATATAAAAATTTTCCAGATTTTTGAAAACTTCAAATCTGAGCCTATAGATGTTATGGATCTAACATCTATCAACCCATATCACTAATATAGACTTCATACAACATATTTAACACAAAAAATTTAACATCTAACACAACTTTCATGATCAGATTTGGTTTAGGGTTTATACGTTTCTTTGAACAAATTCTTGATTCTTGGTTTCTGATTTAATATGGAAGTTATAGGGCTTGTTTTTGGGACTGATATGCTATACAAACTCGTGGGTTTGGAGAGAAAGAGAGACTTTGTGGAGTGAAAGGGCACAAGTGACCTAAATAAATGAATTTTTCTCTCTCTTAATCTATATATATAACATGATACAATGCCATTTGCTGAGATATAAGGCTGATAGTTGGAGATTTATGTCACATGGAGTAGATGGAGTGGTTGAACAACTAAAGTTTTAGCAAGTTTGACAAGTTAGCTTAATAAAATATGCACCAGGGTAGTTTGGTCATTAGGCTTGCAAATTTAATGGCATTAAGGCAAGTTATCATAACCCTTAGGGTTTGACCCTTAAGGTTTAACCATAAAGTTCTATAATTTGGTTTTTTAGGATTTTACATTTAAGGCTAAAATGGAAAAATTAGGTTTCCTAAATTACAAATTTAGGGTTTCTAAATTAGTTTAGATTTTCTAATAATATAAAACATGTAAATTAGGTTTAAGGTTCACTAATTAGCATTAAGATTACTAAATTAGCGATTAGGGTTCATATATAGCAAATTAGTGTTACTAATTTGACAATTAGGGTTCTAGCTTAGTAATTAGGGTTTCTAAAAATAATTAGGGTTTCCCTAATTAACTTTAAATTCTATATTACTAAACATAAATCACATAACACAATTATATAACAGTCTCAAACTCATACTTTGTAACGCCCGAGAAAATCGAATTTTTATGATAATTAAATTTTTATTTGATTATGTGAATTAAATGAATTTAATTGATTTATTATGTGAGTAAGCTATGTGAAGGTCGTTCTATGACCTAGAATGTGCTAATATGGTTAGTAATCTGGCTATGTGCTAGAATTAATTGTTTGGAATTTCCAAGACGAAAATAATTATTTTCTGAGAAATTTTCGTAAAAACACTATTCATCCATTTACATTCGGGAATTATTTTGAAATTCCGAGAAACGCGTAATAATAGAATATCGAGATAAGATGAAATATCTGATAATATTTCATTTATGGCAAACAGAGTTTTTGCCTGCGGTCTTAAATCCTAAGGGTTGAGGATATTGATTTCTGAGAAGGAAATGAAACGTGTAGAGTGAATTGCGTTATAGTTAAAGCGAGTGTTATACAATTATGGTACTATTTAGTATCTATGTATAATACGACGAGTAAATACGAAGTACAATACGATTATTGTATGAGTAGTATACAGAGAGAATACATGAATTGTATATATAGAATACGATTTGTATTATAGAATTAAGTTAAGTCTTAATGTTAATTCATTTGAGCTGGTTTATAATTAGCCCAATTATTTGAATGAACAAACCCAAGGGATTAGATTGGTTAAGCCCAATGCAAGAAAACCGAACCATGGATCGAGCAATTGGGTCATAGAATGGGTAAAACCATGGGGCAACCCATGGGGATAACCCATGGGGTGGTGGGCCGACCACTTGTGTGCAAGTCGAAGCAAATCACTTGGTCACCAAGTATTTTACTTGGTGACAAAGTGTTGAATAGTAAGGAGGTGATGGTAGTTGTCCAAATTGCCCTCCATTCTATTTTCCTATAAATAAGAAGCTAGGTTGGTTCATTTGTGAGTTTTTCAATTGCCAACTTAGATTATTTGAGAGAGAAAGAGAGCTAGACTACACAAATCATACACTTTGGAAGCTTTGACTTAGAGTTTTCAAGAGAGTTTATAAGAGTTCTTGAGGTAATAATCCTTATCTTTCATTTCCATCTCTTTTAATTTTCTTTTATCTTGGAGGATCATAAAATGGGTGGTATATGTCTTGTATAGTGGATTAAAAATGACTTACCATAGATTCAGTCTCTATAAGTCATGAGATCATAAGAATCATAGGGTTCGTTATAGTTTCAAACCATGAAAATATTATTTGTTGAGATCGATTGTTTATAAACGATTGAACTCCATCAATACGTTAATATATGCATCTTGCTTTTTTAGGATGTAGATATGAAATCCAAGGAGTATTCTATGAGATTTGTCTTAGAGAACATTAGTAACGAAGTTATGGTGAATTTCACGGAATTAGACGTTAAACGTCGAAAATGTTGAAATTCCGGATTGGAGGTTGAAAGTTGACGTGAGACTTGAAAATGTTGTTTTTCAATGTCAACACGTGAGATAGGGTAATTAAGAGTTGTGGGTTCGAGATTCATCGGATTCCGACTTAAAATGAAGAAAACGAGCATTGAACGCTCATTAACGTTTACGAACGTTTAGAAATTGAACTTAATAGTGAATTTTGAGTTAGCGGATTCGAAAGTGTCGAATTCTTATATGAACGTGTAGAGTATGTCATTTATGACGTGTAGGCTTTTGAACGGACCAAATCGGGCTTATAACGAAGAAGTTATGACCCCGAGAATTTCACAAAATTTTTTAAAATTGTTGAAGTTCAGTGTTGAGAGTGCAGCGTCATGGCGCGGACATACATAAGTGTAAATGTCACAACTTTGCATGAATACGATGTATTTGGCCCATCGCTAAATGGCGCCACAGCACCACTGTTTGAGTAGAGTCTCATGTGCATGTGCAATGAGAGGCAGGAAGTTAACCATCGCTAATCTGGCGTCATGGCCTTGATCTAGTCTATATAGGTCGCGTCGTCATGGTACAAGTGCGAGGTTTTGGATAGTAACTTAGGTTTTGAACTTCGATTATTCAGAGACCTAAGGGAGTAATGTTTGTACACTTCATAAGTGTATTAAAGTTATTCCTATACTACCTATACTAAGGTATGTGGTATTGAACTTAGGAGTTGAATGCATGTTAATAGGTTATGAATGATTAACAAAGTTGGTAGTTTATCAATAATGTTCGAGTCCGGTTAATAACGTTAGTTGAGTAATGAGCCGAGACGAAGGGTAATGAGTCGAGTTGACTTTATTATTAATATTAAGTTAACTAAGACATAGAAGAGAAAGAAGTTGGTAAAACAATGTGAACATTTGTTTGTTAGCTAATTACAGTGTGCTATGTGAATATATCTTGTAGATTCTGTAAAGGCTGTGGTCAGTCAATTAAGTTATTTGAAGACACTGAAAGGCAAGTTTTCTTAACGATTGTCTAACTTCCAAGTTAGCCAAGTTTTATGTGATTTGTTGAACTGAATTGCACGATTGGTTTTAAAGAAAGGGTCGATGCCAGATTTTAACTCGGCTAGACTATTCGTAAGATATAAATTGATTATGATTCATATCTTTCTATATAGAAATGTTAACGCTATCCTATGCCAAGTAATTGGTATGGACGTGAAGGTAAGGTTTGTCTATGAACAAACAAAAGTGTTTTTCATCGATTATTCGATGGACACGCGAGGTTGCCAAAAATATTAAACGTAAATACATTTAATGAATGAGTGTTGATCAACATAGAGTACAATAGGCTGATCACCTAGAAGTGTTCATAAGTAATGCGGATGTAACAACCTTAGTGCTGTGAAATCCTTTTCAAGTATGAAAATTGAAAGTTATTGTTCATGGTCTATCGACCGGTTCAAAATTCCTAATCTATTCTATACTTTGGGAATTAATGTTATGAACTATTAAAGTATTATTGTTTCATGATACTTCATAACTATTATTCAGTTATGTAGGAATTGTTATATAATTCACTAATGTGGTATTACTGTTATCCTTTGTTAAAACTTGTTGAGCTGTCATGCTCACTTCTTGCGTGAATTATATAAATGCAGTTAAGGATGAACGTACTGAGAATGCCAAAAGAGATAAGGGAAAAGCTAAGATAGATGCTTAGCCATTGTTTAATAGATTAGTAAGTTTGTATGTATTATACATTATGAACAACGAACGATGTAACGGGTTTATGAACCTGGGGAGGATTATACTTTGACTGTAATAAAAAGAAAATAAATACCTCAATTTTGTTGTATTTCAATGGAATGATTGTATGAATGTTGTTATAGTGGAGCACCATATGTTAGGTTGGAAGATACCCGAATTTAGGGGCGTCACAGGTTGGTATCAAAGCCTTAGGTTATAAAACTTAAGGGGGGAAGAACCTTAGGCTAATAACCTCGTAAGGAAGGTAAAGTCTGAAGAATGAAATTCAAGTCCATTGAATTATTAAGGTATTGAGATAACTCAGTATCGAAAGATTTAAAAGATGAAAAGTAACCTTAAATAAATTAAATGTGATTTGTGCTTATACTATTGTGTATTATGTACTAATCAACTTGTTATGTGCTATTGTAGATGTCGATCGATAACATGGTGTATAGAGACATTCATGTTGTGAGTGAAGAGTCTGTGAACCAAGTCGAAATAGTACCAATGCCAGCGGCGGAGGTACCATTAGTTGTACTAGAAGACTCAGACATTGAGGAGTACATCTCTAAGGAGGAATACTCTGAGGTGACGATGGGTTTAGTATCATACCTTAATGAGATGCTGGACGTGGAGGAGGAGATGGAGGTGACATCGTTTAATACGGTGATACCTACTCAGGAGCCAACACCTCCGGATGCAATGAGATCATTGTATCTATCTGTGTTGGATAGGAATGTGCATATGCGCACTATGATAGAAACTCAGAATGAGGAGATAACCACCCTATATAAGGCGAAGGAATCTACAGAGGCAGACTTTGAGTCAGAGCACGATGAGAAAGTGCTTATGATAGATAAAGCACTGGACTATAAGGATGAGGTTCTAGAACTTCAAAAGAAACTGATTGAAAAAGACCAGAAGAGATCTAGGATGTCATACATCCACGAGTGCGCTCATGAGGATTTCAAGCTGAAAATTGTTTGTTATTCTATTAAGTCAGGGCATACTCGACATACCATAAGTTGAGATATAGTGTCGATTCTGGCAAACCAGAAATATGAGAATGACATTCGATAGTGTTAGTAGATCATTAGATCTTTTTGTATGTAGTAGTGATGTAAAGCCCTCTTTTGTATAATTAAGGGTAGTCTTTTTGTAAATCCAAATTTTTGTAGAAGGCAATCGCGGGATAGTATGTAATAGCTTTTGTCTAAGGGAACATGATGTAAATAGTTTTGACTATGAAAACATATTTATATAATGAAGTTTTTATTAAATGTGCTTGTTGTGGTATGAATGGATGTTGTTGATTGAAAATGATAACCGAGTAGTTAAATTGATAATAACAAAACTTTATTTATTTAATCAGAATTATGCCACCAAGAAGGAGACAACGTAACTAAGAGGCCGAGTTTCATAATGAGAATCAGGGGGGTCCTAATAACCCTATGCAAGAGTTCATTAATTTATTAATGGCTACATTTAATCAAGTGGGGGGAGGGATTCCTGTAGCTCCCAGGGTAGCAAGAAGAACTACCTTTAAGGAATTTAAGAGTGTGGGTCCTCCTGAGTTCCGAGAAACGACGGACCCATTAGAAGCCCAAACATGGGTGAAAGAGATGTAGAAGGCGTTCGTGATAACAAACATAGGTGAGGCGCAGAAGACTTCTTTTGCGACTTACATGATGAAGGGAGAAGCCAACTACTGGTGGGAGGCTCACCAGGGTGGGGCTAGGACAGAAGCTATTACATGGGAACAGTTTAAGAAGGTCTTCTTCGAGAACTATTTCCCTACTAGCATGCAGGGTAGGATGGAGATTAAGTTCCTAAAACTTAAGCAGGGGATATGATAGTTCCCCAGTATGCAGCCAAGTTCAATATGAATTAACGAGATTTGCTCCACACCAGGTGGATACAGAGGAGAGGAAGGCGCGCAGATTCGAGCATGGCTTAAAACCCTGGCTCTACAGTAGGATATCGGTTTTTTAGAGTGCTTCCTAAGGACCATTACGGAAAAGCGATTTATAGTGAAAAAGGTGGTGATGAGGCATTGTCTCGATTACCACAAAAGCGAAAAGAATAAGAGTAAGTTAAAAGGGGTGAGTAAAGTGAAGTTGCAGTGAGGCGTGACTTGCCTAAGAGGAAGAGTTTCAACCACAGGAATTTGGGAGTAAGCGGGGAGAGCCCAAGTGAAGGACGGAAGCATGTAAGACATGCGAAAAGACTCACATGTGAGTCTGCTTAAAGGGGAAATCAATGTGCTACAACTGTGGGCAACAAGGGCATTTGTCACCCAACTGTCTTAACCCTGAGAAGAACCAGGGGTGTTTTGTCTGTGGGTCATTGGACCACAAGGCAAGAAATTGCCCGAAGAAGGGTTTAGAGGGAAATAAGGGTTCTGGTAGTGGTAAGTTAGCCATTACTGGACCAACACCATCAGTGGGTAGACCCTTAGCTCGTACGTTTAATATGACTGTCCAAGATGCGGTTACATCAACGGATGTGGTAGCAGGTATCATTCCGGTCAATAAGATAAATGCTTATGTCTATTTGGACTCGGGTGCTACTTGTTCTTTTATAGCATGTGAATTTGCTAAGCGATTAGGTTTAATCCCTGAGAAGTTACCAATACCTTTAGACGTTAAGGTAGCAAATGAAGAGATAATCCCCATTGAACATATTCATATGGATTGTTGCGTAGAAATTAGAGGGAATAAGTTATCCGTAAATTTGGTACTGATAAGGTTAAAAGAATTCGATGTAATTCTTGGTATGGATTGGTTGGTTAACCATAAGGCGATAATAGATTGCCATAGGAAAAGTGTAAACCTTCGGCTTTATAAGAAAACCAAGGTAGTGTTCTTCGGTATTAAATCACCGAGATGCTCTTGTTGTCTGTCAATGACACAAGCTAGGAAGATGTTGAGAAAAGGGTATGTAGGTTATTTGTGCCATGTTATGGATACCCAAAGAGTGGGAACATCCTTGGACCAGATACCTATAGTGCAGGAGTTCGCGGATGTATTTCCGGAGGAGTTACCGGGTATTCCACCGGACAGGGAGGTTGAGTTTGTAATTGATCTGTTATCGAGAATGACACCAGTTTCAAGGGCACCATATCGGATGGCGCCAGTTGAGATGAAGGAGTTAATGGTTCAGTTGCAAGAACTATTAGATAAAAAATACATTCAACCGAGTGTGTCTCCTTGGGGAGCACCGGTGTTGTTTGTCAAGAAAAAGGATGGGTCGTTAAGACTTTGTATCGACTATCGACAGTTGAACAAGTTGACGATTAAGAATAAATACCCGTTGCCCAGGATCGATGATCTATTTGATCAGTTGAAAGGGACAAAGTAATTTTCTAAGATAGATTTGCGCACGGGGTATCATCAGTTAAAGGTGAGGAAGGAGGATGTACCTAAGACGACATTCAGGACTCGTTATGGTCATTACGAGTTTTTGGTAATGTCGTTTAGGTTGATTAATGCGCCAGCCGCATTTATGGATATGATGAACAGAGTGTTCAAGCAGTATTTGGACAAGTTCGTCGTAGTGTTCATTGATGATATTCTAGTCTATTCTAAGACGTCAGAAGATCATGCAGAACATTTAAGAATAGTGTTAGAAACACTAAGGAAGGAGAAGTTGTACGCGAAATTCACAAAGTGTGAATTTTATCTTGAGAGAGTGCAGTTTCTAGGACATGTTATTCATAAAGATGGCATTTCCGTGGATCCAGCAAAATTAGAAGCAGTTAATGAATGGGAGCAACTGAAGACGCCAACCGAGGTTCGGAGTTTTCTTAGGTTAGCGGGATACTATAGAAGGTTCATTACAGACTTTTCTAAAATAGCTACTCCGTTGACAAATCTGACAAGAAAGTCAGTGAAGTATGTGTGGACTGAAAAATGTGAGAACAATTTTCAGGAGTTAAAAAAGAGGTTAAGCGAGGCACATGTATTGTCCTTACCAGAAGATACAGGAAATTTTGTAGTGTATAGCGATGCTTCGCATAAAGGACTGGGTTGGGTGCTCATGCATCATGGCAAGGTCATTGCGTATGCGTCACGTCAATTGAAGGATTATGAGAAGGTTTATCCTACTCACGATCTGGAATTGGCAGTGGTAGTTTTTGCCTTGAAGATATGGAGGCAATATCTTTATGGTGAGAAGTGTGAGATATACACGGACCACAAAAGTCTAAAATATATCTTCACACAGAAGGATTTGAACATGAGACAGAGAAGATGGTTAGAGCTGATAAAAGATTATGACTGTGATATTTTATATCATCCGAGGAAGGCAAATGTAGTAGCCGATGCGCTAAGTAGGAAAGGTAGAGAGAAATTGTCAATGTTAACAACTCAGAATGAGTTGATAACAGCGATGGCAAATATGGAATTAGAAGTTAAGTTACCGGAGGAGACGGTGAAAATGTTATTTTCCATGGAAACCCAACCGACCATAGTGAAACGGGTTAGGGGAGTACAATCGAGCATCGAGGAATGCAAGAAGATGAAGAAGAGGGTAGAAGATGAAGAGAAGACTATGTATAACCTCGATAAGGAGGGATTAATTTATTTTGAAGGAAGGATTTGGGTTTCGAATGATCCTGAATTAAAAGAGGAGATAATGATGGAGGCTCATAGTTCGAGGTACTCAATACATCCTGGTAGTATGAAGATGTATCAAGACCTTCGTCAGAACTTTTGGTGGCCGAACATGAAGAGGGAGATAGCAGAATACGTTAGTAGGTGCTTAACTTGTCAAAAAGTTAAGGCTGAATACCAACGACCTAGCGGGTTGTTGCAACTGTTAGAAATTTCAGAGTGGAAATGGGAGCATATCATAATGGAATTTGTGGTGGGACTTCCAACAACAAGAAAAGGATACGATGCTATTTGGGTGATAGTGGATCGATTGACGAAATTGGCTCATTTTCTACCAATAGGAGTTAGGTATAACCTAGATCAGTTAGCTAAGCTGTATGTCAAGGAAATTATTTCTAGGCATGGAGTACCTATTTAGATTGTGTCAGATCGTGACCCACGATTCACATCGAACTTTTGGAGGAGTTTGCAAGAGCAAATAGGAACGCAGTTAAGATTGAGTACGGCGTATCATCCTCAGACGGATGGTCAGAGTGAAAGAACAATTCAAATGCTAGAAGATATGTTAAGATCTCTCGTTATGGATTTCAAAGGGAGTTGGGACGAATATCTATCGTTGGTGGAATTTTCGTACAACAATAGTTTTCACGCTAGTATAGGCATGCCGCCTTACGAAGCGTTGTATAGAAGGAAGTGCCAAACTCCATTATGTTGGGATGAGGTGGGTGAACGTCGGATGTTGGGACCTGAGATGGTACAGCAGACGATGGACATGGTGAAGTTAATACGTACGTACTCGATTAGTTGCTGCTCAAGATAGGCAGAAGAAGTATGTAGATCCTCACAAAGAAAAGAGAGAATTCGATGTAGGATCTTTTGTTTTTCTGAAAGTATCGCCTTTGAAGGGGAAGATATGTTTTGCAAAGAAAGGGAAGTTAAGTCCAAGGTTTGTAGGACCTTTTGAGATTTTAAGAAGAGTAGGAGAGGTGGCTTATGAAGTAGCCTTACCTCCAGAAATGGAACGCATTCATAATGTGTTTCATGTGTAAGTGTTGTGTCCTTATAAACCGGACTATAAACACATAATAGAGTATGAATCTATTCAGATAGAGAAAGACTTGTCCTACGAGGAACTTCCAGTTCAAATTATTGATAGGAAGGAACATGATTTAAGAAATAAGGTCATACCTTCAGTGAAGGTGTTATGGAGAAACCACAATGCTGTAGAAGCAACGTGGGAGCTCGAAAGTAAAATAAAGGAAGATTTTCCTCATTTGTTTATGTAATTATAAGCTAAGATTCTGGCTACGTGCTAGAATTAATTGTTTGGAATTTTCAAGACGAAAATAATTGTTTTCCAAGAAATTTCCGTAAAAATAATATTCATCCGTTTCTGTTCGGGGAATTATTTTAAAATTCTGAGAAACGCGTAATGATAAAATATCGAGATAAGATGAAATATCTGATAATATTTCATATATGGCAAATAGAGTTTTTGCCTGCGGACTTAAAACCTAAGGGTTGAGTATATTGATTTCCGAGAAGGAAATGAAACGTGTAGAGGGAATTACGTTATAGTTAAAGTGAGTGTTATACAATTATGGTACTATTTAGTATCTATGTATAATATGATGAGTAAATAGGAAATACAATACGGTTATTGTACGAGTAGTATACAGAGAGAATATGTGAATTGTATATATAGAATATGATTCGTATTATAAAATTAAGTTAAGTCTTAATGTTAATTCATTTGAGTTGGTTTATAATTAGCCCAATTATTTGAATGAACAAACCCAAGGGATTAGATTGGTTAAGCCCAATGCAAGAAAACTGAATAGTGGATCGAACCGGTGGGTCACCAAATAGGTAAAACCTATGGGGCAACCCATGGGGATGACCCATAGGGTGGTGGGCCGGCCACTTGGTGTGCAAGTCAAGAAAATCACTTGGTCACCAATAATTTTACTTGGTGGCAAAGTGTTGAATAGTAAGGAGGTGATGGTAGTTGTCCAAATTGCCCTCCATTCTATTTTCTTATAAATAAGAAACTAGGTTGGTTCATTTGTGAGTTTTTCAATTGCCAACTTAGATTATTTGAGAGAGAAAGAGAGCTAGACTACACAAATCACACACTTTAGAAGCTTTGACTTAGAGTTTTCAAGAGAGTTTATAAGAGTTCTTGAGGTAATAATCCTTATCTTTCATTTCCATCTCTTTTGATTTTCTTTTATATTGGAGGATCGTAAAATGGGTGGTATATGCCTTGTATAGTGGATTAAAAATGACTTACCATAGATTCAATCTCTATAAGTCATGAGATCATAAGAATCATAGGGTTTGTTATAGTTTCAAACCATGAAAATATTATTTGTTGAGATCGATTGTTTATAAATGATTGAACTCCATCAATACGTTAATATATGCATCTTGCTTGGTTAGGATGTAGATATGAAATCCATGGAGTATTCCATAAGATTTGGCTTAGAGAACATTAGTAACGAAGTTATGACGAATTTCACGAAATTAGATATTAAACGTCGAAAACGTTGAAATTCTGGATTGGAGGTCGAAAGTTGACGTGAGACTTGAAAATGTTGTTTTTCAATGTCAACACGTGAGATAGGGTAATTAAGAGTTGTGGGTTCGAGAATCGTCGGATTCTGACTTAAAACGAAGAAAACGAGCATTGAACGCTCATTAACGTTTACGAACGTTTAGAATTTGAACTCAATAGTGAATTTTGAGTTATCGGATTCAAAAGTGTCAAATTCTTATATGAACGCGTAGAGTATGTCATTTATGAAGTGTAGGCTTTTGAACGGACCAAATCGGTCTTATAAAGAAGAAGTTATGATCCCGGGAATTTCTCAATTTTTTTTAAAATTGTTGAAGTTACAATCGAGTCACCGCACCGATGACGCAGAGCGTAGTGTAAAATGTCGTGTGCATGACTTACCAAACACGATGTATTTATGCCCGGCTAAATGGCGTCTTGACGCAATACCTTTGTTTAAGTAGAGTCTCGCATGTGCAATGCAAGAGACCAGGAAGTTAACCATCGCTAAGCTGGCGTCATGGCCTTGATCTAGTGCTATAGAGGTCGCGTCGCGGTATGAAGTGTGGTGGTTTTGGATAGTGACTTAGGTTTTGAACTTTGATTATTCAGAGACCTAAGGGAGTAATGTTTGTACACTTCATAAGTGTATTAAAGCTATTCTTATACTACCTAAACTAAGGTATATGGTATTGAACTTAGGAGTTGAATGCATGTTAATATGTTATGAATGATGAATAAAGTTAGTACTTTATCAATAATGTTCGAGTCTGGTTAATAACGTTAGTTGAGTAATGAGCCGGGACGAAGGGTAATGATTCGAGTTGACTTTATTATTAATATTAAGTTAACTAAGACATAGAAGAGAAAGAAGTTGGTAAAACAATGTGAATATTTGTTTGTTAGCTAATTATAGTGTGCTATGTGAATATATCATGTAGATTCTGTAAAGGATGTGGTCAGTCGATTAAGTTATTTGAAGAAGTTGAAAGGCATGTTTTCTTAACGCTTGTATAACTTTCAAGTTAGCCAAGTTTTATGTGATTCGTTGAACTGAATTGCATGATTGGTTTTAAAGAAAGGGTCGATGCCAGATTTTAACTCGGCTAGACTATTCGTAAGATATAGATTGATTATGATTCATATCTTTCTATATAGAAATGTTAACGCTATCCTATGCCAAGTAATTGGTACGGACATGAAGGTAAGGTTTGTCTATGAATAAACAAAAGTATTTTTCATCGATTATTTGATAGGCACGCGAGGTTGCCAAAAATATTAAATGTAAATACGTTTAATGAATGAGTGTTGATCAACATAGAGTACAATAGGCTGATCACCTAGAAGTGCTCGTTAGTAATGCGAACGTAACAACCATAGTGATGTGAAATCCTTTTCAAGTATGAAAACTGAAAGTTAATCTTCACGGTCTATCGACCGGTTAAGAATTCCTAATCTATTCTATACTTTGGGAATTGATGTTATGAACTGTTAAAGTATTATTATTTCATGATACTTCATAACTATTGTTCAGTTATGTAGGAATTGTTATATAATTCATGAATGTGGTATTACTATTATCCTTTGTTAAAACTTGCTGAGCTGTCATGCTCACTTCTTGCGTGAATTATATAACTGCAGTTAAGGATGAACGTATGGAGAATGCCAAGAGAGATAAGGGCAAAGCTAAGATGGATGCTTAGCCATTGTGTAATAGATTAGTAAGTTTGTATGTATTATAAATTATGAACAACGAACGATGTAACCGGTTTATGAACCTGGGGAGGATTATACTTTGATTGTAATAAAAAGATAGTAATTACCTTCATTTTGTTGTATTTCAATGGAATGATTGTATGAATGTTAGTATAATGGAGCACCATATGTCGGGTTGGAAGATACCCGAATTTGGGGGCGTCACATAATTAAGTTTCAAAATAGGGTTTAACACATTATTGTTAGGGTTTTCTAACACTGTACCATAATTGACCAATCTTTATCAATACGTACATACAGTACATATTTATAGCACTGAAATATAATTAATAGAATATTATTATTCTTTGTCCTTATTCAAAAACCAAAATTAGGGTTTGAATTCCATATCTGATTTATCTTGCATATATAACATTATTAATTAAGTTAAAATAATTAACTTAACTAATCTGAATAAATTCATATAATAAAATAATAATTATAATAATTCCAATAATCCTTTCATAAATTATTTAAATAATACAATAATCATATTTTCATGAAAAATAAATAATAAAAATATTTTTACCATAAAATTAATTATAAAAATATAATTTCTAATGATCAATAATTCTAAGAAAATTATTTGAAATTATTCATGTAATAAATAAATTTTATTTATCACATATATACATATACTTTACCTTGCACGTATTCCCACTATTAAAATAATAATAAAAAAATTTATACGCTAAATTTTTGATTTAATTATATAAAAAAATTCGAGTTGTTATATTCACCCTCCCTTATAAAGATTTCGTCCCCGGAATCACCGTTTTAAAACTTATACATACCAGGGTACATAGAATACATATTTATTTCAAGTAGATCTCGATCAGATTTGATCGAACTGATCTTTAATTAAACAACATAAAGCTTGTCTATCCGATTAAACGAAAATTTGATTTCTAATAGAACTTAAATTCATCCTTTAAAAATTCTTAATATAATAATTAACTATATTAGGAAAATCATGTATAAGAAAATAAAAGTTATGCAAATAATACCTGGAGTTCCATCACCGGCTTTGCTACCGCATCCTGAACTGTCACGCTGAAGACTATAGTGGTTGATTTTGTTGGCTTGCTTGTTGAAGTTGGTCCTGTTATCGCCAATGTCCCTCTATTTTTCTCCATATTCATGCTTCCTACCTCCATTCTCCTTTTTGGACAGTCTTTGACCTTATGCTCCATTGATCTACAAATAAAACACCCACTATAAATTCTTAGATTGGGGTAGTTAGGAGAGATATGTCCCTCTTGCCCACACTTATAACACACAAACTTTCCCTTCAAACACTCACCTGAGTGAGTCTTCCTGCAGTTCCCACATTGCATAACCTATTTCTTTCCACCTCCTGGCCTATTTTCGGTATTCCTGAAATTACCTTCTTTCCATTTCCAGTCCTAACACCACTACTCCCTTCTCTTGTTCTAGCTTGATTTGCCTCCCACCAAAAATTCGCCTCCCCTTTTATCGTATAGGTGGCAAAAGAGGTCTTTTGCCCCTCCGTTACCTTAGCTATTACAAATGCTTCTATAGGGTCAGTTGCCCCTCTAAATCCTGGCGGTCCGACTGCCGTGAAGTCTTTGAAGTTTGTCGATCAATTATCTGGCTGATTTCCCGCGGTTGGTATTCTATTCTACATATCCTGAGCAACCATATTTGCTAAATTCTGTATCGGGTCTGGTTGTCCTCCAGTATTGTTGACAGATTCCTCTGCCCTTTTATTTTATTTTCATCTTGACGACATTATCTAATTAAATAAAATCATGTTCATCCAACTAATTCCATATAGAATAGCATATACTGCTTTAAACATCCACTATCCCTTTGTGACACAAAAGTCGAGAATCGCTGCCACAACTTATACAAAAGTTGAGGATATTACATTACACCAACATACTTATCATATATACATCATAAAACATACATATTCAAGTAATACTAATACTACTTATTTTCTACACCTTCACTAAGGATAAATTGCTTAGCGTTCTATATATTCCTATTATCCTCCATAACTTATTCACACATAACTATACCAAGTTCGTCAAACTTACCACGCATTATGAGTTCAGGAACTTACCATAAGTTTTAAGAACTCGTACCGAACCTTATATTTTCTAACTATACTCTACCAATCCGCTATACTACCGTTTCTGGATCCGGTACTATAATTTCCACAATAACCACCTTATCAGGGTTGCTTTCAAAGTGAGCCTCTACTTTAGCTATTTGCTTTGATATTGGCTCGGCTATGGAGGTTGACTCCTTCTTTACGATCCGAGGGTATCCTAATCTTTTTCCACCTAACCTTTACACATAAATTATCCCGATTCGCAAATAATATATACACAAAGCAAATAATAGTTTTATTTAAGTTGTCTTTTATTTTGTTTGACGATGAATTTATTCAATTCATCTCCTTTTAAACTCTATATGAGTTATTTATATTTTCAATGTTTCCCTCTGTTTCAAGGTTATAGCCTAAGGTCTATCCCACCTAAGGTTTCTAACCCTAAAGCTTTGATACCATATTGTGACGCACCCAAATTCAGGTACTTGAAACCCAAACTCGGTGCTTCACGATACCATTTCTATGAGCAGAATAATACTAATACTAATAACAATAATATAAATATCAAACTTAATTTACATATATCAGTCTAATCCCAGTTTCTCAACCTTTACTACATTACATTACATGATAGATAATAAATATTATCATCTTAATATAGACTAACTATTACAGAAGATACCATAAAGCTTATTCTGCTAGCTTTCCCTTTCCTTTGCTCTTGTCTGAACCTTCAGGTTGATCACGCTTAGCTGAAAATATTTACATTTAAAGCAATAATGAGCATTTGGGTGCCCAACAAGTAATAGTTAACAATAAACGTTAGCTGGAAGAAGTAAATGTTTTCTGTGAATGGCACTTCTACAACGAATCAACAGTTGTGAAGTAAACTGAAACAATTCTAATCAACATATCAAATCTATTTCAAATTTTGAAACTATGTACTGACTATAATTGGTGTGCAGTCGATAGACTACGAACTTTATTTTTCGATTTTTGATATTCAATTGAATAATAAGAATTAATTATACGTAATAACAAAGTGGAATATTTTCCAAAGTTTATGCTGAGTGATCCCTAAGGATCTTGAACTTCTCTTCTCGAGTAACTATCAAATGTTTACTTTGATATACCCAGGTGTATCAGATAACCATAAAGATTAAATCATACACCTCAGCATGTATAATAAGTGATCAACTTAATTATACCCTATATTATGCATAATACTTAAAACGCGCGCAATGGCCGAATATACGACCAAAAATCTCCCCTTTTATATTAAAAGGTAGTTCTTCTCAATCTTATAACTAGAATTTGAATTATAGCAACGAAATACTACGATTTCAAAAATCTAATCGCTTTTTCAATCTAGCCGAAATAATTGGCATCGATCTGTCAATAATAATCGAGTTCTATTCTCAAACCTATCAAGTTCTAATCAAATGTTTGTCTAGCTAGAATAATTAACTAAGACATATCTCAATGCTATTTTTAAATCTATGTCTAGCCGAGTCAAATATCTTAGACAGCTTTTAAGTCAATGTATACATACTGAAAACCAAAAGTATGTATCAACATGTGATTAAATACAATAAATTATCTAAGTGAGGACACTTGTATAACCATGCTTAGAAATTAACGAACATAATATATAAATCTTGATCATATGGTAATACTGTATTGACAAACAATGATTGAATGAAATCCAAAAACTGGCATGATTACAAGAGTATAGATACATGAACAATAACAATAACAATAGAGTTTTGAAACTGGCTTACACATGACCATTGCATAAAGTAAATGCAAAGGGTAGGATACTTGCTTGATCTGCTACTTACACAACTTAGTTTTATCTTTTATACCGAAACCTATCAGTAATAAGATCATTCTATCGATTACAATAACATATCATAACACACAGTACTGCTATTTGCAGTCAGCACATAACCTAAGCAAATTGTCACATAAGTTTAATAATCATTGGATCACAAACAAAAACATATCTAGTCAAATTATCTAAGTTCAGATCAATTTCTGAAACATTTTGGTGTACCGACAGCTTTATCGGGTAATAATCGAGTCTAAGACTCTATATTGAAGTTCAATATCCATTTCAATAATTTAAATATCAGTTATATTATTTTTGAATGAGTTATAATAATTTTTAATTAATTATTATAATTTGTCATGATTTTTCACACACCAGAATCATTATTAAATGATTTAAATATTAAATAATTCTATTATCATTAATATTTATATAATATTAAAATATTAATGAAACTATTGCTAAAATATTAAAGTTATTTATAATAACTCAAAATATTTTTAAAGTATTAATATTACCTTTAAATGATATTTAAAATAATTAAAATAATTTTTAAATAATTACCATTAATATTTAAATATTAATGCATTACTTATTAAAATATTAAAAGTCATTTATTATAACTTCAAATATTTTTAATTCATTTATATCCTTTTGAAATGATTTTTAAATCAATAAAAACATTTTTAAACTATTTATTTAATATAATTAATAAATAAATCAAATATCATTAATATTAAATTATTAATAAAATTTATCTTTAAATATTAAAAGTTATATTTTATAACTTAAAATATTTTTAAACACTTTATTTTTATTTAACATGATTTTTTATAATATTAAAATCATTTTAATTAATTTATTTAATATAATTATTAAATAAATCTAAATATCATTAATATTAAATAATTAATGAAATTTACATTAAAATATTAAAAGTTATATTTTATAACTTAAAATATTTTTAAATACCTTATTATCATTTAAAATAATTTTTAATATAATAAAATCATCTTTAATTAATTTATTTAATACATTTATTAAATAAACTAATTACTAATAATATTCAAATAAATACTAATATTTATGGAAAATATTCCAAATTAAAAAAGATAATTTTATAACTTAAAATAATTTTTAAAACTAATTTTGTAATTTTCAGAAATTATTTTCTATTTTTAATCATTTTCTGAAAATTCAGAAAATAAAAATAATAAAAACCGTCACTGTAGCCTATATTATTATTCAGAAAAATAATAATTTTCAGAAATTATTTTCTATTTGTTGGTGTTCTTGAGCTTCAAGAACACTGACAAACAGTATGTTGGGGCTATGTTTGACCAACTGTGATTCTTTGTTCAAGCATGATCTGAGCCATATTACACATTGATCTTGTAGTGTTTAGGTAACACTACAATTATCACCAACAATATGGGTCATACAACAAAACACTCTGAAGATCCAAGCCCCCAAAGTTGTTGTCAGAACGTTTCTAAGTAAACCAGAAACCCATGCAGTTCGTGTAAGCACTTTCTAGCTTAATTTAACCTAGGTTCTGGTCATGATTAATGTGGTCTCATGGTTCAAACCTATAGTTTTCATGTCATAGAACATATATATAACAACATATCAGTCCAAAATCATCAAAATCACTAGATTCAGTACGGTCAAACATGGTCAGAAAACTTGTTCATACATTTTCTGGAAATTCCAAAAATCAAAATTGTGACCGGATGGTCTACTTTGACTATCCACTACATCCAACATATTTTGTTGTTTAAGAGATCTAAAGGTATAGATCTAAAGTTCACCAATCAGACTACAACTTGGATACAAAAACATCATCAAAACACATAAATCCTGACAGATCTCCAGCTAGCAAAATCATGTCAGACCTGGTTTAAGGATTTCTGGGTTACCCAGAAATCACCCGGTCATGGTCAGTCAACCGAGTTTGACTAACAATAACATGAAATCTATACCAGATCTGACCCTTATTCGAGTTCCAAATTAAAGATCTCACAACATACTATGTAACGCCCCGAAATTTGGTCTATCTTCACACCCGGATTCCGTACATCACGAGTACATCATTCATCCAAATATACATCATTATATACTGAAATTTAACAACATACATTCTAAATTTCCATGTTCTAAAACCTTATAACTCCTTTCATTACAAATAATGTTAATTACGTTATTCTTTTCATCATACACGAGTGACTTTTATCCGCCACCAAGGATATATAACAGTTTATTAAACTAGTCTGTAGTTTAATTCAGCTATTCTACATTACAAGTCTTTACTTGATCTTCTCAATCATTCCCATTCTGAATGGCAATTCATCTGAATACCGTCAGCTTGATCTTTACGGGATCCTTAAGTTCTTCTAACATCGTTCGCTAAAAATGTTTTTCATTTAAAGAAAATGTGAGCATTCAATTGCCTAGCAAGTCATAACAGTTGAACAAACAACTTCAAGAATTCAAACATTCTTTTAGAACTTCGATAACCGAACAAAGGTTATGAAGTAGCTTGAATAAGAGGAATAATCTCGATTCCTATCATTTTAAAACAATATTCACTTTCATTTTAAAATACTTTCATTCTTCTACCTTTTTCATACACATTCTGTCTGGCTAGAATCATTAGCACAGACTTAACAATAATGGATCATGTATAAACAGAGCATTCTCTTATTGAATAGTTAAATCACAGAATAGTTCATCTCATAGAAACACCAAAGTGTTCACATTGTGGCATAAGGCCTCATACGTTCTACCACCTTGTACAAATATCGTACATTCGTACAAAGATAGAACTTCTCAAGTTTAACATCTGAGAAGTTTAAGAAACTAGCATTCATTTAAAATATGAATGAAGTTAGGAAACATGCCTTACGCACAGCTACACCTTAAAGTTTACGCTGAACTGCTCATTCCAATAACTATATAACACAAAAGGAAAATAGCATGTACCAATTAGTCATGTATATTTGACTTATGCATTAGTTTGCTTAACTTTACTTCTTAGGGTTCGCGTTCTTGCAACCTATGTTTACGCGACCACTTTCATTACTGTTCTACGATTTCATGACATACAGAGATGTCTTACTTATACGTTCATCATCTTTGTTGTTTAACATTTTCATCTTCTTCTTATAACTTCTCTAGGACTCAGCACACATCGCTTCTCTGCTAGTAGTCCATATGGTACTCTGAGTGGTTTCCCACAAATAACCAACAAACAAGTTCCCTTCTCGTCTACACTGCCATCACAGTTAGTTAGATCGGTTGCCAGTTTCGTATATACCTTCGCTCTCTAAAGGAATTGTTTAGCCCAGCTCCCATATGTCAACCATCAAAGGTTACGATTGTACCACAACCTAACTTATCTTAACTTATCCAAACCATTAAACTATAATGTTCATTAAGTCAATTTCTTAATCCTTATGGCTTTCTGGCAACTAAATGCCATACCTCAGGATTCATTCTTTATCGTCCAAGTCATACTGTATTTTGTATACTCAGAGCGATCATTCAAGTTAATCATTAACTCGGCTTTGTTACTTAACGTCATTGTATTTAATTCAGTCTTTTACCATTCATGGTTTAATCATTGATCTTCATTATCTTGCGGTCAAACCATACAAGGGGTGTAGGTTCTATCTGCTTAGTATTTGCGTACACTCAACCTTCATGTCGGTTAAAGTGTTCAATGCTTACATTTCATTCTAACATTCTCATCCGACTCACATTCGACTTTCGTTAATCTTCTTACCGTTCGCTTTGGCTTCCTTAATACCCTTCGTTATTATTCCTTAAATGTCAAAGCCATACGGTTCGCGGTATGCTAAGACTGGTTATTCAACGCAACTGCGTTGCGTTCACAGTGTCTATACGCTTTACACTTATCTCTCATTACCACAACATAACATCGAAATGTTATTCATTACCCTCGTCAATCAACGTCTAAGGAATCACCATCATAACAATAACTCACGTTCGTTTATCGAGACTACGGTCCTCGAATATCAGTTTCATAACCCGCGTTCACCTTCTTTTAATCTCATTTAATCTTTCCGTTCAACCTTCATTAAAGGTTTAAATCACCTAATTAAGTGTTACATTAGTTGAACATTATGTTCTTTAACTTCCCTTACGTTTCCCCTAAGTGTTGAGAAGTTAAAAGCTCTTCTCTGGCTTTTTCCCTTCACAGACGTTGTGGTGCCAGTCTCCCTGTTATCTCTCACACCACGGTGTGAGTTTGCGATCCCTGACTCCACGGTCCGCGCTCGCGCAAAGCACCACCTTACATAGGCATGGGTGGCATGTGACCAAGCCCTTCTTCTCGAAAATTTTTCTAAGTGTTTACACTGGTTTGAAACGGTTACTTCCCGCTTCCATAACTTCTTCGTTATAACTCAGAATGAGGTCTTTCCAAAGTCATTCTCTTCCTTATCTTATGTACTTCAATTACCCTCGGACCAAACTTCATTTTGAATCCGTTAATGTGCCATTCAATTTGCTTAATCTTCACCCTTCGTTCATTTTACGTTTTTAACGCTCTTCGTTCGTTCGTCCATAATTCGGTCATCCGAACTCGGAATTTGTTCATTCTTGATTCCATGACTCACGTTTTCTACGTTCTCTTACATTCTTATGAAGCCCTACACGTTTGGGTTCATTTACTAACTTTCTAATTCTCGTTCGTCTTTTACAAAATTTTCGCCAGAACTTCGTTATAGCGCAGTTTTAATCTGTTCTTCATGAACGTTTCTACTGTTCCTAACCAAGTAATAAATGTCTAACTTACACACGATGGTTTTAAACTTGTCCATCATCAACAATTATCCTACGATGGTTTTAAATTTGTCCATCAACAACGTTCTTCATGTTTTTCATTCGTTCTTAATTTTTAATCGATATTTTGGATTACAATTTTACTTTTTCTTGAAATTCAATGTTATAAAACACCATTCCTTACTTATTTTACCTAATCATTCATATAATCCACTCGGATCATCCTAATTCATTATGAATCGTACACTTCCTTAAGAAATTTAAAAACTAAATTTCTACTTTCTTATTTCTTCCTTCCTCATGATTTCAACCATATGAAATCATTTCTAACATCTTTTACTCCTTATTCTCATTAAGCTATGTTTTAACATAGAAAACTTAAAGAAAATTAATTCGAAGCTAGGTTTTCGGATTACCTCTCTTCTTTAATCTTCCTCCGTTAGACAAAGCGTGCACTCGGGCAAGCTTTTCCTCTTCCTTTTCCTTCTCTTTCACCCATCCAAACTCTCTCTCTCTCTCTCTCTCAAAGTGTAGGATTTTTAAAATCTCAAAATAATGAAATAAGCTTCCTATTTATAGAAAACCAAGGCTAGGGGCAAAATAGTCATTTCTCCCTCAAACATCTGTACTATTCATGGCTTAAGCACTAAGTTAACTTACTCACCACTTTACTTAGCCCTTAAGTTTACTTAGCCCTTAAGTTTACTTACTCCTTAAGTTTACTTAGCCCTTAAGTTTGCTTACTCCTTAAGTTTACTTGCTCATCACTTATAAGCACTTTACTTGGCCATTAAGCATTTTCCTTCACGTTTTCCCCTAATGTAGTTAAACGAGTGAAAAGTACATAGTAGTACTTTTGTCATTTTTATTTCGTCCAATTTCTACACGTTTTTCGAGATAAACTTTTATCGGCTTACTTAACTTTTCATGATATATTATCGTCAAATCTTTCGATGGATTGTCATTTCAACATACTGAACTCTCGGAAAGGCGTAGGTTATTCAAACCCTAACCCTTAAAGTTTCGTCGGGTGAATAGTGCATATTTCGTCTCTTTCCCTGAAAATATTTTGTTCCTAGAAAATTTTTATTTTCGTCTTAAAAATTATTACTCGTTCAGTCTAGCTCGTAGCCAGAATCCTCCCGATTTATAATTATCCTAGATTCTAGAACGATTAATAAACACATAGCACAGAATATTATTAATAAAAATTCATTTTATTAATAACTAATTCTTTAAAATCTTAAATTCTGGACAATCTGATTTTCCGGGTTGTCACATTCTTCCTCCCTTATAAAAATTTCGTACTCGGAATTTCTTAAAACCACACCCATTCCCAGGTCATCACATTCACCCCTTCTTCCCAGAATTTTGTCCTCGAAATTTTAGCCTACCCCTCTTCTCAACTTGTATTCAAAGAAGTTTTTTATGTTTCAAGCATCCTCTCACCTTTATAACTTATCAAGAATTATGAAGTAGAATGAACAACGAGGAATATAAGAATTCCTTTAAAATATTTCATACTTTTGCTGAGGGGTCAAATTGACCATGAACTCTTACTAGGTTTAACAACATGACGCCGTAACCTTTCTTCCTCGGTCAGTTTACAATCACCAAGATGGTAAACTACCTCTTTCATACATAGGCGATCAACCCATTGTATAACCTCATTTCGTGGTGTGTTCACCTCAGACTTAATCATTAGATTCTGCACCAAAATAATTTGGATTGGCACAACTTCTTCAAAGAAAGCTCAATTTTCTTTTAAACATGACATACTATTTGTCTTAGCCAAATTAAGTAGCTTAGACCATATCAATAAAATGGATATCAACTTGAAACATTCATCCAGTCAACTCAATTGACATCGACTACTTCTTTAAATTCATTTTTAATAAATCAAAACGTTTTATGACGTCATGATACCGTACTTTTCACAGTACGTTCAGGACTTCGTCAATATGTGACTTCGTCATTATACATTATACCATAGCGGGTTGTTGATCCTAAGATCACATCCAACACCAGGTTCAATTTCATTAATAACTCCATCCTTGCATCGAATGCACGGATGATATAAAATTCATTTTGATATTTCAAATCAATTTCTGTCTAGCCGAAACAATTAGTATAGACATACCAAGAATAGTTCTTTTAAAATCCATTGGTTCCAAAAGTTGAACCAATTCTTTCATTTCCAAAACGCAAACACATAAGCACGATTTAAATAATCTTTGAAATCTAGCATAGCTAGATGACTTGAAACATCCTATTCTTCATATTCATTCACTGTCTTAATTGTGACAATACTTAATCTTCTTTAGCACCTTCAAGGCTAATTCTACTGAAAATAACTCATTTTTAGTCTAAACATCCATATACCTTAGTACAGTTCATCAACTTACCACACATTATGAGTTCAAGAACTTTTCACAATAATATGAGTTTAAGAACTATCCCAGACAGACCATAAGCGTCCATTCGCTGAGAAGTTCAAAAACCTACCATATCATTATGAGTCACGAACGTACCATAAGTATTAGTTTTAAGAACTCGCACCTACCTTATCGTTCTCTACCTATCAAGTATATATATGAGAAAAGATTCACCTTCTCGTCATATACATCTTGACAGCGCGACCAATTCCAATTATTATCACTGTAATACGAAATTTAGAAGTGTTTACACTAGTTTGAAACGGTTACTTCCCGCTTCCATAACTTCTTTGTTATAACTTGGAACGAGGTTGTTCCAAAGTTGTTCTCTTCCTTCTCTTACGTACTTTGATTACCCTCAGACCAAACTTCATTCTGAATTCGTTAACGTGCCATTCAATTGGCTTAATCTTCACCCTTCGTTCGTTTTATGTTTTTAATGCTCTTCGTTCGTTCGTCCATAATTCGGTAATCCGAACTCGAAATTCGTTCGTTCTTGAGTCCACGACTCACATTTTCTATGTTCTCTAAAATTATTATGAAACCCTACAAGTTCGGGTTCATTTACTAACTTTCTAATTCTCGTTCGTCTTTTACAAAATTTTTGCCATAACTTCGTTATAGCTCAGTTTTAATCCATTCTTCATGAACATTTTTACCGTTCCTAACCAAGCAATAAATGTCTAACTTTTACACAATGGTTTTAAACTTGTCCATTAACAACAATTATTCTACGATGGTTTTAAATTTATCCATCAACAATGTTCTTCGTGTTCTTTGCGTGTTCTTCGTGTTCTTCATTTTTTCTTCATTTTTAATCGATATTTTGGATTACAATTTCACTTTTTCTTGGAATTCGATGTTATAAAACACCATTCCTTACTTATTCCACCTAATCATTCATATAATCCACTCGGATCGTCCTAATTCATTATGAATCGTACACTTCCTTAAGAAATTTAAAAACTAAATTTCTACTTTCTTATTTCTCCTTTTCTAATGATTTCACCCATATGAAATCATTTCTAATATCTATTACTCCTTATTCTCATTAAGCTATGTTTTAACATAGAAAACTTAAAGAAAATTAATTAGAAGCTAGTTTTTCGGATTACCTCTCTTCTTTAATTTTCCTCCGTTGGACAAAGCGTGCACTCGGGTAAGCTTTTCCTCTTCCTTTTCCTTCTCTTTCACCCATCTGAACTCTCTCTCTCTCTCTCTCTCAAAGTGTAGGATTTTCAAAATCCCAAAACATTGAAATAAGCTTCCTTTTTATAGAAAACCAAAGCTAGGGGCAAAATAGTCATTTCGCCCTCAAACCTCCTTACTATTCATGGCTTAAGAACTAAGTTAACTTACTCACCACTTTACTTAGCCCTTAAGTTTGCTTAGCCCTTAAGTTTACTTAGCCCTTAAGTTTGCTTACTCCTTAAGTTTACTTGCTCATCACTTATAAGCACTTTACTTAGCAATTAAGCATTTTCCTTCACGTTTTCCCCTAACGTAGTTAAACGAGTGAAAAGTACATAGCAGTACTTTTCGTCATTTTTATTTCGTCCGATTTCTGCACGTTTTTCGAGAAAAACTTTTTTTTGGCTTACATAACTTTTCACGATATATTATCGTCAAATCTTTCGATGGAATGTCATTTCAACATACCGAACTCTCAGAAAGGCTTAGGTTATTCAAACCCTAACCCTTAGGATTTCGTTGGGTGAATAGTGCCTATTTCATCTTTTTCCCCAGAAATATTTTGTTCTCAGATAATTTTTATTTTTGTCTAAAAATTTCTTACTCGTTCAGTCTAGCTCGTAGCCAGAATCCTCCCGATTTTTAATCACCCTAGGTTCTAGAACGATTAATAAACGCATTGCACAAAATATTATTAATAAAAATTTATTTTATTAATAACTAATTCTTTAAAATCTTAAATTCTGGACAATCCGATTTTTCAGGTTGTCAAATACTACAAGTACAAATCTTTAAAACACAAAAAGCATAAACAGAAAGAGATCTACAAGACCTGACATTTGGTTGTCAGACAACATATAAAATTTTTCCAAATTTTTGAAAACTTCAAATCTGAGCCTAGAGATATTATGGATCTAACATCTATCAACCCAGATCACTAATATAAACTTCATAAAACATATTTAACACAAAAAATTTAACATTTAACAAAGCTTTCATGATCGGATTTGGTTTAGGGTTTATACCTTTCTATGAACAAATTCTTGATTCTTAGTTTCTGATTTAATATGGAAGTGGTAGAGCTTGTTTTTGGGACTGATATGCTATGCAAATTCATGGGTTTGGAGGGAGAGAGACTTTGTGGAGTAAAAGGGCACAAGTGAGCTAAATAAATTAATTTTACTCTCTCTCAATCTATATATATAACATGATACAATGCCATTTGCAGAGATATAAGGCTGATAGTTGGAGATTTATGTCACATGGAGTAGATGGAGTGGTTGAGCAATTAAAGTTTTAGCAAGTTTGACAAGTTAGCTTAATAAAATATGCACAAGGGTAGTTTGGTCATTAGGCTTGCAAATTTAATGTCATTAAGGTAACTTGTCCTAACCCTTAGGGTTTGACCCTTATGGTTTAACCCTAAGGTTCTATAATTTGGTTTTTTAGGATTTTATATTTAGGGCTAAAATAGAAAAATTAGGTTTCCTAAATTACAAATTTAGGGTTTCTAAATTAGTTTAGGTGTTCTAATAATATAAAACATGTAAATTAGGTTTAAGGTTCACTAATTAGCATTAATTTTGCTAAATTAGTGATTAGGGTTCATACATAGCAAATTAGGGTTACTAATTTGACAATTAGGGTTCTAGCTTAGTAATTAGGGTTTCTAAAAATAATTAGGGTTTCCCTAATTAACTTTAAATTCTATATTACTAAACATAAATCATATAACACAATTACATAAAAGTCTCAAACTCATAATTGAGTTTCAAAATAGGGTTTAACATAGTATTTCTAGGGTTTTCTAACACTGTACCATAATTGACCAATCGTTATCAATAAGTACATACAGTATATATTTATAGCACTGAAATATAATTAATACAATATTATTATTCTCTATCCTTATTCAAAAACCAAAATTAGGGTTTGGATTCCATATCTATTTTATCTTGCATATATAACATTATTAATTAAGTTAAAATAATTAACTTAACTAATCTGAATAAATTCATATAATAAAATAATAATTGTAATAATTCCAATATTTATTTCATAAATTATTTAAATAATACAATAATCATATTTTCATTGAAAATAAATAATAAAAATATTTTTACCACAAAATTAATTATAAAAATATAATTTATAATGATCAATAATTCTAAGAAAATTATTTAAAATTATTATTGTAATAAATAAATTTTATTTATCATATATATACATATACTATACCTTGCACGTATTCCCACTTTTAAAATAAAATAAAATAAAAATTTATACGCAAAATTTCTGATTTAATTATATTGAAAAATTCAGGTTGTTACAAAAATATTTATAGGGAAAAAGATGAAATAAGCATTATTCACGTGACAAAATCCTAAGGGTTAATGTTTGAATAATCTAAGCCTTTTCGAGAGTTCAGTATGTCAAAATGACATTGCATCGAAAGATTTAACGATAATATATCATGAGAAGTTAAGTAAGCCGATAAAAGTTTTTTCTTAAAAAACGTGCAAAAATCGGACGAAATAAAAATGATAAAAAGTACTGTTATGTACTTTTCATTCATTTAACTATGTTAAGGGAAAACATGAAGGAAAACACTTAACGTCAAAAAATGGTTTTTAGTTTTTCGGAGATCCGAAGAATACGTAAAAGTTAATCGGTAAAGGAAAGACGAAATATCCAAAAATATTTGGATTCTGAGAATCGTAATTTTTAAAACTATAGGACAAATCATGAAAGACGGATTCACGAAGCTTCCAGGAGAAGCTTCGTGAATAGTGAGGAGGTTAGTTAAGGAGGTGGGATTAGTGACTTTAGGGGCAAAATGACTTTTTTGCCCCTAGCTTTGAAAATCTATAAAAGGAAGCCTTAATTCATTTGTTGGTATTTTGAAAATAACCAACACTTGAGAGAGAGAGAGAGAGTTCAGATGTGAAGGAAAAGGAAGAGGAAAAGCTTGCTCGTGAGCAAACTTTGTCCAACGGGGGGAGATTAAAGAAGAAAGATAATCGGAAACCTAACTTCTATATAATTTTTCTTTAAGTTTTATATGTTAAAAACATAACTTAATGATAATAGAAGTAAAAGATGTTATGAATGATTTCATATGATTGAAATCATGAGAAAACAAAGAAATAAGAATTAGAAGTTTAGTTTATAAATTTCTTAAAGAAGTATAAGTTTTGTAATGAATTTAAACGATCTGAATGAATCATGTGAACAATTCGGTGGAATTAGTAAGGAATGGTGTTTCGTAACACCGAATTCCAATAAAAAGTGAAATCGTAATAAATATTAATTAAAAATGAAGAACATGAAGAACGTTGTTGATGGAAAAATTTAAAACCATCGTAGTTATAACTTGTTATTGATGGACAAGTTTAAAACCATCGCGTATAAGTTAGTTGCTTATTGCTTGGTTAGGAACGATAGAAACTTTCATGAAATACGAATTAAACTTAGCTATAACGAAGTTATGGCGAAAATTTTATAAAAGACAAATGAGAAGTAGAAAGTATGTAAATGAACCCGAATGTGTAGGGTTTCATAAGAATGTAAGAGAACATAGAAAACGTGAGTCGTGGACTCAAGAACAGACAAGTTCAGAGTTCGGATGATCGAATTACGGATGAACGAATGAAGAACGTTAATAACATAAAAATAAACGAATGATGAAGATTAAGCCAATCGAATGGCATGTTAACGAATTTAGAATAAATTTCTGTCTGAGGGGAATTAAAGTATGTAAGATAATGAAGAGAATGGATTTGGAAAGACCTCGTTCCGAGTTATAACGAAGGAGTTATGAGATTGTGATGTAACGTCTCAAACATTTTCCAATACTTAGAAAAATTTTCTTGAGTTTAGGGTCTGAAATAAGCTGCGGCCAATCATGTCTTATAGGCGACATCGCGATGCGGCCCGAGGAAGAAGGCACCGCAGAGTGGCTCAGAAGCGAGAAAAAAAGGAAGGAGTAAAGCAGCAAATACCAACCCAAGAAGTCCAACACTGGCATGTGGCGCTGCAACGCGAGGAATAAGAAGGGAACCGTCGTCGCAGCGCCGGTGTAGAGCCAAACCCAGAGAAGAGCATTTATGTAATGCTTCGAAATCTGGTCTATTTTCATATCCGGATTCCGTACATCACGATCCCATCTTCTTCCAAACATACATCATTATATAGCTAAATATAACAACATACATTCTCAAATCCCAGGTTCTAAAACCTTATAACCTCTTTCATTACAAATAATGATAATTATATTATTCTTTACATCTTGCATGAGTGACTTTTATCCGCCACCAAGGATACATAATCGTTCATTAAACTATTCTATAGTTTAATTCTATCATTCTATATTACAAGTCTTCACTTGATCTTCACGCACATTCATATAATGAATGTCACTTGTTCTGGATACAGATCAACTTGATTTTTACGGGATCCTTAAGTTCTTCTGACATCGTTCGCTGAAAATGTTTTTATTTTAAGCAAGTGCGAGCATTCAATTGCCTAACAAGTCATAAAAGTTGAACAAACAACTTTAAGAATTCAAACTTTCTTTTAAGACTTCAATAACCAAACAAAGGTTATGAAGCAGCTTGAATAATAGGAATAATCTCGATTCCTATCATTTTAAAACATTAGTCACATTCACTTTGAAATACTTTCATTCTCTACTCTCTTTCATACACATTTTGTCTGGCTAGAATCAATAGCACACACTTAACAATAACGGTTCATGCATAAACAGAACATGCTCATATTGAATAGTTCAATCACATAACAGTTCATCTCATAGAAACACTAAAGTGTTCACATTATGTCACAAGGCCTCATATATTCTAACACCTTGTACAAATATCACACATTTGCACATAGATAGAACTTCTCAAGTTCAATATCTGAGAAGTTTTAGAAACTTGCATTCATTTAAAATATGAATAAAGTTAGGAAACTTGCCTTAAGCATAGCTACAGCTTACGCTGAACTGCTCATTCCAATTCTTATGTAGCACATAAGGAAATAAGACACACACCAATTAGTCATATACTTGACTTTACGCATTGGTTTACTTAACTTTACTTCTTAGGGTTCGCGTTCTTACAATCTAATTTTACTTGACCAACTTCCTTTACCGTTTAACGACTTCATGACATATAGAGATGTCTTACTCAATACATTCATCACCTTTGATGATTTCTATTCTTATCTTCTTGTAATAACCTCTCTAGGACTCAGCACACATCTTTTCTCTGCTAGTAGTCCATAATGGTACTCTGAGTGGTTTCCCACAAACAACCAATAAACAAGTTCTTGTCTCGTCTACACTGCCCACACAATGAGTTAGATCGGTTGCTAGTTTTGTATATACCTTCGCTCTCTGAAGGAATTATTTAGCCCAGCTCTCATATGTCAACCATCAAAGGTTACAATTGTACTACAACCTAAATTATCTTAACTTATCCGAACCATTAAACTATAATGTTCGTCAAGTCAAATTCTTAATCTTTATGGCTTTCTGGCAACTAAATGCCATACCTCAGGATTTAATCTTATCGTTCAAGTCATATAGTCTTTTGTATACTCAGAACAATCATTTAATAATAATTCTACGCATTTATAGCATTAAACATTTTATGTTATCTTATTCTTATCTTACAACATCTGACTCATTCAATTTGGAATGTCATCCAAGTTATAAACATTAACTCGGCTTCTTTACGCTATACGTACTTGTCTTTAATTAACCTTCTTCACCATTCACAGGTTTAATCATTGATCTTCATTACCTTACAGTCAAACCATCCACGGGGTGTTGGTTCTACCCGTTAATATCTGTGTACACTTAACCTTCACATCTAAGTCAACGTCTAAATCATACAACCAATGTATACTTAGAACGTTTTCCCAACGTGAATACGATTCACGAGGATCATTTACGTATTGAATGTTTACTTTGTTCATCCCTTAATCTCTCATTCAACCTTTACCTAAGGTTTTAATATCTTTCATTCATTACTCATCACCTGAACCCCATGTTCAATATTCTTTCTTAATGTCTAAGCCATACGGTTCGTTGTATGCTAAGATCGATCGTTCATCGTAACATCGTTGCGTTCACAGCGTCTAATCACTTTACATTCATCTCTCATTACCACGTCATAACATTGAAATGTTATACATTACCCTCGTCAATCAACGTCTAAGGAATCACCATCATAACAACCCCTTACGTTCGTTTATCATGACTACGGTCCCCAGATATTGGTTCCGTAACTCGCATTCACATTCTTTGTCTTTTATTCTCGTTTAATCTTTTCGTTCAACCTTCATCAAAGGTTTAATACACTTGATTAAGTGTTACATTAGTTAAACTACATGTTCATATTTCTTTCTTGCACATCCCCCCAGTAATTGAGCACTTAAAAGCTCATCACTTTGGCTTTTTTCTCGCGCAGTGACTGTGCCTGGTGTCCCTTCCTTTACCTCTGTGCCGCAAAGCCCACTCTGTAGTGTCAAATTGCCGAGAAATTTCATGCTGAGACCACTCTCTTCTCTATTTCTTGCGTCAGTGCCACTCAAGAGTAAGGTGATGTCCGGGCCTCATACGTAGTCATTGCCGTCTGTTATTTGATTGGCGCTACTACTGTGTGTGAAACACAAAACCTAGAAATTTTTTCTAAGTCTTAGAATTTACTTAAGACGCTTACTTCCAGATTCCATAACTTATTTGTTATAACTCGCAATTAGGTCGTTCCAAATCCATTTTCTTTCTTATCTTATATACTTCGATTACCAATGGACAAAACTTCATTCTAAATCCGTTAACATGCCATTCAATTGGCTTAATCTTTACCCTTTGTTCGTTTTCCGTTTTTAACGTTCTTCATTCGTTCGTCCGTAATTCGGTCATCCGAACTCGAAACTCATTCATTCTTGAGTCCACGACTCACGTTTTATAAGTTCTCTTACATTCTTATGACACCCTATACGTTTGGGTTCATTTACATACTTTCTATTTCTCGTTCATCTTTTACGAATTTTTGTCATAACTTCGTTATAGCTCAATTTTATTCTATTCTTCATGAACGTTTCTAACGTTCCTAACCAAGCAATAAGCAACTAACTTATACGCGATGGTTTTAAACTTGTCCATCAACAACAATTACACTACGATGGTTTTAAATTTATCCATCAACAATGTTATTCGCGTGTTCTTCGTTCGTTCTTCATTTTTAATCAATATTTTGATTACGATTTTACTTTTTCTTGAAATTTAATGTTATAGAACACCATTCCTTACTTAATTCACCTACTCATTCATATAATCCACTCGAATCGTTCTAATTCATTTCGAATCTTACACTTCCTTAAGAAATTTATAAACTAAACTTCTAATTTCTTATTTCTTCTTTTCACATGATTTCAACCATATGAAATAATTTCTAACATCATTTACTCTTTATTCTCATTAAGTTATGTTTTAAACATATAAACTTAAAGAAAATTATCTAGAAGGTAGGTTTTCGGATTACCTCTCTTCTTTAATCTTCCTCCGTTGGACAAAGCGTGCACTCGATCAAGCTTTTCCTCTTCCTTTTCCTCTTCTTCCCCATCCAAAATCTCTCTCTCTCTCTCAAAAGTTGTAGGATTTTCAAAATCCCAAAATAATGATGTTAGCTTCCTATTTATAGAAAACCAAGGATAGGGGTATTTTAGTCATTTTGCCCCAATCACCTTACTATTCATTACTTAAGCACTAAGTTTACTTAGCCCACACGTCTACTTAGCCTTTAAGTTTCGTGGTTCCGTCTTTCGGGTTTCGTCCGACAGTTTTAAAAACTGCGATTCTCGGAATCCAAATATTTTTGGATATTTCGTCTTTCATTTACCGATTAACTATTACGTATTCTTCGAATTTCTGAAAAACTTAAAAACACTTTTCCATATTAAGCGTTTTCCTTCACGTTTTCCCCTAATGTAGCTAAACGAATGAAAAACACATAACCGTACTTTTCGTCATTTTTATTTCGTCCAATTTCTGCATGTTTTTCGAGAAAAACTTTTATCGGATTACTTAACTTTTCATGACATATTATTATCAAATCATTTGACGGAATGTCATTTCGACATACCGAACTCTCGAAAAGGCTTAGGTTATTCAAACCTTAACCCTTAGGGTTTCGTCGGGTGAATAGTGCCTATTTCGTCTTTTTCCCCAAAAATATTTTGTTCCCGATTTTTTTTTTATTTTCATCTTGAAAATTCTTACTTGTTCAGTCTAGCTCGTAGCCAAAATCTATTAGGTTTGTAATATTCATGAATGAAATCAAATTGCATAAAATAAGCGAAAACGTGAAAAATCAGAGTTTAAAAATTTTACAAACCATATACCCGGATCATCCTTTATGCACAATTATTAATTAAACGAAAAGATAAAGAATAAGAATCATACACTTGAAGATTTGAGCTTTCTCAGGTACGAGTTCACCGCCAAATCCTTTCGCGCTCAACTTGAATCCACCGGGTTTGGTTCCTTCCTTTGATAAACGTTATCCACCCAAGTGTTTGACCTCTAGAGGTGATCCACCAAGGAAGAAGAAATATTCAAGAAGAAGGGTGGTTGGCTAAACCCTAGTTTTCTATCTCTATAAAAAAAGAACGTACTCTCCAACAATTGGAATCACGTATATCTGATATCTGATATAAGACTCCTCTTATAAAGATATCAGGTAACCCTATTTAATTAAAATAAGGTATTATTTATTTTATTTAATTTAATTTAATTAATTGGGCTCCTTAATCTTATTAGGGATAATTAATTAAACTCCTTTAACTAATTTTGCATCCTAATCCTATTAGGAATAAATGAGAGTATTTTATATTAAATTAATTTCTAAACTCTTTTAGAAATTAAAATAATAATAATTGTAATAATATTAATAAGACTCCTCTTATTAATTTATATTTAATATTTTAAAATATTAAATAATAAATATTAAGCTATTTAATTTATTCTATCACCATAGATTAAATTAAATATACTTAATATATTATTATGATTATGCCATTAACTTCTTAAATAATTATTCTTCCTTTTATGGTGTGACCCTTTAGGTTCTCCATATTAAACCGGTTGTGAATAAATCAATTAGAACAATTTTAATCTTATTAAAAAAAATAAATTAAACTATTAATATAGATTTCAACATTAATCATAAAAGAACCTTTGAGTAAATAGTTACCGTACAATTCAATCCTTCCACCATACAATGTCCCAATTAAGTATAAGACATGGAATCTTCACAAGTCTTATTTTATTTAATTATATGTATTTCAATTCCTAAATGCACAACTCCTAATGAATGCAAATTAGAAACTACTTTCTAATTTCATTCCACCTTGGCCAAGGATTCCTGGGTTGTCATTTATCGAATCACATAGGACATTTTTCTTCTTTTACTAGAAGTGATAGATTCTTTATTGATCATTCATTATCTTCATATATAACTTATTACACCCAAGCATACCCTTTGATATACTCTAAGAGTCTTAAGGAATAAGTCAAAGTGTAATTCATTATATATAAGATAGTATGATGATCTCAAGTCTAAGGATCATTTGTACTACTATCACTACAGGAATTCCAATTGACAGGCAAGTAAAACTCCATTAGGTATTCCTTAGCGAGTCACGTTCAATGAACTTATTCTCTAATAAGCACATACATACTTGCTTTAGTGTCTCCACACAAATGATCATGAGATCAATCATCCTCGTCCAATGAGCAAGCAATGTACGTACCAATCTATCCGGATTCACTAATCCCCTTTTTAGTAATCCATTGATTGGGAACATTTTAGTTTTAAGCTATCTAAGAATTTAGATCTCATTAGAATGATCATCATCATTATTCTAAAAGCATTGCTTAAAACTATGGGTTTATCACATATTATAAAACATCATCAAGTAGATAATTAAAAGCCTTTAATAAATTAATACTTTTTATTAATAAATGAATAAGATTGTTACAAAGTATATGCTTTATCATCAAACATGATTGGCTTGTGTGCATACTACTTTCAATCTCCCACTTGCACTAAAGTCAATCGCCATGGTATCTCATACCTTTCTTCTCTAAGACGATTATCCTGTTGTTGGATAATCTTTAGTTAATGGATGTGTAATGTTGTTCTTGAGAGTCCACTATCTCTATAATGATTTCCCATCTTTCAAAGATTCCTATAATCAAATGAAAGTGCCACAACACATGTTTAGATCCAAGATGAGACTTAGAAACTATTCCTAGTTCTATAATGTACTTTTCATCCAAACAATCAACTTGCAGCTTCATTTATAGCTATATACTTTGTCTTTATCATTAAACCAACAACTCTCTGCTGTTTGAAACCTTTCCAATTCACTGCACCACCATTCAAGGTAACGCTTTACCTTAAAGTGGATTTACTGTTGTCTTGGTCTGTCTGAAAAAACTTAAGTCTGTTAAGCCCTCTATGTTTTAAATTTAGACCCACCATGAATATGATCACATCCTTAGTGCCGGTTTAGTACTTTAAGATGTTTTTCATTGACTCGTAGTGAACTTCTCCAGAATATGACTGATCAACATCAGGTCTCGTACATTTCATTGCATACATGATAGTTACTCATGCGATCTCTCTTTTATGAGTTTATAGGGACTATTAAGAGAGATTCACTCCAGGGCTCATCAACATGAGAGATCCCATAGAGTTTGCCATGCTAAATGACTTTAACATAAAATGAATATACGTTCCTTGGGTTAAGTCGAGCATCCTCTTAAATCTATCTATATAGATTTATATCCCCAATTAAGATACTCTTCCCAAATTATTTATGGAGGAATGTTTAGACAACTTTATCTTTACTGATTGTAGCATTAGTATGTCATTCCTTATCCGTAAAATATCAACATATAATACTAGAAATATCACAACGCTCCTACTGACCCTTTTTTACACACTAGGTTCATTCTTGTTTTTGATAAAATCAAACTCTTTTGATTGTCTCATCAAAATGAATGTTCCATATTTGAGAAGCTTGCTTCAATCCATTTCTTTGAGTGTCTACAGTTCTTACCTAATCGTATGTAACTAGATCATCATCTTCTATGATGTGTACCTCATCATCATCATCATCTATGATGAATCCAAACCTCCTAGGTATCTTCGGTACTATTCCAGATTTATGATTTAGTTGTGGTACAATAGGTCCATCTACAGGTTCTTCTTATTTGACTTATAGCTAGTGTTTTACAGTTCTTGAACTCTTCAAGATCTATTATCCTCCCACTAGCCCCTTCAATGATAAACACCTTTATCTTAGAAGGAAGCGTGTTTCACAACAAAAACCTTTTGCTAAGTAGGATTATAAAACATATAACCTAAACTTACTTTAGCATGTCCCACAAATCTGTACTTGTCAAATTTTATCCCAAGCTTAACCTTTGAAACCTTTTCACATAAGTTGGACAACCCCTTATCTTAACATACTTAAGATTACGAATCCTCCCTGTCCATAACTTTTATGGAGTCTTGGGGTCGGATTTGAGGTTACCTTTTCGTAGATATGCAGCCATTTCTTAGGACATTATCGTAGAAGGAGAATGGAATGTCGGTAAAATCATTATGGACCGCACCATGTCCAACAAGGTATGACTTTTCCTTTCAGATACATCAATCAGTTATTGCGTATCAGGAGGCGTCCATTATGAGAAAACCATTTAAGATGATCTAGAAACTTATTGCACAAGTATTTATTCCTTGATCTAATCCAAGAATCTTAATACTTTGCCAATTTGTTTCACTTCTGAATTCTTTGAACCTTTCAAATAATTCATACTTGTATTTCAGCAAATACACACATTCAACTCTTTGAATGATCATCTCCTTTTCTTATACTGGTTTGTTCAATTTGCAAAATATATTTTCACGTAAGTCAAGTACTCAAAATCCATTAAGTAATATTTCAGTTCTATAAAAACATTATTATTATAAATAGAACAACAATTGTTCTTAATTATAATTCCAAAAATTTTATTGTTCAACAACAAAATAGAAATAATGTTTCTAACGAGAACTGGAATACGATAACAACTTATTAACTTAATAGGTTTGCCTGTAGGCAATGTTAAACTATAAGTTTCTATGGCTAATGTAACAACCTTTGCTTCATTTCCCACACATAGGATTACTTATCTTTGTTTAGATTTCTACTTCTGCATGGTCCCTTCATAAATCTATATTTATGATAACCAAAATCGGTATCCAAAACCCAAGTAGAACCTTGACTTAAAGAAAAATTTATTTTAAATCATTAACAAATTTGTATTTGTAACTGAAACTTCACTAAGCTTCTTTGGTTAGACTCTGTAAGATGCTTCTCGTAGTTTCTTTCCGGTGTCCAGGCTTATTGCAGTGGAAGCAAACTCCTTTGCTATCCTTATCAGTTTTGTTCTTATTATCCTTTATTTTTGCCTTTCTATATACCTTCTTTGAATCGTTCTTCTTTTCAGAAGATCCTTTGGCCCCTACCAGTAAGACATAGTCTTTCTTGGTTGGAAAATGACTCTCAACATTTTTCAACATGTTAAGCAAATCAGCTAGGCTAATATCTAGCTTGTTCATATGAAAAATTCACAATAATTGTGAAAGGAGTCCGGGAGTGAGTGCAAGATCAAATCTTGGCTCAACTCTCCATCCATGACAAAACCCGTTGTCCTAATTGATCAATCAAATTGATCATCATTAGGACATGTGTCTGTACTGTAGTGCCTTCGGTCATTCTAAATCGGAAGAGCTCTTTAGATATCTGATATCTATTAGTCCTACTTTCCTCACCATCAACTACTTGATGTTCAGGAATATAGTAGGAGCATCCATAGTTTCATGCTGACGTTGAAGCTCGTTACTCATGGATGCGAGCATGATGCATTGAGCCAACTGTGCATCATCCTACCACTTTCTAAAATTAGAAATCTCTTCCTCAGAGGCATTGTCTGCAACCATTGCAGGGATAGGTGTATTAAGGACACAAGATAGCTTTCCAGCCATGAGAACTATTCTCAAATTTCTTAACTAATCCGTTTAATTCGGTCCGATTAATTAGCATCTAATATGCTTCGCAGTGATAGTAATTTAGACATTATAAAATTCTGTAAATGAATTTGTAATTAACAACATTTTAGCATACATTCTTTTATTAATTACCAAAATAAATTAGGTCTTATTTTAAATTTGTATCTCCCACTATTTTCATCAAACTATATTACCCTCACTTATATAGTTTGGTAAAATCAAATTTAAAGATTTACTAGTGAGAATAAGGATCCCATTTCAAATGTATATAACCTTGTGGTGACACAACCAACTATATATAAATAAATAAGTAGACAACTCTTGTCAATTACATCAACTATGAAACTCCTTGTATTTTGCCTCTAAGATCATAATGGTCAAATGTGTGCACATCCGAACTAAAATGATTTAAGTTAAGTCCAACCTAGCACTCCATATATTTTAAAAAGAAAAATATTATCCTTGTGGTGACACAACAAAACAATATTGTTCAATTTTCTTTATAAGCATCAAATGTGATAAAATTAACATCTTAAAGAATTAAGATAAGCCTTGTGGTGACACAACAGACTTATAATAATTAATTGATAATCTATTATTTTTATTATGCTAGAAGGTGACGTTCGATATTCCAAATATCTTTGAACGCTTAGGACTTAATATAAAAAATTTGAGGGGTTTTCATGTTATTATTTTTTCTCATCTTGTTTAGCACGCATGCACTTATATATATATAAAATAAGCGTCATATTAATTAACATGCGAAGCATGCTTGCATAATATATAATATATATAGTATAAGCATGCACATATAGAATACTATATTCTACCCGGATTGATTATGGACTTTTATTCTAGTTTGGTTCACTAGAGCCACTAAGTTATCCAAAAGGTCAAACCCTAGGGGTGCAAGAATTAATATGTAAATATAACTATTATATTTAAACCTGAACTCCATTACAAACGGGTCTTCAAGCGCTCCTTATTCCTTGATCTCCAATTCTTCAAAATTAATTCTAACTATTCTTATTATAAAACTATTTTAAAATAAATAGAAACCTTGATCAACAGTCAAGGGGAAGTACATAGGAGGGAGATAGAATTTACATTAAGAAAAAATTAGAGAAGACAAGGTACGCAGACCCCATTTAATAAAACTCATACATTCATGCATCCAACTAAAATAAAATTCAATCACATTGGTCAATAGTCCATAATCAATCCCATTTATTATCATACACATCACCATATACATCAATAAATAACATTCATCTCATGAATAATAAACATTCAATATATATATTGATATCATTTGATGGGCAAATTTAGTTAGCATAAAATCTAATTTTGAATCAAAATAAACTCCTTTATTTTAATCCAAATTTAAATCAAAATAAACCTCTTTTATTTTAATTATCCAATTTTGAATAAAATAAACTATTTTATTTTTAATAAAATTCTTTAATCAAAATAAACTCATTTATTTTAATTAATTATGGAATCCAATTCCAAGTAAAAAAAAAAAATCCTTTATTAAAGGAAACACGGATTCTTTTTTCTATTCACAAATAAACTCCTTTATTTAAGGAAATACGAATTCTATTTCCTATCCACAAATAAACTCCTTTATTTTGAATAATATGAAATCTTATTTCATATCTAAATAAACTCCTTTATTTAAGGAAACACGAAATTCAATTTCAACTCCAATTAGTTATCATGGAATCCAATTCCAACTCTAATTAGTTAGCGTGAAATTTAATTTTAAAATTAAAATAAACTTTTTATTTTAAAATTAAAATAAACTTTTTATTTTAAGATTAAAATTATTAAGAATATTATATTATATAATACAAGTAGATTATATATATATATATATAAAATAACCGTACTATATATATAATATAAATAGTAACCGGAAAAAAAAGCATACTTATTCACGCTACATTAACAAGATAGGAATCTTATAGTTATATATAATCATTACTTAACAAGTGACCAGGATGGTTATAATATCATATATATTGTGACGCCCCCAAAATAGGTATACATCATCTATTCTGAGTCGCCAAAAATATGGTACAGAATACAAATACAATATTAACTATACAACATGAGCTGTGAATTTTAATACAAATATTGTCTTCTAGACAGTATTAAAACTCAAAATAAGTCCTCAATATATTTATTAACACACTATTTCATAGAATAGTGAGGACTATTAATGCTATCGTCTGGACCGTCACTCCGTTCCCCGACTAGTCCCTGCTACGTTCTCATTTCTTAAAGAGAACAAAGAAAGTAAAAGGGTGAGCTCGACTAGCCCAGTAAGAAATATTATGACTAAGATAATGCAGAATAAATTATCATTAGCTTTCAACAATGTTAAACTGATAAAATACAATAGACATCAAGCCTAACTGCAGCGGAACAAGCAATCCATTAAAAGAGTCAAGTAAAGAATAAAATCTACTATCTTTTATGATTTAAAAAGGTTTTTCATCACTTTTATCGCTGAGACTCATCTTAATAAATAATCCACATCATCCCTGCACTACGGCCAAGGATATTCATTAGTATCACAACCACAAATTATCCATGCACTACGGCCAAGGATATTCGTGTATTCATCAATGGTCATGATCATGCCAACAACTGTCCATCAATGCACTACGGGCCAATGAGGACTTTTACCACATCATTTGTAATATTACAGTCATGATTATACCGATTAATCCCTGCTCATAATCAAACCAAGTCCATCTATGCACTATAGGCCACAGATGACTTTCAACATAATATAAACATGAGGATGATGACAATAACATAATAATTTAATAAAACAAGTTCAAAAATTAATTTATCTAGGAACTAATAACGTCCAAATTGTCAACATGATACCGCTTTGTGGAGTAAAAATTCAAGAATGCTCAGAAGAATATTTACATGAAAAGTTACTGGATGAAGAGCAAAATATCAATGATATTCTACTAATATCATGGAGTATAGAAGTCAAAACTTTAACCAACTGAGTATAATAAATAATAGAATAACAAAAGAAATCACCAGGCATGCGATAAACCTCATAGACAGGTTATTCCAACAGAATAATAAATAATGGAACCAGATCATGTGTAAACACATAGACATGATATTCCAACAGAATAATAATTAACGAAACTAGGTCATGCGTAAACGCACAGACAAGATGTTCCAACAGAATAATAAATAACGGAACCAGGTCATGCGTAAACGCACAGACAGGATGTTCCAACAGAATAATAATGAATGAAATAACAAAAGAATTTCACCATGTATGCAGTACTTCGCATAGACTGGTTATTCCAACACAATAATAAAGAATGGAATAACAGAAGAATTTCACCAAGTATAGGGTAGTCTCCGTAAACAAGTTATTCCAACAGAATAATAAAGAATGGAATAACAGAAGTTCTCTTCATGAATACAAAAGAAATAATACCCCTTACCTTAGAAGAAACTGGATATAGGAGTAGTGAAGTAGCAGAATACTTTTCTTCTTTCTCTCTATAGTTTCTCTCTCTAGAGTTTCAGTGAATTTGTAAGAAATAATGAAGGAGTAAGCTTCTATTTATAGGAGAATGAAAAAGCACTGTGTAAGGATTTTTCTCACGGAGTCAACAATTATGCAAATCACGGATGAAAACTTTGATAACCCAGGATGCCAATTTTCAAACCTCCAACCAATAAGAACAAACCAAGGAATTAAAATATATATATATATATATATATATATATATATCTATAAACCACACATGTTTAAAAAAAATAATCAACCACCCGTAAATTCCAAATTCCAAACCCCTTTCATTTTTTCTTCCACATGTGGGCCCAACGTGTTCCCTTCCCACCAACATGTCATCATCACAGGTGGGTCCTACCATATAATATATATACTGAAAAACTTTCTACTGATTATTTTTAAAAATGAGTAAATGGGGGGTCCATAAAATAAGCAAAACTTCCTAAAAATCACCTTAATAATTTCAACAACATATATCATCATTATTATAATTCACAATATTAATCGACCAGGTCGTTCCAAGGAAAGATGGGGCTTTCTAATAAGGATTTCTCCTTATTGGCGCGTAATTAGGTGACCAAACCTCTCCATGGCAAAACTTCTAGACATCGTTAATATTGCAAATAATAATATTAATAACTCTGTCATCTCAATTATTGATTTAATAATATATAAAATATCGACAATAATTGAATCAAATAACGTGAGATACTATGCAACAAGTACTGTAACAATAATTGAACAGAACTGAGTGACTTCTCATGTAAGCATCAATAATCAATACCGTGTGCTACTATGCAACTACGCGTATTACTGTACTTTTACTACCGGGTAGTTCAACAATTTTAACTATAAAACTTCCGCCATTATTTTCATAAAAATATTTTTGTCGTTTTCTTAATCTGACAATAATTCCATTGTGGGGTCCACCAATAATCGTGTAGTCGTACGAATATTCCCTGTTAAAACGAATATTCCCCGACCAATTGAATATTATATAACAATGTGCGTACTTTGCAACATTTATAAATATTACCCACAACTATAACATTATATCAAATTCATTCCATAATATTTAAAATAATATTTATAGAAAAATCATCTTTATTAAAAAGTTGGGGTCTTACAACCTCCCCTTCTTATGAAATTTTGCCCTCAAAATTAGGGTACGTACCTGGTATGTCGAAGAGGTAAGGATATCTTGATTTCATTTCAGATTCTAACTCCCATGTCATATCCTCAACATCGTGGTTTCTCCATAAAATTTGACTTGAGGTATAACCTTGGAGCATAGAATATGTTCCTTCTTATCCAAGATTTGAACAGGAACCTCTTCATACGTTAAATCTTTCTCTATTTCATCCGGTTCTAACTCAATAATGTGGTTCGGGTCTTCCACATATTTACGTAACATGGATATGTGAAAAACGTTATGAACACGAGATATACTTGGCAGTAAAGCGAGTCTATAAGCCACAGTTCCTACTCGATCGAGGATTAAAAATGGGCTAATGAATCGAGGATTGAGCTTTCCTCTCTTTCCAAATCTCGTAACTCCTTTCCATGGAGCAACACGTAACAACACATGATCTCCAATATCGAATTCCACGTTCTTTCGATGAAGATCAACATAACTCTTTTGTCGATCTTGTGCGGTTTTTATACGTTGTCGGATCGTTTGAATCTTTTCCGTAGTCATACGTACCAACCAACTCCGGTCCCAACAACATTGCTTCACCCACTTCATCCCAGCATACTGGAGAACGACACTTTCTTTCATACAATGCCTCAAATGGAGCCATACCAATACTTGCTTGATAACTATTGTTGTGGGAAAACTCCACTAATGATAAGAACTTATCCCAACTTCCCTTGAAGTCAAGGACACAGAGTCTTAATAAATCTTCCAGAGTTTGAATAGTCCTCTCTGATTGTCCGTCCGTCTGAGGATGATATGCCAAACTAAATCGTAAATCTGTGCCCATAGCTTTTTGCAAACTAACCCAAAATTGTGAAGTGAATTTTGAGTCTCGATCAAAAACTATGGATATTGGCATACCATGCAGTCTTACAATCTCGTTTATGTACATACGAGCAAGACGTTCAAGTGTATAAGTTTCTCGTATTGGTAAGAAATGAGCAGACTTGGTCAATCTATCAACAATGACCCAAATTGCATCTATGCCTTGAGAAACCTTGGGAAGACCAGTAACGAAATCCATGATAATGTGCTCCCACTTCCATTCTAGAATTTCAAGTGGTTGCAATGCTCCACCAAAATGTATGACGAAGATCACGATACATTTTGTTACTCCCAGGATGGATTGAAAATAGTGTGTTGTGCGCCTCCATCATAATTTTATACTTTAAATCAGGGTCATTAGGAACACAAAGTTTGGAGTTAACTCGAAGTATTCCTCCTTCATTGATTCTTGCTTCCGGCATAGCACCTTCTTGCACTTTCTTCCTTATATACATCGGGCCTGTGTCTATAGCTTGAGCAAACTTTAACTTTATCGATTAAAGTCAGTTCTACTCGTATATTCGCCATCATCACGTGGGTCCCTGGAATCTTTATCTCTATCTCTATCCTTAGCAAGTCATACAAAATGGGCCTTTGCGTTGACAATATCGCACTCTTACCCGCATATGATCTTCTACTTAATGCGTCAGCTACCACGTTCGCTTTTCTAGGATGTGGATGGTATGATCATAATCTTTCAATAGTTTAAGCCAACGTCGTTGTCGTATGTTTAGTTCCTTTTGAGTGAAGAAATATTTGAGGTTTTTATGATCCGTAAAGATCTCCACTTTCACCCCATACAAGTAATGCCTCCAAATTTTAAGTGCAAAGACAACAACTGCCAACTCTAGATCATGAGTAGGATAATTCCTCTCATATTCTTTGAGTTACCGTGAGGCATAGGCTATGACTTTCCCATGTTGCATGAGAACACATCCTAACCCTTTGCCCGAAGCATCACTGTTGATGACAAATCCCTCCGAGCCAGATGGTATTGTCAGAACAGGTGCTGAAATGAGTCTCCTCTTGAGTTCTTGAAAACTCTTCTCACATTCCTCATTCCAATCTTATTTTGTATCTTTTCGAGTTAGCTGAGTTAATGGAGTAGCGATTCAAGAAAACCCTTCTACGAATCTCCAATAATAACCAGCTAAGCCGAGAAAGCTACGTACTTCGGTCACTGATTTAAGTTGCTCCCAGCTTTGAATAGCTTCAATCTTTGCTAGGTCAATAGATTTTCCATGACTTAATACTACGTGCCCAAGGAATGCTACTTCCTCAAGCCAGAACTCATATTTCTTCAACTTAGCATAAAGCTTGTTTTCACGAAGCTTTTGGAGTATCAACCTCAAGTGTTGCTCATGATCTTCATGGCTTTTGGAATAAATAAGGATGTCATCAATAAAGACGACCACAAAGTGATCCAAATATTCCTTGAATACTCGGTTCATCATATCCATGAAGGCAGCAGGAGCATTAGTAAATCCAAAAGACATGACTAGGAATTTAAAATGCCCGTACCGAGTTCTGAGAGCCGTCTTTGGAATGTCATCGGTTCTAATATTCAATTGGTGATATCCGAAATGAAGATCAATCTTTGAAAAGAATTTGGCTCCTTGTAACTGGTCAAACAGGTCATCAATACGTGGCAATGGGTACCTATTTTTGATGGTGACATGATTCAACTCTCGATAATTAATACAAAGTCACATACTCCCATCTTTTTTTTCACGAATAGAATAGGAGCACCCCAAGGAGACATACTAGGATGAATGAAACCGATGTCTAACAATTCCTGCAGTTGGGTGTTTAACTCCTGAAGTTCAATAGTAGCCATTCGATATGGGGCTTTGGAAATAGGTTTTGTACCGGGTTCAAGGTCGATACAAAATTCAATTTCACGCTCTGGGGTAGGCCAGGAAGTTCTTCAGGGAATACATTAGGAAATTTATTAACAATAGAGATATCATTCAAAATTGACGTATTTTTGTTTAAATCACTGACATGAGCTAAGAAAGCTTGACATCCATTTTTCAATAAACGAATAACTTTATGGCTTGAGATGACAGTGATTGATTTAAATGGTTTAGTTGCTTGAATTCGCATAATAGGTTGGTTAGGAATATGAAAGCTAACAACCTTACGAAAACAATCAATTTTTGCATGATGAGTAGTTAACCAATCAATCCCTAGAATTACGTCAAATGCAAGTATTTTCAATGAAATAAGATCGACAGGTAATGTGAGGGTACCGTTTTGAACCAAATAATACTTATAAATAGTGGATGTAATAAAGGTTTTTCTCCCAATGGAGTTTCAACAGATAAGTCAAAGTCCAATTTCTCAAGAGTCAAATTTAAACCTTGAGCGCAAGTAGGAGAAATAAAAGAATGGGTAGAACCGGTATCAAATAAGGTATAAACTTTGCTAGAGTTTATGATAAGCTTACCCGTGATGACCTCGTTCGGGTTCCTTGCTTTTTGGGAGGTCATAACAAATGCTCTCCTTTGCACTACCAGCTTTGACTTTTCTGGGACGACCTTTGGTGCCTCCATCCTAGCTGAACTTGTCTTCGGTGAACGACAAAATCGGGCTAGGTGACCTTCTCTTCCACAATTATAACATGCTTTGGACGACATCGCACAGTTTGGACTGATGTGTCCCTCCCCTCCGCATTTGAAACATGTGATAGGTGGTCGTTCTCCTTCCTTAACAACGGGTGCTGGTGCTGACATCTTTCCATTATTGATGAATCTCCTCTTCTTGAAATGTCCATTCTTATTGTTTTGGCCCTGATTACCACTGAAGTGGTTACCATTTATGTCCTGTTGATTCCCTCCACATTTGTTGTCACCGCTTCGATGACTGCTTTCACTAGTATTATCATTTTTCCGGCTGCTCTCTTTTGGTTGGGTTAACTCATTATCGCGTTCCAATAATTGAGCTCTATTAACAACATCTGAATACAAACACAGTTTATGAGAGATAAGATATTGACGTATCTCGGGTTTCAAACTTCTTAGAAACATTCACGTCATTCTCTCCTCATTATCAACCAAATGAGACGCAAACCGGGACAACTCGGCAAACTTGGCTTCGTACTGCAACACGGTCATGTTGTTTTGTTCCAGCTTGATGAACTCTACCTCTTTTATATGACGAATACTTTCGAGAAAGTACTTGTTGTTGAACAATTCTTGGAACTTCTCCCAAGACATCTTCAGTGCCGTAGGTTGAGTACGCTTTACAGATTCCCACCAGTAATCCGCCTCTGCCCGCAACATGAAGTTGGCAAAGGGAACCTTTTGCTCCTCGGAGCATCCCAAGACATCAAATATCTTCTTGATATGCTTTATCCACGTCTCCGCCTTAAGTGGTTTTGGCTCTCCAAAAAACTCCGGTGGTCCCAGTTACTTAAACTACTTGGCGGTGACTGTCTGAGAGTTGCCAGTGTTTCCACCCGCATTTTGGATAGGAGCCGCTCTTGCCTGATGTTGCATGAATTGCATAAAGTCTCTGAAAATTCCATCGTTCATCATTTGGTCAATGTTGTTGTTTTCCTGAGGATTGTCGCCTTTCTGATGCACATTATCCTGATTATTGATCTATGGAGACTCAACGGTCTCCTGTGCTCCATTGATGTTCTCAACATTCTCGGATGTCATTTTCAAATACTGCCACAAAACAAAGGTTAATTAACATATCACATATTATCCCTATACTCTGACCGACCAATTAAATATCAAATAAACTTACGTAGGTCATACTAGCGAAGGAATTCCCCGTCTCTCCCCTCCTAGTTCTTGTCTCACATCATAGTCAGGGATCATATCCCTAAGCTTTGATACCAATTGTGACGCCCCCAAAATAGGTATACATCACATATTCCGAGTCGCCAAAAACATGGTACAGAATACAAATACAATCTTAACTATACAACATGAGCTGTGAGTTTTAATACAAATAGTGTCTTCTAGACAGTATTAAAACTCAAAATAAGTCCTCAATACATTTATTAACACACTATTTCATAGAATAGTGAGGACTATTAATGCTATCGTCTGGACCATCACTCCGTTCCCCGACTAGTCCCTGCTACGTTCTCATTTCCTAAAGAGAACAATGAAAGTAAAAGGGTGAGCTCGACTAGCCCAGTAAGAAATCTTATGACTAAGATAATGCAGAATAAATTATCATTAGCCTTCAACAATGTTAAACTGATAAAATATAATAGACATCAAGCTTAACTGCAGCGGAACAAGCAATCCATTAAAAGAGTCAGATAGAGAATAAAATCTACTATCTTTTATGATTTAAAAAGGTTTTTCATCACTTTTATCATTTGAGACTCAAATTTTAATAAATAATCCACATCATCCCTGCACTACGGCCAAGGATATTCATTAGTATCACAACCACAAATTATCCATGAACTACGGCCAAGGATATTCGTGTATTCATTAATGGTCATTATCATGCCAACAACTGTCCATCAATTCACTATGGGCCAATGAGGACTTTTACCACATCATTTGTAACATTACGGTCATGATTATACCGATTAATCCCTGCTCATAATCAAACCAAGACCATCTATGCACTACAGGCCACAGATGACTTTCAACATAATATAAACATGAGGATGATGACAATAACATAATAATTTAATAAATCAAGTTCAAAAATTAATTTATCCAGGAACTAATAACGTCCAAATTGTCAACATGATACCGCTTTGTGGAGTAAAAATTCAACAATGCTCAGAAGAATATTTACATGAAAAGATACTAGATGAAGCGCAAATATCAATGATATTCCACTAATATCATGGAGTATAGAAGTCAAAAAACTGAGTATAATAAAGAATGGAATAACAAAAGAAATCACCAGGCATGCGATAAACCTCATAGACAGGTTATTCCAACAGAATAATAAATAATGGAACCAGATCATGCGTAAACGCATGCATGTGATATTCCAACGGAATAATAAATAACGGAATCGGGTCATGCGTAGCGCTTACGAGACAAGATGTTTGAACAGAATAATAATGAATGGAATAACAAAAGAATTTCACCATGTATGCGGTACTTGGCATAGACAGGTTATTCCTACACAATAATAAAGAATGGAATAATGTAAGAATTTCACCAAGTATAGGGTAGTCGGCAGTATACAAAGTTATTCAAATGTAATAATAAAGAATGGAATAATGAAGTTCTCTTCATGAATACAAAAGAAATAATACCCCTTACCTTAGAAGAAACTGGATATAGGAGTAGTAGAATACTTTTCTTCTTTCTCTCTACAGTTTCTCTCTCTAGAGTTTTAGTGAATTTGTAAGAAATAATGAAGGAATGAGCTTCTATTTATAGGAGAATAGAAAAGCACTGTGTAAGGATTTTTCTCACGGACTCAACAATTATGCAAATCACGGATGAAAACTTTGATAACCCAGGATGCCAATTTTCAAACCTCCAACCAATAAGAACAAAGCAGAGTTCAAATACACACACACACACACACACACACACACACACACACACATATATATATATATATATATATATATATATATATATATATATAAACCACGCATGTTTAAAAAAAACAATCAACCACCCGTAAATTCCAAAATCCAAACCCCTTACATTTTTTCTTCCACATGTGGGCCCCACGTGTTCCCCTCCCACCAACATGTCATCATCACAGGTGGGTCCTACCATATAATATATATACTAAATAACTTTTTACTGATTATTTTAAAAAATGGGTAAATGGGGGGTCCATAACATAAGCTAAACTTCATAAAAATCACCTTAATAATTTTAACAACATATATCATCATTATTATAATTCACAATATTAATTGACCAGGTCGTTCCTAGGAAAGAGGGGGCTTTTCAATAAGGATTTCTCCCTATTTCCGCGCAATTAGGTGACCAAACCTCTCATTGGCAGAACTTCTAGACATCTTTAATATTGCAAATAATAATATTAATAACTCTGTCATCTCAATTATTGATTTAATAATATATAAAATGTCGACAATAATTGAATCAAATAACGTGAGATACTATGCAACAAGTACTGTAACAATAATTGAACACAATTGAGTGGCTTCTCACGTAAGCATCAATAATTAATACCGTGTGCTACTATGCAACCACACGTATTACTGTACTTTTACTACCAAGTAGTTCAACAGTTTTAACTGTAAAACTTTCGTCGTTATTTTCATAAAAATAATTTTGTCATTTTCTCAATCCGACAATAATTCCGATGTGGGGTCCACCAATGATTGTGCCGTCGTATGAATATTCCCTGCAAAAACGAATATTCCCCGACCAATCGAATATTATATAACAACGTGCGTACTTTGCAAAATTTATAAATATTACCCACAACTATAACATTATATCACATTCATTGCATAATATTTAAAATGATATTTATAAAAAAATCATCTTTATTAAAAAGTTGGGGTCTTACATATATAATAACGAAAAAATAATTATATATAACTTAATAATTTCATACCACTGTTTCATCCAACGTGAATCCCTTATCAAGATTCCCTTGATATATATATATATATATATATATATATATATATATAAAGCGGTATTCCCTTGATTATTCCCTTGTAATTCATCAACAGGAAGCTGTCATTAATTGATTATTTCCGTTTTTTTAAATAAATTTTATACAACAAAATTATGCTCAATTAAATTGTTCTAAACACATATCAACATACATATCAATTAAAACAATTAATAATTTGCATAAATGTTTGGCTTTGATACTACTGTTAGGTTTGTAATATTCATGAACACAATCAAATTGCATAAAATAAGCGAAAACTTGGAAAATCAGAGTTTAAAAATTTTACAAACCATATACTGTGACACCCCCAAACCCAGGTACTTCATTCCCACGGGATTTGGTGCTTACTAAATCAAACATTCATATCTAACTACCCATCACAATAAAACATGATAAATAAAACCTTTCCCATTAAAGGGTTACATAATAAAAATCTCCCAAGTTGTCTAACCTTTAAATACAATCATTCAAATGTGGAAAATTAATAAACTTCATTACAACCATTCAATTAAAATCTGAAAATCAAATATCAACATATTACAAGTCTTCAATACTTGTTCATCTTTCCTTTTCCCTTACTGATGCTAGGCACATCAACCTTCTCATCTTTAACTGTAATAGTTATATAAGCAAGAGTGAGCAAACAAAGCTCACTTGAAACAACAATAAATGAAAAATCTTTACAACAACAATCAAAGAAGAGGCTCGATAGAATTAAACAATATGATTTATCAACATTCTAAAGTATATAACCGAGGGTCCTAAGACCAGAACTATGTCCATAGTTATAAGTAATTTTTAACTTAAACTTTAATGCTTATAAGACTATAGGACTCCTCATACTTAGGGATCAACCTTCGCACAATGTATTGTGTACAAACATTTCAACGCTAAATGTAAGTTACCCCTAATAATAGGGTTGTTCATCTCAGTATTTAGAGTACAAGTCCGCACCAAAGTGAGTTTGGTTTGGATACATTTCAGGGTAATTTGAAATTCAACGAACATCAACTAAGGATTAGTTGAATAAAACCAATAACATCATACTATAGAATAATCGTAATTGAATCAACATGGTAAATTAAAGTCATGCTTTAGGAATAATCTAATAGAATACAACTTGAATAACTATAACACACCTTGCTTGAATAATGTTAAGCCAAGGTTATTTAAAATCGAATACTAAGCATGCGTAGCAATTTGAACGATAAAACTGTTCAACATTAGTATGTATAATTGTGCATGCTAAACAATAAGTTAAATATAAGAATAACTTGTTCAACATAAAAATCAAAGTTTAGAAAGCTTGTATCATTTATAAGGTAATCGAATTTGAAACGATAATTGGTTCAACAAGATAATGGATTAGAGAACTTGCCTTGCTCATAGGCTAAACCAAACAATTCGAATCTCAATACCCTATATATATATATATATATATATATATCATCATGACATAGTTAGTCACTACCACTTTACAAACATAACTAAGTAAATTCATCATGTAGGTTTGATTATTTAATCACATAATCAAGTTATAACACAAGTTAATCGTTAATAACATGTTCATTCTAGATATAGAAATATTAAATTCATAACTTAACAGTCCTATTATCAACACATAACCATTCCTTTAGACTTTGAGTACAAAATTAACACTGTCATACCATTTTGCTAACTCACGCCGCCTTTATGATGATGGCATTGCGGTAGCGACAAATAAGCTCTGTAATACAGCATACAAAAAAATGAATCTGTCAAATATAGCCCATACTAAACTCAATAGATCTTCTACAGACAACTTCTAAGAACATGAATGAACAAAAGCCAATTTTGGCCTACAAGCTACTTTCTAACAGTCTAATTAGTATGTAATTCATACAGAGACCTCATATAAAAATAATTCAAAGACTCTTAACATGTTTCTACCCATAAAGCAACATAAATAACAAATTTAAAACATCTAATTTCACTGTTTTTTTTATAAAAACTCATTTTTTTTTATGTTTTTCATGAAAATAAACACTTTAAATTTGTTTTTCAACTAAAACAGTTAATTCAAAGCACTTTATCAATGTTTATACATACTCTATCAAATTCAATGGTCAATTTATCAACTAAACAACTAATAAACCCTTAATTTCTACCTTTAACTAAATCATACTCATTCACATAAACTCCACATTCATAACATCAATTCCTTGACTATAACTTATGAAAATAGTTTTACAACACTAGTTTATCATATAAAGCCACATACATAACAAATAATTCAATTTCTACAAAGCTTTTATTGAGAAAAATTGGGAAAGAGAATACAACTATAACTTTGAAAAGAACAATAATAATAGAGTTTAGATGATACCTTGTTTGAAGAAGATGATGGCCAACCCTTTTGATTCTCAAGCTTCTTCTTCTCTCCAATTCCCTAGCCTTTCTTCCTCTCTTCTTTTCTCTCTGTAAACTCTCCTCCTCTCTATTCTAATTCTACGTCTTAGAAATATAACGTATAATAATAATATAGATTAATTATATAATATAAATACTAACTTAACTGACATCAGTTATGTTTTATTTGAAAATCAAAAGCCATAAGGCTTGTTTGGCTAACCACTAAAAAAATAATCAATTAATCCTTATGCCTTGTTTGGTAAAACTCAATTAGAATAAAGACTTAATAGACATTAGGCCTTGTTTGGCAAAACTGAATTAAACTCCTTTAAGTTATTTTAATAACTCCTTTATAAAAGGTTATTTGTCACACTTTTATTTAATTACTCTAACACATAAATCAATACCACAAAATTATAATTTTCTATATAATTATAACTTTATTTAATCAACTAACACATCCTTTTAATTACAAATTCAAATAAAAAGAATAATAATTCAATTAATCAAAACTCTCTAACTTAATAATTAAATTAAATTAGAATATAATAATTAATTTCCTTAATTATTTATTTAACAAATAATTAACCAAATCGAATCAAATTTGAAAAATTACAAATTCAACCATAAACACATCCATTAAATACTTATATAATTCAACAAATATTTAATATAACAATTAAAAATTCTGGAATGTTACATCATTCCCTCCTTACAAGGATTCTGTCCTTAGAATCACAACTCAAACAACTCATTCGTCACATTCTCCCCTACTTACAAAGATTCTGTCCCCAGAATCGAAGACACAGATTAAAAAAATAACTCATGGTAATTCTTCATCATTTCAGCTTCGAGTTCCCACGTAGCCTCTTCGACATTGTGGTTCCTCCATATTACCTTCACAGAAGGTATCACTTTATTTTTGAGCACTTGTTCTTTCTTGTCAACTATCTGGATAGGAACCTCTTCATAGGACAAGTCTTTCTCAAACTGCAATGGCTCGTACTCGATTATGTGCTTGTAATCAGATTTATATGGTCGTAACACCGAAACGTGAAAAACATTATGAATGTTTTGCAATTCTGGAGGTAGAGCTACCTCGTAAGCCACCTCTTCAACTTTTCGTAGTACTTCGAAGGGTCCAATAAATCTCGGGCTTAGTTTCCCCTTTTTACCAAATCAAATTTTTCCCTTCCAAGGAGAAACTTTTAGGAAAACATAATTTCGTACATCTAATGCGCGATCTTGTCTATGTTGATCAACATATTTCTTTTGCCTGTCTTGAGCAGCTATCAATCTTGTCCTGATGAGTTTGATAACCTCAGTAGTTTGTTGTACAAATTCTGGTCCTAACAGTTGACGTTCACCGACTTCATCCCAGCACAGTGGAGTTTTGCACCTCCTGCCGTATAATGCTTCGTAAGGCGGTATGCTGATGCTTACGTGGTAACTATTATTGTAGGCAAATTCCACCAACGGTAATTGTTCATCCCAGCTTCCTTTGAAATCCATGACGCATGCTCTCAGCATATCTTCCAATGTTTGAATCGTTCGTTCGCTTTGGCCATCTGTTTGCTGATGATATGTCGTACTCATTCGCAACTGTGTTCCCATACATTCTTGTAGTCTCTTCCAGAAGTTTGATGTGAACCTCGAATCTCTATCTGACACAATTGAAATTGGAACTCCATGTCTCGTTAAGATCTCTTTAACATATAACTTTGTCAGCTGATCAAGATTGAATCTAATCATTTTTGGCAAAAAGTGTGCATATTTTGTCAACCTGTCCACTATCACCCATATCGCATCATATCCTTTCTGAGTCGTTGGGAGACCTACCACAAAATCTATTATAATATGTTCCCATTTCCATTCCGATATCTCTAATGGTTGAAGTAATTCGCTTGGCCTTGACTCTCTGACATGTTAAGCACTTTGCAACGCATTCTGCAACGTCTCTTTTCATATTTGGCCACCAAAAATGTCGTCATAAATCTTAATACATCTTTGTACTTCCTGGATGAATTGAATATCTCGAGCTATGAGCTTCTGTCAAGATGTCATCTTTAATATCTGGTACTGCTCGAACCCAGATTCGTCCCTCGAATCTCAGCATTCCATCGGTATCAACCTTGTAATTCACTTCTTTTCCCTCGATCACACTTTTTCTTAATTTTCTGCTTTCCTCATCCTGCAGTTGAGTGTTCTTCACTTTGTCCACCAAAGTTGGACTGGCTTCCATCTGCTATAACTTCTCATCAGATTCTTTTGGAAATTTGATTTCCAACTCTAACCTTGACATTGTTGAAATAAGCTCCTCCTTATCAGTTAACAACATCAATTTTTCCCTGCCTTTCCTAATCAAGGCATCTGCAACCACGTTTGCTTTGCCTAGATGATAAAAGATCTCATAATCATAATCCTTTATCAATTCCATCCATCTCCTTTGACACATGTTCAGGTATTTCTGAGTGAAAATGTACTTCAGACTCTTATGGTCTGTGTAAATCTCACATTTCTCTCCATAGAGATAGTGTCTCCATATTTTTAAAGCAAACACAACCGCCGCCAACTCTAAATCATGAGTCGGATACCCTTTTTCGTAGTCCTTCAATTGCCTTGATGCATACGCGATGACTTTTTTCATTACGCATAAGGACACATCCTAATCCTTTGTGTGAAGCATCACATACACCACAAAATTTCCTGTATTTCTGGTAATGACAACACAGGTGCCATACTTAGCTTCTTTTTCAATTCCTGGAAACTTCCTTCACACTTCTCCGTCCAAAAAATTTTTACAGATTTTCTCGTCAAATTTGTCAACGGAGTGGCAATCTTGGAGAAATCCTGGACAAACCGTCTGTAATACCATGCCAATCCCAAGAAACTTCTTACTTCTGATGGAGTTCTTGGTTGTTCCCAATTTATCACAGCTTCTACCTTTGATAGATCCACTAAAATTCTTTCCTTGTCAATTACGTGCCCAAGAAATTGTATACGTTCCAACCAAAATTCACATTTACAGAATTTTGCGTATAACTTTTCCTTTCTTAGTGTCTCCAGCATTAGACGTAAGTGTTCCACTTGTTCTTCTTGAGTTCTAGAGTACACCAGAATATCGCCAATAAACACCACCACAAACTTGTCTAAAAATGGTTTTAACACCCTGTTCATCAAATCCATGAACGCTGCAGGGGCGTTTGTCAAACCAAAAGACATCACCAAAAATTTGTAATGTCCATACCGAGTTTGGAATGCCGTTTTCGGTACATCCTCCTTCCATACTTTCAGTTGGTGATACCCACTTCTCAAATCTATTTTTGAGAAATACCTAGCACCCTTCAACTAGTCAAACAAATCATCTATTCTCGGTAATGGATATTTATTCTTAACAACGACTTTGTTTAACTCCCTATAATGAATGCAAAGTCGCATTGACCCATCCTTCTTCTTTACGAATAACACCGGTGCTCCCCCACGGTGACACACAATTTCACTGTTTTTTATAAAAACTCATTTTTTTATGTTTTTCATGAAAATAAACACTGTGAATTTGTTTTTCAACCAAAACAGTTAATTCAAAGCACTTTATCAATGTTTATACATACTCTATCAAATTCAATGGTCAATTTATCAACTAAACAACTAATAAACCCTTAATTTCTACCTTAAACTAAACCATACTCATTCACATAAACTCCACATTCATAACATCAATTCATTGACTATAACTTATGAAAATAGTTTTACAACACTAGTTTATCATATAAAGCCACATACATAACAAATAATTCAATTTCTACAAAGCTTTTATGGAAAAAAATTGGGAGAGAGAATACAACTATAACTTTGAAAAGAACAACAATAATAAAGTTTAGATGATGCCTTATTTGAAGAAGATGATGGCCAACCCTTTTGATTCTCAAGCTTCTTCTTCTCTGCAATTCCCTAGCCTTTCTTCCTCTCTTCTTTTCTCTCTGTAAACTCTCTTCTCCTCTCTATTCTAATTCTACGTCTTAGAAATATAACGTATAATAATAATATAGATTAATTATATAATATAAATACTAACTTAACTGACATCAGTTATGTTTTATTTGAAAATTAAAAGCCATAAGGCTTGTTTGGCTAACCACTAAAAAAATAATCAATTAATCCTTATGCCTTGTTTGGTAAAACTCAATTAGAATAAAGACTTAATAGACATTAGGCCTTGTTTGGCAAAACTGAATTAAACTCCTTTAAGTTATTTTAATAACTCCTTTATGAAAGGTTATTTGTCACACTTTTATTTAATTAAATTAATTCTAATAATAATTTATTAAATTACTTTAACACGTAAATCAATACCACAAAATTATAATTTTCTATATAATTATAACTTTATTTAATCAACTAACATTTCCTTTTAATTACAAATTCAAATAAAAGAATAATAATTCAATTAATCAAAACTCTCTAACTTAATAATTAAATTAAATTAGCATATAATAATTAATTTCCTTAATTATTTATTTAACAAATAATTAACCAAATCGTATCAAATTTGAAAAATTACAAATTCAACCATAAACACATCCATTAAATACTTATATAATTTAACAAATATTTAATATAACAATTAAAAATTCTAGAATGTTACATATACCCGGATCATCCTTAATGCACAATTATTAATTAAACGAAAAAATAAAGAATAAGAATAATACCCTTGAAGATTCGAGCTCCCTCAGGTACGAGTTCACCTCCAAATCCTTTCGCGTTCAACTTGAATCCACCGGGTTTGGTTCCTTCCTTTGATCAACGTTAGCCACCCTAGTGTTTGGCCTCTAGAGGTGATCCACCAAGGAAGAAGAAATATTCAAGAAGAAGGGTAGTTGACTAAACCCTAGTTTTCCATCTCTATAGAAAAAGAATGTACTCTTCAACAATTGGAATCATGTATATCTGATATCTGATATAAGACTCCTCTTATAAAAATATCAAGTAACCCTATTTAATTAAAATAAAGTATTATTTATTTAATTAAATTCATTTAATTAATTGGGCTCCCTAATCTTATTAGGGATAATTAATTAAACTCCTATAACTAATTTTGCCTCCTAATCCTACTAGGAATAAATGAGAGTACTTATATTAAATTAATTCCTAAACTCTTTTAGAAATTAAAATAATAATAATTGTAATAATATTAATAAGACTCCTCTTATTAATTTATATTTAATATTTTAAAATATTAAATAATAAATATTAAGTTATTTAATTTATTCTATCACCATAGATTAAATTAAATATACTTCACATATTATTATGATTATGTCATTAACTTCTTAAATAATTATTCTTCCTTTTATGGTGTGACCCTTTAGGTTCTCCATATTAAACCGGATGTGAATAAATCAATTAGAATAATTCTAATCTTATTTAAATAAATAAATTAAACTATTAATTTATTTATATAAATAATATTTATTCTACAATAGGGATAAGCCTCCATAGCGATCAACGACTTTCCAGATAATATAGATTTCAACATTAATCATAAAAGAACCATTGAGTAAATAGTTACCGTACAATTCAATCCTTCCACCATACAATGTCCCAATTAAATATAAGACATGGAATTACAGTCAAGTCTTATTTTATTTAATTATATGTATTTCGATCCTTAAATTCACAACAGCAAATAATGCAAATTAGAAACTCCTTTCTAATTTCATTCTGCCTTGGCCAAGGACTACTGGGTTGTCATTTATCGAATCACATAGGACATTTCTCTTCTTTTACTAGAAGTGGTAGATTATTTATTGATCATATATTATCTCCATGTACAATTTATTATACCCAAGCATACCCTTTGATATACCCTAAGGGTCTTAAGGAATAAGTCAAAGTATAACTCATCATACACAAGATACTATGATGATCTCAAGTCCAAGGATCACTTGTACTACTATCACTACATGAATTCCTATTGACAGGCAAGTAAAACTCCATTAGGTATTCCTTAGCGAGCCACATTCAGTGAACTTATTCTCTAATAAGCACCTATATACTTGCTTTAGTGTCTCCACACAAATGATCATGAGATCTATCCGGATTCACTAATCCCCAATTTAGTAATCCAACGATTGGGAACTATTTTAGTTTTAAGCTTTCTAAAATTTAGATCTCATTAGAATGATTATCATCATTATTCTAAAAGCATTGCTTAAAACTATGGGTTTATCACATATTATAAAACATCATCATGTAGATAATTAAAAGCCTTTAATAAATTAATACTTTTTATTAATAAATGAATAAGATTGTTACAAAGTATATGCTTTATCATCAAACATGATTGGCTTGTGTGCATACTACTTTTAGAATCCTCCCGATTAATAATCATCCTAGGTTCTAGAACAATTAATGAACATATAACACAGAATATTATTAATAAAATTTCTTTTTATTAATAACTAATTCTTTAAATCTTAAATTTTAGACAATCCAATTTTTTGGGTTGTCACATTTTAATTGCTCAACTCTTGGGGAAAGTGTAAGGAAAGATAAAGAACATATTGTTCACCTAAAGTAACACTTAATCAAGTGACTTAAACTTTTTGTAAAGGTTGAACGGAAAGATTGAAAGAGATTAAAAGACAAAGAATGTGAACGCAACGCTGTTACGATTAACGATCGATCTTAGCATATAACGAATTGTATGGATTCGAAATTAAGAATGAGTAATGAATGTAGGGTTCATGTAATGAATAACGAAAGAAGTAAGTAAGATATGAATTATCAAGAAAGTCATAACGAACGGTAATAAGATTAATGAAAGTCGAATGTGAGTCGAATGGAGAATATTAGAATGAAATGTAAGTGCTAAACACTTTAACCGATGTGAAGGTTGGGTGAACATGAATATTAAACAGACAGAACCTACACCCCGTGTATGGTTTGCTCGTAGGGTAATGAAGACCAATGATTAAACCTGTGAATAGTGAAGAACTGAATTAAAGACAATGACATATAACGTAAAGAAGCTGAGTTAATGATTAAATTGGATGATGTTCCGAATCGAATCAACCGGACGTTGTCAGATAAGAATAAGTAACGTAAAATGCTTAATGCTATGAATGCGTAGAATGAATATGGAATGACTGTTCAAAGTATACAAATGATTGTATAACTTAGACGATAAAGAATGAATCCTGAGGTATGGCATTTAATTGCCAGAAAGTCATAAGAAATAAGAAATTGACTTAACGAACATTATAGTTTAATGGTTCGGATAAGTTAAGATAAGTTTAGGTTGTGGTGCAATCCTAATATTTGATGGTTGACATATGGGAGCTGGGCTAAACAATTCCTTCATAAAGCGAAGGTATATACGAAACTGGAAACCAATCTAACTCACTGTGAAAGACAGTGTGGATGAGATGGGAACTTGTTTGTTAGTTGTTTGTGGGAAACCACTTAGAGTACCATATGGACTACTAGCAGAGACACGATGTGTGCTGAGTCTTATAAGAGTTATAAGAAGAAGATAAGAATGTAAGTCATCAAAGATGATGATCGTATGAGTTAAGACATCTCCATATGTTATGAAGCCGTAAAGCGGTAAAGGAAGTTGTCGCATAAACTTAGATTGCAAGAACACGAATTCTAAGAAGTAAAGTTAATCTTAAACCAATGCATAAGTCAAGTATATGACTAATTGGTGTATGTGTTATTTCCTTATGTGCTATATAGGAATTGGAATGAGCAGTTTAGCGTAAACTTTAAGCTGTAGCTGTACACCGATATGTTTTAGAAATTGATCTGGACTTATATAATTTAACTAGATAAATGTTTGTTTGTGAATCAATGATTGTTAAACTTATGTGACAATGTGATTAGGTTATGTGTTGACTATAAATAACAGTACTATGTGATATGATATATTATTCTAATCGAACGAATGATCTTATTAATGATAGGTTTCGGTATAAAAGATAAAACTAAGTTACGTTATTGTAAGCAGTAGCTCAGGCAAGTAGCCTACCTTTGCATTTACTTTATGGAATGGACATGAGTTTGAATATTTCAGAATTTTATTATTATTGTGCCAGATATTTATTCTGTTCATTAATTTCTAAATATAGTTATACAAGTGTCCTCACTTGGATAATCATTGTGTTTAATCACATGTTGATACATACTTATTTATTTCCAGTATGTATATGATGACTTAAAAGTCGTCTAAGCTATTTGATTCAGCTAGACATAAACTTAAAAATATTTTTGAACAAGATAGAACTTTATTTTATCCAACTAGATTGTTTTGGTTCAGATTCCCGACTAAGTATGAATATCCTGAACATGGGAAAACTTTTGCGTACCTAAGGTGGATAAGATGAATGATAATATCATTTTTGCATGTAGTATTGATCAATACAAGGCATAACGGACTGATCACCCCCCGTGCCTATAAGTTATAACGGTCTGCGGATCAATTTCTGTATACCTTTTTGAAAATAGAAAACAATGTTCATATTCCGTTGACTGATCTCCATTTAAAGTGAATACGTAGTTTCAAAATTTTAATATAGATTGGATATGTTGTTATTATTGGTTCAGCTTGCTTCACAACAATTGATTCGTTATAGAAGTATCATACAAAGAAAACATTTAATCCTTTCAACTAATGTTTATTGTTGCTATTACTTATTGGGCAATCAAATGCTCATTCTTGCTTTAAATTTAAATGTTTTTAGCTAAGTATGATCAACCCGAAGGTTCAGGCAAGAACAAGGGGAAAGGAAAGCTATTCGAATGAGTTTTATAATATTCTGTGTAATAGTTAAAGTTTATTAAGACAATGATATTTATTATCTTTGATGTAATGAATGTTTAAAGGTCGCGTACCTGGGATTTAGACTCTGATTTATGTAAATTAAGTTTGGTATCTATTTTATTGTTATTATTATTAGTATTATTCTTCTCATAGAAATGGTTCTGTGAAGCATTGAGTTTGGGTTTTAAATACCTGAATTTTGGGGCGTCACAGAGGAATTTGCTGAGAGTTGGTGATTTCACTCATGAATCCCACTCCCCATCCACTTACTAGCTCTATATTGGTTGATTTTGAGATGAATATAGAGCAGGCTAGCTAGTATTTCATGGGAAGTATGAAGTGGGCTCTTATTATGGGACAAGAGAAAATCTCAGCAATTGCAAATGAAATGCCACACTTGGGTTATACCATATATACACATAATATATACTTTGGTTATATAATATGTTTACACAATTTATTTAATATAATATAGGTTATAATGACTTAAAGGGCATACAATGTATTTCTAATTACAATGTATCAAGTAGTGTACATACATATAACCCATGTACATTTTCTCTTACCACCGAATATAATTGTGTATTGCTCATTATTTATTACCATATCTGTTATCATTATAATCATAATAACTTAATGAAATCATTATTAATTAACAATTGATCTTATTATATGTCAATAGGGTATACATGAATGTTTACCCATACACTTCATGTCACACAAACAATATTATTATGCAATCCACATAAATGCAATAACTCTTACTATATAGTCTGTATATAATATTAATTAATGTGTCACCTTGTACTATATAAAATATATAGTTAACTACCATATATATTGCATGCTTGCACAAATTAATCAAGTAAATATATATAATTATTTTATAAATTATTAATCTCTTACACATTAATTATTATTTATTCATAATAATTATTAATCAACACATTATCAATTAATTACCCATAATTGCAATTAATCAATATGTTCAAATTCCGCCACTATATTTAAATAAATTGAATATTTAATTATTAATAATCCTATCAATTCTTTGATATCAAACTCTTAGGGTTAGTCCACTTATTTAAATACTTTTAGTGACTCCCTTTAATAATTTCATAAATTCACATAACCACATAAGGTTTAAATAGACTCACAAAACTAACTCATTAAAAATTAAATCACATATTTATTTAATAAGGAGTTTAAAATTCACGGTCATTACACTCACACTTGCTTTAAATGAAAAACATTTTTAGCGTACGAGTAGAAGAACTTAAGGATCCCGTAAAAAATAAAGTTGATCGGTATCTAGAAGAAGTGCCCTTCATTAGATGATTAAGCATGAAGATCAAGCGAAGACTTGTAATGTAGAATAGTTTAATTAAACTATAGACTAATTTCATGAACTGTTATGTATCCTTGGTGGCAGATGAAATTCACTCGTGTTAGATGTAAAGAATAATGTAATTATCATTATTTGTAATGAACAAGGTTATAAGGTATTAAAACCTGAGAATTGAGAATGTATGTTGTTATATTTCACTATATAATGATGTATGTTTGAAAGAATGATGTACTCGTGATGCACAGAATCCAAGTGTGAAGATAGATCGGATTTCGGGGCATGACATATGACGTCATAAAACATTTTGATGTATTGTGAAAGAATTTAAAGAAGTAGTCGATGTCAATTTATTTTACTAGACGAATGTTTCAAGTTGATGTCCAATTAATTTGTATGGTCTAAGCTATTTGATATTGATAAGACAAATGGTATGTCATGTCATAAGAAAATCGAGCTTTCTTTAAAGAGTTATGCCGAACCAAATTGTTTTGATGCGGAATCTAATGATTAAGTCTGAGGTGAACATACCCTAAAATGGGGTTATACGATGGGTTGATCGCCTACGTATGGAAGATGTACTTTGCTTTCTTAATGACTATAAACTGACCATGATAGAAGGGTTTACGGTGAAATGCTGTTAAACCTAGTAAGAGTTCAAGGTCGATTTGTCCTCTCAGCAAAAGTATGAAATGTTTTAAAGGAATTCTAATGTTCCTCGTTGTTCATTCTACTTTATAATTCTTGATATGTTATGAAGGTGAGGGAATGTTTGAAAGAGAAGAACTTCTTTGAAGAGCAGTTCAGAAGAAGAGTAAGCTAAAATTTCGAGGACGAAACTATGTGAAGAAGGGGTGAATGTGATAACCCGGGTATGGGTGTGGTTTTAAGAAATTCCAAGGATGGAATTTTTATAAGGAGGGAAGAATGTGACAACCCGGAAAATTAAATTTTCCAGAATTTAAGTTTTAAGAATTAGTTCTTAATAAAATATATTTTTATTAATAATATTCGGTGCTATGTGTTTATTAATCGTTCTAGAACCTAGGATGATTATAAAATGGGAGGATTTTGGCTACGAGCTAGACTGAACGAGTAAGAATTTTCAAGACGAAAATAAAAAAAATTCGGGAACAAAAATATTTTTGGGGAAAAAGATGAAATAGGCAATATTCACCCGACGAAACCCTAAGGGTTAGGGTTTGAATAACCTAAGCCTATCCGAGAGTTTGATATGTCAAAATGGCATTCTGTAAAAAGATTTGACGATAATATATCGTGTTTAAAGCGTATCTTTCCTTTCCAGGGAGATACCTTTAGAAACACGTAAGAGCCTACTTCAAACTCCCTATTTTCTCGATGCGAATCCACATACTTTTTCTGTCTGTCTTGAGCTACTACGAGACATATTCGTATTAACTTCACTACATTCGATGTTTGCTGAACCAATTTTGGCCATAGCATTCGGCGTTCTCCCACTTCGTCCCAACACAATGGTGTTCTGCACTTTCTTCCGTACAAAGCTTCATACGGCGTTATACCTATGCTTGCATGATAACTGTTATTATACTCAAACTCTACCATTGGTAGATGATCATCCCAACTACCCTTGAAATCCATGATGCAAGATCTTAACATATCTTCTAACGTCTGAATTGTTCACTAGCTCTGTCCATCAGTTTGTGGATGATACGCCGTACTCAGCTTCAACTGCGTTCCCAACTGCTCTTGCAGACTTCTCCAAAAGTTTGACGTGAATCATGGATCACGATCTGACACAATCAAAACTAGTACTCCATGTCTAGAAATTATTTCCTTAACATAAAGTTTAGATAACTGGTCCAAGTTATACTTGACCCTAATTGGCAAGAAGTGAGCCGACTTTGTCAACTGGTCCACTATTACCCAAATCACATCTTACCATTTCGTTGTATTCAGAAGTCCCACCACAAAATCTATCGTGATATGCTCCCACTTCCACTCTGGAATCTCCCATGACTGTAATAAGCCACTTGGTCGTTGATGCTCGACCTTAACTTTCTGACAAGTCAAGCACCTACTCACATACTCTGCTATCTCTCTCTTTATGTCCGGCCACCAAAAACTCTATCGAAGGTCTTGATACATCTTAGTACTACCAGGATGAATCGAGAACCTCGAACTATGAGCCTCTTGTAATACTTGCTTCTTTAATTCCATCTAATTCGGAAACCAAATTCTTCCTTCAAATCTCAATAACCCCTCATTATCAAGACTGTACTTTAAATCTTTTTCATTAGTTAACCGCTTCTTTATTTGGTCACAGTCATCAGTTTTGAGCTGCACCTCCTTGACTCTCTCTACGATAGTAGATTGAATCTCTGTCATATTTCTCAGTCCACATATATTTCACCGTCTTCCTTATCAAGTTAGTCAACGGAGTAGCTATCTTTGAAAAATCTTGGATGAATCTCCGGTAGTATCCCGCTAACCCTAGGAAACTTTGCACCTCAGTCGGCATTTTTAGTTGTTCCCAATTCATCACGGCTTCCACCTTCATTGGATCTATTGAAATCCCCTCATGGTCAATGACATGACCTAAAAACTGTTCCTTTTCCAGCCAAAATTCACACTTAGTGAACTTCGCATATAAATTCTCCTTCCTCAGTGTCTCCAACACTATCCTTAGGTGTTTAGAATGATCTTCTGACGTCTTAGAATAGACTAGAATATCATCAATAAACACCACGATGAACTTGCCTAAATGCAGCTGGTGCACTAGTCAACCAAAATGACATCACCAGAAACTCGTAATGACTATAACGAGTCCTAAATGCCGTCTTTGGTACATCCTCCTTTTTAACCTCAAATGATGATAACCCGTCCTCAAATCTATTTTAGAAAATTACATGCAAGTCTAGGTGATCAACCTATAGTACTCTACGTTGATCAACACTACATTCTTTAAACGTATGTACGTTTAAGTTGTGGCAACCTCACGTGCCTGTCGTTTGATGACAAAACATTTGTTTAGCATACTCAATCTTCATTTGAAAACCATAAAAAATATAATTTGGTAAAACAGTGACCATACTTCAATAGATTATAAGAAATCCAAAACATCTTAAGTCCGGTCAAAAGAATTGACTTTGACTTCATCATACATTAATTCATACGTAAGAATACATGAATCACAAAACCTGTCTAGACTGAACATAGACAAGGGTTAGAATACTTGCCTTCAGCGTCTGCTACTTTTATTACACTTTCACTTTAAGTCTTTAAGGTCTCTACAATAGATGATCACATAACATACCACATTAGGTCATGAATAAATATACATGGTTCCTAATGAATCTCACCCTTCTTCTCAATCTAATCATGTATTAGATTTATTACTATTGGTTCTGGCTTTCCATTTATAGTTTACATTGTCATTACGTTCACGTTTGATTGATTATCATTAACCTTTAGTTATCATACTACGGTCATAAACATTCTTTATTAAGTTTACTTTAAGTTTATAATTCATCTTTCATTAACTTCCTTGATCCTTTATGTTTATGATCACTTCTCTCTAGCTTCTTCCTAGTGCTGGCGCTGCAGTGCCAGCTTCCTTAGTATAACTCATCATGTGGTGCGAGTTTGTAGTGCATGGTACCCGGACTTGGCGCTGCGGCGCCACTCTCCAGTGTGTAAGGTTAGGACTCGGCGCTACGACGCAAGTCTCAGTTCTATTCGCCACATTCTGGTAGTGAAAGTTTAGTAGTGATGGCTTACACACACATGCTAAATACCACCATTATGCTCAGGCTAGCGCATGGCGCATTTGCCACTTGTGCACCAGACAGTTAGAAATTTATTTTTGCATAACGAACTTCCCGGACTCCAAATTTGATCATTTTAAGTCTGAATTTGCTCGTTCAAAAGCCATTAGCTCATAAATCACATACTCTACGTGTTCATGCAAGAATTTTTATTTTTGACTTTGTTAACTCAAAATTCACCTATAAGTTTATTTTTAACAAAAACAATAAACGTTCGTGAATGTTCAACACGCGTTTCTTCGTTCTAAGTTAGAATTCGGCCATTTTTGAATCCGCAACTCTATAATGCCAAATAAGACTTGTTCCCATCAAAAACCAACATTTCCGAGCCCAATATCAAAATTTGATTTCTAATCCGAGAATTTCACAAATTCGACGATTATCATCCAATCGTGAGAATTTCGGCATAACTTCGTTAATTATGATTTGTTCATCGTTTCAAGTGGATTCTATCCTTTATATTGACATCTCAACCTACATATTACATCAACTTATTTATATGATAAGTTACGACTTATTCTTCATGAGTTTATAACTTATAAAAGTATAAACTACTTATGATTTCATTCTTCATGACTTATAATGGTTTAAGTCTTCTAACCAACATCCTTACATCCTTTTAACATATAAACTTCATTCATGTAAACATGTTACAAGTCTTACAAGTTCTTCCTTAGTTCATAGCTTATCTATGAACAAAGTGCTTATTCATGGCTTATTAAGACTTAAGTCCTCAGATTCTTCATTCTTATCATTTCCTTGCATACATGTTAATTAATCCACATTTCTCTTATCAACCTACAATGGTAGAGATTGAAGACTAATGACATAGGAGGCTTACCCTTGATGATCAAGATTTTCTTCTTCTTTTCTAACAAATAAAAGTCTAACTTTTTCTTACTTATTCTCTCTAACAATTAAGCACTTAACTTGTTGGTGAAAATTAACAAACAACAAATGAAATCCTAAGCTTGCTATTTATAAGATTTTCTAAGTTAGGGAATAATGGACAATAGCCACTCCCACCTCCTTAATACACCTCCATACTATTCATTACCTCACATCTAAGTTAACTTGCTCCTCACCTTAATTACTTGGCCATCATATTATTTTTTTCTTGGTCATCACATAATTATCTTGGTCACCAAGATTAACCATATGATCATGGGTTTCCCCATGGGTCACCCTAACCCATTGGATCTATAGATTGGGCTTATGTTTAATTAGCATAACTTAAGCTTTTGGGCTTACATTAATTTACTTTGGGCTTGCACATTAACTTCTATTGGACTTTATAAATTACTACACAATCCTACAAGTTCATTTCATTTGGCTTAAAGCCTTATAACGTATTGTTTACGTATTATTCTCGTATTCTAACTCGTATACTAATTAATAATATATGATATACTATCATTCATAGATACTCGTATAATACTTCGTATCATTCTTCTATTCATTACCTCGTACAATACCTACGTATCATACGATCTTTACATTAACTTCTTAACGCTTTATTTTCCCTAACGTTCCCAAATTAAGTCCGCGGGCGAAAAAATTACGTTTTCCATACTTGAATTATTATTTAATAATCCATTTCACCTCGATATTCTATCGTTACTATTTCTCGGAAGTTCAAAAATAATTCCCGAATAGAAATCGATGAATAGTGTTTTTCAGAAAATTTCTCAGAAAACTTTTAATTTCGTCTTGAAAATTCAAGCACTTTAATTCCTTTGTGTAGTCAAAATACTACGACGTTCCGACGTTTCTACATTATAGAACGACATTCATCTTACTAACACGTAATAATAACAAATAATATAATTTTATTCATTATTTAATTAAATAAAATTATTTTACAATGGATCCAAATTTCTCGGTCGTTACATTCTTCCCCCCTTATAAAGATTATGTCCCCAGAATCTCATCCCACATTACGCAAACAAATGAGGATAATCCTTCCTTATCTTTTCTTCCAATTCCCACGTTGCTTCTTTTACATCGTGGTTCTCCCATAACACCTTCACGAAAGGTATAACTTTGTTCCGCAGAACTTGCTCTTTTCTATCGATAATTTGAATTGGCATCTCTTCGTACGTTAAGTCCTTCTCGATATGAATAGGCTCATATTCTATTACGTGCTTATAATCTGGCTTATAAGGACGTAACACAAATACGTGAAACACGTTATGTATTCGTTCTAGGTTTGGAGGTAATGCTATCGTATAAGCTACCTCACCTACCCGTTTTAACACTGCAAAAGCTCCTATAAATCTTAGACTTAACTTTCCCTTCTTTCCAAAGCGTATCTTTCCTTTCTAGGGAGATACCTTTAGAAACACGTAAGAGCCTACTTCAAACTCCCTATTTTCTCGATGCGAAATCGCATACTTTTTCCGTCTATCTTGAGTTACTACGAGACATATTTGTATTAACTTCACTACATCCGCTATTTGCTGAACCAATTTTGGCCCTAGCATTCGGTGTTCTCTCACTTCGTCCCAACACAGTGGTGTTCTGCACTTTCTTCCGTACAAAGCTTCATACGACGGCATACCTATGCTTGCATTATAACTGTTGCTATACGCAAACTCTACAAATGGTAGATGATCATCCCAACTACCCTTAAAATCCATGATGCAAGATCTTAACATATCTTCTAACGTTAAAATTGTCCTCTCGCTCTGTTCATCAGTTTTTGGATGATACGCCGTACTTAGCTTCAACTGTGTTCCCAACTGCTCTTGCAGACTTCTCCAAAATTTTGATGTGAATCTTGGATCACGATCTGACATAATCCAAACTGGTACTCAATATCTAGAAATTATTTCCTTAACATAAAGTTTAGCTAACTGGCCCAAGTTATACTTGACCCTAATTGGCAAGAAGTGAGCCGACTTTGTCAACAGGTCCACTATTACCTAAATTGTGTCGTACCCTTTCGTTGTAGTCGGAGTCCCACCACAAAGTCAATCTTGATATGCTCTCACTTCCACTCTAGAATCTCTAATGACTGTAATAAGCCACTTGGTCGTTGATTCTCGACCTTAACTTTCTGACAAGTCAAGCAACTACTCACATACTCTACTATCTCTCTCTTCATGTTCGACCCCCAAAAACTCTATCGAAGGTCTTGATACATCTTAGTACTACCAGGATGAATCGAGAACCTCGAACTATGAGCCTCTTGTAATACTTGCTCCTTTAATTCCATCTCATTCGGAACCCAAATTCTTCCTTCAAATCTCAATAACCCCTCATTATCAAGACTGTACTTTAAATCTTTTTCATTAGTTAACCGGTTCTTTATCCGATCACACTCATCAGTTTTGAGCTGCACCTCCTTGACTCGCTCTATGATAGTAGATTGAATTTCTGTCACATTTCTCAGTCCACACGTATTTCACCGTCTTCCTTATCAAGTTAGTCAACGGAGTAGCTACTTTTGAAAAATCTTGGATGAATCTCTGGTAGTATCCCGCTAACCCTAGGAAACTCTGCACCTCAGTCGGCATTTTCAGTTGTTCCCAATTCATCACGGCTTCCACCTTTACTAGATCTACTGAAATCCCCTCATAGTCAATGACATGACCTTAAAATTGTACCTTTTCCAGCCAAAATTCACACTTAGTGAACTTTGCATATAACTTCTCCTTCTTCAGTGTCTCCAACACTATCCTTAGGTGTTTAGCATGATCTTCTAACATCTTAGAATATACTAGAATATATCATCGATAAACACCACGATGAAGTTGTCTAAATATTGTTTGAACACTCTGTTCACCATATCCATAAATGCAGCCGGTGCATTAGTCAACCCAAATGACATCACTAGAAACTCGTAATGACTATAACGAATCCTGAATGCCATCTTTGGTACATCCTCCTTTCTAACCTTCAACTGATGATACCCCGTCCTCAAATCTATTTTAGAAAAATACTTAGCCCCTTTCAACTGATCAAAGAGATCATCGATCCTGGGCAATGGGTATTTATTCTTTATCATTAAGTTGTTCAACTCTCTGTTGTCGATACAAAGTCTTAACGATCCGTCCTTCTCCTTTACAAACAGTACCGGTGCTCCCCACGGTGAAACACTCGATTGTATGTACTTTCTGTCCAACAGTTTTTGTAAGTGTACCATCAACTCCTTCATCTCTACTGGCACCATATGATATAGTGCCCTGGAAACTGTTGTCGCTCCTGGTACAATATCTATTACAAACTCGTTTTCCCTATCCAGTGGAAGACCCAACAATTCACTTGGAAATACATCAGTGAATTCTTTAACTATAGGTATTTGTTCCATGGTTTCTACCACTCTCTAGGTATCAACAACATGACATAGATAACCTACACATCCCTTCCTCAATAATTTCCTAGTTTGTGTCATGGTAAGACAACACGAAAGCCCCGACGATATATTCCCATAAAACACTACCTGAGGTTGTCTCAACGTTCTAATGTTCACACATTTCTTTTGATAATCTATAATTGCCCCATGGTTAATAAACCAATCCATTCCAGGAATTACATCAAATTCTCCTAACTTTATCGGTATCAAATCTACCAATAATTTATAACCCCGTATGTCTACGCAACAACTCCTATGAATATCCTCTGTAGCGCCCCCAAATCCTGGTCCTAAATCACCACGGATCTGGTACACTAGTTCTAACTATTGCGGAAGATATAAACATAAATTGTTTATACATTAAACTTTACACACTTTTCCCCAAGGTCGAGTAACCTTAACTTATACACAATTCATTATCCTATCTGACATACAAAGATATTATCATACATTACTGTTACAAATTAAACCACACACATAAACTTAAAGCTGGAACTGTCTTTATGCTTTTCCTTGTATTCGACGCATTAGACTTAATCTGCAATATTTTATCATGATATAGCAAGGGTGAGCATGAAGGTTGCCCAACAAGTTTAAATTTATTAAAAGATATATCATGATTGAAAGAGTCTGAATAATAAGTTGGCTATAATTCAACAATGTAGTTGTGAATTAGCACAAATAAACTTTTGACTAAACAAGTATTGAACATGAACAAATATATCTGAATCAAATGGTAATGAAGGTGATCAGCCTTTCATACCTGACTTATACATGCAATATGTACAGACTACAATTCTACAATTCTTAAATATGGCAATCAGCAATGATTAACCACAAATACATTTGAATACAACAACTCAAAGTAGAGTTAAGAAAAACTTGTCTGTACCATTGATTACCGTTACGAAATATAACTTGGCTTTATCCGAAGACCTAATATAGATAATACTGATCTCCCAATATTAGAATAATATCATTACAATATAAAATAACCTAAAGACATTACCACATAATCTATCAAATCCATACAAAGACATAAGATTTCTAGCATTAACTCAAACTATTGTAGTCTGAGTTGAGTTCGGTACTAATATTACATCCCGACAGCCTAGTCGGATAATTATCGAGTTTAAGTTTAATTAAACTCTGCTCTAACACTTAAAAATTATTTTATATAATTATATTATAAATCAAAATAATTTTCATAGGCCCATAATAATTTTTAGATAATTATTACTATTTATCATGATTTTTCATTTATTAATATCATAATTATATGATTTAAATACCGCTTAGTTCTATTATCATTAATTTTTATTTAATATTAAATATTAATAAAATTCTTATCATAATATTATAATATATTTATAATATCTCAAAGTATTTTTAATACCATATTATTACCATTAAATGATTTTAAAGTAATTAAAACCATTATTAATTATCTCGCCATTAATATTAAAATATTAATATTTTTCATAACCAAATATCCAAAGTTATATTTTATAACTTCAAATATTCTTATAACACTTAAACTGCTTTTATATAATTTTTAAGGCATTAATTCTATTTTTAATAATTTATTTAATACATTTGTTAAATAAATTAATTACCATTAATATTAATTTATTAATGAAATTGATCACAAAATATTAAAAGTCATTAAAATAACTTAAAAATATTTTCTAACACCATAATGTATTTTTTAAATGATTTTTATGTATTAAAATAATTTTTAAATAATTTATTTAATATTATAATTAAATAAATTAAATACCTTTATATTCTAAAAATATTAAATATTTATGAAATATACTCTAAATAATTAAAAAATAATTTTAGGACTTTAAAATAATTTTTAGAAATTTATTTAGTATTTTTAATAATTAAAAATCATTTTTTTCTATTTAATAAATAAAATAATTATTTTTAGAAATAAATCACTAAAAAGTGGCCTATAGCGTATGTAACTGTCAGCTATAGGTGTTCTTAACAAACTCGTAACATCTTATGTCGCTTATCAAGTTGCTAGGTTTGACCACATGTAGATCTGTGATCATAAGGTTTTCTGGGCTGCTTGATGTGTTAGAATTGTAGTATAAGTGCAATACTACAATGACATACTAAATTTATGGCCAGTACATATCAAATCAAAGAGATATTAGCCACTTAAAACCATGTCAGAGGTTGTTCTTCATTTTTGGTTTACCCAGAAATGAAGAACAGTTCATGGGTCTCACTTTGAGCCCTTGAATCTTTAAGTTATAGGCTTTTTTAATGTGATATTAAGGTTCAATCCTATAGTCTTGATGTCAGGGTAGAACAAAATGTTAATATTTCAGTCTAATAACATCACAAGTAATAGATCTAGGCTGGTCAAACTGCATGCCAATTATTGCCTTTGAAGATTTCTGGGTTGCCCAGAATCTTCACCCGACATGATGGTTGTGACGCCCCCAAATTCGGGTGTGACGCCCCCAAAATAGGTATACATCACCCATTCTGAGTTGTCAATACATGGTATGTAAAACAACTTACAACTTTTTATTACAAGAAATCTGTGAGTTTGAATACAAATATTATCTTCTAAACAATATCTATACTCAAATAAATCCTCATCACATTTATTGATACATTATTTTACAAAAATGGTGAGGACTACTAAACAACTCTCTCTAGAACCTTCATTCCATACCCGACTGTACTCGCTATATTCTCGCGCCCCCGAGAAGAAAAATGGAACAAAAGGAAAAGGGTGAGCTCAACTAGCCCAAAGAAAGAATATTATGACTAAGATAATATACAACAAATTATCATTAGTCTTCAACAGGAAAAAATCTAATAGAATACAATAGACAACAAGTTTTAAATCAATATTCACAATGAAATAATAATTCATTAGAAGAGTTAAGTAGAGAATGCAAACTACTATCTTCTATGTATGAATTTAAAAGTTCATCGCTCATCTTTTATCCTCGTAACATCAATCAATATATATCCGAATCAAATATTCATCTTTGCACTATGTGCCAAAGATATTCATCATTGGTCATGTTCATCTAAACACCTGTTCATCTTTGCACTACGGGCCAAAGATATTCATCAGAAATCATTCATCTTTGCACTACATGTCAAAGATATTCAATAATATCATCATTTAAAACTGAGGATGATATAAAATATTTTTAAAGAAACGAATCCAGTGAAATAAAATGACAAGGATTAAGGATTAAGGATTCGTACTTTGTTTTATCCATGCCTCAAAAATAATCATAGTGGTGTAAAATTCAAGAATGATTAAAACATGGATACAATCAAAGCTAGTATCCACAATTGATATTTTAGACGAAAAGGGAAAATTTTCATTTTTCGATGAATAGTGCCGTATTCGTGAATAGTGTCGTATACGTGAATAGTGCCGTATACGTGAATAGTAACTCCGACACCAAAAGTTCCAAATTTGATAGAAACTTCAGATCAATATTTCAGCATAATGATATTGAAGAAATAAAATCATTACGAAAAAAAATAATATCCCTTACCTATAAAGATCAAGATTTATAGTTGAAACACCTCGGATATAGGTTATGACTTGAACTTTGCAATCAGATAGCAAGCAATACTCAAAATATACTCAAAATACTCACAAGAATACGTTCGATAATATAGAGAGAGAAAACTTCATTTCCGTGTGATTTTCAATTCTAACCTAAGCACCCTATTTATAGAAAATGCTTAGAACACTCAAAGTAAAAATTTAATATAATATTAATATATATAAAATTTTTCCTACGCACACTCTTATAAACTGAAATCAGCTCATTTCAACAACCAACCAAGCCCACCAAACATATCAAAAACGTTTTTCTAATTTAAATTATTTTAAACTTCCAAAAATCAATTATTTCGGAGCTTCGAAACTTCAATAATTCATAATAAATAGCCCTTTTATCAGAAAAATTTGAATCGCGCAACTTTTTATAGGAAATCCAATTCTCTACAACTTTGCAGAAGAAAGTATTTCCAAATTCCAAACAGAAATTGACCGAAATCCACAAACGGGTGATTTTATATATTATAATCAAATTTCAGTCAAGAAATGGGGTCCACCGACACATAAAACATGCTTTAAATATTTTTGGTAACAAAAATACTCCTCCTCCACATATACTCATATATCTCACATTTATCGTAAAAATATCATCATTATTATATTATTAAAATATAATAATATATTTAAATGAATTATTTTATCAAAAAGATAAAATTTCAATTTTCAACAATTGTCACATTAAAATTTTCTCCATCTATATCCAAATAAAATCAATATTTTCCTCATCATATGAATCAATAATTAATTATTCACAAATAATATTACGTAATCACAATATTGACAACCAGCAGCTTCCTGTGAAAGAGGGGCTTTCCAATAAGAATTTCTCCTCATTGGCGTGCAATTAGGTGACCAAACCTCTCCTTAGATGTAACTTTCTAGACATTGCCAATAATGTTATCTAATAATATTATTCAGATAATATGAATTATTGCTTCGATAATAAAAAAATATTGTGTAATGACAATTATCAAACAACAAAGAATATAAAATATCAACGCAAAGAATTACTAAATCAATAAAATATCGAACAATAATTATCGTAACCATTATCGAGTAGTGCCTTCTTCACGTAAAATCAATAATTGGTGCAATACCGTGCCACCGTATTTTAACCACCGAGTATTTTAACAGTATTAACGATAACAACTCCGCCGTTATTTTTAAACAACTTATATTTGTCGTTTTCTTCATCCAATCGCTTTTCGTTATAGGGCGCACACATGGTCGCTACCATCGCATTTAATATTCCCGAAAGATTTAATATTCCACGCACCAAACTAATATTCCCCGACAACAATGAATATTTTATAACCACTTGCTTATTTCGAAATATTTGCGTATTTTACCCATAACTATCCACATTAATCAAATCAACCCTTACTATTTCAAAATAATAAATAGAGAAAATTAAATTTTATTAATAATAAGTTGGGGTCTTACAACCTCCCCTCCTTATGAAATTTCGTCCTCAAAATTGACATACGTACCTGGTGTTTCCAAAAGGTGAGGATACCTCGCTTTCATTTCTGTTTCCAATTCCAAGGTCATTTCCTCTATAGCATGATTCCTCCACAGAACTTTAACTTCTGGTATGACCTTTATGCGTAGGACATGCTCCTTCCTATCCAAAATCTTGACATGTACCTCTTCATACGTTAAGTCTTTGGCTATCTTGTCCGGTTCTAACTCTATAATGTGGTTCGGGTCTTTCACATATTTACAAAGTATAGATATGTGAAACACATTATGAACACAAGATATACTCGGAGGTAACGCGAGTCTATAGGCTACATTTCCTACTTGGTCAAGAATTTGAAATGGACCAATAAATCGTGGATTGAGCTTTCCTCTCTTCCCAAATCTTGTAACTCCCTTCCATGGAGCAACTCGCAACAATACATGATCCCCTATACTAAATTCCACGCCCTTTCGATGAAGATCCGTGATAACTCTTTTTGTCGATCTTGTGCCGCTTTGTATACGTTATCGAATCATTTGGATCTTTTTGGTAGTCATACGCATTTAACTCTGGGTCCCAACAATGTTGCTTCACCCACCTCATCCCAACATATTGGAGAGCGACACTTTTGTCCATATAATGCTTCAAATGGAGCCACACCTATACTTGCCTGATAACTGTTGTTGTAGGAGAATTCCACCAATGGTAAATACTTATCCCAACTGCCCTTGAAGTCTAGGACACAGAGTCTTAATAGATCTTCAAGAGTTTGAATAGTCCTCTCTGATTGTCCGTCCGTTTGAGGATGGTATGCCAAATCAATCAGAATCTGCGCCCATAGCTTTTTTGCAAGCTAACCCAAAATCTTGAAGTGAATCTTGGGTCATGATCCAAACTATGGATATCGGCATGCCATGCAACCTCACAATCTCATTTACATATATACTAGCAAGACGCTCAAGGAATAAGTCTCCGTGACGGCAAGAAATGAGCAGACTTGGTTAATCTATCAACAATAACCCAAATGGAATTGATGCCTTGAGAAACCGTAGGAAGACCCGTGACAAAATCCATGGTAATGTGTTCCCACTTCCATTTCGGAATCTCAAGTGGTTGTAATGGACCCTTAGGTACTAGATGCTCCGCTTTTTACACGTTGACAAGTTTAACACATCGAGATAAACTTTGCAATCTCTCTCTTCATATTGTTCCACCAAAATGTATGTCAAGATCACGATACATTTTAGTACTTCCGTGATGGATTGCAAATGGTGTATTGTGTGCCTCCATCATAATCTTGTACTTCAAATCGTAGTCGTTAGGAACACAAAGTCTAGAGTGGACTCAAGTATTCTTCATCAATTCTCGCTCCTAATAGCTCTTTCTTGTACTTTCTTCTTCACACGCGATCACCTCTCAAGCCTGGGTGGCTTGAGTAACCTTAACTTTTTCTATTAAAGTTGGGCTCTATGAGTATACTTGACATCATCGCACTCATTCCTCGTGATATGATCTTCTACTCAACGCCACTACTACCACGCTCGCTTTTCCAGATGGTATTGAATAGTGTGGTCGTAGTCTTTCATTAGCTCGAGCCAACGTCCGCCGCCAAGATGTTGAGTTCTTTTTGAGTGAAGAAATATTTAAGGCTTTTATGGTCCGAATATATCTCCACTTTCTCCCCATATAGATAGTGCCTCCATATCTTTAGCGCTGAAAACGATCGGGCCGCTAACTCTAGATCATGAGTAGGATAATTCCTCTCATACTCTTTAAGTTGTCGCGAGGCATAGGCTATGACTTTCCCACGCTGCATGAGAACACATCCTAACCCTTTGCCTCAAGCATCGTCAGAGATAACAAATCCATCCGCATTTCAGATGGTATTGTTAGAACAGTGCCAAATGAGTCTCCTCTTGTGCTCTTGGAAAGTCTTCTCGTATTCTTCGCTCCAAACGAATTTTGTATCCTTCCGAGTTAGCTGGGTTAATGGAGTAGCGATTCGAGAAAAACCTTCCACGAATATCCGATAATAACCAGCTAAGCCCAAAAAACTACGTAATTCACCACCGACTTTGGTTGTTCCCTAACTTTGTATTGCTTCAATCTTCACGGATCAACAGATACTCCATGTTTCGACACCACGCGCCCAAGGAATGCTACTTCCTAAAGCCAGAACTCGCATTTCTTCAATTTGGCATATAGTTTGTTTTCATGAAGCCTTTGGAGTACCAGCTTCAAATGGTGCTCATGATCTTCACGAATTTTGGAACATATGAGGATGTCATCAATAAAACAACAACGAATCGATCCAAATATTCCATGAATACTCGATTCATCATATCCATGAAAGCCGTAGGAGCATTAGTCAATCCGGAAAGACATGACTAAGAATTCATAATGCCCGCATCGAAGTTTCAAGGCGCCTATGGAATATCCTCGATTCTAATCTTCACCGATGATATCCGTAATCTAAGATCGATTTTTGAAAAGAATTGTACTCCTTGAAACTGGTCAAACAAGTCATCAATACGAGGTAGAGGATACCTATTCTTGATGGTGACATGGTTCAATTCCCAATAGTCAATACAAAGTCGCATACTACCGTCTTTCTTCTTTAAGAATAAAATAGGAGCACCCCAAGGAGATGTACTAGGACAAATGAAACCGATGTCCAACAACTCCTGTAGTTGGACCTTTAACTCCTGAAGTTAAATATGAGCCATTCGATATGGGGTTTTAGAAATGGGCTTTGTACCATGTTCAATATCAATAAAGAATTCAACTTCACGTTCTGGGGGTAGACCGGGAAGTTCTTCAGGAAATACGTCAGGAAAGTCAATAACAATAGGAATATTATTCAAATTTGACGTGTCTTTATTCAAATCCATAACATGGGCTAAGAAAGCTTGACATCCGTTTTTTAATAAACGAATAGCTTTATGATTAGATATGATGTTGATTGATTTTAATGGTTTAGTTGCTTGAATTGCATAACAAAGTTGGTTAGGAATATGAAAACTAACAACCTTATTTAAAACAATCAATTTTGGCATGATGAGTAGCTAACCAATCAATCCCTAAAATCACATCAAAAGCAAGTATCTTTAAAGAGATAAGGTCAATGGTAAGATGATGGTGCCAACTTGAATCAAACAAGATTTATAAACAAAGTGGATGTGATGAAAGTTTCTCCTAACTGAGTTTCCACAGATAGGTCAAAGTCTAATTTCTCCTGAGTCAAGTTTAAACGTTGAGCACAAGCAGAGAGATAAATGAATGGGTAGCACCCCAGATCAAGTAAGGTATAAACTTCGCAAGAATTTATAAATAGCTTACCCGTGATCACCTCGCTTGGGTTCCTCACATTTTGACCAACCACAACAAACGCCTTTCAGAACCGCTGACTTTGACTTTTTGGGACAATCTTTTGAGTCACCATCCCCATGAACTAGGTTTCGCCACCGCATAATCTCGTTTATATGTCCTTCCTTTCCATAATTATAGCATACCTTGAATCTGTTGGGCGCTTTGACCGATATGTCCCTCTTTCCACATTTATAAATATACGACCGGTGGTCGTTTTCCTCCCTTAGAACCGGGGCACGTAAGACTATCGCCTTCTTCACATGGTCGTTGTTAAATCTCCTTTTTAAAATCTCCTCCCGACTCGCTTCTTCTATTTTCATGGCCATGATTACCACCAGAGTGGTTACCATTTTGTCCTCTTTTTTCTTTCTCCGCGTGGTTATCGTTGTTTTGTTGATCGCTATCTCCAGATGATCCTCGATTGTGGTCCCTATTGACCGTGCATTCTCGTTATCTCGCTCTAATAATTGAGCCCTATTTACAACATCCGAATAGAGAGAAAATTTATGAGAAATGAGATATTGTCGTATGCCAGTTTCAAACCTCTCGTAAACATCCGCCATACACGCTCCTCATTCTCCACCAAATGAGGTGCAAACTCGATAACTCGCAAACTTTGCCTCGCACTAAGACACCGCCATGTTGTTTTGTTCTAATCGATGAACTCCACTTCCTTCATATGACGCTAACACTTTTAGGAAAGTATTTGTCATTAAATAGTTTCAAATGTCTCCCAAGATATGCCGAAAAGTACCGGATGGGTACGCTTCACGACTCCCACCAAGAGTTCGCTTCGCCACGGAACATAAAGGTGGCGAATGGAACCTTTGTTCTCCGCATCCCAAGACATCGAATATCTTGGTAATTTGTTTGACCCATGTTTCCGCCATGATCGGATCCGGCTTTCCCTTAAATTTTCGTGGTCCCAACTCTTTGAATCGCTTCATGTCGTGACAACCCGTGAATTACTATCATTTTCTCCCGTATTTTGAACACGAGTCTCCCTCGTCTCGATTTTTGCATGAACCGCAAAAAGCTTCTAAACATCCCCTCGCTCATCATCTTTTCAAGGGTGTTGTTCATGGAGGAACATTGCCACTGCTGCACGCTCTCCTCGCTTATAAGAGTACAAGCGCTCCACGGCCTCATTTCCATTGTTAATATTCTCAACGACATTCTCAAATACTATCATAAAACAAGGGTTAATTAAGGAAATCAATATATCACATAATATCCCTATATATCGACCAACTAACAAATAAGCTTTGGTAGGACACACTAGCTAAGGATTTACTCTGCCTCCCTCCTAGTTCTATTCCCCGATCTCCGCCAGAGATCATATCCCTAAGCTCGATACCAACCGTGACGCCTTCAAAATAGGTATACATCACCCATTCGAGTTGTCAATACATGGTATGTAAACAACTACAACTTTATTATTACAACAAGAAACGTGAGTTTGAATACAAATATTATCTTCTAGACAATATCTATACTCAAATAAATCCTCATCACATTTATTGATACATTATTTTACAAAAATGGTGAGGACTACTAAACAACTCTCTCTAGAACCTTCATTCCATACCCCGACTGTACTCGCTATATTCTCGCCTCCGAGAAGAAAAAATGGAACAAAAAGGAAAAGGGTGAGCTCAACTAGCCCAAGAAGAATATTATGACTAAGATAATATACAACAAATTATCATTAGTCTTCAACAGGAAAAAATATAATAGAATACAATAGACAACAAGTTTTAAATCAATATTCGTAATGAAATAATAATTCATTAGAAGAGTTAAGTAGAGAATGCAAACTACTATCTTCTATGTATGAATTTAAAAGTTCATCGCTCATCTTTTATCCCCGTAACATCAATCAATATATATCCGAATCAAATATTCATCTTTGCACTACAGCCAAAGATATTCATCAATTGGTCATGTTCATCTAAACACTGCTCATCTTTGCACTACGGGCCAAAGATATTCATCGAAATCATTCATCTTTGCACTACGTGCCAAAGATATTCAATAATATCATCATTTAAGACCGAGGATGATGAAAATATTTTTAAAGAAACGAATCCAGTGAAACAAAATGACAAGGATTAAGGATTAAGGATTCGTATTTTGTTTTATCCATACCTCAAAAATAATCATAGTGGTGTAAAATTCAAGAATGATCAAAACATGGATACAATCAAAGCTAGTATCCACAATAGATATTTTAGATTAAAAAGGAAAATTTTCATTTTTTGATGAATAAGGTCGATTCGTGAATAGTGTCGATACGTGAATAATGTCGATACGTGAATAAGTAACTCCGACACCAAAAGTTCCAAATTTGATTAAACTTCAGATCAATATTTCAAAGATAATGATATTGAAGAAATAATATCATTTTAAAAAAAAATAATATCCCTTACCTCGAAAAGATCAAGATTTAAATTTAAACACCTCTGATATAAGTTATGACTTGAACTTGCAATCAGATAATAACAATACTCAAAATATACTCAAAATACTCACAAGAATACGCCGATATATATAGAGAGAAAACTTCATTTTGGTGTGATTTTCAATTCTAACCTAAGCACCCTATTTATAGGAAAATGCTTAGAAACACCAAAGTAGAAAATTTAATATAATATTAATATATATAAAATTTTTCCCACGCACACTCTTATAACTGAAATCAGCTCATTTCAACAACCAACCAAGCCCACCAAACATATCAAAACGTTTTTCTAATTTAAATTATTTTAAACTTCCAAAATCAATTATTTTGAGCTTTAACTTCAATAATTCATAATAAATAGCCCTTTTATCTAAAAAATTTCAATCTCACGAGTTTTTATAGGAAATCCAATCTCTACAACTTTGCGTAAGAAAGTTTTCCAAATTCCAAACAAAATTGACCAAATCCACAAACCAAGCGATTTTACAAGCTATAATCAAATTTCAGTCAAGAAATGGGGTCCATCGACACATAAAACATGCTTTAAATATTTTTGGTAACAAAAATACTCCTCCTCCACATATACTCATATATCCCACATTTATCGTAAAAATATCATCATTATTATATTATTAAAATATAATAATATATTTAAATGAATTATTTTATCAGAAAGAGATAAAATTTCAATTTTCAACAATTGTCACATTAAAAATTTTCTCCATCTATATCCACATAAAATCAATATTTTCCTCATCATATGAATCAATAATTAATTATTCACAAATAATATTACGTAATCACAATATTGACAAAAACTGTGCATTTCCCCAGAAAGAGGGGCTTTCCAATAAGAATTTCTCCTCATCATCGGGCGCAATAATTAGGTGACCAAACCTCTCCTTATATGTAACTTTCTAGACATTGCCAATAATGTTATCTAATAATATTATTCAGATAATATGAATTATTGCTTCGATAATAAAAAATAATGTGTAATGACAATTATTGAAACAACAACAATATAAAATATCAACGCAAAGAATTACTAAATCAATAAAATATCGAACAAGAATTATCGTAACCATTATCGAGTAAAGTGCCTTCACGTAAGAATCAATAATTGGTGCAATACCGTGCCATCGTGTTTTAACCATTTAGTATTTTAACAAAGATTAATCTGTGAATAACTACGCCGTTATTTTTAAACAACTTATATTTGTCGCTTTCTTCATCCAATCGCTTTCGTTATGGGGCCCACACATGGTCGCTTACTTGCCGCATTGCATTTAATATTCCCCGACAAGCATTTAATATTCCACGACCAAACTAATATTCCCCGACAACAATGAATATTTTATAACCACTTGCTTATTTCAAAATATTTCATGATTTTACCCATAACTATCCACATTAATCAAATCAACCCTTACTATTTCAAAATAATAAATAGAGAAAATTAAATTTCATTAATAATAAGTTGGGGTCTTACAACCTCCCTCCTTATGAAATTTTGTCCTCTAAATTGACGACGATGCGGTGTGTTTCAAAAGGTGAGGATACCTCGCTTTTATTTTCGCTTTCTAATTCCTGTGTCATTTCTCTATAGCATGATTCCTCCACAGAACTTTAACTTGTGGTATGACCTTTGTGCGTAGGACGTGCTCCTTCTTATCCAAAATCTTAACAGGTACCTCTTCGTACGTTAAGTCTTTGGCTATCTCGTCCGGTTCTAACTCTATAACGTGGTTCGGGTCTTTCACATATTTACGAAGTACAGATATGTGAAACACATTATGAACACGAGACATACTCGAAGGTAACGCTAGTCTATAGGTTACATTTCCTACTCGATCAAGAATTTGAAATGGACCAATAAATCGTGGATTGAGCTTTCCTCTCTTCCCAAATCTTGTAACTCCCTTCCATGGAGCAACTCACAACAATACATGATCCCCTATACTAAATTCCACGTCCTTTCGATGAAGATCCGCATAACTCTTTTGTCGATCTTGTGCCGTTTGTATATGTTATCGAATCATTTGGATCTTTTCGGTAGTCATACGTAGTAACTCGGGTCCCAACAATGTTGCTTCACCCACCTCATCCCAACATATTGGAGAGCGACACTTTTCGTCCATATAATGCTTCAAATGGAGCCACACCTATACTTCTGCTCGATAATTGTTGTTGTAGGAGAATTCCACCAATGGTAAATACTTATCCCAACCGCCTTGAAGTCTAGGACACGTAGTCTTAATAGATCTTCAAGAGTTTGAATAGTCCTCTCGATTGTCCGTCTGCTTTGAGGATGGTATGCCAAATCAATCGTAAACTGCGCTCATAGCTTTTTTGCAAGCTAACCCAAAATCTTGAAGTGAATCTTGGGTCACGATCCAAACTATGGATATCGGCATGCCATGCAACCTCACAATCTCATTTACATATATACTAGCAAGACGCTCAAGGAATAAGTCTCCGTGACGGCAAGAAGAAATGAGCAGACTTGGTTAATCTATCAACAATAACCCAAATGGCATTGATGCCTTGAGAAACCGTAGGAAGACCCCAGAAACTAAATCCATGGTAATGTGTTCCCACTTCCATTTTGGAATCTCAAGTGGTTACAATGGACCCTTAGGTACTAGATGCTCCGCCTTTACACGCTGACAAGTTAAACACATCGAGATAAACTTTGCAATCTCTCTCTTCATATTGTTCCACCAAAATGTATGTCAAGATCACGATACATTTTAGTACTTCCAGATGGATTGCAAATGGTGTATTGTATGCCTCCATCATAATCTTGTACTTCAAATCGTAGTCATTAGGAACACAAAGTCTAGAGTGGACTCAAGTATTCTTCTTCATCAATTCTCGCTCCTAATAGCTCCTTCTTGTACTTTTTCTTCTTCATACGATCGCCTCGAAGGTCGGGTGGCTTGAGCAACCTTAACTTTTTCTATTAAAGTTGGCTCTATGCTTATACTTAACATCATCGCACTCATTCCTCAAGATATGATCTTCTACTCAACGCGTCACCTACCACGCTCACTTTTCCAGATGGTATTGAATAGTGTGGTCGTAGTCTTTCAATAGCTCGAGCCAACGTCGCCGCCAAGATGTTGAGTCTTTTTGAGTGAAGAAATATTTAAGGCTTTTATGGTCCAATATATCTCCACTTTCTCCCCATATAGATAGTGCCTCCATATCTTTAGCTAGCGAAACGATCGCGCTAACTCTAGATCATGAGTATGATAATTCCTCTCATACTCTTTAAGTTGTCATGAGGTATAGGCTATGACTTTCCCACGTTCCATGAGAACACATCCTAACCCTTTGCCTCAAGCATCATCAGAGATAACAAATCCATCCGCATTCAGATGGTATTGTTAGAACAAAGCCAAATGAGTCTCCTCGAGCTCTTGGAAACTCTTCTCGCATTCTTCGCTCCAAACGAATTTTTGTATCCTTCGAATTAATTGGGTTAATGGAGTAGCGATTCGAGAAAACCCTTCCACTAATCTCCGATAATAACCAAACTAAGCCCAAAAAGCTACGACTTGGGCCACCGACTTGGTTGTTCTAACTTTGTATTGCTTCAATCTTCGCGGATCAACAGATACTCCATGTTTCGACACCACGTGCCCAAGGAATGCTACTTCCTCAAGCCGAACTCGATTTCTTCAATTTGGCATATAGTTTGTTTTCATGAAGCCTTTGGAGTACCAATTTCAAATGGTGCTCATGATCTTCACGAATTTTGGAATATATGAGGATGTCATCAATAAAAACAACAACGAACCGATCCAAATATTCCATGAATACTCAATTCATCATATCCATGAAAGTCATAGAGCATTAGTCAATCCGAAAAGACATGACTAAGAATTCATAATGCCCGCATCGAAGTTCGAAGGCGTCTTTTGAATATCCTCGGTTCTAATCTTCACCGATGATATCCGTAACTAAGATCGATTTTGAAAAGAATTGTGCTCCTTGCAATCGGTCAAACAAGTCATCAATACGAGGTAGAGGATACCTATTCTTGATGGTGACATGGTTCAATTCTCGATAGTCAATATAAAGTCGTGATACTACCATCTTTCTTCTTTACTTAATAAAATAGAGCACCCCAAGGAGATGTACTAGATCTAATGAAACCGATGTCCAACAACTCCTCGAGTTGGACCTTTAACTCAAGTTCAATAGAGCCATTCGATATGGGGTTTTAGAAATGGGCTTTGTACCGTGTTCAAGATCAATAAAGAATTCAACTTCACGTTCTGGGGGTAGACCGGGAAGTTCTTCAGGAAATACGTCCAGAAAGTCAATAATAATAGGAATATTATTCAAATTTGACGTGTCTTTATTCAAATCCATAACATGGGCTAAGAAAGCTTGACATCCGCTTTTCAATAAACGAATAGCTTTATGATTAGATATGATGTTGATTGATTTTAATGGTTTAGTTGCTTGAATTGCATAACAAAGTTGGTTAGGAATATGAAAACTAACAACCTTATTTAAAACAATCAATTTTGGCATGATGAGTAGTTAACCAATCAATCCCTAAAATCACATCAAAAGCAAGTATCTTTAAAGAGATAAGGTCAATGTGTAAGGTGATGGTGCCAACTTGAATCAAACAAGATTTATAAACAGTGGATGTGATGAAAGTTTCTCCTAACGGAGTTTCCACAGATATAGGTCAAAGTCTAATTTCTCCGGAGTCAAGTTTAAACGTTGAGCACAAGCAGAGAGAGATAAATGAATGGGTAGCAACCGTTATCAAGTAAGGTATAAACTTCGCAAGAATTTATAAATAGCTTACCCGTGATCACCTCGCTTGGGTTCCTCACATTTGACCAACCACAACAAACGCTCTTCCAGAACCGTTGACTTTGACTTTTCCGGGATGTCTTTTGAGTCACCGTCCCTCATTGAACTAGGTTTCGCTATCGTATAATCTCGAGCGATATGTCTTTCCTTTCCACAATTATAGCATACCTTGAAATCAGGGCGCTTGGACGATATGTCCCTCTTTCCTACATTTATAGCATATGACCGGTGATCATTCTCCTCCCTTAGAACCGATTGTCGCCAAGACTATCGCCTTCACATGGTCGTTGTTAAATCTCCTCTTTTAAAATCTCCTCCCGACTCGCTTCTTCTATTTTCATGGCCATGATTACCACCAGAGTGGTTACCATTTTTGTCAATCTTTTTCTTTCTCCTACCGGGTTATCGTTGTTTTGTTGATCGCTATCTCCCAGATGATCCTCGATTATGGTCCCTCGGTTGACCGCACTCGTTATCTCGCTTCTAATAATTGAGCCCTATTTACAACATATGAATAAAGAGAAAATTTATGAGAAATGAGATATTGTCGTATGTCGGGTTTCAAATCTCTCGTAAACATCCGCCATAACGCTCCTCATTCTCCACCAAATGAGGTGCAAACTCGATAACTCGCAAACTTTGCCTCGCATCGAGACACCATCATGTTGTTTTGTTCTAATCTGATGAACTCCACTTCCTTCATATGATGAACACTTTTAGGAAAGTATTTGTCATTAAACAGTTTCAAATGTCTCCCAAGATATGCCGAAAAGTATTTGGATGGGTACGCTTCACGATACTCCCCACCAAGAGAGTCCGCCTCGCCGGAACATAAAGGTGGCGAATGGAACCTTCTATTATTCTCCGCATCCCAAGACATCGAATATCTTGGTAATTTACTTGACCTATGTTTCCTCCATGATCGGATCGGCTTTCCTTAAATTCGTGGTCCCAACTCTTTGAATCGCTTGTCATGGACAACCCGTGAATTGCTATCATTTCCTCCCAGATTTTGAACACGAAGTCTCCTTGTTTGATTTTGCATGAATCGCAAAAAGCTTCTAAACATCCCCTCGCTCATCATCTCGCTCAATGGTGTTGTTCACAGGAGGAACATTTCCCACTGCTGCACGTTCTCCTCGTTGGTGAGTACAAAGCCTCCACGGCCTCATTTCCACTATTAATATTCTCAACGACATTCTCAAATACTTATCATAAAACAAGGGTTAATTAAGGAAATCAATATATCACATAATATCCCTATATACTGACCAACTAACAAATAAGCTTTGGTAGGACACACTAGCGAAGGATTTACTCTGCTCTCCCTCCTAGTTCAATTCCCCGATCTCCGCCAGAGATCATATCCCTAAACTCGATACCTAAACCGTGACGCCCCCAAAATAGGTATACATCACCCATTCGAAAGTCGTCAATACATGGTACGTAAACAACTACAACTTTATTATTACAACAGTAAAACTGTGAGTTTGAATACAAATATTATCTTCTAGACAATATCTATACTCAAATAAATCCTCATCACATTTATTGATACATTATTTTACAAAAATGGTGAGGATTACTAAACAACTCTCTCTAGAACCTTCATTCCATACCCCGACTCGTACTCGCTTATATTCTCGCCTCCTGAGAAGAAAAATGGAACAAAAAGGAAAAGGGTGAGCTCAAATAGCCCAAAGAAAGAATATTATGACTAAGATAATATACAACAAATTATCATTAATCTTCAGGGAAAAATCTAATAGAATACAATAGACAACAAGTTTTAAATCAATATTCGCAATGAAATAATAATTCATTAGAAGAGTTAAGTAGAGAATGCAAACTACTATCTTCTATGTATGAATTTAAAAGTTCATCGCTCATCTTTTATCCCTCGTAACATCAATGAATATATATATATGGAATCAAATATTCATCTTTGCACTACTAAAGCCAAAGATATTCATCATTGGTCATGTTCATCTAAACACCTGTTCATCTTTGCACTACGGGCCAAAGATATTCATCAGAAATCATTCATCTTTGCACTACAGGCCAAAGATATTCAATAATATCATCATTTAAGAGTGAGGATGATGAAAAATATTTTTAAAGAAACGAATCCAGTGAAACAAAATGACAAGGATTAAGGATTAAGGATTCAGATTTTTGTTTTATCCATACCTCAAAAATAATCATAGTGGTGTAAAATTCAAGAATGATCAAAACATGGATACAATCAAAGCTAGTATCCACAATAGATATTTTAGATTTAAAAGAGAAAATTTTCATTTTTCGATGAATAGTGTCGATTCGTGAATAAGTGTCGATACGTGAATAAGGTCGATACGTGAATAGTAACTCGACACCAAAAGTTCCAAATTTGATAAAACTTCAGATCAATATTTCAAAGATAATGATATTGAAGAAATAAAATCATTTATAAAAAAATAATATCCCTTACCTCGAAAGATCAAGATTGCTTTAGTTGAAACACCGGATATAAGTTATGACTTGAACTTGCACCAGAGATAGCAGCAATACTCAAAATATACTCAAAATACTCACAAGAATATGCTCGATAATATAGAGAGAAAACTTCGATTTTCGTGTGATTTTCAATTCTAACCTAAGCACCCTATTTATAGGAATTTGCTTAGAACACCAAAGTAGAAAATTTAATATAATATTAATATATAAAATTTTTTTCCTACGCACACTTTTATAAACTGAAATCAGCTCATTTCAACAACCAACCAAGCCCACCAAACATATCAAAAATGTTTTTCTAATTTAAATTATTTTAAACTTCCAAAAATAAATTATTTCGGAGCTTCGGAACTTCAATAATTCATAATAAATAGCCCTTTTATCAGAAAAATTCGAATTTTGCGAGTTTTTATAGGAAATCCAATTCTCTACAACTTTACAGAAGAAAGTGATTCCAAATTCGAAACAAAAATTGACCGAAATCCACAAACGGACAATTTTACAAGCTATAATCAAATTTCAGACAAGAAATGGGGTCCACCGACACATAAAACATGCTTTAAATATTTTTGGTAACAAAAATACTCCTCCTCCACATATACTCATATATCCCACATTTATCATAAAAATATCATCATTATTATATTATTAAAATATAATAATATATTTAAATGAATTATTTTATCAGAAAAAGATAAAATTTTAATTTTCAACAATTGTCACATTAAAAATTTTCTCCATCTATATCCACATAAAATCAATATTTTCTTCATCATATGAATCAATAATTAATTATTCACAAATAATATTACAGAATCACAATATTTATAACCAAGCAGTTCCCAAGAAAGAGGGGGCTTTCCAATAAGAATTTCTCCTTACTGGCGCGCAATTAGGTGACCAAACCTCTCCTTAGACAGAACTTTCTAGACATTGACAATAATGTTATCTAATAATATTATTCAGATAATATGAATTATTGCTTCGATAATGAAAAAAATACCGTAATGACAATTATTGAAACAACAAGAATATAAAATATCAACGCAAAGAATTACTAAATCAATAAAATATCGAATAAAGAATTATCAGAACCATTATTGAGTAGTGCCTTCACGTAAGAATCAATAATTGGTGCAATACCGTGCTATCGTGTTTTAACCAATTCGAATATTTTAACAAAGATAATCTGGTAATAACTACGCCATTATTTTTAAACAACTTATATTTGTCGTTTTCTTCATCCAATCGCTTTTCCGTTATGGGGCCCATACACGGTCGCTACTGGCCGCATTTAATATTCCGACAAGCATTTAATATTCCACCACCAAACTAATATTCCCTAACAATAATGAATATTTTATAACCACTTGCTTATTTGAAATATTTTATGTATTTTACCCATAACTATCCACATTAATCAAATCAACCCTTACTATTTCAAAATAATAAATAGAGAAAATTAAATTTCATTAATAATAAGTTGGGGTCTTACACCGGGTATCTTCCAACCCGACAGATGGTGCTACACGGTAATCATAACTGTACATTCATTCTATTGAAACGACATCAAAATGTGTGTATCAACGACATTATTATTACATTAATAATATTAAATCCTGTTCCCAGGTTCTAAAACCATTACTTTCTTTGTTCATCATACTATAATATATACAACTTACTAGATTATTACAAGGTAAACTAATCGTTCATCTTCGTCTTGCCTTTATCCTTGTCGGATCCCTCGGTTCGTTCGGTATTAGCTACATTCATATGGTTCAAGCAAGAGTGAGCATAACAACCTCAGTAAGTACAACAATTTCTTTTAAACAACATGCTTGAAACATAGGAATCGTATATTTTCAATAACTGGATAATAGTTACGAATTACTATCCATAATTCAAAATAGCATTTTTTTTCCTTCAAAATGTTTTACAATAACAATATTCAGTAAAACATCAATTTTGGTCCAAAATCATGAGTGTTTCATAATTTCTTTGAAAATGACAATCCGACACTAAGTCCGTAAGTCCGGCATATCTTACGAGCATTTCTGCGTGATCAGCCAATAGTACTCTATGTTGATCAACACTACATCATTTAAATGTATGTACGCTTAAGTTTTGGCAACCTTGCGTGCCCATCGAATAATCGATGAAAAATACATTTGTTTATTCATACTTAGGCTTACCTTGAATCCGTACCAAATAATTGGTGTAGGATAGCGTTATCAATTCTATATTGAAAGACTTGTAAATAAATCAATCAACTCTTCAAGATTAGTCTAGCTTAGTTAAAACTGGCATCGACATTTTTGTAAAACAATTCATGCGTATTATAACATGACTCATTGAAAACCTGGCTAACACAAAAGTTAGACAAGCATTTAGAAAAACTTTCCTTCAACGTCTGCTACAGTAAAATTACTTTTCCTCTAGGTCTTTACAGTCTCTACAACATATAACCACATAACATACCACATTAGGTCATGAATGAACATACATGGTTCCTAATGAATCTTACCCTTCTTCTCAATCTAATCATGTATTAGATTTGTTATTATTAGTTCCGGCTTGCCATTATATTTTACATCATTCTTACCAACTTCTTTCTCTTCTACGTCTTACGTGGATTTACTTCATTAAGTTAACTCGTTTCGAGTTAATCATCCTTCCTCACGGCTTACTAACTTCCTTACGTTATTAATCGAAACTCGATCGTTAAGTACACTTATTGCATACCGTTCACGTTCACATTCAATTGACTTACTTCAACCCTAAATGATCATAATTAAGGTTTAAACATGTCTTAAAAATGTTATAATTAAACTTTAGTTCATTACTAATGAGTTACCATTCATGCTCTCCTTACAAACATTCTTCAATGTCAAAACCTTAAGGCTGGCACTGCGGCTCTAGCTCCCTTTACTTCAGTTGCGCTGCGGCGCAACACTACAGAAACTAAAGACCCGGACTCAGCGATACGACGCTAGTCCCCTTCGTTCTGGTTGTCTTTGCTGTTGTAGCACAAAACTCAGTAGCTCATAACCATTCTTCTTGCATTACATGGCGTCATATTTTTCCTGATCAGCCGCTGCCATGGCTGCTGATCAAAGACCCAAAAAATTTTGACAGTTAACTTTTTATGTGTGATTCCCAAGCTCATAACTTCTTCGTTATAAGTCCGAATTGGTTCATTCAAGAGCCTATGGTTCAAAAATTACATACTCTACGTGTTCATGCAAGAATTTTATCTATTTGACTTTGTTAACTAAAAATCCACCTATTAGTTCATTTTAACAAAAATGATAAACGTTCGTGAAAGTTCAACGTTCGTTTCTTCATTATAAGTCAGAATTTGGTCATTCTCGAGTCCGCAACTCTATAATGCCAAATAATACTTGTTCCCATTGAAAACTAATGTTTCCAAGCTCAATCTCAAAATTCAACTTCCATTCCGAGAATTTCACGAATTCGATAGTTATCGTCCAATCGTGAGAATTCCGGCATAACTTCATTTCTTATAATTTGTTCATCCTTTCAAATGGATTGAATCCATCATACTAACATCTTGACATACATACTTCATTAACTTATAAACATGATAAATTATTACTTGTTCTTTGTGAGTTTATAACTTATAAAAGTATAAACTACTAACACTTTCATTTCTCATGACTTATAATGATTTATGTTTTCTAACCATCATTCTCACATCTCCTTATCATACCATCTTATTAAGGTTAACATATGTGTAGTTCATATAAGCTCTTCATAAGTTCATAACTTAATTAAGTTTGAATTACTTATTCATGACTTATATGGCTTATGTCCATTGATTAATCATTCTTATCATTCTTTAGCATACATGTTCTACCACTACCCATTTCTCTAACAATGGAAGATAAAGAGAATCATGGTTTAAGATTGCTTACCCTTGAATATCCCTTGGTTAATCTTTAATCTTCTTCTTACTACTTGAACTATGAAAGAATAGCTTTCTAGCTTTTCTAGCTTATTATATCTAACCAATAAGCTCTCAACTTGTGCGATGAAATGAACAACCAACAAAATAAAATCCAAGCTTGCTATATATAGGAGTTGCTAGGTTAGGGCATAAGGGTCATTAATCCAACCCACCTCCTTAATCACCTTCGTACTATTCCAAGCTTAAGCACTAAGTTAACTTGCCCTCCAAATTTACTTAGCTCTTAAGTATACTTGCTTAGCACGTAGCTTATCCTTTACTTGCTCACCAAATTAATTACTTGGCCATCACAACACTTAACCATTAAGTTACTTGAACATCACATATAAGCACTTTGCTTGCTCATCACATTTCTTAGCCATTAAGTCTACTTGCTCATCACACAAAGTTCTTGGTCACCAATTCACCCATATGACCATGGTTTGCCCCATGGATCCTCCTAATCCATTGGATTCTTACTTTGGGCTTTTAGCTTAGCTTATACTTGGGCTTGCATTAAAGAACATTGGGCTTGTTCATTAATTCATATTTGAACTTATCCATTCCTAAACTTGGGCTTTATTATAATTCCAATTGGACATTACAATTTCCCTACACATTCCTACAAATTCAATACATTTGGCTTAAAGCCTTATAACGTATAATCTACGTATTAATCTCGTATTCCAACTCATATACTTATTTGTATATATGACATACCATTATTCATACCTACTAGTATAATACGTCATATTATACTTGTATTCATTACCTCGTACAATACCTACGTATTATACGATTACTTTAATTCATTATATCGCATTACATTTTCTTCTCAAAACTCATATTCCCTAACCGTTAGGTTTTAAGTCCGCAGGCGAAAAACTGCGTTTGCCATAACGAAAATATAATTTGATAATCCATCTTACCTCGATATTCTATCATTACATTTTTCTCAAAAGTTCAAAAATAATTCCCCAGCAAAAATGTGTGAATAGTATTTTTCAGAAAATTTCTCTGAAAGCTTTTATTTTCGTCTTGGAAATTCAAACACTTTAATTCTATCACATAGCCAAAATACTACGATGTTCCAACATATCTAGGTTATATAACGACCTTCAATTAGCTTACTCCCATAGATAATCAATTAAATTCATTTAATCCACGTAATCAAATAAAAATTTATTTCTCATAAAATCCGATTTTTCTGGGGCGTTACACTCTTCCCCCCTTATAAGGATTATGTCCCCAGAATCTCGCTAATAACACATACACCATTGAGGAAACATTTTCTTTTATTTTAATCTCGAGTCCCCGCGTTGCTTCTTCGGCATTGTGGTTCCTCACATTCATCTCCGCTGAAGGTATTATCTTAATTTACATGTCTTGTCACTTCCTATCAATAATTTGAGTTGGAAGTTAAACACTTATTAACATATTACACTATCTTCCTTTTATTATTCCTTCTTTTAAATCGGAATTTATTTGGAACTCAAATTCCCCTTTAAAACAAGATTATATTTATTCTTCTCTTCATCCTCTTCTTAATTTGCTTGTACTCCTCGTTACTTAGTTGTACTTACTTAACTCGTTCCATTTTTGTGGATTGAGTCTATATTGGGAATAACATTTCTACCACTTCATTCCACAATTTAACTTCTAACTTCGTTCTCACCATTTCCGTTACTAACTCATTTTGAGTTGCTAACATTGATAGTTTTTCCCTTCCCTTCCTACTTAACGCATCGGCTTCTACGTTTACCTTCCTTATATGATATAAAATATCACAGTCGTAATCTTTCATCAATTCTAATCACCTTCTTTACTTCTTATTCAACTCCTTATGTGGGAAGATATATTTCAGACTCTTAGAGTCCGTGTATATCTCACCTTTCTCCCCGTATAAATACTATCTTCAAATTTTTAATTCGAAAACTACAGCTGCCAATTATAGATCATAAGTAGGATAGACCTTCTCAAAATCCTTTAACTTGCGTGATGCATACATAATGACCTTGCCATGCTACATGAGCACGCAATCTCGTCATCTATGCAAAACATCGAGATACACTACAAAATTCCCCGTATCATCTGATAGAGAAAATACAGGTACCTCACTTAACCAACCTATGATGCTAATGGTACTTTCAACTACAGCACTTCACAAGAGTACCTATCATTTTACCACCGACTTGCTCAATGCCCCTTACAGAAAGTCTAACTTCAGTATATTAGTCAACCCATACGACATAACCAGAAACTCGTAATAACCATAACGAGTTTAGAACGTCGTCCTAGGTACTTCCTCCTTCCACCTTACTTTCAACCGACAATACCCCGTACACAAATATATCTTAAAAAAATTCTTTGCCCCTTTCAACTGATCAAAATACATCATCGATCCTGGGTAATGGGTATTTATTCTTAACTGCTAACCAAATAGTCATATATTTGACTTACATATTGGTTTACTTAACTTTACTTCTTAGGGTTCACATTTTTTTTTTGACCTAAGTTTACGCGACCTACTTTCATTACCAGCTTACAGCTTCATGACATACGGAGATGTCTTACTTAATATGCTCATCTTCTTCGATGATTTACATTTTATCTTCTTCTCATTATTTCTCTAGGACTCAGCACACATTGCTTCTCTGCTAGTAGTCCATATGGTACTCTGAGTGGTTTCCCACAAACAACCAACAAACAAGTTCTCGTCTCATCTGCACTACCATCACAATGAGTTAGATCGATTGCCAGTTTCGTATATACCTTCGTTCTCTGAAGGAATTGTTTAGCCCAGCTCCCATATGTCAACCATCAAAGGTTACGATTGTACCACAACCTAAACTAATCTTAACATTCTTCTAGATTGCGTCATGTTTAGACAACAAGAGCGTCCCGATGATTTATTACCGTAAAATACTACATTGGGTTCCTTAGAAATCCAAAGGTTTACACTTTCCTTATAACAATTTATTAAAGTCCTATGGTTAATTAACCCATTCATACCGAGAATTACTTCAAATTATCTTAACTTTATCGGTACTTATCTACCGATACTTACTTACATTTCTTATTCATGAAACCATTTCCACGAATATAATTAACGAAATTTATTTCCCCATTTTCTACCTTAATGTATAAAGGTATTTATAATCCCTTTGGAGAAAGAACTTAATCACTTAGCAAACTCTCATGCTGTAAAATAAAAGTAACACTCCAATCAAACAGCAAAAAGCATTCATTATATTGACTGGAATGATACCTGCTACTAAATTCGTTGATGCAACAACATCTTGGACCGTCATATTAAAAGTACGGGCTATAGGTCTACCCGACGATGGTGATCCAGTAATGGCTAATTTACCACTACTAACTCCTTCTTTGGCAATTTCTTACCATGTGTTCTAACGACCCACATACAAAACAGTCATTATTTTTCTTAGGATTAGAACAATTCGGTAATATATGACCCTCCTGTTCACAATTATAACAAACCGACTTTCCCTTCAGACAAACTCCTAAATAAGTCTTTCCACCTGTCTTACATGCTTCGATCTTACGCTTAGGATCCCCTTGTCCCACTCTAGTATTCCTGGAGTTAAAATTCTCTCTTTTTAGCATACTGCCTGTAACAATCCGGAATTTCAAATTTAAATTTTAAATATTTATTGAATTATCTAAATATTTATTTGAGGTGTTTATTGTTGAATAAATATTTTAATTGATGTTAATATGGTATATTTATTAAATTAAATAAATATTTTAGCTGATGTTGATGTGATTATTGTTATTAAATATTTAATTTGGTGAATTGCAATATAACTTAAGATGTTATATTGTTATTTTAATTTAATAAATTGTAGTGGTATATTAAATTATTAAATAAAATTATAATAAAATTATAATTTTGTAATATTTATTTAAGTGGAGTATTTATTTAAAATATGGAATGTGTAATTAATTTATTTGATTTAATGTGGATATGGAAATCTAAATAAATAATATGTGATTATAAATTATAAACTAAATTGTTTATTAAAATAATTAAGGTAATTTTAAATTGATTTAACCCAAACAAGGCTTCAAATATTAAGTCTTTATATTTTAAAGACTTTTTGCCAAACAAAGCCTTATGACTTTTGGATTTTCTCTTTTTAATTAAGAATTTTACTATATCAAATAAAATAGATAAATAAAAAAAATAATATATATTATAACTGATAACTTATTATTCTAATTATTATAGCATCGGTTTCAGACGTTTGGGTGTGAGCGTTGGGTTAAGTTTTATTATACGTAAAAATCATTTGGCCTACGTCTACTGAGGAAGAAGGGGAGAAAAGTTATAGAGAATAGAGAGAGTTGAGAAGTAGATTTTTGGAGAAGTTCAAAGAAATTCGTGGTGTTCTAGCAAGAATTACCGAACAATAGAAGGTATTTCCATAACTTTGATTATATTTATATATATATATGTATATATATGAATTTTACGGCATATAACTTCAAGTTCCGTGAATTCATTTTTTTTGGAATTATTGATATACAATTGATTACTTGTTATTGTATATGTTTGTGATGATTAGAACTAGTGTTTAGATAAGAATTTTTATGATAATTACGTTTAAAAGAAAGAAGTAATTACAGTATATGTATTTTACATATGGCTTGTGAAAAGTACTAATTTTAGTGGCCAATTTGTACGTTAATATGTGAATTGAGGCTTGATTATGCTAGTTCGTTAAGAAACGAAGAAAGCGTAGTTTGAACGAACTGATTTGGTGAAGAATTGAAATCACAGTGATGATTTTTGTAAAGGATGTCAAAAATGGTGTTTTTGTTTGAAAACATGGAATTTGAGGAATTAAGTTAGTAAAAGTTGTTGTTAAATTGTTCTATATTTATATATATGCGAGAAAACATGTTTGTAATAGTTTTATATCATTTATTTGTGTTAATTTCACTGTTTGGTGGGTGAAATTCGTGTTAGTTGGGCTAAAGTCACTCATTGTTCATGCCGCTTTCTACCTCTTCAGGTATCGCAAGTGGCTAATTTTTGTCAATGTCGCAAAAAAAAAGCAACTTGGCCTTGTGTTCAAAGCTTATGTATGGCGCAGCTGCGCCATACAATCGATCTCGAGGCGATGACCTGTACTTCTGCTTTGCAGACACAGGATAATGACACTATAACTTGGTCTAATGATGTGTTAACTTAATAAATATGGAATATGGAGGTTAAAACAGAACCATGTCATGTCATTGATAATTTCAAAGTTGTCAAAAGTTTTATAAGTTAGGAATGTGTTATGTTAGGACTTAGTGTACAAATTGAAGGGTGACTAAGTCTTGTGATGTTAGCACTTGTGGTTTCGGAAATGAACATTAAGATATGGAAGGTGATTAATATAAAACCAATGAGTCTTAGGAAGACTTAATCACTTGATTTAATTTCAAGTTCGATTAAGGAGAAATGTAGTATTGATTAATAAGAGTTGAAAATGTGATGTGGATGCTAGAAGTCTAATGTATGTGTTACTGAGTTTTCAGATTCGGCTTATGTGGTTTATTTATATGGTTAGATCTTACACTAAAGGTTATAACGTAACTAAGATGATAAGTGAATCTATGAGGTTAATGTATGTAGCTAATTGATGTGATAATCTTAATGGTATGTGTAGAACATTGGAGTACGTGAGTTGTAATTGTATATTATCCTTCTTGCGGGAAATTGTTTGCTCACTCTTGCACAAAACAATGGAGATGAAGTTAAGAAGTTTGAAGAGCTTTCTATAAGGAAGGGCAAGGACAAAGTGATTGATTAGATGATAATATTTAATTTATATTTTACTTATGAAGCTTATGTAATAGATTTATTTATAATCATGTTTTAATTTGCCTCTGATGATTGTAATAAAGGTTAGATGACCTGGGATTTATTTTAAGTGATGTAACCCTTTAATGGGAGATTGATTGTTTAAGCTTTTGAGTTTAATTATATCCTTTGTTTATGCGTAGTTTGTTATGATTTAATTGGATGTTGAACACCAAATTTATGGGATTATAGTGTGCGGATTTGGGGGTGTCAAGTTAGTATCAAAGCTTTAGGTTATGAACCTTATGTGGGAAACCTTAGGCTATAACCTTCAGGAGATTGAAAGCATAGAGGTGATAAACTCTTATCAAGTTCTAAGGAATGAATTGAGGGAAATTCATTGAAGATAAAATGATAAAAGACTTTATGTGTTTATGTGTTAATGACTTTTGTGCTCGCGAGTACTTAGGAGTAGCATTTATTATACATATCAAGTTATGGGGTTGTTAAAACTTTGTTGTTAGAATGACTGATGAAGGATGATAAGGATTAGGAGCCTTGGAAGTTGTATAGTCTGTGTATGGTTGGTATTGGGAAAGTCATACCCGTTATTTTCTAATGTAGCGTGTGGGTATGAGCTTGAGTTTGAACGCGAGGTTAAATTTGAAGTGAACAAGGTGAAGGATGAGTGCGAGGAGGGGGATTCCTTAAATGAAGTGTATGGTCATAACATTGAGTTATAAAAGAAGATCGAGAAATTAGAAGGTCAAGTCGTAAAGCACCAAGCCACGTTAGAGCAAGAAGTTGACGCGACTCAAGACCTTACTGTACAACATGCAGATGTAAAGCGTATATTAGCTCAGTTGGAATATTAAAGAGGATAGTTATTAGCTGGGAAGGAGATTTCGCAGGAATGACTGGGGAAAGAAGTTAGCAAAGCGTGCGAGAGCTGAAGACGCGTGGGTGAAGGCTTTTAAACGCATAGATTGTGTTGAAGACAAGTTGAAGAAGGCCAAGCGGATGATGGGACTTAGAATTAAGTATTCTATTTTCTGTATAGGTTGGGATTTATCATTGGTGTGTGATGGATCATCAAGTGATCCTAAAATTTTATTATTACAAGATAAATAATATAAATAGTAGTGAGGCTATTTTGTGGTGTGGTGATGTAATAAATGAATAAATACATCATTATTTATTAAGATATATTATGTGTTATTTTAAAAGTGGTTGAGATAAGTTTGAAAATTTTAATGTGTGGATGAACGATGATTTAATAGTTCAAATTTGAAATAGTAAGATGCCGCCTAGAAGAAGACAGCAGCGTCAACAGAGCTCCGAGGAATATGCATACAATAGGGAAGCTAACGCAAATTCATTGCCACAATTGGTGAATTTTCTGGTGGGAGCACTTGCAAATCAACTGAATTTCTGGCTATAGAATCAAATCTCAATGTTCCAACCAAATTCATTTACATCAAGGTTGGAGAGAATGATTCGACGAGCGGGGGGAAGGTGTCTGTTGACATACAATCAAAGGGCGAGGGAAAGAAGAGTGAAGATGATAAGGTGGGAGATAGTCATATCGGTAACGCTCGAAAAAAGAAAGTGGGACAATAATATTAACGCTGAAAATCAGTAAAGGAATGGAAGGAAAAAGGTGGAGGCGTGTAGCAACTGCGGAAAGAAACATGTAGGTGTTTGTTTGAAGGGAAAAAGGGTGTGCTTTAATTGTGGTTTGAAGGGCCACATTGCACCAAAATGTTCAAGATCGAGGAAGGGAGCCTGCTTCACGTGTGGATCAATGGAGCACTTAGCTTGAGGGTGCCTAAAGAAAGCAGTAGGAAAAGCAAGTGGAAGCAGAGGGGGCAGTGGAAAACTGGTTATTATAGAATCAGCTCCGCCGAGTCGACCAACCGAACAATCAACCAACATGACGATCCAGGAAGTAATGCAAGGTATGGTTCCGATCAGTTATCTATATGGCTACGTGTTATTTAATTCAAGTGCCACTTGTTAATTTATGCCTGATGAATTAGTTTAGAAACTAGATTCGCTTCGGGAAGAGTTAGACTATTCCCTAAATATGGAAAGTGTGAATATTGATTCTTTTAAGTTGATGTGTAGAATTTTTGTATTGGAATTAATATGGCACCTGTGATGTCTCTACCAGATAATACAGGAATGTTGTGTTGTATAGCGACGCATCCAATAATATACTAGGCTGTGTGTTTAGGCAGAGCAAAAGGGTCATTTCTTAGGTATCGCGTCATTTAAAATCTTTATGTGAAAGGATATCCGACTCATGATTCAGAGCTAGAGCTAATAGTGGTTGCCCTGAGGATTTAACGATATTACTTTTGGATAGTAGTGTGAGATATAAACAAACCATAAGTGTCTAAAGTATATAGGGGTATTTAAGCGTGCGTTGAAGTGATAGCGGGAATTGGTTAAGGATTGTGAATGCAAAATCCTAAATAAACATGGTGGCCGATGTCTTAAGAAAAAGGTAGTAGTTATTTTTGTTAACTGTGCATGATGGGTTCATAATAGAAATGAATAATTTGTGGTAGGAGGTAAGATATATGAAAAGTCAAAGGAGAAGCTGTTCTGGTGGAAATCCGTACAATTTTGCTAGATAGAGTAAAGGAAGGGTAGCTCCAAGATGAAGGTGTCAAATTCATAATCAATATTGAAGGATAGTTGAAATTAGAAGGAAGAAACTAGGTTTCGCTAATATCAGGAATTGAAAATAAAGTTTTGCATAAACGTATATGTTGAATCAACTAGGGAGCACAAAATTATATATTGCATTCGATAATACTATTTGTGGAAAGATATATCGATAGAATTTGTGGTATGTCAAAGTTAGCATTTTAGTTATCGAACAGTGTGTGAAGTTATTTAGTAACGAAATTATTTCAAGGCACGGTGTTTCAGCGTCAATTGTGTCAAATCGAGATTCACGATTTACATCGAATTTCCATAAAGGGTTTGCAAGAACGTGTGGAATGTAATTAGAAATATGTATGTCATAACATTTGCAAATCGATTGCCAAAATAAAAGGAAATCCAGACATCGGAAGGCATGCTAAGCGCACGAGAAGTTTTCGATAATGTCATACGAGGTATCCACATTGAGCATGTTATGGGCAAATTAAAAATAATTTAAGAGTAAGGTAATGCCAGGTGGAATTTCAATTGAGGACTCATATGGTAACTAAGTCGTACATATTTTTGTATGGGCAGAGGTTTTATGCGTATACTTGGTTTATCACATTGATAATCATTGGAATATCGGTATTGCGCTATCCATGTATATGTGGTGGAAAGGTGATTCTTTCTCATATATATATTTGATAGTTAGAGGATATTAAGAGTAGGATCGGTTCTTAAAACTAAAGCATATGGTAAGTTCGTGACTCATACTCATATGGTATATTTTGAACCCTTCAGCGAATGGATGTCTATGGTCTAACTAGGATAAGTTCCTAAACTCATATGATTATGGCAAGTTCCTGAATTTCCAAAGTGTGATAAGTTTGGCGAACTATATTGGGTATAAATCGATTATAGTATAGAAAGTAGTGATGAAGTTGAAAAGATGGTTTTGAGGTAGCCTTACCTCTACAGTTAGAACGTATTCGTAATGTTTTTCATGTTTCGGTGATATGATCGAACAAGCCCGATTGCAATCATGTGATGGTTATGAACCATTATGGTTGTTGTTCTCCTCAGAAATTTCTATCTAGATAGTTGACAAAAAAGAACAAATGATCAAGAATGAGGTGATACCTTCTGTGAAGGTGATATAGAGGAACCACATTGTCGAAGAAGCTATGTGGGAACTTGAAGCTGAAATAATGAAGAATTATCCTGAGTGATTTGTTTAGTCTGTGTCTTCGATTCTGGGGACAGAATCTTTGTAAGGTGGGAAGAATGTGACGATTTGATTTGTTGAGTTGTGATTCTGGGGACAGAATCATTGTAAGGATGGAAGGATGTAACAATCCGGAATTTCAAATTTAAATTTTAAATATTTATTGAATTATCTAAATATTTATTTGAGGTGTTTATTGTTGAATAAATATTTTAATTGATGTTAATATGGTATATTTATTAAATTAAATAAATATTTTAGCTGATGTTGATGTGATTATTGTTATTAAATATTTAATTTGGTGAATTGCAATATAACTTGAGATGTTATATTGTTATTTTAATTTAATAAATTATAGTGGTATATTAAATTATTAAATAAAATTATAATTTTGTAATATTTATTTAAGTGGAGTATTTATTTAAAATATGGAATGTGTAATTAATTTATTTGATTTAATGTGGATATGGAAATCTAAATAAATAATATGTGATTATAAATTATAAACTAAATTGTTTATTAAAATAATTAAGGTAGTTTTAAATTGATTTAACCCAAACAAGGCTTAAAATATTAAGTCTTTATATTTTAAAGACTTTTTGCCAAACAAAGCCTTATGGCTTTTGGATTTTCTCTTTTTAATTATGAATTTTACTATAACAAATAAAATAAATAAATAAAAAATAATATATATTATAACTAATAACTTATTATTCTAATTATTATAGCATCAGTTTCAGACGTTTGGGTGTGTGCGTTGGGTTATGTTTTATTATGCGTAAAAATCATTTGGCCTAAGTCTACTGAGGAAGAAGGGGAGAAAAGTTACAGAGAATAGAGAGAGTTGAGAGGTAGATTTTTGGAGAAGTTCAAAGAAAGACGTGGTGTTCTAGCAAGAATTACCGAACAATAGAAGGTATTTCCATAACTTTGATTATATTTATATATATGTATATATATGAATTTTACGACATATAACTTCAAATTTTGTGAATTCTTTTTTTTTGGAGTTATTGATATACAATTGATTACTTGTTATTGTATATGTTTATGATGATTAGAACTAGTGTTTAGATAAGAATTTTTATGCTAATTACGTTTAAAAGAAAGAAGTTATTATAGTATATGTATATTACCTATGGATTGTGAAAAGTACTAATTTTAGTGGACAATTTGTACGTTAATCTGTGAATTGAGGCTTGATTATGCTAGTTCGTTAAGAAACGAAGAAAACGTAGTTTGAACGAAGTGATTTGGTGAAGAATTGAAATCACAATGATGTTTTTTGTAAAGGATGTAAAAAATGGTGTTTTTGTTTGAAAACATGGAATTTGAGGAATTAAGTTAGTAAAAGTTGTTAAATTGTTCTATATTGATATATATGTGAGGAAACATGTTTGTAATAGTTTTATATCATTTGTTTGTGTTAATTTTACTGTTTGGTGGGTGAAATTCGTGTAGTTGGGCTAAAGTCGGCTATTGTTCATGCCGTTTTTCGCCTCTGTCATACGTATCTTAAGCAATTTATTGCGCTAGTGTCAAGGCAAAAAAAAATAAGCTAGAATTGCTTGGATCCCAAGCTTATGTATGGCGAATGTGCATACAATCGATCCGAGGTAGTGACCATTGCCATCAGAGACAGGATAATGACACTATAACTTGGTCTAATGATGTGTTAACTTAATAAATATGGAATATGGAGGTTAAAACATTACCATGTCATGTCATTGATAATTTCAAAGTTGTCAAAACTTTTATAAGTTAGGAATGTGATATGTTAGGACTTAGTGTACAAATTGAAGGGTGACTAAGTCTTGTGATGTTAGCACTTGTGGTTTCGGAAATGAACATTAAGATATGGAAGGTGATTAATATAAAACCAATGAGTCTTGGGAAGACTTAATCACTTGATTGAATTTCAAGTTCGATTAAGGAGAAATGTAGTATTGATTAATAAGAGTTGAAAATGTGATTTGGATGCTAGAAGTCTAATGTATGTGTTACTGAGTTTTCAGATTCGGCTTATGTGGTTTATTTATATGGTTAGACCTTAAACTAAAGGTTATAACGTAACTAAGATGATAAGTGAATCTATGAGGTTAATGTATATAGCTAATTGATGTGATAATCCTAATGATATGTGTAGGACATTGAAGTACGTGAGTTGTAATTGTATAGCTTACGCAAGAGGCAAGTTCACTAACCTTTGCTACTTTATTATTCAGCAAGGTTACTTTTCTCTGTTATGTTATACTTATGCAAATTCTCTATCTCTAATCTCTTGTTTAACGATTTATTATCAGGCAAGTTCTTTAACCCTCATTTATTGTTGAGCAAGTTAGTTAATCTTTGTTTCTTTATTACAATCGAGATTACCTTGGTTATTCAAAGTTTGTAATTTTATTGTAAGAAGTCTGTTTATTCAGCTACTAATGACTGTGGTTTGATCTTCGTTCTTCGATATCATTGTACTATCTTACATTATTGTACCAAACTCTAATTTTCTTAGCGATTCTTTACCAATTTAACTAATCCTTAGTTGATGAATGTTCTAAACTCTAAATTACCCTTGAAGTCAACCCAAACCAAACTTCCTTTGGTTTGTTTATGTACTCACACACTTTTGAAAGCATGTTGCCAATGATAACATTTGTTCAACTTTGAAATTGTTAATACTTTAACTCTTATTGATTCTTCGATATACCTTGTTCGTGAAGACATTATAATCAAACCCTTAAATAGTTATTGATTTCTATATGATTCAACTAGTATTTGGTTGATGAGCGTTCTAAAAATCTAGACTTCCTTTGAAGCTAATTCCCAACCAAACTTCCTTTGTTTCGGAACCTGATAATCTAAGCTGAGATGAACAACCCTATATTAGGGGATTATTTTAGAGCTACGCAATAGCGTTAAAATATTTGCGCAATACATAGTACAAAGGGCTGATCACCTGGAGTACGAAATGATGGTCCATATAGTCGTTTAGATTGTTAAAGGTTACAGTAGAAACACCTGTGAACCTAGGTCATAGATGATGATTATAGTCTTTTAGACTGTTAAAGGTTAAAGTAGAAATACTTGAAAACCTAGAATAGAGTTCGTGGTCTTGTGACCCTCTGTGTAGTCTTTGATGTTGTTATCTATTGTTAACTTAAACGTTCATTATTCCTTTGAACTCATAGTTGTTGAACTAAAGTTTATTGTTTCGGTAAGAATACTTTACCATTGAAAGCTCAGCTAATTGTTATTCATAAAATTTTATTGTATATTATCCTTCTTGTGGGCAATTGTTTGCTCACTCTTGCACAAAACAATGCAGATGAAGTTAAGAAGTTTGAAGAGCTTTCTACAAGCAAGGGAAAGGACAAAGTGCTTGATTAGATGATAATGTTTAATTTATATTTTATTTACGAAGCTTATGTAATAGATTTATTTATAATCATGTTTTAATTTTTCGCTGATGATTGTAATAAAGGTTAGATGACCTGAGATTTATTTTAAGTGATGTAACCCTTTAATGGGAGATTGATTGTTTAAGCTTTTGAGTTTAATTATATCCTTTGTTTATGGGTAGTTTGTTATGATTTAATTGGACAGTGAACACCAAATTTATGGGATTATAGTGCCCGGATTTGGGGGTGTCACAAGTTAGTATCAAAGCTTTAGGTTATGAACCTTATGTGGGGAAACCTTAGGCTATAACCTTCTAGGAGATTGAAAGCATAGAGGTGATAAACTCTTATCAAGTTCTAAGGAATGAATTGAGGGAAATTCATTGAACATAAAATGATAAAAGACTTTATGTGTTTATGTGTTAATGACTTTTGTGCTCGCGAGTACTTAGGAGTAGCATTTATTATACATATCAAGTTGTGGGGTTGTTAAAACTTTGTTGTTTGAATGACTGATGAAGGATGATAAGGATTAGGAGCCTTGGAAGTTGTATAGTCTGTGTATGGTTGGTATTGGGAAAGTCATACCCGTTATTTTCTAATGTAGAGCGTGGGTATGAGCTTGAGTTTGAACGCGAGGTTAAATTTGAAGTGAACAAGGTGAAGGATGAGTGCGAGGAGGGGGATTCCTCAAATGAAGTGTATGGTCATAACATTGAGTTATAAAAGAAGATCGAGAAATTAGAAAGTCAAGCCGTAAAGCACCAAGCCAAGTTAGCGCAAGAAGATGTCACGACTCAAGACCTTACTGTACAACATGCAGATGTAGAGCATATATTAGCTCAGTCGGAATATTAAAGAGGATAGTTATTAGCTGGGAAGGAGATTTCACAAGAATGACTAGGGAAAGAAGTCAGCAAAGCGTGCGAGAGCTGAAGATGCGTGGGTGAAGGATTCTAAATGCGATCGTGTTGAAGACAAGTTGAAGAAGGCCAAGCGGATGATGGGACTTAGAATTATGTATTCTATTTTCTGTATAGGTTGAGATTTATCTTTGGTATGTGATGGATCATCAAGTTATCCTAAAATTTTATTATTACAAGATAAATAATATAAATAGTAGTGAGGCTATTTTGTGGTGTGGTGATGTAATAAATGAATAAATACATCATTATTTATTAAGATATATTATGTGTTGTTTTAAAAGTGGTTGAGATAAGTTTGAAAATTTTAATGTGTGGATGAACGATGATCTAATAGTTCAAGTGTGAAATAGTAAGATGCCGCCTAGAAGAAGACAGCAGCGTCAACAGAGCTCCGAGGAATATGCATATAATAGGGAAGCTAACGCAAATTCAGTGCCACAATTGGTGAAATTTCTGGTGGGAGCACTAGCAAATCAACTGAATTTCTAGCTATACAATCAAATCTCGATGTTCCAACTAAATTCATTTACATCAGGGTTGGAGAGAACGATTGACGTAGACGGGGAAGGTAATACACTGACATACAATTAAGGGTAGAGGGGAAAGAAGAGTGAAGATGATAAGGTAGGAGATAGTCATATCGGTAACGCTCGAAAAAGAAAGTGGGACAATAATATTAATGCTGGAAATCAGCAAGGGAATGGAAGCAAAAAGGTGGAGGCGTGTAGCAACTGCGGAAAAAAACATGTAGGTGTTTGTTTGAAGGGAAAAAGGGTGTGCTTTAATTGTGGTTTGAAGGGCCACATTGCACCAAAATTTTCATAACCGAGGAAGGGAGCCTGCTCCACGTGTGGATCAAAGGAGCACTTATCTCGAGGGTGCCCAAAGTATGCGGTACAAAAAGAAAGTGGAAGCAGAGGGGGTAGTGGCAAACTGGTTATTGTAGAATCAGCTCCGCCGAATCGACCAACCAAACATTCAACCAACATGACAATCTAGGAAGTAATGCAAGGTATGGTTCCGATCAATTATCTATACGGCTACGTGTTATTTAATTCATGTGCCACTTGTTAATTTATGCCTGATGAATTCGTTTAGAAACTAGATTCTCTTCGGGAAGAGTTAGACTATTCCCTAAATATGGAAAGTGTGAATATTGATTCTTTTAAGTTGATGTGTAGAATTTTTGTATTGGAAATAATATGGCACCTATGATGTCTCTACCAGATAATACAGGAATGTTGTGTTGCATAGCGGCGCATACTATAATATACAAGGCTATGTGTTTAGGCAGAGCGACAGGGTAATTTCTTAGGTATCACGTCATTTAAAATTTTTATGTGAAAGGATATCTGACTCATGATTCAGAGCTAGAGCTAATAGTGGTTGCCCTAAGGAATTAACGATATTACTTTTGGATAGTAGTGTGAGATATAAACAAACCATAAGTGTCTAAAGTATATAGGGCTATTTAAGCGTGCGTTGAAGTGATAGCGGGAATTGGTCAAGGATTTTGAATGCAAAATCCTAAATAAACGTGGTGGCCGATGTCTTAAGAAAAAGGTAGTAGTTATTTTTGTTAACTGTGTAAGATGGGTTCATAATAGAAATGAATAATTTGTGGTAGGAGGTAAGATATATGAAAAGTCAAAGGAGAAGCTGTTCTGGCGGAAATCCGTACAATTTTGCTAGACAGAGTAAAGGAAGGGTAGCTCCAAGATGAAGGTGTCAAATTCATAATCAATACTGAAGGATAGTTGAAATTAGAAGGAAGAAACTAGGTTTCGCTAATATCAGGAATTGAAAATAAAGTTTTGCATAAACGTATATGTTAAATCAACTAGGGAGCACGAAAATATATATTGCATTCGATAATACTATTTGTGGCAAGATATATCGATAGAATTTATGGTATGTCAAAGTTAGCATTTTAGTTATCGAACAGTGTGTGAAGTTATTTAGCAACGAAATTATTTCAAGGCACGGTGTTTCAGTGTCAATTGTGTCAAACCGGGATTCACGATTTACATCGAATTTCCAGAAAGGGTTTACAAGAACGTGTGGAATGCAATTAGAAATATGTATGTCATAACATTTGCAAATCGATTACCAAAATAAAAGGAAATCCAGACATCGGAAGGCATGCTAAGCGCACAAGAAGTTTTTGAAAACGTCATACAACGTATCCACATTGAGCAAGTTATGGGCAAGTTAAAAATAATTTAAGAGTAAGGTAATGCTAGGTGGGATTTCAATTGAGGACTCATATGGTAACTAAGTCGTACATATTTTTGTATGGGCAGAGGTTTTATGCGTATACTTGGTTTATCACATTGATAATCATTGGAATATCGGTATTGCGCTATCCATTTATATGTGGTGGAAAGGTGATTCTTTTCTCATATATATATTTGATAGTTAGAGGATATTAAGAGTAGGATCGGTTCTTAAAACTAAAGCATATGGTAAGTTCGTGACTAATAATCATATGGTATATTTTGAACCCCTCAGCGAATGGACGCCTATGGTCTGACTAGGATAAGTACCTAAACTCATATGATTATGGCAAGTTCCAGAATTTCCAAAGTGTTATAAGTTTGGCGAACTATATTGGGTATAAATCGATTATAGTATAGAAAGTAGTGATGAAGTTGAAAAGATGGTTTTGAGGTTGCCTTGCCTCTACAGTTAGAACGTACTCGTATTCGGTGATATGATCGAACAAGCCCGATTGTAATCATGTGATGGTTATGAACCATTATGGTTGTTGTTCTACTAGGAAATTTATATCCAGATAGTTGACAGAAAAGAACAAATGTTCAGGAATGAGGTGATACCTTCTGTGAAGGTGATATAGAGGAACCACATTGTCGAAGAGGCTACGTTGGAACTTGAAGCTGAAATAATGAAGAATTATCCTGAGTGATTTGTTTAGTCTGTGTCTTCGATTTTGGGGACAGAATCTTTGTAAGGAGGGAAAAATGTGACGATTTGATTTGTTGAATTGTGATTCTGGAGACAGAATCCTTGTAAGGAGGGAAGGATGTAACAATCCGAAATTTAAAATTTAAAATTTAAATATTTATTGAATTATCTAAATATTTATTTGAGGTGTTTATTGTTGAATAAATATTTTAATTGATGTTAATATGGTATATTTATTAAATTAAATAAATATTTTAGCTGATGTTGATGTGATTATTGTTATTCAATATTTATGAATTAAATATTTAATTTAGTAAATTGCAATATAACTTGAGATGTTATATTGTTATTTTAATTTAAAAATTATAGTGGTATATTAAATTATTAAATAAAATTATAATTTTGTAATATTTATTTAAGTGGAGTATTTATTTAAAATGTGGAATGTGTAATTAATTTATTTGATTTAATGTGGATATGAAAATCTAAATAAATAATATGTGATTATAAATTATAAACTAAATTATTTATTAAAATAATTAAGGTAATTTTAAATTTATTTAACCCAACAAGGCTTCAAATATTAAGTCTTTATATTTTAAAGACTTTTTGCCAAACAAAGCCTTATGACTTTTGGATTTTCTCTTTTTAATTATGAATTTTACTATAACAAATAAAATAGATAAATAAAAAAAATAATATATATTATAACTGATAACTTATTATTCTAATTATTATAGCATCGGTTTCAGACGTTTGGGTGTGTGCGTTGGGTTAAGTTTTATTATGCGTAAAAATCATTTGGCCTAAGTCTACTGAGGAAGAAGGGGATAAAAGTTACAGAGAATAGAGAGAGTTGAGAGGTAGATTTTTGGAGAAGTTCAAAGAAAGTCGTGGTGTTTTAGCAAGAATTACCGAACAATAGAAGGTATTTCCATAACTTTGATTATATTTATATATATGTATATATATGAATTTTACGACATATAACTTCAAGTTCTGTGAATTCATTTTTTTTTGGAATTGTTGATATACAATTGATTACCTGTTATTGTATATGTTTGTGATGATTAGAACTAGTGTTTAGATAAGAATTTTTATGCTAATTATGTTTAAAAGAAAGAAGTAATTACAGTATATGTATTTTACATATGGCTTGTGAAAAGTACCAATTTTAGTGGCCAATTTGTACATTAATCTGTGAATTGAGGCTTCATTATGCTAGTTCGTTAAGAAACGAAGAAAGCGTAGTTTAAACGAAGTGATTTGGTGAAGGATTGAAATCACAATGATGACTTTTGTAAAGGATGTCAAAAATGGTGTTTTTGTTAGAAAACATGGAATTTGAGGAATTAAGTTAGTAAAAGTTGTTGTTAAATTGTTCTATATTGATATATATGTGAGGAAACATGTTTGTAATAGTTTTATATCATTTGTTTGTGTTGATTTCACTGTTTGGTGGGTGAAATTCGTGTTAGTTGGGCTAAAGTCGGCTACTGTTCATGCCATTTTTGCCTCAATCACGTACCGTACAAGAATCGTACAAAGTGTCAAGGCAAAAAATGCGCATGATTGTCCCGATCCCAAGCTTATGTATGGTATGTGTACATGCCGTACAACGATCCGAGGCAAGTAACCTGCCGCCATGCAGACTGGGATAATGACACTATAACTTGGTCTAATTATGTGTTAACTTAATAAATATGGAATATGGAGGTTAAAACATTACCATGTCATGTCATTGATAATTTCAAAGTTGTCAAAACTTTTATAAGTTAGGAATGTGATATGTTAGGACTTAGTGTACAAATTGAAGGGTGACTAAGTCTTGTGATGTTAGCACTTGTGGTTTCGGAAATGAACATTAAGATATGGAAGGTGATTAATATAAAACCAATGAGTCTTAGGAAGACTTAATCACTTAATTGAATTTCAAGTTCGATTAAGGAGAAATGTAGTATTGATTAATAAGAGTTGAAAATGTGATTTGGATGCTAGAAGTCTAATGTATGTGTTACTGAGTTTTCAGATTCGGCTTATGTGGTTTATTTATATGGTTAGAACTTAAACTATAGGTTATAATGTAACTAAGATGATAAGTGAATCTATGAGGTTAATGTACGTAGCTAATTGATGTGATAATCCTAATGGTTGCTTAGCGATTCTTTACTAATTTAACTAATCCTTAGTTGATGAATATTCTAAACTCTAAATTACCCTTGAATTCAACCCAAACCAAACTTCCTTTGGTTGGTTTATGTACTCACACACTTTTGAAAGCATGTTGCCAATGATAACATTTGTTCAACTTAGAAATTGTTAATACTCTAACTCTTATTGATTTTTCGATATACCTTGTTCGTGAAGACATTATAATCAAACCCTTGAATAGTTTCGGTGGTTGGTGTTGTTGTCGTGGTTGGGGTTATCCCATTTCCTCTTTCCCAAATAACTTCCACCACTGCTACTCCCTCCACGAGTCTTTCCTCCAGCATTCTTGTTCTTCTTCTCCTTCTTGTATTGGCTCAATGCCTCGCTACCTCCCTCAACAATTATCACCTTCTCCAATAATGTGGCGAAATAGTCGATTTGAAGGACCGACACCTTGTTGAACAACCAAGGTTTTAGTCCAAGTTCGAAGCGTCGAGATTTCCTTTCTTCAGTGTCTACTTGATGTGTTGCGAATCGTGCGAGTTCATTGAACTTGGCCACATATTGTGCCACTGTCATCTCCCCTTGTTGTAGTTCTAGGAACTTTACCTCCATCCTATTCTTCATGCTCTTCGGGAAGTAATTCTCGAAGAACAAAGTCTTAAACCTTTCCCAGGTTATAGTCCCTTCTCCCGCCCTCTGTTGATTTGCTTCCCACCAATAGTTTGCTTCACCCCTCATCATATATGTAGTGAACACGGTTTTCTGGTCTTCACCCACACGAGCAATGGCGAAGGCTTTCTCCATTTCCTTGATCCACGTTTATGCCACGATAGGGTCGATAAGTACCCATGAATTAGGAGGTCCTACACTCTTAAAGTCCTTGAAGTTTGCACCGAGCTACTTGGGGAAGCAGGTGGTACTTGTTCATTTCTTCCCTAAGAGCCTCCCCTAACAAATCTACAAGCCTCCGAATGGGATCTACTTGTCCTCTCATCATCATTAACCGATTCTTCTTAAGTGCGCTTAATCTCACGTCTGGGTGGCATTTTCCTATATCACAAAACTTCCATTTTTTTTATCTAATTATATTACTAAAACAATTCTCCATAAAATGAATAAGATTTGAATACATTTCGTAGAACAAGATCATTTATATTCATATGCCAAATTGTTACATTACATGATTATCTCCAAAGATACTTCTATATAAATGACACAACTTACCCCTAATATCACAAAAGATGGGGACAACCATTAACATACTACCCCTCTAACATAACTCAAAAGTTTGGGGTTTACAACATCTCACATTCTACATAAAGATTACAACAACAGATAATACCCTACACAACGAACTACAACTAATAACTTTTAACGCCTAGACTTAATCTATCATTCCGCGCTCCACAGCACTCTGGTACTCCCTCTGAGTAATGTGCACCACCACATCTCGGCTTATGGTGTGCCGGGTCTATCCCTGCTCTGTCGGGTAGTGATTTACCCCATCAATCAGTCCCTCCATGGCCGTGCGCAATGCACAACTTATCCTATTCATCTTCCTCCTTTTGCACCTCACTTCATCTTCTAGATCGTTAGCCCTATCAATGGCCCCTTTCCACTTTTCTTCGAAATGGATCTATCCATTACTTCCATCCTTAACTGAGTACGAATAGCTTCCTTCCCTGTCCCCTCGCTCAACTCCCTCTGCTCCATCTCTTCCAATTTCCCTGCCAGTTCTACATTCCTAGCCACCGCCTTGTGAAACAAAGCCCCCATCTGGATTCTCGCCTTTAACGTTGAGCAATCTCTACTTCCATCTCTTGCATCACTAACTTTCTCTGGTGGTCTTCGTCCTTCAGCTTTTGGAATTCGGACTCTCTGTCTTTAGCCTCAGCATCTAACTCCTCAACTCTGCATCCTAACTCTAAAATCTGCTCCACATACTCCCCCAACATCCTATCCTCAAAAGTAGCCTCGTCGGAGTCCCCCATGGGCTCATCCACCATACGCTCCTCCTCTGGATCAGACTCTTCGGGTATTGGCTCTATCTCCTCTTCCTCGTCATCATCATCGATAGAAACTACAATTGATATAGGCTCTGCTATCAATGGTGCCTCATATACCACGTGTATGTCACGCGGCTCCTCTTCTACTACTCATCTAGGTCCTCCCATGTCATTCATCCTACAATCACCGACACAAGACAAAACAACCAACAACTCCATTAGAATCATAAGTTCATTGTATAGAATGAAGTTATATTCTGTAACACGCTAAGTCCATCTCTATGAAAACTCTATATGAGTTTAATCCCTTTCTATCTTTTGAGTCTCCTAAGTTATAATCTAAGGGCTCTCGCTCCTAAGGTTTATAACTATGGCTTTGATACCAACCTGTGACGCCCCCAAAATTCAGACACCCATATCTCGAATTTTTGGTGCATCACGTACTACTACTGAATATCTTACAAAATCATTAACAGCGGAAATAATAGAATAATTTACATTGATGTAATATAAATATTCACGTCCCAAGGTGCACGTAACCATTATTACTACAACAATTACGTGATTAGCTTAACATAGCTTAATCATTCTTGAATACATCATAACAACCATAATAATAATAATAATACTTCTAGTCTTAAGGACTAAGTTATTCAATCGCCTTGCCCTTTCCTTGTCCTTTCTCAAGTGCCGCCTTGCTCGCCTTAATCTGTAATGTTTTAGGGAGCAAGAATGAGCAACAAGTTTGCCCAAAGAAGTAATATAGCTAGAAGAATGAGCGGTTATAGAATTTGAATCTTTCAAGGTATAATAATAATTGATAGTTTAAGGATATCAAGAATATCAAGAGTATTCAATAAGAGTCGTTATAGATCAAGGATATCAACAAAATCTCGTGGATTTATCCATTTCGAGGTTCAACATTTAATGTGTACCGAAAAGCGACCACTAAGGACTAAGAACTCTTACTAGAATTAACAAGATTTCACTGTAATCCAATACAAACGAGTACAACGGTGATCAAACTTAAAGTACCCTACGTTATGCATAACATTTAATCATACTCATAAATGTGCGTCGGTTCCCGACAATATATAATTTTCCTTCTATGAGGGTTGTTCATCTCAAGAGATTTACGATAGTCCGCACCAAATCAATCGATTTGGATAGCTCTTTAACTCATAATAATAGTCTAGCCGAATCAAGGGCTTAGACAGTTTTTCATCATGCATTTAGGAATGATAAGTCCAATGCTTACAACAACGTCAAGGTATACAAGTGATTTTCGAATAGAAGCAGATGTTTGCTTGATAAAATATGATTGATATGACAACAATTCAACGTATAAAGTGTGTGAATAAAGGAACTTGCAACACGATAATAATAGTGTTCAGATACTTGCTCAATGTAAATTTGAGTGAGGTTAGGGAACTTGCCCAACAATAACAATAAGTCAGGGATAGAAAACTTACATGATATAAGTAACAAGTTTTTTTTTGGATAGGAAACTTGCATAGTATAAGTAACAAGTTTTTAGGGATAGGAAACTTGCATAATATAAGTAACAAGTTTTTAGGGATAGGAAACTTGCATAATATAAGTAACAAGTTTTTAGGGATAGGAAACTTGCCTTTAGCGTTGATTACTACTAATAGCGAAAATCACCTCAACGGACTATGTCTGTCCTATTCATGTAAGTATAGGTATTCATTAGCCAAACACACTTGATATATATCAACAACATAACACATTTTTCTTTCTATCTGCTATACCCATCCAAAATCATAACTGTACACTAACATGCTCATACTGTTGACCACTGGTAGTTTATTCATAATATTTCTTCCTCGAAGTTCTAAGAGGTTCATTGCTTTAAGTAGACCATAACGTCTATTAATCCCACCGACCTTTTTCTACGCATGTTTGCAAGCATTAGATTTATTTTCCCGAAGTTAGTAAAATTCTCTACTTAGAACTTATTCGTGTACTAATAGTTTATAACAGTATAGGAGTATTTATTAATCCATCCTTATATCAAGTTATGATGATGTCTCCGAGTCCTAGGACATCTCGCCATGTACGAAGATATTATGACTTGTCCGAAGACAACATGCTTCGTCCGAAGACATCGCGCTTTGTCCGAAGACATCACGCTTTGTTCGAAGACATCACGCTCTGTCCGAAGACATCACGTTTTGTCCGAAGACATCACGCTTTGTCTGAAGCCAGCTCCTTCAGAGACTTCGGTCTACACTATTTGTAGCATCCCCGAATTCGGGTCGCAAATCGCCACGGATCCGGTATACTATTTCTATCACTATTGCGGAAGATATAAACATAAATTGTTTATACATTAAACTTTTAAACATCATTCCCCAAGGTCTACAACCTTAACTTAATACATACCTTTAATATCTTAGAAGATTTACAATACTATTTTCATCAGAAAATTTAATAAATTTAACTACAACATAAAGAAACTTTGCACTTTGTCTTTGCCTCTGTCCTTATTCAAGCCTTCATCTTAATCTGAAAATTTTATCATGATATAACAAGGGTGAGCAACAAATTTGCCCAGCAAGTTTTACATACAAAGGAGATATATCATGATTGAAAAGAATGGTTAAGCTTTCAAGTTTTCAACAATATAATAATTGTGAAATAACATGAATCAATTTTTCAACGATTGAATGACTGAACCAATAATAATGGATGTCAACAATTAACATGAACAAGTTTAACTGAAACATATGGTAATGAAGGTGATCAGCCTTTCATACCTGATGAACATATACAACATGCACAATGTGCGAATCAATAATTTATTGACGTGGTAAAATCAACAATGATTAACCACTAACATGCTTTGAATTAACAACTCAAGTTGAGTTAGGAAACTTGCACAATAATTAGAAGTTCAAGTTTAGGAACTTTGCTCTGCATTCATTGATTCATCGCTAAGCAATCAATTTAATCTCTTATAAAAGACCTATCATTAATAAGATCGATCCTCCAATTAGCATAATACATTTTATCCCACAACACTATTACTCAATTAATAAATTAGCTAACATTTAGCCACATAATTAAATATTAAATAATTCTTTAACTCATTAGTAATATTATTATCCCTTAATAATATTACTATCACTTATCCATTATCTTCTTTTGTCTAATATTCTTTTTATAGAATATTTATCATTTACAAATATTATTAATCATTTAATAATATTTAAATCCTTTACTAATATTATTAATCATTTAATAATATTTTAATCACCTTCTAATATTATTAATCATGTAATAATATTTTACTTGTTTCATAAATAATAAAGGTCTCACACATTTTAAGATGCAAATACTTTACATCTTGAAACTTAAACCATTTAAATTTCATTTCGTAAATATCTTTTTACCTCTACTTAAATTTGGAGTTTAAATGACTAATGTATAGCTTTTATAGTAAAAATCAATTTACTACATTATTTCTTCACTTTAAATAACTTTTACTTGGGCTTTGTCCGTTCATGAGTCAACACCGACTATTGCCTCATATATAAACATTTTATCTCACTAGCACATTCACTTTATTTTTTCATTTTACAATTATTCGCATTTTTGCTTCACACGTAAATCTCAAATTCAAAAACTTCATTTTGAGCAAGAAAACCTCAAAATATCATAAATCTCTTATTAAATCTCCCGTCAAATATTATTAATTATGTAATAACATTTTACACTAAGGTTACTAACCTTTTAATAACATTTCAGTCACATACTACTAATAATATCTTAATCCAATATTATTAGTCACATAAAAATAACTTAAGTCCTTAATCACATAAATAAACAATTATTTCAATTGTTTTCCTTACCGTAAGTAATAAACTTGTTTAAACATTTTAAAATGTCATAAACATCACAACACCTTAAACCCGACCCAAAACTTCATTACAAACTTGCATAAGCCATGCTCACGGGTCTCACTTCATACATCGCATTTTTCCTATTTTTGGACACTTTTGATTTTCGAAATATTTTACCCAGCCTCACTAAAACAGCAATAACTCTCGCGTTTTAAAACATTTTTGAGCGATTCTTGAGCCCACGCGAAGATAACTTCCAGGGCTACAACTTTTGTCTCACGACATTTTTCCAACATCATAACACATCAGTTCAGAAATTTACACAAAGGTGGCTGTTCGGAATTTGATTCACAGATTTGATACACATCTCCCGAACGCCATAACTACCTCATCCGGAATCGGAATTAGTCCGTTCTGGAGTCTATGGAAAGCTAAATCAGAGTACTACAACATACCAAAAGCCCAGAATTTTTAAAGCACAAAAACTGGACGAAATTGCCCTGACATTGGCTGCCCCGAAACTGTCCATTTTTGGTTATAAAAAAACGGAACTGTTTTCACCAAATCAGTCACTACCCCATGTAAACTCAACATTTTTGAGTACTACCACTTGGGGTAACTACTTAACACATATATCTAACATCCCTTTTTGACGGATCGCAAAAAGAAGTCATAGATTTAAAACGGTGAAATTTCAAAGTACTAGAAAATTTCGGATTCAACATAAAAAATGAGTAAATCCATACATGAATCCATATATATCACATAGATCTTAGGGTTTTAAACACCCAAATCAAAAACCCCTTTCATCAATTTCTTAAAAAAAAAAAAATTAGAGAGAGAGATTATACCTTATGTTTTTTTTTTTTTTCCTCCTTATTCTCTTCCATCCATGGAGATTTTCTTCTACTACCCACACATGGGGCTGCTGAAGCCTCCCTCTCTCTCCCTCCCACGGTTCCTTCTTGCTTTCTTCTCCCGTTCTCTCATTTTCTTCCTTTTTCTCCTCTCTTTCTTCTATCTTATCTCTTCTTTTCTTTATATCTAATCCTTATCATTTTTTTTTATTGATAACCGGCCACTTGGCCTTAAATTGCTACATGTTGGCTTAATTTTCTTCATCCCAAAAATGACCCTCCTTTGCATTTTCTTTTTTTTTTTGTTCAAAGATATCCTCCAAACTTGGATCAAAATTGGGCCAACAATTAGGTTAATTATATATAATCTCTTGGGTTTTCAATTAATTCCTTTGGGCTATGTAATATTTACATAGTCCAATCATTTTCAATTTGTCTCACCCTAAATATTTAATTAGGGTACCCATTCCAAATATTTAGAATTTAAATCATTACTCTAGTACACTAAATTTTTATAACCCAATCAAACTTACTTAAATTAAGTTATAAAATTAGTAACTTGAGATAATAACAATATATATCTCTTAATTTAAAATAATTTACTATTCTCCCACAAGTGGCTTAGCTTAGGCCTTTAATAATTCCATTGAGCTAGCCCTTTTGCTTGCTTACTTACTAATAAACTAACTTGGGATTCCTCCAAAAATTTAATTGGGTCATTGTAATACATGTCTCATACATAATATATTGGGCTAGATTAAATAATTTAATTGCCCTTAATCACTTTATCTACAAGTCCCATACTTAATTAATTAATTGGGCTTGTTTAAATAATATAACTTCCCTAGTCCATTAAATCCACTTCTCTTGGACTCTATTCAAAATAATTGGGCTATAACCTTATTATAGTCCATTACTTTTAATTTACTTCCATTCCACCCTTATCATTAAATTAGGGTTTACATGCACTCAAGTGAAATAAAAATTCTTATTTAAGTACATTTAATATCTTAACCTAATTAGATTTGCTATAATTAGGCTATAAAATTAATTAACTGAGATGTATAAAATAAATCTCTCATAATTGGTATTTATTCTAAATACCATAATTCTCTCAAATTAGGTCACTAGTATATAAAATATTAGGACCACTAAATAACGATAACCATTTAGGTTATTTAATAATCACACCTAATATATATATTAGGTTACATAACTTAATTCTTATTTCACTTTTATATATACAAAATAAATGTATTCCCATTATATAATGTATATTTACTTACTCATATACATAATTCACATAATCATAACATATTTCACTTCTCACACTAATTTTGACTTTTCTCCATAAAAGTCAACTGTTGACTTTGACCAAAAGTCAACATTTACACATTTTGTGCTTATTGTCCATTCTGACTAAATTGACGCTCGGACGCAAACCGAAAGCAAATCCATGCTTCAAAATTCTATCTCTAACTCAAATTTTGAGTTTTAAATTACTCCATTCTCATTACTAATCGTATTAACTAACGACCTTATACTTCTTCAAATTCTTATTTGTCGGTCCAAGGCCTAACACTCAAGCTATGTTAATTACTAACATAGTTTTATCTTGATCATTAACTTGATTCATCATTCCTCTTGCTAAAATATATATATATATATATATATATATATATATATATATATATATATATATATATATATATATATATATATAGCACATAGCATCTCTTCTGTGAAATCCTTATCTCCAATAATAAAATTTCCATAGTACTTATATAACATTTCTTAGACTATTCAGTTCACATCGAATTTACAGGTATCGTAATACCTTATTCTTGATATTCCTCCAAGTACATATTAATTCATTTCTAGGGTTTTGGAATTTTGTAACCCATATTTTCTCTATTCTCATTCGAATAGCAAACCATATAGGTTTTACTTAAAAATTTTAAATAAATTCTCAAATTCTCATCTAGGTTTTATTCTTTAACCTTTATTCTAATCATTTAAGATTTTAGAAATTTTTGGGTTATCACACTATTTCGACAAAGTTTAAGTTCGTCAGGTTAATTTCATTAAGACTTTACTATATGCATACAACCTAAGGGAATTTCTTAATACATGGTCTAACATGACCGAACCCATCATTGGTCCTTAAATGCAGTGTCAATTTTTTCACCCATGAATTTCAGAAGCAGTGAACATGCTCTATTTTGCAGAGTAGCCACAACTTGATTCCAGACAATTTTTAACGTATTCATGCACGAAGGTAAACTTTTTAAACACCCTATATCATGCTAATTCATCATACTTGACCTATTAATCTGAAAAACCGAGAATCAACAAGACTCAAGTTAAGAATGGAGCAGAAATTATACCTTCTCGAGCTTTAACCTTGATATCTCACACACTGATTTGGTAATGCTTAGCAACTAAGAATTCTTTACTCAGATTTCTCCAACACTCTTATCACTAAAACAGACTGCCCATGTGGCTTTTATTTAAAGAGAAAACATGGACTAAACACTTGTTTTACCCAATGTTGGGATTCATGGTGCAATAGAAATGAACAATGGTTACTTATGGAGTTGTTCAACCACTCCATACCAGCCACTTAGCTAGCCATGCATGCCTAGGATTAGCAGCTTGAAAGTTTATGTAAAGAGATTTTAGGCTCTTCGTTTTTGTACTTGGTGACCCTAATTTGGGGACAAGAGAATGATTTGGAGACATAGACAAGGGGCTGGTCGGTGGGGCCCAACGCCCCACGCCTACATTTTAATTTAACCAATACCTTGTACTCTCAATTAACTATTTTGTTGGATTCCGAATTGGATTCTAAATATCCCAAGTTTATTGGGCTAACTCAAAAGTCCATCAATTAACTTATTGGGCTAGACTCCCAATTTATTATTTGGACTTTAAACATGCAAATACTTAATCATCCTTCACTAAGTCCATCCTTGTCTCACACAAGACATTTCATGAACCTATCATAATTCTCCACATCCTAGCAATCATTAAGAGTTCAATTTTAATACAATTGAGTTACTCACCTCATGCAATGTAAAATAAATAATCGCAGGCTCTATTTAATAATAATATTAAATCATAAAATTTATGGTTATTACAACTACCACTTTCTGCCTTAGTTCCTTTCTATTCCTTGCCCTTATCTTTTCTCTCTGTATGGTATTGAGTTAACGCCTCACTACCATCCTCCGCTATAATCACCTTCTCTAGAATGGTCCCATAGGAAACACTCTGGAACACCGAAATCCTACTATAGAGCCAGGGTTTCAGGCCCTGCTCAATCCTACGAGCCTTCCTCTCCTCAATGTCCACTTGATGTGGAGCAAACTTTCCCAATTCATTGAATTTGGCCACGTACTGGGGAACCGTCATGTCTCCTAGTTTAAGTTCTAAGAACATAATCTCCATCCTCCCTTGCATGCTTGTAGGGAAATAATTCTCGAAGAAAACCTTCTTAAACTATTCCCATGTTACCCCATCTGTTCTAGCCCCACCCTGATGAGCCTCCCACCAAAAGTTGGCTTCTACTTTCATCATGTAAGCCGCAAAAGAAATCTTTTACGCCTACCTACGTTTATAATAACAAATGCCTTTCTCTATTTCCTTTACCCATGTCTGGGCTTCTAATGGGTCCATCGTTCCTTTGAACTCCGGCAGACCTACGCTTTTAAATTCTTTAAAGATAGTCATTTTGGCTAACCTAAGTTCCGCAGGTACTCTACCCCCGGTTTTGTTAAATGCAGCCGTTAATGAATTAACAAACTCTTGCATAGGGTTGATTTGACCCCACTTGGTTATCATTACGTGATTCCGCTTCCTTATTACATTATCTTTTTCTTGACGACATTTTTTGGTTAAATAAATAGAATTTCATTATTATCTATTTACTTACTTCGTTATTATTCGCCACATAACAACTCATACCATAACAAAGCATATTAAATGAAAACTTCATTATATTCATATGCTTCTTTATAGTCAAAACTATTTACAATTTGCTTCCATAGTCAACGGCTAGTACATTTCTATCCCGCAATTAAACTTCTCAAAAGTTGGGATTTACAAAAAGACTACCCTGTTATCTAAAAGAGGGTTTTACGTCACTACACACATATTTATAAATCTAGACTTCTAATAATGCATAACAACGTCCTCGTGTTTCTCATTCGCAATCATCGCTACAGTATCCCGACTAATAGTGTGACGGGTTTGTCCTGACTCCATGGGATGACAAGCAACTTTCAGCTTGAAATCCATATGAGCACTCTTATGGATGTAAGACATCCGTGCTATCTTCCGGTCCTTCTCCCCCAATTTCTTACTAATCTCATTGGCCTCCTTCCTAAAATCCCTAGCCTTATTTATCAAGAGCACCTTCTCATCATGCTCTAATTCAGAATCTGCTTCTGCAGACTCCTTTGCTTCATAAAGAGCGCTAATCTCTTCATTTTATTTTTGCACAACTGTACTCAGTTGCACATTCCTATCAAGTACTGCCAGATACAATGGTCTCATTGCATCTGAAGGCGATGACTCTTGTGTAGGAAACACCGTATTAACCGATGTTACCTCCATTTCTTCATCCTCATCGTTCATCATACTAAGGTATGATGTTATATCCATTTCTCCCTCGGAGTAGTTCTCCTGAGAAAAGTACTCCTCTACCTACGACTCCTCTAGAATTACTATCGGTACCTCCGCCACTGGCATAGGTACAAGCTCTACTCTGTTCATAGTTTCTTCGCTCACTGTGCATATATCTCTATGCATCAAGCTATCGTTCGACATTCTACCATAACACGTAACATGTTGATTAGTACATAACACACAATAGTATAAGTAAAAATCCCATTTAATTTATTTAGGATTAATTTCTATCTTTTAAATCTTTCGGTACTAAGTTTCCTCAATACCTTATTAACTCATTCGAATTAAGTAAAGCTCGAGTTTACTTCCTTCGGACTTTTCCTTCCTTAACGAGGTTATTAGCTTAAGGATCTTCCCCCCTTAAGTTTTATAACCTAATACTTTGATACCAACCTGTGACACCCCCAAATCTGGGTATCTTCCAACCCGACAGATGGTGCTACACGGTACTCATAACTGTACATTCATTCTATTGAAATGACATCAAAATGTGTGTATCAACGACATTCTTATTACATTAATAATATTATATCCAGTTCCTAGGTTCTAAAACCATTACATTCTTTGTTCATCATACTATAATATATACAACTTACTAGATTATTACAAGGTAAACTAATCGTTCATCTTTGTCTTGCCTTTATCCTTGTCGGATCCCTCGGTTCGTTAGGTATTATCTGCATTCATATGGTTCAACCAAGAGTGAGCATAACAAGCTCAGCAAGTACAACAATTTCTTTTAAACAACATACTTGAAACATAGGAATCGTATATCTTCAATAATTAGATAATAGTTACGAAGTACTATCAATAATTCAAAATAGCATTTCTTTTCTATCAAAATGTTTTACAATAACAATATTCAGTAAAACATCAATTCTAGTCCAAAATCACGAGCGTTTCATAATTTCTTTGAAAAGGACAACCCGACACTAAGTCCTTAAGTCCGACATATCTTACGAGCACTTCTGGGTGATCAGCCCATAGTACTCTATGTTGATCAACACCACATCCTTTAAACGTATGTACGTTTAAGTTTTGGCAACCTCGGGTGCCCATCGAATAATCGATGAAAAATACATTTGTTTATTCATACTCAGGCTTACCTTGAATCCGTACCAAACAATTGGCGTAGGATAGCGTTATCAATTCTATATTGAAAGGCTTGAAAATAAATCAATCAACTCTTCAAGATTAGTCTAGCAGAGTTAAAATTGGCATCGACATTTTTGTCAAATAATTCATGCGTATTATAACATGAATGACTGAAAAGCTGGCTAACACAAAGGTTAGACAAGCGTTTAGAAAAACTTGCCTTTAGCTTCTGCTACAGTAAAATTACTTTTCCTCTGAGTCTTTACAGTATCTACAACACATAACCACGTAACATACCACATTAGGTCATGAATGAACATACATGGATCCTAATGAATCTTACCCTTCTTCTAAATCTAATCATGTATTAGATTTGTTATTATTGGTTCCGGCTTGCTATTATATTTTACATCATTCTTACCAACTTCTTTCTCTTCTATGTCTTACGTGGATTTACTTCATTAAGTCAACTCGTTTTGAGTTAATCATCCTTCCTCCCGGCTTACTAACTTCCTTACATTAATAATCGAAACTCGATCGTTAAGTACACTTATTGCATACCATTCACATTCACATTCAATTGACTTCCAATTCGTTAAATCCTCAATTGATTATCCTTATCCATTAGGCAACATTATTAAGGTTTAACAATACCTTACAATGCTTCATTAAGTTATTTAATTCATTACCAATGAGTTACCATTCATTTCATACTTGTAAACTTTCTTGACTGTCCAAACCCTAGGGTTGGTGCTGTGGCGCCACCCTTCCTTCTCTATGCCGTGCTGCGGCGCCACTCTGAAGTGGATAAAGACTGGACTTGGCACTGCGACATGAGTCTATGTGCTATATGTTGTGCTACGGCGCGAGACTCCAGTAGGTTGAGACACTCTGCCAGCGCTGCAGTGCCAACATTTGGCCTTAGGTTGGCACCGCGGCGCCAACTCTGTGCCTCAGATAACTTTAATAGATTTCAAACTTTGGGAATTTCTCGGACTCATAACTTCTTCGTTACAAGTCTGAATTGGCTCGTTCAAGAGCCTACAATTCACAAATTACATACTCTACACGTTCATGCAAGAATTTTATCTATTTGACTTTGTTTGCTAAAATTTCACCTATTAGTTCATATTTAACGAAAACGATAAACGTTCGGGAATGTTCAACGCTCGTTTCTTCGTTCTAAGTCAGAATCTGGTCATTTTTGAGTCCGCAACTCTATAATGCCAAATATGACTTGTCACCATCGAAAACCAACGTTTCCAAGTTAAAACCTAAAATTCGACTTTCATTACGAGAATTTCACGAATTCGACGATTATCGTCCAACCGTGTGAATTCCGGCAACACTTCATTACTTAGAATTTGCTCATCATTCTAAATGAATTCTAAACATCAAATAAATATTTCAAACTACTTATTTCAGCAACTTATTTTCAAATTAGGTTTTGACTTATTCTTCATAAGTTCATGACTTAATTCTTATAAACTACATATTTTCCATTCCTTATGACTTATTATAAATTTAAGTCCTTTAATCAACATCTCACATCTTGTCAACATACTAACTTCATATGACAAACAAATGACAAAGTTCATCATAAGTTCATCATAATTTTATAACTTATTTAGGTTCAAGTTACTTATTCATGACTTCTTCAGCTTAAGTTCATTGCTTATTCAATTCTTACATGTTCTTAGCATACATGTTCATTTCATTACACTTCTCTTATCATCCTACAATGGTAGAGATAGAAGAATACAGGATCATAAGATCATTTACCTTTGATGACTAACTTCTTCTTCTTGGAAATCTAGCAAAGAAAGTTTTAGCTTATATGTGCTTATTCTCTCTAACACTTAAGTTACTTTATAAAGAAAGTTGTTGGTTGAAAAATGACAAGAAACATTGAAAATCCTAGCCTTCTATTTATAGGGAAGCCAAAGTGAGGGCACTATGGTCATTAGGACATCCCACCTCCTTACTATTCCATTCTTAACAACCAAGTAAACTTGCTAGCCACACATTTTACTTGGCCACCACATTAACAACTTGGTCATTACATAAAGTTCTTGCCCACCAAGATAACCCACATCATCATTGGTTGCTCCATGGATCATGTCTAACTCATTGGATCATTACATTGGGCCTAAGTCTAATTAACTTAACTTAACTTTAGGCTTGCATTAATAATCACTTGGGCTTGCACCTTAATTCTCATTGGACTCTACTAATTTGTTAACAATCCTACAAGTCCCACTTAATTGGTTAAAAGCTTTATTACAAATACTATACGTATCATTCTCATATTCTTATTCGTGTATTAATTCACAATATACGATATCTCATTATTCATACCTATTCGTACAATACTTCGTATTCAATACCTTGTACAATACATACGCATCATAAAATCATTAATCTTTCTTCTTAACGTTTAATATTCCTAACGTTCTCAAATTAAGTCCGCATGCGAAATATTACGTTTTCCATACTTAGATTATTATTACATAATCTATCTCACATTGATATTATAATGTTAAATATTTCTCAAAAGTTCAAAAATAATTCCCGAGCGAAAATCGAAGAATAGTGTTTTTCGGAAAATTTCTCGGAAAACTTTTATTTTCGTTTTAGAAATTCAAACACTTTAATTCTCCCACGTAGTTAAAATACTACGACTTTCTGACGTTTCTAGGTTATAGAACGACATTCATCTTACTAACACATAATAATAATAAATAATATTATTTTATTCATTATTAAAAGTATTTACAAAAGGTTCGATTTTCTGGGGTGTTACACTCTCTCCCCTTTATAAGGATTTTGTCCCAAGAATCACGCTATATATATATAAATTACACAAACAAATGAGGATAAATCTTTTTCATCTTTTCTTCTAGTTCCCACGTTGCTTCTTCTGCATCATGGTTCTTCCATAACACCTTCACCAAAGGTATAACTTTGTTCCGTAGAACTTGTTCTTCTTTATCGATGATTTAAATCAGCATCTCTTCATACGTTAAGTCCTTCTCGATATGAATAGGCTCATACTCTATGACGTGCTTATAATCCGGCTTATAAGGACGAAATACCGATACGTGAAACACATTATGAATTCGTTCTAGGTCTGGAGGTAATGCTACCATATAAGCTACCTCACCTACCCGTTTTAATACTTCGAAAGGTCCTATAAACCTTGGACTTAACATTCCCTTCTTTTCAAAGTGATTCTTTCCTTTCCGGGGAGTTACCTTTAGAAAGACGTAAGAGCCTACTTCAAATTCTCTATTTTCTCGATGCGAATCAAGAATTTCTTACCCCTTTGTCTTGAGTCGCTACTAAACGATCTCAGATCGGTTTAACAATATCCGCTGTTTGCTACACCAATTCAGGTCCTAACATTCGGCGTTCTCCCACTTCATCCCAATACAATGGTGTTCTGCACTTTCTTCCATACAAAGCTTCATAGGGCGGCATATCTATGCTTGCATGATAACTATTGCTATACGCAAACTCTACTAATGGTAAATGATCATCCCAAGTACCCTTGAAATCCATGACGCAAGATCTTAACATATCTTCTAACGTCTGAATTATCCTCTCGCTTTGTCCATCAGTATGTGGATGATACGCCGTACTCAGCTTCAACCACATTCCCAACTGCTCTTATAGACTCCTCCAAAAGTTCGATGCGAATCGTGGATCACGATCTGACACAATCGATACTGTTACTCCATGTCTGGAAATTATTTCCTTAATATAAAGTCTAGCTAACTAGTCTAAGTGTTACTTGACCCTAATTGGTAAAAAGTGAGCTGACTTCGTCAATCGGTCCACTATTACCCAAATTACATCATACCCCTTCTGAGTAGTCGGAAGTCCTACCACAAAATCCATCGTGATATTCTCCCTCTTCCACTCCAGAATTTCCAATGACTGTAGCAAGCCACTTGGTCATTCATGTTCGGCCTTAACTTTCTGACAAGTCAAGAACCTACTCACATACTCGGCGATCTCTTTCTTCATGTTCGGCCACTAAAAACTCTGTCAAAGATCTTGATACATCTTAGTGCTACCAGGATGAATTGAAAACCTCAAACTATGAGCCTCTTGTCGAACCTGTTCCTTTAATTCCGTCTTATTTGGAACCTAAATTCTTCCTTCAAATCTCAATAACCCATCGTTATCAAGACTATACTTAGTCTCTTTTTCATTGGTTAACCGCTCCTTTACTCAGTCACACTCATTAGTTTTGAGCTGCACCTCCTTAACTCTCTCTATGATGGTAGATTGCATCTCCGTCACAAAAAGTATATGTCCTGCTTCACTCAACAACTTAACTTCTAATTCCATCCTAGCCATCTCCATTATTAACTCAATTTGAGCTGTTAATATAGACAACTTCTCTCGACTCTTTCTACTTAAAGCATCGACAACTACATTGGCTTTTCTAGGGTGATACAAGATTTCACAGTCGTAATCCTTTATCAGCTCCAGCCATCTCCTCTGCCTGATATTCAACTCCTTCTATGTGAAGATATATTTTAGACTCTTATGGTCCGTATATATCTCACATTTTCCCCATAAAGATAATGTCGCCATATCTTTAATGCAAAAACTACTGCGGCCAGTTCCAGATCATGAGTAGGGTAAAATTTCTCATAATCCTTCAACTGCCTTGATGCATACGCAATGACCTTACCATGCAGCATGAGCATGCAACCAAGTCCTCTATGCGAAGCATCGCTACAAACTACGAAGTTTCCCATGTCACCGAGTAATGACAAAACAGGCGCTTCACTCAATCTCTTCTTCAGTTCTCAAAAATTATCCTCGCATTTATCTTTCCATGCATACTTCACCGTCTTCCTTGTCAAGTTAGTCAATGGAGTAGCTATCTTCGAAAAATCCTGGATGAATTTCCGATAGTAACCCTCTAACCCTAGGAAACTCTGCACTTCAGTCGGCATTTTCGGTTGTTCCCAATTCATCACGGCTTCTACCTTTACTGGATCCACTGAAATCCCCTCATGGTTAATGAAATGACCTAAAAATTCTACCTTCTCCAACCAAAATTCTCACTTAGTGAATTTCGCATACAACTTCTCCTTTCTTAGTGTTTCCAACACTAATCTTAGGTGTTCAGCATGATCTTCTGGCATCTTAGAATAGGCTAGAATATCATCGATAAACACCACGATGAACTTGTCCAAATATTGCTTGAACACTTTGTTCATCATATACATACATGCAGCTGGTCCATTAGTCAACCCAAATGACATCACCAGAAACTCGTAATGACCATAACGAGTCCTGAATGTTGTCTTTGGTACATCCTCCTTCCTAACCTTCAACTGATGATACCCCATTCTTAAATCTATTTTAGAAAAATACTTAGCCCCTTTCAATTGATCAAAGAGATCATCGATCTTGGGCAATGGGTATTTATTCTTTATCGTTAACTTGTTCAACTCTCGATAGTCAATACAAAGTCTTAACGATTCGTCCTTCTTCTTGACAAACAGTACTTGTGCTCCGCACGGAGAAACACTCGGTTGAATGTACTTCATGTCCAACAGCTCTTGTAACTGTACCATTAACTCCTTCATCTCCACTGGTGCTACACGATACAGTGCCCCGGTGGAAGACGCGACAATTCATAAGGAAATACATTGGCAAATTCTCTAACTATAGGTATCAGCAACATGACACAGATAACCTACACACCCCTTCCTTAATAATTTCCATGCTTGTGTCATGGTTAGACAACACGAACGTCCCGACGATCTATTCCCGTAAAATACTACCTGAGGTTGTCTTAACATTCTAATACTCACACATTTCTTTTCGCAATCTATAATTGCCCCATGGTTTACCAACCAATCCATTCCCAAAATTACGTCGAATTCTCCTAACTTTATTGGTATTAAATCTACCGATAATTTACAACCCCGTATGACTACACAACAACTCCTATGAACATCTTCCACATGAATTATTTCTTCGTTTGCTACCTTAATATTTAAAGGTATAGGCAACTTTTTGGGAAATAATCCTAATCATCTAGTAAAATCACAAGATATAAACGAACAAGTAGCACCTGAATCAAACAGCACGTAAGCATTGATATCGTTGATCTGAATAATACCTGCGATGACGTCCCCTGATGCAATTGCATCTTGGACTGTCATGTTAAAGGTACGACCCATCGGCCTACCTGGCTGCGCTGGACCCCCAATAGCTAACTTCGCGCTATTAGTGCCCCGGTTCCCGTCCGTCCCCTTCTTCGGGCAATTCTTTGCCAAGTGGTCAGTTGACCCACACAAAAAGCATCCGTGATTCTTCTTCAGACTTGGACAATTAGGCGAGATATGCCCTTCCTATCGACAGTTGTAGCATATGGCCTTCCCCTTGAGACAGACTGTAACGTCCACGAATTTGAAACTCCTTATTAATTAAATATGTGATTTAATTTTAATGAGTTAGTTTTGCGAGTAGATTTAAACCTTAAGTGGTTATGTGAAATTACGAAAGGATTAAAGGAGTCACTAATAGTTTATTTAAATTAGTGGACTAACCCTAAGAGTTTGATATCTAGGAATTGATAAGATTTTTTAATTAAATATTCAATTTATTTGAATATGGTGGCAAGATTTGAACATATTAATTAATTGCAATTATGAGTAATTAATTGATAATGTGTTAATTAATAATTATTATGAATAAATAATAATTAAGGAGTATAATGTGATTATATGTTTACTTGATTTATTTGTGCAATGTAGTAAACCTTTATTATATGGTAGTTAACTATATATATTTTATATAGTACAAGTTGGCACATTAATATGACTATATATTAGATATAGACTATATAATAAGAGTTATTTGCATTCATGTGAGTTGCATAATAATATTGTTATATGTATGTACACTACTAGATATCTTGTAATTGGGAAATACATTGTATGCCTTTTAAATCATTATAACCTATGTTATATGAATTGAATTGTGTACACCTATTTTATAACCAAAGTTTATATTATGTGTATATATGGTTTTAACCAAGTGTTACATTGTTACATTTCATTATGCAATTGCTGAGAATTATTTAATTGTCCCAAAATGAGTGTCACATTAGTACATGAACAGTGTCTTGAGCTAGTTTACGTAACTTCATTGCTTAGTAAATTCTAGACCATTGGCTATGGAAGTGGCAGTTGGCCTACTTTCTATTGTCCAATGTTTTCTTAATGTTTCCTTTGATTCAATCCTCAGTGTAAATTGAATGCTCAGTACAAGTTTCTTCTATAAATGGCAACCCCATTTCTCAGTTTTTACGTTGTTTGCATTTGTTTGTTGAAACTCTGATAAATTGAGTTTTTGAGTGTATTGTCTAAAGAAGAAGATTAGCAAGCTCAGAAGGAAGAAACTAAGTACTTTAAGCTTCAAGAGGTATAAAATCTTAACTTGTGTTCTTGAAATGGGTTTTGTCAATTTCTTGAAGTTACTTGAAATTCTTTGTTATTCAAAGTGAATTAGCATGCTATAATGTGTTTAGGAAGTAGCCTTACATGTTTGAACTCATAAATGTCAGTATAAAGCATGTTTAATTCAAGAAGATTGGTTATGGGTTAAGGCTCTACAAACAGAGTCTGCTTACTGTCTTTAATGCAGGCACGGCGCAGCTGCGCCCTAATTGAACCCTACTTTTGTTAAGCAAGTTCCCCTAAACTTACTCTAAATTATATTGAGCAAGTATCTGAATTTATTGTGTTGTAAGTAATAGAGTCTGAACCTTTGTTCGGTCAGACAAGCCTATGAAGTTTTATGAAAGCTATCCAAACCAATTGATGGTAAGGATTCTTAAATTGAAAGAACACCCCTTTCTATGATAGGGGATTGCAGGTATGTAATAAAGATACAATGAATAGATTTAAATGTTATGCATATACATAGAGTACGTGAGGCTGATCCCCTCAAGTTCTTATTCTGTAGCCAGTAACCAAAGGGCCAATTAGCTATTGATTCCATTGGAGTGATATAGTTCTAAGTCTATTTGACTAGCAGTTATTCTAAAAGCAATCATTATCTTTGCTTATGATATTCATATTCTTGAATCCTTCAGATATTATACTGTTGAACCCTTTGACAGACATTTTTCCATTCATCATGATATATCCTTATTGTTGTACTTAAACTTGTTGAGCATACTTGTTGCTCATCCTTGCTATATCATGAATTATAGCAGCTAAGCTCGAGACCTCAGGAAAGGACAAGGGTAAAGGGAAGATGTAGGATTATTACGAGAAGCAAAATTTATCTTATGCTTAGTTTAAATTATGATTATGTAATATGAACCCTAATGTTTATTTTAGGGTATGTTTGTAGAATGATATTAAGGTTATCGTATCTTGGGACTAGTAACACCTTTTGAATGAACGACGTATGTTTATTATATTCTGCATTTTAGTTATCGTATGTTGTTTAGAGGTGGATGTTTGTATTTTATCGTGATAACCGAACCGGGGTCGAGGACCGGATTAAAGGCGTCATGAGTTGGTATCAAAGTCAGAGGTTATAAACGTTAGGAATGCGAAACCTAGGTTATAACCTTAGTAGAAAACTTAAGTAGAGTATGTAAGTGATGGGTTGAGGAAATCAATCAAGTTTTATTGTGATACTGTAGTTGTTTATTTAAATCAAGAATGATTGATAGACGTCTAAAACTTCTTAATGCTAATATGGATAGCATATCACATATAGCCTAATAATTTTCTTCCTTTCCTCAGATCATGCCGCCTAGGAGAATTCAGCGGAATCAGAGGGATGAAGGATCCGTTAACAATGGTAGAGGGGAAAATGTTGATCCAATGCAGAACTTCGTTAACCTGTTAACTGAGGCAATGCAAAACAGACCCCCGCCAGCAACAGGGCAGCTAGGACAACACTTGGCTAGCTTTAAGGACTTTAAATTGGTAGGACCACTAGAATTCCGGGGAACCTTGGATCCAATTGAAGCCTAGACATGGATAGAAGAAATGGAGAAGGTGTTTGAAGTCGCACGTGTGGCTGAAGTACAAAAGATGAGTTTTGCCACATTCATGATGAAGGGCGAAGCTAACTATTGGTGGAAAGCCAATAAGGGCCGAGCAGACGAAGGAGTTATTCCTTGGGAGAGATTTAAGGAGCTATTCCTCGAGAATTACTTCTCGGAGAATACACAACAGGATATGGAAGTTAAGTTTCTAGAGTTGAAGAAAGGTGGTATGTCTGTCGCAGAGTATGTGGCAAGATTTAATGAGTTAGCCCGATTAGCTCCGCATCAGGTTGACACGGAGGCTAGAAAAGCAAGATGGTTTGAATTAGGACTGAAACCATGGGTACAGAAGGCAGTGGCTGTGTTGAAGATCAAGATTTACTCTGATCTTTTGGAAAGGGCTATCATTACCGAAGGAGGAAATGAAGCCATCACTCGATTTAAGCAAGAAAAGAAGACCGGTCAGGAAGGTCAGAAAGGGGGAAGCAGCGGAGGCAGCAACCCCAACAAGCATAAATGGATGAAGAGTCAATCCTATGGAGGCAATAAGTCCAGAGGGGAGGCTAAGAAAAGTATAAAGTGTAACAACTGTGGGAGGAATCACTTAGGGGAGTGCATGAAAGGAAAGAGTGTTTGTTATCGTTGCGGACAACCGGGGCACATGGCTCCTAAGTGTCCGAATAAGCAGAAGGGAGGATGTTTTCTCTTGTGGAGCAACAGACCATCAAATTAAGGATTGCCCGAAGAAAAAGAGCGATGCAGCTAGCGGCAACCGCAACAACAACAACAATGGACTGAACATTGGAGGGCCAACCAGTCAAGCCAACAGATCAACGGCACGAACGTTCAATATGACCGTACATGATGCGGTGGAGTCTAAGGACGTGGTGTCAGGTATCAATGATATAGATGCATACGTGTTATTTGATTCGGGTGCTACCTGCTCTTTTGTTTCCAAAGAATTTGCTAAACGGTTAGACTTACCCCGTGAGAGATTAGAACACCCTATGAACGTAGAAGTAGCGAACAAGGAAATTATTCCCGTAGAATACATTCATAGGAATTGTTATACCGAATTGCGAGGATTTAAGCTCAAGGTGGATTTGATACCGATTCATTTGGGGGAGTTCGATGTAATCCTTGGAATGGATTAGTTATCATTTCTTGGAACAGTTATAGACTGTAAGAAGAAGTGTGTACACCTTAAGACTCTGAATAAGTCAAAGGTGGTATTTTATGGTAGTAAATCACTGAGGCAATCTCATTGTCTGACGATGGTGCAAGCACAGAGGTTGCTTAGGAAGGGTTGTATAGGTTATTTGGCTCACGTGGTTGATACTCGACGAGTCGAGGGTGAACTGAGCTAGATACCTATTGTAAGGGATTTCGTTGATGTCTTCGCAGACGAGATTCCGGGATTGCCACCGGATAGAGAGACTGAGTTTGTCATTGATTTGGCACCAGGAACAACACCGGTATACAAAGCGCCGTATCGTATGGCACCAGTAGAGATGAAAGAACTGATGGCTCAATTATAAGAGTTGTTAGATAAGGGATACATTCGACCGAGTGTATCGCCGTGGGGAGCACCAGTCTTATTCGTAAAGAAGAAAGATGGGTCGCTAAGACTTTGTATCGACTACCGAGAGTTAAACAAGGTCACCATTAAGAACAAGTACCCATTGCCCAGGATACACGATTTATTTGATCAGTTGAAGGGGGCAAAGTACTTTTCAAAGATTGACTTAAGGACCGGTTATCACCAACTAAAACTGAGGTCGGAGGATATTCCAAAGATAACATTCAGAACTCGATATTGACACTTTGAGTTTTTGGTAATGTCATTTGGTTTGACAAACGCGCCAGTAGCATTAATGGATTTAATGAATAGAGTGTTCAAGCAGTATTTGGATAAGTTTGTTGTTGTATTCATCGATGACATTCTAGTGTATTTAGAAACGGAGAAAGAACACGCCGAGCATCTTCGGATAGTCTTGGAGACATTAAGGAGGGAGAAGTTGTATGCAAAATTCTCCAAGTGTGAGTTTTGGTTGCAAAGAGTGCAATTTTTAGGGCACGTTATCGACAAGAATGGTGTTTTAGTGGATCCAGCAAAGGTAGAAGTGGTTATCAATTGGGAACAGCCAAAGACGCCAACAGAAATCAGGAGTTTCCTAGGATTGGCGAGATACTATCGAAGATTTATTCGGGATTTTTTGAAATTATCATCACCGTTGACCAATCTTACCAGAAAGACAATTAAGTTCAATTGGATCGAGAAGTGTGAAGAAAGTTTTCTAGAATTGAAGAAGAGGCTTAATCAAGCACCTGTGCTGACTTTACCGGAAAACACGGGAGGGTTTATAGTGTACAGTGATGCATCACACAAGGGTCTTGGCTGTGTACTGATGCAACACGACAGGGTCATTGCGTATGCTTCACGTCAGCTAAAAGATTATGAGAAGGGATATCTGACTCATGATCTGGAGTTAGCAGCGGTAGTTTTTGCCTTGAAGATTTGGAGGCATTATTTGTATGGCGAGAAGTGGGAGATATATACGGACCACAAGAGTCTGAAGTATATCTTCACGCAGAAGGAATTAAACATGTGGTGGCGCCGATGGCTAGAATTGATCAAAGATTATGATTGTGAAATTCTATACCATCCAGGCAAAGCAAATGTAGTAGGAGATGCCTTGAGCAGAAAAGGCAGAGAGAAGTTATTAAAATTGACCATTCAAGATGAATTGGTGAAAGATTTTGAACGATCAAACTTGGAGATTAAGTATCCAATGGAGACCAACGAATAAGTTTTTACAGTGACAGCGAGTCCGAGTCTATTGGATAAGGTTAAAGAAGCACAAGAAAAGGACGAAGATTGCATTAACATTAAGAAGCGATTGACTGAAGGTGATGAGTTGAAATTTAAGATTGATAACACTGGACTGCTAACATTTGAAGGACGAATTTGGGTACCGTTAGTACCAGAACTGAGAGAAGAGATTTTGCAAGAAGCGCACCATTAGAGATATTCGATACACCCAGGAAGCACGAAGATGTACAATGATTTGCGTCACCATTTCTGGTGGCCAAACATGAAGAGAGAGGTTACAGAATACGTGAGTAGATGCCTAACTTGTCAGAGAGTCAAGGCAGAGCACCAATGACCAAATGTGTTATTACAACCATTAGAGATTCTAGAGTGGAAATGGGAGCACATCATAATGGACTTTGTGGTGGGACTTCTGGCAACGCAGAAAGGGCACGACGCAATATGGGTGATGTTAGATCGTCTTACTAAGTCAACTCACTTTTTACCGATTAGGATTAAGTATAGTTTGGACCAGTTAGCCAAATTATATGTTAAGGAAATTATCTTGAGACATGGGGTGACGGTATCTATTGTATCAGATAGAGATCCGCGATTCACGTCAAACTTCTGGAAGAGTCTTCAAGAAAGAATGGGGACACAACTACGAATGAGTACCACGTATCATCCGCAGACCGATGGACAAAGTTAGAGAACGATTCAGACACTTGAAGACATGCTCCGAGCTTGTGTGATTGACTTCAAGGGTAGTTGAGAGGATCACCTTCCATTAGTAGAGTTCGCGTATAATAATAGTTATCACGCCAGTATTCGAATGCCACCGTATAAAGCACTGTATGGTAGGAAATGTAGAACGCCCTTATGCTGGGACAAAGTTGGAGAACGTCGACTATTGGGACCAAAATTAATAGAACAGACGGTAGAAATCATCAAGGTGATAAGAGCATGATTAGTAGCAGCTCAAGATTGCTAGAAGAAGTATGCGGATTTACATCGCAAGAAGAGAGATTTTGAAGTAGGAAGCTATGCGTTTCTGACACTATCTCCCTGGAAAGGGAAGATTCATTTTGAGAAGAAGGGCAAGTTAAGCCCTAGGTTCATAAAACCGTTCGAGATTTTGAGGTGAGTCGGTGAAGTGGCGTATGAGGTAGCATTACCTCCTGAACTTGAGCATATTCACAACGTGTTTCATGTGTCACTGTTGCGGCCGTATAAACCAGACTATAAGCACGTTATTTCCTATGAACAAATTCAAGTCGAGAAAGACTTATCGTACTAGGAAGTTCCTGTCCAGATACTAGATAGGAAGGAACAGAAGCTGAGGAATAAGATTATCCATTCTGTTAAGATTCTCTGGAGGAATCACGCAGTAGAAGAAGCTACGTGGGAGCTAAAAGAGAAAATGAGAGCGAATTATCTGTTTTTATTTGAGTAACCTTATTTTTGCAATTCCGAGGATAAAATTTTTATAAGGGGGGAGGGATGTAACGTCCATGAATTTGAAACTCCTTACTAATTAAATATGTGATTTAATTTTAATGAGTTAGTTTTGCGAGTATATTTAAACCTTAAGTGGTTATGTGAAATTAGGAAAGGATTCAAGGGAGTCACTAATAGTTTATTTAAATTAGTGGATTAACCCTAAGAGTTTGATATCAAGGAATTGATAAGATTTTTTAATTAAATATTCAATTTATTTGAATATGGTGGCAAGATTTGAACATATTGATTAATTGCAATTTTGAGTAATTAATTGATAATGTGTTAATTAATAATTATTATGAATAAATAATAATTAAGGAGTATAATGTGATTATATGTTTACTTGATTTATTTGTGCAATGTAGTAAATCTTTATTATATGGTAGTTAACTATATATAGTACAAGCTGGCACATTAATATGACTATATATTAGATATAGACTATATAATAAGAGTTATTTGCATTCATGTGAGTTGGATAATAATATTGTTGTAACACCCCAAAAATTTTGGATTTTTGAGAATTAATGAGGAATGTACGCGAATGAAGAAGAGGATGCATGATGAAGAGAAGATCAAGTATAATCTTGTTTTGAAGGAGGAATTTGAGTTTCAAATAATTCTAAGTTAAAAGCTAATGAAAGGGTAATAACGTAATGTGTCAATAAGTATTTAACTTCCAACTAAAATTATTGATAGGAAGTGACAAGTCATGAAGAATAAGATAATACCTTCGGTGAAGGTGAAATGAAAGAACCTCAATGTTGTAGAAGCATTGTGGGAATTTGAAATTAAAATGATGGACAATTTTTTCCTCAATGGTGTATGTATTATTAGCATGATTCTGGTGACAAAATCCTTATAAGGGAGGAAGAGTGTAACGCCCCAGAAATTTTGGATGTTTGAGAATTAAATTTTTATTTTTATTATGTGGATTAAATGAATTTAATTAATTATTTATGGGAGTAAGCTAATTGAAGGTCGTTCTATGACTTAGATATATCGGAATGTCGTAGTATTTTGGCAACGTGATAGAATTAAAGTGTTTGAATTTCCAAGACAAAAATAAAAACTTTCCGAGAAATTTTTCAAAAAACACTATTCACGCATTTCTCCTCAAGTATTATTTTTGAACTTCCGAGAAATACGTAACGATAGAATATCGAGGTGAGATAGAATATCCAATAATATTTCAGTTATGGCAAACACAGTTTTTTGTCTGCGGACTTAAAACCTAACGATTAGGGAAAGTGAGTTCCGAGAAGAAAATGTTATACGTATAATGAATTAAAGCATTGATCGTATAATACGTAGGTATTATACGAGGTAATGAATACGAGTATAATACGAGGTATTATACGAGTATGAATGAATGATGGTATGTCGTATATGAATAAGTATACGAAGTGGAATACGAGAATTATACGTAGATTATACGTTATAAGACTTTAAGCCAAAGGTATTGAATTTATTGAATTATGTATGAAATTGTAATGTCCAATTGGGATAACAATAAAATCTATTAAGAATTGATAAGGCCCAAGTGTAGAAATGGGTAAGTCCAATAGGAATTAATGTGTAAGCCCAATGCAAGCTAATGGTAGAGCTCAAAGAATTGTTAATGCAAGCCCAAAGTATAAAGAGAGATTAATTGAATTTAAGGTCCAAAGCAAGGTTGATCCTTTGGGGCAACCCATGATCACTTGGATAACCCAAAGTGGTGACCAAGTAAAGTACTTGGTGACTAAGTAAAAGTGATGAGCAAGCAAAGGATAAGTTATGTGATGAATAAGCAAACTTAAAAGCTAAGTAAAGTGCTTATGTGATAAACAAGCAAAGTGCTTAAGTGTGGTGGCCAAGTTTACTTAATAAGCTAGGTAATGAATAGTAAGGAGGTGGAGTGGCTTAATGATCAAGTAGACTTAATGACTAAGTGTTGTGGGGAGCAAGTTAACTTATTGTTTAAGCTAGGAATAGTAAGGAGGTGATTAAGGAGGTGGAATGGCCTAATGACCAAACTACCCTAACCTAGCAAGTCCTATAAATAGCAATCTTGGTTTTCATTTTGTTGGTTGTTCAACAAGTTGAGAGCTTATTGGTTAGAGAGAATAAGTGAAAATAAGCTACAAAAGCTAGAACAAGTTAGCCTTTGAGAATTCAATATGCAAGAAGAAGAACAAGGATTAAGCAAGTGATCTTCATAGGTAAGAGCTTAAACTATAATTCTCTTTCTCTTCCATTGGTAGGGAAATGGGTAGTGGTAGAACATGTATGCTAAGGAATGATAAGAATGAGTAATCAAAGGGCTTAAGTCTTAATAAGCCGTATAAGTCATGAATAAGCTATTCGTAATCAAATAAGTTATGAATCAAGGAAAAACTTGTAGGAGCTTATAATATGTTGCAATAATGAAGTTAATATGACTAGAAGATGAGAGAATGATGGTTAAAAGGATTTAGACCATGTTAAGTCATGTGAAGTAAAATCATAAGTAGTTATACTTTTATAAGTTATAGATTAATGAAGAACAAGTAAGTAATTATCATGTAAATAAGTTAATGAGGTATGTATGTCAAGATTTTAATATGATGGATTGAATCCATTTGAAATGATGAACAAATCATAAGAAATGAAGTTAAGGCGGAATTCACGAGTTTGGACGATAATCGTCGAATTCGTAAAAATCTCGAAATGGAAGTTAAATTTTGATATTGAGCTTGGAAACATTGGCTTTCAATGGAGACAATTCATATTTGGCATTATAGAGTTCGGGACTCAAAAATGATCGAATTTCGACTTAGAACAAAGAAACGAGCGTTGAACGTTCAAGAATGTTTATCGTTTTCATTAAAATGGACTAATAGGTGAATTTTTAGCAAACAAAGACAAATAGATAAAATTCTTGCATGAACGTATAGAGTATGTAATTTGTGAACCGTAGGCTTTTGAACGAGCCAATTCGGACTTATAACGAAGAAGTTATGCGTCCGGGAAGTTCACAAAATTCAAAGTCTGCAAAATTTTTCTAAAATACAGAGAGTCAGCCCATGGCCAACCCAAGGCCAAATGGTGGCACCTTGCAATACCAATATAATAATGATGTCGGGGCATCCGCTAACTTACACCGTGGCGCAAGATGAAGAGCTAAGTGTGGCGCCGCGGTGCCAGTCCCAGAGTTTTGATAGACAAGAATGTTTACAAGTATAAAAGGAAAGATAACTCATTAGTAATGAAATAAGGTGTTAATATAACATTGTTAAGGCATTGTTAGACACTTAATGTATGATGATTAAAGGTTAATAATCAATTGAAGATGATCGTAATGAAAACAACGTAATGTGTTAAGTCGGCTATAGAAATTTGTTGACCAAGTTGATTATGAATCCAATGGTTTGCAATACAAGTATGGGTTATGTAATTACTTAATGAATAATGATAAGACCTTTCCTAAATCACTGTTATAGTGATGACCTTAGGAATTTAATGTTGTTTCATGAGTAATTAAACGACAAATGTAAAGTATAAAGAACGTAAACCGTATTCAATAATGATAAGGCCTATAACATTAAGAGTTACAACTAAAAGTTGTTAAGTAATACGTGAACGTAAATGGTATGCAATAACGTGTCCTTAACAAATAACGATTGTGTTTTGATTAATAATGTTAGTAAGTCGTGAGGAAGGATGATTAACTCAAAACGAGTTCTATTAATGAAGTAAATCCACGTAAGACATAGAAAAGAAAGAAGTTGGTAAGAATGATGTAAAATATAATGGCAAGCCGAAACCAATAGTAACAAATCTAATATATGATTAGATTGAGAAGAAGGGTAAGATTCATTAGTAACCAGGTATGTTCATTCATGACCTAATGTGGTATGTTATGTGGTTATGTGTTGTAGAGACCATAAAGAATGAAAGGAAACATTATTATACTGTAGCAGACGTTGAAGGTAAGTTTTTCTTAAAACGCTTGTCTAACCTTCGTGTTAGCCAAGTTTTCTGTGATTCATGTTATGAGAAGCATGAAGTGTTTTACTAAAGGGTCGATGCCAGTTTTATCTTGGCTAGACTAATCTTGAAGAGTTGATTGATTTATTTACAAGTCTTTCAATATATAATTGTTAACGCTATCCTACGCCAATTGTTTGGTACGGATTCAAGGTAAGCCTGAGTATGAATAAACAAATGTATTTTCATCGATTATTCGATTGGGAAGCGAGGTTCCCAAAACTTAAACGTACACACGTTTAATGGATATAGTGTTGATCAACATAGAGTACTATGGGCTGATCACCCAGAAGTGCTCGTAAGATATGCCTGACTTACGGGCTTAGTGCCTGGTTGTCCTTTTCAAAGAAAATATGAAATGCTCATGGTCTTGAGCCAGAATTGATGTTTTACTGAATATTGTTATTGTAAAATGTTTTGAAGGAAAAGAAATGCTATTTTGAATTATTGATAGTACTCCATAACTATTATTCAGTTATTGAAGATATACGATTCCTATGTTTCAAGCATGTTGCTTAAAAGAAATTGTTGTACTTGCTGAGCTTCTTATGCTCACTCTTGCTTGAACCATATGAATGCAGCTAGGACCAAACGAGCCGAGGGATCTGACAAGGATAACAGCAAGACGAAGATGAACGATTAGTTTACCTTGTAATAATCTAGTAAGTTATATATATTATAATATGATGAACAAAGAGTGTAATGGTTATAGAACCTGGGAACGGGATGTAATATTATTAATGTAATAAGAATGTCATTGATACGCACATTTTGATGTCGTTTCAATAGAATGAATGTACAATTATGAGTACCGTGTAGCACCATCTGTCGGGTTGGAAGATACCCGAATTTGGGGGCGTCACAATTGTTATATGTATGTGCACTACTAGATATCTTGTAATTGGGAAATACATTGTATGACTTTTAAATCATTATAACCTATGTTATATAAAATGTATTGTGTACACCTATTTTATAACCAAAGTTTATATTATGTGTATATATGGTTTTAACCAAGTGTTGCATTGTTACATTTCATTGTGCAATTGCTGAGAATTATTTCATTATCCCAAAATGAGTGTCACATTAGTACATGAACAGTGTCTTTAGCTAGTTTACGTAACTTCATTGGCTAGTAAATTCTAGGCCATTGGCTATGGAAGTGGCAGTTGGCCAACTTTCTATTGTCCAATATTTTCTTGATGTTTCCTTTGATTCAACCCTCATTGTAAATTGAATGCCCAGTACAAGCTTCTTCTATAAATGGCAACTCCATTTCTCAGTTTTTACATTGTTTGCATTTATTTGTTGAAATTCTGATAAATTGAGTTTGTGAGTGTATTGTCTAAAGAAGAAGATTAGCAAGCTCAGAAGGAAGAAACTAAGTACTTTAAGCTTCAAGAGGTATAATATCTTAACTTGTGTTCTTGAAATGGGTTTTGTCAATTTCTTGAAGTTACTTGAAATTCTTTGTTAGTCAAAGTGAATTAGCATGCTATAATGTGTTTCGGAAGTAGCCTTACATGTTTGAACTCTTAAATGTCAGTATGAAGCATGTTTAATTCAAGAAGACTGGTTATGGGTTAAGGCTCGCAAATATAGAGTCACTACATCATCTTAGATGCAGTAGCCACTGGCAGCAATGCACTCTAATCAGTACTAGGTGCAAAGACAACAAAGACTGTGTAATCCGAACTCAATTTTTTTCGGGAAATATGGCGCAATTGCTACTAAATCAGTCTTAGGTAGGTGTACAATTGCCCAAATCTCGCACTAGCCCTCGATGTTTTCTGTTTTTGTTTCATGAAGCTAACATGTTAGTACATGGTAGAGAAAGCTTGTAAACTATTTTTAACATGCACACGTAGGCACATGCATGTAGTATGAACAAGTATAACCATGTTAGTACCTACAATGGACACAACACTTGTGGTCTTAAAATGAGATTTGTGATTTCAAAAGTGAACTTTGTCACGAATACATCATGTGAACATTCTGACTTTATGAGTATGTTAATTTGGTTTATATTGACATGAAATGCAAGACTAAAGTGGTTGAACACACTAGCATACAGGATTGAAATATTAGACTATTTCAAAGATAATAAACTTAAGGTTTTCCAAAGAGAACTTTACTAAGACTTTATCTTGTAAGATGTGACCATTTGAGCATGCATATGTGACTTTAGTATATGTTGTAAATGCATGAGAGTTACATGTTAAGATGCCTTGTATATGCTAAGTTGACCTAGTGTTAAATTCAAAGAAAGTTAGAATGAGGAAGCTAATGTCATCAAGTAATGAACATAGTATGTTATGACCATCCAAGCATGTGTATTAGGACTCATTATGCCTATAGATATATTGGCATGAACATCATTTGGTTAAGATATGGTTTTCACTTATGCACATATAGTCATAAAGAAAAGGAAACTTCTAGAACATGAACTATGTGAGTAAAGTATACATGTGTTGTATATATATACAAGCATAACTACTGAGTATTGAATGACCAAGATTGTAAAGCATGATGATTACGTGACCTTTTATGTTTTAATGATGTATAAATCGTAAGTTAAACTTGTGGTAATGAATTCAAGTATGGTCATGTGTTATGTGTGAAACTCTAGCATGTACGCATGTTAAAATATATGTGTAATTGGTATGATAGTGTTGGACTGAAGTCGAGAGAAAGAAAGGCTCAACCTTGTGCGGCTAAGGGGATGTCAAGAATGTTGTCTTAATCCCCTAAGCTTCTAGACCGGTAGCAATTGCTGGTGGAATCCTGTGATCTTGCCAAGATGTGTTATTTTTGGTTCTGAAAGTTAAGGCATGCTTATATGATTACTTTACTTTGTAATATGTGACCAATAGGTCATATAATGTGTTGAGAAGCATGCTATGTGATGACTGAATTCTTTTAAGTGTAGACTCGTACTAGTTTACACATACTAATTGAAATGATCGACTTGATAACATTAGGTCGTTTCAACGCCAGTTAATTAAAGCTAGTATTATATTGTAGCTGAGCAAACATGCAAGTTCTCTTAAACTTCACCATTTGATTGTGCAAGTATCCTAAACCCTTGCATTACTTTATTTGATGCATACCGTAAGCAAGTTCCTTGAACCCTACTTTTGTTAAGCAAGTTCCCCTAAAGTTACTCTAAATTATATTGAGCAAGTATCTGAATTTATTGTGTTACAAGTAATAGAGTCTGAACCTTTGTTCGATCAGACAAGTCTATGAAGTTTTATGAAATTTATCCAAACCAATTGATGGTAAGGATTCTTAGACTGAAAGAACACCCCTTTCTATGAGGGGATTGCAGGTATCAAATAAACATACAATGAACATATTTAAATATTATGCATATACATAGAGTACGTGAGGCTGATCCCCTCAAGTACTTATTCTATAGCCAGTAACCAAAAGGTTAATTAGCTATTGATTCCATTGGAGTGATATAGTTCTAAGTCTATTTGACTAGCAGTTATTCTAAAAGCAATCATTATCTTTGCTTATGATATTCATATTGTTGAATCCTTCAGATATTATACTGTTGAACCCTTTGCCAGACATTTTTCCATTCATCCTGATATATCCTTATTGTTGTACTTAAACTTGTTGAGCAAACATGTTACTCATCATTGTTATATCATGAATTATATTGTAGCTAAGCCCGAGACCTCAAGAAAGGACAAGGGTAAAGGGAAGATGTAGGATTATTACGAGAAGCAAAATTTATCTTATGCTTAGTTTAAATTATGATTATGTAATATGAACCCTAATGTTTATTTTAGGGTATGTTTGAAGAATGATATTAAGGTTATCGTATCTTGGGACTAGTAACACCTTTTGAATGAACGACGTACGTTTATTATATTCTGCATTTTAGTTATCGTATGTTGTTTAGAGGTGGATGTTTGTATTTTATCGTGATAACTGAACCGGGGTCAGAGGACCCGAATTTGGGGGCGTCACACAGACTCCTAAATGAGTCTTCCCACAGTTCTTGTAGGCCTCCATCCTCATCTTCGAGTCTCCTTGCTTCACTCTGGTATTCCCAGTGTATACACCTTCCTCTTCGGTCCCTCGCCACTACCGATGGCTCCTTCGACCTTCACTACCCCATCCACTTTCCCCTTATTTTTCTTATCCTTGTGGTTTTGGCTCAACGCTTCACTACCACCTTCGGCGATTATCGCCTTCTCTAAAATGGTTCCAAATGAAGTACTCTGGAACACAGAAATACGGTTATAGAGCCAGGGTTTCAAGCCCTGCTCGAACCGTCACGCCTTCCTTACCTCGGTATCCACTTGGTTTTGAGCGAACCATGCTAGTTCATTAAACTTGGTGGCGTATTGGGGAACTATCATGTCCCCTTGTTTCAACTAGAGAAACCGCATCTCCATCCTTCCATGCATGCTCGTGGGAAAATTGTTCTCGAAGAATATCTCCTTGAACCTCTCCCACTTTACGTTCCCAATATCCGCTCTGGCCTGATTGGCCTCCCACCAAAAGTAAGCCTCTCCCTTCATCATATAGGTTGCAAAGGCAACCTTCTGGGCCTCGTCGACATTTGTTATCACAAATGCCTTCTCTATTTCTTTCACCCAAATTTGGGCTTCGATAGGGTCCGTAGTTCCTTTGAACTCCGACGGACCCACACTCTTAAAATCCTTAAAGTTAGTAGCTCGTGCTACTCCCACGTTTACGGGAATATTAGCCCCATTTCTACTAAATGCTGTTATTATTAAATTAACAAACTCCTGCATTGGGTTAACAAGACCTCCCTCCGGTTGATTTACATTAGCTCCTTGGTTACGTTGTGCTCTTCTCGGTGGCATTTTTCTGATACAATAAACAACACACCGCGCTATTATTTCCTTCTTATTAGTTAGTTATTATTCATGATTAAACAATAACTTCAACATCCATTGCTTAGTTGTTCCGTAAAAAGGCTTATATTCATTCATTCATTGTAGTATAATACTACATCCTTCCATTACACAACCTAAGATGATTACAATACTATCCCGCTATTGCTTTCCAAAAATTGGGATTTACAAAAGACTACCCTTTGTTATACAAAAGAGGATTTTACGTCACTACTAGATACAAATATTTACATATATAAACTACTCTATCCACTAATAGATCACATCTTCCTTAAGGCATTATCAAAATCTGCCTTGGCAAGACCAACAATAATATCATGGTACGATAGATATCTTTGCGTCCGGCCGCCTCTCTACAGGATAAACCGACTACACCTTCTTTGGAAATCAGATGAGAACTCCTATGAATATAGGACATTCTCCCTATCTTCTTCTATTTGGGCTTTAGCTCCTCCTTGAGATCATAAACCTCATGCTTCAACTCGTGGACTTTGTCCTTAGCCAAAATCCTCTCATCGTGTTCCTGCTCCCACATGGACTCCACGTCCGTCTCGTCCTCTATGACAGCTTGGAGCTCTGCCTTTAGCTCCTTAACCTCCTGACAGTAATGGATATTTCTATCCAGGACTAACATAAATAATGACATCATTGACTCCCCAGGTGCCATCTCCGCTTCTATAGCTATTGGATTGAAGGACACTACCTCTACTTCCTCTTCTATCATACCATCGAATACTAACATGAGATCAGGATCGTCTTAGTCTCCAGACTCAATGACAACTATCTCTGGTTCTTCCGCTATGGGGTTTGGTATAACCTCTATTTGGTTCACCGATTCTTTACTAACAGCTTGTACATCTAACTACATTCCATTTACTCCTGACATCTACACAAAATAATTAAGTTGATTGGTACACGTCAGTAGAATAATAAAAACACATAACATAATTATAATGCATTTTTATAAGGTTATTTTCTTCTTTTATTTCTTTGACTTAAGGTTTTTAATCCCCCTTAAGTTTTATAACCTAAATGCTTTGATACCAACCTGTGACGCCCACAAATTTGGGTATCTTCCAACCCGATAGATGGTGCGACACGGTACTACCATTCACACATACATTCGATTGTCAAGCCTCAATAGAACGAATATGACTTCTATATATTCAAAATAATATTGACATTTCCCCAGGTTCTTTATAACCATTACATTGTTCTTGTCATAATATCAATATATTACAATCATTGACCCTATACTATTACATAAGTATTCTACGGGTTTGTCTTCATCTTGCCCTTATCCTTTTCGGAGCCCTCCGTCCGTTCGATCTTAGCTGTGTTCATATGGTTCAAGAAAGAGTGAGCATGACTAGCTCAGCAAGTACAACAATTCTAATAAACAACATGCTTGAACATAGGAATCATATATCTTCAATAACTGAATAATAGTTACGAAGTATTATCGATAATTCAAAATAGCACTTCCTTTTCATTCAAAACGTTTTACAACAACAATATTTAGTAAAACATCAATTCCGGTCCAAGACCTTGAGCATTTCATAAGTTCTTTGAAAAGGACATCCTGGCACTAAGTCCGTAAGTCCGACATTTCTTACGAGCACTTCTGGGTGATCAGCCCATAGTACTCTATGTTGATCAACACTACATTCATTAAACGTATATACATTTAAGTTGTGGCAACCTCACGTACATGTCGTTTGACGACAAAACATTTTTAGCATACTCAGTCTTCGTTTGAAAACCACACCAATATAACTTGGTAAACATTGACCATGCTTGATAGAAACATAATATAAATTTAGCCGAAAGAGTTAGCTTTGACTTCATCATACAATACTTCATGTGTAAGAATACATGAATTACAAAGCTTGTCCAGATTGAACTGGAACAAGTAGAATGCTTGCCTTTAGCGTCTGCTACTGTTTATAACACGTACACTTTAAGTCTCTAAGTCTCTACAATATATGATCACATAACATACCATATTAGGTCATATATAATCAAATATGTATACTACTATATCTTACCCTTATTCTCAATCTAATTATGGTTCAGATTTGTTATTACTAATTCCAGCTTTCTGATATATAGTTTACATTGACATTACATTTATGTTTTATCGATTATCCTTATCCATTAGGCAGCATTATTATGGTTTAATGATACCTTACAATGCTTCATTAAGTTCTTTAGTTCATTACCAATGAGTTACCATTCATTTTATACTTGTAAACTTTCTTCATTGTCCAAACCCTAGGGTTGGCATTGCGGCGCCACCCTCCTTCTCTATGCCACGTTGCGGAGCCACTTTACAGTGGCTAAAGACCGGACTCGGCGCTGTGGCGCGAGTCTATGTGCTATATGTCACGCAGCGACACGAGACTCCAGTAGGTTGAGACATTGTGCCGGCACTGCAACGACATCATTTGGCCTTGGCTTGGCGTCGCTGCACCAACTCTGTGCCTCAGATAACTTTGACATATTTCTAACTTTGCGAATTTCCCGGACTCGTAACTTCTTCGTTATAAGTCCGAATTGGCTCGTTCAAGAGCCTATGGTTCACAAATTACATAATCTACACGATCATGCATGAATTTTATATATATGACTTCATTTGCTAAAATTTCACCTATTAGTTCATTTTTAACGAAAACGATAAATGTTCGTGAACGTTCAACGCTCGTTTCTTCGTTCTAAGTCGGAATCCGGTCATTTTTGATTTTGCAACTCTATAATGCCAAATATGACTTATCTCTATCGAAAACCAATGTTTCCAAGTTCAAACCTAAAATTCAACTTTTATTTCGAGAATTTCACGAATTCGATGATTATCATCCAACCATGTGAATTCCGGCAACACTTCATTACTTAGAATATGCTCATCATTCTAAATGAATTCTAAACATCAAATAAATATTTCAAACTACTGATTTCATCAACTTATTTTTTAATTAGGTTTTGACTTATTCTTTATAAGTTCATGACTTAATACTTATAAACTACAAATTTTCCATTCCTTATGACGTATTATAAATTGAAGTCCTTTAATCAACATTCTCACATCTTATCAACATACTATCTTCATATGACAAACAAATGACAAGTTCATCATAAGTTCTTCATAAGTTTATAACTTATTTAGGTTCAAGTTACTTATTCGACTTAAGTTCATTGCTTATTCAATTCTTACATGTTCTTACCATACATGTTCATTTCATTACACTTCTCTTATCATCTTACAATGGTAGAGATGAAAGAATATAGGATCATAAGATCATTTACCTTTGATGACTAACTTTTTCTTCTTGGAAATCTAGCAAAGAAAGTTTTGGCTTATATGTGCTTATTCTCTCTAACACTTAAGTTACTTTATAAAGAAAGTTGTTGGTTGAAAAATAACAAGCAACAATGAAAATCCCAGCCTTCTATTTATAGGGAAGCCAAAGTGAGGGCACTATGGTCATTAGGACATCCCACCTCCTTACTAACCTCCTTACTATTCCATTCTTAACAACCAAGTCAACTTGCTAGCCACACGTTAAACTTGGCCACCACATTAACAACTTGGTCATTACATAAAGTTCTTGCCCACCAAGATAACCCATATCATCATTGGTTGCTCCATGGATCATGTCTAACTCATTGGATCATTACATTGGGCTTAAGTCTAATTAACTTAACTTGACTTTGGGCTTGCATTAATAATCACTTGGGCTTGTACCTTAATTCTCATTGGACTCTACAAATTTGATAACAATCCTACAAGTCCCACTTAATTGGCTAAAAGCCTTATTACAAATACTATACATATCATTCTCGTATTCTTATTCGTGTATTAATTCACAATATACGATATCTCATTAATCATACATAATCGTACAATACTTCGTATTCAATACCTTGTACAATACATACGCATCATACAATCATTACTCTATCTTCTTAACGTTTAATATTCCTAGCGTTCTCAAATTAAGTCCGCATGCGAAATATTATGTTTTCCATACTTAGATTATTATTACATAATATATCTCACATTGATATTATAACGTTACATATTTCTCGGAAGTTCAAAAATAATTCCCGAGCGAAAATTGATGAATAGTGTTTTTCGAAAAATTTCTCGAAAAACATTTATTTTCGTTTTAGAAATTCAAACACTTTAATTCTCTCACGTAGTTAAAATACTACGACTTTCCGACGTTTCTAGGTTATAGAACGACATTCATCTTACTAACACATAATAATATTAAATAATATTATTTTATTCATTATTAAAAGTATTTACAAAAGGTTCAATTTTTTGGGGCGTTACAACTAGTATAATACTTTATATTATACTCGTATTCATTACCTCGTACAATACCTATGTATTATACCATCATTACTCTAATTCATTATATCACATTACATTTTCTTCTCGGAACTCACATTCCCTAACCGTTAGGTTTTAAGTCCGCGTGCGAAAAACTGCGTTTGCCATAACTGAAATATTATTGGATAATCCATCTTACCTCGATATTCTATCATTACGTTTTTCCCAGAAGTTCAAAAATAATTCCCAAGCAGAAATGCGTGAATAGTGTTTTTCGGAAAATTTCTCAGAAAGCTTTTATTTTCGTCTTGGAAATTCAAACACTTTAATTCTATCACATAGCCAAAATACTACGATGTTCCGACATATCTAGGTCATAGAACGACCTACAATTAGCTTACTCCCATAGATAATCAATTAAATTCATTTAATCCACATAATCAAATAAAAATTTATTTCTCATAAATTTCAATTTTTCTGGGGCGTTACAATGGTCAACGCTGGTTTGACCACTCATAACTTCAATTCCATTTATGATTTTGGTAAGATAAAGGCTTAAATGTATAGCCTACATGTCACTCTACAAGATCAATACACTAACATAGCATAACAATTTAAAAACAACAAGATCTAAGGCTTTGAAAAGCTTGTCAGAAATTCTGGGTTATCTAGAAATTTTCTGGGTTTTCCAAAAATCAACTTTGTGCTTAAATAGGCTACTTTTACCATCCACTATATTCAATCTATTTGTGATTTAAGGAATCTAAAGGCATGTATCTATAGTCCATATAATAGACTACAATTTGGTTACAACAACATCATCAAACTACTTAAAATCTGACAGATTCTTGCCTTGAAAAACATTTGTCAGACACTAATAAAGAGCTTTATGGGTTAACCAGAAACTCTTGGTCATGCTCGGTCAACTAAGTTTGACTGCTTATAACATGAAATCTAGACATGATCTAGGCTTGATTCAAGTTCTAGATCAAAGACCTTACAACATACTACAAGTACAAACATTTAAACAACCAAAACTATCAACAAGTAAAGATCTATGGGGTCTGACATTCGGTTGTCAGACCACATTTTTCCAGTTTTCTAGATTTTTGAAATCTTTAATTTTGAGCATCTAGATGTTATGGATCTGGGGTTTAACAACCCAGATCACTAAATGACACCCTCTAACACATATCTAACCAATCATTAACAATATCTAACATCAAATACATAGATTTTCAAGTTAGGATTTTATACCTCCTTTTTGATCTTGATCTTGATTCTGACCTTGATGTTTGTTCTTGGCAAGCTAAAGGCTGACATTGGCTTAACTTATCACTCACTCTCACTCTACATTTTTGAATTTTTAGAGAGAAAAGGTCTTGGCTAGGTTGAAAAGTAAAGTAAGTGAATTTCCTTACTTTTTAACTTTGATCTTAGGTTCAATGAATTTGTAGGATGCAAGATGGCTGGTATTTGCTGATTAAAGTGGATTACTAGACCACATGGCTAGCTAGGGTTGGTCACCAACCATAAGCAGGGTTAGATCTACACTCCACCTCATTAAAATATTCAAAAGGGTAGTTTGGACATTTGGCTTGTAAAGTTAATGGCAACTTGGCAATTGGTCACAACACTTAGGTTTTAACCCTTAAGGTTTGACCTTTAGGGGTTAACCCTTAGGGTTTAACCCTAAGGTTACAAAAATTTATTTTCTAGGCTTTTCTAATTAAGTTCTAAAAATAGAAAATTAAGATTTATAAACCATAATTAGGATTTCCTAATTGTATTCAAGCTTGCTAATTAGGATTATTATTTCCTAATTAAAAATTGATAATCTATCAATTAGGTTCCATTAAGGTTTCCAGTTGAACAATTATGGTTTTCTAAACAGTTAATTAGGGTTTTAATATCCCGAATTAGGGTTTTGGATTCCCGGTTCTAAAATTAGGGTTTCCATAGCCGGTAATATGGTTTCTTATCAATTGTTAGGGTTTTCTAACTAAACGTCGAGGCTCTTAATATATTATTAGGGTTTGTGACTGATATAATTTATCTGGTAACCCCTTGACCCGTAACCACATACTGTACGCATATATGACCATATACACAAATACTCTTAACCCTGTAAACCTTCACCAAAAGTTTTTAAATTCATAAAATTCAGTCCCAAAAATGTCAAATACATACACTTATCTTCTGTCTAGGTCTATTATTTAGCCTCTAATCAATCTTTTAAGATTTTATTAAATTGTCTAAATTCTCGAGTTGTCACATTCACCCCTTCTTCTATGAATTTCGTCCCTGAAATTCAACTTACACCTCATACCTTGCATATATAGCATCATATGCTTCCTAATACATTCCTTACAAGAGTAAAAATTTCAAATTGTGCTGAGGAGTCATATATACTATGAATTTTCATTTTCGCAAAGGTTTTATGGAAATTCATCCAGTAAACAAATCATAAATTACGTGGGTATATATAGGGTAATTAGTCCGATATGCCTGTATTAGCAAGCAATCACGCTTTGCTTGGAACAATTTATCCCCTTTCCTTCTATCACATCCGCCTTAGGCGCACAAAATTTCTTACCTCAGTCTTTATCTGATTCCGCACAAAAATAATTTGGTTCGGGAAATTTCTTTCAATGAACACTTAAAGTTTTCATAAACATTAGTCTAGCTGACTCGAATAGCGTAGACTCATATCAATAATTCAGTTCAATCAAATTATTGAAGTGTAGCCAAACCTCGTTGGTAAATTAAAATCTTTGAAAATATTTTTAAGAACGACGTCATGATGTCGTACTGTATTAACACTCCGTTTGAGGATGCCGTCATTGTATGACTTTGTCATAACACATCATATAACAGTGGAACATCGACTTTAGATCAAATTCACACTAAGTATTTATGTATTTAGAACTCCATCAACTTTTTATCATCTTTGCACCAGGTTACATTGTACATGAGTGATAAATAAAATATATTTTGGTATTTCAAATCATTTGCGTCTAGCCGAAATAAGTAGCATAGACTATACTTTAAATCGTTCCAAAAATGATTACGAGTCTACATATTTTTATTTTTTTAAAAGTACATAGTGCGTATTTAGCTTGATGTCAAATTTCAAAATCTAGCATAGCTAGGAGTTTTAAAAAACTTAATGTCTCCACTAATAATCGTTTGCTTAAACAATCTATATATTCATATTATCCTCAATACTCATTTACACACAACTATACCTAGTTTGTCAAACCACACTTATGAGTTCATGAACTTGCCACAATCATATGAGTTTAAGAACTTTCCTAGACAGACCTTTGGCGTCCATTCGTTGAGGGGTTCATAAATATTTCATATAACTATGAGTCAAGAATGTCACATAAGTATGAGTTTTAAGAACTCGTACTTAACCTTATATCCTCTACCTATAACCTATCTATTTGTTATACACACGAGAAAGGAATCACCCTCTTAACATGCATATAGCAAATAGCGCGACACAAACATTTCAATGAATATCAGTGCCAGAAACTAAGTGGCTTTTACACCAAGTACAATTCCCCGCCCATACAAGGAATCATACAACTCAGCTGCCGAGATGAGTCCTCAATTGAAATCCCCACCTAATCCTAACTCCCTTCTGAATACGAATTTCATTTAATCCGTATTCATAATCCTTTCCTGAATCTGTACCAATTCATAGTACAACTGTCACACAGCAATCTTGCTGTAAACTTTTCAATCATAAGATTTATTCTTCTCCCTGCTATCACCTTATCAGATCACGGGGTGATCTCATCGTATATATTACGATTTATTTCTATATCTTGATCGTTTTGATTTACGATCTCCTATCCCTGCACTTTTAGTCTTTTATACTCTATCTATTAATCACTACTGTTCAACTTTATTATCAGAGTTAGGGAACTCCGTATCTTCTATAACCCGCCGAGATTCGACTTTGAATCTTATCGACTAACTAACTCTATGTGAGTTAGATCTTATCCTAATCATTGTGGCTATTAGACTAAGGTATCACTACCCTAGGTTTATAACCAACAGCTTTGATACCAAATGTAGCACCCCCAAATCCTGGTCCTAAATCACCACGGATCTGGTACACTAGTTCTAACTATTGCGGAAGATATAAACATAAATTGTTTATACATTAAACTTTACACACTTTTCTCCAAGATCGAGTAACATTAACTTATACACAATTCATTATCCTATCTTACATACAAAGATATTATCATACATTACTGTTACAAATTAAACCACACACATAAACTTAAAGCTAGAACTGTCTTTATCCTTTTACTTGTATCCAACGCATTAGACTTAATCTACAATGTTTTATCATGATATAGTAAGGGTGAGCATGAAGGTTGCCCAGCAAGTTTAAATTTATTAAAGGATGTATCATGATTGAAAGAGTCTGAATAATAAGTTGGATATAATTCAACAATGTAGTTATGAATTAGCATGAACAAACTTTTGACTGAATAAGTATAGAACATGAACAAATATATCTGAACCGAATGGTAATGAAGGTGATCAGCCTTTCATACCTGACTTATACACGCAATATGTATTGAGTACAATTCTATAATTCTTAAACATGGGAATCAGCAATGATTAACCACAAATACATTTGAATACAATAACTCAAAGTAGAGTTAAGAAAAACTTGCATGTACCGTTGATTACCATTACGAAATATAACTTAGCTTTATCCGAAGACCTAATATAGATAATACTAATCTCCCAATATTAGAATAATATCATTACAGTATAAAATAACCTAAACACATTACCACATAATCCTATCAGTCCATACAACACATAAGACCTAACATTAAGTCAAACTATTGCAGTCTGAGTTGAGTTTAGTACTAATATTACATCCCGACAACCTAGTCGGATAATTATCGAGTTTAAGTTCAATTAAACTCTGCTCTAATAGTTAACAATTATTTTAAATAATTATATTATCAATCAAAATAATTTTCATAAGCCCATAATAATTTTTAGATAATTATTACTATTTATCATGATTTTTCAATCATTAATATCATAATTATATGATTTAAATACCTCTTAGTTCTATTATCATTAATATTTATTTAATATTAAATATTAATGAAATCCTAATCATAATATTATAATATATTTATAATATCTCAAAGTATTTTTAATACCATATTATTACCATTAAATGATTTTAAAGTAATTAAAACCATTATTAATTATCGCCATTAATATTAAAATAATAATATTTTTCATGACCAAATATCCAAAGTTATATTTTATAACTTCAAATATTCTTATAACACTTAAATCAGGTTTCATATAATTTTTAAGGCATTATTTCTATTTTTCATAAATTATTTAATACACTTATTAAATAAATTAATGACCATTAATATTAATTTATTAATGAAATTCATCACAAAATATTAAAAGTCATTAAAATAACTTAAAAATATTTTCTAACAATTATAATGTATTTTTAAATGATTTTTCATGTATTAAAATCATTTTTAAATAATTTATTTAATATTATAATTAAATAAATTAAATACCATTTATATTCCAAAAATATTAAATATTTATGAAATACACTATAAATAATTAAAAAAACTAATTTTCTGGACTTTTAAAATAATTTTTAGGAATTTATCAAGTATTTTTAATAATTAAAACCATTTTTTCTATTTAATAAATAAAATAATTATTTTTAGAAATAAATCATCATTTAAAAAGTGGCCTATAAATTTACTGTAACTGTCATTATAGGTGTTCTTGGCAAACCCAGAACATGCTATGTCAGTTATCAAGTTGTTAGGTTTGACCACATGTATTTCTATGGTCATAAGGTTTTCTGGGCTACTTGATGTGTTAGAATTGTAGTATAAATGCAATACTAAAATGGCATACTAAATTTATGGCCAGTACATATCAAATCAAAGAGATATTAGCCACTTAAAACCTTGTCAGAGGCTGTTCTTCATTTCTGGGTTACCCAGAAATGAAGAACAGTTCATGCGTCTCACTTTGAGTCCTTGAATCTCTAAGTTCCTGACTTGTATAATGTGATATAAAGGTTCAATCCTATAGTCTTGATGTCAGGGTAGAACAAAATGTTAATATTTCAGTCTAATAACATCACAAGTAATAGATCTAGGGTGGTCAAACTGTATGCCAAGAACTGCCTTTGAAGATTTTTGGGTTGCCCAGAATCTTCATCCGGCATGATGGTTGTGACGCCCCCAAATCCGGATATCTTCCGACCCGACAGATGGTGCTACACGGTAATCATAACTGTACATTCATTTTATTGAAAGGACATCAAAATCTGTGTATCAACGACATTCTTATTACATTAATAATATTACATCTCGTTCCCAGGTTCTAAAACCATTACATTCTTTGTTCATCATACTATAATATACACAACTTACTAAATTATTACAAGGTAAACTAATCGTTCAACTTCGTCTTGCCTTTATCCTTGTCAGATCCCTTGGTTCGTTCAGTATTAGCTGCATTCATATGGTTCAAGCAAGAGTGAGCATAACAAGCTCATCAAGTACAATAATTTCTTTTAAACAACCTTCTTGAAACATAGGAATCGTATATCTTCAATAACTGGATAATAGTTACGAAGTACTATCAATAATTCAAAATAGCATTTCTTTTCCTTCAAAATGTTTTACAATAACAATATTTAGTAAAACATCAATTTTGGTCCAAAACCATGAGCGTTTCATAATTTCTTTGGAAAGGACAACCCGACACTAAGTCCGTAAGTCCGGCATATCTTACGAGCACTTCTGGGTGATCAACCCATAGTACTCTATGTTGATCAACACTACATTCTTTAAATATATGTATGTTTAAGTTTTGGCAACCTCGCGTGCCCATCGAATAATCGATGAAAAATACATTTGTTTATTCATACTCAGGCTTACCTTGAATCCGTACCAAACATTTACAACAACCAAAACTATCAACAGGTAAAGATATATGGGGTCTGACATTCGGTTGTCAGACCACATTTTTCTAGTTTTCCAGATTTTTGAAATCTTTAATTTCGAGCATCTAGATGTTATGGATCTGGGGTTTAACAACCCAGATCACTAAATGACACCCTCTAACACATATATAACCAATCATTAACAACATCTAACATCAAATACATAGATTATCAAGTTAGGGTTTTATACCTCCTTTTTGAGCTTGATCTTGATTTTAACCTTGATGTTTATTCTTGGCAAGCTAAAGGCTGACATTGGCTTAACTTATCACTCACTCTCACTCTACATTTTTGAATTTTTAGAGATAGAAGTTCTTGGCTAGGTTGAAAAGTAAAGTAAGTGAATTTCCTTACTTTTTAACTTTGATCTTAGGTTCAATGAATTTGTAGGATGCAAGGTGGCTGGTATTTGCAAATTAAAATGGATTACTAGACCACATGGCTAGCTAGGGTTGGTCACCAACCACAAGTAGGGTTAGATCTATACTCCACCTCATTAAAATATTCAAAAGGGTAGTTTTGATATTTGGCTTGTAAAGTTAATGGCAACTTGGTAATCGGTCACAACACTTGGGTTTTAACCCTTAGGGTTTGACCCTTAGGGGTTAACCCTAAGGTTACACAAATTTATTTTCTAGGCTTTTCTAATTAAGTTCTAAAAATAGAAAATTAAGATTTATAAACCATAATTAGGATTTCCTAATTATATTCAAGCTTGATAATTAGCATTATTATTTCCTAATTAAAAATTGATAATCTAACCATTAGGTTCCATTAGGGTTTCCAGCTGAACAATTAGGGTTATCCCTAATTACATATATACTCAATAACATTAAAAAAAACTTTTATACTTATCTTTAAACTTCCCAAATAGGGTTTTAATATCCCGAATTAGGGTTTTAGATTCCCGATTCTGAAATTAGGGTTTCTATAGCCGGTAATAGGGTTTCTTATCAATCGTTAGGGTTTTCTAACTGAACGTTGAGGCTCTTAATATATTATTAGGATTTGTGACTGATATAATTTATCTGGTAACCCCTTGACCCTTAACCACATACTGTACGCATATATGACCATATACACAAATACTCTTAACCCTGTAAACCTTCACCAAAAGTTTTTAAATTCATAAAATTCATTCCCAAAAATGTCAAATACATACACTTATTTTCTGTCTACGTCTATTATTTAGCCTCTAATCAATCTTTTAAGATTTTATTAAATTGTCTAAATTCTCGGGTTGTCACATCTTCAATAGGAATTATCTCTTTGTTTGCTACCTTAATACTTAAAGGTATAGGAAACTTTTTGGGAATTAATCCTAATCGTCTAACAAAATCACATGCTATAAACAAACAAGTAGCACCCGGATCAAACAGCATATAAGAATTTATGTCGTTGATCGGAATAATACCTGCGACTACGTCCCCTAATGCAACTGCATCTTGGACTTTCATGTTAAAGGTACGGGCCATAGGCCTACCCGGCTGCGTTGGACCACTAATAGCTAACTTACTACTATTAGCGCCCTTATTCCCGTCCGTCCCCTACTTCGGGTAGTTCTTTGCAATGTGGTCAGTTGACCCACACACAAAGCATTCGTGGTTTTTCTTCAGACTTGGACAATTAGGCGAAATGTGCCCCTACTGTCCACAGTTATAGCATACCACCTTCCCCTTGAGACAAACTCCTAAATGAGTCTTCCCATAGATTTTACACGCCTCCATTCTCCTCTTCTAATCTCCTTGTTTCACTCTAGTATTCCCAGAGTTAAACACTTTCCATTTCTGTCCTTCGCCACTCCCGCTGACTCCTTCTATTTTCACTCCCCCATCAAAAAGCCTCGCTCCCACCTTCGGCGATTATCGCCTTCTCTAAAATGGTTCCAAATGAAGTACTTTGGAACACAGATATATGGTTATAGAGCTAGGGTTTCAAGCCCTGCTCGAACCGTCTAGTTTTCCTAACCTCGGTGTCCACTTGGTGTGGAGCAAACCTTTTCAGTTCATTAAACTTGGCAGCGTATTGGGGAACCGTCATATCCCCTTGTTTCAAGTCAAGGAACCGCATCTCCATTCTTCCCTGCATACTCGTGGGAAAGTAGTTCTCAAAGAATATACCCTTGAACCTCACCCACATTATATTCTCAATACCAGCTCTAGCCTGGTTAGCCTCCCACCAAAAATTGGCTTCTCATTTAATCATATAGGTTGCAAAAGCAACCTTCTAACCCTCATCGATATTTGCATTAAAAAATGCCTTCTGACCCACTTCTGGGCTTCTATGGGGTCCATAGTTCCTTTGAACTCCAGCGGACCGACACTTTTAAAATCCTTGAAAGTAGTAGCTCATACTACTCCTAGATTTATGGAGATATTAGCCCCATTTCTATTAAACGCGACTGTTAATAAGTTAACAAATTCCTGCATCGGGTTAACTGAACCTCCCTCCGGTTGATTTACATTAGCGTCTTGGTTTCGTTGTGTCCTTCTTGGCGGTATTTTGCTGTTACAATAAATAACACATTTCATTATTATTCCCTTCTTGTTTGTTAGTTATTATTCAAGATTAAACAATAACTTCAACATTAATTACTCAATATGTTCCGTAAAAAGGCTTATATTGATTCATTCCTTGTAGTATAGTACTACATCGTTCCATTACACAGCATAAGCTGATTACATTACCATCCCGCAATTGCTTTCCAAAAATTGGGATTTACAAAAGACTACCCTTTGATATACAAAAGAGGGTTTTACGTTACTACTAGATACATAATATTTACATATCTAATTCTACTCTAGCTACTACTAGATTACATCTGCCTCAAGGCATTATCAAAATCTGTTGTGACAATACCGTCGATAACATCATGGCTGATAGTGTGCCGAGTCTGCCCTGCCTCTATTGGATATCCTACTACCTGCTGCTGGAAATCCTTATGAGAACTCCTATGAATATAGGATATTCTCCCTATCTTCTGCTTCTTGGTCTTTAGCTCCCCTCTGAGCTTAAAGGCCTCCTGATTCAGCTTATGGACCTTGTCCTTGGCTAAAAAACTCTCGTCATGTTCCTGTTCCCACATCGACTCCACATATGTCTTATCCTATAAAGGCGACTGGAGCTCACGCTTTAGCTCCTTCACCTCCCCGACAAAGAGTGGAGGTTTTCATTCAACTTTCTTGTCATAAATAAGTGACATCATAGACTCCCCATAGGGTGTCTCTTCAGCAAGTGTTATAGGGTTGAAGGACACTACCTCCACCTCTTCTTCTAACATGCCGTCGAAAACTGACATTAGGTCATGGTTCTCTGAGTCTCCAGACTCATTCACCAGTACTCCTGGCTCCTCTACTATTAGGTTCAGTATAACCTCTATATGATTAACTGATTCTTCATTGTCTACTTGTACGTCTCTATAAATTCCATTTCCACCTGATATCTACAACAAAACAATTAAGTTTGATTAGTACTTGTCAGTAGAATAATAATAATACATATCACATATATAATGCATTTTTAAGGTTACTTTAATCTTTTACTTCTTTGACTTCTCTAAAGGTTATGACTTAAGGTTTTAATCCCCCCCCCCCCTTAAGTTTTATAACCTAATGATTTGATACCAACCTGTGAAGCCCCCAAATCCGGGTATCTTCCAACCCGACATATGGTGCTCCATGGTGCTACAGTTCACACAAACATTCAATTGAAATGCCTCAAAAGAACGAATATGTCTTATATATATTGCAAATCAATATTACCATTCCCCAGGTTCTGTATAACTGTTACATTTGTTCTTTTCATAATATCAAATATTATCATTAGAAACTTATACTATTACATAAGTATTCTTCAAGTTCACCTTAGCCTTTCCTTTATCCTTGTCGGATCCTTCAATCCACTCGGTCTTAGCTGCATTCATATGGTTCAAGCAAGAGTGAGCATAACTAGCTCAGCAAGTACAACAATTCCATTTAATAATATGCTTGAATCATATAAATTATATATCTTCAATAACTGAATTATAGTTATGAAGTACTATCGATAATTCAAAATAGCAATTCTCTTTCCTGAAAACGTTTTACAATAACAATATTCAGTAAAACATTAATTTCGGTCCAAGACCTTGAGCATTTAATACTTTCTTTGAAAAGGACAACTCGGCACTAAGTCTGTAAGTCCGACATTACTTATAAGCACGTCTAGGTGATTAACCTATAGTACTCTACGTTGATCAACACTAAATTCTTTAAACATATGTACGTTTAAATTGTGGCAACCTCACGTGCATGTCGTTTGACGACAAAACATTTGTTTAGCATACTCAATCTTCATTTGAAAACCATACCAATATAGTTTGATAAAATATTTACCATACTTCGATTGATTATAAGAAATCCAAAACATCTTAAGTCCAGTCAAAAGAATTGGCTTTGACTTCATCATACATCAATTCATGCGTAAGAATACATGAATCACAAAACCTGTCTAGACTGAACATAGACAAGGGTTAGAATACTTTCCTTCAGCGTCTACTACTTTTATTACACTTTCACTTTAAGTCTTTAAGGTCTCTACAATAGATGATAACATAACATACCACATTAGGTCATGAATAAATATACATGGTTCCTAATGAATCTTACCCTTCTTCTCAATCTAATCATGTATTAGATTTATTACTATTGGTTTTGGCTTTCTATTTATGGTTTACATTGTCATTACGTTCACATTTGATTGATTATCATTAACCTTTAGTTATCATACTAAGGTCATAAACATTCTTTATTAAGTTTACTTTAAGTTTACAATTCATCTTTCATTAACTTCCTTGATCCTTTATGTTTATGATCACTTCTCTCTAGCTTCTTCCTAGTGCTAGTAATTTGTAGCGCCTTGACTTCTTTAGTGTAACTTCATACTGCGGCATGTGAGTTTGCGAGTCGCATGGTACCTGAATTGGCGGCTATGGCGCCACTTCTTCCGCTCTGTGTCGCGCTATGGTGCCACTCTCCAGTGTCTAAGGTCAGGACTTGGCGCTGCGGCACGAGTCCCAGTTCTATTTACCGCGCTGTGGCATGAAAGTTTAGTAGCTGATGGCACTGTACACGGCGCTTCAGCGTCACCATTATTCATTGAAATTCATCAATGGCAGCGGCGCCGACTTTCTGCACCTGACGATTAGAAATTTTGTTTTGCATAACGAACTTCCTAGACTCCAAATTTGATCATTTTAAGTCCGAATTGGCTCGTTCAAAAGCCACTAGCTCACAAATCACATGCTCTATGTGTTCATGCAAGAATTTTATATTTTCGACTTCATTAACTCAAAATTCATCTATGAGTTCATTTTTAACGAAAACGATAAACGCTCGTGAACATTCAACGCTCATTTCTTAGTTCTAAGTCATAATTCGGCCATTTTCTAGTCCATAACTCTATAATACCAAATAAGACTTGTTCCCATTGAAAACCAACATTTCTGAGCTCAATAAAAAAATTTGATTTCTAATCCGAGAATTTCACGAATTCGACGATTATCGTCCAATCGTGAGAAATCCAGCATAACTTCGTTACTTATGATTTGTTCATCGTTTCAAATGGATTCTATCCATCATATTGACATCTCATCCTGTATATTACATCAACTTATTTATATGATAAGTTACAACTTATTCTTCAGGAGTTTATAACTTATAAAAGTATAAACTACTTATGATTTCATTCTTCATGACTTATAATGATTTAAGTCTTCTAACCAACATCCTTACATCCTTTTAACATATAAACTTCATTTATGTAAACATGTTACAAGTCTTACAAGTTCTTCCTTAGTTCATAGCTTATCTATGAACAAAATGCTTATTCACGACTTATTAAGACTTAAGTCCTTAGATTCTTCATTCTTATCATTTCTTAGCATACATGTCAATTAATCCACACTTCTCTTATCAACCTACAATGGTAGAGATGGAAGACTAATAACATAGGAGGCTTACCCTTGATGATCAAGATTTTCTTCTTCTTTTCTAACAAATGAAAGTCTAACTTTTTCATACTTATTCTCTCTAACAATTAAGCACTTAACTTGTTGGTGAAAATTAACAAACAACAAATGAAATCCTAATCTTGTTATTTATAGGATTTCCTAAGTTAGGGAATAATGGACAATAGCCACTCCCACCTCCTTAATACACCTCCATTATGATGCCCCCAAAATAGGTACACATCACCCATCTTGAGTCGCTAAATACATGGTACAGAATACAAATACAACTTAATTATACAATTGTCATGAAAAATACGACAAAACATAAGCTGAGAGTTTTAACATGAATATTATCTTCTAGACAATATCCACACTCAATGGAGTCCTCATTACATTTATTATCACACTATTTTACAAAATAGTGAGGACTACTAAAGCCACTTATCCTGGACTGTCACTCCATTCCCCGACTCATCCCATCTATATTCTCATTTCTTGAAGAGAACAATGAAGAAAAGAGGGAGCTCAACTAGCCCAGTAAGAATTATTATGACTAAGATAATGCAGAATAAATTATACATAGCCTTTAATAGTATAAAAACTGATAGAATACAATAGACAACAAGTTTTAGATCAACAACTGCAGCAGAATAAGCAATCCATTAGAAGAGTCAGGTAGAGCATGATATATACTATCTTCTATGATTTAAAAAGTTTTTCATCAAAATTATATTTGAGACTCGACAATAAATAAACCACATCATCGAATCATCCCTCGCACTACTACCGAGGATATTCATGTAATCATCAATGGTCATAATTATACTGAATAATCCCTGGTCATAATCATACCAACAACTGTCCATCAATGCACTACAGGCCAATGATGACTTTTACCACATCATTTGTTATATTATGGTCATGATTATACCAAATAATCTCTTGTCATAATCATACCAAGTCCATCTATGCACGTAAGCCAAAGATGACTTTCATCACAATATAAGCATGAGGATGATGATCATGACATAATAATTCAATAAAACAAGTTTAACGATAAATTTTAAAGATTTATAATTTAATTTATCCAGAATTCAATAACGTTCAAATTATCATGATACTGTTTGTGTAATAAAATTTAGGAATACTCAGAAGAATATTTCCATGAAAAGATACTGGATGAAGCACAAATATCAAGGATATTCTACTAATTTCATGGAGTATAGAAACCAAAACTTTAACCAAATGAGTATAATAGAATATATGAAACTGCAAATGGATTTTCACCCGCCATGCGGTAATCCACGTAAATAGATCATTTTCACAATTTAATAAGAAATGAATACGAAGGGTCATTCACGTGCATGCATATGTAGTCGCGTGAGCAAAGTTATTCTAAGAATTATAAAGAATGGAATAATGAAGAATTCACCATGCATGCGGTAGTCAGCGTGAGCGAGTTATTCCAACAGAATAATAAAGAATGGAATAATAGAAGAATTCACCATGCATGCGGTAGTCCGCGTAGATAGGTTATTCTAACAGAATAATAAAGAATAGAATAACAACTCTTACGAGTATTGAAAGAAAATAAATCTCTTCATAAATACGAAAGAAATAATACCCCTTACCTTAGAAGAAAACTGGAAACTGGAATAATGAGGTAGCAGACTTCTCTTATTCTTTCTCTCTAATTTCTCTTTATAATAATTACTCTATAGCTTTAGTGAATTGGTAAAAAATAATGAAGGAAAGAGCTTCTATTTATAGGAAAATATAGTTTCGATAATTGCACATTTTGGGGCTCGAAATATTATAGTATAATATCTTCCTCTTTTTCTTCATTTTTAATTTAGTCCTGCAAGTATTATCAAACTTGCACCACCTCCCCTAATAGTAAATCATGTGAATTAATAGTTCATTCATGTGACTCAATAGTATAATCATGTGAAAAAACTAATTATAGTATAGTACCTTAATTTATACCTGTATTTTTAATTTAGTCATGCAAGTATTATCAATATTGCACCAACTCCCCTAATAGTAAATCATGTGAATCAATAGTACACACATGTGAACACATAGTTATAAGCATGTGAATTAATAGCAATTAATTGCTCATTTATCTAATGAATTACCCGATTGGTCAATATAACCTCCACATATCAATTATTATCGAAATAAATGTCAATTTCCACTAACACTAATAATTCCCACACAATGGAACTATCAATTTCATCTTTAATCAACACGAACTTATTCATCATTAATATTATAACGCACAATATTTAACAACAGTGTCGTTCCGTGAAAGGGGGCTTTCCGATAAGGATTTCTCCCTATTGGCGCGCAATTATATTATATAACCTCTCCTTGACAGAACTTCTAGACATTGTCAATATTGCAAATAATAATATGAATAACTTTGTCGTCTCAATTATTGATTTAATAATATATCATATTGTTCAAATGATACTATGATAATAATTAAATCAATAATATGAGAGATATGATGCATCAATTACTGCAGCGATAATTGAGTATAACTGAGTGACTTCTTATGTAAGAATCAATAATCAATACTGTGTGCTACTATACAACCACGCGTATTACTGTACTTTTACTACAGGGTAGTTCAACAAGTTTAACGGTAACACTTTCGCCATTATTTTTATAAAAAGATAATTATGTCATTTTCTTACTACGACAATACTTCCATTGTGGGGTCCACCAATGATTGTACCGTCATACAGATATTTTCCAACAAAAAGAATATTCCCCGATCAAACGAATATTTTATGACAACTTGCATACTTTGCAAAATTTTCACATATCACCCTTAACTTTAACCTTTTATCAATTTAACCATTTACGAAATAAAATAATAATTATAAAAAAATTAAATACTTTCATTTCATAAAATTCGGGGTCTTACAATCTCCCCTCCTTATGAAATTTTGCCCTCGAAATTTACGTACGTACCTGGTATGCCGAAGAGGTGAGAATACCTTGACTTCGTTTTAGATTCTAACTCTTGAGGTATAACCTTTGAGTGTCGAATATTGTCCTTCTTATCCAAGATTTTAACACGTATCTCCTCATACGTTAAATCTTCTGCTATCTCGTCTAGTTCTAATTCAATAATGTGGTTCGGGTCGTCCACATATTTACGTAACATCGATACATGAAAAACGTTATGAACACGCAACATACTTGGCGGTAAAACGAGTCTATAGGCCACAGTTCCTACTCGATCGAGGATTTTAAATGGGCCAATTAAATCGAGGGTTGAGATTTTCTCTCTTCATCGACTCTTGCTTCTAGAATAACGCCTTCTTGAACCTTCTTATTCGCTTTCATCAGCTCCGGGTCTGAAGCTTGAGCGGCTTATCTTTATTGATTAAAGTCGAGTCTACTCGTATATTTGATATCACCACGTGGGTCCCTAGAGTCTTTAACTCTATCTTCATCATTTGTAAGTTATACGAAATGAGTTTTTGTGTTAACAACATCGCACTCGTAAATGCATATGATCTTCTACTCAATGCGTCAGCTATCACGTTCGCTCTTCCACGGTGATATTGAATGGTATAGCCGTAATCTTCAATAGCTCGAGCCAACGTCTTTGGCATATTATACTTTCATTTTGGGTGAAGAAAATATTTGAGGGTTTTAGAAATGGGTTTTGTACTGGGGTCAATACAAAATTCGATTTCACGCTCTAGGGGTAGGCTAAGAAGTTCTTCAAGAATACGTCAAGAAATTTATTAACAATAGAAATATCATTCAAAACTGTGACTCTCATCCCAAGACTTGGATAACACATCACATTGATACTTATCAACTTGCCACCGTTATTCATGGCTTCCCCTACAAAAAGTATTACTTTGGTGCATTCCACACAAGGAAGTTAACAACGAAAGGCTCGGGGCTCTTTACTTATGGTCTGATATGAGAGTGATTGACTTTAGTGGTTTGGTTGCTTGAATTCGCATAATTGGTTGGTTAGGAATATGGAAGCTAACAACCTTACGAAAAGCATGATGAGTAGTTAACCAATCGATTCCTAAAATCACATTAAAGGCAAGTATTTTCAAAGAGATAAGATCGACAGGTAACGTGAAAGTGTCGATTTGAATCAAACAAGATTTATAAACTGTGGAGCTAACGAAGGTTTCTGCTAACGAAGTTTCAATCGATAAGTCATAGTCTAACTTCTCTAGAGTTAAATTTAAACGTTGAGCACAAGCAAGAGAGATAAAAGAATGGGTAGAACCGGTATCTAATAAGGTATAGACTTCACAAGAAATTGTAATTAACTAACCCGTGCTAACTTTGTTCGGGTTACTCGCTTTTTGAGAAGTCACGAAAAATGCTCTTCCTGAAACCACCGACTTTGTTTTTATGCATGTCTCGCATTTGGTGCCCTTGTCCCCAATTTGGACTTGACTTTGTTGCATGACAAAATCAGGTTAGGTGACCTTCTTTTCCACAATTGTAACATGCTTTGGACTGCATCACGCAGTTTAGACCGATATGTCCCTCCCCTCTTCATTTGAAACATACAATTGGTGGTCGTTCTTCTTCCTTGAAAATGGGTGTTGGTGTTGCTGTCTTTCCATCATTGTTGAACCTTCTCTTCTTAAAATTTCCACTCCTATTATCTTGGCCATGATTACCACTGAAGTGGTTACCATTCTTGGCATGATAATTTCCCCCACGATGGTTATCATTGTTCCAATGGCCTTTCCACCGGTACGATTATTATCGTGTTGTTGCTCGTTATCCTTTGGTTGGGCTGGCTCATTATCGCGCTCCAATAACTGAGCCTTATTCACTACATCTGATTACAAACACAATTTGTGAGAAATGAGGTATTGACGTATTTTGGGTTTCAAACCTCTTAGAAACATTCGCGTCATTCGCTCCTCATTATCGACCAAGTGGGACGCAAACCGAAACAACTTGGCAAACTTAGCCTCGTATTGCGACACGGTCATATTGTTTTCTCCAACTTGATAAACTCCACCTCCTTCATGTGACGAATACTTTCAGGAAAGTACTTGTCGTTGAACAGTTCTTTGAACTTCTCCCAAGACATCTTGAGTGTGTCAGGCTGGGTACGTTTTATAGATTCCCACTAGTAATCTGCCTCTTCATGCAACATAAAGGTGGCAAAGGAAACCTTTTTCTCCTCGGAGTATCACAAGACATCAAATATCTTGGTGATCTGCTTTAACCATGTTTCCGCCTTAAGTGGTTCTGGCTTTCCCAAAAACTCTGGTGGTCCCAGCTACTTGAACTTCTTAGCAGTGACCAAACGTGGGTTACCATTGTTTCCACCTACATTTTGAACATGAGTCTCTCTCACCTGATGTTGCATGAATTGCATAAAGCCTGTGAACATCCCATCGTTCATCATTTGATCGGTGTTGTTGTTTACCTAAGGATTATTGTCTTCCTGTTGCACATTATCCTAGGTATTGATCGTTGGTGACTCAATGGTCTCATGTGCTTCATTGCTTATCTCAACATTTTTGGATGCCATTTTCAAATACTACCACAAAACAAGGGTTAATTGACATGTCAGATATTATCCCTATACACTGACCGACCAATTAAATACCAAATAAACTTAGGTAGGTCATACTAGTGAAGGATTCCCCATCTCTCCCCTCCTAATTCTTGTCTCACATGTCAGCCATGGATGATATCCCTAAGCTCTGATACCAACTATGACGCCTCCAAAACAGGTATACATCACCCATCTTGAGTAGCCAAATACATGATACAGAATACAAATACAACTTTATTATACAACTGTCGTGTAAAATACGACAAAACAAAAGTTGAGAGTTTTAACACGAGTATTGTCTTCTAGACAATATCCACACTCAATGGAGTCCTCATTACATTTATTATCACACTATTTTACAGAATAGTGAGGACTACTAAAGCCACTTATCCTGGACAGTCACTCCATTCCCCGACTCGTCCCAGCTATATTCTCATTTCCTGAAGAGAACGAAGAAGAAAAGGCTGAGCTCAACTATCCCAGTAAGAAATATTATAACTAAGATAATGCAGAATAAATTAACCATAGCCTTCAACAATATAAAAACTTATAGAATACAATAGACAACAAGTTTTAGATCAACAACTGTAACGGAATAAGCAATCCATTAGAAGAGTCAAGTAGAGCATGATATCTACTATCTTCTATGATTTAAAAAGTTTTTTATCAACTTTAGCGCTGAGACTCAGCTTAATAAATAAACCACATCATCGAATCATCCTTGCACTGTAACGCCCCAGAAAATTTGGATTTTTGAGAATTAAATTTTTATTTGATTATGTGGATTAAAATGAATTTAATTAATTATTTATGGGAGTGAGCTAATTGAAGGTTGTTCTATGACCTAGACATATCGAAATATCGTAGTATTTTGACTACGTGGTAGAATTAAAGTGTTTGAATTTCCAAGACAAAAATAAAAGCTTTCCGAGAAATTTTCTGAAAAAAAATATTCACACATTTCTGCTCGGGAATTATTTTTGAACTTTCGAGAAATACGTAATGATAGAATATCGAGATGAGATAGAATATCCAATAATATTTCAGTTATGGCAAACGCAGTTTTTCGCATGCGGACTTAAAACCTAACGATTAAGGAAAGTGAATTCCGAGAAGGAATTTTAATGCGTGAAATGAATTAATGCCATGATCGTATAATACGTAGGTACTGTACGAAGTAATGAATACGAGTGTGATACGAAGTATCATACAAATATGCATGAATGATGGTATGGTGTACATAAATAAGTATACGAGTTAGAATACGAGATGAATACGCAAATTATACGTTATAAGGCTTTAAGTTAAATGAATTTAATTTATAGGATTATGTAGAAAATTGTAAAGTCCAATGAGAATTGATAAGGCCCAAGTGTAGAAATGGGTAAGTCCAATAGGAATTAATGTGTAAGCCCAATGCAAGCTAATGGTAAAGCCCAAAGAATTGTTAATGCAAGCCCAAGTATAAGTTAAGCTAAAAGCCCAAAGTATGAACTTATGGGTTATTGGATGGTTTAAACCCATGGGTGATCTAAAGTAATGAGCAAGTAATTAATGTGATAAGCAAGTAAAGTGCTTGTGTGGTGAACAAGTAAAAGTTGTGATCAACAAGGAATAAGCTAGATTAATTAAGTAAGTCCAATGTAATGATCCATTGGATAAGTAGGATCCATGGTGCAACCCATGGATAGACTTGATTGGTAAGAACTTTATGTGATGCCCAAGTTCTTTATATGATGATCAAGTGTTGTGGTGAATAAGAAATTAATGTGGCTAGCAAGTTACTTAGAGCAAAAGTATTGAATAGTAAGGAGGTTAATAAGGAGGTGGGATTAACGAGGTGGAGGGCCTAAATGACTATTCTACCCTCAATTTGTCAAGCCTATAAATAGAGAGCTCATAATTCATTTGTTGCTTGATCAAATTCCTTTCAACTTTCTCTTACAAAGTAACTTAAGTGTTAGAGAGAATAAGCACTTTTAAGTCAAAGCTTCCTTTATTAGATTTTCCAATAAGAAGAAGTTAGACATCAAAGGTAATGATCTTGTGTAAAATATTCTTCCATCTCTATCATAATAGGATGATAAGAGAAGTGTAATTAATGAACATGTATGCTAAGAACATATAATAATTGATTTATGAATGGACTTAAGCCGAATAAGTTATGAAGAAGCAACTTGGACCTAAATAAGTTGATAAATTATGATGAACTTGTAATATGTTTGTCATATGAAGTTAGTATGTTGGATCTGATATGAGAACATTGAGTAAAGGACTTAAATCAATAATAAGTCATAAGTAAATGATATCATAAAAGTTATAAGTTGATAAGCCATGAACTTGTGAAGAATAATTCAAAACCTAATTTGAAAATAAGTTAATGTAATAAGTAGTTTGAAATGTTTATATGATGGTTAGAATCCATTTAGAACAATGATCAAATCATTAGTAACGAAGTTATGCCGGAATTCACACAATTGGACGTTAAACGTCGAATTTGTGAAATTCTCGAAATGGAAGTCGTATTTTGTGTTTGAACTCAGAAACGTTCGTTTTTGATGGAGACAAGTCATATTTGGCATTATAGAGTTGCAGACTCAAAAATGACCGAATTCCGACATAGAACGAAGTAACGAGCGTTGAACGTTCACGAACGTTTATCGTTTTCGTTAAAATGAACTAATAGGTGAAATTTTAGCAAACGGGGTAAAATAGATAAAATTCTTGCATGAACGCATAGAGTATGTAATTTTTGAACCGTACGCTTTTAAACGAGCCAATTCGAACTTATAACGAAGAAGTTATGCGTCCGGGAATTTGGCAAAGTTGAAAATCTGTCAAATTTTTCTAAGGCACAGAGTTGGCGTCGCGGCGCCAACTAAAACCAATTAATTGGCCTTGTGATCTTAAATAATGATGTGTCGTGACATACTGCAGAGTTGCGCCGCGGTGCGAGAAGGAGAGTTATGAGTGGCGTCGCGGCGCCATTCCCAAAGTTTTGACAGACAAGAATGTTTACAAGTATAGAAGGAAAGATAACTCATTAGTAATGAAATAAGGTGTTAATATAACATTGCTAAGGCATTGTTAGACACTTAATGTATGATGATTAAAGGTTGATAACCAATTGAATGTGAACGTAATGAGAACAACGTAATGTGCTGTTTTATTTGTAGAAATTTGTTGACCAAGTTGATTATGAATCCAATGGTTTGCAATACTAGTATGGGTTATGTAATTACTTAATGAACATGATAAGACCTTTCCTAAATCACTGTTATAGTAATGACTTTAAGAATTTAATGTTGTTTAATGAGTAGTTAAACGACGAACGTAAAGTATAATGAACGTGAACCGTATTCAATAATGATAAGGACTATAACGTTAAGAGTTACAACTAAAAGTTGTTAAGTAATACGTAAACATAGACGGTATGCAATAAAGTGTACTTGACTAACAACGATCGAGTTTCGATTATTAACGTAAAAATGCTAGTAAGCCATTAGGAAGGATAATTAACTCAAAACAAGTTCTATTAATGAAGTAAATCCACGTAAGACATAGAAGAGAAAGAAGTTGGTAAGAATGATGTAAAGATAATGGCAAGCCGGAACCAATAGTAACAAATCTAATGCATGATTAGATTGAGATGAAGGGTAAGATTCATTAGGAACCATGTATGATCATTCATGACCTAATGTGGTATGTTATGTGGTTATGTGTTGTAGAGACAGTAAAGACTGAAAGGAAAAGTTATTATCTTTATGAGCAGAATATTTGAAGGCAAGTTTTTCTTAAACACTTGTCTAACCTTCGTGTTAGCCAAGTTTTCTGTGATTCATGTTATGAGAAGCATGAAGTGTTTTACTAAAGGGTCGATGCCAGTTTTATCTCGGCTAGACTAATTTTTGAGAGTTGATTGATTTATTTACAAGTCTTTCAATATAGAATTGCTAACGTTATCCTACGCCGATTATTTGGTACGGATTCAAGGTAAGCTTGAGTATGAATAAACAAATATATTTTTCATCAATTATTCGATGGGCACGCGAGGTTGCCAAAACTTAAACATACATACGTTTAACAGGATGTAGTGTTGATCAACATAGAGTACTATGGGCTGATCACCCAGAAGTGCTCGTAAGATATATCGGACTTACGGACTTAGTGTCGGGTTGTCCTTTTCAAAGAAATTATGAACTGCTCATGGTCTTGAGCCAGAATTGATGTTTTACTAAATATTGTTATTGTAAAATGTTTTGAAGGAAAAGAAGTACTATTTTGAATTATTGATAGTACTTCGTAACTATTATCCAGTTACTGAAGATATACAATTCCTATATTTCAAGCATGTTGTTTAAAAGAAATTATTGTACTTGTTGAGCTTGTTATGTTCACTCTTTCTTGAACCATATGAATGCAGCTAGGACCGAACGAATCGAGGGATTTGACAAGGATAAAGGCAAGACGAAGATGAACAATTAGTTTACCTTGAAATAAACTAGTAAGTTGTATATATTATAGTCTGATGAACAAAGAATGTAATGGTTTTAGAACCTTGGAACGGGATGTAATATTATTAATGTAATAAGAATGTCGTTGATACACACATTTTGATGTCGTTTCAATAGAATGAATGTACCATTAAGAGTACCGTGTAGCACCATCTGCAGGGTTGGAAGATACCCAGATTTGGGGGCGTCACATGCACCATGACCAAGGATATTCATGTAATCATAAATGGTCATGATTATATCGAATAATCCCTACTCATAATCATACCAACAACTGTCGATCAATGCACTACAAGCCAATGAGGACTTTTACCACATCATTTGTTATATTACGGTCATGATTATACCAAATAATCCCTGGTCATAATCATACCAAGTCCATCTATGCACGTAAACCAAAGATGACTTTCATCACAATATAAGCATGAGGATGATGACCATGACATAATAATTCAATAAAACAAGTTCAAGGATAAATTTTAAAGATTTATAATTTAATTTATCCAGAATCCAATAATACTGCTTTGTGGAGTAAAATTCAAGAATGCTTAGAAGAATATTTCAATGAAAAGATACTGGACGAAGCGCAAATATCAAGGATATTCTACTAATTTCATGGAGTATAATAGAATATATGAAACTGCAAAGGGATTTTCACCCGCCATGCGGTAATCCATGTAGACAGATCATTTCTATAATTTAATAAGAAATGAATACAAAGGGTCATTCACCATGCATGCGGTAGTCCGCGTAGACAGGTTATTCCAACAGAATAATAAAGAATGGAATCACAGAAGAATTCACCATGCATGCGGTAGTCCGCGTAGACATGTTATTCTAACAGAATAATAAAGAATGGAATAATAGAAGAATTCACCATGTATGCGGTAGTCCGCCTTGATAGGTTATTCTAACAGAATAATAAAAAATGGAATAACAACTCTTACGAGTATTGAAAGAAAATAACTCTCTTCATAAATACGAAAGAAATAATACCCCTTACCTTAGAAGAAAACTGGAAACTGGAATAGTGAGGTAGCAGACTTCTCTTATTGTTTCTCTCTATAATTTCTCTCTATAATAATTACTCTATAGCTTTAGTGAATTGGTGAAAAATAATGAAGGAATGAGCTTCTATTTATAGAAAAATATAGTTTCGATAATTGCACATTTTGGGGCTCGAAATATTATAGTATAATATCTTCCTCTTTTTCTTCATTTTTAATTTAGTCCTGCAAGTATTATCAAACTTGCACCACCTCCCCTAATAGTAAATCATGTGAATTAATAGTTCATTCATGTGACTCAATAGTATAATCATGTGAAAAAACTAATTATAGTATAGTACCTTAATTTATACCTGTATTTTTAATTTAGTCATGCAAGTATTATCAATCTTGCACCAACTCCCCTAATAGTAAATCATGTGAATCAATAGTACACACATGTGAACACATAGTTATAAGCATGTGAATTAATAGCAATTAATTGCTCATTTATCCGATGAATTACCTGATTGGTCAATATAACCTCCAGACATCAATTATTATAGAAATAAATGTTGATTTCCACTAACACTAATAATTCCCACACAATGGAACTATCAATTTCATCTTTAATCAACACGAACTTATTCATCATTATTATTATAACGCCCAATATTTAACAACTAGGTCATTCCAAGGAAAGAGGGGGCTTTCCGATAAGGATTTCTCCCTATTGGCGCATAATTAGATTATCTAACCTCTCCTTGACAGAATTTCTAGACATTGTCAATATTGCAAATAATAATATGAATAACTTTGTCGTCTCAATTATTGATTTAATAATATATCATATTATGCAGATTATAATGTGACAATAATTGAATCAATAATATAAGAGATATGATGCAGCAATTACTGTAGCAATAATTGAGTATAACACGTGTATTACGCGTATTATGTAAGCATCAATAATCAATACTGTAACACTTTCGTCGTTATTTTTATAAAAAGATAATTCTGTCATTTTCTTACTACGACAATACTTCTGCTGTGGGGTCCACCAATGATTGTGTCGTCTTACGGATATTCCCTGTCAAAAAGAATATTCCCCAACCAAATGAATATTTTATGACAACTTGCATACTTTGCAAATTTTTCATATATCACCCTTAACTTTAACATTTTATCAATTTAACCATTTACGAAATAAAATAATAATTATAAGAAAATTGAATACTTTTATTTCATAAATATTGGGGTCTTACATCCATACTATTCATTACCTAACATCTAAGTTAACTTTCTCCTCACCTTAATTACTTGGCCATCACATTATTTTTTCTTGGTCATCACATAATTCTCTTGGTCACCAAGATTAACCATATGATCATAGGTTGCCCCATGGGTCACCCTAACCCATTGGATCAATAGTTTGGGCTTAGGTTTAATTAACTTAACTTAAGCTTTTGGGCTTACATTAATTTACTTTGGGCTTGCACATTAACTTCTATTGGACTTTACAAATTGCTACACAATCCTACAAGTCCATTTCATTTGGCTTAAAGCCTTATAATGTATTGTTTACGTATTATTTTCGTATTCTAACTCGTATACTAATTCATAATATACAATATACTACTATTCATATATACTCGTATAATACTTCGTATCATACTCATATTCATTACCTCGTACAATACCTACGTATCATACGATCATTACATTAACTTCTTAACGATTTATTTTACCTAACATTCCCAAGTTAAGTCCACAGGCAAAAATATTACATTTTTCATACTTGAATTATTATTACATAATCTATTTCACCTCGATATTCTATCGTTACGTATTTCTCGGAAGTTCAAAAATAATTCCCGGGCATAAAATGAATAGGGTTTTTCAGAAAATTTCTCGAAAAACTTTTATTTTCGTCTTGGAATTTCAAACACTTTAATTCTTCGCGTATTTAAAATACTATGATGTTCTGATGTTTCTAGGTTATAGAACGCCATTCATCTTACTAACACGTAATAATAACAAATAATATAATTTTATTTATTATTTAATTAAATAAAATTATTTTACAATGGATCTGAATTTCTCGGTCGTTACATAAGATGTAAAGAATAATGTAATTATCATTATTTGTAATGAACGAGGTTATAAGTTATTTGAACCTGAGATTTGATAGTGTATGTTGTTATATTTAGTTATATAATGATGTATGTTTGGAAAGAAGTGAGATCGTGACGTACGGAATTTGGGTGTTAAAATAGACCAGATTTCGGGGCGTTACAGCATCACCCCCTAGCAGAAAGTTGTGCGATTTTTTTCCATTTTTGATGTTCTTGCGAATTTTTAACCTTTTCTCCTTCCAACCTTCATAACTCAAGTTATACAAATCCAAATCAGTCCACTTTTGACTCTATGGATTTTTAATTCATAGAAACACAATGTACTATAGAATCAACAATTTTAAGAAACATTAACTAACCCAAAACTTATATTCATACTAAATTTTCATGTTTTATTATGTTTAGCAAATTCATTCACTATGAATTCATTTATTATCCAAATTGATTCATTCAACTTGCGTTCTTTTTATTTTTCAATGTTCTTACAACATCCTTCATCAATTTAAGGTTTCCATCATGATTTCATAACTAATTTTAGTCTCAAAATTGACCAAAACTTATATATACAACAAAACTCAAATTCTTCATCATTCAACCTATTTTCATGAATTTAATTTCTCCAAAACCACTTTTAGATGATATAATATGGATTACACAAACCCATAACATATATATACAACATCTTTTCACATCAGCCAACCCAAAATATCTTTTTATGTGAAGAACTTGAAAATTATATTTTAAAGCTTTAGAACTAGATTGATACCTTGATTAGATGATGAAGATTATCTGATTACTTTTGATTAATCTTCTTCCTCTTTCTTGATTCTCAAAAACCTTCTCAATTTCTCAAAGAATTTCTTCTCTTTCTCAATTTCCTCCGAAGTCTCTCTATTTCTCTGCTTCTCTCTGCCTTTACAAATAACATAAAAAAAACTAACCTTTATTGCAATTAGGAGTTACACCCACGTAATAAACTTAGCAGTTATAAAACCAACAGCCACAAGGCCTTGTTTGACTTACTCAAATAAAATTCCTTTCTATTTATTTTTATAATTCTCTTATTATAAGGCCCATTTGTCACACCTTTATTTAATTTAATTATTTAATTAATACAAACTTTCACTTTGCACAACAAGTCATTAATCCACTAATTTAATTATTTAATTAAATTAGAATATTATCATCACACTAGCGTACTAAAATACGCACAAATTACAAAATTATTTATCATTAATTTATTTAATATCAACATACTTAAACAACTTATTCCATAATAATTTCCATCAAATATTTATTTATTTCCATAAATATTCCTAATAAAATATTTATTCAAGTCCATAAATATTTTTAACTATTTACAAAACTCACAATCTTACTACATTAACATATTAAATTTATGTGTAATATATATTAGTCCCTCGTTTTCTTAAAACACATATCCTTACATTAATTCACTACTTTAATTAAGTGACTTACTTACGTTATTTATGAGATTAAATTCATAATAAATTAATTGCCAAAAGGCATAATAATTAAATTATATTATTTCATAATATAATTTTCAACTTAATTAAATCAACTTAATTCCCTTTTCAAATAATTTCATTTACCTTCTTCAATAGTTAAATTAAATTACCTACTAAATCTCATTCTCCCATTATATGAATATATCTTCTACATTCACACATATATACAGATACTCAAACTCAAAATATCTTTTAATAAGAATTTTATTTATTAAATTCTTATTTTAATAATTTCTAAAAATTCGGGTTGTCACATCCTTCCCTCCTTATAAGGATTCCGTCATCAGAATCAACAAAACCTCCCTTACCCGGTTTCCGTCTATTCTCCTTCAACATTTTATCATAACACATCTTCCATGCATTACCTTAATATATGTTTTATATTTCTTATTACATTTGATTTCACAACAAACTCCTATAAACATTATTTCATAACCTTTACTTAAACTCAATTATATTTAGGTATTATATATTCTTTAACTTGTTCATTACTTTTTCAAAGGATTGTTATCATATACTCAACTCATAAACACTCGTATTATTACATTTACCCCTTCTTCTAAGAATTTCATCCCCAAAATTCTAACTTACAAATCTTCATTCATATAATTAATCAAAATAGATTTCACGTTAATCTTTATTCACCCATTGGGTTATATGACCAAATTCCTCCTCTAAGGATCTATCATCGCATACCTCACATCTTTCTCTTTGACGAATATCACATTTTTTAGACAACTTCTTCCCTTCTCTTTTTAGAATTTTATTTCTTCCTTGGAACTATTATAGTTTTCTTAATTTACTCATCATCACATGTCGTGTTTCCACAAATTACTCTTTTATAAGGAATATCCTCCTTACCACATTCACCCTTCAGAATAACAAGAATCTTCCACAATTGCTCAATAATTAGGAAGCAGTATGAATAACTCAGGAATTTAAAAGATTCTCAAATCATGCTGAGGGGTCACAAGACCTTGAATTATGTCCCTAGGTTATCAAGTATCTTGACTTGAACCTTTAACAGTCATAAGACTATATGGACCTTTCTCCTCATACTTAGGGGGATCAACCCTTGGTACAATATTTTGTGAACAAATATTGTAACGCTTTCACGTAATATAATCCCCTAGAAAGGGTTGTTTACCTTAGCTTCTTAACACTAAATTCGCACCAAAACAATTTGGTTTGTCATAACTTCTCAAGAAATGCTTGAATTGCATAAACATCTTTCAATATTTATCTAACTGAATTAAATAGCATAGACTTCTAACAACAACTCGGACATCAATAAAAATAGTTTTAGACAATTCCATTGGCATATCCTTGCATAGTTTAAAGTAAACCAAAAATCCTTTTTATGATGTTAAGATACCGTGCTTTTTTAATAGTATGTTGAGGATATAGTCATTTTATGACATCGTTATGCTACATTATACCATAGTGGGCTGACGATCTTATGATCACATCAAACACTAGGTTCAAATGCATTGATGACTTTCTCGTTTGTCATATCAGCATCATATTTAGTGATGCTTTAATGAATATGGAAAAACAAAATACATTTTGATATGTTAAAATCATTTTTGTCTAGCCAAAACAATTAGCATAGACATACGATTAACGATATTATTTTTAAAACTCACTTGTTCAATCTTTTGATCCAATGTTTTTCAAGAAAACAAAAGTACAAACATCAGCACGATGTCAATAAATTTCAAAAATCTAGAAAAGCTAGAAGATTTGGAATATCTAATTTTCTCCATCAACTTTAATCTTTACTCCATTACTTCATTAGTTAATCATTCTATCTATCTTCAGCACCATCAATGCTCACTATACCAAAAATTCTTAGTTCTCAACTTATAATTTTTCTATAGCCCGTGTAGTTCATCAAACTTACCACACATTAGAAGTTCAGGAACTTGCCATAATAATATGAGTTTAGGAACTTGTCCTAGCAATACGTAGTCCAAGAACCCATCAGGGACTGTCCATACGCTTAGGGGTTCAAAAACATACATATAATTATGAGTCATCAACTTACCATAATTATGAGTTTTAAGAATTGCACCTAATCCTAATAATATCTGACTAATCTTAATAGACTATAAATATTAAATATACATATAAGAAAAGAATCATCTTTTCTCCATATGTACATTGATAGCGCGACACCAACATTCCAATGATTATCAATGCAATAAACTGAGTGCAAACACAAAACCCTCGCCCATACAAAGGTTTGTATAACTCAGCCATCACATGAGTCCTCAATTGAAATCTCACCTAACTCTATCTTGCTTATAACTTACTCTTTGCTCGATACGAATTTTTTCTACATCATCATTTATAACTACTCGCGAGTTTACTTCGTACTATTTCATAGTACCTTCTCGTTATAGCATCAAGCTATAACCATTATGTCATTATAGATCTTCTATCAGTTTATAACTTAAACAGATCACGTCGTGATCTTATTCTACAATCATCTCCCCTTATGATTCTTCTTCTATTTATGATCGTTTTGGTTTTACGATCTTCTTCTCTCTCTAATTATGTTGCCTTTTGATTATTCAACTTAGGTGTTCCCTAATTTTTTGGCTTTTCAAGTTCTTCTTTGAACCTATTCATATTATCTTAACTTATTTCATAAGCATTATTTAAATTTTCATCAATTAGACTCAATTTGAGTTCATTCTTATTATCTCAATCATCTTCATCTTGTAAACATCGTCTATTTAATAACACTTAACATCTTATTACTGGAGTCAGGTAACTCCATATTCATATCTTTTAAATACCCCAAGATTCTTCTTTGAATTTTCTCACATATATTTTAATCTCTTCTCAATACATTTGTTAAATTTATTTCTTATTTTTCAAACTCTAATTGAGTTCATCCTGTACAATCTTCACCTTTCTTCTCTAAGGTTATAGCCTAAGGTACTCCTATGATCCTCATTACTTCCACTTTAGTTAAGTTATCCTATAATTCTTCAACCTAGGTGTTCCCTGATCTTTTAACTCTTCAGGTTCTTCTTTGAACCTACACATATTGTTTAAACTCGTTTCACAAGAATTTTGTGACACCCCCAAATTCGGGTACTTTATTTCCACCAGATTTGGTGCTCACTTGATAAGAACATTCATATCTAACTACCCAAACATAATAAAGTTTAATAATAAACCTTCCCATTAAAGGGTACATCAAACAGTTCAACAAAATCTCCCAGGTTATCTAACCTTTAATACAAACGTCATATGCGGAAAATTAAATAATTACATCACAAAATTTAAAAATAAAGTCAAACAATATAAAAGCTAACGGGTTCACAAGTCTTCAATACTTGCTTATCTTCCCTTTCCCTTTACTGGTTGAAAGTTCATAGACCTTCTCAACTTTAGCTGTAATATTTATATAAGCAAGAGTGAGCAAACAAAGCTCACTTGAAATGACAATGAATAAACATAATATCAACTGTCAAATGAATAGGCTCAATAGAAATGAATAAGGTATTTCATTAATAATAATCAGGAACAGAATTTAAAGTATATAACTGAAGGTAAAAAGACCACGAACTATGTCCATAGTTTAAGTATTCTTTCAACCTAAACTTTAACAATCATAAGACTATAGGGACTCCTCGTACTTAGGGGGATCAACCCTTCGTACAATGTATTGTGCACAAACATTTCAACGCTATGTGTAAATTATCCCTGTAGTAGGGTTGTTCATCTTAGTATTTAGAATACAAGTCCACACCAAAGTAAGTTTTGTTTGGATAAGTTTCAAGGTAATTTAGAGTTTAACGTACATCAACTAAGGATTAGTTGAATAAAATGTAGTAACACTGCGCTATGTAATAAGTCATAAATGAATCAATATTTCATAGTAAGGTCATGCTTTAGGAATGAAATAAAAACATAATCATTGAATAACATAACATACCTTGCTTGAACGATATTAAGCTAAGGTTAAAATCTTATCTAGAATTGAGTATTGATCATGCATAACAAATAGTATATTAAACGACAAAACTTGTTCAATATTAGTATATCAAAATTGAGAAACTTGCATGCTAAGAACAAATTAAATATTAGAAAAAAAACTGGCTCAATATCAAAAGGTAAGATTTAGGAGCTTGCACGATATAATTAGGGTTAGGAAACTTGCACAAAGGAAGTTTAGGGTTAGAAAACATGCACGAAGAAAGTTCAGATTAGAAAACTTGCCTTGTGTGTAAGCTAGACTGTAACAGTTTGATTCACAATATCCTAATCACATGTTATTAGGACACAATTAGTCACTACAGATACTCTGTATACAAATTAGTACATATTTCATGTATGGCCTGATTTTTTACCACATAGTCCAGTTACATTAGTAACAAAACTCGTTAAGTGTTAATTATATGCTCATTCTTAGCACTATAATATCACAATTATAAAAATTACATTCTAACCGTTATAATATTGCATCATATCAACAATTACAGACTCTATATACAAGAAAATAATTTTCTGGGCCATACTACTACTAACTCAACTGTGCAGTGCTACTTGTTAGAATCGAGGTTAGTGCCATGACGCGGCTGCATCTGGCGGCTTGTGTCTGTGATGCGAGATATACTAGTCTTTGTGGCGCGAGATATAGGTATTGAGACCGGTATTATGACGTTGATTTTGGAGGCCGTGCAAGCGTTGATTTTGGCGTTATGCGACGCTGCGTGGTCGAATTCTTGCATGTTGAACACGAAAAAAAGAAAGGGTGATTTTAATTGTTTAAATACTTCTAGCACCTAAATTAACATATATAACTTACATAAATTGCACATAACTTTTACGCATCATACATATACCAATTTTAAACAACTAAACAATAACTCCAGAAATCCTTGAATACCATGGTTTCAACCTAAAACTCCATTGTCGGCATTATTTGATAAAATTAACACTGTAACCATAATTATACACCAAATTACCTCATACCAACTACGTTTTCTCCATTTCTTAACATATTAACATATTCAAAGTTCAATTTCACAATTAGCTCACAATCAAATATTAATTTTGATACTCCTACAAGCCAAGTTCGTGCATAATTTCACTATAAAAACTAATTTCTTTCTTTTAAACGTAATTTAACATACAATTCCTTGTCTAAATACAACCCTAACATCGTAATTATATACAATCACCATAAACAAGTTGTATAACACAATTACAGAAAAAATTAACTCCACATAACATGAAAATTTTATGCAGTAAACATATATATATATAGTATCAGGTTTTGGAAAATACCTTTTCTTGTTTAGTTATCCCTTGTCAAAAGACGAACTTGCAACCCACCAAACTTTTCTCTCTTCTCAAGCTCTCTCAAATTCTCTCACAAACTCTCTGTATTTTCTTAGGCTTAGCAAATAACTAGAATGCGTAAACAAACTGATAACCAAGCCAATAACAGTATACGTAAAATAAAACACAACTCAACGTACCCATTTTTCAAACGTCTAAAACTGGCGTTCTACTAATGACCCTATTAAGGCATTGTTTGGCAAAAACTCTTTAAAATTAAAGACATAATATCTTTAAGCCTTGTTTGGCAAAACTAAATTAAACTCCTTAAATTTATTTTAATAACCCCTTTATAGCATAGTTTATTGTCACACTTTTATTTCCAAATTAAATTAAAAATATCATAATAATCCATTTAATCCCTGTGAAATCTTTAATTTAATTATTAAATTAAACCAGAATATTATCTCATAATAATTAATTTCCTTCACTCATTAATTATTTATTTAACAAATAATTAATCAAATCGAATTAAATAAATATTTATTCAACAATAACACATCAATTAAATATTTATATAATTCAATAAATATTTAAAAATTATAATTTAAAATTCCGGATTGTTAAAAATTTTCTGAATTCATTCATTATGAACTAAACTCTATTTGAGTTTATTCTTTTTATTATTTTAATCATCTTCATCTTATAAACATCGTCTATTTATTAAAATTTAACATCTTTATTAGTGGAGTCGGGTAACCCCTGTTTCACATCTTTTAGAAACTTCAAGATTCATCTTTATAAGGGTTGTTCAACTTAGTTTTCAAGATTTTCGCACCAGTCAATTGGTTTGGACAGTTTTATAAACATGCATATAGTCTAGCTGAATCAAATGGCATCGACTCTTTCACAATATTCAAGAACAATACCAAGTTCAACATGAATAATAGTTTACACAAGAGTTTAAGCATACTAGCTCGATTGAACGAATAAGTAAGATAACTTGCATTCAAAGAGATAAGGTTGGATACTCTGCTTACGGTATTCGTTGAAGAAAGTAATGCAAGGGTTTAGGATACTTGCACAATGTAAATGATAGTTCAGATACTTGCACGATAAAAGTAGGGTTCGAATACTTGCCTTAAGCGTAGTTTATCTATAATAACCCGATATTTTCTATATAAATAAATGAGAAATTTTGCATATAAATTATTATTATTATTATTTTAAAGATGGGAATATTTTCCAAGTAATGTGTATGCATATATGTGATAAATAAAATTTATTTATTACATGAATACTTTCAAATAATTTTATTTTAGAATTATTGATCATTATAAAGTTTATTCTTATAATAATTAATTTTATAGTAGAAATGTCTTTATTATTTATTTTCTATGAAAATATGATTTTTATATTATTTAAATAATATATGAAATGATTATTGGAATTATTATAATTACTATTTTATTATATGAATTTTTGTTCAGATTATTAAGTTAATTATTTTAACTTATTTAATAATGTTATATATGAAAGATAAATAAGATATGGAATCCAAACTTTATTTTTGGATTTTAATCAATGAATAAGAATAATAATATTATATTAAATACAATATTATTTTTCAATGCTATAAATATATACAATATATGTGTAGACTGATAATGGTTAGTCAATTATGGTGTATCACGACAAACCAAAGTATTACTGTCATAAACCATAATTGAAAACTCAAAACTGGAGTTTAAGATCGGTCAGAAATTATGTTATATGAACTATGTTGCATATCATAGAATTTCTGTTAATTAGGAAAACCCTAATTAATATTTAAAAACCCTAATTAAAATTATAAACCCTAATTTGTAAATTAGGAACCCTAATTGCTAAAATTAGAAACCCTAATTATTATTTTAGTAAATTGAATTGTTAATTTGGGAACCCTAATAATATTAAGGAACCCTAATTATTTAAAACCCTAATTTCTATTTTAAAAAAGACTATAATTTTAATTAGTAAGTTCTAATTAAAATTTTATTACACTTTAAACTTCATTTTTCAAACCCTAGAAATTATTTGGGAAACCTTAAGGTTTAAAATCTAGTGATTAAAACCTAGATTAAAGTACCATGGACAAAAATACCACTAAACTTGCTAGCAAAATGACCTAATTACCCTTTTTGTCCCATTCTTGAAATAAATGCTAGCAAATCTTGCCATATCATGGCAAATCCCCAACTCAAGATCTTCCATGTGCTCTAAAACTTAGCCATATCTGATCTATTGCCACCTTGCATCAGCCAAATTCATTGCATCAATAGATATAAGAATTGAAGAGAGAGAAAATCACAAAACCAAGCTTATTTGTTCACTTACACTTAGCCAAACTCTCTCAAGCTCAAACCCACGAAATCCAAAGGTGTTTCAGTCCCCAAATCAAGCCCCACTAACTCACATAACAAATCAGTAGCATAGAATCAAGAATTTGTTCATAGTAAGGTATGAACCCTAAATCAAATCTGATCTTGAACCCTATGTTAGATGTTATGATTTAATGTTAAAACATGTTGTTTATAGTGTACATAGATAATCTGGGTTGATAGATGCTAGATCCATAACATCTAGAGGCTCGGATTTGATGTTTTATAAAAATTGGAAAATTTTGTTTTTGATGTCTGAGAATGAATGTCAGACCATCTAGATCTCATCCTGTTTATGTAATTTGTTGTTTAAAGGTTTGATCATGTAGTGTGCTATGAGGTTTGTAATCTAGAACTTGTAGCAGGACCAGATCATGCTTAGAATGTCAGATAATCATGGTCAAAGGTCGTTGACCGACCATGACTTTCTAAAATCTGGAAAACCCAGAATGTTCCCAGAACAGCCTGACAACATGTTCATAGCCTCGGATCTATCAGTTGGTTGTTGTGTTGTTCTTTTTGTTGTAATAGAATTGTATTATGTTATATGGACTTCATATTTATACCTTAAAATCTCCTAAACATCAAATGGATTTAACGTAGTGACTGGTCAAAGTAAGTAAGGTGAACACGAATCTGATTTTCTGGGCAACCCAGAAAACCTATGATCATGATCTCTGACAGCCTTTGACCGGCTTAGATCTACTTGATCTATTGTTGTTATATGTGTTTTATATACTATATCTGTAGTATTACATGTTGTCTATAACCTGGAACCAATAGATCAAATAAAGCAAACTCAGAACGCGAGATATAAGGATCAAAAGTAGCACCCTCATTCTATTCTTCATTTATGGAAAACCCAGAAATGAAGAATAGCCTCTGACACGATTTTCTGAGGCCTAGATCTTTTAGTTTGATGATTTTTAAACCTGATACGTGCTTGATTCATGTAGCCTGATAGTTACTCTACACAGCCCGACGTCTAGAACACCTTTACCATGAACAGATTTCATAATATAAGGCCATGAAAAGCGTTAACCAGCCATGACTAGATTTTCTGGGCAGCCCAGAAACATGATGAACACTTCTGACATCTAGTTTGCAGGCTTATAACTTGTTATTGTTATGTTGTTTGACCCAGTTTATTATTGATTCTTGTAGTAGTACATCAGTACTACAAGATCAAAGCTCTAGAACACCCAGAAACATCATAGGTTCGAAATTAATCATGGTCAAACAAGCTAACTCGATAACTGACTTTGAAGGTCAGGGTTTCTCAAGAACACCTAAGGCGACACTTACTGTCGCCAAAGGCTTTAGCGTCGGACTTGTTAGTTTTAATTAATTTAATTTCTAAAAAATTATTTAAAATAGTAAATAAATTCTGAAAATTACAAAAATAGTTTTAAAAATTATTTTAAGTTATAAAAATTAACTTTTAATAATTTAACATATTTTTCATAAAATATTAATATTTATTTGAATATTATTGATATTTAAATTATTTAATGAATGCATTAAATAAATTAATTAAAATGATTTTATTATATTAAAAATCATTTTAAATAATAATAAGGTAATTAACAATATTTGAAGTTATAAAACATAACTTTTAATATTTTAAGATAAGTTTCATTAATTATTAAATATTAATGATATTAGATTTAATTAGTAATTATATTAAATAAATTAATTTAAAATGATTTTAATATTATAAAAATTATTTTAAATGAAAATAAATAATTTAAAAATATTTTAAGTTATAAAATATAACTTTTGGTATTTAAAGGTAAATTTCATTAATAATTTTATATTAATGATATTTGATCTATTTAATAATTATATTGAATAAATAAATTAAAATAGTTTTAATGATTTAAAAATCATTTAAAAAGGATTTAAATGAATTAAAAATATTTTAAGTTATAATAAATGATTTTTAATTTTTGATGAATAATACATTAATATTTAAATATTAATGGTAATTATTTAAAAATGATTTTAATGTTTTAAAAATCATTTAAGGGTAATATTAACACTTTAAAAATATTTTGAGTTATCATAAATAACTTTAATATTTTGGCAATGGTTTCATTAATAGTTTAATATTAATTAAATATTAATGATAATAGAATTATTTAAAATTTAAATCATTTTATAAAGATTTTAGTGTTTGAAAAATCATGATAAATTATAATAATTATTTAAAAATTATTATAAGGCTATGAAAGATAATATGACTGATATTTAAATTATCTAATCAAATATTGAACTACATAATAGAGTTTTAGACTCGTTAATTACCCGATAAAGCCGTCGGTACACAAAAAGATTTCAGAAATTGATCTAGACTTAGATATTTTGACTAGATATGTGTTTGTTAGTGAATCAATGACTGTTAAAGTATGTGACAAGTGTGATTGGGTTATGTGTTGACTTCAAATAGCAGTAATATGTGATATGATATATTATTCTAATCGAACAAATGATCTTATTACTGATAGATTTTGGTATAAAAGATAAATCTAAGTTGCATTATTGTAAGCAGCAGCTCAGGCAAGTACCCTACCTTTGCATTTACTTTATGCAATGAACATGAGTAAGAAAGTTTCAGAATCATATTATTGTGCCAGATTATTAACTCTATTATTATTGATTATGTATCCAATTATTCATATTCATACAAGTTCTTAAATTATCCGATCATTGTTTATCAACACAGTATTAGTGCATAATCCATAAATTTATTTTGTTTGTTAGTTTCTAAATATGGTTATAAAAATGTCCCCACTTGGATAATCATTATATTTAATCACATGTTGATACATACTTATTGATTTCCAGTATGTATACGTTGACTTAAAAGCCGTCTAAGCTATTTGATTTGGCTAGACACAAACTTAAAAATATTGATTGAACAAGATAGAACTTTATTGTATCTAACAAGATTGTTTTGGTTCGGATCCCCGACCAGATTGTATATAAACAGATTGTTATGGGAAAACTTTTATGTACCTAAGGTGGATAAGATGAACGATAATATCGTTCTTGCAATTAGTATTGATCAATACAGGGCATAACGGGCTGATCACCCCCCGTGCCTGTAAGTTATGACGGTTTATAAATGAAATTCTGCTTAACCTTTTTGAACATAGAAAAACAATGTTCATAGTCTGTCGACTATATAAATCATATAACATTATATACATCACTTATCATATATTTTCATAGCACAAATCAGGTTGTAAAACATCATAACTGCAAACAATGTATCATTGCTTTATATCTTGTAAACATTTCTTTGGACTTAATATTTGAAAATCATGATCAACATTCATCCCTATCACATAGCATGCTTCTTAACACATTACATAGCATATTGGTCATATATTACAAGTTAGAGTAATCATATAAGCATGCAAAACATAAATTATTCAAGACCGCAGCGACGATAGTTAATTGCTACTGCAGAAGCTTAGGGATGACCTGCATTGCTTATTGTCCCCCCAGCTGACCAAGGTTGAGCACGCCTGCCCTCCTGATTTCAGTCCCACTCTAACATACCACTACACTTATACTTTAACATACATGCATGTTAGAAGCTGTCACATACCACATGACCATTCTTGTGCTCATCTTTACAAGTTCTTAGTTTATGACTTCCTATGGAATTTAAAGCTTAAAATGTTATACGACCACCACATTTTATAACTTTGGCCATAAGTAAACATAATGATGGCATACATTCTGTTAATACACATGCTTATAGTATTCATATTGTTTGTTTACAACTATCATTGTGTAACACTTTGAATCATATTTTAAACTCATATTTGATTTAGTTTTCATTATGTTCAATACATATAAATCATATCTAGGGATATTATAGACATATCATGACCTCTTATCCCTTTATCATCTAGATATCCATGTGATGCAATTAGATTTTGAAAATATGTTCAAGTATGCTTTTGAAACCATTTTAGACATGAAATATGCAATCTAACACATATAAGACAACTTCAAAGCTATAAACATATATAGTCAAGTCATGTTAACATGCTCGCAAGGTCAGAATGTAAATCATGTAGTAGTCATGCATGTTAGCTTACTATATTAAGCTCTTTCTTGAAATTTTTTTCCAACACAAAGCCTAATAAGGTTGTCATGAACAAAGGAAGTAAGAATCAAACATCATGCTCATTTATGTTTGAGATCAGTCATATGTATACACTACTAAGCTCAAAATCTGCAAAACATGAATTTTAACAAAGTTTGTTTTCAAAGCTTAAAGTCCTTGTTAAGGATCTTCTACCAATTCAAGTTGGGCACTTCATATAACATAAGGAAACTTTATAACACATGTCATACCTATTTCTTATCTATATACAAGTCATAATACTATATTAGCAGCAACCTAGCATGACAGAAACCACCAACTATTTCTGAGGTACGGCGCAGCTGCGTTGCACCGTAGTATGAACAAGGCGCAACTATGCCATGTCGAACTCAGAAGCAGTAAGGATACTCTGTTTTGTAGAGTATTACTAACTTGATTTCAAACGATTCAAGCATGCTCCAAACCATTATTAAAGAGTTCATACATGTTAGTAAACTTCTTAAACACATTATAACATGTTAATTCATCATGCTTGACATAGAATTTCAAGAATCAAACAAGACCCATCCCAAGAACATAATTAGAAATTATACCTTCTTGAGCTTAACTTGGACTCCTCACACACTGAATAGGCTTCTACAATGCTCATCAACTTAGAACTCTCCAATTAGACAACTCTTAGCAACACAAAATCTGAACTCAAGCTTGTATTTATAGAAAAAACATGGACTAGGCATTGTCATTACACAATCTTAGAGTCCATGGTGTAATGAGAGGAAACAAAGGTTCATAGAGGGTGGTTTAACAACTCCATACCAGCCACATAACTAGCAATGATCACCTATGATTTAGCCACTTGGAGAATACATAACTTAGTTTTAGCCCACTGTTCATTTACTCAGTGACACTCAATTTGGGATAAGAGAGAAAAATCTCAGCAATCTTGTTATTTAGGCTTGGTTAGGTTTATTTAATTCCCATAATGTAATCTTAATGTACAATTGTTACCATATTAGGAAGTTAGGCATTAAATATATACTCACATCATATAGTCCATGTACATTAAATACATCCAATAAAATAATGCAGTTAAATATTATTATCCGGGTAGTTCCATAATTATCTCTACTACTCACATAACCACATTATAACTTTATTCAGTATTAATGTTTATTGAAAACATTAAATTCCTTACTCAGATTCTAGAATACCTAGGTAATTAATCATTTATGCATTACAACTTCATATAATACCAAGTTGCTACTAAGTACCTCATTTCATTTCAATATATTCCTATCATATGGTTTTATTTATGTCACACATATAACATTAATGTCCCAATTGATTCTTCTGATAGAAAGTAACCAACTCAATCGATCCTTTGGGCTTAATTGCCTTTCATTTTATCTTCTTTGAAGTGACACAATTTGCGTCGTACCCTCGGTGCAAGACCTGGTTTAGCTTAAGCCAGTGTCAACCTCCATCTCCATACTTGTTTTACATGACACGAATAAATGTTAACATGAGTGCTATACCAATCTAAGAGTGTATTCATAAAATCACATAATTATTTGAAATAACTATCAATTAATTGCTTGCCTTAACAATTCTTATTGTTAGTTAATATAGTCACTACTATCACGGTGCCACACCAGGGATTTCACAATTCCCATAGTCAATTCCACACTTCTCAATGCGTATTAATCTAATACAGGTCAATTGAATTATTCAACATACAAACATTAACACTTGTATTGACATAAACATTTATTTCCAATAATATATGTATTTAATAATACGCAGAAATTCTCGGGTATTACATCCTCCCCCCTTATAAAAATTTCATCCCGTAATTGCTACAAGGTTACACAAATAGATGGGGATAATCCCTCATCATTCAATCTTCTAACTCCCACGTAGCCTCCTCAACATCGTGGTTATGCCAAAGTACTTTTATAGAAGAAATGACTTTGTTCCTTAAAGTTTTCTCTTTCCTATCTAGAATTTGGACATGAAGCAACTGGAGTGTGATGTTGTTGTTGAGAAAATCCCGGCGGAAACGGTGGTTTTGGTGTAAACTGTGGCTGAGATGGATGTGATTGAAATTGATGATTCGGCTGAAACTGATTCTGTTGATTCCCTTGGTTATTAGACTAACTGAAGTTTGCGATTGCGGTTGTTGGGGTGGTATGTGTTTTGAAACTGACCTTGGCCTTTCCTGTAATTATTCACATACTGTACCGACTCCGAGTTGATAGCACACTAATCTGTGGAGTGTGAACCCGCACAAATCTCACATATGAAGGCAACTGTTTTCACTTTGCTCTCTGCTAGTGTATCTATTTTCTTTGCCATAGCTGCCATCTGCGCCGACATCTGAGTAATAACCTCCACTTCCAATAAACCTGCAACCTTGGGTTGTGGCATCCAAGATGTAGGATTCTGAAAGTCATTCGCTGCCATAGTCTCGATAAGGGTATATGCCTTGTCATAGCTCTTCGCCCATAATGCCCCTCCTACAGCTGCATCTACAATAGGTGTCGACTGCCATCCCAATCCATTGTAAAATGTGTTGATCACCATCTAATCTGGCATACCATGGTGCGGACACTTCCGTAGCATCTCTTTGTATCTCTCCCAAGCCTCGTATAAGGATTTACCCTTTTGTTGTTCGAACTGAGATATTGTTGTCCTCATCTTCGCCGTCTTAGCCATTGGGAAAAATTGGGCTAAGAACTTTTGTGCTAAGTCCTCCCATGTAGTAATTGATCCAGCAGGCAAGGAATGTAACCAACTCCTTGCTTTATCCATTAATGAGAATGGGAACAACCTCAGTCTAATAGCATCCTCTGTCACCCTGATGTATCTAAATGTATCACAAATCTCGATAAAACTCAATAGGTGTTCATTCGGATCATCCGTAGTAGCACCCCCAAACTGTACTGAATTCTGCACCATCTGAATAGTGCCCAGTTTAATATCGAAAGTATTCACTGCTATCGTCGGTCTGACTATGGTAGACTGAAGTCCATTAATGTTCGGCATGGAGTAGTCTCTTAGAACCCGGTGCTCTTCTCTTTGCTCAATTCTCTGTTCTTCTGCCATACTAGATGTTGTACTTTCTAACTGAGCTTGCAAATTTCTATGCACACTTGTTTTCCAACCTCTTCCGTTAATGTTATCCGTTAATGGATTTCTCCGCACACTTGTTGTACATGTACCTGAAACCAAAAACAAAAACAAAAATAGAAATGAGAAATGATCAGAATTGTCTAAGTCATACAATATAGCTTGAAATTGATGATAACTATTTAAATTTAAATGCCTTTCCCCGGCAACGGCGCCAAAAACTTGTTGCCTCTTTTTTAGTTCTAACAAAAGAGCTCTAACCCATACAAGCATACATGTGTCAACAAGTAATATAGAGTAAGTAGAGTATCGATCCCACAGAAAAAGTTGTTTAATTTAAATCACTATGCATCAACTAAATCACTATTTTTATATGCTTAAACTAAATATTATAATTGTGAATTACTCTAGGTGCAAATAATAACTAAAACAAGAATAATAATGGAATAATTCAAGTCTGGAAATAATGGGATCCTAACTTCATTTAATATTTCATCTAATTACCACCATCATGCAAGAAAGTTCACATATCACTGGAAAGTAGCCAAGGGCACTAGAATAGTCATAGCCATTTTTCAATGCACTATGACCTACTCACACAATATCCACAAGTGATAGACACCATGTAATCATCAGTATAACCAAAATCACTATATGTCTATGTGAATTTGCAACCATATTGATTTTAAGCACAAGCCCTTATTTTAACTCATACGGTGAAATAGTATATGTCTATCTGGTTCACGAAATACACAAGCCATACAAAATAGCCCCATATACATATGCTATCATGATTACAATCCATACTCGCATGTTCATTTTCAATTCCATACAAGTACTGAAACGAATGGTGATCAAGCATTCATATATGCAAAATAACCATGATAGAAATTCCTATTAATATATAAAATAGTTCAGCAATCAAGCTCGCAATTAAACTACATATTAAAATCCGTTAGAATCCCATAATGGAGTTAGTTCATGACTGAACAAAAAGCCATTATGGGATCAAAGCTAAACATGGATAATAAGCAAACAATTGAAAGAGAAGGGATAGAAACGATTAAACCTAATTGCTGATTATAAACAAATATTAACGTTCAAATCCTCATATAAACCCAGTAAAATAACAAGAGTTATCCACACTGATCAAAAATCCCACGAAGAATTAAAAAAGATGGAGTTTAGGCTTCGTTCTACGTAGGAATCTTTCCCCAGAGTGTAAACCCTAGTTCCAATATAAAAAATACGTCAAAAGTACTAAATGATACGTCTGACACCAGTCAAAAATTGTTTTTAATTAATTACAACCCTTAAAATTAAAAATTAAAATAAATAAATTTCAAAGAACAACAACGATCGTCAGCAGCTTGGTCTGCGCTTGATCTTCCTCGTAATCATCTCGCGCTTGCGCATATTCTGCGATTCGAGTACAATTCGGGTCATCGCATGGCGGCGCGTATCTTTGGCTTGTATAAGCCGTTGTGGCCGAAATGCTTCTCATTGCATCTTGATTCTTGTTACACTGCCATCACTCTTGACTTGTTCTGGTGTTCATTCTTTCGTCCATCCATGCTTAGTCTCCTGCTCCACTTAATCCTCATGCCATGCATCCAACAGCCTAATGCCATTTACATCACCAAATTATGTCATATCCTGGACTTTTACGCCAAAGGAGTTTTAAGTAAATGCAATGCAAAATAACATAAAATAACTAAAAACACACTAAAATGTACTTGAGATGGGCATAATTCGTGTGAATTAATATCCAATAAGTAGGTGTAAAACCCACTTATCAATTTAACATTTCAAGGTAGTAGATGTTATGCAACACACATATAATCCATGTACATTCTATTTTAATGTCTACCCACATGTATATGGTTACTTACACATTTCATGATATATTTATATCATATAGTTTCCATCAATCTCAACATATGGTTACTATATTTAGTATTATCACATAAATGTCACACCTCACTATATAATATAGTTGTATTATTATATTTTAAATTATTGGTCATATGCACATAACAATCAATAAATCATCCACTGCCTTGATTAATGTTTTCATGGATCTCCATAACCATTAATTTTCTATATAATTCTTATTATACTTATAGATATATTACAACACTAATAATCACATATTACCATTATCAAGTAATCAATATCCTACCACAATCAATTAATGGATTAATAATTCCTTCGTCAAACATAACATACTTTATTTCATGGTTTATTAATATTACACATATCACATAATTATTCCATTTTATTTCAAAGGTAGAAAGTTAATTTTTTTTCTCGAATCGACCCTTTGGAAATTGCCGCTTGATTTGTCTTCTTGGAGAGGCAGCAACAACTACAATACTACAACAGAAGCAAGACCGGGTTTAGCTTACGCATGCGTGTCAAATTTCAACGCTAAATTCATTTTATACGACATGAATTGATGTCCACAAAGGTGTTACTACACGTCTACGAGCGTATTGATTACTTATATGAAATCACATAATCTTTCCCGATTAATCTTTCTAATTCCCGTTTCAACTCGCTTAGTGAATTCTCTCGTTTTACCTCATGCCACACAAGGCATTTCACAATTCTCATTGTCACATCACACTTATTAATACGCATTGGTCTAATATGAATCAATTGAATTAACCAACTCACAAAACATCAACACTTATATTCATATAAATATTATTTCCATTAATATATTAATTTAATAATACGTGGAAATTCTCGAGTATTACAGTCCCTAAGCCTAACCAGGGCGTAGCTGCGCCACCCTGTAGTGGAGACTGCCTAATATATTCGTGATCTGAGATGTGATTCATACTTGTATTGTTGTCTTAATCTGTAATATATGTCTAAATACAATATTGAAATTATTAATAAGCATGCTAATGATAAAATCATAGATCGGATAAGTGTTTATAAGCTTTCAAATGTTAAGTCAAAAGATGATTACAAACTATGTTATTTAATTTCATAATATCTTACAAACTGATTTTGTGTTGTGTGTATGTAAGGTACGTTATGACATACGTATGGAATTATAAGACTAAGTTTGACACTTATGTATGCATTAAACTTATATATCAAATATGAGCATTGAATATACGCAACTAATGAATATCCTATACGTGTAACTATAATAGGATTCAAAAAGTGTTGATAAGCTATACTTTGGTAAACTACGCTTGAGGCAAGTTTCTAACTTACACAACTTTGAATATTGTGCAAGTATCTAAACCTTATCTCTTTAATGCGAGTTCTTAACCCTATCGTATACAAGAATTGTAGGATGAACATTAAGGGGAATGTTATGAAAGTAGATTTAATCCCGATAAAACTCGGAGAGTTCGATGTTATTTTGGGAATGGATTGGCTGTTCAATTATGGAGCAATAATTAACTGCCCAAAAAAATGTGTAAACCTTATGACCCTGTCAATGGTAGCAAATCGCGTAGACAAATGAAATGTCTGACGATGATGCAGGCCAAAAAGTTATAGAGTTAGGGCTGTGTAGGGTATTTAGCTTATATAGTCAATACTCAAAAGGAGAAGGGTGTGAAGTTTGAGGAAATATCATTAGTTAGGGAGTTCGTGGATGTGCTTTCGGAGGATTTGCCAGGACTTCCGCCTGATCCAGAAATCGAGTTTGTGATCGACTTAGCACCAGGAACCGCTCTGATATCGAAGGCCCCGTACATAATTGCTCCGGTGGAAATTAAGGAACTAATGGTGCAACAGCAATAACTGTTAGACAAGAAGTATATTCAACCGAGTGTGTTACCGTGGGGACCCCGGTGTTATTCGTGAAGAAGAAGGATGGGTCAATGCGTCTTTTCATTGATTATAGGGAATTGAACAAGGTCACTATTAAGAACAAATATCTGTTTCCAAGAATAGATGACTTGTTTGATCAATTGAAGGGTGCTAGATAATTCTCGAAAATAGATTTGAGAAGTGGGTATCATCAATTGAAAGTAAGGAAGGAGGATGTACCAAAGACGACATTCCAAACTCGGTATGGACATTACAAATTTTTAATGATGTCATTTGGATTGACAAACGCCCCTGCAGCATTCATGGATTTGATGAACAGGGTGTTTAAACCATTTTTGGACAAATTTGTGGTGGTGTTCATCGATGATATTTTGGTGTACTCTAAAACTCAAGAGGAACACGTGGAACACTTACGTCTGACATTGGAGACGTTAAGAAAGGAAAAGTTGTACGCGAAATTCTCTAAATGTGAATTTTGGCTGGAATGTGTGCAATTTCTTGGTCATGTAATTGATAAGGATGGGATTTCCGTGGATCCATCAAAGGTCGAAGCCGTGATAAATTGGGAACAACCAAGAACTCCATTAGAAGTAAGAAGTTTCTTAGTTTGGCAGGCTATTATAGACGGTTTATCCAGGATTTTTCAAAGATTGCCATTCCATTGATAAATTTGACAAGAAAATCTGTAAAATTTGTTTGGACGGAAAAGTGTGAAGAAAGTTTTCAAGAACTGAAGAAGAAGTTAAGTGTGGCACCTGTGTTGTCGTTACCAGATAATACAGGAAACTTTGTGGTTTATAGTGATGCTTAACACAAAGGATTGGGTTGTGTCCTTATGCAGAACGGTAAGGTATTGCGTATGCATCAAGGCAACTGAAAGACTATAAGAAAGGGTATCTGACTCATAATTTAGAGTTGGCGGCGGTTGTGTTTGCACTAAAGATATGGAGACACTATCTCTACGGAGAGAAATGTGAGATCTACACAGACCATAAAAGTCTGAAGTATATTTTCACATAGAAAGACCTGAACATACGACAAAGGAGATGGATGGAATTGATAAAGGATTACAATTGTGAGATCTTTTATCATCCAGGCAAAGCTAATGTGGTTGCAGATGCCTTGAGTAGGAAAGGTAGAGAAAAGTTGATGTTCTTAACTAATAAGAAGGAGCTCATTTCAGCAATGGCAAGGCTAGAGTTGGAAATCAAATTTCCAGAAGAATCTGATGAAAAATTGTACCAGATGGAAGCTAGTCAAACTTTGGTAGACAAAGTGAAGAACGCACAACTACAAGATGAAGAATGCAAGAAAATAAAGGAAAGCATGGGCGAGGGTAAAGAAGTGAAGTACAAGGTCGATACGAGGGAATGCTAAGATTCGAGGGACGAATTTGGGTTCCAGCAATACAAGATATTAAAGAAGAAATCTTGGCGGAAACACATAGCTCAAGATATTAAATTCATCCGGGAAGTAAAAAAATGTATCAAGATTTGCGACGTCATTTTTGGTGGCCGAACATGAAAAGAGATGTTGCAAAGTGATTGACATGTCAGAAACTGAAGGCCGAGCATCAAAGACCAATCGGATAACTTCAACCATTGGAGATACCAGAATGGAAATGGGAGCATATTACAATGGATTTTGTGGTAGGTATTCCAACGACTCAGAAAGGATACGATGCGATATGGGTGATAGTGGACAGATTAAAAAATCTGCACACTTTTTGCCAATAAATATTAGATTTAATCTTGATCAGCTGGCAAAACTATATGTTAAAGAGATCATCTCAAGACATGGAGTTCTAGTGTCAATTGTATTAGATAGAGATCTGAGGTTCACATCAAATTTCTAGAAGAGACTGCAAGAATGCATGGGAACGCAATTGAAGATGAGCAGAGCGTATCATCAACAAACTGATGGGTAAAGAGAAAAAATGATCCAGACACTTGAAGATATGCTCAGAGCGTGCATCATGGATTTAAAAGGAAACTGGGATGATCATCTACCGTTGGTGGAATTTTCATACAACAACAGTTACCACGCAAGTATTGGTATACCGCCATACGAGGCGTTATACGGCAAGAAGTGCAGAACTCAACTATGCTAGGATGAAGTTGGAGAATGAAAATTGTTAGGCCCAGAACTGGTTCAGAAGACCACTGAAGTTGTCGAACTCATTAGAGCAAGACTGGTAACTACTCAAGATCAACAGAAAAAGTATGGTGATCAACACAGGCAGAGTCGTGAGTTTGAAGCAGGAAGTTTCGTGTTCCTGAAAGTTTTTCCTTGGAAGGAGAAAATTCATTTCGGCAAGAAAGGCAAGCTCAGCCCGAGGTTTATTGGACCTTTCGAAATATTGTAAAGAGTGGGAGAGGTGGCTTACGAAGTAGTTTTACCTCTAGAATTACAGTTCAGTAAAGATTTGTCTTACGAAGAGATTCCTATCCAGATAGTCAACAGGAAAGAACAAGTGCTCATGAATAAAGGGATACCTTCTGTGAAGGTGATATGGAGGAACCACAATGGCTACGTGGGAACTCGAAGCTGATATGATGAAGAATTACCCTGAGTTATTTGTTCAGTCTGTGTCTTCGAGTCTGGGGATAGAATCTTTCTAAGTAGGGGAGAATGTGACGATTTGATTGTTAGAATTGTGATTCCGGGGATAGAATCCTTGTAAGGAGGGAAGGATGTAACGATCCAAAATTTCAAATTGTAATTTAAATATTTATTGAGTTATATAAATATTATTTGAGGTGTTAAATATTTTATTGACGCGATGGTTGATGAATCTAAATGTATTAGAGAATTTTTCTAAATTAAATTAATTTATAATTTAGAGAGCTGTAAAATAACATGAGATGTTATACTATTGTTTTGATTTAATAATTTAAATGATATATTAAATTATTAAATAAAGTTATAATGAAAATTATAATTTTTTGATATTTGTTAAAATTCTATATTTAATTAAAATATAGTATGTGATTAATGTAATGGGTTAATATTCGATATGGAGATCCAAATAAATAATATGTGATTATAATTATAAACTAAAGTGTTTATGTAAATAAATTAAAAGGGTTTAATTTACTTTTTGCCAAACAAGGCTTAAGTATTTTAATTCTTTAAAATTTAAATGTTTTGCCGAACAAGCCTTATGGCTTTTGAATATCTAATTTTTAAATTTAAATAAATAATATAAATAAAATAAATTAAAATAATAAAATATATTTATGTTATATACGTTAGTAACTGATAATACATTTAGTAGTGTTATTAAGGGTTTTATGTTTTGTATTATATCATTACGCGTACCAGTTAGTTTTCTTTTACGCATTCTATTTGCTAAAGTAGAGAGAATTGAGTGAGTTTGAGAGCTTCAAAGAAAGTTGAGAGAGAATTACGAATTTTCATAGCAATTCCAGTGATTTTTAGCAAGGATTATCTTAGGATTTAAAGATATGTTCCATATTCTCTTTATTATAAGCATGTATATGAGTTTTACGACAATAATTTTCATACTATGTGAATTTTATATGTTTAGAATTGATGTTCTTGAATTAGTTATGATGATTGCATGTGTCTATGATGATTAGATATTATGTTTAAATAATAATTGCATGTTAATTTCGGTTTACAGTAGAAGAAATATTCCGACAGTGTATGTTTGTATATATATTTTCATATGTAGTTATGTAAGTATCAATTTTGATGGTCAAATTGCATGCTAAGATGTTAATTGAGTTTTGTTTATGCTACTTTGTTCAGATACGAACATAACGTAAGTTGAATGAGAGGATTTGGTCATGTATTGAATTCACAGAGATGATTTTTAGGATGAAAGTCAAGAAAATTAAGTTTTTCATGAAAACATGAAAATTGAGAAATTAAAATAGTTTTAGTGGTTGTTAAATTGTGCTAAGTGGTTGTATATGTTAGCATACATGTTTATGAATATTGTATATTTATTTGACGTGTTATTATCACTTTTTGGTGGGGGAAATTCGTGTTAGTTGGCTTAAGAAAAGTGCCAAAGTCATGCTCGTAAAAGCTGAGTTACGTGAGTGAGTCACGTGGCGTGCCGCATTCAATATAAAATCGGTGCGTGCCACGCCTTGATCTTATTTTCGAATTTGAAGTCTTCTAATTTTGCAGACTTTGGCCGTTCTTTGTAGCTTAGCTTAAGGTTATGGTAACATGTCCAACATGTAACAACAAGGCTAAAACAGAGTTGTGTTATGGGGTTAGCGAATTCAAAGCGGTAAAAAAAATGATTAGTAATCGAGAACGCGTTATGTGATAACTTAGTATACACAATGAGCGCTAGATAAGTGTTGCGAAGTAAAACACTTGAAATTTCTGAAATGTAAATGGTAATGAAAGACTTGTGCTGAAATGATAAGTTTAACTAAAAATGAACATGTTATGGTATATTCGCATATCTAATAGGTATTGTAGTTCTAAAATTATGTGTAGGTGATCGTGAATTTAATTTTATAGTTTACGCTCAAGGCAAGTTTCTAAACCCTATCTTTTTACATTGAGAAAGTTTCTAACTCTACACTTTCGTTGAGTTAGTTCTATTACTATATTGTGTAACTTTATACTTTTGATTGAGCAAACTTTAACTCTAATGTTATTTGAAATTCTCATTTGATAGATTCATTCTAACTTGTTTATAGTTAAACAAGTTTCTTAAGTTCCATTATTGTATAATGAGCACAGTTTTTGAATTCTCGTTCCTATTATTGAACCATTTTAATTCTTTGCATGAGTTCATACCATGTTAGGCAAGTTTTTAGTTTCCAGCTTGCTATCAGTTAATATACGTTCCTTGTTTTCATTTCTAATGTTATAAGACTCTAACCTTTATTTATTTATTGTTCAAGCAAAGGTTAACCATTTTATTCATTTTATTGAATACTTATGCTCTATAGTTATTTCAAGAATGAGTTTAATATGTATAATCAGTTAATTTATGATTCTCAATTGTTCTATGTCATGTTGTATTAAACATTTGTTGTGATTATCAAACACTATTTATTCAACTAGTCCTCTAGTTGATGTTCGTTAAACATCAAATTGCCCTTGAAAGCTTATCCACACAAAACTTTCTTTGGTGCGGACTTGTACTCTAAATACTGAGATGAACAACCCTATTACTAGGGGAAATTTATGCTTAGCGTTGAAATGCTTGTGCACAATACATTGTACGAAGGGCTGATCCCCTAAGTACGAGGAGTCCTCATAGACTTATGACTATTAAAGTTGGAGTTGAAAGATTACTCGCAACTGTGGACATAGTTCATGGTCTTATGACCCTAAGTTAGATATATTCCATATTTTGGATTCCAGTTTCTGATTATCATTGTTAGAGTACTATTTAGTCTTGATGAGCCTATTGTTGGCAGTTATTATTATTCATCTGTTGATTCATTGTTATATCTAGTGAGCAATTGTTTTACACACTCTTGCATATTTATATACACATTGGAGCTAAAGTTGAGAAGGTAGATGAGCCTTCAACTAGCAAAGGAAAGGGAAAAATGTACAAGTGATGCAGACTTGTTATTTATTGTGATGATGACAATCTTTTTAATAATGATGTAATGTATTAATTGTATTTCCGCACTTGAATGATGTTTAAAGGTTATTTAACCTGGGAAAATTTTATTTAATGATGTAACCCTATTTAAAGGGAGGATTATGGTTTATATATTATTTTATTTGGGTAGATAGCGTAAATGCATGGATAGTGAGCACCAAATCTTGTGGGAATGAAGTACCTAGATTTGGGGGTGTCACACTTACAGTCTACCAAATCATTCAGGTCTTGTCCAAAAATTTTGATATCCTTAAATTTCCTTCACAGTAATGTAAGATCTATACACTTATTTTCAGTCTAGGTCTATCATATAACCTTTAATCCATCATTTTAGGATTTTATAAATTATCTAATTTCTCAAGTCATCACATTCACCCCTTCTTCCAAGAATTTCATCCCCGAAATTCACCTAATACCCTATACCATACAGCTTACACCATTCATATACATTGTGAAAACCCGAGAATTTAGAAAAAATTTAAAATCATAATTGATTAATTTAAGGTTCAATGTTAGAACCTAGACAGAAAATTAGTGTATGTGTTTGATATTTTTGAGAATGAATTTTGAGGATTTCAAAATTCTGTGAAGGATTTAGGTAAATTATTCAAGTTTAAGTGTATACGTGAATATGTTCTGTGTATATGGTCATTTATGTGTTCAGAATGTGGTTAAGGGTAAAAATTTGACCAGATAAATTTTATCAGTGTCAAACCCTAGGTATATATTAAGAACGTCAACGTTCAGTTAGAAAACCCTAGCAATGGATAAGAAACCCTAGAAACCGATTTTGAAACCCTAATTTTGGTTCTAGGAATTCAAAACCCTAATTCAGAAATTGAAAACCCTAGTTTAGGAATGCAAATGCTGGTACAAGGTTTAAACGTTATTAATGATAACCTAATTAGGGATAACCCTAATTGATTTAGAAAACCCTAATTTCTTGTTTAGAAACCCTAATTTATAATTAGGGAAAACCTGATTGTTAGTGTAATAATTTTAATGTTAATTAGGAAACATTAATCCTAATTTTCAAGTTATAAGTAATTTGAAACCCCTAATCTAATTAGGAAACTTAATTGCTAAATTAGAAAGATTATTTTTCTATTTAAAACCCTGATTCTTGGGTTATAAACCCTAATGTACAATTTTGTCCCTAATTGCTAAATTAGCAATTTTAATTAGGAAATAATAGTCCTAATTAGCAAGATTGAATTTCATGATTAGGAAATCTTAATATATTTATAGAATCCTTATTATAATTTTGAAAACCTAAATTAGAAATTCTAGAAATTTAAATTTTTGAAACCTTAGGCTTTAACCCTAAGCGTCAAACCTTAAGGGTTAAACCCTAAGGGTTGGATAATAGACAAGTTTGCCATTAAATTTATAAATCAAATGACTAAATTACCCTTTGTTCATTATTTAGTATGTTGCTTGTAGATCTATCCCTAAAATTAGTTGGTGAACCACCCTAACTCTAGCTTATGACTTTTATATCCAGCAATCAGTTATCAATTTCCAGCTATATTCATTAACTTGTAAGATATATAGATTAGAGAGAAAAAAAAATATCTCTTGACTTCTCATACATGCCAACACTTTTTCTCTCTAGCTCAAATCCGTAATTTTACAGTGAGAAAGATTGAGAACTAAAGCTAATATCATGTCTTTACATTCCATGATCAACAACAAAGAATCAGATTGAAGAAATCAAAGCATAAAAATTAAGGCGAATATGGCGGATACAAGGAAAGGTTAAAGACAATTACAGTGTTAGTTTATGTGTGCAGCTAAATTTGTAATAGTAATGTATGATAATATCTTTGTATGTCAGCTAAGATAATAAATGAATCGTAGCTGCACACAGATTGTCATTGCTGACATACAAAGATATTATGATTATAATATGGAGATCCAAATAAATAATATGTGATTATAATTATAAACTAAAGTGTTTATGTAAATAAATTAAAAGGGTTTAATTTAGTTTTTGCCAAACAAGGCTTAAGCATTTTAATTCTTTAAAATTTAAATGTTTTGCCAAACAAGCCTTATGGCTTTTTAATTTCTAATTTTTAAATTTAAATAAATAATATAAATAAAATAAATTAAAATAATAAAATATATTTATGTTATATACGTTAGTAACTGATAATACATTTAGTAGTGTTATTAAGGGTTTTCAGTTTTGTATTATATCATTACGTGTACCAGTTAGTTTTCTTTTACGCATTCTATTTGCTAAAGCAGAGATAATTGAGTGAGTTTGAGAGCTTCAGAGAAAATTGAGAGAGAATTACGAATTTTCACAGCAATTCCAGTGATTTTTAGCAAGGATTATCTTAGGAATTAAAGGTATGTTCCATATTCTCTATATTATAAGCATGTATATGAGTTTTACGACAATAATTTTCATACTATGTGAATTTTATATGTTTAGAATTGATGTTCTTGAATTAGTTATGATGATTGCATGTGTCTATGATGATTAGATATTATGTTTAAATTATAATTGCATGTTAATTTCGGTTTACAGTAGAAGAAATATTCCGACAGTGTATGTTTGTATATATGTTTTCATATGTAGTTATGTAAGTATCAATTTTGATGGTAAAACTGCATGCTAAGATGTTAATTGAGTTTTGTTTATGCTAGTTTGCTTAGATACGAACATAACGTAAGTTGAATGAGAGGATTTGGTCATGTATTGAATTCACAGAGATGATTTTTAGGACGAAAGTCAAGAAAATTAAGTTTTTCATGAAAACATGAAAATTGAGAAATTAAAATAGTTTTAGTGGTTGTTAAATTGTGCTAAGTGGTTGTATATGTTAGCATACATGTTTGTGACAATTGTATATTTATTTGGCGTGTTATTATCACTTTTTGGTGGGGGAAATTCGTGTTAGTTGGCTTAAGAAAAGTGCCAAAGCATTGCTCAGAAAAGCGGAGTTACGTGAGTCGTAAGGCGGCGTAGGCATGATCGAGATAAAGCTGAGTGCTTGCCACGCTGTGCCTGACCCAGAAGATTTCTTGAAGTCGCTAATTCTGCAGACTTTGGTCGTTCTTTGTAGCTTAGCTTAAGGTTATGGTAACATGTCCAACATGTAACAACAAGGCTAAAACAGAGTTGTGTTATGGGTTAGCGAATTCAAAGCGGTAAAAAAAATGATTAGTAATCGAGAACGCGTTATGTGATAACTTAGTATACACAATGACGCTAGATAAGTGTTGCGAAGTAAAACACTTGAAATTTCTGAAATGTAAATGGTAATGAAAGACTTGTGCTGAAATGATAAGTTTAACTAAAAATGAACATGTTATGGTATATTAGCATATCTAATAGGTATTGTAGTTCTAAAATTATGTGTAGGTGATCGTGAATTTAATTTTATAGTTTACGCTCAAGGCAAGTTTCTAAACCCTATTTTTTACATTGAGAAAGTTTCTAACTCTACACTTTCGTTGAGTTAGTTCTATTAATATATTATGTAACTTTATTCTTTTGATTGAGCAAACTTTAACTCTAATGTTATTTGAAATTCTCATTTGATAGATTCATTCTAACTTGTTTATAGTTAAGCAAGTTTCTTAAGTTCCATTATTGTATAATGAGCACAGTTTTTGAAGTCTCGTTCCTATTATTGAACCATTTTAATTCTTTCATTAGTTCATACCATGTTAGGCAAGTTTTTAGTTTCCAGCTTGCTATCAGTTAATATACGTTCCTTGATTTCATTTCTAATGTTATAAGACTCTAACCTTTATTTATTTATTGTTCAAGCAAAGGTTAACCATTTTATTTATTTTATTGAATACTTATGCTCTATAGTTATTTCAAGCATGAGTTTAATATGTATAATCAGTTAATTTATGATTCTCAATTGTTCTATGTCATGTTGTATTAAACATTTGTTGTGATTATCAAACACTATTTATTCAACTAGTCCTCTAGTTGATGTTCGTTAAACATCAAATTACCCTTGAAATCTTATCCACACAAAACATTCTTTGGTGCGGACTTGTACTCTAAATACTGAGATGAACAACCCTATTACTAGGGGAAATTTATGCTTAGCGTTGAAATGTTTGTGCACAATACATTATGAAAATTTGATCCCTAAAATGAGAGTCCTTATAGACTTATGACTATTAAAGTTGGAGTTGAAAGATTACTCGCAACTGTGGACATAGTTCATGGTCTTATGACCCTAAGTTAGATATATTCCATATTTTGGATTCCAGTTTCTGATTATCATTGTTAGAGTACTATTTAGTCTTGATGAGCCTATTGTTGGCAGTTATTATTATTCATCTGTTGATTCATTGTTATATCCAGTGAGAAATTGTTTTACTCACTCTTGCATATTTATATACACATTGGAGCTAAAGTTGAGAAGGTAGATGAGCCTTCAACTAGCAAAGGAAAGGGAAAATGTACAAGTGATGCAGACTTGTTATTTATTGTGATGATGAAAAACTTTTTAATAATGATGTAATGTATTAATTGTATTTCCGCACTTGAATGATGTTTAAAGGTTAGATAACCTAGGAAGATTTTATTTAATGATGTAACCCTATTTAAAGGGAGGATTATGGTTTATATATTATTTTATTTGGGTAGATAGCGTAAATGCATGGATAGTGAGCACCAAATCTTGTAGGAATGAAGTACCTAGATTTGGGGGTGTCACACTTACAGTCTACCAAATCATTCAGGTCTTGTCCAAAAATTTTGATATCCTTAAATTTCCTTCACATGAATGTAAGATCTATACACTTATTTTCGTCCAGGTTCATCATATAACCTTTAATCCATCATTTTAGGATTTTATAAATTATCTAATTTCTCGAGGTCATCACATTCACCCCTTCTTCCAAGAATTTCATCCCCGAAATTCACCTAATACCCTATACCATACAGCTTACACCATTCATATACATTGTGAAAACCCGAGAATTTAGAAAAAATTTAAAATCATAATTGATTGATTTAAGGTTCAATGTTAGAACCTAGATAGAAAATTAGTGTATGTGTTTGATATTTTTGAGAATGAATTTTGAGGATTTCAAAATTCTGTGAAGGATTTAGGTGAATTATTCAAGTTGAAGTGTATACGTGAATATGTTCTGTGTATATGGTCATTTATGTGTTCAGAATGTGGTTAAGGGTAAAAATTTGACCAGATAAATTTTATGAGTGTCAAACCCTAGGTATATATTAAGAACGTCAACGTTCAGTTAGAAAACCCTAACAATGGATAAGAAACCCTAGAAACCGATTCTGAAACCCTAATTTTGGTTCTAGGAATTTGAAACCCTAATTCGAAAATTGAAAACCCTAGTTTAGGAATGCAAATGCTGGTACAAGGTTTAAACGTTATTAATGATAACCTAATTAGGGATAACCCTAATTGATTTAGAAAACCCTAATTTTTGGTTTAGAAACCATAATTTATAATTAGGGAAAACCTGATTGTTAGTGTAATAATTTTAATGTTAATTAGGAAACATTAATCCTAATTTTCAAGTTATAAGTAATTTGAAAACCCTAATCTAATTAGGAAACCTAATTGCTAAATTAGAAAGATTATTTTTCTATTTAAAACCCTGATTCTTGGGTTATAAACCCTAGTGTACAATTTCGACCGTAATTGCTAAATTAACAAGTTTAATTAGGAAATAATAATCCTAATTAGCAAGATTGAATTTCATGATTAGGAAATCTTAATATATTTATAGAATCCTTATTATAATTTTGAAAACCTAAATTAGAAATTCTAGAAATTTAAATTTTTGAAACCTTAGGCTTTAACCCTAAGCGTCAAACCTTAAGGGTTAAACCTTAAGGGTTGGATAATAGACAAGTTTGCCATTAAATTTATAAATCAAATGACTAAATTACCCTTTGTTCATTATTTAGTATGTTGCTTGTAGATCTAGCCCTAAAATGAGTTGGTGAACCACCCTAACTCTAGCTTATGACTTTTATATCCAGCAATCAGTCATCAATTGCCAGTTATATACATTAACTTGTAAGATATATAGATTAGAGAGAAAAAAAATATCTCTTTACTTCTCATACATGCCAACCCTTTTTCTCTCTAGCTCAAATCCGTAATTTTACAGTGAGAAAGAGTGAGAACTAAAGCTAATATCATGTCTTAACATTCCATGATCAACAACAAAGAATCAGATTCAAGAAATCAAAGCATAAAGATTAAGGAGAATATGGCGGATACAAGGAAAGGTTAAAGACAATTACAGTGTTAGTTTATGTGTACAGCTAAATTTGTAACAGTAATGTATGATAATATCTTTGTATGTCAGCTAGAAATGAATCCTAATATATATGATGAGATCACCCTGTGATCTGATAAGGTGATAGCAGGGAAAAGAATCAATCTGATGATTGGAAAGTTTACAACAAGATTGTTGTGTGTCAGTTGTAATATGAATTGGTATAGACTCAAGAAAGGATTATGAATACGGATTAAATGAAATTCGTATTGAGAAGGGAGTTAAGATTAGGTGGGGATTTCAATTGAGGACTCATGTCAGTAGCTGAGTTGTATGATTCCTTGTATGGGCGGGGAATTTTACTTGGTGTAAAAACCACTTAGTTTCTGGCACTGATAATCATTGCAATGTTTGTATCGCGTTATTTGCTATATGCATGTTAAGAGGGTGATTCCTTTCTCATGTGTATAACAGATAGATAGGTTATAGGTAGAGAATATAAGGTTAAGTACGAGTTCTTAAAATGCATACTTATGTTACGGTCGTGACTCATGGTTATACGAAATCTTTATGAACCCCTCTGCGAATGGACGCCAAAGGTCTGACTAGGGTAAGTTCTTAAACTCATATGATTGTGGAAAGTTTCTAAACTCATGAGTATGGTTTGACGAACTGGGAATAATCATGTATGAATGGAGTATTGAGGATAATAGGAATAGATAGACTGTTTAAGCAAACTATTATTAGTGGAAACATTAAGTTTTCCAAAACTCCTAGCTATGCTAGATTTCGAAATTTTGACATCAAGCTAAATACGCACTATGTGCTTTTTAAAAAAAATATATAGACTCGTAATCATTTTTGGAACGGTTTAAAGTATAGTCTATGCTACTTATTTCGGCTAGACGTAAATGATTTGAAATATCAAAATATATTTTATTTATCACTCATGTACCATGTAACCTGGTGCAGAAATGATAAAAAGTTGATGGAGTTGTAAATACAGAAATACTTAGTGTGAATTTGATCTAAAGTCGATGTTCCACTATTGTATGATGTGTTATGACAAAGTCATATGATGACGGCATCCTCAAACGGACTATTAATACAGTACGACATCATGACGTCATTCTCAAAAATATTTATAAAAAAAAATTTAATTTGCCAACGGGGTTTGGCTACACCTCAATAATTCTATTGAATTGAATTATTGTTATGAGTCTATGCTATTCGATTCATCTAGACTAATGTTATGAAAACTCTAAGTGTTCATTGAAAGAAATTTCATGAACCAAATTGTTTTGGTGCGGAATCCAATAAGACTGAGGTAAATTTTTTTTCCTATGACAGTGATGAGAAACATATGAGACCAGCAGTACTTGGCCAGTACAGGGCATACCGGGCTAATTACCCTCTATGTCCATAAGTTATGACGGTTTGCGGATGAATTTCCATAAAACCTTTGCGAAAAAAATAGACAATAGTGTATATGACTCCATAGTAAAATTTTAAAATTTTTACTCTTGTGAGTGGTGTATTGGGTAGCATGTAATGATGTGTATGAATGGTGTAAGAAGTATGGTGTAAGGTGTAAGGTGAATTTCGGGGACGAAACTCTTAGAAGAAGGGGTGAATGTGACAACCCGAGAATTTAGAAAAATTTTAAAATCATAATTGATTGATTTAAAGTTCAATATTAGAACCTAGACCGAAAATAAGTGTATGCGTTTGATATTTTTGAGAAGGAATTTTGAGGATTTCAAAATTCTATGAAGGATTTAGGTGAATTATTCAGGATTAAGTTTATACGTGAATATGTTCTGTGTATATGATCATTTATGTGTTCAGAATGTGGTTAAGGGTTAAGGTTTGACCAGATAAATTTTATCAGTGTCAAACCCTATGTATATATTAAGAACATCAACGTTCAGTTAGAAAACCCTAGCAATGGATAAGAAACTCTAGAAACTGGTTCTGAAACCCTAATTTCGGTTCTGGGAATTCAAAACCCTAATTTAGAAATTGAAAATCCTAGTTTGGAAATGCAAATACTAGTATAAGTTTTACACGTTATTAATGATAACCTAATTAGGGATAACCCTAATTGATTTAGAAAACCCTAATTTCTGGTTTAGAAACCCTAATTTATAATTAGGGAAAACCTGATTGTTAGTGTAATAGTTTTAACGTTAATTAGGAAACATTAATCCTAATTTTCAAGTTATAAGTAATTAGAAAAACCTAATCTAATTAGGAAACCTAATTTCTAAATTAGAAAGACTATTTTTCTATTTAAAACCCTAATTCTTGGGTTATAAACTCTAATGTACAATTTCGACCTTAATTGCTAAATTAACAATTTTAATTAGGAAATTATAATCCTAATTAGCAAGATTGAATTTCATGATTAGGAAATCTTAATATATTTATAGAATCCTTATTATAATTTAGAATATTTTTTTTTGAAAACCTAAATTAGAAATTCTAGAAATTTAAAATTTTGAAACATTAGGTTTTAACCCTAAGGGTTTAAACCCTAAGGGTTGGATAATAGACAAGTTTGCCATTAAATTTATAAATTAAAAGACTAAAGTACCCATTCTGCATTATTTAGTATGTTGCTTGTAGATCTAGCCCTAAAATGAGTTGATGAACCACCCTAACTCTAGCTTATAACTTTAAGTTATATCCAGCAATCAGTTATCAATTGCCAGCTATATACATTAACTTGTAAGATATATAGATTAGAGAGAAAAGATATCTCTTTACTTCTCATACATGCCAACCCTTTTTCTCTCTAGCTCAAATCCGAAATTTTAGAGAGAGAAAGAGTGAGAACTAAAGCTAATATCATGTCTTAACATTCCATGATCAGCAACAAAGAATCAGATTCAAGAAATCAAAGCATAAAGATTAAGGCGAATACGGCGGATACAAGGAAAGGTTAAAGATAATTATAGTGTTAGTTTATGTGTGCAGCTAAATTTGTAACAGTAATATATGATAATATCTTTGTATGTCAGCTAGGATAATGAATTGTGTATAAGTTAAGGTTACTCGACCTTGGGGAAAAGTGTGTATGTTTAATGTATAAACAATTTGTGTTTATATCTTCCACAATTAGTTATAGAATGATTGTACCAGATCCGTGGTGATTAGGACTCGGATTTGGGGCTGTCACATACATCATCACATGCTACCCAATACACCACTCACAAGAGTAAAAATTTTAAAATTGTGCTGAGGAGTCATATAGACTATGAATTTTTATTTTCGCAAAGGTTTATATAGAAATTCATCCCCAAACTGTCTTATCTTATAGACATAGTGGGTAATTAGCCCGGTATGCCCTGTACTGACTATGTACTATTGGTTGGAACAATTTTTCCTCAATCCCTCTATCCGCCTTAGGCACACAAAATTTTCTTACCTCAGTCTTTATCGAAATCCGCACCAAAACAATTTTGTTTTGGAAAGTTTTCAAAGAACGCTTAGAATTTTTATAAAAGTTGGTCTAGCAGAATCAAATAGCTTATACTCATATCAATAATCAATTTCAATCGATATACGAATGTATATAGCCAAACGCCGTTGGCAAATTAAATTCTTGAAAATATTTTGAAAATGACATCATGATGTCGTACTGTATTTAACAGTTCATTTGAGGATGTCGTCATCGAGTGACTTTGTCATAACACATCATACAATAGTGGAACAACGATTTTAGATCAAATTCAGCACTAAGTATTCCTGTATTTACAACTCCATCAACTTTTTATCATCTCTGCACCAGGTTACATGATACATGAGTGATAAATAAAAATATATTTTGATATTTCAAATCATTATCGTCTAGTCAAAACAAGTAGTATAGACTATACTTTAAATCATTCAAAAATCATTACAAATCTATTTTATCATCTCAATAGGTAACGCGGTGTAGATGGCCCGAAGTCCATGCATACACAATAGTCACCAAGAGTTGAGAATAAAAATTCATTTTTAAAAGCACATAGTGCGTATTTAGCTTGATGTCAAAAATTTCAAGTCTAACATAGCTAGAAGATTTGGAAAACCTTTGTCTCCACTAATGATCAATTGCTTAAACAGTCTATCTGTTCCTATAATCGTCAATACTCCATTCGCACATAACTATTTTGTAAGACCCAACTTATTATAAATGAAATTGAATTTCCTCTATTTATTACTTTGAAATAGTAAGGGTTGATTTGATTAATGTGGTTAGTTATGGGTAAAATGCGCAAATATCTTAAATAAGCAAGTAGTTATAAAATATTCATTGTTGTTGGAGAATATTCGTTTAGTTGTGGAATATTCTTACTGTTGGGGAATATTCGTACGACGACGCAACCTTGTGTGGGCCCCATAACGGAAAGCGATTGGATGAAGAAAACGACAAGTATAAGTTTTTTATAAATAACGACGTAGTTGTTACCGTTAACGCTGTTGGAATACTCGGTGGTTAAAAAATAGTAATACGTGGTGTTGCACAGTAGAACACGGTATTGCACCAATTATTGATTCTTACGTAAGAAGGCACTACTCAATAATTGATATTGTAATTCCTGTTTAATATTTTATGTTATTGATTCAATAATTTCTATGTTGATATTTTATATTATTGTTGTTCAATAATTGTCACTACACAATATTTTCCATTATTAGATCAATAATAAATATTATTTGAATAATATTATTAGTTAGCATTATTGGCAATGTCAAGAAAGTTCTGTCGAGGAAAGGGGTTAGGTCATCTAATCAGGCAGCGATGAAGAAATCCTTATTGGAAGGCCCCTCTTTCACAGGAGCGAACTACAGTTGTCATTATTGTGATTCTGTAATATTATTTGTGAATAATTAATTATTGGTTTATATGATAAGGAAAATATTTATTTGTGTCGATATAAATGGAGGAATTTTTAGAAAAGTGACAATTGTTGAAAATTAATATTTTATCTTTTCTGATAAAATAATTCATTTAAATATATTATTGTATTTCAATAATATAATAATGGTAATATTTTTTACAATGAATGTGTGATATATGAATAAATGAGGAGAAATAGTATTTTTGTTTTAATAAATACTAAAAACATGTTAAACATGTTGAAGGACCCTATTTTTGACTGAAATTTGATTATAGCCTGCAAAATCATCCGTATGTGAATTTCGGTCAATTTTTATTTAGAATTTGGAAAAACTTAAAGCTACAAAGTTGTAGAGAATTAAATTTTCTATGGAATGGACTTAAGATTTGAATTTTTCTGATAAAAAGGCTATTTATTATGAATTATTGAAGTTCCGGAATATTGGGTCTGAATTAATTTTGTTACAAAAAATATTTAAAACATGTTTTGTGTGTTGGTGGGCCGCATTTGTTGTTGCAAAGTGCTGAATTCAGATTTCTAAATATTATTATTTTATTAAATTTTTCTGTTTTGGTGTTCTAAGCATTTTCCTATAAATAGGGTGCTTAAGTTAGAATTGAAAATCACACCAGAAACTGAAGTTTTCTCTCTTTATATTATTGAGAGTATTTTGTGAGTATTTTGATACTTTAAGTGTTGCTATACGGTGCAAGTTCCCTTCAGTGTTATATTTGATATTCCGGCCAGAAGTACTATTCTTTTGAGGTAAGGGATGTTATTTTCTTCGTAAATGATATTATTTCTTTCAATATCATTATGCCAAAATATTAGTATAATTTTTTTGGTGAAATTTCTACCTTTTTGTGTCGGGGTTACAAAGGTAACATATTCTTTTCCCTTTCTTCTTATCTAATTTTCCTAAGTCATGGTCTTCTATATTTCTTTTCCCCTTCTTTCTCGGAGGTACACACGATGTGTTGCTTGTGGCTCCCATCTGATCAATTTGGATTTTAAGCTTATCTTGTTCTTCCATTGTTTCTATTAACGCTTTGATGCGATTGACTATTTATGACTTTTCTATTTCCCACGACTTTTCCGGAGAAGAAACCTTGTTCCTCAAATCTCTGCACCTCTGTTGATGCTTGTTCAGCTTCAACTTTAGTGTCCGAATCACTATCTGTCAGCTCCACCGTCTTCGGATCTGGTACTACGTTTTCTACAATAACCATTTCGTCTGAGTTGTTTTCATTGTGAGCCTCTATTTTGGCTATTGGCTTCGATATTAGCTCGGGGGTATGGATTTGATCCTTCTTCATGCTATAAGCATATAACAAGCCTTTTCCACCAGACATCTACACACATAAATGATAAGTAGGATTTATACCTACTTATTCGGTATCTATTACTTGAATTAGTTGCTTGAACCTATGTTTGTTAGTTACTTTTCATACATTTTATGTTATTTTGTAGGCTATGACATGACATTGGCATGAAAAAGTAAGGGAAAGCAATTCGGACATCTTTTGGACTAAAATACGCAAGCAAATGCAAGAAGGGAATATTGAAGGACTTTTAAAACCAAGTTGGATGCATGTTCTTGGCTTGGAACTTGGATTTTATGGTAGCTCTACTTCTTAGCTTTCTGGAACATCTTGAATCATCTCAATCGGAGCTCGGATGCGAGAGTTATGGCATTTTTATCAACGAAGATCAAAGCTAAGAGTTGTCATGTTTGCCATTTACATAGCATCTACTTCAAGCCCGATTTCCACCTTGATTGAATTCGAATCTGTCAAAGCTCAAAAAAGAAAGTTGTAGATCTCGTCGATATCTTCGATTTGATAGGTGGCAGGTCCCGTAACTCCAAGCGGATCAAAAGTTATACCTATTTTACCAAAGGACGTCGCAGCAGAAAATAGTCTAGCGCGGATTGCGCTACGCCTAAATGAGAGCGCCAGGCCAAAGTTGAGAATGTCGGACCCGAAGATGCTTTAATCGCGCGTAAATGGCTTAGGACGGTATGAAGGCCGCTAAAGCGGTAGATTTGAGTTAAATTGGGTTATTTGATGTCCAAATTGATCTAGAATAGGATTCTTAGTTGTCTAACTTGCTAGGATGTTCATTAGAATTCTAAATACTTGAGTTTTACTTGGAGTGGGAGGCTAATTCTAAGAATCCATAAAATCCCTCTTGGGATAGATTTCTATTATCTAATTCTTTACTTTCTTTCTTAGATTAGGAACCCTAGATTAGATGAAAATTGAAGATTGAAGCTATTGATTATCATTGGAGAATCAAATTGGAAGCAAGAGAATGCAGATTCGTTTATCTCAATTCTAATTTCTTTTCTTATTTATTTGTATCTTTTTAATGCTTAATCAATTGTGGATGATGGATTCTAGTTTATTTATGAATTAAACTCTATTTTGAGATTACTATGGATCTTATTTGTGTAGTTTACTTTGATATGCTTCTTTGTTAGTCTTATTAGCTATATTTGGATTGTCTATTATGATTTGGACTTAATTGCTTAATTGCCTAGCTAACAATTACCGTGATAATCTATATGAACTCGAGAGATGAAGTATAGATTTAGATCTGATCATGATAGCATGTGTTTGTGATTTCTGCATGGATGGAATTTATGATTCGTGTTTAGGATAGAGATATACCTTTACGCCATATGTAGTCTAATAAGAACTTGAACTTAAACTCTTTTTAATTGTAATTCACATAGAGATATAGTGGGTTAGTTAATTAGGGTGTTCAAATTGATTCTATCATCTGTGGATTTGATTTGATATGAGTGTGGTGCATTGAGAGATGGCCATATTTTACTTTCGTGTTCTTGATTAACAATCCAGTATAAATAATTTGGCTTAACAGGAAGTGTGTTGATTTAAATGTAACAATAAGTGAAATTATAATCTCAAGTCTTCAATATCTTGTTTCATTCTAGGGATAGTTAGTAATAGTTTATTTAATTATTTTAAATTAAATTATTAAATCATTTGTTTAAATAAGATTAAATTGGTCATGGGTTAGTACTTGGTGATTTTTATTAAATAATTCTCTGTGGGAACGATACTCAACTTATCACTTTATTACTTGTTGACCACGTATACTTGCATGTGTGCGTAATTAGATTTTACCCAACAATAAATTATCCTGATTAACATATAGTATATACACACAGCAAATAATAATTTTATATACGTTATCTTTTATTTTGTTTGACGATGAATTTAGTCAATTCATCTCTTTATAAACTCTATGTGAGTTATTTATATTTTCAACATTTCCCTCTGTTCTAAGGTTATAGCCTAAGGTCTATCCCACCTAAGGTTTCTAACCCTAAAGCTTTGATACCAACCTGTAAAGCCCTAAATCCAGGTACTTGAAACCCGAATTCAGTGCTTCACGATGCCATTTCTATGAGTGGAATAATACTAATAATAATAGCAATAATATAATTATTAAACTTAATTTACATAACTATCAAAGTCTAGCTCACAAGTACGTAACCTTTAATCATTCCTTATAATACATGATAATAAATATATAACATTGTCTTAATAATATTAAACTATTACATAAGATAACATTAAAATCATTCAGCAACCTTTCCATTTACCTTGTTCTTAGCAGAGCCTTAAGGTTGTTCACACTTAGCTGAAAACATTTAATTTTAGCAAGGATGAGCATTTGAGTGCCCAACAAGTAATAACAATTATATATATATATATATATATATATATATATATATATATATAATTTTGAAAGAATTTAAATGTTTTTTTATACTACCCTTCTACAACAAATCAATAGTTGTGAAGTAATCTGAACCGATAATAATAACATAACAACCCTCTTTCAAATTTTTGAAACTATGTACTGACTATAAATAGGGTTAAGGGGATATACTATGAAAATTATTTTCATTTTCGAAAAGGTTAAACAGAACTTCATCTGTAAACCGTCATAACTTACGTGCACGGGGGTGATCAGCGCGTTGTACCTTGTATTGATCAATACTACATGCAAGAACGATGTTATCGTTCACTCTGTCCACCTTGGGTGCATAAAAGTTTTCCCGTGCAAGGGATGTTCATACTTGTCGGGGTTCCAAATCAAAGCAATTCGGTTGGATAATAATAAGGTTTTATCTTGTTCAACAATAATCTATAATTCAACATATATATATGGGTAATTAACAAAGGTGTATCAACATGTGGTTAAATGCAATGATTATCCAAGTGTAGACACTTGTATAACCATTTATAGAAATTATCGAGCGAATATATATCCGAATTACCATATACTAACATGTTGATAATCAATGAGCGATATAATATAGGTTAATAATCTATACAATAATAATATAATTACGAAACATTCTTACTCATGTCCATTGCATAAAGAAAATGCAAAGGTAGGAGGATACTTTCACGCGCCGCATAATACGCAACTTAGTTTTATCATTTATATCACGATCTATCATTAATCAGATCATTCGTTCGATTAGAACAATATACTATAACATATAGTACTGCATTTCGCAGTCAGCACATAACCTAATCACATTATCACACATGTTCAACATTCATTGCATCACAAACAAACATTAATACAGTCAAAATATCTAAGTCCAGATCAATTTCTAAAACATGTCGGTGTACCGATAGCTTTATCGGGTAATTATCGAGTCTAAGACTCTACTCCAACGTTCAATATCCGTAAATATCAGTTATATTATTTTAAATGACTCAATAAATATTTATTAATTTATCACGAATTTTCAAACACCGAAATTATTATTAAATGATTCAAAAATCAAATAATTCTATTAACATTTAATTATTATTAAACTTTTAATGAAACCATTGCCAAAATATTAAAGTTATTTATAATAACTCTAAATATTTTTAAAACATTTATATTACCCTTAAATTATTTTTAAATTATTTAAAATCATTTTAAATAATTACCATTAATATTAAAAAATTAATGTACTATTTCTTAAAATATTAAAAGTCATTAAGTATAACTTCAAATAATTTTTAATACTATTAACATCTTAATAATATTTTAATACTTTACTAATATTATTAATCCTCTTAATAATATTTTAATCATGCATATTATTACCTTAATAATATCCTACTTATATTACTTTTATTCATTTACCAATAGTATTAATATTTTATTCATTTACTAATATTATTAATCATTTAATAATATTTTATTCCTTTACTAATTTTATTTAATCTCTAATATTATTATTTACTTAATAATATTTTAATCATCCAATAATACTTTAATTTAATATTATTAATCTTTTAATAATATTTTAATTTTGATTAATACTTTAATCTAATATTATTAATCATTTTAAAATATTTTAATGAAGTTTTAATCTTAATATTTTTATTTACTTAACAATATCATATTCTAATATTATTAATATCATAATAACATTTTAATAATTTGTTTGATCAATAAACAATTTATTCTAATTGTTCACCCTTTACAAAACCACTTATTTAATATCCATAAAAGGTTATAAATAATATTTCTTATTATAAATTACCAAAATGCCCTAATATAGTCATAATATTATATATTAGGAGTATTCAAGCATTAAAATCATATTTTTCTTATTTAAGACATCATTTAACTTTTTATTTCCTTTTATTCATAACTTCATCATTTTTAGGAAAAATACCAAACTGATTCCAAAAATTCTTCTTTTCTGGATTTAGACAGTATATGACCCAACAATGATCCCCAAATTTTTCTGGAATTTTAGAATGTGATTTACTAATTTTAAAGTGCCCAAAACACTCGGATCTTGCTTCATTTTTCATAAATCGAGTTTTGCTCAGAAAATTCTGAAATTTTCAAGGTATACTCTCATAAAATATATGAACCTACTGTAAAAATTTCGGATTTTTCCCATGTATACACTGAGAAATTCGAGTGTTATAATTTAGGAGTCCTTTACGGAAACAGCCATTACGCACAACCTATAAATCGAAACGTGTTCGTTCTTTTTCCTACACGTAGATAACTTCTTAAGGTACCTCTGTGATTTTTCCCATATTTCTAAAAGAAATTCAACTATCTAAAACAGTCCTGAGAAAAACAGGGACAATAGCTTTTTAGGGTTTTGAAACCTTAATACTCTATGTGAACTATTTTGGGGAAAATAGCCCCCATGGCTCCAATACTTGCTAGATTTGTTTTCTATCACTTGGGTTTACTAGATAACTCATGTATCTAGCACCCCCCTTTGACGGATCACAAATCCAAGTTATAAAACTTGAGTTACACAAGATTTAGTGGAAGAAAAACAAGAGTTTCACCCCTTGGAGAACATATGCTCATTTCCTTCCTCTAAACCTTTGATCTAACACTCAAGATACTTAGTTCCATACATGATGATATGTAGAACTAGGGTATCTTGAGTATTAGTTCATAACCCCATCAAATCAGGCTATAATACAAAGTAGAAGAAGAAGATGAAGATTAGGTTATACCTTGATTTCGTGGCAACCTTCCTTGATTTACAGAAGTAGAGTATAAACTTAGGGTTCATAATCAAACTAGCACACCTCTCTCTCTCTCACTAAAAACCGAACCCTCTCTCTCTTTTCTCTCTTGTAACTTGCTAGCTTGAGAGAAAAATAGAAGAAGAATGATAAGAGAAATGAAAATGTCTAGCAAATGAATGTGTGATTAAACTATTATCTCCCATACATTTGTTGTCCCATGGATAAAAGACTTCACCTTATCTCTTTCAATTAAGACTAATCATGTGATTAAGGGTGCTAATTAAGCTTTCCACCAATGGGAGCATGACACACTTGTCCTTGTGTGTAAGACTTACTATTTAAGGATTTTGTTTAGCATAATTTGTTGCCTCAAATGGCCTAATGTGGTCGATCCCCCTTGCCCCAATATATACTCCATTTTGCATTTATTTTAATGCACAAATTTGATTAATCAAAAGTCTAAAATACCCTTAATCAAGTGGGCTAAGTATTGGTCTGCATTTTATTTCTTTTGGGCTTCTCATTTAATTGTTTTGGGCTGTGTAATAAATATAGTCTAACAATTTTAATATATGTTACCCAAATTGTTTATTTAGGATTTTCATTCCCAATCTTATGAAATTTAATTACTTATACATGTGACTTTAGCTCATAACCTAATTAGGTTTACTAGAAATAGGTTTAAAATTATTAGTCACTTGAAATAACAAGATTATCCACATAAGTTAGTATACATATTAAATACTAACCTTTCCTTATTACCATAACCCTTAGGTTATTTAATTGTCTCACCTAATGTATAATTAGGTTACGAAGCTTTCATTTAGGGTTTAAAATATATTAAATTAGTTTCTAAAATTTGTAATTAGGGTTTCACACAGTAATACAAGGGTTTGTCACATAACACCATAATTGACCAACCCTTATCGGTCCACATATACTGTACATATTTATAGCACTAAAAAATCAAAACATAATTAATATTATATTATTATTCTCATGCCTTGATCAAAACCCAAAAATTAGGGTTTGAATTCCATATCTGATTTATCTGCCATACTTAACATTATTAATTAAGTTAAAAATAATTAACTTAATAATCTGAACTAAATCCATATAATAAAATAATTATTATAATAATTCTAAAAATTATTTCATATATTATATAAATAATATATGGTTATATTTTCATGGAAAATAATTAATAAAACATTTCTACTATAAAATTAATTATAATAAGAATATAATTTATAACAATCATTAATTTTAAAATAAAATTATTTAAAATCATTCATGTAATAAATATATCACATAAATACATACAGACATTATCTTGGCACATATTCCCCAAATTTATTTTAATAATAAAAAAAGTTTATACGCAAAATTTCTAATTTATTTGTCTAGAAAATATCGGGTTGTTACATGCTAAGTCCTATAAGAGTATAAGAAGAAGGTAAGAATGCAAATCATCAAAGATGATGAACGTATTGAGTAAGACATCTCCGTATGTCATGAAGCCATAAATCAGTAATGAAAATTATCGCGTGAACATAGGTTGCAAGAACACGAACCCTACGAAGTAACGTTAAGTAAACCAATGTGTAAGTCAAGTATATGACTAGTTGGTGTATTTGTTATTTCCTTATGTGTTTTATAGGGATTGGAATGAGCAGTTCAGCGTAAACTTTAAGCTGTAGCTGTGCGTAAGACAATTTTCCTAACTTCATTCATATTTTAAATGAATGCTAATTTCTTAAACTTCTCAGATGTTGATCTTGAGAAGTTCTGTCTATGTGCGAATGTGCTATATTTGTACAAGGTGGTAGAACGTATGAGGCCTTGTGCCACAATTTTAATACTTCGGTGTTTCTATGAGATGAACTGTTCTGTAATTGAACTGTTCAATATGAGAATGCTCTGTTTATACATGAACCGTTATTGTTAAGTCTGTGCTAATGATTCTAGCCAGACAGGATGTGTATGAAAAAGAGTAGAAGAATGAAAGTATTTCAAAGTTAATGTGACTAATGTTTTAAAATGATAGGAATTGAGATTATTCCTATTATTCAAGCTGCTTCATAACCTTTGTTCAGTTATCGAAGTTCTAAAGGAATGTTTGAATTCTTGAAGTTGTTTGTTCAACTGCTATGACTTGCTGAGCAATTGAATGCTCACGTTTGCTTTAAATGAAAAACATTTTCAGCGTATAAGTAGAAGAACTTAAGGATCCCATAAAGATCAAGCTGATCGGTATTCAAAAGAAGTGCCATTCATTAGATGAATGAGCAAGAAGATGAAGCGAAGACTTGTAATGTAGACTAGTTTAATTAAACTATAGACTAGTTTAATGAACTTTCATGTATCCTTGGTGGCGGATAAAAGTCACTCGTGTAAGATGTAAAGAATAATGTAATCATCATTATTTGTAATGAACGGGGTTATAAGGTATTAGAACCTGGGAATTGAGAATGTATATTGTTATATTTCACTATATAATGATGTATGTTTGAGAAGAAGTGGGACCGTGCTGTACAGAATCTGGGTGGGAAGATAGACTGGATTTTGGAGCATTACAAAGTTATATCAGAGCTAATAGGTTATAAACCTTAGGTATGAGTACCTAAGGCTATAATCATAGAGAGAAGGATAAGAAGATTGTTGAGTTAAACGATTAAGGAAGAAGATAACCACATAATCATAATGGATCGTAATAACAGATGATCTGTTAAAAGATGAATGATTTATAGTTAATGCTATAAATGAATGGTATTATGAATTAGTACGCAAAGAAGAACTCAGATTGAGTTGTAAAGGATAGTATACGAATTAAAAAAAATCCGTATTAGGTAAAGAGAAAAGTTAGAAGTTGTAAGATTTCAATTGAGGACTCATGTGATAGCTGAGTTGTATGAACCTTTGTTATGGGCAGATGTTTGTGCTTTGGTGTAACAACTGCTTAGCTTATTACAGTGATAATCTTTGGAATATGTCGCGCTGTCAATATGTATATGGCGAGAAGGTGAAGCTTTTCTCATGTATATACTTGATAGGTAGAGAACGATAAGGTAGGTGTGAGTTCTTGAAACTCATACTTATGGTAAGTTCCTGACTCATAATCATATGGTATATTTTTAAACTTCTCAGTGAATGGACTCCTACGGTCTGACTGGGATAAGTTCTTAAACTCATATTATTGTGGAAAGTTCCTGAACTCATAATGTGTGGTAGGTTGACGGACTATACTAAGGTATAGGAATGTTTAGACTGAAAATGAGTATTTTCGGTAGACTTAGCATTGAAGATGCTAGAGAAGATTAAATATTGTCTCAAGTAAGACAATGAAGGAAGATGGAGAATAGGATATTCCAAGTCATCTAGCTACACTAGATTTCGAACTTTATTGAAATCGTGCTTATGTATGCGCATTTTGAACAGGAAAGAATTGGTTCAACTTTTGGAACTAATGGATTTTAAAAGAACTATTCTCGGTATGTCTATCCTAATTATTTCAGCTAGATAGAAATTAATTTGAAATATCAAAATGAATTTTATATCATCAGTGCAATTTACGCAAGGATGGTAAAAGGATGGAGTTATTAATGGAATTGAACCTAGTGTTGGATGTGATCTTATGATCAACAACCCATAACCCACTATGGTATGATGTATAATGACGAATTCATAAACTGACGAAGTCCTCAATGTACTGTGAAAAGTACAGTATCATGACGTCATAAAATGTTTTGATGTATTGCGAAAGAATTTAAAGAAGTAGTCGATGTCAATTGATTTGACTAGATGAATGTTTCAAGTTGATATCCAATTTATTTGTATGGTCTAAGCTATTTGATTTGGCTACACAAATGGTATGTCATGTTTAAAAGAAAATCGAGCTTTCTTTGAGAAATTTGTGCCCAACCAAAGTGCTTTTGTGCAGAATCTAATGATTAAGTCTGAGGTGAACACACCCCAAAATGGGGTTATAAAATGGGTTGATCGCCTACGTATGAAAGTGGTAGTTTACCTTTTGGGTGATTGTAAACTGACTGTAAAAGAAGGGTTACAGCGTCATGCTGCTAAACCTAGTAAGAGTTCATGGTCAATTTGACCCCTCAACAAAAGTATGAAATGTTTTAAAGGAATTCTTATATTCCTCGCTGTTCATTCTACATCATAATTCTTGATAAGTTATGAAGGTGATGGAATGTTTGAAAGATAAGAACTTCTTTGAAGAAAAGTTGAGAAGAAGTGTTGGTTACAATTTTGATGACGAAATTCTGTGAAGAAGGGGTGAATTTGATGACCCGGGTATGGGAGTGGTTTTAAGAAATTCCGAAGACAGAATTTTTCTAAGGGAGGAAGAATGTGACAACCCGAAAAATCAGATTGTCCAGAATTTAAGATTTAAAGAATTAGTTATTAATAAAATGAATTTTTATTAATAATATTATGTGATATGTGTTTATTAATCGTTCTAGAATCTAGGATGATTATAAATTGGGAGGATTCTGGCTACGAGCTTGACTGAAAGAGTGAGAATTTTTAAGACAAAAATAAAATTTTTCCGGGAACAAAAAATTTCTGAGGAAAAAGACGAAATATGCACTATTCATCTGATGAAACCCTAAGTGTTAGGGTTTGAATAACCTAAGCCTTTTTGAGAGTTCGGTATATCGAAATGACATTCTGTTGAAAGATTTTGATGATAATATATCGTGAAAAGTTAAGTAAGCCTATAAAAGTTTTTCTCAAAAAACGTGCAGAAATCGAATGAAATAAAAATGACGAAAAGTATTGTTATTTACTTTTCATTCGTTTAACTACGTTAGGGGAAAATGTGAAGGAAAACACTTAATTTTGAAAATTATTTTTTAGTTTTTCGGAGATCCGAAGAAAATGTAAAAGTTAATCGGTAAAGAAAAGACGAAATATCAAAAAATATTTGGATTCTGAGAATCGTAGTTTTTGAACTGTTGGACGAATTCCACAAGACAGAAGCACGAAGCTTCCAAGGGAAGCTTCGTGAATAGTAAGGAGGTGTGAATAGTAATTTAAGGGCAAAATGACTATTTTGCCCCTAGCTTGGAAAATCTATAAAAGGAAGCTTAATTTCATTTGTTGGTGATTTTGAAAATCACCAACATTTGAGAGAGAGAGAGAGAGTTCAGATGAGGAAGAAGAGGAAAAGGAGGAGGAAAAGCTTGCTCGTGTGCAAACTTTATCCAACGGAAGAAGATTAAAGGAGAAAGGTAATCAGAAACCTTGTCTCATATAAATTTTCTTTAAGTTTATATGTTAAAAACATAACTTAATGAGAATAGAAGTAAAAGATGTAAAGAATGATTTTCATATTGTTGAAATCATGAGAAATGAAGAAATAAGAATTAGAAGTTTAGTTTATAAATTTCTTTGGGAAGTATATGATTCGTAATAAATTTGAACGATTTGAATGAATCATTTGAAAGATTCGGTAAAATTAGAAAGCAATGGTGTTTTATAACATCAAATTCCAAGAAAAAGTAAAATCGTAATCAAAATGTCGATTAAAAATAAAGAACGAACGAAGAATGCGAAGAACACGAAGAACGTTGTTGATGGATAAATTTAAAACCATCGTAGTATAACGTGTTGTTGATGGATAAGTTTAAAACCATCGCGTATAATTTAGATGCTTATTTCTTGGTTAGGAACGATAGAAACATTAATGAAGAATTGATTAAAACTTAGCTATAATGAAGTTATGGCAAAAAATTCGTAAAAGACGAATGAGAATTAGAAAGTGTGTAAATGAACCCGAAGGTGTAGGGTTTCATAAGGAAGTAAGAGAACATAGAAAACATGATTCTTGGACTCAAGAATAAACGAGTTCCGAGTTCGGATGACCGAATTACGGACGAACGAACGAAGAACGTTAATAACGTAAAAATGAACGAAGGATGAAGATTAAACTAATCGAATGGCATGTTAACAGATTCAGAATGAAGTTCTATCCAAAGGGGATTGAAGTACGTAAGATAAGAAAGAGAATGACTTTGGAACGACCTCGTTCTGAGTTATAACGAATAAGTTATGAGATCGGGAAGTAAGCGTCTCAAATTGGATTTAACACTTAATTTTTTTTTCAAGAATTAGGGCTTGGCGCCGCAGCACCAACCATGCTTTGTAAGGTGGTGCCGCAATGCCAGACTGGGGAGTTGAACACTAGAAACTCATGCCGTAGCGCGAGAAATAGCAAGGAGAGGTGTGGTTGAAGCCGCCAAGACAATGAGGAAGGCAAAGACCGCAAGATCTTGCAGTAGTGGCAAGGCCCGAGAATGAGCTTTTAATTGCTCAAATCCTGGGGAAAGTGTAATGAAAGCTAATGAACATATAGTTCATCGAATGTAACACTTAATCAAGTGAATTAAACCTTTATTAAAGGTTGAACATAAAGATTTATTGGGATTAAAAGACAAAGAATGTAACCGTAAATTACGGAACCGATATTCGGGGACCGTAGTTACGATAAACGAACGTGTGGAATTACTATGATGGTGATTCCTTCGACGTTGAGTGAAGAGGATGATGTATAATAGTTTGATGTTATGTTACACTAAAGAGAGATAAATGTAAAGCGTATAGAAGCTTTAAACGCAATGCTGTTGCGATGAACGATCAATCTTAGCATACAACGAACCGTATGGCTTCGACGTAAAGAATGAGTAATGAACGTGGGGTTCATGTAATGGATAACAAAAGTATTAAGTAAGATATGAATTATCAAGAAAGTCATAATGAACGATAATAAGTTTAATGAAAGCCGAATGTGAATCGAATAAGGAATGAATCCTAAGGTATGGCATTTAGTTGCCAGAAAATCATAAGGAATAAGAAATTGACTTAACGAAAATTATTGTTTAATGGTTCAAATAAGTTAAGATAAGTTTAGGTTGTGGTACAATCGTAACCTTTGATGGTTGACATTTGGGAGTTGGGCTAAACAATTTCTTCACAGAGCAAAGGTATATACCAAACTGGCAACCGATCTAATTTACTGTGATGACAGTGTAGATGCGACATGAACTTATTTGTTGGTTGTTTGTGAGAAACCACTCAGAGTACCATATGGACTACTAGCAGAGACACGATGTGTGCTGAGTCCTAGAAGAGTATAAGAAGAAGATAAGATTGCAAATCATCAAAGATGATGAACGTGTAAGACCCCAACTTTTTATAAATAAAATTGAATTTCCTCTATTCATTATTTTGAAATAATAAGGTGTTAATTTGATATAATGCTTTGGTTATGAGTGAAATGTGAAATTTTTGCAAAATAAGCAAATGGTTATAAAATATTCATTGTTGTCGGAGAATATTCGTTTGGTCGTGGAATATTCTTGTTGTCGGGAAATATTCATACGACGACGCAACCATTTGTGGGCCCTATAACGAAAAACGGTCGGATGAAGGAAAACGATAAATAACGGCGTAATCGTTACCAGTAACACTGTTTGAATACCCGGTGATTAAAATATCGTAATCTGCTGCGGGTTGCACAAAGTAGTACGGTATTGCATGTATTTTTGAATTATTGATTCTTACGTAAGAAGACACTACTCAATAATTGTTACAGTAATTACTATTTAATATTTTATTTTATTGATTCAATAATTGATGCGTTGATATTTTATATTATTGTTGTTTCAATAATTGTCACTTCACAATATTTTTATTATCAGATCAATAATTCATATTATTTGAATAATATTATTAGATAACATTATTGGCAATGTCTAAGGAAGTTCTGTCTAGGAAAGGGGTTTGATCACCTAATTGCGCGCTAGAAGGAGAAATCTTTATCGGAAAGCCCCCTCTTTCCTGAGAACGACCTGGTTGTCATTATTGTGATTATGTAATATTATTTATGAATAATTAATTATTGATTTATATGATAAGGAAATATTTATTTTATGTAGATATAAATGAAGTAAATATTTATTTTTAGGTGGATATAAATGAAGGAGATTTTTTAGCATGAAATAATTGTTGAAAGTTTGGCAATTATCTTCTCCGATATATAAAATATTCATTTAATTATATTATTATATATATATATATATGTGATAAAAAGGGACGGATATGATTTAATTTTATTTGAATGCTTTTTTAAGTTGGTGGGTGGAAGAAATTTCCTACAAGTATGCTTTGTTTTGTTATTTAATTCTCTGCAAAGCAATTGTTTTTCCAAACTTGTGGGCCTCGCCTATTGGAAAAATAAGAGATTAGGAAATGAATGAAAAGGAAAGGTTAGGCATGATTGAAGAAAAAAAAAGTTTGGTAGGAAAGAATTTGGCTGGAAAAGTTAGGCAGCTCATTTGGTTTTCTTCCTCCGTGATGCACTATAAATAGGGGGTAACCCCTGTGATACCCCCAAATTCAGGTACTCCATTCCCATAGGATTTGGTGCTCACTTATTAAAACTATCTAACTACCCATTATAAATGATAAAGTCATAATTAAAAATAACTTAAACAATAATCTTTCCCATAAAAGGGTTACATCATCTCAAATTAATCCTATGTAATTTAACCTTAAATTTATTACATCCGTTTGCGGAATACATCATAAATAAAACAAGTCTTGAAACGTAAAACATTTAAATAATATCTCATAAGTCTTCAGGACTTGGACAATTTGCCCTTTCCTTTGCTAATAGATGGCTCATCAACTTTCTCCACTTTAGCTGCAGTGTTAATTGCAAGAGTGAGCAAACAAATGCTCACTGATATAGAAAGTAGTAATGACAACAACATGAGAATGAACAAAGAATTCTGAACAATAATGAACTTGCTCTACGAATCAAAAATAGAAAAAAAGTTTGAACTTTAATATCTGAGGGTCTTAAGACCACGAACTATATCCCCAGTACTTAGGTATTACTACCCAACCTTAATAGTCACTTAGAGTAACAGACCCTTCTTAACGTACTTAGGGGGATCAGCCCTTTGTACCATTTATTGTGAACAAACATCTAAATGGTACACGTACAAATAAGAGTTTTCTTACTAATTGAAGGTCTAATACAAGAATGTATAACTGAACAAGGCTATCAAAGTCAAAGATCGAATATCGATAATATATAGTTGAATAAACATGATATACATGCAAAATGCTATAACCAAAAGAGTTAGAACAAACTCATTTGAGGTGATGTATTAGAACAATATTTGCTTTGAATAATAATATCAAGGTTTAGAAAAGTAAAACTCTCTTAAGGTAACGAATTAAGTTACAAGTGCTTATTCAATCGTAGATAAGGATAGAATCAATAGTCTTGCTCAATAGAATTTAGGAATTTGCATTCATTAACAAAAGAATGAAGTTAGAAAGCCTGCTCAAAGTAAAGAGTTAAGGTTTAGAAACTTGCATTGTTTGTAAGCAATACAAATGTAAAATAATCTCCAATTACCCTACATATATCAATAAAATCGCAACAACAATTAGTTAGATGAATATTAGCACCATGAGTTTTAACCCATCATTTAGTCAAAATACTAACCTAACATCTAACCATGTTGGTTAACATCCTTAACACCTTTAAAATCTCATTACGATCCCACATAACTTAATTGTTCATCTCTAACTTTTGATAACATCACATTTGGTTTCATTTTATGACTTATTTAAATAATTACTTAAATCCTTCACACTATAAATTACAACACCTTACAATCTGTTATTATAGTCCACATTATGTTTTAATATCATTAACATGCTTGCTTAGCTAACATAAGTCCATTACATATGACTTGCAAATAAGTAGACTTCACTGTCTTAGACCAGGGTGTGGCAGCAATTGCCATATATACTTAAGCTTTCGGGACCAGTAGCAATGCGTTGGTGCTCGTCTGCAGAAACTAAGTGAAAAATTGCCGCTTTCGATTGTGGTAACGCGCATGACAGATGAAGCTGCATAGCTCTGCTAATGCACCAGCCACCCAAATCCTTCGAATAACCACAGATTTACATGAAACTTAACAACTAAACCTTGTAATAGCATGGATATACATGTTATCCGTCATTCTATGTACAAAAACATTACATAAACACAAATTTAAAGAATCAAAACCCCCAATATCCAAATTTCTTCAATTTTGAAACTTTTAGCGAATTCGATCACCACGAATTCGTTTCTCAATCAATTGACACGATTCCAACTACGCCGCTTTTGTTTCTTAATATACTAACATATTCTAACATCAAATAACAGATTATAACATATATTGAACATGAAATTTTGTACTTTCCAAAGCCATTTTCAAACAAAAACACTGTTACTTATTTTTCTCCTTATAAACCCAAATTTCATGTATTTGAACTCCAACATAAACTTATAAAGGATAACTAACAGATTTAGTAAGAGAATAAATATATATAAACAACATCTTCTACAATAATTCAACAAAACCCAATTTCCAATGAATAGAAAATTACAAAAAACATAATATTAGAATTAGGGGTAGATTACCTTGATTGAATGCTAGCAAAAAGATAGTGTTAGGGCTTAGAAATTCTCCTTCTTCCTCTTGCCAATCTCAAAAACTCAAAATCACAAGATTTTCTCTCTTGCTTCCAAGCTCTCTCTCTAAACCCTCTGCTATTTTCTCCTTAGCCAAATATGTGAATAAGAAAAGTGAACGCTAGCCGTCGGAAATAATATACGTAAAACATAAACTGACTCCCACTAACCCACAATCTCTTTCAGTTAAAGAAAACAAAAGACGTTAGTTAGAATAAGCCAAAGGCCACAAGGCCTTGTTTGGCTAACCAAAGATTCTTCCAAACTAGATTATTTTATATTATTTATATTATATAATTACTTTGTGTTACACTCTAGTTAATTAAATAACTTTAGCTTAGTTAATTTAAATAACTTGTAATAATAATAAAAACCTTATTATCATTATACTTATAATTAATAAATAATTATATATCTAATTTAATTAATAAATTAGAAACATCACTTTATTTAATTTATTTATTTCCTTTAAATTAAAAAATTCATTTAATTTAATTATTTTCTTAAATATTAAGCAATTGATTTAATTTAATTATTTCCTTATATTAAATCCTTGAGATAAAATTATCATTACTCAACTTAATTAACACTAATCAATTTAGTTACTAAATTAATTCACCACAATTCATCAATTATTTATTTTCCTCAATATATAAATTATTTAAATTATTTATTTAATTCAATAAATATTTAAATTAAATTACAAATTTCTCGATCGTTACATCCTTCACTCCTTAAAAGAATTTTGTCCCCAGAATCATAACTCGAAAAATTTATTCGCTACATTCTTCAATTTTTAACAAGATTCTGTCCCCAGAATCGCTATACAAAATCAAGCAAACAACTAAGGATAATTCTTCATCATAACGCTCTCAAGTTCCCACGTAGCTTCCTCAACATTGTGGTTCCTCCAGATTACCTTAACAGAAGGTATTACCTTAATCCTCAGTACTTGTTCTTTTCTGTCGATAATTTGAACAAGGACTTCTTCATAGGATAAATCTTTCTCAAACTGTAAGGGCTCATATTCTATAACATGTTTATAGTTAGGTTAATATGGCCTCAACACCGATATATGGAAAATATTATGAATATGCTCCAATTCTGGAGGCAAAGCTATCTCGTATGCTACTTCACAAACTCTTCAAAACACTTCAAAAGGTCCTATAAACCTAGGGCTCAATCTCCCCTTCTTGCCAAACCAAATTTTCCCCTTATAGGGAGACACTTTCAAGAAAACATAACTACCGACATCGAATTCTCTATTTTGTTGATGCTGATCATCATATTTCTTCTGTGTATCTTGTGCAGCTATCAATCTTGCTTGAATAACCTTGATGATCTCAACAGTTTGTTGTACTAATTCTAGACCCAATAGCTGACGTTCACAACCTCATCCCAGCATAACGGAGTTTTGCATTTCCTGCCGTATAACGCTTCATAAGGCGGCATGCCAATACTAGCGTGATAACTATTATTATAAGCAAATTCCACCAATGGAAGGTGGTCATCTAAATTTCCTTTAAAATCCATGATACATGCTTTGAGGATATCTTCTAGTGTTTGGATGGTTCTCTCACTTTGTCCGTCGGTCTGAGGATGGTACGTCGTGCTCATTCTTAGCTGTGTTCCCAAACATTCTTGTAATCATATCCAGAAATTAGATGTGAAACATGGATCTCTGTCTGATACAATGGACACTGGTACACCGTGTCTTGACACAATTTCCTTCACGTACATTTTTGCTAATCGATCTAAGGTAAATCTAATCTTGATTGGTAAAAAGTGTGCCGACTTTGTCAGTCGATCGACAATCACCCAAATGGAATCATAACCTTGCTAAGTCGTTGGAAGACCTACCACAAAATCCATTGTGATGTTCTCCCATTTTTATTCTGGTATCTCCAACGGTTGTAACAATCCTCTTGGCCTTTGATGTTCAGCTTTGACTTTCTGACACGTTAAGCATTTTTCCACACACTCAGCCACGTCCTTTTTCATATTCGGCCACCAAAAATAATATTTAAGATCCTGGTACATCTTTGTACTCCCAAGGTGAATCGAATACCTTAAGTTCTGAGCTTTACTCAGAATTTCTTCTTTAACTTCTGGTAGTGGCGAAACCCAAATTCTCCCTTTGAATCGAAGTAACCCTTCCAAATCGATTTTGAATTTGTTTTCCTCACCTTCAGATACTTTCTGTTTCATCTTTTCGCAGTCTTCATCCTGAAGTTGTGCATTTTTCACCTTATCTACCAACGTTGAATTGTTTCCCATCTGGAACAACTATTCTTCGAATTATGTCGGACATTTAATTTCCAACTCCATCTTAGCCATTTCTGACACTAGCTTTTCCTGAGCAGTTAATAACATTAACTTCTCCCATCCCTTCCTACTTAAAGCATCAGCAACAACATCCGCCTTTCCAGGATGATAGAAAATCTTACAGTCGTAGTCTTTGATCAGCTCCAACCATCTTCTTTGTTGCATGTTCAAGTCTTTTTGTGTAAAGATATACTTTAGACTATTATGGTCGGTATATATCTTACACCTCTCTCCATAAAGATAATATCTCCAAATTTTCAGGGCAAACACCATCGCCACCGTCGCCAACTCTAAGTCATGAGTCGGATACCCTTTTAATCTATCAACTGACGTGATGCATACACAATAACTCTGTCGTTTTGTATAAGCACACAACCTAGTCCTTTATGCGATGCGTCACTATACACCACAAAATTTCTTGTATCATCAGACAATGACAACACAGGTGCAGAGCTCAGCTTCTTCTTTAACTCTCAAAAACTTTCTGCACACTTCTCTGTCCAAACAAACTTAACCGCCTTCTTAGTTATGTTCGTCAACGGAGTCGCGATCTTGGAAAAGTCATCAATAAAATGCATGTAGTAACCCGCCAATCCTAAGAAACTCCTTACTTCTAACTATGTCTTCGGCTGATCCCAGTTTATTACAGCTTTAACCTTTGATGGATCTATCGAAATTCCGTCCTTATCAATAACGTGCTCGAGAAATTGTACACGTTCCAACCAAAATTCACATTTTGAAAATTTTTCGTACAACTTCTCTTTTCTCAACGTCAATCTTAAGTGTTCAACATGTTCCTCTTTGGTTTTGGAATATACCAATATATCATCAATAAACACCACCACAAATTTTTCTAAGAATGGTTTAAACACCCTGTTCATCAAATCCATGAACACTGCAGGTACATTAGTTAAACCAAAAGACATAACCAGAAACTCGTAATGACCATACCGAGTTCTGAACGCTGTTTTTGGTACATCTTCCAGCCTCACCTTCAATTGATGATAACCACTTCTCAAGTCTATCTTAGAGAAATACCTCGCTCCCTTCAACTGATCGAACAAGTCATCAATTCTAGGTAATGGATACTTATTTTTAATCATGACTTTATTCAATTCTCGGTAATCAATCCAGAGCCGCATCGATTCGTCTTTCTTCTTAACAAACAACAATGGTGTTCCCCATGGAGACACACTCGGCTGGATATACTTTTTGTTGAGCAACTCTTGCAATTGCACCATCAACTCCTTCATCTCTACCGGGGCCATTATGTATGGTGCCTTAGATATCGGGGCCATTCCTAGTAGTAAATCAATCACGAACTCGATTTGTCGATCCGGCGGAAGACCCATCAAATCGTCTAGAAATACGTTTGTAAAATCTCTTATAATCGGTATCTCTTCTAACTTTGCACTCTTCTTCTGTGAGACCCCAGATTTTATGAATAAAGATTTAATTTTCTCGAAATATATATATATTTTTAATATTATGGTATGGATTTGAGATAGTGTTATAGTTGTGGGTAGTATTTATAAATTTTGCAAAGTACACAAGTTGTTATATAATATTCGATTGGTCGGGGAATATTCATTTTAACAGGGAATATTAAATGCGAATACACAATCATTGGTGGACCCCACAACGGAATTATTGTCGGATTGAGAAAATGATAAAAATATTTTTATGAAAATAACGGCGGAAGTTTTACCGTTAAAACTGTTGAACTACTCGGTAGTAAAAGTACAGTAATACGCGTGGTTGCATAGTAGCACACGGTATTGATTATTGATGCTTACGTGAGAAGTCACTCAGTTTTGTTCAATTATTGCTACAGTAATTGCTGCATAGTATCTCACATTATTTGATTCAATTATTGTCGATATTTTATATATTATTAAATCAATAATTGAGATGACAGAGTTATTAATATTATTATTTGCAATATTAACGATGTCTAGAAGTTCTGCCAATGAGAGGTTTGGTCACCTAATTGCGCGCCAATAGGAAGAAATCTTATTGGAAAGCCCCATCTTTCCAGGAACGACACTGGCCGATTAATAGTGTGAATTATAATAATGATGATGAGTTTTGTTTTATTAGTATTATTAATGTAATAAAAGCAGAAAAGCTTTTTTATATAAAAATGTAATACTTTTATAAAGTTATTTGTTTTATTAGACAATAATTAGAATATATTATATTCTATTATGCATAGTGTTTTTCATAGTGCCTACATAGTATTTGTATATTAAAATATTTTTATATAAAACATAATACTTTTTATAAAGTTTTGTTTTATTTGATTATAAATAGAATATATTATATTTTATTACATAGTTCAACATAGTATCCTTTCTATTTTCCTATAAATAGGATGCTTAGTTAGAATTGAAAACCACACCAGAAGTTCAGAGAATTCTTCTATAATCTTGAGCGTATTTCTTTAGAGTTTTAAGAAGCTTTGAGCGTAGTGCAAGTTTTCTTCGAGTATATCCTCGCCTTACCAGTCGGAATACTATTCTTTCAAAGGTAAGGGGTATTATTCTTTCGAATTCATGAAGAGAATTATTTTCTTTCAATACTCGTAAGAGTTTTTATTCCATTCTTCATTATTATGTTGGAATAACCTATTTATGCGAAGTACCGCATACATGGTGAAATTCTTCTGTAATTCCATTCTTTATTATTATGTTGGAATAACTTTGTTTATGGCAAGTACCGCATACATGGTGAAATTCTTCTATTATTACGTTTCTTTATTATTCAGTAAAATATCTTGTGCGTGCGCGTGCTTAGACCGGACTGGTTCAATCATTTATTATTCATTTAATATCCTCACATGCATGCGTTTACGCTGGACCTAGTTCCATTATTTATTATTTCGCGGAATATCATGTAGCCGGCGCTTACGCATGACACAGTTCCATTCTTTATTATTCTGTTGGAATAACCTGTCTGTGCGGTCTATCGCATGCATGGTGATTTCTTCTGTTATTCCATTCTTTATTATTATATTGGAATAACTTGTTTATGTGGATTATCACATGTATGGTGAATGATCCTTTGTATTCATTCCTTATTAAATTGTGGAAATGATATGTCTAAGTGGATTACCGCGTGGCGGACGAAAATCCATTTGCAGTTTCATATATTCTCTTATACTTAGTTGGTTAAAGCTTTGACTTCTATACTCCATGAAATTAGTGGAATATCCTTAATATTTGCGCTTCATCCAATATCTTTTAATGGAAATATTCTTCTGAGCATTCTTGAATTTTTACTCCACAAAGCAGTATCATGTTGACAATTTGGACGTTATTGGTTCCTGGATAAATTAATGCTTGAACTTGTTTTATTGAATTATTATGTCATTGTCATCATCCTCATGTTTATATTATGTTGAAAGTCATCTATGGCCTGTAGTGCATAGATGAACTTGGTATGATTATGACCAGGGATTATTCGGTATAATCATGACCGTAATGTTACAAATGATGTGGAAAAAGTCCTCATTGGCCCGTAGTGCATTGATGGACAGTTTTTGGTATGATTATGGCTATGGATTCTCTTTGGCCAAGGGTGCAAAGATGAATTATTTTATGGCATGATCAGGACCGTTGATGAAAGCATGATTATCTTTAGCCCGTAGTGCATGGATAATTCGTGGTCGTGATACTAAAGAATATCCTTGGCATGTAGTGCAGGGATGATTTGATGATGTGGATTATTTATTAAGCTGAGTTTCAGCGATAAAAGTGATGAAAAAATCTTTTAAATCATAGATGATAGTAGATTTTATTCTCTACTTTACTCTTCCAATGGTTTGCTTGTTCCGCTGCCGTTAAACTTGATGTTTGTTATATTGTATCAGTTTAACACTGCTGAAGGCTAACGATAATTTATTCTGCATTATCTTAGTCATAATATTTCTTATTGGGCTAGTTGAGCTCACCCTTTTTGTTTTCATTGTTCTCTTCAGGAAATGAGAACGTAGCAGGGACTAGTCGGGGAATGGAGTGAAGGTCCAGATGATAGCATTAGTAGTCCTCACTATTCTATGAAATAGTGTGATAATAAATGTAATAAGATTGAATTTGAGTGTGGATATTGTCTAGATGACAATATTCGTGTTAAAACTCTTAGATTATATTTTGTCGTATTTTGAGTTTGAATACTGTCTAGAAGACAATATTTGTATTAAAACTCACAGCTCAAGTTGTATAATTAAGTTTGTATTTGAATTCTGTACCATGTATTTGGCGACTCAAGATGGGTGATGTATACCTATTTTGGGGGCATCACATCTTCTGTGTATCGACTATGTAGGCTAAGTATCCTACACATCCTTGTCTCAACAACTTCTTGGCTTGCATCACTATCAGACAACTTGTTTGTCGAGGTGACTTCTTCGCCAAAGAAACACAACCTTCGATTTGAGTCATATGGTTAACACACACTTCCTTTGGCAATCAATTCTTTGCTGTAATTGAATAACCAATCTATTCCCAAAGATAACATCAAACTCACCAAGTCTAATGGGTATCAAATCTACCATCATCTCGTGACCCTTTATAACCACTCTACAATTCCTATATACAAATCTAACAGGAACCACTTCCCTATTTGCAATCTCTATGCTTAAGAGAAATTCTAATTCTTCCTGAGGCAAATCTAAGTTCTGAGAAAATTCATCGGATATAAAAGAACAAGTAGCACCCAAATCAAATAGTACATAAGTATTAATACCATTAATCGGAATGATACCTGACACCACATCCTTAGACTATACAGCATCCTGCACGGTCATATTAAAAGTCCTCACAGTAGGTCGGCTTGACTGTGCTGGTCCAATGATAGTCAATGCACCACCACCATTGTTGTTTCCTTTTCCACCATTTGCACTTCCTGCTGGCTTTTTAAGGCAATCACGAGCCATGTGATCTTTTGAACCGCAGGTAAAGCATGCTCCTTTCTTCGGACTAAAATAGTTTGGTGCAATGTGTCCCTCCTGACCACAGTTGAAACACACCCTCTTTCCCTTCAAACTTACCCCATTATGGTTCTTCCCACACGTCGCGCAAGCTTCAAACTTTTTCTTCTGTTGATTTCCCTGCTGTCCTCCCGCAGTCGAATTCTCGCTCCACTTCCTCTTCTAACTGTTACCTCCAACGTTACTTCCACCAGCCTTATTCTCATTCTCATTCTTCTTCTTCTTCTGTTCTTGATTGTACTTGGTTAAGGCATCGCTTCCACCTTCTGCGATAATTGCCTTCTCCAGTACAACCGCAAATGTATTCAACTAGAACATTGAAACCTTGCTATACATCTAGGGTTTCAATCCTTGTTCGAACCTTCTCGCTTTGCGTTCATCTGTATTGACTTGGTATGTGGCAAACCTTGCCAACTTATTAAACCTTGCAGCATATTATGGCATCGTCATCGTTCCTTACTTCAACTCCAGAAATTGCACTTCGAACTGATTCAGAAAAATCGCTGGAAAGTACATTTCGAAAAACATCTCCTTAAATCTATCCCACGCTATCACTCCTTGTCCCGCACGAGCCTTATTTTCATGCCACCAGTAGCTAACTTCAGACTTTAGCATGAACGTTGCGAACGCAGTCTTCTAGTCATCGTTTACTCTAGCAACGTCGAACACCTTCTCCATTTCCATAATCCAGGTTTGAGCTTCATCTGGATTCATAGACCCTTGAAACTCTGGTGGTCCAACCGCTTTGAATTCCTTAAAGTTCGTGACTTGGGCTTGCGGTTGATTCGCAAGTGCACCCGTCAACAGAGTTACCAACTGCTGAACCGGATTAGCGTTGTCCTCGTTGTTATTATTAGTAGACCCCTCATGAGGTGCTTGTTGACGTGGTTGTCTTCTTCTAGGAGGCATCTTCTGTTAAGATATACGCTTATTAGTTCATTACTCAACTTCTTGGGTATTTAAAGTTTAATTTAAACATTCCAAGATTAAAGCTATAACACATAACATTTCAAATAAACTTTGATATTTTATTCATTCATATTGTTTTAGAATATACTGAAGATAACATAACCGCTATAAACATTCATTTTCTTGAACTAGACAAGTTTCAGGATTACATACTCATACTATCCCTTTATTCATCTCAAAATAAGGGATTCACAGTTTATTTATTCACATAATTACTCACACATTATTATTATCACTCTTATTCTATTTAGGCATATTAAGACGTCGTAAGGCTTCTCGAGATCGGTCACATGCACATCCTCCTGGATCAACTATTCCTACACAACATGTAAATCCCGGGGTTCATCATCTCTAAGTATCTGTGGTATCGCTTCCCTAGCTGGACTGGATCCTCCTTTGTTTGACATCCTGACAACAAAATATTTTAAGTTTTACTAAACATTTTTCTTTACTCGCAAGCACATAAATTATTAACACATAGCACATAATGTATTTTATTGTTTAGCTTCAATGGATACCTTAATCCATTCCTTAAAACTCAATAAGAGTTGAACACCTCTATGTTTTCTATTTCCTTAAAGGTTACTTCCTAAGGTTTCCCCACCTAAGGTTCATAACTTATGGCTCTAATACAAACCTGTAACTCCCCCAAATCCAGGTACTCCATTCCCACAGGATTTGGTGCTCACTTATCAAAACTATTACATCTAACTACCCATTATAAAGGATAAAGTCATAATTAAAAATAACTAAAACAATAATGTTTCCCATTAAAGGGTTATATCATCTCAAATTAATACCAGGTAATCTAACCTTAAATTTATTACATCAGTTTGCGGAATACATCATAAATAAAACAAGTCTTGAAACGTAAAATATTTAAATAATTTCTCATAAGTCTTCAGCACTTGGACAATTTGCCCTTTCCTTTGCTAGTATATGGCTCATCAACTTTCTCCACTTTAGCTGCAGTATTAATTGCAAGAGTGAGCAAACAAATGCTCACTGATATAGAAAGTAGTAATGACAACAACATGAGAATGAACAACGAATGTTGAATAATAATGAACTTGATCTACGAATCAAAAATAGAAAACAAGTTCGAACTTTAATATTTGAGGGTCTTAAGACCATGAACTATGTCCCCGGTACTTAGGTATTACTACCAAACCTTAACAGTCATTTAGACTATACAGACCCTTCTTAACGTACTTAGGGGGATCAGCCCTTTATACCATGTATTGTGCACAAACATCTAAATCTTACACTTACAAAATCCCCTATGTTAGGGTTGTTCGTCTCAGTTTGAATTTAGAATTTCCGCACTAAAGAAAGTTTAGTTTGGAACTAGCTTATCAGTGTTTCTAGAATTTTAAAACACTATTCAGTTATAGATGAATTTAGTCAATAAGAGTTTTCTTACTAATTGAAGGTCTAATACAAGAATGTATAACTGAACAAGGCTGTCAAAGTCAAAGATCGAATATCAACAATATATAATTGAATAAACATGATATACATGCAAAATGCTATAACCAAAAGAGTTAGAACAAACTCATTTGAAGCGATGTATTAGAACAACATTTGCTTTGAATAATAATATCAAGGTTTAGAAAAGTAAAACTCGCTTAAGGTAATGAATTAAGTTACAAGTGCTTATTCAATCATAGATAAGGATAAAATCAATAGTCTTGCTCAATAGAATTTAGAAACTTGCATTCATTAACAAAAGAATGAAGTTAGAAAGCTTGCTCAAAATAAAGAGTTAAGGTTTAGAAACTTGCCTTGTTTGTAAGCTATACAAATGTAAAATAATCTCCAATTACCCTACATATATCATTGAAATCGCAACAACAATTAGTTAGATGAATATTAGCACCATGGGTTTTAACCCATCATTTAGGTCATAATACTAACCTAACATCTAACCATGTTGGTTAACATCCTTAACGCCTCTGAAATCTCATTACGATCCCACATAACTTAATTGTTCATCTCTAACTTTTGAGAACATCACATTTGGTTTAATTTTATGACTTATTTAAATAATTACTTAAAATCTTCACACTTTGAATTACAACACCTTACAATCTGTTATTATAGTCCATATTATGTTTTAATATCATTAACATGCTTGCTTAGCTAACATAAGTCCATTACACATGACTTGAAAATAAAGGACTTCTTTGTCTTAGACCAGGTGTGGTGCAAGCAATTGGCTTATACTTAAGCTCGGGACCGGGAATGCGGTGTCTTTGGTGCTCGTCTGTAGAAACCTAGTGGTGTTGATTCTTGGCTGCTTCTCGATCGTGGTACTGTGGCCTAGTGATTCTTGCAAGTACATGTATGTAAAACCGCACAACTCTATGCACCAGCCTCCCAAATCCTTCCAATAACCACAAATTTACATGAAACTTAACAACTAAACCTTGTAATAGCATGGATATACATGTTATCCATCATTCTATGTACAAAAACATTACATAAACATAAATTTAAAGAATCAAAACCCCCAATATCCAAATTTCTTCAATTTTGACACTTTTAGCGAATTCGATCACCATGAATTTGTTTCTCAATCAATTGACATGATTCCAACTACGCCGCTTTCGTTTCTTAACATACTAACATATTCTAACATCAAATAACAGATTATAACACATATTGAAGATGTAATTTTGTACTTTTTAAAGCCATTTTCAAAGAAAAACACTGTTACTTATTTTTCTCCTTATAAACCCAAATTTCATGTATTTGAACACCAATATAGACTTATAGAGGATAACTAACAGATTTAGCAAGAGAATACATACATATAAACAACATCTTCTGCAACAATTCAACCAAAACCCAATTTCCAATGAAAAAGAAAATTACAAAAAACCAAATATTAGAATTAGGGGTAAATTACCTTGATTGAATGCTAGCAAAAGATAGTGTTAGGGCTTAGAAATTCTCCTTCTTCCCCTTGATAATCTCAGAAACTCAAAATCACAAGATTTTCTCTCTTGCTTCCAAGCTCTCTCTTTAAACCCTTTGCTATTTTCTCCTTAGCGAAATACGTGAATAAGAAAACTGAACGCTAGCCTTAGGAAATATTATGCGTAAAACATAAACTGACTCCCACTAACCTACGTTCTCTTTCAGTTAAAGAAAACAAAAGACGTTAGTTAGAATAAGCCAAAGGCCACAAGGCCTTGTTTGGCTAACCAAAGATTCCCCCAAAATAGATTATTTTTATATTATTTATATTATATAGTTACTTTGTGTCACACTCTAGTTAATTAAATAACTTTAGCATAGTTAATTTAAATAATGTGTAATAATAATAAAAACCTTATTATCATTATACTTATAATTAATAAATAATTATATATCTAATTTAATTAATAAATTAGAAACATCACTTTATTTAATTTATTTATTTCCTTTAAATTAAACAATTCATTTAATTTAATTATTTTCTTAAATATTAAGCAATTGATTTAATTTAATTATTTCCTTAAATTAAATCCTTTCGATAAAATTATCATTACTCAACTTAATTAACACTAATCAATTTAGTTACTAAATAACTCACCATAATTCATCAATTATTTATTTTCTCAATAAATAAATTATTTAAAATATTTATTTAATTCAATAAATATTTAAATTAAATTACAAATTTCTCGATCGTTACAACCCCTGCTTCTTCAACAAACCATTTTTCAATATCAGAAATTCTTATTCTGTAGTATTGTGAGTATTTTTCTTGAGTATAAGAATACTTTGAGTGTAGTTTTCTGCAAGATTTTCTCAGAAAAATACCTGATATTCCAGTCAAAACCAGTTTCTACTAAGGTAAATGATATTATTTTATTGCAATACTCGTGAGAAATATTATTTTCTTTCATACTCCATATTATGTAAGCGATATTATTTCATCTCGTGTTCCTAAATTTGAACTTACTATGGTAAGTATTGCTTCTATAATTCCTGAAATGATTAGAAATTTTGCTTCATCTAATATCATTTCATAGGAATATTGGTCTAAACTTTTTATCAAATTTGGAACTTTTCATGACTGGGTACTGTCCACGGGTATTGTTCACAAGTACTGTTCACAGGTACTATTCACGGGTACTGTTCACGGGTACTGTTCATAAAAGAAAAAAATATATTTTTTTCTCCCTCTAAGTTATCTGTTGTGACCCATATTCTTGAAATTGAATCCATTTTTTGATCTTCATTCTTGAATTTTATCCCACTATGGTTTATTATTGAGTGTTTTTGAACATGGATAAACCGAAGTACGAATCCCTAGTCTTTGTCCTTTTATCTCACTGGATTCGTTCTTTAAAATATTTTTCATCATCCTCAGTCCTTAATGGTGATACTTGATGAATATCTTTAGCTTTGTAGTGTAAAAGATGAGTGATTATCAAATGAATATCTTTGGCCCGTAGTGCAAAGATGAGCAGTGTTGACATGAACATGAATATTAATTTGGTGATACAAATGATTATCTTTGGCCCGTAGTGCAAAGATGAATATTTGATTCAAGATGTATGTTGATTGGTGTTACAGGGATAAAATATTGATGATGAACTTTTAAATTCATAGATGATAGTAGATTTCATTCTCTACTAAACTCTTCTAATGAATTGTTATTTTCGCTGCGAATATTGATCTAAAACTTGTTGTCCATTTTATTTTATCTAATTTGTTGAAGGCTAACGATAATTTGTTGTTCATTATGTAAGACCCTGAATTTTATGAAATGAAAGTATTCAATTTTCTTATAATTATTATTTTATTTTGTAAATGGTTAAATTGATAAAAGGTTAAAGTTAAGGGTGATATGTGAAAATTTTGCAAAGTATGCAAGTTGTTATAAAATATTCGTTTGGTCGGGGAATATTCTTTTTATTGGGGAATATCCGTATGACGGCACAATCATTTGTGGACCCCACAATGGAAGTATTGTCGTAGTAAGAAAATGACAGAATTATCTTTTTATAAAAATAGCGGTGAAAGTGTTACCATTAAAACTGTTGAACTACCTAGTAGTAAAAGTACAGTAATATGCGTGGTTGCATAGTAGCACACGGTATTGATTATTGATGCTTACGTAAGATGTTACTCAGTTATACTCAATTATTGCTACAGTAATTACTACATCATATCTCTCATATTATTGATTCAATTATTGTCACAGTATCATTTGTATAATATGTTATATTATTAAATCAATAATTGAGACGACAAAGGTATTCGTATTATTATTTACAAAATTGACAATGTCTAGAAGTTCTGTCAAGGAGAGGTTTGGTCACTTAATTGCGCGCCAATAAGGAAAAATCCTTGTCGGAAAGCCCCCTCTTTCCTGGGAACGACCTGGTTGTTAAATATTGTGAGTTATAATATTAATGATGAATAAGTTCGTGTTGATTAAAGATGAAATTGATAGTTCCATTGTGTGGGAATTATTAGTGTTAGTGGAAATTGACATTTATTTTGATAATAATTGATGTCTAGAGGTTATATTGACCAATTGGGTAATTCACCGGATAAATGAGCAATTAATTGCTATTAATTCACATGTTTATAACTATGTGTTCACATGTGTGTACTATTGATTCACATGATTTATTATTAGGGGAGTTGGTGCAAGTTTGATAATATACTTGCATGACTAAGTTAAAAATGGAGGTATAGATGAAGGTACTATACTATAATTAATTTTTTTCATATGTTTAGAACTATTGAGTTACATGATTTACTATTATGGGAGGTGGTGCAAGTTTGATAATACTTGCATGACTAAATTAAAAATGAAGGAAAAGATGAAGGTATTATACTGTAATATTTCGAGCCCCAAAATGTGCAATTATGGAAACTATATTTTTTTATAAATAGAAGATCATTCCTTAATAATTTTTCACCAATTCACTAAAGCTATAGAGCAATTATTATAGAGAGAAATTATAGAGAGAAAGAAGAAGAGAAGTCTGCTACCTCATTATTCCAGTATTCAGTTTTCTTCTAAGGTAAGGGATATTATTATTATATTAAGGGGTATTATTTCTTTCGTATTCATGAAGAGAGTTATTTTCTTTCAATACTCGTAAGGGTTGTTATTCCATTCTTTATTATTCTATTGGAATAACCTGTCTACGCAGACTACCACATGCATGGTGAATTCTTCTGTTATTCCATTCTTTATTATTCTGTTGGAATAACCTGTCTGTGCGGACTATCGCATGCCTGGTGAATTCTTCTGTTATTCCATTCTTTATTATTTCATTGGAATAACTCGTCTGCAAGTGAAACTGGGATGCCCGTGAATTCTTTTGTTATTCCATTCTTTATTATTACATTGGAATAATAAGTCATCGTAAGTGACTACCACATGCCCGGTGAATTCTTCGTTATTCCATTATTTATTATTACGTTGAATAACCTATCTACGGACTCACTGCATGAATGGTGAATTCTTCTGTTATTCTATTCTTTATTATTCTGTTGGAATAACCTATCTACGCGAACTACCGCATGCATGGTGAATGACCCTTCGTATTCATTCTTTATTAAATTGTGGAAATGATCTGTCTACGTGGATTACCGCATGACGGGTGAAAATCCATTTGCAGTTTCGTAATTTTTCTAACCCTCAAAAATTCTAGAAAAATTGGAAATGATAGTTTGTTGAGTTTTCTAGATTTTGTCCAAAAATGGCGATTTTTGGATGTATAGATTAGGAGTTATGAATTTTATGGAAAAAGACTATTTTAAAACTAAACCCTTATAACTCCTTATGATTAACTCCAAAATTTGTGAAATATTTATTGAGAGTACATGTATATAACAGGAGTATACCTTGTAAAATAGTAGATGAATTTTAAAAAGTACAGTTTATGATAAATGTCTAAATATTCGACAGTTTTGGCCATATGAAAAATAGTAGATGAATTTTAAAAATTCCGAGAAAAATATATGTTCAATATGGAACTATATTCTGCTAAATCCCAGAAAAGAAAACTTTTTGGGACTGATTTGTTATTTTTCATGAAAATGGTTTAGTTACGAACATATGAATTAATTATGTTATGTGAAGTTGAAAAATTGGTAAATAGGATTTTATGGCTTAGAAGTCCTATATAAGGTATATGCATATTTTTGATGAGAGATTTGATCATTGGTGATGAAATCTTATGAGTATAACATTTTTGAATGATTAAATGCATTATTTGGTAAAGTGTAAACAATTAAAATAAATTGTTTATAAGTTTAAGAAATGATTAAAATATTGTTATAATATTAATGATATTAGATTATGAGATTATTTAGTGATTGATAACATTGGGAAATTCTTGAACTCTTGATAAATTATATTATAAATGTTTAATAATTATCCTTTATCTCATTTGATTGATTCTTTATATCATTGTCATGATCCTCATTCTTATATTGTGTTGAAAATCATCTTTGGCCCGTAGTGCATAGATGAACTGTTGGTTATTGATTTTATAGTTGTATGTCTTTGGTCTGTAGGGTAAAAATGAGATGTTGTTGAATATCTTTGGCCTGTTGTGCAAAGATGATATGTTGTTTGATAGTTTTGGCCCGTAGTGCGAAAGATGGATAGGTGTATGACATGATCATGACCACTGGTGATACTAACGAATATCATTGGTCGTAGTGCAGGGATAATTCGATGATGTGATTGGCAAGATCATGACCATTAGTTAATAGTTGAATGTCTTTGGCCGTAGTGCACTGACAGCCAATTGATTGGTATGATCATGACCATTGGTTTTATAGTTGAATATCTTTGGCCAGTAGTGCAAAGATAAACAACTGATTGGTATGATCATTGTTATTACATTTGAATATCTTTAGCCTTTGGGGTAAGGAGATTGAGTAAATATTCTATTAAGCCTTTGTGGCAAGGAGAACTTGTTGATTCACATTATTATAAACATAAATTATGAATTTAACTAACATCTTTGGTGGTTCAGGTGAAGACATGTGATGAAAGTTCTATTTGTCTTGGGTATAATAAAGAACTGTTGATGGGTATTACAGGGATAAAATTGATGATAAACTTTTAAATCATAGAAGATAGTAGATATCATGCTCTACTTGATTCTTCTAATGGACTGCTTGTTCCGCTGCAGTTAAACTTGTTGTCTATTATATTTTTTCAGTTGTTATACTGTTGAAGGCTAAGGATAATTTATTCTGCATTATCTTAGTCATAATATTTCTTACTGGGCTAGTTAAGCCCCACCCTTTTCTTTCACAGTTCTCTTCAGGAAATGAGAATATAACTGGGACAAGTCGGGGAATGGAGTGACGGTCCGAGATGGTGGCTATAGTATTCCTCACTATTTTTATAAAATAGTGTGATAATAATTGTAATGAGGACTCCATTTGAGAGTGGATATTGTCTAGAAGGCAATATTCGTGTTTAAACTCTCAACTATGTTTTGTCGTATTTTGCACGACAATTGTATAATTAAGTTTGTATTTGATTTCTGTAGTGTGTATTTGGCGACCCAAGATAGGTGATGTATACCTGTTTTGTGGGCACACACATTATCTTAGTCATAATATTCTTTACTGGGCTAGTTGAGCTCACCCTTATTCTTTTTTGTTCCATTTTTCTTCTTAGGAAATGATAATATAGCTGGGAGTAGTCGGGGTATGGAGTGATGTTCTATGGTAGTTGTTATAGTAGTCTTCACTATTTGTAAAATAGTGTATCAATAATTGTAATGAGGACTTATTTGAGTGTGGATATTGTCTAGAGGACAATATTTGTATTTAAACTCACAGCATGTGTGTTGTAGTATTTTGCACTACAATTGTATTAATAAAGTTGTAGTTGTTTCTGTACCATGTATTTGGTGACTCAAAATGGGTGATGTATACCTATTTTGAGGGTGTCACAGTTGGTATCAGAGCTTAGGGATATGGTCTCTGGCAGAGATCGGGGAATAGAACTAGGAGGGGAGAGACGAGTAAATCCTTCACTAGTATGTCCTACCTAAGCTTATTTGTTGGTCGGTTATAACATAGGGATATTATGTGATATGTTAATTTGTTTTTATTAACCCTTGTTTTATGGTAGTATTTAAGAATGGCAGCTGAGAACGTTAACAATGGAGCATTTGAGACCGTGGAAACACTTTTAATCACAAACCAGGAGAACGTGCAATAGGAAGGCAATATTTCTCCTGTAAATTACACCACCGAAAAAACGATGAATGATGGGATATTTAGAAGCTTTTTGCAGTACATGAAAAATTAGACGAGGGAGACTCGTGAACAAAATACGGGTGGAAATGATAGCAACGGACGGTTTGTCTCAGCCAAGCAGTTCAAAGAGTTGGGACCACCAGAATTCTGGGGAAAGCCGGATCCGATCAAGGCGGAAACGTGGGTCAAGCAAATTACCAAGATATTTGATGTCTTGGGCTGCACGGAAGAATAGAAGGTTTCATTCGCCACCTTTATGTTCCGTGGTGAGGCAGATTTCTGGTGGGAATCTGTGAAGCATACCCAGCTAGCCGCACTCAATATGTCCTAGGAAACGTTTCAAAAACTATTTAATGACAAGTACTTTCCTGAAACTTTTCATCATATGAAGGAGGTAGAGTTTATTAGACTAGAACAAAACAACATGACGGTGTTCTAGTATAAGGCGTAGTTCGCGGAGTTATCCAGGTTTGCACCTCATTTGGTAGAGAATGAGGAACATATGACGCGGATGTTTTTGAGAGGTCTAAAACCCGAGATTCGGCAATATCTTATTTCTCACAATTTTCTCTATATTCAGATGTTGTCAACATGGCTCAATTATTAGAGTGAGATAATGAGTATGTTCAACCGAGGGACCACAACCAGGGTCATACAGGTGACAGCAGTCATCGGAGCGATGATAACCAGTGGGGAGGGAAAAACATGGACAAAAGCGGTAACCACTCTGGTGGTAATCGTGGCCATGATAATAGAAGATGTGAGTCAAGTGGAAATTTCAAAAAGAGGAGATTCAACAATGACGGAAAGACATCAACACTAACACCAACACCAACAACAAATTCCAGGGGAGGATAATGACCGCCAGTTAGATACTACAGATGCGGAGAGGAGGGACACATAAGTCCAAACTGTTCTTGGCCTTCCAAGGTACATTTCAGTTGTGGAAAAGACGGTCACATAGCCCGATTTTAACCGGTAGCGAAGTCAAGTCCAGCTGGGACTGCGGCACCAAAGGCGACTACAGACAAAACAAAGTCGGTGGTAAAAGGGAGAGCATTTGTCGTGACTGGCCAAAATGCGAGAAACCCAAACGAGGTGATCATGGGTAAGCTAATCTTAAACTCTTGCAAAGTTTATACCTTACTAGATACTGGTTCTACCAATTCTTTTATCCCTACTGCTTGTGCTCAACATTTGAACTTGACTCCAGAGAAATTGGACTTTGACTTATCTGTTGAGACTCCGTTAGGAGAAACATTCATTACATCCACTGTTTATAAATCTTGCTTGATCCAAGTTGGCACCAACACATTACCTGTTAATCTTATCTCTCTAAAGATACTTGTTTGATGTGATTTTAGGGATTGATTGGTAAACTATTCATCATGCCAAAATTGATTGTTTTCGTAAGGTTGTTAGTTTTCATATTCCTAACCAACCTGTTATGCGAATTCAAGTAACTAAACCACTAAAATCAATCATTGTCATATCAAGCCATAAAGCCATTCGTTTATTAAAAATCGGATGTCAAGCTTTCTTAGCCCATTGATGAGTGAGTTTTATACCCATGAATTGGATACATTCGGGCTTAATTTATTGTTGTTCTTAAGTCTTTTAGGATGTTTTTATGTGTATGTGTCTATTCATGCATGTTTTATGTTATTTTATAGGAATTGGGACAAAAGTTACATGGATCGATGTTTGGGGTGGCTAGATTCGCTTTTTGGCTTGCCATTTTACGAAGCCACTTCGGAGCCAATTTGACTATAGTTCCTGACATTATTTCGACAAACTTCAATAATGAAAGTTGTAGATCTACTTCTCCTCTTTCCGGAACATCTTGAATCATCAAAATCGAAGTTCGGACGAAGAAGTTATGGACATTTTCCCAAAGGACGTCGTAGCAAAAAATGTCAAATTTTGGGCGGCCTTGTATGCTTATAAGGAACTCTGCATCCAGTGCCCAATTAACAAGGCCTTTGGGAAGGGCTTGGTGATGGCCTGGACGCATTTTGGGCGAATTTTAACACCTTTTTGACTCCAAATTGGATTGGGTTTGTTCCTAAACTAACAATTGGACTTGTAACCTATAAATACATGATGTAAGGCATAAAATAAAGGGAGATTACATAGCTTAGCCTAGAGAAAACACTCCTTTAGATTAGAAAATAACCCTAATTCTTATTAGTTTTGGAGATTGAAGCAACTTGGAGACCATTGAAGATCAAGAGCAAGAGCAAGAGGGGAGCATCAGATTTGCTGACAACAGATTCCATTCTCTTCTCTCATCTTACTTTTATCTTTTGATGTCTATTCAGTTGTGGATTCTTGGTTTTAATTCATTAATTATGAACTAACTATTTTTGAGATTTCAATTGAACTTTTATGGCTATGAATTAGTTATTCATTATATTCTAATTATTTATGTTAAAGTGAGTTGTTTATCTTGTCTTGTGCTTATTGCTTAATTATTTGATCAGTAATTACTATGTTACTCTAGAAGGAATTGGAAGAGGAATTCTAGGGTTAGAACTGGGCATGATATCATGTGACTTAGTTATTTGCATGGTGAAAAATTAGGTTTGTGAATTGAATGGAAATATCTGTTCATCGCATGTAACACGTAAGGAATTGGGATTGGAAAGAGTTTAATTCAATTGTTTTGCATAGGAATATAGCAAGATTAATCTGGATTAAATAGAAGGCAATTGATCACTTGGAAAAGGACTTTTGGCATTTGAGAATTCATGTTAACAATTCAGTAGGCATAATAATTGGGATAATTGGATAATTGATTTATAATTCATAATTGGGGATATTGAAGTCTTAATCTTTATTTATTTGAATTCATTCGTTAAAATCTTAGTTTTAATTAGTTAATTTAGTTTTCTTAATTAGAAAAAACACGATTTGAGATTGTTTAAATAAAATTAGTTTGGTTAAGAATTAGTACTTGGTGATTTTTATTAAATAATTCCTCGTGGGAACGATACTCTACTTTCACTTTATTACTTGTTGGTAGTGTATACTTGAGCGTATTCATTGATTGCGAAATCGATCAACAAGTTTTTAGTATAGATTGTCGGGAATTAATTTAATAATTATTTACCAATATTAATTTCAATCAAATTAGTCTTAATTTAAATATTTTTATTTTATTTTAATTCTCTTTCTATATTTCTCTCTTTTCGGTACCATGGATGACTTTGTGTATCAATGGCCATACACTAACATGACTCAACCAAGGGGAGTGGAGATTGAAAGACTCGAGAAACTTTCTCGCATTGTCAAAGATAGATTGAGACACTTTCGAGGATGTTTGAAGCTTTTGAAGCTCAAATCGTCAAAGTATGGTGGTTACTTGTGATTATTGTCTTTGGAAATCATATGAGTCATCAATACACCATCGGGTTCGAGCCTAAGATAAAGATAGTGGTGATTACCCCAATAATTATGTCTATCCCAACAACTATCATCGAGGATTGGGGTATCACCCAGATTTTCATGGAGTAACAATCAAGATCAATTTTATGCTCCAAGTCCAACATACCCATAGGATTTCTTGTGTCCACCTCCACTACAACAGAAGAACATTCAAATTGGGAGGAAGCCTTGGAAAAATTTATTAAAGCTTCAAAAAAGGAATGAGGAACAAGACAAGAAAATGAATTAAGTCGATTTGAATTTGCAAAGCCAAGGGCGTTGATCAAGAATTTGGAAAATCAAGTGGAACAGGATAGCACACATGCGTTGAACAATCCGTCCTCAATACACTCGCCCTATGACATGGATTCCGGAGGCAGATGGTGAGCCCAGAGCCAAATCTACTGTTGGATGAGCCACGAGATGAAAAAGAGGAGACAAGTGGGGATAATGACAACAAGGTCGGTGAAGAACTAATTGTGAGAACCAATGATGATGAGCCAATGTTATTTATGCCTCAAGTGCCTTCTCCTCCACAGTTCAAGAGTCCCAGGTTAGATTTGCAAAACCTTGTCCGATTGGTAGTCATGTAAATTTCGGCAATACTCTCTGTGATGTAAAAGCAAGTACACCTTGAAACCATGGTGCGATGAGCTAGAGAAGATAGAAGAAGAAATTGTTGTGTCCGACAAGCCTCTACATGCCGTAATTTATTCGAGACATTAATGGAGAAACCACCTAGATCTTTGGACGTTCTTGAATGTGATCTTATCTCAAGAAAGCATTCTAGGTGACTTTAATACAATGGCTATTACAAATGGGAACCTACCAAAAGCTATATTATTTCCGATGGATGGAGGGTTCCTCAACTTTTCGTAGGGAATTGGATAGAGAATTGAAGAAGTCAGTTGAGACTATAAAACAAGCGCTTATTGGGAGGCAAGCCAAGTTTAATTTTTATTTTTAGTTTTATTAAGTTTTATATTAGTAGTTTTGAATTTGCATTTATTTAGGATTTAATAAAATTGCTTCTATCATGGTTTCTGAGTTATTCAAGTCAAATTCAAGTGTGGTGCCCAATTTGTTCCATGTGCTTAGCTTTATTCTCCAAACTTAGCAAGCAAATGAGGAAGATTGCTATATTTTCAGGGAAGTCATCTGCTTTAATTTTTTCTATTTCAGTCATTGAGGACAATGTCTAGTTTAAGTTTGGGGGCATTTTAGTGTCGTATTGCATATAGTTAGTTATTTACATTGTAGTTCGTTATGTTTTTGGGTTATTTACATTTAGTTGTTTCATTGGATTTTTTTTTTTTTTTTTTGTTTAAAAAAAAAAATTTTAAAAATCGCAAAAATAGTAGTTAGTTTACTATGTTTGTTGCAGTTAGTTTATATTTGCATGATTCCAACTATTAGATAGTAAAAGTCTATTTTTGGCCAATGATGAGACTGGAGTTAAGTAGATAAGTATAGTATTGAATATTCAGGCTTTGATGTGATTTCTTGTTATGAATTGAATCTTTTCCTGTTTAAAACTCTGGTATAATCAAGGTTATACGTTAATAATGACTATGTTAATTGATTAAGTTTAAATTGATACATAATGGATTTCTTAAGTATAATACTAGTGTGAAGGAATGAAAGACATGAATAGGCAGAGATGGCTAAATTTTGATAAAAACTTAAGTTTGGGGGGAAATTTTGGGGTATATAAGCTTTAAAAAAAAAAACATGTTTAGTCTTGTGGTGGGTTGAGGAGAAACACTCCCCATAAACACAAGCGTGAGATGGAGCGTAAAACGCACTCACCAACCATCTATAAAAAAAAAGATAAAAAGAAAACAAAAAATTTACCGTGGCTAGTTTTGTTTCGGGGCCTTTGTTACTTGAGAAGAAACGCCTGAAGGGGTATCTTAAAACCTAGCGCCTCACGATCTTATATGGTCCAGGAGTCGTTGGTCGAAAGCTCGCTAAGGGGTGACATTGTTAGCCTAATGGAATGAGACATCGTACGCTTATGGTTAAAAAAAAACAATAAAACGGGAAAAGAGCAAAAAGCCCCGTAATGAAAAGTAAAGCATAAGTATCCCATTGGACTCTTGAACTTGGTGGATGTTTGACTTTAGTTGGGATATAGCTTGTTCGTGAATTTTGTGAATTTGCACCGTATGATGCCTTCAAAGATATCTATTATGTCTTAAATTTGATTTTATATCGATTAACATTGTTGTGGAGCACACACACACTATATCGATGATCACGATCTAAGATTTGATGATTGATTGGGAAATTATCGATTTGTTTTAATATGATGTATTATCATATTTACTTGATTTCTCTAAGGTAGGTTGAATAGACTTGTTTCATCATTCTTTGTTGGATTCAGAGGCATATAGATTAGTTTCATTACATTGCATTGCATAACATTTTTGTGTTTTTGCTTGAGGACAAGCAAAGATTTAAGTTTGGGGGTATTTGATGAGTGAGTTTTATACCCATGAATTGGATACATTAGAGCTTAATTTATTGTTGTTCTTAAGTCTTTTAGGATGTTTTTATGTGTTTGTGTCTATTCATGCATGTTTTATGTTATTTTATAGGAATTGGGACAAAAGTTACATGGATCGATGTTTGGGGTGGCTAGATTCGCGTTTTTTGACTTGCCATTTACGGCAGCCACTTGAGCCAATTTGACTATAGCTCTGACATTATTTCGACAAACTTTAAGAATGAAAGTTGTAGATCTACTTCACCTCTTTCCGGAACATCTTGAATTATCAAAATCGGAGTTCGGACGAAGACGTTATGGCCATTTTCCCAAAGGACATCGGAGCAGAAAATGTCGAGATTTTTAATGGCACGGGCGCTTATAAGGCAAACTCTCACTCCGTGCCCGGTCATCAAGGGCTGGAGAAGGGCTTAGTGATATTTGGACACATTTTGGGCGAATTTTAACACCTTTTTGACTCCAAATTGGATTGGGTTTGTTCCTAAACTAAAAATTGGACTTGTAACCTATAAATACATGATGTAAGGCATAAAATAAAGGGAGATTACATAGCTTAGCCTAGAGAAAACACTCCTTTAGATTAGAAAATAACCCTAATTCTTATTAGTTTTGGAGATTGAAGCAACTTGGAGACCATTGAAGATCAAGAGCAAGAGCAAGAGGGGAGCATCGATTTTTGACGACAATGATTCTATTCTCTTCTCTCATCTTACTTTTATCTTTTGATGTCTATTCATTTGTGGATTCTTGGTTTTAATTCATTAATTATGAACTAACTATTTTTGAGATTTCAATTGAACTTTTATGGCTATGAATTAGATATTCATTATATTCTAATTATTTATGTTAAAGTGAGTTGTTTATCTTGTCTTGTGCTTATTGCTTAATTATTTGATCAAGAATTACTATGTTACTCTAGAAGGAATTGGAAGAGGAATTCTAGGGTTAGAAGCTGGGCATGATATCATGTGACTTAGTTATTTGCATGGTGAAAAATTAGGTTTGTGAATTGAATGAAAATCTCATTCACGCATGTAACACGTAAGGAATTGGGATTGGAAAGAGTTTAATTCAATTGTTTTGCATAGGAATATAGCAAGATTAATCTGGATTAAATAGAAGGCAATTGATCACTTGAAAAGGACTTTTGGCATTTGAGAATTCTGTTAACAATTGAAGAGGCATAATAATTGGGATAATTGGATAATTGATTTATAATTCATAATTGGGGATATTGAAGTCTTAATCTTTATTTATTTGAATTCATTCGTTAAAATCTTAGTTTTAATTAGTTAATTTAGTTTTCTTAATTAGAAAAAACACGATTTGAGATTGTTTAAATAAAATTAGTTTGGTTAAGAATTAGTACTTGGTGATTTTTATTAAATAATTCCTCGTGGGAACGATACTCTACTTTCACTTTATTACTTGTTGATCGTGTATACTTGCACGTATTTATTGATTGCGAAATCGATCAACACCCATGTTATGGATTTGAATAAAGACACGTCAGATTTGGATAATATTTCTGTTGTTAATGAATTTCCTGATGTATTTCCTGAAGAACTTCACGGTTCACCCCTTAACGTGAAGTTGAATTCTTTATTGACCTTGAACCTGATACAAAGCCCATTTCTAAAACCCCATATCGAATGGCTCCTATTGAACTTTAGGAGTTAAAGGTCCAACTACAAGAGTTGTTGGACATCAGTTTCATTCGTCCTAGTACATCTCCTTGGGGTGCTCCTATTTTATTCGTAAAGAAGAAAGACGGGAGTATGCAACTTTGTATTAACTACCAAGAATTGAACCATGTCACCGTCAAGAATAGGTATCCGCTACCTCACATTGGTGATCTGTTTGACCAGTTGCAAGGAGCACAATTCTTTTCAAAGATCGATCTTCGTTCTGGATATCATCAGCTGAAGATTAAAACTGAGGATATTCTGAAGACTACCTTCAGAACTCGGTACGTGCATTATGAATTCTTAGTCATGTCTTTTGGATTGACTAATGCTCTTGTTGCTTTCATGGTTATGATGGACCGTGTATTCAAGGAATATTTGGATCAGTTCGTTGTTGTCTTTATTGATGACATCCTCGTCTATTCCAAAAGCCGTGAAGATCGTGAGCACCATTTGAAGCTGGTACTGCAAAGGTTTCGTGACAACAAGTTATATGCCAAGCTGAAGAAATGCGAGTTCTGGCTTGAGGAAGTAGCATTCCTTGGGCACGTGGTGTCAAAACACGGAGTATCTGTTGACCCGATGAAGATAAAAGCAATACAAAGTTGGGAGCAACCGAAGTCGGTGACCGAAGTACGTAGCTTTCTGGGCTTAGCTGGTTATTATCGGAGATTCGTGGAAGGATTTTCTCGAATCGCTACCCCGTTAACTCAACTGACTCAGAAAGATACAAAATTCGTATGGAGTGAGGAATGCGAGAAGAGTTTCCAAGAGCTTAAGAGGAGACTCATTTCGGCATCTGTTCTGATAATACCATCTGGTTCGGATGGATTTGTTATCTACAGGGATGCTTCAGGCAAAGGGTTAGGATGTGTTCTCATGCAACATTGGAAAGTCATAGCCTATGCCTCACGACAACTCAAAAAATATGAGATGAATTATCCTACTCATGATTTGGAGTTGACAGCAGTCGTTTTTGCGTTAAAAATCTGGAGACACTACCTGTATGGGGAGAAAGTGGAGATTTATACAGATCATAAAAGCCTCAAATATTTTTTAACCCAAAAGGAACTCAACATGCGGTAACGACGTTGGCTCGAGCTGTTAAAATATTATGACCATACCATTCAATATCATCCTGGAAAAGCAAACGTGGTAGCTGACGAATTGAGTAGAAGATCGTATGCGGGTATGAGTGCGATATTGTTAACACAAAAATCCATTTTGTACGACTTACAAAGGATGGAGATAGAGTTAAAGACTCCAAGGACCCACGTGATGATGGCAAATATATGAGTATAACCGACTTTAATCGATAACGTTAAAGCTTCTCAAGCTACAGACCTGGAGCTGATGCATATTAAAAAGAAAGTGCAAGAAGGTGCTATTCCGGAAGCAAGAATCGATGAAGAAGGAATACTTCAAGTCAAATCTAGACTTTGCGTTCCTGTGAGGACCCGGGTAAGGGTTTGGTTTTAAGAAATTCCGAGGACAGAATTTTTTTAAGGAGGGAAGAATGTGACAACCCGGAAAATCGGATTGTCCAGAGTTTAAGTTTAAAGAATTAGTTATTAATAAAATAAATTTTTATTAATACTATTCTATGCTATATGTTTATTAATCATTCTATAGGCTAGAATGATTATTAATCGGGAGGATTCTGGCTATGAGCTAGACTGAACGAGTAAGAATTTTGAAGATGAAAATGAAAATTTTCCAGGAACAAAAATATTTATGGGGAAAAAGACGAAATAGGCACTATTCACCCGACAAAACCTAAGGGTTAGGGTTTGAATAACCTAAGCCGTTTCGAGAGTTCGGTATGTCGAAATGACATTCCGTCGAAAGATTTGAGGATAATATATCATGAAAAGTTAAGTGAGCCGATAAAAGTTTTTCTCGAAAAACGTGCAGAAATCGAATGAAATAAATATGACGAAAAGTATTGTTATGTACTTTTCACTCGTTTGTCTACGTTAGGGGAAAACGTGAAGGAAAACGCTTGACACCAAAAAGTGATTTTCAATTTTTCAGAAATCTGAAGAATACGTAAAAGTTAATCGGTAAAGGAAAGACGAAATATCAAAAAATACTTGGATTCCGAGAATCGCAGTTTTTAAAACTGTTGGACGAAACCTGAAAGACGGAAGCACGAAGCTTCCAAGGGAAGCTACGTAAGGAGATGGGGCGGCCACTTGGCCATCAAATAAGGGTGGTGGCCAAGTAAACTTGGTGGATAAGCCATGAATAGTAAGGAGGTGGGGTAAAATGACCAAAATACCCCTAAATATGTTTTTCTATATAAACAAGCCTTAAGCTCATTTGTTTGGTTTAAAATTTCAACCAAAACTTGAGAGATACAGAGAGAGAGATTTCGGATGGGAGAAAAAGAGGAAGAGGAATGAGGAAAAGCTAGCCCGAGTGCACGCTTTGTCCGACGGAAGGAGATTAAAGAAGAACGGTAATCCGAACCCTAGTTTCTTCTAATTTTCTTTAAGTTTAATATGTTCAAAAACATAACTTAATGAAGATAAGAGATAGATGAAGTTAAGAATGATTTTATATGGTTGAAATCATGAGAAAATGAAGAAATAAGAATTTGGAATTTAGTTTATAGATTTCTTAAGGAAGTGTAAGATTCGTAAGGATTTTGAGCGATCCGAATGAATCTTATGAATGAGTAGGTTAAATAAGTAAGGAATATTGTTCTATAACATCAAATTCCAAGAAAAAGTAAAATCATAATCCAAAATATCGATTAAAATTGAAGAACGAACGAAGAACACGCGAAGAACGCGAAGAACGTTGTTGAGGGACAAATTTAAAATCATCGTAGGATAATTGCTTTTGATGGACAAGTTTAAAACCATTGCGTATAAGTTAGTTTCTTATTGCTTGGTTAGGAACGTTTGAAATGTTCATGAAGAACGGATTAAAACTGAGCTATAACGAAGTTATGGCGAAAATTTCTTAAAAGAAGAACGAGAATTAGAAAGTTAGTAAATGAACCCGAACGTATAGGGTTTCATAAGAATGTAAGAGAACGTATAAAACGTGAGTCGTGGACTCAAAAATGAACGAGTTTCGAGTTCGGATGACCGAATTACGGACGAACGAACGAAGGACGTTAATTACGTAAAATAAACACAAGGCAAAGATTAAGCTAATTGAATTGCATGTTAACGGATTCAGAACGAAGTTCTGTCTAAGGTTAATTGAAGTACATAAGATAAGGAAGAAAATGGATTTGGAACGACCTCGTTCTGAGTTATAACGAATAAGATATAAGATTTCAAATTCAGCATCTCAAACGTGTAAAGCACTTAGAAAATTTTTCTAGGTTTCATGCTTGGCGCCGCAGCGCGAGTCGTGCCTTGGAGGCCGGTGCCACAGCACGAGCTCAGGCCGGATGATGGGATCGATGTTTGGAAGATGATGGGATCGTGACGTAAAGAATCCGAATGTGAAAATAGACCAGATTTTGGGGCGTTACAGGTTGGTATCAGAGCTGATAGGTTATAAATCTTAGGTATGAGTACCTAAGACTATAATCGTAGAGAGAAGGATAAGAAGATCACCACGTGATCATAGTAAATTGTAGTAACAGGTGAGCTGTTAAACGATGAATGATTTATAGCTAATGCTATAAATGAATGGTACTACGAAGTAGTACAGGAAGAAGAACTCAGATTGAGTTGTAAGGGATAACATACGAATTAAAGAAAATTCGTATTAAATAAAGAGAAAGTCAGAGGTTGTAAGATTTCAATTGAGGACTCATGTGATAGCTGAGTTGTATGAATCTTTGTATGGGCAGAGGTTTGTGCTTGGTGTAACAACCACTTATATTACAGTGATAATTATTGAAATTGGTCGCGCTATCAAGATGTATATGACGAGAAGGTGAATCTTTTCTAATGTATATACTTGGTAGGTAGAGAACGATATGATTAGGTGCGAGTTCTTGAAACTCATACTTATGGCAAGTTCGTGACTCATAATTATATGGTATGTTTTTGAACTTCTCAGCGAATGGACGTTTATGGTCTGTCTGGGATTGTTCTTAAACTCATATTATTGTGGAAAGTTCTTGAACTCATAATGTGTGGTAAGTTGATGGACTATACTAAGGTATAGGAATGTTTAGACTGAAATGAGTTATTTTCAGTAGACTTAGCATTGAGGGTGCTATAGAAGATTAAGTATTGTCACAAGTAAGACAATGAAGGAAGATGGAGGATAAGATATTCCAAGTCATCTAGCTATGCTAGATTTCAAAGTTTCTTGAATTCGTGCTGAAGTGGGCATTTTGGAAAATGAAAGAATTGGTTCAATTTTTGGAACCAATAGATTTTAAAAGAACTATTCTTGATATGTCTACGCTAGTTGATTCGGCTAGACAGAAATTGATTTAAAATATCAAAATGAATTTTATATCATCAGTGCATTTGATGCAAAGATGGTAAAAGGATGGAGTTATTAATGCAACTGAACCTAGTGTTGGAAGTGATCTTAGGATCAACAACCCGCTATGGAATGATGTATAATGACGAAGTCATAAACTGACGAAGTCCTCAACGTACTGTGAAAAGTGCGGTATCATGAAGTCATGAAATGTTTTGATGTATTGCAAAAGAATTTAAAGAATTGGTCGATCTCAAGTGAGTTGGCTAGACGAATGTTTCAAGTTGATGTCCAATTTATTGGTATGGTCTAAGCTACTTGATTTGGCTAAGACGAATGGTATGTCATGATTAAAAGAAAATCGAGCTTTCTTTAAAGAGCTATGCCAAACCAAATTGTTTTGGTGCGGAATCCAATGATTAAGTCTGAGGTGAACATACCCTGAAATGGGGTTATACGATAGGTTGATCACCTACGTATGGAAGAGGTAGTTTACCTTCTTTGTGATTCTAAACTTACTGTGTAAGAAAGGTTTACGGCAAAAGGTGGTTTAAACTAGTAAGAGTTCATGGTCGATTTGACCCCTCAACAAAAGTATAAAATGTTTTAAAGGAATCCTTATATTCCTAGTTATTCCTTTCACTTCATGATTCTTGATAAGTTTTGAAGGGTAGGGAATGAATGAAAGATAAGAACTTATTTGAAGAGAAGTTGAGAAGAAGGGTTATCTAAAATTTCGAGGACGAAATTCTTTGAAGAAGTGGAGAATGTGAGGACCCGGGTAAGGGTTTGGTTTTAAGAAATTCCGAAGATGGAATTTTTTTTAAGGAGGGAAGAATATGACAACCCGGAAAATTGGATGGTCCAGAATTTAAGATTTAAAGAATTAGTTATTAATAAAATGAATTTTTATTAATATTATTTTGTGGTATGTGTTTATTAATCGTTCTAGAGCCTAGGATGATTATTTATCGGGAGGATTTTGGCCACGAGCTAGACTGAACGAGTAAGAAGTTTCACGACGAAAATAAAAATTTTATGGGAAAAAAATATTTTCGGGGAAAAAGACGAAATAGGCACTATTTACCCAACAAAACCCTAACGGTTAGGGTTTGAATAACCTAAGCCTTTTCGAGAGTTCGGTATGTTGAAATGATATTCCGTCAAAAGATTTGACGATAATATATCGTGAAAAGTTAAGTAAGCTGATAAAAGTTTTTCTCGAAAAATGTGCATAAATCAGACGAAATAAAAATGACGAAAAGTATTGTTATGTACTTTTCACTCATTTAACTACGTTAGGGGAAAACGTGAAGAAAAACGCTTAACGTGGAAAAGTGTTTTTTTAGTTTTTCAGAGATCCTAAGAATATGTAAAAGTTAATCGGTAAAAGGAAAGACGAAATATCCAAAAATATTTAGATTTCGAGAATTGCAGTTTTCAAACTATTGGACGAATTCCGCAAGACGGAAGCACGAAGCTTCCAAGGGAAGCTTCTTTAATAGTAAGGAGGTCTATTGAAGAGGTGTGAATAGTATGGAGGTTGGGGAAAAATGACTAAAATACCCATAGCCTTTGTTTTCTATAAATAGGAAGCTAACTTCATTGTTTTGGGATTTTGAAAATCCTACACTTTGAGAGAGAGAGAGAGAGAGAGTTCGGATGGGGGAAGAGAAGGAAAAGAGAGGAAAAGCTTGCTCGTGAGCAAACTTTGTCCGACAGAAAGAGATTAAAGAAAAAAGGTAATCTGAAAACTTAACTTTTAGATAATTTTCTTTAAGTTTTTATGTTAAAAACATAACTTAATGAGAATAAGAAGTCAAAGATGTTAGAAATGATTTCATATGGTTAAAATCATGAGAAAAGAAGAAATAAGAAAGTAGAAATTTAGTTTATAAATTTCTTAAGGAAGTATTAGATTCGTAATGAATTTGAGCGATCCGAATGGATTATATGAATGTGTAGGTGAATTAAGTAAGGAATGGTGCTCTATAACATCAAATTCCAAGAAAAAGTAAAATCGTAATCAAAATATTGATTAAAAATGAAGAACGAACGAAGAACGCGAAGAATGTTGTTGATGGACAAATTTAAAACCATCGTAAGATAATTGTTGTTGATGGACAAGTTTAAAACCATCGCGTATAAGTTAGTTGCTAATTTCTTGTTTAGGAATGTTAGAAACGTTCATGAAGAACGGATTAAAACGGAGCTATAACGAAGTTATGGCGAAAATTTGTAAAAGATGAACGAGAAATATAAAGTATGTATATGAACCCGAACATGTAGGGTTTCATAAGAATGTAGGAGAATGTAGAAAACGTGAGTCGTGGACTCAAGAATGAACGAGTTACGAGTTCGGATGACCGAATTACGGACGAAAGAACGAAGAATGTTAAAAAAATAAAATGAACGAAGAGCGAAGATTAAGCCAATTGAATGGAATGTTAACGGATTCAGAATGAAGTTTTGTCCATGGGTAATCGAAGTACATAAGATAAGGAAGAGAATTGCTTTGGAATGATCTCGTTTTGAGTTATAACGAAAAAGTTATAGAATCGGGAAGTAAGCGTCTTAAGCAATTTCTAAGACTTAAAAAATTTCAAGGTTTTGTTCCGTGGCAAGCAGCCTTGATCAAATACAGGAGGTGACACTACAAACATGAGGCCACGGCCATCGACCATCTTTCGAGTTGAATTCATTGCAATGAATGCGAGAAATAGAGAAGATAGTGGGCGCCAAGAAGACCACCTCATCGGTTTGACATCTGCAGAGTGGCGATATGCGACATGAGAGGCGCCGTGGCGCCGATGCAGGGAAAATGCCAGTGATGAGCTTTTAAGTGCTCCATTACTGGGGGATCTGCAAGAAAGAAATATGAACATGTAGTTCAACTAATGTAACACTTAATCAAGTGTATTAAACCTTTAATGAAGGTTGAACGAAAAGATTACACGAAATTAAAAGACAAAGAATGTGAACGCAGGTTACGGAACCGATATCCGGGGACATTAGTCGCGATAAATGAACGTGGAGGATTGCTATGATTGTGATTCCTTAGACGTTGAGTGATGAGGGTAATGTATAACATTTTGATGTTATGACGTGGTAATGAGAGATGAATGTAAAGCATTTAGACGTTGTGAACGTAACGCTGTTGCGATGAATGATCGGTCTTATCATACAACGAACCGTATGGCTTTGACATTAAAAACGAATATTGAACATGGGCTTCAGGTGACTGTAATTATTGAAAGCGATTAAAACCTTAGTTAAAGGTTGAATGAAAGATTAAGAGAGGAACAACGTAAATGTTGAATACGTAAATAATTCTCGTGAATCGTATTCACGTCGAGCGAACGTTCTAAGTGTACATTAGTTGTATAACTTAGACGTTGACAAAGATAGTAAGTAAGATATGAATTATCACGAAAGCCATAGCGAACGGTAATAAGTTTAATGAAAGCCAAATGTGAGTTAGAGGAGAATGTTAGAATGAAATGTAAGCGTTGAACACTTGAACCGACGTAAAGGTTAAGTGTACGCGAATATTAAATAGGTAGAACCTACACCCCGTGTATGGTTTGATCATAGGATAATGAAGACCAATGATTAAACCTGTGAACGGTGAAGAAGCTGAATTAAAGACAAACACGTATAACGTAAAGAAGTTGAGTTAATGTTTATAAGTTGGAAGACGTTCTATGTTGAATGGACCGAACATTGTAAGATAAGAAAAAGGTAAAGTAAAATGCTTAATGCTATAAATGCGTAGAATGAATATGGAATGATCGTTCTGAGTATACAAAGGACTGTATGACTTGGACAATATGAATAAATCATGAGGTAAGGCATTTAGTTTCCAGAAAGCCATAAGGAATAAGAATTTGACTTAACGAACATTATAGTTTAATAGTTCGGATAAGTTAAGATAAGTTAGGTTGTAGTACAATCGTAACCTTTGATGGTTGACATATTGGAGTTGGGCTAAACAATTCCTTCAGAGAGCGAAGGTATATACAAAACTGGTAACCGATCTAACTCACAGTTGTGGGCAGTGTAGATGAGACGGGAACTTGTTTGTTAGTTGTTTGTGGGAAACCACTCAGAGTACCATATGGACTACTAGCAGAGACACGATGTGTACTGAGTCCTACGAGAGTTATAAGAAGAAGATAAGAATGTAAATCATGAAAGATGATGAACGTAATGAGTAAGACATCTCTGTATGTTATGAAGCCGTAAATCGATAGTAAAGGGAGTTGGTCGCGTAAACTTAGATTATAAGAACGCGAACCCTAAGAAGTAAAGTTAAGTAAACCAATGCGTAAAGTCAAGTATATGACTAATTGGTGTATGTGTTATTTTCTTATGTGCTACATAGGAATTGGAATGATCAGTTCAACGTAAACTATAAGCTGTAGCTATGCATAAGGCAAGTTTCCTAACTTCATTCATATTTTAAATGAATGCTAGTTTTTAAAACTTCTCAGATGTTGAACTTTAGAAGTTCTGTCTATGTGCAAATGTGTGATATTTGTACAAGGTGTTAGAATATATGAGGTCGTGTGCCACAATGTGAACACTTTGGTGTTTCTATGAGATGAACTATTTTGTGATTGTACTGTTCAATATGAGCATGTTCTGTTTATACATGAACAGTTATTGTTAAGTCTATGCTATTGATTCTAGCCAGACAGAATGTGTATAAAAGAGAGTAGAGAATGAAAGTATTTCAAAGTAAATGTGACTAATGTTTTAAAATAATAGGAATCGAGATTATTCCTATTATTCAAGCTACTTCATAACCTTTGTTCAGTTATTGAAGTCTTAAAAGAATGTTTAAATTCTTGAGGTTGTTTGTTCAACTGTTATGACTTACTGGGCAATTGAATGCTCACACTTGCTTAAAATAAAAATATTTTCAGCGAACGATGTTAGAAGAACTTCAGGATCCCATAGAGATCAAACTGATCGGTATCTAAAAGAAGTACCATTCATTATATGAATGAGCGTGAAGATCAAGCGAAGACTTGTAATATAGAATGATAGAATTAAACTATAGAATAGTTTAATGAATGATTATGTATCCTTGGTGGCAGATAAAAGTCACTTGTACAATATGTAAAGAATAATGTAATTATCATTATTTGTATTGGAAGAGGTTATAAGGTTTTAGAACCTGGGATTTAAGAATGTATGTTGTTATATTTAGCTATATAATGATGTATGTTTGGAAGAAGATGGGATCGTGACGTACGGAATCCGGATGTGAAAATAGACCGGATTTTAGGGCGTTACAATGGTAATGAAGGTGATCAGCCTTTCATACGTGATGAACACATGCATTATTTGCACAGAAAGATATTCAACAAATCGTAGACATGGTAATCAGCAATGATTAGCCATAAACATAATTGAAAGAACAACTCGAGGTCAAGTTTAGAGAAAACTTGCACAACAATTAGAAGTTCAAGGTTAGGAACTTACCTGTATCATAGACTACTGCTAGACAGTTTATATTGCTTTATCTGAAGACCTAATATTAGTAATATAGATCCCCACATTAGAATAATATCATCATAGTATAATATAGTTATATATATATATATATATATATAAATAACTTAGACATGTAATCTTATCTGTCCACAAACTACCAAAGACTCAGTATCAAGTCAAACTATTTCAGTCTGAGTTGAATCCGACACAATTCTAACATCCTGACGATCTAGTCGGATAATTCTCTAGCCTAATATTACTAAGACTCAGTCTAAACACGTAATAATTAGCTTATATAATGTTCTATTCAGTCAAAATATTTTTCAAAGACTCGTAATAATTTTTAAGTAATTATTACCATTTATCATAATTTTCAATCACTTATCTCGTATTTATATGATATAAATACCATAATATTCCTTTATCATTAATATTTATTTAAATATTAATTACTAATGAAATTCATGTCATAATATTATAAATTATTTATAATATTACAAAGTATTTTTAATACTTTAATTTCACATTTATATGATTTTTAAATAATTAAATCATTTATCCAATAATTGCCATTAACATTAAAATATTAATGTTTTTCATAACAAAATATCAAAATTTAAATTTTCTAACTCAAAATATTTTCTAACCCTTAAATCATTTTTATATGATTTTTAAGCATTAATTTTATTTTTCCATAATTTATTTAATATATTCATTAAATAAATCAATTACCATTAATATTAATTTATTAATGAAATTCATCACAAAATGTCAAAAGTTATTAAAAATAACTTAAAATATTTTCTAACACCAGTAATATATTTTTAAATGATTTTTCAAGTATTAAAATCATTTTTAAGTAATTTATTTAATATTATAATTAAATAAATTAAATACCATTAATATTCCAAAATACTAAATATTTATGAAATATATTCAAAATTATTAAAAACCCATTTTTAGGCTTTAAAATAATTTTTAGGATTTTATTATGTATTTTTAATAATTTAAAATTATTTTTTTCTATTTATTTAATAAAATAATTAATTTTTGAGAAATTAAGTGTCACTAAAGGGCCCTATAGCGACAGAACCGTTGCTATAGGTGTTCTTGAGCCTGCCTAGAAACTCATTGTCAGTTCGCAAGGTAGGAGATTTGACCATCATTAAATCTATGTTCTTGTTGCTTTCTGGGCTAGAATTCATGTTAAAGTTGTAATACTTATGTAATACTACAATAACATACCAAGTTCATGGCCACACAACATCATAACAGAAAGTTCTTGACCTTCAAAAATCATTTATCGAGACACTATTTTTAATTTCGGGTTTTCGTAATTGAAGAGCGATTAATGAGGTACCTATTTTGAGCCCTTGAATCCTTGATGTCCAGGCTATCTTAATGTGTTATAAAGGCTCATACATGTAGTGGAGATGTTAGGGTCCATTTCTATAACACCAGATCATCCTAACAACATCATAACAGAAAGATCAAGGCTGGTCAAAGAGTTGTCAGGAACTGTTCTTAACGAATTCTGGGTATTCCAGATTTCGTTCTAGGCAATTGGTCAACGCCGGTTTGACCACTCACAACTTTGATTATATGTAAGATCTGGGTGATCTATTAACATGATTATGTAGTCCTCATGTCAGAATACAACATCAAAACAACAACATGGCCAAACTAGCAAACAACTACAAGATCAGAGGCTTGCAAAAGCTTGTTAGAGCCATTTGGGCAATTCTGGATTTTCCAGAAACAATCTCCAATGGTCGGTCAACCATGTTTGACCACTTATATATTACAATCTAGACATTATCTGACCCTGTTTTCAGTTTCAGAACATAGTCCACATGACAAATAACAAGTCTATAACTTAAAACTAACCTAACACTTAACATAAACAGATCTAGAGACCCTGACATATGGCTGTCACACATGAAAATTAGGGTTCTTGGTCAGTTTGAAAAACTTAGTTTTTGGCTTCTAGATGTTATGGATCTATGATATAACATCATAGATCACTAAATAACATCCTCTAACACAACTCTAAACATCTAACAACAACATTTAACATTAAATACATAGATTTGCAAGGTTAGGGTTTTATACCTTTTCTAGCTTTGATTTTTTTGATTTCTGTCCTTGTGATCTGTTCTTGGAAGGATATGAACTGATCATGGTTTATCTTTTGGTCTCACTCTCTCTTAAAATTTTGAAAATATAGAGAGAGAAAGTCTTGGCAAGTGTGCTAAGTAAAGTAAGTGATTTTACTTACTTACATCTTATACACGTTGATTCATTGTATCTAAGGTTTGCAAGGTGTCCAAAACGATCAGATTTGGTAAGATATATAGCACATGGCAATATCAAAATGGATGAGTCACCAATGATTTGCCATATCTTTTGCTTAAATTTTAAGAAAAGGGTATTTTGGTCATTTTGCACCCACTAAGGGTATTTTGGTCTTTTCCCCAATAATTTCAAGGGCATTTTAGACATTTCCCATTTATCCCACAAATTATAACACTTAAGATTTTATTCTTAATATTTGAATTCCCAAATTAGGGTTTTAAATATCCGAATTAAGGTTTTGGATTCCCGAAACTAAAATTAGGGTTTTGGGACGTATCGTTAGGGTTTCTAAACAGTCGTTAGAGTTTTCTAACTTAAACATGACGTTTTAACCCAACTTTAGGGTTTACTAAAGTTATAACTTATCAAATCAATTCCTTGATCTTAAATCATAACTGTACACATAAAATCACTGATTAGGGTTTAATAACTCAACCTTAATGTTCTCATTATAATTTTTAGGGTTTGTCATTAATGCAACTCATCTGATCAACATTTGATCCTTATCCACAAACTATATACTTATATGACCGCATATACCGACTTGTATACACTTAGATACTTAACCCTGATAATTCTTCACAAGAATTTTAAATCCACCAAAATCTTATACCTCATTCCCAGACTATCACTTACAGTCTACCAAATCATTCAAGTCTTGTCCAAAAATTTTGAAATCCTTAAAATTCCTTCACAATAATGTCAAAACCATACACTTATTTTCAGTCTAGGTCTATCATATAACCTTTAATCCATCATTTTAGGATTTTATAAATTATCTAATTTCTCAGGTCATCACAGTAGGGTTTCATAAGGAAGTAAGATAACATAGAAAACTTGAGTTGTGGACTCAAGAATGAACGAGTTCTGAGTTCGAAATGACCGAATTATGGACGAAGAAACGAAGAACGTTAATAACGTAAAAATAAACGAAGGATGAAGATTAAACCAATCGAATAGTATGTTAACAGATTCAGAATGAAGTTCTGTCCAAGGGGGATTGAAGTACGTAAGATAAGGAAGAGAATAGCTTTGGAATAACCTCATTCTGAGTTATAACGAATAAGTTATGAGAACGGTAAGTAAGCGTCTCAAATTGGATTTAAAACTTAGAAAATTTTTCAAGAATTAGGGCTTGGCGCCGCAGCACCAAACTGAGGATTTGAACACTAGAAACTCGCATCGCAACGCAAGCACTAGCAAGGAGGGTGGCACCACAGTGGCCGCTTAGTAAGCAAATAAGCAAACAAGCGATGAAAGAGGCCGGTCTTGGCGCGAGGCAAGGCCAAGTAATGAGCTTTTAATTGCTCAAATCCTGGGGAAAGTGTAACAAAAGATAATGAACATATAGTTCATCGAATGTAACACTTAATCAAGTGAATTAAACCTTTAGTAAAGGTTGAACGGAAAGATTTATCGGGATTAAAAGACAAAGAATGTAAGTGCAAATTACGGAACCAATATTCGGGGACCATAGTTACGATAAACGAACGTGTGGGATTGCTATGATGGTGATTCCTTCGACGTTGAGTGACGAGGGTGATGTATAATAGTTCGATGTTATGTTACAGTAAGGAGAGATAAATGTAAAGACTATAGACTTTGTTAACGCAATACTGTTGCGATGAACGACCGGTCTTAGCATACATCGAACCATATGACTTCAACATTAAGAATGAGTAATGAACGTGGGGTTCATGTAATGGATAAAGAAAGTATTAAGTAAGATATGAATTATCAAGAAAGCTGTAATGAACAGTAATAAGATTAATGAAAGCCGAATGTGAATTGAATAAGGAAAGAATCTTGAGGTATGGCATTTAGTTGCCAGAAAGCCATAAGAAATATGAAATTGACTTAATGAACATTATACTTTAATGGTTCGGATAAGTTAAGATAAGTTTAGGTTGTGGTACAATCGTAACCTTTGATGGTTGACATATAGGAGTTGGGCTAAATAATTCTTTCAGAGAGTGAAGGTATATACGAAACTATCAACCGATCTAATTCATTGTGATGACAGTGTAGATTAGACGAGAACTTATTTGTTGGTTGTTTGTGGGAAACCACTCAGAGTACCATATGGACTACTAGCAGAGACACGATGTGTGCTGAGTCCTAGAAGAGTCTAAGAAAAAGATAAGAATGTAAATCATCAAAGATGATGAACGTATTGAGTAAAACATCTTCGTATGTCATGAAGCCATAAATCGGTAATGAAAGTTGTCGCATAAACTTAGGTTGCAAGAACACGAACCCTACGAAGTAAAGTTAAGTAAACCAATGCTTAAGTCAAGTATATGACTAATTGGTGTATGTGTTATTTCCTTATGTGTTTTGTAGGGATTGCAATGAGCAGTTCATAGTAAACTTTAAGTTGTAGCTGTGCGTAAGGAAAGTTTACTAACTTCATTCATATTTTAAATGTATGCTAGTTTCTTAAACTTCTCAGATGTTGAACTTGAGAAGTTCTATCTGTAAGACCCAATATTTTATGAAAAGAAAGTATTCAATTTTCTTATAATTATTATTTTATTTAGTAAAAGGTTAAATTGATAAAAGGATTAAGTTAAGGGTGATATGTGAAAATTTTTCAAAGTAAAACAAGTTGTTATAAAATATTCGTTTGGTCGGGGAATATTCTTTTTGTTGGGGAATATTCGTACGATGACACAATCATTGGTGGACCCCACAACAGAATTATTCTCGGAGTTAGAAAACGACAAAATTATTTTTTTATAAAAATAACGGCAAAATTTTTACCTTTAACTGTTGAAATACCCGGTAATAAAAATACAGTAATACGTGTGGTTGCATAGTAGCACACGGTATTGATTATTGATGCTTACGTAAGAAGTCACTCAGTTATACTCAATTATTGCTACAGTAATTACAGCATAGTATCTCACGTTATTTGATTCAATTATTGTCTATATTTTATATGTTATTAAATTAATAATTAAGACGATACAGTTATTCATATTATTAATTACAAAATTGACGATGTCTAGAAAGTTTTGTCGAGGAGAGGTTTGGTCACCTAATTGCGCGCCAATAGGTAGAAATTCTTATTGGAAAGCCCCCTCTTTCCTGAGAATGATCTGGTTGTTAAATATTATGAGTTATAATATTAATGATGAATAATTGTTGAAAGATTAAATATGTTTTGATTGAAGATAAAATGATTTGTGGTAATATTTATTCAATCTTTTATATAAATAAAAAGTCTGTTATGAGACGTTTGTGGTAAGTTTGGTTTATTCTATGGGGGCCCATATGTCATCATCTAAGAGTCACTTTCGCCAATAGTAATTTCCTTTACCAGGCGTCGAACCAATTGTCGTTTCACATTACAGGCGTCGAACCAATTGTCGTTTCAGATTACAGACATCGAACCAATTGTCGTTTTACATTACAGGCGTCGAACTAATTGTCGTTTCACATTATAGGCGTCGAACCAATTGTCGTTTCACATTACAGGCGTTGAATCAATTGTCGTTTCACATTATAGGCGTTGAACCAATTGTCGTTTCATATTACATGCATCAAACCACTTGTTGTTTCACATTACAGGCGTCAAACCACTTTTCTTTTCACGTAACTAGTCATCAAGCCGCTTGCCTTTTCACATTGCAAGGGCTAAGCTAGAAATCTTCTATAAATAGAAGCCTAGTTCTTCATTATTTTTTACCAATTCATTCAAGCTATAGAGAGAGAAAGTATATAGAGAATAAGAGAGAAAGAAGAAGAGTATTCTGTTACTACACTATTGCAGTATCCAATCTCCCACTAAGGTAAGGGGTATTATTTCTTCTTCCGTATTCATGAAGAGAGTTATTTCTTTCAATACTCGTAAGGGTTGTTATTCCATTCTTTATCATTCTGTTGGAATAACCTGTCTACGTGGACTAGCATGCATGGTGAAATCCTGTTGTTATTCCATTCTTTATTATTATATGGGAATAACCTGTCTATGCGGACTACCGCATGCCTGGTGAATAACCTTTCGTATTCATTTGGTATTAAATTATGGAAAGGATCTGTCTACGCGGACTACCGCATGACAGTTGAAAATACATTTGCAGTTTCGTATATTGTTCATTTCAGATTCCTAACTCTAAACTTACTATGATAAGTATTGCTTCTATAATTCCTGAAATGATCAAAAAAAATTTGATATTTGTGCTTCATCCAGTATCTTTTCATGGAAATATTATTCTGAGAAATCTTGATAAGTTTTAACCTTTTCATACCGAGTTACTATTTATGACAAAAATTGATTTCTTTTATGTCCACATCATTTTTGATACGATATTATTCTTGAATTTTACTCCACAAAGCAGTATCACGTTGACAATTTGAACTTTATTGAATTATTATATCATTGTCATCATCCTCATGTTTATATGGTTATGAAAGTCATCTTTGGCCCGTAGTGCATAGATGGACTGTTGATTGGTATGGTTATGACCAGGAATCATTCGGTATAATCATGAACTGTAATGTTACAAATTATGTGATAAAAGTCATCTAAGGCCCGTAGTGCATAGATGAACTATTGATTGGTATGGTTATGACCAGGAATCATTCGGTATAATCATGATCTGTAATATGACAAATGATGTGGTAAAAGTCCTCATTGGCTCGTAGTGCACTGATGGACAGTTGTTGAGATGAACATGACCAATTGTGATAATGATGAATATCATTGGCCCATTGTGCATGGATAATTCAGTGATGTGGATTATTTATTAAGCTAAGCCTCAGAGATAAAATTGATGATAAACCTTTTAAATCATAGAAAATAGTAGATATCATGCTCTACTTGACTCTTCTAATGGATTGCTTGTTCCGTTGTAGTTAAACTTGATTGTTATTATATTTATCAGTTTAACACTGTTGAAGGCTAACAATAATTTATTCTGCATTATCTTAGTCATAATATCTCTTACTGAGCTAGTTGAGCTCACCCTTTATTTTCATTGTTCTCTTTAGGAAATGAGAATATAGCTGGGACTAGTCGGGGAACGGAGTGACGGTCCATATGTTTGCATTAGTAGTCCTCACTATTCTACGAAATAGTGTGATAATAAATGTATTGAGGACTTATTTTGAGTTTAAATACTGTCTAGAAGACAATATTTGTATTAAAACTCATAGCTCATGTTGTATATTTAAGTTTATATTTGTATTCTGTACCATGTATTTGGTGACTCAAAATGGGTGATGTATACCTATTTTGGGTGCGTCACGCTGTCTATGTGTGAATGTGCGATATTTGTACAAGGTGGTAGAACGTATGAGGCCTTGTGCCATAATTTTAACACTTCGGTGTTTCTATGAGATGAACTATTTTGTAATTGAACTGTTCAATATGAGAATATTTTGTTTATATATGAACCGTTATTGTTAAGTCTGTGCTAATGATTCTAGCCAAACAGGATGTGTATGATAAAGAATAGAAGAATGAAAGTATTTCAAACTTAATGTGACTAATGTTTTAAAATAATAGGAATTGAGATTATTCTTATTATTCAAGATGCTTCATAACCTTTGTTCGGTTATCGAAGTTCTAAAGGAATGTTTGAATTCTTGAAGTTGTTTGTTCAACTGCTATGACTTGCTAAGCAATTAAATGCTCACACTTTCTCTAAATGAAAAACATTTTCAGCGTATGAGTAGAAGAACTTAAGGATCCCATAAAGATCAAGTTGATCGGTATCCAGAAGAAGTGCCATTCATTAGATGAATGAGCAAGAAGATGAAGCGAATACTTGTAATGTAGAATAGTTTAATTAAACTATAGACTAGGTTAATGAACTGTCATGTATCCTTGGTGGCGGATGAAAGTCACTCATTCCTTGATTAAAATCCAAAATTATGGTTTGGATTCTATATCTAATTTATCTTGCATAAATAACATTATTAAATAAGTTAAAAATAATTAACTTAACTAATCTAACATAAATTCATATAATAAAATAAAATAATTATTATAATAATTCTATAATCATTTCATCTATTATTTATATAATATATAGTTATATTTTCATGGAAAATAATTAATAAAAACATTTCTACTATAAAATTAATTATTATAAGAATATAATTTATAATGACCAATAATTCTAACATAAAAATTATTTGTAATAATTCATGTAATAAATATATTTTTATTTATCACATAAATACATATACACATTTTCTTGGCACATATTCCCCATATTTATTTTAATAAATAAAAAAAAATTATACGCAAAATTTCTGATTTATTTATATAGAAAATATCGGGTTGTTACATTCACCCTCCCTTTGATATGGAATCACTATTTTAAAACCTATACATACAAGGGTACATAGCATACACAATCATAACAAGTAGATCTCGACCAACTTTGATCGAACAGATCTTTAACTATTCACATAAAGCTTGTCTATCTGATTCAACGAAAATTTGATTTCTAAAAGAACTCAAATTCCTTCTTCAAAATTTCTTTATATAATAATTTACTATATATATGAAAATCATGTATATATAAAAAAAATAAAATTTATACGAATAATACCTGGAGTTTCATTACCAGCTGCCACCGTATCCTGGACCGTCATGTTGAAAACCCTCGCACTTGATTTTGTTGGCTTGCTTGATGACATTGGTCCTGTGATTGCTAAAGTCCCGCTACCTTTGCCAGTAGTCACACTTCCTGCCTCCATCCTTCTTTTCGGACAATCCTTCACTTTATGCTCCGTCGACCCGCATAGAAAACACCCACTATTCGTTCTTGGATTTGGGTAGTTGGGAGAGAAATGGCCTTCCTGCCCGCATTTGTAGCATACAAACTTCCCCTTCAAACATTCCCCAGAGTGGTTCTTTCCACAAGTCTTACACTGTACAACTGGCTTCTTAACACCTTCCTACTTGATCAGAACATTCCCAGAGTTATTTACCTTCCTCTTTCCATTTCCACTCCTGCTTCCACTATTAATTTCTACCTTCCCAGCTCCTTCGACCTTACGCTTGTTCCTTTTTTCCTTGTTATAGAGGCTCATGGCCTCACTCCCCTCCTCAACAATAATAGCTTTCTCCATGAATGCTGTAAATATAGGAATCTGTAACACCGCTACCTTGTTATAGAGCCAGGGTTTTATTCCCAGCTCAAACATTCTCGCTTTCCTAGCCTCCGTATCAACTTGATGCAGAGCGAACCTAGCCAACTCATTAAATTTAGCAGAGTACTCCGCAACAGTCATGTTCTCCTGCTTTAACTCTAAAAATTTCACCTCCATCCTAGCCTGCATACTAGATGAAAAATAATTTTCGAAAAACAAAGTCTTAAACCTATCCCAAGTAACTACACCTTCTCCTGCCCTCATCTGATTTGCTTCCCACCAAAAGTTCACCTCCCCCTTCATCATGTAGGTGGCAAAAGCGGTCTTTTGCCCCTCAAGTACCCTAGCTATCACAAACACCTTTTCAATCTCTTTAAACCAAGTTTGGGCTTCAACAGGGTCAGTTGTACCTCTAAATTTTGGCGGTCCTACAGCCTTAAAGTCTTTGAAGTTTGCCAGGCGATTATCCGGTTGGTTCCCTGCGGCTGGCATTCCTTGTTGCATAGCTTATGATACCATGTTTGCAAAGTGCTACATCGGGTCTTCTTGTTGTTGTCCCTCAGCGTTGTTGACATATTCTTCTGCCCTTTGGATTTGAGTTTGACGACTTGGCGGCATTATTTGGTTAAGTAAAACCATAACTTATTCTTTACATTCTAAATCTTATCATATAAGTTTAATATATTAAACTCATTTCACTACTCAAACTTAGATTCATATTCATTTAGCGAATATTTTTCATCGCATACCACATACTGCTTTAAACATCAGTTATCCCTTTGTGACTACAAAAGTCGGGATTTACAACCTTGATTAATACAAAAGTTGGGAACATTACATTACACAGACATACTTATCATATATATTACATTAAACATACTTACACAACAGAACCTATACTACCTATTTACTACACCTTTTTCTTGGACAACCTTTCGCTTGATGACCTTCCAATCCATAAATAAAACATACACTTGGTTTATAGTCGGGACAATACAGAGTGGTATGTCCCTCATAGCTGCAAAGATAACATATCTTTTTCCATTTCTTCTTATTGGATTTTCCAAAGTCATGGTCGTCAATCTTTCTTTTCCCCTTATTGCTCGGAGCTGTACACACTTTGTTGCTTGAGGCTCCTATCTGATCAATTTGGATTTTAAGCTTATCTTGTTCTTTCATTGTTTCTAGTAAAGCTTTTCGCAACTGACTATTTAATAGCTTTTCTATTTCCCACAGTTTTTTTAGAGAAGAAACCTTGTTCCTCAGATCCTGCACCTCTGTTGATGCTTGTTCAGCTTCAACTTTAGTGTCTGAATCACTATCTGTCAGTTCTACCATCTTCAGATCTGGTACTATGTTTTCTACAATAACCACCTCCTTAGAGTTATTTTAATCGTGAGCCACTATTTCAGCTATTGGCTTCGATATTAGCTCTGGTGTATGGATTTGATCCTTTTTCAAGCCTTTTCATCCAGACATGTACACACATAAATTATCATAATTAGCATATAGTATATACACATAACAAATAATAGCTTTATATAAGTTATCTTTTATTTTGTTTGACGATGAATTTATTCAATTCCTCTTTTTCTTGACTCTATATGAGTTATTTGTATTTTCAATGTTTCCCTTTATTCTAAGGGTATAGCCTAAGGTCTATCCCACCTAAGGTTTCTAACCCTAAGCTCTAATACCAACTTATAAAGCCCCCAAATTTAGGTACTTGAAACCCGAACTCGGTGCTTCGCGATACATTTTCTATGAGCGGAATAATACTAATAATAACAATAATATAAATATCAAACTTAATTTACATAATTATCAGAGTCTAATTCCCAAGTACGTAACCTTTAATACATTCATTGCATAGCATGATAGATAATATATATCATTGTCTTAATAATATCAAACTATTACATAAGATAACATTGAATTCATTCAGCAACCTTTCCCTTTTCCTTTGTTCTTGGCAGAGCCTTCTGGTTGTTCACACTTAGCTAAAAACATTTAAATTAAGCAAAGATGAGCATTTGAGTGCCCAACAAGTAATAACAATTATAAATATTAACTGAAAGGATTAAATTTGTACTACTGTTCTACAACAAATCAATAGTTGACTCTGTCCGCCTTGGGCGCATAAAAATTTTCCCATGTTCGGGATGTTCATACTTAGTCGGGAATCCGAACCAAAATAATTTGATTAGATACAAAAAGGTTTTATCATATTCAACGATATTTCTAAATCTGTGTCTAGCTGATCAAATAGCTTAGCTGATCAACATGTGATTAAATACAATGATTATCCAAGTGGGGACACTTGTATAATCATAATTAGAAATTAACGAACAGAATAAATATCTAAATAATAATATAATACCATGTTGATAATCAATGATCGGATATATCATATATTACAATAGGGTTAACAATCTAGTACAATAATAATATAATTCTAAAACTTTCTTACTCATGTCCATTGCATAGAGAAAATACAAAGGTAGGATACTTGTCTGTTCTGCTGCTTACAATACGCAACTTAGTTTTTATATTTCGTTAACAACCTATCAGTAATAAGATTATTTTACTGATTAAAATAACATATCGTAGCACATAATACTACTTATTGCAGTCAACACATAACCTAATCACATTGCCACACATGTTCAACAGTCATTAGATCACAAACAAATATATATATATATATATATATATATATATATATATAATCAAATTATCTAAGTCCATATCAATTTCTGAAACATGTCGGTCTACCGACGACTTTATCGGGTAATTATCGAGTCTAAGACTCTATCCTGTAGCTCAATAACTGTAATTATCAGTCATATTATTTTTAAATGACTTATAATAATTTTTAAACATTTATTATAATTTATCATAAATTTTCAAACTTCGGAATCATTATTAAATGATTTAAATATTAAACAATTCTATTATCATTAACCTTTAATTAATATTAAACTATTAATGAAACCATTGCCAAAATATTAAAAGGTATTTATAATAACTCGAGAATATTTTTAAAACATTTATATTGCCTTTAAAACATTTAAAATTATTTTTAAATAATTACCATTAATATTTAAATATTAATATATTATTTCTCAAAATATTAAAAGGCATTAAGTATAACTTCAAATATTTTAATTCATTTATATCCTCTTTAAATGATTTTTAAAATAATAAAATCATTTTAAAACTACTTATTTAATATAATTATTAAATAATTTTAATATCATTAATATTAAATTAATATCATTAATATTAAATTATTAATGAAATTATCCTTTAAATATTAAAAGTTATATTTTATAACTTCGAGATATCTTTAAACACTTTATTTTCGATTAAAATGATTTTTATAATATTAAAATCATTTTAAACTAATTATTTAATATAATTATTAAATAATTCTAATATCATTAGTATTGAATTAATTAATAAAATTTACCTTTAAATATTGAAAGTTATATTTTATAAATAAAAATATTTTTAAATACCTTATTATTATTTAAAATGATTTTAATATAATAAAATTATTTATTTATTTATTTCATTTATTAAATAACTAAATTATCATTAATATTAATTTATTAATGAATTTCATCATAAAATATTAAAAGTCATTAAAAATAACTTAAAATATTTTCTTATACCATAATATAATTTTAAATGATTTTTAAGTATTAAAATCATTTTTAAATAATTTATTTAATATAATAATTAAATAAATTAAATACCTTTAATATTTCAAAAATATTAAATATTTATGAAATATATTAAAATTATTAAAACTAATTTTAGGACTTTAAAATAATTTTTAGTAATTTAATTTGTATTTTAATAACTAAAACTAATTTTATATAATTATTTAATAAACATATAATTTTATAAAAAAGCGTAAGCTAAAGATCATTTTAATGACGTAAGCTTGTCACTATAGGTGTTCTTCATGTTCTACATCAAAACTCAGAAAATCATGTCAGTTACCAAGTGGGTCAGTTTGACCAAACATGGATCTAGGATCTTAAAATTTCTGGGCATGTTGTTAGTCAGATATTGTAGTGCTAGTGCAACACTACAAGATCCAACAACAAACATGTTCAAACAACACATAACCAAAGAGATATGAGCCTCCAAAGTGGCTGTCAGAGTTGTTCTTCATTTCTAGGTTTGCCCAGGAATGAAGAACAGTTCGACTGCCCTACTTTGGGCTTCCACAACTTGCAATCTGTATGATGTTTATGTGATTTAATGCTTTCAGTGTGTAACCAACATGTAGGACAACATTTCTATTACATATAAACAATAAATCAACAACAGATCAAGTAGTTACATGCCGATCAAACCATGTCAGTCGATATGTTCAACAGAATGGCCTACTTTGACCATCCACTACATTAAATCTATTTGATATTTAGGAGATTTTAAGGCATAACCATGCAGTGCATATACCAGACTACAACTTAGATACAACAACAACATCAAAATATCAACAAACTGACAGATTTAGAGCCATCAAAACTTGTCAGAAACTTAAAAAGTCATAGTCGGTCAACGACTTTTGACCAAGAATATCTATCAATCTGTGCATGATCTGGTCCTTCTATGAGTTCCAAAACACAGATCTCATGACATACTACAAGATCAAACACTTAAAACACAAAAATCAAACACAGACAGAGATCTACAAGGCCTGACATTTGGTTGTCAGAACACAATAGAAATTTTTCCACATTTTGCAAAATGCTAGATCTGAGCCTATAGATGTTATGGATCTAACATCTATCAACCCAGATCATCATCATACACTACTAACAACATATTTAACACACAAAAACTAACATCTAACATGGAATCAAAGATTAAATTTTAGGTCTAGTGTTTTATACCTTTCTTGCTAAATCTTGTTTCTGGCTTCTAATTTTGTTAAAGGTAATAGTGGGGCTTGGTTTCTGACTAATCTTAGCAAAGGATTTCGCGGGTTTTGAGTTGAAAGAGTCTAGTTGGGTGTTGGAGAACAAAATAGCTAAATAAGTGACTTTTCTCTTTCCTTGATCTTATAAATAATGTGGTGCAATGCATTTGGCTGTGATGTTGCTGATAATATGTTGATTTAAGGGACATGGGGTAGTTGGATTTGGTGAACAACTCACCTAAGGTCAAAACCTACATGTTAGCTTCAATAATGCACAAAAGGGTAACAAGGTCATTTGCCTTATGATTTTAATGACCAAATTGTAAACTTAACAAACCCTTAGGGTTTGACCCTTAGTGTTTAACCCTAAGGTTTCCAAAAAATTAATTTTCTAGGTTTTGTATTTAGGGTTTAAAAATAAAAATTATAAAAAATTTAGTTTCTAAAATGGACAATTAGGGTTTCCTAATTAACATAGGGTATCTAATTACATTATACAAGAACATTAGGGTTTAAAATCTACTAATTATAATTAACCTTGCTAATTTAGCAATTAGGGTTTATAATTTCGAAGTTAGGGTTTCTAATTTAGAAATTAGGGTTTACTAACTTAGATTATAATTCTAACACTTATTATAAACACATTAACACAATTTTTTGACCAATCTTTTCTCCGGTTTGAGTTCAAATAACAGTACTACTAGGTCTTCTACTAATATACCATAATTGACCGATCATTATCAATACGTACATACAGTACATATTTATAGTACTGAAAAATCAAAATATAAATAATATTATATTATTATTCTCATTCCTTGATCAAAATCCAAAATTAGGGTTTAGATTCCATATCCAATTTATCTTGCATAAATAATATTATTAATTAAGTTAAAAATAATTAACTTAACTAATCTGACATAAATTCATATAATAAAATAAAATAATTATTATAATAGTTCTATAATCATTTCATATATTATTTAAATAATATATAGTTATATTTTCATGAAAATAATTAATAAAAATATTTCTACTATAAAATTAATTATTATAAGAATATAATTTATAATGATCAATAATTTTAGCATAAAAATTATTTGTAATAATTCATGTAAAAAATATATTTTTATTTATCACATAAATACATATACACATTATCTCGGCACATATTCCCCATATTTATTTTAATAAATAAAAAAAAAATATACGCAAAATTTCTAATTTATTTATATAGAAAATATCGGGTTGTTACATTCACCCTCCCTTATAAAGATTTCGTCCCCGGAATCACCGTTTTAAAACTTATACATACAAGGGTACATAGCATACACAATCATTGCAAGTAGATCTTGACCAACTTTGATCGAACTTATCTTTAACTTTTCACATAAAGCTTGTATATCTGATTCAACGAAAATTTGATTTCTAAAAGAACTCAAATTTCTCTTTCAAAATTTCTTTATAAAATAATTTACTATATATATGAAAATCATGTATATCGAAAAAAAAAAGTTATACGAATAATACCTTGCGTTCCATTACCAGCTGCCACCGTATCCTGGACCATCATGTTGAAAACCCTCGCAGTTGATTTCGTTGGCTTGCTTGATGACGTTGGTCCTGTGATTGCTAAAGTTCCGCTACCCTTGCCAATAGTCACACTTCCTGCCTCCATCCTTCTTTTTGGACAATCCTTTACCTTATGGTCAGTCGACCCGCATAGAAAACACCCACTATTCAATCTTGGATGGGGGCAGTTGGGAGAGATATGGCCCTCCTGCCCGCACTTGTAGCATACAAACTTCCCCTTCAAACATTCCCCAGAGTGGTTCTTTCCAAAAGTCTTACACTATACAGCTTGCTTCTTAACACATTCCTGCTTGATCTGAACATTCCCAAAGTTATCCACCTTCATCTTTCCATTTTCACTCTTGCTTCCACTATGAATTTCTACCTTCCCAACTCCTTCGACCTTACCCTTGTTCCTTTTTTCCTTGTTGTAGAGGCTCATGGTCTCACTCCCCTCCTCAGCAATAATAGCTTTCTCCATAAGTGCTGCAAATGTAGGAATCTATAACACCGCTACCTTGTTATAGAGCTAGGATTTTAATCCCAGCTCAAACCTTCTCACTTTCCTAACCTCCGTATCAACTTCATGCAGAGCGAACCTAGCCAACTCATTAAATTTTGCGGCGTACTCCGCAACAGTCATGTTCTCCTACTTCAACTCAAAATATTTCACCTCCATCCTAGCTTGCATACAAGATGAAAAATAATTTTCGAAAAACAAAGTCTTAAACCTATGCCAACTAACTACACCTTCTCCTGCCCTTGCCTGATTTGCTTACCACCAAAAGTTCGCCTCCCCCTTCATTATGTAGGTGAAAAAAGCGGTCTTTTGCCCCTCAGCTACCCAAGATATCACAAATGCCTTTTCAATCTCTTTAACCCAAGTTTGGGCTTCAACAGGGTCAGTTGTACCTCTAAATTCTGGCGGTCCTACAACCTTAAAGAATTTGAAGTTCGCCAGGCGATTATCCAGCTAGTTCCCTGCGGCTGACATTCCTTGTTGCATAGCTTGTGCTGCCATGTTTGCAAAGTGCTTCATCGGGTTAGCTTGTTGTTGTCCCTCAGCGTTGTTGACAAATTCTTCTGCCCTTTGGTTTTGAGTTTGACGTCTTGGCGGTATTATTTGGTTAAGTAAAACCATAAATTATTCTTTACATTCTAAATCTTATCATATAAGTTTAATATATTAAACTCATTTCATTACTCAAACTTAGATTCAAATTCACTTAGCGAATATTTTACATAGCATAACACATACTTCTTTTAACATCAGTTATCCCTTTGTAACTAAAAAAGTTGGGATTTACAACCTTGATTAATACAAAAGTTGGGAACATTACATTACACAGACATACTTATCATATATATTACATTAAATATACTTACACAACAGAACCTATACTACCTATTTACTACGCCTTTTTCTTGGACAAACTTTCGCCTGATGACCATCCAATCCATAAATTAAACATGCACCTGGTTTATAGTCGGGACAATACATAGTGGTATGTCCCTCATAGCCGTAAAGATAACATATCTTTTTCCATTTCTTCTAATTGGATTTTCCAAATTTATGGTCTTCTATCTTTCTTTTCCCCTTGTTGCTCGGAGCTGCACACACTTTGTTTCTTGAGGCTCCCATCTGATCAATTTGGATTTTAAGCTTATCTTGTTCTTTAATTGTTTCTAGTAAGGCTTTTCGCAACTGAATATTCAATAGCTTTTCTATTTCCCACAGCTTTTCCAGAGAAGAAACCTTGTTCCTCAGATCCTGCACCTCCGTTGATGCTTGTTCAGCTTCAACTTTAGTGTCTGAATCACTATTTGTCAGTTCCACCATCTCCGGATCTGGTACTACATTTTCTACAATAACCACCTCCTCAGAGTTGTTTTCATCGTGAGCCTCTATTTTAGCTATTGGCTTCGATATTAGCTCGGGTGTATGGATTTGATCCTTCTTCATGCTATAAGCATATAAAAAGCCTTTTCCTCCAAACATCTACACAAATAAATTATCCTGATTACTATATAGTATATATACACATCAAATAATAGCTTTATATCAGTTATCTTTTATTTTATTTGACGATGAATTTATTCAATTCATCTCTTTTTAAACTCCATATGAGTTATTTGTATTTCCAACGTTTCCCTCTGTTCTAAGGTTATAGCCTAAGGTCTATCCCACCTAAAGTTTCTAACCCTAAGCTCCGAGACTAACTTGTAAAGCCCCCAAGTTCCGGTGCTTAAAACCCAAACTCGGTGCTTCACGATACCATTTTCATGAGCGGAATAATACTAATAATAATAACAATAATATAAATATCAAACTTAATTTACATAATTATCAGAGTCTAATTCCCAATTACGTAACCTTTAATACATTCATTACATAGCATGATAGATAATCTATATTATTGTCTTAATAATATCAAACTATTACATAGGATAACATTGAATTCATTCAGCAACCTTTCCCTTTTCCTTTGTTCTTGGCAGAGCCTTCTGGTTGTTCACACTTAGCTGAAAACATTTAAATTAAGAAAGGATGAGCATTTGAGTGCCTAGCAAGTAATAACAATTATAAATATTAACTGAAAGGATTAAATATTTTCTTTGTACTACCCTTCTACAACAAATCAATAGTTGTGAAGTAATCTAAACTGATAATAATAACATAACAACTCTCTATCAAATTTTTGAAACAATGTACTGACTATAAATAGGGTTAAGGTGCATACTATGAACATTATTTTCAATTTTAGAATAGGTTTAGTAGATCTTTATCCGCAAACCGTCATAACTTATGGGCACGGGGAGTGATCAACCCGTTATGCCCTGTATTGATCAATACTACATGCAAGAACGATATTATCGTTCACTATGTCCGCCTTGGGCTCATAAAAATTTTCCCATGTTCGGGATGTTATACTTAGTCGGGAATCCTAACCAAAATAATTCGATTGGATACTAAAATGTTTTATCATATTTAACGATATTTCTAAATTTGTGTCTAGCTGATCAAATAGCTTAGACGACTTTTACTTACTGTATACATACTAGCAATCAATAGGAATATATATATATATATATATATATATATATATATATATATATATCATGCTATGTAATGAATGTATTAAAGGTTACGTAATTGGGAATTAGACTACGATAATTATGTAAATTAAGTTTGATATATATATATATATATATATATATATATATATATATATATATCAACATGTGATTAAATACAATGATTATCCAAGTGGGGACACTTGTATAATCATAATTAGAAATTAACGAACAAAATAAATATCTGAATAATAATATAATACCATGTTGATAATCAATGATCAGATATAATATATATTACAATAGGGTTAACAATCTGGTACACTAATAATATAATTATGAAACTTTCTTACTCATGTCCATTGCATAAAAAAAATGCAAAGGTATGATACTTGCCTGGTCTGTTGCTTACAATACACAACTTAGTTTTTATCTTTCGTATAACAACCTATCAGTAATAAGATCATTTTCTTGATTAGAATAACATATATCGTAACACATAATATCGCTTATTGCGAACAAAGACATAACCTAATCACATTGTCACACATGTTCAACAGTCATGGGATCACAAACAAACACATATCTAATCAAATTATCTAAGTTCATATCAATTTCTAAAACATGTCGGTGTACCGACGGCTTTATCGGGTAATTATCGAGTCTAAGACTCTATCCTGTAGCTCAATAACTGTAATTATTAGTCATATTTTTTTTAAATGACTTATAATAATTTTTAAACATTTATTATAATTTATCATAAATTTTCAAACTCCGTAATCATTATTAAATGATTTAAATATTAAACAATTCTATTATCATTAGCATTTAATAAATATTAAACTATTAATGAAACCATTGCCAAAACATTAAAGTTATTTATAATAACTCAAAATATTTTTAAAACATTTATATTGCCTTTAAAACATTTAAAATTATTTTAAATAATTACCACTAATATTTAAATATTAATGTACTATTCCTCAAAATATTAAAAGTCATTAAGTATAACTTAAAAATATTTTTAATTCATTTATATCCTCTTTAAATGATTTTAAATTAATAAAACCATTTTAAAACTATTTATTTAATATAATTATTAAATAAATTTAATATCATTAATATTAAATTAATATCATTAATATTAAATTATTAATGAAATTATCCTTTAAATATTAAAAGTTATATTTTATAACTAAAACTATCTTTAAACACTTTATTTTCATTTAAAAATATTTTTATAATATTAAAATCATTTTAAAACTAATTTATTTAATATAATTATTAAATAATTCTAATATCATTAATATTGAATTAATTAATAAAATTTACCTTTAAATATTGAAAGTTATATTTTATAACTTAAAATATTTTTAAATACCTTATTATTATTTAAAATGATTTTTAATATAATAAAATTATTTATTTATTCATTTTATTAAATAACTAAATTATCATTAATATTAATTTATTAATGAATCTCATCACAAAATATTAAAAGTAATTAAAAATAACTTAAAATATTTTCTTATACCATAATATAATTTTAAGCTGATTTTTCAAGTATTAAAGTCATTTTTAAATAATTTATTTAATATAATAATTAATTAAATTAAATACCTTTAATATTTCAAAATATTAAATATTTATGAAATATATTAAAAATTATTAAAAACTAATTTTCGGACTTTAAAATAATTTTTAATAATTTAATTTGTATTTTAATAATTAAAAACTAATTTTCTATAATTATTTAATAAAATATAATTTTATAAAGAAACTGTAAGCTAAAGGCGCCTATTTATAGCGACGTAACCATCATTTATAGATGTTCTTCATGTTCTTCATCAAAACCCAGAAAATTATGTCAGTTACCGAGTGGGTCAGTTTGACCAAACATAGATGTTAGATCTTAAAGTTTCTGGGCATGTTGTTAGTTAGATATTGTAGTGCTAGTGCAAGACTACAAGATCCAACAACAAACATGTTCAAACAACACATAACCAAAGAGATATGAGCCTCCAAAGTGGTTGTCGAGTACATTCTTCATTTCGGGTTTGCCTGAAATGAGAAACAGATTCGATCGCGCTTACTTTAGGCTTTCCAAAACTTGCAATCTGTATGATGTTTATGTGATTTAATGCTTTCAGTGTGTAACCAACATGTAGGACAACATTTCTATTACATATAAACAATAAATCAACAACAAATCAAGTAGTTACATGCCGGTCATACCATGTCAGTCGACATGTTCAACCAGTTTTCTGGAAATTCCAGAAACAAAAAATATAACCGGATGGCCTACTTTGACCATCCACTACATTAAATCTATTTGATATTTAGGAGATTTTAAGGCATAACCATGGAGATCATATACCAGACTACAACTTAGATACAACAACGACATCAAAACACTGACAGATCTAGAGCCATTAAAACTTGTCAGACACGATCTGGGTTACCTAGAAACTTGAAAAGTCATGGTCGGTAAACAACCTTTAACCAAGAATATCTATCAATCTGTGCATGATCTGGTCCTTCTATGAGTTCCAGAACACAAATCTCATGACATACTACAAGATCAAACACTTAAAACACAAAAACCAAACACAGACAGAGATCTACAAGGCCTGACATTTGGTTGTTAGAACACAATAGAAAAATTTCTAGATTTTGTAAAATGCTAGATCTGAGCCTATATATGTTATGGATCTAACATCTATCAACCCATATCATCATCATACACTACTAACAACATATTTAACACACAAAAACTAACATCTAACATGGAATCAAAGATTAAATTTTAGGTCTAGTGTTTTATACCTTTCTTGCTAAATCTTGTTTCTGGCTTCTGATTTTGTTAAAGGTGATAGTGGGGCTTGGTTTGTGACTGATCTTAGCAAAGGATTTCGTGGGTTTTGAGTTGAGAGAGTCTAGTTGGGTGTTGGAGAACAAAATGGCTAAATAAGTGACTTTTCTCTTTCCTTGATCTTATAAATATTGTGGTGCAATGCATTTGGCTGTGATGTTGTTGATGATATGTTGATTTAAGGCACATGGGGTAGTTGGATTTGGTGAATAACTCACTTAAGGTCAAAACCTACATGTTAGCTTCAATAATGCACAAAGGGTAACATGGTCATTTACCTTATGATTTTAATGGCGAAATTGTAAACTTAACAAACCCTTAGGGTTTAACCCTAAGGTTTCCAAAAATTTAATTTTCTAGGCTTTGTATTTAGGGTTTAAAAATAAAAATTGTAAAAATTTTAGTTTCTAAAATGGACAATTAGGGTTTTCTAATTAACATAGGGTATCTAATTACATTATACATGAACATTAGGGTTTAAAATCTACTAAGTATAATTAACCTTGCTTATTTAGCAATTAGGGTTTATAATTTCGAAGTAAGGTTCCTAATTTAGAAGATAGGGTTTACTAACTTAGATTATAATTCTAACACTTATTATAATCACATTAACACAATTTTTTGACCGATCTTTACTCCAGTTTGAGTTCAAATAACAGTACTACTAGGTCTTCTACTGATATACCATAATTGACCAATCATTATCAATACATGCATACAGTACATGTTTATAGCACTAAAAAATCAAAATATAAATAATATTATATTATTATTCTAATTCCTTGATCAAAATCCAAAATTAGGGTTTAGATTCCATATCCGATTTACCTTGTATAAATAACATTATTAATTAAGTTAAAGATAATTAACTTAACTAATCGACATAAATTCATATAATAAAATAAAATAATTATTATAATAATTCTATAATCATTTCATCTATTATTTAAATAATATATAGTTATATTTTCATGGAAAATAATTAATAAAAATATTTCTACTATAAAATTAATTATTATAAGAATATAATTTATAATGATCAATAATTCTAACATAAAATTATTTATAATAATTCATGTAATAAATATATTTTTATTTATCACATAAATACATATACACATTATCTTGGCACATATTCCCCATATTTATTTTAAAAAAAAAAAAATTATACTGTAAAATTTTGATTTATTTATATAGAAAATATCGGATTATTACGAAAGAATTTAACGTTGCGATGAACGATCGGTCTTAGCATACAACGAACCGTATGGCTTCGACATTAAGAATGAGTAATGAACGTGGGGTTTATGTAATGGATAACGAAAGTATTAAGTAAGATATGAATTATCAAGAAAGGCGTAATGAACAGTAATAAGATTAATAAAAACCGAATGTGAATCGAATAAGGAAAGAATCTTGAGGTATGGCATTTAGTAGCCAGAAAGCCATAAGGAATAAGAAACTGACTTAATGAACATTATAGTTTAATGGTTCGGATAAGTTAAGATAAATTTAGGTTGTGGTACGATCGTAACCTTTGATGATTGACATATGGGAGTTGGGCTAAATAATTCCTACAAAGAGCGAAGATATATACGAAACTGTCAACCGATCTAACTCACTGTGATGACAGTGTAAATTAGACGAGAACTTATTTGTTGGTTGTTTGTGGAAAACCACTCAGAGTACCCTATGGACTACTAGTAGAGACACGATGTGTGCTGTGTAAAGCCCCCAAATCCAGGTACTTGAAACCCAAATTCAGTGCATCACGATACCATTTCTATGAGAGGAATAATACTAATAATAATAACAATAATATAAATATTAAACTTAATTTACATAACTATCAAAGTCTAGCTCCCAAATACGTAACCTTTAATCATTCCTTACAATACATGGTAATAAATATATAACATTGTCTTAATAATATTAAACTGTAACATAAGATAACATTGAAATCATTCAGCAACCTTTCCTTTTCCCTTGTTCTTAGCAGAGCCTTCAGGTTGTTCACACTTAGCTGAAAACATTTAATTTAAGCAAGGATGAGCATTAGAGTGCCCAACAAGTAATAACAATATATATATATATATATATAAGCTGAAAGAATTTAAATATTTTCTTTATACTACCCTTCTACAACAAATCAATAGTTGTGAAGTAATCTGAACCGATAATAATAACATAACAACCCTCTTTCAAATTTTTGAAACTACGTACTGACTATAAATAGGGTTAAGGGGACATACTATGAACATTGTTTTTATTTTCGAAAAGGTTAAACAGAACTTCATCTGTAAACCGTCATAACTTACGGGCACGGGGGTGATCAGCGCATTGTACCCTTTATTGATCAATACTACATGCAAGAATGATGATTCAATCTGTCCACATTGGGTGCATAAAAGTTTTCCCGTACAAGGGATGTTCATACTTGTCGGGGTTCCAAACCAAAGCAATTCGGTTGGATAATAATAAGGTTTTATCTTGTTCAACAATAATCTATAATTTAACATATATATATATATATATATATATACGGGTAATTAACAAAGGTGTATCAACATGTGGTTAAATGAAATGATTATCTAAGTGGGGACACTTGTATAACAATTTATAGAAATTATCGAATAGAATATATAGCTAAATTACCATATACTAACATGTTGATAATCAATGAGCGTATATAATATAGGGTTAATAATCTACAGAGTAATAATATAATTCTGAAACATTCTTATTTATGTCCATTGCATAAAGAAAATACAAAGGTAGGATACTTTCCTGCTGCGCTGCTTACAATATACAACTTAGTTTTATCATTTATATCACGACCTATCATTAATCAGATCATTCGTTCGATTAGAAAAATATACTATAATATATAGTACTGCATTTCGCAGTCAGCACATAACCTAATCACATTATCACACATATTCAACATTCATTGCATCACAAACAAACATTAATACAGTCAAAATATCTAAGTCTAGATCAATTTCTAAAACATGGCGGTGTACCGATAGCTTTATCGGGTAATTATCTAGTCTAAGACTCTACTCCAACGTTCAATATCCGTAAATATCAGTCATATTATTTTAAATGACTCAATAAATATTTATTAATTTATCACGAATTTTCAAACACCAAAATTATTCTTAAATGATTCAAATATCAAATAATTCTATTAACATTTAATTATTATTAAACTTTTAATGAAACCATTGACAAAATATTAAAGTTATTTATAATAACTTCGAAATATTTTTAAAACATTTATATTACCCTTAAATTATTTAAAATTATTTTTAAATAATTACCATTAATATTAAAATATTAATGTACTATTTCTTAAAATATTAAAAGTCATTACGTATGACTTAAAATAATTTTAATTCACTTAATATTATTAATCTTGATAATATTTAATTCACCTCTTAATTAGTATTATTAGTTTACTAATAATACTTTTATTCGCTTAGTAATACTATTAACATCTTAATAATATTTTAATACTTTACTAATATTATTAATCCTCTTAATAATATTTTAATCATGCATATTATTACCTTAATAATATCTTACTTATATTACTTTTATTCATTTACCAATAGTATTAATATTTTATTCATTTACTAATATTATTAATTATTTAATAATATTTTATTCCTTTACTAATTTTATTTAATCTCGAATATTATTATTTACTTAATAATATTTTAATCATCCAATAATACTTTAATTTAATATTATTAATTTTTTAATAATATTTTAATCTAAGATTAATACTTTAATCTAATATTATTAATCATTTAATAATATTTTAATGAAGCTTTAATCTTAATATTTTTATTTATTTAACAATATCATATTCTAATATTATTAATATCATAATAACATTTTAATAACTTGTTTGATCAATAAACAATTTTATAATTGTTCACCCTTTATAAAACCACTTATTTAATATCCATAAATGGTCATAAATAATATTTCATATTATAAATTACCAAAATGCCCTAATATAGTCATAATATTATATATTAGGAGTATTCAAGCATTAAAATCATATTTTTCTTATTTAAGACATCATTTAACTTTTTATTTCCTTTTATTCATAACTTCATCATTTTTAGAAAAAATACCAAACTGATTCCAAAAATTCTTCTTTTCTGGATTTAGACAGTATATGACCCAACAATGATCCCAAAATTTTTCTGGAATTTTAGAATGTGATTTACTAATTTTAAAGAGCCCAAAATACTCGAATCTTGCTTCATTTTTCATAAATCGAGTTTTGCTCAGCAAATTCTGAAATTTTTAAGGTATACTCTCATAACATATATGAACCTACTGTAAAATTTTTGGATTTTTCCCATGTATACACTGTGAGAAATTCGAGTGTTAAAATTTAGGAGTTCTTTACGGAAACAGCCATTACGCACAACCTATAAATCGAAACGTGTCAGTTCTTTTTCCTACACGTAAATAACTTCTTAAGGTACCTCTGTGATTTGTAAAAGACTTGCAACTGTCCGAAATAGTCCTAAGAAAAACGGGGACAATAGCTTTTTAGGGTTTTGAAACCTTAATACTCTATGTGGACTGTTTTGGGGAAAACAGCCCCTCTGGCTCCAATACTTGCTAGATTTATGTTCTATCACTTGGGTTTACTGGATAACTCATGTATCTAGCACCCCCCTTTGATGGATCACAAATCCAAGTTGTAAAACTTGAGTTACACAAGATTTAGTGGAAGAAAAACAAGAGTTTCACCCCTTGGAGAACATATGCTCATTTCCTTCCTATAAACCTTTGATCTAACACTCAAGATACTTAGTTCCATACATGATAATATGTAGAACTAGGGTATCTTGAGTATTATTTCATAACCCCATCAAATCAAGCTATAATACAAAGTATAAGAAGAAGATGAAGATTAGGTTATACCTTGATTTCGTGGCAACCTTCCTTGATTTACAGAAGTAGAGTATAAACTTAGGGTTCATAATTAAACTAGCACACCTCTCTCTCTCACTAAAAATCGAACCCTCTCTCTCTTTTCTCTTTTCTAACTTGCTAGCTTGAGAGAAAAATAGAAGAAGAATGATAAGAGAAATGAAAATGTCTAGCAAATGAATGTGTAATTAAACTATTATCTCCCATACTTTTGTTGTCCCGTGGATAAAAGATTTCACCTTATCTCTTTCAATTAAGCCTAATCATGTGATTTAGGGTGCTAATTAAGCTTTCCACCAATGGGAGCATGACACACTTGTCCTTGTGTGTAAGACTTACTATTTACGGATTTTGTTTAGCATAATTTGTTGCCTTAAATGGCCTAATGTGGTCGATCCCCCTTGCCCCAATATCTACTCCATTTTGCATTTATCTTAATGCACAAATTTGATTAATCAAAAGTCTAAAATACCCTTAATCAAGTGGGCTAAGTATTGGTTTGCATTTTATTTCTTTTGGGCTTCTCATTTAATTGTTTTGGGCTATGTAATAAACATAGTCTAACAATTTTAATATATGTTACCCAAATTGTTTATTTAGGGTTTCCATTCCCAATCTTATGAAATTTAATTACTTATACATGTGACTTTAGCTCATAACCTAATTAGATTTACTAGAAATAGGTTTAAAATTATTAGTCACATGAAATAACAAGATTATCCACATAAGTTAGCAGACATATTAAATACTAACCTTTCCTTATTACCATAACCCTTAGGTTATTTAATTGTCACACCTAATGTATAATTAGGTTACGAAGCTTTCATTTAGGGTTTAAAATAAATAAAATTAGTTTCTAAAATTTTTAATTAGGGTTTCACACAATAATACAAGGGTTTGTCACATAACACCATAATTGACCAACCCCTATTGGTCCACATATACAATACATATTTATAGCACTGAAAAATCAAAATATAATTAATATTATATTATTATTCTCATGCCTTGATCAAAACCCAAAAATTAGGGTTTGGATTCCATATCTGATTTATTTGCCATACTTAACATTATTAATTAAGTTAAAAATAATTAACTTAATAATCTGAACAAAATCTATATAATAAAATAATTATTATAAAATTATTTCATATATTATATAAATAATATATTGTTATATTTTCATGGAAAATAATTAATAAAACATTTCTACTATAAAATTAATTATGATGAGAATATAGTTTATAACAATCAATAATTCTCAAATAAAATTATTTAAAATCATTCATGTAATAAATATATCACATAAATACATACACACATTATCTTGGCACATATTCCCCATATTTATTTTAATAAAAAAAAAGTTTATACGCAAAATTTCTAATTTATTTGTATAGAAAATATCGGGTTGTTACATTCACCCTCCCTTATAAAGATTCCGTCCCCGAAATCACCGTTTTAAAACCTACACATATAGGTGTACGTAGCATATACAATCATTGCAAGTAGATCTTGATCATGAATGATCATACTGATCTTTAACCTATTCACGTAAAGCTTGTCTATCTGATTAAACGGAAATTTGATTTTTAAAAGAACTCAAATTCCTTCTTCAAAATTTTTTTTATAAAATAATTTACTATATATATGAAAATCATGCATAAGAAAATAAAAGTTATACAAATAGTACCTGGAATTTCACCACCAACTGCTATGGTATCCTGGACCGTCATGTTGTAGACCCTTGCTGTTGATTTCGTTGGCTTGTTTGATGACGTTGGTCCCGTGATTGCCAGAGTTCCACTGCCCTTGCCAGTATTCACACTCCCTGCCTCCGTCCTCCTCTTCGAATAATCCTTCACCTTGTGCTCAGTCGATCCACACAGAAAACACCCATCGTTCATCCTAGGATTGGGGCAATTGGGAGAGATATGGCCCTCCTGCCCGCACTTGTAGCACACGAATTTCCCCTTCAAACATTCTCCAGAGTGGTTCTTTCCACAGTTTTTACACTACACAACTTGCTTCTTAACTCCTTCATGCTTCACCTGAATACTTCCAAAATTGCTTCTCTTCCTTTTGCTACTACCACTTTTACTTCCACTATTAATTTCTGCCTTCCCATCTCCTTCGACCTTACTCTTGTTCTTCCTCTCTTTGTTGTAGAGGCTTATGGCCTCACTCCCCTCCTCAGCTATAATAGCTTTCTCCATGAGTGCTGCAAATGTAGGAATCTACAACACTGCCACCTTGTTATAGAGCAAGGGTTTTAATCCCACCTCAAACCTTCTAGCTTTCCTAGCCTCCGTATCAACTTGATGCGGAGCAAACCAAGCCAATTCATTGAATTTTGCGGCGTATTCCGACACCATCATATTCATCTACTTCAACTCTAAAAATTTTACCTCCATCCTAGCCTGCATACTAGATGAAAAATAGTTTTCGAAGAACAGTGTCTTAAACCTATCCCAAGTAACAACACCCTCTCCTGCCCTTGCCTGATTCGCTTCCCACCAAAAAATTCCCTCACCCTTCATCATGTAGGTGGCAAAAGCGGTCTTTTGCCCCTCAGCTACCCTAGCTACCACGAATTCTTTTTCAATCTCTTTAACCCAAGTTTGTGCTTCAATAGGGCCAGTTGTCCCATTGAATTTAGGCGGTCCCACAGCCTTGAAATCTTTAAAGTTGGCTAGTTGGTTGTCCGGCTGGTTCCCTGCTACTAGCATTCCTTGCTACATAGCTTGTGCTACTATGTTTGCAAAGTGCTGCATCGGGTCTGCTTGTTGTTGTCCCTCAACATTATTGATAAACTCTTATGCCCTTTGGTTTCGAGTTTGACGTCTTGGTGGCATTATCTGATTAAGTAAAACAATATATTATTCTTTACATTCTAAATCTTATCATATAATTTTAGTATATTAACTCATTTCGTTACTCAAAGTTAGATTCATATTCATTTAGCGAATACTTTACATAGCATAACACATACTGCTTTAAACATCATTCATCCCTTTGTGACTACAAAAGTCAGGATTTACAGCCTTGACTAATACTAAAAGTTGGGAACATTACATTACACAGACATACTTAACATTAAACAGACCTACACAACAGAACCTATAATACCTATTCACTATGCCTTTTTCTTTGACAACCTTTCGCTTGATGACCTTCTATGCCACAAATAAAACATGTTCCTGATTTATAGTCGTGACAATACAGAGTGGTATGTCCCTCATAGCCACAAAGGTAACATATTCTTTTCCCTTTCTTCTTATCTAATTTTCCTAAGTCATGGTCTTCTATCTTTCTTTTCCCCTTCTTTCTCGGAGGTGCACACGATGTGTTTCTTGTGGCTCCCATCTGATCAATTTGGATTTTAAGCTTATCTTGTTCTTCCATTGTTTCTATTAACGCATGATGCAGTTGACTATTTAACAGCTTTTCTATTTCCCACAACTTTTCCAGAGAAGAAACCTTGTTCCTCAGATCCTGCACCTCTGTTCAGCTTCAACTTTAGTGTCCGAATCACTATATGTCAGCTCCACCGTCTTCGGATCTGGTACTACGTTTTCTACAATAACCACTTCGTCTGAGTTATTTTCATTATGAGCCTATTTCGGCTATTGGCTTTGATATTAGTTCGGGGGTATGGATTTGATCTTTCTTCATGCTATAAGCATATAACAAGCCTTTTCCACCAGACATCTACACAAATAAATGATAAGTAGGTTTTATACCTACTTATTCGGTATCTATTACTTGAATTAGTTGCTTGAACCTATGTTTGTTAGTTACTTTTCATACATTTTATGTTATTTTGTAGGCTATGACATGACATTGGCATGAAGAAGCAAGGGAAAGCAATTCAGACATCTTTTGGACTAAAATACGCAAACAAATGCAAGAAGGGAATATTGAAGGACTTTTAAAACCACGTTGGATGCATTTTCTTGGCTTTAAACTTGGATTTTATGGTAGCTCTACTTCTTAGCTTTCCGGAACATCTTGAATCATCCCAATCGGAGCTCAGATGCGAGAGTTATGGCATTTTTATCAACGAAGATCAAAGCTAAGAGTTGTCATGTTTGCCTTTTACATAGCATCTACTTCAAGCCCGATTTCCACCTTGATCGAATTCGAATCTGTCAAAGCTCAAAAAATGAAAGTTGTATATCTTGTTGATATCTTCGATTTGATAGGTGGCAGGCCTCGTAACTCCAAGCGGATCAAATGTTATGCCTGTTTTACCAAAGGACGTCGTAGCAGAAAATAGCCTAGCGCGGACTGCGCTACGCCTAGCGCTGAGCGCGCTAGGCCAGCAGAATGTCGGACCCAGTAGAGCAGACTGCGCCAGAAATGGCTTAGAGACAGCGTTGAGCGCGCTAGGCGGCGGGATTTGAGTCAAATTGGGTTATTTGATGTCCAAATTGAGCTAGAATAGGATTCTTAGTTGCCTAACTCGCTAGGATGTTCATTAGAACTCTAAATACTTGAGTTTTACTTGGATTGGGAGGCTAATTCTAAGAATCCATAAAATCCCTCTTGGGATAGATTTCTATTATCTAATTCTTTACTTTCTTTCTTAGATTAGGAACCCTAGATTAGATGAAAATTGAAGATTAAAGCTATTGATTATCATTGGAGAATCAAATTGGAAGCAAGAGAATGCAGATTTGTTTATCTCAATTCTAATTTTTTTCTTATTTATTTGTATCTTTTTAATGCTTAATCAATTGTGGATGATGGATTTTAGTTTATTTATGAATTAAACTCTATTTTGAGATTATTATGGATCTTATTTGTGTAGTTTACTTTGATATGCTTCTTTGTTAGTCTTATTAGCTATATTTGGATTTTCTATTATGATTTGGACTTAATTGCTTAATTGCCTAGCTAACAATTACCGTGATAATCTATATGAACTCGAGAGATGAAGTATAGATTTAGATCTGATCATGATAGCATGTGTTTGTGATTTCTGCATGGATGGAATTTATGATTCATGTTTAGGATAGAGATATACCTTTACGCCATATGTAGTCTAATAAGAACTTGAACTTAAACCCTTTTTAATTGTAATTCACATAGAGATATAGTGGGTTAGTTAATTAGGGTGTTCAAATTTATTCTATCATCTGTGGATTTGATTTGATATGAGTGTGGTGCATTGAGAGATGGCCATATTTTACTTTCGTGTTCTTGATTAACAATCTAGTATAAATAATTTGGCTTAACAGGAAGTGTGTTGATTTAAATATAACAATAAGTGAAATTATAATCTCAAGTCTTCAATATTTTGTTTCATTTTAGGGATAGTTAGTAATAGTTTATTTAATTATTTTAAATTAAATTATTAAATCATTTGTTTTAATAAGATTAAATTGGTCATGGGTTAGTACTTGGTGATTTTTATTAAATAATTCTATGTGGGAACGATACTCAACTTATCACTTTATTACTTGTTGACCACGTATACTTGCGTGTTGTGCGTAATTAGATTTTACCCAACAATAAATTATCCTGATTAACATATAGTATATACACACAGCAAATAATAGTTTTATATACGTTATCTTTTATTTTGTTTGACGATGAATTTAGTCAATTCATCTCTTTATAAACTCTATGTGAGTTATTTATATTTTCAACATTTTCCTCTGTTCTAAGGTTATAGCCTAAGGTCTATCCCACCTAAGGTTTCTAACCCTAAAGCTTTGATACCAACCTTTAAAGCCCCCAAATCCAGGTACTTGAAACCCGAATTCAGTGCTTCACGATATCATTTCTATGAGCGGAATAATACTAATAATAATAACAATAATATAATTATTAAACTTAATTTACATAACTATCAATGTCTAGCTCCCAAGTACGTAACCTTTAATCATTCCTTATAATACATGATAATAAATATATAACATTGTCTTAATAATATTAAACTATTACATAAGATAACATTAAAATCATTCAGCAACCTTTCCCTTTACCTTGTTCTTAGCAGAGCCTTAAGGTTGTTCACACTTAGCTGAAAATATTTAATTTAAGCAAGGATGAGCATTTGAGTGCCCAACAAGTAATAACAATTATATATATATATATAAGCTGAAAGAATTTAAATGTTTTCTTTATGCTACCCTTATACAACAAATCAATAGTTGTGAACTAATCTGAACCGATAATAATAACATAACAACCCTCTTTCAAATTTTTGAAACTACGTACTGACTATAAATAGGGTTAAGGGGACATACTATGAAAATTATTTTCATTTTCGAAAAGGTTAAACAGAACTTCATCTATAAACCGTCATAACTTACGGGCACGGGGGTGATCAGCGCGTTGGACCTTGTATTGATCAATACTACATGCAAGAATGATGTTATCGTTCACTCTGTCCACCTTGGGTGCATAAAAGTTTTCCCGTGCAAGGGATGTTCATACTTGTCGGGGTTCCAAATCAAAGCAATTTGGTTGGATAATAATAAGGTTTTATCTTGTTCAACAATAATCTATAATTCAACATATATATATGGGTAATTAATAAAGGTGTATCAACATGTGGTTAAATGCAATGATTATCCAAGTGGAGACACTTGTATAATTATTTATAGAACATGTTGATAATATATCTGAATTACCATATACTAACATGTTGATAATCAATGAGCGTATATAATATAGGGTTAATAATTTATACAGTAATAATATAATTCTGAAACATTCTTACTCATGTCCATTGCATAAAGAAAATGCAAAGGTAGGATACTTGCCTGATGTGTTTCTTACAATACGCAACTTAATTTTATCTTTTATATCACGACCTATCATTAATCAGATCATTCGTTCGATTAGAACAATATACTATAACATATAGTAATCGCATTTCATGATCAAAGACATAACCTAATCACATTATCACACATGTTCAATAGTCATTGCATCACAAACAAACATTAATACAGTCAAAATATCTAAGTCCAGATCAATTTCTGAAAATGTCGGTGTACTGATAGCTTTATCAGGTAATTATCGAGTCTAAGACTCTATTCAAACGTTCAATATCCGTAAATATTAGTCATATTATTTTAAATGATTCAATAAACATTTATTAATTTATCACGAATTTTCAAACACCGAAATTATTATTAAATGATTCAAATATCAAATAATTCTATTAACATTTAATTATTATTAAACTTTTAATGAAACCATTGCCAAAATATTAAAGTTATTTATAATAACTCTAAATATTTTTAAAACATTTATATTACCCTTAAATTATTTTTATATTATTTAAAATCATATTTAAATAATTACCGAGTAATATTAAAATATTAATGTACTATTTCTTAAAATATTAAAAGTCATTAAGTATAACTTAAAATATTTTTAATTCACTTAATATTTTTAATCTTGATAATATTTAATTCACCTCTTAGTATTATTAGTTTACTAATAATACTTTTATTCTTACTAATATTATTAACATCTTAATAATATTTTAATACTTTACTAATATTATTAATCCTCTTAATAATATTTTAATTATGCATATTATTACCTTAATAATATCTTACTTATATTACTTTTATTCATTTACCAATAGTATTAATATTTTATTCATTTACTAATATTATTAATTATTTAATAATATTTTATTCCTTTACTAATTTTATTTAATCTCGAATATTATTATTTACTTAATAATATTTTAATCATCCAATAATACTTTAATTTAATATTATTAATCTTTTAATAATATTTTAATATAAGATTAATACTTTAATCTAATATTATTAATCATTTAATAATATTTTAATGAAGCTTTAATCTTAATATTTTTATTTACTTAACAATATCATATTCTAATATTATTAATATCATAATAACATTTTAATAATTTGTTTGATCAATAAATAATTTATTCTAATTGTTCACCCTTTTACAAAACCACTTATTTAATATCCATAAAAGGTCATAAATAATATTTTTCATTATAAATTACCAAAATGCCCTAATATAGTCATAATATTATATATTAGGAGTATTCAAACATTAAAATCATATTTTTTTTATTTAAGACATCATTTAAATTTTTATTTCCTTTTATTCATAACTTCATCATTTTTAGGAAAAATAACAAACTGATTCCAAAAATTCTTCTTTTATGGATTTAGATAGTATATGACCCAACAATGATCCCCAAATTTTTCTGGAATTTTAGAATGTGATTTACTAATTTTAAAGTGCCCAAAACACTCGGATCTTGCTTTATTTTTCATAAATCGAGTTTTGCTTAGAAAATTCTAAAATTTTCAAGGTATATACTCATAACATATATGAACCTACTGTAAATATTTTGGATCTTTCCCATGTATACACTGTGAGAAATTCGAGTGTTATAATTTAGGAGTCCTTTACGGAAACAGCCATTACGCACAACCTATAAATCGAAACGTGTTCGTTCTTTTTCCTACACGTAGATAACTTCTTAAGGTACCACTGTGATTTTTCCCATATTTGTAAAAGAAATGCAACTATCCAAAACAGTCCTAAGAAAAACGGGGACAGTAGCTTTTTAGGGTTTTGAAACCTTAATACTCTATGTGGACTATTTTGGGGAAAACAACCTCCATGGCTCCAATACTTGCTAGATTTGTTTTCTATCACTTGGGTTTACTAGATAACTCATGTATCTAGCACCCCTCTTTGACGGATCACAAATCCAAGTTATAAAACATGAGTTACACAAGATTTAGTGGAAGAAAAACAAGAGTTTCACCCCTTGGAGAACATATGCTCATTTCCTTCCTCTAAACCTTTGATCTAACACTCAATATACTTAGTTACATACATGATGATATATAGAACTAGGGTATCATGAGTATTAGTTTATAACCCCATCAATTCAAGCTATAATACAAAGTAGAAGAAGAAGATGAAGATTAGGTTGTACCTTGATTTCGTGGCAACCTTCCTTGATTTACAGAAGTAGAGTATAAACTTAGGGTTCATAATCAAACTAGCACACCTCTCTCTCTCACTAAAAACCGAACCCTCTCTCTCTTTTCTCTCTTGTAACTTGCTAGCTTGAGAGAAAAATAGAAGAAGAATGATAAGAGAAATGAAAATGTCTAGCAAATGAATGTGTGATTAAACTATTATCTCCCATACTTTTGTTGTCCCATGGATAAAAGACTTCACCTTATCTCTTTTAATTAAGCCTAATCATGTGATTAAGGGTGCTAATTAAGCTTTCCACCAATGGGAGCATGACACACTTGTCCTTGTGTGTAAGACTTACTATTTAAGGATTTTGTTTAGCATAATTTGTTGCCTTAAATGGCCTAATGTGGTCGGTCCCCCTTGCCCCAATATCTACTCCATTTTGTATTTATTTTAATGCACAAATTTGATTAATCAAAAGTCTAAAATACCCTTAATAAAGTGGGCTAAGTATTGGTCTGCATTTTATTTCTTTTGGGCTTCTCATTTAATTGTTTTGGGCTGTGTAATAAACATAGTCTGACAATTTTAATATATGTTACCCAAATTGTTTATTTAGGGTTTCCATTCCCAATCTTATGAAATTTAATTACTTATACATGTGACTTTAGCTCATAACCTAATTAGGTTTACTAGAAATAGGTTTAAAATTATTAGTCACTTGACATAACAAGATTATCCACATAAGTTAGTATACATATTAAATACTAACCTTTCCTTATTACCATAACCCTTAGGTTATTTAATTGTCTCACCTAATGTATAATTAGGTTACGAAGCTTTCATTTAGGGTTTAAAATATATAAAATTAGTTTCTAAAATTTGTAATTAGGGTTTCACACAGTAATACAAGGGTTTGTCACATAACACCATAATTGACCAACCCTTATCGGTCCCACATATCTGATACATATTTATAAGATTTGAAAAATCAAAATATAATTAATATTATATTATTATTCTCATGCCTTGATCAAAACCCAAAATTAGGGTTTGGATTCCATATCCGATTTATCTGCCATACTTAACATTATTAATTAAGTTAAAATAATTAACCTAATAATACGAACTAAATCCATATAATAAAATAATTATTATAATAATTTTAAAATTATTTCATATATTATATAAATAATATATGGTTATATTTTCATGGAAAATAATTAATAAAATATTTCTACTATAAAATTAATTATGATAAGAATATAGTTTATAACAATCATTAATTTTAAAATAAAATTATTTAAAATCATTCATGTAATAAATATATCACATAAATACATACACACATTATCTTGGCACATATTCCCCAAATTTATTTTAATAAAAAAAAAGTTTATACGCAAAATTTCTAATTTATTTGTATAGAAAATATCGGGTTGTTACATGCTGAGTCCTATAAGAGTATAAGAAGAAGATAAGAATGCAAATCATCAAAGATGATGAACGTATTGAGTAAGACATCTCCGTATGTCATGAAGCCATAAATCAGTAATGAAAATTATCGCGTGAACATAGGTTGCAAGAACACGAACCCTACGAAGTAAAGTTAAGTAAACCAATGTGTACGTCAAGTATATGACTAGTTGGTGTATGTGTTATTTCCTTATGTGTTTTATAGGGATTGGAATGAGCAGTTCAGCATAAACTTTAAGCTGTAGTTGTGCGTAAGACAATTTTCCTAACTTCATTCATATTTTAAATGAATGCTAATTTCTTAAACTTCTCAGATGTTGATCTTGAGAAGTTCTGTCTATGTGCGAATGTGCTATATTTGTACAAGGTGGTAGAATGTATGAGGCCTTATGCCACAATTTTAATACTTCGATGTTTCTATGAGATGAACTGTTCTATAATTGAACTGTTCAATATGAGAATGCTCTGTTTATACATGAACCTTTATTGTTAAGTCTGTGCTAATGATTCTAGCTAGACAGGATGTGTATGAAAAAGAGTAGAAGAATGAAAGTATTTCAAAGTTAATGTGACTAATGTTTTAAAATGATAGGAATTGAGATTATTCCTATTATTCAAGCTGCTTCATAACCTGTGTTCAGTTATCGAAGTTCTAAAGGAATGTTTGAATTCTTGAAGTTGTTTGTTCAACTGTTATGACTTGCTGAGCAATTGAATGCTCATGCTTGCTTTAAATGAAAAACATTTTCAGCGTATAAGTAGAAGAACTTAAGGATCCCATAAAGATCAAGCTGATCGGTATTCAAAAGAAGTGCCATTCATTAGATGAATGACCAAGAAGATGAAGCGAAGACTTGTAATGTAGACTAGTTTAATTAAACTATAGACTAGTTTAATGAACTGTCATGTATCCTTGGTGGCGGATGAAAGTCACTCGTGTAAGATGTAAAGAATAATGTAATCATCATTATTTGTAATGAACAGGGTTATAAGGTATTAGAACCTGGGAATTGAGAATGTATATTGTTATATTTCACAATATAATGATGTATGTTTGAGAAGAAGTGGGACCGTGCTGTACAGAATCCGAGTGGGAAGATAGATCGGATTTTGGGGCATTAAAAAGTTATATCAGAGCTAATAGGTTATAAACCTTAGGTATGAGTACCTAAGGCTATAATCATAGAGAGAAGGATAAGAAGATTGTTGAGTTAAACGATTAAGGAAGAAGATCACCACATGATCATAGTGGATTGTAATAACAGATGATCTGTTAAAAGATGAATGATTTATAGTTAATGCTATAAATGAATGGTATTATGAATTAGTACGCAACGAAGAACTCAGATTGAGTTGTAAAGGATAGTATACGAATTAAAGAAAATCCGTATTAGGTAAAGAGAAAAGTTAGAAGTTGTAAGATTTCAATTGAGGACTCATGTGATAGCTGAGTTGTATGAACCTTTGTTATGGGCAGATGTTTGTGCTTTGGTGTAACAACTGCTTAGCTTATTACAGTGATAATCTTTGGAATATGTCGCGCTGTCAATATGTATATGGCGAGAAGGTGAAGCTTTTCTCATGTATATACTTGATAGGTAGAGAACGATAAGGTAGGTGCGAGTTCTTGAAACTCATACTTATGGTAAGTTCCTGACTCATAATCATATGGTATGTTTTTGAACTTCTCAGTGAATGGACACCTATGGTCTGACTGGGATAAGTTCTTAAACTCATATTATTGTGGAAAGTTCCTGAACTCATAATGTGTGGTAAGTTGACGGACTATACTAAGGTATAGGAATGTTTAGACTGAAAATGAGTATTTTTGGTAGACTTAGCATTGAAGATGCTAGAGAAGATTAAGTATTGTCTCAAGTAAGACAATGAAGGAAGATGGAAAATAGGATATTCCAAGTCATCTAGCTACACTAGATTTCGAACTTTATTGAAATTGTTCTTATGTATGCGCGTTTTGAAAAGGAAAGAGTTGGTTCAACTTTTGGAACTAATGGATTTTAAAAGAACTATTCTTGGTATGTCTATCCTAATTATTTCAGCTAGATAGAAATTAATTTGAAATATCAAAATGAATTTTATATCATCATTGCATTTTACGCAAGGATGGTAAAAGGATGGAGTTATTAATGGAATTGAACCTAGTGTTGGATGTGATCTTATGATCAACAACCCACAACCCACTATGGTATGATGTATAATGACGAATTCATAAACTGACGAAGTCCTCAATGTACTGTGAAAAGTACTGTATCATGACGTCATAAAATGTTTTGATGTATTGCGAAAGAATTTAAAGAAGTAGTCGATGTCAATTGATTTGACTAGACGAATGTTTCAAGTTGATATCCAATTTATTTGTAAGGTCTAAGCTATTTGATTTGGCTACACAAATGGTATGTCATGTTTAAAAGAAAATCGAGCTTTCTTTGAGAAATTTGTGCCCAACCAAAGTGTTTTTGTGCGTAATCTAATGATTAAGTCTGAGGTGAACACACCCCAAAATGGGGTTATAAAATGGGTTGATCGACTACGTATGAAAGTGGTAGTTTACCTTTTGGGTGATTTTAAACTGACTGTAAAAGAAGGGTTACAGTGTTATGCTGCTAAACCTAGTAAGAGTTCATGGTCAATTTGACCCCTCAACAAAAGTATGAAATGTTTTAAAGGAATTCTTATATTCCTCGTTGTTCATTCTACATCATAATTCTTGATAAGTTATGAAGGTGAGGGAATGTTTGAAAGATAAGAACTTCTTTGAAGAAAAGTTGAGAAGAAGTGTTGGTTACAATTTTGATGACGAAATTCTGTGAAGAAGGGGTGAATTTGATGACCCGGGTATGGGTGTGGTTTTAAGAAATTCCGAGGACAAAATTTTTCTAAGGGAGGAAGAATGTGACAACCCGAAAAATCGAATTGTCCAGAATTTAAGATTTAAAGAATTAGTTATTAATAAAATAAATTTTTATTAATAATATTATGTGCTATGTGTTTATTAATCATTCTAGAATCTAGGATGATTATAAATTGGGAGGACTCTGGCTATGAGCTTGACTGAACGAGTAAGAATTTTCAAGACAAAAATAAAATTTTTCCGGGAACAAAAATATTTCCGAGGAAAAAGATGAAATATGCACTATTCACCTGATGAAACCCTAAGGGTTAGGGTTTGAATAACCTAAGCCTTTTCGAGAGTTCGGTATATCGAAATGACATTCTATTGAAAGATTTTGATGATAATATATCGTGAAAAGTTAAGTAAGCCTATAAAACTTTTCTCAAAAAACGTGCAGAAATCGAACGAAATAAAAATAACGAAAAGTATTGTTATTTACTTTTCATTCGTTTAACTACGTTAGGGGAAAACATGAAGGAAAACACTTAATGTTGAAAATTGTTTTTTAGTTTTTCGGAGATCCGAAGAATACTTAAAAGTTAATCGGTAAAGGAAAGACGAAATATCAAAAAATATTTGGATTCTGAGAATCGTAGTTTTGGAACTGTCGGAAGAATTCCACAAGACAGAAGCATGAAGCTTCCAAGGGAAGCTTCATGAATAGTAAGGATGTGTGAATAGTAATTTAGTGGCAAAATAACTATTTTGCCCCTAGCTTGGAAAATCTATAAAAGGAAGCTTAATTTCATTTGTTGGTGATTTTGAAAATCACCAACATTTCAGAGAGAGAGAGAGAGTTCAGATGAGGAAGAAGAGGAAAAGGAGGAGGAAAAACTTGCTCGTGTGCAAACTTTGTCCGACGGAAGAAGATTAAAGGAGAAAGGTAATCAGAAACCTTGTCTCATATAAATTTTCTTTAAGTTTATATGTTAAAAACATAACTTAATGAGAATAGAAGTAAAAGATGTAAAGAATGATTTCCATATGGTTGAAATCATGAGAAATGAAGAAATAAGAATTAGAAGTTTAGTTTATAAATTTCTTTGGTAAGTATATGATTCGTAATAAATTTGAACGATTTGAATGAATCATTTGAAAGATTCGGTAAAATTAGAAAGGAATGGTGTTTTATAACATCAAATTCCAAGAAAAAGTAAAATCGTAATCAAAATGTCGATTAAAAACATAGAACGAACGAAGAATGCGAAGAACACGAAGAACGTTGTTGATGGATAAATTTAAAACCATCGTAGTATAACGTGTTGTTGATGGACAAGTTTAAAACCATCGCGTATAATTTAGATGCTTATTGCTTGGTCAGGAACGGTAGAAACGTTAATGAAGAACGGATTAAAACTTAGCTATAATGAAGTTATGGCAAAATTTTTATAAAAGACGAACGAGAATTAGAAAGTGTGTAAATGAACCCGAAGGTGTAGGGTTTCATAAGGAAGTAAGAGAACATAGAAAACGTGATTCTTGGACTCAAGAATGAAGAATGAAGATTAAACTAATCGAATGACATGTTAACAGATTCAGAACGAAGTTCTATCCAAAGGGGATTGAAGTACGTAAGATAAGAAATAGAATGGCTTTGGAACGACCACGTTCTGAGTTATAACGAATAAGTTATGAGATCGGGAAGTAATCATCTCAAATTGGATTTAACACTTAATTTTTTTTTTCAAGAATTAGGGCTTGGCGCCGCAGCGCCAACCATGCTTTGTAAGGTGGTGCCGCAACGCCAGACCGGGGAGTTGAACACTGGAAACTCACGCCGTAGCGCGAGCAATAGCAAGAGAGGTGGCTGAAGCCTAAAAGACGATGAAGGGGCAAGCATCGCCGCGATCTTGCAGTGCGAAGGCAAGGCCCAGTAATGAGCTTTTAATTGCTCAAATCCTGGGGAAAGTGTAATGAAAGCTAATGAACATATAGTTCATCGAATGTAACACTTAATCAAGTGAATTAAACCTTTAGTAAAGGTTGAACAGAAAGATTTATCGGGATTAAAAGACAAAGAATGTAAGCGTAAATTAGGGAACCGATATTCGGGGACCGTAGTTACGATAAACGAACGTGTGGAATTACTATGATGGCGATTCCTTCGACGTTGAGTGAAGAGGGTGATGTATAATAGTTCGATGTTATGTTACAGTAAAGAGAGGTAAATGTAAAGTGTATAAAAGCTTTAAACGCAATGCTGTTGCGATGAACGATCAATCTTAGCATACAGTGAACCGTATGGCTTCGACGTTAAGAATGAGTAATGAACGCGGGGTTCATGTAATAGATAACAAAAGCATTAATTAAGATATGAATTATCAAGAAAGCCATAATGAACGGTAATAAGTTTAATGAAAGCCGAATGTGAATCGAATAAGGAATGAATCCTGAGGTATGGCTTTTAGTTGCCAGAAAACCATAAGGAATAAGAAATTGACTTAACGAAAATTATTGTTTAATGGTTCAAATAAGTTAAGATAAGTTTAGGTTGTGGTACAATCGTAACCTTTGATGGTTGACATTTGGGAGTTGGGCTAAACAATTTCTTCACAGAGCAAAGGTATATACCAAACTGGCAACCGATCTAATTTGCTGTGATGACAGTGTAGATGAGACATGAACTTGTTTGTTGCTTGTTTGTGGGAAACCACTCAGAGTACCATATGGACTACTAGCAGAGACACGATGTGTGCTAAGTCCTAGAAGAGTATAAGAAGAAAATAAGAATGCAAATCATCAAAGATGATGAACGTGTAAGACCACAACTTTTTATAAATAAAATTGAATTTCCTCTATTCATTATTTTGAAATAATAAGGTGTTAATTTGATATAATGTTTTGGTTATGAGTGAAATGTGAAATTTTTGCAAAATAAGCAAGTGGTTATAAAATATTCATTGTTGTCGGAGAATATTCATTTGGTCGTGGAATATTCTTGCTGTCGGGAAATATTTGTACGACGACACAGCCATTTGTGGGCCCTATAATGAAAAACGGTCGGATGAAGGAAAACGACAAATATGAGTTTTTATAAATAACGGCGTAATTGTTACCGGTAACACTGTTTGAATACCCGGTGATTAAAATACCGTAATACGCGTGGTTGCACAGTAGTACACGGTATTGCACAATATTTTTGAATTATTGATTCTTACGTAAGAAGACACTACTCAATAATTGTTACAGTAATTACTATTTAATATTTTATTTTATTGATTCAATAATTGATGCGTTGATATTTTATATTATTGTTATTTCAATAATTGTCACTTCATAATATTTTCATTATCAGATCAATAATTCATATTATTTGAATAATATTATTAGATAACATTATTGGCAATGTCTAAGGAAGTTCTGTCTAGGAAAGGGGTTTGATCACCTAATTGCACGCCAGTAAGGAGAAATCTTTATCGGAAAGCCCCCTCTTTCCTAAGAACGACCTGGTTGTCATTATTGTGATTCTGTAATATTATTTATGAATAATTAATTATTGATTTATATTATAAGGAAATATTTATTTTATGTAGATATAAATGAAGTAAATATTTATTTTTAGGTGGATATAAAAGAAGGAGATTTTTTAGCATGAAATAATTGTTGAAAGTTTGGCAATTATCTTCTCCGATATATAAAATATTCATTTAATTATATTATTATAATATATATATATATATATATATATATATATATATGTGTGTGTGTGTGTGTGTGTGTGTGTGTGTGTGTGATAAAAAGGGACGGATATGATTTAATTTTATTTGAATGCTTTTTTAAGTTGGTGGGTGGAAGAAATTTCCTGCATGTATGCTTTATTTTGTTATTTAATTATCTGCAAAGCAATTGTTTTTCCAAACTTGTGGGCCTCACCTATTGGAAAAATAAGAGATTAGGCAATGAATGAAAAGGAAAGGTTAGGCATGATTGAAGAAAAAAAAAGTTTGGCAGGAAAGAATTTGGCTGGAAAAGTTAGGCAGCTCATTTGGTTTTCTTCCTCCGTGATGCACTATAAATAGGGGGTAACCCCTGTGATACCCCCAAATCCAGGTACTCCATTCCCACAGGATTTGGTGCTCACTTATTAAAACTATTACATCTAACTACCCATTATAAATGATAAATTCATAATTAAAAATAACTTAAACAATAATCTTTCCCATAAAAGGGTTACATCATCTCAAATTAATCCCAGGTAATCTAACCTTAAATTTATTACATCAGTTTGCGGAATACATCATAAATAAAACAAGTCTTGAAACGTTAAACATTTAAATAATATCTCATAAGTCTTCAGGACTTGGACAATTTGCCCTTTCCTTTGCTAGTAGATGGCTCATCAACTTTCTCCACTTTAGCTGCAGTGTTAATTGCAAGAGTGAGCAAACAAATGCTCACTGATATAGAAAGTTGTAATGACAACAACATGAGAATGAACAACGAATTCTGAACAATAATGAACTTGCTCTACGAATCAAAAATAGAAAACAAGTTCGAACTTTAATATCTGAGGGTCTTAAGACCATGAACTATATCCCCGGTACTTAGGTATTACTACACAACCTTAATAGTCATTTAGACTAACAGACCCTTCTTAACGTACTTAGGGGGATCAACCCTTTGTACCATTTATTGTGAATAAACATCTAAATGTTTCACGTACAAATAAGAGTTTTCTTACTAATTGAAGGTCTAATACAAGAATGTATAACTGAACAAGGCTATCAAAGTGAAAGATCAGATATCAATAATATATAATTGAATAAACATGATTTACATACAAAATGCTATAACCAAAAGAGTTAGAACAAACTCATTTGAGGCGATGTATTAGAACAATATTTGCTTTGAATAATAATATCAAGGTTTAGAAAAGTAAAACTCGGTTAAGGTAACGAATTAAGTTACAAGTGCTTATTCAATCGTAGATAAGGATAGAATCAATAGTCTTGCTAAATAGAATTTAGGAACTTGCATTCATTAACAAAAGAATGAAGTTAGAAAGCTTGCTCAAAGTAAAGAGTTAAGGTTTAGAAACTTGCATTGTTTGTAAGCTATACAAATGTAAAATATTCTCCAATTACACTACATATATCATTAAAATCGCAACAACAATTAGTTAGATGAATATTAGCACCATGAGTTTTAACCCATCATTTAGGTCAAAATACTAACCTAACATCTAACCATGTTGGTTAACATCCTTAACACCTCTAAAATCTCATTACGATCCCACATAACTTAATTGTTCATCTCTAACTTTTGATAACATCACATTTGGTTTCATTTTATGACTTATTTAAATAATTACTTAAATCCTTCACACTATGAATTATAACACCTTACAATCTGTTATTATAGTCCACATTATGTTTTAATATCATTAACATGCTTGCTTAGCTAACATAAGTCCATTACATATGACTTGAAAATAAGCAGACTTCACTGTCTTAGACTAGGGTATGGCGAATTTTTGACCGGTGCTCGTCTGCAGAAACTAAGTGAAACCAATGGTGCTATCTGGTTTACGCGTGTAGTAGCATGCATGTAAAAGCGCATGACTACCGCTAATGCACCAGCCACCCAAATCCCTCGAATAACCACAAATTTACATGAAATTTAACAACTAAACCATGTAATAGCATGGATATACATGTTATCCATCATTCTATGTACAAAAACATTACATAAACACAAATTTAAAGAATCAAAACCCCCAATATCCAAATTTCTTCAATTTTGAAAATTTTAGCGAATTCGATCACCACAAATTTGTTTCTCAATCAATTGACACGATTCCAACTGCGCCGCTTTTGTTTCTTAATATACTAACATATTCTAACATCAAATAATAGATTATAACATATATTGAACATGTAATTTTGTACTTTCCAAAGCCATTTTCAAAGAAAAACACTGTTACTTATTTTTCTCCTTATAAACCCAAATTTCATGTATTTGAACTCCAACATAAACTTATAAAGGATAACTAACAGATTTAGTAAGAGAATAAATATATATAAACAACATCTTCTACAATAATTCAACCAAAACCTAATTTCCAATGAATAAAAAATTACAAAAAATATAATATTAGAATTAGGGGTAGATTACCTTGATTGAATGCTAGCAAAAGATAGTGTTAGGGCTTAGAAATTCTCCTTCTTCCTGTTGCCAATATCAGAAACTCAAAATCACAAGATTTTCTCTCTTGCTTCCAAGCTCTCTCTCTAAACCCTCTGCTATTTTCTCCTTAGCCAAATACGTGAATAAGAAAACTGAACGCTAGTCGTAGGAAATAATATGCGTAAAATATAAACTGACTCCCACTAACCCATATTCTCTTTCAGTTAAAGAAAACAAAAGACGTTAGTTAGAATAAGCCAAAGGCCACAAGGCCTTGTTTGGCTAACCAAAGATTCCACCAAACTAGATTATTTTTATATTATTTATATTATATAGTTACTTTGTGTTACACTCTAGTTAATTAAATAACTTTAGCTTAGTTAATTTAAATAACTTGTAATAATAATAAAAACCTTATTATCATTATACTTATAATTAATAAATAATTATATATCTAATTCAATTAATAAATTAGAAACATCACTTTATTTAATTTATTTATTTCCTTTAAATTAAACAATTCATTTAATTTAATTATTTTCTTAAATATTAAGCAATTGATTTAATTTAATTATTTCCTTAAATTAAATCCTTTAGATAAAATTATCATTACTAAACTTAATTAACACTAATCAATTTAGTTACTAAATTAATTCACCACAATTCATCAATTATTTATTTTTCTCAATATATAAATTATTTAAAATATTTATTTAATTCAATAAATATTTAAATTAAATTACAAATTTCTCAATCGTTACATCTTTCACTCCTTAAAAGAATTTTGTCCCTAGAATCATAACTCGAAAAATTTATTCGCTACATTCTTCACTTTTTAACAAGATTCTGTCCCCAGAATCGCTATACAAAATCAAGCAAACAACTAAGGATAATTCTTCATCATAACGCTCTCAAGTTCCCACGTAGCTTCCTCAACATTGTGGTTCCTCCAGATTACGTTAACAGAAGGTATTACCTTAATCCTCAATACTTGCTCTTTCTGTCGATAATTTGAACAAGGACTTCTTCATAGGATAAATCTTTCTCAAACTGTAAGGGCTCATATTCTATAACATGTTTAAAGTTAGGTTTATATGGCCTCAACACCGATACATGGAAAATATTATGAATATGCTCCAATTCTGGAGGTAAAGCTACTTCGTATGCTACTTCACAAACTCTTCAAAACTCTTCAAAACACTTCAAAACACTTCAAAAGGTCCTATAAACCTAGGGCTCAATCTCCCCTTCTTGCCAAACCGAATTTTCCCCTTATAGGGAGACACTTTCAAGAAAATATAACTACCGACATCGAATTCTCTATTTTGTCGATGCTGATCATCATATTTCTTCTGTGTATCTTGTGCAACTATCAATCTTGCTCGAATAACCTTGATGATCTCAACATTTTGTTGTACTAATTCTAGACCCAATAGCTGACGTTCACAACCTCATCCCAGCATAACAGAGTTCTGCATTTCCTACCGTATAACGCTTCATAAGGCGGCATGCCAATACTAGCGTGATAACTATTATTATAAGCAAATTCCACCAATGGAAAGTGGTCATCTAAATTTCCTTTAAAATCCACGATACATGCTTTAAGGATATCTTCTAGTGTTTGGATGGTTCTCTCACTTTGTCTGTCGGTCTGAGGATGGTACGTCGTGCTCATTCTCAGCTGTGTTCCCAAACATTCTTGTAATCGTTTCCAGAAATTAGATGTGAAACATGGATCTCTGTCTGATACAATGGACACTGGTACACCGTGTCTTGACATAATTTCCTTCACGTACATTTTTGCTAATCGATCTAAGGTAAATCTAATCTTGATTTGTTAAAAGTGTGCCGACTTTGTCAGTCGATTGACAATCACCCAAATGGAATCATAACCTAGCTGAGTCGTTGGAAGACCTACCACAAAATCCATTGTGATGTTCTCCCATTTCTATTCCGGTATCTCCAACGGTTGTAACAATCCTCTTGGTCTTTGATGTTCAGCTTTGACTTTCTGACACGTTAAGCATTTTGTCACACACTCAGCCACATCCTTTTTCATATTCGGCCACCAAAAATAATATTTAAGATCCTGGTACATCTTTGTACTCCCAAGGTGAATCGAATACCTTAAGTTGTGAGCTTCACTTAGAATTTCTTCTTTAACTTCTGGTAGTGGCGAAACCTAAATTCTCCCTTCAAATCGAAGTAACCCTTCCAAATCGATTTTGAATTTGTTTTCCTCACCTTCAGATACTTTCTGTTTCATCTCTTCGCAGTCTTCATCCTAAAGTTGTGCATTTTTCACCTTATCTACCAACGTTGAATTGTTTCCCATCTGGAACAACTATTCTTCGGATTCTGTCGGACATTTAATTTCCAACTCCATCTTAGCCATTTCTGACACTAGCTTCTCCTGAGCAGTTAATAACATTAACTTCTCCCGTCCCTTCCTACTTAAAGCATCAGCACAACATTCGCCTTTCCGGGATGATAGAAAATCTCGCAGTCGTAGTCTTTGATCAGCTCCAACCATCTTCTTTGTCGCATGTTCAAGTATTTTTGTGTAAAGATATACTTTAGAGTATTATGGTCGGTATATATCTTACACCTCTCTCCATAAAGATAATATCTCCAAATTTTCAGGGCAAACACCATCGCCACCGCCGCCAACTCTAAGTTATGAGTCGGATACCCTTTTAATCTTTCAACTGACGTGATGCATACACAATAACTCTGTCGTTCTATATAAGCACAAAACCTAGTCCTTTATGCGATGCGTCACTATACACCACAAAATTTCTTGTATCATCAGACAATGTCAACACAGGTGCAGAGCTCAGCTTCTTCTTTAACACTAAAAAACTTTCCTCACACTTCTCTGCCCAAACAAACTTAACCGCCTTCTTAGTTAAGTTCATCAACGGAGTCGCGATCTTGGAAAAGTCTTCAATAAAACGCATGTAGTAACCCGCTAATCCTAAGAAACTCCTTACTTCTGACTATATCTTCGGCTGATCCCAGTTTATTACAACTTCAACCTTTGATGGATCTATCAAAATTTCGTCCTTATCAATAACGTGCCCGAGAAATTGTACACGTTCCAACCAAAATTCACATTTTAAAAATTTTTCGTACAACTTCTCTTTTCTCAACGTCAATCTTAAGTGTTCAACATGTTCCTCTTTTGTTTTGGAATATACCAATATATCATCAATAAACACCACCATAAATTTGTCTAAGAATGGTTTAAAAACCTTGTTCATCAAATCCATGAACACTGCAGGTGCATTAGTTAAACCAAAAGACATAACCAAAAACTCGTAATGACCATACCGAGTTCTGAACGCTATTTTTGGTACATCCTCCAGCCTCACCTTCAATTGATGATAACCACTTCTCAAGTCTCTCCTAGAGAAATACCTCGCTCCCTTCAACTGATCGAACAAGTCATCAATTCTAGGTAATGGATACTTATTTTTAATCATGACTTTTTTCAATTCTCGGTAATCAATCCAGAGCCGCATCGATCCGTCTTTCTTCTTAACAAACAACAATGGTGTTCCCCATGGCGACACACTCGGCTAGATACACTTTTTGTTGAGCAACTCTTGCAATTGCACCATCAACTCCTTCATCTCTACCGGGGCCATTATGTATGATGCCTTAGATATCGGGGCCGTTCCTGGTAGTAAATCAATCACGAACTCGATTTGTCGATCCGTAGGAAGACCCATCAAATCGTCTGGAAATACGTTTGTAAAATCTCTTATAATCGGTATCTCTTCTAACTTTGCACTCTTCTTTTGTGTGACCCCAGATTTTATGAATAAAGATTTAATTTTCTCCAAATATATATATATTTTTTTAATATTATGGTATGGATTTGAGATAGTGTTATAGTTCTGGGTAGTATTTATAAATTTTTCAAAGTACGCGAGTTGTTATATAATATTCGATTGGTCAGGGAATATTCATTTTAACAGGGAATATTCGTACGATGACACAATCATTGGTGGACCCCACAACGGAATTATTGTCGGATTGAGAAAACGAAAAAAATATTTTTATGAAAATAACGGCGGAAGTTTTACCGTTAAAACTGTTGAACTACTCGGTAGTAAGTAAAGAATGTCTGGCGTGGTTGCATAGTAGCACACGGTATTGATTATTGATGCTTACGTGAGAAGTCACTCAGTTTTGTTCAATTATTGCTATAGTAATTGTTGCTTAGTATCTCACGTTATTTGATTCAATTATTGTCGATATTTTATATATTATTAAATCAATAATTGAGATGACAGAGTTATTAATATTATTATTTGCAATATTAACGATGTCTAGAAGTTCTGCCAATGAGAGGTTTGGTCACCTAATTGCACGCCAATAGGAAGAAATCCTTATTGGAAAGCCCGATCTTTCCTGGGAACGACCTGGTCGATTAATAGTGTGAATTATAATAATGATGATGAGTTTTGTTTTATTAGTATTATTAATATAATAAAATAGAAAAGCTTTTTATATAAAATAGAATACTTTTATAAAGTTATTTGTTTTATTAGACAATAATTAGAATATATTATATTCTATTATGCATAGTGTTTTGAATAGTAAAATCTTTTTATATAAAATGAATACTTTTATAAAGTTATTTATTTTATTAGACAATAATTAGAATATATTATATTCTATTATGCATAGTATTTTGTATAGTAAAATCTTTTTATATAAAAGTAATACTTTTATAAAGTTATTTGTTTTATTAGACAATAATTAGAATATATTATATTCTATTATGCATAGTGTTTGCATAGTGCACGCATAGTATTTGTATATTAAAATATTTTTTATATAAAACATAATACTTTTATAAAGTTTTGTTTTATTTGATTATAAATATAATATATTATATTTTATTACATAGTGCAGCATAGTATCCTTTCTATTTTCCTATAAATAGGATGCTTAGTTAGAATTGAAAACCACACCAGAAGTTCAGAGAATTCTTCTATAATCTTGAGCGTATTTCTATAGAGTTTTAAGAAGCTTTGAGCGTAGTGCAAGTTTTCTTCGAGTATATCCTCGCCCTACCAGTCGTAATACTCTTCTTTCAAAAGTAAGGGGTATTATTCTTTCGAATTCATGAAGAGAATTATTTTCTTTCAATACTCGTAAGAGTTGTTATTCCATTCTTCATTATTATGTTGGAATAACCTGTTTATGCGAAGTACCGCATACATGGTGAAATTCTTCTGTGATTCCATTCTTTATTATTATGTTGGAATAACCTGTTTATGCGAAGTACCGCATACATGGTAAAATTCTTCTATTATTCCGTTCTTTATTATTCTGTCGAAATATCCTATCTGTGCGTTTACACCAGACCTGGTTCCATCATTATTATTTTGTTTTAATATCTTGTGCAATGCGTTCTATTGGGACTGGTTCCATTATTTATTATTCGCCGGAATATCACGCCGGTGCGTTCGCGTGACTGGTTCCATTCTTTATTATTACATTGGAATAACCTATACATGCGATCTATCACATGCATGGTGATTTCTTACGTTATTCCATTCTTTATTATTCTGTTGGAATAACTTGTCTATGTGGATTATCACATGCATGGTGAATGATCCTTTGTATTCATTCATTATTAAATTGTGGAAATGATCTGTCTAAGTGGATTACCGCGTGCCGGACGAAAATCCATTTGCAGTTTCATATATTCTCTTATACTCAGTTGGTTAAAGTTTTGACTTCTATACTCCATGAAATTAGTGGAATATCCTTGATATTTGCGCTTCATCCAGTATGTTTTAATGGAAATATAATTCTGAGCATTCTTGAATTTTTACTCCACAAAGCAGTATCATGTTGACAATTTGAACGTTATTGGTTCCTGGATAAATTAATTCTTGAACTTGTTTTATTGAATTAATATGTCATTGTCATCATCCTCATGTTTATATTATGTTGAAAGTCATCTGTTGCCTGTAGTGAATAGCTGGACTTGGTATGATTATGACCAGGGATTATTCGGTATAATCATGACCGTAATGTTACAAATGATTTGGAAAAAGTCCTCATTGGCCTGTAGTGCATTGATGGACAGTTTTTGGTATGATTATGGCTATGGATTCTCTTTGGCCAAGGGTACAAAGATGAATTGTTTTATGGCATGATCAGGACCGTTGATGAAAGCATGATTATCTTTAGCCCGTAGTGCATGGATAATTCGTGGTCGTGATACTAAAGAATATCTTTGGCCTGTAGTGCAGGGATGATTTGATGATGTGGATTATTTATTAAGCTGAGTTTCAGCGATAAAAGTGATGAAAAAACCTTTTAAATCATAGAGGATAGTAGATTTTATTCTCTACTTTACTCTTCTAATGGATTGCTTGTTCCGCTGCCGTTAAACTTGATGTTTATTATATTGTATCAGTTTAACACTGTTGAAGGCTAACGATAATTTATTCTGCATTATCTTAGTCATAATATTTCTTATTGGGCTAGTTGAGCTCACCCTTTTTGTTTTCATTGTTCTCTCGTGAAATGAGAACACAAAGCGAGGACTAGTCGGGGAATGGAGTGAAGGTCCAGATGATAGCATTAGTAGTCCTCACTATTCTATGAAATAGTGTGATAATAAATGTAATAAGATTGAATTTGAGTGTGGATATTGTCTAGATGACAATATTCGTGTTAAAACTCTTAGATTATATTTTGTCATATTTTGAGTTTGAATATTGTCTAGAAGACAATATTTGTTTTAAAACTCACAGCTCAAGTTGTATAATTAAGTTTGTATTTGAATTCTGTACCATGTATTTGGCGACTCAAGATGGGTGATGTATACCTATTTTGGGGGCATCACATCTTCTGTGTATCGACTATGTAGGCTAAGTATCCTACACATCCTTGTCTCAACAACTTCTTGGCTTGCATCACTATCAGACAACTTGCTTGTCGAGGTGACTTGCTGCCAAAGAACACAACCTTTGACGGAGTCATAAGGTTAACACACTTCCTTTGGCAATCAATTACTGCTCTGTAATTGAATAACCAATCTATTCCTAGTATAACATCAAACTCACCAAGTCTAATGGGTATCAAATCTACCATCATCTCGTGACCCTTTATAACCACTCTACAATTCCTATATACAAATCTAACAGGAACCACTTCCCTATTTGCAATCTCTATGCTTAAGAGAAATTCTAATTCTTCCTGAGGCAAATCTAAGTTCTGAGCAAATTCATTGGATATAAAAGAACAAGTAGCACCCGAATCAAATAGTACATAAGTATTAATACCATTAATCGGAATGATACCTGACACCACATCCTTAGATATATCTGACATCACCTTGCGGTCATATTGAAAGTCCTCATGAGAGGGTCGGCTGATTTGTCTTTGGTCCAATGATAGTCAATGCACCACCACCATTGTTGTTTCCTTTTCCATCATTTGCACTTCCTGTTGGCTTTTTAGGGCAATCATGAGTCATGTGATCTTTTGAACCGCAGGTAAAGCATGCTCCTTTCTTCGGACTAAAATAGTTTGGTGCAATGTGTCCCTCCTGACCACAGTTTAAACACACCCTCTTTCCCTTCAAACTTACCCCATTATGGTTCTTCCCGCATGTCGCGCGAGCTTCAAACTTTTTCTTCTGCTGATTTCCTTGTTGTCCTCCCGCAGTCGAATTCTCGCTTCACTTCCTTTTCTGACTGTTACCTCCAACGTTACTTCCACCAGCCTTATTCTCATTCTCATTCTTCCTCTTCTTCTATTCTTGATTGTACTTGGTTAAGGCATCGCTTCCACCTTCCGCGATAATTTCCTTCTCCAGTATAACCGCAAATGTATTCAACTGGAACATTGAAACCTTGCTATACATCTAGGGTTTCAATCCTTGTTCGAACCTTCTCGCTTTGCATTCATCAGTATTGACTTGGTATTTGGCAAACCTTGCCAACTTGTTAAACCTTGCAGCATATTCTGGCACCGTCATCGTTCCTTGCTTCAACTCCAGAAATTGCACTTCGAATTGATTCAGAAAAATCGCTGGAAAGTACATTTTGAAAAACATCTCCTTAAATCTATCCCACGCTATCACTCCTTGTCCCCCACGAGCCTTATTTTCATGCCACCAGTAGCTAACTTCAGACTTTAGCATGAACGTTGCGAACGCAGTCTTCTGGTCATCGTTTACTCTAGCAACGTCGAACACCTTCTCCATTTCCATAATCTAGGTTTGAGCTTCATCTGGATTCATAGACCCTTAAAAATCTGGTGGTCCAACCGCTTTGAATTCCTTAAAGGTCGTGACTTGGGCTTGCGGTTGATTCGCAAGTGCACCCATTAACAGAGTTACCAACTGCTGAACCGGATTAGCATTGTCCTCGTTGTTATTATTAGTAGACCCCTCAGGAGGTACTTGTTGACGTGGTTGTCTTCTGTTAAGATATACGCTTATTAGTTCATTACTCAACTTCTTGGGTATTTAAAGTTTAATTTAAACATTCCAAGATTAAAGCTATAACACATAACATTTCAAATAAACTTTGATATTTTATTCATTCATATTGTTTTAGAATATACTGAAGATAACATAACCGCTATAAACATTCACTTTCTTGAACTAGACAAGTTTCAGGATTACATACTCATACTATCCCTTTATTCATCTCAAAATAAGGGATTCGCAGTTTATTTATTCACATAATTACTCATACATTATTATTATCACTCTTATTCTATCTAGGCATATTAAGACGTCGTAAGGCTTCTCGACGCTCTTCCTCCATGATACGATGCGCCGTTTTGCGATCCATCACGAACCACGGTGAATTCTCAAACTGAGGTGGATAATAAAATACTCGATCCTGGGCCCTATCAATCGCCAAATTAAAAGCGTAATCCATCTCTTTCATCTTGGCCTTCTTCACCTGGACTTTAGCCTCAGCACGGTCTGCACGTTGAGTTTCCTTCATCCACGCATCCTCTGCTCTTGCACGCTAAGCTGATTCCTCTTTGAAGTTATCTTTTAATTTCTCCATGTCAGTCTTCATCTTCTCGTTTACTGCCAATAGGTCTTCATGCTGACCCTTTGTATGAACCAAATCCCACTCTGTGTTTCAAAGTTTTGAGTCAAGTTCCTGAATCTCCGCATCCTTCTCCTCCATCGCAGCATGATGCATTTCAATCAACTCCTTCAGCTCCTTAACCTTGTCTTGTAATTCTATGTTACTATTATACAGAGCGTCATACATCTCTGCTAATATGGAGTTTGGTGGAAACTCCTCAGGATCCTCTTCATCATCCTCCTCCTCTATCTCCTCAGAACTATCCTCCTCGAGATTGGTCACATGCACATCCTCCTGGATCAACTGTTCCTACACAACATGGAAATCCCGGGGTTCATCATCTCTAGGTATCTGAGGTATCACTTCCCTAGCTGGACTGGATCCTCCTTTGTTTGACATCCTGACAACAAAATATTTTAAGTTTTACTAAACATTTTTCGTTACTCGCGAGCACATAAATTATTAACACATAGCACATAATGTATTTTATTGTTTAGCTTCAACGGATAACTTAATCCATTCCTTAAAACTCGATAAGAGTTGAACACCTCTATGTTTTCTATTTCCTTAAAGGTTACTTCCTAAGGTTTCCCCACCTAAGGTTCATAACCTATGGCTCTGATACCAACCTGTGACACCCCCAAATCCGGGTACTCCATTCCCATAGGATTTGGTGCTCACTTATCAAAACTATTTCATCTAACTACCCATTATAAAGGATAAAGTCATGATTAAAAATAACTAAAATAATAATGTTTCCCATTAAAGGGTTACATCATCTCAAATTATTCCCATGTAATCTAACCTTAAATTTATTACATCAGTTTGCGGAATACATCATAAATAAAACAAGTCCTGAAACGTAAAACATTTAAATAATTTCTCATAAGTCTTCAGCACTTGGACAATTTGCCCTTTCCTTTGCTAGTAGATGGCTCATCAACTTTCTCCACTTTAGCTGTAGTGTTAATTGCAAGAGTGAGCAAACAAATGCTCACTGATATAGAAAGTAGAAATGACAACAACATGAGAATGAACAACGAATGTTGAATAATAATGAACTTGATCTATGATTCAAAAATAGAAAACAAGTTCGAACTTTAATATCTGAGGGTCTTAAGACCACGAACTATGTCCCCGGTACTATGGTATTACTACCAAACCTTAACAGTCATTTAGACTATACAGACCCTTCTTAACGTACTTAGGGGGATCAGCCCTTTATACCATGTATTGTGCACAAACATCTAAATCTTACACTTACAAAATCCCCTATGTTAGGGTTATTCGTCTCACTTTGAATTTAGAATTTCCGCACTAAAGAAAGTTTAGTTTGGAACTAGCTTATCAGTGTTTCTAGAATTTTAGAACACTATTCAGTTATAGATGAATTTAATCAATAAGAGTTTGCTTACTAATTGAAGGTCTAATACAAGAATGTATAACTGAACAAGGCTATCAAAGTCAAAGAACGGATATCAACAATATATAATTGAATAAACATGATATACATGCAAAATGCTATAACCAAAAGAGTTAGAACAAACTCATTTGAAGCGATGTATTAGAACAACATTTGCTTTGAATAATAATATCAAGGTTTAGAAAAGTAAAACTCGCTTAAGGTAATGAATTAAGTTACAAGTGCTTATTCAATCGTAGATAAGGATAGAATCAATAGTCTTGCTAAATAGAATTTAGGAACTTACATTCATTAACAAAAGAATGAAGTTAGAAAGCTTGCTCAAAGTAAAGAGTTAAGGTTTAGAAACTTTCTTTGTTTGTAAGCTATAGAAATGTAAAATAATCTCCAAATACCCTACATATATCATTGAAATCGCAACAACAATTAGTTAGATGAATATTAGCACCATGAGTTTAAACCCATCATTTAGGTCATAATACTAACCTAACATCTAACCATGTTGGTTAACATCCTCAACGCCTCTGAAATCTCATTACGATCCCACATAACTTAATTGTTCATCTCTAACTTTTGAGAACATCACATTTGGTTTAATTTTATGACTTATTTAAATAATTACTTAAAATCTTCACACTTTGAATTACAACACCTTACAATCTGTTATTATAGTCCACATTATGTTTTAATATCATTAACATGCTTGCTTAGCTAACATAAGTCCATTACACATGACTTGCAAATAAGCAGACTTCACTGTCTCAGACCAGGGTGTGGCGCATCTGCGCCATACTTAAGCTTTGGGGCCAAGCAGTATTCTTATTTGGTGGTGCTCGTCTGTAGAAACCTAGTGGCCTTGTTCTTATTTATCGATCGTGGTAATGGTAGCAATAGCGATTCCAGTAGTACCTGATGTAAACTTCACAACTCTGCTAATGCACCAGCCACCCAAATCCATCCAATAACCACAGATTTACATGAAAATTAACAACTAAACCTTGTAATAGCATGGATATACATGTTATCCATCATTCTATGTACAAAAACATTACATAAACACAAATTTAAAGAATCAAAACCCCCAATATCCAAATTTCTTCAATTTTGACACTTAGCGAATTAGATCACCGTGAATTTGTTTCTCAATCAATTGACATGATTCCAACTACGCCGCTTTCGTTTCTTAACATACTAACATATTCTAACATCAAATAACAGATTATAACACATATTGAACATGTAATTTTGTACTTTTTAAAGCCATTTTCAAAGAAAAACACTGTTACTTATTTTTCTCCTTATAAACCCAAATTTCATGTATTTGAACACCAATATAGACTTATAGAGGATAACTAACAGATTTAGCAAGAGAATACATACATATAAACAACATCTTCTGCAACAATTCAACCAAAACCCAATTTCCAATGAATAGAAAATTACAAAAAACCAAATATTAGAATTAGGGGTAGATTACCTTGATTGAATGCTAGCAAAAGATAGTGTTAGGGCTTAGAAATTCTCCTTCTTCCCCTTGATAATCTCAGAAACTCAAAATCACAAGATTTTCTCTCTTGCTTCCAAGCTCTCTCTCTAAACCCTTTGCTATTTTCTCCTTAGCGAAATACGTGAATAAGAAAACTGAACTCTAGCCTTAGGAAATATTATCCGTAAAACATAAACTGACTCCCACTAACCCACGTTCTCTTTCAGTTAAAGAAAACAAAAGACGTTAGTTAGAATAAGCCAAAGGCCACAAGGCCTTGTTTGGCTAACCAAAGATTCCCCCAAAATAGATTATTTTTATATTATTTATATTATATAGTTACTTTGTGTCACACTCTAGTTAATTAAATAACTTTAGCTTAGTTAATTTAAATAATGTGAAATAATAATAAAAACCTCATTATCATTATACTTATAATTAATAAATAATCATATATCTTATTTAATTAATAAATTAGACACATCACTTTATTTAATTTATTTATTTACTTTAAATTAAACAATTCATTTAATTTAATTATTTTCTTAAATATTAAGCAATTGATTTAATTTAATTATTTCCTTAAATTAAATCCTTTAGATAAAATTATCATTACTCAACTTAATTAACACTAATCAATTTAGTTACTAAATTAACTCACCACAATTCATCAATTATTTATTTTTCTCAATAAATAAATTATTTAAAATATTTATTTAATTTAATAAATATTTAAATTAAATTACAAATTTCTCGATCGTTACAACCCCTGCTTCTTCAACAAACCATTTTTCAATATCAGAAATTCTTATTCTATAGTATTGTGAGTATTTTTCTTGAGTATAAGAATACTTCGAGTGTAGTTTTCTGCAAGATTTTCTCAGAATAATACCTGATATTCCAGTCAAAACCAGTTTCTACTAAGGTAAATGATATTATTTTATTGCAATACTCGTGAGAAATATTATTTTCTTTTATACTCCATATTACGTAAGCGATATTATTTCATCTCGTGTTCCTAAATTTGAACTTACTATGGTAAGTATTGCTTCTATAATTCCTGAAATGATTAGAAATTTTGCTTCATCTAATATCATTTCATAGGAATATTGGTTTGAAATTTTTATCAAATTTGGAACTTTTCATATTTGGAGTCTTGTCCATTTGCATCTTTGTTCACGGCATCTTCATTCACAGTACTATTCAAGGGTAATTGTTCTGGTGCATCGTTCACAAAAGAAAAATATATATTTTTTTTCTCCCTCTAAGTTATCTGTTGTGACCCTTATTCTTGAAATTGAATCCATGTTTTGATCTTCATTCTTGAATTTTTCCCCACTATGGTTTATTATGGAGTGTTTTTGAACATGGATAAACCGAAGTACAAATCCCTAGTCTTTGTCCTTTTATCTCACTGGATTCGTTCTTTAAAATATTTTTCATCATCCTCAGTCCTTAATGGTGATACTTGATGAATATCTTTAGCCTGTAGTGCAAAGATGAGTGATTATCAAATGAATATCTTTGGCCCGTAGTGCAAAGATGAACATGTGTTGACATGAACATGACCAACTGATGATACAAATGATTATCTTTGGCCCATAGTGCAAAGATGAATATTTGATTCAAGATGTATGTTGATTGGTGTTACAGGGATAAAATATTGATGATGAAATTTTAAATTCATAGATGATAATAGATTTCATTCTCTATTAAACTCTTCTAATGAATTGTTATTTTCGCTGCGAATATTGATCTAAAACTTGTTGTCCATTTTATTTTATCTAATTTGTTGAAGGCTAACGATAATTTGTTGTTCATTATGCAAGACCCCGAATTTTATGAAATGAAAGTATTCAATTTTCTTATAATTATTATTTTATTTCGTAAATGGTTAAATTGATAAAAGGTTAAAGTTAAGGGTGATATGTGAAAATTTTGCAAAGTATGCAAGTTGTTATAAAATATTCGTTTGGTCGGGGAATATTCTTTTTGTCAGGGAATATCTGTATGACGGCACAATCATTGGTGGACCCCACAATGGAAGTATTGTCGTATTAAGAAAATGATAGAATTATCTTTTTATACAAATAGCAATCAAAGTGTTACCGTTAAAACTGTTGAACTACCTGGTAGTAAAGAAATGCGATGTCTGGCGTGGTTGCATAGTAGTACTTACATTGTATTGATTATTGATGCTTACGTAAGATGTTACTCGATTATACTCAATTATTGCTACTGAGAATTCTTTGCATCATATCTCTCATATTATTGATTCAATTATTGTCACAGTATCATTTGTATAATATTTTATATTATTAAATCAAAAATAGAGACGACAAAGTTATTCATATTATTATTTGCAAAATTGACAATGTCTGGAAGTTCTGTCAAGGAGAGGTTTGGTCACCTAATTGCGCGCCAATAAGGAAAAATCCTTGTCGGAAAGCCCCCTCTTTCCTGGGAACGATCTGGTTGTTAAATATTTTGAGTTATAATATTAATGATGAATAAGTTCGTGTTGATTAAAGATGAAATTGATAGTTCCATTGTGTGGGAATTATTAGTGTTAGTGGAAATTGACATTTATTTTGATAATAATTGATGTCTAGAGGTTATATAGACCAATTAGGTAATTCACCGGATAAATGAGCAATTAATTGCTATTAATTCACATGCTTATAACTATGTGTTCACATGTGTGTACTATTGATTCACATGATTTATTATTAGGGGAGTTGGTGCAAGTTTGATAATATACTTACATGACTAAGTTAAAAATAAAGGTATAGATGAAGGTACTATACTATAATTAATTTTGTTCATATGTTTAGAACTATTGAGTCACATGATTTACTATTGGTTCACATGATTTACTATTATGGGAGGTGGTGCAAGTTTGATAATACTTGCATGACTAAATTAAAAATGAAGGAAAAGATGAAGGTATTATACTGTAATATTTCGAGCCCCAAAATGTGCAATTATGGAAACTATATTTTTCTATAAATAGAAGCTCATTCCTTAATTATTTTTCACCAATTCACTAAAGCTATAGAGCTATTATTATAGAGAGAAATTATAGAGAGAAAGAAGAAGAGAAGACTGCTACCTCATTATTCCAGTATTCAGTTTTCTTCTAAGGTAAGGGATATTATTATTATAGTAAGGGGTATTATTTCTTTCGTATTCATGAAGAGAGTTATTTTCTTTCAATACTCGTAAGGGTTGTTATTCCATTCTTTATTATTCTATTGGAATAACCTGTCTACGCGGACTACCACATGCATGGTGAATTATTCTGTTATTCCATTCTTTATTATTACATTTGAATAACTGTTTTTGTCTGCGGACTATCGCATGCACGGTGGTCTCATTGTTATTCCATTCTTTATTATTCTGTTGGAATAAGCTGTTTGTGCGGACTACCGGATGCCTGGTGAATTCTTTTATTATTCCATTCTTTATTATTCTATTAGAATAACAAGTCTGTGCGGACTACCACATGCCTAGTGAATTCTTCTGTTATTCCATTCTTTATTATTCTGTTGGAATAACCTGTCTACGCGGACTACCGCATGCATGGTGAATTCTTTTGTTATTCTATTCTTTATTATTACATTGGAATAACTCGCTCACGTGAACTCATCGCATGCATGGTGAATGACCCTTCGTATTCATTCTTTATTAAATTGTGGAAATGATCTGTCTACGTGGATTACCGCATGACGGGTGAAAATCCATTTACAGTTTCGTAATTTTTCTAACCCTCAAAAATTTTGGAAAAATTGGAAATGATAGTTTGTTGAGTTTTCTAGATTTTGTCCAAAAATGGCGATTTTTGGATGTATAGATTAGGAGTTATGAATTTTATGGAAAAAGACTATTTTAAAAGTAAACCCTTATAACTCCTTATGATTAACTCCAAAATTTGTGAAATATTTATTGAGAGTACATGTATATAACAGGAGTATACCCTGTAAATTTCGGAATTTTTTGACAAAAGTACAGTTTATAATAAATGTCTAAATATTCGACAGTTTTGGCCATAGAAAAAAATAGTAGATGAATTTTAAAAATTCAGAGGAAAATAAATGTTCAATATGGAACTATATTCTGCTAAATCCCAGAAAAGAAAACTTTTTGGGACGGATTTGTTATTTTTCATGAAAATGGTTTAGTTACGAACATATGAATTAATTATGTTATGTGAAGTTGAAAAATTGGTAAATATGATTTTATGGCTTGGAAATCCTATATAAGGTATATGCAGATTTTTGATGAGAGATTAGATCATTGGTGATGAAATCTTATGAGTATGACATTTTTGAATGATTAAATGCATTATTTGGTAAAGTGTAAACAATTAAAATAAATTATTTATAAGTTTAAGAAATGATTAAAATATTGTTATAATATTAATGATATTAGATTATGAGATTATTTAGTGATTGATAACATTGGGATATTCTTGAACTCTTGATAAATTATATTATAAATGTTTAATATTTATCCTTTATCTCATTTGATTGATTCTTTATATCATTGTCATGATCCTCATGCTTATATTGTGTTGGAAGTCATCTTTGGCCCGTAGTGCATGGATGAACTATTGGATATTGGTTTTATAGTTGTATGTCTTTGGTCTGTAGGGAAAAAATGAGATGTTGTTGAATATCTTTGGCCTGTTGTGCAAAGATGATATGTTGTTTGATAGCTTTGGCCCGTAGTGCGAAAGATGGACAGGTGTATGACATGATCATGACCACTTGTGATACTAACGAATATCCTTGGTCATAGTGCGGGGATAATTCGATGATGTGATTGGCAAGATCATGACCATTAGTTAATAGTTGAATGTCTTTGGCCGTAGTGCACTGACAGCCAATTGATTGGTATGATCATGACCATTGGTTTTATAGTTGAATATCATTGGCCAGTAGTGCAAAGATAAACAATTGATTGGTATGATCATTGTTATTACATTTGAATATCTTTAGCCTTTGGGGTAAGGATATTGAGTAAATGTTCTATTAAGCCTTTGTGGCAAGGAGAAATTGTTGATTCACATTATTATAAACATAAATTGTGAATTTAACTAACATCTTTGGTGGTTCAGGTGAAGACATGTGATGAAAGTTCTATTTGTCTTAGGTATAATAAAGAACTGTTGATGGGTATTACAGGGATAAAATTGATGATAAACTTTTAAATCATAGAAGATAGTAGATATCATGTTCTACTTGATTCTTCTAATGGACTGCTTGTTTCGCTGCAGTTAAACTTGTTGTCTATTTTATTCTATCAATTGTTATACTGTTGAAGGCTAAGGATCATTTATTCTCCATTATCTTAGTCATAATATTTCTTACTGGGCTAGTTAAGCCCCACCCTTTTATTTCACTGTTCTCTTCAGGAAATGAGAATATAGCTGGGACGAGTCGGGGAATGGAGTGACGGTCCGAGATGGTGGCTATAGTAGTCCTCACTATTTTTATAATATAGTGTGATAATAATTGTAATGAGGACTCCATTTGAGAGTGGATATTGTCTAGAAGGGAATATTCGTGTTTAAACTCTCAACTATGTTTTGTCGTATTTTGCACGACAATTGTATAATTAAGTTTGTATATGATTTCTGTAGTGTGTATTTGGCGACCCTAGATGGGTGATGTATACCTGTTTTGGGGGCACACACATTATCTTAGTCATAATATTCTTTACTGGGCTAGTTGAGCTCACCCTTATTCTTTTTTGTTCCATTTTTCTTCTCAGGAAACGATAATATAGTTGGGAGTAGTCGGGGTATGGAGTGATGTTCCATGGTAGTTGTTATAGTAGTCTTCATTATTTGTAAAATAGTGTATCAATAATTGTAATGAGGACTTATTTTAGTGTGGATATTGTCTAGAGGACAATATTTGTATTTAAACTCACAGCATGTGTGTTGTAGTATTTTGCACGACAATTGTATTAATAAAGTTGTAGTTGTTTCTGTACCATGTATTTGGTGACTCAGAATGGGTGATGTATACCTATTTTGGGGGCGTCATAGTTGGTATCAGAGCTTAGGGATATGGTCTTTGGCGGAGATCGGGGAATAAAACTAGGATGGGAGAGACGAGTAAATCCTTCACTAGTATGTCCTACCTAAGCTTATTTATTGGTCGGTTATAACATAGGGATATTATGTGATATGTTAATTTATTTTATTAACCCTTGTTTTATGGTAGTATTTAAGAATGGCAGCTGAGAACGTTAACAATGGAGCATTTGAGACCGTGGAAACACCTTTAATCATAAACTAGGAGAACGTGCAATAGGAAGGCAATATTCCTCCTGTAAATTACACTACCGAACAAACGATGAATGATGGGATGTTTAGAAGCTTTTTGCAGTACATGAAAAATCAGACGAGGGAGACTCGTGTACAAAATACGGGTGGAAATGATAGCAACGCGCGGTTTGTCATAGCCAAGCAGTTCAAAGAGTTGGGACCACCAGAATTCTGGGGAAAGCCGGATCCGATCAAGGCGAAAACGTGGGTCAAGCAAATTACCAAGATATTTGATGTCTTGGGCTGCACGGAAGAATAGAAGGTTCCATTCGCCACCTCTATGTTCCGTGGTGAGGCAGATTACTGGTGGGAATCTGTGAAGCATACCCAGCCAGCCGCACTCAATATGTCTTGGGAAACGTTTCAAAAACTACTTAATGATAAGTAATTTCCTGAAAGTTTTTCATCATATGAAGGAGGTAGAGTTTATTAGACTAGAACAAAACAACATGACTGTGTTATAGTATGAGGCGTAGTTCGCGGAGTTATCCAGGTTTTCACCTCATTTGGTAGAGAATGAGGAACATATGACGCGGATGTTTTTGAGAGGTCTAAAACCCGAGATTTGGCAATATCTCATTTCTCACAATTTTTCTCTATATTCAGATGTTGTCTACATGGATCAATTATTAGAGCGAGATAATGAGTATGTTCAACCGAGGGACCACAACCAGGGTCATACCAGTGACAGCAGTCATCGGAACGATGATAACTAGTTGGGAAGGAAAAACATGGACAAAAGCGGTAACCACTCTGGTGGTAATCGTGGCCATGATAATAGAAGATGTGAGTCAAGTGGAAATTTCAAAAATAGGAGATTCAACAATGACGGAAAGACATCAACACCAACACCAACAACAAATTCCAGGGGAGGATAATGACCGCTAGTTAGATGCTACAGATGCGGAGAGGAGGGACGCATAAGTCCAAACTGTTCATGGCCTTCCAAGGTGCGTTTCAGTTGTGGAAAAGATGATCACATAGCCCGATTTTAACTGGTATCGAAGTCAAGTCCAGCTGGGACGGCGGCACCAAAGGCGACTACAGACAAAACAAAGTCGGTGGTACAAGGGAGAACATTTGTCGTGACTGGCCAAAATGCGAGAAACCCAAACGAGATGATCACGGGTAAGCTAATCTTAAACTCTTGCGAAGTTTATACCTTACTAGATACTGGTTCTACCAATTCTTTTATCCCTACTTCTTGTGCTCAACATTTGAACTTGACTCCAGAGAAATTAGACTTTGACTTATCTGTTGAGACTCCGTTAGGAGAAACATTCATTACATCCACTGTTTATAAATCTTGCTTGATCCAAGTTGGCACCATCACATTACCTGTTGATCTTATCTCTCTAGAGATACTTGCATTTGATGTGATTTTAGGGATTGATTGGTAAACTACTCATCATGCCAAAATTGATTGTTTTTGCAAGGTTGTTAGTTTTCATATTCCTAACCAACCTGTTATGCGAATTCAAGTAACTAAACCACTAAAATCAATCATTGTCATATCAAGCCATAAAGCCATTCGTTTATTAAAAATCGGATGTAAAGCTTTCTTAGCCCATGTTATGGATTTGAATAAAGACACGTCAGATTTGGATAATATTTCTGTTGTTAGTGAATTTCCTGATGTATTTCCTGAAGAACTTCCTGGTCTACCCCTAGAACGTAAAGTTGAATTCTTTATTGACCTTGAACCTGATACAAAGCCCATTTCTAAAACCCCATATCGAATGGCTCCTATTAAACTTTAGGAGTTAAAGGTCCAACTACAGGAGTTGTTGGACATCGGTTTCATTCGTCCTAGTACACCTCCTTGGGGTGCTCCTATTTTATTCGTAAAGAAGAAAGACGGGAGTATGCAACTTTGTATTAACTACTGAGAATTAAACCATATCACCGTCAAGAATAGGTATCCGCTACCTCACATTGGTGATCTGTTTGACCAGTTGCAAGGAGCACAATTCTTTTCAAAGATCGATCTTCGTTCTGGATATCATCAGCTGAAGATTAAAACTGAGGATATTCTGAAGACTACCTTCATAGGGAAAGCCCTCCATTTCCGTCAAATGACCCGGCCTCCCCTGGCTCTTCCGGTACGGGCATTATGAATTCTTAGTCATGTCTTTTGGATTGACTAATGCTCTTGTTGCTTTCATGGTTATGATGGACCGTGTATTCAAGGAATATTTGGATTAGTTCGTTGTTATCTTTATTGATGACATCCTCATCTATTCCAAAAGCCGTGAAGATCGTGAGCACCATTTGAAGCTGGTACTGCAAAGGCTTCGTGACAACAAGCTATATGCCAAGCTGAAGAAATGCGAGTTCTGGCTTGAGGAAGTAGCATTCCTTGGGTACGTGGTGTCAAAACATGGAGTATCTGTTGACCCGACGAAGATAAAAGCAATACAAAGTTGGGAGCAATCGAAGTCGGTGGACCGAATTACGTAACTACGGGCTTAGCCGATTATTATCGGAGATTCGTGGAAGGATTTTCTCGAATCGCTACCGCTAACTCAACTGACTCGTAGAAGATACAAAATTGTATGGAGTGAGGAATACGAGAAGAGTTTCCAAGAGCTTAAGAGGAGACTCATTTCGGCATCTGTTCTGATAATACCATCTGGTTCGGATGGATTTGTTATCTACAACGATGCTTCAGGCAAAGGGTTAGGATGTGTTCCTATGTAACATGGGAAAGTCATAGCCTATGCCTCACGACAACTCAAAGAATATGAGATGAATTATCCTACTCATGATTTGGAGTTGGCAGCAGTCGTTTTTGCGTTAAAAATCTGGAGACACTACCTGTATGGGGAGAAAGTTGAGATTTATACAGATCATAAAATCCTCAAATATTTTTTAACCCAAAAGGAACTCAACATGCGGTAACGACGTTGGCTCGAGCTGTTAAATGATTACGACCATACCATTCAATATCATCCTGGAAAAGCAAACGTGGTAGCTGACGCATTGAGTAGAAGATCGTATGCGGGTATGAGTGCGATATTGTTAACACAAAAATCCATTTTATACGACTTACAAAGGATGGAGATAGAGTTAAAGACTCCAAGGACCCACGTGATGATGGCAAATATACGAGTATAACCGACTTTAATCGATAACGTTAAAGCTGCTCAAGCTACAGACCTGGAGCTGATGCATATTAAGAAGAAAGTGTAAGAAGGTGTTATTCCGGAAGCAAGAATCGATGAAGAAGGATACTTCGAGTCAAATCTAGACTTTGCGTTCCTGTGAGGACCCGGGTAAGGGTTTGGTTTTAAGAAATTCCGAGGACAAAATTTTTTTTAACGAGGGAACAATGTGACAACCTGGAAAATCGGATTGTCCAGAGTTTAAGTTTAAAGAATTAGTTATTAATAAAATAAATTTTTATTAATACTATTCTATGCTATGTGTTTATTAATCGTTCTATAAGCTAGAATGATTATTAATCGGGAGGATTCTGGCTACGAGCTAGACTAAAAAAGTAAGAATTTTGAAGATGAAAATGAAAATTTTCCAGGAACAAAAATATTTCTGGGGAAAAAGATGAAATAGGCACTATTCACCCGACGAAACCTAAGGGTTAGGGTTTGAATAACCTAAGCCGTTCCGAGAGTTCTGTATGTCGAAATGACATTCCGTCGAAAGATTTGAGGATAATATATCATGAAAAGTTAAGTGAGCCGATAAAAGTTTTTCTCAAAAAACGTGCAGAAATCAAACGAAATAAATATGACGAAAAGTATTGTTATGTACTTTTCACTCGTTTAGCTACGTTAGGGGAAAACGTGAAGGAAAACGCTTGACACCAAAAAGTGATTTTTAGTTTTTCAGAAATCTGAAGAATACGTAAAAGTTAATTGGTAAAGGAAAGACGAAATATCCAAAAATATTTGGATTCTGAGAATCGCAGTTTTTAAAAGCTGCTTGATGAAAACCCGAAGAGGCGGAAGCACGAAGCTTCCAAGGGAAGCTACGTAAGGAGGTGGGGCAGCCACTTGGCCATCAAGTAAGGGTGGTGGCCAAGTAAACTTGGTGGATAAGCCATGAATAGTAAGGAGGTGGGGGTGAAATGACCAAAATACCCCTAACTTTGGTTTTCTATATAAACAAGCCTTAAGCTCATTTGTTTGGTTTAAAATTTAAACCAAAACTTGAGAGATAGAGAGAGAGAGAGTTCGGATGGGAGAAGAAGAGGAAGAGGAATGAGGAAAAGCTAGCCCGAGTGCACGCTTTGTCCGATGGAAGGAGATTAAAGAAGAGCGGTAATCCGAACCCTAGTTTCTTCTAATTTTCTTTAAGTTTAATATGTTCAAAAACATAACTTAATGAAGATAAGAGATAGATGAAGTTAAGAATGATTTCATATGGTTGAAATCATGAGAAAATGAAGAAATAAGAATTTGGAATTTAGTTTATAGATTTCTTAAGGAAGTGTAAGATTCGTAAGGATTTTGAGCGATCCGAATGAATCTTATGAATGAGTAGGTCAAATAAGTAAGGAATGATGTTCTATAACATCAAATTACAAGAAAAAGTAAAATCGTAATCCAAAATATCGATTAAAAATGAAGAACGAACGAATAACGCGAAGAACACGCGAAAAACGCGAAGAACGTTGTTGATGGACAAATTTAAAACCATCGTAGGATAATTGTTGTTGATGGACAAATTTAAAACCATTGCGTATAAGTTAGTTGCTTATTGCTTGGTTAGGAACGTTAGAAATGTTCATGAAGAACGAATTAAAACTGAGCTATAACGAAGTTATGGCGAAAATTTCTTAAAAGAAGAACGAGAATTAGAAAGTTAGTAAATGAACCCGAACGTATAGGGTTTCATAAGAATGTAAGAGAACGTATAAAACGTGAGTCGTGGACTCAAAAATGAATGATATTCGAGTTCGGATGACTGAATTACGGACGAACGAACGAAGAACGTTAATTACGTAAAATAAACAAAAGGCGAAGATTAAGCTAATTGAATTGCATGTTAACGGATTCAGAATGAAGTTCTGTCCTAGGGTAATTAAAGTACGTAAGATAAGGAAGAAAATGGCTTTGGAACGACCTCGTTCTGAGTTATAACGAATAAGATATGAGATTTCAAAGTCAGCGTCTCAAGCGTGTAAAACACATAGAAAATTTTTCTAGGTTTCATGCTTGGCGCCACAACGCGTGTCATGCCTTGGAGGCCGGTGCCACAGCACGAGCTCAGGCCATTAGCTACTGCAAAGTGGCACCGCAACGCAAAAGAAATTGAAGGGCACGGCGCCGCAGCGCCGGTGCAGGGCATTGCCCAAAAATGAGATTTTTAATGCTCAATTACTAGGGGATGTGCAAGAAAGAAATATGAACATGTAGTTCAACTAATGTAACACTTTATAAAGTGTATTAAACCTTTGATGAAGGTTGAACGAAAAGATTAAATGAGATTAAAAGATAAAGAATGTAGACGCGGGTTACGGAACCAATGTCCGGGAACCGTAGTCACAATCAAACGAACGTGAGGAATTGCTATAATTGTGATTCCTTAAATGTTGATTGACTAAAGTAATGAATAACATTTTGATGTTATGTCATGGTCATGAGAGAAGAATGTAAAGCGTTTAGATGTTGTGAATGCAATGTTGTCGCGATGAACGGTCCGTCTTAGCATACAATGAACCGTATGGCTTTGACATTAGGAAAGAATAATGAACATGGGGTTCAGGTGACGAGTAATGAATGAAAGTAATTAAAACCTTGGATGAAGGTTGAATAGAATTAAGAGGTAAGTAATGTAAATGTTGAGTACGTAAATGATCCTCGTGAATCGTATTCACATCAAGAAAATTTTCTAAGTGTACATTGGTTGTATGTCTTAGACGTTGACGGGAGTAGTAAGTAAGATATGAATTATCACGAAAGCTGTAGCCAACAGTAATAAGATAAATGAAAGCTGAATGTGAGTTGGATGAGAATGTTAGAATGAAATGTAAGCATTGGACACTTGAATCAAGTTAAAGGTTAAGTGTACGCGAATACTAAATGGGTAGAACCAACACCCCGTGTATGGTTTGACCGTAGGATAATCAAGACCAATGATTAAACCTGTGAATGGTGAAGAAGCTAAATTAAAGACAAGTGTGTATAACGTAAAAGAAGCCGAGATAATGTTTATAACTTGGATGACGTTCTGAGTCGAATAAATTGGACGTTGTAAGATAAGAATAAGGTAACGTAAAATGCTTAACACTATAAATGCATAGAATGAATATTGAATGATCGTTCTGAGTATACAAAAGACTGTATGACTTGGACGATAAAGAATAAATCCTGAGGTATGACAATTATTTTTCAGAAAGCCATAAGGAATAAGAATTTGACATAACGAACATTATAGTTTAATAGTTCGGGTAAGTTAAGATGAATTTAGGTTTTAGTACAATCGTAACCTTTCATGGTTGACATATGGGAGCTGGGCTAAACAATTCCTTTAGAGAGCGAAGGTATATACAAAACTGGAAACCGATCTAACTCACTGTTATGAGCAGTGTAGATGAGACGAGAACTTGTTTGTTGGTTGTTTGTGGGAAACCACTCAGAGTACCATATGGACTACTCGCAGAGACACAATGTGTGCTTAGTCCTAGGAGAGTTATAAGAAGAAGATAAGAATTTAAATCATCAAAGATGATGAACGTATTAAGTAAGACATCTCCGTATGTCATGAAGCCGTTAACCGGTAAGTGAAGTTGCTCGCAAAAACTTAGTTTGTAAGAACGCGAACCCTAAGAAGTAAAAACCAATGCGTAAGTCAAGTATATGACTAATTGGTACATGTGTTATTTCCTTATGTGCTACATAGGAATTGGAATGAGTAGTTCAGCGTAAAGTATAAGCTGTAGCTGTGCGTAAGGCAAGTTTCCTAACTTCATTCATATTTTAAATGAATGCTAGTTTCTAAAACTTCTTAGATGTTAAACTTGAGAAGTTTTGTCTATGTGCAAATGTGTGATATTTGTACAAGGTGTTAGAATATATGAGGCCTTGTGCCACAATGTGAACACTTCAGTGTTTCTATGATATGAACTATTCTGTGATTGAACTGTTCAATATGAGCATGTTCTGTTTATACATGAACCGTTATTGTTAAGTTTGTGCTATTGATTATAGCTAGACAGAATGTGTATGAAAGAGAGTAGAGAATGAAAGTATTTCAAAGAGAATGTAACTAATGTTTTAAAATGATAGGAATCGAGATTATTCCTATTATTCAAGCTGCTTCATACCTTTGTTCGGTTATTAAAGTCTTATAAGAATGTTTGAATTCTTAAAGTTGTTTGTTCAACTGTTATGACTTGCTGGGCAATTGAATGCTCACACTTTTTTTAAATAAAAACATTTTCAGCGAACGATGTTAGAAAAAACTTAAAGATCCCGTAAAGATCAAGCTGATCGGTATCCAGAAGATGTGCAATTCATTATATGAATGTGCGTAAAGATCAAGCGAAAACTTGTAATATAGAATGATGGAATTAAACAATAGAATAGTTTAATTAACGATTATGTATCCTTGGTGGCGGATAAAAGTCACTTGTACAAGATGTAAAGAATAATGTAATTATCATTATTTGGAATGAAAAAGGTTTTAAGGTTTTAGAACCTGGGATTTGAGGATGTATGTTATTATATTTAGCTATATAATGATGTATGTTTGGAAGATGATGGGATCGTGACGTACAGAATCCGAATGTGAAAAAAGACCAAATTTTGGGGCGTTACAGGTTGGTATCAGAGCTGATAGGTTATAAATCTTAGGTATGAGTAACTAAGACTATAATCGTAGAGAGAAGGATAAGAAGATCACCGCGTGATCATAGTAAATCGTTGTAACAGGTGAGCTGTTAAACGATGAATGATTTATAGCTAATGCTATAAATGAATGGTACTACGAAGTAGTACAGGAAAAAGAATTCAGATTGAGTTGTAAGGGATAATATACGAATTAAAGAAAATTTTTATTAAGTAAAGAGAAAGTTAGAGGTTGTAAGATTTCAATTGAGGACTCATGTGATAGCTGAGTTGTATGAATCTTTGTATGGGCAGAGGTTTGTGCTTCGTGTAACAACCACTTATATTACAGTGATAATCATTGAAATTGGTCGCGCTATCAAGATGTATATGACGAGAAGGTGAATCTTTTCTAATGTATATACTTGGTAGGTAGAGAACGATAAGATTAGGTGCGAGTTCTTGAAACTCATACTTATGGCAAGTTCGTGACTCATAATTATATGGTATGTTTTTGAACTTTTCAGCGAATGGATGTTTATGTTCTGTCTGGGATAGTTCTTAAACTCATATTATTGTGGAAAGTTCCTGAACTCATAATGTGTTGTAAGTTGATGGACTGTACTAAGGTATAGGAATGTTTAGACTAAAATGAGTTATTTTCAGTAGACTTAGCATTGAAGGTGCTACTGAAGATTAAGTATTGTCACAAGTAAGACAATGAAGGAAGATGGAGGATAAGATATTCCAAGTCATCTAGCTATGCTAGATTTCAAAGTTTCTTGAATTCGTGCTGAAATGCGCATTTTGGAAAATGAAAGAATTGGTTCAATTTTTGGAACCAATAGATTTTAAAAGAAATATTCTTGATATGTCTATGCTAGTTGATTCACAGATGCGAAATTGATTTAAAGTATCAAATGAATTTTAAATCATCAGTGCATTTGATGCAAAGATGGTAAAAGGATGGAGTTATTAATGCAACTGAACCTAGTGTTGGAAGTGATCTTAGGATCAACAACCCGCTATGGAATGATGTATAATGACGAAGTCATAAACTGACGAAGTCCTCAATGTAATGTGAAAAGTGCGGTATCATGACGTCATGAAACGTTTTGATGTATTGCAAAAGAATTTAAAGAATTTGTCGATCTCAAGTGAGTTGACTAGACGAATGTTTCAAGTTGATGTCCAATTTATTGGTATGGTCTAAGCTACTTGATTTAGCTAAGACGAATGGTATGTCATGATTAAAAGAAAATCGAGCTTTCTTTAAAGAGCTATGCAGAACCAAATTGTTTTGGTGCAAAATCCAATGATTAAGTCTGAGGTGAACATACCCTGAAATGGGGTTATACGATAGGTTGATCACCTACGTATGGAAGAGGTAGTTTACCTTCTTTGTGATTGTAAACTTACCGTGTAAGAAAGGTTTACGGCGAAAGGATGTTTAACCTAGTAAGAGTTCATGGTCGATTTGACCCCTCAACAAAAGTATGAATTGTTTTAAAGGAATCCTTATATTCCTAGTTATTCATTTCACTTCATGATTCTTGATAAGTTATGAAGGGTAGGGAATGTCTGAAAGATAAGAACTTCTTTGAAGAGAAGTTGAGAAGAAGGGTTAACTAAAATTTCGAGGACGAAATTCTTTGAAGAAGTGGAGAATTTGAGGACCCGGGTAAGGGTTCGGTTTTAAGAAATTCTGAAGACGGAATTTTTTTTAAGGAGGGAAGAATGTGACAACCCGGAAAATCGGATTGTCCAGAATTTAAGTTTAAATAATTAGTTATTAATAAAATGAATTTTAATTAATATTATTCTATGCTATGTGTTTATTAATCATTCTATAAGCTAGAATGATTATTAATCGGGAGGATTCTTGCTACGAGCTAGACTGAACGAGTAAGAATTTTCAAGATGAAAATGAAAATTTTTCGGGAACAAAAATATTTTTGTAGAAAAAGACGAAATATGCACTATTCACCCGACGAAACCTAAGGGTTAGGGTTTGAATAACCTAAGCTATTCCGAGATTTCGGTATGTCGAAATGACATTCCGTCAAAAGATTTGAGGATAATATATCATGAAAAGTTAAGTGAGCCGATAAAAGTTTTTCTCGAAAAATGTGCAAAAATCGAACGAAAAAAAAATGACGAAAAGTATTGACATGTACTTTTCACTCGTTTAGCTATGTTAGGGGAAAACGTGAAGAAAAACGCTTGGCACAAAAAAGTGATTTTCAGTTTTTCGGAAATCCGAAGAATACTTAAAAGTTAATCGGTAAAGGAAAGACGAAATATCCAAAAATATTTGGATTCCGAGAGTCGCAGTTTTTCAAACTGTCGGACGAAACCCGAAAGACGGAAGCACAAAGTTTCTAAGGGAAGCTACGTAAGGAGGTGGGGCGGCCACTTGGCCACCAAGTAAGGGTGGTGGCCAAGTAAACTTGGTGGATAAGCCATGAATAGTAAGGAGGTGGGGGTGAAATGACCAAAATACCCCTAACTTTGGTTTTCTATATTAACAAGCCTTAAGCTCATTTGTTTGGTTTAAAATTTCAACCAACACTTGAGAGATAGAGAGAGAGAGATAGTTCGGATGGGAGAAGAAGAGGAAGAGGAATGAGGAAAAGCTAGCCCGAGTGCACGCTTTGTCCGACGGAAGGAGATTAAAGAAAAACGGTAATCCGAACCCTAGTTTCTTCTAATTTTCTTTAACTATAATATGTTTAAAAATATAAATTAATGACGATAAGAGATAGATGAAGTTAAGAATGATTTCATATGGTTGAAATCATGAGAAAATGAAGAAATAAGAATTTGGAATTTAGTTTATAAATTTCTTAAGGAAGTGTAAGATTCGTAAGGATTTTGAGCGATCCGAATGAATCTTATGAATGAGTAGGTCAAATAAGTAAGGAATGAAGTTCATTAACATCAAATTCCAAGAAAAAGTAAAATTGTAATCCAAAATATCGATTAAAAATGAAGAACGAACGAAGAACGCGAAGAACACGTGAAGAACACGAAGAACGTTGTTGATGGACAAATTTAAAACAATCGTAGGATAATTGTTGTTGATGGACAAGTTTAAAACCATTGCGTATAAGTTAGTTGCTTATTGCTTGGTTAGGAATGTTAGAAACGTTCATGAAGAACGGATTAAAACTGAGCTATAATGAAGTTATGGCAAAAATTTCTTAAAAGAAGAACGAGAATTATAAAGTTAGTAAATGAACTCGAACGTATAGGGTTTCATAAGAATGTAAGAGAACGTATAAAACGTGAGTCGTGGACTCAAGAATGAACGAGTTTCGAGTTCGGATGACTGAATTACAGACGAACAAACGAAGAATGTTAATAACGTAAAATAAACGAAGAATGAAGATTAAGCTAATTGAATGGCATGTTAACAGATTCAAAACGAAGTTCTGTCCATTAGTAATTTAAGTACGTAAGATAAGGAAGAAAATGGCTTTGGAACGACCTCGTTCTGAGTTATAACGAATAAGATATGAGATTTCAATGTCAGCGTCTCGAGCGTGTATAACACTTAGAAAATTTTTCTAGGTTTCATGCTTGGCGCCGCAGCGCCGGTGCAGGACAATGCCCAGAAATGAGATTTTTAATGCTCAATTATTGGGGGATGTGCAAGAAAGAAATATAAACATGTAGTTCAACTAATGTAACACTTTATAAAGTGTATTAAACCTTTGATGAAGGTTGAACAAAAAGATTAAATGAGATTAAAAGATAAAGAATGTAGACGCAGGTTACGGAACCAATGTCCGGGAACCATAGTCACAATGAAACGAACGTGAGGAATTGCTATAATTGTGATTCCTTAAACGTTGATTGACTAGAGTAATGAATAACATTTCGATGTTATGTCATAGTCATGAGAGAAGAATGTAAAGCATTTAGACTCTGTGAACGCAATGTTGTCGCGATGAACGATCCGTCTTAGGATACAATGAACCGTATGGCTTTGACATTAGGAAAGAATAATGAACACGGGGTTCAGGTGACGAGTAATGAATGAAAGTAATTAAAACCTTGGATGAAGGTTGAATAGAATTACGAGGTAAGTAACGTAAATGTTGAGTACGTAAACGATCCTCGTGAATCGTATTCACGTCGAGCGAACGATCTAAGTGTACATTGGTTGTATGAATTAGACGTTGACAGGAGTAGTAAGTAAGATATGAATTATCATGAAAGCCGTAGCGAACGGTAATAAGATTAATGAAAGCTGAATGTGAGACGGATGAGAATCTTAGAATGAAATGTAAGCGTTGGACACTTGAACCGAGTTAAAGGTTAAGTGTACGCGAATACTAAATGGGTAGAACCAACACCCCGTGTATGGTTGGACCGTAGGATAATCAAGACCAATGATTAAACATGTGAATGGTGAAGAAGCTAAATTAAAGACAAGTGCGTATAACGTAAAAGAAGCCGAGTTAATGTTTATAACTTGGATGACGTTCCGAGTCAAATGAATCGGACGTTGTAAGATAAGAATAAGGTAACGTAAAATGCTTACCTCTATAAATGCGTAGAATGAATATTGAATGATCGTTCTGAGTATACAAAAGACTATATGACTTGGACGATAAAGAATAAATCCTGAGGTATGACAATTATTTGTCCGAAAGCAATAAGGAATAAGAATTTGACATAACGAACATTATAGTTTAAAAGTTCGGGTAAGTTAAGATTAATTTAGGTTCTAGTATAATCGTAACCTTTGATGGTTGACATATGGGAGCTTGGCTAAACAATTCCTTCAGAGAGCGAAGGTATATACAAAACTGGAAACCGATCTAACTCACTGTTATGGACAGTGTAGATGAGACGGGAACTTGTTTGTTGGTTGTTTGTGGGAAATCACTCAGAGTACCATATGGACTACTAGTAGAGACACGATGTGTGCTGAGTCCTAGGAGAGTTATAAGAAGAAGATAAGAATGTAAATCATCAAAGATGATGAACGTATTAAGTAAGACATCTCCGTATGTCATGAAGCCATTAACCGATAAAAGAAGTTGCTCACATAAACTTAGTTTGTAAGAACGCGAACCCTAAGAAGTAATGTAAAGTAAACCAATGCGTAAGTCAAGTATATGACTAATTGGTATATGTGTTATTTCATTATGTTCTACATAGGAATTCGAATGAGCAGTTTAGCGTAAACTATAAGCTGTAGCTGTGCATAAGACAAGTTTCCTAACTTCATTCATATTTTAAATGAATGCTAGTTTCTAAAACTTCTCAGATGTTAAACTTTAGAAGTTTTGTCTATGTGCAAATGTGTGATATTTGTTCAAGGTGTTAGAATATATGAGGCCTTATGCCATAATATGAACACTTCAGTGTTTCTATGATATGAACTGTTCTGTGATTAAATTGTTCAATATGAGCATGTTCTGTTTATACATGAACCGTTATTGTTAAGTTTGTGCTATTGATTCTAGCCAGACAGAATGTGTATGAAAGAGAGTAGAGAATGAAAGTATTTCAAAGAGAATGTAACTAATGTTTTAAAATGATAGGAATCGAGATTATTCCTATTATTCAAGCTGCTTCATAACCTTTCTTCGGTTATTAAAGTCTTACAAGAATGTTTAAATTCTTAAAGTTGTTTGTTCAACTGTTATGACTTGCTGGGCAATTGAATGCTCACACTTGCTTTAAATAAAAACATTTTCAGCGAACGATGTTAGAAAAAACTTCAGGATCCCGTAAAGATCAAGCTGATCGGTATCCAGAAGATGTGTCATTCATTATATGAATGTGCGTGAAGATCAAGCAAAGACTTGTAATATAGAATGATAGAATTAAACTATATAATAGTTTAATGAACGATTATGTATCCTTGGTGGCGAATAAAAGTCACTTGTACAAGATGTAAAGAATAATGTAATTATAATTATTTGGAATGAAAGAGGTTTTAAGGTTTTAGAACTTGGGATTTGAGGATGTATGTTGTTATATTTATCTATATAATGATGTATGTTTGGAAGATGATGGGATCGTGACGTACGAAATCCGGATGTGAAAATAGACCGAATTTCGGGGGGTTACAGTTCCTAACGATTCTGACTTGAAGCATAGAATCATGATGGAGGCACACAACACACCATTTGCAATCCATCCTGGGAGTACAAAAATGTATCATGATCTTCGACATACATTTTTGTGGAGCAATATGAAGAGAGAGATCGCGGAGTTTATCTCGAGGTGTTTAACCTGTCAACGCGTAAAGGCGGAGCATCAAGTGCCAAAGGGTTTATTGCAATAACTTGAGATTCCAAAATGGAAGTGGTAACACATTACTATGAATTTCGTTACGGGTGTAACGTCCGAGAAAATAAGATTTTTATAACAATTAAATTTTTATTTGATTATGTGAATTAAATGAATTTAATTGATTTATTTTGTGAGTAAGCTATGTGAAGGCCGTTCTATGACCTAGAATGTGTTTATGTGGTTAGTAATCTGGCTACGTGCTAGAATTAATTGTTTAGAATTTTTGAGACAAAAATAAATTTTTTCCGAGAAATTTCCATAAAAACACTATTCATCTGTTTCTGTTCGGGGAATTATTTTGAAATTCCGAGAAACGCGTAATGATAGAATATTGAGATAAGATGGAATATCTAATAATATTTCATTTATGGCAAATGAAGTTTTCGCCTGCGGACTTAAAACCTAAGGGTTGAGTATTATGATTTTCGAGAAGGAAATGAAATGCGTAGAATGAATTGCATTATGGTTAAAGCGGGTGTTATACAATTATGATACTATTTAGTATCTATGTATAATACGATGAGTTAATACAAAATATAATACAATTATAGTATGAGTATTATACGGAGAGAATATGTGAATTATACATAAAAAATACGATTTGTATTATGGAATTAAATTAAGACTTAATGTTAATTCATTTGGGTTGGATTATATTTAGTCTAATCAATTGAATGAGCAAGCCCGAGGGATTAGTGTGTTAAGCCCAAGTCAAGGCCCAATATTAAATTGGTTAAGCCCAATGCAAGAAAACCGAACCGTGGATCGAACCGGTGGGTCACCGAATGGGTAAAACCCATGGGGCAACCCATGGGGTGGTGGGCCGGCCACTTGGTGTGCAAGACAAGTATATCACTTGGTCACCAAGTATTTTACTTGGTGACAAAGTGTTGAATAGTAAGGAGGTGGGGGATAAAGCCTATTTTGCCCTCCATTTCATTTGCTTATAAATAGAGAGCTAGAGTTGGTCATTTGAAAGTTTTTCAAGTTGCCAACATATATTTTGAGAGAGAGAAGAGCTAGACTCAACCAAATTATACACTTGGAAGCTTTGCCTTATAGTTTTCCAAGAGATTACTTAAGAGTTCTTAAGGTAATATCCCTTATTTCTACTTTCATCTCTTTTGGTTTTCTTTTATCATGGATAATCATAACTAGGTGGTGAATGACTTGCATAGTGGATAAGAATGACTTACCATAGATTCAATCTCTCTAAGTCATGAAATCATAGAAATCATAAGGTTTGTTATAGTTTAAAATCATGAAAATATTGATTGTTGAGATTGATTGTTGATAAACAATTGAACTCCATCAATACATAAATATGTGCATCTTGTTTGGTTAAGATGTAGATATGAAGTCCATTGAGTATTCCATGTGATTTGGCTTAGAGAACGTTAGTAACGAAGTTATGGAGAATTTCACGGAAATAGACGTTAAACGTTGAAAACGTTGAAATTCTGGATTGGTAGTCGAAAGTAGCCGTGAGACTTGAAAATGTTTTTTTTCAATGTCAACATGTGAGATAGGGTATATAAGAGTTGTGGGTTCGAGAATCGTCGGATTTTGAATTAAAACGAAGAAAACGAGCATTGAACGCTTATTAACGTTTACGAACGCTTAGAAAATGAACTTAATAGTGAATTTTGAGTTAATGGATTTGAAAGTGTCGAATTCTTTTATGAACGCGTAGAGTATGTCATTTATGACGTGTAGGCTATTAAACGGACCAAATCAAACTTATACGAAGAATTATGGCTTCAAGAATCTCACCAAATTTTTATTTGTTGGAGAGAATGCATCTTGAAGTTCAGCCGTGCGCCGCATTAATCTTGTTAATGTACGCCATTGGTCTCTTGGAAAGTGGTGCCGTAGCACCACTTGTATAAGGGAGGCTCGCGCCGCAGCACAGAGATCGAAGCATGGGTACTAGAAACTGGCACAGAGACCGTAGTCTTGCCTAGTAATGTCACGCCGCGGCGCCGAGTCATGGGTTTTGTTAGAAAGCTAGGTTTTGAACTTCAGTTGTTCCGAGACCTACATGAGTTGAGTTTATATACTTAATGAATGTACTAAGACTATTCCTATACTACCTATACTAAGGTATATGGTATTGAACTTAGGAATTGAATGCATGTTAGTAAGTTGTGAATGAAGAACACAAAGTGTTGGAGATAAACCCTAGTCGAGGAAACAACGTTGGTACTTTGCCAATAATGATAGAGTCTGGTTGATAACGTAAGTTGGTTAATAAGCCGGGACGAATGGTAATAAGTCGAGTTGACTTTATTAATGATATTAAGTTAACCAAGACATAGAAGAGAAAGAAGTTGGTAAGAACAATGTGAATAATTGTTTGATAGCTAAATATAGTGTGCTTTGTGAATATATCATGTAGATTCTGTAAAGGCTATGGTTAGTCGATTAAGTTATTTGAAGACGCTGAAAGGAAAGTTTTCTTAACGCTTGTCTGACTTTAATGTTAGCCAAGTTTTATGTGATTCATTGTACTGAATTGCACGACTAATTTTAAAGAAAGGGTCAATGCCAGATTTAACTCGGCTAGACTACTCGTAAGATTTTGATTTATTGATATTCATATATTTCTATATAGAAATGTTAACGCTATCCTATGCCAAGTAATTGGTACAGATGTGAAGGTAAGGTTTGTCTATGAACAAACAAAAGTATTTTTCATCTATTATTCGATGGGCACGCGAGTTTGACAAATGTTAAACGTAAATACGTTTAACGAATGAGTGTTGATCAACATAGAGTACTATAGGCTGATCACCTAGTAGTGCACTTAAGTAATGCGGATGTACAGCCTTAGTGCTGTGATATCCTTTTCAAGTATGAAAATAGAAAGTTACTGTTCATGGTCTATCGACCGGTTCAAAATTCCTAATCTACTCTATACTTTGGGAATTGATGATATGAAATGTTAAAGTATTATTGCTTCATAATACTTCATAACTATTTGTTCAGTTATGTAAGAATAGTCATATAATTCACGAATGTGGTATTACTGTTATCCTTTGTTAAACTTGTTGAGCTTGTTATGCTCACATCTTCCGTGAATTATATGATTGCAGTTAAGGATGAACGTACTGAGAATGGTAAGAAAGATAAGGGCAAAGCTAAGATGGATACTTAGCGACCGTGTAATAGATTAGTATGTTTGTATGTATTATACATTATGAACAATGAACTATGTAATCGGTTTATGAACCTGGGAAGGATTATAATTTGATTGTAACAAAAAGATAGTAATTACATTCATTATGTTGTATTTCAATGGAATGATTGTATAGTTATGAGTACAGTGTAGCACCATTTATCGGGTTGGAAGATACCCGAATTTGGGGGTGTCACAGATTGGTATCAAAGCATTAGGTTATAAAACTTAAGGGGGGAAGAACCTTAGGCTAATAACCTCGTAAAGAAGGTAAAGTCTGAAGAAAGAAACTCGAGTCAAATGAATTAATAAAATATTGAGAAAACTCAGTACCGAAAGATTTAAAAAATGAAAATTAGTCTTAAATAAATTAAATGTGATTTGTGCTTATACTATTGTGTATTATGTACTAATCAACGTGTTATGTGTTTTGTAGATGTCAATCGATAGCATGATGTATAGAGACATTCACGTTGTGAGTGAAGAGTCAGTGAACCAAGTGGAGGTAGTATCGATGCTAGTGGCGGAGGTACCGTTAGTGGTTCTAGAAGACTCGGATATTGAAGAGTACATCTCTGAGGAGCAATACTCCGAGGAGACATTGTTCATAGCGTCATATCTAAATATGATGATAGATGTGGGGGAGGAGATGGAGGTAACATCGATTAATACGGTGATACCTACTCAGGAGCCAACACCTCCGGATGCAATGAGATCATTGTATCTGTGACACCCCCAAAATAGGTATACATCACCCATTCTGAGTTGTCAATACACGGTACAGAAATAACTACAACTTTATTATTACAACAATAAAACTGTGAGTTTAAATACGAGATATTGCCATCTAAACAATATCCACATACAAATAAATCCTCATCATAATTATTGATACATTATTTTTTACGAAATGGTGAGGACTACTAAACAACTCTCTAAAACCATCATTCCATACCTCGACTGCAGTACTCGCTACATTCTCGCGCCCCGAGAAGAAAAATGGAACAAAAAGGAAAAGGGTGAGCTCAACTAGCCCAAGAAGAATATTATGACTAAGATAATACGTAACAAATTATCGTTAGTCTTCAACAGAAAAAAAATCTAATAGAATACAATAGACAATAAGTTTTAAATCAATACCGCAATGAAAAATATTAATTGTAGAAGAGTTACGTAGAGGATGAAATCTACTAATATCTATGAATTTAACGATCCATCATCAATATTTTTATCCTCGTAACATCAATCAATATATATCCGAATCATATATTCATCCTTGCACTATGTGCCAAGGACATTCACCGATTGGTCATGTTCATCTAAACACTGTTCATCTTTGCACTACGGGCCAAAGATATTCATCGAAATCATTCATCTTTGCACTACAAGGTGCCAAAGATATTCATCGAAATCATTCATCTTTGCACTATGTGCCAAAGATATTCCATAATATCATCATTTAAGACCGAGGATGATGAAAATATATTTTTTAAAGAAACGAATCGATGAATCAAAATGACAAGGATTAAGGATTAAGGATTAAGTACTTTGTTTTATCCACGCCCAAAAATACCTCAAAAATAATTATAGTGGTGTAAAATTCAAGAATGATCAAAACATGGATACAATCAAAGCTAGTATCCACAATAGATATTTTGGATGAAAAGAAAATTTTCATTTTTTTTGATGAATAGTGCCAGATTCGTGAATAAGTCAGTATATCGTGAATAAGAATCTGACACCAAAAATTCCAAATTTGATAAAAACTTCAGATCAATATTCAAAGATAATGATATTGAAGAAATAATATCATTACGAAAAAAAAAATATCCCTTACCTCGGAAACACAATACTTCTAACTAGAATACTGGATATAGGCTATAACTTGAACTTTCACCGTATAGCAATACTCAAAGTATACTCAAAATACTCACAAGAATACCCTCGATAATATAGAGAGAGAAAACTTTAGTTTCTGGTGTGATTTTCAATTCTAACATAAGCACCCTATTTATAGGAAATTGCTTAGAACACCAAAGCAGAAAATTTATTATAATATTAATATATTTAATAATCTTCTACGCCCACTTTGACAACTGATCTTAGATCATTAAACACATGCTAGGGCTTCCCACACAACAAAAAAAACATTTTTATTAATATAAATATTTAAAACTTCCAAAATCAATTATTTTGAGACTTTGAACTTCAATAATTCATAATAAATAGCCCTTTTATCGGAAAATTTGAATCTCGCGTGTTTTTATAGGAAATTCAATTCTCTACAACTTTTCGTAAGAAAGGTTTCCCAAATTCCAAATGTAAACCGATCGAAATTCATAAAGCAAGCGATTTTACAAGCTATAATCAAATTTCGATCTAATAAATGGGGTCCACCGACATGTTTAACATGTTTTAAACATTTATTGCAACAAAAGTACTCTTCCTCCTCGATACTCATATATTCCACATTCATTGTAAAAATATCACCATTATTATATTATTAAAATATAATAATATATATATATATATTTAAATGAATTATTTTATCGTAGAAAAAGATAAAATTTTAATTTTCAACAATTGTCACATTAAAATTTTCTCCATCTATATCCACATAAAATCAATATTTTCCTCATCATATGAATCAATAATTAATTATTCACAAATAATATTACAGAATCACAATATTGACAACGAGGCGGTTCAGGAAGAGGGGCTTTCAATAAGAATTTCTCCTTCATGGCCAAGCAATTAGGTGACCAAACCTCTCCTTAAATGTAACTTTCTAGACATTGCCAATAATGTTATCTAATAATATTATTCGGATAATATGAATTATTGCTTCGATAATGAAAATACCGTGTAATGACAATTATTGAAACAACAACAATATAAAATATCAACACAACAATTATTGAACCAATAAAATACTGAACAGTAATTACTGTAACCATTATTGAGTAGTGCCTTCTTACGTAAGAGTCAATAATTGGTGCAATACCGTAATCAGCATCTGTGCAACAACGCGTAGACATCGTGTTTTAACCAAAGGTATTCCAACAGTGTAAACGGTAACAACTACGCCGTTATTTTTAAACAACTTATATTTATCGTTTTCTTCCTCCAATCGCTTTCCGTTATGGGGCCCACACATGGTCATTACTGGCCGCACAAATATTCCCACAAAGCGATTTAATATTCCACGACCAAACGAATATTCCCCAACAACAATGAATATTTTATAACCACTTGCTTATTTTGAAATATTTGCGTATTTTACTCATAACTATCCACATTAATTACATCAACCCTTACTATTTCAAAATAATAATTAGAGGAAATTAAATTTTATTTATTAATTATTTGGGGTCTTACAACCTCCCTCCTTATGAAATTTTCGTCCTCGAAATTGACATACGATACTGGGTGTTTCAAAAGATGAGGATACCTCGCTTTCATTTCCGTTCCAATTCCCGTGTCATTTCTTCTATAGCATGGTTCCTCCACAAGACTTTAACTTGTGGTATGACCTTCGTCGTAGGGACATGCTCCTTCCTATCCAAGATCTTGACGGTAACTCCTCATACGTTAAGTCTTGGCTATCTCGTCGGTTCTAACTCAATAACGTGGTTCGGGTCTTTCACATATTTACTGAAATATGATATATGAAACACATTATGAACACGAGACATACTTGGAGGTAATGCGAGTCTATAGGCTACATTTCCTACTCGGTCAAGAATTTGAAATGGACCAATAAATCGTGGATTGAGCTTTCCTCTCTTCCCAAATCTTGTAACTCCCTTCCATGGAGAAACTCGCAACAATACATGATCCCCTATACTAAATTCCACGTCCTTTCGATGAAGATCCGCATAACTCTTTTGTCGATCTTGTGCCGTTTGTATACGTTGTCGAATCATTTGGATCTTTTCGGTAGTCATACGTACTAACTCGGGTCCCAACAATGTTGTTTCACCCACCTCATCCCAACATATTGGAGAGCGACACTTTCGTCCATATAATGCTTCAAATGGAGCCACACCTATACTTGCCTGATAACTGTTGTTGTAGGAGAATTCCACCAATGGTAAATACTTATCCCAACTGCCCTTGAAGTCTAGGACACAGAGTCTTAATAAATCTTCAAGAGTTTGAATAGTCCTCTCTGATTGTTCGTTCTGTTTGAGGATGGTATGCCGAACTGAATCGTAAATTCGTACCCATAGCTTTTTGCAAGCTAACCCAAAATCTTGAAGTCAATCTTGGGTCACGATATGCAACCTCACAATCTCATTTACATACATACTAGCAAGACGTTCAAGAGAATAAGTCTCCCGTATCGGCAAGAAATGTGCAGACTTGGTTAATCTATCAACAATAACCCAAATAACATTTATGCCTTGAGAAACTGTGGGAAGACCCGTAACGAAATCCATGGTAATGTGTTCCCACTTCCATTTCAGAATCTCAAGTGGTTGCAATGGTCCCTTAGGCACTTGATGCTCCACCTTTACACGTTGACAAGTTAAACATGTTGAGATAAACTTTGCAATCTCTCTCTTCATATTGTTCCACCAAAATGTATGTCGAAGATCACGATACATTTTAGTACTTCTAGGATGGATTGCAAATGGTGTATTGTGTGCCTCCATCATAATCTTGTACTTCAAATCAGAATTGTTAGGAACACAAAGTCCGGGTGGACTCAAGTATTCCTTCTTCATCAATTCTCGCTTAGGAATAGCACCTTCTTGTACTTTCTTCTTCATATGCATCATCTCGGCTCAAGATTCGGTGGCTTGAGCAACCTTAACTTTTCTATTAAAGTTGGCTCTCTACGCGTATACTTGACATCATCGCACTCGTTCCTGCATATGATCTTTTACTCAACGCGTCAGCTACCACGTTCGCTTTTCCAGGATGGTATTAAATAGTGTGGTCGTAGTCTTTCAATAGCTCGAGCCAACGTCGTTGCCGCATGTTAAGTTCTTTTTGAGTGAAAAAATATTTAAGGCTTTTATGGTCTGAATATATCTCCACTTTCTCCCCATATAGATAGTGCCTCCAGATCTTTAGCGCGAAAACGACTGCTGCCAACTCTAGATCATGAGTAGGATAATTCGTCTCATATTCTTTAAGTTTTCGCGAGGCATAGGCTATGACTTTCCCATGTTGCATGAGAACACATCCTAACCCTTTGCCCAAGCATCATGAGATAACAAATCTATCCAAGTATTTCGGATGGTATTGTTAGAACAGGTGCCGAAATGAGTCTCCTCTTAAGCTCTTGGAAACTCTTCTCGCATTCCTCGCTCCATATGAATTTTGTATCCTTTCGAGTCAGATGAGTTAACGGAGTAGCGATTCGAGAAAACCCTTCCATGAATCTCCGATAATAACCAGCTAAATCCAGAAAGCTACGTACTTCAGTCACCGACTTCGGTTGCTCCCAACTTTGTATTGCTTCAATCTTCGCCGGGTCAACAGATACTCCATGTTTTGACACCACGTGCCCAAGGAATGCTACTTCCTCAAGCCAGAACTCGCATTTCTTCAACTTAGCATATAGCTTGTTTTCACGAAGCCTTTGGAGTACTAGCTTCAAATGGTGCTCATGATCTTCACGGCTTTTGGAATATATGAGGATGTCATCAATAAAAACAACAACGAATTTATCCAAATATTCTTTGAATATTCGATTCATCATATCCACGAAAGCCACAGGGGCATTAGTCAATCCAAAAGACATGACTAGGAATTCATAATGCTCGTACCGAGTTCTAAAGGCAGTCTTTGGAATATCCTCAGTTCTAATCTTCAGCTGATGATATCCAGAACGAAGATCGATTTTTGAAAAGAATTGTGCTCCTTGCAACTGGTCAAACAAGTCATCAATACGAGGTAGAGGATACCTATTCTTGATAGTGACATGGTTCAATTCCCCATAGTCAATACAAAGTCGCATACTCCCGTCTTTCTTCTTTACGAATAAAATAGGAGCACCCCAAGGAGATGTACTAGGGCCGAATGAAACCGATGTCCAACAACTCTCCGTAGTTGGACCTTTAACTCTGAAGTTCAATAGGAGCCATTCGATATGGGGTTTTAGAAATGGGCTTTGTACCGTGTTCAAGGTCAATAAAGAATTCAACTTCACGTTCGGGGTAGACCGGAAGTTCTTCGTGAAATACGTCGGGAAAGTCAATAACAACAGAATATTATTCAAATTTGACGTGTCTTTATTCAAATCCATAACATGGGCTAAGAAAGCTTGACATCCGCTTTTTTAATAAAGCGAATAGCTTTATGATTAGATATGACGATTATTAATTTTAATGGTTTAGTTGCTTGAATTGCATACAATAAAGTTGTTTAGGAATATGAAAGCTAACAACCTTACGAAAACAATCAATTTTGGCATGATGAGTAGTTAACCAATCAATCCCTAAAATCACATCAAAAGCAAGTATCTTTAAGGAGATAAGGTCAATGGTAGTAAGGTGATGGTGCCAACTTGAATCAAACAAGATTTATAAAAGTGGATGTGATGAAAGTTTCTCTAACGGAGTTTCCACGAGATAGGTCAAAGTCTAATTTCTCCCGAGTCAAGTTTAAGCGTTGAGCACAAGCAGGAGAGATAAATGAATGGGTATGCAGATATCTAGTAAAGTATAAACTTCACAAGAATTTATAAATAGCTTACCCGTGATCACCTCGTTTGGGTTCCTCGCATTTTGACCAGTCACAACAAACGCTCTTCCAGGAACCGTTGAATTTGACTTTTCTACTGGGACAGTCTTTTGAGTCACCGATCCCGCTAAACTAGGTTTCGCTACTGTGCAATCTCGAGCGATATGTCCTTCCTTTCCACAATTATAGCATACCCAGGCTGTTGTAGGGCGGTTTGGTGATATGTCCCTCTTTCCCGCATTTATAGCATATATAACCGGTGGTCGTTCTCCTCCCTTGGAACTAATTCACCGCAATCATGTCGTCTTCACATGGTCGTTGTTGAATCTCCTCTTTTAAAATCTCCTCCCCGACTCGCTTCTTCTATTTTCATGGCCATGATTACCACCAGAGTGGTTACCATTTTTGTCAAATCTTTTTCTTTCTCCACTTGTGATTGTGGTACCTCGGTTGGCCGTACTCGTTATCTCGCTCTAACAATTGAGCCACATTAACAACATCCGAATAGAGAGAAAATTTATGAGAGATGAGATCTTGACGTATGCCGGTTTCAAACCTCTCGTAAACATCCGCGTCATACGTTCCTCATTCTCCACCAAATGAGGTACAAACTGGATAACTCGCAAACTTCGCCTCGCATCGAGACACACCGCCATGTTGTTCGCTCCGGTCTAATAAACTCCACTTCCTTCATATGATTGAACACTTTCGGAAAGTATTTGTCATTAAATAATTTCAAACGTCTCCCAAGACATCCGAAAGCATTTGGATGGGTACGCTTCACGATTCCCACCAAGAGATCGCTTCGCCACGGAACATAAAAGGTGGCGAATGGAACCTTCTGTTCTCTGTGCATCCCAAGACATCGAATATCTTGGTAATTTGCTTGACCCATGTTTCGCTTATGATCGGATCAAAGCTTTCCCTTAAATTGGTTGTCCCAACTCTTTGAAGCTGCTTGGTTTGTGACAACCCGTGAATTGCTATCATTTCCTCCTATGTTTTGAACACGAGTCTCCTAAATACGATTTTGCATGAAGCGTAAAAAGCTTCTAAACATTGCGCGTTCATCGTCTCGATCGGTGGTGTTGTTCACAGGAGGAGGAACATTGCCACTGCTGTTACGTTCTCCTTGTTGGTGAGTACGAGCGTCTCCACGCCTCATTTCCATTGTTAATATTCTCAATTCGACATTCTCAAACACCGTATAAAACAAGGGTTAATTAAGGAATTCAATATATCACATAATATCCCTATATCTTGACCAACTATCAAATAAGCTTAGGTAGGACACACTTTAGCGAAGGATTTACTCGTCTCTCCCTCCTAGTTCTATTCCCCGATCTCGCCATAGATTATAACTGGCTCGATACCAACTGTGACACCCCAAAATAGGTATACATCACCCATTTCGAGTTGTCAATACACTACAGATAAAAAACAACTACAATTTTATTATTACAACAATAAAGCTGTGAGTTTAAATACTGAGATATTGCCATCTAAACAATATCCACATACAAATAAATCCTCATCATAATTATTGATATATTATTTTACGAAATGGTGAGGACTACTAAACAACTCTCTAAAACCATCATTCCATACCCCGACTCGTACTCGCTACATTCTCGCCTCCTGAGAAGAAAAATGGAACAAAAAGGAAAAGGGTGAGCTCAACTAGCCCAGTAAAGAATATTATGACTAAGATAATACAGAACAAATTATCGTTAGTCTTCAACAAGGAAAAAAAATCTAATAGAATACAATAGACAATAAGTTTTAAATCAATACTCGCAGCGGAAAATATTAATTCATAGAAGAGTTACGTAGAGGATGAAATCTACTAATATCTATGAATTTAACAGTCCATCATCAATATCTTTATCCCTATAACATCAATCAATATATATCTGGAATCATATAATCATCCTTGCACTACAGGTCAAGGACATTCACCAGTTGGTCATGTTCATCTAAACACTTGTTCATCTTTGCACTACGGGCCAAAGATATTCATCAGAAATCATTCATCTTTGCACTACGTGCCAAAAAAGATATTCATCGAAATCATTCATCTTTGCACTGGGCCAAAGATATTCCATAATATCATCATTTAAGACTGAGGATGATGAAAAATATTTTTTTAAAGAAACGAATCCAGTGAATCAAAATGACAAGGATTAAGGATTAAGGATTCGTACTTTGTTTTATCCACGTCCAAAAATACCTCAAAAATAATCATAGTGGTGTAAAATTCAAGAATGATCAAAACATGGATACAATCAAAGCTAGTATCCACAATAGATATTTTGGACGAAAAGAAAAATTTTCATTTTTCGATGAATAGTGCCGTATTCGTGAATAGTACCGTATACGTGAATAGTGCCGTATACGTGAATAGTAACTCCGACACCAAAAGTTCCAAATTTGATAAAAACTTCAGATCAATATTTCAGCATAATGATATTGAAGAAATAATATCATTACGAAAAAAAATAATATCCCTTACCTCGGAAAGACAGTACTTCTAACTGGAATACTGGATATAGGCTATAACTTGAACTTTCACCGTATAGCAATACTCAAAGTATACTCAAAATACTCACAAGAATACGCTCGATAATATAGAGAGAGAAAACTTCAGTTTCTGGTGTGATTTTCAATTCTAACCTAAGCACCCTATTTATAGGAAATTGCTTAGAACACCAAAGCAGAAAATTTATTATAATATTAATATATTTAATAATCTTCTACGCCCACTTTGACAACTGATCTCAGATCATTAAACACATGTTAGGGCTGCCCACACAACAAAAAAAAACGTTTTTATTAATATAAATATTTAAAACTTCCAAAAATCAATTATTTCGAAGCTTCGGAACTTCAATAATTCATAATAAATAGCCCTTTTATCAGAAAATTTGAATCTTGCGAGTTTTTATAGGAAATTCAATTCTCTACAACTTTCTGTAAGAAAGTTTTTCCAAATTCCAAGCAGTAAATCAAAGAAATTCATAAAAGGCGATTTTACAATTTATAATCAAATTTCATTAATAAATGGGGTCCACCTACATGTTTAACATGTTTTAAACATTTATTGTAACAAAAATACTCTTCCTCCTCGTATACTCATATATTCCACATTCGTTGTAAAAATATCACCATTATTATATTATTAAAATATAATAATATATATATATTTAAATGAATTATTTTATCGTAAAAGATAAAATTTCAATTTTCAACAATTGTCACATTAAAATTTTCTCCATCTATATCCACATAAAATCAATATTTTCCTCATCATATGAATCAATAATTAATTATTCACAAATAATATTCTGAATCACAATATTGACAACGAGTGCGGTTCCTAGAAAAGAGGGGCTTTCAATAAGAATTTCTCCTCATCTTGGCGGCGCAATTAGGTGACCAAACCTCTCCTTAGATGTAACTTTCTAGACATTTCCAATAATGTTATCTAATAATATTATTCGGATAATATGAATTATTTCTTCGATAATGAAAAATAATTTGTGTAATGACAATTATTGAAACAACATCAATATAAAATATCAACGCAACAATTATTGAACCAATAAAATCTTTGAGCGGTAATTATCGTAACCATTATTGAGTAGTGCCTTCTTACGTAAGAGTCAATAATTGGTGCAATACTGCAGTATCTTCTTGTGCAACAACGCCAGACATCGTGTTTTTAACCACCGTATATCCAACAGCGATTGTAGCGGTAACAACTACTGCCAGATTATTTTTAAACAACTTATATTTATCGTTTTCTTCCTCCAATCGCTTTCGTTATGGGGCCCACATACATGGTCGCTTGCTTGGCCGCAAATACGAATATTCCCCACAAAGATCTGAATATTCCACGACCAAACGAATATTCCCCGACAACAATGAATATTTTATAACCACTTGCTTATTTTGAAATATTTGCGTATTTTACTCATAACTATCCACATTAATCACATCAACCCTTACTATTTCAAAATAATAATTAGAGGAAATTAAATTTCATTTATTAATTATTTGGGGTCTTCTGATGATCTGGTACGTGTTGGATAGGAATGTGCATCACGCATTTGTGGTCTTGACACAGAATGAGGAGATAATCGCCCTATATGAGGCGAAGGAATCTGCCGAGGCGGGTTTTGAGGGTAGAGCACGATGAGAAAGTGCTTATGACGGATAAGGCACAGGACTATAAGAAAGAGGCCTTAGAGCTTCGAAAGAAACTGGTTGAAAAATACCAGAAGATAGCTAGGATGTCATACATCCACGAATGTGCTCATAAGGATTTCAAGCTGAAAATTGCTTGTTATTCCATTTAGTCCGGGCATACTCGACATACCATAAGTCGAGATATTGTGTCGATACTGGCAAATCAGAATTATGGGAATGCCGTTCGATAGTGTTAGTAGATCGTTAGATCTTTCTGGTATATGTGTAGTGACGTAAAACACTCTTTTGTATAATTAAAGGGTAGTCTTTTTGTAAATCCCAATTTTTGTAGATCGCGGGATTGTATGTAATAGCTTTTTGGATAAGGGAACATGATGTAAATAGTTTTGACTATGAAAGCATATTATTATAATGAAGTTTTTATTTAATGTGGTTGCTGTGGTATGAGTTGTTTTTGTTTGAGAATATTCAGAATTATGCCGCCAAGAAGGAGACAATGTAACCAAGAGGCCGAGTCTCATAATGAGAATCAAGGGGGGTCCTAATAACCCTATGCAAGAGTTCGTTAATTTATTAACGGCTGCATTTAACCAAGTGGGGGGAGGGATTCCTGTAGCTCCTAGGGTAGCAAGAACAACTACCTTCAAGGAATTTAAGAGTGCGGGTCCTCCTGAGTTCCGAGGAACGACGGACCCACTAGAGGCCCAGACATGGGTAACAGAGATTGAAAAGGTGTTTGTGATAACAAATGTAAGTGAGGCGCAAAAGACTTATTTTGCGACTTACATGATGAAGGGGGAAGCCAACTACTGGTGGGAGGCTCACTGTGGGGGCTAGGGCGAAGGCATTACGTGAGGAGCAGTTTAAGAAGGTGTTCTTCGAGAACTACTTCCCTACTAGCATGCAAGGTAGGATGGAGATTAAGTTCTTAGAACTTAAGTAGGGGGATATGACAGTTCCCCAGTATGCTGCCAAATTCAATGAATTGGCGAGGTTTGCTCCACATCAGGTGGATACAGAAGAGAGAAAGGCGCACAGGTTTGAGCAGGGCTTAAAACACTGGCTCTACAGTAGGATATCAATTTTTTAGAGTGCCTCCTATGGGACCATTCTTGAAAAGGCGATAATAGCAGAAGGTGGTGGTGAGGCATTGTCTCAGTACCACAAAGAGCGAAAGAATAAGAGTAAGTTAGAAGGAGGTAGTAAGGTTAAAGTTGTCAGCGGAAGCGACAACTTGCCTAAGAGGAAGAGCTTCAACCCTGGGAATACTGGGGTAAAGCAGGGAGATCCTAAGAGGAGGATGGAGGCATGCAAGACATGCGGAAAGACGCACATAGGAGTCTATTTAAAGACGAAATCAATCTACTACAACTGTGGGCAGAAGGGGCATTTGTCACCCAACTGTCCTAACCCTAAGAAGAACCAAGGGTGATTTGTCTGTGGGTCCTTGGACCACATAGTAAGAAATTGCCCGAAGAAGGGTTTAGAGGGAAATAAGGGTTCTGGTAGTGGTAAATTAGCCATTACTGGACCAACACCGTCGGTGGGTAGACCCTCTGCCCATACGTTTAATATGACTGTCCAAGATGCAGTTGCATCAACTGATATGGTAGCATGTATCATTCCGATCAATGAGATAAGTGCATATGTGTTATTTGACTCGGGTGCTACTTGTTCTTTTATAGCATGTGAATTTTCTACGAGATTAAGTTTAATCCCTGAAAAGTTACCAATATCTTTAGACGTTAAGGTAGCCAACGAATAGATAATCCCCATTGAACATATTCATAAGGATTGTTGGGTAGATATTAGAGGGAATGAGTTACCAGTAGATTTCGTACCGATAAGGTTAAAGGAATTCGATGTAATTCTTGGTATAGATTGGTTGGTTAACCATAAGGTGATAATAGATTGCCATAGGAAAAGTGTAAACCTTCGGCTTTCTAAGAAAACCAAGGTAGTGTTCTTCGGTAGTAAATCACCGAGACGCTCTTGTTGTCTGTCGATGACACAAGATAGGAAAATGTTGAGAAAAGGGTGTATAGGTTATTTGTGCCATGTTGTGGTTACCCAAAGAGTGGGAACATCCTTGGACTAGATACCTATAGTGCAAGAGTTCGCAGATGTATTTCTGGATGAGTTACCGGGTATTCCACCGGACAGAGAGGTTGAGTTTGTAGTTGATCTATTATCGGGTATGGCACCAGTTTCAAGGGCACCATATCGGATGGCACCAGTTGAGATGAAGGAGTTAATGGTTCAATTGCAGGAACTATTAGACAGAAAGTACATTCAACCGAGTGTGTCTCCTTGGGGAGCACTGGTATTGTTTGTAAAGAAAAAGGATGGGTCGTTAAGACTTTCTATCGACTATCGTGAGTTGAACAAGTTAACGATTAAGAATAAATACCCGTTGCCCAGGATCGATGATCTATTTGATCAGTTGAAAGGGGAAAAGTATTTTTCTAAGATAGATTTGCGCACGGGGTATCATCAGTTAAAGGTGAGAAATGAGGATGTACCTAAAACGGCGTTCAGAACTCGTTATGGTCATTACGAGTTTCTGGTGATATCGTTTCGGTTAACTAATGTGCCAGCCGCATTTATGGATATGATGAATAGAGTGTTCAAACAATATTTGGACAAGTTCATCATGGTGTTCATTGATGATATTCTAGTCTATTCAAAGATGCCAGAAGATCATGCAGAACATTTACGGATAGTGTTAGAAACACTAAGGAAGGAGAAGTTGTATGTGAAATTCACGAAGTGTGAATTTTGGCTTGAACAAGTGCAGTTTCTAGGACATGTTATTGATAAGAACGACATTTCTGTAGATCCAGCAAAAGTGGAAGCAGTTAATGAGTGGGAGCAACCAAAAACGCCAACCGAGGTTCAGAGTTTTCTGGGGTTAGCGGAATACTATAGAAGGTTCATTCAGGACTTTTCTAAAATAGCTACTCCACTGACAAATCTGACAAGAAAGTCGGTGAAGTATGTGTGGAGTGAAAAATTTGAGAACAGTTTTCAGGAGTTGAAAAAGAGGTTAAGTGAGGCACCTGTATTGTCCTTACCCGATGATACAGGAAATTTTGTAGTGTATAGCGATGCTTCGCATAAAGGACTGGGTTGTGTGCTCATGCAGCATGGCAAGGTTATTGCGTATGCGTCAAGTCAATTAAAGGATTATGAGAAGGCCTATCCTGCTCATGATCTGGAATTGGCAGCTGTAGTTTTTGCCTTGAAGATATGGATGCATTATCTATATGGTGAGAAGTGTGAGATATACACGGACCACAAAAGTCTGAAATATATCTTCACACAGAAGGAGTTGAACATGAGACAGAGAAGGTGGTTAGAGTTAATAAAAGATTACGACTGTGATATCTTATATCATCCGGAAAAAGCTAATGTAGTAGCCGATGCGCTAAGTAGAAAGGGTAGAGAGAAACTGTCAATGTTAACAACTCAGAATGAGTTGATAATAGCGATGGCAAGAATGGAGTTAGAAGTTAAGTTACCGGAGGAAGCGGTGGAAATGCTATTTTCCATAGAAACCCAACCGACCATAGTGGAACGGGTTAGGGGAGTTCAATTGAGCAACGAGAAATGCAAGTAAATGAAGAAGAGGGTAGAAGATGAAGAGAAGACTAAGGATAACCTCGATAAGGAGAGATTACTTCGTTTTGAAGGAAAAATTTGGGTTCCCAGTGATCCCGAATTAAAGGAGGAGATAATGATGGAGGCTCATAGTTCGAGGTACTCGATACATTCCGGTAGTACGAAGATGTATCAAGACGTTAGTTAGAACTTTTGGTGGCCGAACATGAAAAGGGAGATAGCAGAATATGTTAGTAGGTGCTTAACTTGCCAAAAGGTTAAGGCTGAACACCAACGACCGAGCAGGTTGTTGTAACCGTTAAAAATTCTAGAGTGGAAGTGGGAGCACATCACAATGGACTTTGTGGTAGGACTTCAAACAACAAGAAAAGGATATGATGCTATTTGGGTGATAGTGGATCGATTGACAAAATTGGCTCATTTTCTACCAATAGGAGTTAGGTATAACCTAGATCAGTTAGTTAAGCTGTATGTCAAGGAAATTATTTCCAAACATGGAGTAACTATTTTGATTGTGTCAGATCGTGATCCACGATTCACATGGAACTTTTGGAGGAGTTTGCAAGAGCAAATGGGAACGCAGTTAAGATTGAGTACGGCGTATCATCCTCAGACGGATGGTCAGAGTGAACGGATAATTCAAATGCTTGAAGATATGTTAAGATCTTGTGTTATGGATTTTAAAGGGAGTTGGGACGAATATCTACCATTGGTGGAATTTTCGTACAACAATAGTTTTCACGCTAGTATAGGCATGCCGCCTTACGAATCATTGTGTAGAAGAAAGTGCCAAACTCCATTGTGTTGGGATGAGGTGGGTGAACGTCGGATGTTGGGACCTGAGATGATACATCAAATGGCATACATGGTAAAGATAATACGTGCTCGATTAGTTGCGGCCCAATATAGGCAGAAGAAGTATGTAGATCCTCATAGAGAAGAGAGAGAATTTGATGTAGGATCTTTTGTCTTTCTGAAAGTATCGCCTTGGAAGGGGAAGATATGTTTTAGAAAGAAGGGGAAGTTAAGTCCAAGGTTTGTAGGACCTTTTGAGATTTTAAGAAGGGTAGGAGAGGTGGCTTATGAAGTAGCCTTACCTCCAGAAATGGAACGCATTCATAATGTGTTTCATTTGTCCGTGTTGCGTCCTTATAAATCGGACTATAAACACGTAATAGAGTATGAATCTATCCTAATAGAGAAAGATTTATCATATGAGGAACTTCCAATTCAAATTATTGATAGGAAGGAACAAGTATTAAGAAATAAGGTCATACCTTCAGTTATGTGTTATGGAGAAACCACAATGCTAAAGAAGCAATGTGGGAACTCAAAAGTAAAATGAAGGAAGATTTTTCTCATTTGTTTATGAAATAATAAGCTAGAATCTGGGGACAAAATCCTTATAAGGGGGATATAATGTAACGCCCGAGAAAATTAGATTTTTATGACAATTAAATTTTTATTTAATTATGTGAATTAAATGAATTTAATTGATTTATTTTGTGAGTAAGCTATGTGAAGGTCGTTCTATGACCTAGAATGTGTTTTTGTGGTTAGTAATCTGGCTACGTGCTAGAATTAATTGTTTAGAATTTTCGAGACGAAAATAAATGTTTTCCGAGAAATTTTTGTAAAAACACTATTCATCCATTTCTGTTCGGGGAATTATTTTGAAATTCCGAGAAACGCGTAATGATAGAATATCGAGATAAGATGGAATATCTAATAATATTTCATTTATGGGAAATGAAGTTTTCGCCTGGGGACTTAAAACCTAAGGGTTGAGTATTATGATTTCAGAGAGGGAAATGAAATGCGTATAAGGAATTGCGTTATGGTTAAAGCGGGTGTTATACAATTATGATAATATTTAGTATCTATGTATAATACGATGAGTTAATACGAAGTACAATACGATTATAGTACGAGTATTATACGGAGATAATACGTGAATTATACGTATAAAATACGATTTGTATTATGGAATTAACTTAAGACTTAATGTTAATTCATTTGGGTTGGATTATGTTTAGTCCAATCAATTGAATGAGCAAGCACAAGGGATTAGTGTGTTAAGCCCAAGTCAAGGCCCAATATTAGATTGGTTAAGCCCAATGCAAGAAAACCGAACCGTGGATCGAACCGGTGGGTCACCGAATGGGTAAAACTCATGGGGAAATCCATGGGATGACCAATAGGGTGGTGGGCCGACCACTTGGTGTGAAAGACAAGTATATCACTTGGTCACCAAGTATTTTACTTGGTGATAAAGTGTTGAATAGTAAGGAGGTGGGGGATAAAGCCTATTTTGCCCTCCATTTCAATTGCTTATAAATAGAAAGCTAGAGTTGGTCATTTGAAGGTTTTTCAAGTTGCCAACATATATTTTGAGAGAGAGAAGAGATAGACTCAACCAAATTATACACTTGGAAGCTTTGCCTTATAGTTTTCCAAGAGATTACTTAAGAGTTCTTAAGGTAATATCCCTTATTTCTACTTTCATCTCTTTTGGTTTTCTTTTATCATGGAGAATCATAACTAGGTGGTGAATGACATGTATAGTGGATAAGAATGACTTACCATAGATTCAATCTCTCTAAGTCATGAAATCATAAGGTTTGTTATAGTTTAAAATCATGAAAATATTGATTGTTGAGATTGATTGTTGATAAATAATTGAACTCCATCAATACGTAAATATGTGAATCTTGTTTGGTTAGGATGTAGATATGAAGTCCATGGAGTATTCCATGTGATTTGGCTTAGAGAACGTTAGTAACGAAGTTATGGCGAATTTCACGAAAATACACGTTAAACGTCAAAAACGTTGAAATTCTGGATTGGTAGTCGAAAGTAGCCGTGAGACTTGAAAATGTAGTTTTTCAATGTCAACATGTGAGATAGGGTATATAAGAGTTATGGGTTTGAGAATCGTCGGATTCCGACTTAAAACGAATAAAACGAGCATTGAACGCTCATTAACGTTTACGAATGCTTAGAAAATGAACTCAATAGTGAATTTTGAGTTAACGGATTCGAAAGTGTTGAATTCTTATATGAACGCGTAGAGTATGTCATTATGACATTTAGGCTTTTGAACGGACCAAATTGGACTTATAACGAAGAAGTTATGGCTCCGAGAATCTCACCAAATTATTATTTGTTGGAGAGAATCTGGTATTGAGGTCTGGCGCCGTGGCACCACACAGTGTGTTAAATGCCGCGCCGCAGCACCGGCATAGTGTAATTGGCTACTGAGGGAGTCTCGTGCCACAGCGCCGAGATCGAAGCATGGGTACTAGAAACTGGCGCCGTAGCGTCAGTCTTGGCTAGTAATGTCACGCCGCGGCGCCGAGTCAGGGGTTTTGTTAGAAAGCTAGGTTTTGAAATTCAATTGTTCTGAGACCTACATGAGTTTAGTTTATATACTCAATGAATGTACTAAGACTATTCCTATACTACCTATACTAAGGCATATGATATTGAACTTAGGAATTGAATGCATGTAAATAAGTTTTGAATGAAGAACACAAAGTGTTGTTGATAAACCCTAGTCGGGGAAACAACGTTGGTACTTTGCCAATAATGATAGAGTCCGGTTGATAACGTAAGTTGGTTAATAAGCCGGGACGAATGGTAATAAGTCGAGTTGACTTTATTAATGATATTAAGTTAACCAAGACATAGAAGAGAAAGAAGTTGGTAGGAACAATGTGAATAATTGTTTGATAGCTAATTATAGTGTGCTATCAAAATATATCATGTAGATTCTGTAAAGGCTGTGGTCAGTCGATTAACTTATTTGAAGACGCTGAAAGGCAAGTTTTCTTAACGTTTGTCTGACTTTCATGTTAGCCAAGTTTTATATGATTCATTGTACTGAATTGCACGACTGATTTTAAAGAAAGGGTCAATGCCAGATTTAACTCGGCTAGATTACTCGTAAGATATAAATTGATTGATATTCATATCTTTCTATATAGAAATGTTAACGCTATCCTATGCCAAGTAATTGGTACGGATGTGAAAGTAAGGTTTGTCTATAAACAAACAAAAGTATTTTTCATTGATTATTCGATGGGCACGCGAGTTTGCCAAATGTTAAACGTAAATACGTTTACCGAATGAGTGTTGATCAATATAGAGTACTATAGGCTGAACACCTAGTAGTGCTCGTATGTAATGCGGATGTACAGCCTTAGTGTTGTAATATCCTTTTCAAGTATGAAAAAGGAAAAGTTATCGCTCATGGTCTATCGAATAGGTTCGTAATTCTAATCTACTCTATACTTTGGGAATTGATGATATGAAATGTTAAAGTATTATTGCTTCATAATACTTCATAACTATTTGTTCGGATTATGTATGAATAGTCATATAATTCACACGAATGTGGTATTACTTTTATCCTTTTTTAAACTTCTTTGAGCTTGTTATGCTCACTTCTTTGCGTGAATTATATAATTGCAGTTAAGGATGAACGTACTGAGAATGCTAAGAGAGATAAGGGCAAAGCTAAGATGGATACTTAGCCATCGTGTAATAGATTAGTATGTTTGTATGTATTATACATTATGAACAACTAACTATGTAATGGGTTTATGAACACAGGAAGGATTATACTTTGATTGTAATAAGAAGATAGTAATTACATTCATTATGTTGTATTTCAATGGAATGATTGTATAGTTATGAGTACAGTGTAGCACCATCTGTCGGGTTGAAAGATACCCGAATTTGGGGGCGTCACAGGTTGGTATCAAAGCATTAAGTTATAAAACTTAAGGGGGGAAGAACCTTAGGCTAATAACCTCGTAAGGAAGGTAAAGTCCGAAGAAAGAAGCTAGAGTCGAATGAATTAATAAGGTATTGAGAAAAATCAGTACCGAAAGATTTAAACAAAGAAAATTAATCTTAAATAAATTAAATGTGATTTGTGCTTATACTATTGTGTATTATGTACTAATCAACGTGTTATGTGTTTTGTAGATGTCAATCGATAGCATGATGTATAGAGACATTCACGTTGTGAGTGAAGAGTTAGTTAACCAAGTGGAGGTAGTACCGATGCCAGTGGCAGATGTACCGTTAGTGGTTAAAGGGATAACTGACCCTGTAGAAGCGCAGACTTGGGTTAAAGAGATTGAGATGGCGTTCGTAATAGCTAGGGCAGCTGAGGGGCAAAAGACCACTTTTTCTACCTACAAGATGAAGGGTGAGGCAAATTTTTGGTGGGAAGCGAATCAGGCAAGGGCAGGAGAGGATGATGTTACTTGGGATAGGTTTAAGACACTATTCTTCGAAAACTATTTTTCATCTAGTATGCAGGCTAGGATGGAGGTAAAATTTTTAGAGTTGAAGTAGGAGAATATGACGGTGTCCTAGTACGCCGTAAAATTCAATGAGTTGGCTAGGTTTGCTCCGCGTCAAGTTGATAGGGAGGCTAGGAAAGCTAGAAGGTTTAAGCTGGGATTAAAACTCTGGCTCTACAACAAGGTCGCGGTGTTGCAAATCCTTACATTTGCAGCACTCATTGAGAAGGCTTTTATTGCTGAGGAGGGGAGTGAGGCCATGAGCCTCTACAACAAGGAGAGAAAGAACAAGAGTAAGGTCGAAGGAACTGGGAAGGTGGAAGTTAATAGTGGGAGTAGCGGTGGTAGTAGCAAAAGGAAGGGAAGCAATTTTGGAAGTATGCAGGTAAAACAGGAAGGAGTTAAGAAGCAAGCTGTGCAGCGTGGAAACTGTGGAAAGAACCACTCTAGAGAATGTTTGAAGGGGAAGCTCGTGTGCTACAAGTGCGGGCAGGAGGGTCATATCTCTCCAAACTGCCCCAATCCTAGGATGAACAGTGGATGTTTTCAATGCGGATCGACTGAGCACAAGGTGAAGGATTGTCCAAAGAGGAGGACGGAGGCAGGGAGTGTGAATACTGGAAAGGGCAGTGGAACTCTAGCAATCACAGGACCTACGTCATCTAGCAAGCCGACGAAATCAACAGCAAGGGTCTACAACATGACGGTCCAGGATACCATAGCAGCTAGTGGTGCAATTCCAGGTATTATTCGTAGAACTTTTATTTTCTTATGCATGATTTTCATATATATAGTAAATTATTTTATAATGAAATTTTGAAGAAGGAATTTGAGTTCTTTTAGAAATCCAATTTCCGTTTAATAAGATAGACAAGCTTTACGTGAATAGGTTAAACATCAGTATGATCATTTATGATCAATATCTACTTGCAATGATTGTATATGCTACGTACACTTGTATGTGTAAGATTTAAAACGGTGATTCCGGGGACGAAATCTTTATAAGGGAGGGTGAATGTAACAACCCGATATTTTTTATACAAATAAATTAGAAATTTTGCGTATAATTTTTTTTTTTAAATATGGGGAATATGTGTGTATGTATTTATGTGATATATTTATTACATCAATGATTTTAAATAATTTTATTTTAGAATTATTGATTATTATAAATTATATTCTTATTAATTAATTTTATAATGTAAATGTTTTTATTAATTATTTTCATGAAAATATAATCATATATTATTTATATAATATATGAAATGATTTTTGAATTATTACAATAATTATTTTATTATATGAATTTTAGTATAGATTATTAATTAATAATGATAAGTATGACAGATAAATCAGATATGGAATCCAAACCCTAATTTTTGGATTTTGATCAAAGAATAAGAATAATAATATAATATTACTTATATTTTTATTTTTCAGTGGTATAATTATACACTGTATGTATATGAACTGACAATGATTGGTCAGTTATGGTGTATTATGTCAACCCTAGTTTTACCATGGGAAACCCTAATTTGAAACTCAATTTTGAGTTTAAGACTATTATATAACTGTGTTGTATGATTTTGCGATTAATTAGGTCAACCCTAAGTAGCATTTAGATATATTAATTTCTTGAAATCCTAGTTATTAATTATAAACCCTAATTGTGATTTGGTAACCCTAATTACCAAAATTATAAACCTTAATTGCTAAATTAGCAAGGATAATTATAATTATTATATAATAAACCCTAATGTTCATGTATGATTAGAACCCTTATCAAATTAAGAAAACCCTAATTATAAATTTTACAAACTAATTATAATTTATTTTAAACCCTAAATAAACAATTTGGGTAACATATATTAAAATTGTTAGACTATGATTATTATATGGCCCAAAACAATTATGGGAGAAGCCCAAAAGAAATCAAATACAAGCCCAAACTTAGTCCACATAATTAAGGGTATTTTAGACCTTTGATTTATCTAATTTATGCATTAAAATAAAAGCTAAATAAAGGAATTAGTGGGTATATATATAGCTGGCCACAATAGGCCTTTTAAGGCAACAAATTATGCTAATCAAGCTTCCTTAAATAACAACTCTTACATCAAGTACATATGTGTCAATCTCCCATTGGTTGCACATCTATTAAGCACCCTTAATCACATAATTAGGCTAATTGAATAGATAAGGTGTAGTCTTTTATCCAAGGGACAACAAGTGTATGGGGGATAATAGTTAAATCCCACATTTACTAGACTTCTATAAATAGATTAGAGGAAGAAAATAAGCCACTTGCTAGCTCATTTTGTATCAACTCTCAACCTAGACTCTCTCTATCTATTAATCCAACGAAATTTCTTAGCATATCAGTCCCAAATCCAAGCCCCACTAACACCACAATCAAATCAGAAAGCTAGAAATCAAGATTTGTTCTTATAAAGGTATTAAACCCTAGCTTGATTTCTGTCCATTAATCTGTCGTTAGATGTTAAAATTTTTATGTTAAATATGTTGTTAGTAGTGTCTAATGATGATCTGGGTTGCTAAATGTTGGATCCATAACATTTAGAAGCTCAGATTTGAAGATTTGCAAAATCTGGAAAAAAAATCAAACTGTGGTCTGAAAACGAATGTCAGTGGCCACAGATCCTTGCTCGTATAAGATTTTTGTTGTTTGTAAGTTGTAATGTGTAGTCTGTTATGTGATCTTTAATCTGGATAAAGAATCATGCTAGGATCTGGTCTAGACTGTAAGATAATCGAGGTCAAAAGCCGTTGATCGGCCATGACTGGGCGTTTCTGGGTAACCCAGAAACTGCCCAGAAACGGTCTGACAACGATTTCTAGTGACCATATCTTTCTATTGTTAGTTGTTGTGATCTATTTGTTGTTTGTATATGGTAGTCTAGTATGTGTACTGTAAGTTAAGGCCATTGGAACATTAAAATGATTATTACATCTCATATGGTAGACGGTCAAACCAAGCAAGATGATCACAGTTTCTGTTTTCTAGGTAACCTAGAAAACAATTTAGGTGATCTCTGACATGGTTTGACCGACCCATATCATCTTGACTTGTTGTTGTTATGATGAGGTTATGTGATAGATCTGTAGTCCTACATGTTGTCTATACACTAAAGTTGTTAGATCACAAAAACATTGATCTATCATCATGTAGTGGACGCCCAAAGTGAATAGGTCTGACAGTTTCTTTGAGGGCTTAGATCTCGTTGGTTTTATGCTTGATTGCCATGTTTGTTGTTAGGTCTTGTAGACGTGCACTAATACTACAAGATCTAAGTCATAGTTTGTCCAGAAACTAATTTATCACTGTTTAATCATTAGTCAAAGTAGCCCACTCGGCCTCACGACTGGGTTTCTTGGTTTGGCAAGAACGTGAAGTTAACACCTACATGACTAGTTAGTTACTGTCGCTATAGGTGGTCTTTAGCGATGATTATTTATAAGAATCATATTTTTATTAAATAATTATAGAAAATTAGTTTTAATTATTAAAATACATAATAAATTACTAAAAATTATTTTAAAGTCCAAAATTATATTTTAATTATTTTGGATATATTTCACAAATATTTAATATTTTTGGAATATTAAAGGTATTTAATTTATTTAATAATTATATTAAATAAATTATTTAAAGATGATTTTAATACTTGAAAAATCAATTAAAATTATATTATGGAATAAGAAAATATTTTAAGTTATTTTAATGACTTTTAATATTTTATGATGAATTTCATTAATTAATTTAATATTAATAATATTTAGGTTATTTAATAATTGTATTAAATAAATTAGTTTAAAATGATTTTAATAATATAAAAATCATTTTAAATGAAAATAAAGTGTTTAAAGATATTTTAAGTTATAAGATATAACTTTTAATATTTAAAGGATAATTTCATTAATAATTTAATATTAATGATATTTATTTAAAATTAATGATATTAAATTTATTTAATAATTATATTAAATAAATAGTTTAAAAATAGTTTTATTACTTTAAAAATCATTTAAAAAGGATATAAATGAAATGAAATATTTTAAGTTATACTTAATGATTTTTAATATTTGGATAAATAGTACATTGATATTTTAATATTAATGATAATTATTTATAAATGATTTTAAATGTTTTAAAAATCATTTAAGGGTAATATTAATACTTTAAAAATATTCTAAGTTATTATAAATAACTTTAATATTTTGGCAATGGTTTCATTAATAGTTTAATATTAATTAAATAATAGAATTATTTGATATTTAAATCATTTGATAATGATTCCGGTGTTTGAAAATTTATGATAAATTATAATAAATGTATAAAAATTATTGTAAGTCATTTAAAAATGTTATGACTGTTATTTAATTAGTCTAAATGGATATAGAACTTCGATATAGAGTCTTAGACTCGATAATTACCCGATAAAGCCGTCGGTACACCTACATGTTTCAGAAATTGATCTGGACATAGATATTTTGACTGTATTAATGTTTGTTTGTAATACAATAACTGTTGAACATGTGTGATAATGTGATTAGGTTATGTGTTGACTGCGAAATGTAGTACTATATGTTATAATATATTGTTCTAATAGAGCGAATGATCTGATTAATGATAGGTCGTGATATAAAAGATAAAACTAAGTTGCATATTGTAAGCAGCGCATCAGGCAAGTATCCTACCTTTGCATTTCCTTATGCAATGGACATGAGTAAGAATATTTCAGAATTATATTATTACTGTATAGATTATTAACCCTATATTATATACGCTCATTGATTATCAATATGTTAGTATATGGTAATTCAGATATATATTCTGTTCGTTAATTTGTATAAATGGTTATACAAGTGTCCCAACTTGGATAATCACTGCATTTAATCACATGTTGATACACCTTTGTCAATTACCCGTATATATATATATGTGTGTGTTGGATTATAGATTATTGTTGAATAAGATAAAACCTACCATTATCCAACCAAATTGCTTTGGTTTGGAACGCCGACAGGTATGAACATCCCATTAATAGGAAAAAAAAATTGTGCCCAAGGCAGCCAAAGTGAACGATAATATCGTTCTTGTTATGGAGTATTGATCAATACAGGTAAACGGCCGATCGACCTCGCGTTCAGTAAGTTATGACGGTTTTGCGAGATGAAGTTCTGCTAAACCTATTCGAAAATGAAAACAATGTTCATAGTATGTCACCTTAACCCTATTTATAGTCAGTACGTAGTTTCAAAAATTTGAAAGAGGGTTGTCATGTTAATATTATCGGTTCAGATTACTTCACAACTATTGATTTGTTGTATAAGGATAGTATAAAGAAAACATTTAAATTCTTTCAGCTTATATATATATAATTGCTATTACTTGTTGGGCACTCAAATGTTCATCCTTGCTTAATTTAAATGTTTTTAGCTAAGTGTGAACAAGTAGAAGGCTCGACAAAGAATAAAGGGAAATGAAAGGTTGCAGAATGAATTCAATGCCATTTTATGTAATAGTTATCTTTATTAAGACAAGTATGATATATATTACCTATCATGTATTGTGAGGAATGTATTAAAGGTTGCGTACTTGGGATTTAGACTTTGATAAATATGTAAATTAAGTTGGTATCTATATTATTGTTATTATTATTAGTATTATTCCGCTCATAGAAATGGTATCGTAAAGCACCGAGTTCGGGTTTCGAGTACCTGGATTTGGGGGCTTTACAACTAATGTTATTACATAATAAAAAGTTAGGGATTTTATATATACCCATATCATATAATCCATGTACACTGTGTTCACATAAAATAATATTTGATGTAGATAACATAATGTAGTTAGATATTATTATCCTAATATTCTCTTTAAATATTACACCTACTTCAATATTATAACAATATTCAATATTAAATGTCTATTTTTCTAACATTTAGCTTCCTCCCGAATTTCTGAGATTCACAGTTAATTAATTATTTTTGTATTGGAATGTTACATATGATTATATTTTGCTACTTAGTACTTCGTACCATTAAATTTACGCTTATCATAGGATTTTATTAATGTCACACATTACAATAATGTCCCATACCATATCAACAGTAATAACCAACTTTTCCCAAATCTGGCCATTGTCAGAATTTGCCAGTTTGTATCGCAGAAAAGCAATTGATCACTGCTGTGATCCTCAGCGATGTAAACCGGTTTAGCTACATGCCAGTTCCAACCTCTACCACCATTCCAATTTCACATAGAATGAATTAAATCCCAAATTAATAGTATTACTAATTAAACATCTTATTCATTTTTCATGCATGGAGTTACTTTATCATTTAATTATATAGAATTACTAATAATAAATATTAATTAATCTTTCTCTCTTTAAACCGTTCCTCTATTAATTCAATTAGTGAATCTCTTAGTCCTTCATTATGCCACACTAGGCAAATCTTATATGCTATACGTTAAGCTCTTCACCAATCTCACCACATTACCTTACTGTCATATAGTTCTCAACATTTAACTTAATTAAATAGAATATCTATAAAACACGTCACAAAAATATTTATTTATATTCAAATAAATATTCAACTTTTATTAATATAATTATTAATAACATTCAAAAAATTATCTGGTATTACATCCCATCCCTTTCACAAGTCATTTTCAAGTTGAAGCCACACAGAGAATCTGAGATTTCTTCTTCAGATCTATTAAGTTCGGGTTGATATCTGCAAAATCTGTCACCGTACAATCGCTTTGCGCTATCCTGGTAAAGTTTACATGTTTTTTTTCCAGTTTTGACCGTTGGAAAGTGAGATATCATACAAAATGCTTCAAAACACATAGTAGTGAATATGCATACTCATATGACTGGATACAAATTATTCAATGTAGTAAATGTTAGTATTTTACCATGCTGAACGTATTGATGTGAAAAAAAATTAACTTTTGAAATAGTAAATTAGCACCCTTTTTCTGCTATTTTTTTCATCCTATTTGAGGAAAAATGAGCAAATGTTTTGAAACAAAGCAATCCAGGTAATTAGGCTACCCTGATGGATATTACTTTGATGTTTTTTCATGCATATAAGATGTTTATGACTTTGAGTTGGTGTGCTACTGAATGACCACCTAGTCATGCCTACGTGCATGTGGATAGTCCTTTTAACAAAGGAGATTGGCAAAAAAATTTCACGAGTCTAGGTATTGAATGATCATACATTTTTAACTCTACTGCAGATGTATGTTAAAGTATTGCATGTATGCATATAGCTATGAACTGAATTTAATGAGCTCTAGGTTATAATTTACCACACCCTTTCTGAGGTGTTTTGGAGACTTTTTTTCTAGATATATGGATCCAGACTAGCCGAGTAGCTCCTGTAGGACCTCTTTAGGTGTAAGGAGGAGAGCTTCAGATATTCCTTGGCCTCGCCCAGCCCGACAGCCGAGTCGGTTGATTGAGTCAGTGATTCGTCCTATCCGTATTGAGAGATCAGATGTTGAGGATGAGAAGGAGGACGTACCCATTGCGGATCCTGCACCTTCTTATTCCATTCCACGTAGGGAGCTTCCAGCTATAAATGTGATGATTTCAGAGCTTCTGGATGATTTGAGTCATCACCCCTCGATCTATCTTCATGCGAACAAGGTAATAGTCATGTTGATCTTCCTTTTCCCATTTGTGGGGGCAAGGGTTCTAATTTTGATTTGCACTTTGATGCAGGTTCCCACCTTTACACAGCCTAGAGGGAACTGGTTTAGCATACATTCTTTGTACTATACTCTTCATCCAGAGTATCGAGAGATTGTTCATGCTTGGGGCTTTGACACTTTCTTTTCCATCCTCCCCCGTCGTTGTCCATGGTTATCTTAGGGCTTTGTCTGAGCACTTGTTTCACCAGACCTAGTCTCTCCATTTGTTGGATTGTGAGGTGATGATGACACCGATGGATTAGCGATTCATTACTGGGATGGAGTTTTCCAAGGTGCCAGTGCCTTTGGGGCTCTGATTGATCCATTGCCCGATGATCGGAGGGTTAGAGATTGCATCCTTTGGCGATTATTTCCGATCATCCTCAGGGGTTATTTTCTGGTTGATAACTCTTCGACGGTGTCATTTGCTATAGTTAGTGCCACTTAGGAGGTGGACCATATCGGAGAGTTTGATTGGGGCTCCTACACCTTCGCCTATTTCCTCAGGGGGATGCGCCTATGCTCAGAGGGCGTGACGGAGGATTGGTTAGGGTTTTACCCATTCCTGCTGGTGACCATTTTCATTTTTGATTTTCCTTTGTTTGGGGTGCCAGTGTGACTGACCGCAGATATTTGATCTTTGTATTCGCAATTTTAGGCCTACGAGAGGCTCCCATATCTTCATTCCGTTAGCACACTAGGTTTGGGCACATAACAAATGGTAGATGTTCGTCCGAACTCCCTTTGAAATCCATAACACAAGATCTTAACATATCTTCAAGCATTTGAATTATCCACTCACTTTGTCCATCCGTTTGAGGATGATACGCCGTACTTAATCTCAATTGCGTTCCCATTTGCTCTTGTAAACTCCTCCAAAAGTTCAATGTGAATCGTGGATCACGATCTGACACAATCAAAATAGGTACTCCATGTCTTGAAATAATTTCTTTGACATACAGTTTTGCTAATTGTTCTAGGTTATACTTAACTCCCATTGGTAGAAAGTGAGCCGATTTCTTCAATCGATCCAGTATTACCCAAATAGCATCGTATCCTTTCTTTGTTGTTGGAAGTCCCACCACAAAGTCCATTGCGATATGCTCCCATTTCCATTCTGGAATTTATAATGATTGCAACAACCCACTAGGTCATTGGTGTTCAGCCTTAACTTTCTGATAAGTTAAGCACTTACTAATATATTCTACTATCTCCCTTTTCATGTTTGGCCAGCAAAGGTTCTGACGAAGGTCTTGATACATCTTCGTACTACCGGGATGTATCGATTACCTCAAACTATTGGGCTCACTCATTATCTCCTCTTTTAATTCGGAATATTTGGAACCCAAATTCTTCCTTCAAAATGAAGCAATCCCTCCTTATCGAGGTTATATTTAGTCTTTTCTTCATCTTTAATTCTCTTCTTCATATGTTCTCATTCCTCGTTGCTTAATTGCACTTCCTTAACCCGTTCCAATATGGTCGGTTGAGTCTCCATTGAAAATAACATTTCCATTGCTTCATCCGATGATTTAACTTCTAACTTCATTCTCATCATTTCTGTTACTAACTCATTCTGAGTCGTTAACATTGACAGTTTTTCTCTACCCTTCCTACTTAGCGCATCAGCTACTACATTTGCTTTCCCCAGATGATATAAAATATCATAATCGTAATCTTTTATTAGTTCTAACCACCTTCTCTGCCTCATATTCAACTCCTTCTGTGTGAAAATATATTTTAGACTTTTATGGTCCGTGTATATCTCACACTTCTCCCCGTATAGATAATGTCTCCATATTTTTAAGGCGAAAACTACCACTGCCAATTCTAGGTCATGAGTAGGATAGGCTTTCTCATAATCCTTTAACTGACGTGACGCATACGCAATGACCTTGCCATGCTACATGAGCACGCAATCCAGTCCTCTATGTGAAGCATCGCTATACACTACAAAATTCCCCGTATCATCTAGAAAAGACAATACAGGTGCCTCACTTAACCTCTTCTTTAGTTCCTGAAAACTATTCTTACACTTTTTAGTCCACACATACTTCACCGACTTCCTCATCAAATTTGTCAGCGGAGTAGCTATTTTAGAAAAGTCCTGGATGAACCTTCTATAGTATCTCGCTAACCCTAGAAAACTGTGAACCTCAGTTGGCATTTTTGGTTGTTCCTAGTCATTAACTACTTCTACCTTTGCTGGATCCACGGAAATGCCATCTTTATCAATAACATGTCTTAGAAACTGCACTCGTTCAAGCCAAAATTCACACTTTGTGAATTTCGTATACAACTTCTCCTTCCGTAGTGTCTCTAACACTATCCTTATATGTTCAACATGATCTTCTGGCGTCTTAGAATAGACTAGAATATCATCAATGAACACTACAACGAACTTGTCCAAATACTGTTTGATCACTCTGTTCATCATATCCATAAATGTGGTTGGCGCATTAGTCAACCCAAACGACATAACCAGAAACTCGTAATGATCATAATGAGTCCTGAACGCCATTTTAGGTACATCCTCTGTCCTCACTTTTAACTGATGATACCCCGTACACAAATCTATCTTAGAAAAAAACTTTGCCCATTTCAACTGATCAAATAGATCATCGATCCTGGGCAACGGGTATTTATTCTTAATTGTTAACTTGTTCAACTCTCGATAGTTGATACAAAGTCGTAACGATCCATCCTTTTTCTTTACAAATAATATCGGTGCTCCCCAAGGAGATACACTCGGTTGAATGTACTTCCCATCTAATAGTTCCTGTAGTTGAACCATTAACTCCTTCATCTCAACTGGCGCCATCATATATGGTGCCTTTGAAACTGGTGCCCTTGAAACTGGTGCCGTCCCCGATAACAGATCAATCACAAATTTGACCTCCCTATTCGGTGGAATACCTGGTAATTCCTACAAAAATACATTCGTGAACTCTTGCACTATAGGTATCTGTTCCAATGATACTCCTACTCTTTGGGTATCCACAACATGGCACAGATAACCTACACATCCCTTTCTCAACATCTTCCTAGCTTGTGTCATCGTTAGACAACAAGAGCGTCTCGGTGATTTACTACCGAAGAACACTACCTTGGTTTTCTTGGAAAGTCGAAGGTTCACACTTTTCCTATGGTAATCTATTATAGCCTTATGGTTAATCAACCAATCCATACCAAGAATTACATCGAATTCTTTTAACCTTACCAAATCTACCAATAACTTATTACCTCTAATATCTACACAACAATCCCTATGAATATGTTCAATGGGGATTATCTCTTTGTTTTCTACCTTAACGTCTAAAGGTATTGCTAACTTTTCAGGGATTAAACATAATTGCTTAGAAAATCCACATGCTATAAAAGAACAAGTAGCATCCGAGTCAAATAACACATAAGCATTTATTTCATTGACTGGAATGATACCTGCTACCACATCCGATGATGCAACCTCATATTGGACAGTCATATTAAAAGTATGGGGTGAGGGTCTACCCGCCAATGGTGTTGGTCCAGTAATGGCTAGCTTACCACTACCAGAGCCCTTATTACCCGCTAACCCCATCTTCGGGAAATTTCTTGCCATGTGGTCCAACGATCCACAAACAAAACAACCATGATTTTTCTTAGGATTAGGACAATTGGGGCATAAATGTCCCTCCTGCCTACAGTTATAACAAACTAATTTTCCCTTCAGACAAATTCCAAAATGAGTCTTTCCGCATGTCTTGCATGCCTCCATCCTACGTTTGGGATCCCCTTGTTTCACCCTAGTATTCCCGGGGTTAAAACTTTTACTTTTTGGAATATTGCCATTACCACTGGCAACCTCTGCCTTGTTTCTTCCCTCTCCCTTATTCTTATTCTTTTTTTCCTTCTAGTATTGAGTAAATGCCTCACTACCTCCTTTGGCTATAATCACCTTTTCCAGAATGGTCCCGTAGGAAGCACTCTGGAACACAAAAATCCTACTGTAGAGCCAGGGTTTCAGGCCCTGCTCAAACCTACGAGCCTTCCTCTCTTCTGTGTCCATTTGATGTGGAGAAAATCTTACCAATTAATTAAATTTGGTTGCGTACTGGGGAACCGTCATGTCCCCTTGCTTAAGTTCCAAGAACTTAATCTCCATCCATCCTTGCATGCTAGTAGGAAATTAGTTCTTGAAGAATACCTTCTTGAACTGTTCCCACATAACCGCCTCCGTTCTAACCCCACACTGGTGAGCCTCCCATGAATAGTTGGCTTCCCCTTTCATCATGTAAGTCGCAAAAGGAGTCTTTTACGCCTCACCTATGTTTATGATAACAAACGCCTTCTCTATCTCTTTCACCCATGTCCGGGCCTCTAATGGGTCCGTCGTTCTTTTGAACTCTAGCGGACCAACACTTTTAAATTCTTTAAAGGTAGTTATTCTAACTACCTTAGGTGTTGCGGGAGCTCTACCCCCAGCTTGGTTAAATAATGCCGTTAATAAATTAATGAACTCTTGCATAGGGTTATTTGGACCCCCCCCCCCTCTTGATTACGTTGTCTTCTTCTCAGCGGCATTATGCTGATTAAATAAATAAAGTTTCATTATTATCTATTTACTTACTTAGTTATCGTTCCACAATAACAACTCATACCACAACAAGCACATAAATAAAAACTTCAGTATATTAATATGCTTTTCATAGTTCAAAACTATTTACACTTTGTTTCAATAGCCAAAATCTATTACATTACTATCCCATGATTGACTTCTATAAAAATTGGGATTTATAAAAAGACTACCCTTTAATTATACAAAAGAGGGTTTTATGTTACTACACATATACAAAAAGATCTACCGATCTACTAACACTGCCTTACGACATTCTCATATTTCTGATTTCCTAAAATCGAAACAATATCTCGATTAATCGTATGTCTAGTCTGCCCTGACTCAATAGAATAACAAGCAATTTTTAGTTTAAAATCCTCATGAGCATAATTATGGATGTAAGACATCCGTGCTATCTTCTGGTCTTTTTAAACAAGTTTCTTTCGAAGCTCTACGGCCTCTTCCTTATAATCCCTAGCTATCCATCATCAACACCTTCTCATCGTGTTCTGACTAAAAATCTGCCTCTGTAGAATCCTTCGCCTCATAAAGAGCGGTAATCTCTTCATTCTATGTCTGCGCCACTGTGCCCAGTTGCACATTCCTATCAAGCACTGCCAGATACAATGATCTCATTGCATCTAGAGGTGTTGACTCCTGAGTAGGTACCACCGTATTAATCGATGTTACCTCCATATCCTCTTCCACATCTATCATCATATCAAGGTATGATGTTATGCCCATAGTTTCCTCGGAGTAATCCTCCTCGAAAATGTACTCCTCTAGATCTGAGTCTTCCAGAATCACTAACGGTACCTACGCCACCGGTAGAGGTACATGCTCTATTATGTTCACAGACTCTTCGCTCACCACGTGTATGTCTCTATACATCAAGCTATCGTTCAACATCTACAATAACACATAACATGTTGATTAGTACATAATACACAATAGTTTTAGTTCCCGGAGGCACAATAGTTATCTAGAAGGGGGGGGGTTGAATAGATAACTAATTTTTTTTTTTTTACTTTATTAGTTTTCATAATGATTCAAACACAGCAGGGTTTAAGTGGTTTAGAGCACTTAAAGCTCCTAGTCAACTCTTCTACTCCTCGAGTAGGAAATCAACTAAGGATGTCTCTTACACTTTCTGAACCTCACAGATTTCTTCTAGACCAGCAGTCTAGGAACTTCTTAGTTCACTCTTGAACTCTTCAAGTCTAGCAGACTTGGCTCTTCTTAGTTCACTTTAGAACTCTACAAGTCCTTCTGACTTGGAACTTCTTTCTTCACTTTATTTATAGTTGATGAGTTCTTGTAATGCTCCTCAGTTGCCGTTAAGCTCTTGCTCGAAAGAACTGAGTAGTTGAGCAAGTTTTCTTTTTTTACTCAGATCGTAGAGTTGAGCGTTGAGTGTTTTTCTCATTTTTGTTCAGTGCTTGCTTACCTTGATCATATGCTGATGTTGTGCATATAAGTGATTCTAGAAATCTATCCATTGAATCCATCCGTTGAAGTATTTAATGCGTTTGACATTTCTGAGCTTTGATGGAGACTTTTCTGCACATCATCTGAATTGCATTCTGGCCCACTGACGCAGAAAACAGCTTTCTCACCTAACACCTGAAAAGGTGTTTTTCCTCTGCCCCATGGTCCTTTCCTTAGCTTCTTCAATACGTTTCCTTCATTGTATACTAAGGATAATTTCTGTTCCATTGGGACTGGTGAGGACTTCAACGTTTATAATCCATTCAATATTTGTTGGAATTTATCTTCAAATAAAAGGGTAAGGCATGATGTTTATGACATAGGCAGATGATATTCTATGATTCAGATCATTGTGTCTTACCGCCTTGGTGCTTGATCTGATGCTATCAACCGAGAACACTACAATTTCTCTTAAGGACTAGCACTCTACGATCTTCACTTACCTATCTTGCAGATTCTATATTTCCGAGAGCACACTATGATCTTTGAGTTGGCTAAGACAAATGTCTAGACCACTCTACGATTTTTGAAGAGGTCCTTCAAGGCAGACATACTACGATGCTCGATACTCTATGATTCTGCCTTGGCTTTTACAAGTTCTCGATCAGCTCAATAGACTACGATTTTATTGAAGCCTATCTATTACATTTCATAGATCATCCTAACATCTTTGATCTCTTTATCTAGACATTCATATACAGAATGATAAACATTAAAAGCTTAGATCAACCTAACAATTTGATCTATCACTAAGTCCTTGTACATACATTCCTCGAAGGACTTTACATATAATCATGAGCATTTACTTTAAACATCAAATCAAAATATGCACTCTTCTATCAATCTGTAACGACCCCAAAATTCATACAATACAATTACCGACTTCGGTCGTTAATAATACGTCTAACATCTGATTTTATATCATTATTCGATGTTAAACATAATAATATGCGAAATACTTTAAACTTTTCTATCTTCTTACTTTAATTCCATGAATCACAACCTTTATCATCTACATGTCTTTGAATCATATATAATCCATGATTCACTTCATCACAATTATTATATCAAATTTTACATTTCAACTCGATAACCATTGCATATCAGATAACTCAAACTTTAACTTTACAACTCAACATAAAACTATACATCATAAAACATTTAGTACATCTCATGAATCTTAATCATAGTTTAAAGAAATAACAATTTTAGCTAAAAATATTAATCTTCGTGTATTATTTCTGATCCACGTCATTCAAGTAGCACATAGTGTTACCTTCAATCCTTAACCTGCAACAATGGATATTTGTAAGGTTGAGCTCGACAGCCCAGCAAAATCTAACAGTTTTCATGTATCACGTAACACATAATAGCATGCTCAACATATATCTCATAAACATTGGACTAACATAACATATATGTTACAGTTCATATAACAAGTATAAAGATGTATAAAGATTGAGTTCTTTACTCAATCAGCATGCTTTACTCAATCAACGTAGTCATAAGTTGACTCTAACATTTCATATATTCAACATATATATAACACATCATGCTCTTTGCAATAAAGATTTAAAATAATCAAATTCACATAACAAATAGGAACTGAAAGACTTGCCTTGATCGTTGTTTACCAATAACAGTTTAACAGCTTACAGTTATCTCCACTTTACGTGCCCTACATAATTATATAATCATGCACATCAACTATTAGTCACATAGCAATGCATAGTAGTTGTAATGTAAACTTTAATTTACATCTCATAACCTTTCATCATAGATACACAATGTTCAATTCGATTATGTTAACTTTCAACTTATATCTCACTGTATTTCATATTCGAAGTTCATTCAAGTGTTTAAGTCTTCCTAGGACTACTTATTGGTTTTATATTAACCCTATTCAATATCTTATAATATTCCTTTCATTTGATTTGAAACACTTTTTACGTTCATTAACACTTATCACGGCGTTTCGACGTTTATTCGTTAACATTTAACGAACATTTAACACTTTTTACGTTCATTAACATTTAATGTTAAGTATCATTATACTCTATAATATTCATGTTCTATAACTTGGAACAACATTTATTATCATCGACATCACTATACTTGTGTAAGTGCATATCTGACGCCCTCTGATTACCTCTGAATACGCATCAGTCACAAAGATGACCATTTTAATGCAGCTGTACCCCAAATGACTTAGGGCACAGCGCAGCTGCGCCCGTAAGCAAAAATGGGACCTGAAGCTACTTGTCTTCACGATTTTTGAACCTTTTTCTCCTACTAATCTTCATAACTTGAGTTATACACATCCAAATTAGTCCGTTTTCGATTGTATGGATTCGTAATTCATAGAACTACAACATACTAGAATTCTAACAATTTATAAAAACATTAACCAACCTAAAATTTGACCCAAAACACATGTTCATACTCTATTTTCATGTTTTAACATCTCTAGCGAATTCGATCACATGACTTCGTTTATTAACCAATATGATTCATTCAACTTGGATTCTTTTCATTTATTATCCTATTAACACAATCAATCACCAATTTTACAATTATAACATAAACTACTAATCGATTTCAGTCTCAAAACAGACCCAAAATACATATATTAAACAAAACTCATATTATTCATCTTTAACATGTTCTCATGAGTTTGATTACTCTAAACCCACTTTTAGATGATATATAATGGATTATACAAACTCATTAACATCTACAACTAATTCCTTAAGAAATCCAATTTATCAATAAAGAACTCAAGAAATAAAACTTAAGGGTTTAGAATTGATTCTTACCTCTTGCTTCTTCCTAATCTTAGTTTGGTGATGAAGAACAATTGCTTAATCTCCTCCTTACTTCTCCTTGACTCTTCATCCTTCTTCTCCAATTCTCTCTAAACTCTCTCTTTCCCTCTGTATTTTTACTGATATCTAACCTTAGGGAAAGAAATAATATGCGTAAAAATAAACTGATATGACTTTTACGTCTGCATCAATTACAATAAGCCAAAGGCCACAAGGCCTTGTTTGGCTACACACAATTCCCCTCATTCCAATTTATTTTGATAAGATTATATTATATAGTTTTTTATTTGTCACACCTGTAACCATTTTACATAACTTACAATAATAATTATAATTTTTTTTATTATAACTGATGATTAATAAATAATCATATATCTAATTTAATTAATAAATTAGATTTAAACAACGCTTTATTTAATTTAGTTATTTTCTTTAATATTAAACAACTCATTTAATTTAATTAATTCATTAAATTAAATCTTCAAAGAATAAAATTTACCTTTTGCTTTAATTTAATTATCATACACACGTAACTAAATTATTATACCACAATTTCATAAATTATTTATTTTTTCTCAATAAATACATTATTTAAAATGTTTATTTATTTTTTTTAATAAATATTTAAAATTAATTACCAAATTTATTTAATTTCTTCAATAGTTAACTTAACTATTAAACCTCACTTCCCAATATATGAATATATTTTTATCTTCACCCCAGATCACATATTTCAAAATATATAGCACGTATATATAAATACTCAAACTCAAAACATCTCATAATAAGAATTTTAATTATTAAATTTAATAACCTATAAAAATTCAGGTTGTCACATCTTTCCCTCCTTATAAGGATTCCGTCATCGGAATCACCGAAACCCTACCTTACTCAGATTTTCATCAAATCTCTTCGTTGAATAACTTCAACACATTACCTTAATATAGGTTTTATATTTCATACTCCCACCATTCTTGATAATAAATTCTTGTAAGTTTTATTTCATAACCTTTACTTAGACTTAATTATATTTGAGTATTACATATTCTTTGACCCGTTCATTTCCTTTTCTAAGGATCGTTATCATATACTCAACTCATAAATACTGAGGATATTACACAATCTCCCCCTATTTTATGTTGATATAACTAAGGAGATTTGTTGTCATAATTATCAAATTCTATATCCAATTGCGGCAAAGTAAATATGACTTAATATTTCAGTGAGCAACTGAAATTTCTAGAGAATAAGCATGAATTTATTGATGTTTGAAGATAGATATTACATTTATGTTTGACTACATCAATAAAAATTAAAATTTAACTTATCTCTATTTTTTCGGCCTTTTGCCTCGTGGAGGATTTGCATACTCCTCAGCTCTTCTTTTCCTGCTAGCTTCGTCTCTCCTAGCTAGATCTTCTAGCTCGCTTTGACTTAGTCTTGGATTGTGATCATGCCTATTCATGAATGCAGGATCTCCAATTGGCATTCTTAGGCCTGTGGTGGTCACTTCTTATGAGCTAGAAGTTGGCCCTAGACTCCTTAATGGTTGAGCCATGACGATTTTCTCACCATCAGATCGTTGAGTATGATGGCCAGATCATGGAGTCTGTTGATGATACGGCCTTGGAGGAGGACTCCTTGACGATTGAGCTAAGAGTGTGCCTTTGCCTCTTCCCTTGCCTTGATCTCCTTTCCCTTTATTCTCCCCCTTTATGTCAGCATCAAGGGTTCGAATATCTTTTGAGATGCGAGTCATTCCTTGGACAAGCTCGTTGAGCTGACTTTGGGTTTGAGTAATGTCCTCTCGATTCTCTTTGATTAGAGCATCAGATCGAGCTTCCCGTCGCTGAAGGATGTTCAGGACAATTTCAGTCTGTTGCATTTGGCCCATGGAGAATTCTTGAAATTCCTTCACTGTAGTTTGTAGACTTGTGATGCTATTTATCATAAGTTCATTCTGAGATTCCTGAGTCTTCTGTAAGATCAGAACAACATCCTTATGTCTTTTAGCAGCTTGGAAATGGATCTTATCGCGGTTATGTATGCTCTGAAGCATCTCTTTTATGATTTCCCTAAGTCTCTTTGTGAGCTCAGAACTTAGAGTGCCTGGTAGAGCATTTGTAACATTCATCATATTTGTCAGTCTCATTTGAACGAGTTCAGTGTGATCTTCAAGACTGTCTTCTATGTCCTTGGTCACTTTTTGTGATGCTTATAATAGCTCATATTTGGTAGGTAGATCTGAGATGAGTTCAATGAGTTTTGGACTGTGTGGAGGAGGGGCCCTGGTGTATTAATCTTGCAGTGTATAAAGAGCAAGATCAAGGTATAAGTATTCATTTGAGGATGAGGAAGGAATATCTGAGGGAGGGGCCTGTGTTTGGGTTTCTAGAGTAGGTGGCTCTACGATTTAAGTGATGGACTCTTCGATGGGGTTAGAGTGAGTAATCGTAAAGATGAGAGGAGTTGGGATCAATATGAAGTTGGGCACATTTGGTTCATTAGTTATAAAATTTTGGGATTCTGCAACTGGGAATTGACTTAGTGGATTAAGCACTACTTCCAACCAGCTTGGAAATTCATAAAATTGGCTAAAAAAGGAGGATGGATAGTGATTAACTCTAAAAAAGAATGGGATAGATAATACCTCGTGCACAGCTTTTGAAGAGGGACCATTTGAGATTAGTTGTTTGGCAAAGTTAAAGTTGTCTAGGAATCCATGAGCCAGTATAGAGATGGCTGGATATTCTTTGAAACTCTAAAATATGTGATTCTAGGATTGTAGAATTTGAGCTTGATGAAAAGGCATTATGGGTAGATAAGAGAACAACTGATCGTAGATAGCTTTCCTGTACCCATCATAGCCCACAACGATGATCTTGACCTCATCATCTTTGTCCTCTTCTCTATCTTCATTCAAGGATTCCACTACATCAATGACTTCTCTTTGTTCTTGCTCTGGTTTTCTCTCATTTATTAGAGGAGCAGCTACTTGTGTCATGGAGATTTCATGGGGCTCCCTCTCAATGTGATCATCAATTTATATTTCCAGTAGCTCTCCCTCAGCTCGAGCACTTTCTAGGGTGAGAGCTTTAGGTAGCTCCCCCTCAGCTTGAGCAGTGTTTTCTTGTCTAGCTTCGGATAGCTCCTTCTCAGAGGCTATCTTTTTGTCTTCTACTTTAAGTATTCCTTTATTGATAAGGATGTACTTTTTGACCAACTTTTTTTTTATTTTCCTAGGCTGAGTCACAGCCTTAGGACTTTCTTCAGCTTCAACTCTAAACTGTTGATCAGCTAGAGTGTCTGGTGTAGCATCTTCTGTGGGAGAGGCATCTAGTCTGGTTTCTACAATCGGTAGAGAGTCTACGATCGAGGAGATAGGTGGTCTCTTGGATTGGTGACTATTTTTGTTCTTCTTCAGCAGTTGTGAGATGGTGGCTCTGTCCTCATCTGCCTCAGCCTGCTGTTCTTTTCTTCTTAGGATTTTCAGAGTCTCAATGTTAGAGGACTCGACAAGTTTATCGGTGGTAGATCCATGGGGTTCTTCTGTCATTCGAGCCTTTAGCTTCTTCTTTCCCTTGCTTTTTCTGACCCGGGCAAAGGCTTCTTCCTTATTAGTTTCTTCTTCATCTTCTTCAGTCTCCCTAACAACAGACATATTCCCTGGAATCCCTGACTCCTTTGCATCAACAGTCCTATCACTGGACTCAGATATCATTCATACGTTTTTAGCTGGATTCCTTTTCCAGTTCTCGAACAGTTGCTGGGTCATTCTTCTATTTGGATTTATTTGTTCACCTTCATCATCCTCAATTTTATCGCCCAAAGCGAACTGTAGGATGATACTAATGAATCGCCCGTAGAGCATCTTCCCAGAGCTTTTTGATTTCTTCGAGCTAAAAATCCACTTTCCAATCCATTCGAGCAGTAGGGCTCCATAGTAAAGTTTTATCCCACAACTGATGGCTGTCATGAGCTTGAGCTGTACTTCGTTTATAAAATCATGGCCTAAGCTCTTGCAGCATATGCATTTTCCAACAATGTCAGCCAAAAATTTGTACCTTTGAGGAAACTCCTTTTTCTTGTATCATTTGACAGTGGGGAATTTCTTGTGATGCATCCTTTTACGTCCCTCATGGAAATCTATTCCATCTACGAACGAAAACCCTTCAAATTTTAAACCTAGGGCTAGGTTGATGTCCTCAGCCTTCAGCTTGATTTCCACGTCCTTGACTTTTATAGTAATGACGTCGGTTTCGAGCACACCATTTCTGTAGAATTCTTTTACTAGCTTGGGGTAGATCAATGTGGCCGTACCCGGAGCCTCTTCGAGACTAGCCTTCTTTATTAATGACAGAGTTTTGTGAAATTTGGGTTCAGTTGTTTTGAACTCGTCGAAATAGAGTCTGTAGCCTGAGATGACGTTGGAGGTTATCATTTATTTCTTTGCAAGGAGTATGGTTGATTGAGCTTTCTTGAGAGTTAGGGTTTCTGCTCCCAAAGAAAAAGAGAGAAATAAACTTTTGAGCTTCTAAAAAGGCGTTTTTAAATTGTACTTGTAACTTCCCTCTCTCCATTCTGCTTAGTGGGGAAGGTGTCAAATTATGCTTGGCTTCTATGATTTTGACTGAGGAGGATTATACTGATTTGCCCTTGACATCTGAGGTGTCCTTTGGGAGGACAACGGTCGTTGAGGCAGTCCTTGTAATCGTCGAGTCTGCTCAGCAATCGTTGAGTTTGTTCAGCAATCGTCGAGTCTCTCTAGGTCCTTGCGATGTACTTTTGACTTGGCATTCTTCTCGATTTAAGGTAGCTCTGGAAGGGCTAACCTCATAGAATGAATCAAGGGTTAGGTTTGTCCCTGAGGCACTTATCAGAGAGATTTCTTTGTTTTGTTGGACTTTTGTCATCATAGGAAGCTCCTTTATTATGCCACTATTGAGTCTGTGCTACGATCGTTGAGTCTGCACTGTGATCATTGCCTTTTCATGTCATTACAGCTCTACGATCGTGGACTTCCTTTTATCATGTCTACGATTTTGAACATAACCTTTTATATCTGCATGGTTAGCACAAACTAGAGCATAGATTTCATGGTTGTAAATTAAGCATGCCTAGCTCACTTATTAATTTGTTGAACCATGATTCATCTAAAGGTTTTGTAAAGACATCAACAAGTTGATTTTTAGTAGGGATATATTGTAAGGATATGGTTCCATTTTGCACATGATCCCGAATGAAATGATACCTTATTTCTACATGCTTAGTCCTAGAATGCATGACATGGTTGAGTGTTATTGCTATGGCACTAGTGTTATCACAGTGAACAGGTATGGATTTGAATTCAAACCCATAGTCTGCTAGCTGATTTTTCATCCATAGGATCTGAGCACAACAAACCGCCAAGCAACAATGAATCTTACTTCAGAGTTGAAGTAATCTTGAGTTTTGCTTTTTGCTGAACCAGGATACAAGTTTGTTTCCTAGTATCTGACAGGTGCCACTGGTACTCTTTTTATCTATTTTGTAGCCTACAAAATTAGCATATGTATAGCCTGTTAGTTCAAATGAGGACTCCTTGGGATACCAAAGCCCTAAGTGAGGTGTATCTTTGAGATACCTGAAAATCCTCTTTACAACAGTTAAATGTGATTTTTTAGGATTAGCCTAAAATCTAGAACATATGTATGTTGCAAACATTATGTCTGGTCTACTAGTAGTTAGATATAAAAGAGAGCCTATCATACCTCGATATTTAGTTATATTAATACTTTTACCTTTTTCATCCTTGTCAAGCTTGGTTGCAGGAGCAATTGGGGTTTTCATGGGAGAGGCTGATTCCATGCCATACTTCTTAAGTAAGTCTTTAATGTACTTGGCTTGGTTTATGAAGATTCCTTCCTCAGTTTGCTTTACTTGTAGCCCAAGGAAGAAATTCAGCTCTCCCATCATGCTCATTTCAAACTTGCTCTACATAAGCTTGGAGAATCTCTTGTATAACTTTTCATTAGTAGATCCAAAAATAATGTCATCAACGTATATTTGAACTAATAAGACTTTGTCTTTATGCTTTCTAAGAAATAGTGTGGTATCTACTCTACCTCTAGTGAATCCATTTTCAATAAGAAAGTTAGTTAGTGTTTCATAACATACTCTAGGTGCTTGTTTAAGACCATATAAGGCTTTGTCTAATCTATAGACATAATTAGAAAGAGATGGATTGATGAAACATGGAGGTTGTTCTACATAGACTTCTTCTTGAAGTTCACCATTTAAGAATGCACTTTTGACATTCATCTGAAAGACTTTGAACTTCATGTCAGCAGCGAAGGCAAGAAATATTTTGATGGCTTCTAGTCTGGCAACAGGTGCAAATGTCTCATCGTAGTCAATTCCTTCTTCCTGAGAGTAGCCCTTGGCCACTAGTCTTGCCTTATTCCTGGTTATTACTCCATCTTCATCCATCTTGTTTCTAAAGACCCACTTTGTTCCAATGACAGGATGATTTTTTGGTCTTGGTACCAATCTCCATACTTTGCTTCTTTCAAACTGATTAAGTTATTCCGGCATGGCTTCTATCCAGCTGGAGTCTTCCAAGGCATCCTCTATCTTTTTATGTTCCATTTGTGACATGAAGCTTAGATAGAAACATTCATTTTGGGTGGCAGCTCTTGTTTTGACCCTTGCACTTGGATCTACAATGATTAAGTCTTGAGTGTGATCTCTTTCCCATCTGCTTCCTGTTGGAACATTTTTCCTGATGCATTCTTGTCTGGGGTCTTCAAGATCTATATCTACTTCTTGGTGTGGAGGTTCTTCATCTTGCATAGGCCTCTCTACGATCTCATTTCCTTGTTCAACAATTTCACTAGCTGGAACTACAACTATAGTACTGAGCTTCACGACCTCGTTCATAGTGTCTGAGCTGTCGGTCGTAGTGTCTTGCAGTACTATTTTGTCTGAGTCGGTCTCATCAAAGATGATGTGAATCGAGACTTCAACTCTTAGTGTCTTTTTGTTGAATACTCTGTAGGCTTTACTTTCTATGGTATATCCAAGAAAGATTCCTTCATCTGACTTGGGCTGAAACTTTGTCAAATACTGTTTTCCATTGTTAAGAATGTAGCATGCACAACCGAATACATGAAAGTAGCTGACACTTGGCTTTCTTCCTTTTCACAGTTCGTAGGGGGTCTTCTTAATCTTAGAGTGTATGAGTGATCTGTTCTGAGTGTAGCATGCAAAGGTGTGACTTCCGCCGTAAGTATTCAGCAAAAATGGGTCATTGCTAGTAGAGTTCTTCCAGCCTCTATTAACATCCTGTTCTTTCTTTCAGCTACTCCATTTTGTTGAGTTCGTGGAGCTGAGAAGTTATGACTGATGCCATTGTCTGTGTAGAATTGGTCCATTTTTGAGAAGTCGAATTCTCTGCCATGATTACTCCTTATGGCCTTGATTTTCTCCCCTTTCTCGTTCATAACTAGTTTGAATATCTTATTCAGTTGGGAGCTTGTTTCATCCTTTGAGGTTAGAAAGAATACCCCTGTGAATCTGGTGTAGTCGTCAACTATGACCAGTGAGTATCTCTTCCTTCCGAGGCTCGTTGTTGGAATTGGCCCAAATAGATCCATGTGGAGCAACTGCAGGGGCTTGTCAATTGAGTTTGCAATTTTGCTTTTGAATGAGCTTCTGGTCTGCTTTCCAAGTTGACAGGCACTTCACGACCTTTCTTTAATGAAGCTGAACTTAGATAAGCATGCTACTAGATCTTTTGAGGCTAGTTTGGACATGCTCTTGAAGTTGAGATTAGACAATCTTCGATGGCATAACCAGCTCATTTCTTCAGATGATTTATCCAGAAAGCATATTGTCTCGTCTGAGGATAGTTGACCAAGATTTACTGTGTAGACATTTCCTTCTCTTGTTTCGGTTAACTTTACAGCAGATGTCTTCAGGTCTCGGACCTGACATTGATTGTTGAGGAATGTTCCTTGACGACCCTTATCAAAGAGTTGACTAATGCTTAGAAGATAGTGTTATAGTCCTTCCACATAGGCCACTTTACTGAAGGATACTACACCATTTCCAGTTGAGCCATATCCTCTTGTCTTGCCAGAGTCGTTGTCTCCAAAGATGACTGAGGGACCCTCATTCTCTATGTAGTTAGACAGAAGGGCTTTGTTCCCAGTCATGTGCCTTGAGCATCCATTGTCCGAGATACTGAGTTGTGATCATCATGAGCTCTTTTCATGTGGTAATATTAAACCTTCATTTTGGCACCCATATTTGCATGGGTCCTACTTTGTTAGTACCCTTGGGGACCCAAATCTGCTTGATTTTGGGTCTCGTATGCATGGAATTAAAATGGCACTTTGCAGCCTTATGGCAGCTTTATAGCACACAAAATATCTAATATGATGCATGTTTATGTGTGTGTGAGAATTCTTCCTCAATTTGGACTTTTGTGGATCTTTAGCCATTCTTCTGTTAAGCTGATTTTCATTCTTCCATGTGTCCTTGTGTTTCATGATTTGTGAGGAGTGTACCTTACCTCTACTGTACCTTCGCAGTTGGTTCGTAGAGTTGGTCTTACTTGACTCTACGATCCATCGAGGTTGGTGAGTAGTGGCTGGGTTAATTTTCTCTTTTCTAAAACCTAGGCCAGCATGAGATCCCTTACTTCTTGGAATATGGATTGAACTAGTAGAGCAGGGTTTGACTGGCTCATCCTTCTGTGAGGATTTCATAAATATAATGCCTCTACTAAAACTTTAAGCATTACTAGTGTTAGTTTCCTTTACTTTTTCCACACATGGCTCTGAGGTAGATTCCCCAAAGCCTAAACATGTTCTGTCAGAGACACTTCTCTGGCTAGAGATTAGGGAGTCCATGGATGAAAATGATTTATTCCATGTAGAGATTGTCTTTTCTAGTTCCTCAATTTTAGAGATTAGACTTGACTCTCTTTTTACATTGAGCTCATTGGTCTGTTTGAAGAGCTTATTCTCATCTTTAAACTTGGAGAGAGAATCAATACTTAGAAGATCTGTTTCCAGTTCTTCTTGAACTTTTTCTTTTTCCTTGTGAAGAAGTGAATAGTCCTTAGTCAAAACTGTTAGGTTTGTAATATTCTTGAACGCAATCAAATTGCACAAATTAAGCGGAAACGTGGAAAAATCAGAGTTTTAAAATTTTACAAACCATATACCCGGATCATCCTTTATGCACAATTATTAATTAAATGAAAAGATATGAAGAACAAGAATCATACCCTTGAAGATTCGAGCTTCCTCAGGTACAAGTTCACCTCCAATTCCTTTCGTGTTTAACTTGAATCTACCGAGTTTGGTTCCTTCCTTTGATCAACGTTAGCCACCCAAGTGTTTGGCCTCTAGAGGTGATCTACCAATGAAGAAGAAAGATTCAAGAAGATGGGTGTTTGGCAAAACCCTAGTTTTTCTACCTCTCATAGAAAAAAGGTGTACTCTCCCAACTATTGGAATTACGTATTCTATGAAAACGTCAACACACTCCTCACCCATAATAAGACTCCTCTTATATATAGATGTGGGCAACCCTCCTTAACAATTAAGGAATTGGGTTTTATTTTAATTAATTAAAATTCTTTAATTAATTAGCCTCCTAATCTTTTTAGGAATAAATGAGAGTACTAATATTAAATTAATTCCCAAACTCCTTTAGAAATTAAAATAATAATAATTGTAATAATATTAATAAGACTCATCTTATTAATTAATATTTAATATTTCTAAAATATTAAATAATAAATATTAAGCTATTTAATTTATTCTATCATCATAGATTAAATAAATATACTTAACATTTAATTACGATTATGCCATTAACTTCTTAAATAACTATTCTTCCTTTTATGGTGTGACCCTTTAGATTCTCCATATTAAACCGGTTGTGAATAAATCAATTAGAACAATTATAATCTTATTTAAATAAATAAATTAAACTATTAATTTATTTAAATAAATAATATTTATTCTACAATAAGGGATAAGTCTCCTAGCGATCAACGACTTTCCAGATAATATAGATTTCAACATTAATCATAAAAGAACCTTTGAGTAAATAGTTACCGTACAATTCAATCCTTCCACCATACAATGTCCCAATTAAATATAAGGCATGGAATTACTGTCAAGTCTTATTTTATTTAATTATATGTATTTCGATCCTTAAATGCACAACACCAAATAATGCAAATTAGAATCTCCTTTCTAATTTCATTCTGCCTTGGCCAAAGACTACTGGGTTGTCATTTATCGAATCACATAAGACATTTCTCTTTTTTTACTAGAAGTGGTAGATTCTTTATTGATCATACATTATCTCCTTGTACAACTTATTATACCCAAGCATACCCTTTGATATACCCTAAGGGTCTTAAGGAATAAGTCAAAGTATAACTCATCATACACAAGATACTATGATGATCTCAAGTCCAAAGATCACTTGTACTACTATCACTACAGGAATTCCTATTTACAGGCAAGTAAAACTCCATTAGGTATTCCTCGGTGAGCCAATGCGTCAAAGTGAACTTATTCTCTAATAAGCACCTACATACTTGCTTTAGTGTCTCCACACAAATGATCATGAGATCAATCATCCTCATTCAATGAGCAAGCAATATATGTACCAATCTGTCCGCATTCACTAATCAAGAATTTAGTAATCAACTGATTGGAAACTATTTTAGTTTTAAGCTTTCTAAGAATTTAGATCTCATTAGAATGATCATCACCATTATTCTAAAAGCATTGCTTAATACTATGGGTTTATCATATATTATAAAACAACATAATGTAGATAATTAAAAGCCTTTAATAAATTAATTTTTTTTATTAATAAATGAATAAGATTGTTACAAAGTATATGCTTTATCATCAAACATGATTGGCTTGTGTGCATACTACTTTCAAGAACTCTAAACCATTTCATGTATTGATGCAGATCAGATGTTATGTCATTCAGTCCAGTTCTTAAGTCATCAATGTCTACATCAGGAGAGTTGAAGTCAAATATCTCATCTGTACTTACTTCATGTATGTTGGAGTTCTGTTTTTCCTTTGTGTTCTTGGCCATCAGGCAAATATTTACCATTTGAGGATCTTCATCATCTCCAGATTCTGGAGTTGAGTCATTGTCTGAGTCACTCCACGATCCTCCAGCTACAAGGCCTTTGTCTCTCTTCTGAGGCCTTTTGTTGCCTTTGTATTCCTTCTTTGAATGTGATTTTTTCTTTAGTTCTAATCTGAGAGGTTTGTTGCAGTTAGCAATGAAGTGTCCAGGTTTCTTGCAATTGTAGCATAGATCATTCATTTGCTCCTTGCTGCTGTAGTAACTGACTTTCTTTGGCTTGCTAGTTTTGCCTTGACGCATGAATCTTCTAAGTCTCTTTACCAGCATTGCAATGTCCTCATCATCATCTTCATCATAGTCAGAGTCAACTTCAGTGTTGACTTTGGAGGTGTTTTCAGTTACTTTGAGAGCAACACCTTTATCCTTCTTTCTTCCTTCAGATTGAGTTTCTGCTCGTTGAGTCAGCTCCAGTTCGTATGTAAGAAGGTTGCCATATAACTGTTGAACAAGCATTTCATGTAGATTCTTTGACTCTCTAATGGCAATGGTTTTGGCATCCCACTTGCTTGGTAAGGTTCTCATGCCCTTTATGATTAGATCTTTGTTTGGATAGATCATTCCATAGCCTCGTAGAGAGTTGAGCAGAACATTAAATCTCTCATAGGTGGCAGTGACATTTTCTCCTTGAATGTGTGCAAACATCTCATATTGCTGAGTCAAGAGGGATTGTTTGTTTTCTCTAACTTCTTCTGTTTCTTCATGCATGGTTAGCAATGCTACCCAAACCTCCTTTGTTGTTTTGTTGTTGACCACATTTTCGAACAGATCATCTTCTAAGGATTTGAATAAGATGTTCTTTGCCTTTTTATCGAGTTGAATAGCTCTCTTCTCATTTTCTGTCCATTCTCCTTTGACCTTGTTCTGTATTCTATTTGGACCGTCTGTAGTTGGTGCAAGCTTTGTAAGAACATAGGGCCCATTTTGAACAGTTTCAAATAGATCTTCATCTATTGAATCCATGTAAGCTTGCATCTAAACTTTCCAGTTGGAGAACTTGTCTTTATTGCACATAGGTGGCTTGCTGCCTCCTCCAGTCTTTAATTCGCTTGGTAAGTGTGTCATTGGATCTACTTAAGCTTTGTAGGCTATAGGATAGAATTTTCTCTGATAACAATCGTTAGTTCCCGGAGGCACAATAGTTATCTAGAAGGGGGGTTGAATAGATAACTAAAAATTTTCTTGTTTTATTTTGTTAGTTTTGATAATAATTCAAACATAGCGGAATTAAGATTTGTTTGATCCCCCTTTTTAAATAGCGAGTTAATGAGAGTGAAACAGATATAATCAGTTATAGCAGTTATTATAGTTATAGCAAGAATGCAATAAACACAACAGGTTTTAAGTGGTTTAGAGCACTTAAAGCTCCTAGTCCACTCTTCTACTCCTCGAGTAGGAAATCCACTAAGGATGTCTTTTACACTTTCTGAATCTCATAGATTCCTTCTAGACCAGCAGTCTTGGAACTTCTAAGTTCACTCTTGAACTCTATAAGTCTAGCAGACTTGGCTCTTCTTAGTTCACTTTAGAACTCTACAAGTCCGTCTGACTTGGAACTTTTTTCTTCACTTAATTTGTAGTTGATGAGTTCTGGTAATGCTACTCAGTTGCCGTTAAGCTCTAGTTTAAAAGAACTGAGTAACTGAGCAAGTTTTCTTTTCTTCTCAGATCGTAGAGTTGAGCGTTGAGTGTTCTTCTCATTTTTGTTCAATGCTTGCTTACCTTAATCATCTGTTGATGTTGTGTATATATGTGATTCTAGAAATCTATCCGTTGAATCCATTCGTTGAAGTATTTAATGCGTTTGACGTTTCTGAGCTTTGATGGAGACTTTTTTGCACATCATCTGAATTGCATTCTGGCCCACTGACACAACAGATAGCTTTCTCACCTAACACCTAAAAAGGTGTTTTTCCTCTGCCCCATGGTCCTTTCCTTAGCTTCTTCAATACGTTTCCTTCGTTGTATACTAAGGATAATTTCTGTGCCATTAGGACTGGGGATGACTTCAACATTAATAACCCATTCCATATTTGTTGGAATTTATCTTCAAATATAAGGGTAAGGCATGATGCTTATGACATAGGCAGATGATACTCTACAATTCCGATCGTGGTGTCTTGCCGCCTTGGTGCTTGATCTGATGCTATCAACCAAGAACACTACGATTTCTCTTAAGGACTGGCACTCTAAGATCTTCACTTGCTTGTCTTGCAGATTCTATGTTTCCGAGAGCACACAACGATATCTGAGTCTGCTTCGGCAAATGTCTAGACCACTCTACGATTTTTGGAGAGGCCCTTCAAGGCAGACATACTACGATCCTTGATACTCTACGATTCTGCCTTGGCTTCTGCAAGTTCTTGATCAGCTCAATAGACTGCGATTTTATTGAAGCCTATCTATTACATTTCATAGATCATCTTAACATCTTTGATCTCTTTATCTATACATTCATTTACAGAATGATGAACATTAAAAGCTTAGATCAACCTAATAATTTGATCTATGACCAAGTCCTTGTACGTACATTCCTCGAAGGACTATACATATAATCATGAGCATTTACTTTAAACATCAAATTAAAATATGCACTCTTCAAACAAATAGTATAAGCACAAATCAAAATTAATTTATTTAGGATTAATTTCCATCTTTTAAATCTTTCGGTATTGAGTTTACTCAATACCTTATTAACTCATTCGACTCAAATTTACTTCCTTCGGACTTTACCTTCCTTGCGAGGTTATTAGCCTAAGGTTCTTCCCCCCTTAAGTTTTATAACCTAATGCTTTGATACCAACCTGTGACGCCCCCAACTCCGGGTATCTTCCAACCCGACATATGGTGCTACACGGTACTCATAATAATACAATCATTTCATTAAAACCACAACACAATGATTAAATTAACTATATTCTTATTATAATCATAGTAATATCCTTTCCCATGTTCATAAACCAATTACATCATTTGTTGTTCATAAGTATAATACATACAACCATATTAGTCTATTACAAGATATTTAACTATCCATCTTAGCCTTGCCTTTATCTCTCTTAGAACTCTCATTACGTTCGGCTTTAGCTGCAATCATATAATTCAATTAAGAAGTGAGCATAACTAGCTCAACAAGTTTAACAAAGGATAATATCAATACCACATTCGAGAATTATATGAATATCTTTCATAACTGAACAAATAGTAATGAAGTACTACGAAACATTGACTAGTACTTATCAATTTATAACATCAATTCCAAACTATATAATAGATTAGGAATTCTGAATCGGTTGAAAGACCATGAACATACTGTTTTCTTTTTCATACATGAAAAGGACATCACAGCACGAAGGTCGTACATCCAACATTTCTTACGAGCACTTCTAGGTGATCAGCCTATAGTACTCTATGTTGATCAACATTCATCCGTTAAACATATTTACGTTTAACATTTGGCAAACTCGCGTGCCCATCGAATAAAAGATGAAAAATACTTTTGTTTGTTCATAGACAAACTTACCGTTTAATCCGTACCAAATACATGGCATAGCATAGTGTTATCATTTCTATATAGAAGGACATATATACAAGTCAATCTAACTCTTAGGAATAGTATAGCCGAGTTAAAACGGGCATTGACCCTTTCTTTAAAATAATTTATGTAACTCATCACGTGAATCACAGAAAATGCGGCTAACACGAAGGTTAGACAAGCGTTAAGAAAACTTGCCTTCAAGCGTCTTCGAACAAAATATTCAATAGTTCTCAGTCTTTACAGGATCTCCATAATATATTCACATAGAATACTGTAATTAGCTACCAGACAATCTCATCACATTGCTATTACCAACTTCTTTCTCTTCTATGTCTTAATTAAAATTATTTCATTAACAATGTCAATTCGACTTACTACCCTTTTATCACGGCTTGTTAACGTTCTTACGTTACTAGCTGAGACTCGATCATTATCGGTGAAGTACCAACGTCGAACACCGTTTACGGTTTAAATATATACACATCGAATTCTTCGTTTAATTCCTATTAAACCATCATTAATTTTCTAACGTTATCACTATATAAGGGATTTAAGACTGAGCTTTTACATGTATATTAAGAACATATACATTCTACTATTCGTTACAAATAAATTGGAATTACAAAACAAACTTGGTCAACCCATTCCTACTGCAGGCGCTGCGACGCGGCCATCCTTTACAACAATGGTGCTGCGGCTCCAGTTCACAGTGGCAAAACCCTCGTCCCGGCGCTACGGCGCGAGACTCCTATGTATGAGTGGCACTGCGGGACCACTCTTCAGTGACTACCCATAATGTACATGGCTGCAAGCAAGCACAACATATATAATATATGTCTGCATCTTTGTGGCGCGGACCTCGATCCCAGTAAAATTTTTGATGAAGAAATTTTCAATGAACTTCCCAGGCTCATAACTTCTTCGTTATAAGTCTGAATTGGTCCGTTCAAGAGCCCTTAGCTCCCATTTTACATACTCTTAGTGTTCATGCAAGAATTTTACATTTCTAAATCCGTTAACTTGGAATTCACTTTTAAGTTTATTATCGATCATTCGTTTATCGTTCATGAGCGTTCAATACTTGATTTCTTCGTTCTAAGTCAGAATTCGACAATTCTTGAGTCCACAACTCTTGAATACCTTAACTCACATGTTGACATTGAAAACCAACATTTCCAAGTCACACAAAAACTTTTGACTACTAATATGAGATTTCTACGTTTTTGATGTTTAACGTCTAATTCCGTAAAATTCCCCATAACTTCGTTACTTGTGTTTTATATGCCAAATCAAATGGAACAACTCCATTGATTCCTTATCTACATCCTAACCAAGAAAGATGCACATACCCTATCAACGATGGTTTTCAATTTTTCCATCAACAACCAAATTAATGTTCAATAGTTTCTACGGTTTAACTTTACGTAAACCCTTATGATTTCTACTTAAACATGACGTATCAGTGTTTTAATCAATAAAATCCATCCTTATTCCTCCATAAGAGGCATGCTCCACCAATCTACGATTCTCTACAAAAAAAGGAATCGAAAAGATTGAAAATTAATATTTACAAAATTTTACATTTTCGTTCTTCACGTTCTTGGTAAAACTCCTTATGTTTTGCTTCAAAGTAGCTTGATTACTTCTTTCTAGCTCTTTCTCTCTCTCAATATAAGTTGGACAAAGTTTTTAAAACAACCAATGAACAACCTAAGCTTTCTTTTATAGGAAAACGAAATAGAGGGCATAATGGTCATCCTCCCCAACCTCCTTACTATTCAAGTCTTAGCCACCAAGTAATCACTTTACTTGCTGGCCAAGTGGCCGGCCCACATGGTCCATGGGTCATCCCCATGGGTTGCCCCATGGGTTTTACCCATCCGTTGACCCATCGGTTCGATCCACGATTCGATTTCTTGGATCGGGCTTAATTAAACTTAACATCGGGCCTTAACTTGGGCTTGATTTCATAATTCATTGAGCTTGATATAATCCAAGTCCAATTGGATTATACAAAGTCCCTAAACTCAAAGTTCATTAAGAATCAATCATATTCTATGCGTATAACTCACATATTCTCTTCGTATAGTATTCGTATGATATTCGTATTAAATCTTTATACCAATCTCGTACACTAAATAGTATAATACTCGTATATCGTACATATAATAATCTTAATCATTATACGTATTTCTTTTCCTTCTCGGGAATCTCTTTTCCTAACCCTTAGGTTTTAAGTCCGCAGGCGAAAACTTCGTTTGCCATAACTGAAATATTATTGAATATTCCATCTCATCTTCGTATTTTATCATTACGCATTTCTCAGAATTTCAAACTTAATTCCCGGGCAGAAATGGATGAATAGTGTTTTTACAAAAATTTCTCATATAAATCCTATTTTCTCGGGCGTTACACTCTCTTTAGCAGAGCATATGATAATAAAGTTGGAATTTGAGAATGCAAATGTTAAGGATCAACTGAAAGAAGAAACAACTAAACAATTGAGAATAGAGTATGCATGGGTAAAAGCTGCACGATGCGTTGATATTGTAGAAAGAGATGTCTGATCCAAAAAGGCCATGGGGGATCAGAAATGTAAATATATAAAAGCGGTAAATATATATATATATATATATATATATATATATATATATATATATATATGGACATGATCAACCACCACGGAGTAAACTCTAGGTGGGACAAAATGTAAATAAAGCTGTAAAAGCAATCAACTGCCACGAAGTAAACTCCAGGCATGACGAAATGTAAATAAAGCTGTAAAAGGCCACGGAGTAAACTCCAGGCCTGACAAAAATATAAATATATATATATATATATAAAAGTAGTAAACGCACCGGATGTAAATACGAGTTCGTCGGATATGTCCGACAATAATTATATATATATAAGCAAATAAACGCTCCAAACATAAGTCTAGGCTCAATCAAGGCATAACTCGATAATGTTTGTCCATATATAAAATATTACATATATAAGTATATATATACAAACAGAAATGAAAATCATGGACCGAAGTCTGGGAAAACGCACACAACATGACTCTCAATGTGTATAACAGTGTGTGCAAATATGAAAAGAAAGGTTTTATAGAATATGAGAAGACTTACAGTGGGCTGCAAATGTAGACTTCTATGACTCTATATGGATAAACACTCAACTCCCGTAGGATAAAAATATAACTATATGTGAGCTAACAGATGTTTAGAATGACGAAACACTCAATATGGGTGTGTACAGAGCAAATTGTACAGGGCTTCCTCGCCTTTCTCTCTTTTTTTCTCCCTCAAATTGGCTGGCCCAAGGTCTATATTTATAGACTGATGGCCGCAGGTGTACCTGTGGCAGCCGCAATTGCACCTGCGATTGGTCGAGGTGTCCCCGGGCTTCGCGGGTCCCATTGTCTCGAAGTACGTGCACTCGTGCATTGTAATGTCCGCTCGAACTTGTAGAACTTAAATTCGAGCATCTGAACGAGGTCTATGTGACCTTTTTCGAACCGCTTGTGTCGAGGGTTACGTAAAGACATGGATTAGAGGTTGTACGAAGTCAGGAAGAGGGGACCATGCCCATAGTCTTCAAGCTTCAAATTCTATCCGGTGTGTTTCCACGTGTAATAGTAACTCGGGTAACTCCTCGGTTCTTGTAGGACATCATTTTAGGTTTGTATGTATGAAGTGTTGAGACGACGCGCAGGTGTTGAGGTGGCAAGATGACGTTTGACTCCTGGTTATCGTCGGTTTGAGTTGAAAGCAGACGTTGCTCAAGGTTACATCTGAGATTGGACTACATGTTTGTATGTCACAATATCATCTTGTGAGGGTGCCTGTCTGCCCGGCGTTAGCTCCGGGTTTGAGGTATGAGTGCCTCGGCAGGAGGTCTGAGATTGAAGCTGATAGCATGCATTTGAAATAAGCACTTCCGGAGTTATTGCCAGAAATGCGAACAACATTCCTTGGGGTTATCGCCAAGGAAAAAACACTGGGTTATCTCTGAGGTTGGAAATGATCCTTCTGGTGTGTGTTCAGGGGTTGGAAATGATGTTCCCGGTGTGTGTCCCGGGTTTTGAGCTTGATCTCCAGAAGTATCCGAAATGGATGTGAGCTGTCTTCCAGGGTTATCTCCGAAAATTTAATCGCCCTCCTGTCAAGGTCGATAAAGCGCAAGAGAAAAATTTGAGTGTCTACAATTGGTTAACTACTCATCATGATAAAATTGATTATTTTTGTAAGGTTGTTAATTTTCATATTCCTAACCAACCTATTATGAGAATTCAAGCAACAAAACCACTAAAACCAATCACTGTAATATCAAGCCATATAGCCATTCGTTTATTAAAAAATGGATGTCAAGCTTTCTTAGCCCATGTCACGGATTTAAATAAAAAATATGTCAGATTTGAATGATATTTTTGTTGTTAATAAATTTCCTGACGTATTTCCCGAAGAACTTCCTAGCCTACCCCCTAGAGTGTGAAAATAAATTTTGTATTGACCATGAACCCGATATAAAACCTATTTCTAAAACCCCATATCGAATGGCTCCTATTGAACTTCAGAAGTTAAAAACCCAACTACAGGAACTGTTAGACATTGGTTTCATTCGTCCTAGTACATCTCTTTAAGGTGCTCCTGTTTTATTCGTAAAGAAGAAAGATGGGAGTAAGCGACTTTACATTGACTATCGAGAGTTAAACCATGTCACCATCAAAAATAGGTACTTGTTACCTCGCATTAATGACTTGTTTGACCAGTTGTAAGGTGATAAATTCTTCTCAAAGATCGATCTTCATTCTTGATATCACCAATTAAAGATTAAAATTGATGACATTCCAAAAACAGCTTTTAGAACTCGGTTCGGGCATTACGAATTCCTAGTCATGTCTTTTGGATTGACTAATGCTTTAGCTGCCATTATGGACATGATGAACCAAATATTCAATGAATATTTTAATCATTTTATGGTTATCTTTACTGATGACATCCTAATATACTCCAAAAGCCTCAAATATTTCTTCACCCAAAAGGAACTCAACATGCGAAAAAGACGATGACTCGAGCTGTTGAAGATTATGACCACACCATTCAATACCATCATAGAAAAGGGAACATGGTAGCTGACACATTAAGTAGAAGATCATATGCGAGTACGAGTGCGATATTGTCAACACAAAGGCCCATTCTATATGACTTACAAAGGATAGAGATAGAGTTAAAAACATCAGGGACCCACATGAAGATGGCAAATATACGCGTAAAACCAAATTTAATTGATAAAGTTAATAATTCTCAAGCTATAGACCTAGAGTTGATGTGTATGAAGAAGAAAGTACAAGAAGGTGCTATTCTAGAAGCAAGAATCGACGGAGAAGGAATACTTCGAATTAACTCTAGACTTTGTTTTCCTAATGTCTCTGATTTGAAGTATAAAATCATGATGGAGGCACACAACACCCCGTTTCCAATCCTTCTTGGAAGAACCAAAATGTATCATGATCTTTGACATATATTTTGGGGGAGCAATATAAAGAGAGAGATCGCGGAGTTTATCTCAAGGTGTTTCACTTGTCAACGTGTCAAGACGTAGAATTAAGTACCAAAAGGTCCATTATAACCACTTGAAATTCTAGAATGGAAGTAGGAGCACATTAACATGAATTTTGTTATTGGTCTTCCCAAGGTTTCTCAAGGAATAAATTCAATTTGGGTCATTGTCGATAGATTAACAAAGTCTGCTCATTTCTTGCCTATACGAGAAACTTATTCACTTGAACATCTTACTCGTATGTACATAAATGAGATTGTAAGACTACATGGTATGCCAGTATCCATAGTTTCTGATCGAGACCCTAGAATCATTTCACGATTTTGGGCTAGCTTGCAGAAAGCTATGGGCACTAATTTATGATTTAGTTCTGCATATCATCCTTAGACGGACGGACAGTTGGAGAGGACTATTCAAACACTTAAAGATATATTTAGACTCTGCATTCTAGATTTCAAAGGAAGTTGGGATAAGTACTTACCATTAGTGGAATTCTCCTAAAGCAAAAGTTATCAAGCAAGTATAGACATGGCTCCATTCGAGGTGTTGTATGGACGAAAGGATCATTCTCCAGTATGCTAGGACGAGGTGGGTGAAACAACGTTGTTGGTACATGAAATGGTATGCATGACTATGAAAAAGATTCAAATGATCTGGCAACGTATACAAACCACACAAGATCGACAAAAGAGTTATGCCGATCTTCATCAAATGGATGTAGTGTTCAATGTTGGAGAACATGTATTGTTACGTGTTTCTCCATGGAAAGGAGTTACGATATTCGGAAAGAGAGGAAAGCTCAACCCTTGATTTATTGGTCCATTTAAAATCATCAATTGAGTAGGAATTATGGCATATAGACTCGCCTTACCGCCAGGTATGTCTCGTTTTCATAACATTTTTCACATATCTATGTTATGTAAATATGTGAAAGACCCAAACTATATTATTGAATTACAACCAGATGAGATAGCGAAAGATTTAATGTCTGAGGATGTACTTGTCAAGATCTTGGATAAGAAGGAGTGGATTCTACGCTCAAAGGTTATACCTCAAGTCAAAGTTTTATGTAGAAACCATGATATTGAGGAAATGACCTGGGACTTAGAATCTGAAATGAAAACAAGGTATGCTCACCTATTTGACATACCAGGTACGTACATCAATTTCGAGGATGAAATTTCATAAGGAGGGGAGGTTGTAAGACCCCAACTTTTTATGAATAAAGATTTAATTTTCTCTAAATATTATTTTAAATAATAATTTGTTGATTTGATATAATATTATAGTTCTATGTGATATGTGCAAATTTTGTAAAGTAAGAAATTCGTTTGGTTGGGGAATATTCGTACGACGTCGAAATCATTGGTGGACTACATAACGAAATAATTATCAGATATAGAAAGCGACAGAAATAACCTACTTATATATATATATATATATATATATATATATATATATATATAAACAACGGCAAAAATTTTACCGTTAAATGTTGAAATACCAGGTGATAAAATTATAATGATACGCATGGTTGCACAAATAAATATTACTCAGAATGCTAAAGATCTCTCGATTATTGATTCTTACGTAAGAAGTCACTCAGTATTCAATAATTGCGACAATAGTTGCTGCATAGTATCTCATATCATTGATTCAATAATTGTTACAGTAACATCTACATAATATTTTATATTATTTGAATAATATTATTAGTTAGAATTATTGGCAATGTCTAGAATGTTCTGTTGAGAAAAGGGGTTAGGTTATATAGTTGCACACCAATAAGGATAAATCTTTATCGGAAAGCCCCCTCTTTCCTGGGAATGATCTAGTTGTTAATATATTGAGATTATAATATTAATTGTGAATAATTATTACGTTGTGGATATTGGTTCAATTTTGATATAAATGAAGGAATTTAGCATGAAATATTTGTTGAAAGTTTGGCATATATTTCTATGGAATCTAAATTATCTTTTTCGATAAATTATTGATTCAAATATATTATTATAATATATTATAATTGTTTAAATAATTATATTATTATAATATATATTTCAGCATGTGAGAAAAGGATGGAGGTGAACAAGTTGCTTTGGAATTCTTTTTTTTCTTAAAATTAAGTGTACTGAAGTTCATGCGTACACTTCTCCTTTCCAAGTTGGTTATTCCTCCTGTAAATCCTTTTCCAAAGTGTGGGCCTTCAACCAATAAAAAGAAAGAAAAAAGTTAGGCATATGTTAGGCAGGAAATTATGCAGAGAAAATTAGGCTAGTTTGCTTATTTTTTTCTCCGTGCTGCATTATAAAAATGGGGGTAAACCTCCATCCTAAACATACCAAAAATCTCAAGAGTTTCTACTAGAATATTATGAGTATTTATTTTGAGTATAAGAATACTTTTAGTGTAGCTTTTAGTGCAAGATTTTCTCAGGATAATATTCGATATTCCAAGTCAAATCTAGTTTTCTACTAAGGTAAATGATATTATTTTATTTCAATACACGTAAGAAATATCATTTTCTTTCATACTCCATATTATGTAAGTGATATTATTTTATTTTATATTCCTAAATTTAAACTTACGATGGTAAGTATTTCATCTATAATACCTAAAATAATTAGAAATTCCTTAAGGTTTGCGCTTCATCTAATATCATTTCACTGGAAATCTGAAATTCTTATTAAATTTTAATCTGTTCATATCGGGGTACTATTCATACGGTACTATTTATATGTACTATTCATACCGTACTGATCATGAGTATTGTTCACAACATAATTTAATTTTCTTTTTTTGTCCAAATTATTTTTGATATATGAATATCATTCTTTAATTTTACTCCACAATTAGTTATCATGTTGACAATTTGGACATTTTGAACTCCAGATAAATTAAATTATAAATCTCTAATATTTATCCTTGATCTCACTTGATTGATTCTTTATATCATTGTCATCATCATCATGATTATATTGTGGTGAAAGTCATCTTTGGCCCGTAGTGCAAAGATGGAGTGTTGATTGGTATGATTATGATCAGGAATTGTGTATTGGTTTAATCATGACCTTTATTTTTACTGATAAAGGTTTGTGATGAAAGTCCTCTTTGGCCCGTAGTGCATAGATGGACAGTTGTTTGGCATGACCATGACCACTGGTTATATAAACGAATATACTTGGCCCGTAGTGCATGGATAATTTGTTGATTTGAAACATTTATTAATTGGTGTTACAAGGTTAAAATATTGATGATGGACTATTAAAATCATAGAAGATAGTTGACATCATGCTCTACTTGAATCTTCTAATGGATTGCTATTTTACGCTATAGTTGTTGATCTAAAACTTGTTGTCTATTGTATTCTATCAGATTTTTCCCTGTTAAGGACTAAGAATAATTTGTTCTACATTATCTTAGTCATAAAATTCTTTACTGGGCTAGTTGAGCTCACCCTTTTCCTTTTGGTTCTATTGTTCTTCTCAGGAGGCGAGAATATAGCTGGGACTAGTCGGGGAGTGGAGTAATGGTCCAAGATGGTTATTATTGTAGTCTTCACTATTTTTAAATTCTGTGATGATAATTGTAATGATGACTTTATTTGAGTTTGGATATTGTCTACGAGCCAATATTTGTATTAAAACTCACAACTTATATTTTGTCGTATTTTACACAACAGTTAATGGGTTTATAAATGAAGTTTGTATTTGAATTTTGTACCATGTATTTGGTGACTCAGAATGGGTTGTGTGCACCTATTTTAGGGGCGTCACAGTTGGTATCAGTGTTTAGGGATATGATCTCTGGTGGAGATCTGAGATTAGAACTAGGAGGGGAGAGATGAGTAAAACATTCGTTAGTGTGTCCTACCTAAGCTTATTTGTTATTTAATTGGCCGGTCAGAATATAGTGATAATATGTGGCATGTCAATTTCTTTAATTAAACCCTGTTATGTGCCAGAATTTAAGAAAGACATCTGAAAATCAAGAGATGAACTCATATAGAGTTTTAAGTGATGAATTAAGGAGATTTATTTAAAGAATAAATATTAGAGTATAATATCTTGTTATAACAAAGATGTTTATTTGGGAGTACTAATTAAGTTATTGAACTTGATTGTAGGATGTCATGCGAAGAAGAAATTAGAGATATCCATGTGGTGAATGAAGAATTAATAGTTGTACCTGAGGAAGAAGAAGACCCTGGGGAGGATTTATTAGGAGAAATTTTTAATCAAAATATATTATTGCAAGATCGTATTTGTGAGTTAGAAGAGCAAGGTGAAGAATGGCATGTGGTCATAGAGCAAAGGGATGAAACAATTCATGAATTTGCTGCCTGATATGTGAAGCTTGAACAAAAGCTCTCTTTAGTAGAGTATATGATAATAAAGTTGGAATCTGAGAATTCAAATGTCAAGGATCAGTTGAAAGAAGAAACAACTAAACGAATGAGAATGGAGGATGCATCGGTAAAAGCTGCACGACGTATTGATATTATAGAAAGAGATGTCCGATCTAAAAAGGCCAAAATAGATCATATGGATCTAATCACTTTTTGGACAACAATTGGGAGAACCAAACATCGAGTTTGGAATTACCCCGTATAGAGCGTTCAACCCCAGTTCAATATGCATCGAAGTTTAATAATTCAGATCATGGATCAGGAGTACGATGAAGCAGTTGACGGTGGAATGTTCCCTATAGCGAAGTTAAGTCCAGATGAGATGGTGACACCAAAGGTTGTCCCAGACAAGTCAAAGTCGGTGGTTCAAGGGAGAGCATTTGTCGTGACTTCCCAAAAATAGAGGAACCTGAACGAAGTTATCACAGGTAAGCTAATCATAACCTCTTGTGAAGTCTATACCTTATTAGATACTGGTTCTACCCATTCTTTTATTTCACCTGCTTATGCTCAACGTTTAAACTTGACTACTGAGAAATTAGACTTTGACTTATCTGTTGAAACTCTATTAGGAGAAACCTTCATTACATCCACTGTTTATAAATCTTATTTGATTCAAATTAGCACCCTCACATTACCTGTTGATTTCATCTCTTTGAAAATACTTGCATTTAATGTGATTTTAGGGATTGATTGGTTAACTACTCATAATGTTAAAATTAATTATTTTTGTAAGGTTGTTAGTTTTCATATTCCTAACCAACCTGTTATACGAATTCAAGAAACCAAACCACTAAAGTCAATCACTAGCATATCAAGCCATAAAGCTATTCGTTTATTGAAAAACGGATGTTAAGCTTTCTTAACCCATGTCACGGATTTAAATAAAAATACGTCAGATTTGAATGATATTTTTATTGTTAATAAATTTCCTGACGTATTTCCTGAAGAACTTCCTAGCCTACCCCAGAGCTTGAAATTAAATTTTGTATTGACCTTGAACCCGGTATAAAACCCATTTCCAAAACCCTATATCAAATGGCTCTTATTGCACTTCATGAGTTAAAAACCCAACTACAGGAACTCTTAGACATTGGTTTCATTTGTCCTAGTACATCTCCTTGAGGTGCTTCTATTTTATTCGTAAAGAAGAAAGATGGGAGTATACGACTTTATATTGAATATCGGGAGTTGAACCATGTCACCATCAAAAATAGGTACCTGTTACCTCGCATTAATGACATGTTTGACCAGTTTTAAGGTGCTAAATTCTTCTCAAAGATCGATATTTATTCTAGATATAATCAGTTAAAGATTAAAATTGATTACCTTCCAAAGACTTCTGTCAGAATTCGGTACAGGCATTACGAATTCCTAGTCATGTCTTTTGGATTGACTAATGCTCCAGTTGCCTTCATGGACATGATGAACCGAATATTCAATGAATATTTGGATTAATTTGTGATTGCCTTTACTGATGACATCCTAATATACTCCAAAAGCCTGAAATATTTCTTCACCCAAAAGGAACTCAACATACTGCAACGACGATGACTTGAGTTGTTAAATGATTACGACTATACCATTTAATACCATCCTAGAAAAGTTAAAGTGGTAGCTGACACATTGAGTAGAAGATCATATGCGAGAACTTTGGGGACCATTCTATATGACTTACAAAAGATGGAGATAGAATTAAAAACTTTGGGGACCCACATGAAGATGACAATTATACGCGTAGAACCAACTTTAATTGATAATGTTAAAGCTTCTCAAGCTACAGACCCATAGATGATGCGTATGAAGAAGAAAGTACAAGAAGGTGCTATTCTAGAACCAAGAATCGATGAAGAAGGAATACTTTCAATCAACTCTAGACTTTGTATTCCTAATGACTCTGATATGAAGTATAAAATCATGATGGAGGCACACAACACACCATTTATAATCTATCCTGGAAGTACCAAAATGTATCGTGATCTTTGACATACATTTTGGTGGAGTAATATGAAGAGAGAGATCGCAGAGTTTATCTCAAGTTGTTTAACTTGTCAACGTGTCAAGACGGATCATCAAGTACCAAAAGGTCCATTACAACCACTTGAAATTCTAGAATGGAAGTGGAAGCACATCAACATGAAATTCGTTGTTGGTCTTCCCAAGAATTCACAAGGCATAGATGCAATTTGGGTCATTGTCGATAGATTAACCAAGTCTGCTCATTTCTTGCCTATATGAGAAACTTATTCACATGAACGTCTTACTCATTTGTACATAAATGATATTGTAAGACTACATGGTATTTCAATATCCATAGTTTATGATCGAGACCCTAGATTCACTTCATGATTTTGGGTCAAGCTTGTAGAAAGCTATGGGTACTAATTTATAATTTAGTTCTACATATCATCCTCAAACAGACGGGCAGTCAGAGAGGACTATTCAAACTCTTGAAGATTTATTGAGACACTACGTTCTAAACTTCAAAGGAAGTTGGGACATGTACTTACCATTGGTAGAATTCTCCTACAATAACAGTTATCAAGTAAGTATAGACATGGCTCCATTAGAGGCGTTGTATGGACGAAAGTGTCATTCTCCAGTATGTTGGGATGATGTTGGTGAAGCAACATTGTTGGGACAAGAAATGGTACTAATAACTACAAAAAAGATTTAAATGATCTGATAATGTATAAAAATCTCTCAAGATCGACAAAAGAGTTATGCTAATACTCATTGAAGGGACGCAGAGTTCAATGTTGGAGATCATGTATTGTTACGTGTTGCTCCATGAAAAGGAGTTACGAGATTCAGATAAAGAGGAATGCCCAACCCTCAATTTATTGGTCCATTTGAAATCCTCAATTGAGTAGGAATTGTGGTCTATAGACTCCCCTTACCGCAAAGTATGTCTCGTGTTCATAACATTTTTCATATATTTATGTTACGTAAATATGTTAAAGACCTAAACTATATTATTGAATTAGAACCAAATGAGATAGTGAAAGATTTAACGTATAAGGAGGTACTTGTCAAGATCTTGGATAAGAAGGAGCAAATTCTATGCGCAAAGGATATACCTCAAGTCAAAATTTTATGGAAAAACCATGATATTGAGGAAATTACTTGGGTGTTAGAATCTGAAATGAAAACAATGTATCCTCAACTCTTCGATATAACAAGTACGTACATCAATTTTGAGGACGAAATTTCATAAAGAGGGGAGATTGTAAGACGCCAACTTTTTATGAATAAAGATTTAATTTTTTCTAAATTTTATTTTGAATAATAAGGTGTTGATTTGATATAATGTTATAGTTATGGGTGATATGTACAAATTTTACAAAGTAAGCAATTCGTTTGGTCAGATAATATTCGTACGATGACGCATTCATTGATGGACTACATAACGGAATAACTGTCGGATATAGAAAGCGAAAGAAATAACCATATATATATATATATATATATATATATATATATATATATATAACGACAAAACTCTTACAGTTAACTATTGAAATACCCGATGATAAAAGTACAGTAATGGGCGCGGTTGCACAGTAGCACACGGAATTGCGCAGAATCTCTGATTATTGATTCTTACGTAAGAAGTCACTCAGTATTCAATAATTACCATAATTGTTGCTGCATAGTATCTCGTATCATTAATTCAATAATTGTTACAGTAATATCTGTACAATATTTTATATTGTTTGAATAATATTACTAGTTAGCATTATTCGCAATGTCTAGAATATTTTGTCGAGGAAAGGGGTTAGGTTATATATAGTTGCGCACTAATAAGGATAAATCCTTATCGAAAAGCCCCCTCTTTCCTGAGAATGATCTGGTTGTTAATATTGTGAACTTATAATGTTAATTGTGAATAATTAGTATGTGGTGGATATTGGTTCAATTTTGATATAAATGAAGGAATTTAACATGAAATATTTGTTGAAAATTTTGCATATTTTTTTATGGAATCACAATTATCTTCTCCAATAAAATATTCGTTCAAATATATTATTATAATATCGTATAATTGTTAGAATAATAATATTATTATAATATATTTAAGCATGTGAGAAAAGGATGGAGGTGAACAAGTTGCTTTGGAATTTTTTTTCTTCAAATTGAGTGTACTGAAGTTCATGTGTTGACTTCTCCTTTCCAAGTTGGTTATTCCACCTGCAAATCCTTTTCCAAAGTGTGGGTCTTCAACCAATAAAAAGAAAGAAAAAAGTTAGGGATATGTTAGGCAGAGAAAATTAGGCAAGTTTGCTTATTTTTTTCCCTCCGTGCTGCATTATAAAAAGGGGGGGGGGGGCAACCCTCCATTCTAAACACATCAAAAATATCAAGCGTTCCTACTATAATATTGTGAGTATTTCTTTTTGAGTATAAGAATACTTTGAGTGTAGCTTTTAGTGCGAGATTTTCTCAGGATAATATCCGATATTCCAAGTCAAATCTAGTTTTCTACTAAGATAAATTATAATATTTTTTTCAATACTCATAAGAAATATCATTTTCTTTCATACTCCATATTATTTAAGTGATATTATTTCATTTCATATTCCTAAATTTAAACTTACTATGGTAAGTATTACTTCTATAATTCCTGAAATGATTAGAAATTCCTTAAGATTTGTGTTTCATCTAATATCATTTCACTAGAATATTGGTTTGAACTTCTTATTAAATTTTAATCTTTTCATGTCGGGGTACTATTTATGGGTACTATTCATACAGTACTATTCATACGGTACTATTCATGAGTACTGTTCACAACATAATTTAATTTTCTTTTCTGTCCAAATTATTTTTGATACATAAATATCATTCTTGAATTTTACTCCACAATTAGTTATCATGTTGATAATTTGGAAATTTTGAAATCTAGATAAATTAGATTATAAAATCTCTAATATTTATCCTTGATCTCACTTGATTGATTCTTTATATCATTGTCATCATCCTCATGCTTATATTATGGTGAAAGTCATCTTTGGCCCGTAATGAATAGATAGACTGTTAATTGGTATGATTAAGACCGGAAATTTTGTATTGGTATAATTATGACCTTTAATGTTACAGATAAAAGTTTATGATGAAAGTCCTCTTTGGATCGTACTGCATAGATGGACAGTTGTTTGACATGATCATGACCACTGGTGATACAAATAAATATCCTTGGCCTGTAGTGCATGGATAATTTATTGATTTGAAAATTTTATTTATTGGTATTACAAGGGTAAAATATTAATGATAGACTTTAAAAATCATAAAAGATAGTAGACATGTTGCTCTACTTGACTCTTCTAATGGATTTATATTCTCCACTGCAGTTGTTGATGTAAAACTTGTTGTCTATTGTATTCTATTAGATTTTTCCCTGTTGAGGACTAAGAATAATTTGTTCTACATTATCTTAGTCATAATATTCTTTAATGGGCTAGTTGAGATCTCCCTTTCCTTTTGGTTCCATTGTTCTTTTCAAGAGGCGAGAATGTAGCTGGAACTAGTCGGGGAGTGGAGTAATGGTCCAAGATGGTTATTATTATAGTCCTGACTATTTTAAAATAGGGTGATAATAATTGTAATGAGGACTTTATTTGAGTTTGGATATTGCCTACGAGACAATATTTGTATTGAAACTCACAACTTATATTTTGTCATATTTTATATGACAGTTAATAGTTGTATAAATGAAGTTTGTATTTGAATTTTGTACCACATATTTGGCGACTCAGAGTGGGTTGTGTGGACCTATTTTGGGAACATCACAGATACTCATTCCGCTCTTTCCTCCTGTCACGCGTCATTGTCCTTTGTTGCAGCCGATCACTGAGATCCCATTGATGGGCGTGGATGGAATTACTTTGTCAGAGGGACCTTTCACTCATGAGACTTTTTACCGCTGGTGATTCTCTCGCACCATTGGAGCTCAAACCCGTGCCACACAATTTGTGGGGAATATGGTTCCTGTCTCTGTCATGATAACAGATTGGATTGCATGCATCCGAGAGTCAACTTATTTGATGTGGATTGATAGTTTGACATAGTAGTTGGACCGGGCACATTTCTTTATCTAACATTTAGGCAGAGATCCATCAAAGGCAGATACTTTTGATCCTTCCAGCTATGGGCTAGCCCTTCAGGTGGCCCATATTTAGATGGTTTTGTCGGCACATATCCTCTATTGTATCGGCCTGATATCCCTTTTAGAAGAGATTCAAGGACTCAAGAAGAGTTACATAAGATGGATAGATTGGATGATGTGGACATCAACACCATTGACTTCTTCTAATGTATTTCTCGCTAGATATTGGGCAGCTATGCCCCAGTTCTTGTTATATCTTTTGATAGGCCTCTATTAGATGTTGGGCAGGTTGTACCCAATTTCCCTATATTTTTTAGTTGTATACATAGATGATATATTTAGATGATGATGTACTTAGGAATGTATGTATAATACTGTCTATTCCCTATATCGTATTGTCATCTGTCATTTATTATTCATTCATTATGTCATAGATATGCATTTCCAGAGATGAGTTTAGCATTGACCCCTGGATGTTCTTATGATACGACTCTAAAGATGTCTTCATCCACTGTTAGTCGGATTGAGCATACCCCACCTATGTTGGTGGCCTCTTACTTGAGATCATGGTATGGAAGTTTGTCTTCCCTAGATTGGGTGACAATTGATCAGTTGTTGAGATACTCTATGACCCTCTTGACATTTTAGGTTCCACCAAGATTTATAGAGGGCATGCTTGAGCATTGAATACCAGATAGACAGGTAATCAGATTTGATACCCATGAGTTGACTCCTACATTAGAGGAGTATGAGCGTCTTACAGACTTGCCATTGGATCGGCGTTGCGCTCGAATGACTATCGGTGAGATGAGCCGACAGTTTATGACCTTGATAGGCTTGAGGCGCAAAGTTGCCCTAGACGAGATTACCTCGGGGCATGTGGTGTCCATGATTTTCTTGACTGATAGATTTGGGTTGTTGGACAGCTATCTGCGATACTCTGGGGACTTCACCATTTTTGAGGGTGATTGGCATATCGCCCGTGTAGATATATTCTACATGTGCATAGTGGCCTATCTATACATGCCATTCTACATGGACCACTTGGATATCGGTGTGATTATAGTAGTCTGTGCCCTTTGGGAGGGTCATACCATCTTATCGATGATTTTGGCAGAGACCTTGAGGTCGGCCACGTTTTTCCATTTCCATTCAGTGGGGGTTTTCATAGGCAGTGCGATCTTATTTTACGTGTGGTTTATGACACACTTGAGACTGATTGACACTTTTAGACATCATGGATATTGTTTTTCCCACGAGATAGTCATGTCATATTCATTTCAACTGCTGAGTGAACAGACGCAACATCTTGGTTGGCTTTCTTGTCAGGGATCGAGTACTCGTTTGATATTTTTCCATGTTCAGGGCTCAACTCTTCCTATAGCTTTATCACTCATGCAGTTGGCATGGACTATCTTCCCTTGGCCGGTTTGAGGGGGGTGACCACATATCATCCACTGGCTGTTATTGCATAGTTTGACTAGTTTCAGGATATTCATTCGTTTGATGGGGCAGTGGGTAAGCGATTGTCATCTAGGCTTCTTTCAGTAGAGGATTTGCCTAGGATTTATGACTGTTGGACTCGTCGAGAGAGGGTTAACTTTTCGACTAGCCATCCAGGTCGCTCTCCAGAGTATTCTGCATGGTTGGAGGCAAGGATTGCATCGGCTAGGGTTGTATTCTCAGAGCCAGATATTGATTCTGATGACGGGGAGCCAATGAGCTACCCTATTTTTTCCATCGAGGATAGGCTATTTACTGGTTCGTCAATAGCTCTGGTTGATTCTCTCAGTATTCCAACTGTTATGGCTCTACATTCTAAAGAGTATTTAGAGCAGAGGTTACATCTGATGACGTTTGAGAGGGACCAGGCTAGGGCCTTGATATTGACAGCTCTTTCTGATAGAGAGGCCGCTCTTGTTAAGAGAGATTGTGACGAATGCATTGTTTGAGTTGTGATTCTAGAGACATAATCCTTGTAAGGAGGGAAGTATGTAACAATCCAGAATTTTATTTATAATTTCAAATATTTATTGAATTAAATAAATAATTTATGAGTTGAGGGGAGTTAACTTCATTAAGGTAAGATTTTAATTAAGGTTATAATTTGGTATTTTGAAGTTAAATAAAATAAAAAAGAGTGATGAGTTAATTATTATGAGATAATATTCTAATTTAATTTAATAATTAAATTAGAGAATTAATGGGGATTAAAGGATTTTCTATAATGTTGTTTTAATTTAATTTAGTAATTAAGGTGATGTGTTAATTTATTAAATAAAATTATAATAAAAATTATAATTTTGTGGCAATGTGATTATGTGACAAATGGATTTAATAAATTGTTTTAGTTCTAATTTAATTAAATTTGAATATGGGAATTTAATTAAATAGAGTGTGACAATAAACTATATTATAAATGAGTTATTAAAATAAATTAACAGAGAATTAAATAGGTTTACCAAACATGGCTTAAGGGCTTGTTAATTCATATTTTTTTTAGTTTGTTTTTCCAAACAAGCCCTAGTGGCTTTTGAATTAAAAAAAATATAACTGACAAAGGAATTAAATAGAGATTGTATGTTTGTCAGTTTTTTTTATTTACGTATTATATGTATCAGTTATGTTTTGTTTTTACGTTAAGTTTGAAAGGAGAGAAAGAACATAGAAGAAGAGAAAGAAAAGAAAACACAGAGAAAAACTTGAGAGAAAGAAAGGAGTTTTAGAAATTGGGGAGAAATTGGAGAACTAGAGAAGGAAAAAAAGAGTTGAAAGACCATTCATATCTTCTAACAAAGTCTAAGCAAGCAATAAAAGGTATAATCTTAGCTTCTAAGTTTTAGTTCTCTTTTTGTTTAAAAATTCTCTGTAAAATTTATATTGATGATTAATTGTTTATTATATGGTTTTTATATATAATAATTTATTGATAAACAATTTTATATGTTTAGTATATGATTTAGACTAATTTAATCTATGTAAATATGATATATGGAGATAATTATATTATAGTGAAATATATATGAATATGGTTTATTTTAGAGATAAAATTGATATTCAATTCATAGTATAAAGTATAAATTGATTATTGATTATGAAAATACATGAAGAAACAAAAACAAAGCAATTTAAATTAACTGTTTAGGTTGGAAAATGATTTTACAGTGAATTGTTTCACTGAGAATGTCTAAAAGTGAAGTATTAGCAAGAACAATGAAATTAAAGGTTTTCAATTTGTTGTTTATACTATTTTTATGGTTAGAAGTATGATAGAAACATTCATTTATGTTTCTGTAAGGTTTATATATTTTATGTGCGTTAAATTTGTTGTTAGAAAATAGCTTGTAGGCCAATTTTGCTTTGTTTTGTGTTTTTCATGAACCTTTGCTGCTGGAATCAGTCTTCTACAAATACCCCATAGTACAATTCTAGTGCTGCAGCACCAGTTATAGGCCTTTGTCTCGCATCAAGAATGGTTAACTTTAGCGTAGCGCCATTCCTAGTGCAGAAGTTCAGGCCATAAAATACTTGATTAAGTATTTTGGCGAAAATTTATTTTGATTATACAATTCTGTAATTGTTGATAAAGAGTAATGTTACGACTGTTAAAATGTGATTTTGTCTTATTGTGGTGTTATAGTACTAAATATGAAAAATATTATTAGCAATTAATGAATTATGTGATAAATATAAGAGTTATGGTTCAACCAAGTAGTTGAACCTAAGACTACAAGTCATACATGAAATAGATACTTAATTATGCACTGAGTACATGTAGTAACTAATTATGTCATGTTGACATGTGTATAGGATATTGAGAATCAAGTATACGGTTTAGCTTACACGCAAGGCAAGTTTTTAAACCCCAATCTTTATTTGAGTTGTCTTATCTTACTTATTTTATGCAAGTTTCTGAACTCTAACATCTATTTGAGTTTGTCTTATCCTGATTATAATTCATCAAGTTTTCTAACTTTATTCTCTTTGTAATGAATGAAAGTTTCATAACTGTATTTACCTTTGGTTGTCAAGCTATTATTTATCTATATCTTGATTATGATTATACAAGTTCCTTAAACCTTAATTCTTTATGTGAAGTAAGGTCCTTATTCTATATTGGTTATTATTGTTATGCAAGTTCAATACCCTAAATCAATTACGAATGTTCAAGTTGTATCATTATTAAACAAGTTACTATTCCTAAACCTACTCTTACATTGAACAAAGTTTCTAATTCTGTTTCTTTATCAAAAAAGAATGTAACCTTAGCTTATTATTATTGCTCAAGCAAGGTTTAGTATATCTTTTAATGCTTTTAAGTTTATTCTTTAAGCATGACTTTGATGCATTATGTTTATTCGATTGTGGTTCATAACTATTCCATAACATGTTGTTATCAAAACCTTTTAACATTATTAAGTTTGATTCAACTAATCCTCAGTTGATGTTCGTTGAACTCTAAATTACCCTTGAAGATTATCCAAACCAAACTTACTTTGGTGCGGACTTGTATTCTAAAACTGAGAAGAATAACCCTATTATAGGGGATTTATTACGCGTAAGCTTTTAGATGTTTGTGCACAATACATGTTATGAAGGGATGATCCTCCTAAGTACGGGAAGTCCCTACAGTCTTATGACTGTTTAGGATTAAGTTGAAAGAATACTTATAACCTTGGACATAGTTCGTGGTCTTGTGAACCTCAAATATATTCCAAATTCTATTTTTAGTTCTTGATTATCATTGATAGAGAATATTATTCATTTATATTGAGCCTATTCACTGGCAGGTATTATATTTTTATTATTCATTATCATTTCAAGTGAGCATTTGTTTTCCTCACTCTTGTATATATAATCATTGCATCTAAAGTTGAGAAGGTCGATGAACCTACCACTAGCAAAGGGAAAGGAAAATTGAACAAATGTTGAAGACTTGTAAAATTTATTGACTTTCTTGATGTCAGACTTTATTTTAGATATTGTGATGTATTATTTAATTTTTCGTGATTGATGTTTGTTTTAAAGGTTAGATAACCTAGAAGATTTTATTGGACTTATTGATGTAACCCTTTAATGGAAAAGTTTATTGTTTAAAATTTTATTATATTTGGATAGTTAGAAATGAATGTTTAGACAGTGAACACCAAATCTTCTGGGAATGAAGTACCCAGATTTGGGGGTGTCACAGAGATGATACTCTAGCTCGTAGGGATACCGCTGTTGTTGAGTGGGACGAGGCTCGATCATCTAGGGATGCAGCTGTTGTTGAGCGGGATGAGGCTCTAGCTACTCGATAGGCACAAAGGCCCACGCCGTAGCGCGAGGCCGAGACAGGGTGCACTCCTAACTAGCTACCTAAAGCCATGGCCATAACAAAGGAGACTCGCTGTGCAGCGAAGTCTGGACCTGACCTTTATCGCTAAGTCATGCGCCACCACAGTGACATGAGAGAGAGGAATAGCCCAGGTGTCGCAAATACCTTGACCTTAGGGTTTGCATAGAGATAAATGATTATGAAGATAAAAGGAAAGACAAATGAAGTATCGCAACCTTAACAAACATAAAGTGGGATTATTAAGATATTCTTAAACATTAAGTATGATCACTTAGGGTTGAAGATAAGTAATTGAATGTGAACGATATGTAGTAAGTGTACTTAACCAATGACGATCAAGTTTTGATTAATAACGTAAGAATGTTAGTAAGCCGTGAGGAAGGATGATTAACTCGAAACGAGTGGTATTAATAATAATTTCAGTTAAGTTATAGAAGAGAAAGAAGTTGGTAAGAATGATGTAAGTTATAACGGTAAGCTGGAACCAATAATAATAAATTTAATACAAGATTAGATTGAGAAGAAGGGTAAGATTCATTAGGAACCATGTATGATCATTCATGACCTAATGTGCTATGTTATATAGTTATGTGTTGTAGAGACTATAAACATTCAAAGGGAGAGTATTTTACTGTAGCAGACGTTGAAGGCAAGTTTTCTAATCGCTTGTCCAACCTTCGTGTTAGCCAGGTTTTCTGTGATTCATGTTATGAGATGCATGAATGATTTTAAAGAAAGGGTCGATTCCAGTTTCAACTCGGCTAGACTAATCATGAAAGATTGATTGATTTATTTACAAGTCTTTCAATATAGAATTGCTAACACTATCCTACGCCAATTGTTTGGTACGGATTCAAGGTAAGCCTGAGTATGAATAAACAAATGTATTTTTCATCGATTATTCGATGGGCACGCGAGGTTTCCAGAAATTTAAACGTATATACGTTTAAAGGATGTAGTGTTGATCAACATAGAGAACTATGGGCTGATCACCCAGAAGTGCTTGTAAGATATGCCGGACTTACGGACTTAGTGTCGGGTTGTCCTTTTTAAAGAAATTATGAAACGCTGTAACGACCCCAAAATTCATACAATTTAATTCTTGACTTCGGTCATTAATAATACATTCAACCTCTAATTTTTACATCATTAAACCATAATACAACCATTAAAATTTGCAAAATAATTAAAATTTTCTATTATAATTAAAATTTTCTATTACAAACTATTCTCGTTCCCAGAACTTTCAACCTTTACATCTAAATATCTCAGAATCATTTTTAATACTATAATAGTTTACATTGCAAAACTATATTACAATTCAACATTAATACATTATTCGGAACCTTAAACATGGTTCAAATAATAATAACACAACCAAAGTGTATAAATCTTCAAGTATCACATCTGATTAATGTCTTTCAAGTAACACATAACTTTACCTTTAATCTTGAACCTGTAAAAGTGGTTATTTGCAAGGTTGAGCTCGACAACCCAGCAAAATCTAACAGTTTTCATGCATCACATAGCACATAATAGCATGCTCAACATATATCTCATAAACATTGGACTAACATAACATACATGTTACAGTTAATATAATAAGTATAAAGATGTATAAAGATTGAGTTCCTTACTCAATCAACATGTTTTACTCAATCAACGTAGTCATAAGTTGACTTTAACATTTCATACATTCAACATATATATAACACATCATGCTCTTTGCAATAAAGATTTAAATAAATCAAATTCACATAGCAAATAGGAACTGAAACACTTGCCTTGATCGTTGTTTACCAATAACAGTTTAACATCTTACAGTTATCTGCACTTCACGTGCCCTACACAATTATATAATCTTTCACATTAACTATTAGTCACATAGCAACGCATAGTAGTTATCTGCACTTCACGTGCCCTACAGCGCAACTACGACCCAAATGACTTAGGGCACAGTGCAGCTGCACCCGTTAACAGAAACGGGACCTGAAGGTACTGTTCTTCGTGATTTTTGACCATTTTTTCTCCTACTAATCTTCATAACTTGAGTTATACACATCAAAATTAGTCCGTTTTTGATTCTATGGATTTGTAATTCATAGAACTACAACATACTAGAATTCTAGACATTTATAAAAACACTAACCAACCTAAAATTTGACCCAAAACACATGTTCATACTATATTTTCATGTTTTTCACACATTTAGTGAATTCGATCGCCACGGCTTCGTTTCTTAACCAATTAACACGATTTAAACTACGTCGTTTTTGTTTATTAACATACTAACATAATCCAACATCAATTTACAGATTATAACAAGTATTGACCACGAAAGTTTGTACTTTCTAAAGCTAATTTTCATGCATATAACACTGTTATTTCTAAATTCTTACTAGTAACCTATTCTCATGAATTTTATCATAAAATAGTACTCACACATGATTATTAACAGATTGTAAATCATATATACCTGTATATATATCAACCCAACGTGATTTCCAAATCATAGAGCATAAACACTATCAAAACTAAGAATTAAAATTGAGAATAAATTATACCTTGATTTAACAAACCCTTCTCTTCCTCTTGACAATCTCAGAGAGTTTTCTCAAGCTCTCAACCTCAATTATCCTCTGTGTTTCCTTCTCTCTTCACTACCAATCTCTCTCTAACCCTCTACTATTTTGGACTTTGAAAATAAGATGCGAAGAAATAAACTGGCACTCCCCGACGTACTCTTCCATTAAAAAATAACAAAAAGGCGTCAGTTGAATAAGCCACAGGCCACGGGGCCTTGTTTGGCTACCACAAACCCGCCAAACTAAATTAATTTTATAATACTTTTATTATATAGTTTCACTTGTCACACATGTAACATTTAAATAACTTGCAATTATAATTATAATAATTATAAATCCCATTCTAACATACTTAATAAATCTTTACATATCTAATTTAATTAATAAATTAGATCAAAACAACATTTTATTTAATTTAATTATTTTCTTAAATATTAAGCAATTAATTTAATTTAATTATTTCCTTAAATTAAATCCTTCAAATAAAAGTAACATTATTCAATTTAATTTGCATTAATCAATTTAGTTACTAAATTAATGCACTATAATTCATCAACTATTTATTTATCTCAATAAATAAATAAATTTACATATTTATTGAATTCAATAAATATTTAAAATTAATTACAAAATTCATTTAATTTCTTCAATAGTTAACTTAACTATTAAACCTCACTTTCCCAATATATGAATATATATTTCTCTTCACACTATATCATATATTTCAACATATAAAGCACGTATATATACATACTCAAACTCAAAACATCTCATAATAAGAATTTTAATTATTAAATTCTTATTTTAATAAATTATAAAAATTCGGGTTGTCATATCTTTTCCCTCTTATAAGGATTCCATCCTCGCAATCAACGAAACCTCCCTTACTTTGTTTTCACCAAATCTCTTTTCAAAATTTATCGTTGAATAACTTCATCACATTATCTTAATATAGATTTCATATTTCTTACTCCCACCATTATTCATAATAAATTCTTGTAAGTTTTATTTCATAACATTTACTTAGACTCAATTATGTTTGAGTATGACATATTCTTTGACCCGTTCATTATTCTCTAAGGATCATCATCATATATTATATTCTCAAACTCTCAGGACATTACATTCACCCCTTCTTCTAAGAATTTCGTCCTCGAAATTTTTGACTTACTAATACTCGTTCATTTCATTTATCAAAATAGATTTTAGGTCAATATCTATTTATTCATTAGGTTCTGCAACCAAATTCTTTCTCGTAGGATCTTTCTAAGATCATCATATTCCTCACCTATTCTTCTTTTAGGAGTTTCACATTTCTCCTCCTTCTGGAATTTCAATTTTTTTTTCAAAATTATTATGTTTTGCTTAATTTTCTCATCTTTTCCACTTTCACCATTCAGAATAATAAGAATCTTCCACAATTGCTCAATAATTGGGAAGCGATATGAATAACAAGAATTTAAAAGATTCCAAATCATGTTGAGGGGTCATAAGACCTTGAACTACGTCCCTAGGTTATCAAGTATCACGACTTGAACCTTTAACAGTCATAAGACTATACGGACCTTGAACTCTTCTCCAGGATTAACAGTGCTTCACCACCATAAACCATCTTTAACATAATGTTTAGCAATCACACAAACTGAAAAAACACTCTGCAAGTACTCTAGGTGATTAGCCTATCGTACCCCTACGTCGTGCACAACGTATTACATCTTAACATCGTAACGACTATATGCGTTACTTTCGGAACCATTACTTTCAGAACCATTGTCTCCAATAACATGTCCCCTTTTATAGGGTTGTTCACCTCAGCTTTTTAACATTTGAATTTGCACCAAAACAATTTGGTTTGGCATAACTTCTCAAGAAACACTTGAATTTTATGAACATCTTTCAATATTCGTCTAGCTGAATCAAATAGCATAGACTTCTACAACAATTCGGACATCAATCAACATATATATATATATATATATATATATATTCTCATATCTTAAAGAAATCTCAAAAATCTTTTTATGGCGTCATGATTATGACGTTGTCATACTACATCTCTCCATAGTGGGCTGACGATCGTATGATCACATCCAACACCAGGTTTTGCATTGATGACTCCATCGTTTATCATATCACCCGATACATATAGTTAAAATATATTTTGAAAATTTAAAAATCATTTTTTTATCTAGCTGAAACAAACAGCATAAATATGCGAATAATAGCACTGTTTAAAAACCTTCTTTGGTTCACTAGTGTGACCCAACATTTTTTAGAAATTAAAAGTACAACCATCGGCACGAAGTCAATAAATTTCAAAAATCTAGCAAAGCTAGAAGATTTGGAAAACCTATGTCTCCACTTTCTATACTGATCCATTGCTTAATAATTTTATCTATTTCCATAATCCTCAATTCTTCATTCATAGCTTATCTACACCCCAGTATAGTTCATCAAACTTACCGCACATTGGAAGTTCAGGACTTGCCACAATAATATGAGTTTAAGAACTAATCCTAGTCAGACCATAGGCGTCCATTCGCTGAGGGGTTCAAAACAAACCATATTATTATGAGTCACGAACTTACCATATGCATTAGTTTTAAGAACCGCACCTAATCCTAATAATATATGACTAATCTTAATAGTTTCTAACTATCAAACATACACATGAGAAAAGAATCACTTTTTCACCACATATACAACGATAGCGCGACACCAATATTCCAATGATTATCAATGTGATAAACTGAGTGCAAGCACAAAACCCTCGCCCATACAAGGATTTTTACAATTCAGCCATCACATGAGTCCTCAATTGAAATCCCACCTAACTCTATCTTACTTTTAACTTGCTCTTTGCTCGATACGAATTCCTCGTATCACATTATCTATAACTCCTCGTGAGTTTATCACGTACTATATCATAGTACATTATCTTCATAGCATCAAGCTATAATTATTCAATCATTATAGACCATCTTTCTTTTATAACTTAAACAGATCACGTCGTTATCTTATTCTATAACCATCTCACTTAAAATTCTTTTCTTAACCCGTGATCGTTTTGTTTTACGATCCTCTTTCTTTCCTTTTTCATCATTTATGATTTCATTTATGCTTTTAATCTTACAGGCTTTGTCTATTCATCATTATTCGTTATCTTGGCTATTGGAGTTAGGGTAACTCCCATTTCTTATCTTTATATCTCTTCAAGATTCTTCTTTGAATTTTCTTGTTTATATAACAATTCTTCCTTTAAGAATTTCTAACTTCATTTACATTGCTCAACAATTCATTCGAGTTCTACATTTTCAACATACGTATCCATTTTCTATACTTGGTACACATCGAGTCTCTAATAGTTTTAATATGGTACGCTGAGTGGTTTCCCACAAACAACTAACAAACTAGGTTCTGAGTTGCTAGTTCGTATGTACCTCCACTCTATGAAGGAATCGTTTAGCCCAGATACCATACATCAACTATTAAAGAGTACAACTATACCATACATAAATATAACTTTTTGATTCTTAACTTCTTTATCATTCTCTTCTTATAGACATTGTCTATTTATTATCACCTTACATCCTTATTATTGGAGTTGGGTAACCCCACATTCATACTCATAACTCAACGAGATTCTTCTTTGAATCCTCTCACGCGTGTTTTAATCCTTTCTTTATATTTTTTTAAAATTACTTCTTATTATTCAAACTCTACTTGAGCTTATTCTTTCATTATCTTCACCTTCCTTCTCTAAGGTTATAGCCTATGGTACTCCTACCTAAGGTTTATAACCTACAGCTCTGATATCAACTGTAACGACCCCAAAATTTATATAATTTAATTCTCGACTTCAGTTGTTAATAATACATTCAATGTCTAATTTTTACATCATTAAACCACAATACAACCATTGAAATTTGCAGAATAATTAAAATTTTCTATTACAAACTATTCTCATTCCTAGAACTTTCAACCTTTACATCTAAATATCTCATAATCATTTTTAATACTATAATAGTTTACATTGCAAAACAATATTACAATTCAACATTAATACATTATTCGGAATCTTAAACATGTTTCAAATAATAATAACACAACCAAAGTGTATAAATCTTCAAGTATCACATCTGATTAAAGTCTTTCAAGTAACACATAACTTTACCTTAAATCTTGAACCTGCAAAAGTGGTTATTTGCAAGGTTGAGCTCGACAGCCCATCAAAATCTAACAGTTTTTAAGCATCACATAGCACATAATAGCATGCTCAACATATATCTCATAAACATTAGACTAACATAACATACATGTTACAGTTCATATAACAAGTATAAAGATGTTTAAAGATTGAGTTTCTTACTTAATCAGCATGTTTTACTCAATCAACGTAGTCATAAGTTGAATTTAACATTTCATACATTCAACATATATATAACACATCATGCTATTTGCAATAAAGATTTAAATCAATCAAATTCACATAACAAATAGGAACTGAAAGACTTGCCTTGATCGTTGTTTATCAATAACAGTTTAACAGCTTACAGTTATCAACACTTCACGTGCCCTACACAATTATATAATCATTCACATTAACTATTAGTCACATAGCAACGCACAGTAGTTGTAATGTAAACTTTACTCTACGCCTCATAACCCTTCGTATCATAGATACACAATGTTCAATTTGGTTGTGTTAACTTTCAACTTATATCTCTACGTCTCATAACCCTTAGTATGCGTATTCAACTTATCTAATATATCCTTTATTAATGTTGAGAATCATTATAATTCATAATATTCATGTTCTATAACTTAGAACAACATCTATTAGCGTCGACATCACTATACTTGTGTAGGTACATGACCGACGCCCTCCGATTGCCTCTGAATACTCATCAGTCAGACAGATGACCATTTTTACTATTGTTCCCGACCTCAAATTGAAACACTTAAAGAATAAAGGTTGTAGGTCTATTCGCCCTCGTTCCGGATCATCTTGAATCACCTCAATCGGAGTTCGTATGAAAAAGTTATGCCTATTTTACTAAAATAGGTCAAAGTAGTCACACCTGACACACTTTGGGCGCAGCTGCACCCAATTAAGCCTTGGGCAGAAACGGGACCTGAAGCTACTGTTCTTCGCGATTTTTGACCCTTTTTCTCCTACTAATCTTCATAACTTGAGTTATACACATTCAAATTAGTCTGTTTTCGATTCTATGGATTTGTAATTCATATAACTACAACATACTAAAATTCTAGCAATTTATAAAAACATTTAACCAACCTAAAATTTGACCCAAAACACATGTTCATACTCTATTTTCATGTTTTAACACATTTAGCGAATTCGATCACCACGGCTTCGTTTCTTAACCAATTAACACGATTTAAACTACGTTGTTTTCATTTCTTAACATACTAACATAATCCAACATCAATTTACATATTATAACAAGTATTGACCACGAAATTTTGAACTTTCTAAAGCCAATTTTCATGCATATAACACTGTTATTTCTAACTTCTTCCTAGTAACCTATTCTCATGAATTTGATCATCAAATAGTACTCACACATGATTATTAACAGATTGTAAATCATGTATACATGTATATATATCAACCCAACGTGATTTCCAAATCATAGAGCATAGACACTATCAAAACTAAGAATTAAAATTGAGAATAAATTATACCTTGATTTAGCAAACCCTTCTCTTCCTCTTGACAATCTCAGAGAGTTTTCTCAAGCTCTCAACCTCAATTTTCCTCTGTGTTTCCTTCTCTCTTCACTACCAATCTCTCTCTAACCCTCTGCTATTTTGGACTTTGAAAATAAGACGCGAAGAAATAAACTGACACTGCCCCACATACTCTTCCGTTAAAAAATAACAAAAAGGCGTCAGTTGAATAAGCCAAAGGCCACGGGGCCTTGTTTGGCTACCACAAACCCGCCAAACTAAATTAATTTTATAATACTTTTATTATATAGTTTCACTTGTCACACATGTAACATTTAAATAACTTGTAATTATAATTATAATAATTATAAATCCCATTCTAACATACTTAATAAATCTTTAAATATCTAATTTAATTAATAAATTAGATCAAAACAACATTTTATTTAATTTAAATATTTTCTTAAATATTAAGCAATTGATTTAATTTAATTATTTCCTTAAATTAAATCCTTCAAATAAAATTAACATTATTCAATTTAATTTACATTAATCAATTTAGTTACTAAATTAATGCACCATAATTCATCAACTATTTATTTATCTCAATAAATAAATTAATTTAAATATTTATTTAATTCAATAAATATTTAAAATTAATTACAAAATTCATTTAATTTCTTCAATAGTTAACTTAACTATTAATCCTCACTTTCCCAATATATGAATATATATTTCTCTTCACACTATATCATATATTTCAACATATAAAGCACGTATATATACATACTCAAACTCAAAACATCTCATAATAAGAATTTTAATTATTAAATTCTTATTTTAATAACTTATAAAAATTCGGGTTGTCATAAACGCTATGGCCTTGGACCGGAATTGAAGTTTTACTGAATATTGTCATCGTAAAACGTTTTGAATGAAAAGAAGTTCTATTTTGAATTATCGATAGTACTTCATAACTATTGTTCAGTTATTGAAGATATACGATTCCTATGTTTCAAGCATGTCGTTTAAAAGAAATTATTGTAGTTGCTAAGCTTGTTATGCTCACTCTTGCTTGAACCATATGAATGTAGCTAAGACTAAACGAACCGAGGGATCAGACAAGGATAAAGGCAATACGAAGATGAACGATTAGTTTACCTTGTAATAAACTAGTATGTTTTATATATTATAGTATGATGAACAAAGAATGTAATGGTTTTAGAACTTGGGAATGGGATGTAATATTATTAATGTAATAAGAATGTCGTTGATACACACATTGTGATGTTGTTTCAATAGAATGAATGGAAAGTTATGAGTACCGTGTAGCACCATCTGTCGGGTTGGAAGATACCCGGATTTGGGGGCGTCACACATGATGTTGTCGAGGCTGGTCACCGAGGTTTGTAGTTCGATATGTGCAAAGATGGCCCTTCAGTTGTAATTATTACGCGCAAATACTAATCGTTAGCATGCGCCTCGACAAAGAACGTTGGCATTGTGGCAATAACAATACCGTAACCTGATGTAAAGCGTGGCGACGCAACATGAAAGTTAATGAATGGTCAAATAGTATGATTTATTTACACAAAGTCTAAAAATTTTGTTATGTGTTAATAGTAGGACTATTAAATTATGATTTAAGTATTTCAATGCCAAGAATGATCATGTTATTAACGATTAACTAGTTTTATTACTAATTTAATTTGATTATGTGATTAAAAATCAAATCTTACATGATGAATGTACTTAGTTATGTATATAATGTGGTAGTGACTAATTATGTCATGATGGCATATATATTTATATATATATAGGGTATTGTGATTCGAGTTGTTACGGTTTAGCCTACAAGCAAGACAAGTTCTCTAAATCTATTATTTCGTTAAGCAAATTATTGTTTCTAATTCAATTACATTACACAAGTTTCTAACTCTACACTTTTATTGAGCTAGTTGTTTATTACATTGTGCAAGTTTACTTATCCTATTTCAATTATATTGAGTAAGTTATTCTTGTTTTCTTTAACTTGTTTCGTTAAGTAAATTTATCGTTCAAATTACTATTTAGTATGCATGCTCAATACTCAATTCCAAATAAGATCTTAACCTTAGCTTAACGTTGTTCAAGCAAGGTAGGTTATATTATTCAATATGTATGCTATTAGATTATTCCTAAAGCATGATCTTAATTTACAATGTCGATTCAGTTATGATTATTCCATAGCATGACGTTATCAATATTGTATTCAACTAATCCTTTGTTGATGACCGTAAATTCTAAATTTACCCTTGAAATGTATCCAAACCAATCTTACTTTGGTGCGGACTTGTACTCTAAATACTGAGGTGAACAACCCTATTATTAGGGGATAATTTACGCTTAGCGTTGAAATGTTTGTGCACAATACATTGTACGAAGGGCTAATCCCCCTAAGTACGAGTAGTCCTTATAGCCTTATGACTGTTAAAGTTGAAGTTCAAAGATTACTTACAACTATGGACATAGTCCGTGGTCTTATAACCCTCAGATATATATTTCATATGTTGATTCCAGTATTTGGTTATCATTGATAGAGTACTATTCAGTTTTGATGAGCCTATTCATTAACAATTATTATATTCTTGTTTGATTCATTGCTATATCTAGTGAGCATTTGTTTTGCTCACTCTTGCATATATATATATATATATATATATATATATATATATATATATATATATATACACTCATTGCAACTAAAGTTGAGAAGGTCGACGAACCTACAACTTGCAAAGGAAAAGGAAAAATGTACAAGTGATGAAGACTTGTAATTTCATTTATTGTTACGATGATGGACTTTTAATTAATGATGTGATGTAATAATTTTATTTCCGCAATTGAATGATGTTAAGGTTAGACAACCTGGGATGTTTTTGGATTTAATGATGTAATCTTTTTAAAGGGAGGATTTATGATTTAATTTTTATTATATTTGGGTAAATAGATATGAATGAATAGATAGTGAACACCAAATCTTATGGAAATGAAGTACCTAGATTTGGGGGTGTCACAATATATTTCTCTTCATACCAGATCATATATCTCAAAATATATAGCACGTATATATACATACTCAAACTCAAAACATCTCATAATAAGAATTTGAATTATTAAATTCTTATTTTAATAACTTATAAATATTCAGGTTGTCACATCCTTCCCCCCCTTATAAGGATTTCGTCCTCGGAATCAACGAAACCTCCCTTACTCGGTTTTCGCCAAATCTCTTTTCAAAATTTATTGTTGAATATCTTCCACACATTACCTTAATATATGTTTTATTTATTACCACTACAACCATTCTTCATAATAGATTCTTGTAAGTTTTATTTCATAACCTTTACTTAGACTCAATTATATTTGAGTATTACATATTCTTTGACCCGTTCATTCTCTTTCTTTAAGGATCATTATCATATAATATATTCTCAAACTTTCGGGACATTACATTCACCCCTTCTTCTAAGAATTTCATCCTCAAAATTTTGACTTAGTAAAATTCGTTCATTCCATTTATCAAAATAGATTTTATGTTAATATATACTTATTCATTAGGTTCTATAACTAAATTCTTTCTCTAAGAATCTTTCTAAGATCATCATATTCCTCACCTCTTCCTCTTCTAAGAGTTTCACATTTCTCTTTTGTTTGGAATTTCATTTCTTTCTTGAAATTATTATGTTTTGCTTAATTTTCTCATCCTTTCCACTTTCACCTATCAGAATAATAAGAATCCTCCACAATTGCTCAATAATTATGAAGCAATATGAATAACAGGAATTTAAAAGATTCCAAATCATGTTGAGGGGTCATAAAACCTTGAACTACGTCCATAGGTTATCAAGTTTCTCGACTTGAACCTTTAACAGTCATAAGACTATACGGACCTTGAACTCTTCTCCAGGTTTAATAGTGCATCACCACTGTAAACCATCTTTAACAGAATGTTTAGCAATCACACAGACTGAAAACACTCTCTACAATTACTCTAGGTGATCAGACTATCGTACCCCTACGTCGTGCACAGCGTATTACATCTTGACATCGTAATGACTATATGCTTTACTTTCAAAAACATTGTCTCCGATAACATGTCACCTTTTCCAGGGTTGATCACCTCAGCTTCTTAACTTTTGAATCCACACAAAAATAATTTGGTTTCGTATAGTTGACAAAGAATGCTTGAATGTCATGAACATCTTTTAATATTTGTCTAGCTGAATCAAATAGCATAGACTTTTATCAACAACTGAACATTAATCGAAATATTATTATCCAATTCATATGGCATATCTTTTTTTAGTTTAAAGAAAACCAAAAATCCTTTTATGATGATATGATACCGTACTATCTCGATAGTACGTTGAGGATTTAGTCATTATATGACTTTGTCATGCTACATCATACCATAGTGGGCTGACGATCTTATGATGACATCCAACACCAGGTTCAATTGCATTGATGACTTCCTCGTTTGTCAAATCAGCATCATATTTAGTGATGCCTTAATGACTTACAAAAAAAAAATACATTTTTATATTTTTAAATCATTTTTGTCTAGCCGAAACAATTAGCATAGACATATGAATAACGATATTATTTTTAAAACTCATTGGTTCCATCGTTTGATCCAATGTTTTTCAAGAAAAATTGAAATGCAACCATCAGCTCGAAGTCAATAAATTTTGAAAATCTAGCAAAGCTAGAAGATTTGGAATATCTAATTTCTCCATCAATTTCAATCTTTATACTAAATATTCTTGTATTTCAACTTACAATCCTCCTATATCCCCAGTAAAATTCATCAAACTTACTGTACATTGGAAATTCAGGAACTTGGTACAATAATATGAGTTTAAGAACTTATCCTAGTCAGACCATAGGTGTCCATTTGTTGAGGGGTTCAAAACATACCATATTATTATGAGTCACGAACTTACCATATGCATTAGTTTTAAGAACCACACCTAATCCTAATAATATCTGACTAATGTCAATAGTTTCTAACTATCAAATATACACATGAGAAAAGAATCACCTTTTCACCACATATACATTGATAGCGTGACACCGACATTATAATGATTATCAATGTGATAAACTAAGTACATGCACAAAATCTCTGCCCATACAAATGTTTGTACAACTTAGTCACCATATGAGTCCTCAATTGAAATCCCACCTAACATTACCTTACTCTTAACTTGCTCAATACGAATTCCTTGTATCACATTATGTATTACTCCTCATGAGTTATCTCTTACTATATTATAGTAAATTATCTTCATAGCATCAAGCTATAATTATTCAAACATTACAAACCATCTTTCTTTTATAACTTAAACAGATCACGTTGTGATCTTATTCTATAATCATCTCCCTTAAAATTCTTTTCTTAACTCGTGATCATTTTGTTTTATGATCCTCTTTTTTTTTCTTTTTCATCATTTATGATTTCATTTTTTCTTTTAATCTTACGGACATTGTCTATTCATGATTATTCGTTATCTTCGCCATTAGAGTTAGGTAACTCTCATTCCTTATCTTTATATCTCTTCAAGATTCTTCTTTGAATTTTCTTGTTTATATAACAATCCTTCCTTTAAGAATTTCTAACTTCATTTACATTGCTCAACATTTTATTTGAGTTCCACATTTTTATCACACGTATCCATTTTCTATACTCGGTATACATCAAGTCTCTAATAGTTTCAATATGGTACGCTGAGTCGTTTCCCACAAACAACCAACAAACTAGGTTTCGAGTTGCTAGTTTCAATATACCTTCGCTCTATGAAGGAATCGTTTAGCCCAGATACCATACATTAACTAGTAAAGAGTATGATTGTACCATACTTTTTTTTATTCTTAACTTCTTTATCATTCTCTTCTTATAGACATTGTCTATTTATTATCAGCTTACATCCTTATTATTAGAGTTGGGTAACCCCACTTTCATATTCCTTATAACTCTACGAGATTCTTCTTTGAATCCTCTCGCACATGTTTTAATCCCTTCTTTATAAATTTCTTAAATTACTTCTTATTGTTCAAACTTTATTTGAACTTATTCTTTCATTATCTGCACCTCTCTTCTCTAATGTTATAGCCTAAGGTACTCTTCCCTAAGGTTTCTAACCTTTCAGCTTTGATACCAACTATAACGACCCCAAAATTTAAATAATTTAATTCTCAACATCGGTTGGTAACAATACATTCAACCTCTAATTTAACATCCTTAAACGATAATACAACCATTGAAATTTGCAGAATAATTAAAAAAAAATTAGTACAAACTATTCTCGTTCCCAAAACATTCAACCTTTACATCTAAGTATCTCAGAATAATTTTAATACTACAAAAGTTTACATCATAAAACGATATTACAATTCAATATTAATACATTATTCGGAACCTTAAACATTGTTCAAATAATGATAACATAGCCAAAGTGTATAAATCTTTAAGTATCACATCTGATTCATATCTTTCAAGTAGCACATAACTTTACCTTGAATCTTTAACCTGCAAAAGTGGTTATTTGAAAGGTTGAGCTCGAATGCCCAACAAAATCTAACAATTTTCATGCATCACGTAACATATAATAGCATGCTTATCATACATCTCATAAACATTGAACTAACATAACATACAAGCTACAGTTCATATAACAAGTATAAATATTGAGTTCCCTACTCAATCAACATTCATTACTCAATCAACATATTCATATATTGACTTTAACATTTTATGCTTTCAACATCTATATAACACATCATGCTATTTGCAATAAAGATTTAAAACAGTTCATCATCAAGTTCACATAGCAAATAGGAACTGAAAGACTTGCCTTGATCGTTGTTTACCAATAATAGTTTAACATCTTACAGTTATCTGCACTTCACGTGCCCTACACAATTATATAATCATACACATCAACTATTAGTCACATAGCAACGCATAGTAGTTGTAATGTAAACTTTACTCTACATCTCATAACCCTTCCTATTATCAATACACAATGTTCAATCTTATTGTGTTAACTTTCGACTTATATCTCACTATATTTCATACTCGAAGTTCATTCAAGTGTTTAAGTCTTGCTAGGAATCATTATTGGTTTTATATTAAACCCATTTCATATCTTATAATATTCATTTCATTTGACTTAAAACACTTTTTACATTCATTAACATTTGTTACGGCGTTTCGACGTTCATTTGTCACACGCCCGATTTGTCTCTCTTGTGTATGCTTAGTATGCTTATACAACTTATCTAATACCTCATTTATTAATGTTAAGCATCATTATGTTTACTAACATTTATGTTTTATAACTTAGACCAACTTTTTTTATCGTCGGAAGCACTACACTTGCATATGTGCATGCCCGTCGCCCTCTGATTGTCCCCGAAAACACAATAGTCCTATAGATGACCATTTTGACTACTGTTCCCAACCTCAAATTGAAACACTTAAAGACTAACAGTTGTAGGTCTTTTCGTCCTCATTCCGGATCATCTTGAATCGCCTCAATCGGAGTTCGTATGAAAACGTTATGGTCATTTACAAAAACAAGTCAAACTAGTCACAATTAGCACACATTGGGCGCGGCCGCGCCCCTTGCTCTCACCATTCTAGTGCGACGCCGTTAATTTCCCAAATTTCTACTGGCTACAGGCATGCATCTTGGCCGCATTCGCTTCAGCACAGATTATGATTTTTGACATAACTTTCTCATTTTAAGTCCGAATTAGTTGGTTTTAGATTCGTTGAACTCGTGAAACTCTTAGCTACTCATCTACAGAGTAATTATAACACTTAAAAAATATTAACTAGCCCAATATTTGATCCAAAATACATGTTCATATTCTATTTTCATGTTTTAACATCTCTAGCGAAATCGAACACCACTAGTTTGTTTCTTAATCATTTCGATTCATTCAACTTTTGTTGTTTTCGTAATTCAATGTACTAACACCATATATCATCAATTTTAGATTATATCACGACTTCATCATAAATTTTGATTAAAAAACAAGCCCTAATGTATATATATCAATAAAACTCAATTTCTTCACTTTCAAACATGCTTTCATGAATTCGATACTTCAAAAATTATCTATAGACAACATATAATAGATTATGTAACCCCAATACACATAAAACTAATTTCTCAACAAATCAACGATTGAACTTCAATTACAGAGAACTTAGAAAAAAAAACTAATAACTCGAAACTTTAAACTAGATTGCTTAGCTTTAATTAGCTAGATGATTAGAGAAGCTTGACTAATCTTCTTCCTCTTCTTTGATTCTCAGAATTTTCTTCTCAACTTATAGAGAATTCTCTCCATCTCACTATTCCTCTCTTCTGTGTTCTTAACCTTAGAAAATAAGTTACGTATATTTACTTAGCCCTCAGTTACACAAACCAATAGTCTCAGCAGTTAGAAAATACAAAGGGTCTCTAGGCCATGTTTGGCTAGAACCCTAAATCCCTTTTTAATTTATTTTAATATTCCTCTATTACATGGTACATTTGTCACACATAACAAAGCTAATCTTCATAACTTCATATTAAGTTACATTGGGTTTATTAATAAATTAATTTATCAAATCACTCCATATCAGCATAATAAATTTATTTAATAAATCATTCATCCTCTAATTTAATTATTTAATTAAATTAGAGCATTGTCATTCCATTAGCGTAATAAAATATGCAGCGATTATAAAATTGTTTATCATCAATTTACTTAATATCATCATACATGAATAAATTATTCCATAATAATTTCCATCAAATATTTACTTTATTTAATAAATATCTCAACTAAAATATTTATTTTACTCGATAATTATCTTAACTATTTACAAAATTCACAATCAAATTACATTAACACATTACATTTATATGTAACACATTACCTCTCATTTTATTAAAACAAATATATTTACATTAATTCACTATTTTAATTAAGTGAATTACTCTCAATATTTATGAAAATTAATTCATAACAATTTCATTGCTAATAAGGCATAATAATCAAATTATATTATTTCATAACATAGTTTTCAACTTAATTAAATTAACTAATAACATTCAGTCAATTTTGTCTTCGTAACAATTTCATTTAATCTCTTCAATTGTTAAATTAACTATTAAACCTTACTTTCCCAATATATGAATATATATTTCTCTTCATACTAGATCACATATCTCAAAATATATAGCACATATATATACATACTCAAACTTAAAACATCTCATAATAAGAATTTTAATTATTAAATTCTTATTTTAATAACTTATAAAAATTCGGGTTGTCACATCTTTCCCCCCTTATAAGGATTCCGTCCTTGGAATCAACAAAACCTCCCTTACTCGGTTTTCACCAAATCTCTTTTCAAAATTTATCGTTGAATATCTTCCACACAATACCTTAATATATGTTTTATTTATTACCACTACAACCATTCTTCATAATAAATTCTTGTAAGTTTTATTTCATAACCTTTACTTAGACTCAATTATATTTGAGTATTACATATTCTTTGACCCGTTCGTTCTCTTTCTCTAAGAATCATTATCATATACTATGTTCTCAAACTCTCGGGACATTACATTCACCTCTTCTTCTAAGAATTTCGTCCTTGAAATTTGGACTTAGTAATATTCGTTCATTCCATTTATCAAAATAAATTTTATGTTAATATCTATTTATTCATTAGGTTCTATAACTAAATTCTTTCTCTAAGAATCTTTCTAAGATCATCATATTCCTCACCTCTTCCTCTTCTAAGAGTTTCACGTTTCTCTTTTGTCTGGAATTTCATTTCTTTCTTGAAATTATTATGTTTTGCTTAATTTTCTCATCCTTTCCACTTTCACCTTTCAGAATAATACGAATCCTCCACAATTGCTCAATAATTGGGAAGCAATATAAATAACAGGAATTTAAAAGATTCCAAATCATGTTGAGGGGTCATAAGACCTTGAACTACGTCCCTAGGTTATCAAATATCTCGACTTGAACCTTTAACAGTCATAAGACTATACAGACCTTGAACTCTTCTCTAGGTTTAATAGTGCATCACCACTGTAAACCATCTTTAACAGAATGTTTAGCAATCACACATACTGAAAACACTCTCTGCAATTACTCTAGGTGATCAGACTATCGTACCCCTACGTCGTGCACAACGTATTACATCTTAACATCGTAACGACTATATGCTTTACTTTCAAAAACATTGTCTCCGATAACATGTCACCTTTTACAGGGTTGTTCACCTCAGCTTCTTAACATTTGAATCCACACCAAAATAATTTGGTTTGGTATAGTTTGACAAAAAATGCTTTAATGTCATGAACATCTTTTAATATTTGTCTAGCTGAATCAAATAGCATAGACTTTTATCAACAACTGAACATCAATCGAAATAGTATTATCCAATTCATATGGCATATATTTTTTTAGTTTAAAGAAAACCAAAAATCCTTTTATGATGATATGATACCGTACTATCTCGAAAGTACGTTGAGGATTCAGTCATTATATGACTTTCTCATGCTACATCATACCATAGTGGGCTGACGATCTTATGATCACATCCAACACCATGTTCAATTGCATTGATGACTTCCTCGTTTGTCAAATTAGCATCATATTTAGTGATGCCTTAATGACTTACGAAAAAAAATACATTTTGATATTTTTAAATCATTCTTGTCTAGCCGAAACAATTAGCATAGACATATGAATAATGATATTATTTTTAAAACTCATTGGTTCCATCGTTTGATCCAATATTTTTCAAGAAAAATTGAAATGCAACCATCAGCACGAAGTCAATAAATTTTGAAAATCTAGCAAAGCTAGAAGATTTGGAATATCTAATTTTCTCCATCAATTTCAATCTTTATACTAAATATTCTTGTATTTCAACTTACAATCCTCCTATATCCCCAGTATAGTTCATCAAACTTATAGTACCTTGGAAGTTCAGGAACTTGGCACAATAATATGAGTTTAAGAACTTATCCTAGTCAGACCATAGGCGTCCATTTGCTGAGGGGTTCAAAACATACAATATTATTATGAGTCACGAACTTACCATATGTATTAGTTTTAAGAACCGCACCTACTCCTAATAATATCTGACTAATCTTAATAGTTTCTAACTATCAAATATACATATGAGAAAAAAATCACCTTTTCACCACATATACATTGATAGTGTGACACCGATATTTCAATGATTATCAATGTGATAAACTAAGTACATGCACAAAATCTCTGCCAATACAAAGGTTTGTACAACTTAGTCACCATATGAGTCCTCAATTGAAATCCTACCTAACATTACCTTACTCTTAACTTATTCTTAACTTGCTCTTAACTTGCTCAATACGAATTCCTTGTATCACATTATGTATTACTCCTCATGAGTTATCTCTTACTATATTATAGTAAATTATCTTCATAGCATCAAGCTATAATTATTCAAACATTACAAACCTTCTTTCTTTTATAACTTAAACAGATCACGTTGTGATCTTATTCTATAATCATCTCCCTTAAAATTCTTTTCTTAACTCGTGATCATTTTGTTTTACGATCCTCTTTTTTTTTCTTTTTAATCATTTATGATTTCATTTATGCTTTTAATCTTACAGACTTTGTCTATTCATCATTATTCGTTATCTTGGCCATTGGAGTTAGGTAACTCTCATTCCTTATCTTTATATCTCTTCAAGATTCTTCTTTGAATTTTCTTGTTTATATAACAATCCTTCCTTTACAAAATTCTAACTTCATTTACATTGCTAAACAATTCATTTGAGTTCCACATTTTTATCGCACGTATCCATTTTCTATACTCGGTATACATCAAGTCTCTAATATTTTCAGTATGGTACGCTGAGTGGTTTCCCACAAACAACCAACAAACTAGGTTCCGAGTTGCTAGTTCGTATATACCTCCGCTCTATAAAGAATCGTTTAGTCCAGATACCATACATTAACTATTAAAGAGTACAAAATAGTTTTATCCAATTCATATGGCATATCTTTTTTTATTTTAAAGAAAACAAAAAATCCTTTTATGATGATATGATATCGTACTATCTCGATGGTACGTTGAGGATTCAGTAATTATATTACTTTGTCATGCTACATCATACCATAGTGGGCTGATGATCTTATGATCACATCCAACATCAGGTTCAATTGTGACAACCCGAGAATTTAGAAAAATTTTAAAATCATAATTGATTGATTTAAGGTTCAATATTAGAACCTAGACAGAAAATAAGTGTATGAAATTGACAGTTCTATAAAGAAATTTTAAGGATTTCAAAATTTTTGGACAAGACTTGAATAATTTGGTAGTGTAAATGATAATCTGGTAATGAGGTATAAGATTTTGGTGGATTTAAAATTTTTGTGAAGAATTATCAGGATTAAGTACTTAAGTGCATACGAATCGGTATATATTGATTATAAGTGTATAAGAAGCTATGTATGTGATTATATGTGAATAGTAAATCTTTATGTGTACAGCTGTGATATAATGATCAAGGATTGATTGGATAAGTTGTAACTTTAGCATACCCTAAATTTATGTTAAACATATGTTTATTAAGTTAGAAAACTCTAATGAACTATTAGAAACCCTAACGATACGTTCGGAAACCCTAATTTTAGTTCCGGGAATTCAAAACCCTAATTCGGATATTCAAAACCCTAATTTGGGAATTCAAAAGCTAAGTATAAATGGCTAAGTGTTAAATGTTATGGGATAAAAGGGAAATGTCCAAAATGCCCCTTCAAATTATAGGGGAAAAGACCAAAATATCCTTAGTGGGTGCAAAATGACCAAAATACACCTTTACTTACTTTTTAAGTAAAAGATTTTAGCAAATCTTGGTGACTCATCCATTTGATATTTCCATGTGCCTTAAAATCTTTCCAAGATCAGATTTGTGCCACCTTGCAAGTCTTGGTACATTGAATCAAAGTTTATAAACTTAAAAGTTAAGAAACTAACTTACTTTAGCTTTCTCTCAAGCCAAACCTTTTCTCTCTCTTCGAACATCGAAATTTTGAGAGGAAGGGAAACAAAAGTTAAGCTATGTTAGCCTCTTAGCAAGCCAATAACAGATTCATGGATCAGAAATCAAAGGATCAAAGTTTTTTAAGGTATAAAAACCTTAACTTGAAAATCTATGTATTTGATGTTAGATGTTGTTAGTTGTTGTTTAAAGTTGTGTTAAGGGATGTTATTTAGTGATCCAAGATGTAACATCAAGGATCCATAACATCTAGAAGGCAAAAAATCAAGTTTTAGAACTGACTTAGAACCCTAATTTTAAGGCCTGACAGCCTAATGTCAGGGCCTCCAAATTTGTCTATGTTAGATGTTTAAGGTGTTTTGTGTTATAGATCTGGAAACAGGTTCAGATCTTGTGTAGATTAAAAGTTATGAGTGGTCAAAGTCAGTTGACCGACCACGAAAACTAAAAATCTAGGCAGCCCAGAAATCCCCAGGTAGCTCTGACAAGTTTTTTCGGCCTTTGAACTTGCAACTGTTAACGTTAATGGCCATGTTTGTGCATAGATCTTGTAGTCTGACATCAGTACTACACATTCCAGCCCTTAGAACAACCAGATCCATAACAGGATCAAAGACAATCACGGTCAAATTGGCGTTAACCAACTGCTAGGACAAAATCTGAAAAACCCAGATTTCTCAACAACACGTTTCTGACAAGGTTTTGACTGGCCTTGATCTCTCAGCTGTGATGTTGTTAGGTTGATGTAATGTAATAGAATTGTACCTTGTTATGTATACTTCATGTGTGAACTTTTAGATCACAGAAATAATGAACAGAATCAAAGTTACAAAGCTTCAAAAGTGACACCTTGAGCTGTTCTTCATTTCTAGGTAACCCAAAAAATGAAGAACAGTCTCTGACAAGACTTTGATGCACTATATCTTCTTAATTTGATGCAGGATGGCCATGAATTTTGTTTATGGTTGTAGTATTACATTAGTACTACAACTCTAACACCATTACAAGTCCAGAAAGCAATTGGAACATAGGATTAGAACTGGTCAAACTAGGTACCTTAGCCTCTAACATAGTTTCTGGGTTTTGGCCAAGAACACCTATAGCGACAGAACTGTCGCTATAGGGCCCTTTAGTGACACTTAATTTCAGAAAAAAAATTATTTTGTTAAATAAATAGAAAAAAAAATAGTTTTTGATTATTACAAATACATAATAAATTCCTAAAAATTATTTTAAAGCCTAAAAATTAGTTTTTAATTATTTTGAGTATATTACATAAATATTTAATATTTTTGGAATATAAAAGATTTTTAATTTATTTAATAATAATATTAAATAAATTATTCAAAAATGATTTTAATACTTGAAAAATCATGAAAAATTATATTATGGTGTTAGAAAGTATTTTAAGTTCTTTTTAATAACTTTTGATATTTTTGTGATGAATTTCGTTAATAAGTTAATATTAATGGTAATTGATTTATTTAATGAATATATTAAATAAATTATGGAAAAATAGAATTAATGTTTTAAAAATCATATAAAAATGATTTAAGTGTTATAAAATATTTGAAGTTATAAAATATAACTTCTAATATTTTGTCATGAAAATATTAATATTTTAATATTAATAGCAATTATCGAGATAATGAATTTAATTGTTTAAAAATTATATAAATATAATTTTAAGGTATTAAAAATACTTTGATATATTATAATATTATGTTATGAGTTTCATTAATATTTAATACTAAATAAATATTAATGATAAGAGAATAATGTGGTATTTATATTATATAAATACAATATAAGTGATTGAAAAATTATGATAATTGGTAATAATTATTTTAAAAAAATTAATACTAGCTTATGAAAAATATTTTGACTGATAATAAAATTATCTAAGATAATTGTTAAGTGGTTAGGCAGAGTTTAATTAAACTTATACTCGAGAATTGTCCGACTAGACCGTTGGGATGTTCGAATTGAGTCGGGTTCAACACAGACTGAAATAGTTTGACTTGATATCGAGTCTTAGGTAGTTTGTGGATTGATAGGGTTATGTGTTATGTGTTTAGGTTATTCTATGATTATATATAATAGTATTATACTTTAATGATATTATTCTAATTTGTATGTCGATATTATTTATATATAAGGTCTTCAGTCAAAGCTTAATAAATTGCGTAACAGTAATCGACCGAACAAGCAAGTTTCTTATACTTATTTATTGTGCAAGTTTTTCTTAACTCGACCTCGAGTTGTATTATTCAATTATACTTGTGGTTAATCATTTCTGATTGCCATGTCTAAGAATTATTAAATTGCACTCTGTGCATATTGCATGTATTCATCATGTATGAAAGGCTGATGACCTTCATTACCATTCGGTCTAGATATAATTGTTCATGTTCAATGCTCATTCAGTTATAAAATTTTGTTCATGCTAATTCACAACTATATTGTTGAATTATAGCCAGTTTATTATTCAAATTCTTTCAGTTATGATATAACCTTAAATAAACTTATACTTGCTGGGCAAACTTATGCTCACCCTTGATATATCATGATAAACATTGCAGATTAAAGCAAATACGTTGGATACAGGAAAGGACAAAGCCAAGTTCAGCTTGGGACTGTGTGTGCAGCTAGATTTTGTAACAAAAATGTATTATAATAACAATGTTTATTAGATAGGATATTTAATCAGGTTTTATGTGAAGGTTCTCGACTTTGGAGATAGTTTTTAATGTTTAATGTATAAGCAATTTATGTTTATATCTTCTGCAATAGATATAGAATTGATACACCAGATCCGTGGTGATTTGGGTCCCGGATTTGGGGCTATCACAGTTGGTATCAAAGCTACTGTGACGCCCCCAAAATAGGTATACATCACCCATTCTGAGTCGCCAAACACATGGTACAGAAACACCTACAACTTTATTAATACAATTGTCGTACAAAATACGACAACACTTAAACTATGAGTTTAAATACAAATGATGTCTTCTAGACAATATCCACACCCAAATAAGTCCTCATTACAATTATTGATACATTATTTTACAAAAATGGTTAGGACTACTAAAACAACTTCTAGAACCATCATTCCATACCCCGACTAGTACTCGCTACATTCTCGCCTCTTGAGAAGAAAAATGGAACAAAAAGGAAAAGGGTGAGCTCAACTAGCCCAGTAAAGAATATTATGACTAAGATAATATAGAATAAATTATCGTTAGTCTTCAACAGGGAAAAATCTAATAGAATACAATAGACAACAAGTTTTAAATCAATATTCGTAGCGGAAATAATAATTCATAGAAGAGTTACGTAGAGAATGAAATCTTCTATTATCTATGAATTTAAAAGTCCATCATCAATATTTTATCCTTGTAACATCAATCAATATACATTTTGAATCAAATATTCAACTTTGCACTACAGGCCAAAGATATTCATCAGTTGGTCATGTTCATCTCAACACATGTACATGTTTGCACTACGGGCCAAAGATATTCATCAGAAAATCATTCATCTTTGCATTACAGGCCAAAGATATTCAGTAATATAATCATTTAGGACTGAGGATGATGAAAAATATTTTAAAAAAAATGAATCTAGTGAAACAAAAGAATAAATATTAAGGATTCGTACTTTAAATAGTCCATGTTCAAAATTACTTCATAAATAACTATAGTGAAGTAAAATTCAAGAATGATCAAAACATGGATACAATCAAAGCTAGTATCCATAATAGATATTTTGGACAAAAAAAATAAAAATTTAATTTTTTTATGAATAGTGTTGTATACGTGAATAGTGTCGTATACGTGAATAGTAACCCCAACACTAAAAGACAAGAATTTCACAAGAAAAATCTTACCAATATTTTGGCATAATGATATTAGAAGAAATAATATCATTTAAAAAAAATAACATCCCTTACCTCTCAAAGACAAGATTTACGATTAGAATACTAGATATATTCTTTGAAAGAACTTGCAAGTGGATAGCAACACTCAAAGTATCAAAATGCTCACAAGAATACGCTCGATAATATAAAGAGAAAAAGAGAGAGAAAACTTATTTCTGGTGTGATTTTTAACTCTAACCTAAGCACCCTATTTATAGAAAATTGCTTAGAACACCAAAGTAGAAAATTTAATAAAGTAATATTATTTATTAAATTTTCAAACCCACCACAAAAGAATCTGATTTAAACATGTTTACAACACTTGTGGGGCCCACCAAAAAAATTATTCTTTTAAAAAAATTTTAAAACTTCAAAAATCAATTATTCCGAAACTTCAGAACTTCAATAATTCATAATAAATAGCCCTTTTATCAGAAAAATTCAAATCTTATGTCCATTCCATAGGAAATTCAATTCTCTAAAACTTTGTAGTTTTAAGTTTTTCCAAATTCCAAATAGAGATTGACCGAAATCCACATACGGACGATTTTACAGGCTATAATCAAATTTCAGTCAAGAAATGGGGCCCACCGATATGTTTAACATGTTTTTAAAATTTATTGCAACAAAAATATTCTTCTGCCTCATTTATTCATATATCACACATTCATTGTAAAAATATCATCATTATTATATTATTAAAATATAATAATATATTTAAATGAATTATTTTATCGTAAAAGATAAAATATCAATTTTTCAACAATTGTCACTTTAAAATTTTCTCCATCTATATCCATATAAAATGAATATTTTCCTTATCATATAAATCAATAATTAATTATTCACAAATAATATTACTTTAATCAAAATATCGACAACCAAAGTAGCTCCTGTGAAAGAGGGGCTTTCCAATAAGGATTTCTCCTTACTGGTGCGTAATTAGGTGACAAAACCTCTCCTTAGACAGAACTTTCTAGACATTTCCAATAATGTTATCTAATAATATTACTCAAATAATATGAATTATTGATCCGATAATGGAAAATATTGTGTAGTGACAATTATTGAATCAATAAAATAAAATATTGAACAGTAATTACTGTAACAATTATTGAGTAGTTCCTTCTTACGTAAGAATCAATAATTGGTGCAATATCGTGTGCTACTGTGTGTTAACCACCGGGTATTCCAACAGTATTAACGGTAAAAACTACGCCGTTATTTATAAACAACTTATACTTGTAGTTTTCTTAATCCAATTGGTTTCCGTTATGGGGCCCACACAAGGCTGCGCCATCGTACGAATATTCTCCATCAGTAAGAATATTCCACGACCAAACGAATATTCCCCGACAAAAGTTAATATTTTATAACTATTTGCTTATTTAAAATATTTGCGCATTTTATCCATAACTAACCACATTAATCAAATCAACCCTTACTATTTTAAAATAATAAATAGAGAAAAGTCAATTTCATTTATAATAAGTTGGGGTCTTACAACCTCCCCTCCTTATGAAATTTCGTCCTCGAAATTGACGTACGTACATGGTGTTTTGAGAAGGTGAGGATACCTCGCTTTTATTTCTGTTTCCAACTCCCAGGTAATTTCCTCAATAGCATGGTTCCTCCACAAAACTTTGACTTGTGGTATGACCTTTGTGCGTAGGACATGCTCCTTCCTATCCAAGATTTTGATAGGTACCTCTTCATACGTTAAGTCTTCAGTTATCTCGTCCGGTTCTAACTCAATAACGTGGTTCGGGTCTTTCACATATTTACGAAACACCGATATGTGAAAAACGTTACGAACACGAGACATGCTTGGAGGTAACGCGAGTCTACAGGCCACATTTCCTACTCGGTAATGAATCTGAAATGAACCAATAAATCGTGGATTGAGCTTTCCTCTTTTCCCAAATCTTGTAACTCCATTCCATGGAGTAACACGCAACAATACATGATCCCCAATACTAACCTTTCGATGAAGATCTGCGTAACTCTTTTGTCGATCCTGTGTCGTTTTTATACGTTATCGAATCATTTGGATCTTTTATGTAGTAATATGTACCAACTCTGGTCCCAACAATATTGCTTCACCCACCTCATCCCAACATACTGGAAAGCGACACTTACGTCCATATAATGCTTCGAATGGAGCCACACCTATACTTGCCTGATAACTGTTGTTGTAGGAGAATTCCACCAATGGTAAATACTTATCCCAACTCCCTTTGAAGTCTAGGACACAGAGTCTTAATAGATCTTTGAGAGTTTGAATAGTCCTCTCTGATTGGCAGTCCGTTTGACGATGGTATGTCGAACTAAATCATAAATCCGTGCCCATAGCTTTTTGCAAGCTAACCCAAAATCTTGAAGTAAATCTTGGGTCACGATCTAAAACTATGGATACTAGCATGCCATGAAATCTCACAATCTCATTTACATACATACGAGCAAGACGTTCAAGGGAATATGTCTCCCGTATCGGCAAGAAATGAGCAGACTTGGTTAATCTATCAACAACAACCCAAATAACATTTATGCCTTGAGAAACAGTGGGAAGACCCGTAACGAATTCCATGGTAATGTGTTCCCACATCAATTTCGGGATCTCAAGTGGTTGTAATGGACCCTTTGGCACTTGATGCTCCGCCTTTACACGCTGACAAGTTAAACACCTTGAGATAAACTTCGCAATCTCTCTCTTCATATTGTTCCACCAAAATGTATGTTGAAGATCACGATACATTTTGGTACTTCCAGGATGGATTGCAAATGATGTATTGTGTGCCTCCATCATGATCTTATATTTCAAATCAGAGTCGTTAGGAACACAATGTCTGGAGTGGACTCGAAGTATTCCTTCTTCACCGATTCTTGCTTCTAGAATAACACCTTCTTGTACTTTCTTCTTCATACGCATCAGCTCTGGGTCTATGGCTTGAGCAACTTTAACATTTTTGATTAAATTCGGTTCTACGCATATACTTGACATCATCGCATGGGTCCCCGGAGTCTAGAATTCTATCTTCATCTTTTGTAAATCACACAAAATGGGCCTTTGTGTTGACAACATCGCACTCGTTCCAGCATATGATCTTCTACTCAATGTGTCAGCTACCACGTTCGCTTTTCCAGGATGGTATTGAATGGTATGGTCGTAGTCTTTCAATAGCTCGAGCCAACGACATTGCCGCATGTTGAGTTCCTTTTGGGTGAAGAAATATTTGAGGCTTTTATGATCTGAATATATCTCCACTTTCTCCACATATAGATAGTGCCTCCAGATCTTTAGCGCGGAAACGACTGTTGGAAACTCTAGATCATGAGTAGGATAATTCCTCTCATATTCTTTAAGTTGTCGCGAGGCATAGGCTATGACTTTCCCATGTTACATGAGAACACACCCTAACCCTTTGCCTGAAGCATCGCTATAGATAACAAATCCATCCGAACTAGATGGTATTGTCAGAACAGGTGCCGAAATGAGTCTCCTCTTAAGCTCTTGGAAACTCTTCTCGCATTCCTCGGTCCATACGAATTTTATATCTTTCTAATTCAGCTGAGTTAATGGAGTAGCGATTCGAGAAAATCCTTCCACGAATCTCCGATAATAACCAAATTAAGCCCGTAAAGCTACGATTTCGGCCATCGACTTTGGTTGCTCTAACTTTGTATTGCTTCATCTTGGCACGTCAATAGATACTCCATGTTTTGACACCATGTGCCCAAGGAATGCTACTTCCTCAAGCCAGAACTCGCATTTCTTCAACTTGGCATATAACTTGTTTTCACGAAGCCTTTGGAGTACCAGCTTCAAATGGTGCTCATGATCTTCACGGCTTTTGGAATATATAAGGATGTCATCAATAAAGACAACAATGAATTGATCTAAATATTCCTTGTATACTCGGTTCATTATATCCATGAAAGTCGCATGAGCATTAGTCAATCCAAAAGACATGACTAGAAATTTATAATGCTCATACCGAGTTCTAAAGGCAGTCATTGGAATATCCTCAGTTCTAATCTTCAACTGATGATATCCAGAACGAAGATCGATCTTTGAAAAGAATTGTGCTCCTTATAACTGGTCAAACAGGTCATCAATGCGAGGTAGCGGATACCTATTCTTGATAGTGACATTGTGTCTGCGAATATATTCTGGCATAGAGGCTTGTCAGACAAAACAATTTCTTCTTCTATCTTCTCCAGCTCATCGCACCATGGTTTCGAAGGTGTACTTGCTTTTACATCACCGAGAATATTGTCGACGACATGACTACCAATCGGACAAGGTTTTGTAAATCTAACCGGACTCTTGAACTGTGGAGGAGAAGGCCCTTGAGGCATAAATAACATTGGCTCATCATCATTGGTTCTCACAATTAGTTCTTCACCGACCTTGTTGTCATTATCCCCACTTGTATCCTCTTTTTCATCTCGTGGCTCATCCAGTTGTAGATTTGGCTCGGGCTCACCATCGGGCTCATCATCAGTCTCGTTATCCATGTCATAGAGCCAAGTGTATTGAAGACGATTGTTCAACGCATGTGCTATCTGTCCCAATTGATTTTCCATATTCTTAATCGATGCATTCTGACTTTGTATACTTAGCTCCATTTGATTAAGTTTCTTTTCATGTTCCTCGTGTTTCTTTTCAGAAGCTTTAATAACTTTTTCCAAGGCTTCCTCCCAATTTGAATGTTCTTCCTGTTGTAGTGGAGGTGGACACGAGAAATCCGGTGGATATGTTGGACTTGGAGCATAAAATTGATCTTGATTGTTACTCCATGAAAAATCTGGGTGATACCCCCAAACTTGTTCACAATTATCATATGCATACTGATTGAGGTAGTTACCACCATAATTTCTCTACCAAGATTGATGGTGCATTGATTACTCTGGGTGATTGCCAAAGACAATAGTCACACATAATCGCCATTCTTCGACTCTTTGTTGGGATGCGATAACGTCCAACCTTCCTCGAAAGTTCTTTAATTTGTCCGACATTCATAAAAGTGTCATGAGTCCTGCTAATCTCCATTCCCTTGGTCGAAGAGTCACGTTCAGTATGGCCATTGATACGCAAAGTCATCCATGGTACCTAAAAAGAGAAATATAGGAAGAGAATTAAAAATAAAAATAAAAATGTTTAAATTAAGACTAATTTGATTGAAATTAATATTGGTAAATAATTATTAAATTAATTCCCCGGCAACGACGCCAAAAACTTATTGGTTGATTTCGCAATCAATTAATACGTGAAAGTATACACGGTCAACAAGTAATAAAGTGAAAGTAGAGTATCATTCCCATGAGGAATTATTTAATAAAAATCACCAAGTACTAATTCTTAACCAAACTAATTTTATTTAAACAATCTCAAATCGTGATTTTTCTAATTAATAAAACTAAATTAATCAATTAAAACTAGGTTACTTTATAAATAAATTCAAATAAATAAAGGCTAAGACTCCAATATCCCCAATTATGAACTATAAACCAATTATCCAATTATCCCAATTATTATGTCTACTGAATTATTAACAGGAATTATCAAGTGCCAAAAGCCCTCTCTCGAGCGATCAATTGCCTTCTATTTAACCCAGATTAATTTTGCTATATCTCTATGCAAAACAATTGAATTAAAATCGTTACAAACCCAATTCCTTATGTGTTACATGTGGCAAATAGATATTCTCATTCTATTCACAAACCTAATTATTCACTGTGCAAATAACTAAGTCACCTGATTTCATGCCCAGTTCTAACCCTAGAATTCCTTTCTCAATTCCTTCTAGAGTAACAAGGTAATTACTGATCAGATAATTAATCAATAAGCATAAGGCAAGATAAACAACTCACTTTGACATAAATAATTGGAATATAATGAATAACTAATTCATAACCATAAAAAGTTCAATTGAAATCTTAATAAAAGAGTTAGTTCATAATTAATGAATTAAAACCAAGAATCCATAATTGAATAGACATTAAAAGATAAAAGTAAGAGAAGAGAAGAGAATATAATCTATTGTCAGTAGCCTTGAGACTCCTCTTTCGCTCCTGCTTTGAATCTTCAATGGTCTCCAAGTTGCTTCAATCTCCAAAACTAATAAGAACTAGGGTTATGTTCTAATCTAAAGGAGTGTTTAATCTAGTCTAATCTATCTAATATCCTCCTATTTTATGTCTTACATCATGTATTTATAGATTACAGGTCTAATTTTGAGCTTAGGAACAAACCCAATCCAATTTAGAGTCTAAAAGGTGTCAAAATTCGCCCAAAACGCGTCCAGGCTCAACCAACCACTTCCCCCAGCGCCCCAGCGCTGGGCTTGATGCTCACACACTGCTCCTTAGCGCCCCGACGCTGTCCATAGGCCAAAAAATAGCGCCCCGGCGCTGTCCCCTTTTTCCAACATTTTCTACTCCAACGTCCTTTGGGAAAATAGCCATAACTTCTTTGTCTGAACTCTGATTTTGATGATTCAAGATGTTCCGAAAAGAGGAAAAGTAGATCTACAACTTTTATTCTTTGAGTTTTTCGAAATAAGGTCCAGAACTATAGTCAAATTGGCTCTAAAGTGACTACTGTGTAAATGGCAAGCCGAAAACGCGAATCTAGCCACCCCAAACGTCGATCCATGTAACTTTTGTCCCAATTCCTACAAAACAATATAAAACATGCATGAATAGACACAAACACATAAAAACATCCTAAAAGACTTGAGAACAATAATAATTAAGCCCAAATGTATCCAATTCATGTGTATAAAACTCACTCATCAATATTCATCAGAAAATCATTCATCTTTGCACTACAGGCCAAAGATATTAAGTAATATAATCATTTAGGACTGAGGATGATGAAAAATATTTTAAAGAAAACGAATCTAGTGAAACAAAAAAATAAATATTAATGATTCGTACTTTAAATAGTCCATGTTCAAAATTACTTCATAAATAACTATAGTGAAGTAAAATTCAAGAATGATCAAAACATGGATACAATCAAAGCTAGTATCCATAATAGATATTTTGGAAATAAAATTAAAATTTATCTTTTCAGTGAATAATGTCGTATTCGTGAATAGTGTCGTTTACGTGAATAGTGTCATATACGTGAATAGTAACCCCAACACTAAAAGACAAGAATTTCACAAGAAAAATCTTACCAATATCCCGGCATAATGATATTAGAAGAAATAATATCATTTAAAAATAATAACATCCCTTACCTCGGAAAAGACAAGATTTCGAATGGAATATCGGATATAGTCTGTGAAGGAACTTGCAATCAGATAAAGCAACACTCAAAGTATCAAAATGCTCACAAGAATACGCTCGATAATATAAAGAGAGAAAGAGAGAAAACTTATTTCTGGTGTGATTTTCAATTCTAACCTAAGCACCTTATTTATAGAAAATTACTTAGAACACCAAATTAGAAAATTTAATAAAATAATATTATTTATTAAATTTTCAAGCCCACCACAAAAGAATCTGATTTAAACATGTTTACAACACTTATGGGGCCCACCAAAAATGTTTTTCTTTTAAAACAAATTTAAAACTTCAAAAATCAATTATTCCGGAACTTCGGAACTTCAATAATTCATAATAAATAGCCTATTATCAGAAAAATTCAAATCTTATGTCCATTCCATAGGAAATTCAATTCTATACAGCTTTTTAGTTTTAAATTTTTCCAAATTCCAAACAAAGATTGACCGAAATCCACATACGGACAATTTTACAGGCTATAATCAAATTTCAGTCAAGAAATGGGGCCCACCGACATGTTTAACATGTTTTTAACATTTATTGCAACAAAAATATTCTTCCTCCTCATTTATTCATATATCACACATTCATTGTAAAAATATCACCATTATTATATTATTAAAATATATTAATATATTTAAATGAATTATTTTATCGGAAAAGATAAAATATCAATTTTTTATCAATTGTCACTTTAAAATTTTCTCCATCTATATCCACATAAAATGACTATTTTCCTTATCATATAAATCAATAATTAATTATTCACAAATAATATTACGGAATCAAAATATCGAATAAACCGGTGCCGCTCCTCAGAAAGAGAGGGCTTTCCAATAAGGATTTCTCCTTACTGGCACGCAATTAGGTGACCAAATCATTCCTTAAACAGAACTTTCTAGACATTGCCAATAATGTTATCTAATAATATTATTCAAATAATATGAATTATTGATCCGATAATGGACAATACTGTGTAGTGACAATTATTGAAATAATAATAATATAAAATATCAACAAAGCAATTATTGAATTAATAAAATAAAATATTGAACAGTAATTACTGTAACAATTATTGAGTAGTGCCTTCTTATGTAAGAATCAATAATTGGTGCAATACCGTGTGCTATTGTGTATTAACCACCGGGTATTCCAACAGTATTAACGGTAACAACTACGACGTTATTTATAAACAACTTATACTTGTTATTTTCTTCATCCAATCGCTTTCCGTTATGGGGCCCACACAAGGCTGCGCCATCGTACGAATATTCCCCGTCAGTAAGAATATTCCACGACCAAACGAATATTCCCCGACAACAATGAATATTTTATAACCATTTGCTTATTTGAAATATTTGCGCATTTTACCCATAACTAACCACATTAATCAAATCAACCCTTACTATTTCAAAATAATAAATAGAGGAAATTCAATTTCATTTATAATAAGTTGGGGTTTTACAGCTGTTGGTTATGAACCTTAGGTAGGAATACTTGAAACCAATAACCGCAGTGAATAGGATAAGATCTAACTCACATAGAGTTAGTTGGTCGGTATGATTCAAAGACGAATCTCGACAAGATATAAAGATACAGAGTTCCCTAACTCTGATAATAAAGGTGAACAATAGTGATGAGTAGATCGAGTCTAAAAGACTAAAAGTACATGGATAAGAGATCGTAAAACAAAACAATCATAGTATAGAAAAGAATCATAATATATACGATGAGATCACCCCGTGATCTGATAAGGTTATAGTATGGGATAAGAATCAATCTAATGACTGAAAAGTTTACAACAAAGATTGCTGTGTGTCAGTTCTACTATGAATTGGTACAGATTCAGGAAAGGATTATGAATACGGATTAAATGAAATTCGTATTAAGAAGGGAATTAGGATTAAGTAGGGATTATGAAATGTTTGTGTCACGCTATTTGTTATATGCATGTTAAGGGGTGATTCCTTTCTCATGTGTATAACAGGTTATAGGTAGAGGATATAAGGTTAAGTACGAGTTCTTAAAACTCATACTTATGTTACGTTCGTGACTCATGGTTATGTGAAATGTTTATAAACCCCTCAGCAAATGGACGCCAAAGGTCTGACTAAGACAAGTTCTTAAACTCATATGATTGTGGAAAGTTCATGAACTCATAAGTGTGGTTTGACGAATTGGGTATAGTTTTATATGAATGAAGAATTGAGGATAATAGGAATAGATAGATTATTTAAGCAAATGATTATTAGTGGAGACATAGGTTTTCCAAAACTCCTAGCTATGCTAGACTTCAAAATTTTGACATCATGCTAAATACGCATTATGTGCTTTCGAATATATATATATAAATATATTAGTAATGATTTTTGAACGGCTTAAAGTATAGTCTATGCTACTTGTTTCGGCTAGACGAGAATGATTTGAAATATCAAAATATATTTTTTATTTAACACTTATGTACCATGAAACCTGGTGCAGTGATGATAAAAAGTTGATAGAGTTATAATTACAGGAATACTTAGTGTGAATTCGATGTAAAAATCATTGTTCCACTATTGTATGATGTGTTATGACAAACTCATACAATGACGGCATCCTCAAACGGATTGTTAATATAGTACAGCATCATGACGTCATTCTCAAAAATATTTTCAAAAATTTAATTTGCCAACGGCGTTTGGCTATACACATTCGTAAATCGATTGAAATTGATTATTGATATAAGTCTACGCTATTCGATTCAGCTAGACTAATGTTTATGAAAACTCTAAGTGTTCATTGAAAAAAAAATACCTGAACCAAATTGTTTTGGTGCGGAATCCAATAAGACTGAGGTAAAATTTTTGTGCCTAGGGCAAAGTTGATTTAGAAATGATTAAACCAAGATTCTTGGGCCAAGATCGGGCATACCCGCTAATCACCCTCTGTGTCTTTAGGTTAAGATGATTTGCAGATGAATTTCCATAAAACCTTTGCAAAAATTTAAAATCATAGTTTATATGACTCCTTAGCACAATTTGAAATTTATTACTCTTGTGAGTGGTGTATTGGGTAGCATGTGATGATGTGTATGAATGGTGTAAGAAGTATGGTGTAAGGTATAAGGTGAATTTCAGGGATGAAATTCTTAGAAGAAGGGGTGAATGTGACAACCCAAAAATATAGAAAATTTTTAAAATCATAATTGATTGATTTAAGGTTAAATATTAGAACCTAGACAGAAAATAAGTGTATGGAATTGACGGTTATGTAAAGAAATTGTAAGGATTACAAAAATTTTGGACAATACTTGAATAATTTGGTAAACTGTAATGATAGTCTGGTAATGAGGTTTAAGATTTTGGTGGATTTCAAATTCTTGTGAAGAATTATCAGGATTAAGTATCTAAGTGCATACGAATCGGTATATATTGATTATAAGTGTATAAGAATCTATGTATGCGATTATATGTGAACAATAAATCTTTATGTGTACAGTTATGATATAAAGATCAAGGATTGATTGGATAAGTTATAACTTTAGCAAATCCTAAAGTTATGTTAAACATATATTTATTAAGTTAGAAAACTCTAACAAACTGTTAGAAACTCTAACAATACGCTCGGAAACCCTAATTTTAGTACCGAGAATTCAAAACCCTAATTCGGATATTCAAAACCCTAATTTGGGAATCCAAAAGCTAAGTATAAATAGCTAAGTGTTAAATTTTATGGGATAAAAAGGAAATGTCCCAAATGCCCTTCAAATTACAGGGGAAAAGAACCAAATACCCTTAGTGGGTGTGAAATGATCAAAATACCCTTTTACTTACTTTTTAAGTAAAAGATTTTAGCAAATCTTGGTGACTCATCCATTTGATATTTCCATGTGCCTTAAAATCTTTCCAAGATCAGATTTGTGCCACCTTGCAAGTCTTGGTACATTGAATCAAAGTTTATAAACTTAGAAGTTAAGAAACTAAATTACTTTAGCTTTCTCTCAAGCCAAACCTTTTCTCTCTCTGCAAACTTCAAAATTTTGAGACGAAGGGAAACAAAAGTTAAGCTATGTTAGCCTCTTAGCAAGCCAATAACAAATTAATGGATCAGAAATCAAAGGATCAAAGCTTTTTAAGGTATAAAAACCCTAACTTGAAAATATATGTATTTGATGTTAGATGTTGTTAGTTGTTGTTTAAAGTTGTGTTAAGGGATGTTATTTAGTGATCCAAGATGTAACATCAAGGATCCGTAACATCTAGAAGCCAAAAAATCAATTTTTAGAACTGACTTAGAACCCTAATTTTAAGACCTGACAGCCTAATGTCAGGGCCTCCAGATTTGTCTATGTTAGATGTTTAAGGTGTTTTATGTAATAGATATGTAGTATGTCATGTGGACTATGCTCTGGAACTGGAAACAGGTTTAGAACTTGTGTAGATTACAAGTTTTGAGTTGTCAAAGTCAGTTCACCAACCAAGAAAACTGAAAATCTGGGCACCCCAGAAATCCCCAGGTAGCTCTGACAAATTTTTTCGGCCTTTGATCTTGTAACTGTTAAGGTTAATGGCCATGTTTGTGCATAGATCTTGTAGTCTGACATCAGTACTACACATTCCAGCCCTTAGAACAACCAGATCCATAACAGGATCAAAGATAATCACGGTCAAACCGGCGTTGACCAACTGTTAGGAAGAAAATTCTCCAACACACTTTTCTGACAAGCTTTTGACCGGCCTTGATCTCTAAGCTGTGATGTTGTTAGGTTGATGTAATGTAATAGAATTGTACCTTATCATGTATACTTCATGTGTGAACTTTTAGATCACAGAAATAATGAACAGAATCAAAGTTACAAAGCTTCAAAAGGTACACCTTGAGCTGTTCTTCATTTCTAGGTAACCCAGAAAATGAAGAACAGTCTCTGACAAGACTTTGATGTAATATATCTTCTTGATTTGATGCAGGATGGCCATGAATTTGGTTTATGGTTGTAGTATTACATTAGTACTACAACTCTAACACCATTACAAGTCCAAAAATCAACTGGAACATAGGATTAGAACTGGTCAAACTAGGTACCTTAGCCTTTGACATAATTTCTGGGTTTTGGCCAAGAACACTTATAGCGACGGTGCTGTCGCTATAGGGCCCTTTAGTGACACTTAATTTTTGAAAATGAATTATTTTATTAAATAAATAGAAAAAAATAGTTTTCAATTATTAAAAATACGTAATAAATTACTAAAAATTATTTTAAAGCCTAAAAATTAGTTTTTAATTATTTTGAGTATATTTCATAAATATTTAATATTTTTAGAATATAAAAGTTATTTAATTTATTTAATTATAATATTAAATAAATTATTCAAAAATGATTTTAATACTTGAAAAATCATGAAAAATTATATTATGGTGTTAGAAAATATTTTAAGTTATTTTTAATAAATTTTGATATTTGGTGATAAATTTCATTAATAAGTTAATATTAATGGTAATGGATTTATTTAATGAATATATTAAATAAATTATTGAAAAATAGAATTAATGTTTTAAAAACCATATAAAAATGATTTAAGTGTTATAAAAATATTTTAAGTTATAAAATATAACTTTTGATATTTTGTCATGAAAATATTAATATTTTAATATTAATAGCAATTATCGAATAATGAATTTAATTGTTTAAAAATCATATAATATGATTTTAAGGTATTAAAATACTTTGATACATTATAAATATAATATAATATTATGTTATGAGTTTCATTAGTATTTAATATTAAATAAATATTAATGATAAGAGAATAATGTGGTATTTATATTATATAAATACGATATAAGTGATTAAAAAATTATGATAAATGGTAATAATTATTTAAAAAAATTTTATTACAAGCTTATGAAAAATATTTGGATTGATAATAAAATTATCTAAGATAATTGTTAAGTGTTTAGGCAGAGTTTAATTAAACTTAGACTCGAGAATTGTTAGACTAGACCGTCGGGATGTTAAAATTGAGTCGGGTTCAACTCAGACTGAAATAGTTTAACTTGATACCGAGTCTTAGGTAGTTTGTGGATTGATAGGGTTATGTGTTATGTGTTTAGGTTATTCTATGATTATATATAATAGTATTATACTGTAATGATATTATTCTAATTTGTATATCGATATTATTTATATATTAGGTCTTCAGTCAAAGCATAATAAATTGTGTAACAGTAATCGACCGAACATGCAAGTTTCTTATACTTATTTATTGTGCAAGTTTTTCTTAACTCAACCTCGAGTTGTATTATTCAATTATACTTGTGGTTAATCATTTCTGATTGTCATGTCTAAGATTTACTAAATCGTACTATGTGCATATTGCATGTCTTCATCAGATATGAAAGGTTGATGACCTTCATTACCATTCGGTCCAGATATATTTGTTCATGTTCAATGCTCGTTCAGTTATAAAAAAAATTTCATGCTAATTCACAACTATATTGTTGAATTATAGCCAGCTTATTATTCAAATTATTTCATTCATTATATATCCTTAAATAAACTTATACTTGCTGGGCAAACTTATGCTCACCCTTGCTATATCATGATAAACATTGCAGATTAAGATAAATACATTGGATACAGGAAAGGACAAAGCCAAGTTCAGCTTGGGACTATGTGTGCAGCTAGATTTGTAACAAAAATGTATTATAATAACAATGTTTGTTAGATAGGATATTGATTCAGGTTTTATGTTAAGGTTCTCGTCCTTGGGGATAGTGTGTAATGTTTAATGTGTAAAAAATTTATGTTTATATTTTCCGCAATAGTTATAGAATTGATACACTAGATCCGTGGTGATTTGGGACCCAGATTTGGGGCTATCACATCCATTGCATTGATGACTTCCTCGTTTGTCAAATCAGTATTATATTTAGTGATGCCTTAATAACTTACGAAAATATATATATATATATTTTTAAATTTTTAAATCATTCTTGTCTAGCCAAAAAAATTAGTATAGGCATATGAATAATGATATTATTTTTAAAACTCATTGGTTCCATTGTTTGATCCAATGTTTTTCAAGAAAACCTGAAATGCAACTATCAGCACGAAGTCAATAAATTTTGAAAATGTAGCAAAGCTAGAAGATTTGGAATATCTAATTTTCTCCATCAATTTTAATCTTTATAATAAATATTCTTGTATTTCAACTTATAATCCTCCTATATCCCCAGTATAGTTCATCAAACTTACCGTACATTGGAAGTTCAGGAACTTGCCACAAAAATATGAGTTTAAGAACTTATCCTAGTCAGACCATAGGCGTCCATTCGCGGAGGGGTTCAAAACATACCATATTATTATGAGTCACAAACTTACCATATGCATTAATTTTAAGAACCACACCTAATCCTAATAATATCTGACTAATCTTAATAGTTTTTAACTATCAAATATACATATGAGAAAAGAATCACCTTTTCACCACATATACATTGATAGTGTGACACCGACATTCCAATGATTATCAATGTGATAAACTAAGTACATGCACAAAATCTCTGCCCATAGAAAGGATTGTAAAACTTAGTCACCATATGAGTCCTCAATTGAAATCCCACCTAACATTACCATACTCTTAACTTATTCTTAACTTGCTCTTAACTTGCTCAATACGAATTCCTTGTATCACACTATCTATTACTCCTCATGAGTTATCTCTTACTATATTATAGTACATTATCTTCATAACATCAAGCTATAATTATTCAAACATTACAAACCATCTTTCTTTTATAACTTAAACAGATCACGTTGTGATCTTATTCTATAATCATCTCCCTTAAAATTCTTTTCTTAACTCGTGATCATTTTATTTTACGATCCTCTTTTTTTTTCCTTTTCATCATTTACGATTTCATTTATGCTTTTAATCTTACAGACTTTGTCTATTCATCATTATTCGTTATCTTGGCCATTGGAGTTAGGTAACTCTCATTCCTTATCTTTATATCTCTTCAAGATTCTTCTTTGAATTTTCTTGTTTATATAACAATCATTCCTTTAAGAATTTCTAACTTCATTTACATTGCTCAACATTTCATTCGAGTTCCACATTTTCATCATACGTATCCATTTTCTATACTCGGTATACATCAAGTCTCTAATAGTTTCAATATGGTACGCTGAGTGGTTTCCCACAAACAACCAATAAACTAGGTTCCCAGTTGGTAGTTCTTATATACCTCCGCTCTATGAAGGAATCGTTTAGCCCAGATACCATACTTTAACTATTAAAGAGTACGATTATACCATACTTTTTTTTTATTCTCAACTTCTTTATCATTCTCTTCTTATAGACATTATCTATTTATTATCACCTTACATCCTTATTATTAGAGTTGGGTAACCCCACTTTTATATTCCTTATAACTCTATGAGATTCTTCTTTAAATCATTTCATGCATGTTTTAATCCCTTCTTTATAAAATTCTTAAATTACTTCTTATTGTTTAAACTCTATTTGAGCTTATTCTTTCATTGTCTACACCTCTCTTCTCTAAGGTTATAGCCTATGGTACTCTTACCTAAGGTTTCTAACCTATCAGCTTTGATACCAACTGTAATGACCCCAAAATTTAAATAATTTAATTCTCGACATCGGTCGATAAACGATATTACAACCATTTAAATTTGAAAAATAATTAAAATTTTCTATTACAAACTATTCTCGTCCCCCAAAACTTTCAACCTTTACATCTAAGTATCTCAGAATCATTTTAATACTACAAGAGTTTACATCATAAAACGATATTACAATTTAACATTAATACATTATTCGGAACCTTAAACATTGTTTAAATAATGATAACACAGCCAAAGTGTATAAATCTTCAAGTATCACATTTGATTCATGTCTTTCAAATAGCACATAACTTTACCTTGAATCTTTAACCTGCAAAAGTGGTTATTTACAAGGTTGAGCTCGATAGCCCAGCAAAATCTAACAGTTTTCATGTATCACGTAACACATAATAGCATGCTTATCATACATCTCATAAATATTGAACTAACATAACATACAAGCTCAGTTCATATAACAAGTATAAAGATTAAGTTGCCTACTCAATCAGCATTCATTACTCAATCAACGTACTCATATATTGACTTTAACATTTCATGCTTTCAACATATATATAACATATCATTCTATTTGCAATAGAGATTTAAAATAGTTCATCATCAAGTTCACATAGCAAATAGGAACTGAAAGACTTGTCTTGATCGTTGTTTACCAAAAATAGTTTAACATCTTATAGTTATCTGCAATTCATGTGCCCTACACAATTATATAATCATACACATCAACTATTAGTCACATAGCAACACATAGTAGTTTTAATGTAAACTTTACTCTACATCTCATAACCCTTCCTATTATCAATACACAATGTTCAATCTTATTGTGCTAACTTTCGACTTATATCTCACTATATTTCATACTCGAAGTTTATTCAAGTGTTTAAGTCTTGCTAAGAATCATTATTGGTTTTATATTAAACCCATTTCAGATCTTATAATATTCATTTCATTTGACTTCAAACACTTTTTACGTTCATTAACATTTGTTACGGCGTTTTGACGTTCATTTGTCACATGCCTAATTTGTCTCTCTTGTGTATGCTTAGTATTCTTATACAACTTATCTAATACCTCATTTATTAGGTTAAGAATCATTATGTTTACTAACATTCATGTTTTATAACTTAGAACAACTTTTTTTATCGTCGGAAGCACTACACTTGCATACGTGCATGCCCGACGCCCTCCGATTATCCTCGAAAACACAACAGTCCTAAAGATGACCATTTTGACTACTTTTCCCGACCTCAAATTGAAACACTTCAAAAATAAATAGTTGTAGGTCTATTCGTTCTCGTTCCGGATCATCTTAAATCTTCTGAATCGGAGTTTGTATGAAAACGTTATGGCTGTTTTACCAAAAAAGTCAAAGAAGTCACAGTTAGCACACATTGGGCGCGGCCGCGCCCCTTGCTCTGACAATTCCAGTGCGCCCATGCCATTTCCCAGTCTCAAGTGCGCGCCCGGACACACGGGTGGCGCGCCCGCATTTGGCTTCGCACAGATTACAGTTTTTGACATAACTTTCTCATTTTAAGTCCGAATTAGTTGGTTTTTGATTCGTTGAACTCGTTAAACTCTTAGCTACTCATCTACAAAGTAATTATAACACTTCAAAAACATTAACTAACCCAAAATTTGACCCAAAACACATGTTCATACTCTATTTTTATGTTTTAACATCTCTAGCGAAATTGAACACCAAAAGTTTGTTTCTTAACTACTTCGATTCATTCAACTTTCGTTGTTTTCGTAATTCAATGTACTAATAACACATTCCATCAATTTTAGATTATATCACGACTTCGTCATAAATTTTGATTCCAAAAAAAGTCTTAATGTATATATATCAATAAAACTCAATTTCTTCACTTTCAAACATGCTTTCATGAATTCAATACTTCAAAAATCATCTATAGACAATGTTTAACAGATTATGTAATCCCAATACACCTAAAACTAATTTCTCAACAAATCAACCATAGAACTTCAATTACAGAGAACTTAGAAAACAAAACTAAGAACTCGAAACTTTAAACTATATTGCTTACATTTAATTAGCTAGATGATTAGAGAAGCTTGATTAATCTTCTTCCTCTTCTTTGATTCTCAGAATTTTCTTCTCAGTTTACAGAGAGTTTTCTCCATCTCTCTATTCCTCTCTTCTGTGTTCTTAACCTTAGAAAATAAGTTACGTATATTTACTTAGCCCTCAGTTACACAAACCAATAGTCTCAGCAGTTAGAAAATACAAAGGGTCTCTAGGCCATGTTTGGCTAGAACCCAAAATCCCTTTTTAATTTATTTTAATATTCCTCTATTATATGGTACATTTGTCACACATAACCAAACTAATCTTCATAACTTCATATTAAGTTACATTGGGTTTATTAATAACTTACTTTATCAAATCACTCCTTATCAACATAATAAATTTATTTAATAAATCATTATCCTCTAATTTAATTATTTAATTAAATTAGAGCATTGTCATTCCATTAGCATAATAAAATATGTACCTAATATAAAATTGTTTATCATCAATTTACTTAATATCATCATACAGAATAAATTATTCCATAATAATTTCCATCAAATATTTACTTTATTTAATAAATATCTCAACTAAAATATTTATTTTACTCGATAATTATCTTAACTATTTACAAAATTCACAATCAAATTACATTAACACATTACATTTATATGTAACACATTACCCTCTCATTTTAGTAAAACAAATATATTTACATTAATTCACTATTTTAATTAAGTGAATTACTCTCAATATTTATGAAATTTAATTCATAACAATTCCATTGCCAATAAGGCATAATAATCAAATTATATTATTTCATAACATAGTTTCCAACTTAATTAAATTAACTAATAACATTTAGTCAATTTTGTCTTCGTAACAATTTCATGTACTCTCTTCAATAGTTAAATTAACTATTAAACCTCAGTTTCCCAATATATAAATATATATTTCTCTTCATACCAGATCACATATCTCAAAATATATAGCACATATATATACATACTCAAACTCAAAACATCTCATAATAAGAATTTTAATTATTAAATTCTTATTTTAATAACTTATAAAAATTTGGGTTGTCACATGAAATATGTCCAAGGTTACAAGTAATCTTTCAACTTTAACCTAAATAAATACATCAGAAGGACTTCAGATCTTGAGGGTGATCACCTTCTTCGTACCATGTATTGTGCACAAACATCTAAACGCATCGCGTAAAATAACTCCCCTATAATAGGATTGTTCTTCTCAATTTTAGAGTACAAGTCCGCACCAAAGGATGTTTCGTTTGGATAAGCGTCAAGGATAATTTAGAGTTTCACGGTCATCAACTAAAGGATTAGTTGAATCGACAAAATTTAACAGCACTACGAGTGATCAACAACAATTTAATGTAAAATGATTAAGAATCATAGGTGAACCAACTATACATTAAACTCATGCTTAGAAATAACTAAAAAGCATAAGCACTGAATAAACCAATAAACCTTGCTTGAACAATATTAAGCTAAGGCTATGATTTTGTTAAAGAAAAGAATTAATTTATTAAACATGCATTAGCGAACAACAAACTTAGAACGAAACTTGTTCAAAGCAACAATAATGGTTAGAACTGTGTAAAGTAAATGAGACAAGTTAACTCATTTAAAGATATGAGTTCAAGAACTTGCATTCATTACAAATATAATAGAACTAGGAAAACTTGCTTAACTATAAATAACTTAGGATAAATCAAACAACTATTAGAGTTCAAAGCTTGCTCGAATAAAATTAGGGTTAGAGCTTGCTCAAATAAAGTTTAAGGATAAAAGAACTTACTCAATTAAAGTTTAGGGTAACGAACTTTCCTCGTGTGTAAGCTATAAATTACAACTCACGTTCACCTACACATATTATTAGAATCACAATATCTATTAGATATACTAACATCCACTTTCCAACATAGAACTCACTTTTAGTTAAACTTGTTTCTTTAGTATAAGTTTTACTTTACACCATATGCATTTCAGATATCAAAAGTATTAACTTCACAACACTTATTCACTATTCATGTGCACAATAAATTACAACGTATCACTTTCATAACTTACTAATATTTTTACAACTTTGGAATTACTAATTACATGATACAATTCTGTTTTAATCTCTTCATTACATGTTTATCACATTAACATCTCATTAGACTAGGTTATCATGGGTCTTTAAGGTCTGCATAACTAACAGGCATCACTGCCTCTGATCTGGGTATGGTGCCGCTGCGCAATACTTAAGCCTGGGACCGACGCAGATGCGCTGCAGCGTAGCTGCGCCGTCTCTTTCCTTGACACCATCACAACTGCGGTGGTGCATAGAAAAAAACTATGCAGTCTGTTTTTAGTACTCTTTTGAGCCCAACTATCACGAATTTCATCCACAAAACAGTAAATTAAACATACACAATTGATATAGAACTCATATAAACATGGTTTCTCACATATATGCTAACTTAGAATAATTAAACAACAACTTCAATTAATTTAAATCCTTGAATTCCATGTTTTTGTACAAAACTCCATTTTTTGACATCATTCATAAAATTTAACACTGACGTCACAATAATAAACCAAATTAGCTCATTCAAATTACATTCTCTTCATTTTTTTTACTGAATTAACATATTCAAGGCTCAATTTACAGATTAGTTCACAAACTAACTACTGAATTTTGTACTTTCACAAACCATATATATACACAGTCACTGTAACTATTTTCTTCATTTTTAACATAATTAACACACCAATTCCTTATCTAGATACTAATTCTAACATCAAAATTATTTCTGTTGGTAATCAATTATCGCTCCATAATTGAATAACCAATCCATTTCTAATATAACATCAAACTCTCCAAGTTTAATCGGGATTAAATCTATTGTCATAATATTCCACTTAATATTCACCCTACAATTCTTGTATATGAATTTGACAGGAATCACCTCCCTATTCGCAATTTCTATGTGTAAAGGGAAATTTAACTCTTCACCAAGTAATTCTAACCTCTTAGCAAACTCATCAGATATAAATGAGCAAGTAGCACCCAAATCAAATAATACATATGCATTTATATCATTGATTGGGATAATACCTGACACGACATCTTTTGATTGCACCGCGTCCTGCACCGTCATATTAATGGTTCTAGCTATGGGCATGTTCGATGATGTTGGTCCAGCAATAGTAATTGTACCTCCACTGCCACCTTCCTTTCTTCCATTTGTCTCACCGAATTTCTTCTTAGGACACTCGCGAGCAAAATGATCCTTTAACCCACAGGTGTAGCAAGCATTCTTCTTAGGTTGATGGAAATTTGGGGTAATGTGACCCTCCTGGCCACAGTTAAAGCATACTCGTTTCCCCCTTAAGCAAATGCCAGTGTGAAACCTCCCGCATGTAGCACATGCTTCAAACTAAAAGTAGTATGCACACAAGCCAATCATGTTTGATGTAAGACCCCAACTTTTTTTTAATAAAGATGATTTTTCTATAAATATCATTTTTAAATATTAAGGAATGAATTTGATATAATGTTATAGTTGTGGGTAATATTTATAAATTTTTCAAAATACACAAGTTGTTAAATAATATTCGATTGGTCGGGGAATATTCGTTTTAACAGGAATATTAAATCGATTTACACAATAATAATAGTGGACCCCACAAATGGAATTATTGTCAGATTGAGAAAATGACAAAAATATTTTTATGAAAATAACGGCGGAAGTTTTACCGTTAACTGTTGAAACACCCGGTGTTAAAAGTACAATAATACGCGTGGTTGCATAGTAGCACACGATATTGATTATTGATGCTTACGTGAGAAGTCACTCAGTTTTGTTTAATTATTGCTTCAGTAATTGTTGAATAGTATCTCACATTATTTGATTCAATTATTGTCGATATTTTATATATTATTAAATCAATAATTGAGATGATAGAGTTATTAATATTATTATTTACAATATTAATGATGTCTAGAAGTTCTGCCAAGGAGAGGTTTGGTCACCTAATTGCTCGCCAATAGGGAAAAATCCTTATTGGAAAGCCCCCTCTTTCCTGGGAACGACCTGGTCGATTAATATCGTAAATTATAATAATGATGATAAATGTTGTTAGATATATTGAGGTGTCTTTTTATGAAGTCACGGAAGTTTATATATATATATATATATATATTATTAGTATTATTAATGTAATAAAACAGAAAAACATTTTATATAAAACAGAATACTTTTAAAATTATTTGTTTTATTAGACAATAATTAGAATATATTTTATTCTATTATGCATAGTATTTTGCATAGTAAAATTTTTTTATATAAAACAGAATACTTTTATAAAGTTATTTGTTTTATTAGACTACAAATAGAATATATTATATTCTATTATGCATAGTGTTTTACATAGTAAAATCTTTTTATATAAAATAGAATACTTTTATAAAGTTATTTGTTTTATTAGACAATAATTAGAATATATTATATTTTATTATGCATAGTGCCTGCATAGTGTTCTGCATAGTAAATCAACATGGACCGTCCGTTTAAAAGTAAATCAATCTAGACCGTTCATGAATTAGTTACTATTCAGTCCATTCTTCTATAAATAGAAGCTCATTCCTTCATTATTTCTTACGAATTCACTTAAACTCTAGAGAGAGAAACTATAGAGAGAAAGAGGAAAAGTATTTTGTTACTTCACTACTCCTATATCCAGTTTCTTCTAAGGTAAGGGGTATTATTTCTTTTATATTCATGAAGAAAACTTCTATTATTCCATTCTTTATTATTTCATTTGAATAACTCAGATACGCTGCCAGCTACCCTATACTTGGTGAAATTCTTCTGTTATTCCATTCCTTATTATTATGTTGGAATAACCTGTCTATGCGAAGTACCACATACATGGTGAAATTATTCTATTATTTCATTCCTTATTATTATGTTGGAATAACCTGTCTATGCGAAGTACTGCATACATGGTGAAATTCTTCTATTATTCCATTTTTTACTATTCTGTCGGAATATCATGTCTGTGCGTTTACGCATGACCTGGTTCCATTATTTATTATTCTGTTGGAATATCCTGCCTGTGCGTTTACGCATGACCAGGTTCCGTTATTTATTATTCTGTTCGAATAACCTGTCTGTGTGGTCTATCTCATGCCTGGTGATTTTTTTTGTTATTCCATTCTTTATTATACTCGGTTGGTTCAAGTTTTGACTTCTATACTCCATGAAATTAGTGCAATATCCTTGATATTTGCGCTTCATCCAGTATCTTTTCATGAAAATATTCTTTTGAGCATTTTTGAATTTTTTACTCTACAAAGAAGTATCATGTTGACAATTTGGACGTTATTAGTTCCTGCATAAATTAATTCTTGAAATTATTTTATTGAATTCTTATATCATTGTCATCATCCTCATGTTTATATTATGTTGAAAGTCATATGTGGCCTGTAGTGCATAGATGGACTTGGTATGATTATGACCATGGATTAATCGGTATAATCATGACCGTAATGTTATAAATGATGTGGTAAAAGTTCTCATTAGCCCGTAGTGCATTGATGGACAGTTGTTGGCATGATCATTACCATTAATGAATAAACGAATATCCTTGGCCCGTAGTGCATGGATAATTTGTGGTCGTGATACTAATGAATATCATTTGCCGTAGTGCAGGGATGGTGTGGATTATTTATTAAGGTGAGTCTCAGCGATAAAAGTGATGAAAAACCTTTTTAAATCATAAAAGATAGTAGATTTTATTCTCTACTTGACCCTTTTAATGGATTGCTTGTTCCGCTACAGTTAACTTGATGTCTATTGTATTTTATCAGTTTAACATTGTTGAAGGATAATGATAATTTATTCTGCATTATCTTAGTCATAATATTTCTTACTAGGCTAGTTGAGCTCACCCTTTTGCTTTCATTGTTCTCTTCAGGAAATGAGAACGTAGCAGGGACTAGTCGGGGAACGGAGTGATGGTCCAGATGATAACATTAGTAGTCCTCACTATTTTATGAAATAGTGTCATAATAATTGTAATGAGGACTTATTCTGAGAGTGGATATTGTCTAGAAGACAATATTTATATTAAAACTCACAGCTCTTGTTGTATAGTTAAGATTGTATTTGTATTTTGTACCATGTATTTGGCGACTCATAATAGGTGATGTATACCTATTTTGGGGGCGTCACAGTTGGTATCAAAGCTTAGGGATATGATCCCTGGCTGAGATGTGAGATAAGAACTAGGAGGGGAGAGACGGGTAATTCTTTCGTTAATATGACCTACTTAAGTTTATTTGATATTTAATTGGTCGGTCAGAGTATGGGGATAATATGTGATATGTTAATTAACCCTTGTTTTGTGGCAGTATTTGAAAATGACATCCGAGAATGTTGAGAATATCAATGGAGCACAGGAGAACGTTGAGTCTCGACAGATCAATAATCAGGATAATGTGCAGCAGAAAGGAGACAATCCTCATGCAAACAACAACACTAACCAAATGATGAACGATGGAATATTCAGAGGCTTTATGCAATTCATGCAACATCAGGCAAGAGCGGCTCTTGTCCAAAATATAGGTGGAAACACTAGCAACTCTCGGACGGTAACCGCTAAGCAGTTCAAGGAACTGGGACATGGATAAAGCAGATCTGCAAGATATTTGATGTCTTGGGATGATCCGAGGAGTAAAAGGTTCCCTTTGCCACCTTCATGTTACGTGCAGAGGCAGATTATTAGTGGGAATCTGTAAAGCGTACTCAACCTGCCGTACTGAAGATGACTTGGGCGAAGTTCCAAGAATTGTTCAACGACAAGTACTTTCCCGAAAGTATTCGTCACATAAAAGAGGTAGAATTCATCAAGCTAGAGCAAAACAACATGACCGTATCGCAGTACGAAGCCAAGTTTGCCGAGTTGTCCTGGTTTGCGTCCCATTTGGTTGATAATGAGGAGAAAATGACACGAATGTTTCTAAGAGGTTTGAAACCCGAGACACATCAATATCTTATATCTCATAAACTGTGTTTGTATTCAGATGTTGTTAACAGGGCTCAGTTATTGGAGCACGATAATGAGTCAACCCAACCAAAAGAGAGCAGCCATCAAAATGATAATACTAGTGATAACAGTCATCGAAGCGGTGATAATAAGCGCGGAGGGAATCAACATGCCAGAAATGGTAACCACTTCGGTGGTAATCATGGCCAAAATAATAAGAACGGACATTTCAAGAAGAGGAGATTCAACAATGATGGAAAGACGTCAGCATCAGCATATGTAGTTAAGGAAGGAGAATGACCACCTATCATATGCTTCAAATGTGGAGGAGAGGACACATCAGTCCAAACTGCGCGATGCCATCTAAAGCATGTTAAAATTGTGGAAGAGAAGGTCACCTGGCCCAATTTTGTCGTGCACCGAAGATAAGTCAAGCTGGGATGGAGGCATCAAAGGTCGTCCCAGACAAGACAAAACCGGTAGCTCAAGGGAGAGCATTTGTCGTGACCTCCCAGAAAGTAAGGAACCCAAACTAGGTCATCACGGGTAAGCTTATCATAAACTCTAGCGAAGTATATACCTTATTTGATACCGGTTCTACCCATTCTTTTATTTCTCCTACTTGCGCTCAACGTTTAAATTTGACTCCGGAGAAATTAGACTTTGACTTATCTGTTGAAACTCCATTGGGAGAAACCTTCATTACATCCACTGTTTATAAGTCTTATTTGATTCAAATCGGTACCCTCACATTACATGTCGATCTTATTTCATTGAAAATACTTGCATTTGACGTAATTCTAGGGATTGATTGGTTAACTACTCATCATGCAAAAATTGATTATTTTCCTAAGGTTGTTAGCTTTCATATTCCTAACCAACCTATTATGCGAATTCTAGCAACCAAACCATTAAAATCAATCACTGTCATCTCAAGTCATAAAGCTATTCGTTTATTGAAAAACGGATGTCAAGCTTTTTTAGCTCATATCACGGATTTAAATAAAAATATATCAGTTTTGAATGATATCTCTATTGTTAATAAAATTCCTAACGTATTCCCTGAAGAACTTCCTGGCCTACCTCCAGAGCGTGAAATTGAATTTTGTATCGACCTTGAACCCGATACAAAACCTATTTCCAAAGCCCTATATCGAATGGCTCATATTGAACTTCAGGAGTTAAATACCCAACTTGAGGAATTATTAGACATCAGTTTCATTCGTCCTAGTACGTCTCCTTGGGGTGCTCCTGTTCTATTCATGAAAAAGAAAGATGGGAGTATGCGACTTTATATTGATTATCGGGAGTTGAACCATGTCACCATAAAAAACAAGTACCCATTGCCACGTATTGATGACCTGTTTGACCAGTTACAAGAAGCCAAATTCTTTTCAAAGATTGATCTTCGTTCCAGATATCACCAATTGAAGATTAGAACCGATGACATTCCAAAGACGGCTTTCAGAACTCGGTATAGGCATTATGAATTCTTAGTCATGTCTTTTGGATTGACTAATGCTCCTGCTGCTTTTATGGATATGATGAACCGAGTATTCAAGGAATATTTGGATCACTTTATGGTCATTTTTATTGATGACATCCTTATTTATTCCAAAAGCCGTGAAGATCTTGAGCAACACTTGAGGCTGATACTCCAAAAGCTTCGTGAATATAAGCTTTATGCCAAGTTGAAGAAATGCGAGTTCTGTCTTGAGGAAGTAGCATTCCTTGGGCATGTAGTATCAAGTCATGGAATATCTGTTGACCCAGCAAAGATTGAAGCTATTCAAAGTTGGGAGCAACCTAAATCAGTGACCAGAGTACGTAGCTTTCTCGGCTTAGCTAGTTATTATCGGAGATTCATAGAAGGGTTTTCTCGAATAACTACTCCATTAACTCAGCTGACTCGAAAAGATACAAAATTCTCTTGGAACAAGGAATGTGAGAAGAGTTTTCAAGAACTCAAGAGGAGACTCATTTCAGCACCTGTTTTGACAATACCATCTGGCTCGGAGGGATTTGTCATCTACAGTGATGCTTCTGACAAAGGGTTAGGATGTGTTCTCATGCAACATGGGAAAGTCATAGCCTATGCCTCATGACAACTCAAAAAATATGAGAGGAATTATCCTACTCATGATCTAGAGTTGGCAGCAGTTATTTTTCCACTAAAGATTTGGAGGCATTATTTGTATGGAGAGAAAGTTGAGATCTTTACGGATCATAAAAGCCTCAAAAATTTCTTCACTCAAAAGGAACTCAACATGCGACAGCGATGTTGGCTTGAACTGTTGAAAGATTATGATCATACCATCCAATACCATCCTAGAAAAGCGAACGTGGTAGTTGACGCATTAAGTAGAAGATCATATGTGGGTACGAGTGCTATATTGTCAATGCAAAGGCACATTTTGTATGACTTAAAAAGGATGGAGATAGAGATAAAGACTCTAGGGATCCACGTGATGATGGCGAATATACGAGTAGAACCGACTTTAATCGATAAAGTTAAAAGTCGCTCAAGCTACGGACACGGAGTCGATGCGTATGAGGAAGAAAGTGCAAGAAGGTGCTATGCCAGAAGCAAGAATTGATGAAGAAGGAATACTTCGAGTCAACTCCAGACTTTGTGTTCCTAACGACCCTGATTTAAAGTATAAAATCATGATGGAGGCGCACAACACACCGTTTGCGATCCATCCTGGGAGTACTAAAATGTGTCATGATCTTCGACATACATTTTGTTGGGGCAACATGAAGAGAGAGATAACGCTGTTTATCTCAAGGTGTTTAACGTGTCAACGAGTCAAGGCGGAGCATCAAGTACCAAAAGGTCCATTGCAACCCCTTGAAATTCCAAAATGGAAGTGGGAGCACATTACCATGGATTTCATTACTGGTCTTCTCAAGGTTTCACAAGGCATAGATGCAATTTGGGTCATTATTGATAGATTGACCAAGTCTGCTCATTTCTTACCTGTACGAGAAACTTATACACTTGAACATCTTGCTCGTATGTACATAAACGAGGTTATTAGATTGCATGGTATATCGGTATCCATAGTTTCTGATCGAGACCCAAGATTCACTTCATGATTTTGGGTTAGTTTGCAAAAAGCTATGGGCACAGATTTATGATTTACTTCAGCATATCATCCTCAGACGGACGGACAATCAGAGATGACTATTCAAACTCTTGAAGATTTATTAAGACTCTGTGTCCTTGACTTCAAGGGAAGTTGGGATAAGTTCTTACCATTGATAGAGTTTTCCTACAACAATAGCTACTAAGCAAGTATTCGCATGGCTCCATTCGAAGCATTGTATAGAAGAAAGTGTCATTCTCCAGTATGCTAGGATGAGGTTGGTGAAGCAACGTTGTTGGGACCGGAGTTGGTACGTATGAATACGAAAAAAGATTCAAACGATACGACAACGTATAAAAACCTTACAAGATCGACAAAAGAGTTATGTTGATCTTCATCGAAAGGACGTGGAATTCGATATTGGAGATCATGTGTTGTTACGTGTTGCTCCATGGAAAGGAGTTACGAGATTTGGAAAGAGAGGAAAGCTCGATCTTCGATTCATTGGCCCATTTTTAATCCTCGATCGAGTAGGAACTGTGGCGTATAGACTCGCTTTACCGCCAAGTATGTCTCATGTTCATAACGTTTTTCATATATCCATGTTACGTAAATATGTGGAAGACCCGAACCACATTATTGAGTTAGAACCGGACAAAATAGCAGAAGATTTAACGTATGAAGAGGTTCCTGTTCAAATCTTGGATAAGAAGGAACATATTCTACGCTCCAAGGTTATACCTCAAGTCAAAGTTTTGTGGAGAAACCATGATGTTGAGGAAATGACCTGGGAGTTAGAATCTGAAATGAAATCAAGGTATCCTTACCTCTTTGACATACCAGGTACGTACCCTAATTTTGAGGGCAAAATTTCATAAGAAGGGGAGATTGTAAGACCCCAACTTTTTTTAATAAATATGATTTTTCTATAAATATCATTTTTAAATATTATGGAATGAATTTGATATAATGTTATAGTTATGGGTAATATTTATAAATTTTGCAAAGTACGTAAGTTGTTATATAATATTTGATTGTTCGTGGAATATTCGTTTTAATAGGAAATATTCGTACGACGGCACAATCATTGGTGGACCCCACAACGGAATTATTGTCGGATTGAGAAAATGAAAAAAATATTTTTATGAAAATAACGGCGGAAGTTTTACCGTTAACTGTTGAAACACCCGGTGTTAAAAGTACAAGAATACGCGTGGTTGCATAGTAGCACACAGTATTGATTATTAATGCTTACGTGAGAAGTCACTCAGTTTTGTTCAATTATTACTTTAGTAATTGTTGCATAGTATCTCACGTTATTTGATTCAATTATTGTCGATATTTTATATATTATTAATTCAATAATTGAGATGATAGAGTTATTAATATTATTATTTGCAATATTAACGATGTCTAGAAGTTACGCCAAGGAGAGGTTTGGTCACCTAATCAACGCCACTAATAGGGAGAAATCCTTATTAGAAAGCCCCTCTTTCTTGGGAATGACACAGTCGATTAATATTGTGAATTATAATAATGATGATAAATGTTGTTAGATATATTGAGGTGTCTTTTTATAAAGTCACGAAGTTTATATATATATATATATATATATATATATATATATATATATATATATATATTATATAAATATATATATATATATAAATTTTGTTTTATTAGTATTATTAATGTAATAAAATGAAAAGCTTTTTATATAAAAATGTATACTTTTATAAAGTTATTTGTTTTATTAGACAATAATTAGAATATATTATATTCTATTATGCATAGTATTTTGCATAGTAAATCTTTTTATATAAAACATAATACTTTTATAAAGTTATTTGTTTTATTAGATAATAATTATAATATATTATATTTTATTATGCATAGTGTTGCATAGTGCCTGCATAGTGTTCTACATAGTAAATTAACATGGACCGTCCGTTTAAAAGTAAATCAATATAGACCGTTCATGAATTAGTTACTATTCAGTCCATTCTCCTATAAATAAGCTCATTCCTTCATTATTTCTTACTTAATTCTTTGAAACTCTAGAGAGAGAAACTATAGAGAGAAAGAAGAAAAGTATTTTGCTACTTCACTACTCCTATATCCAGTTTCTTCTAAGGTAAGGGGTATTATTTCTTTTGTATTCATGAAGAAAACTTCTGTTATTCCATTCTTTATTATTACATTGGAATAACTCAGATACGCTTGCTACCCTATACTTGGTGAAATTCTTCATTATTCCATTCCTTATTATTATGTTGGAATAACTTTGTTACATCAAGTACCGCATACATGGTGAAATTCTTCTATTATTACATTCCTTATTATTATGTTGAAATAACCTGTCTATACAAAGTACTGCATACATGGTAAAATTCTTCTATTATTCCATTTTTTACTATTCTATCGGAATATCTTGTCTGTGCGTTTTACACATGACCTGGTTCCATTCTTTATTATTCTGTCGGAATATCATGTCTGTTCGTTTACGTATGACCTGGTTCCATTATTTATTATTCTGTTAGAATATCCTATCTGTGCGTTTACGCATGACCTGGTTCCGTTATTTATTATTCTGTTCGAATAACCTGTCTATGCAGTCTATCGCATGCCTGGTGAATTCTTTTGTTATTCTATTCTTTATTATACTTAGTTGGTTAAAGTTTTGACTTCTATACTCCATGAAATTAGTGGAATATCCTTGATATTTGCGCTTTATCAAGTATCTTTTCATGGAAATATTCTTCTGAGCATTCTTGAATTTTACTCTACAAAGAAGTATTATGTTGACAATTTGGACGTTATTAGTTCCTGCATAAATTAATTCTTGAAATTATTTTATTGAATTCTTATATCATTGTCATCATCCTCATGTTTATATTATGTTGAAAGTCATCTGTGGCTTGTAGTGCATAGATGGACTTGGTATGATTATGACCAGGGATTAATCGGTATAATCATGACCGTAATGTTATAAATGATGTGGTAAAAGTCCTCATTTGCTCATAGTGCATTGATGGATAGTTGTTGGCATGATCATGACCATTGATGAATACACGAATATCATTGGCCCGTAGTGCATGGATAATTTATGGTCGTGATACTAATGAATATCCTTGGTAGTAAATGTGTGGATGATGTGGATTATTTATTGTCGAGTCAAATGATAAAAGTGATGAAAAACCTTTTTAAATCATAAAAGACAGTAGATTTTATTCTCTACTTGACTCTTTTAATGGTTTGCTTGTTCCGCTGCAGTTAAACTGGATGTCTATTCTATTTTATCAGATTAACATTATTGAAGGCTAATGATAATTTATTCTACATTATCTTAGTCATAATATTTCATACTGGGCTAGTTGAGCTCACCCTTTTGTTTTCATTGTTCTCTTCAGGAAATGAGAACGTACAAGGGACTAGTCCGGAAACGGAGTGATGGTCCAGATGATAGCATTTGTAGTCCTCACTATTCTATGAAATAATGTGATAATAATTGTAATGAGAACTTATTCTGAGAGTGGATATTGTCTAAAAGATAATACTTGTATTAAAACTCACAACTTTTATTGTATAGTTAAGATTGTATTCGTATTCTGTACCATGTATTTGGCAACTCATAATAGGTGTTGTATACCTATATTGGGGGCGTCACATTTGATGATAAAGCATATACTTTGTAACAATCTTATTCATTTATTAATAAAAAGTATTAATTTATTAAAGACTTTTAATTATCTACATGATGCTATTTTATAATATGTGAAAAACTCATAGTTTTAAGCAATGCTTTTAGAATAATGATGATGATCATTCTAATGAGATCTAAATTCTTAGAAAGCTTAAAACTAAAATAGTTCTCAATCGTTGGATTACTAAATTGGGGATTAGTACATTCGGATAGATTGGTACATACGTTGCTTGCTCATTGGATGAGGATGATTGATCTCATGATCATTTGTGTGGAGACACTAAAGCAAGTATGTAGGTGCTTATTAGAGAATAAGTTCACTGAACGTGACTCGCTAAGGAATACCTAATGGAGTTTTACTTGCCTGTCAATAGGAATTCCTATAGTGATAGTAGTACAAGTGATCCTTGGACTTGAGATCATCATAGTATCTTGTGTATGATGAGTTATACTTTGACTTATTCTTTAAGAACATTAGGGTATATCAAAGGGTATGCTTGGGTATAATGAGTTGTACATGGAGATAATGTATGATCAATAAAGAATCTACCACTTCTAGTAAAAGAAGAGAAATATCATATGTGATTCAATAAATGACAACCTAGTAGTCCTTGGCCAAGGCAGACTGAAATTAGAAAGAAGTTTCTAATTTGCATTATTTGGAGTTGTGCATTTAAGAGTCGAAATACATATAATTAAATAAAATAAGACTTGACAGTAATTCCATGTCTTATATTTAATTGGGACATTGTATGGTGGAAGGATTGAATTATACGGTAACTATTTACTCAAAGGTTCTTCTATGATTAATGTTGAAATCTATATTATCTAGAAAGTTGTTGATCGCTAGGGAGACTTATCCATATTTTAGAATAAATATTATTTATTTAAATAAATTAATAATTTAATTTATTTATTTAAATAAGATTAGAATTATTCTAATTGATTTATTTACAACCGGTTTAATACGGAGAACCTAAATGGTCACACCATAAAAGGAAGAATAATTATTTAAGAAGTTAATGACATAATCGTAATAATAAGTTAAGTATATTTAATTTAATCTACGGTGATAGATTAAATTAAATAACTTAATATTTTAGAAATATTAAATATAAATTAATAAGAGGAGTCTTATTATTATTATTACTATTATTATTATTTAATTCCTAAAGGAGTTTGGGAATTAATTAATAAAAGTACTCTCATTTATTCCTAATAAGATTAGGATGCTAATTAATTAAAAGTTTAATTAATTATTCCTAATTAGATTAGGAGCCTAATTAAATAAAGGAGTTTAATTAATTAAAATAAAACTCAATTCCTTAATTGATAAGGATGGTTGCCCACATCTATAAATAAGAGGAGTTTTATTATGGGTGTGGTGGGTTGTTGACATTTTCACAACAGACGTGATTCTAATTGTTGGAGAGTTCGCTCTTTTTTATAGAGATAGAAAACTAGGGTTTTGTCAAACACCCATATTCTTGAATTTTTGTTCTTCCTTGGTGGATCACCTCTAGAGGCCAAACACTTGGGTGGCTAACGTTGATCAAAGAAAGGAACCAAACCCGGTGGATTCAAGTTGAACGCGAAAGGATTTGGAGGTGAACTTGTATTCGAAGAAACTCAAATCTTCAAGGGTATGATTATTGTTCTTTATCTTTTCGTTTAATTAATAATTGTGCATAAAAGGTAATCCGGGTATATGGTTTGTAAAATTTTAAAACTCTGATTTTTCACGTTTCCGCTTTTGTATAATTTGATTGCGTTCATGAATATTACAAACCTAACAGTGGTATCAAAGCCAAACTTTTATGCGAATTATTAATTATTTTAATTTGATATCTATATTGATATATGTTTAGAATAATTTAATTGAGCATAATTTTATTATATAAATAATTTTATTTTTTTTAAAAAAAACGGAAATCAGTTTGCATTTTTTTAGAAAAGGGTTTATGATTTCGGTAATCCTTCTTTTTTTTCGCTAAGCCTTGCACGTGGATCTGTTTGGTGTATCATGTAACTTTGTTTTATAAGTTTATTATATATATGATCTGGTGTCTTCCAAAAAGTCCTGAAGATTCACGTTATATATATATATATATATATATATATATAAAATAAAAAATATATATATTTTAATCTTAAAATAAAAAGTTTATTTTAATATTAAAATATAAAGTTTATTTTAATTTAAAATTAAATTTCATGCTAACTAATTAGAGTTGGAATTGGATTCCATGATAACTAATTGGAGTTGAAATTGGATTCTATATTTCTTAAATAAAGTAGTTTATTTAAATATGAAATAAGATTTCATGTTATTCAAAATAAATGAGTTTTTTTGTGAATAGGAAAGAGAATCCGTATTTCCTTAAATAAATGAGTTTATTTATATATGAAATAAGATTTCATATTATTCAAAAATAAAAGAGTTTATTTGTGAATAGGAAAAATAATTCGTGTTTCCTCAAATAAAGGAGTTTTTTTTACTTGGAATTGGATTTCAAAATTAATTAAAATAAATGAGATTATTTTGGTTAAAATAAAATAGTTTATTTTATTCAAAATTGGATAAATTAAAATAAAAGAGGTTTATTTTGATTTAAATTTGCATTAAAATAAAGGAGTTTATTTTGATTCAAAATTAGATTTTATACTAACTAAATTTGCCCATTAAATGATATCAATATATATATTGAATGTTTATTATTCATGAGATGAATGTTATTTATTGATGCATATGATGATATGTATGATAATAAATAGGATTGATTATGGACTATTGACCAATGTGATTAGATTTTATTTTAGATGGATACATGAATGTATGTGTTTTATTAAATGGAGTCTGCGTACCTCGTCTTCTCTAATTTTTCTTAATGTAAATTCTAACTCCCTCTTATGTACTTTCCCTCGACTAATGATCAAGGTTTCTATTTATTTTAAATAGTTTTGTAATAGGAATAGTTAGAATTAATTTTAAAGAATTGGAGATCAAGGAGCACGTGAAGACCCGTTTGTAATAGAGCCCGAGTTTAAATGTAATAGTTATATTTAAATATTAATTATTACATCCCTAGGGTTTGACCTTTTAGTTCACTTGGTGGCTCTAGTGAACTAAACTAGAATAAAAGTCCATTATCAATCCAGGTAGAATATAGTATTCTATATGTGTATGGTTATATTATATATATATTATATATTATGCAAACATGCTTCGCATGTTAATTAATATGACGCGTATTTTTATATATATATATATATATATATATATATATATATATGTGTGTGTGTGTGTGTGTGTGTGTGTGTGTGTGTGTGTGTGTGTATGTATGCTAAAGAAGATGAGACAAATTAATAACAAACCCCTCAAATATTTTATATTAAGTTGTAACGTTCAAAGATATTTGAAATATCGAACGTCGCCTTCTAGCATGGTAAAATAATAGAGTATTAAATATTTAATATGAGTTTGTTGTGCACACACAAGGCAAGTATTAAATATTTAAGATTTTCTTTTATCACATTTAATGCTTATAAATAGACTGAACAATGTTGTTTTGTTGTGCACACACAAGAACAATGTTTTTCTTTCGAATATATGGAAGTGCTAGGTATGACTTAACTTAGATCATTTTAGTTCGGATGTGCACACACTTGACCATTATGATCTAAGAGGCAAAATACAAGGAGTTACATAGTTGATGTAATTGACAGGGGTTGTCTACCTATTTATTTATATATAGTTTGTTGTGCACACACAAGACTATATACATTTGAAATGAGATCCTTATTCTCACTAGCATATCTTTAATTAGATATTGTCGAACTATATATATTGAGGGTAATATAGTTTGAAGAAAATAGTGGGAGACACCAATTTAAAACAAGACCTAATTTATTTTGGTGATTAATAAAAGAATGTATGCTAAAATGTTGTTAATTATAAATTCATTTACAGAATTTTACAATGTCTAAATTACTATCACTGCGAAGCATATTAGATGCTATTTAACTGGACCGAATTAAACGGATTGGTTAAGGAAATTGAGAATAGTTCTTACGGCTGAAAAGCTATCTTATGTCCTTAATACGCCTATCCCTACAATGGTTGCAGACAATGCCTCTGAGGAAGAGATTGCTACTTTTAGAAAGTAGCAAGATGATGCGCAGGTTGGCTCAATGCATCATGCTCGCATCCATGAGTAATGAGCTTCAGCATCAGCATGAAACTATGGATGCTCTTACTATATTCCTGCATGTAAGACCCCGACTTTTTAATAAAGATAATTTTTCAATAAATATCATTATTAAATATTATGGAATGAATTTGATATAATGTTATAGTTGTGGGTAATATTTATAAATTTTACAAAGTACGCAAGTTACATAATATTCGATTGGTCGGGGAATATTCATTTTAACAAGGAATATTCGTATGACGGTACAATCATTGGTGGACCCCACAACGGAATTATTGTCGGATTGAGAAAATGACAAAAATATTTTTATGATAATAATGGCGGAAGTTTTATAGTTAAAACTGTTGAACTACTCGGTAGTAAAAGTACAGTAATATGCGTGGTTATATAGTAGCACACGGTATTGATTATTGATGCTTACGTGAGAAGTCACTCAGTTTTGTTCAATTATTGCTTCAGTAATTGTTGCATAGTATCTCACGTTATTTAATTCAATTATTGTTGATATTTTATATATTATTAAATCAATAATTGAGATGATAGAATTATTAATATTATTATTTACAATATTAATGATGTCTAGAAGTTACGCCAAGAGAGGTTTGGTCACCTAATTGGCATGATAGGAGAAATCCTTATTGGAAAGCCTCCTCTTTCACGAGGAACGACACAGTCGATTAATATTGTGAATTATAATAATAATGGTAAATGTTGTTAGATATATTGAGGTGTCTTTTTATGAAGTCATGGAAGTTTATATATATATATATATATATATATATATTATATACATTTTGTTTTATTAGTATTATTAATGTAATAAAATGGAAAAACTTTTTATATAAAATAGAATACTTTTATAAAATTGTTTGTTTTATTAGACAATAATTAGAATATATTATATTCTATTATGCATAGTGTTTTGCATAGTAAAATCTTTTTATATAAAATATAATACTTTTATAAAGTTATTTATTTTATTAGACAATAATTAGAATATATTATATTTTATTATGTATAGTGTTTGTATAGTGCCTGCATAGTGTTTGCATAGTAAAATCTTTTTATATAAAATAGAATACTTTTTATAACGTTTTGTTTTATTTGATCATAAATAGAATATATTATATTTTATTGCATATTGCAGCATAGTATCCTTTCTATTTTCCTATAAATAGGATGCTTAGTTAGAATTGAACACCACACCAGAAGTTCAGAGAATTCTTCTATAATCTTGAGCGTATTTTTTTAGAGTTTTAAGAAGCTTTGAGCGTAGTGCAAGTTTTCTTCAAGAATATCCTCGCCCTACCAGTCAAAATACTCTTCTTTTACGGTAAGGGGTATTATTTCTTTCTTTCGTCTTCATGAAGAAAACTTCTGTTATTCCATTCTTTGTTATTATGTTGGAACAACCTGTCTATGCGAAGTACCGCATACTTGGTAAAATTCTTTTGTTATTCCATTCTTTATTATTATGTTGGAATAACCTGTCTATGCGAAGTACCGCATACATGGTGAAATTCTTCTGTTATTCCATTCTTTATTATTCTGTTGGAACATCATGTATGTGCGTTACGCATGACCTGGTTCCGTTATTTATTATTCTGTTGGAACATCGTGTCTGTGCATTTACGCATGACCTGGTTTCGTTGTTTATTATTCTTTTGGAATATCCTGTCTGTGCATTTACGTATGACCTGGTTTATTCTATTGGAATATCCTGTCTGTGCGTTTAAGCATGACCTGGTTCCATTATTTATTATTACATTTAGAATAACACATGCATCTTGATCTATCGCATGCCTGGTGATTTCTTTTGTTATTCCATTCTTTATTATACTGAGTTGGTTAAAGTTTTGGCTTTTATACTCCATGAAATTAGTGGAATATCCTTGATATTTGCGCTTCATCCAGTATCTTTTCATGGAAATATTCTTCTGAGCATTCTTGAGTTTTACCCCACAAAGCAGTATCATGTTGATAATTTGGACGTTATTGGTTCATGGATAAATTAATTCTTGAACTTGTTTTATTGAATTCGTATATCATTGTTATCATCCTCATATTTATATTATGTTGAAAGTCATCTGTGGCTTGTAGTGCATAGATGGACTTGGTATGATTATGACCAAGGATTATTCGGTATAATCATGACTGTAATATTATAAATGATGTGGTAAAAGTCCTCATTGGCCCGTATTGCATTGATGGACAGTTGTTGGCATGATCATGACCATTGATTAATACACGAATATCCTTGGCCGTAGTGCATGGATAATTTGTGGTTGTGATACTAATGAATATCCTTGGCCATAGTGCAGGGATGATGTGGATTATTTATTAAGTTGAGTCTCATCGATAAAAGTGATGAAAAACCTTTTTAAATCATAAAAGATAGTAGATTTTATTCTCTACTTGACTCTTTTAATGGATTGCTTGTTTCGCTGTAGTTAAACTTGATTTCTATTGTATTTTATCAGTTTAACATTGTTGAAGGCTAATGATAATTTATTCTGCATTATCTTAGTCATAATATTTCTTACTGGGCTAGTTGAGCTCACCCTTTTACTTTCATTCTTCTCTTTAGGAAATGAGAACGTAGCAGGGACTAGTCGGGGAACGGAGTGACGGTCCAGACGATAGCATTAGTAGTCCTCACTATTCTATGAAATAGTATGTTAATAAATGTATTGAGGACTTATTTTGAGTTTTAATACTGTCTAGAAGACAATATTTGTATTAAAACTCACAGCTCATGTTGTATATTTAAGATTATATTTGTATTCTGTACCATGTATTTGGTGACTCAGGATAGGTGATGTATACCTATTTTGGGGGTGCCACACTGCACATCAAGTAGTTGATGGTGAATAAAGTAGGACTGATAGATATCAGATATCTGAGGAGCTCTTCCGATCTAGAATGACCGATGACATTACAGTACAGATAAAAGTACTTAATATTATCAATTTGATTTATTAATTAGGACAACATGTTTTGTCATGGATGAAGATTTGAGCCAAGATTTGATCTTCCAGTTACTCCCGAACTCCTTCTCACAGTTGTTGTGAATTTTTTTATATGAATAAGCTAGATATCAGCTTCGTTGATTTGCTTAACATGTTGAAAAATGTTGAGAGTCACTTTCCAACCATGAAAGATCAAGTCTTACTAGTAGGGGCCAAATGATCTTCTAAAAAGAAGAACGATTCTAAGAAGGTAAATAGAAAGGGCAAAAACAAAGGATAATAAGAACAAAACTGATACGGATAGCAAATGAGTTTGCTTCCACTGTAATAAGCCTGGACACTGGATAAAAACTGCGAGAAGCATCTTGCAGAGGCTAACCAAAGAAACTTAGTGAAGTTTCGGTTAAAAATACAAATTTGTTCATGATTTAAAATAAATTTTTCTTTAAGTCAAGGTTCTACTTGGGTATTGGATACCGACTTTGGTTATCATAAATATAGATTTATGAAGGGACCAAGCAGAGGTAGAAAGCTAAACAAAGATAAGTAATCCTATGTGTGGGAAATGAAGCAAAGGATGCTACATTAACCATAAGAACTTATTATTTAGAATTGTGTACGGGCAAATCTATTAATTATGTCAATAAGTTGTTATTGTATTCCAGTTCTTGTTAGAAACATTATTTCCATTTTGTTATTGGACAATGAAATCTTTGGTATTATATTTAAGAACAATTGTTGTTCTATTTATAATAATAATGTTTTGTATAGAATTGGAATATTACTTAATGGATTTTGTATACTTGACTTACGTGAAAAATAATTTTGCATATTGAACAAATTAGTATATGAAAAAGGAGATCATCATTCAAAGAGTTGAATATTTGTATTTGATGAAATACAAGTATGAATTATTTGAAAGGTTCAACGAATTCAGAAGTGAAATAAATTGGCAAAGTATTAAGATTCTTTGATTAGATCAAGGAATAAATACTTGTGCAATAAGTTTCTAAATCATCTCAAATGGTTTTCTCATAATGGACGCCTCCTGATACGCAATAATTGATTGATTTATCTGAAAGGAAAAATTGTACCTTGTTGGACATGGTACGGTCCATAATGATTTTATCGACATTCTAGTATCCCTCTAGGGTAATGTCCTAGAAATGGCTGCATATCTACGAAAAGGAAACCTCAAAATCCGGCCCCAAGACTCCATAAAAGTTATGAACAAAGAGGATTCCTAATCTTAAGTATGTTAAGATAAGGGGTTGTCCAACTTATGTGAAAAGGTTTCAAATAATAAGCTTCAGACATGATTTGACAAGTACAGATTTGTGGGACATCCTAAAGTAAGTTTAGGGTAAATGTTCTATAATCCTACTTAGCAAAAGGTGTTTATTACGAAACACACAACCTTTTAAGATAAATGTGTTTATCATTAAAGAGGTTAGTGGGAGGATAATAGATCTTGAAGAGTTCAAGAACCACAAAACAGTATAAGTCAAATAAGATGAACCTATAGATAGACCTATTGTACACAACCGAATCGTAAATCTATAATAGTACCAAAGATACCTAGGAGGTATGGATTCATCATAGATGATGATGATGAGGTACACATAATGGAAGATGATGATCCAGTTACATACGATGAGGTAAGAGTTGTAGACACTCAAAGAAATGGAATGAAGCAAGCTTCTCAAAATGGAACATTCATTTTGATTAGACAATAAAAAAGGTTTGATTTTATCAAAAATAAGAATAAACCTAGTGTGTACAGAAGGGTCAATGGGAGCGCCATAACATTCCTTGTATTATATATTGATATACTACGAATAAGGAATGACATACTAATGCTACAATCAGTAAAGATAAAGTTGTCTAAATATTCCTCCATGAATGATTTGTGAAGAGTATCTTAATTGGGGATACCAATCTATATATATAGATTAAAGAGGATTCTCGACTTAACCCAAGGAATGTATATTCATTTGATGCTAAAGTCGTTTAGCATGGCAAACTCCAAGAGATATTTCATGTTGATGAGACATGGAGTGTATCTCTCTTAATAGTCCCCAAAGACTCCAAAAAGAGAGATCGCATGAGTAATTATCATGTATGCAATGAAATATACGAGACCTGGTGTTGATTAGTCATATTCTGGAGAGGTTCACTATGAGTCAGTGAAAAACATCTTAAAGTACTTTACTGGCACTAAGGATGTGATCATATTCATGGTAGGTCTGAATTAAAACTAGAGGGCTTAACAGACTCAAGTTTTTCAGATAGACCAAGACGACAGAAAATCCACTTTAAGGTAAAGCGTTACCTTGAACGGTGGTGCAGTGAATTGGAAAGGTTTCAAATAGCAAAGAGTTGCTAGTTTAGTGATAAAGAGAAAGTATATAACTATAAATGAAGCTACAAGTTGATTGTTTGGATGAAAAGTTCATTACAGAACTAGGAATAGTTCTTAAGTCTTATCTTGGATCTAAACATATGTTATGGCACTTTCATTTGATTATAAGAATCATTGAAAGATGGAAATCACTATAGAGATAGTAGAGTCTCAAGAACAACATTACATATCCATTAACTAAAGCTTATCCAACAGCAGGATAATCGTCACTTAGAGAAGAAGAGTATGAAATACCATGGCGATTGGCTTTAGTGTAAGTGGGAGATTGAAAGTAGTATGCAAACAAGCCAATCATGTTTGATGATAAAGCATATATTTTGTAACAATCTTATTCATTTATTAATAAAAAGTATTAATTTATTAAAGGCTTTTAATTATCTACATGATATTGTATTATAATATGTGATAAACCCATAATTTTAAGCAATGCTTTTAGAATAATGATGATGATCATTCTAATGAGATCTAAATTCTTAGAAAGCTTAAAACTAAAATAGTTCCCAATCGCTGGATTACTAAATTGGGGATTAGTAAATCTGGATAGATTGATACATACGTTGCTTGCTCATTGGATGAGGATGATTGATCTCATGATCATTTGTGTGGAGACACTAAAGCAAGTATGTAGGTGCTTATTAGAGAATAAGTTCACTGAACGTGACTCGCTAAGGAATACCTAATGGAGTTTTACTTGCCTGTCAATAGGAATTCCTATAGTGATAGTAGTACAAGTGATACTTAGACTTGAGATCATCATAGTATCTTGTGTATGATGAGTTATACTTTGACTTATTCTTTAAGAACATTAGGGTATATCAAAGGGTATGCTTGGATATAATGAGTTGTACATGGAGATAATGTATGATCAATAAAGAATCTACCACTTCTAGTAAAAGAAGAGAAATGTCCTATGTGATTCGATAAAGGACAACCTAGTAGTCCTTGGCTAAGGCAGAATGAAATTAGAAAGGAGTTTCTAATTTGCATTATTTGGAGTTGTGCATTTAAGAGTCGAAATACATATAATTAAATAAAATAAGACTTGACAGTAATTCAATGTCTTATATTTAATTGAGACATTGTATGGTGGAAGGATTGAATTGTACGGTAACTATTTACTCAATGGTTCTTTTATGATTTGTAAGACCCCAACTTTTTTTTTAATAAAGATGATTTTTCTATAAATATCATTTTTAAATATTATGGAATGAATTTGATATAATGTTATAGTTGTGGGTAATATTTATAAATTTTTCAGAGTACGCAAGTTGTTATATAATATTCGATTGGTCGGGGAATATTCATTTTAACAAGGAATATTCGTACGACGGCACAATCATTGGAGGACCCCACAACGGAATTACTATCGGATTGAGAAAACAAAAAAATATTTTATGAAAATAACAGCGGAAGTTTTACCGTTAATTGTTGAAACACCCGGGATTAAAAGTACAGGAATACGCGTGGTTGCATAGTAGCACACGATATTGATTATTGATGCTTACATGAGAAGTCACTCAGTTTTGTTCAATTATTGCTTCAGTAATTATTGCATACTATCTCACGTTATTTGATTCAATTATTGTCGATATTTTATATATTATTAAATCAATAATTGAGATGACAAAGTTATTAATATTATTATTTGTAATATTAACGATGTCTAGAAGTTCTGCCAAGGAAAGGTTTGGTCACCTAATTGCACGCCAATAGGGAGAAATCCTTATTGGAAAGCCCCCTCTTTCTTGGGAACGACCTAGTCGATTAATATTATGAATTATATTAATAAGTATATACCTTATTTGATACCGGTTCTACCCATTCTTTTATTTCTCCTACTTGCGCTCAACGTTTAAATTTGACTCCGGAGAAATTGGACTTTGACTTATCTGTTGAAACTCCATTGGGAGAAACCTTCATTACATCCACTGTTTATAAGTCTTATTTGATTCAAATCGGTACCCTCACATTACATGTCGATCATATTTCATTGAAAATACTTGCATTTGACGTAATTCTAGGGATTGTTTGGTTAACTACTCATCATGCAAAAATTGATTATTTTCGTAAGGTTGTTAGCTTTCATATTCCTAACCAACCTATTATGCGAATTCTAGCAACCAAACCATTAAAATCAATCACTGTCATCTCAAGCCATAAAGCTATTCGTTTATTGAAAAACAGATGTCAAGCTTTTTTAGCTCATATCACGGATTTAAATAAAAATATATCAGTTTTGAATGATATCTCTATTGTTAATGAATTTCCTAACGTGTTCCCTGATGAACTTCCTGGCCTACCCCTAGAGCGTGAAATTGAATTTTGTATCGACCATAAACCTGGTACAAAACCTATTTTCAAAGCCCCATATCGAATGGCTCATATTGAACTTCAGGAGTTAAAGACCCAACTGCAGGAATTGTTAGACATCGGTTTCATTCGTCCTAGTACTTCTCCTTGGGGTGCTCCTATTCTATTCGTGAAGAAGAAAGATGGGAGTATGGGACTTTGTATTGATTATCGGAAGTTGAATCATGTCACCATCAAAAATAGGTACCCATTGCCACGTATTGATGACCTGTTCGACAAGTTGCAAGGCGCCAAATTCTTTTCAAAGATTGATCTTCGTTCCGGATATCACCAATTGAAGATTAGAACCGATGACATTCCAAAGACGCCTTTCAGAACTCAGTACGGGCATTATGAATTCCTAGTCATGTCTTTTGGATTAACTAATGCTCTTGCTGCCTTCATAGATATGATGAACCGAGTATTCAAGGAATATTTGGATCACTTTTTGGTCGTCTTTATTGATGACATCCTCATATATTCCAAAAGCCATGAAGATCATGAGCAACACTTGAGGCTGATACTCCAAAGGCTTCGTGAAAACAAGCTGTATGCCAAGTTGAAGAAATACGAGTTCTGGCTTGAGGAAGTAGCATTCTTTGGGCACGTGTTATCAAGTCATGGAATATCTGTTGACCCCGCAAAGATTGAAGCTATTCAAAGTTGGGAGCAACCTAAATCAGTGACTGAAGTACGTAGCTTTCTCGGCTTAGCTGGTTATTATCGGAGATTCGTAGAAGGGTTTTCTCGAATCGCTACTCCATTAACTCAGCTAACTCGGAAAGATACAAAATTCGGTTGGAGTGAGGAATGCGAGAAGAGTTTTCAAGAACTCAAGAGAAGACTCATTTCAGAACCTGTTCTGACAATACCATCTGGCTCGGAGGGATTAGTCATCTACAGTGATGCTTCGGGCAAAGGGTTAGGATGTGTTCTCATGCAACATGGGAAAGTCATAGCCTATGCCTCTCGACAACTTAAAGAATATGAGAGGAATTATCCTACTAATGATCTAGAGTTGGCAGCGGTCATTTTTGCACTAAAGATTTGGAGGCATTACTTGTATGGGGAGAAAGTTGAGATCTTTACGGATCATAAAAGCCTCAAATATTTCTTCACTCAAAAGGAACTCAACATGCGACAGCGACGTTGGCTTGAACTGTTGAAAGATTATGATCATACCATCCAATACCACCCTGGAAAAGCGAACGTGGTAGCTGACGCATTGAGTAGAAGATCATATGCGGGTATGAGTGCGATATTATCAATGCAAAGGCCCAGTTTGTATGACTTGCAAAGGATGGAGATAGAGATAAAGACTCTAGGGACCCACGTGATGATGGCGAATATACGAGTAGAACTGACTTTAATCGATAAAGTTAAAGCTGCTCAAGCTACAGACCTGGAGCTAATGCGTATGAGGAAGAAAGTACAAGAAGGTGCTATGCCGGAAGCAAGAATCGATGAAGAAGTAATACTTCGAGTCAACTCCAGACTTTGTGTTCCTAATGACCCTGAGTTAAAGTATAAAATCATGATGGAGGCACGCAACACACCGTTTGCAATCCATCCTGGGAGTACCAAAATGTATCATGATCTTTGACATACATTTTGGTGGGGCAATATGAAGAGAGAGATAGTGCTGTTTATCTCAAGGTGTTTAACTTGTCAACGAGTCAAGGCGGAGCATCAACTACCAAAAGGTCCATTACAACCACTTAAAATTCTAGTATGGAAGTGGGAGCACATTACCATGGATTTTGTTATTGGTCTTCCCAAGGTTTCTCAAGGTAATTATGCAATTTGGGTCATTGTTGATAGATTGACCAAGTCTACTCATTTCTTACCAATACGAGAAACTTATACACTTGAAAGTCTTGCTCGTATGTACATAAATGAGATTGTAAGACTGTATGGTATGCCAGTATCCATAGTTTATGATCGAGACCCAAGATTCACTTCACAATTTTTGGTTAGTTTGCAAAAAGCTATGGGCAAGGATTTATGATTTAGTTCGGTATATCATCCTCAGACGGACGGACAATCAGATAGGACTATTCAAACTCTGGAAAATTTATTAAGACTATGTGTCCTTGACTTCAAGGGAAGTTGGGATAAGTTCTTACCATTGGTGGAGTTTTCATACAACAACAGTTATCAAGAAAGTATTGGCATGGCTCCATTTGAGGCGTTGTATGGAAGAAAGTGTCGTTCTCCAATATGCTGGGATGAGGTGGGTGAAGCAACGTTGTTGGGACCAGAGTTGGTACGTATGACTATGGAAAAGATTCAAACGATCCGGCAACGTATAAAAACCTCACAAGATCGACAAAAGAGTTATGCTGATCTTCATTGAAAGGACGTGGTATTCAATATTGGAGATAATGTGTTGTTACGTGTTGCTCCATAGAAAGTAGTTACGAGATTTGGAAAGAGAGGAAAGCTCAATCCTTGATTCATTGGCCCATTTTTAATCCTCGATCGAGTAGGAATTGTGGCCTATAGACTCGTTTTACCGCCAAGTATGTCTCGTGTTCATAACATTTTTCACATATCCATGTTACGTAAATATGTGGAAGACCTGAACCACATTATTGAGTTAGAACCGGACGAAATAGCGGAAGATTTAACGTATGAAGAGGTTCCTATTCAAATCTTGGATAAGAAGGAACATATTCTATGCTCCAAGGTTATACCTCAAGTCAAAGTTTTATGGAGAAACCTCGATGTTGAGGAAATGACCTGGGAGTTAGAATCTGAAATGAAATCAAGGTATCCTTACCTCTTTGACATACTAGGTATGTACCCTAATTTCGAGGGCGAAATTTCATAAGAAGGGGTGGTTGTAAGACCCCAACTTTTTTTAATAACGATGATTTTTCTATAAATATCATTTTTAAATAATATGGAATGAATTTAATATAATGTTATAGTTGTGGGTAATATTTATAAATTTTGCAAAGTACGTAAGTTGTTATATAATATTCGATTATTCGGGGAATATTCGTTTTAACAGGAATATTAAAGACGATGACACAATCATTAAGTGGACCCCACAATCTAAATTATTATCGGATTGAGAAAAAGACAAAAATATTTTATGAAAATAACGGCGGAAGTTTTACCGTTAATTTGGAAACACACGGTGTTAAAAAGCACAGGAATACGGCGTGGTCGCATAGTAGCAATACCAGTATTGATTATTGATGCTTACGTGAGAAGTCACTCAGTTTTGTTCAATTATTGTTTCAGTAATTATTGCATAGTATCTCACGTTATTTGATTCAATTATTGTCGATATTTTATATATTATTAAATCAATAATTGAGATGATAGAGTTATTATTATTATTATTTGCAATATTAACGATGTCTAGAAGTTCTGCCAAGGAGAGGTTTGGTCACCTAATTGTGCGCCAATAGGGTAAAATCCTTATTGGAAAGCCCCCTCTTTCCTAGGAACAACCTGGTCGATTAATATTGAGAGGATTTTTTATGAAGTATTTGATGTAAATTTTGGACCCCCATTTACCTATTTTTCGAAACAATCGGTAGAAAGTTATTTATTATAAATATAATGGGACCCACTTGTGATTATGATATGTTGGTGGGAGGGGAACACGTGGGGCCCACGTGTGGAAGAAAAAATGAAAGGGGTTTGAATTTTGTTCACGGGTGGGAAGATTATATATATTACATGTGTTTATATATATATTCATATTATTAAAATTTTGTTTTATGTGACATTATTGAGCATCAGGCAATTGAAATCAACTAGTGAAATATTTTAACTGTTGGCCCGTGAATAAAACTTTCTAAATAGTATCCTTCCATTCTCCTATAAATAGAAGCTCATTCCTTCATTATTTCTTATGAATTCACTAAAACTCTAGAGAGAGAAAATTATAGAGAGAAAGAAGAAGAGAAGTCTGCTACCTCTTTTTTCCTATATCCAGATTCTTCTAAGGTAAGGGGTATTATTTCTTTTATATTTATGAAGAGAACTTCTGTTATTCAATTCTTTATTATTCTGTTGGAATAACCTGTATACGCGGGCTACCCTATACTTGGTGAAATTATTCTGTTATTCCATTCTTTATCATTATATTGGAATAACATGTCTATGCGAAGTACCACATACATGGTGAAATTCTTCTGTTATTCCATTCTTTATTATTTTGTTGGAACATCCTGTCTGTGCGTTTACGCATGACCTGGTTCCGTTATTTATTATTCTGTTGGAACATCCTGCCGGTGTGAATTTCGCCTGACATGGTTCCGTTATTTATTATTTTGTTGGAATATCCTGTCTGTGTTTACGCATAACCTTGTTCCGTTATTTATTATTTTGTTGGAATAACCTGTCTGTGCGGTCTATCGCAGGCCTGGTGATTTCTTTTGTTATTCCATTCTTTATTATACTCAGTTGGTTAAAGTTTTGGCTTTTATACTCCATGAAATTAGTGGAATATCCTTGATATTTGCACTTCATCCAGTATCTTTTCATGAAAATATTCTTCTGAGCATTCTTGAGTTTTACCCCACAAAGCAGTATCATATTGAAAATTTGGACTTTAATTGTTCCTGGATAAATTAATTCTTGAACTTGTTTTATTGAATTCTTATATCATTGTCATCATCCTCATGTTTATATTTTGTTGAAAGTCATCTGTGGCCTGTAGTGCATAGATGGACTTGGTATGATTATGACCAGGGATTATTCGGTGTAATCATGACCGTAATGTTACAAATGATGTTGTAAAAGTCCTCGTTTGCCCGTAGTACAGGGATGATGTGGATTATTTATTAAGTTGAGTCTCATCGATAAAAGTGATGAAAAACCTTTTTAAATCATAAAAGATAGTAGATTTTTTTTTTCTACTTGACTCTTTTAATGGATTGCTTGTTCCGCTGCAGTTAAACTTGATGTCTATTATATTTTATCAGTTTAACACTGTTGAAGGCTAACGATAATTTATTCTGCATTATCTTAGTCATAATATTTCTTACTGGGCTAGTTGAGCTCACCCTTTTGCTTTCATTGTTCTCTTTAGGAAATGAGAACGTAGCAGGGACTAGTCGGGGAACGGAGTGACGGTCCAGATGATAGCTTTAGTAGTCTTCACTATTCTATGAAATAATGTGATAATAAATGTATTGAGGACTTATTTTGAGTTTGAATACTGTTTTAAAGAAAATATTTGTATTAAAACTCACAGCTCATGTTGTATATTTAAGATTGTATTTGTATTCTGTACCATGTATTTGACGACTCAGAATAGGTGATGTATACCTATTTTGGGGGCGTCACATGATTAATGTTGAAATCTATATGATCTGGAAAGTCGTTGATCGCTAGGGAAGCTTATCCCTATTGTAGAATAAATATTATTTAATTAAATAAATTAATAATTTAATTTATTTATTTAAATAAGATTAGAATTGTTCTAATTGATTTATTCACATGGAGAACCTAAAGGGTCACACCATAAAAGGAAGAATAATTATTTAAGAAGTTAATGACATAATCGTAATAATAAGTTAAGTATATTTAATTTATTCTATGGTGATAGAATAAATTAAATAGCTTAATATTTATTATTTAATATTTTGAAAATATTAAATATAAATTAATAAGAGGAGTCTTATTATTATTATTATTATTATTATTATTATTATTATTATTATTATTATTATTATTATTATTATTATTATTATTATTATTATTATTATTATTATTACTATTACTATTACTATTATTTAATTCTTAAAGGAGTTTGGGAATTAATTAATAAAAGTACTCTCATTTATTCCTAATAAGATTAGGAGGCTAATTAATTAAATGTTTAATTAATTATTCCTAATTAGATTAGGAGCCTAATTAATTAAAGGAGTTTAATTAATTAAAATAAAACTCAATTCCTTAATTGATAAGGAGGGTTGCCCACATCTATAAATAAGAAGAGTCTTATTATGGGTGTGGTGGGTTGTTAACTTTTTCACAACAGACGTGATTCCAATTGTTGGAGAGTATGCTCTTTTTCTATATAGATAGAAAACAAGGGTTTTGCCAAACACCAATCTTCTTGAATTTTTGTTCTTCCCTGGTGGATCACCTCTAGAGGCCAAACACTTGGGTGGCTAACGTTGATCAAAGGAAGGAGCCAACCCCGGTGGATTCAAGTTGAACGCGAAAGGATTTGGAGGTGAACTTGTACCCGAGGAAGCTCGAATCTTCAAGGGTATGATTCTTGTTCTTTATCTATTCGTTTAATTAATAATTGTGCATAAAGGGTGATCCGGGTATATTGTTTGTAAAATTTTAAAACTCTAATTTTCCACGTTTCTGCTTATTTTGTGCAATTTGATTGCGTTAATGAATATTACATACCTAACACAAACTTCTTTTTCTGCTAGTTTCCCTACTGGTTACCAGCACCCACATTTCTATTCCATTTTCTCTTCAAGTTATTACTACCATTTCCACCACTAACACTACCATTCTTAGCTTCGCCCTCACTTTTCTTCTTTCTCTATTCTTGACTATACTTCGTTACCGCCTCGCCTCCACCCTCAACGAGAATTGCCTTCTCCAGTACCACTGTAAATGTCTTTAGCTGAAACATGGAGACCCTACTGTATAACCAAGGCTTTAGTCCCTGTTCAAACCTCCTAGCCTTGCGTTCATCTGTGTTGACTTGATATGGCGCAAACCTCGCCAACTCATTAAATTTTGCGGCATACTCTGACACCGTCGTTGATCCCTACTTTAGTTCTAAAAACTGTACCTCCATCTGATTCTTCGAACTCTCTTGGAAATAAGTCTAAAAAAAATATCTCCTTAAACCTATCCCAAGTCATCACCCCTTGACCACCTCGAGTTTTATTGGCTAGCCACCAATAGCTAGCCTCTGCTTTCAACATAAATGTTGCAAAAGCAGTCTTTTGATTCTCACCTACTCTAGCAACATCAAAAACTTTCTCTATCTCCATGATTCAGGTCTGTGCCTCAACCGGATTCATGGTCCAACGAAATTCTGGTGGCCCAACCGCCTTGAAGTCCTTAAATGTCGCAACTTGATTCTGCGGTTGATTCTGTAATGCTCCCGTTAGTAATGTCACTAACTGTTGAACTAGGTTAGCCTCAGCATTGTTGTTGTTGGTAGATCCCTCAGGGGTCATTTTTCTTGGTTGACGACTTGGAGGCATTTTCTGTTAAACAATTCTTATTAGATTATTATTCAATCCTCTAAGTATTATCTACTCAACTTGCACATCATAAAAATTTCCACATAACACACAATATCTTGAATAAATAGTAACCTTTATTTATTCATCATCTTTTAAAAACATAGTCATGATAGCATCCCTGCTATCTACATCACTTTCCTGAACTACAAAAGTTTTAGGATAACATCATTATCATCATATCCCATTGGTTGTATAATACCCGGGATTTACATCTTATTTACTAATTAATCACATAATAATTTCATTCCTTATGACGACCTACTATAAAATGATGCATAGCCTTACGACGCTCCTTTTCCATAATACAAAACATGGTTCAACGATCTAACATGTACCATGGCAGCGTCTCAAACTGAATCGTGTAATACATGACTCGGTCTTGAGCTCGGTTGATCACGATGTTGAAAACACAATTCATCTCCTCCATCTTAATCATCTTTGCCTGCACTTCCCCCTCAGCTACTTCTGCACGCTGAGAAGCTTTCTTGTACGCGTCTTCGACTCTTGCTCTCTTGGTGGATTCTTCTTTCAATTTGTTCTTCAACTCCGCGATGTCCTTCGTCAGCTGCTCGTTCTCTCCTTCAGTATGAATCAGCTTTCATTTTATATTACCAAATGCTCATCTAGATCTCGGATCTCGTCGTCCTTCTGCGCCATCGAGGTCTGCTATTCAGCTACTATCTCTTCCAACTCCTCCACTCTATCCTGAAGTTCCACATTGCGGTCGTATACCTCATCGTACGTACGAGTAGCGATTGAGTTTGGTGAAATCTCTTCATCCTCATCCCCATCCGACTGTGGCACCTCAACGGGGTCCTCCTCATCCGTCGCTTCCTCATCATCCTCATTAGGTAACCCCTCCTGCTCAACCACTGTGACCAACGGAGATTACTCCCATGGCAGAAGTTGTTCCCAAACCACCTTAATATCTCGAGGCTTCTCCTCTCTAGGCATCTGGGGTCCTTCATCCCTAGCCTGACTGGATTCTCCTATATTAGCCAATCTGGCAACAAAATTTTAAGTTTAAATTACTAATCATTACTACTCGACACTCACGAGCACATGGGTTGTAACCAAATAAGCACATAAATTGTTTTTGTTACTTCTTTCTTAAATATTTTCAAATTCCTATAAGGTTACTTCCTAAGGCTTTTCCTCCACCTAAGGTTCATAACCTAAAGCTTTGATACCAACTTGTGATACCCCCAAATCTAGGAACTTCATTCCCACAAGACTTGGTGTTCACATTCCATGCATTCACATCTAACTTCCTAAATATAGTAGAATTTAAACCATAAATCCTCCCATTAAAAGGGTTACATCATTAAATCAATAATTCTCCAAGGTTATCTAACCTTTAACATAAATTAAGTGCAAAAATAAAATAAATTACATCACATCATTTAAAAATAAAGTCTATAATCATTTCATTAAATAAACTTCAAGTCTTCTCACTTGCACATTTTTCCTTTTCCTTTGCTAGTGGTGGGTTCATCAACCTTCTCAACCTTAGCTGCAATAATTATTTTTATGCAAGAGTGAGCAAAACAAATGCTCACTCTGAATAGCAACAAATAACAACAGCATAATAACTGCCAATAACTAGGCTCAACAGAATTGAATAATACTCTGTCAATGATAATCAAAACTGTAATCAACATACGAAATATAACTGAGGGTCATAAGACCACGAACTATATCCAAGGTTACAAGTAATATTTTAACTTTAACCTAAATAGTCATACTGTAGGGACTCCCTGTACTTAGGGTGATCAGCCGTTCGTACCATATATTGTGCACAAACATCTAAACGTGACGTGTAAAATAACTCCTCTATAATAGGGTTGTTCTTCTCAATTTTAGAGTACAAGTCCGCACCAAAGGAAGTTTGGTTTGGATAAGCTTCAAGGGTAATTTAGAGTTTCACGATCATCAACTAAAGGATTAGTTGAATCGACAAAATTTAACAACACTACGAGTGATCAACAACAATTTAATGTAAAATGATTAAGAATCATAGGTGAACCAACTATACATTAAACTAATACTTAGAAATAACTAAAAAGCACAAGCACTAAATAAAACAAAAAACCTTGCTTGAACAATATTACGCTAAGGCTATGATTTTGTCAAATAAAAGAATTGATTTATTGAACATGCAATAGTGAATAACAAGCTTAGAATGAAATTTGCTCAAAGCAACAATAATGGTTAGAACTATGTAAAGTAAATGAGACAAGATAACTTATTTAAAGATTGTAGTTCAAGAACTTGCATTCATTACAAAATGAATAGAACTAGGAAAATTTGCTTAACTATAAACAAGTTAGGATAAATCAAACAACTATTAGAGTTCAAAGCTTGCTCGAATAAAATTAGGGTTAGAGTTTGCTCAAATAAAGTTTAAGGATAAAAGAACTTGCTCAATTAAAGTTTAAGGTAAGGAACTTACCTTATGCGTAAGCTATAATTACAACTCACATTCACCTATACATATTATTAGAATCACAATATCTATTAGATATACTAACATCCACTTTCCAACATAGAACTCACTTTTAGTTAAACTTGTTACTTTAATACAAGTTTTACTTTACACCATATGCATTTTAGAAATCAAAAGTATTAACTTCACAACACTTATTCACTATTCATGTGTACAATAAATCACAATGTATCACTTTCATAACTTACTAATCTTTTTACAACTTTGGAGTTACTAATTACATGATAGAATTCTATTTTAATCTCTTCATTACATGTTTATCGCATTAACATCTCATTAGACTAGGTTATCATGGGTCTTTAAGGTCTGTATAACTAACAAGCATCATTGCCTCTGATCTGGGTATGGTGCAGTTGCACCATACTTAAGCTTTAGGGACGGCCAAGCTAAATTGCACCAGTAGTCTTGAGTCGCCATTTCTAGCCTTGACACACTGTGCAATTAAGACCTGCTTGGTGCATGCACAAAAACTACTACGGTCTATTTTAGTACTCTGCTTAGCATAACTATCACGAATTTCATCCACAAAACAGTAAATTAAACATACCCAATTGATATAGAACTCATATAGACATGGTTCCTCACATATATGCTAACTTAGAACAATTAAACAACAACTTTAATTAATTTAAATCCTTGAATTCAATGTTTTTGTGAAAAAACTCAATTGTTTTGACATCATTCACAAAATTTAACAATGAGGTCACAATAATACACCAAATTAGCTCATTAAAATTATGTTCTCTTCGTTTCTTACTGAATTAACATATTCAAGTCTTAATTTACAGATTAGTTCAAAAACTAACTTCCAAATTTTGTACTTTCACAAGCTATATATATACACACAGTCACTGTAAACTATTTTCTTTGTTTTTAACGTAATTAGCACACCAATTCCTTGTCTAGATGATAAGTAGGTTTTATACCTACTTATTAGATATCAATTCACGAGAATTATGCTCATCTTAAGTAGATTTTAGTATGTTTTTAGTTGCATTTTATGTTATTTTGCATTACTCGTAATTAGAACTCATATGGTATGGAAATGAAGAAAATGGCATAGTTTGGCATTGGCAAGGTGGTATTAGACTAGCAAAGGCATGGCAAGTGGAACATATGTAGACCAGGAACTGAGCAATAATGAGTGTTATGTAGAAAGGCAAGATGGAGGATGAACAACCGAACAACAAGCAGCAACAGAACATCAGAGTGTAGTAGACAGAGGCAGCGCGGCCGCGCTACTTGACAAGTTATTTCTCGCACGCCTGCGTTATATGTAGGCAGAAGTTAAAAGCACAAACAGCGCGACCGCGCCTAAAACAAGAAGGCACATCGCGCGCCCGCGCCCTTTTTGTATTGCAATCACGCGCGGCCACGCAAGTTATCTGATGTTGTTTGTTGACTTAATTTTTAAATTTAAAATTTGAACGTGGGGTCTTATCAAAGCTATTCTGGTTGGCACCGGACGTGATTATGTTTGTTTTTTATCAGTTTTTCATTAGAGTATTAGGGTTCTAAGCTTTGAACTAGTTCTAGAGAGGATTTGAGAATAGACTTAAGATTTTCTACATCTTCTCTTGATTTTAGTCATTGAATAAATTAATCATTTCATTTTGCTAGAAATTATTGGAGATTGGAACAACACTTTGCAACAAAATCTGCAATTGATCAATTCTATATTCTCTCTCAATTGTGATATTTATTTTCCATGTGTTATTATAATCCCATAATGGTTTTCGGTTTAGAAATGAACTAAACTCCATTATGGGATTCTAACGAATTTTGATATGTAATCAATAATTAATTGTCTGATTGCATGATTGCTCGTTTATCATTGGAATATCTATTATGATTAATTGTTTTGCATGAATGTTTGATCGCCATTCATTTTATATACTTATATGGAATTGAAAAATGACATTTGAGTATGGTTGTAATCATGATAGCATGCGTTTATGAGGCTGAAATGTTTAGCTTTATATTTTGTGAAGCAGATAGAAATATACTGTTTCACCGTGTGTAGTAATATAAGAGCATGTGCTTCAATTCAATATTGTTGCAATTTCACATAGAAATATAGTGATTTTGGTTTTATTACGATTACATGATTTCTATTGCATGTGGAGGTTATGTGAGTAGGTCATAATACATTGAAAAATGGTTATGTCTACTTTTGTGCTCTTGGCTAATTTTCCATGATACATGTATAATCTTGCATGATGGTAATATTTTAGAATCCCATTATCTCCAAATTTGATTTCATTAAAGTAGAATTTTGTTTTTCTTTTAATTGCTAATTGATTTTAGAATTAATTGCAATTGTGAATTATTCGTTTAAGCATATAAACAATAGTGATACAATTGGTTATGATAATTGAGATTTTAAAACCTTTCTCCTTGGATCGATACTTTTCTAACTTTGTACTACTTGTTGACCCATGTATGCTTGCATGAGTTAGAGTCCTTTTGTTAAGACTAAAAAGGAGGCAACACTAGATGCTAATTCTAACATCACAATTACACACAACCTCAATAATTCAGTTTGTACAACTAAAATTCATCAAGCATGCGATTACAGACAAATTTGAAACTCATGAATATAACTCTACATAAACGTAAACTTGAGTTTTAGGGATTATACCTTCACTTACTTGAATAATCCTTGCTAAAAATAGAGAATTGTTTTGAAATCACAGAACTTTTCCCTCAAACTCTCTCCAACTTCTCTATAAACTTCTAGGCCAAACCTTTTCACGTAACATAAAATGAAACCAATGCATAAAATAAACTAAACCCAAACGTCTAAAACCAACGTTTTAATAATAATAATAATAAGTTATCAGTTATAAAAATTTAATATATTTTATTTATATTTTTATTTAATTTTTATTATTATTTTAATTCAAATTAAAAATTAAAAATTCAAAAGTCATAAGGCTTTGTTTGGCAAAACACTTTTAAAATAAAGACTTAATATCTTTAAGCCTTGTTTGGGTAAATCCATTTAAACTACTTTAATTTATTTTAATAAATCATTTACACTATAGTTTATAATCCCATATTATTTATTTGGATTTTCATATCCAATCTTAGTTAAATAAACTAATTACAAAATACTGAAATAAATTTCCCACTTAACCAAATATCACAAAATTATAATCTCATTATAATTTTATTTAATAAATTAACATATCACTTTAATTAATAAATTAAAACAACAATATAGCAATTCATGTAATCTTTAACAACTCTCTAGCTATTAAATTAAATTAGAGTATTATCTGATAAATTTAATTCAGAAATATCTACTAACAACAACCACATCAATAAAATATTTATTTAATTTAATAAATATTTTAAATTACAAATAAAATCTTGGATTGTTACAGACAGGTTAGATACCTTGAGATAAACTCCGCTATCTCTCTCTTCATATTGCTCCACCAAAATGTATGTCGAATATCAAGATACATTTTGGTACTCCCAAGATGGATTGCAAATGGTGTGTTGTGCGCCTCCATCATGATTTTATACTTCAAATAAGAGTCGTTGGGAACACAAAGTCTGGAGTTAACTCAAAGTATTTCTTCTTCGTCGATTCTTGCTTCTGGAATAACACCTTCTTGCACTTTCTTCTTCATACACACCAGTTCTAGGTCCGTAGTTTGAGCAACTTTAACTTTATCGATTAAAGTCAGTTCTACTCGTATATTTGACATCATCACGTGGGTCCCTGGAGTCTTTAACTCTATCGCTATCATTTGCAAGTCATACAAAATAGGCCTTTGCATTGACAATATCGCACTTGTACCCGCATACGATCTTCTACTCAACGCGTCAGCTACTACGTTCACTTTTCCAAGATGGTATTGAATGGTATGATCGTAATCTTTCAACAGCTCGAGCCAACATCGTTGCCGCATGTTGAGTTCCTTTTGGGTGAAGAAATATTTGAGGCTTTTATGATCTGTATAGATCTCCACTTTCTCCCCATATAGGTAATTTCTCCAGATCTTTAGTGCAAAAATGACTGTTGCCAACTCTAGATATGAGTAGGATAATTTCTCTTATATTCTTTGAGTTGTCGTGAGGCATAGGCTATGACTTTCCCATGTTGCAGGAGAACATATCCTAACCCTCTGCCTAACAGGTGATAAATCCCTCTGAACCAGATGGTATTGTCAGAACAGGTGCTGAAATGAGTCTCTTCTTGAGTTCTTGAAAACTCTTCTCACATTCCTCGCTCCAACAGAATTTTATATCTTTTCGAGTCAGCTGATTTAACGGAGTGGCGATTCGAGAAAATTCCTCCATGAATCTCCAAGAATAACCACCTAAGCCCATAAAGCTACGTACTTCGATCACTGACTAAGGTCGCTCCCAGCTTTGTATTACTTCAATCTTCGTAGGGTCAACATATATTTCGTGATTTGATATCACGTGCCCAAGGAATGCTACTTCCTCAAGCCATAACTCGCATTTCTTTAACTTGGCATATTACTTGTTTTCACAAAGCTTTTGGAGTATCAGCCTCAAGTGTTGTTCATGATCTTCACAACTTTTGGTGTATATGAGGATGTCATCAATAAAGACAACCACAAAATGATCCAAATATTCCTTGAATAATTGGTTCATCATATCCGTGAAGGTAGCAGGAGCATTAGTCAATCCAGAAGACTTAACTAAGAATTCATAATGTCCGTACCGAGTTCTGAAAGAAGTTTTTGGAATGTCATCAATTTTAATCTTTACTTGATGATATCCAGAACGAAGTTCGATCTTTGAAAAGAATTTGGAGCCTTGCAACTGGTCAAACACGTCATCAATGCGAGGTAACATGTACCTATTTTGGACGGTGACATGATTCAACTCCCGATAATTAATACAAAGTAACATACTCCCATCTTTCTTCTTTACGAATAGAACAGGAGCCCAAGGAGACGTACTAGGATGAATGAAACCGATGTCTAACAACTCCTGTAGTTGGGTTTCTAACTCCTGAAGTTTAATAGGATCTATTTGATATGGGGCTTTGGAAATGGGTTTTGTGCCAGGTTCAAGGACAATACCAAACTTGATTTCACGCTCTGGGGGTAGGCCAGGAAGTTCTTCAGGGAATACGTCAGGATATTTATTAACAATAGAAATATCATTAAAATCTGATGTATTTTTGTTTAAATCTGTGACATGGGCTAAGAAAACTTGACATCCATTTTTCAATAAACGAATAGCTTTATGTCCTGATATGAAAGTGATTGACTTTAGTGGTTTGGTTACTTGAATTCGCATAATAGGTTGGTTAGGAATAAGAAAGCTAACAACCTTACGAAAATAATAAATTTTAGCATGATGAGTAGTTAACCAATCAATCCCTAAAATCACATCAAATGCCAGTATTTTCAAAGAGATAAGATTGACAGGTAACGTGCGGGTGCCGATTTGAATCAAACTAGATTTATAAATAGTGGATGTAATGATGGTTTCCCCCAACGGAGTTTCAAAAGATAAGTCAAAGTCTATATTCTCCGGAGTTAAATTTAAATGTTGAGCTCAAGTAGGATAAATAAAAGAATGGGTAGAACCGGTATCAAATAAGGTATAAACTTCACAAGAGTTTATGATTAGCTTACCTGTGATAACCTCGTTCGGGTTCCTAGCTTTTTGGGAGGTTTCAACAAATGCTCTTCCTTAAAATATTAGTTTTGACTTGTTTGGGACAGTCTTTGGTGCCTCCATCCGAATTGGACTTGACTTCACTATATGACAAAATCAGGCTAGGTGACCTTCTCTTCCTTAATTGTAACACGCACGCTTTGGGTATCTGCGTGCAGTTTGGACTGATGTATCCCTCCCCTCCGCATTTGAAGTATACGATTGGTGGTCGTTCTCCTTCCTTAACAACGGGTGCTGGTGCTGAAGTCTTTTCATCATTATTGAATCTCTTCTTCTTGAAATTTCCACTTTTATTATCTTGGCCATGATTACCACCGAAGTGGTTATCATTTCTGGCATGTTGATTGCCTCCACCTTTGTTGTCACCACTTCGATGACTGCTACCACTGGTATTATCGATTTGCCAGCTGCTCTCTCTTGGTTAGGTTGACTCATTATCGCACTCCAATAACTGAGCCCTATTCACAACATCTGAATATAATACAATGTTTATGAGAAATGAGGTATTGACTTATTTCGGGTTTCAAACCTCTTAGAAACATCTGCATCATACGCTCCTCGTTATCTACCAAATGGGATTCAAACCGGGATAACTCGACAAACTTAGCCTCGTACTGTGACACGGTCATATTGTTTTGTTCCAGCTTGATAAATTCGACCTCCTTCATGTGATGAATACTTTCGGGAAAGTACTTGTCGTTGAATAGTTCTTGGAACTTCTCCCTAGACATCTTCAGTGCGGCAGATTGAGTACATTTTATAAATTCTCACAAGTAATCTGCCTCTCCTCGCAACATGAAGGTGGAAAAGGGAACCTTTACTCCTCGGAGCATCCCAAGACATCAAATATCTTAATGATCTTCTTTATCCATGTATCTACCTTAAGTGGTTCTCGCTTTCCAAAAAAGTCCGGTTGTGACGCCCCCAAAATAGGTCCAATCCATCCAACCTATTCTGAGTCGCCAAATACATGGTACATAAAACAACTATAACTTTATTACTACAATTGTCGTGCCAAATACGATAACACATATGTTGTGAGTTTTGATACAAATATATATACTAACTGTGACTCTTGACACCAACTTGGATAGCACGTCACAATGGCACCTTACATAAAGGTACAGTTAAAAACTGTTTTAGAAATTAAAATCTTTGGGAAGTGCTCAAGGAAACCTTCGTACATGGGAGGCCATGCGTCTAGGTTATGATAGATATCATATGCCCACAGAATTATCCTTGGTTGACCCTATAGACCCCAAAGAAAAATGAGAAGATTATTATAATGTTCTTTCCAATGGTGAGTCTTCTCTTGACATATAACTATCTCCACTGTCTGCAATTGAAAATTATATTTCAACCAAACTCCAAGATCATATAGGTAGTGCTCATAGACATACTCAGCAAGTGGATGTGCACAACCCTGTCTTATGATAACACGATGTTGTATATCATTAGGCATCTTGTATGATAGTGGCAAAACAACCTTCCAAAGTTGGGTTCACCTCACCCTATTGTTGTTCACCAAAATTAAATATCAAATGACGTATATAATACGACACACTTATCTAAAGTTCTCAATAAAACTATTTCCATACTATTTACGGAGAACCTCAACAGCTATAGACCACCGTTTTATTCCCCTATTATTCGCTCGACCCAAGAACACTCTTATTACAGAAAGGAATTGTGAAGCAAAAGGGTGAGCACAACTAGCTTCGATAAAGAATATCATGACTAAAGATAATTAAATTATCAATAGCCTTCATCAGTAATAAATTAGAGATTTAGAACATATGGTAGATGATAAAACTTTTCAACCATAGTTACAGCGGAACGAGCAATCCATTAAAAGAGTCAAACAGACCATAAATTCTATTATCGTCTCAATGTTAAAAGTCCATCAATAATGTTTTATCCCTATAACATCAATCAACAGTTCCTGTCCACATTCATGTGAATAACTCATAATCATAATTGTGGTTCTAAATTCCTATTCTCATCCAGGACAAAGATAATTTTCATCACTTGTCTTTACCTGAAACATCAAAGATCATGGTTATACCAAATCACAATTCTTGTTCATAATAATACTAATAAATTCATCTTTGCACTACGGGCCAAAGATATTCATCAACAAGTCATCTTTGCACTACAGGCTAAAGATATTCAAAAACAGGTCATCTTTGCACTACGGGCCAAAGATATTAATATATCAAAGAAATACATAATCATTTTAGAATTTATATAAACCATAATTATAATCATGTTGATCAATTCACCTTTGCACTTAAGCTAAAAATATTCAATTGTAAATTCAATGGTCATGATCATACCAGTTAACGATTCAACTTTGCACTACTGGCCAAAGAGAACCCATATACACTATCATATCAATAATCTACCCATCTTTACACTCAAGTCAAAGAGAAATTTCTTAACCAGGATTATAAAAATGATATGTATGATAATAAAAACAATATGATCAAAATATCGATTTAATTTCAGGAGTAAGATTCATAAATCAACGATAATCTGGTCAGAAAAAGAAACCAATTTGTCGTGAATAGTAACTCGTGAATGGTAACTCGTATTCGTACATAGTACCGTATACGTGAATAGTAACCCCGACACGAAAATATAAAGTTTCACAATAAAATCCATATAAATATTTATAACACCTTAATCCAAATGTTATAAATCACTTAATAATCTCATAATCTAATAATATTAATATTAAAACAATATTCTAATCATTTCTTAAACTTATAAATAATTTATTTTAATTATTTACACTTTATTAATTAATGCATTTAATCGTCCTAAAATGCCAAACTCATAAGATTTCATCACCAATAACCAAAACCCTCATCAAAAATCTGCATATACCTCATATAGGATTCTCAAGCCATAAAATCCTATTTTCCAATTTTCTTACTTCACATAACATATTTAATTTATTTACTTATAACTAGTCCATTTTCATGAAAAATACCAAATCAGTCCTAGAAAATTTTCTTTTCTAGGATTTAGCAGAATATAGTCCCATATTGAACATATATTTTTCTATTTTTCATTTACTATTTTTCATATGGCCAAAATTGCCGAATATTTAGACATTTATCATAAACTGTACTTTTGTCCAAAAATTCCAAAATTTACAGAGTATACTTCTATTATATACATGTACTCCCAATAACAATTTCACCAATATTGGAGTTAACCACAAGGAGTTATAAGGGTTTACTTTTAAAATAGTCTTTTCCCATAAAATTCATAACTCATAATCTATACATCCAAAAATTGCTATTTTTTGGACACAATCTAAAAAACTCATCAAATTATCATTTCAAATTTTTTCGAATTTTGAAAGTAAAAAAATTACAAAAGCGAAAAACATAATAACCCTTACAATCCCTTACCTCAAAAATAAAGATTGCTTGATTTGGAATATTGGATATGATGCTGAAGGAAACTTGCACTGATTAGCAACTCTCAAAGTATCAAAATACTCACAAAAATACGCTCGATAATTTACGGAGAGAAAACTTATGTTTCTGGTGTGATTTTCAATTCTAACTCAGCACTCTATTTATAGAAAAATGTTAGAACGCCAAAGTAGACTTGACCTGCTACCTGATGGCTTTACTTGCTACTATTGCCAGCCTCCACATTTGAAATAAAATTTGAGCACATTTCTCACCAACCAAAAGTGGGGCCCACCAATTCTAGAATTTTCCACCAAAATGATAAATTCAGAAACTTTAACAATTTCTGAACCAGTCACCTCTTAAAATTCATAACAAATCATATGTTCGTTTTTAACAGTTCAAAATTTGTGGATATATACTCAACTTATATGTGTATAACATATCCAAAAATCACAACGATCCAACGGTCGGATTAAAATTATAACTCACGCAATCGAGCTTTAAGAACACCTATTTGATCTTTTAATACATCCAATCCGACAAAATACTGATAAAACACCTCCACATTAATTCTTTCATTTATAACCACATAAATAAATCCATCATTTATATCCGCATCAAATAAATATTTCCTTATCATATAAATCAATAATTAATTATTCATAAATAATATTACAGAATCGCAATAATGACAACCAGGTTGTTCCCAAGAAAGAGGGGGATTTCTGATAAGGATTTCTCCTTACTAGCGCGCAATTAGGTGACCAAACCTCTCCTTGACAGAACTTTCTAGACATTGCCAATAATGCTATCTAATAATATTATTCAATTAATATGAATTATTGACCCGATAATGGAAAATACTGTGCAATGACAATTATTGAAACAACAATAATATAAAATATCAACGTAGCAATTATTGAATCAATAAAATAAAATATTGAACAGTAATTACTATAACAATTATTGAGTAGTGCGTTCATACGTAAGAATTAATAATTCAAAAATATTGTGCAATACCATGTGCTACTGTGCAACCACGCGTATTACTGTATTTTAACCACCAGGTATTCCAACAATGTTAACGGTAACAACTAGGACGTTATTTATAAAAACTCAAACTTATCGTTTTCTTCATCCGACAATTATTCTGTTATGGGGCCTACAAATTGTTGCGCCATCGTACGAATATTCCCCGACAACAAGAAAATTCCACGACCAAACGAATATTCCCTGACAACAATGAGTATTTTATAACCACTTGTGCATTTTGTAAACTTTACATATATCACCCTTAACTTAACTTTTTATCAATTTAACCATTTATTGAATAATAATTATTAGAAAAATTGAAGACTTTTATTTAATAAAATTCGGGGTCTTACAATCTCCCCTCCTTATGAAATTTCGCCCCAGAAATTTATGTATCTGGTATTTCAAAGAGTTTAGAATACCTTGCTTTCATTTCAGATTCCATCTTCCCTGTCCTCATGATTTCTCCATTGCTCATCTCCTGTATTTTAGATATCATTCTAGAATACAACTTCAAAACAAGGGTTAATTGAACAAATTAACATATCACATAATATCCCGATATTATGACTGACTAACAAATAAGCTTAGGTAGGACACACTAGCGAAGGATTTACTCATCTCTCCCCTCCTAGTTCTATTCCCCAATCTCCGCCAGAGACCATATCCCTAAGCTCTGATACCAACTGTGACTCATGTCCCAACCATTAACAGCACCTCACAGTGGTACCTATCAGTTTGCCACCGCAGAACGGTGTCCCCTACGGAGAGTTTGGCTTCGGTGCATCCCACACAAGGAAGTCACCAACGAGAGGCTCGGAGCTCTTTACTTATAGCTCTGATACCAACTATGACGCCCTCAAAATAGGTCCAATCCATCCAACCTATTCTGAGTCGCCAAATACATGCTACAAAAAACAACTATTACTTTATTACTACAATTGTCGTGCAAAATACGACAACACATATGTTGTGAGTTTCGATACAAATATATATACCAACTGTGACTCTTGACACAAACTTGGATAACACGTCACAATGACACTTTACATAAAGGTACATTCAAAAACTGTTTTAGAAATTAAAATCTTTGGGAAGTGCTCAAGCCTTCGTACATGGGAGGCCATGCGTCTAGGTTATGATAAATATCATATGCCCAAAGAATTATCCTTGGTTGACCCAATAGACCCCAAAGAAAAATGAGAAGATTACTATAATGTTTTTTCTAATGGTGAGTCTTCTCTTGACATATAACTATCTCCACTGTCTGCAATTGAAAATTATATTTCAACCAAACTTCAAGATCACATAGGTAGTGCTCGTAGACATACTTAGCAAGTGGATGTGCATAACCCTGTCTTATGATAACACGATGTTGTATATCATTAGGCATCTTATATGATAGTGGAAAAACACCCTTCCAAAGTTGGTTTCACCTCACCCTATTGTTTTTCACCAAAATTAAATACCAAATGACGTATACAATACGACACACTTATCTAAAGTTCTCAATAAAATTATTTCCATACTATTTAGGGAGAACCTCAATAGCTATAGACCACCGTTCTATTCCCCTGTTATTCCCGCTCGACCCGGCAAAACTCTTATTACCTGAAAGGAATTATGAAGTAAAATGGTGAGCACAACTAGCTCAGTAAAGAATATCATGACTAAAGATAATTAAATTATCAATAGCCTTCATCAGTAATAAATCAGAGATTTAGAACATATGATATGTGATTCCCCCAAAATAGGTATACATCACCCATCCTGAGTCGCCAAATAGATGGTACAGAATTCAAATATAAACTTAATTATACAACATGAGCTGTGAGTTTTAATACAAATATTATCTTCTAGATAGTATTCAAACTCAAAATACGACAAAACATAATCTGAGAGTTTTAACACGAATATTGTCATCTAGACAATATCCACACTCAAATTCAATCTTATTACATTTATTATCACACTATTTCATAGAATAGTGAAGACTACTAATGCTATCATCTGGACCGTCACTCCATTCTCCGACTAGTCCCGACAACGTTCTCATTTCCTGAAGAGACCAGTGAAAGAAAGGGTGCGCTCAACTAGCCCAGTAAGAAATATTATGACTAAGATAATGCAGAATAAATTATCATTAGCCTTTCACAATGTTAAATTGATAAAATACAATAGACATCGAGTTTAACTGCAGCGGAATAAGCAATCCATTAAAAGAGTCAAGTAGAGAATAAAATCAACTATCTTTTACGATTTAAAATGTTTTCATTAATTATTATCGCTGAAACTCAGCTTAATAAATAATCCACATCATCAAATCATCCCTCCACTACATGCCAAGTATATTCTTTAGTATCACGACCACGAATTATCTATGCACTACGGGCTAAAGATAATAATGTTTTCATCAACGGTCCTGATCATGCCATAAAACAATTCATCTTTGCACCCTTGGCCGAAGAGAATCCATAGCCATAATCATACCAAAAACTGTCCATCAATGCAATACGGGCCAATGAGGACTTTTCCCACATCATTTGTAACATTATGGTCATGATTATACCGAACAATCCCTGGTCATAATCATACCATGTCCATCTGTGCACTACAGGCCACAAATGACTTTCAACATAATATAAACATGAGGATGAAATGACATAATAATTCAATAAAACAAGTTCAAGAATTAATTTATTTAGGATCCAATAATGTCAAAATTGTCAACATAATACTGCTTTGTGGAGTAAAAATTCAAGAATGCTCAAAAGAATATTTCCATTAAAAGATATTGGATGAAGTGCAAATGTCAAGGATATTCCACTAATTTCATGGAGTATAGAAGTCAAAGCTTTAACCAACTAAGTATAAGAGAATATATGAAACTTCAAATGGATTTTCATCTGCCACGCGGTAATCCACTTAGACAGGTCATTTCCATAATTTTAATAAGGAATGAATACAAAGGATCATTTACCATGAATGGAACCAAGTCATGCGTAAACGCACCGATAGGATATTCCGACAGAATAATATATAATGGATCCAGGTCCGGCGTAAACGCACAGACAGGATATTCCGACAGAATAATAAATGATGGAACCAGGTTCGGCGTAAATGCACAGACAGGATATTATGATAGAATAATAAAGAACGGAATAATAGAAGAATTTCACCATGTAAGTGGTACTTCGCATAAACAGGTTATTCCAACATAATAATAAAGAATGGAATAACAGAAGAATTTCACTATGTATGTTGTACTTCGCATATACAGGTTATTCCAACAAAATAATAAAGAATAGAATAACAGAAGTTCTCTTCATGAATACGAAAGAAATAATACCCCTTACCTTAGAAAGAAACTGGATACTGGAGTAGTGAGGTAACAGACTTCTCTTCTTCTTTCTCTCTATAATTTCTCTCTATAATAAATGCTCTATAGCTTGAGTGAATTGGTGAAGAATAATGAAGAAATGAACTTCTATTTATAGGAAAATATAGTTTCGATAATTGCACATTTTGGGGCTCAAAATATTACAGTACAATACCTTCAACTTTTCTTTCATTTTTAATTTAGTCCTGCAAGTATTATCAAACTTACACCACCTCCCCTAATAGTAAATAATGTGAATCAATAGTTCAATCATGTGATTGAATAGTTATAATCATGTGAAAATACGAATTACAGTATAGTACCTCCATCTATACCTCCATCTTATACTTAGTCATGCAAGTATTATCAATCTTGCACCAACTCCCCTAATAGTACAAGAATGTGATTTAATAGTACACACATGTGAATAAATAGTTATAAAAGCATGTGAATTAGTAGCAATTAATTGCTCATTTATCCGATTAATTAGCCGATTTATCAATATAACCTTCAGACATCAATTATCATCGGAATAGATGTCGATTTCCACTAACACTAACAATTCCAACACAATGGAACTATCAATTTCATCTTTAATCAACACGGACTTATTCATCGTTAATATCATAACTGACAATATTTAACAACCAGGTCGTTCCCAAGAAAGAGGGGGTTTTCCAATAAGGATTTCTCCCTATTGGTGCGCAATTAGGTGACCAAACCTCTCCTTGACAGAACTTATAGACATTGTAAATATTACAATTTAATAATATAAATAACTTTGTCGTCTCAATTATTGATTTAATAATATATCATATTATGCAGATGATATTGTGACAATAATCGAATCAATAATATTAGAGATATGATGCAAAGAATTCTGAGTAGTAATAATTGAGTATAAGCGAGTGACTTCTCACATAAGCATCAATAATCAATACTGGTGTGCTACTATGCAACCACGCCAGTATTACAATACTTTTTTACTAGGGTAGTTCAACAGTTTTAACGGTAACACTTTTGCCGTTATTTTTATAAAAGATAATTTCGCGTGGTTTTCTAACTACGACAATACTTACATGTAGCGGTCCACCAATGATTGTGCCATCGCATCACGGATATTCCCCGATAAAAAGAATATTCCCCACCAATCGAATATTATATAACAACTTGCTTACTTTGTAAAATTTATAAATATTACCCACAACTATAACATTATATCAAATCCACACCATAATATTCAAAAAAATATTTCGAGAAATTTATATCTTTATTCATAAAATTTGGGGTCTCACAATCTCCCTTCCTTATGAAATTTGCCCTCAAAATTTACGTACGTACCTGGTATGCCAAAGAGATGAGGATACCTTGACTTCATTTCAGATTCTAACTCTTGAGGTATAACCTTTGAGTGTTGAATACGATCCTTCTTATCCAAGATTTTAACACGTATCTCCTCATACGTTAAATCTTTTGTTATATCGTCTAGTTCTAATTCAATAATGTGGTTTGGGTCGTCCACATAATTACGTAACATCGATACGTGAAAAACGTTATGAACACGTGACATACTTGGCGGTAAAACGAGTCTATAGGCCACAGTTCCTACTCAATCAAATATTTCAAATGGGCCAATTAAATCGAGGGTTGAGATTTCCTCTCTTCGTCGATTCTTGCTTCTAGAACAACACCCTCTTGAACCTTCTTCTTCACATTCATCAGATTCAGGTGTGTAGCTTGAGCGGCTTTAACTTTATCGATTAAAGTCGATTCTACTCGTATATTCGTTATCTTCACGTGGGTCCCTAGAGTCTTTAACTCTATCTTCATCACTTGTAAGTTATACGAAATGAATCTTTGTGTTAACAACATCGCACTCATAAACGTATACGACCTTCTACTCAACACGTCAGCTACCACGTTCGCTTTCCCACGATGGTATTGAATGGTACGATCGGAATCTTCAACAGCTCGAGCCAACGTCTTTGGCGCATGTTACGTTCATTTTAGTTGAAAAAATATTTGAGGGTTTTAGAAATGGGTTTTGTACTGGGGTTAATACAAAATTCGATTTCACGGTCTTGGGTAGGCTAAGAAGTCTTCAAGAATACGTCAGGAAATTTATTAACAATAAAAATTTCATTCAAAACTATGACTATCATCCGAGACTTGGATAGTACATCACATCGATACGTATCAACTTGCCATCGTCATTCATGACGTCGCCTACAGAAAGTCTGGCTTCGGTGCATTACACATGTTGATCGATTTCACAATCAATGAATACGTGCAAGTATACACGGTTAATAAGTAATAAAGTGAAAGTAGAGTATCGTTCCCACGAAGAATTATTTAATAAAAATCACCAAGTACTAATTCTTAATCAAACTAATTTTATTTAAACAATCTCAAATCGCGAATTTTCTAATTAACTAAACTAAATTAAAATAATTAAAAGAGATTATTCTAAAAGAAAGCAAATAAACAAAACTAAGATTTGATTAAATTCAGATAAATAAGGATTAAGACTTCAATATCCCCAATTATGAACTATAAATCAATTATCCAATTATCCCAATTATTATGCCTACTGAATTGTTAACAGGAATTCCCAAATGCCAAAAGCCCTTTCTCAAGTGATCATTTACCTTCTATTTAATCCAGATTAATTTTGCTATATCTCTATGCAAAACAATTGAATTAAACTCGTTACAATCCCAATTCCTTATGTGTTACATGCGGCAAATAGATATTCTCATTCTATTCACAAACCTAATTATTCACTGTGCAAATAACTAAGTCACATGATATCATGCCCAGTACTAACCCTAGAATTCCTTTCTCAATTCCTTCTAGAGTAACAAGGTAATTACTGATCAGATAATTAATCAATAAGCATTAGGCAAGATAAACAATTCACTTCAACATAAATAATTGGAATATAATGAATAACTAATTCATAGCCATAAAAAGTTCAATTGAAATCTTAATAAAAGAGTTAGTTCATAATCAATGAATTAAAACCAAGAATCCACAATTGAATAGACATTAAAAGATAAAAGTATGATAAGAGAAGAGAATAGAGAATGCATTGTCAAGAAATCGATGCTCCCCCTCTTGCTTCTTGCTCTTCGATCTTCAATGGTCTCCAAGTTGCTTCAATCTCCAAAACTAATAAGAACTAGGGTTATGTTCTAATCTAATGGAGTGTATCTCTAGTCTAATCTATGTAATCTCCCTTTATTTTATGTCTTACATCATGTATTTATAGGTTACGAGTCCAATTTTTAGCTTAGGAACAAACCCAATCCAATTTGGAGTCAAAAAGGTGTCAAATCGCCCAAAACGCGTCTAGGCCGCACCAAGCTCTTCCCCCAACGCCCCAGCACTGGGCACGACGCTCAGACACTGCTCCCCAGCACCCCGACGCTGGGCATAGGCCTATTTTGGGCGCCCCGGTGCTGCCCCATATTCTGACATTTTCTGCTCCGACGTCCTCTGAGAAAACGGCCATAAACTTTGATCCGGGAGGAGTTACGGGGGCTGCCACCTATCAAATCGAAGATATTGACGAGATCTACAACTTTCATTCTTTGAGGATTGAGAAATTCGTGGTGGATGAAGGCTCAAATTGAGCTCGAATGACTACTATGCAAATGACCACCCAAAACCATGGCGTTCGACGTCCGTTGGTACAACGATCATAACTCCTGCATCCGAACTCCGATTGGAATGATTCAAAATTTTTTGGAAAAGCTATGACGATTCTCTTCAATGTAAGTTAAGTTCCAAACCAAGAACATGAAGTAAACATGAAAGCCCAAATGATGTCCGGTTTGCTTTTCTTTGCATTTTCTTTGCTTTTCCTTACCAATATTCACTCACACCGCTCCCAAACGTATAAGCTACAAAATGAACACAAAATGCATGAAAAGTAACTAAGACACATAAATATAAGCAACTAATTCAAGTAAAAGATACCGGATAAGTGTATATAAAATCCACTTATCAAATACCCCCAAACTTAAATTGTTGCTTGTCCCCAGGCAACACAACATAATGCAATGAAATGCAACTAATCTATATGCCTACAAATCCAGTAGTATTTGATAGAATCAAATCTATTCACTCGGCCTTAGAGCAATCAAGAAAACACAACAATACTTCATATCAAAACCAATCAACAATTTCTTAGTCAATCATCAAGTCTTAAACTGTTATTACTGGTATAGTGCGTGTGTGTGCTCAACAACCATGCTAACTGATATAAAATCAAATTTAACACATAACAAGTCTCTTGAAGGCATCATACGATTGTAAACTCAAGAAATCCAAAAACAAGCTAGATCCAACTAAAATCAAACAATTACCAATATCGAGGGTCAACATGGGATACTCATGCTTTATTTTCATCTACGGGGGCTTTTTGCTCTTTTTTCCCGCTTTATTTTCTTTTTTTTATATACATATAGCTATGCAATGTCTTATTCCCTTAGGCTTTTCAATGCTACCTTAACGAGCTTTCGACCAACGACTCCCAGACTATTAAGACCTTAGGGCGCTAGGTGTAAAGACAATCCCCTCGGGCTTACTTACTCAAGTAATAAAGGCCACAAAACTAGACAAGCATGCTACGGTGTTTATTCATACTTTTTTTTTCTTTTTCTTTGTTTTCTTTTTTCTTTTTTTTTTATATAGCTTATATACCCCAAATATTCCCCCAAACTTAGGTTCTTGTCTAACTTTAGTCATCACTACTTATTCTTGTCATTCTTTCATTCAAACTAGCATTATCTTTTAGAGTCCCATTATGTATCAATTTAAACTCAATCAATCAACAAGTTGTTTTTACTGTGCTGTCATTATTATACTAGTTTCAAACAAAAAAAGATTCAATTAATAACAAGAAATCACATCAAAGCTCTAATAGTTAGTATTATACTTGTCTACCCAATTCCAATCTCATCATTGGCCAAAATAAACTTAACTATAACAAACCGCTGGACTTATGCAAAATGAACATAGTAACTAACTATTATTTTTGAATTTTTGAATTTTTTTTTTATAATGAACCTAAACTATATTAACAACATATACAAAATAACATAACATAAACATGAAACTAAACATGTAATAATGATCTAAACTAAACTCCCCCAAACTTAGCAATTACAATGTCCTCATTGTAAGAATATATCGATAAGTAGAAGAGAACTTCCCTGTAATTAGCTAAGCGTGAGGTGCTGGTGGCGATGGTAGCGACGATCATTTTCCTATCTATTGAACCTCCAATACCTGCAATGAAGAGAGACAACATGTATTAGATTATAAGAGAACTTACTAAGCAAATTAATTCCTATCTACTAAATAAACTAGTAAAGCATATAAATATAAAAATTCCTGGGTTGCCTCCCAGTCAGCGCTTGATTTATAGTCTTTCAGCCTGACTTTGTCTTGTCAATGCTATCCAATTCCTCTTCAAAAGTTGAGGAACCCTCCATCCATCGAAAATAATATAGCTTTTGGTAGGTTCCCATTTATGATAGCCATTGTATTAAAGTCACCTAGCATGCTTTGTTTAGATAAGATCACATTAAAGAACGTCTAACATCTAGGTGTTTTTTGCATTGTGTCTGCGAATAGATTCTGGTATTGAGGCTTGTCAGACATAAAAATCTCTTCTTCTATCTTCTCCAACTCATTGAACCATGGCTTCGAAGTTGTACTCGTTTTTACGTCACAAGGATTATTGTCGACGACATGACTACCTAGCGGACAAGGTTTTGCAAATCTAACCGGATTCTTGAACTTTGGCAGAGAAGGAACGTGGGGCACTAATAACATCGGCTCCTCCTCGTTGGTAATCATAGTTAGTTCTTCACAAACCTTATTTTCATTATCCCCACTTTTCTCCTCTCTTTCAACATCTCGTGTCTCATCCAGTTATAGATTTGGCTCGGGAACTTCATTAATTTCGTCATCCATGTAATAAAGCCAAGTGTTTGGAGGAAGGTTGTTTATGACTTTGGTCATTTTCTCTATCTGATCCGCAAGTTTTAGAATTGACCCCGTTTGATTAATCCCTCTCTCCTCGAACTTGGACCACAATTCCTCCAACCTTGAATTTTCTTCTTTTAATAGAGGTTGAGATGAGAATTCCGGCGTGTATGTTGAATTTGGAGTAGAGTATTGGTCTTGATAGTTGTAGCTCCATGAAGAATCTGGGTGATACCCTCAAACTTGTTCATAATTATCATATGCATACTGATTGAGGTAGTTACCACCATACTGTACCGGCCCAAGATTGATGGTGCATTTATTACTCGGGTGATTGCCAGCACAATAGTCACACATAATTGCCATCCTTCGACTCTGTTGGGATGCGATAACGTCCAACTTCCTCGAAAGTTCTTTAATTTGTGCTAACATTGCGGAAAGTGTCGCGAGTCTGTCAATTTCCATTCCCCTTGGTTGAGTCACGTTCGTGTATGGCCATTGATACTCAAAGTCATCCATGGTACCTAAAATGAGAGAAATATAAGAAGAGAATTAAAAATAAAAATAAAAATGTTTAAATTAAGACTAATTTGATTGAAATTAATATTGGTAAAAAAATATTAAACTAATTCCCCGGCAACGGCGCCAAAAACTTGTTGATCGATTTCAACCAATAAGTCAAAGTCTAACTTCTCTGGAGTCAAATTTAAATGTTGAGCGCAAGCAAGAGAATTAAAAGAATGGGTAGAACCGGTATCAAATAAGGAATAGACTTCGTAAGCGTTTATGATTAACTTACCCGTGATAACTTCGTTCGGGTTCTTCGACAAATGCTCTCACTTAAACTACCAACTTTGACTTGTCTGAGACATCCTTTGGCATCATTATCCCAACTGGACTTGACTTCACTACACGAAAAAATTAGGTAAGGTGACCTTCTCTTCTTAAAATTTCCACTTCTATTATCTTGGCCATGATTACCACCGAAGTGGTTACCATTCTTAGCATGATAATTTTCCCCACGATGGTTATCATTGTTCCGATGGCCGTTGCCACTGGTACGATTATTATCGTGTTGTTCGTCATTGCCTTTTGGTTGAGCTGACTCAACTATCTCATGTTCTTCATTACTTATCTCAATATTTTCAGATGCCATTCTCAAACACTGTCACAAAACAAGGGTTAATTAACATATCACATATTATCCCTATACTACTACGTAGATCAATTAAATACCAAATAAACTTAGGTAGGTCATACTACTAGAAGGAATTCCCGTCTCTCCCTCCTAGTTCTTGTCTCACATCTCTCGGTGAGGATCATATCCCTAAGCTTTGATACCAACTATGACGCCCCCAAAATAGGTATACATCACCCATCTTGAGTTGCCAAATACATGGTACAAAATTCAAATACAAACTTAATTATACAACATGAGCTGTGAGTTTTAATACAAATATTGTCTTCTAGACAATATTCAAACTCAAAATACGACAAAACATAATCTGAGAGTTTTAACACGAATATTATCATCTAGATAATATCCACACTCAAATTCAATCTTTTTACATTTATTATCACACTATTTCATAGAATAGTGAAGACTACTAATGCTATCATCTGGACCTTCACTAGTCCCGGCTACGTTCTCATTTTCTGAAGAGAACAGTGAAAGAAAGGGTGAGCTCAACTAGCCCAGTAAGATATATTATGACTAAGATAATGCATAATAAATTATCAATAGCCTTCAACAATGTTAAACTGATAAAATACAACATCAAGTTTAACTGCAGCGGAATAAGCAATCAATTAAAAGAGTCAAGTAAAGAATAAAATCTACTATCTTTTATGATTTAAAATGTTTTCACCAATTTTTATCGCTGAAACTCAGCTTAATAAATAATCCACATCATCAAATCATCCTTGCACTACATGCCAAGGATATTCTTTAGTATCATGACCACGAATTATCCATGCACTACGGGCTAACGATAATCATGTTTTCATCAACGATCCTGATCATGCCATATAACAATTCTTCTTTGTACCCTTGGCCAAATAGAATCCATAGCCATAATCAAACCAAAAACTGCCCATCAATGCACTACGGGCCAATGAGGACTTTTCCCACATCATTTGTAACATTACGGTCATGATTATATCGAATAATCCCTATTCATAATCATACCAAGTCCATCTATGCACTACAGGCCATAGATGACTTTCAACATAATATAAACATGAGGATGATGACAATGACATAATAATTCAATAAAAAAAGTTCAAGAATTAATTTATCCAGGAACCAATAACATCCAAATTGTCAACACGATATTGCTTTGTGGAGTAAAAATTCAAGAATGCTCAGAAGAATATTTCCAATAAAAGATACTAGATGAAGCGCAAATGTCAAGGATATTCCACTAATTTCATGGAGTATAGAAGTCAAAGCTTTAATCAACTGAGTATAAGAGAATATATGAAACTGGAAATGGATTTTCGTCCGCCACGAGGTAATCCACTTAGACAGATCATTTCCACAATTTAATAAGGAATGAATACAAAGGGTCATTCACCATGCATGTGATAATCCACATAGATAGGTTATTCCAACAGAATAATAAAGAATGAAACCATGTCATGCGAACGCATTGCGATAGGATATTCGAAGCGAGAATAATAAAATAATGGAACCAGTCCGTAAGCGAACGCAGACGAGGATATTACGGAGAATAATAAATGATGGAACCCAGTGCAGCGTAAATGCACGACGAGGATATTAAACAGAATAATAAAGAATGGAATAATAGAAGAATTTCACCATGTATGCGATACTTCGCATAAACAGGTTATTCCAACATAATAATAAAGAATGGAATAACAATAGAATTTCACCATGTATGCGGTACTTCGCATATACAAGTTATTCCAACAGAATAATAAAGAATGGAATAACATAAGTTCTCTTCATGAATACGAAATAAATAATATCCTTTACCTTAGAAAGAAACTGGATACTAGAGTAGTGAGGTAGCAGACTTCTCTTCTTCTCTCTCTCTATAATTTCTCTGTATAATAAATGCTCTATAGCTTGAGTGAATTGGTGAATAATAATGAAGAAATGAACTTCTATTTATATAAAAATATAGTTTCGATAATTGTACATTTTAGGGCTCGAAATATTACAGTACCATACCTCCAACTTTTCCTTCATTTTTAATTTTGTCCTGCAAGTATTATCAAACTTGCACCACCTCCCCTAATAGTAAATAATGTGAATCAATAGTTCAATCATGTGATTGAATAGTTATAATTATGTGAAAATATGAATTACAATATAGTACCTCCATCTATATGTTCATCATTAACTTAGTCATGCAAGTATTATCAATCTTGAACCAACTCCCCTAATAGTACAAGAATGTGATTCAATAGTACACACATGTGAACAAATAGTTATAAAAACATGTGAATTAGTAGCAATTAATTGCTCATTTATTCGATTAATTACCCGATTTATCAATATAACCCCAGACATCAATTATCATTGAAATAGATGTCGATTTCCACTAACACTAATAATTCCAACACAATGGAACTATCAATTTCATCTTTAATTAACACGAACTTATTCATCGTTAATATCATAACTCACAGTATTTAACAACTAGGTCGTTCCCAAAAAAGAGGGGGCTTTCCAATAAGGATTTCTCCCTATTGACGCGCAATTAGGTGACCAAACCTCTACTTGATAGAACTTATAGACATTGTAAATATTACAATTTAATAATATAAATAACTTTTTCGTCTCAATTATTGATTTAATAATATATCATATTATGCAGATGATACTGTGAAAATAATCGAATCAATAATATTAGAGATATGATGCAACAATTACTGTGGCAATAATTGAGTATAACTGAGTGACTTCTCACGTAAACATCAATAATCAATACCGTGTGCTACTATGAAACCACGCGTATTACTGTACTTTTACTACCGGTTAGTTCAACAGTTTTAATGGTAACACTTTCGCCGTTATTTTTATAAAAAGATAATTCTGTCATTTTGTAACTACGATAATACTTCCGTTGTGGGGTCCACCAATGATTGTGCCATCGTACGGATATTCCCCGATAAAAAGAATATTCCCCGACCAATCGAATATTAAATAAAAACTTGCTTACTTTGCAAAATTTATAAATATTACCCACAACTATAACATTATATCAAATCCACACCATAATATTCAAAAAAATATTTCAAGAAATTTAAATCTTTATTCATAAAATTTGGGGTCTCACATAGTAGATGATAAAACTTTTCAACCATAGTTGTAGCGGAATGAGCAATCCATTAGAAGTGTCAAATAAACAATACATTCTATTATCTTCTCTATGTTAAAAGTCCACCAATAATGTTTTATTCCTGTAACATCAATCAACAGTTCCTGTCCACATTCATGTGAATAACTCATAATCATAATTGTGGTTCTAAATTCCTCTTCTCATTCAAGACAAAAATAATTTTCATCACTTGTCTTTACCTGAAACATCAAAGATCGTGGTTATACTAAATCACAGTTCCTGTTCATAATCATACTAATAAATTCATCTTTGCACGACGGGCCAAAGATTTTCTTCAACAAGTCACTTTTCCACTACAGACAAAAGATATTCAAAAATAGGTCATCTTTGCACTACTGGCCAAAGATATTAATATCTCAAAGAAATACATAATCATTTTGGAATTTATATAAACCATAATTATAATCATGTTGATCAATTCACCTTTGCACTTAAGCTAAAAATATTCAATTGTAAATTCAATGGTCATGATCATACCAGTCAACGATTCAACTTTGAACTACTGGCCAAAGAGAACCTATAGGCACGATCATACCAATAATCTACCCATCTTTACACTCAAGTCAAATAGAAATTTCTTCACCAGGAATATAAAAATGTTATATATGATAATAAAAACAATATGATCGAAATATGGATTTAATTTCAAGAGTAAGATTCATAAATCAACGATAATCTGGTCAGAAAAAGAAACCAATTTGTCGTGAATAGTAACTCATGAATAGTAACTCGTATTCGTACATAGTACCGTATACGTGAATAGTAACCCCGACACAAAAAGATAAAGTTTCACAATAAAATCCATATCAATATTTATAACACCTTAATGTAAATGTTATAAATCACTTAATAATCTCATAATCTAATAATATTAATATTACAACAATATTTTAATTATTTGTTAAACTTATAAAAAATTTATTTTAATTGTTTACACTTTATTAATTAATGCATTTAATCATCCTAAAATGCCAAACTCATAAGATTTCATCACCAATAACCAAAACGCTCATCAAAAATCTGCATATACCTCATATAGGATTCTCAAGCCATAAAATCCTATTTTTTAATTTTCTTACTTCACATAACATATTTAATTTATTTACTCATAACTAGTCTATTTTCATGAAAAATACCAAATTAGTCCTAGAAAATTTTCTTTTCTAGAATTTAGCAGAATATAGTCCCATATTGAACATATATTTTTCTCGAAATTTTTAAAATTCATTTATTATTTTTCATATGGCCAAAACTGCCGAATATTTAGACATTTATCATAAACTGTACTTTTGTCCAAAAATTCTGAAATTTATAGAGTATACTTTTGTTATATACATGTTCTCCCAATAAAAATTTCACCAATTTTGGAGTTAACCACAAAGAGTTATAAGGGTTTACTTTTAAAATACTCTTTTCCCCTAAAATTCATAACTTCTAATCTATACATCCAAAAAATGCCATTTTTGGTCACAATCTAGATAACTCATCAAATTATCATTTCAAATTTTTCCAGAATTTTTGAAGGCCAGAAAAATTACGAAACTGAAAAACATAATAACCCTTACAATCCCTTACCTCAAAAGAGAAGTACTTCTGACTGGAATATCGGATATGACGCTAAAGGAAACTTGAACTGATTAGCAACTCTCAAAGTATCAAAATACTCACAAAAATACGCTCGATAATATAGGGAGAGAAAACTTATGTTTCTGGTGTGATTTTCAATTCTAACTCAGCACTCTATTTACAAGAAAATGTTAGAACGCCAAAGCAGACTTGACCTGCTACCTGATGGCTTTACCTGCTACAATTTCCACCCACCACATTTGAAATAAAATTTGAGCACATTTCTCACCAACCAAAAGTGGGGCCCACCAATTCTAGAATTTTCCACCAAAATGATAAATTAAGAAACTTCAATAATTTCTGAACTAGTCACCTCTTAAAATTCATAACAAATCATACGTTCAATTTTAACGGTTCAAAATTTGTGGATATATATACTCAACTTATATATGTATAACATATAAAAAAATTACAACGATCCAACGGTCGAATTAAAATTATAACTCACGTAATAGAGCTTTAAGAGCACCGATTTGATCTTTTAATACCTCCAATCCGACAAAATACTGATAAAACACCTCCACATTAATTCTTTCATTTATAACCGCGTAAATAAATCCATCATTTATATTCGCATCAAATAAATATATCCTTATCATATAAATCAATAATTAATTATTCACAAATAATATTACAGAATCACAATAATGACAACCAAGTGGGTCCCAGGAAAGAGGGGGATTTCCGATAAGGATTTCTCCTCACTGGGGCTCAATTAGGTGAGCAAACCTCTCCTTGACAGAACTTTCTAGACATTGCCAATAATACTATCTAATAATATTACTCAATTAATATGAATTATTGATCTGATAATAGAAAATACTGTGCAATGACAATTATTGAAACAACAATAATATAAAATATCAACGTAGCAATTATTGAATCAATAAAATAAAATATTGAACAGTAATTACTGTAAGAATTATTGAGTAGTGCCTTCATATGTAAGAATCAATCATTCAAAAATACTGTGCAATACTATGTGCTACTGTGCAACCATGTGTATTACTGTATTTTAACGACCAGGTATTCCAACAATGTTAACTGTAACAACTACGACGTTATTTATAAAAACCCAAACTTATCATTTTCTTCATCCGTAACGCTTATTACATTTATGGGGCCCACAAATGGTCTGCTTGGTTTGCATTAATATTTCCGACAACAAGAATATTCCACGAGTAAATGAATATTCTCCGACAACAATGAGTATTTTATAACCACTCGCGTATTTTGTAAACTTTACATATATCACCCTTAACTTTAACTTTTTATCAATTTAACCATTTACTGAATAATAATTATAAGAAAAATTGAATACTTTTATTTCATAAAATTCGGGGTCTTACACCGGTGGTCCTAGCTCCTTGAACTACTTAGCGGTGGCCAACCGTGAGTTGTCAGTGTTTCCACCTGCATTTTGCATAGGAGTCTCTCTCGCATGATGTTGCATGAATTGCAGATTGCCTCTGAACATCCCATCGTTCATCATTTGGTCGATGTTGTTATTTACATGAGGATTGTTTCCTTCCTGATGCACATTATCTTGGTTATTAATCTGTGGTGAATTAACAATCTCCTGTGCTCCATTGCTTATCTCGACATTCTCGGATGTCATTTTCAAACACTGCCACAAAACAAGGGTTAATTGACATGCCACATATTATCAATATATTTTGACCGACCAATTAAATAACAAATAAACTTAGGTCGGTCACACTAGCGAAGGATTTACCTGTCTCTCGCCTCCTAGTTCTAGTCTCACATCTCAGCTAGGGATCATACCCCTAAGCTCTGATACCAACTGTGAAGCCCCCAAAATAGGTATACATCACCCATTATGAGTCACCAAATACATGGTAAAGAATTCAAATACAACTTAATTATACAAGTGTCGTGTAAAATACGACAAAACATAGCTGAAAGTTTTAACACGAATATTGTCTCGTAGACAATATCTAAACTCAAAAAGAGTCCTCATTACAATATTATCATACTATTTCATAGAAAAGTGAGGATTACTGTAGTCACCATCTCGAACCATCACTCGGTTCCCCGCCTAGTCCCAGCTATATTCTTATTTCATGAAGAGAACAATAAAAGCAAATGGTGAGCTCAACTAGCCTAGTAAATAATATTATGACTAAGATAATGCAGAAAAAATTATTGTTAGCCTACAAAAGTGTTAAACTGATAGAATACAATAGACAAAAAGTTTAACTGTAGTGGAACAAACAATCTATTAGAAGAGTCAAGTAGAGCATGATATCTACTATCTTCTATGATTTAAAAGTTTGTCATCAATATTATCGCTGATACTCAGCTTAATAAAAAATCCACATCACTGAATTATCCATGCACTACGGGCCAAGGATATTCATTATTATCATATCCACGAATTATCCATGCACTACGGGCTAAGAATATTTGTGTTATCACCAATGGTCATGATCATGCCAACAACTATCCATCAATACATTATGGACCAATGAGGACTTTTACCACATCATTTGTAACATTACAGGTCATGATTATACTGAATAATCCCTGATCATAATCATACCAATCAACAGTCTATCTATGCACTATGGGCCAAAGATGACTTTTATCACAATATAAGCATGAGAATGATGACAATGATATAAGAATTCAATTAAATGAGAGCAAGGATAAATTTTAAAGATTTATAATTCAATTTATACAGAATCTAATAATGTCCAAATTGTCAACATGATACTGCTTTGTGGAGTAAAATTCAAAAATAATATTGTATCAAAAATGATTTGGACAAAAAAGAAATCAATTTTTTCATGAATAGTATCCCAAGTGAATAGTACCTGAGTGAATAATACCCCGTGAATAGTACTTCGGGAATAGTACCCTGTGAATAGTACCACGACATGAAAATATCAAAACTTATCAAGAATGTCCAAAAATATTTTAGTGGAACGATACTAGATGAAACATAAATTTCAAGGATATTCCACTAATTTCAAGGAGTATAAAAGCAATACTTTAACAAAATAAGTGTAGAATTCGGAATCTGAAATGAAATAATATTATTTACATACTATAGAGTATGAAAGAAAATATTGTTTCTTACGAATATTGAACAAAAATAATATCCCTTACCTTAAAAGAAGAGTATTTCTGCCTGGTAGGGTGGGGATATTCTTGAAGAAAACTTGCTCTATTTTCTACACTCAAAACTTCTTTAAACTCAAAAGAAATACGTTTAATATTATAGAAGAAGAATTCTCTAATTTTGGTGTGATTTTCAATTCTAAATGAAGCATACTATTTATAGGATAATGGTAGGATACTATTTAGAAAATATAATCACGGGATGCACAGTATATTCACAGGCGCCAAATCTTTCGGCCGAATTTTTGCAAAAATTTGATTTACTATGCAGCACTATGTAATAAACTATTCTAATAAAATGAAAACTTTAAATAAAATATAACATATATATATATGAGCCGGATCCAGTCTGGACTCCCGAATTTTGTTAAATTTCAAACTTTTTTTTTTATTTTTTTTAAACTAAAAAAAATTAATATTTTATGGAACTGGAATTTTTCCATAATAGAGTGTTTTGGATGTGATTTGGATACATATATAACAAAGCAGTGCATATAGACTATACAAACTGTTTTTGTTATATGTATCCAAATCACATCCAAAATACTCTATTATGGAAAACACTGTATAGTCTATAACAAAACATGTTTTGTATAGTCTATACAGACCTGTTTTGTTATATGTATCCAAATCACATCCAAAACACTGTATCATGGAAAAATTCCAGTTCCATAAAATATTACTTTTTTTAGTTGTTTAAAAAAAAGCAAAAAATAAAGTCCGGACTTTAGATTCATCTGGGAGTCTGGACTGGATCATGGTCCTATATATATATATAATTGAGATAACTTCTACTGATTATTTTGAAAAATGGGTAGTGAGGGTCCATAAAATAAGCCAAATTTATAACACATACTTCATAAAATACCCCTCTGTTTATTTCAATTCACTTAGCTTCTCAAAACACGTTTTTAATAACATTCATCATTAATATTATAACTCATAATATTAACAACCAGATCATTCCCAAGAATGAGGGGGCTTTCCGATAAGGATTTCTCCTTATTGGCGCGCAATTAGGTGACAAAACTCCTTTCGTCGATAGAACTTTCTAAACATCATCAATAATGCAAATAATAATATAAATAACTTTGTCATCTCAATTATTGATTTAATAATATAAAATATTGTGACAATAATCGAATCAACAACGTGAGATACTATGTAACAATTAATGTGGTAATAATTGAATAAACTGAGTGACTTCTCATATAAGCATCAATAATCAATACCGTGTGCTACTATACAACCACGCGTATTATTGTATTTTTATCACCGATTATTTTTACAGTTAACGGTAAAACTTTCGCCGTTATTTTCATAAAAAAATATTTTTGTCGTTTTCTAACTGCAACAATAATTCCGTTGTGGGGTCCACCAATAATTGTGTCTTCGTACGAATATTCCCTGATAAAATAAATATTCCCCGACCAAATGAATATTTTATACCAACTTGCTTACTTTGCAAAATTTATAAATATTACCCACAACTATAACATTATATCAAATTAACACCTTAATATTAAAAAAGATATTTCGAGAAAATTAATTTTTATTCATAAAAGTTAGGGTCTTACATACTCTATTAATAATTTAATTTATACACTATACGAATAATTATTCAATTGTCCCAAGAAAACTTCTTCCATCTTTACATTTAGCCATATCTTATGTGCTAATATAATCCCTCCATCTCCAACCAATATTCATTTATAATTATATTGGTTCTCTTCATTTATTAATCACTTATCTTTCAAACATTAACCCTTTTTTTATATTACAATACTATGTAATATATTAAAAATATCAAATATTAATTAACATATTTCTTTCATTCTCTTATGCTAAACACATATATTAATTCACCATCTTATGTAAGTGAATCAACTCTTTCTCAATCCACACTACTGCCACACAAGGCTATATAATATTCTATGATATAACTTAATTAACCAACCTTCATTCTAGGTTACTAAACTAACACGTTTTCAAATCATGATTTTCTAACTTAATCCATTCATGGACAACTTAATCATCTATTATGACTTTTATTAACCATATACATGCATTGAAATTCAAACTTCACAAGCTTGCTCAGAACCTTCTGTAGACCGGCGCAGCTGCGCTGGTCATAAGCTTGGAAGTGACGCAGCTGAGCCACCTCAAGTCTAGAGGCAAACAAGTTCTGCATTAGCAGAAATAGAACCTTCATTTCTAAATACTTTGAACAAGTTTCTTTAAGTGTTAACTCGTTTAACATCCATTCCCTCTTTTGATTTCACATCATCAATTATTATTTTCTTTTATAATTAAAAAATAAACTTTAAGTTTTAAAACTCTATCTTTCCTTAATAGTATATCAAACTATAAAATCTCATTTGTACGTTTCTTTCCACCGATAACACAAAATTCAAAATATAACACATATATGTTTTTATTCAAACTCGACATATCTTATAATAAGAATTCTATTAACTAAATTTTGATTTTAATAATTTCTAAAAATTTGGGTTATCAGATCCTCTCTCTCTTATAAGGATTTCGTCCTCGGAATCATCGAAACCTCTCTACTCGGTCCTTTCTGGAGATTAAATATTCTTTTAAATAACTTGATCTTTTCTCTTTCAAAATTTTTTTCCTTTCTTGGAATTTTCATAGCTTATACAATTAATTCATTATTACACGTCGTATTCTACCACTTCTTTCTTTCTAAGGAATATCCACCTTACAACATTCACCCTTCAAAAGAATAAGAATCTTCCACGATCATTCAATAAATGGGAAGTAGTATGAATAACATAGATTTCAAATTATGCTGAGGGGTTACAAGACCGTGAACTCTTCTCTAGGTTTACTAGTGCTTCAATAAAATCCTTCACACTGCAAACTAGAGTGTTTATCAATCACAAGGACTAAAAATACCCTTCATGCGTACACTAGGTAGCCATCCTATTGTACCACTAAGTTGTGCCGCAATGTAGTGTTTTGTAACGACTATATACGTTACGCTCGAAACCATTGTCTCCGAAAACATGCCCCCATATAGGGTTGTTCACCTCAACTTTTCAACATCTAAATCTGCACTAGAGTAATATGGTTTTGCATAATTACTCAAGAATGCTTGAATATTTTTCAACAACTGTCTAGCCGAATCAAATATCTTAGACTTTTATCAACAATTCGGACATCAATCAAAATAATTTAGCCAACTTAATTAACCTTCTTCATAATTTAAAAGAAAACAAAAAATTCTTTTATGACATCATGATACCGTACCAGATTAATAGTACATTGAGGATTCCGTCACATTATGACTTTGTCATATTACATCAGACTATAGTGGGCCGACGATCTTTCGATCACAACCAACACTAGGTTCGATTGCATTGATGACTCCATCGTTTACCATTTTTACACCATAACAAATGATGCACATGGTCAGAAATACATTTTAAATAATTTTTGTCTTAGCCGAAACAATTAGCATAGACACATGAATAACGATATTATTTTTAAACATTATCGGTTCAATCACATGATCCAATGTTTTTCAAGAAAATAGAAGTGCAAACATCAGCATGAAGTCAATAAATTTTGAAAATCTAGCAGAGCTATAAGATTTATAAAATCCATGTTCCTCCATCAACTTCAATCTTTACTCCATTGCTTCATTCTATCAATCTTAAACACCATCAATGCTCACTATACCAAAATTTCTAACTTCATAATATATAACATATGTATACCTAATACAGTTCATCGAACTTACCACACCTTAGAAGTTCAGGAACTTATCACAGTAATATGAGTTTAGGAGCTTACCCTAGCAATACGTAGTCCAAGAACCAATCAGGGACTGTCCATACGCTTAGGGGCTCAAAAACATGCATATGACTATGAGTCACCAACATACTATAAGCACGAGTTTTAAGAACTCGTGCCTAACCTTAATAGTCTCTAACTTAATCTTAATAGCCTCTAACTATCAAATATAAATATGAGAAAAGACTCACCTTCTCACTATAAGCATATCGATAGTGCGACACCAATCATTCCAATGATTATCACTATGAGGAACCGAGCGCTAGCACAAAACCTTCACCCATACAAAGATTTGTACAACTCAGCTATCACATGAGTTAGCAATTGAAATCCCACTTAACTCTATCTCACTCTTAACTTTCTCTTTGCTCGATACGAATTTTCTATATTTTATCATATACAACTCCTTACGAGTTCATCTCATATCATTTAATAGTACCTAATCTTATAGCATCAAGCTATAGCCACTTAGTCGTTATAGACTATTTATCATTTCATAGCTCAATCCGATCACGTCGTGATCGTTGGTTTACCTTAGGGTTTTTTCCCATTATCAACTAAACTCCATTCGAGTTCATTCTTATTATCTTTGTCATCTTCATCTTATAGACATCGTCTTAACATTTTTATTACCGGAGTTAGGAAACTCCTAAATTCTTATTCTCTAGATACTTCAAGATTCTTCTTTGAATCTGCGCTTATATATATATTTTAATCTTTATCTTTCTCTCTATCAGGTTATAGCCTTAGAAGTAAGGTTTTAATACCTTTCTTCTTTATTCTCCTTCTGTTGGACAAAGTTTGCACATGAGCTAGCTTTTTCTTCCCATTCGACTTCTCTCTCTCTCTCTTTCTCTCTCTCTCTCAGGTGTTGGTGATTTTTAAAATCACCAATAAATGAGTTAAGGTTCTCTTTTATAGAAAACCAAAGCTAGGGGTAAAATAGTCATTTTGCCCCAAAGTTACTATTCATAACTCATTACTATTCACACCTCCTTACTATTCACGAAACTTCTTCTGGAAGCTTCGTGATTCTGTCTTTCGGGATTCGTCCGACAGTTTTAAAAACTGCGATTCTCGGAATCCAAATATTTTTGGTTATTTCGTCTTTCCTCTATAGTTTAACTTTTACGCATTCTTCGGTACTTTGAAAAACTGAAAAATACTTTTTGATGTTAAGCGTGTTCCTCCACGTTTTCCCCTAACGTAGTTAAACGAATGAAAAGTACATAATAATACTTTTCGTCGTTTTTATTTCGTTTGATTTCTGCATGTTTTTTGAGAAAAACTTTTATCGGCTTACTTAACCTTTCACGATATATTATCGTCAAATCTTTCGACGAAATGCCATTTCGACATGCCAAACTCTCGAAAAGGCTAGGTTATTCAAACCCTAACCCTTAGGGTTTCGTCAGGTGAATAATGTCTATTTCATCTTTTTCCTCAGAAATATTTTTGTTCCCGAATTTTTTTTATTTTTGTTTTGAAAATTCTTACTCGTTCAGTCTATCTCGTAACTAGAATCCTCCCGTCTTATAATCATCCTAGGTTATAGAATGATTAATAAACACATAGCACATAATATTATTAATAAAAATTCATTTTAGTAATAACTTATTCTTTAAACTTAAATTCTGAACAATCTGGATTCTCCTACTTGTTACACTTCCCCCGTATAAAAATTCCATCCTCGAAATTTCTTAAAACCACACCCATACCCGGGTCATCACATTCACTCCTTCTTCATAGAATTTCGCCCTCAAAATTTTTACATACCCTTCTTCTCAACTTTTCTTCAAAGAAGTTCTTATCTTTTAAACATTCCCTAACCTTCATAACTTATCAAAAAATATGAAGTAGAATGAATAACGAGGAATATAAGAATTCCTTTAAAACATTTCATATCTTTGCTGAGGGGTCAAATCAACCATGAACTCTTACTAGGTTTAATAGCATTTCGTTGTAACCCTTCTTTCATGGTCAGTTTACAATCACCAAGAAAGTAAACTACCTCTTTCATACGTAGGCGATCAACCCATCGTAAAACCTATTTCGGGGTGTGTTCAGCTCAGACTTAATCATTAGATTCGGTACCAAAGTAATTTGGTTTGCAAAAACTTCTCAAAGAAAGCTCGATTTTCTTTTAAACATGACATACCATTTATCTAGCCAAATAAAATAGCTTAGACCATACCAATAAATTGGATATCAACTTGAAACATTCGTCTAGTCAAATCAATTGACATCAACTACTTCTTTAAATTCTTTTGCAATACATAAAAATATTTTATGACGTCATGATATCGTACTTTTCACAGTACGTTCAAGACTTCGTCACTATACATCATACCATAGCAGGTTGTTGATCCTATGAACACATCCAACACTAGGTTCAATTGCATTAATAACTCTATCCTTTTACCATCTTTGCATCAAATGCCTTGATGATATAAAATTCATTTTAATATTTCAAATTAATTTCTGTCTAGCGAAAATAATTAGCATAGACATACCAAGAATTGTTCTTTTAAAATCCATTGGTTCCAAAAGTTGAACCAATTCTTTCATTTTCAAAATGTGCACACATAAGCACGATTTCAATAAACATCGAAATCTAGCATAGCTAGATGATTTGGAATATCCTTTTTCTCCATCTTCCTTCATTGTCTTACTTGCGATAATACTTACTCTTCTCTATCACCTTCAATGCTAAGACTACTGAAAATAACTTGTTTTCAGTCTAAACATTCCTATACCTTAGTATAGTCCGTCAACTTACCACACTTTATGTGTTTAGGAACTTTCCACAACCATATCTGTTTAAGAACTTATCTTCGCAATATGTAATCTAAGAACAAATCAAGGACTATCCATATACTTAAGGCTCAGAAACATATCATATAACTATGAGTCACAAACTTTTCATAAGTATGAGTTTCAAGAACTCGCGCCTAACTTATCATCCTCTACCTATCAAGCATATACATGAGAAAAGATTCACCTTCTCGTCATATATATAATGATAGCGCAACATATTCTAATGATTATCACTGTAATAAGCTAAGCAGTTGTTACACCAAAGCATAAACCGCCTGTCCATAACAGAGGTCCATATAACTTAGCTATCACATGAGTCCTCATTTGAAATCTTATAACTTTCTCTTTACTTAATACGAATCTTATTTAATTCGTATGCTAACCTTTATAACTCAATCTGAATTCTTCTTCTCATACTAGTTCATAGTACCACTCATTTATAGCATTAGCTATAAATCATTCATCGTTTAACAGATCATCTATTATTACGATTCAATATGATCACGTGATGATCTTTTTCCTTAATTGTTGAACTCAACGATCTTCTTATCCTTATCTCTACGATTTTAGCCTTAGGTACTCATACTTAAGGTTTATAACCTATCAGCTTTGATACCACTTTCTAACACCCCGAAATCAGGTCTATCAGCTTTGATACCACTTTGTAACACCCCGAAATCAGGTCTATCTTCACACCTGAATCCCGTACGTCACGGTTCCATCTTCTTCCAAACATACATCATTATATAGTGAAATATAACAACATACATTCTCAAATCCAAGGTTCTAATACCTTATAACCTCGTTCATTACAAATAATGATAATTACATTATTCTTTCCATCTTACAAGAGTGACTTTCATCCGCCACCAAGGATACATAACAGTTCATTAAACTAGACTATAATTTAATTAAACAATTCTACATTACAAGTCTTGGCTTGATCTTATTCATCTAATGAATGCCACTTCTTCTGGATACCGATCAGCTTGATCTGTACGGGATCCTTAAGTCCTTCTACTCGTACGCTGAAAATGTTTTTCATTTAAAGCAAGTGTGAGCATTCAATTGCTCAGCAAGTCATACCAGTTGAATAAACAACCTCAAGAGTTTAAACATTCCTTTAGAACTTCAATAACCGAACAAAGGTTATAAAGTAGCATGAATAATAGGAATAATTATAATTCCTATCATTTTAAAACATTAGTCACATTCACTTTGAAATACTTTCATTCTTCAACTTTTTTACATACATATCCTGTCCAGCTAGAATCATTAGCACAGACTAAACAATAATGGTTCATGTATAAACAGAACATTTTTATATTGAACAGTTCAATTATAGAATAGTTCCTCTCATAGAAACACCAAAGTGTTAAAATTATAGCACAATGCTTCAAACATTCTACCACCTTATACAAATATCACACATTCACACATAAGTAAAACTTCTCATGTTCAACATCTGAGAATGTTTAAGAAACTAGCATTCATTTAGAATATGAATGAAGTTAGGAAACTTGCCTAACACATCGCTACAGCTTAGAGTTTACGCTGAACTGCTCATTTCAATTCCTATATAATACATAAGGAAACAACACATACACCAATTAGTCATATAATTGACTTACGCATTGGTTTAAGCTTAACTTTACTTCTTAGGATTCGCGTTCTTATAAACTAAGTTTATGCGACCAACTTTCTTTACCGGTTTACGTCTTCATGACATACGAAGATGTCTTACTCATATGATCATCATCTTTGATGATTTGCATTCTTATTTTCTTCTTAAAACTCTTTTAGGACTCAGCACACATCATGTCTTTGCTAGTAGTCCACATGGTACTCTGAGTGGTTTTCCAAAAACAACCAACAAACAAGTTTCCATCTCATCTACACTGTATTTCACAGTGAGTTAGATCGGTTGCCAGTTTCGTATATACCTCTATTCTCTAAAGGAATTGTTTAGCCTAGCTCCCATATGTCAACCATCAAAGATTATGATTGTACCACAACCTAAACTTATTTTAACTTATCCAAATCATTAAATTATAATGTTCGTTAAGTCAATTTCTTATTCCTTATGGCTTTCTGACAAATAAGTGCCATACCTTAGGATTCATTCTTATCGTCTAAGTCATATAATCTTTTGTATACTCAGAACGGTCATTCCATATTCATTCTACGCATTCATAGCGTTAAGCATTTTATGTTAGCTTATTCATATCATACAACATATCATTCAACTCGAAACGTCATCCAAGTTATAAACAATAACTCCGCTTCTTTACGTTATGCGTCATTGTCTTTAATTTAATTCTTCACCGTTCACGGTTTAATTATTGGTCTTGTGACGCCCCCAAATCCGGGTATCTTCTAACCAAACAGATAGTGCTACATGGTACTCATAAACATACAGTCATTCCATTGAAACAACAACACAATGAGTGTATTAACTACATTCTTATTCTATATATAATAAATCCTTTCCCAGGTTCAGAAACCGAATACATTATTCGTTGTTCATAAGTATAATACATACAAACATTCTAGTCTATTACAGGATAATTAACTATCAATCTTAGCCTTTCCTTTATCTCTCTTAGAACTCTCAGTTCGATTGCCCTTAGCTGCAATCATATAATCCAAGTAAGAAGTGAGCATAACTAGCTCAACAAGTCTAACAAAGGATAATATAAATACCACATCAAGAATTATATGATTATCTTCCATAACTGAACAAATAGCTATGAAGTACTATGAAACATTAACTAGCACTTCTCATTTCATAACAACCATTGCAAAGTATATAAAATAGCTTAGGAATTCTGAACCGATCGAAAGACCATGAACATACTTTTTTCATTTTCAAACATCAAAAGGATATCCTGACACTAAGACCGTACATCCGATATTTCTTACGAGCACTTCTAGGTGATCAGCCTATAGTACTCTGTGTTGATCAACATTCATCCGTTAAACATATTTACGTTTAAGTTTTTACAACCCCACATGCCCGTCGAATAATCGATGAAAATGCATTTGTTTCTTCATATACAAACTTACCTTGAATCCATACCCAATACTTGGCATAGGATAGTGTTAATAGTTCACTATCAAAAGACTTGTAAACAAATCAATCTAACTCTTAAGAATAGTCTAGCCGAGTTAAAATTGGCATCAACCCTTTCGTAAAACAATTCATGCATGTCATGAATCACAGAAAACTTGACTAACACGAAGGTTAGACAAGCGTTAAGAAAACTTGCCTTCAAGTATCTTTGAATACAATATTCAATAGTTCTCAGTCTTTACAGAATCTACATGATATATTCATATAGCACACTGTAATTAGCTACCGAACAATCTCATCACATTATTATTACCAACTTCTTTCTCTTCTATGTCTTATATGAATTTATTTCATTAATAAATTTCAAATTGACTTATTATACTTCTTTATGGCTTATTAACATCTTACATTACTAACCGATACTTATTCGTTATTAGTTAATTACCAAATCTCGAATACATCTTACTTCGTATATCTCGCGTTCTTTGCTTACCCTCTATTAAACCATACTCACGTTACTAATGTCAACACTAAATAAGTGATTCTAGATTGGTTTGACTATGTATATTAAGTACACGCATACTCTACTATTCATTTCTAATCAATTGGGATTACAAAACCTAACTTGATCAATAAATTCTCACTCTCGGCGTTGCTGTGCGACCATCCTTTGTAACAGTGGCACTGCGGCACCAGTCTGCAATTATAAATCCCTCGTCTCAGCGCTGCAACGCGAGACTTCTATGTATGAGTGGCGCTGCGGCGCCACTCTTCAGTGACTAATCTTACTATACACGACGCTTCGGCGCGGGATCTTAGCTTAGCAGTGGCGCTGCGGAGCCACTCTTTCGTAACTAATTCCTCTATTTCTGGCACTGCGGCGCAACATTTAACACTAGGGTTGGCGCTGCGGTGCCTTCTCTGAACCTCAGTTGGCTTTAACAGTTTGATTTTTCGATGACCTTCCCGGGCTCATAACTTATTTGTTTTACATCCGAATTGGATCGTTCAAAAGCCATTAGCTCATAAGTGTTCATGCAAGAATATTATATTTTTGAATCCGTTAACTCGGAATTCACCTTTTAGTTCATTATCGAGCGTTCTTTTATCGTTCGTGGGCGTTCATAGCTCGTTTTCTTCGTTCTAAGTCGGAATTCAACGATTTTTGAGTCCACGACCATTGAATACCTTATCTCACGCAATGCCATTGAAAACCAAAGTTTCCAAGTTATATTGCAACTTTTGGTTACTAATCTGAGATTCCTACGTTTTCAACGTTTAACGCTGAATCACTTACATAATCACTTACGATTTCTACTTAAACATGACTTATCAATGTTTTAATCATTAATAGCCATCCTTATACCACCGAAAGAGACATGGTCCACCAATCTACGATTCTCTACAAAAAATAAATCAAAAAGTTCGATGACTAACGTTTACGAAATATTACCTTCTCATTCTTCATGTTCTTGCTAAAAACTTTAATTCTTTGCTTCGAAGTAGCTTGATTACTTGTTTCTAGTTCTTTCTCTCTCTCTCTCAATATTTGTTGGACAAAGTTTGTAAAACAACAAATAAATAACCTAAGCTTTCTTTTATAGGCAAAGCAAATGGAGGGTATATTGGTCATCCAACCCCACCTCCTTACTATTCATGGCTTAGCCACCAAGTAATCACTTTACTTGGTGGCAAAGTGGCCGACCCACAAGGTCCATGGGTCTTCCCCATGGGTTTTACCCATCTGGTGACCCGTTGGTTCGATCTGCGGTTCAGTTTCTTGGATCGGGCTTGATTAAACTTAACATCGTTCCTCAACTTGGGCTTGATTACACATTTCATTGGGCTTGATATAATCCATGTCCAATTGGATTCTACTAACTCCTTGAACTCAAAGTCTATTAATACTAATCGTATTCTACGCGTATCAATTCTTGTATTCTCTTCGTATAGTATTCATACGATATTCGTATTATACGTTATAATATTCTTCATACTATACTCGTATACTAACTAGTATCATACTCGTATATCACACGTATAATAACCCTAATCATTATACGCATTTCATTTCCTTCTCAAAAATCACTTTCCCTAACTCTTAGGTTTTAAGTCCGCAGGCGAAAACTTCCTTTGCCATAACTGAAATATTATTGAATATTCCATCTCGTCTTAGAATTCTATCATTACGTGTTTCTCAGAATTTCAAACTTAATTCCCGAGCAGAAATGAATGAATAATATTTTTACGAAAATTTCTCGGAAAACTTTTATTTTTGTCTTGGAAATTCAAAACAATTAATTCTGGCACATAGCCAGAATCCTAACCACATCCGCACATTCTAGGTCATAGAACGACCTTCAATTAGCTTTCTAACATAAATAATCAATTATATTCATTTAATCCACATAATCAAATAAAAATTTAATTCTCATATAAATCTGATTTCTCAGGCGTTACATTCTCCCCCGCTTATAAGGATTCTGTCCGCAGAATCTCGCTATAATTACATAAACAAATGAGGAAAATTTTCCTTCATTTTACTTTCGAGTTCCCACATTGCTTCCTCGGCATTGTGGTTCCTCCAAATCACTTTTACCGAAGGTATTATCTTATTTATTAAGACTTGTTCCTTCCTATCAACAATTTGAACTTGAAGTTCTTCATACGTTAAGTCTTTCTCTATCTGAATAGATTCTTACTCTATTACATGTTTATAGTTCGGTTTATTGGGACGCAACACTGAAACGTGAAACAGATTGTGTATACGTTCCATTTCTAGAGGTAGAGCTACTTCATAAGCTACCTCTCCTACCCTTCTTAAAATTTCAAAAGGTCCTATAAACCTTGGACTTAACTTCCTTTCTTCCCAAAACGTATCTTCCCTTTCCAAGGCGATACTTTCATAAATACATATGAACCTACTTCAAATTCTCTCTTCTCTCGATGATGATCAATATACTTCTTCTGCCTATCTTGAGCCCCTACCAATCGTGTACGTAATAACTTTACCATGTCCACCGTCTGTTGTACCATCTCAGGTCCCAACATCTGACATTCACTATGACGCCCCCAAAATAGGTATACATCACCTATTTGATCTAAGTCGCCAAATACATGGTACAGAATATAAATACAATCTTAAATATACAACATGAGCTTTCAGTTTTAATACAAATATTGTCTTCTAGACAGTATTCAAACTCAAAATAAGTCCTAAATAAATTTATTAACACACTATTTCATAGAATAGTGAGGACTACTTATGCTATCCTCTGGACCGTCACTCCGTTTCCCAACTAGTCCCTGCTACGTTCTCATTTCCTGAAGAGAACAATGAAAGCAAAAGGGTGAGCTCAACTAGCCCAGTAAGAAATAATATGACTAAGATAATGCAGAATAAATTATCCTTAGCCTTCAATAGTGTCTAAATTGTCAACATGATACTTCTTTGTGGAGTAAAATTCAAGAATGATCAGAAGAATATTTTAATAAAAAGATACTGGATGAAGCACAAATATCAAGGATATTCCACTAATTTCATGGAGTATAGAAGTCAAAGTTTTAACCAACTGAGTATAGGAGAATATATGAAACTGCAAATGGATTTTCGTCCGCCATGCGGTAATGCACTTAGACAGATCATTTCCATAATTTAATAAGGAATGAATACAGAGGATCATTCACCATGCATGTGATAATCCACATAGACAGGTTATTCCAACAGAATAATAAAGAATGGAATAACAGAAGAAATCATCATCCATGCGATAGACCACACAGACAGATTATTCCAAGAGAATAATAAAGAATGGAACCAAGTCATGCGTAATCCGCACAGAAAGGATGTTCCAACAGAATAATAAAGAACGGAACCAGGTCAGGCGTAAACCGCACAGACAGGATGTTCCAACAAAATAATAAAGAACGGAACCAGGTCATGCGTAAACGCACAGACTGAATATTCCAACAGAATAATAAATAATGGAATAACAGAGGAATTTCACCAAGTATAGGGTAGTCCGCATATACATGTTATTCCAACAGAATAATAAAGAATGGAATAACAGAAGTTATCTTCATGAAGACGAACGAAATAATACCCCTTACCTTAAAAATAAGAGTACTCTGACTGGTAGGGCGAGGATTTTTTTGAAGAAAACTTATACTCCTTTTTACGCTCAAAGCTTCTTAAAACTCTAAAGAAATACGCTCAAGATTATAGAAGAAGAATTCTCTGAATTTCTGGTGTGGTTTTCAATTCTAACTAAGCATCCTATTTATAGGAGAATAGAAAGGATACTATGTAATAAAATATAATATATTCTATTTATAATATATATATATATATATATATATTATTTAAAATCTAATAAAACAAATAACTTTATAAAAGTATTCTATTTTATATAAAAAGATTTTACTATGCAAATACTATGCAGGCACTATGCAAACACTATGCATAATAGAATATTATATATTCTATTTATAGTCTAATAAAACAAATAAATTTATAAAAGTATTATGTTTTGTATAAAAAATTTTTACTATGCAAACACTATGCATAATAGAATATTATATATTCTACTTATAGTCTAATAAAACAAATAACTTTATAAAGGTATTCTGTTTTATATAAAAAAATTTCTGTTTTATTACATTTATAATAATAATAAAACAAAACTTATCACCTTTATTATAATTCACAATATTAATCGACCAGGTCGTTCCCGGGAAAGAGGGGGCTTTCCAATAAGGATTTCTCCCTATTGGCGCGCAATTAGGTGACCAAACCTCTCTTTGACAGAACTTCTACACATCGTTAATATTGCAAATAATAATATTAATAACTTTGTCATCTCAATTATTGATTTAATAATATATAAAATATCGACAATAATTGTATCAAATAACGTGAGATACTATGCAGCAATTACTGTAGCAATAATTGAACAAAACTGAGTGACTTCTCACGTAAGCATCAATAATCAATACCGTGTGCTACTATGCAACCACGCGTATTACTATACTTTTAACACTAGGTGTTTCAATAATTAACAATACAACTTTCGTCGTTATTTTCATAAAATATTTTTGTCATTTTCTCAATCCGACAATAATTCCATTATGGGGTCCACCAATAATTATCTTTGTTATTGCATTTAATATTCCTGTTAAAATGAATATTCCCCCACCAATCGAATATTATATAACAACTTCATGTACTTTGCAAACTTTATAAATATTACCCACAACTACAACATTATATCAAATTCATTCCATAATATTCAAAAATGATATTTATAGAAAAATTATCTTTATTCATAAAAGTTGGGGTCTTACAACCTCCTCTTCTTATGAAATTTCGCCCTCGAAATTAGGGTACGTACCTGGTATGTCGAAGAGGTAAGGATACCTTGATTTCACTTCAGATTCTAACTCCCAGGTCATTTCCTCAACATCGTGGTTCCTCCACAAAACTTTGACTTGAGGTATAACCTTGGAGCGTAGAATATGCTCCTTCTTATCCAAGATTTTAACAGGAACCTCTTCATACGTTAAATCTTCCACTATTTAATCCGGTTCTAACTCAATAATGTGGTTCGGGTCTTCCACATATTTACGTAACGTGGATATGTAAAAAATGTTATAAATACGAGACATACTTGGCGGTAAAGCGAGTCTATAGGCCACAGTTCCTACTCGATCGAGCATTAAAAATGGGCCAATTAATCAAGGATTTAACTTTCCTCTCTTTCCAAATCTCGTAACTCCTTTCCATGGAGCAACACGTAACAACACATGATCTCCAATATCGAATTCCACGTCTTGTCGATAAAGATCAGCATAACTCTTTTTTCGATCTTGTGAGATTTTTATACGTTGCCGGATCATTTGAATCTTTTTCGTAATCATACGTACCAACTCTGGTCCCAACAACGTTGCTTCACCCACCTCATCCCAACATACTGGAGAACGACACTTTCTTCCATACAATGCCTCAAATGGAGCCATGTCAATACTTGCTTGATAATTGTTGTTGTAGAAAACTCCACCAATGGTAAGAACTTATCCCAACTTCCCTTGAAGTCAAGGACACGAAGTCTTAATAAATCTTCCAGTGTTTGAATAGTCCTCTCTGATTATCCGTCCATCTGAGGATGATATGCCAAACTAAATCATAAATTCGTGCCCATAGCTTTTTGCAAACTAACCCAAAATCGTGAAGTGAATCTTGGGTCTCGATCAGAAACTATGAATACTGGCATACCATGCAGTCTTACAATCTCGTTTATGTATATACGAGCAAGATGTTCAAGTGTATAAGTTTCTCGTATTGGTAAGAAATGAGAAGACTTGGTCAATCTATCAACAATGACCCAAATTTCATCTATGCCTTGAGAAACCTTGGGAAGACCGATGCTTGAAATCCATGGTAATGTGCTCCCACTTCTATTCTGGAATTTCAAGTGGTTGCAATGGACCTTTTGGTACTTGATACTCCGCCTTGACTCATTGACAAGTTAGACACCTTGAGATAAACAACACTGTAGACACTCGAAATTTTCTTTTCCTGTTACTAACTGTGCAGGAGGGCAAAATCATCTTTTTCACACTCCAGAGGTAATCTTGGAGGACAACAACATCAATTCCAACCTCAGAGATAACCCTGAGTACATTTTGAGTCAACAGCATGACCAACTCAGAGATAAACCTGGGAAAAACCTGCTACAACTGTGTGAAAACCGGAGATAACCCCAAGAGCGGCAAAATGGTCATTTTTCCAACTCAACTTCACTTCAAATCAAATACACTCATGTCAACTCAAATTGATTCAAAATTGGTCCCACAAGACTCATATCGTAACTTCGGAGCAAAAACTATGCGAAACAGCTCACTAGATTGCCTGACGGGAACCCGGGAATGCTATTTCGGTCTTGGACCCATCTTCCTGGAATCAAAAAGGGTGAATCCCATGTCATTGCATAACTCTCGACAAAAGCAGTCTGAAGATGGTCTTATACACCTTGTTTGGATGCTCGGATTGAAGTTCTGCAAGTTCGAGAACACATTACATTGCATTTGTGAGTGCACGTGCTTGAGATAGACAGACCGCAGGTGGTGTATCAAAGCTCTGCAGTACACTGCTGCCACCATTCTATATATATGGGGCTTGGGCCAGCCATTTTAGAGAGAGAAAAGGCGAGAAAGCATTGAGTGCTTGCTCTTTTTAAATGCCTGTTAGCCCATATACAGTCATATATTACCGGCAGGAGCTAAGTGTTTATCCATTTAGAGTCATAGAAGTCTACATTGGCAGCCCACTCTAAGCCTTCTTACACTCTATAAAGCCTCTATCTTCATATTGGCACACATTATCCTACACATTGAGAGTCGTGTTGTGTGCGTATGCCCGGACTTCGGTCCGTGGCTTTCATTTATGTCTGTATATATATACTTATATATATGTATATATTTTTATACGGACTAACATTATAGAGTTATGCCTCGATTGAGCCTAGACTTATGTCTGGAGCGTTTACTTGCTTTTCTATATATATATACTTATATATATGAATCATTGTCGAGACTTTATGCAGTGAGCTGGATTTTACATCCGTAGCGTTTACTTGCTTATATATATATATATATATATATATATATATATATATAATTATTGTCCGACATATCTGATGAGCCTGGATTTTACATCCGGAGTGTTTATTGCTTATATATATATATATATATATATATAATTGTTGTCGGACATATCCGATGAGCCTGGATTTTATATCTAGTGCATTTCTATAAATTCAAACCCTATGTATATAGGTACGAACAAGGTACTGCACTACTTCCAAATGATTGCACATTGATCCACACACACACATTCATATAACAGTTTCTTTGAAAAGTGGCGGTCACCGTCGTAACACGGATGTCGGGGGGTGCCTAACACCTTCCCTCCACATAATCAAGCCCCCAGACCCAAAATGAATCTCGGTTTCACAGACCCGTCTAGCAGTGTCAAATCACTAGGTCAATGTGCAAACCTTTTTGGTTGCGTTGGTGCAACCAGTTAAATACACCAACTGGCGACTCTTAAAGTCAAAACGTCGACATTATACATGTCAGACCTTTTTCACTTATTTTTTCAAACAAATCTCACATTAACATGAGAACACCAAAGAATAAGTAACGAAAAGGGACACTCAAAAAATCCCGACGTCGACAGGTGGCGACCTTGCTGGGGACTCCAGTAAGAGGGCTTAAGCCACTATTACAAGCTTTTCAAAATTGTTATATGCTTGTGTATGAATGTTGTATTTACATTTATGATGAATTTGTACGAATGCATCTTAATTACTGCACTGCTAAATATCTATCTGTTATATTAGTGCTTCTCACATGTCATCATTTTGCATAAACGGTGAGACACGTTGTATGTGAATGTATGTTGTGTGGTCCCTCCACCAGGAGGTTATCTTGTCGGTGTTTGATTACTGGACTAGTGGGAGGAATAATTCCCTGGGGCTCAGGAAAGGCATCACTCAGAGTCGCTCCAGTTGAACGACCAGATTAACTTCCCGTCAAGTAGATTACGATGATCTGGGAACCTTCATGCCAAAAAGCCGCGAGAGTAAACCTAAGATAGGTCAGCCTCTAATAAACCAAACGCTAAGGGAAGTCTCTTCATACTTTCCCATTTAAATTACTTGTAATTTCAATTACTTGTCAATCTCAATGTAATGGAAAATATGAAGAAAATGTGTAAATGCATATTAAGGCTTGACATGCTATCAAATGACACCCATTTTATAGGATAATATTCCTAAAATGGACACATTGTGATAGCATTTAAATTTTTATACATTCCCTAAAGCTAAACTATGCAAGTCTTTTTGTAGGGAAGTAATTGATCATGTTTCCCATTTAAAGACCAAAAGGGCATTATGCCCACAATCAGACAAGGATAAAAGTGCCCAACCTGATTCAACTTCTGTCTCTCACGAAGAGTTCGAAAAATTAAGCTATCAAATGACAGAGTTGGCTATTATGCTAAAAGAACTATACCAATCTATTCAGGATCCACAAATACCCATCGACACAGAATCCTCTGAACATGCAGGAATCCAGGGCCAAATAATGCCTACTCAACAAGAGTCATCCACACCAGGAGGCAATCAGGATCTTGGCAAACTGATGGAAACCCAGATATCTAAACCTCATTCCAATAAAGAAATCGCAAATCTCAAGGATGATCAAGAAATCGGGGATATAAGAAAGAAAGTCCAACAAATGGAGGAGACCATCCGGTCAATCAAAGGGACTGAAAACTATGGGAGTGTCACCTATTCAGATCTTTGCATATTCCTAGGGGCTCGATATCCTGCCAAATTCAAAGTCCCAGAGTTTGAAAAGTACAATGGGGAAGGCGATCCATACACACATCTGAAAGTATACAATGGCGAACTGGGGTCTTATGCTGAAGATGAAAGCCTTAGAATGAAACTTTTCCAAAAAAGTCTCACTGGAGAGGCTAAAGTCTGGTATGCCCGACTTGACAATTCCAAAATTCACAACTGGGAAGAATTATTACGCCTTTCTAAATCAAGATGATTTTCGATCCACAAATGGCTTTGATCGATACCTAGTGACTAAAGTCAAAAAGTAGAGTACTGAATCTTTCTGAGTATATTCCCAAAGGTGGAGACATCTAGCAGCACAAGTCACTCCATCAATGACAGAAGCTGAGATGGTAATGGCGTTTATTGATATCCAAGAGGATCCGTACTACGAGAGGATCCTAGCAGGCATAGGAAAGCCGTTCTCAGAAATGATCAAACACAGCGAAATGGCAAAGATGGGCCTGAAGGCAGGCAAGATTAAAGACTTCACTGCCTTGGAAGCAGTCGCTAAGAATATATAGACTGCCAAGTATGCAAGTGATCCCAATGGGGTACCCGATAAAGGCAGTGAAGATGTATCCCTTGTTGTACAGGGGCAAGTTAGGAGACCAACCTACAGTCCCCCCATTCAGAAAATACAAGACAATCTGCCATCTCAATAACAGGCTGCATTCAACCAATACCCAGATAGGTAAAGAAAATTTGAAAAAATAGAAAATCGGGTGTTCACTCCACTAGGCGATTCCCTTGAACATGTATTGGCGATATTAATGGATCACAAGAAAATTACCCAACTGGCTCTACCTCTAGAACCGGGGAGCAAAAGATATAATCCAAGCCAAAGATGTGCTAACCACTCAGGGTTTCCAGGATACGATACAGAAGATTATTGGTCCTTAAAGCATAAAATTCAAAATCTGATTGAAAGTGGCAGTATTGTGGTCCAACAACCTGATCAACAAAATGTCAACGCCAACCTTCCGTTGTAGCATAATACGGAAGAAGTAAACATGATCGGGTCAGGAAGCGCTGAAATATATCTAATTCGTAAGTGCATACGAAGGATAGAGGACTACCCCCAAAGGCATAGAACAAATGTCCTAAAGTGGGAAAACTCGGAGGAAGGTATCATAGTAATGCAAAAATTAGAGACGATCCAGAACCAAGTAAACCTGCTAGCTAAGCTGATAGTGCGCCAACAACAGGATACGAGGCATTTCTTCACTCAACTATCAGAAGGCCAAGAAAAGGGGGATGATAAAATTGCTAGCAGACCTCGCCAACGGAAAAATTTCTTGGAGGAATGCAAATTCTCAAAGAAGAAAGATCAAACAACCTCCACAAGAGCCCAAAAATTCACCCCTCTAAGCAAATCCAATAAAGAAATGCTATACTCTCTGATAAGCGAAGGAAGGATTACTGAGTTGCTGCCTCCTATAAATCCTAAGATAAAGAGTTATGATTCCACCAAGATATGTCTCTACCATTCTAACTCACTTGGACATACGATCGAGGAATTCTGGTCTTTGCGATATAAAATCCAGGATCTAATTTAAAGTGGAGAGCTGGAGATAGAATTTCCCATGACCAAAAAAGGCGGGAAGGCAATAAAAAGCTTAAGATGTCCACTTGAGACAAGCATTGCAAATGAAGTGAAGGCTATGAGCAATAATCCTGGCAGAACCCAAGATGGAATGATCCTAACGCAGAAAACGATAGAGGAGACAAGGGAATCCCCAAAGGAGATTCCTCCCCCAACCTCCAACATCCTGTGGTCCAAAGATGACAACCACAGTCTAGATCTTATAACCTTGGATGATGAGGAATACTGATCCTTTCCAAGGAAGAAAAAGCAAAAAAGGAAAGTTCCTTGCAAGAAATGCGACAGCAGTTCGAGGGAGATTTCATGATCGAATCCTTTCAAGCCCAGGAAAAGTGTGAAGGAACAGATGAAGGAAAAGGTAGCGAGGTTGTCGTGGAAACCAACCCATCAAAGAATCAAGATTTCATACCTTTTTGCGATGGGTCCAGCTCAAGCATCCCTGAGGAATGTACTGAACTAGGAAGCGATCAAGTTATGGCCATAAGTGAAGACATTCAAAACCAAGAAGTAACCTCTGTTGCGAGCCTTGAAGGCAACACAACCTCTGACAACTGGACTATCAGACCTCAACTAGCCAAAAAGATGTAGATCTAGGGGATAAAGTTGCGAGTTCTAGAAGTTGTTGGGATGGTATCACTTCCTTTGCAGTATGATTTTTTATTTTCCACGCATGTATAGAAAAAAAAAGAAAAAAAAGAAAAAAAAATCAACAAATCAAAAAATAAAAAAATCAAAAATCAAGTTATTCAGGTTTCAACTCATCAAGCTTGACCTACGAAAGACCTGATCTCCCCTCATTAATGGGAGTACATAGGCATCCATTTATGGTGCGGTCGAACCAAATACTTCCTAAACAAACACTCCCAAACCAAATACTTCTCAAAACAAACACTTCTCAAACAAACACTTGTCAACCCGTTTATCTTATCAAGGTGAACTACGTTGACCTGATCTCCCTGATACCTGGGAGTACGTAGGCAACCATCAGTGGTGTGGTCTGATCCTCAAAAGAAACATACAACTCCAAAACATCAATCTCAAGTCTACGCCCAAAGATAGTCCTCCAAGTCAGCAACCTATGTGGAGAAGACCCAACAACACTGCAATGTCATTCCATAAAATCTGGTACAAATCCCAGAAAAGAAGAAACAATGATATTCCAAGATAACCAGCAGCGAGGACCTTCAAAGATTCGACACCCTTAATCACGAGTCTTCATAAAATCAAAAGAAAATTAAGACCGATTACAACCCAGGTCCTATACTTGTTCACCATCTGGTACAGAGGAAAAAGTCTCTTGCGATCTCAGCATCTTATCAGCCCATCAATCAAAGCGACTATCCCAAACAACTAGCAAGGCTGGGGCACTTTCAAAATCGACGACAACCCGATATTACGACCACTACAACAAGACTTGGGCAATCTTGGAAACAATGGCAACTCAACACTGGGGAATTTATCAAACATCCTAAAGAGGAAAATGCCCTAGTCAACACTATCAGCATGATCCATCATCATCAAAACTTCCCTCACATCAGCTCATTAGCGATTTGGATATTATTCACTTGCCACTTCATCAACAAAGAGAGTTTCTCATATGAATCCCCGACATCAGTATGCAAAAGGACTGGGGCATTTTCCGATTCCAGGAAAGCGAAGGATTTTAAGGCGGGATCAGGCCTCTCATCAAAAGAAGGAAAACTCCTGAAAAGAACCATGGCGACATTAGCTTGCCCCTACAAACGAAGGGGAAAATTCTCAACAAAGTTCTTAACTTAAGAGCAAAAGCCCAATAACAAAGGGTATGACGAATGAAATCTACCCCATCAAACGTGTTAATTTACGCAAAATCCTCATAAGTTGAGGCCTCTACACTAAAGTTCGGCAGCGAAAGTACAAACTGCACCCCCCCAGGGATATCAGCGGCATTCAAATCATCAGTTCAGCCAGGTTGCAAATCAAATGTTCAAGGAAATGGGGCACAAGCACTAAACAGCGAAAGGAAACTACAAATCACCTCAAAAAGGGTGAGGCGCTACATCAACGTACATCTCTTTCCAGAGTAACATCAGGAAGAATCTAGCAAAGCAAACCTTTGAATATTACGTTAGCGAAGATATCAGGAGATCCGGTATTCAAAACCATTATTATCAATTCAGTGCAACATCAAGACAGTCCAGCAATGAAAACTTTATATACTACCATTCGAGTGGGAACCAAAACAGTTAGGCGATATCAACTATCAGCAGTGTAGGATCTGTTATCAAACTACCATTAGGGTAGGCACCATTGTAAACTACCAGCGTATGGATCGATGACATCTCAATTTCTCTTCATCAAACAGGCATTAGCGGCACTGACAAAAAGCCAAGTCGTTGTAGTCAACACCAGCATATGCATCAGCAATCCTCGGTAAAGGTAAAGCGATTTACGGATTTTTTTTAACATGCATCATAACATTCATTACATTGTGATTTGCGATATACGATATGCGATGTGCGAGTTGCGAAGTGCGATTGGCCAAAAGTGAAATGCAAAATGCGAAATGCGATGTGCGATTTGCGAAAACATTTTAATACTCATCATCACATTCACTACATTTTTCATCGTTAAAAATACCTTTTCATATTTGAAGTTTCTACTAATCTTTATCATGTCCATTCCATTGCATTGCATGAACATGATAAAGAGGGGCATCTGTAGACACTCAAAATTTTCTTTTCCTGTTACTAACTGTGCAGGAGGGTAAAAACGATTTTTTCACACTCTAAAGGTAATCTTGGAGGACCACAACATCAATTCCATCCTCAGAGATAACCCTGAGTACATTCAGAGTCAACAACATGACCATCTCAGAGATAACCTTGGAAAAAACTTGCTACAACTGTGCAAAAACCGGAGATAACCCCGGGAGGGGCAAAATGGTTATTTTGCCAACTCAACATCACTTCAAATCAAATATACTCAGGTCAACTCAAATTGATTCAAAATTGGTCCCACAAGACTCATATCTTAACTTTGGAGCGAAAACTACGTGAAACAGCTCACTAGATTGCCTGACGTGAACCCAAGAATGTTATTTTGGTCATGGACCCATCTTCCTGGAATCAAAAAGGGCAAATCCAATGTCATTGCGTAACTCTCGACAAAAGTAGTCCGAAGATGGTCTTGTACACCTTGTTTGGATGCTCGGAGTGATGTTCTGCAAGTTCGAACGGACATTACATTGCACGAGTGCAAGTACTTCGAGACGACAGGACCCGCGAGGCCCAGATGCACCACGACCAGCCGCAGGTGTATTAGAGGTTGTCGCAGCTACACCTGTGGCCATTAGTTCTATATATATGGGGCTTGGGCTAGCCATTTTAGAGAGAGAAAAGGCGAGAAAGCCTTGTCCAATTGGCTTTATACACACCCTATATTGAGTGCTTGCTCTTTTTAAACACCTGTTAGCCCATATACAATCATATATTTACCGACGAGAGCTGAGTGTTTATACATATAGTGTCATAGAAGTCTACATTGGCAGCCCACTGTAAGCCTTCTTACACTCTATAAAGCCTCTCTCTTCATATTAGCACACACTATCCTATACATTGAGAGCCGTGTTGTGTGCGTATGCCCGGACTTCGGTTCGTGGCTTTCATTTATCATCTATATATATATATATATATATATATATATATATATATATATATATATATATATATATATTTATACGGACTAACATTATCGAAAGTTATGCCTCGATTGAGCCTGAACTTATGTCTGGAGCATTTACTAGCTTTTCTATATATATATACTTATATATGAATATTGTCGGACTTTTATCGATGAGCACGGATTTTACATAGGAGCGTTTATTTGCTTATATATATATATATATATATATATATATATATATATATATACTTATATATATAATTATTGTCGGACATATCAGATGAGCTTGAATTTTATATCCAAAGGTGCATTTCTTCGCTTTTATATATATATATATATATATATATATATATATATATATATTTCATCCCGCTTGGAGTTTACTTCGAGGCGGTTGATCGCTTTTACAACTTTATTTATATTTCGCCCCGCCTAGAGTTTACTTTGTGGTGGTTGATCGCTTTTACATCTTTATTTACTTTTCTGATCCCCCATGGAGTTGCTTCGCAGTGGCTGATCATGCACATATATATTTATAGCTTTTATATATTACTTTTCTGATCCCCCGTGGAGTTGCTTCGTGGTGGTTGATCATGCATATATATATATATATAAGCCTTATATATATATAACTGCTTACTGCTTTCCATATAAACTATAGTATCATGTGAGCCTATGAATCATGTGATCACAGATTCAGTCTACTGAATCTAGATTCGGTTCCCGTGATGAACTTTTTCAGCTATAAGCAAATTGTACATTATTTACAGTGTACGAATTTCTTTGGATGGCTGTCATGCCCATAAGGAGTTCGACACTGCTGTATATTATTTTCTCGAGAATGCTTCACATCTCAAAAATAAAAGCAAACAAGCCGAACATTTAATAATAAAATGGAAGCATCAAAGGCCTCAATTACTATTGAGCACAAGGTTTGAAAATACCTCTTTTACAAAACGACATTTCTATATCTTGTTTAAAAATGAATTTTTCTATAAATTTAAACCCTATGTATATAGGTACGAACGAGGTACTGCACTACTTCCAAATAATTGCACATTGATCCAGACACACACACACATTCATATAACAGTTTCTTTAAAAAGTGGCAGTCACCGTGGTAACACGGATGTCGGGGGGTGACTAATACCTTCCCTCCGCATAATCAAGCTCCCGAACCCAAAATGAATCTCAGTTTCACAGACCCGTCTAGCAGTGTCAAATCACTAGTTCAATGTGCAAACCTATTCAGTTGCGTTGGGGCAACCACTTAAATACACCAACTGGCGACTCTTAAAGTCAAAACGTCGACATTATACATGTCGGACCTTTTTCACTTGTTTTTTCAAACAAATCTCACATTAACATGAGAACACCAAAGAACAAGTAACGAAAAAGGGACACTCAAAAAATCTCAACGTCGACAAACGCTATCTCTCTCTTCATATTGCTCCACTAAAATGTATGATGAAGAACATGATACATTTTGGTACTCCCAAGATGGATTTCAAACGGTGTGTTGTGCGCCTCCATCATGATTTTATACTTTAAATCAGGGTCATTAGGAACACAAAGTATGGAGTTGACTCGAAGTATTCCTTCTTCATCGATTCTTGCTTCTAGCATAACACCTTCTTGCACTTTCTTCCTCATACGCATCAGCTCCAGATCTGTAGCTTGAGCAGCTTTAACTTTATTAATTAAAGTCGGTTCTACTCGTATATTCGCCATCATCACATGGGTCCCTGGAGTCTTTAACTCTATCTCCATCCTTTGTAAGTCACACAAAATGGGCCTTTGCATTGACAATATCGCTTTTCGTGCCCCACATATGATCTTCTCGATCAATGCGCCCACTACCACATTTACTTTTCCAGGATGGTATTGGATGGGATGATCATAATTTTTCAACAGTTCAATCCAACGTCATTGTCGCATGTTGAGTTCCTTTTGTGTGAAAAAATATTTGAGGCTTTTATGATCCGTAAAGATCTCCACTTTCTCCCCATACAAGTAATGCCTCCAAATCTTTAGTTCAAAAACGACTGCTGCCAACTCTAGATCATGAGTGGGATAATTCCTCTCATATTCTTTGAGTTGTCGTGAGGCATAGGCTATGGCTTTCACATTTTGCTTGAGAACATATCCCAACCCTTTGCCCGAAGCATCACTATAGATGACAACTCCCTCTGAGCCAAATGGTATTGTCAGAACAGGTGCTGAAATGAGTCTCCTCTTGAGTTCTTGAAAACTCTTCTCACATTCTTCGCTCCAACCGAACTTTGTATCTTTTCGAGTCAGCTAAGTTAATGGAGTAGCGATTCAAGAAAACCCTTCTATGAATCTCCAATAATAACCAGATAAGCCAAGAAAACTACGTACTTCGGTCACTAATTTAGGTTGCTCCCAACTTTGAATAGCTTCAATCTTTGCTGGGTCAACAGATATTCCATGACTTGATACTACGTGCCCAAGGAATGCTACTTCCTCTAGCCAGAACTCGTATTTCTTCAACTTGGCATAAAGTTTGTTTTCACGAAGCTTTTGGAGTATCAGCCTTAAGTGTTGCTCATGATCTTCATGGCTTTTGGAATAAATAAGGATGTCATCAATAAAGACGACCACAAAGTGATCCAAATATTCTTTGAATACTCGGTTCATCATATCCATGAAGGCAGCATGAGCATTAATCAATCCAAAAGACATGACTAGAAATTCATAATGCCCGTACTGAGTTCTGAAAGCCGTCTTTGGAATGTCATTGATTCTAATCTTCAATTGGTGATATCCGGAATGAAGATCAATCTTTGAAAAGAATTTGGCTCCTTGTAACTGGTCAAACAGGTCATCAATACGTGGCAATGGGTACCTATTTTTGATGGTGACATGATTCAACTCCCGATAATTAATACAAAGTCGCATACTCCCGTCTTTCTTTTTCACGAATAGAACATGAGCACCCCAAGGAGGAGTACTAGGACGAATAAAGCCAATGTCTAATAATTCCTGCAATTGGGTCTTTAACTCCTGAAGTTCAATAGGAGCCATTCGATATGGGGCTTTGGAAATGGGTTTTGTACCGGATTCAAGGTCAATACAAAATTTAATTTCACGATCTGGGGGTAGGCCAGGAAGTTCTTCAGGGAATACGTTAAGAAATTTATTAACAATAGAAATATCATTCAAAATTGACGTATTTTTGTTTAGATCCGTGACATGAGCTAAGAAAGCTTGACATCTGTTTTTCAAAAAACGAATAGCTTTATGACTTGAGATGACAGTGATTGATTTTAATGGTTTGTTTGCTTGAATTCGCATAATAGGTTGGTTAGGAATACGAAAGCTAACAACCTTACGAAAACAATCAATTTTTGCATGATGAGTAGTTAACCAATCAATCCCTATAATCACATCAAATGCAAGTATTTTCAAAGAAATAAGATCGACAGGTAACGTGCGGCTGCCGATTTGAACTAAACAAGACTTATAAATAGTGGATGTAATGAAGGTTTCTCCCAACGGACTTTCAACAGATAAGTCAAAGTCTAATTTATCCGGAGTAAAATTTAAACGTTGAGCGCAAGTAGGAGAAATAAAAGAATGGGTAGAACCGGTATCAAATAAGGTATAAACTTTGCTAGAGTTTATGATAAGCTTACTCGTGATGACCTCGTTCAGGTTCCTTGCTTTCTGGGAGGTCACAACAAACGCTCTCCCTTGCACTATCGACTTTGACTTTTCTAGGACGGCCTTTGGTGCCTCCATCCTAGCTGAACTTGTCTTCGGTGAATGACAAAATCAGGCTAGGTGGCCTTCTCTTCCACAATTATAACATATGCTTTGGATAGCATCGTGTAGTTTGGACTGATGTGTCCTTCCCCTCTGCATTTGAAGCATATGATAGGTGGTCATTCTCCTTCCTTAACAACGGGTACTGGTGCTGACGTCTTTCCATCATTGTTGAATCTCCTCTTCTTGAAATGTCCATTCTTATTGTTTTGTACGATTACCACCGAAGTGGTTACCATTTCGGCGTAGATTGATTCCTTCATGCTTGTTGTCGGTAACTTCGATGATCGCTGCTCTCACTGGTATTATCATTTTGTCAGTTGCTCTCTTTTGGTTGGGTTGACTCATTATCGCACTCCAATAACTGAGCCCTATTAACAACATCTGAATACAAACACAATTTATGAGAGATAAGATATTGACGTATCTCGGGTTTCAAACCACTTAGAAACATTCGCGTCATTTTCTCCTCAATATCAACCAAATGGGAAGAAAACTAGGATAACTCGGCAAACTTGTCATCATACTGCGATACGGTCATGTTGTTTTGCTCCAGCTTGATGAATTCTACCTCTTTCATGTGACGAATACTTTTGGGAAAGTACTTATCGTTGAACAATTCTTGGAACTTCTCCCAAGTTATCTTCAGTGTGGTAGGTTGAGTACTCTTTACAGATTCCCACCAGTAGTCTGCCTCTGCTCGCAACATAAAGATGGCAAAGGGAACTTCGGGGGTACCAATTGAGTACTCTTTATCCATGTCTTCGCCTTAAGTGGTTTTGGCTCTCCAAAAAACTCCGGGGGTCCCAGTTCCTTGAACTTCTTAACGGTGACCGTCCGAGAGTTTCCAGTGTTTCCACCTGTATTTTGGACAGGAGCCGCTCTTGCCTGATGTTGCATGAATTGCATAAAGCATCTGAACATTCCATCGTTCATCATTTGGTCAGTGTTGTTGTTTGCATGAGGATTGTCGCCTTCCTGATGCACATTATCCTGATTATTGATTTGTGGAGACTAAACGGTCTCCTGTGCTCCATTAATATTGTCAACATTCTCGGATGTTATTTTCAAGTACTGCCACAAAACAAGGGTAAATTAACATATCACATATTATTCTCATACTCTGACCGACCAATTAAATACCAAATAAACTTAGGTAGGTCATACTAGCGAAGGAATTCCCCATCTCTCCCCTCCTAGTTCTTGTCTCACATCTCAGCCAAGGATCATATCCCTAAGCTTTGATACAAACTATGACGCCCCCAAAATAGGTATACATCACCTATTTTTAATCGCCAAATACATGGTACAGAATACAAATACAATCTTAAATATACAACATGAGCTGTGAGTTTTAATATAAATATTGTCTTCTAGACAGTATTCAAACTCAAAATAAGTCCTCAATACATTTATTAACACACTATTTCATAGAATAGTGAGGACTACTAATGCTATCCTCTGGACCGTTACTCCGTTCCCCAACTAGTCCCTGCTACGTTCTCATTTCCCGAAGAGAACAATGAAAGCAATAGGGTGAGCTCAACTAGCCCAGTAAGAAATATTATGACAAAGATAATGCATAATAAATTATCCTTAGCCTTCAATAGTGTTAAACTGATATAATATAACAAAAATCAATTTTAACTGCAGCGGAACAAGCAATCCATAAAAAGAGTCAAGTAGAGAATAAAATATAATATCTTCTATGTTTTAAAAGGTTTTTCATCATTTTTATCGCTGAGACTCAACTTAATAAATAATCCACATCATCCTTGCACTACGGCCAATGATATTCATTAGTATCACAACCACAAATTATCCATGCACTACGGGCCAAGGATATTCGTGTACTCATCAATGGTCATGATCATGCCAACAACTGTCCATCAATGCACTACGGGCCAATGAGGACTTTTATCACATCATTTGTAACATTACGGTTATGATTATACCGATTAATCTCTGGTCATAATCATACCAAGTCCATCTATGGACTACATGCCACAGATGACTTTCAACATAATATAAACATGAGGATGATGACAATGATATAAGAATTCAATAAAAAAAAATTCAAGAATTAATTTATCCAGGAACCAATAACGTATAAATTGTCAACATGATACTTCTTTGTGGAGTAAAAGTCAAGAATGCTCAGAAGAATATTTCCATAAAAAGATACTGGATGAAACACAAATATCAAGGATATTCCACTAATTTCATGGAGTATAGAAGTCAAAGTTTTAACCAACTGAGTATAGGAGAATATATGAAACTGCAAATGGATTTTCGTCCGCCATGCGGTAATGCACTTAGACAGATCATTTCGACAATTTAATATGGAATGAATACAAAGGATCATTCACCATGCATGTGATAATCCACATAGACATGTTATTCCAACAGAATAATAAAGAATAAAATAATAGAAGAAATCAACATCCATGCGATAGACCACACAGACAGATTATTCCAAACAGAATAATAAAGAATGGAACTAGGTCATGCGTAATCCGCACAGATAGGATGTTCCAACAGAATAATAAATAATGGAATAACAGAAGAATTTTACCAAGTATAGGGTAGTCCGCATATACAGGTTATTCCAACAGAATAATAAAGAATGGAATAACAGAAGTTATCTTCATGAAGACGAAAGAAATAATACCCCTTACCTTAAAAAGAAGAGTACTCCGACTGGTAGGGCGAGGATTTTCTTGAAGAAAACTTATACTCCTTTCTACGCTCAAAACTTCTTAAAACTCTAAAGAAATACGATCAAGATTATAGAAGAAGAATTCTCTGAATTTCTGGTGTGATTTTCAATTCTAACTAAGCATCCTATTTATAGGAGAATGGAAAGGATACTATGCAATAAAATATAATATATTCTATTTATAATATATATATATATACATATATTTATATATTTTATTTAAAATCTAATAAAACAAATAACTTTATAAAGGTATTCTGTTTTATATAAAAAGATTTTACTATGCAAACACTATGCAGCACTATGCAAACACTATGCATAATAGAATATTATATATTCTATTTATAGTCTAATAAAACAAATAATTTTATAAAAGTATTATATTTTATATAAAAAGATTTTACAATGCAAACACTATGGAGATAATTATACAAACACTATACATAATAGAATATTATATATTCTATTTATAGTCTAATAAAACAAATAACTTTATAAAAGTATTCTATTTTATATAAAAAGTTTTCTATTTTATTACATTTATAATAATAATAAAACAAAACTTATCACCTTTATTATAATTCACAATATTAATCGACCATGTCATTCCCAAGAAAGAGGGGGCTTTCCAATAAGGATTTCTCCCTATTGGCGCGCAATTTGGTGACCAAACCTCTCCTTGACAGAACTTCTACACATTGTTAATATTGCAAATAATAATATTAATAACTTTATCGTCTCAATTATTGATTTGATAATATATAAAATATCGACAATAATTGAATCAAATAACGTGAGATACTATGCAGCAATTACTGTAGTAATAATTAAAAAAAACTGAGTGACTTCTCACGTAAGCATCAATAATCAATACCGTGTGCTACTATACAACCACGCGTATTACTATACTTTTAACACTAGGTGTTTCAACAGTTAACGGTACAACTTCCGCCATTATTTTCATAAAATGTTTTTGTCGTTTTCTCAATCCGACAATAATTCCATTGCGGGGTCCAACCAATGATTGTGACATTGTACGAATATTCCCTGTTATAATGAATATTCCCCGACAAATCGAATATTATATAACAACTTGCGTACTTTGCTAAAATTATCAAATTCATTCCATAATATTCAAAAATGATATTTATAGAAAAATTATCTTTATTCATAAAAGTTGGGGTCTTACATTCACCTACTTCATCCCAACATAGTGGAGTTCTGCACTTCCTCCCATACAACGCTTCCTAAGGCGACATGCCTATACTAGCGTGAAACCTATTGTTGTACGCGAATTCCACCAAAGGTAGATGTTCGTCCCAACTCCCTCTGAAATCCATAACGCAAAATCTTAACATATCTTCTAGCGTTTGAATTGTCCGTTCACTTTGTCCATCTGTTTGAGGATGATACGCCATACTTAATTTCAACTGCTTTCCCATTTGCTCTTGCAAACTTCTCCAAAAGTTCGATGTGAATCGTGGATCACGATCTGACATACGACACAGGTACTCCATGTCTTGAAATAATTTTTTTGACATACAGTTTAGCTAATTGTTCTAGGTTATACCTAACTCCTATTGGTAGAAAGTGAGTTGATTTCGTCAACCGTTCCACTATTACCCAAATAGCATCGTATCTTTTCCTTGTCGTTGGAGGTCCAACCACAAAATCCATTGTGATATGCTCCCATTTCCACTATGGAATTTCTAATGATTTCAACAACCAACTAGGTCGTTGGTGTTTAGCCTTAACTTTCTGACAAGTTAAGCACTTACTAACATATTCTACTATCTCCCTTTTCATGTTTGGCCACCAAAAGTTCTGACGAAGGTCTTGATACATCTTCGTACTACCGAGATGTATCGAGTACCTCGAACTATGGTACCCACTCATTATCTCCTCTTTTAATTTGGAATTATTTGGAAGCCAAATTCTCCCTTCAAAACAAAGCAATCCCTCCTTATGGAGGTTATACTTAGTCTTCTCCTCATCTTTCATCCTCTTCTTCATTTTTTCGCATTCGTCGTTGCTTAATTGCACTTCCTTAACACGTTCCACTATGATCAGTTGGGTCTCCATTGAGAATAACATTTCTACTACTTCATCCGGTAATTTAACTTCGAACTCCATTCTCACAATCTCTGTTACTAACTCATTCTAAGTCGTTAACATTGACAACTTTTCTCTACCCTTCCTACTTAGGGCATCGGCTACAACATTTTCTTTCCCCATGTGATATAAGATATCACAATAGTAATCTTTTATCAGTTCTAACCACCTTCTCTACCTCATATTCAACTCTTTCTGTGTGAAGATATATTTCAGACTTTTATGGTCCGTGTATATCTCACACTTCTCTCCGTATAAATAATGTCTCTATATGGTGCCCTTGAAATTGGTGCTTAGTGCAGACAATGAGATCAATCACAAACTTGATCTCCTATCGTGCGAGAAGACACAGTAACTCAATTTGGAAATACATCCGCGAATTCTTGTACTATAGGTATCTGTTTCAATGATGCTCCCACTCTTTGGGTATCCACAACATGGCACAGATAACCTATATAACCCTTCCTCAACATCTTCCTAGCTTGTGTCATAGTTAGACAACAAGAGCATCACTACCTTGGTTTTCTTTGAAAGACGAAGGTTCACACTTTTCCTATGGCAATCTATTATAGCCTTATGGATAATAAACCAATCAATACCAATAATTACATCAAATTCTTTCAACCTTATCGGTACCAAATCTATCGATAACTTATTACCTCTAATATCTACGCAACAATCCCTATGAATATGTTCAATGGGAATTATCTCTTCATTTGCTACTTTAATGTCTAAAAGTATTTCTAACTTTTTAGGGATTAAACCTAATTGTGACGCCCCCAAAATAGGTCCAATCCATCCAACCTATTCTGAGTCGTCAAATACATGGTACAGAAAACAACCACAACTTTATTACTACAATTGTCGTGCAAAATACAACAACACATATGTTGTGAGTTTTGATTCAAATATATATTCCAACTGTGACTCTTGACACCGACTTGGATAGCACATTACAATGGCACCTTATATAAAGGTACAGTCAAAAACTGTTTTAGAAATTAAAATATTTGGAAAGTGCTCAAGGAAACCTTCGTACATGGGAGGCCATGTGTCTAGGTTATGATAGATATCATATGCCCACAGAATTATCCTTGGTTGACCCAATAGACCCCAAAGAAAAATGAGAAGATTACTATAATGTACTTTCCAATGGTGAGTCTTCTCTTGACATATAACTATCTCCACTGTCTGCAATTGAGAATTACATTTCAACCAAACTCCAAGATCATATAGGTTGTGCTCGTAGATATACTCAGCAAGTGGATGTGCACAACCATGTCTTATGATAACACGAGGTCGTATGTCATTAGACATCTTGTATGATAATGGAAAAACACCCTTCCAAAGTTGGGTTCACCTTACCCTATTCGGTTCACCAAAATTAAATATCAAATAACGTATACAATACGACACACTTATCTAAAGTTCTCAATAAAATTATTTCCATACTATTTAGGGAGAACCTCAATAACTATAGACCACCGTTCTATTTCCATGTTACCCCCGCTCGACCCAGCTACACTCTTGTTACCTGAAAGAAATTGTGAAGCAAAAGGGTGAACACAACTAGCTTAGTAAAGAATATCATGACTAAAGATAATTAAATTATCAATAGCCTTCATCAGTAATAAATCAGAGATTTAGAATATATGATAGATTATAAAACTTTTCAACCATAGTTGTAGCGGAACGAGCAATCCATTAGAAGAGTCAAATAGACCATAAAGTCTATTTTCTTCTCCATGTTAAAAGTCCACCAATAATATTTTATCCCTGTAACATCAATGAACAATTCATTTCCACAATCATATGAATAACTCATAATCATAATTGTGATTCTAAATTCCTCTTCTCATCTAGGACGAAGATAATTTACATCACATGTCTTTACCTGAAACATCAAAGATCATGGTTATACCAAATTATAGTTCATGTTCATAATCATACTAATAAGTTCATCTTTGCACTACGGGCCAAAGATATTCATTAACAATTCATCTTTGCATTACAGGCCAAAGGTATTCAACAATAGGTCATCTTTGCACTTCAGGCCAAAGATATTCCTCAATAATTCATCTTTGCACTACAGGCCAAAGATATTAATATCTCAAAGAAATACAAAATCATTTCAGAATTTATATAAACAATAATTATAACCATGTTGATCAATTCACCTTTGCACTTAAGCTAAAGATATTCAATTATAAATTCAATGGTTATGATCATACTAGTAAACAATTCAACTTTGCACTACTAGCCAAAGAGAGCCCATAGTCACGATCATACCAATAATCTACCCATCTTTACACTTAAGTCAAAGAGAAATATCATCACCGGGATTATAAAAATGTTATATATGATAATAAAAACAATATGATCAACAACTGTATTTAATTTCAAGAGTAAGATTCATAAATCAACGATAATTTGGTCAGAAAAAGAAACCAATTTTGTCGTGAATAGTACCCGTGAATAGTAACTCATGAATAGTAACTCACATTCGTACGTAATACCATATACATAAATAATTTCATATACATAAATATTGCCATATACATGAATAGCGTCGTATACGTGAATAGTGCCATATACATGAATAGTAACCCCGACACGAAAAGGTAAAAATTTCACAATAAAGTTTATATCAATATTTCAGCACAATGATATTGAAGAAAATAATATCATTTATGTAAGAAGAAAATAACATCCCTTACCATCCCTTACAAACCCTTACCAATATAATGACAATATCCCTTACAATCCCTTACCTCAAAAGAGCAGTACTTCTGACCGGAATATCGAATGAAGTGTTGAACAAAATTTGCACTGATTAGCAACTCTCAAAGTATCAAAATACTCACAAAAATACGCTCGATAATATACAGAGAGAAAACTTATGTTTCTGAAGTGATTTTCAATTTTCACTTAGCCCTCTATTTATAGGAAAATGTTAGCACGCCGAAGCAGACTTGACCTGTTACCTGATGGCTTTACCTGCTAGTATTGCCACCACCACATTTGAAATTCAATTTGAGCACATTTCTCACCAACCAAAAGTGGGACCCACCAATTCTAGAATTTTCCACCAAAATGATAAATTCAGAAACTTCAACAATTTCTGAACCAGTCACCTCTTAAAATTCATAAAAAATCATACGTTCATTTTTAACGGTTCAAAATTCGTGGACATATACTCAACTTATATATATATAAAATATCCAAAAATCACAACGATCCAACGGTTGAATTAAAAATTATAACTAACACAATATATCTCAAGAACACTGGTTTGATTTTTAATACCTCCAATCTGACAAAATACTGATAAAACACCTCAACATTAATTCCTTCATTTATAACCATATAAATAAATCCATCATTTATATCCGCATCAAATAAATATTTTCTTATCATATAAATTAATAATTAATTATTCACAAATAATATTACAGAATCACAATTATGACAACCAGGCCGTTCCCAGGAAAGAGGGGGCTTTCCGATAAGGATTTCTCCTTACTTGCGCAATTAGGTGACCAAACCTCCTTGATAGAACTTTATAGACATTTCCAATAATGCTATCTAATAATATGAATTATTGATCTGATAATGGGAAATACTGTGCAGTGATAATTATTGAAACAACAATAATATAAAATATCAACGCAAAAATTATTGAATCAATAAAATAAAATATTGAACAGTAATTACTGTAACAATTATTGAGTAGTGCCTTCTTACGTAAGAATCAATAATTCAAGAATACTGTGCAATACCGTGTGCTACTGTGCAACCACACATATTACTGCATTTTAACCCCTAGGTATTCCAACAGTGTTAACGGTGACAATTACGTCGTTATTTATAAAAACTCATACTTGTCATTTTCTTCATCCGACATTTATTCTGTTATGGGGCCCACAAATGACTGCGCCATCATAAGGATATTCCCGACAAAAAGAATTTTCCACGACCAAACAAATATTCCTCGACAGCAATAAGTATTTTATAGCCACTTGCTTATTTTGAAAAATTTTATATGTCACCTTAACTTTAACTTTTTATCAATTTAACCATATACTGAATAATAATTATAAGAAAAATTGAATACTTTTATTTCATAAAATTCAGGGTCTTACTCTAATTGCTTAGCAATTCCACATGCTATAAAAGAATAAGTAGCACCCGAGTCAAATAACACATAAGCATTTATTTCATTGACTGGAATGATACCTGCTACTACATCCGCTGATGCAACAACATCTTAGACAGTCATATTAAAAGTACGGGCTGAGGGTCCACCTGCCGATGGTGTTGTTCGAGTAATGGCTAACTTACCACTACCAGAACCTTTACTACCCTTTGACCCCTTCTTCGAGCAATTCCTTGCCATGTGGTCCATCGACCCATAAACAAAACAACCATGGTTTTTCTTAGGATTAGGACAATTGGGTGATATATGTCCCTCCTGCCCACAGTTATAACAAACTAATTTTTCCTTCAGACAAACTCCAAGATGAGTCTTTCTGCATGTCTTTTATGCCTTCATCCTACATTTAGGATCCCCTTGTTTCACCCCAGTATTCCCGGAGTTAAAACTTTTCCTTTTTGCCATACAGCCACTACCACTGGCACTCTCTACCTTGGTTCCTCCCTCTCCCTTACTCTTATTATTTCTTTCTTTGTGGTATTGGGTCAACGCCTCACTACCACCTTCTGCCATAATCGCCTTTTCTAGAATGGTCCCATAGGAAGCACTCTGGAACATTAAAATCCTACTATAGAGCCAGGGTTTCAGGCCCTACTCAAACCTATGAGCCTTCATTTCTTTAGTGTCCACTTGGTGTGGAGTAAACCTTGCCAATTCATTAAATTTGGTTGCGTACTGGGAACTATCATGTCCCCTTGCTTAAGTTCTAGGAACTTAATTTCAATTCTCTTTTGCATGCTAGTAGGAAAGTAGTTCTCAACGAATACCTTCTTGAAATAATTTTATATTCCAAAAATATTAAATATTTATGAAATATATTCTAAATAATTAAAAACTAATTTTCGGACTTTAAAATAATTTTTAGAAATTTATTTTGTATTTTTCATAATTAAAAATCATTTTTTCCTATTTAATAAATAAAATAATTATTTTTCTAATTAAACTGTCGCTAAATGGCCCTATAGCGACAAAACTGTCGATATAGGTGTTCTTGAGTTGTTCTTCATCTAACCCAGAAATGCATAAGCAGTGACAAGGTACTAGGTTTGACCACAATTACTTTCATGTTCCAATTGGTTTCTGGGCTTGTAATGGTATCAAGATTATAGTATTTATGTAATACTACATATACTAACTCATATCATGGCCAAACAACAACATAACAGAGAGATCGAAGACTCCAAATATCATGTCAGAGGCTGTTCTTCATTTCTGAGTTTTCTAGAAATGAAGAACAGTTCGAGGGTTTACTTTCCAAGTCTAGGATCTACGCGTTCCAGGTTGGTTTAGTGTGATCTAAAGGATCTACCTTGTAGTCCGGATACCAGGTAATATTTATATAATATTATTTCATTCTAACAACATCACACATGCCAGATCAAGGACGGTAAAACCTTGTCAGAAAAATCGCCTGATGAAGATCTAGATTTTATGGAAAACCTTCATGAGGCAGTTTGGTCAACCTACTTTGACCATGATTATTTTCGATTCTGTTGTTAATCTAGGCGATTTAATAGAATACATGTGTAGTTTATATACCAGTCTATAATAATAAACCAACAAAATGATCTAAAACATAAAACACAAGAAAGATCAAAGCCTGCAAAATCAATGTCAGACTTTCTGGGCAAAATCTGGGCTGCCCAGAAACAGAAATCGTTTTTGGTCAACGAGGTTTAACCGCTTCTAACATGAAATCTAGATATGATATGACCTTGATTTCAGTTCCAGATTAAAGCCTTCATGGCATACTACACATATAACACTTCAAACACCACAAATAATTAACATAGAAGAATCTAAAGGCGCTGACATATGACTGTCAGACCATTTTTCCAAAAATTTTTCAGATTTCTAAAACTTCAAAATCGAGCACTTTAATGTCTTGGATCTGAGATATAACAACCCAGATCACTGATTAACAAAAATCTTTAAGGATTTCTAGAATTTAGGGTTTATACCTCTTTTACACTTTGATCTTAGATTCTGATCTTTGGGTTTGATTATGGAAATCTATGAACTGATCATGGCTCATATTCTCTCTCTCTCTCTCTCTCACTCCAAATTTCGAAAATCTAGAGAGAGAATGGGTTGGACTTGAATGAGAAATAAAGTAAGGTTTTTACTTACTTTAGTTTTTGATTTTTAGATTCAATGTATCCTATCCTTGCAAGGTGGCACAAAATCTGATATTGGATGATTTAAGGCACATGGGATAAACATTAGACTTGATGACTCACAAGATTGTGCAATATTTTGTTTAATTTTTAAGAAAATGGTACTTTAGTCTTTTTTCATACAATTTTAATGGAATACTTGTCATTTGCCCTAACCCTTAGGATTTAGGGTTTAACCCTTATGATTTATGGCTTAACCCTTAGGGTTTAGGGTTTAACCGTTAAAATTTTGAAATTTTAATTTATAAGATTTCCAAATTTCGGTTTTAAAAATAGAAAATTAATATTTCTAAATAATAATTAGAATTCTCTAATTATATTAATATTTCCTAATCATAATCCAAGCTTGCGAATTAGGATTAATATTTCTTAATTAAAAATTTTAATAATAATTAGGGTTTTCCCAAAATGGGCATTAAGGTTTATAACCCAAGAATTAGGGTTTTCTGAATAGTCAATTAGGGTTATCCCTAATTATATTTATAATTAGAAATACTTAAATAATTAAATTTAGCCTTTGAATTCTCAAATTAGGGTTTCATATTCTGAATTAGGGTTTTGAATTCCCAGAACTAAATTTAAGGTTTCCAGAACCGGTTTTAGGGTTTCTTATAAATCGTAAAAGTTTTCTAACCGAACGTTGACGTTCTTAATATACGATTTGGGTTTGACACAGATATAGCTTATATGGTCAACCCTTGAACCTTAACCATTAACCATATTCTGTAAACATACAATACCATATACGCAAAACATTTTCACTTATATACTTAGTCCTGAATAAATCACCAAAAGATTTTGAAATCTTTAAAATTCTTTTTCAAAAATGTCAAATCTAGTCACTTATTTTCTGTCTATGTTCTAATATTGAATCTTAAATCCATCAATTATGATTTTAAATTTTTTCTAAATTCTCGAGTTGTCACACCGATAAGCTTGATTTTTATGGGATCCTTAAGTTATTCTACTCGTACGCTGAAAATGTTTTTCATTTAAAGCAAGTGTGAGCATTCAATTGCCCAGCAAGTCATAACAGTTGAACAAACAACTTCAAGAATTCAAACATTCCTTTAAAACTTCGATAACCAAACAAAGCTTCTGAAGCAGCTCAAATAATAGGAATAATCTCGATTACAATCATTTTAAAACATTATTCAATTTCACTTTGAAATACTTTCATTCTTCTACCTCTTTCATACACCTTATGTCTACCTAGAATCATTAGCACAAACTTAACAATAACGGATCATATATAGACAGAACATTCTCTTATTGAATAGTTAAATCACAGAACAGTTCATCTCATAGAAATACCGAAGTGTTCACATTGTGGCACAAGGCCTCATACGTTCTACCACCTTGTACAAATATCGCACATTCGTACACAAACATAACTTCTCAAATTCAACATCTGGGAAGTTTAAGAAACTAGCATTCATTTAGAATATGAATGAAGTTAGGAAACTTGCCTTCAAGCGTCTTCCAATAAATATTCAACAAGTCTTGGTCTTTACAGTCTTTACAATACATAACCACATAACATACCACATTAGGTCATAATTAGATATGTATGGTACTTAACGTAACTTACCCTTCTTCTCAATCTAATTGTTCATTAGATTTGTTACGGTTATCGCATTACATTGTTCTTACATTCACGTTCACATAATCATTAACAACTTTTAGTTGTAATTCTCAACGTTATAGTCATCTTCGAAGATGCTACTTTAAGTTAATTAATTCATCATTAATCTTTCTTTCAACCTTTAGTCATTAACTTAAGGTTTTTAACATATTAATTAATGTTACTTTAGGTTTATTATGGATATAATTCCTCATTAATCAACTATATTTCTCTTTACAATCAAAACCTTTTCTCTCTATGCTTTACTTAGTGTTGGCGTTGCGACGCCAACTTTCCTTCCTTACTCCACGATGCGGCGCCACTCTACAGTGGCTTTCATCCGGACCCGGTGTTGCGGCGCCATCTCTAGTTCAAAAGGTCGCGTTGCGGCGCCACTCCTCAGTGGCTAATGAACAAGCTTGGAGCTACGGCGCCACTTACTGTGCTTTTTCTGGCGCTGCGGTGCCAGACCTCAGTTCCAGACAACTTTGACAAATTGCTTAGTTTAATGAACTTCCTAGACTCTAAATTTGATCATTTTAAGTTTGAATTGGCTCGTTCAAAAGCCAATAGCTCAAATATCACATACTCTAAGTGTTCATGCATGAATTTTTCATTTCTGAATCCGTTAACTCAAAATTCACCTATTAGTTCATTTTAACAAAAATGATAAACGTTCGTGAACGTTCAACGCTCGTTTCTTCGTTCTACGTCGGAATTCGGTCATTTTTGAGCCCACAACTCTAGAATGCCAAATGAGACTATTCTGCATCAAAAACTAATGTTTCCGAGCTAAATGTCAAAATTTGACTTCCATTCCGAGAATTTCACAATTTCGACGATTATCGTCCAAACTTGTGAATTTCACCATAACTTCGTTACTTAAGATTTGTTCATCGTTTCAAATGAATTCATTCAATCATACTAACATCTTAACATACATATTTCATTAAATTATATACATGAAAAGTTCTTACTTGTTCGTCATAAATTTATGAGTTATAAAAGTATAAATTGCTTATTCATGACTTATTAAAGCTTAAGTCCATTAATTAGCCATTCCTACTTCTTCTTAGGATACAAGTTCTACCACTACTCAATTCTCTAACAATTGAAGAGAGGGAGAATCATGGTTTAGGATCTTACCCTTGAAGATTACTTGATTCTTTCTTGTTCCTACTTCTTGATTCTTGAACTAACTGTGACAACCCAGAAAATCAGATTGTCCAGAATTTAAGATTTAAAGAATTGGTTATTAATAAAATAAATTTTTATTAATACTATTTTGTGCTATATGTTTATTAATCTTTCTAGAAGCTAGGATGATTATTAATCGAGAGGATTCTGGCTACGAACTAGACTGAACGAGTAAGAATTTTCAAGATGAAAATAAAATTTTTCTAGGAACAAAAATATTTCCGGGGAAAAAAAACGAAATATGCACTATTCACCTGACGAAACCCTAACGGTTAAGGTTTAAATAACCTAAGCCTTTTCGAGAGTTCGGTATGTCAAAATGACATTCCGTCGAAAGATTTGATGATAATATATCGTGAAAAGTTAAGTAAGCAGATAAAAGTTTTTCTCAAAAAACGTGCAGAAATCGGATGAAATAAAAATGATGAAAAGTACTATTATGTACTTTTCATTCGTTTAACTACGTTAGGAGAAAACGTGAAGGAAAACACTTATCGCGGAAAAGTGTTTTTTAGTTTTTTGAAGATCCAAAGAATGCGTATAAGTTAATCAGTAAAGGAAAGGCAAAATATCCAAAAATATTTGGATTCCGAGAATCACAGTTTTTAAAACTTTCGGACAAAACCTGAAAGACAGAAGCACGAAGCTTCCAAGGGAAGCTAAGTGAATAGTAAGGAGGTGGGAATAGTAAGGAGGTGAGAATAGTAAGGTGGTTTGGAAAAATGACCAAAACACCCCTAGCCTTAAAAATCTATAAAAGGAAGCCTTAAGCTCATTTCTTTGGATTTTTGAAAAAATCAACCAAAACTTTGAAGAGAGAGAGAGCTTGAGAGCTTGGAGAAGAAGAAGGAAGAGAGTGAGCAAGAAGGCTCTGATCGGAGAGGATCGTGAAATAGAAAAGCTAGCGAATCGTCGGCTTTGTCTAAAGGAAGAAAAATAAGGAAGAAAGGTAATCTGTAACCTAACTTCTAAGTTAGTTTTTCTTTAAGTTTTTATGTTGAAAAACATAGCTTAATGAAACTAAGAATTAAATGTTGTTAGAAATGATTTCATATGGTTGAAATCATTGATAAAAGAAGAAATAAGAATTTGAAGTTTTTGTTAAAAAATCCTTAAGGAAGTGTACGATTCGTAATGAATTAGAGCGATACAAATGAATCATATGAACGATTCGATGAAATAAGTAAGGAATGGTGTTTTATAACATCGAATTCCAATAAAAAGTGAAATTGTAATCAAAATATCGATTAAAAAAATGAAAAACGAACGAAGAACGCGAATAACACGCGAAGAACATTGTTGATGGACAAATTTAAAACCATCGTAGTTTAATTGTTGTTGATGGACAAGTTTAAAACCATCAAATATAAGTTAGATCCTTACTGCTTGGTTAGGAATGGTAGAAACGTTCATGAAGAATGGATTAAAACTGAGCTATAATGAAGTTATGGCGAAAATTTCATAAAAGACAAACGAGAATTAAAAAGTTAGTAAATGAACCCGAACATGTAGGGTTTCATAAGAATGTAAGAGAACATAGAAAACGTGAGTCGTGGACTCAAGAACAAATGAATTTCGAGTTCGGATGATCGAATTACAGATGAACAAACGAAGAACATTAAAAACATAAAATGAACAAAGGACGAAGATTAAGCCAATCAAATGGTATGTTAATAGATTTAGAATGAATTTTTGTCTGAGGGTAATCGAAGTATGTGATATAAAGAAGAGAATGGCTTTGGAACGACCTCGTTCTGAGTTATAATGAAGAAGTTATGAGATCGGGAAGTAAACGTCTCAAAATAGATTCAAGACTTAGAAAAAATTTGAAGAACTAAGGCTCGGCACCGCTGCGCGAGCTATGCATTAGGAGGCAGCATCGTAGTGCTAGTCCAGACAGTTGGACCCTGCAGAGTGGCACTACACCGCAAGTGTTAAAGAAGGAATCGGCGCCGCAGCGCTGTTATAGGGAAAAAGCCAGTAATGAGCTTTTAACTGCTCAAAACCTGGGGGAAATGTACCGAAAGCTAATGAACATAATGTTCAACTAATGTAACACTTAATCAATTGTATTAAACCTTTAATGAAGGTTGAACGAAAAGATTAAATGAGATTAAAAGACAAAGAATATGAATGCGGGTTATGAAACCGATATCCGGGGACCGTAGTCGCGATAAATGAACGTGAGGGATTGCTATGATGGTGATTCCTTAGACATTGATTGACGAGGGTAATGAATAAAATTTTGATGTTATGTGGTGGTAATGAGAGATAAGTTTAAAGCATATAGACGCTATGAATGCAACACAGTTGCGCTGAATGATCGGTCTTAGCATACAACGAACCGTATGGCTTCGACATTAAGGAAGAATAACGAATGGTATTAAAAAAGCCGTAGCGAAGGGAAATAAGATTAATAAAAGTCGAATGTGAGTCGGATGGAGAATGTTAGAATGAAATGTAAGCATTGAACACTTTAACTGATGTGAAGGTTGAGTGTACGCAAATATTAAATGGGTAGAATTTACACCCTGTGTATAGTTTGACCGTAGGGTAATGAAGACCAATGATTAAACTGTGAACGGTGAAGAAGCTGAATTAAAGACAAGTACACATAACGTAACGAAGCCGAGTTAATGATTAACTTAAATGATCTTTTTGAGTATACAAAAGACTGTATGACTTAGACGATAAAGAATGAATCCTGAGGTATGCCATTTAGTTGCCAGAAAGCCATAAGGAATAAGAAATTGACTTAACGAATATTAGAGTTAATGGTTCGGATAAGTTAAGATAAGTTAGGTTATGGTGCAATCGTAACCTTTGATGGTTGATATATAGGAGTTGGGCTAAACAATTCCTTCAAAGAGCGAAGGAATATACGAAATTGGAAACAAATCTAACTCACTGTGATGGTAGTGTAGACAAGACGGGAACTTGTTTGTTGGTTGTTTGTTGGAAACCACTCAAAGTACCATATGGAATACTAGCTGAAAAGCGATGTGTGCTGAGTCGTAGAGAAGTTATAAGAAGAAGATAAGAATTTAAATCATCAAAGATGATGAACGTATTGAGTAAGACATTTCCGTATGTCATGAAGTTGTAAACCGGTAAAGGAAGTTGTCGCGTAAACTTAGGTTGAAAAAACGTGAACTGTAAGAAGGAAAGTTAAGTAAACTAATGCATGAGTCAAATATACATGACTAATTTGTGTATGTGTTTCCTTATGTGTTATAGAGATTGGAATGAGCAGTTCAGTGTAAGTTGTAGCTGTGCATAAGGCAAGTTTCCTAACTTTATTCATATTCTAAATGAATGCTAGTTTCTAAAACTTCTCAGATGTTGAACTTAAGAAGTTTTGTCTATGTGCAAATGTGTGATATTTGCACAAGGTGGTAGAACGTATGAGGCCTTGTGCCACAATGTGAACTTTTCCGTGTTTCTATGAAATGAGAATGTTCTGTTTATACATGAACCGTTATTGATAAGTCTGTGCTATTGATTCTAGCTAGACAGAATATTACGAAAGAGAGTAAAGAATGAATGTATTTTAAAGTGAATGTGAATAATGTTTTAAAATGGTAGGAAACGAGATTATTCCTATTATTCAAGCTTCTTCATAACCTTTGTTCGATTATTGAAGTCTTAAAAGAATGTTTAAATTCTTGAAGTTGTTTGTTCAAATACTATGACTTGTTAGGCAATTGAATGCTCACACTTGCTTTAAATGAAAAACATTTTCAACATATTGTTCAAATACTATGACCGGATTTTGGGGCGTTACAAATTGGTATCAGAGCTGATATGTTATAAATCTTAGGTATGAGTACCTAAGACTATAATCATAGAGAGAATGATAAGAAGATCGTTGAGTTAAATGATTAAGGAAGAAGATCACCACGTGATCATAGTAAATCATAATAACAGATGATCTATGAAACGATGAATGATTTATAGCTAATGCTATGAATAAATGGTACTACGAAGTAGTACGAGAGGAAGAACTCAGATTGAGTTTTGAAGGATAGCATACGAATTAAAGAAAATTCGTATTAAGTAAAGAGAATGTTAGAAGTTGTAAAATTTCAATTGAGGACTCATGTGATAGCTGAATTGTATGAATCTTTGTTATGGGCAGAGGTTTGTGCTTTGGTGTAACAACCACTCAGTTTATTACAGTGATAATAATTGGAATTGGCCGCGCTATCAATATGTATATGACGATGAGGTGAATCTTTTCTCATGCATATACTTGATAGGTAGTGAAAGATAAGGTAGGTACGAGTTATTGAAACTCATACTTATGGTAAGTTCGTCACTCATAATGATATGGTATATTTTTGAACTTCTCAGTGAATGGACGCCTATGGTCTGACTGGGATAATTTTTAAACTCATATTATTGTGGAAAGTTCCTGAACTCATAATGTGTGGTAAGTTGATGGACTATACTAAGGTATAGTGATGTTTAGACTTAAAATGAGTTATTTTCAGTAGAATTAGCATTGAAGGTGCTAGAGAAGATTAAGTATTGTCGCAAGTAAGACAATAAAGGAAGATGGAGAATAGGATATTCCAAGTCATCTAGCTATGCTAGATTTTAAAGTTTCTTGAAATCGTGCTTATGTGTGCGCATTTTGAAAAGGAAAGAATTGGTTTAACTTTTGGAACCAAAGGATTTTAAAAGAACTATTCTTGGTATGTCTATGCTAGTTGATTCAGCTAGACAGAAATTGATTTGAAATATCAAAATGAATTTTATATCATCAGTGCATTTGATGTAAGGATGGTAAAAGGATGGAGTTTTTAATGAAATTGAACCTAGTGCTGGATGTGATCTTATTATCAACAACCCACTATGTTATGATCTATAATGACGAAGTCATAAACTGACGAAGTCCTCAACGTACTATGAAAAGTACGGTATCATAGCATCATAAAACGTTTTGATGTATTGCGAAAGGAATTTAAAGAAGTAGTTGATGTTAATTGATTTGACTAGACGAATGTTTCTAGTTGATATCCAATTTATTGGTATGGTATAAGCTACTTGATTCGGCTAAGATGAATGGTATGTCATGATTAAAAGAAAATTGAGCTTTCTTTGAAGAAGTTGTGCCAAGCCAAATTGCTTTGGTATTGAATCTAATGATTAAGTTTGAGGTGAACAATGGGGTTATACAATGGGTTGATCGTCTACGTATGAAAGAGTTAGTTTACTTTCTGTGTGATTGTAAACTGACCATGGAAGAAGGTTTATGGCGCCATGTGTTTAAACCTAGTAAGTGTTCATTGTTAATTTGACCCCTCAGCAAAAGTATGAAATGTTTTAAGGGAATTTTTATATTCCTCGTTGTTCATTTTACTTCATAATTTTTGATAAGTTATGAAGGTGAGGGAATCTTTGAAAGATAAGAACTTCTTTGAAGAGAAGTTGAGAAGGGTAGATTAAAATTTCGAGGACGAAAGTCTGTGAAGAAAGGGTGAATGTGATGAACCGGGAATGGCTATGGTTTTAGAAATTTTAAGGATAGGAATTTGTATAAGGGAGGAAGAATGTGACAACCCAGAAAATTAAATTGTCCCGAATTTAAGATTTAAAGAATTGGTTATTAATAAAATGAACTTTTATTAATATTATTTTATGCTATGTGTTTATTAATCGTTCTAGAACCTAGGATGATTATTAATCGGGAGGAGTCTGGCTACGATCTAGACTGAATGAGTAAGAATTTTCAAGACGCAAATAAAATTTTTCTGGGAACAAAAATATTTCTGAGGAAAACAGACAAAATAGGCAATATTCACCCGACGAAACCCTAAGGGTTAGGATATGAATAACCTAAGACTTTCCGAGAGTTCGGTATTTTGAAATGACATTCCGTTGAAAGATTTGACGATAATATATCGTTAAAAGTCAAGTAAGCCGATAAAAGTTTTTCTCAAAAAACGTGCAAAAATCAAACCAAATAAAAATGATGAAAAGTATTGTTATGTACTTTTTATTCATTTAACTACGTTAGGGGAAAATGTGAAGGAAGACGCTTATCATGGAAAAGTGTTTTTCAATTTTTCAGAGATCCGAAGAATGTGTAAAAGTTAATCGGTAAAGAAAAGACGAAATATCCAAAAATATTTGGATTTCGAGAATCACAGTTTTTAAAATTGTCGAACGAAACCTGAAAGACCGAAGCACAAAGCTTCCAAGGGAAGCTACATGAATATTTAGGCGGTGGGAATAGTAAGGAGGTGTGAGTCGTAAGGTGGTTTGGCCAAATGACCAAAACACCCCTAGCCTTGAAAATCTATAAAAGGAAGACTTAAGTTCATTTGTTTGGATTTTTGAAAAAATCAACCAACACTTTGAAGAAAGAGAGAGAGAGAGAGCTTGAAAGCTTGGAAAAGAAGAAGAAGGAAGAGAATGAGCATGAAGGCTTGGATCGGAGAGGATCGTGACATAGAAAAGTTAGCAAATCGCCAGCTTTGTCTAAAGGAAGAAAAATATGGAAGAAAGGTAATCTGAAACCTAAATTCTAAATTAGTTCTTCTTTAAGTTTTTATGTTCAAAGACATAGCTTAATGAGAATAAGAAGTAAATGATGTTAGGAATGATTTCATATGGTTGAAATCATTGATAAAAGAAGAAAAAAGAATTTGAAGTTTTTGTTAAAAATTTATTAAGGAAGTGTACGATTTGTAATGAATTAGACCGATCCGAATGAATCATATGAACGATTTAGTGAAATAAGTAAAGAATGGTGTTTTATAACATTGAATTCCAATAAAAAGTGAAATCGTAATCAAAATATCGATTTAAAAAATGAAGAACAAACGAACAAAGAACGCGAAGAACGTTGTTGATGGACAAATTTAAAACCATCGTAGTGTAATTGTTGTTGATGGAAAATTTTAAAACCATCGCGTATAAGTTAGATGCTTATTACTTGGTTAGGAACGGTAGAAATGTTTAAGAAGAACGGATTAAAACTGAGCTATAACGAAGATATGGTGAAAATTTTATAAATGACAAATGAGAATTAGAAAGTTAGTAAATGAACCCGAACATGTAGGGTTTCATAAGAATGTAAGAGAATGTAGAAAACATGAGTCGTGGACTCAAGAACGAATGACTTCCGAGTTCGGATGACCGAATTACGGAGGAACGAACGAAGAACGTTAAAAACATAAAATGAACAAAGGACGAAGATTAAGCCAATTAAATGGCATGTTAATAGATTTAGAATGAAGTTCTATCTAAGGGTAATCGATGTACATGAGATAAGGAAGAGAATGGTTTTCAAACGACCTCGTTCTGAGTTATAATGAAGAAGTTATGAGATCGGGAAGTATGCGTCTCAAAATAGATTGAAGACTTAGAAAATTTTTCAAGAACTAAGGCTCGGCGCCGTGGTGCGAGCTGTGCATTGGGAGGCGGCACCGCAGCACTAGTCCCAGCAGTTGGACACTACAGAGTGGTACTGCAGTTCGAGTTTTAAAGAAGGGATCGACGTCGCAGCACTGGTGTAGGGAAAAAGCCAGTAATGAGCTTTTAACTGCTCAAAACCTGGGGGAAGTGTACCGAAAGCTAATGAACATAATGTTCAACTAATATAACACTTAATCAATTGTATATTAGTTGAGTCATGTATATTGGAGGCGGCACCAAACACCGATCCCACAGGTTGGACAACTGCAGAGTGGTCTTTGCGGTCGCGAGTGTAAGAAGAAGGGACCAAGCGTCACGTCACGGGAGTAGAAAAAGCCGAGTAATGAGCTTTTAAGCCGCTTCAAAACACGGGGAAGTGTACCGAAAGCTAATGAACATAATGTTCAACTAATATAACACTTAATCAAGTATATTAAACCTTTAATGAAGGTTGAACGAAAATATTAAACGAGATTAAAAGACAAAATGTGAACGCGGGTTACGAAACCGATATCCGAGGACCGTAGTCGTGATAAACGAACGTGAGGGATTGCTATGATGGTGATTCCTTAGACGTTGATTGACGAGGGTAGTGAATAACATTTTGATGTTATGTGGTGGTAGTGAGAGATAAGTGTAATGTGACAACCCGAGAAATTAGACAATTTATAAAAATCTTAAATGATGGATTTAAGGTCAAATAATACACCTAGACATAAAATAAGTATATGCGTTTGATATTTTTGGGAAGGAATTTTGAGGATTTCAAAATTTTGAGAAGGATTTTGGTGAATTATTTAGGATTAAGTGTATATGTGTATATGTTCTGTGAATATGGTATTATATGTATACAGTATGTGGTTAAGGGTCAAGGGTTGACTAGATAAACTATATCTGTGACAAACCCTAAGAATATATTTAGAACGTTAACGTTCAGTTAGAAAATTCTTACGATTTATAAGAAACCCTAAAAACTGGTTCTGGAAACCATAATTTTAGTTTCGAGAATTCGAAACTCTAATTCGGAATATTAAAATCCTAATTTAGGAATTTAAATGTTATGTAAAAGGTTTAAACATTATTAATTATAACTAATTAGGGAAAACCCTAATGATTTACTTGAAACCCTAATTGATTATTAGAAAAACCTAATCGCTCAGCTAGAAACCCTAATGCACGATTATGGACTAATTGCTAATTTAGCAATTTTAATTAGGATATATTAATCCTAATTAGCAAGCTTGAAATATGATTAGGAAATCTTTGTATAATTAGAGAATTCTAATTATAATTTAAAAATATTAATTTTCTATTTTGAAAACCCTAATCTAGAAATCCTAGAAAATTGAATTATGAGAGCCTTAGGTTTTAACCCTAAGGGTTGGATCAAATTACAAGTTTAGAATTAAAATTGTATGTAAAATGACCATTATACCCTTTTGTCCTATTTTCTATTATGTTGAGCATAAATCTTGCCAAGATTTTTGTTTGGTGACCAACTTTTGACTTCTCTTGTACCTTATATCTCCTAAATCTCAGCAACTCAGCCACCTTGCACCAACTAGATACTTGCATCAAGAAATATAAAAGATTAAAGTTCACTTTATTTCCCATTTTTCTCCAAGACTTTCTTTCTCCATAATTTTCAAAATTTAGAGTGAGAGAGTGAGATAAGCCAATATCAGTTCTTAGCTTAACAAGATCAGAACTCAAAGATCAGATCTAATGATCAAACCTTGAAAGGTATAAATCCTTGAATTTGAAAATCTTATGATATGATGTTAGATTTTGTTGTTTGTTGCTTAATGTTGTGTATTAAGATGTCATTTAGTGATATGGGTTTTTATATCCAGATCCATAACATCAAAGTGCTCGAAATTGGAGTTTTTAGAAATCTGGGAAAAGTTTGAAAAATGGTCTGACAGCCATATGTCAGAGGCCTTAGATCTTTATCTGTTAAATGTTAGTGGTGTTTTATGTTATAGATCTTGTCTTTGTTGTTTGATCTGAGACTTGAATCAAGCTTAGATCATGTATAGATTGCAAGATATGATCGGTCAAAGTGCGTTGACCGAACACAAAGTTTGATTTCTGGGCAACCCAGATTTCCTAGGAAGTGTCTGATAACTTTTTGATGGCCTCTAATCTTGCTACTAATAAGTGATTTGGCTATGTTTGTGTTAGTAAACTGACATGTAGACTATATAATCATGCCTTTATAACACTTAGATTAGCATCAGAATTAAAGTTGTGGCTAGTCAAACTATAGTTGACCATCAGCCGGATGAACAATCTGGAAAACCCAGATTGTTCAAGAACGCATTCCTGACATGTAGTTTGAGCGGATGAAAGCTTCATTCGGTGTTGTTGTTAGACTAATCTGATTGTATAGAGATGTTATTTGACATCTCAACTACAAGTGTGAATCACACCAATAAGACCTGTATTTCCAGTTATAATGATCTAAATATAGCACCTTCGTCTGTTCTTCATTTTTTGGAAAACCCAGAAAAGAAGAACATCGTTGTCAGACTTTTTGGGGGGCTAATAACTTACTGATCTGATGTTGTTTAACCATGATGTTTATTTGTAAGTGTAGTAGTACAAAAATACTACAACACTGATGCCCTAGACTGCCCAGAAAACACTAAGAGGTAAGATCAAATGACGGTCAAACAAATCACCCTGTTCACTGACATGGGTTTCTGGGTTTGGACTCAAGAACACGAAGAACATCAACACCGACGGATTTGTCGCCTAAAGCCACTTTTAGCGACAGTTTACTTCGAAAATTAATTATTTTATTTAAATAATTAAAGAAAAATAGTTTTTAATTATTAAAAATACATAATAAATTACTAAAAATTATTTTAAAGTCCAATAATTTGTTTTTAATTATTTAAAATATATTTCATAAATATTTAATATTTTTGGAATATAAATGGTATTTAATTTATTTAATTATAATATTAAATAAATTATTTAAAAATGATTTTAATACTTAAAAAATCATAAAAATTATATTATGGTATAAGAAAATATTTTAAGTTATTTTAATAACTTTTGATATTTTGTGATGAATTTCATTAATAAATTTATATTAATGGTGATTAATTTATTTAATGAATATATTAAATAAATTATGGAAAATTAGAATTAATGCTTTAAAAATCATATAAAAATGATTTAAGTGTTATAAAAATATTTTAAGTTATAAAATATAACTTTTGTTATTTTGTCATAAAAATATTAATATTTTAATATTAATAGAAATTATCGGATAATGGATTTAATCATTTAAAAATCATATAAATATGATTTTAAAGTATTAAAAATACTTTGTGATATTATAAATATATTATAATATTATGATATGATTTTCATTAATATTTACAATTAAATAAATATTAATGATAATAGGATAATGTGGTATTTATATAATATAAATACGATATAAATGATTGAAAAATCGTGATAAATGATAATAATTATTTGAAAACTATTACAAGCCTATGAAAATTATTTTGACTAATAATAAAATTATCTAAGATAATTGTTAAGTATTTAGGCAGGGTTTAATTGAAATTAAACTCGATAATTTTTCGACTAGACCGTCGGGATGTCAGAATTATGCCGATTTCGACTCAGACACTAAAAGTTTAACTTGAGGTTAGGTCTTATGTCTGTTGTAGACTGATAGGGTTATGTGTTATGTGTTTAGGTTACTCTATGTATATATATATAATAGTATTATATTATGATGATATTATTCTAATTTGCATATTGATATTATTTATATATTAGGACTTCTGACAAAGCTTAATAAATTGCGTAACAGTAATCGACCAAACAGGCAAGTGTTCCTTAACTCGATCTCGAGTTATTTCATTCAAATATATTTATGGTTAATCGTTGCTGATTGCCATGATTAAGAATTATTAAATTGTACTTTATACATATTGCATGTATTAATCAGGTATGAAAGGCTTACCACCTTTATTACCATTCAGTCCAGATATGATTGATATGTTCATGTTAAATATTCTTCAGCTATGCAAGTTTGTTCATGCTAATTCACAACTATATTGTTGAATTATAGCCAGCTTATTATTTAAATTCTTTCAATCATGATATATCCTCAAATAAACTTATACTTGTTGGGCAAACTTATTCTCACCCTTGTTATATCATGATAAACATTGCAAATTAAGGCGAATACGTCGGATACAAGGAAAGGTTAAACACAGTTCCAGCTTTAAGTTAATGTGTGCATCTAGATTTGTAATAGTATTATATGATAATAATGTTATATGTTAGACAAGTTATGAATTATGTATAAGTTAAGGTTACTCGACTTTGGGGAATAGTGTATAATATGTTTATATCTTTCGCAATAGTTATAGAATTAGTATACCAGATCCGTGGTGATTTGGGACCCGAATTTAGGGATGTCATATGTAAAGCGTATAGACGCTGTGAACGTAACGCAGTTGTGTTGAATGATCGATCTTAGCATACAACGAACCGTATGGCTTCGACATTAAGGAAGAATAATTAATGGTATTAAGAAAGCCATAGCGAACGGTAAGAAGATTAATGAAAGTCGAATGTGAGTCGGATGGAGAATGTTAGAATGAAATGTAAGCGTTAAACACTTTAACCGATGTGAAGGTTGAGTGTATACAAATATTAAACGAGCAGAACCTACACTCCGTGTATGATTTTACCGAAGGTAATAAAGACCAATGATTAAACCGTGAATGGTGAAGAATCTGAATTAATGACAAGTACGCATAATATAACGAAGCCGAGTTAATGATTAACTTGAATGATCATTCTAAGTATACAAAAGACTATATGACTTAGACGATAAAGAATAAATCCTGAGGTATGACATTTATTTTCCAAAAAGCCATTAGGAATAAGAAATTGACTTAACGAACATTATAGTTAATGGTTTGGATAAGTTAAGATAAGTTAGGTTGTGGTGCAATCGTAATCTTTGATGGTTGACATATGGGAGCTGGGTTAAACAATTCCTTCAAAGAACCAAGGTATATACCATACTGGCAACTGATCTAACTCATTGTGATGGCAGTGTAGACAAGACGGGAACTTGTTTGTTGGTTGTTTGTGGGAAACCACTCAGAGTACCATATGGACTACTAGTAGAGAAGCGATGTGTGCTGAGTCCTAGAAAAGTTATAAGAAAAAGATAAGAATGTCAATCATCAAAGATGATGAACGTATTGAGTAATACATCTCCGTATGTCATGAAGCCATAAACCGGTAAAGGAAGTTGTCGCGTAGACTTAGGTTGAAAGAACGCAAACTCTAAGAAGTAAAGTTAAGTAAATCAATGCATGAGTAAAATATACATGACTAATTGGTGTATGTGTTTCCTTATATGTTATAGGGATTGGAATGAGCAGTTCATTGTAAGCTGTAGCTGTGCATAAGGCAAGTTTCCTAACTTCATTTATATTCTAAATGAATGATAATTGCTAAAACTTCTCAAATGTTGAACTTGAGATGTTCTGTCTATGTACAAATGTGTGATATTTGTACAAGGTGGTAGAATGTATGAGGCCTTGAGCCACAATGTGAACTTTTCAGTGTTTCTATGAGATGAGAATGTTTGGTTTATACATGAACCGTTATTAATAAGTCTGTGCTATTGATTCTAGCCAGATAGAATGTGTTTGAAAGAGAGTAGAGAATTAATGTATTTCAAAGTGAATGTGAATAATGTTTTAAAATGATAGGAATCGAGATTATTCCTATTATTCAAGCTGCTTCATAACCTCTGTTTGGTTATTGAAGTCTTAAAAGAATGTTTAAATTCTTGAAGTTGTTTGTTCAACTGCTATGACTTGATGGGCAATTGAATGCTCACACTTGATTTAAATGAAAAAAAAAATTAGCATACGAGTAGAAGAACTTAAGGATCTAGTAATGATTAAGTTGACCGATATCCAGATGAAGTGTCATTCATTTTATGAATGAGCGTGAAGATCAAGTGAAGACTTATAATGTAGAAAGATGTAATTAAACCATAGAATAGTTTAATGAACGATTATGTATCCCTGGTGGCGAATAAAAGTCAATCGTGTAAGTTGTAAAGAATAATGTAATTATCATTATTTGTAATGAAAGAGGTTATAAGGTTTTAGAACCTGGGAATTGAAAATGTATGTTGTTATATTTCAGTATATAATGATGTATGTTTGGATGAATAATGTACTCGTGATGCACGGAATCTGGGTGTGAAGATAGATCGAATTTCGGGGCGTTACACTAACAAAGTCTAACTTTTCAAGCTTTTCTAGTTTTTTCTCTCTAACCAATAAGCACTTATATTGTTGCATGAAATTTCAATAACCAACAAATGAACTAGGACATCTTCTATTTATAGAAATCACAAAGTTAGGGTAGTTTAGTCATTAAGCCACCACCTCCTTATTCTACCTCCTTAACAACCTCCTTACTATTCATTACTTGGAGTTAACAACACTCCATTTGCTTGCCCTCCAAGATCACCCATATAACTTATCCTTTACTTAGCCACCAAGTTTATTTGGTCATCACATAGCTTATCCCTTGCTTAGCCAGCAAGTATAAGCACTTTACTTTGCCACCAAGTATAAGCACTTTACTTGGCCACCACTTTAGGTCACCCATAGGTTTCTCCCATGGGTTTTAACCATCCGATAACCCATCGGTTCGATCCGCGATTTAGTTTCTTACTTTGGGCCTTAGCATTATTTCTCATTGGGCCTATCTTGGGATTATCTTAACATAACTTTGGGCTTGACTCTACTTAACATTGGGCTTGGAATAATCCAAGTCTAATTGGATAATGACAAAGTCCACTTACTAAAGTCCATTAAGAACTATTTGTATTTTAATCGTACAATTCTCGTATTCTCATCGTATAGTATTCGTATGATATTCGTATTATACATCATAATAATCTTCGTACTATACTCGTATACTAATTTTTATTATACTCATATATCACACATATAATAACCCTAATCATTATACGCATTTCATTTCCTTCTCGAAAATCACTTTCCCTAACCCTTGGATTTTAAGTTCGCAGGTGAAAACTTCGTTTGCCATAACAGAAATATTATTGGATATTCCATCTCATCTTATAATTCTATCATTATGCATTTCTCAGAATTTCAAAAATAATTCCAGAGCAGAAATCAATGAATAGTATTTTTACGGAAATTTCTCGGAAAACTTTTATTTTCGTCTTGGAAATTCAAACACTTTAATTATATCACATAGCCAGAATCCTCCCGATTAATAATCATCCTAGGTTCTAGAATGATTAATAAACACATAGCACATAATAGTATTAATAAAAATTCATTTTATTAATAACTAATTCTTTAAATCTTAAATTCTGAACAATCCGGATTCTCTGGGTTGTTACAATATATATATATATAACATCTTTTATTTCCGTAATCGTGTTATCTTACATATATAGATGTAATTAGAATTTTCAATATAGTTTGAGATCCTTGGGAACTATTTATTTGAGTAAGGGTATTGACAACATGGACTGTTCATGTTGTTGTTTATACTCTTGATTTCGGATAGATAGGTACTATCGATATAATAGTGTAATTCACATGACATAGACTATACATGTGAGTGAGGGTATCAGTAATATGGATTTTCATATTATTACTGATACTTTAAATTTCGAATAGATAGATATTATTCACAGATATAGTTCATATATCCAAGTGAGGGTATCCAAACACATCAATGGGTTTCTTGAGAATTGTTATATGTTATGGGATACTGTGAATCTTGGATCTATGAGAATTATATCTGGTTATAAATTGTATAGTCACTCAACTAGATATAAGCATAAAATCAGATACCATGGGCGTATAGAATTGAATGCGTTATATACATTGACTTGCAGTAAGCACCATATCGGATACTATGGGAGTATAGATATGGGGGCGTTACATTTAATGGTATTAGAGCTGTTAAGGCTATAGATATAAGGAAGAGAAATCTTACTATATAGTCTTCGAATCCATAAAAATTTTAAAGAACACATAAAAATAACATTAAAAATATTATGTTTGTGTACATTTCCATACCAATATTAAAATAGTTTTTATTTTATAAATGGCCAACTCCAGTGCTGAAAAAATGGTGATATTAAACAATCCACTACAAATTGAGTCATTTATAGCTAGTGATGCAAAGGATGAAGAATTACTTCATGACCAACAACTGCTAGATGCTGAGGAAGAGAAAGATCCAGTAGCAGGGCAATTAATGAGAATTGATGAACATGATGAAGCTATGACATCACTAATGAAGACTTTTGAATATGAGAATAATAAATTAATATGTAGGGCACATTTAGCTGAAGGGATTCTAAAACTAATAACCATGCTAAAAGGGGCAGGAAGGAAATACAGTCAAGGCTTCTCAAATCATCTCTGGTTACTCGAGATGTTTTCAATGATTTGCAGCGCTGAGTAGTTCGATATCTAGTGGAGGAGAAGAAAACTGCCTATCTGATAGATCGATCTGTGGTATGCCACATGATCCAGGATTTCTTCAATGATGTTAATGAGTTCTAGAGGGTAGTATAGAAGTCTAAATGCTCTATAATTGTATGAATAAAGGAGCATTTAAATTTTGCAATATAGCTAGTATTATGTGTAAACTACTAAGTTATTTTGTATGAATCATATGATATATGAATAAAAGATATATTTGTATTATTCAAATTTTTATGTGGATTTTTGTTGTTGTTATAGAATTATTCCACCAACCAGAAGAACCCAACGAGAAATAGATAATGATGATAATCCTACCCAAAATTTAGTAGAACTTTTGTTAGGTGCTATGAATAGACCCACAACCCAAAACACTTCCTTTAAAGATTTCAAATTAGTTGGTCCACCCGAGTTCAAAGGTACAACTTAACCTGTTGATGCACAAATCTAGATTACTGAAATAGAAATTTTTTTCTTAGTAACCAATGTCAATAATAATCAAATGACAACTTTTGCAACCTTTTTCTTGAAAGGTGAGGCTAATTATTGGTGGGAGTCAACCAAAGGACAGGTAGAAATAGAAATTATGTCATGGGATAGATTCAAAGAGTTGTTCTTTGAAAACTATTTTTCCCAATCCTTGAAGGATCGTATGGAGGTACGATTCCTAGAACTGAAACAAGGAGACATGACTGTATCTCAGTATACAGCTAAGTTCAACGAACTATATAGGTTTGCTCCTCACCAAGTTAATACTGAACTTAGAAAGTCTCGGAGGTATAAAGAAGGTTTGAAACCTCGGATACGAAGTAAATTGTCAGTACTCCAAATAAAAACTTTTTACCGTTAACGGTTGAAATACCCGGTCTTAAAAGTACAGTAATACGTGTGGTTGCATAGTAGCACACGATATTGATTATTGGTGCTTACGCGAGAAGTCACTCAATTTTGATTAAATTATTGTCGATATATTTTATATTATTAAATTAATAATTGAGACAACAAAGTTATTAATATTATTATTTGAAATATTAACGATGTCTAGAAGTTCTATCAATGAGAAGTTTGGTCACATAATTGTGCGCCAATAGAGAGAAATCCTTATTGGAAAGTCCCCTCTTTCCTGGGAACGACTTGGTCGATTAATATTGTGAATTATAATAATGATGATAAATGTTGTTAAAAATATTGAGAGGATTTTTATGAAGTATTTGATGATATTATATGGACCCCTATTTACCCATTTTTAAATAATCTGTAGAAAAAATATTTAATATAATAAATGCGGGGCCACATGTGAGGCCCACATGTGGAAGAAAAATTTGAAAATGGGGGATCTTGGATGTTCACGGGAAGTTAGAATTATATGTATAGATATATTATATAAGTATAATGATTAATATTATATATATATATATATATATATAATTAATGAATGTGACATTGGGGTTTAAAGAGGAATTAGTGGGGGAATCACGGGTGCATCCAAGTGAATGATCATTATTAAGCACATGTCTTAGTCATCAAATTGGTTGAGTGGAATGGAGCACTATATCATTATATATATATATATATATATATATATATATATATATATATATATATATATATATATATATTATGTAACATTTGTTTGATGTAGAAGTAATATCAGGATTGAATCCAAGTGAATTTAAGAAGAAGCATGTGATATATATATATATATATATATATAATATTTTATTTAAAATTTTTTATTTTATTAAAATATTTTATTGTATAGTATCCCTTCCTTTCTCCTATAAATAGGATGCTTAGTTAGAATTGAAAACACACCAAAAATTCAGAGAATTCTTCTTCTATAATCTTGAGCGTATTTCTTTACAGTTTAAGAAGCTTTGAGCATAGAAAACAGTATAAGTTTTCTTCAAGAATATCCCCGCCCTACCAGTTGGAATACTCTTCTTTCTAAGGTAAGGAGTATTATTTCTTTCGTATTCATGAAGAGAACGATAGTTATTCCATTCTTTATTATTCTGTTAGTATATCCTATCTGTGCGTATTACGTATGACTTGGTTCCATTCTTTATTGTTCTGTTGGGATATCCTGTCTGTACGGATTACGCATGACCTGGTTCTATTCTTTAATATTCTTTTGGAATATCCTGTCTGTGTGGATTACGAATGACCTGGTTCCGTTATTTATTATTCTGTTGCAATAACCTGTCTGTTCGGTCTATCGCATGCTTGGTGTATTCTTTTGCTATTCCATTCTTTATTATTCTTTTGAAATGATCTGTCTATGTGGATTACTGCATAGCGGGCGAAAATCCATTTGCAGTTTCGTATATTCTATTATACTCAATTGATTAAATTTTTGGCTTCTATACTCCATGAAATTAGTAGAATATCCTGGATATTTGCGTTCCATCCAGTATCTTTTCGTGAAAATATTCTTCTGAGCATTCTAGAATTTTACTCTACAAAGAAGTATCATGTTGACAATTTAGACGTTATTGAATTCTGGATAAATTAATTCTTGAACTTATTTTATTGAATTCTTATATCATTGTCATCATCTTCATGCTTATTTTATGTTAAAAGTCATTCATGGCCTGTTGTGCATAGATGGACTTGATATGATTTTAACCATGGATTATTCGGTATAATCATGACCATAATGTTACAAATGATGTGGTAAAAGTCCTCACTGGCCCGTAGTGCATTGATGGACAATTGTTTGCATGATCGTGACCATTGATGAAAACACGAATATCCTTGGCCCGTAGTGCATGGATAAATTGTGGTCGTGATACTAATGAATATCCTTGGCCGTAGTGCAGGGATGATGTGGATTATTTATGAATCTGAGTCTCAGCGATAAAAGTGATGAAAAACCTTTTTAAATCATAGAAGATAGTAGATTTTATTCTCTACTTGACTCTTCTAATGGATTGCTTGTTCCGCTGCTGTTAAACTTGATGTTTGTTATATTTTATCAGTTTAACACTATTGAAGAATAATGATAAATTATTCTGCATTATCTTAGTCATAATATTTCTTACTGGGCTAGTTGAGCTCACCCTTTTGCTTTCAATGTTCTCTTCAGGAAATGAGAACGTAGCAGGGACTAGTCGGGGAACAAAGTGACGGTCCAGATGATAGCATTGGTAGTCCTCGTTATTCTATGGAATAGTGTGATAATAAATGTATTGAGGACTTCTTTTGAGTTTGAATACTGTCTAGAAGATAATATTTGTATTAAAACTCACAGCTAATGTTGTATATTTAAGGTTGTATTTGTATTCTGTACCATGTATTTGGCGACTAAGAATAGGTGATGTATACCTATTTTGGGGGCGTCACAATTGGTATCAAAGCTTAGGGATATGATCCCTGGCTGAGATGTGAGACAAGAACTAGGAGGGGAGAGATGGGGAATTCCTTCGCTAGTATGACCTACCTAAGTTTATTTGGTATTTAATTGGTCGGTCAGAGTATAGGGATAATATGTGATATGTTAATTAACCCTTGTTTCGTGGCAGTATTTGAAAATGGCATCCGAGAATGTTAAGAATAGCAATGGAGCACAGGAGACCGTTGAGTCTCCACAGATCAATAATCAGGATAATGTGCATCAGGAAGGCGACAATCCTCATGAAAACAACAACACTGACCAAATGATGAACGATGGAATGTTTAGAGGCTTTATACAATTCATGCAACATCAGGAAAGAGCGGCTCCTGTCCAAAATGCAGGTGGAAACACTAGCAACTTTCGGACGGTCACCGCTAAGCAGTTCAAGGAGCTTGGACCACTGGAGTTTTTTGGATAGCCAAAACCACTTAAGGCGGGGACGTGGATAAAGCAGATCTGCAAGATATTTAATGTCTTGGGATGCTCCGAGGAGCAATAGGTTCCCTTTGCCACCTTCGTGTTGCGAGCAGAGGCAGATTACTGGTGGGAATCTGTAAAGCGTACTCAACCTGCCGCACTAAAGATGACTTGGGAGAAGTTCCGAGAATTGTTCAACGACAAGTACTTTCCCAAAAATATTCGTCACATGAAAGAGGTAAAGTTCATCAAGCTGGAGCAAAACAACATGACCGTGTCGCAGTACAAAGCCAGGTTTGCCGAGTTGTCCCGATTTTCATCCCATTTGGTTGATAATGAGGAGAGAATTACGTGAATGTTTCTAAGAGGTTTGAAACACGAGATACATCAATATCTTATCTCTCATAAATTGTGTTTGTATTCAGATGTTGTTAATAGGGCTCAGTTATTGGAGTGCGATAATGAGTCAACCCAACCAAAAGAGAGCAGCCGGCAAAATGATAATACCAGTGATAGTAGTCATCGAAGCGGTGACAATAAGCATGGAGGGAATTAACATGCCAGAAATGGTAACCACTTCGGTGAGAATCATGGCCAAAACAATAAGAATGGACATTTCAAGAAGAGGAGATTCAATAATGATGGAAAGACGTCAGCATCAGCACCCGTTGTTAAGGAAGGAGAATGACCACCTATCAAATGCTTTAAATGCGGAGGGGAGAGACATATCAGTCCAAACTATACGTAGCAGTCCAAAACATGTTACAATTGTTGAAGAGAAGGTCACCTAACTCGATTTTGTCATTCAGGGAAGGCAATTTCAGCTTGGATGGAGGCACCAAAGGCCGTCCCAGAAAAGTCAAAGCCGGTAGTTCAAGGGAGAGTGTTTGTTGTGACCTCCCAGAAAGCAAGGAACCCGAACGAGGTAATCACGGGTAAGCTTATCATATACTCTAGCAAAGTCTATACCTTATTTGATACCGGTTCAACCCATTCTTTTATTTCTCCTACTTGCGCTCAACGTTTAAATTTGACTCCGGAGAAATTAGATTTTGACTTATCTATTAAAACTTCGTTGGGAGAAACCTTCATTACATCCACTATTTATAAGTGTGACAACCCGAGAAATTAGACAATTTATTAAAATCATAAATGATTGATTTAAGGTCAAATAATAGACCTAGACAGAAAATAAGTGTATGCTTTTCATATTTTTGGGATGGAATTTTGAGGATTTCAAAATCCTGTGTAGGCTTTTGGTGAATTATTCAAGATTAAGTGTATATGTGAATATGTTCTGTGGATATGGTATTATATGTGTTCAGAATATGTGGTTAAGGGTCAAGGGTTGACCAGATAAATTTATCAATATCAAACCCTAATATTATTAAGCACGTCAACATTCAGTTAGAAAACTCTAATGATGGATAAGAACCCTAGAAACTGGTTCTGAAACCCTAATTTTAGTTCTGAGAATTTGAAACCCTAGTTCAAAACTTAAAAACCCTAATGTACAGTTATGGACTTAATTGCTAAATTAGCAATTTAAATTGGGATAAAATAATACTAATTAATAAGATTGATTTATGAATGGGAAAATTTAATTTAATTTGAGAATCCTAATTACAATTTAGAAATATTAATTTTCTATTTTTGAAAACCTTAAGGGTTAATAACCGTGAATTTTAAGTGACTATATATGTATGTACATTATTGATATTTAAAACTTTGTGTTATACAGTGATTTAATATGTGACAACATATGTGAAATGGTGCATGGATCAATAAATATATATACTATAGTTATGGATATATACATTTATAGATTTCATTAAAAATGAAAGCTTCGTAACCTAATTATACATTAGGTGAGACAATTAAATAACCTAAGGGTTATGGTAATAAGGAAAGATTAGTATTTAATATGTATACTAACTTAAGTGGGTAAACTTATTATTTCAAGTGACTAATAATTTTAAACCTAATTCTTGTAAGTCTAATTAGGTTATGAGCTAAAGTCACATGTTTAAGTAATTAAATTTCATAATATTAGGAATGGAAACCCTAAATAATCAAATTGGTTAACATATATTAAAATTGCTAGACTATGTTTAGTACATAGCCCAAAACAATTAAGGAGGGAGCCCAAATGAAATAACATTCAAACCAATACTTAGTCCACTTGATTAAGGGTATTTTAGACTTTTCATTAATCAAATTTGTGCATTAAAATAAAAGCTAAATGGAGGATAAAATGGGCTAGAAGGGACCGGCCATATTAGGCCAAATAAGGAAACAAATTAAGCTAATCAATGTCTATTAGTAGTAACTCTTACACACAAGGACATGTTTTTCAAGCTCCCATTGGTTGCCACTCTATTATGCACTCTTAATCATGATTAGACTAATTGAAGTAATAAGGCAAAGCTTTTATCCTTGGGTAAACGAAAGTATGGGGGATAATAAGGGATCAACCATCTCATTTGCTAGAATACTCCACTTTCTCTCATTCTTCTTCTTCTAATTTTCTCCCAATCTAGCAACTTCAAGAGAGAGAAAAGAGAGAGAGGTTCGGCCATTTCAAGAGAGAGGAGTGCTAGTTGTTCATGCATCCTAAGTTTAGATACTACTTTGGTAAATCAAGGAAGGTAGCCATTAAATCAAGGTATAACTTAACTTTCATTTTCTTCCTCTACTTTGTTTTATAGCTTGAGTTTTGTTGGGGTTATGAATAAATACTCAAGATACCCTATTTCTACATATCATCATGTATGGAACTAAGTATCTTGAGTGTTTGATCTAAGGCTTAGAGGAAGAAAATGAGCATATGTTCTCCAAGGGTGAAAACTCTTGTTTTTCTTCCACTAAATCTTGTGTAACTCAAGTTTTACAACTTGGATTTGTGATCCATCAAAGGGGTGTGCAAGATACATGAGTTAACTAGTACACCCAAGTGGTAGAACACAAATCTAGCATGTTTTGAAAGCTTTGGGACTATTTTCCCCAAAATAGTCCACTTTGAATGTTAAGGGTTCAAAACCCTAAAATAGTTACTATTCTATTTTTTTTTAGACTGTTTTGGAGAGTTGCTAGTCTTTTAAAAATATGGGAAAAATCACAGAGGTACCTTGAGAAGTTATCTACATGTAGGAAAAAGAACGGACACGTTTCAAATTATAAATTGTGTGTAATGACTATTTCCGTAAAGGACTCCGAAATATTAACCTTCAAATATCTCACTGTGTATACACTGGAAAATTCCAAAATTTTTATTATGGGTTCATGTATGTTAGGAGAGCATACCCTGAATATTTGATATTTTTCTGAGCGAAACTCAATTTATAAAAAATATAGCAAGATCCGAGTGTTTTGGGCACTTTAAAAATAGTAAATTATTTTCTAAAATTCCAGAAAAATTAGGGGATCATTTTTGGTTCATATTCTGTCAAAATCCAGAAGTTGAGAACTTTTGGAGTCAGTTTGCTATTTTTCTAAAAAATGACTAAGTTATAAATAAAAGGAAATAAATAGCTAAATGCTGTCTTTAATAATAAAAATATGATTTTTATACTTGAATACTCATAATATGTTACATCATGACTATCTTAGGGTATTTTGGTAATTTATGATAAGAAATGTTATTTATGACCTGTTATGGATATTAAATAAGATGTTTTATAAAGTATGAACAATTAGAATAAATTGTTTATTAATCCAATAAATTATTAAAATATTATTATGATATTAATAATATTAGAATATGATAGTGTTAAGTAAATAAAAATATTAATATTAAAACTTCTTTAAAGTATTATTAAATGGTTAATAATATTTGATTTAAGCATTAATAAATGATTAAAGTATTATTAAATGATTAATAATATTAGTAAATGAATAAAATATTATTAAATGATTAATAATATTATTAAATGAATAAAATATTAGTAAATGATTAAAAGTATTATTAATTTATTAATGGTACTAAAGCATGAGTAAGATATTATTAAGGTAATAATATTAATGCATGATTAAAATATTATTAAGAGGATTAATAATATTAGTAAGGTATTAAAATATTATTAAGGTGTTAATAATATTAGTAAGCGAGTAAAAGTATTATTAGGGAACTAATAATACTAAGAGGTGAATTAAATATTATCAAGATTAATAATATGAAGTGAATTACCTGGTTCCATTCTTTAATATTTTGTTGGAATATCTTATCTGTGCGGATTACACATGACCTGGTTCCATTATTTATTATTCTGTTGGAATAACCTATCTGTGCGGTCTATCGCATGCGTGGTGAATTCTTCTGTTATTCCATTCTTTATTATTCTGTTGAAATGATATGTCTATATGGATTACCGCATGGCGGGCGAAAATCCATTTGCAGTTTCATATATTCTATTATACTCAGTTGATTAAATTTTTGGCTTCTATACTCCATGAAATTAGTAGAATATCCTGGATATTTGCGTTTCATCCAGTATCTTTTCATGGAAATATTCTTCTGAGCATTTTTGAATTTTACTCTACAAAGCAGTATCATGTTGACAATTTGGACGTTATTGAATTCTGGATAAATTAATTCTTGAACTTGTTTTATTGAATTCTTATATCATTGTCATCATCTTCATGCTTATATTATGTTGAAAGTTATCTGTGGCCTGTTGTGCATAGATGGACTTGGTATGATTATGACCATGAATAATTCGGTATAATTATGACCGTAATGTTGTAAATGATGTGGTAAAAGTCCTCATTGGCCCGTAATGCATTGATGGACTGTTGTTGGCATGATCATGACCATTGATAAAAACACGAATATCCTTGGCTCGTAGTGCATTGATAAATTGTGGTCGTGATACTAATGAATATCTTTGGCCGTAGTGCAGGGATGATGTGGATTATTTATGAAGCTGAGTCTCAGCGATAAAAGTGATGAAAAACCTTTTTAAATCATAGAAGATGGTAGATTTTATCCTCTACATGACTCTTCTAATGGATTGCTTGTTCCACTGCAGTTAAACTTGATGTTTGTTATATTTTATCAGTTTAACACTGTTGAAGACTAATGATAAATTATTCTGCATTATCTTAGTCATAATATTTCTTACTGGGCTAGTTGAGCTCACCCTTTTGCTTTCATTGTTATATTCAGAAAATGAGAACGTAGCAGGGACTAGTCGGGGAACAGAGTGATGGTCCAAATGATAACATTAGTAGTCCTCACTATTCTATGAAATAGTTTGATAATAAATATATTGAGGACTTGTTTTGAGTTTGAATACTGTCTAGAAGACAATATTTGTATTAAAACTCAAATCTCATGTTGTATATTTAAGGTTGTATTTGTAGTCTGTACCATGTATTTGATGACTCATAATAGGTGATGTATACCTATTTTGGGGGCGTCACAATAATACTGTAACAAATCTAGCTGCACAAATAGTCCCAAGCTGAACTTGGCTTTGACTTTTCCTTGTATTCGACGTATTCGCCTAATCTGCAATGTTTATCATGATATAGCAAGGGTGAGCAACATGTTTTCCCAACAAGTTTAAGTTTAATTGAGAATATATCATGACTGAAAGAATTTGAATAATAGTTGGCTAATAATCAACAATATAATTGTGAACTAGCATGAACAAACTTTCATAGCTGAACGAACATTGAACAAGAATATATCAATTATATTTGGACTAAATGGTAATGAAGGTGATTAGCCTTTCATACTTGATGATTATATGCAATATGCATAGAGTACGATTCAACAATTCATAGACATGGTAATCAACAATGATTATCCATAAGTATATTTGAATAAACAACTCAAAGTTGAGTTAAAGAAAACTTGCCTGATCCATTGATTATCGTTACGCAACCTATTTAGCTTTGTCTGAAAACCTAATATAGATAATACCGATCTCCAAATATTAGAATAATATCATCACAATATAATACTATTATATAAATAATCATAGAATAACCTAAACACACAACACATAACTCTATCAGTCTATACAACACATAAGACCTAGTATCAAGTCAAACTATTGCAATCTGAGTTGAATCCGGCACAATTTTAACATCCTGACATCCTAGTTGGACAATTCTCGAGCCTACTAATCATAAGACTTAGTCTAAACATTTAACAATTATCTTACATAATTTAATATCAGTCAAAAATATTTTTCAAAGACTCGTAATAATTTTCAGATAATTATTACCATTTATCATAATTTTCAATCATTAATTCTATTTTTCAAATATTTTTATAACACTTAATTCATTTTTATATGATTTTTAAATCATTAATTCTATTTTCCATAATTTATTTAATATATTTATTAAATAAACTAATTACCATTATATTAAATTATTAATAAAATTTGTCACAAAATATTAAAAGTCATTAAAATAACTTAAAATATTTTCTTACACCATAATATATTTTAAATGATTTTTCATGTATTAAAATCATTTTTAAATAATTTATTTAATATTATAATTAAATAAATTAAATAGCATTATTATTCCAAAAATATTAAATATTTATGAAATTTATTCAAAATTATTAAAACCCATTTTAGGCTTTAAAATAATTTTTAAGAATTTATTATGTATTTTTAATAATTTAAAACTATTTTTCTCTATTTATTAAATAAAATAATTAATTTTGAAAAATAAACTGTCACAAAAAGGCCCTATAGCGACAGAGCCGTTTCTATAGGTGTTCTTGAGTGTTCTTTAACCTGCCCAGAACATTCATTTCAGTTATCAAGATGGTAGGTTTGAACCACAATTAGATCTATGTTCCAATTGATTTCTAGGCTTGTAATGGTACTAGAGTTGTACTATTTATGTAATACTACAACTACAATTAAATTCCAGGGCCATACAACAACAGATCTGTGAGATATAGGCCTCACAAATTCATGTCAGAGCTGTTCTTCATTTCTGGGTTTTCTAGAAATGAAGAACAGTTCGAGAGGTTACTTTTCAAGTCTTGGATCTATGCGTTCCAGGTTTGCTTAGTGTGTTTTATTGGTTCAATCATGTATTTCTCATAACAAGGTACAATAACATATCACCAGATTAGTATAACAACAACACAAGTAGTAGATCTAGGTCGGTCAAAGTGGAGTCTAAAAACTGTTCTTGAACATTTCTGGAAAACCCAGAAATGTTCATAGGCAGACGGTCAACCCAAGCTTGACTTTGTATAACTTTGATTCTGTGCAAGATTTGGATATTCTAAAGGCATGATAATGTAGCCTACATGTCAGAAAATAACCTTAATACAACATTGTGGTCTAAAACATAAACACAAGCAAGATCAAGGCTCTGCAAAACGATTATCAGAACAAAACTGGATTTCTGGGTTTTCCAGGAATAGTTCGGTCATGGGTAGTGAACTGACTTTGACCACTTATAACTTGAAATCTAAACAAGATCTGACCTTGTTTTCAGTTCCACATCATAGTCCATATAGCAAAGAACATGTCTATAGCTTAAAACTAATATAACACTTAACATAGACAGATCTAGAGTCCCTGACATTCGGCTGTCACACAACTTTTTAGGGTTCATGATCAGTTTCTAAAAATCTAATTTCGTGCATCTACATGATATGGATCCATGATCCAACAACCTAGATCACTATGTGACACGATCTAACACATATCTAACCAACAAACAACAACATTAACTACAATCTTGAAGATCTAGAAAGTTTAGGGTTTATACCACTTTCATGCTTTGATTATGATTCTAATCCTTAATGTTTGTTCTTGGCTTGCTAGAGATCATGCTAGGGACTGAATTACTTAGAAATTTCATGGGTCTAGAGAGAAAAAGTGTTGATTGAGTGTTTGTAGACAAATGGGGCTAAAAAGTGACTTTTCTCTCTCTAATTATATATATATATATTAGATGCAATAATATGGCTGAAGTAAAGAGGCTGATGCTGGAGTTTTTAAGTCACATGGAGTTGTTAAAGTTGGTGAACAACTCATTATTTTAGCAAGATGTGTACTCCAACATATAAAAAATCCGAAAAGGGCATTCTAGTCTTTTTGAACACAAATTTAATGGCATACACGTTATTTGACCTAACCCTTAGGGTTTAACCCTAAGGTTTCACAATTTGTTTTTCTAGGATTTTCTTATTAGGCTAAAATGAAAATTTTAGTTACTAAAAAAATAAATTAGGGTTTCCTAATTTAAATTAGGTTTCCTAATCACTTAGGGCTTGTAATTAGGATTAATGTTTCTTAATTAACATAAAACTTTTGTAATTAGCAATTAGGGTTTCTAATTAGCAATTAGGGTTTTCTGATTAATCAATTAGTGTTATTCCCTAATTAAGTTTGTAATTAATACACTAAAGCCTTATACTAGCATTTGAATTCCCAAGTTAGGGTTTTCATAATCCGAATCAGGGTTTTAAATTCCCAGAATATGAAATTAGGGTTTCCAGAGACGATATTAGAGTTTCTTATAAATCGTTAGGGTTTTCTAACTGAACGTCGATTTTCTTAATATAATATTAGGGTTTGATACTGATATAATTTGTAAGACCCCAGATTTTATGAAATAAAAGTATTCAATTTTTCTTATAATTATTATTTAGTAAATGGTTAAAATTAAAGTTAAGGGTGATATATGTAAAATTTTTAAAATACACAAGTGGTTATAAAATACTCATTTCTGTCGGGGAATATTCGTTTGGTCGTGGAATATTCTTGTTGTCGGGGAATATTAAATGACGACGGGCGTAGCAATCATTTGTGGGCCCCATAATGTAATAAAGCTGTCGGATGAAAAAAATGACAAGTTTGAGTTTTTATAAATAACGGCATAGTAGTTACCATTAACACTGTTGGAATACCCGTTGATTAAAATACAATGAATATTTATGGTTGCACAAAGATAGCACCAGTATTGCACAAGATTTTTGAATTATTGATTCTTACGTAAGATGGCACTACTCAATAATTGTTACAGTAATTACTGTTCTATATTTTATTTTATTGATTCAATAATTGCTGCGTTGATATTTTATATTATTGTTGTTTCCATTATCAGATCAATAATTCATATTATTTGAATAATATTATTAGATATCATTATTGGCAATGTCTAGAAAGTTCTGTTAAAGAGATGTTTGGTCACCTAATTGCGCGCTAGTAAAGGGAAATCCTTATCGGAAAGCCCCCTCTTTCCTGGGAACGGCCTGGTTGTCATAATTATGATGGATTTATTTATGTCATTATAAATGAAGGAATTAATGTTGAGGTGTTTTATCAGTATTTTGTCGAAAATGAGATATTAAAAATCAAATCAGTGTTCTTGTGATATATTACGTGAGTTATAATTTTTAATCCGACCGTTGGATCGTTGTGATTTTTGGATATGTTATACATATATAAGTTGAGTATATGTCCACAAATTTTGAACCGTTAAAAACGAACGTATGATTTGTTATGAATTTTAAGAGGTGATTGGTTAAGAAATTATTGAAGTTTGGGAATTTATCATTTTGCTGAGAAATTCTAGAATGCGTGGGCCCCACCTATGGTTGGTGAAGAAATGTACTGAAATTCTAATTCAAATGTGTTGGTGGCAATAGTAGCAGGTAAAGCCATCAGGTAGCAGGTCAAGTCTGCTACGGCGTGTTAACATTTTCCTATAAATAGAGGGCTAAGTTAGAATTGAAACTCACACCAGAAACATAAGATTTCTCTCTTTCTGTCTCTATATTATCAAACATATTTTGTGACTATTTAGATACTTTGAGATTTGTTATCCAGTACAAGATTCCTTCGGCTTTACATTCCGGTCAGAAATACTGCTCTTTCGAGGTAAGGGATTGTAAGGATTTTAAGGGTTATTATGTTTTTCAGTTTCAAAATTTTTCTGGACCTTCAAAAATTCTCGAAAAATTTGAAATAATAATTTGATGAGTTTCCTTGATTGTGTCCAAAAATGGAGATTTTTGGATGTATAGATTATGAGTTATGGATTTTATGAGAAAAGACTATTTTAAAAGTAAACCCTTATAACTCCTTATGGTTAACTCCAAAATTGGTAAAATTTTTACTGGGAGTACATCTATATAATATCAGTTTATCCTGTAAATTTCAGAATTTTTGGACAAAATTACAATTTATGATAAATGTCTAAATATTCGGCAGTTTTGGCCATATGAAAAATAGTAAATTAATTTTAAAAATTCCGAAAAAAATATATGTTCAATATGGGACTATATTTTGCTAAATCCCAGAAAAGAAATATTTTTGGGTCTAATTTGGTATTTTTTATAAAAATGGACTAGTTATGAGTAAATGAATTAAATATGTTATGTGAAGTAAGAAAATTGGAAAATAGGATTTTATGGCTTGAGAATCCTATATGAGGTATATGCAGATTTTTGATGAAGGTTTTGGTTATTGGTGATGAAATCTTATGAGGTTGGCATTTTAGGATGATTAAATGCATTAATTAGTAAAGTGTAAACAATTAAAATAAATTGTTTATAAGTTTAAGAAATGATTAAAATATTGTGGTAATATTAATAATATTAGATTATGAGATTATTAAGTGATTTATAACATTTGGATTAAGGTGTTATGAAATCATTGATTTATGAATCTTACTCTTGAAATTAAATGCAGTTGTTGATCATATTATTTTTATTATCATATATAACATTTTTATAATCCAGTGATGAAATTTCTCTTTGACTTAAGTGTAAAGATGGGTAGATTATTGGTGTGATCGTGACTATGGGTTCTCTTTGGCCAGTAGTGCAAAGATGAATTGTTGACTGGTATGATCATGACCATTGAATTTATAATTGAATATTTTTAGCTTAAGTGCAAAGGTGAATTGATCAACATGATTATAATTATGGTTTATATAAATTCTGAAATGATTGTATGTTTCTTTGAGATATGAATATCTTTGTCCTGTAATGGAAAGATCAATTATTGATGAATATCTTTGGCCCGTAGTGCAGAGATGACCTGTTGTTAAATATCTTTGGCCCGTAGTGCAAAGATGACTTATTGATTGAATATCTTTTGCGTGTAGTGCAAAGATGAACTGTTGATGAATTTCTTTGGCCCATAGTGCAAAGATGTCCTGTTGTTGAATATCTTTGGCTTGTAGTGTAAAGATGTCCCGTTGTTGAATATCTTTGGCTTGTAGTGCAAAGATGAACTTTTGATGAATATCTTTGTCCTGTAGTGCAAAAAAGAATTTATTAGTATGATTATGAACATGAACTGTGATTTGGAATAACCATGATCTTTAATATTTCAGGTAATGACAGGTGATGTAAACTATCTTAGTCCTGGGTGCGAAGAGAAATTTAGAATCACAATTATGGTTATGAGTTATTCATATGATTGTGGAAAGGAACTATTGATTGATGTTACAAAGATAAAACATTGTTGGTGGACTTTTAATGTGGAAAAGATAATAGACTTTATAGTCTATTTGACTCTTCTAATGGATTGCTCTTTCCGCTGCAACTATGGTTGAAAAGTTTTATCATCTACCATATGTTCTAAATTTCTGATTTATTACTGATGGATGTTATTGATAATTTAATTATCTTTAGTCATGATATTCTTTACTGAGCTAGTTATGTTCACCCTTTTGCTTCACAATTCCTTTCAGGTAATAAGAGTGTAGCTGAGTCGAGCGGGGATAACAGGGGAATAGTGTGATGGTCCGGGACTGTCAAAGTTTCTCAACACATTATAAAACGGCATGACATACAATAGATAATTGTATTAAGGACCTAAGATGTGTGTGTCGTATCTTATACATCACTTAATAATTGATTTTGGTGAACAACAATAGGGTGAGGCGAACCCAACGTTGGAAGGGTGTTTTGCCACTATCATACAAGATGTCTAATGACATACAACCTCGTGTTATCATAAGACAGGGTTGTGCACATCCACTTGCCGAGTATATCTACGAGCACTACCTATATGATCTTGGAGTTTTCTTAAAATATAATTCTCAATTGCAGACAGTGGAGATAATTATATGTCAAGAGAGGACTCGTCATTAGAAGGAACATGATTTTAATCTTCTCGTTTTTTCTTTGGGGTCTATTGGATCAACCAAGAATAATTCTCTGGACATATGATATCTATCATAACTTAGATTCATGGCCTCCTATGTACGAAGGTTTCCTTGAGCACCTTCCTAAGATTTTAATTTCTAAAACAGTTATTGACTGTACGTTTATGTAATGTATCAATGTGAGGTGATGTCCATAGTTGGGACATGAGTCAAAGTTGGTATTAAAATTCACATTATATGTGTTGTTGTATTTTGCACGACAATTGTAGTAATAAAGTTATAGTTGTTTTATGTACCATGTATTTGGCTACTCAGAATAGGTTGGATGGATTGGACCAATTTTGGGGGCGTCACAGTTGGTATCAGAGCTTGAGGATATGATCTCTGGCGGAGATTCGGGATTAGAACTAGGAAGGGAGAGACGAGTAATATCCTTCGCTAGTGTGTGTCCTACCTAAGCTGAATTTTCTTACTTAAGTTGATAAATTGTGATATGTCAATTAACCTTTGTTTTGAAGCTATATTCTAGACTAATATCTGAAATATAGGAGATGAGCAATGGAGAAATCATGAGGACAGGGAAGATGGAATCTGAAATGAAAGCAAGGTATTCTCAACTCTTTGAAATACCAGGTACGTAAATTTCGGGGACGAAATTTCATAAGGATGGGAGATTGTAAGACCCCGAATTTTATGAAATAAAAGTATTCAATTTTTCTTATAAATATTATTCAGTAAATGGTTAAATTGATAAAGTTTAAAGTTAAGGGTGACATATGTAAAATTTTCAAAATACGCAAGTGGTTATAAAATACTCATTTCTATCGGGGAATATTCGTTTGGTCGTGGAATATTCTTGTTGTCGGAGAATATTCGTACGACGGCGCAATCATTTATGGGCCCCATACAAAATAATTGTCGGATGAAGAAAATGAAAAGTTTGAGTTTTTATAAATAACGGCATAGTAGTTACTGGTGCTAACATTGTTGGAATACTAAATAGGTTATAATAACAAAGAATACGCATGGTTGCACAAGAAAGACATTGCAGTATTGCACAAAGATTTTTGAATTATTGATTCTTACGTATGAAGGCACTACTCAATAATTGTTATAGTAATTACTGTTCCATATTTTATTTTATTGATTCAATAATTGATGCGTTGATATTTTATATTATTGTTGTTTCAATAATTGTCACGACACATTATTTTCCATTATCAGATCAATAATTCATATTATTTGAATAATATTATTAGATAACATTATGGGCAATGTCTAGAAAGTTCTGTTAAAGAGAGGTTTGGTCACCTAATTGCGCGCTAGTAAGGAGAAATCCTTATCAGAAAGCCCCCTCTTTCCTAGGAATGGCCTAGTTGTCATAATTGTGATTCTGTAATATTAGTTGTGAATAATTAATTATTGATTTATATGATAAAGAAATATTTATTTGATGCGGATATAAATGATGGATTTATTTATGTGGTTATAAATGAAGGAATTAATGTTGAGGTGTTTTATCAGTATTTTGTCGAAAATGATATATTAAAAATCAAACCAGTGTTCTTGTGATATATTACGTGAGTTATAATTTTTAATCCGACCGTTGGATCGTTGTAATTTTTGGATATGTTATACATATATAAGTTGAGTATATGTCCACAAATTTGAACCGTTAAAAATAAACGTATGATTTGTTATGAATTTTAAGAGGTGACTGGTTCAAAAATTGTTGAAGTTTGGGAATTTATCAATTTGGTGGAAAATTCTAGAATGTGTGGGCCCAACCTATGGTTGGTGAAGAAATATGCTGAAATTCTAATTCAAATGTGTTGGTGGCAATAGTAGCAGGTAAAGCCATCAGGTAGCAGGTCAAGTCTGCTACGGCGTGCTAACATTTTCCTATAAATAGAGGGTTAAGTTAGAATTGAAAATCACACCAGAAACATAAGCTTTCTCTCTTTCTCTCTCTATATTATCAAGCATATTTTGTGAGTATTTAGATACTTTGAGAGTTGCTATTCAGTACAAGGTTCCTTCGGCTTTACATTTCGGTCAAAAATACTGCTCTTTCGAGGTAAGGGATTGTAAGGGATTTTAAGGGTTATTATATTTTTCAGTTTCGAAATTTTTCTGAACCTCCAAAAATTCTGGAAAAATTTAAAATAATAATTTGATGAGTTTCCTTGATTTTGTCCAAAAATGGCGATTTTTGGATGTATAGATTATGAGTTATGGATTTTATGAGAAAAGACTATTTTAAAAGTAAACCCTTATAACTCCTTATGGTTAACTCTAAAATTGGTGATATTTTTATTGGGAGTACATCTATATAATATCAGTTTATCATGTAAATTTTGAAATTTTTGGACAAAAGTACAATTTATGATAAATGTCTAAATATTCGGCAGTTTTGACCATATGAAAAATAGTAAATTAATTTTAAAAATTATGAGAAAAATATATGTTCAATATAGGACTATATTTTGCTAAATCCCAGAAAAGAAATATTTTTGGGACTGATTTGGTATTTTTCATGAAAATAGACTACTTATGAGTAATTGAATTAAATATGTTATGTGAAGTAAGAAAATTGGAAAATAGGATTTTATGGCTTGAGAATCCTATATGAGGTATATTCAGATTTTTGATGAGGATTTTGATTATTGGTGATGAAATCTTATGAGGTTGACATTTTAGGATGTTTAAATGCATTAATTAGTAAAGTGTAAACAATTAAAATAAATTGTTTATAAGTTTAAGAAATGATAAAAATATTGTGGTAATATTAATAATAATAGATTATGAGATTATTAAGTGATTTATAACATTTGGATTAAGGTGTTATGAAATCATTAATTTATGAATCTTACTCTTGATATTAAATGCAGTTGTTGATCATATTATTTTTATTATCATATATAACATTTTTATAATCCTGGTGATGAAATTTCTCTTTGACTTAAGTGTAAAGATGGGTAGATTATTGGTGTGATCGTGACTATGGGTTCTCTTTGGCCAGTAGTGCAAAGATGAATTGTTGACTGGTATGATCATGACCATTGAATTTACAATTGAATATTTTTAGCTTAAGTGCAAAGGTGAATTGATCAACATGATTATAATTATGGTTTATATAAATTCTGAAATGATTGTATGTTTCTTTGAGATATGAATATCTTTGTCCTGTAGTGCAAAGATCAATTATTGATGAATATCTTTGGCCCATAAAGTAAAGATGACATGTTGTTGAATATCTTTGGCCCGTAGTGCAAAGATGACTTGTTGATTGAATATCTTTTGCCTTTAGTGCAAAGATGAACTGTTGATGAATATCTTTGTCCCGTAGTGCAAAGATGTCCTGTTGTTGAATATCTTTGGCTTGTAGTGTAAAGATGTCCTGTTGTTGAATATATTTGGCTTGTAGTTCAAAGATGACCTTTTGATGAATATCTTTGGCCCGTAGTGCAAAGATGAATTTATTAGTATGATTATGAACATGAACTGTGATTTGGTATAACCATGATCTTTGATATTTCAGGTAAAGACAGGTGATGTAAATTATCTTCGTCCTGGGTGTGAAGAGGAATTTAGAATCACAATTATGGTTATGAGTTATTCATATGATTGTGCAAAGGAACTGTTGATTGATGTTACAAAGATAAAACATTGTTGGTGGACTTTTAATGTGGAGAAGATAATAGACTTTATAGTCTATTTAACTCTTCTAATGGATTGCTCGTTCCGCGACAACTATGGTTGAAAAGTTTTATCATCTACCATATGTTCTAAATCTCTGATTTATTACCGATGAATGCTATTGATAATTAAATTATCTTTAGTCATGATATTCTTTACTGAGCTAGTTGTGCTCACCCTTTTGCTTCACAATTCCTTTCAGGTAATAAGAGTGTAGCTGGGTCGAGCTGGGATAACAGGGGAATAGTGTGATGGTCCGGGACTGTCAAAGTTTCTCAACACATTATAAAACGGCATGACATACAATATATAATTGTATTGAGGACCTAAGATGTGTGTGTCGTATCTTATACGTCACTTAATAATTGATTTTGGTGAACAACAATAGGGTGAGGCTAACCCAACGTTAGAAGGGTGTTTTGCCACTATCATACAAGATGTCTAATGACATACAACCTCATGTTATCATAAGATAGGGTTGTGCACATTCACTTGCTGAGTATATCTACGAGCACTACCTATATGATCTTGGAGTTTACTTAAAATATAATTCTCAATTGCAGACAATGGAGATAAATATATGTCAAGAGAGGACTCATCATTGGAAGGAACATGATAGTAATCTTCTCATTTTTCTTTGGGGTCTATTGGATCAACTAAGAATAATTCTCTGGACATATGATTCCATCATAACTTAGATTCATGGTCTCCTATGTACGAAGGTTTCCTTGAGCACTTTCCAAATATTTTTATTTCTAAAACAGTTATTGACTGTACGTTTATGTAATGTATCAATGTGAGGTGTTGTCCATAGTTGGGACATGAGTCAAAGTTGGTATTAAAACTCACAGTATATGTGTTGTTGTATTTTGCATGATAATTGTAGTAATTAAGTTGTAGTTGTTTTCTGTACCATGTATTTGGCGACTCAGAATAAGTTGGATGGATTGGACCTATTTTGGGGGGGGGGGGGTCACATAATTTATCTGGTCAACCATTGACGCTTATCCACATACTGTACACATATACAACCATATACACAGAACATATACACTTATACCCTTAATCCTGAATAATTCACCACAAAAATTTTAAATCCATAAAATTTCTTTCCAGAAATGTCAAATCCATTCACTTATTTTCTATCTAGGTTTATTATTCAAGCTTTAATCCATCATTTAAGATTTTATTAAATTGTCTAAATTTTCGAGTCGTCACACTTGTTCCTTTGTGTCTAATAGTTTTTCTAAAAACCTGAATATACCATGTGAAAATTTAGACAAACCATTTTGTGTAGAAATTGCTAACAATGAAAAGATACTGGTTAAGACCATATATAGGAACTGTAGTGTAGAGATAAAGGGACACAATTTTTTTGTAGATCTTATTCCAATTCAACTGGGAGAATTTGATGTAATCTTAGGAATAGGTTAGTTAGTTAACCATAATGCGATGATCGATTGTCATTAAAAACGTATAAACCTTTTGACTGTGTCGAAGTCAAAGGTAGTGTTCAATGGAAGTTGTTCACCTAAGAAATCTTGATGCTTGACCATAACTAAGGAAGAAAGGTTACATAGAAAAGGTTGTTCAGGATATTTGGCCTATATAGTTGATACTCAACAAGAAGGAGTAAAACTAGATCAAATACCTGTAGTTAAGGATTTTCCTAATGTATTTTCGGATGACTTACCAAGTTTACCTCCAGATAGAGAAATTGAGTTTGTCATTGATCTTGCACCGGGAACGACACCAGTTTCTAAGGCACCGTACAAAATGGCATATGTAAAACTGAAAGAGTTACTTGTACAATTACAGGAACTCTTAGGGAAAAGGTACATACAACCTATTGTTTCACCTTGGGGAGCACCAGTATTATTTGTAAAGAAGAAGGATGGAACCACGAGGTTATGTATAGACTATAGAGAATTAAATAAATTAACCATTAAGAATAAATACCCTTTACCAAGGATTGATGATTTGTTTGACCAATTAAAAGGGGCCGAATTCTTCTCAAAATTTGACCTTAGGACAGGTTATCATCAGTTAAAAGTAAGAAAGGAAGATGTGTCGAAGACAACATTTAGGACACGTTATGGACATTATGAGTTTCTTGTAATGTCTTTTATGTTGACAAATGCACTGGAAGAATTTATGGATTTGATGAATTGAGTGTTTAAACCAAGATTAAACAAATTTTTTATAGTGTTTATCGACGATATTCTGGTATACTCGAAAACATGGGAAGAGCATGTTGAACACTTGAGAGTTGTTTTGGAGATATTACGAAAGGAACAACTTTATGCGAAGTTCTCCAAGTGTGAATTCTGGTTAAGAAAAGTTTAATTTTTTGGTCTTGTAATTGACAAAAATGGAATATCAATAGATCCATCTAAGATCGAAACGATTGTGAATTGGGACAACAAAAAACTCCAACAGAAGTAAGAAGTTTCTCGGTTTAGCAGGTTATTATCGATGGTTTATAAAAGATTTTTCAAAAATAGCAACCCCACTAACTAATTTAACTCGAAATACGGTGAAATTAGTCTGGACAGATAAATGTGAAGAAAGCTTCCAAGAGTTGAAGAAGAGCATGGCTCCAGTATTGTCTTTACCAGATGATACATGAGGACTTGTAGTATTTAGTCATGCGTCACACAGAGGTTTAGGGTGTGTGTTAATGCAACATGGGAAAGTGATTGCTTATGTATCACGACAACTCAAAGATGATGAGAAGAGGTATCCTACTCATGACCTAGAGTTAGCCGCGGTAGTTTTGGCTCTAAAGATTTGGAGACATTACTTGTATGGGGAGAAGTGCGAGATATATAGATCACAAAAGTCTGAAATATATTTTTACACAAAAGGAACTAAACTTAAGGCACAAAACTGATAAAGGATTTTGATTGTGAAATCTTATATCATCCTGGTAAAGCTAATGTCGTAGCTGATACGTTAAGTAGAAAGAATCAAGAAAAGTTGAACGTAATAACCACCAATGATAGGTTAATAAAAGATTTTGAAAAACTAGAAATTGAGGTGGGATGTCCAACTACCTTTACCCAAAAATTATTCATTATAGAGGGGTTTCTCTACTTGATAGAATCAATGAGATGCAGGAAAAGGATGAAGAATGTCAGAAGTGTAAGTCTAATGTAACGCATATGAAGTATAATAAATTCAGAATAAATAAGGATGGAATAATAAGATATGAAGATAGAATTTGGGTTCCGCTAAACCAAGCCTTAAAAGACAAAATCTTAAATGAAGCTCATAATTCTAAATTTTCCATACATCCTGGTAGTACTAAAATGTAAAAGGACTTAAGTCAAAACTTTTGTTGGTCGAATATGAAAAGAGAAATAGTTGAATGGGTAAGCAAATGTCTCACGTGTCAAAGGGTTATGGTTGAACATCAAAAGCCGAGTGGTTTACTTCTACCCTTACCAATTCTTTAGTGGAAGTGGGAACATATAACCATGGACTTTGTGGTAGGCCTTCCAGCTACACAGAAGGGCCACAATGCCATTTGGGTAATAGTTGACCGTTTAACCAAATCAGCTCACTTTTTACCTATTAAAGTTACCCATAACTTAGACCAACTTGCCAAGCTGTACATTAATTGTAACAACCCGATAATTTCTATACAAATAAATTAGAAATTTTGCGTATAATTTTTTTATATTAAAATAAATATGGGGAATATGTGCCAAGATAATGTGTGTATGTATTTATGTGATATATTTATTACATGAATGATTTTAAATAATTTTATTTTAGAATTGTTGATTGTTATAAACTATATTCTTATCGTAATTAATTTTACAAAAGAGAAATGTTTTATTAATTATTTTCCATGAAAATATAATCATATATTATTTATATAATATATGAAATGATTTTTAAATTATTATAATAATTATTTTATTATATGAATTTTGTTCAAATTATTAAGTTAATTATTTTAACTTAATTAATAATGTTAAGTATGACAGATAAATTAGATATGGAATCCAAACCCTATTTTTTTTTGAATTTTGATCAAGGCATGAGAATAATAATATAATATTAATTATGTTAGTTCTCGGAGGCACGATAGATATCTAGAAGGGGGGGGGGGTTGAATAAATATTTAAAACTTTTTCTTTTAACTAATTTAGGTTGATGATAATCAATGCACAGTGGAATGAGTATTTAATAAACCTTCTATTAGATATCTTGAGTTAATGAGAGTGAGGCAGTTATGACAGTTATAACAAGTATAGCAGTTATAGCAATTATAATGAACACAGCGATTTTAAGTGGTTCAGAGCACTTAAAGCTCCTAATCCACTCTTCTACTCCTCGAGTAGGAAATCCACTAAGGATGTCTGTTACACTTCTTTAATCTCACAGATTCCTTCTAGACCAGCAGTCTAGGTACTTCTTAATTCACTCTTGAACTCTTCAAGTCCAGCAGACTTGGTTTCTCACAGTTCACTTAGAACTCTTCAAGTCCTGGAGACTTAGTTCTCTTACTTCAGTTGATTGAAATGTTGTTTAGATCGTGATTGATGCTACTCAGTTGTTATTAAGCACTTGTTCGAAAGAACAGAGTAGCTGAACAAGCTTCCCTTTTTATCAGATCGTAGAGTTGAGCGTTGAGTGTTCTTGGGAATTTTTGATCAATGCTTGTCTACTCTTATTATTTGTCTTTGATCTGTATATATGTGAACTTGAAATTTATCCGTTGAAGTAATCTGATGAGCCATTAAATGCGTTTGAAAATTTTGAACTTTGATGGAGACTTTTCTGCACATCTTCTTAATTGCACTCTGGCCCACTGACACAATAGACTGCTTTCTCACCTAACACCTGAAAAGGTGTTTTTCTCTGCCCAATGGTCCTTTTCTTAGCTTCTTGAATACGTTTCTTTTTATCAATATTAAGGATATCTTTTGTACATTGGGACTGGTGAGAGCTTCAACGTTCAAAACCCATTCAATATTTGTTGGAGTCTATCTTCAAATGAACGATAGAGCTTGATATTTCTAACACAAGGCAGATGACACTCTACTATCAATATCATAGTGTCTTGTCATTGGTGCTTGTTCTTAAGAGATCACTACGATTTGTCACAAAGTTTTGCACACTACGATCTTCACTTGTTCGTCTTGCAGTCTCTGCGTTTCTGAGAGCACACTATGATCTCTGAGTTAGCTTCGGCAAATGTCTGGACTACTCTACGATTCCTGGAGAGGCCCTTCAAGGTTGATACACTACGATCATCTCAGCACTACGATCCTGCCTTAGCTTCTGCATTTTGTTGATCAGCCGAATAAACTACGATTCTTTTCAAAGCCTATCTATTTCTTTTTATCTATAGATCAACCTAACATATTTGATCTCTTTATCTATACAAGTGAACATTAAAGGTTAAGATCAACCTAACAATTTTGATCTATCACTAAGTCCTTGTACATATATTCCTCAAAGGACTTTACACATAATCATGAGAATTTACTTTAAACATCAAATCATAATATGCATTCTTCTAACAATCTACCCCTATTTGATGTTGACATAATCAAGGAGATTTGTTGTCGTGATTATTAAATTTTATATGCAGTTGTAGTAAAGTAAACATGACATAGTATTTTAGTGAGCAGCTAAAATTTCTAGATAATAAGCATGAATTTATTGATGTATGGAGACAAATAATACATTTAAGATTGACTACATCAATACAACTTGAAATTCAACTTATCTCTATTTCTTTGGCCTTTTGCTTCTTGGAGGATTTGCATATTCCTCAGCTCTCCTCTTTCTGCTTGCTTCATCTCTTCTGGCCAAATCTTCCAGCTCACTTGGGCTTAGTCTAGGATTGTGATCATGCCTATTCATGAATGCAGGATCTCCAATTGGCATTCTTAGGTCTGTTGTTGTCACCATATGAGAGCTGGTAGTTGGCCCTTGACTCCTTCATAGTTGAGCCATTAAAATTTCCTGCTGATCAGATCGTTGAGTCTGATGGCTGGATCGTGGTGTCTGCTGAGTGATTTGCCTTGCCCTGGATTGGAATGACCTCTGCCTCTGCCCTTGCCTCCCTGATCTCCTTGCCCTTTATTCTCCCCCTTTATGTCAGCATCAAGGGTTCGAATGTCTTCTGAGAGGCGAGTGACTCCTTGGATAAGCTCGTTGAGTTGACTCTGAGTTTGAGCAATGTTCTCACAATTCTCTTTGATCAAAGAATTAGAACGAGTTTCTCGTCATTGAAGAATGTCGAGGACAGTCTTAGTCTGCTTCATTTGACCCATGGAAAAGTCTTGAAATTCTTTGACTGCAGTTTGAAGACTTTTGATGCTGTGTATCATCAGATTGTTCTGAGATTCTTGTGTTTTCTGTAATATCAAGACAACATCCCGATGCCTTTTAGCTACAAGAAAGTGAATATCGTCTCTGTCTTTTATGCTTTGAAGCATTTCTTTGATGATCTCTTTGAGTGTTTTAGAAAGCTCGGAGCTTAGGGAGCTTGGGAGATTGTTTGCAGCGTTTATCATTGATGTTAATCTCAGCTGTATAAGTGCAGTATGATCTTCAATACTCTCGCTGAGGTCCTTGATTACTTTCGCAGACATTGCTGACAAATCAACCTTTGTGGATAGTTCTGACAGAATTTCATTTAGATTTGGAATTTATGAGGGCGATGATGTGCTCTTGAATTGATCTTGCAGTGAGTAGAGAGCAAGTTCAAGATTGAAGCATTCATTTCTAGATGAGGAGGGAATATCTGATGGAGGGGCCTGGGTTTGGATGGTGAAGCTTGCTGACTCTATGATTTAAGGTGGACACTCTACCATGGGGCTAGAGTCAGTGATCGTAGAGATGAAGGGATTTGGGAGCATTAAGAGGTTGTTCTTATTTCGTTCCTTAGTTCAAGAATTTTGAGATCCTTTAACTAGAAATTGATTTAGTGGATGAAGAATCACTTCCAACCATCGCGGGAAGTCATAGAATTGATTAAATGAGGATGATGGCAAGTGATTAACTCTGAGGAAGATAGTACCTCAAGTTTGTTCTTTGAGGAAGAACTGTTGGTGAGAAGCTTCTTGGAAAAATTGAATTTCCCTGGGAATCCATTGGCTAGAATTGAGATAGCAAGATATTCTTTGAAACTCCAGAACATGTGATCCCAAGAGTTCAGAAATTGAGCTCGGTGGAAAGGCATCATAGGAAGATATAAAATAGTTGCTCATAGTTGGCTCTTTTGTGCCCATCAATGCCTACAGCTATGATCTCAATCTCATCATCTTCTTCTCTGTTGTCACTAGACTATTCCATTATGTCAATGGCTTCATGACGTTCTTGCACTGGTTCTTCATTATCTCCTCTAGAAGTCTCTTTTTCTGCTATGGAGGTGTCATGATCCTCCCCCTCAGCTTGATCATCCCTGTGTAAAGACAATAGCTCCCCCTCAACTGGAGCATCCTTTGGCAGGAGATATTCAGGCATCTCCCCCTTAGCAGGGGTATCTTCTATCATCAGATCTTTTGGTATCTCCCCCTCACCTGGTTCCTTTTCAAAAGACAGTTCTTTGTCTTCCCTCTTTAGATCTTTCTCATTGACAAGAATATACTTCTTGACCAGTTTTCTTCTTGACTTTTTAGGCTGTGCCACAGCCTCAGGACTTTCTTCAGTTTTGCCCTTCAGATCAGCCAAAATATTTGATGCAGCTGCTTCCTTGTTTGGTCTGGTCTCTACGATCGGAAGAGATTCTACGATCGAAGAGACTGATGGCTTTTTGTTCTTGTGGCTCATCCTACCCATCTTCAACAGCTGAGATATAGTTGCTCTATCTTCTTCTGCCTCATCCTGCTATTCATTTATTCTTAGGATCCTTAGAGTGTCAATATCTGAGGACTCTACAGGCTTGTTGGTAGTGGATCCCTGAGGTTCTTCTGTACTTCTGGCTTTCAGTTTTCTTTTACCCTTGCTTTTTCTGACAAAAGCAACGGGTTCTTCCTTGCTAGCTTCTTCTTCTTTTCCTCTGCTTTCTCGTGAATGTATATATTTCTGGCACTCTGTTCCTTTATCTCACCAGTTCGACCACTTGATTCAGACAACAACTTCACATTTTCAGCTTGATTTCTTTTCCAGTTTTCAAACAGTTGTTAGGTCATTCGGTGATTTGAATTTATGGCTTCTCCTTCATCATCCTCAATTAGGTCACCAAGAGCAGCCTGTAGGATAATGCTGATAAATCGTCCGTAGAGCATCTTTTGTGAGCTCTTTGTTTTATTTGAGCTGATTAACCATTTTCAAATCCACTCAAGTAATAGAGCCCCATAGTTGAGTTTCATTTTGTAACATATGGCAATCATGAGTTTGAGTTGGACCTCATTCACAGAGTTATGAGCTGAGCCCTTACAGCATATGCATTTTCCAACAATATCAGCTAGAAACTCATACCTTTATGGAAACTCCTTCTTTTTGTATCCTTTGACAAAGGGTGATTTCTTGTGATGCATCTTCTTGAGACCTTTGTGGAAGTCTATGCCATCTAAGGAAGGATACCCTTCAGATTTGAGGCCTAGGGCTAGATTGATATCTTCAGCCTTTAGCCTGATTTGAACATTCCTCACTTTCCCGTGATAGTGTTGCTTTCAAATACCCCGTTATTGTAGAATTCTTTTACCAGCTTTGGGTAGATCAATGTGTTCATAACCAAGGCTTCTTCAAGACTTGCCTTCTTCAGTAGTGACAATGTCTTGTGAAATTGGGGTTCAACTATTTTAAACTCGTCAAAATAAAGTCTGTAGCCAGAGATAACACTGGAAGCTGCCATTGATTTCTTTGTAGGAAGTGAGATTGACTGAGCTTGCTACTAATTTAGGGTTTCTACTTGAGAGAGGAAGAGAGAGATGGTCTTTTGAACTTCAGATTTCAAAAAGACGATTTTAATTTGTACTTGAAACTTCCCTCTCTCTATTTTGCTTAGTGGGACAGGTGTCAAATTTTGCTTGGCTCTACGAATTTTGACAGAGAGGGGTTGTACTGAATTGCCCTTAACTCCTTCTTGGCTAATGTACTCTTCAGTGGGACTACGATCGTTGAGATGGTCCTTGGAATCGTCGAGTCTGTTCTACCATCGTTGAGTCTATGTAGCAGTTGTCATGTCTGAGCTGTGAACGTAGAGTCTAATCAAGTTCTCGTTATGAACCTTTGGTTTAGCATTCTTCTTGGTTTAAGGTAGCTTAGGAAGGGCCAACCTCTTGAACAAAACAAGGGTTAGGTTTGTCCCTGAGGCACTTATCAGAGAGAATGCTTTGATTTATGCCTGATCATCATAGGGTGCTCCTTTGTTTTTGTTGATGTACCTCTGCTATCGTTGAGTCTGTACTACGATCGTTGATTCTGTTCAGTGTTTGTTGAGTTTTATGACACTTTAGCTCTACGATCGTGGACATCCTTTGATCATGTCTTTGATTTAGGCCATAGACCTTAAATCTGTATGGTTAGCACAAACTAGAGCATAATATTTCAGGTTTGGAAGTTAAGCATGCCTAGCTCACTTATCAATTTGTTGAATCTGGATTCATCTAGAGGTTTTGTAAAAACATCAGCAAGTTGATTTTCAGTAGGAATATATTGTAAAGATATATTTCCATTTTGTACATGGTCCCTAATGAAGTGATAGCTTATTTCTATATTCTTAGTCCTAGAATGCATGATAGGATTATGAGTTATAGCAATTGCACTTGTTTTATCACAATTAATAGGTATGGATTTGAATTCAAACCCATAATCAGCTAGTTGATTTTTCATCCATAGGATCTCGAGCACAAACAACTTCCGGTGAATTTCATGACTCAAAACCTGCATTGAGGTAGATCTTTGAGTTTTGCTTCTTGCTAAACCAGGACACAAGTCTGTTACCTAGTAGTTGACAAGTGCCACTGGTACTTTTCTATCTATTTTGCAGCCAGAAAAATCAGCATATGTATATCCTATTAGCTCAAATGAGGATTCCTTGGGATACCAAAGCCCCAAGTGGGGTGTACCTTTGAGGTACCTAAAAATCCTCTTTACAACAGTTAAATGAGATTCTTTAGGACAAGCTTGAAATCTAGCACAGATGCATATTGCAAACATTATATCTAGTCTACTAGTAGTAAGATATAAAAGAGAGCCTATCATACCTCTGTATTGAGTTATATCAATACTTTTACCTTTTTCATCTTTGTCAAGCTTGGTTGCAGGAGCAATTGGGGTTTTCATGGGAAAAGCTGATTCCATGCCATACTTCTTGAGTAAGTCTTTAATGTACTTAGCTTGGTTTATGAAAATTCCTTCATCAGTCTGCTTTACTTGCAATCCAAGAAAGAAGTTCAGCTCACCCATCATGCTCATTTCGAATTTGCTCTTCATAAGCTTGGAGAATCTCTTGCATAACTTTTCATCAGTAGAACCAAATATGATATCATCAACATAGATTTGAACTAATAAGACTTTATCTTTATGCTTTCTAAGGAAGAGTGTGGTATTTACTCTACCTCTAGAGAACCCATTCTCAATAAGAAAATTAGTCAGTGTTTCATACCATGCTCTAGGTGCTTGTTTAAGACCATATAAGGCTTTGTCTAATCTAAAGACATAATTAGAAAGAGATGGATTGATGAAACCTGGAGGCTGATCTACATAGACTTCTTCTTGAAGTTCACCATTCAAGAATGCACTTCTAACATCCATCTGGAAGACTTTGAACTTCATATGAGCAGCAAAGGCAAGGAAAATTCTGATGGCTTCTAGTCTGCCAACAGGTGAAAATGTTTCATCATAGTCAATGCCATCTTCCTGAGAGTAGCCCTTGGCTACTAGTCGGGCCTTATTCCTGGTTATCACCCCATCTTCATCCATCTTGTTTTTGAAGACCCACTTGGTTCCAATTACAGGATGGATCTTTGGTCTTGGAACCAATCTCCAAACTTTGCTTCTCTCGAACTGATTAAGTTCTTCCTGCATGGCCTCTATCCAGCTGGAATCTTCCATAGCATCCTCTATCTGCTTTGGTTCTATTTGAGATAGGAAGCTTAGATAGAAGCATTTATTTTGAGTAGCAGCTCTTGTTTTGACTCTTGCATTCGAATCTCAAATGATTAGATCTTGAGTGTGATCTCTTTCCCATCTACTTCCTGTTGGAACATTCGTTCTTATGCCTTCTTATCTTAGATCCTCAAGATCTATTTCTTTGTCTTGATGTGGAGGCTTATTGTCTGGTACAGGCCTCTCTATGATCTCATTCCCTTGCTCAACGATTTTACTGTCTGGATCTATAATCGTAGTATTGAGCTTGACAACTTCGTTCGTAGTGTCTTGGAGCACTGTTTTGTCTAAGTCTGTTTCATCAAAGATGATGTGAATCGAGACTTTACACTCAGTGTCTTCTTGTTGAACACTCTGTAAGCCTTGCTGTCTGTGGCATATCCAAAAAAGATTCCTTCGTCTGATCTCGGTTGAAACCTTGTCAAGTACTGCTTTCTATTGTTGAGTATGTAGCATGCACAGCCGAACACATAAAAGTAGCTGACGTTTGGCTTTCTTCCTTTCCAAAGTTCATAAGGAGTCTTCTTAATCGTAGATTGTATGAGTGATCTGTTCTGAGTATAACATGCAATGTTGACTACTTCTGCCCAGAAGTACTCTGGTAGATGAGCTGCAGCTAGTAGAGTCCTTCCAGCCTCTATTAATGTCCTGTTCTTTCTCTTAACAACTCCATTTTGTTAGGGAGTTTATGGAGCTGAGAAGTTGTGACTAATCCCATGTTCTGTGCAGAACTGATCCATTTTTGAGAAATCAAATTCTCTGCCATGATCACTTCTTATGGCCTTGATTTTCTCTCCTTTCTCATTCATCACAAGCTTGAACATATTGATCAGTTGGGGGCTTGTTTCATCTTTTGAGGTTAGAAAGAATACCCATGTAAATCTGGTGTAGTTGTCGACTACGACCAGTGAGTATCTCTTTCCCCCAAGGCTTGTTGTTAGAATTCGTCCAAACAGATCCATGTGTAGCAGCTACAGAGGCTTGTCAATTGAGTTGATAATTTTGCTCTTGAATGTGCTTCTGGTCTGCTTCCCAAGTTGACAGGCATTGCAAGGCCTTTCTTTAACGAAGTTGAGCTTAGGTAGGCCTGCAACTAGATCTTTTGAAGCTAATTTGGACATACTTTTGAAGTTGAGATGAGATAATCTTCGATGCTATAGCCAGCTCATTTCTTCAGATGCTTTAGCCAGAAAGCATATTGTCTCGTCTGAGCTTAGTTGTCCAAGATTTACTGTGTAGACATTTCCTTCTCTTATTCTAGTTAGCTTTACTGTAGATGTCTTCAGGTCTCGGATTTGACATTGATTGTTGATGAATGTTACTTGATGACCCTTGTCATAGAGTTGGCTAATGCTTAGAAGGTTGTGCTGTAGTCCTTCCACATAAGCCACTCTACTGAATGATACTGCACCATTTCCGGATGGGCCATAACCTCTTATCTTGCCAGTGCCATTATCTCCAAAGATGATCGAGGGACGCTCCTTCTTTATATAGTTAGACAGAAGGGCTTTGTTCCCAGTTATGTGTCTCGAACATCCACTATCCAGATACCAGGTTGTGTTCGTGGAGCTCCTTTCCTGAGGTAACATTAAGCCTTTATTTTGGTACCCATATTTGCATGGGTCCTACTATGTTAGTACCCTTGGGGACCCAAATCTGCTTGATTTTGGGTCTCATGTGCATTGAATTATAATGACAATTCGCAGCCTTGTGCCCAACTCTGTGGCATTCAAAGCATTTGATATGATGCATGTTAGTGTGTGTGTGAAAGTTCTTCCTCCATTTGGACTTTTGTGGATTATAGGTCATCCTCCTGCTAGGCTGATATTCCCTTTTCCATGTGTTCTCTTGTTTTCATTAATTGAGAAGAGTATATCTTACTCCTACTGTATCTTCCTAGTTGGTTCATAGATTTGATTTTATTGGACTCTACGATCCTTCGAGGTTGATGAGTAGTAGCTAGATTACTTTTCTCTTCTTTGAAACCTAGACTAGCATGAGATCCCTTACTCCTGGGAATATTAATTGAATCAGTCGGGCAGGGTTTAACAAGCTCATAACTCTGTGAGGATTTCATAAATATAATGCCCCTACTTAACCTTGAGGCATCACTCATGCTATTTTCCTTTTACTTTTTCCACACATGGCTCTGAGGTAGATTCCCCAAAGCCTAGCCCTGTTATATTAGAAATGCTTCTCTGATTAGAGATTAAGGAGTCCATGGATGAAGAAGATTTATTCCATGTAGAGATAGTTTTTTCTAGATCCTCAATTTTTGAGGTTAGACTAGACTCTCTTTTTGTACTGAGCTCATTTGTTTGTCTCAAGAGCTTATTCTCAGCTTCAAGCTCAGAGAAAGAATTAGTACTGAGAAAGGCTGTTTCCAGTTCTTCTTGAACCTTTTTTTTCTCCTTTTGAAGAAGTGAATAATCCTTAGACAGAACTCTAAACCACTTCATGTATTGGTGTAGATCAAATGTTATGCCATGTAATGCAGTTCTAAGATCATCAATATCTACATCAGGAGAGTTAAAGTCAAATACCTCATCGATACTTACTTCATGTATGTTGGAGTTCTATTTATCCCTTGCGTTTTGGCAATTAAGCAGAGATTTGATGTTTGAGGATCTTCATCATCTCTAGATTCAGGAGTTGAGTCATTGTCTGAGTCACTCCACGATCCTCCGACTACAAGACCTTTGTCTTTCTTCTTGGCCTTTTTGCCTTTGCCTTTCCTTCCTTCTTTGCATGTGTCTTCTTTTTGAGTTCTTCTCCGAGAGGTTTGTTGCGAGTTGGCAATGAAGTGACCGGAGTTTCTTGCGATTATAGCATAGGTCATTCATTTGCTCACAGCTCTTTGTAGTTGCCAACTTTCTTTGGTTTGCTGGTTCTGCCTTGTCTCATGAATCTTCTTAGTCTTTTAACCAGCATTGCAAAGTCCTCATCATCATCTTCATCGTAGTCAAAATCATATTCAGTATTGATTTTGGAGGTGTTTTTAGTTACTTTGAGAGCAACACCTTTGTCCTTCTTTCTTCCTTCAGATAACGTTTCAGCTCGTTGTGTCAGCAACAGTTCGTACGTGAGGAGGTTGCCATATAACTGTTGAACAATCATTTCATGTAGATTCTTTCATTCTCTAATGGCAGTGGTTTTGGCATCCCACTTTCTTGGTAAAGCTCTCATGAACTTTATGATTAGATCTTTATTTGGATAGATCTTTCCATAGGCTAGTAGAGAATTGAGCAAAATATTGAATCTCTCGTATGTAGCAGTGACATTATCTCCTTGAACATGGGCAAACATCTCATATTTTTGAGTCAAGAGATATTGTTTATTTTCTCTGACTTCTTTTGTTCCTTCATGCATAATGTGTAGTGCTTCCCAGAACTCCTTTGTTGTTTTGTAGTTGACCATGTTTTCAAATAGATCATCTTCTAATGATTGAAATAAGATGTTCTTGGCCTTTTTGTCCAGTTGGATAGCTCTCTTCTCATTCTCTGTCCATTCTCCTTTGACCTTAATCTATACTCTGTCTGGGTCATCTGTAGTTGGTGCAAGCTTCGTAGGAACATATGGCCCATTCTGAAAAGTTTCAAATAGATCTTCATCTATTGAACCCATGTAAGCTTGCATCCTAACCTTCCAGTTAGCAAATTTATCTTTGTTGCACATAGGTGGCTTGCTGCCACATCCAGTCTTTGATTCGCTTGGTAAGTGTGCCATTATATCTACTCAAGCTTTGTAGGCTGCATTATAGAACCTGCTTTGATACCAATTGTTAGTTCCCAGAGGCATGATAAATATCTAGAAGGGGGAGGTTGAATAAATATTTAAATTTTTTTCTTTTAACTAATTTAGGTTGATGATAATCAATGCACAGCAGAATGAGTATTTAATAAACCTTCTGTTAGATATCTTGAGTTAATAAGAGTGAGGCAGTTATGACAGTTATAGCAGGTATAGCAATTATAGCAATTATAATGAACACAACGATTTTAAGTGGTTCAGAGCACTTAAAGCTCATAATCCATTCTTCTACTCCTTGAGTAGGAAATCCACTAAGGATGTCTGTTACACTTCTTGAGTCTCATGATTCCTTCTGAAGACCGCCAGATCTAGGTACTTCTTAGTTCACTCTTGAACTCTTCAAGTCCAAGCAGACTTGGTTTCTCTGATTCACTTAGAACTCTTCAAGTCCCTGCAGACTTGGTTCTCTTACTTGATTGATTGAAATGTTGTTTAGATCGTGATTGATGCTACTTTCGATTCTTTATTAAGCACTTGTTCGAAAGAACTGAGTAGCTAAACAAGCTTCACTTTATCTCAGGTCGTAGAGTTGAGCATTGAGTGTTCTTGTGTGTTTTTGATCAATGCTTGTCTACTCTTGTCATTTGTCTTTGATTTGTATATATGTGATCTTGAAATCTATCCGTTGAAGTCATCTGATGAGCCATTAAATGCGTTTGACATTTCTGAACTTTGATGGAAACTTTTCTGTGCATCTTCTGAATTGCACTTTGGCCCACTGACACAGCAGACTGCTTTCTCACCTAACACCTCAAAAGGTGTTTTCCTCTGCCCAATGTACCTTTTCTTAGCTTCTTGAATACATTTCTTTTGATCAATACTAAGGATATCTTTTGTACGTTGGGACTGGTGAGAGCTTCAATGTTCAAAACCCATTCCATATTTGTTGGAGTCTGTCTTCAAATGAATGATAAATCTTGATATTTCTGACATAAGGCAGATGACACTCTACTATCCATATCGTAGTGTCTTGTCATGTTGGTGCTTGTTCTTAAGAGATCACAACGATTTCTCACAAAGATTTGCACACTACGATCTTTTTACACTACGATCTTCACTTGCTCGTCTTGCAGACTCTGCATTTCCGAGAGCACACTACGATCTCTGAGTTAGCTTTGGCAAACGTCTGGACCACTCTACGATTCTTGGAGAGGCCCTTCAAGGCAGATACACTACGATCATCTCAACACTACGATCCTGCCTTAGCTTCTGCATTCTGTTGATCAGCCGGATAGAATACTATTATCTTCAAAGCCTATCTATTTCTTTCTAGCCATAAATCAACCTAACATATTTGATCTCTTTATCTATACAAGTGAACATTAAAGGCTAAGATCAACATAACAATTTTGATATATCACTAAGTCCTTGTACATATATTCCTCAAAGGACTTTACACATAATCATGAGCATTTACTTAAAACATCAAATCATAATATGCATTCTTCCAACAAATTATATTTTGATTTTTCAGTGCTATAAGTATGTACTGTATATGTGGACCGATAAGGGTTGGTAAACCCTAATCATTGACTCGAAACCCTAATTGTGAAATCAAAACCCTAATTGTCAAATTAGGAAACCCTAATTACAAATACAAATTTTAGGAACTAATTTTATTTTATTTTAAACCCTAAATAAAAGTTTCGTAAACTAATTATACATTAGGGGAGACAATTAAATAACCTAAGGGTTATGGTAATAAGGAAAGGTTAATATTTGATATGTATACTAACTTAAGTGGATAATCTTGTTATTTCAAGTGACTAATAATTTTAAACCTATTTCTAGTAAACCTAATTAGGATATGAGCTAAAGTCACATGTATAAGTAATTAAATTTCATAACATTGGGAATGGACACCCTAAATAAAAAATTTGGGTAACATATATTGAAATTGTTATACTATGTTCATTACATGGCCCAAAACAATTAAAGGAGAAGCCCAAAAGAAATAAAATGCAAACCAATACTTAGCCCACTTGATTAAGGGTATTTTAGACTTTTGATTAATCAAATTTGTGCATTAAAATAAAAGCAAAATGGATGAGATAATGTGGGCATGGGGACCGACCATATTAGGCATTTTAAGGCAACAAAGTTAAGCTAATCAAGTTCCTTAATTAGTAACTCTTAAATCAAGTACAAATGTGTCCCTCTCCCATTAGTAGAAAATATACTTAGCACCCTTAATCACATGATTAGGCTCATTTGAAAGAGATAAGGTGAAGTCTTTTATCCAAGGGACAACAAAAGTATGGGGGATATTAGTTAATCACCACATTTCATTTTGCTAGATATTTCATTTCTATTATTCTTCTTCTTCTATTTTTCTCCCAAGCTAGCAAGATACAAAGAGAGAAGAGAGAGAGAGGGGTTTGGTTTTGAAGAGAGAGAGAGGAGTGTGCTAGCTTGATTAATGCACCCTAAGGTTATATATTACTTTGGTAAATCAAGGAAGGTTGCTACTAGATCAAGGTATAACCTAAATCTTCATCTTCTTCTTCTATTTTGTGTTATAGCAAGATTTGTTGGGGTTATGAACTAATAATCAAGATACCCTCGTTCTACATATCATCATGTATGGAACTAAGTATCTTGAGTGTTAGATCAAAGGCTCAGAGGAAGAAAATCAGCATATGTTCTCCTATGGGTTAAACCCTTGTTTTTCTTCCACTAAATCTTGTGTAACTCAAGTTTTACAACTTGGATTTGTGATCCGTCGAAGGGGGGTGCTAGATACATGAGTTATCTAGTAAACCCAAGTGGTAGAACACAAATTTAGCAAGTATTGAAGCAATGGGGGCTGTTTTCCCCAAAATAGTCCACATGGAGAATTAAAGTTTTTAAACCCTAAAAAGCTATTGTCCCCATTCTTATCACAATGTATACATGGGAAAAATCCAAAAGTTTTACAGTATGTTTATATGTGTTATAGGAGTATACCCTGAAAATTTCAGAATTTTCTGAGCAAAACTCGATTTATGAAAAATGAAGCAAGATCCGAGTGTTTGGTCACTTTAAAATTAGTAAATCACTTTCTAAAATTCCAAAAAAATTTGGGAATCACTGTTGGGTCATATACTATCTAAACCCAGAAAAGAAGAATTTTTGGAATCAGTTTGGTATTTTTCCTAAAAATGATGAAGTTATGAATAAAAGGAAATAAATAGTTAAATGATATCTTAAATAAGAAAAATGTGATTTTAATGCTTGAATACTCCTAATATATAATATTATGACTATTTTAGGGAATTTTGGTAATTTATAATAAGAAATATTATTTATGACCTTTTATGGATATTAAATAAGTGGTTTTGTAAAGGTTGAACAATTAGAATAAATTGTTTATTGATCAAATAAATTATTAAAATGTTATTATGATATTAATAATATTAGAATATGATATTGTTAAGTAAATAAAAATATTAAGATTAAAGCTTCATTAAAATATTATTAAATGATTATAATATTAGATTAAAGTACTAATCTTAGATTAAAATATTATTAAAAGATTAATAATATTAAATTAAAGTAGTATTGGATGATTAAAATATTATTAAGTAAATAATAATATTTGAGATTAAATAAAATTAGTAAAGGAATAAAATATTGTTAAATGATTAATAATATTAGTAAATTTATAAAATATTAATACTATTGGTAAATGAATAAAAGTATTATAAGTAATATACTATTAAGGTAATAATATGCATGATTAAAATATTATTAAGAGGATTATTATTATTAGTAAAGTATTAAAATAATAATAATATTAGTAAGCGGATAAAAGTATTAGTAGTGAACTAATAATATTAAGAAAGTGAATTAAATATTGTCAAGATTAATAATATTAAGTGAATTAAAATATTTTAAGTTATACTTAATGACTTTTAATATTTTAAAAAATAGTACATTAATATTTTAATATTAATGGTAATTATTTAAAATAATTTTAAATGTATTAAAAATTATTTAAGGGTAATATGAACGTTTAAAAATATTTTGAGTTATTATAAATAACTTTAATATTTTGGCAATAGTTTCATTAATAGTTTAATAATAATTAAATGATAATAGAATTATTTGATATTTGAATCATTTAATAATGATTTGATTGTTTGAAAATTAGTGATAAAGTAATAAATGTTTATTGAGTCATTTAAAATAATATAATCGATATTTCTGAGATATTGAGTTACGAATAGAGTCTTAGACTCGATAATTACCCGATAAATTTGTCGATTTTGCAGACATATTTTAAATTGATCGAACTTAGATATTTTGGTTTGTATTAATGTTTGTTTGTGATCTGATGATTGTTGAACATATGTGATAATGTGATTATGTTATGTGTTGACTGCGAAATGTAGTACTATATGTTATAGTATATTGTTCTAATCGAACGAATGATCTGATTAATGATAGGTCGTGATGTAAAAGATAAAACTAAGTTGTGTATTGCAAGTAGCGCATCAGGCAAGTATCCTACATTTGCATTTTCTTTATGCAATGGACATGAGTAAGAATGTTTCAGAATTATATTATTACTGTACATATTATTAATCCTATATTATATACGCTCATTGATTGTCAACATGTTAGTATATGGTAATTCAAATATATATTCTGTTTGTTAATTTCTATAAATGGTTATACAAGTGTCTCCACTTGGACAATCATTGCATTTAATCACATGTTGATACACCTTTGTTAATTACCCGTATATATATATATATATATATATATATGTTGAATTATAGATTATTGTTGAACAAGATTAAACCTTATTATTATCCAATCGAATTGCCTTGGTTTGGAACTCCGACAAGTATGAACATCCCTTACACGGGAAAACTTTTATGCACCCACGGTGGACAAAGTGAACGATAACATCGTTCTTGCATGTAGTATTGATCAATCTGAGGTGTACAACCCATTTGATCACCCCGTGCCCATAAGTTATGATGGTTTACAGATGAAGTTTCGTTTAACCTTTTCGAAAATGAAAATAATGTTCATAGTATGTCCCCTTAACCCTATTTATAGTCAGTACATAGTTTCAAAAATTTGAAAGAGGGTTGTTATGTTATTATTATCGGTTCAGATTACTTCACAACTATTGATTTGTTGTAGAAGGGTAGTATAAAGAAAACATTTAAATTCTTTCAGCTTATATATATATATATATATAATTGTTATTACTTGATGGGCACTCAAATGCTCATCCTTGCTTAAATTAAATGTTTTCAGCTAAGTGTGAACAACCTGAAGGCTCTGTTAAGAACAAAGGAAAGGGAAAGGTTGCTGAATGATTTTAATGTTATCTTATGTAATAGTTTAATATTATTAAGACAATGTTATATATTTATTAACATGTATTATAAGGAATGATTAAAGGTTGCGTACTTGGGAGCTAGACTCTGATAATTATATAAATTAAGTTTAATATTTATATTATTATGATTAATATTAGTATTATTCTGCTCATAAAAATGGTATCGTGAAGCACTGAATTCAGGTTTCAAGTACCTTGATTCGGGGGCTTTACACCTTGGTATCAGAGCTATAAGCATGAATTTGCGAAGAGCCCCGAGCCTCTCGCTGGTGACTTCCTTGTGTGGAATGCATGCAAGCCGGACTTCACCGTATGGGATCTTGGATTCGATCTGTGTGGCAAGCTGATAGGTGCCCTTGTAAGGTGCTATGGTTGGAAGCACCATGAAAGTTACAGGTTGGTATCAGAGCTGTAGGTTATAAACATTAGGAATGCGAAACCTAGGTTATAACCTTAGAAGAAAACTCTTATATAGTATGTTAGCTAGGTGATGGGTTGAGGAGATCCATCCATTTTATCAATTAATATATTTTATTGTGGTACTGATGTTGTTTTGATTGTTTATTGTGGTCATAGGATGGCTGACGAGAGTCAAGATAGCTATTCAGTGAACCAAGAGTCGAGGGACTCTAGTGAGGAGTCCATGGAGCATGAGATGATAGGAGAGAGACCTCATGATGATCCGATAGGAGATTTGTTGGCCAGGAACGTCGAGCTAGAGGTTAGGGCTGAGCGAGTTGAGGCGCATAACCATACCCTCTAGATTTCAGAGAAAAGCCAGTAGAAAGAGGGCCGCTGCTGTGCATGAATTGAGTTAAGCCGAGAGTCATGCGAGGGAGGTTGCAGCAGAGAGAGCTACAACTAGGACAATTGAGAGTTGAGGTGGAAGCTAAAGATATGAGGATATATACTTTAGAGCAAGCTTTAGACATCACCTTGATGTAGTTCGATGCTGAGTGGATGGAGCTGCCCTCCAGCAGTGAGAGCAGGCGTTGATTTGTATTCATGTTTGATATAGTCCCACTTTTTGTTTCTAATAGGGACTGTTTAGTTGTTGTAAATCCTTATGCCTTGCTGTATGCATAGGATGGCAGTTAGACCCCAACTTTTATTTTGATAGAGGGGTAGATGTTAGTGAATCCTCACTTTCTGTCCATTAGAGGATAGTTGGTGGTGGGCAGTTTATGCCTTGAGCGTTTATAGAAGTATGCCAGATGTTTAGTCAGTTTGTATTAAAATAGTGGTATATGAATATAAATGCATTGTTATGATAGGTGTTTGAAAATTTAAAAAGCAAATTGTCTATTTAATGTTATGTGAATCCAGTAGACAAAATTGGAATTTTTTTTTCAAACTTAACCCATTAATCGGGGAGAAAGACTTCCAAATCTTGGTAATTTAAAACTCCAACATAATGAGCATCTGATTGTTTAAATACATTACCGTATTACATGCTAAGTACTTATATGATAATAAAACCCGAGTAATGTGTTAGAATTTTGTTTAATTAGATAATGCCGCCCAGACGTGTACTAAGGAACCAGGAGATCGAAGAGTGAGTTAATAATGCAGAGGGAGCTCAACCAAACCAAATGCAAGACTTTATCAACATGATGGCTGAAGCTATGAGGAATCAAGCTCAACCTGTAGGAAACTAGGCGGGAAACCAACTAGCCAACTTTAAGGACTTCAAGGCAGTAGGACCGCCGGAGTTAGAGGGACAACTGACCCTTTTGAAGCCCAGACTTGGGTTAAAGGGATTGAAAAAGCATTCGTGCTAGCTAGGGTAGCTAAGGGGCAAAAGACCGCTTTTCCCACCTACATGATGAAGGGTGAGGCAAATTTTGGTGGGAAGCGAATCAGGCGAGGGCAGGAGAGAGTGTTGTTACTTGGGATAGGTTTAAGACACTATTCTTCGAAAACTATTTTTCATCTAGTATGCAGGCTAGGATGGAGGTAAACTTTTTAGAGTTGCAGCAGGAGAATATGAAGGTGTCCGAATATAGCGCAAAATTCAATGAGTTGGCTAGGTTTGCTCTACATCAAGTTGATAAGGAGGCTAGGAAAGCTAGAAGGTTTGAGCTGGGATTAAAACCCTGACTCTACACCAAGGTGGCAGTGTTGTAGATCCCTATATTTGCAGCACTCATGGAGAAGGCTATTATTGCTGAGGAGGGGAGTGAGGCCATGAGCCTCTACAACAAGGAGAGAAAAAATAAGATTAAGGTCAAAGGAACTGGGAAGGTGGAAGTTAATAGAGGGAGTAGCGATGGTAGTAGCAAAAGGAAGGGAAGTAATTTTGGAAGTGTGCAGGTAAAACAAGAAGGAGTTAAGAAGCAAGTTGTGCAGTGTGGAGACTGTGGAAAGAACCACTCTAGAGAATGTTTAAAGGGGAAGTTCATGTGCTACAAGTGCGGGCAGGAGGGCCATATCTCTCCCAACTGCCCCAATCCTAGGATGAACAATGGGTGTTTTCTTTGTGGATCGACTGGGCACAAGGTGTTTTAACGGTAACACTTCCGCCATTATTTTTATAAAAAGATAATTCTATTGTTTTCTAAATACGACAATACTTCTGTTGTGGGTTCAGCAATGATTTTGCCGTCGTACGAATATTCCCCGACAAAAAGAATATTCCCCGACCAATCGAATATTTTATAATAACTTGCATACTTTGCAAAATTTTATAAATATTATCCACAACTATAACATTATATCAAATCCACACAATAATATTTAAAAAAATATTTCGAGAAAATTAAATCTTTATTCATAAAATTTGGGGTCTCACAATCTCCCCTCCTTATGAAATTTTGCCATCGAAATTTACGTACATACCTGGTATGCCGAAGATACATTGACTTCATTTCAGATTCTAACTCTTGAGGTATAACCTTTGAGTGTCGAATATAATCCTTCTTATCAAAGATTTTAACACATATCTCCTCATACATTAAATCTTCTACTATCTCGTCTAGTTCTAATTCAATAATGTGGTTCGGGTCGTCCACATTTTTACGTAACATCGATACGTGAAAAATGTTATAAACACGCGACATACTTAGAGATAAAATGAGTCTATAGGCCACAGTTCCTACTCGATCAAGTATTTCAAATGGGCCAATTAAATCGAGGGTTGAGATTTCCTCTCTTCGTCGATTCTTGCTTATAGAATAACGCCCTCTTGAACCTTCTTCTTCACATTCATCAGATTCGGGTCTGTAGCTTGAGTGGCTTTAACTTTATCGATTAAAGTCGATTCTACTCGTATATTCATTATCTTCACATGGGTCCCTAGAGTCTTTAACTCTATCTTCATCATTTGTGTTAACAACATCGAACTCGTAAACGCATACGATCTTCTACTCAACGCGTCAGCTACCACGTTCGCTATTTCACAATAATATTGAATGGTACAATTGTAATCTTCAACAGCTTGAGCCAACGTCTTTGGCACATTATATTATCGTTTTAGGTGAAGAAATATTTAAGGGTTTTAGAAATGGGTTTTGTACTGAGGTCAATACAAAATTCGATTTCACGCTCTAGGGGAAGGCTAAGAAGTCTTCAAGAATACGTCAAGAATTTTATTAACGATAGAAATATCATCCAGAACTGTGACTCTCATCCAAGACTTGGATATCACATGTAATGAATGTTTCTCCTAACAGAGTTTCAACCAATAAGACATAGTCTAACTTCTCTGGGGTCAAATTTAAACGTTGAGCGCAAGCAAGAGAGATATAAAAATTGGTAGAACCGGTATCTAATAAGGTATAGACTTCACAAGAATTTATAATTAACTAACCCGTGCTAACTTCGTTCGGGTTACTAGCTTTTTGAGAAGTCACAAAAAACGCTCTTCCTAAAACCGCCAACTTTGTTTTGTCTGTATCCGCCTTTGGTGCCACCGTCCCAACTGGACTTGACTTCACTATACGACAAAATCGAGCTAAATGACCTTCTCTTCTTGAAATTCCCACTTCTATTATCATGGTCATGATTACCACCGAACTGGTTACCATTCTTGGCATAATAATTTCCCCCACGATGGTTATCATTGTTACGATGGACGTTGCCACCAGTATGATTATTATCGTGTTGTTGCTCGTTGCCTTTTGGTTGTGCTGACTCATTATCGTGCTCCAATAACTGAGCCATATTCACAACATCTGAATACAAACACTATCACAAAACAAGGGTTAATTGACATATCACATATTATCCCTATACTCTGACCGACCAATTAAATACCAAATAAACTTAGGTAAGTCATACTAGCGAAGGAATTTCCCGTCTCTCCCCTCCTAGTTCTTATCTCACATCTCAGTCATGGATCATATCCCTAAGCTTTGATACCAACAGTGACGCCACCAAAAATAAGTATACATCACCCATCTTGAGTCGCCAAATACATGGTACATAAATCAAATACAACTTAATTATACAACTATTGTGTAAAATACGACAAAACATAAACATAGTGTTTAATCAAGAATATTGCCTTCCAGATAATATCCACTCTCAATGGAGTCCTCATAGACAGTATACAAACTCAAATTCAGTCCTCATTACATTTATTATAACACTATTTAACAAAATACTAAGGACTACTAATGCTATCATCTGGACTGTCACTCTGTTTCCCGACTCGTCCCAGCTATATTCTCATTTCTTAAAGAGAACAGTGAAAGAAAGGGTGAGCTCAACTAGCCCAGTAAGAAATATTATGACTAAGATAATACAGAATAAATTTTCATTAATCTTCAACAATGTTAAACTGATAAAATACAATAGACATCAAGTTTAACTGTAGCGAGATAAGCAATCCATTAGAAGAGTCAAGTAGAGCATGATATCTACTAACTTCTATGATTTAAAATGTTTTCATCAATTTTTATCGCTGAGACTCAGCTTAATAAATAAATCACATCATCGAATCATCCCTGCACTACGGGTCAAGGATATTCATTAAATCATCAATGGTCATGACTATACCGAATAATCCCTAGTCATAATCATACCAAAACCTGTCCGTCAATGCACTATAGGGCACTGAGGATTTTTTCCACATCATTTGTCACATTACGGCTCTGATTACACCGAATAATCTCTGGTCATAATCACACCAAGTCCATCTATGCACGTAAGCCAAATATTACTTTCATCACAATATAAGCATGGGCATGATGACAATGATATAAGCATTAAATCAAACGAAAACAAGGATAAAAATTAAAGACTTTAAATTTATCTAAATATTATCAATCACTTAATAAACTCATAATCTAATATTATTAATAGTATAACAATATTTTAATCACTTCTTAAACTTATAATCAATTTATTTCAATTGTTTACACTTTACCAAATAATGCATTTAATCATTCAAAAATGCCATACTCATAAGATTTCGTCACCAATGATCAAATCCCTTATAAAAAATCTGCATATACCCTATATAGGATTTCCAAGCCATAAAATCATATTTTCCAATTTTGTTACTTCACATAACATATTTAACTCATTTACTCATAACTAGATTATTTCCATGAAAAATACCAAATCATTCCCAAAAATATTTCTTTTCTGGGATATAACAGAATATAGTCCCATATTGAACATATATTTTTCTCGAAATTTTTAAAATTCATTTACTATTCCCAAATCTTGGCAAGATCTAACACGTGTTAACGTGAGCTTCCAGTTTAAATTTCATGGTCAACGAAGTTATAGAACTCCGGTTATAGCATTTTTCGTTGGAAAAACCTAAATATTGAAATAGTCATAACTTTCTCATTTTAAGTCGGAATGAGGTCATTTTTGGACAGGAGGTACTTTATACTATATATTTCCATGTCCCAAAAGGGCGGAATTTTTCTCACAAATTAAGTGGCCAAAAATGCCCTTTTAAATTTTTGGGCAGTATCTATTTAGTACTTTGCAGTTTTTGACTCTTTTGCTAAAATCAGTCCACACGAAAATCTACAACACCTTTTCCAGTGATTCCACTTGGATAATTTAGAAAACTCATAGATCTAACTCTAAAACTTATCCACACTCAAAAATTCAAAATATAATAGGAGATATGGTCAGTTGAATTTCATGTTCCATTTTCACCAAAATCTGATTTTTCAACCCTTTGTGGTTTCTAAGAAACTTTCATGTTTTCACATAATAACCAACATAACTCATCATAACACTTACTAATACTACACACCCATGATTTTTATCAGTTCAATGCTTTTATTATGACTTTCATCATAATCAAAAGTCCAATGCTTATATTATGACTTTCCAGAATTTTTGAGGGTCAGAAAAATTACGAAATTGCAAATGGATTTTCACCCGCCATGAGGTCATCCACGTAGATAGATCATTACCACAATTTAATAAGGAATGAAATACAAAGGATCATTCACCACGCATGTGGTAATCCACATAGACAGGTTATTCCAACAGAGTAATAAAGAATGGAATAACAGAAGAATTCAACATGCATGCGATAGATCGCACAGACAGGTTATTCCCAACAGAATAATAAATGATGAAACCAGGTCATGCGTAAACGCACAGAGAGGATATTTCATCAGAATAATAAAGAATGGAACCAAGTCATGCGTCAACGCGTAGACAGGATATTACAACAAAATAATAAAGAATGGAACCAGGTCATGCGTAAACGCACAGACAGGATATTCCGACAGAATAATAAAGAACGAAATCATAGAATAATTTCACCATGTATGCGGTACTTCGCATAACCAGGTTATTCCAACATAATAATAAAGAATAGAATAACATAAGAATTTCACCATGTATATGGTACTTCGCATAAACAGTTTATTCCAATAGAATAATAAGGAATTTAATAACAATAGCTCTCTTCATGAATACAAAAAAATAATACCCCTTACCTTAGAAAGAAACTAGATACTGGAGTAGAGAGGTATCAGACTTCTCTTCTTCTTTCTCTCTATAATTTCTCTCTATAATAATTGCTCTATAGCTTTAGTGAATTGGTGAGAAATGAAGGAAGAATGAACTTCTATTTATAGAAAAATATAGTTTAGATAATTACACATTTTGGGGCTTAAAATATTACAATACAATACCTCCAACTTTTCTTTCATTTTTAATTTAGTCCTCTAAGTATTATCAAACTTGCACCACCTCCCCTAATAGTAAATAATGTGAATCAATAGTTCAATCATGTGATTCAATAGTTATAATCATGTGAAAATACGAATTACAGTATAGTACCTCCATCTATACCTCCATCTTTAACTTAGTCATGCAAGTATTATCAATCTTGCACCAACTCCCCTAATAGTAAATAATGTGAATCAATAGTACACATATGTGAACAAATAGTTATATAAGCATGTGAATTAGTAGCAATTAATTACTCATTTATACGATTAATTACCCGATTTATCAATATAACCTCCAGACATCAATTATCATCGGAATAGATGTTGATTTCCACTAACACTATTAATTCCAACACAATGGAACTATCAATTTCATCTTTAATCAACATGAATTTATTCATCATTAATATCATAACTCACAATATTTAACAACCAGGTCGTTCCCAAGAAAGAAAGAGCTTTCCAATAAGGATTTCTCCCTATTGGCTCGCAATTAGGTGACCAAACCTCTCCTTGACAGAACTTCTAGACATTGTAAATATTCCAATTTAATAATATGAATAACCTTGTCGTCTCAATTATTGATTTAATAATACATCATATTATGCAGATGATATTGTGACAATAATCAAATCAATAATATGAGAGATATGATGCAATAATTACTGTAGCAATAATTGAGTATAACTGAGTGACTACTCACGTAAGCATCAATAATTAATACAGTGTGCTACTATGCAACCACGCGTATTACTGTACTTTTACTACCGGGTAGTTCAACAGTTTTAACGGTAACACTTCCACCGTTATTTTTATAAAAAGATAATTCTGTCTTTTTCTAAATACGACAATACTTTCGTTGTGGGTTCACCAATGATTGTGCCGTCGTACGGATATTTCCCGACAAAAAGAATATTCCCCGACCAATCTAATATTTTATAATAACTTGCATACTTTGCAAAATTTTATAAATATTATCCACAACTATAACATTATATCAAATCCACACCATAATATTAAAAAAAAAATTGAGAAAATTAAATCTTTATTCATAAAATTTGGGGTCTCACACTTAGCAATAATGGTCCATGTATAAAAAAATCATTCTCATATTGAACAATTCAATCACCGAACAGTTCATCTCATAAAAACACTGAAGTGTTAAAATTGTGGCACAAGGCCTCATACGTTCTACCACCTTGTACAAATATCTCACATTCGCACATAGATAGAACTTCTCAAGTTCAACATCTGAGAAGTTTAAGAAACTACCATTCAATTAAAATATGAATAAAGTTAGGAAACTTGCCTTACACACAACTACAGCTTATAGTTTACGTTGAACTGTTTACCACAATCCCAATATAACACATAAGGAAATAACACATACACCAATTAGTCATATACTTGACTGTACGCATTGGGTTACTTAACTTTACTTCTTAGGGTTAGCGTTCTTGTAATCTAAGTTTACGCGACCAACTTTCTTTACCGGTTTACGGCTTCATGACATACGAAGATGTCTTACTCATACGATCATCATCTTTGATGATTTACATTCTTATCTTCTTCTTATAACTCTCCTAGGACTCAACACACATCGTGTCTCTACTAGTAATCCATATGGTACTCTGAGTGGTTTCCCACAAACAACCAATAAACAAGTTCCCATCTCATCTACACTATCTTTCATAGTGAGTTAGATAGGTTGCCAATTTCTTATATACCTTCGCTCTCTGAAGGAGTTGTTTAGCCCAGCTCCCATATGTCAACCATCAAAGATTATGATTGTGCCACAACCTAAACTTATCTTAATTTATCTGAACCATTAAACTATAATGTTCGTTAAGTCAATTTCTCATTCCTTATGGCTTCCTGGCAATTAAATGCCATACCTCAGGATTCATTCTTTATCGTCTAAGTCATATAGTCTTTTTTATACTTACAACGATCATTCAAGTTAATCATTAACTCGGCTTCTTTATTTTAAACGTCATTGTCTTTAATTCAGTTCTTCACCGTTCACATGTTTAATAATTGGTCTTCATTACCCTACGGTCAAACCATACATGGGGTGTAGGTTCTGTCCATTTAATATTCGCGTACACTCAACTCTCACGTCGGTTAAAGTGTTTAAAGCTTACATTTCATTCTAACATTCTCTATCCGACTCACATTCGGCTTTCATTAATCTTGATACCGTTCATTACAGTTTTCTTGATAAATCATATCTTACTTACTATCTTTTTCAATGTCTAAGTCATACAACCAATGTATACTTCGCCTGATGCGAATACGATTCACGAGGATCGTTTACGTATTAAGCATTCACGTTGCTCGTCTATTAATTCTATTAAACCTTCACCCAAGGTTTTAATCGCTCTCGTTCGTTATCCATTACATGAACCCCACGTTCATTATTCTTTCTTAATGTCAAAGCCATACGATTCGTTGTATGCTAAGACCGATCGTTCATCACAACAGCATTGTGTTCACAACGTCTATACGCTTCACAGTTAACTCTCAATAGGACATCATCCTCATCACTCAACGTCTAAGGAATCATAATCATAGCAATCCCACACGTTCGTTTTATCGCGACTACGGTCCCCGGATATCGGTTATATAATTTGTGTTTACATTCTTTATCTTTTAATCTCATTCAATCTTTCTATTCAACCTTCATTAAAGGTTTAAATTCACTTAATTAAGTGTTACTTATGCAAACTATATGTTCTTTATCTTCCCTTACATTTTCCCCAAGAGTTGAGCAGTTAAAAGCTCTTCTCTAGGCCTTGCCATGCACCGGCGTTGTGGCGCCACCTTCTCTCCTCTTTCTCGCGCTACAGCACCACTCAGAAGTAGCTAACTGCTTGGGTTGGCGTTGCACCGCCGCGTCCCAAGGCTTAACTGGAGTTGTGGCACCAGGCCTAGAATATGGAAATTTTTTCTAAGTCTTGTACTGGTTTGAGATGCTTACTTCACAATCACATAACTTCTTCATTATATCTCAGAACGAGTTCGTTCCAAAGTGTATTACTATGCAACCACGCGTATTACTGTACTTTTACCACCGGGTATTTCAATAGTTTAACGGTAAAACTTTCGTCGTTATTTTTATAAAAAGATATTTCTGTTGTTTTCTCATTCCGACAGTAATTCCGTTGTGGGTTCCACCAATGATTGTGCCGTCATACAAATATTCCCTGATAAAACGAATATTCCTCGACCAGTTGATTATTTTAGGACAACTTTCATACTTTTCAAAATTTATAAATACTACCCACAACTATAACATTATATCAAATCCACACCATAATATTCAAAAATATATTTCGAGAAAAATTAATCTTTATTCATAAAATTTGGGGTTTTATAGTTCATGTTATTACTGATACTCTGAATTTTAGATTGATAGATATTATTCAAAGATACAGTTCATATATCCAAGTGAGGGTATCTAAACACAACAATAGTTCTCTTGAGAATTGTTATCTGTTATGGGATATTGTGAATCTTGGATCTATGTGAATTATATCTGGTTATAAATTTTATAGTCACTCAACTAGATATAAGCATAAAATCAGAAACCATGGGCGTATAGATTTGAATGCGTTATATACATTGACTTGTAGTAAGAACCATATCGGATACCGTAGGCGTATAAATATGGGGGCGTTACACTATCATGTATGTACCCCCCACATATAAATAAGTATACTCATATCTTAAATATACTCTAATACATATAATCATGTACCTCAGGTACACTGAGTTAATTAACATAATATTTTAATTGGGCTAAATATAATTCAGTTGGGTACTTTCAACCGATTATTTTTCATAAAATTTATTATCTCAAATACACTCAATTTTTATAATGATAATTATTATCAAATATATATTAACTTTCTTCTATACTTTTTAAAATACAAGTTTAATTGATTTACCATGAATCATTGTCACAAAAGTCTCATTTATACTTGCTTAATAATTTACACCATTCAAGCTTATAGCCTTATATTATAACTATTCACATCACATTATGTTATTCTTAACATCTCATCTTATTTTTATACATAAAGAAAATTTTATTGCATTACTTTGTATGCTCCTACAACACATGTAATTGCACATAATAATTAATAATAATAATCATTAGTCCATCGCATTACTTCATCATTTCTCCACTAATGTAATAACAAATCCTTAGTCAAACATTATGCCACACTAGGCATATCCCACAAGCTTACTTTAAGTTCATTACCATATTTTAATATTCTTTTAATATAAAGTTTGTGTGACACACTTTACCTTAATGCTAAATTATTTATCTTACTTAAATAATTATACACTTATAATATGTAAAACCTTTACATTTAATATCTACTCTATTAATTATTTAATTTATACACTATACTAATAATTATTCAATTGTCCTAAGACAACTTCTTCCTTCTTTACATTTAGCCATATCTTAAGTGCTAATATAATCCCTTCATCTCTAACTAATATTCATTTATAATTATATTGGTTCTCTTCTTTTATTAATCACTTATCTTTCAAACATTAACCCTTTTTATATATTACAATACTATGTAATATATTAAAAATATCAAATATTAATTAACATATTTCTTTCATCCACTTATGCTAAACACATATACTAATTCACTATCTTATATAAGTGAATCAACTATTTCTCAATCCACACTACTGCCACACAAGGCTATATAATATTCTATGATATAGTTTAATTAACCAACCTTCATTCTAGGTAACTAAACTAACGCATATTCAAATCATGATTTTCTAACTTAATCCATTCATAGACAACTTAATCATCTATTAGGACTTTTATTAACCATATGCATGCATTGAAATTAAAATTTCACAAGCTTGCTAAAACCTTCTACGTGAATGAAAAATTGCTAGCTGGTTATAAGCTTGGAAGTGACATGACATTCATACCTCAAGTCACGAGGTAGGAACAAGTTACGCATTAATGAGAAATAGAACCTTTATTTGTAAATACTTTGAACAAGTTTTTGAAGTGTTAACTCGTCTAAAATCAATTCCCTCTTTGATTTCACATCATCAATTACTATTTTCTTTAATAATTTAAAAATCAACTTTAAGTTTTAAAACTCTATCTTTCCTTAATAGTTTATCCAACTATAAAATCTTATTTGTGGGTTTCTTTCCACCAATAACCCAAAATTCAAAATATAACACATATATATTTTTTATTCAAACCCGACATATCTTATAATAAGAATTCTATTTACTAAATTCTGATTTTAATAATTTCTAAAAATTTGGGTTATCACATCCTCTTCCCCTTATAAGGATTTTATCCTCAAAATCACTGAAACCTCTCTACTCGGTCCTTTCTGGAGATTATGTATTCTTTTAAATAACTTTATCTTTTCTCTTTTAGAATTTTGTTCCTTTCTTGGAATTTTCATAGCTTATACAGTTCATTCATTATTACACGTTGTATTCTACCAATTCTTTCTTTCTAAGGAATATCCTTCTTACCACATTCACCCTTCAAAAGAATAAGAATCTTCCACAATCATTCAATAATTGGGAAGTACTATGAATAACTTAGATTCCAAATTATGATGAGGGGTCACAAGACCTTGAACTCTTCTCTAGGTTTACTAGTTCTTCAACAAAAACTTTCACACTGCAAACCAGAGTGTTTATCAATCACAAAGACTGAAAACACCCTTCATGCCTACACAAGGTGGCCATCCTATTGTAACACTATGTTATTCCGCAACGTAGTGTTTTGTAATGACTATATGCGTTACGTTGGGAATCATTATCTCTGAAAACATATCCCCTTATAGGGTTGTTCACCTCAGCTTTTTAACATCTAAATCCGCACCAGAGCATTCTGGTTTTACATAATTACTCAAGAATGCTTGAATATTTTTCAACAACCGTCTAGCCGGATCAAATATCTTAGAATTTTATCAACAACTCAGACATCAATCGAAAAAATTTAGCCAACTTAATTAACCTTCTTCATAATTTAAAAGAAAACCAAAAAATCTTTTATTACGTCATGATATCGTACTAGATTAGTAGTACGTTGAGGATTCCGTCACATACGAGCTTACTTCAAACTCTCTGTTTACTCAATGCGAATCAGCAAACTTCTTATGTCTGTCTTGAGCTGCTTCCAATCGCATTCATATCAACTTACTATATCCGATGTTTGCTGCACCAATTTAGATCCTAGCATTCGGCGTTCACCTACTTCATCCCAACACAATGGTGTTCTGCACTTCCTTCAATATAAATCTTCGTAAGGTGGCATGCCTATGATCGTATGATAACTGTTGTTATACGCAAACTCTACTAATGGTAGATGATCATCCCAACTACCTTTGAAATCCATGACGCAATATCTCAACATATCTTCTAGTGTCTGAATTGTCCTTTCGCTTTGCCAATCTGTTTGTGGATAATACGATGTACTTAACTTCAATTGTGTTCCCATCTTTTCTAGTAGAATTCTCTAAAAGTTTGATGTGAATCATGGTTCACTATCTGACACTATAGAAACTGGTACTCCATATCTAGAAATAATTTCCTTAACATAAATTTTAACTAACTGATCTAAACTATACTTGACTCTTATTGTCAAAAAGTGAGCCGACTTCGTCAACCGGTCCATTATTACCCAAATAGCATCATACCCTTTCTTAGTAATTTTAAGTCCCACCACAAAGTCCATCGTGACATGCTCCCACTTCCATTCTGGAATCTCCAATGACTGTAACAAGCCACTTGGTCGTTGATGTTCAGCCTTAACTTTTTGACAAGCTAAACACCTACTTACATATTCTGTTATCTCCATCTTTATGTTTGGCCACCAAAAACTCTGTAGAAGGTCTTGATACATCTCAGTACTACCAGGATGAATCGAGTACCTCGAACTATCAGCCTCTTATAACACTTCCTCCTTTAATTTTTTCTAATTTGGAACCCAAATTCATTCTTCAAATCTTAATAATCCCTCATTATCAAGACTATACTTTATCTCTTTTTCATCTGCTCGCCGCTTCTTCATCTGATCATTGTGACGCCCCCAAATTCTGGTATCTTCCAACCCGACAGATGGTGCTACATGGTACTACCATTCACACATACATTCAATTGAAATAACTCAAAAGAGTGAATATGTCTTATTTATATTCCAAAACAATATTCCTTTTCCTAGGTTCTTTATAACCATTACATATATTTCTTGTCATAATATCAAATAATTATAACATTAAACCTATACTATTACATAGATAGTTCAATGGTCTGCCTTAGCCTTTCCTTTATCTTTATTCGATCCTTCAGGTAGTTCAATCATAGCTACATTCATATGGTTCAAGCAAGAGTGAGCATAACTAGTGTAACGATCGAGAAATTCATATTTATTGTAAAATAATTTTATTTAATTAAATAATGAATAAAATTAAAGTATATATTATTATTATGTGTTAGTAAGATGAATGTTGTTGTATAACTTTGATATGTCGGAATGTCATAGTATTTTGACTATGTGGTAGAATTAAAGTGTTTGAATTTCCAAGACGAAAATAAAAGTTTTTCGAGAAATTTTTTGAAAAAAACTATTCACTGATTTCTGCTCGGGAATTATTTTTGAACTTCCGAGAAATACGAAACGATAGAATATTAAGGGAATATGGATTATGTAATAATAATTCACGTATGGAAAACGCAGTTTTTCGCCTGCAGACAAATTTCGAGAACATTAGGGAAAGTAAACCGTTAAGGAGTTAAACGATGATCGTATGATACGTAAGTATTGTACGAGGTAATGAATACTAGTATGATACGAGCTATTATACGAGTATGTATGATAGTTAGTATAACGTGTATGACGAAAGATTATATGAACTAGTACATGTAAAGAGTACGAGGATTATACGTTAATGCTTTAATTCTATTGCAAGAGACTTGTAGGATTTGTGTAGGAATGGTTAAAGTCCAATTGGAATTATGGTCAAGCCCAATGTTTGTTAATGCAAGCCTAAAGCATAAGTTAAGTACATAAACCTAAAGCCCAAATTAAGAACCAGATTTGTGGATCAATCCAATAGGTAAGAATGACCTATGGGGAAACCCATGAGGGCCCCATGATCACATGACATGATCTTGGTGAGCAAGTAAGTTGTATGATGGCCAAGGGCTGAATAGTAAGGAGGTTGTTTAAGGAGGTGGATTAAGGAGGTGGAAGGGCCTAAAAGACTCTAATGCCCTCACCTTGAATTTTCTATAAATATGAGAGCTTTCTAGATCATTTTTCACTTGTTAAATTTTCCACCCAAAACTTATAACTTATTTAGTAGAGAGAAAAAGTAAGAAAAGCTAGACTTTTTAATCCAAGAAGCAAGAAGAAGAACATAGTTGATCATCAATGGTAATGATCCTAAACCATGATTCTCCCTCTCTTCAATTGTTAGAGAAGTGAGTTGTGGTAGAACATGTATGCTAAGAAGTAATAAGTATGGCTAATCAATGGACTTAAACCTTAATAAGCCACAAACAAGAAATTCATACTTATTTAAGTAATGACCTAATGCTGAAAATGTAAGAATTTGTCATGTGTATACATTAATGAAATATGTTTAGTTAGGATGTTAGTATGATGGAATGAATCCATTTGAAACGATGTAAAAATCTCAAGTAACGAAGTTATGGCAAAATTTACGAGATTAGACGATAATCGTTTAAATCGTGAAATTCTTGGAATGGAAGTCAAATTTTGACACTAAACTCGGAAACATTAGTTTTTGATGGAGAATAGTCCAAATTTGCATTTTAGAGTTGCGGACTCGAAAATCGACAAATTTTGACTTAGAACGAAGAAACGAGCGTTGAACGTTCACGAACGTTTATCATTTTCATAAAAATGAACAAAAAAGTGAATTTCGTGTTAACGGATTCGAAAATGTAAAATTCTTGAATGAGCACATAGTTCATGTGATTTGTGAGCTAATGGCTTTTGAGCGAGCCAAAAAAACTCAAAATGAACAAGTTATGAGCTCAGAAACTTCACAGGAGAAATTAACTATGGTAACTGTCTGAGGCTGTGATAACCCTGGATTTCGAATAATCTGAATTTTAAGAATAATTTTTTTTATTTAGCATTGATATTGATTATCAATATTGTGTTGTGTATAGGTGATACGAGTTTTGAGAATTAGTCAATTTGTATTCACTTAGAAATAAGAGTAGAGTTGTGCTTAATTGAGAATTTAAAACACTAACCCTAAGTTGGGATAGGGATTTGGTAGAAAATACAATTTTAATAATTGTGTTAATGAGTACATGTTTGTACTGTATGGAGTTAATGATCAATGATTGATCGGATAGGGTTTAGACTTAGTAAACCCTAATAAAGGATTAGATACCCTAATATCATGTTTAGAAACCCTAACGTACAGTTAGGAACCCTAAACGAATGCCGACAAGCCCTAATTTTAAATTCGGGAACCCTAAGCCCTAATTAACTTATCTAATGTAATATTAAAGCTTTAAGACCGAATTTAATTGACAATATAAGTGTTAATTTTCGGATAGGTTGACCAGAACACCAAGAATAAACCGAAGTCCAACCATACCGAACAAGTTAGACTTGATAAGTGTTTATGTAGATTATAAACACTAACGTGACTATGTGGTAATGTGTCTAGGAGAAGTATTGACTGTAATTACAATATTGTGTGTTGTAAATTATTGTGCTAATTGTAAGACTGATATTGTGATTATAGGTCTTTCTAACGCAGATAAATATATTGTGTAGCAGTAATCAACACGGAAGGCAAGTTTCCTAGCTCAACCTTGAGTTACATCTGTTTAATTATTATGGTGGTTAATTATTGTTGATTAGACCACGTCTTAGAATTATTGTTAATTATTCGCAGTTAGTGCATATTTATTAATTCAAATTAAATTAGTGATTCTGAGAATATATTTGGAGAATAACTGTTGTTGGATATTTACATTCGTAGAAGCTATTAGTGATTGTAAATAGTACAGACAATTCCTTCCTATTGTTGAACCGTGTTGAGATGTGTCTTAGCTAATTATTCTGGCTAGATGAACATTTGTTAGAACTTGATAGGTTCAAGAAGAGAAGAGAAGAGAATTCAATTACTATTGATAGATCGATGCCAATTGTTTCGGCTAGATTGAAAAAGAAAACTTGATAGATTTGAGAAGAGAAGAGAAGTGATTAGATATTGAAATCATAGTATTTCGTTGTTAAATCAAATTCTGATTCTAAGACTGAGAAGAACAACCTTTTATATAAAGGGAACATTTTTGGTCGTATATTCGGCCTTTGCGTGCGTGCAAATATTATGCATAATATAGGGTATAATAAAGCTGATCACTTGTTACACTTGCAGAGGGGCATGACTTAATCTTTATGGTTATCTGATACACCTAGGTATATCAAAGTAAATCTTTGATAGCTACTCGAGAAGAGAATTTCTAGATCTTGTGTGATCACTAAGCATAAACTCTGGAAAATATTTCCATCCTATTATTTGGGTATATCAGAGTAAATCTTTGATAGTTACTCGAGAAGAGAATTTCAAGATCTTGTAAGATCATTCATCATAAACTCTGGAGAGTACTTCTAAATTGTTATTCAATAGAATATCATAGAAGCTTTGAAAGCATTGTATTTTTTCATTAATGTGTTGATTAGTTTGCGAGAAGATTGGTTAGAGAAGAATGAATTGTTCGGCTATTTAAAAGTTCTTCGAACTTTGGAGTTATTCTATCGAATTAGATAGTCTGTTGTTCTGATTCTTATACATTCTTTGTATATCTTAACTTGTGGGACAAATTTGTTGCTCACCCTTGCTAAATAAAACATTTTAGCTTGGAAAGAAATGACTGGAGGTGCTGCGAAGAACAAAGGCAAAGGTGCTATGCTGTGATAGTTATGGTTAACATTATTATTATGTTGCTTTTGTAAACCCTTTTTGTATATCTAAAGGGTATGTTTGTAATATAAAGGTTAGATAACCTGGGACGAATGTATTAACTATATCAGTTAATGTGGTGTGAATTTATATTCATAATTAAATGAGTAGTTAGATGTTATAATTATTATGGATCGTGAGCACCAAACTTGGGAGTCAGGTAACCCGGATTTGGGGGCGTCATAGGTTGGTATCAAAGCTGTAGGTTATAAACCTTAAGTTGGGGGGGGGGGAACAATCAAGTTATTTAAACTGATAGTAGGATGTCGGGAGAAGATGAGATGAGTAGTGAGATGTTAGCGATTGTTGCACCAGTGGCAGTAGTCGAGGCGTTAGCGCAAAGAGAGTCAGTTGAAGAAGTGGGAAAAGATGAACCTATGATCCATCTGGGGAGTGATCATTATGATTATCCCGAGATGTATCAGAGTGGTGATAAGGAGGATGAGTTTGAAGAAGCTAAGGTGGAGAAAGAGAATACGACCAAAGTTGGAGAACAGGAGCAAGAATCTGTGGAAGCACAAGAACTCCAGAGTAAAGTGTTTCTCTTGAAGGAGTTATGGAAAATGGAGCGAGCGTTACGCGAGATGATCGAAGAACGAAACGATTTGAAGGCGAAGGTAGAGAGAATGAATGCTGAAGGTGGTGGAATGTCCGAGGGAACAGTTAAGAAGCAGAAGAGCAAGAATAAGAGAAAGAGGGACAACGATAGTGGTAACTCTGAAAATTCAAACCTGAAGAAGAAGTAAGTATGTAGCAAGTGTGGAAAGAGTCACATGGGAGAATGCATGATGTGGAAGAATGTGTGCTTCAATTGTAAGCAGGAAGGACATTTTTCCCCACATTGTCCTAAGCCGAATATGAGGAAGTGTTTTTCATGTGGGAGAACGGGTCACGGATTCAGCAAGTGTCTTAGTAAAAAGAAGACTGGTGAAGGGAGTGGATGGTAGATAGCTTAAGTTTAAGCGATAGTATCTTTTGATAGTGTGTTATATTAACGGTTGTAATATCGAGAGTGATGTGTGAGCATATGTAAATATATATATTTGTATGAATGAAATCTTTATTTTTCTATATGAATATAAGATTAAGATTAATTTGTGAGTTCTTAAAACTCATACTTATGGTAAGTTCATGACTCATAATTTTATGAAATGTTTTGAACCCCTCAGCGAATGGATGTCAAAGGTCTGACTAGGATAAGTTCATAAACTCATATAATTGTGGCAAGTTCCTGAACCCCTAGGTGTGGTAAGTTTGATGAACTGGGAATAGTTATGTGTGAATGAGAATTACGACTTTTTGGTTAAAGTCAGAAAATTACATCTTTTATTTATGGTTGTGTTGTTAATCCTGATATTTATGAAAAAGGGATAGTTGTATATGTTAAGTACTAAATGTAGTATGTGCTATTTGAATAAATATGCGATTATATGAGAACTTTGTGTTAAATTCTTATTGTGTGATTAATAAGAATTTGTGTAGAGAAAGAGAATTAATGTAAGATTTTTATTTAAAATCAGATAATGCCGCCTAGACGACATAATTGAAATCAAAGAAAAGAGCAGTTTGTGAATAATGAAGGAGGTAGAATTGCTAGTAGTAATCCAAACAAGAGAAAGTGGAGCGAGAATACCCAGTCGGGTAACAAGACAGAAGGGAATAAGAAAGGAGGGGAGTCATGTGCTACTTGTGGAAAGAATCATTCAGGAGTATATCTAAGGAAGAAGGGAGTTTGCTATAATTGTGGTCAAAAGGGACACATGTCACCCAATTGTCCCAATCCGAAGAAGTTACAAGGTTGTTTTACGTGTGGGTCGGCCGATCATCTAGTCCGGAATTGTCCAAAGAGAAATGTGAAGAGGGAAAGTGCCAACAAGGGACCTGATAGCAGAACCTTGGCGATTAAAGGACCTGCTCAGCCAGGGAGACCAACAACTCTTACATTTAATATGACGGTACAAGATGTAGTGGCTGCCCAGGAGGTGGAGATAGGTAACGATTTCGCTTAATACTTAATTACGCGCGAAATATAAGTTTGATATCACTGTGAATTGTTTTCTTTTATAGATCCAAATCACCGGTTAGAATTTGAGACACAAATTAATATTGTGTTGATAATAATGAATTAATGATACAACTTTAAAAGATTTTAGAGAATAAGAAAGCGGTGATTCCGAGGACGGAATCCTTATAAGGAAGGGAGAATGTGATAACCCGTGATTTTGAATAATCCGAATTTTACGAATAATTTTTATTTATTTAATATTAATATTGATTATCAATATTTTGTTGTGTATGGGTGATACGAGTTTTGAGAATTAGTCAATTTTTGTATTGACTGAGAAATAAGAGTAGAGTTGTGCTTAACTGAGAATTTAAAACCCTAACCCTAAGTTCAGATACGGATTTGGTAGAAAATATAATTTTAATAATTGTGTTGATGAGTACGTGTTTGTACTGTATAGAGTTAGTGATCAATGATTGATAGGATAGGGTTTAGACTTATTAAACCCTAACAAAGGATTAGAAACCTTAATATTATGTTTAAAAATGCTAACGTGTAGTTAGGAACCTTAAACGAATGTCAGTAACTCCTAATTTTAAATTTTGGAACCCTAAGCCCTAATTAGGAAACCCTAATCCTAATTAGTAAGCCCTAATGTGATTGATAACCTTTAATGTAATTAGGAAACACTGATTATATTTTTGTTATCTTAATTTCCTAATTTAAAAACCCTAATTTGAAAATCTTAGAAACTAAAATTTGTAAAACCTAAGGGTTAGGACCTTAGGGTTAAACCCTAAGGGTTTGGCAAGTTACCTATATGCCATTAAAATTACATGTTCATTGACCAAATTGCCCTTTTTGTATTACTTTAATATGTAACTTGCAAATATTGCCAAGACCTTTAGTTGTTCACCAACTCTTGACTTGCATAACCTAAAACTCTAACAACTCAGCCTAGATCAGTAGCTATGTAAGCAACATGCATTGTATCTAAGTATTATAAGAGATAAAGAGATATAAAGGTTGCCAAAATTGTCCATTTTCTATTTAAGCTCTCAATAACTCTCTCTCTCTCTCTCTCTCTCTCTCACTAAACCTCCGAATTTCTTTAGTGTCTCAGTCCCAGATACAGCCCCTAAATCACCAAGATCAGTTAAGGAGATCTAAGATCAAAGATTTGAAACTAGAAAGGTAAAACCCTAAACTCAACCTAGATCATGTATGCTAAGTTCATGTTTATGTTTATGTGTTTAAATTAGTGCTACAAGATGTTTTAAGATGATCTATGATGATATATCATAGATCTATAGCATCAAAAGGCTTTAAAATGGAGTTTTTGAAAAACTGTTCTTGAACCCTAAAGTCGTCTGACAAGCTAATGATAGTGGCCTTAGATCTCTTCTTGTTTATGATTGTTCTTGTTTTATGGTTTAAATCCTTAGTCTGACATGTGGTATTTGATCTACAAGTGAAATCACAGCCTTTACATGTCTATATTTCATGTTATTCTTGGTCAAAACCCGTTGACCAGGCATGACCAGTCGATTTCTAGGTAACCCAGAAATCATAAAAACAGTGTCTAACATGAACTTATAGTTCCTTGATCTGTCAGGTGTGTTATGTTGTTTGATGATGTTGTTATATCTAGATTATAGCATGATATATGGACTCTAGATCCATGCTATTAGATATCTTAAACAACACATATGTTGGTTCTAGTGGATGGTCAAACCTGCCCATTCGGTCACGACTGCAGTTTCTTGAAAACCCAAAAATTGTATGAACAAGATTTCTGACAGCCTTTGATCGTATAATAACTTATGATTTTGTTGTTGTTGAGCTGATCTGTTGTTGTGATGTTCCTTGACACAAGGAGTATATATTTGAACCATGAGATCACTTGAATCATGAATAGAACCTTGAGTAAATCGAGCTAGAAAGTGTCTAGTCGACAATGTCTAGGTTTCTAGGTTACCTAGAAAACCCAAATTTGGTCTGACAGTAACTTTGTGAGCTCAGATCTTCGTGATGTGTGGTTAAATGACTCAGGCGATGATTAGAACTTGTAGTACTACATATCTACTACAAAATAGATGCATAAGCAAGCCCAAAAACACTTTGGATTGAAATTTCGAAGTGGTCAAAAATGATATGTTAAACACTGAACTGTCAGTGTTCTTGAGCTCAAGAACACCTAACACGACAGAAAAGTGTCGTTATAGCATTTTGCGACGGTTTCTATTATTTTGATTTTCCTAATTTCTGGAAAATGATTAAAAATAGAAAATAAATTCTAAAAATTACCAAAAGTGGTTTTAAAAATTATTTTCAATTATAAAAATTAACTTTTGATTATTTGGGATATTTTTCATTAATATTGATAATTATTTAAATATTAATTATATTTAATTTATTTAATTAGTATATTAAATAAATTAGAGAAAAATGATTTTAATATTATAAAAATCATTTTAAATAAGAATAAAGTGTTTAAACATATTTTGAGTTATAAAATGTAACTTTTAATATTTTTAGAGAATTTTCATTAATAATTTATTATTAATGATATTAGATTTATTTAATTTTTATATTAAATAAATGAGTTAAAAATTGTTTTATTGATTTAAAAATCATTTTAATTTTGAATAAAGTGTTAGAAAATATTTTGAATTATAAAATGCAATTTTCAATATTTTGGAGAATTCTCATTAATAATTTAATATTATTGATATAAGATTTATTTAGCTAGTATATTAAAAATGATGGGAAAATGATTTTATTAATTTAAAAATCATTTAAAAATGAGAAAAATAATTTAAAAATATTTTAAGTTATAATTAATGACTTTTAATATTTTTATGATAAATTCATTAATATTTAAATATTAATGGTGATGGTTTAAAATAATTTTAATTACTTTAAAAATCATTTAAGTAGAATATTGGTGATTTAAAAATATTTTAAGTTATTATAAATAACTTTAATATTTTGACAAGTATGTCATTACTATTTTAATATTAACGATGATGGATTTATTTGATATTTAAATCATTTAAAAATGATTCCGATTTTTGAAAAATTATTATAAATTATAATAATTATTTGAAAATTATTAAAAGCTTCCGAAAAAAATATTATAAACGATAATTGACTTATCTAATGTAATATTGAAGATTTCAGACTGAGTTTAATTGACAATATAAGTGTTAATTTTTGGATAGGGTGACCATAACACCGAGAATAGACTGAAGTCCAACCAGACCGAACTAGTTAGACTTGATAAGTGTTTATATAGGTTATAAACACAGACGTGACTATGTGGTAATGTGTCTAGGAGAAGTATTGACTATAAATTAAAATATTGTGTATTGTGAATAATTGTGCTAATTGTAAGACTGATATTGTGATTATAGGTCTTTCAAATACAGATAAGTATATTGTGTAGTAGTAATCAACGCTAAAGGCAAGTTTCCTAACTCAACCTTGAGTTACATCTGTTTAATTATTATGGTAGTTATTATTGTTGATTAGAACACGTTTGAGAATTATTGTTGATTATTTGCAGTTAGTGTATGTTTATTAATTCAAATTGAATTAGTGATTCTGAGAATATATTTGGAGAATAATTATTGTTGGATATTTACATCCGTAGAAGCTATTAGTGATTGCAAATAGTACAGATAATTTCTGCCTATTGTTGAATCGTGTTGAGATGTGTCTTAGCTAATTATTCTGGCTAGACGAACATTTGTTAGATCTTGATAGGTTCGAGAAGAGAAGAGAAGAGAATTTAATTATTATTAATAGATCGATTCCAATTGTTTCGGCTAGATCAAAAAAGAAAACTTGATAGGTTTGAGAAGAGAGGAGAAGAGAAGTGATTAGATATTGAAATCATAGTATTTCATTATTAAATAAAATTCTGATTCTAAAACTGTGAAGAACAACCTTTTATATAAAGGGAACATTTTTGGTCGTATATTCGGCCTTTGCGCGCGTGTAAATATTATGCATAATACATGTATAATAAAGTTGATCATTTGTTATACTTGTAGAGGGGTATGATTTAATCTTTATGGTTATCTGATACACTTGGGTATATAAAAGTCAATTTTTGATAGCTACTCGAGAAGAGAAGTTCTAGATCTTGTGTGATCACTCAGCATAAACTCTGGAAAATATTTTCATCCTATTATTTGGGTATGTCGGAGTAAATCTTCGATAGTTAATCGAGAAGAGAATTTCAAGATCTTGTAAGATCATTCATCATAAACTCTAGAGAGTAATTGTTATTCAATAGAATATCGTAGAAACTTTGAAAGCATTGTATCTTTTCATTAATGTGTTGATTAGGTTGCGAGAAGATTGGTTAGAGAAGAATGAATTGTTCGGCTATTTCAAAGTTCTTTAAACTTTGGAGTTATTCTATCGAATTAGATAGTCTGTTGTTCTGATTCTTATACATTCTTTGTATATCTTAACTTGTGGGGCAAATTTGTTGCTCACCATTGCTAAATAAAACATTTTAGCTTGGGACGAAGTGACTGGAGGTTGTAAGACCCTAAATTTTAAGAATAAAGATTTAATTTTCTCAAAATATTTTTTTAATATTATGGTATGGATTTGATATAATTTTATAGTTGTGGGTAGTATTTATAAATTTTTCAAAATATGCAAGTTGTTATAAAATATTTGTTTGGTCGGGGAATATTCTTTTTATTGAGAATATCCGTACAACGGCATATTATTGCTACAGTAATTATTGCATCATATCTCTCATATTATTGATTCGATTATTGTCACAGTATCATCTGCATAATATGATATATTATTAAATCAATAATTGAGACGACAAAGTTATTCATATAATTAAATTACAATATTTACAATGTCTAGAAGTTCTGTCAATAGGGAACGACCTGGTTGTTAAATATTATGAGTTATAATATTAATGATGATTAAGTTCGTGTTGAATAAAGATGAATTTGATAGTTCCATTGTGTTGAAATTATTTGTGTTAGTGGAAATTGACTTTTATTTCGATAATAATTGATGTCTAGAGGATATATTGTTCAACCGAGTATTCGGGGCACTTTTTGTGTCGAAGTTACTATTCATGAGTTACAATTCATGGGTTACTATTCACCCGATTACTAATCACTCTAGTATTGTCTACTCGGGTATTTGGGACACTTTTCGTGTTGGGGTACTATTCACGGGGTACTATTCACCCAAAAAATATATTTCTTTTTGGTCCAAATCATTTTTGGGTACAATATTATTCCATGAGGTGATGTGCTTATTTTTCAGTTGTACAATAGTATTTTACACGACAGTTGTATAATTAAGTTGTATTTGATTTATGAACCATGTATTTGGCGACTCAAGATTGGTGATGTATGCCTATTTTTGGGGGCGTCATAGTTGGTATCAAAGCTTAGGGATATGATCCTGGCTGAGATATGAGGCAAGAACTAGGAGGAGAGAGACGGGGAATTCCTTCGCTAGTATAACCTACCTAAGTTTATTTGTTATTTAATTGGTCGGTCAGAGTATAGGGATAATATGTGATATGTTAATTAACCCTTGTTTTGTGGCAGTATTTGAAAATGACATCGAAGAATGTTGAGAATAACAATGGAACACATGAGACCGTTGAGACACTTTTAATCACTAACCAGGTTAGTGTGATGTCAGATGAAGAAGAAACTAGAGAAATCTACGTGGTGAGTGAAGAACTAATAGTTGCACCCGAGCTAGTTGAATAGGTAGCAGTTGAGAACGAGGAAGAAGAGGAAGAAGAGGAGAATTTATTAGAAGAATTTTATGATCAAAATTTAGAATTACAAAATCGTATTCATGATTTTGAAGAGCAGGGTGAAGAACGACAGGTGGTCGTGGAGCAAAGAGATGTAATAATTCAAAATTATGTTACCCGATGTGCGATGCTTGAACAGAAGCACTCTTGGGCAGAGTATAAGATATTAGAGTTGGAATCTGAGAATGCTATGATCAAAGTTTCTATGAAAGCAGAAACAACTGAACAAAGGATTATAGATGATGCATGGTTAAAAGCCGCAAGACGCGTAGATATTGTAGAAAAAGACGTCTGATCCAATAAGTCCAAAATAGATGAAATGGATTTTTCTTTTTGGACAACAATTGGTAGAATCCAACATCGAATTCGGAATTACCCTGTGCAGAGCGGTCAACCCCAATTCGATATGGATCGGAGAATAATGATTCAAATCATGGATCGGGAATGTGACGAAGCACTTAAGGGTGGAATGTACCCTATAGCAAAGTCAAATTCGGTATTTTAAGTGAGAGCGTTTGTCAAGAAACCAGAACGAAGTTACTACGGGTAAGTTAATTATAAACTCTTGCGAAGTCTATACCTTATTCGATACCAGTTCTACCCACTCTTTTATTTCTCCTACTTGTGCTCAATGTTTAAATTTGATTCCGGATAAATTAGACTTTGATTTATCTATTGAAACTCCATTGGGAGAAACCTTCATTACCTCTACTATTTATAAATCTTGTTTGATTCGAATCAACACATTCACGTTACCTGTCGATCTTATCTCTTTGAAAGTATTTGCCTTTGATATGATTTTAGGAATCGACTGGTTAACTACTCATCATGCTAAAATTGATTATTTTCAAAAGGTTGTTAGCTTTAATATTCCTCACCAACCTATTATGTGAATTCAAGAAACCAAACCACTAAAGTCAATCATTGTCATATCACGCAATAAGTAAAGAGCCCTGAGCCTTTCGCTGGTGACTTCCTTATGTGGAAGGCACTGATGCCAAACTTTTCGTAGGGGATGTCGTGAATAACGATGGAAAGTTGATAGGTATCAATGTGACGTACTATCCAAGTCCTTGATGAGGGTCACATTTTTGAATGATATTTCTATTGTTAATAAATTCATGACGTATCCTTGAAGACTTCTTAGCCTACCCTAGAGAGTAAAATTGAATATTGTATTGACCCCAGTACAAAACCCGTTTTGTATAACTTACAAATGATGAAGATATAGTTAAAGACTCTAGGGACCCACGTGAAGATAACGAATATATGAGTAGAATTGACTTTAATCGATAAAGTTAAAGCCGCTCAAGCTACACACCTGAATCTGATGAATGTGAAGAAGAAGGTTCAATAGGGCGTTATTCTAGAAGCAAGAATCGACGAAGAGAGGAAATCTTAACCCTCGATTTTATTGGCCCATTTAAAATCCTCGATTGAGTAGGAACTGTGGCCTATAGACTCGTTTTACTGCCAAGTATGTCACGTGTTCATAACGTTTTTCACGTATCGATGTTACATAATTATGTGGACGACCCAAACCACATTATTGAATTAGAACAAGACGATATAGCAAAAGATTTAACGTATGAGGAGATACGTGTTAAAATCGTGGATAAGAAGGATCGTATTCAACACTCACAAGGTTATACCTTGAGAGTTAGAATCTGAAGTGAAGTCAAGGTATCCTCATCTCTTTGGTATACTAGGTACGTATAGAAATTTCGAGGGTGAAATTTCATAAGGAGAGGAGATTGTAAAACCCCAAATTTTAAAAATAAAGATTTAATTTTCTCGAAATATTTTTTTTAATATTATGGCATGGATTTGATATAATGTTATAGTTGTGGGTAGTATTTAGTAATTTTGCAAAATATGCAAGTTGTTATAAAATATTCTTTTGGTTAGGGAATATCCGTACGATAGCACAATCATTGGCAAACCCACAACGGAAGTATTGTCGTATTTAGAAAATGACAGAATTATATTTTTATAAAAATAACGGTGAAAGTGTTCTTTATTAAAAGCATTGAACTACGGTAGTAAAAGTACTGATAATATCGTGGTTTCATAGTAGCTTTACGGTATTGGTTATTGATGCTTACGTGAGAAGTCACTCAGTTATACTCAATTATTGCTACAGTAATTGCTGCATCATATCTCTCATATTATTGATTCGATTATTGTCACAGTATCATCTGCATAATATGATATATTATTAAATCAATAAATGAGACGACAAAGTTACTCATATTATTAAATTGCAATATTTACAATGTCTAGAAGTTCTATCAAGGAGAGGTTTGGTCACCTAATTGAGCGCCAATAGGGAGAAATCCTTATTGGAAAGCCCCCTCTTTCCTAGGAACGACCTGGTTGTTAAATATTGTGAGTTATAATATTAATGATGAATAAGTTCTTGTTGATTAAAGATGAATTTGATAGTTCCATTATGTTGAAATTATTTGTGTTAGTGGAAATCGACTTTTATTTCGATAATAATTGATGTCTGGAGGATAGATTATTTAACCGGGTATTCGGGGCACTTTTTGTGTCGGAGTTACTATTCATGAGTTACTATTCACGAGTTACTATTCACGGGTTACTATTTACCCGATTACTATTCACTTTAGTATTGTTCACTCGGGTATTTGGGACAGTTTTCGTGTTGGGGTACTAATCACGGGGTACTATTTCCGAAATACTATTCACGGGGTACTATTCACCTGAAAAATATATTTCTTTTCGGTCCAAATCATTTTTGGGTACAATATTATTCCATGAGGTGATGTGCTAATTTTTCAGACCGTTGGTTGAAATTATAATAGTAAATCAATATGGATCGTTGGTTTAAAGTTTTAATAGTAAATCAATATGGGTCGCTGCTTTAAAGTTTTAATAGTGAATCAGTATGGACCGTTTCTTTAAGTTTTAATAGTAAATCAGTATGGACCGTCCTTTTGAAAGTAAATCAATCTGAACCGTTCATGAATTAGTTACTACTCAGTCCATTCTCCTATAAATAGAAGCTCATTCCTTCATTATTTCTTACGAATTCACTGAAACTCTAGAGAGAGAAATTATAGAGAGAAAGAAGAAGAGAAGTCTGCTACCTCACTACTCCAGTATCCAGTTTCTTTTTAAGGTAAGGGGTATTATTTATTTCGTATTCATGAAGAGAACTTCTGTTATTCCATTCTTTATTATTCTATTGGAATAACCTGTATACGCGGACTCCCCTATACTTGGTGAAATTCTTCTGTTATTCCATTCTTTATTATTATGTTGGAATAACCTATCTATGAGAAGTACCGCATACATGGTGAAATTCTTCTGTTATTTCATTCTTTATCATTCTGTTGGAATATCCTGTCGGTGCGTATTACGCTGACCTAGCTCCATTAATTATTATTCTGTTGGAATAACCTGTCCGTGCGGTCTATCGCATGCATGCTGATTTCACGAATGATGTGGTAAAAATCCTCAGTGACCTGTAGTGCATTGATGGACAGTTTTTGGTATGATTATGACCAGGGATTATTCGGTATAGTCATGACCATTGATGATTTAATGAATATCCTTGGCCCGTAGTGCAAGGATGATTTGATGATGTGGTTTATTTATTAAGCGGAGTCTCAGCGATAAAAATTGATGAAAACATTTTAAATCATAGAAGTTAGTAGATTTTATTCTCTATTTGACTATTCTAATAGATTGCTTGTTCCGCTGCAGTTAAACTTGATGTCTATTGTATTTTATCAGTTTAACATTATTGAAGACTAATGATAATTTATTATGTATTATCTTAGTCATAATATTTCTTACTAGGCTGGTTGAGCTCACCCTTTCTTTCACTGTTCTCTTCAGGAAATGAGAATATAGTTGGGACGAGTCGAGAAAGCGAGGTGTGATCCAGATGATAAAGATTAGTAGTCCTCACTATTCTGTTAAATAGTGTGATAATAAATGTAATGAGGACTGAATTTGAGTTTGTATACTATCTATGAGGACTCCATTGAGAGTGGATATTGTCTAGAAGGCAATATTCTTGATTAAACTCTCAATTTATATTTTGTCGTATTTTACACGACAGTTGTATAATTAATTTGTATTTGATTTATGTACCATGTATTTGGCAACTCAAGATGGGTGATGTATACCTATTTTTGGGGGCGTCACAGAGGTGCTGTGAAGAACAAAGGAAAAGGTACTATGCTGTGATAGCTATGGTTAATATTATTATTATGTTGTTTTTGTAAACCCTTTTTATATATCTAAAGGGTATGTTTGTAATATAAAGGTTAGATAACCTGGGATGAATGTATTAACTATATTAGTTAATGTGGTTTAAATTTTTATTCATAATTAAATGAGTAGTTAGATGTTATAATTATTGTAGATCATGAGCACCAAACTCGGGAGTCAGGTAACCCAGATTTGGGGGTGTCACAGAGGCTAAGGGTCCGCGCCACGCCGTGACCCAGAGAACTAAGGCCAGTGCCGCAACGCTAGGCTAGACAATCCCATACTGGGAAGTGGCGCCACAATGCAGCTGTGGTATAGAGCATTGGTGCTGCAGCGCTAAGACCATGGCCTAGACAATGTAAACCCGCGCCGCATCGCGATTCTTGTATGTAAAGTTGGCTCCGTAGCGCTAGCACTAGTGCAAAGACAGTAAAGAATGTTTTTGAATATGAAAGGAAAAAGCTAGTTGATTAATTGTGAATTACATCCATACTAAACCTAAAGTAACATCAATTAAGATGTTGAAAACCTTAAATAATACAACTAAGGGTCAAAGGAAGATTACTTGAACATGAATGTAAACATAATGTAATACGGTAGAACGTAACTAATGTTAACAAATCTAACGAACAATTATATTGAGAAGAAGGGTAAGATATATTAGTAAACATACTTGATTATATATGACCTAATGTGGTATGTTATATGATCATGAATTGTAGAGACCTTAAAGACTCAAAAGGAAAAGTATAATTAGTGTAGAAGACGCTAAAGGCAAGTGTTCTAACCCTTGTCTATGTTCATTCTGGACAAGCTTTGTAATACATGTGCATGAATTGATGTATGATGAAGTCGAAGTCAATTCCTTCTGCTAGACTTAAGATGTTCTTTGGAATTCTTATAATCTATTGAACCGTTGTCAATGTTGTTAAGTTTTTCCAAACAACTTTGGTATGGTTTTTAAAAGAAGACTAAGTATGCTAAACAAATGTTTTGTTGTCAAATGACAGACACGCGAGGTTGCCAAAACTTAAACGTACATACGTTTAAAGAAAGTAGTGTTGTACAACATAGAGTACTATATGCTTATCACCTAGACGTACTCGTAAGTAATGTCGGACTTACGGACTTGGTGTCAGGTTGTCCTATTTTAAGAAAGTATGAAATGCTCAAGGTCTTGGACCAGAATTGATGTTTTACTGAATGTTGTTCATTGTGAAATGTTTTAAGAAAAGAGAAATGCTATTTTGAATTATCTATAGTACTTCAGAACTATTGTTCAATTATTGAAGATATATGATTTGTATGTTTCAAGATTATTGTTTAAATGGAATTATCATAATTGTTGAGCTAGTTATGCTCACTCTTGCTTGAACCATATGAATGAAGCTAACACCGAACGGACTGAAAGATCTGGTAACGATAAAGGGAAGGCTAAGGCGAACCTATAGATTACCTTTGTAATAGTATAGGTGAATGTTTTTATTATTTGATATTATGACAAGAACACATTTACTGGTTATAAAGAACCTAGGGAATGGTAATATTGTTTGGAATATATATATATATATATATATATATATATATATATATATATATATATACTCAGCGGTAGAAACCAAATACTTTTATCAACTTTTGACGGCTGAGTCAAAAGTTGTCGGCCTCTTTGTCTAAAGTAGCCGAAAGCATATGTATTTAGTCAAAAGTTAACACTATTCATCTACAGTTATTTGTCTGTAATGATTCATTTTGTAATAGTAACTTTGTAATAGTTCCTTTCCTTATTCTATAAAAGGAATTCGAACTTAGTTAGAAAAACGGACTTCGAAACTTAGAAAGACTCTGAGTTCCTTCACAAACGAATCTTTGGTTTCTACCGCTGTTTAGCCCATCTTAACCCCTCCTTCTCTTTCTTCTTAAATGTTTTAAGTTAAATTGTAAGTCACTTTAATTTTCAGTTTGTTTGTAAATATTTTCATTTATCAATAAATTTATTCCTATTTAGTAATTAAATTGTGTTGTTTATATGCATTACTCTGTTTTTTCATTTTCTCTTTGCTTCCGCCCCCAAATGGTATTAGAGCCAAGTTATTTTTGTTCTAGTTGCTAGTAAGATCTTAGTAATATGTTCATCTCCTTACTATTTTCAAAAATTCTCTTTTATTCTTGTTCCAAAGTCACCTAACTTGTTGTAGTCCACCTAGTTCGTGTCTAACCTTTGTAAGTCTCTTGGGTGAGCAGTGTCAGGTTATAGAACATAGGTATGAGTCTACTTAAGGTAGAAGGGTATGAATGGAAGAACATTGAATAAAAATTTATTTTGAAATCTGTAAAAGATGAGTAGATTATTTAGGTCTAACTCCTCAACTAGTAATCGGTCAACTTTGCCCCCTGTCCCAGACATAGTTAACCAGGAAACACATAGTTATGAAAATATAAGTCAAGGTTTACACAATTGTAACATACCTAGGGTTTCCCCTAAAGAAATTTATCAGTCAACCTTTTTAGATAATTTTAAAATAGATTATAATGTAAAAACTGTTGAAAAGGTTTATGCAATTAATAAAGAACATGAAAATTGTAGTCTTTTATCTCCTGATGTTATCAAAAAACATAGGAAAAATGGTTACAATTTTATTCACATCGGCCTTGTTCAAGTTGCAGTTAAACCATTGAATATTAAAGGAATTAATTCAAGTATCTACCTCATCTCGTCTAGAGATACTAGGTTCACAATTATTATCAAGTAGTATGATTGGTGCTATAGAATCAAGTTTGCACAATGGACCTATCCACTTTAATTGCTTTCCTGATTTCACATTAAGCCTTAGTGATCAACATTTATTAAAAGTTTTGACATTAAACATTAAAACTGCTGGAGAAATTACTCATATGATTGAGGGTTCTCAGCCCATAGCTTTGATTTACATGATTTATTATAAGACCATGAAAACGAATTTAAACGTTCATGCTCTTAATAAAAGTCCTAAAGATCAAACTGTATTAATTCAAAGTTCAACTAGTGATGCTAATATTCAAATCCCGAGAACCATCCTCTGGAAAGATATTACATTGCCTAGTCAATGGACTTTACCCAGTGAAATTCCTCAACAACCTGTTGTTAACAACCTACTAAATATTGAAAATGTTAAACAATTTTCCGATGGAACGATCAAAATAAGTTTTGAGCGTACTAGACGACCAGTTATTATAGAAGATTTTACTAGTTCTTGATTACCTTGGTTCACGGTACCGAAGAGATCTTTGAAGTACTTAATAACCCTTCTGTTAGGGATATTAAATTAAAGGGTATCCTTAATCAAGGTCAAGCTAGTCACCCTTGTTATACTCAAAAGGACCCTGTAGAAGAGGAAGATTCTTCTTCTCCTACCCCATCTGAGTAACCAACTCAGTCAGATTTTGAGATTCCGATTAACAATCAATTAAGAGTTATTAAAAAAGAATCAAATTAGATTGGGACAATCTTGTAAAAGATTTTAACTCCAAATCTAATAAAGAAAAAAGACATTTATTTAGATCTAATCAATTAATAGAAAAAGAGCGCGATAAAATTGTTAATAGATGGAAACGATTTATTAATAGTGAAAAAGATAAACATTACTTTTTACTACTGGTATGATCAATATTAAGGTAAATGTAATGTTATAACTAAAACTCAATGAATTAAAGAAGATAAGTCAAAGGTCTCTTCTAGTCATCCCCCACTAGAAACAGTCCTACTTCCAGTTAAAAATACGTCTGTTGTTGCCAGTCCTTTTAAAATATCAGATGGCAATAAAGATGATAAAAAAATTATTGAACAATTAAATTTTAGTAATCAATATCTAGCAACCGTAGGAAGACAGCTAGATGGGAGTGAAGAAAAATTCGAGGAAACTACTATTAAAAAACCCGATTCAAAAATTGAACAACCACTCTTAAAGTTACCAGAAAATAGAAGTAAATTAGGTTTACCTAACAAAGATGGTGAACTCACTCAAGCTATTGATAAACTATTTTAAAAATTAAAAACTGAGCCTGAATCAAGTGGCACCATTGAAATCATTGATCAAGTTGGAACAGACAATGAAAGCAATAGCAAGTCAGATCATTCTGATACTTCTTCAGTCCCAGATTTTAATGATCAGTTAAATAAATTAACACTTAAAAACACTAGTATAATTGGGAATTGGTACTCTAGACCTACTCCTCCGGATCTACAGTTCGAAGAGAGAAATCTAGATAAGTAATTCTCTATTTCATCCAATAAAATTTATGAATGGAACATTGATGGTTTCAGTGAACAAGAGATTTTAAACAAGTTAAATCACATGTCTATGGTAGCAAATAGCTATATAACTAAATTCAACAATCTGACTCAGCCAGATATTGTTGAGTTATTAGCTAGTGGATTCACTGGTATTCTCAGATCTTGGTGGGAAAAACATCTCACTGAAGATACTAGATTATCAATAATTCATGCTGTCCAGTTAGATGATGATGGCAACCCCATCATTGATGAAGATGTTGGCATTGGTCCGCCAGATGGAGTTAATACTTTAATTTTTACCATAATTAAACATTTTGTTGGCACTCCCAGTAATATAACTGAGAGAATTCACGATTAGCTTGGTAATCTCACTTGTCCCACTTAAGTGATTTTAGATGGTACAAGGATGTATTTACCTCTCGAGTTATGATGCGAAATGATAGCAATAAACCATTTTGGAAAGAGAAATTCATCAATGGCTTACCTTCATTATTCGCTCATAAAGTCAGAGAAGAGCTAAGTAAAAATTTAGGGTATATTAATTATGATAACCTAACTTATGGTGACATAATCAGTTATATTTAAAAAATTGGATTAAAAATGTGCATTGATTTTAAATTAGCCAAACAAGCTAGTAAAGATAAGAAAAAAGCTAAGTATGAGTTAGGAACATTCTGTGAACAATATGGTTTACCTCCTGTTGCTCCCTCAAAAGGAAGCACTTGCGTAAACATATTGATCATCATAAGAATCACATACGTTAGAAACATAAACAAAGTCATAAAAAAGATAAAAATCAAGATGAATAGTGCCAACTTTTGACTAAATACATATGCTTTCAGCTACTTTAGACAAAGAGGCCGACAACTTTTGACTCAGCAGATGCTTTCGGTGGAAAAGAAAGAGTATCTTTTGACTTTAATGGATGCTGGGGCAGGTGCAAGTAATTGGAGCTACTTTCGGTGGAAAAGAAGATTCTTCTGACTGATTGGCTGAAGGGGAAGGTGCATGTGATTGGGAAGTCAGGCAAATGGGTCCTGAGCATCCGGTAGATTGATGGTGCCATATGGATCATACTGACCATCATCATCTGCAAACTGGCTAACTGAAGCATTTTGAGAAGAGGAAGAAGAATGAACAGAAGCTTCCTCGTGTAACTCATCAATTCTTTTGTTAAGTGCTTGGGCTATTAATTTTAATTCTTTACTAGAACAATTCTTGAAATCAGAAATGTCACGAGAATAAGACTATCCAGTAGGACTGATTTTTGACTCTTTTGGTTAACTGGAAGGTTCTTTGGATGAGACTGGAAGAACCTTAAGAGGGACAGTGGGAAATTCTAACTGAACTTGAATAACAATCCTATTAACATCAAACTTATCCCACCATTTGATGAAAAATTATCGAGAGAGAAGAGGGAATGGCTCATAAAGGGTACAGGCATCCGCCACATTGAAATCTCGACCATGAGGATCAGTTACTTTAGTTGGGGTTTTAATGTCATAATGCCATTTTAGAATCCAGAGAATCTTATATTTACTAACAAATTAAAGAATGACAGGGATGCCATCATACTTTGGATTGTATTTACTGTGGTTGCAAAAATGACTAAGTTGAACTTTCAATGGTTCATGAAGGAGATCATAAGTGGAACCAAAGCTCATCCACCAGTGAGAGAACCAATGAGGGAACTGGCTTTTGAACTTATGACCGAACTGAAAAAAACCATGAATGACTGTTTTACTCATTTTGAAAAAGGAAAACTCTATACCAGGATTCCATATAATCATAATAACAATAAGTGTTATCCTGACTAGAAAGTTGCATAAGGTCAGAAGGATGTTTTCCCCGATCAGACATTAGAATGAACTGTTTAATATAGAATGAATGATAAAGTAATTTGGTTTTATCATTATTGGCATAAATGTGTTTAACAAAGATTGAATCGGTTTCAACAAGGATATCCTTATAATACACAAGGGATTTATAAGGAGCCAAGGGCTGGAAATGCCATCCAGAAGGAAAGAACTGGGCGACCAATTTGACTGGGTCATCTTTAGGTTTCATATGGGGTTCAATATGAAACAGGTGAGGGTTCCATTTGAGCATATACTCAAAAGGAGGATGAATGGGGTTTGAAACGGAGGCTTTTGACTGGAATGGGTCAACCGGAGTTGGGTTACTAGCTAAGGCTAAACTGTATGGCTTGGGTATTGTTCCAAGACTGGTAAATTTGCTGGTGGTTTGATAAATTGGGTTTACTAGATGAGGAACCAAGGTTCCTTTTGGTTGATTAGTTGGGTCAGTAGGGCGACCCGGACCACGAGAGGATGATGCTCCTCGAGTACTCATGATGGATGAACAGTACCTGTCTTGAATTGTTACTGCCTTTAATGTACTCAATCTCAAAATCAAATATACTTAATAAGGCTTGCATCTAGAAAAAGAATGTTTAGAGGCTATGGTTTAAACATCTTTTTCTAAAACATATTTTGCTGATTTGCAGTCTATGCAAACTAAAAACTTTTGGTTCAATAAGTCACTTTGAAACTTGTTAATATAATATACTAAAGAAAGTATTTCCTTTTTAATAGTACTGTAATTTAACTGCGTAGTATTCTATGTACCAGAATGGAAACAGACGATTTTTTCTGGGGAGTTAAGACAATGTTTTTGCTTGAGAATTCCTCCGAATGATCTTATCAGTAAGATTGCGGATTAAAATAAATGATGTTTTAAAGCACATATTATCTTGACAGATATGAACTTTAGGCAGTTTATATTTTATCTCCATTTGACTACCATTGGCTGAATTTAACTTTTCATTAGTTTTCATATAATACTTATTTGGGATTAGACCTTCTTGAATACAATTAAGATCTGCGCCAGTATCAACTAGAGCAGGAAGTTTTATAGAAAAGGTTTTATTAACAACTAAGTTTATGGAGATATAGCATTTTTGAATGGTGATATCTTTTATTCGTTTAAGAGAAAGACCTTGAACAAAAAGATCTGGCTCTTCTTTTGTTCCTGATGATTCTGGCTCATCGTGATCTTCATCACTAGAGGAGGAATCATGGACTTGAAGATAGGATTTTTTGTCTTCAAAGTCTTTTCTTAAATTATAGACTTCTAATTTTAAGTTAGAAATTTCTTTTTTTAGTTTATTGACTTCTTGATTCAACTCTAGAAGGGTAACTTCCTTAACTGGGGTTTTAAATTTCTCAAGAGATTTATTAAGACTAAATACTGGTTTTTCTTTAGCTTTAATAATTTTATCCTTAACTCTATTGTCTTTAGTTAATAAATCTTTTAACTGTTTAGTGTATTGAGATTTTAACTCAGGATCAGAAATCTTACTAATTAGATCAATTAGCAAAGAACTTTCTTCATCTTCTTTAGTGATTACATTAATTTGTTTATAGCAACACTTCTTATTGCAATTGGTAGCACAAATAATGACTTCGTCATTATCACTATCTATTTCGTGGTTACTAGTACTGCTATTAGATGAATGAGGGATATCAGAACCTTCATTATTACTGATATTGTTCTCTATTCTCATTAATTCTAATAGTTGTTTAGTATCTTCACTTGAGATATTTAATTGAGATAATTTTTTCTTGATTTTGCACTCATTTTTATAGTGCCCTTTCTGTCCACAATTGTGGAAAACAATTTTACTTTTATCAAATTTTTTAGATGATTTTTTATTATAAATTTTTCTTATGGGTTTGGGTTTATTATAACTTTTGATAAAAGTTGACAAAAGTTGATAAAAAGTATTTGATATATATATATATATATATATATATATAAATATATAAGACATATTCGTTCTTTTAAGGCATTTCAATTGAATGTACGTGTGAACTGTAGCACCGTGTAGCACCATATGTCGGGTTTGAAGATATCCGGATTTGGGGGGCGTCACAACTAGCTTAGCAAGTAAGATAATTTCATTAAACAACATGCCTGAATCATACAAATCGTATATCTTCTATAATTGAAGAAATAGTTATGAAGTACTATAGATAAATCAAAATAACACTTCTTTTTCTTTAAAACATTTCACAATGAACCATGTTCATTTAATATCAATTTTGGTCCAAGACCATGAGCATTTCATTTTTTCTTTGAAAAGGACAACCCGACACTAAGTCTGTAAGTCCGGAATATCTTACGAGCACGTCTAGGTGATCAGCATAGAGTACTCTATGTTGTACAACACTTCTTCTATAAACGTATTTACGTTTAAGTTTTGGCAACCTCACGTGCCTGTCGTTTGACGACAAAATGTTTGTTTATTCATGCTCGGCCTTTCTTTAAAATCCATACCAAAATAGTTTTGCAAAAGATAATAACATTAATAACATTTTGATAGATTATAAGAATTCCAATAAATATATTAAGTCTAGCCGAAGGAATTGGCTTCGACCTCATTATACATCAATTCATGTGTAAGATAAATGAATCACAAAGCTTGTCCAAAATGAACATAGACAAGGGTTAGAACACATGCCTTTAGCGTCTTCTACAGATTAAATACTTTTCCTTTTGAGTCTTTAAGGTTTCAACAATACATAACCAGGTAACATACCACATTAGGTCATAATCAATCATGTATGTACCTAACGTATCTTACCCTTCTTCTTAATTTAATCGTTCAATAGATTTGTTAACATTGGTTATGGTTATCGTATTGTTTCTTATTTACGTTCAAAGTAATCTTTCATCAACCTTTAGTTGTAATTCTAAATGTTATAATCATAATTGAGGATGTTACTTCAAGTGTAATAATGTTATAATTCACCATTAATCAACTAGTATTCTTTTTGTAACGACCGAGAAATTCGAATTTATTGTAAAATAATTTTATTTAATTAAATAATGAATATAATTATATTATATGTTATTATTATGTGTTAGTAAGATGAATGTTGTTCTATAACCTAGATATGTCAGAATATCACAGAATTCTGGCTACGTGAAGGAATTAAAGTGTTTGAATTTCCAAAACGAAAATAAAAGTTTTCCGATAAAATTTTCGAAAAACATTATTCACTGATTTCAGCTCGGAATTTTTTTTTGAACATCTGAGAAATATGGAATGATAGAATATCAAGGAAGGATGGTGTAACGTGTGAGACCCCAAACTTTATGAATAAAGAATTTAATTTTTGCGAAATATTTTTTTCAAAATTATGGTGTGGATTTGTGATAATGTTATAGTTGTGGGTAATATTTATAAATTTTGAAAGTATGCAAATTGTTGTATAATTAAATTATATGTTATTTTTATGAAAATAACGGCAGAAGTTTTACCGTTAAAACTGTTGAACTACTCGGTAGTAAAAGCACAGTAATACGCTTGGTTGCATAGTAGCACACTATATTGATTATTGATGCTTACGTGAGAAGTCACTAAGTTTTGTTCAAGGGTGCAAAGATGAATTATTTTATGGCATAATCAGGACCGTTGATGAAAACATGATTATCTTTAGCCTGTAGTGCATGGATAATTTGTGGTCGTGATACTAAAGAATATCCTTGGCACAGTAAAAGGGGATGATTTGATGATGTGGATTATTTATTTAGCTGAGTTTCAGCGATAAAAGTGATGAAAAACCTTTTAAATCATAGAAGATAGTAGATTTTATTCTCTACTAGACTCTTTTATTTGATTGCTTGTTCCGCTGCAGTTAAACTTGATGTCTATTGTATTTTATCAGTTTAACATTGTTGAAGGCTAATGATAATTTATTCTGCATTATCTTAGTCATAATATTTCTTACTGGGCTAGTTGAGTTCAACCTTTTACTTTCATTGTTCTCTTTAGGAAATGAGAACGTAGCAAGGACTAGTCAGGAAACGGAGTGACGGTCTAGATGATAGCATTAGTAGTCCTCACTATTCTATGAAATAATGTGATAATAAATGTAATAAGATTGAATTTGAGTGTGGATATTGTCCAGATGACAATATTCGTGTTAAAATTCTCAGATTATGTTTTGTCGTATTTTTAGTTTGAATACTGTCTAGAAGATAATATTTGTATTAAAACTCATAGCTCATGTTGTATAATTAAGTTTGTATTTGAATTTTGTACCATGTATCTGGAGACTCAAGATGGGTGATGTATACCTATTTTAGGGGCGTCACAGTTGGTATCAAAGCTTAGGGATATGATCCCCTGGCTGAGATGTGAGACAAGAACTAGGAGGGGAGAGACGGGGAATTCCTTCACTAGTATTACCTACCTAAGTTTATTTGGTATTTAATTGGTCGGTCAGAGTATAGGGATAATATGTGATATGTTAATTAACCCTTGTTTTGTGGCGGTATTTGAAAATGACATCAAGAGAATGTTGAGAATAGCAGCGAGCACAGGAGACCGTTGAGTCTCCACATATCAATAATCAGGATAATGTGTATCAGGAAGGCGACAATCCTCAGGCAAACAACAACACTGACCAAATGATGAACGATGGAATGTTAGAGGCTTTATGTAATTCATGCAACAACAGGTAAGAGAGACTCCTGTTCAAAATATAGGTGGAAATAATTCCAACCCACGATCGGTCACCGCTTAGCAGTTCAAGGAGCTGGGACCACCGGAGTTTTTGGGAAAGCCAGAACCACTTAAGGCAGAGACGTGGTTAAAGCATATCACCAAGATATTTGATGTTTTGGGATGCTCAGAGGAGTAAAAGGTTCCCTTCGCCACCTTTATGTTGCATGAAGAGGTAGATTACTGGTGGGAATCTATAAATCGTACCCAGATTGACGCACTCAAGATCTCTTGAGAGAAGTTCCAAGAGCTGTTCAACGACAAGTACTTTCCCGAAAGTATTCGTCACATGAAGGAGGTGGAGTTCATCAAGCTAGAGCAAAACAATATGACAATGTCGTAGTACGAGGCTAAGTTTGCTGAGTTGTCTCGGTTTGCATCCCATTTGGTCGATAATGAGGAGCGAATGACGCGAATGATTCTAAGAGGTTTGAAACCCAATATATGTCAATACCTCATTTCTCCCAAACTTTGTTTATATTCAGATGTTGTGAATAGGGCTCAGTTATTGGAGCGCGATAATGAGTCAACACAACCAAAAGGTAACGACCAACAACACCATAATAATTGTACCGGTGGAAACGGCCATCGGAACAACGATAACCATCATGGGGGAAATTATCATGCCAAGAATGGTAACCATTTCGGTGGTAATCAGGGCTAAGAAAATAGAAGTGGAAATTTCAAGACGAGAAGGTCACCTAGCCCGATTTTGTCATGCACCAAAGTCAAGTCCAGCTGGGACGGTGTCACCAAGGGCGGATACGGACAAAAAAAAGTCAGTGGTTTCAGGAAGAGAATTTTTCGTGACTTCTCAAAAAGCGAGTAACACGAACGAAGTCAGCACGGGTTAGTTAATTATAAATTTTTGCGAAGTCTATACCTTATTAGATACCGGTTCTACCCATTCTTTTATATCTCTTGCTTGCGCTCAACGTTTAAATTTGACTCCGGAGAAGTTAGACTTTGACTTATCGGTTGAAACTTCATTAGTAGAAACCTTCATTTCATGTGCTATCCAAGTCTTAGATGAGAGGCACAGTTTTGAATGATATTTCTATTGTTAATAAATTTCTTGACGTATTCTTGAAGACTTCTTAGCCTACCCCTAGAGCGTGAAATCGAATTTTGTATTGACCCAGTACAAAACCCATTTCTAAAACCCTCAAATATTTCTTCACCTAAAATGAACGTAGCATGCGCCAAAGACGTTGGCTCGAGCTGTTGAAGATTACGATCGTACCATTCAATATCATCGTGGGAAAGCGAATGTGGTAGCTGACGCGTTGAGTAAAAGATTGTATGCATTTACAAGTTCGAATATACAAACCTACATGAAGATAACGAATATACAATTAGAATCGATTTTAATCGATAAACTTAAAGCCGCTCAAGCTACATACTCAGAACTGATGAATGTGAAGAAGAAGGTTCAAGAGGACGTTATTCTAGAAGCAAGAATCGATGAAGAGAGGAAATCTCAACCCTCGATTTAATTGGCTCATTTGAAATCCTCGATCGAGTAGGAACTGTGGCTTATAAACTTGTTTTACCGCCAAGTATATCGCGTGTTCATAACGTTTTTCACATATCGATATTACGTGAATATGTGGATGACCCGAATCACATTATTAAATTAGAACTAGACGAAATAGCAGAAGATTTAACGTATGAGGAGATACGTGTTAAAATCTTGGATAAGAAGGATCGTATTCAACACTCAAAGGTTATACCGCAAGAGTTAGAATCTAAAATAAAGTCAAGGTATCCTCATCTCTTCGGCATACCAGGTATGTACGTAAATTTTGAGGGCAAAATTTCATAAGGAGGGGAGATTGCGAGACCCCAAATTTTAAGAATAAAGATTTAATTTTCTCGAAAAAAAAATTTTCAAAATTATGGTGTGGATTTGAGATAATGTTATAGTTGTGGGTACTATTTATAAATTTTGAAAGTATGCAAGTTGTTGTATAATATTCAATTTGTCAGGAAATATTCTTTTTGTCGAGGAATATCCGTACGACGGTACAATCATTGGTGGACCCCACAACAGAATTATTATCGGATTGAGAAAACGACAAAAATATTTTTATGAAAATAACGACGGAAGTTTTACCGTTAAAACTGTTGAACTACTCGGTAGTAAAAGTACGATGAATGGCGTGGTTGCACAAAGAGCTCACGGTATTGATTATTGATACTTACGTGAGAAGTCACTCAGTTTTGTTCAATTATTCTTGCGATAATTATTGCATAGTATCTCACGTTATTTGATTCAATTATTGTCGATATTTTATATATTATTAAATCAATAATTGAGACGACGAAGTTATTAATATTATTATTTACAATATTAACGATGTCTAGAAGTTACGCCAAGGAGAGGTTTGGTCACGTAATTGCGGCATGATAGGAGAAATCCTTATTGAAAGCCCCTCTTTCCTAGAGCGACACAGTCGATTAATATTGTGAATTATAATAAAGGTGATAAGTTTTATTTTATTATTATTATTAATGTAATAAAATAGAAAAGCTTTTTTATATAAAAGCAGAATACTTTTATAAAGTTATTTATTTTATTAAACAATAATTAGAATATATTATATTCTATTATGCGTAGTATTTTGTATAGTAAAATCTTTTTATATAAAATAGAATACTTTTATAAAGTTATTTGTTTTATTAGACAATAATTAGAATATATTATATTCTATTATGCAAGTGTTTTGCATGCTAAAATCTTTTTATATAAAACAGAATACTTTTATAAAGCTATTTGTTTTATTAGACAATAATTAGAATATATTATATTTTATTATGCATAGTGTTTGCATAGTGCTTGCATAGTGTTTGCATAGTAAAATCTTTTTATGTAAAACAGAATACTGTTTATAAAGTTTTGTTTTATTTGATTATAAATAGAATATATTATATTTTATTGCATAGAGCAGCATAGTATCCTTTCTATTTTCCTATAAATAGGATGCTTAGTTAGAATTGAAAACCACACCGTAAGTTCGGAGAATTCTTCTATAATCTTGAGCGTATTTCTTTAGAGTTTTAAGAAAGCTTTGAGCGTAGTGCAAGTTTTCTTCGAGTATATCCTCGCCCTACCAGTCGGAATACTCTTCTTTCAAAGGTAAGGGGTATTATTCTTTCTTCGAGTATATCCTCGCCCTACCTATTTATGCGAAGTACCGCATACATGGTGAAATTCTTCTGTTATTCCATTCTTTATTATTATGTTGGAATAACCTGTTTATGCGAAGTACCGCATACATGGTGAAATTATTCTATTATTTCGTTCTTTATTATTCTTTCGGAATATCTTGTCTGTGCGTTTACGCCGGACCTGGTTCCATCATTTATTATTCTGTCGGAATATCCTGTCTGTGCATTTACGCATGACCTGGTTCCATTCTTTATTATTCTGTTGGAATAACCTGTCTGTGCGGTCTATCGCATGCTTGCTAATTTCTTCTATTATTCCGTTTTTTATTATTCTGTTGGAATAACCTGTTTATGTGGATTATCACATGCATGGTGAATGATCCTTTGTATTCATTCCTTATTAAATTGTGGAAATGATATGTCTAAGTGGATTACAGCGTGGCGGACGAAAATCCATTTGCAGTTTCATATATTCTCTTATACTCAGTTGGTTAAAGCTTTGACTTCTATACTCCATGAAATTACTGGAATATCCTTGATATTTGCGCTTCATCCAGTATCTTTTAATGGAAATATTCTTCTGAGCATTCTTAAATTTTTACTCCACAAAGCAGTATCATGTTGACAATTTGGACGTTATTGGTTCCTGGATAAATTAATTCTTGAACTTATTTTATTGAATTATTATGTCATTGTTATAATCCTCATGTTTATATTATGTTGAAAGTCATATGTGGACTGTAGTGCATAGATGGACTTGGTATGATTATGACCAGGGATTATTCGGCATAATCATGACCGTAATGTTACAAATGATGTGGAAAAAGTCCTCATTGGCCGTGGTGTAGTGCATTGATGGGACGCTTTTTGGTATGATTATGGCTATGGATTCTCTTGACCAAGGGTGCAAAGATGAATTATTTTATGGCATGATCAGGACCGTTGATGAAAACATGATTATCTTTAGCCCATAGTGCATGGATAATTTATGGTCGTGATACTAAAGAATATCCTTGGCCTGTAGTGCATGGATCATTTGAAGATGTGGATTATTTATTTAGCTGAGTTTCAGCGATAAAAGTGATGAAAAACCTTTTAAATCATAGAAGATAGTAGATTTTATTCTCTACTTGACTCTTTTATTGGATTGCTTGTTCCGCTACAGTTAAACTTGATGTCTATTATATTTTATCAGTTTAACATTGTTTAAGGCTAATGATAATTTATTCTTCATTATCTTAGTCATAATATTTATTACTGGGCTAGTTGAGCTCACCCTTTTACTTTCATTGTTCTCTTCAGAAAATGAGAACGTAGCAGGGACTAGTCGGGAAACGGAGTGACGGTCCAGATGATAGCATTAGTAGTCCTCACTATTGTATGAAATAGTGTGATAATAAATGTAATAAGATTGAATTTGAGTGTGGATATTGTCTAGATTACAATATTCATGTTAAAACTCTCAGATTATGTTTTATCGTATTTTGAGTTTGAATACTGCCTAAAAGACAATATTTGTATTAAAACTCACAGCTCATGTTTTATAATTAAGTGTGTATTTGAATTTTGTACCATGTATCTGGCGACTCAAGATGGGTGATGTATACCTATTTTGGGGGCATCACATAACGCCCCCATATCTATACTCCCACGGTATCCGATATGGTGCTTACTATGAATTAATATATAATGCATTTAAATCTATACACTCATGGTATCTGATTATAAGCTTATATTAAATTGAGTGACTATCTGTGACGCCACCAAATTTGGGTATCTTCCAACCCAACATATGGTGCTACACGGTACTCATAACTATACAATCATTCCATTGAAAACACAACATAATGAATGTATTAACTATCTTTTTATTACAATCAAAGTGAAATCCTTTCCCAGGTTCATAAACCGATTACATCGTTCGTTGTTCATAAGTATAATACATACAATCATACTAATCTATTGCAAGATAGTTAACTATCCATCTTAGCCTTGCCCTTATTTCTCTTAGCATTCTCAGTATGCTCGGCTTTAACTGCAATCATATAATTCATGCAAGAAGTGAGCATAACAAGCTCAGCAAGTCTAACAAAGAATAATATCAATACCACATTCGTGAATTATATGAAAATCTTTCATAACTTTAAAAATAGTCATGAAGTATTACGAAACATTAATACTTAACAATTCATAACATCAATTCCCAAAGTATATACTAGTTTAGGAATTCTGAACCGATCGAAAGGCCATGAACATTATCTTTCTGTTTTAATACTTGAAAAGGACATCACAACACTAAGGTTGTACATCCGGCATTACTTACGAGCAGTTCTAGGTGATCAGCCTATAGTACTCTATGTTGATCAACATTCATCCGTTAAACGTATTTACGTTTATGTTTTGGCAAACTCGTGTGCCCATCGTATAAACGATGAAAAATACTTTTGTTTGTTCATAGACAAACCTTAACGTTGAATTTGTACCAAATACTTGGCATAGGATAACGTTACCATTTCTATATAGAAAGACATGGATACAAATCAATCTATCTCTTAAGAATAGTCTAGCCGAGTTAAAACTGGCATTGACCCTTTCTTTAAAATCATTCATGCAAATCAGTACAATGAATCACAGAAAACTCGACTAACACAGAGGTTAGACAAGCATTAAGAAAACTTGCCTTCAAGCGTCTTTGAATAATTTATTTGACTGTTCTCGGCCTTTACAGAATCTACATGATATATTCACATAGCACACTGTAATTAGCTACCAAACAATCAATCACATTGTTTCTACCAACTTCTTTCTCTTCTATGTCTTAGTTAACTTTATTTCATTAATAACGTCAATTCGACTTATTACCCTTCATCCCGACTTGTTAACGATCTTACGTTACTAACCGAACTCAATCATCATTGGTGAAGTACCAATGTCGATCACCGTTCACAATTTATTTATTAACACTTCGTGTTCTTCATTATCATACAAACAACTCGCATTCAACTCCTAAGTTTATCACCATATACAGTAGTATATGTAACATAGGAATAGTTTTAGTACGCTTACTAAGTATATAAACATAACTTTAATAGGTCTCGGAATATTTGAAGTTCAAGCCTAACTTGCCTAACAAATGCCACCTTTTACAAGCAATTGGCTGCGTGCTGCTTTTATGCAACATTAGGCGCTCGATTGCAAGTTTTCTGATAATAAAGTCCGAAATAGCAATGACTTTGACGTGAAACCCTACCTGTAATAACCGTGAATATTAATTCACTATATATGTATGTACATTATTGATATTTAAAACTTTGTGTTATATAGTGATTTAATATGTGACAACATATGTGAAGTGGTGCGTGGATCAATATACATATATACTATAGTTATGGATATATACATGTATAGATTTCATTAAAAATGAAAGCTTCGTAACCTAATTATACATTAGGTGAGACAATTAAATAACTTAAGGGTTATGGTAATAAGGAAAAGTTAGTATTTAACATGTATACTAACTTAAGTGGATAATCTTGTTATTTCAAGTGACTAATAATTTTAAACCTATTTCTAGTAAACCTAATTTGGGTTAGGAGCTAAAGTCACATGTATAGGTATTTAAATTTCATAAGATTGGGAATGGAAACCCTAAATAAATAATTTGGGACATGTATTAAAATTGTTAAACTATATTTATTACATGGCCCAAAACAATTAAAGGAGAAGCCCAAAAGAAATAAAATGCAAACCAATACTTAGCCCACTTGATTAAGGGTATTTTAGACTTTTGATTAATCAAATTTGTGCATTAAAATAAAAGAAAAATGGGGAGATAATGGAGCAAAGTGACCGGCCCCATTAGGCCTTTTAAGGCAACAAAATTATGCTAATCAAGTTCCATAAGTAGAAATCTTTTACACAAGGAAAAGTGTGTCATGCTCCCATTGGTAGAAAGCTTAATTAGCACCCTTAATAACATGATTAGGCTTAATCGGAAGAGAGAAGGTGAAGCCTTTTATCCAAGGGACATTAAAAGTATGGGGGATATTAGTTAATCACCCCATTTCATTTGCTAGATCATTTCATTTCTCCTATTATCCTTCTTCTATTTTTCTCCCAAGCTAGCAAACTTCAAAGAGAGAAAAGAGAGAGAGGGTTCGGTTTTTCTTGAGAGGGAGAGGAGTTATTTTTCATGCTTCCTAAATTCATAACCTACTTTGGAAGATCAAGAAGGATAACAAAGAAAACTACGTGAGGTTCTCTTTCACTCTTTTTCTTATTCTCCTTCTATTTTCAGTTTTTACCTCAACAAGTATGGGGTTATGGTCTATTACTCAAAGTACCCTATTTCTACATGTCTCATGTGTAGGACTAAGTATCTTGTGTATTAGACTATAGATTTAGAGGAAGGAAATGAGCATATGTTCTCCAAGGGGTGAAACTCTTGTTTTTCCTCCACTAAATCTTGTGTAACTCAAGTTTTACAACTTGGATTTGTGATCCGTCAAAGGGGAGGTTCTAGATACATGAGTTATCTAGTAAACCCAATTTGTAGAACACAAATCTAGCAAGTATTGAAGTCATGGGGGCTGTTTTCCCAAAAATAGTCCACATAGAGTATCAAGGTTTTAAAAACCCTAAAAAGCTATTGTCCCCATTTTTCTTAGGACTGTTTCGGATAGTTGCAAGTCTTTTAAAAATCTGGGAAAAATCCCAGAGGTACCTTGAGAAGTTATCTACGTGTAGGAAAAAGAACGGACGCGTTTCGATTTATAGGTTGTGCATAATGGCTATTTCCGTAAAGGACTCCTAAATATTAACACCCGATTATCTCACAGTGTATACATGGGAAACATCCGAAATTTTTACAGTATGTTCATATATGTTATGAGAGAATACCCTGAAAATGTTAGAATTTTTGGAGTAAAACTCGATTTATGAAAAATGAAGCAAGCTCCGAGTGTTTTGGGCACTTTAAAATTAGTAAATCCTTTTCTAAAATTCCAGAAAAATTTGGGAATCATTTTTGGGTCATATACTATCCAAATCCAGAAAAGAAGAATTTTTAGAATCAGTTTGGTATTTTTCCTAAAAATGATGAAGTTATGAATAAAAGGAAATAAATAGTTAAATGATGTCTTAAATAAGAAAATTTTGATTTTAATGCTTGAATACTCCTAATATATAATATTATGACTATTTTAGGGCATTTTGGTAATTTATAATAAAAAATATTATTTATGACCTTTTATGGATATTAAATAAGAGGTTTTATAAATGATGAACAATTAGAATAAATTGTTTATTGATCTAAAATATTATTAAAATGTTATTATGATATTAATAATATTAGAATATGATAAAAATATTAAGATTAAAACTACATTAAAATATTATTAAGCGATTAATAATATTAGATTAAAATATTAATCTTAGATTAAATATTGTTAAAAGATTAATAATATTAAATTAAAGTATTATTAAATGATTAAAATATTATTAAGAAAATAATAATATTCGAGATTAAATAAAATATTATTAAAAGTGTAATAACATTATTAAAAGAATACAATATTATTAAATGATTAATAATATTAGTAAATAAAAAAAATATTATTAAAGGATTAATCATATTAGTAAATGAATAAAATATTAATACTATTGGTAAATGATTTAAAGTATTATTAATTGATTAATGATACTAAAGCATAATTAAGATATTATTAGAGTAATAATATTAATGTATGATTAAAATATTATTAAGAGGATTAATAATATTAGTAAAGTATTAAAATATTATTAAGATGTTAATAATATTAGTAAGCGAATAAAAGTATTATTAGGAAATTAATAATACTAAGAGGTGAATTAAATATTATCAAGATTAAAAATATTAAGTGAATTAAAGATATTTGTTTTTTAATAGTAACATTATCGAGCCAGGATAATATTTCTAAGAACTAAATATAATATATAATATATATGTGATTATATGATCTAATGTTATGCTATGGCTAATTGAAAGATTAACTATATGTCTCTCAAAGGAAGATAATTAAACTGCATAGTGGATAGAATTTAATTGCATAGTCATAACCTACAAACGAGGCAAGTCTCCTAACTCAAACTCGAATTATTATTTTCAAAGTATGTTAGTGAATTGTTATTGATAATTATTCACATCTATAATGATTATTGAAATTCGCACTTTGTGCAATTGAATTCATGTTCTATTATTATTGAACTGTGAATTAAATTAAAGTTCTTTCATTCCTGAACTATTTATGAGATAGATCTATGCTAATTGTATCAGCTAGATCAATCATGTTTAAATTTGTTAAATCAAATGTGTTTTAAAAAGTTGTTCTTATTAAATTGATATGATAAGAACTCTTGACTGAGAAAAGGACGAATTTAATTAAGGCATGATATTGATGCTGGATTATTAAGTGTTTATGCATAAATCATGGGGTATGAAAGACTGATCCCCTTGAATACCAAGACTTATTAAGAGATCCAGTTCAAATGACTGAGATCCTTGGCAAATGTTCATGGTTATTTCAAAACCACTCAGTACACGTTATTCAATTATTCGAATATTCAATTGTTGATTATTAATTCATGTTCCTTCACAATCTTATACTATTGTTGAACATTGAAAGCAAAACTTCTTTCTAGTCATGATATATCTCCCTTGTATATAAACTTGCTAAGAAAATTAGTTGCTTACCCTTGCTATATCATGACATTTATTTCAGTTAAGCCTGAAGGATCCAATACGAAGGATAAAGGCAAGGGCAAGATCCAGGAATAGTTTTGAATGAATGTTAGTTGTTATTATCTGATGGAATTTCTTATGTAAACCGTTTGTAATATGAATGGCGTGTTTAAGTTAAGGTTAAGAAGATCTTGGGACTATGTTATGAAACTTTATTATAATGAACAATGTATGTTTATTATTTCATAATAGTTATAGAATGCTTATGATGATGATAGATCGCGAGCACCGAATCTGAGGTTAGAGAACTTGAATTTGGGGGCGTCACAGGTTGGTATCAAAGCTGTAGGTTAAAGGCATTAGGAATGTGAAACCTAGGTTATAACCATAGTAGAAAACTCATATAGAGTATGTAGATGATGGGTTGAGGAGATCCATCGAGTTTCAGTTGTACTAAATAAAATATCATTTCATTTTATCAATGAATATATTTTATTGTGGTACTGATGTTTGTTTTATTTATGGTGTTTGTAGGATGTCTGAAGAACACCAGGGCAGTCACTTAGTGGAGCAAGAGCCCATTGAGCGCGAGGTCACGGAAGAAGCCCCTCACGGTCCTCCGATAGGGGATTTGTTGAGGAGAATCAATCAATTAGAAGGCAAAGTGGCAGAACTAGAGGTTAAAAACCACACACTCCAGTTTGCGGAAGGTCAATATAAGGATGCAGCTTATCAAGCCCAAATGTAGGTAGTCGAACAAAAGGCAAAGTTTGGAGCACTGAGCGTAGAGCATCTGGCGATGCGGGGTGAGTTTGGCGTGGAGATTGCAGATAAGATACGCTTGGAGGAGGAATTTTATGAGTCAGCCAAGCGGGTGGACCAGTTAGAGATAGCACTGCAGGCCATGAAGGTCAGGGTCGAGACTTTAGGACTGGCGCTAGACGCAACATATGAGAGCCAACGCAGTGGGACTAGGAGGGCGCATATCGAGATAGGGGAGTCGAGTCGATCCGTTCAGCATATAGTTATAGAGGGGTTATTTCCCCAGGAGCCTGTTCAGGTGACCTAGCAGGGCCACCAGTGATGATTATGCTATGAACCAGTGTAGATAGATGCATTAGTACCCCTTTTTGTGTAATAGGGTTTTATGATGTTGTAAACCTCAGCAGGTGTGAGGTAGTGGGTAGTTAGGTAGTATCCCTATTTGTGTATGTAGGGAAGTATCATTTGGAGTTAATCCCATCTTTTGTGTTTAAAATGGGATAGTAGCATTTATAAAAATATACCTGTATTGAACATGTGAGACACTGAAGATTTGTATATGAATATAAATGCATTATTATTATAATATGTGTTGGAAAATTTAAATAGTAAATTATCTATTTAATGTTATGTGAATCCAGTAGCCTGAATTGTAGATTTTTAAAATAAACTTAACCCACTAATCAGGGAGAAAGTCTTCCAAATCTTGGTAACTTAAAACTCTCACATAATGATCATCTGATTTTTTGAATACAGTGGCGTGTTACATGCTAAGTACTTATATGATAATAAACTCGAGTAACGTGTTAGAATTTTGTATCACTAGATAATGCCACCCAGACGTGTAATAAGGAACCAAGAGATCGAAGAGTCAGTTAATAATGCAGCGAGAGCTCAACCAAACTCAATGCAAGACTTTATCAACATGATGGCTGAAGCTATAAGGAATCAAGCTCAACCTGCAGGAAATCAGGCGGGAAACCAACTAGTCAACTTTAAGGACTTCAAGGCGAAGAGGACCGGCCGGAGTTTTAGAGAACAATGCAGACCGATAGAGGCCCAGACGTGGATAATGGATATTGAGAAGGCCTTCATTATTGCTAGAGTAGCAGAAGAGCAGAAAACAATTTTTGCTACCTACTTAATGAAGGGTGAGGCTAACTATTGGTGGGAGGCCAACAAAAGCAAAGCCAGAACTGGAATCGTGACTTAGGAAGCGTTCAAGACGTTGTTCTTTGGGAACTACTTACCTGAGAGTACACAAGCGAGAATGGAGATCAAGTTTTTGGAATTGAAACAAGAGAATATGTCAGTATTAGGGTACGCTGTGAAGTTCAATGAATTGGCCAGATTCGATCCACATCAGGTGGACACGGAGGTGAGGAAAGAAAGAAGGTTCAAAAATGGACTAAAGCCGTGGATTTACAGTAAGGTAGCAGTTTTACATATCAAGTCATTCTCAACTCTGTTGGAGAAAGCTCTCATAGCGGAAGGTGGAAGAGAAGCGGTCTCAAAGTACAATCGGGAGAAGAACAAGAAGAAGGTAGAAGGTTAGAATCAGAATGTTTGCAATGGTGGTAGCAATAATAAGAAGCAGAAATGGAGCAGTCGGGGTAGTAATTTGGAGAGTCAACAAGGTAGTGTGCAACAAAAGAAGTCGGTGTGTGGAAAATGTGGAAAGGGTCACTCGTGAGAGTGCTTGAAGGGAAAAATGGTATGTTATACCTGGGGACAAGAAGGGCATACCTCACCCAATTGTCCTAATGTGAAGAAGGGAGGTTGTTTTAACTGTGGTGAAGCAGGACATCGGATCAAGGATTGCCTGAGGAAGAAAAGCACGGATGGCAGAAACGGCAACAAGGGCAATAACACTAGGACAACCAGTGGAGGACCAGCCCAGCCAAACAAGTCGACAACGATGACATTTAATATGACAGTGCAAGATGTCATGGCATCTAGGGAGGTGGTGTCAGGTATAATTCCGATCAACGATATAAATTCCTATGTGTTATTCGATTCGGGAGCTTCATGTTCCTTCGTATTTGATGAATTTGCTCAAAGATTAAGTTTACCTCGTGAACTATTAGAACACCCAATGAACGTAGAAGTAGAAAACAAAGAAATTATCCCTGTAGACTACATCCATAGGAACTGTTGTGCTGATGTAAAAGGGTTTAAGCTTAATGTGGATTTGATACCGATTCGTCTTGGAGAGTTTGATGTAATCCTCGGGATGGATTGGTTATCAAGTCACGGAGCGGTCATTGATTGCAAGAAAAAGTGCGTACACCTAAAGACTCCGAATAAGTCAAAGGTGGTATTTTATGGCAGTAAATCGTCGAGACAATCTTGTTGTCTGACGATGATGTAAGCAAAGAAGTTTCTTAGGAAAGGTTGTATAGGTTATTTGGCTCACGTTGTGGATACCCACAGAGTCGAGGGTGAACTAGGTCAGATACCTATTGTAAGGGAATTCGTTGATGTCTTCCCAAATGAGATTTTGGGAATGCCACCAGATAGAGAGGTAGAGTTTGTTATCGATTTGGCACCAGGGACATCACCGATATCCAAAGCACCGTATCGTATGGCACCGGTAGAAATGAAGGAACTGATGGTTCAACTACAAGAGTTGTTAGATAAGGGATACATTCGACCGAGCGTATCACCATGGGAAGCACCAGTCTTATTCGTAAAGAAGAAGGATGGATCCTTAAGGCTTTGTATTTACTACTGAGAGTTGAACAAGGTCACCATTAAGAACAAGTACCCGTTGCCCAGGATCGACGATTTGTTTGATCAGTTGAAGGGGGCGAAATACTTTTCAAAAATCGACTTGAGGACCGGTTATCACCAACTGAAGGTGAGGCAGGAGGATGTTCCAAATACGGCATTCAGAACTCGGTATGGACACTTTGAGTTTCTGGTAATGTCTTTTGGATTGACGAATGCGCCAGCAGCATTCATGGACTTGATGAACAGAGTGTTTAATCAGTATTTGGATAAGCTTGTTATCATGTTCATCGATGACATTTTGGTATATTCAGAGACGGAGGAAGAACACACTGAACATCTAAGGATAGTGTTGGAGATGTTAAGGAAGGAGAAGTTGTATGAAAAGTTCTCTAAGTGTGAGTTTTGGTTGCAGGGAGTGTAGTTTTTGGGTCACGTTATCGACAAGGATGGTGTTTCGGTGGATCCAGCAAAAGTAGAAGCCGATATCAACTGGGAACAGCTAAAGACGCCGACATAAATTAGGAGTTTCTTGGGATTAGCAGGATACTATCGGAGATTCATCCAAGATTTTTCAAAGATAGCATCGTCGTTGACCAACCTTACTATAAAGATGGTGAAGTTCGTTTGGACAGAGAAATGTGAAGAGAGTTTCATGGAATTAAAGAAGAGGCTCAGTCACGCGCCTGTGTTTGCTTTACCAGACAAAACGGGAGGATTTATAGCGTATAGTGATACGTCACACAAGGGTCTTGGCTGTGTACTGATGCAGCATGGTAAGGTCATTGCGTACGCTTCACGTCAGCTGAAGGACTATGAGAAGGGTTATCCGACTCATGACCTAGAGTTAGCAGCAGTAGTTTTTACCTTGAAGATTTGGAGGCACTATTTGTATGGCGAGAAGTGTGAGATATATACGGATCACAAGAGTCTAAAGTATATCTTTACGCTGAATGAGCTAAATATGAAGCAACGCCAAGGCTAGAATTGATCAAGGATTATAATTGTGAGATTCTGTACCATCCAAGCAAAGAAAATGTAGTGGCAAATGCCCTGAGTAGAAAAGGCAGAGAGAAGTTACTAAACTTGACCATTCAAGAGGAATTGGTGAAAGATTTTGAACGACTTGACTTAGAAGTTAAGTATCCGATGGAGACCAATGAGAAATTGTTTACAGTGGCAGCGAGCCCAACTTTATTAGATAAGGTTAAAGAGGCTCAAGAGAAGGACGAAGATTGCGACAACATCAAGAAGAGGTTAGCTGAAGGGGATGAATTGAAATACAAGATTGATGGCACCGGACTGCTGAGATTCAAAGGACGAGTTTAGGTACCGTTAGTACCAGAACTAAGAGAAGAGATTTTGCAAGAAGTGCACAGTACGAGGTACTCAATACACCCAAGAAGCACAAAGGTGTATCAAGATTTGTGTCAACACTTTTGGTGGCCAAACAAGAAGTGAGAGGTTGCAGAATACGTCAGCAGATGTCTAACTTGTCAAAGAGTCAAGGCAGAGCATCAACGACCAAGTGGATTACTACAGCCTTTAAAGATTTCAGAGTGGAAATGGGAGCACATCACGATGGATTTTGTGGTGGGACTTCCAGCAATGCAAAAAGGGCACGACGCGATATGGGTGATCAACCACCACGAAGCAACTCTATGGGGGATCGGAAATGTAAATATATAAAAGCGGTAAATATATATATATATATGGACATGATCATTCACCACGAAGTAAACTCCAGGTGGGACAAAATGTAAATAAAGTTGTAAAAGCGATCAACTGCCACGAAGTAAACTCCAAGCAAGACGAAATATAAATAAAGCTGGAAAAATGATCAACTGCCACGAAGTAAACTCCAGGTAGGACGGAATGTAAATAAAGCTATAAAAGGCAACGAAGTAAACTCCAGGCCTGACAGAAATGTAAATATATATATATATATATATATATATATATATATATATATATATATATATATATATATATATATATATAAGTAGTAAACGATCGGTGTAAATCCGGGCTCATCGGATATGTCCAACAACAATTATATATACACACATACACACACACATATATATATATATATACATATATATATATATAAGCGTGTAAATATAGGATATGAAATCTAGGCTCATCGATATGTCCGATAATAATTATATATATACGTATCTATATATATATAAAAGCAAATAAACGCTCCAGACATAAGTCTAGGCTCAATCGAGGCATAAGTCGATAATGTTAATCTATATATAAAATATATACATATATATAAGTATATATATACTGACAGAAATGAAAACCATGGACCGAAGTCCAGGCAAACACACACCACACGACTCTCAATGTGTATAATAGTGTGTGCTAATATGAAAGAAGGCTTTATAGAATATGAGAAGGCTTACAGTGGGCTGCCAAAGTAGACTTCTATGACTCTATGTGGATAAACACTCAGCTCCCGTCGGATACAAGTGTAGCTATATGTGAGCTAACTGGTGTTTAAACGGAGGAAACACTCAATATGGGTGTATACAGAGTAAATTGGACAGGGCTTACTCGCCTTTTCTCTCTCCTTCCTCTTCTTAAATGGCTGACCCCAAGTCTATATTTATGGATTGATGGTCAGCAGTACACTGCGAGTAGGCATGATTATACTACTGGCGCTACCGGTCGTGGTGCATCCAAGGCCTCATGGTCCTATCGTCTTGAAGTACATGCACTCGTGCATTGTAATGTTCGCTCAAACTTGTAGAACTTCAATCTGAGCATCTGAACAAGGTATATGTGACCTTCTTCAGACCGCTTGTGTCGAGAGTTACGCAATGACATGGATTAGAGGGTGTACGAAGTTAGGAAGAGGGGTCCATGTCCATGGTCTTCAAGCTTCAAATTCTATCTAAGGCTGTCATGCGTAATAGTCACTCGGGATTGTAACTCCTCGGTACTTGTGGGACATCGTTGGATGTATGCATGTATGAAGTGTTGAGACGACGCGCATGTGTTGAAGGGGCAATATGACGTTTGACTCTTCGCCAGGGTTATCGCCGGTTTGAGTTGAAAGTAGACGTTGCTCAAGGTTACATCTGAGATTGGACTACTTGTTTGTATGCTACGATATCATCTTGTGAGAGAAAATGTTGAGGCGACAAGTTGACGTTTGACTCCTCACCGGGGTTATCGCCGGTTTACGCTGAAAACAGGCATTTCTCAGGGTTATATCTAAGATTGAACTGCTTGTTCGACTGTCTCACTGTCATCTGTAGATGTACATGTCTGCCCGGTGTTAGCTCCGGGTCTGAGGTATGAGTGCCTCGGCAGGAGGTCTGAGTTTGAAGCTGATAGCATGTATTTGAAATAAGCATTTCCAGAGTTATCGCCGGAACTGCAACAGCATTCCTTGGGGTTATCACCAAGGACGAAACTCGAGGTTATCTCTGAGGTTAGAAATGATCCTTCCGGTGTGTGTTTCAGGGTTGGAAATGATGTTCCCAGTGTGTGTTTCGGGTTTCGAGGTTGAACTTTCGGTATTATCCAGAATGGATGTAAGCTATCTTCCAGGGTTATCTTAGAAAGACGAATCTGCACTCCTGCAATGTCAGTAACTGGCGTGCAGAAAATTTTGAGTGTCTACAGATGCCTCTCTTTATCATATTCATGCAATACAAGGTATGGATAGGATAAAGAATCCTAAACACTTGAAATGCAAGTAAGGTAAATATGATGTTATATGCAGCAACCTGATGCAAATGTATGATGCATGATTGTTAGGTAATCCTGTTTAGATGACAATCAGTGATGGCTTAGACATGCAATCCAAGTCTTCAAGGATATTGGCGTTGGGGCTATCACCAAAGTCTTGAATACTAGACACTGGCTTATATTCCATAGAGGTACCTCTTGTGTATAAGAGATCTATGGGGATAAAGCTTTGTCTGTTTGAGGATGTGTATAATATATTCCCTCATTTTGTCGGAGTTACTGCCAACAGTCTGTCGCCGTCAGGGTTGCCCGACCTTTGTTGATGTGTGTATCACCGGATAGATCCCTGCTGGGTGCATTGTCAAGTTTGCTTGACCTTCATTGATGTGTGTGTCAATGGTCGCACTGCGTTATCACCCCCGCCGGGGATACTTGTATAAGCTGCTTTGATGGGTTTACTTGCCATCGGCTCACATGACATCAAGGTTGCTTGACCTTCATTGATGTGTGTATCAATGGTAGCATTGCGTTGTAACCCCCGCCGGGGATATTTGGATGATTGAAAGATATGTGTTGTGACCCCCACCGGGGATACGTGGATAATTGAAAGGTGTGCGTTGTGACCCCCACCGGGGATACGTCATCATTTGATAACTTCAGCTTTGTAACCCTTGACGGGGAGGTTTAACATTTCGTGGTTTTGTGTTGTAACCCCCGCCGGGGCGGTTTAGGGTTGTGACCCTGCAATGACGGCATCGGACCTTTGTGGGGTATTGCCGAGCATGATTTGTGAAAGCTGAGCTCATCGGTATAGTATACCCTGCATTCAGGCGAATACTGATGAGATGACGGGAGTTTAATTCTGACCCGCATGAAACCAGGATTCCAGGCTATTCCGCTTAATTGCGTAGCATTTTTATTCTTGATTTGGTCTTTTCAGCTTGTGAGACCTCCTTTGCAACTCTAACTGGAGCGAGCCGGAGGTGTGGGACCCACGTAGGAGTTCCGAAGGTTCACCTACAGCAGCCCCAGGTGGACCGTGGCTATGTAAAGCCCAAAGGTTGCTTTCATAAGTCATTTTCAAGCTGCGTTGCGTAGGAAATCTGAGAGCTCTTCTTCAGATCAGCCGAGTTCGGGCAACTTTCTGCATATTCTGCCACTGTACAAGCGTTGTTCACTGTCCTGGTAACATATGCATGTATATTTTTCTAATTTCTATCCGTCGGAAAATGACTTATCACATAAAATGCATTTAGGCACATAGTAGTGAATATGCATGTTGATATGACTTGATAAAAATATTAAACATAGCAAATGTTAGTATTAAACCATGCTGAATATAATGATGTGAAAAAATTTAACTTTTGACACAGTCGAAATGGCACCTTTTACTGTCATTTCTTATCCTATCTTATGACAAATAAGTAAAGGTAGAAAAGCAAAATAATCCTGGTAATTAGACTACACTTATAGATTTTTTACTATGATGTGATAATGCATGTAGGATGTATATGACTGTGTATATGTGTGCTTGTGAGACCCCGAATTTTATGAAATAAAAGTATTCAATTTTTCTATTTTGGCGAATAGTTAAATTGATAAAAGTTTAAAGTTAAGGGTGATATGTGAAAATTTTGCAAAGTAAGCAAGTTGATATAAAATATTCGTTGTGTCGGGGAATATTCGATTAGTCGGGGAATATTCTTTTTATCAGAGAATATTCATACAATGTCACAATCATTGGTGGACCCCACACCAGAATTATTGTCGGATTGAGAAAACGACAAAAATATTTAAATGAAAATAACGGCAGAAGTTTTACCGTTAAAACTGTTGAACTACATGGTAGTAAAAGTACAGTAATACGCGTGGTTGCATAATAGCACACGGTATTGATTATTGATGCTTATGTGAGAAGTAACTCAGTTTTGTTCAATTATTGCTACAGTAATTATTGCATAGTATCTCACGTTATTTGATTCAATTATTGTCGATATTTTATATATTATTAAATCAATAATTGAGATAACAAAGTTATTAATATTATTATTTGCAATATTAATGATGTCCAGAAGTTCTGCCATTGAGAGGTTTGGTCACCAAATTGTGCGCCAATAGGGAGAAATCCTTATTAGAAAGCCCCCTCTTTCCTGGGAACAACCTGGTCGATTAATATTGTGAATTATAATAATGGTGATAAGTTTGTTTTATTATTATTATAAATGTAATAAAACAAAAAACTTTTTATATAAAACAGAATACTTTTTATAAAGTTTTGTTTTATTTGATTACAAATATAATATATTATATTTTATTATGCATAGTGTTTCCATAGTAAAATCTTTTTATATAAAACAAAATACTTTTTATAAAGTTTTGTTTTATTTGATTATAAATAGAATATAATATATTTTATTATGCATAGTGTTCGCATAGTAAAATATTTTTATATAAAAGCAGAATACTTTTATAAAGTTATTTATTTTATTAGATTATAAATAGAATATATTATATTTTATTATGCATAGTGTTTGCATAGTGTTTGCATAGTAAAATCTTTTTATATAAAATAAAATACTTTTATAAAGTTATTTATTTTATTAGATTATAAATAGAATATATTATATTTTATTATGCATAGTGTTTGCATAGTGTTTGCATAGTAAAATCTTTTTATATAAAACAAAATACTTTTATACAGTTATTTATTTTATGAGATTATAAATAGAATATATTATATTTTATTGTATAGTGCAGCGGAGTATCCTTTCTATTCTCTTTTAAATAGGATGCTTAGTTAGAATTGAAAATCAAACCAGAAGTTCAGAGAATTCTTCTTCTATAATCTTGAGCGTGTTTCTTTAGAGTTTAAGAAAGCTTTGAGCGTAGAAATAGTGAAAGTTTTCTTCAAAAATATCCTCGCCCTACTTGTCGGAATACTCTTCTTTCTATGGTAAGGGATATTATTTGTTGTACTCGTAAGGAATATTATTTGTTGTACTCGTAAGGGATATTATATGTTGTACTCGTAAGGGGTATTATTTCTTTCGTATTCATGAAGAGAACTTCTGTTATTCCATTCTTTATTATTCTGTTGGAATAACCTGTATACGCGGTCTACCCTATACTTGGTGAAATTCTTCTGTTATTCCATTCTTTATTATTATGTTGGAATAACCTATCTATGCGAAGTACCGCATACATGGTGAAATTCTTTTGTTATTCCATTCTTTATTATTTTGTTGGAATAACCCGTATACGCGGTCTACCTTATACTTGGTGAAATTCTTCTGTTATTCTATTATTTATCATTATGTTGGAATAACCTGTCTATGTGAAGTACTACTTACATGGTGAAATTCTTCTGTTATTCCATTCTTTATCATTCTATTGGAACATCCTGTTTGTGCGGATTACGCATGACCTGGTTCCATTGTTTATTATTTTGTTGGAATAACCTGTATACGCGAACTACCGTATGCATGGTGAATTCTTCTGTTATTCCATTCTTTATTATTCTGTTGGAATATCCTGTCTGTGCGGATTACGCATGACCTGGTTCCATTCTTTATTATTCTGTCGGAATATCCTGTCTGTGCGTTTATGCATGACCTAGTTCCATTCTTTATTATTCTGTTGGAATAACCTATCTGTGCGGTCTATCGCATGCATGGTGATTTCTTCTGTTATTCCATTCTTTATTATTCTGTTGGAATATCCTGTCTGTGCGAATTACACATGACCTGGTTCCATTCTTTATTATTCTGTTGAAATAATATGTGTATGTGGATTACTGCATGGCGGACGAAAATCCATTTGCAGTTTCGTAATCTTTCTGACCCTCAAAAATTCTGGAAAAATTTGAAATGATAATTTGATGAGTTTTCTATATTATGTCAAAAAATGTCTATTTTTGGATATATAGATTAAGAGTTATGAATTTTATGAGAAAAGACTATTTTAAAAGTAAACCCTTATAACTCCTTGTGGTTAACTCCAAAATTGGTGAAATATTTATTAGGAGTACATGTATATAACAGAAGTATACCGTGTAAATTTCAGAATTTTTGGACAAAAGTACAATTTATGATAAATGTCTAAATATTCGGCAGTTTTAGGAAAATAAAAAATAATAAATGAATTTTAAAAATTTTGAGAAAATATATTTTCAATATGGGACTATATTATGCTAAATCCCAGAAAAAAAAATATTTTTGGGACTGATTTTGTATTTTTTATGAAAATGAACTAGTTATGAGTAAATGAATTAAATACGTTATGTGATGTAATAAAATTGGAAAATAGGATTTTATGACTTGGGAATCCTATATAGGGAATATGCAGATTTTTGATGAGGGATTTGATCATTGATGATGAAATCTTATGAGTATGGAATTTTTATATGATTAAAATGAATTATTTGATAAAGTGTAAATAATTGAAATAAATTGTTTATAAGTTTAAGAAATGATTAAAATATTTTTATAATATTAATGATATTAGATTATGAGATTATTAAGTGGTTAATAACATTTGGTTATTATTGAACGCTGGATAAATTGTATTATTAATATTTAATATTTATCCTTTATCTCATTTGATTGATTCTTTATATCATTTTCATTATCCTCATGTTTATATTATAATGAAAGTCATCTACGGCTTGTAGTGCATAGATGGACTTGGTATGATTATGACCAAGGATTTTTTCGGCATAATCATGACCGTAATGTTACAAATGATGTGGTAAATGTCCTCATTGGCCCGTAGTGCATTGATGGACAATTTTTGGTATGATTATGGCTATAAATTCTCTTCGTCCAAGAGTGCAAAGATGAATGGTTTATGGAATGATCAGGACCATTGATGAAAACATAATTATCTTTGGCCCGTAGTGCATAGATAATTCGTGGTCGTGATATTAACGAATATCCTTGGCCTGTAGTGCAGGGATGATTCAATGATGTGGATTAATTATAAAGCTGAGTCATAACAATGCAATATTAATTTATGGATATGATATTAACGAATATCCTTGACCGTAGTGCAGGGGTGATTTGATGATGTGGATTATTTATTAAGTTGAGTCTCAACGATAAAATATTGATAATAAATTTTTAATTCGTAAAAGATAGTAGATATCATGCTCTATTTGACCCTTCTCAAATACAGTTGTATGTCTTTGGCCTGTAGTGCAAAGATGAATTGTTAATGAATATCTTTGGTCATAGTGCAAAGATGAATTTATTAGTATGATTATAAGCATAAATTGTGATTTGGTATTACCATGATTTTTGATGTTTAAGGTGAATATAGGTGATGAAAATTATCTTCATCCTGGGTGCGAAGAGGAATTTAGAATCACAATTATGATTATGAGCCGTTCATATGATTGTGGATAGGAATTGTTGATTGGTGTTACAGGGATAAAACAATATTGGTGGACTTTTAATGTGGTGAAAATAATAGATCTGATGGTCTATTTGACTTTTCTAATGGATTTCTCATCCCGATGCAACTTGGTTGAAATTTTTTATCATCTACCATATGTTCTAAATCTCAGATTTATTACTGATGAAGACTATTGATGATGTAAATTATCTTTAGTCATGATATTCTTTACTAGGCCAGTTGTGTTCACCCTTTTAACTTCACAATTCCTTTCAGGTAATAAGAGTGTTGCCGATTTGAGCGGGGTTAACAGGGGAATAGAACGGTGGTCTATAGCTATTGAGGTTCTCCCTAAATAGTATGGAAATAACTTTTTTGATGACTTTAGATAAATGTGTCGTATTGTATACATCATTTGATATTTAATTTTGGTGAACCGAATAGGGTGAGGTGAACCCAACTTTGGAAGGGTGTTTTTCCACTATCATACAAGATGTCTAATGACATACAACCTCGTGTTATCATAAGATGTGGTTGTGCACATCCACTTCTTTGAGTATATCTACGAGCACTACCTATATGATCTTGGAGTTTATTTGAAATATAATTTTCACTTGGAGACAATGGAGATAGTTATATGTCAAGAGAAGACTCACCATTGGGAAGAAGATGATAGTAATCTTCTCATTTTTTTCTTTGGGGTCTATTGGGTCAACCAAGGATAATTTTGTGGACATATGATATATATCATAACCTAGACGCATGGCCTCTCATGTACGAAGGTTTCCTTGAGCACTTCACAAAGATTTTAATTTTTAAAATTGTTTTTGACTATACTTTTATGTAAAGTATCATTGTAAGGATGTGGTCGAGGCACCATAAGAGTTACATACATTTGTATTAAAACTCACAGTTAACGGTGGTCGTATTCTATACGACAATTCAACAATTGTATAAATGAAGTTTGTATTTTATTTTTATAGTGTGATATCTGGCGACTCAGAATGGGTCGTGTGGACCTATTTTGGGGGCGTCACAAATAGTATCAGAGCTTAGGGATATGGTCGCTGGCGGAGATAAGAGTCTAGAACTAGGAGGGGAGAGACGAGTTATATACTTCGCTAGTGTGTGACTTACCTAAGCTGAAATTGTTTACTTAATAAGTAGACAAATTCTGATATGTCAATTAACCTTTGTTTTGAAGTTATATTCTAGAATGATATCTGAAATACAAGAGATGAGAAATGGGAAAATCATGATTGCGAGAAAATTACCAGGAAGGTACAATCTAAAAAGAAAGCAAGGTATTCTCATCTCTTTTAATATTAGGTACGTACTTAAATTTCGAGGGCGAAATTTTATAAGGAGGGGAGATTGTGAGACCCCGAATTTTATGAAATAAAAGTATTCAATTTTCTATTTTGGTAAATAGTTAAATTGATAAAAGTTTAAAGTTATGGGTGATATGTGAAAAATTAGCAAAGTAAGCAAGTTGATATAAAATATTCGTTGTGTCAGAGAATATTCGATTAGTCGGGGAATATTCTTTTTATCAAGGATAATTGGTAAAATGGCACAATCATTGGTGGACCCCACAACGAAATTATTGTCGGATTGAGAAAATGACAAAAATATTTTTATGAAAATAACGGTAGAGGTTTTACCGTTAAAACTGTTTAACTACTCGGTAGTAAAAGTACAGTAATACACGTGTTTGCATAGTAGCACACGGTATTGATTATTGATGCTTACGTAAGAAGTTACTCAATTTTGTTCAATTATTGCTATAATAATTATTGCATAGTATCTCACGTTATTTGATTCAATTATTGTCAATATTTTATATATTATTAAATTAATAATTTAGATAACAACGTTATTAATATTATTATTTGCAATATTAACGATGTCTAGAAGTTCTGCCAAGGAGAGGTCTAGTCACCTAATTGCGCGCCAATAGGGAGAAATCCTTATTGGAAAGCCCCCTCTTTCCTAGGAACAACCTGGTCGATTAATATTGTGATTATAATAATGGTGATAAGTTTATTTTATTATTATTTTAAATGTAATAAAATGGAAAACTTTTATATAAAAAATGAATACTTTTTATAAAGTTTTGTTTTATTTGATTATAAATAGAATATATTATATTTTATTATGCATAGTGTTTGCATAGTAAAATCTTTTTATATAAAATGTAATACTTTTATAAAGTTTTGTTTTATTTAATTATAAATTGAATATAATATATTTTATTATGTATAGTATTTGCATAGTGTTCACATAGTATTTGTATAATAAAATCTTTTTATATAAAATAGAATACTTTTATAAAGTTATTTGTTTTATTATATTATAAATAGAATATATTATATTTTATTATGCATAGTGCTTGTATAGTGTTTGCATAGTAAAATATTTTTATATAAAACTGAATACTTTTATAAAGTTATTTGTTTACTAGATTATAAATAGAATATATTATATTTTTTGCATAGTATCCTTTCCATTCTCCTATAAATAAGATGCTTAGTTAGAATTGAAAATCACACCAGAAGTTCAGAGAATTCTTCTTCTATAATCTTGAGCGTATTTCTTTAGCGTTTAAGAAAGCTTTGAGCGTAGAAATAGTGCAAGTTTTCTTCAAGAATATCCTCGCCCTACCAGTCGGAATACTCTTCTTTCTAAGGTATGAGATATTATTTGTTGTACTTGTAAAGGATATTATTTGTTGTACTCGTAAGGGATATTATTTGTTGTACTCTAAGTGATATTATTTCTTTCGTATTCATGAAGAGAACTTCTGTTATTCCATTCTTTATTATTCTGTTGGAATAACCTGTATACACGGTCTACCCTATACTTGGTGAAATTCTTCTGTTATTCCATTCTTTATTATTATGTTGGAATAACCTGTCTATGCGAAGTACGTCATACATGGTGAAATTCTTCTATTAGTCCATTCTTTATTATTACATTGGAATAAACTCAGATACGCTGTGCTACCCTATACTTAATGAAATTCTTACGTTATTCCATTCTTTATCATTATGTTGGAATAACTCATGCATGTAATCGCATACATGGTGAAATTCTTCTATTATTCCATTCTTTATCATTACATTGGAACATCCTATATGTGTGGATTACGCATTTGACCTAGTTCCATTCTTTATTATACATTGGAATAACTTATATACGTGAACCTCTGATACATGGTGAATTCTTACATTATTCCATTCTTTATTATTCTTGGAATATCACATGCATTTAATTACGCATTTGACCGGTTCCATTCTTTATTATTACGCCGAATATCCTATATGCGTTCACGCATGACCTGGTTCCATTCTTTATTATTTCGTTGGAATAACTTTATGCTGCAAGGTCTATCGCATGCATGGTAAATTTTTACATTATTCCATTTTTTTATTATTACGTTGGAATATCTTATCTCGCTGGAATCATGATGACCTGGTTCCATTCTTTATTATTCTATTGAAATAATGCATCTACGTGGATTACCGCATGGCGAAGCTTAAAATCCATTTTTAGTTTCGTAATTTTTTTGACCCTCGAAAATTCTGGAAAAAATTGAAATGATAATTTAATGAGTTTTCTATATTGTGTCCAAAACTGGCAATTTATGGGAAAATACTATTTTAAAAGTAAACCCTTATAACTCATTGTGGTTAACTCTAAAATTGGTGAAATTTTTATTGGGAGTACATGTATTTAACAGAAGTATACCGTATAAATTTTGGAATTTTTGGACAAAAGTACAATTTATGATAAATGTCTAAATATTCGGCAGTTTTAGCCATATGAAAAATAGTAAATGAATTTTAAAAATTCTGAGAAAAATATATGTTCAATATGGGACTATATTCTTCTAAATCCTAGAAAAGAAATATTTTTGGGTCTGATTTGGTAATTTTTATGAAAATAAACTAGTTATGAGTAAATGAATTAAATATGTTATGTGAAGTAATAAAATTGGAAAATAGGATTTTATGGCTTGGGAATACTATATAGGGTATATGCAGATTTTTGATGAGGGATTTGATCATTGATGATAAAATCTTATGAGTATGGCATTTTTAAATGATTAAAATGCATTATTTGATAAAGTGTAAACAATTGAAATAAATATTTTATAAGTTTAAGAAATGATTAAAATATTATTATAATATTAATGATATTAGATTATGAGATTATTAAGTGATTAATAACATTTGGTTATTATTAAACGCTGGATAAATTGTATTATAAAAGTTTAATATTTATCCTTTATCTCATTTGATTGATTCTTTATATCATTGTCATTATCCTCATGCTTATATTATGATGAAAGTCATATGTGGCCTGTAGTGCATAGATGCACTTGGTATGATTATAACTAGGGATTATTCGGTATAATCATGAACGTAATGTTACAAATGATGTGATAAAAGTCCTCATTGGCCCGTAGTGCATTGATGGACAGTTTTTGGTATGATTATGGCTATAGATTCTCTTCGTCCAAGGGTGCAAAGATGAATGGTTTTATGGCATGATCTGGGTCGTTGATGAAAACACGATTATCTTTGGCCCGAAGGGCATAGATAATTTGTGGTAGTGATATTAACGAATATCCTTGGTCTGTAGTGCAGGGATGATTCGATGATGTGGATTAATTATTGAGCTGAGTCTCAGCAATGAAATATTAATTCATGGATGTGATATTAACAAATATCCTTGACCATAATGCAGGAGTGATTCGATGATGTGGATTATTTATTTAGCTGAGTTTCAGCGATAAAATATTGATAATAAATTTTTAATTTATAAAAGATAGTAGATATCATGCTCTACTTGACTTTTCTAAAATATAGTTGTATGTCTTTGGCCTGTAGTGCATAGATGAATTGTAAGACCCTGGATTTTTCTTATAATTATTATTCAGTAAATGATTAAATTAATAAAAGTTTAAAGTTAAAGGTAATATATGTAAAATTTTCAAAATACGCAAGTGGTTATAAAATACTCATTTCTGTCGGGGAATATGCGTTTGGTAGTGGAATATTCTTGTTGTTGGGGAATATTCGTACGACGGCGCAATCATTTGTGGGGCCCATAACAGAATAACTATCGGACGAAGAAAACAAAAAAGTTTGAGTTTTTATAATAACGGCGTAATAGTTACCGTTAACACTGTTGGAATACCCGGTGGTTAAAATACGATGAATGGCGTGGGTGCAATAAAGTGGCATACCAGTATTGCACGTTATTTTTCAATTATTGATTTTTACATAAGAAGGCACTACTCAATAATTGTTTAAAGTAATTCTTCGCTCAATATTTTATTTTATTGATTCAATAATTGCTGCGTTGATATTTTATATTATTGTTGTTTCAATAATTGTCACGACACAGTATTTTCCATTATCAGATAAATAATTCATATTATTTAAATAATATTATTAGATAGCATTATTGGCAATGTTTACAAATTTCTGTCAAGGAGAGGTTTGGTCACCTAATTGCGCGACAATAAGGAGAAATCCTTATCGGAAAGCCCCTCTTTCATGGGAACGGCCTGGTTGTCATAATTGTGATTCTATAATATTATTTGTGAATAATTAATTATTGATTTATATGATAAGGAAATATTTATTTGATGCGGATATAAATGATGGATTTATTTATGTGTTTATAAATGACGGAATTAATGTTGAGGTGTTTTATCAGTATTTTGTCGAAAAGGAGGTATTAAAAATCAAAGCAGTGTTCTTGTGATATATTACGTGAGTTATAATTTTTAATTTGACCGTTGGATCGTTGTGATATGTCCACAAATTTTGAACAGTTAAAAACGAACATATGATTTGTTATGAATTTTAAGAGGTGACTGGTTCAGAAATTGTTGAAGTTTGGGAATTTATCATTTTGGTGGAAAATTATAGAATGCGTGGGCCCCACCTATGGTTGGTGAAGAAATGTGCTGAAATTCTAATTCAAATGTGGTTGGTTGCAATAGTAGCAGGTAAAGCCATCAGGTAGCAGGTCAAGTCTGCTACGGCGTGCTAACATTTTCCTATAAAATTGAGGGCTAAGTTAGAATTGAAAATCATACCAGAAATATAAGCTTTGTCTCTTTCTCTCTCTATATTATCAAGCATATTTTGTGAGTATTTAGATACTTTGAGAGTTGCTATTAAGTACAAGGTTCCTTCGGCTTTACATTCCGGTCAGAAATACTGCTCTTTCGAGGTAAGGGATTGTAAGGGAATTTAAGGGTTGTTATGTTTTTCATGTTTCGTAATTTTTTCGACCTTCAAAAATTCTGCAAAAATTTGAAAGGATAATTTGATAAGTTTTATTGACTGTGTCCAAAAATGGCGATTTTTTGATGTATAGATTAGGAGTTATGGATTTTATGAGAAAATATTATTTTAAAAGTAAACCCTTATAACTCCTTGTGGTTAACACCAAAATTGATGAAATTTTTATTGGGAGTACATCTATATAATATCAGTATACCCTATAAATTTTGGAATTTTTTGATAAGATTATAATTTATGATAAATGTCTAAATATTCGGCAGTTTTGGACATATGAAAAATAGTTATTTAATTTTAAAAATTTCGAGAAAAATATATGTTCAATATAGGACTATATTATGCAAAATACCAACAAAGAAATATTTTTGGAACTGATTTGGTATTTATCATGAAAATGGACTAGTTATGAGTAAATGAATTAAATATGCTATGTGAAGTAACAAAATTGGAAAATAGGATTTTATGGCTTGGGAATCCTATATAAGGTATATGCAGACTTTTGATGAGGGTTTTGGTTATTGGTGATGAAATCTTATGAGTTTGGCATTTTAGGATGATTAAATGCATTAATTAGTAAAGTGTAAACAATTAAAATAAATTGTTTATAAGTTGAAGAAATGATTAAAATATTGTGGTAATATTAATAATATTAGATTATGAGATTATTAAGTGATTTATAACATTTGGATTAAGGTGTTATGAAATCATTGATTTATGAATCTTACTCTTGAAATTAAATGCAGTTGTTGATCATATTGTTTTTATATATTATCATATATAACATTTTTATAATCTCGGTGATGAAATTTCTCTTTGACTTAAGTGTAAAGATGGGTAGATTATTGGTATGATCGTGACTATTTGTTCTCTTTGGCCAGTAGTGTAAAGATGAATTGTTGACTGGTATAATCATGACCATTGGATTTACAATTGAATATTTTTAGCTTAAGTGCAAAGGTGAATTGATCAACATGATTATAATTATGGTTTATATAAATTCTGAAATGATTGTATATTTCTTTGAGATATGAATATCTTTGGCCTATAAGTGCAAAGATGACCTGTTGTTGAATATCTTTAGCCCATAGTGCAAATATGTCTTGTTGTTGAATATCTTTGGCCTGTAGTGCAAAGATGAACTGTTGATGAATATCTTTGGCCCGTAGTGCAAAGATGAATTTATTAGTATGATTATGAACAGGAACTGTGATTTGGTATAACCATGATCTTTGATGTTTCAGGTAAAGACATGTAATAAAAATTATCTTTGTCCTGGATGAGAAGAGGAATTTAGAATTTCAAATATGATTATGAGTTATTCACATGACTGTGAACAGGATCTGTTGATTAATGTTACAGGGTTAAAGCATTGTTGGTGAACTTTTAACATGGAGAAAATAATAGACTTTATGGTCTATTTATCTCTTCTAATGGATTGCTCGTTCCGCTGCAACTATAGTTGAAAAGTTTTATCATCTACCATATATTCTAAATCTCTGATTTATTATCGATGAAGGATATTGATAATTTAATTATCTTTAGTTATGATATTCTTTACTGGGCTAGTTGTGCTCACCTCTTTTGCTTCACAATTCCTTTCAGGTAATAAAAGTGTAGCTGGGTCGAGCGGGGATAACAGGGGAATAGTGTGGTGGTCCGAGATTATCAAAGTTTCTCAACACATTATAAAATGGCATGACATACAATATATAATTGTATTGAGGACCTAAGATGTGTGTGTCGTATATTATACGTCACTTAATAATTGAATCTGGTGCACAACAATAGGGTGAGGTGAACCCAACTTTGGAAGGGTGTTTTGCCACTATCATATAGGATGTCTAATGACATACAATCTCGTGTTATCATAAGAAAGGGTTGTGCACATCCACTTGCTGAGTATATCTACGAGCACTACCTATATGATCTTGGAGTTGGGTTGAAATATAATGTCCAATCGCAGACGGTGGAGATAGTTATATGTCAAGAGAAGACTCACCATTGGAAGGAACATGATAGTAACCTTCTCATTTTTCTTTGGGGTCTATTGGATAAACTAAGGATAATTCTCTGGACATATGATATCTATCATAACTTAGATTCATGGCCTCCTATGTACGAAGGTTTCCTTGAGCACTTCTCAAAGATTTTAATTTCTAAAATAGTTCTAGATTGTACCTTTATGTAAGGTATCACTGTGAGGTGATGTCCATAGTTGGGACATGAGTCAGAATTGGTATTAAAACTCAAAGTATATGTGTTGTTGTATTTTGCACGACAATTATAGTAATAAAGTTGTAGTTATTTTCTGTACCATGTATTTGGCGACTCAGAATAGGTTGGATTGATTGGACCTATTTTGGGGGCGTCACAGTTGGTATCAGAGCTTAGGGATATGATCTCTGCCAGAGATACGAGATTAGAACTAAGAAGTGAGAGCCAAATAATATCATTCGCTAGTGTGTGTCCTACCTAAGCTGAATTTTCTTATTTAAGTTGACAAATTGTGATATGTCAATTAACCTTTGTTTTGAAACTGTATTCTAGAATGATATCTGAAATACAGGATATGAGCAATGGAGAAATCATGAGGACAGGGAAGATGGAATCTGAACTAAAAGCAAGGTATTCTCAACTCTTTGAAATACCAGGTACGTAAATTTCGGGGACAAAATTTCATAAGGAGGGGAGATTGTAAGACCCCAGATTTTATGAAATAAAAGTATTCAATTTTTCTTATAATTATTATTCAATAAATGGTTAAATTGATAAAAGTTTTAAGTTAAGGGTGATATATGTAAAATTTTCAAAATACATGTAAAGTGGTTATAAAATACTCATTTCGTGAGGGAATATTCTGTGTTTGGGGAATATTCGTATGTGACGCACACAATCATTTGTGGGGCCCTATAAATGTAATAACCGTCGGATGAAGAAAAGCGACAAGTTTGAGTTTTTATAAATAGCACAGTAGTAGTTCTGAATTAACACTTGTTGGAATACCGGTGGTTAAAATACGATGTCTGGCGTGGTTGCACAAGAGTAGCACACGGTATTGCATAGTATTTTTGAATTATTAATTCTTACGTAAGAAGGCACTACTCAATAATTGTTACGAATAATTCTTTGCTCAATATTTTATTTTATTGATTCAATAATTTCTGCGTTGATATTTTATATTATTGTTGTTTCAATAATTGTCACGACACAGTATTTTCCATTATCAGATAAATAATTCATATTATTTGAATAATATTATTAGATAGCATTATTGGCAATGTTTAAAAATTTCTGTCAAGGAGAGTTTGGTCACCTAATTGCGCGCCAATAAGGAGAAATCCTTATCGGAAAGCCCCTCTTTCATGGGAACGGCCTGGTTGTCATAATTGTGATTCTGTAATATTATTTGTGAATAATTAATTATTGATTTATATGATAAGGAAATATTTATTTGATGCGGATATAAATGATGGATTTATTTATGTGTTTATAAATGACGGAATTAATGTTGAGGTGTTTTATCAGTATTTTGTCGAAAAGGAGGTATTAAAAATCAAAGCAGTGTTCTTGTGATATATTACGTGAGTTATAATTTTTAATCCGACCATAGGATCGTTGTGATTTTTGGATATGTTATACATATATAAGTTGAGTATATGTCCACAAATTTTGAACCGTTTAAAACGAACGTATGATTTGTTATGAAATTTAAGAGGTGACTGGTTCAGAAATTATTAAAGTTTGGGAATTTATCATTTTGGTGGAAAATTATAGAATGCATGGGCCCCACCTATTGTTGGTGAAGAAATGTGCTGAAATTCTAATTCAAATGTGGTGGGTGGCAATAGTTGCAAGTAAAGCCATCAGGTAGCAGGTCAAGTCTGCTACGGCGTGCTAACATTTTCCTATAAATAGAGGGCTAAGTTAGAATTGAAAATCACACCAGAAATATAAGCTTTCTCTCTTTCTCTTTCTATATTATCAAGCATATTTTGTGAGTATTTAGATACTTTGAGAGTTGCTATTCAGTACAAGGTTCCTTCGGCTTTACATCCCGGTCAGAAATATTGCTCTTTCGAGGTGATGGATTGTAAGGGTTATTATGTTTTTCATGTTTCGTAATTTTTCCGACCTTCAAAAATTCTAAAAAAATTTGAAATAATAATTTGATGAGTTTTATTGATTGTGTCCAAAAATGACGATTTTTGGATGTATAAGATTAGGAGTTATGGATTTTATGAGAAAAGATTATTTTAAAAGTAAACCCTTATAACTCCTTGTGGTTAACTCTAAAATTGATGAAATTTTTATTTGGAGTACATCTATATAATATCAGTATACCCTGTAAATTTCTGAATTTTTGGATAAGATTACAATTTGTGATAAATGTCTAAATATTATGCAGTTTTGGCCATATGAAAAATAGTAATTGAATTTTAAAAATTCTGAGAAAAATATATGTTCAATATAGGACTATGTTATGCTAAATCCCATAAAAGAAATATTTTTGGAACTTATTTGGTATTTTTCATGAAAATTGACTAGTTATGAGTAAATGAATTAAATATGTTATGTGAAGTAACAAAATTGGAAAATAGGATTTTATAGCTTGGGAATCCTATATAAGGTATATGCAAACATTTGATGAGGCTTTTGATTATTGGTGATGAAATCTTATGAGTTTGACAGTTTAGAATGATTAAATGCATTAATTAGTAAAGTATAAACAATTAAAATAAATTGTTTATAAGTTTAAGAAAATATAAAAATATTGTGGTAATATTAATAATATTAGATTATGAGACTATGAAGTGATTTATAACATTTGGATTAAGGTGTTATGAAATCATTGATTTATGAATCTTACTATTGAAATTAAATGCAGTTGGTGATCATATTGTTTTTATATATTATCATATATAACATTTTTATAATCTCGGTGATGAAATTTCTCTTTGACTTAAGTGTAAAGATGGGTAGATTGTTGATATGATCGTGACTATGGGTTCTCTTTGGCCAGTAGTGCAAAGATGATTTGTTGACTGGTATGATCATGACCATTTGATTTACAATTGAATATTTTTAGCTTAAGTGCAAAGGTTAATTGATCAACGTGATTATAATTATAGTTTATAAAAATTCTGAAATGATTGTATATTTCTTTGAGATATGAATATCTTTGGCCTGTAAGTGTGAAGATGATCTGTTGTTGAATATCTTTGGCCCGTAGTGCAAAGATGTTATGTTGTTGAATATCTTTGGCCTGTAGTTCAAAGATGAACTGTTGATAAATATCTTTGGCCTGTAGTGCAAAGATGAATTTATTAGTATGATTATGAATAGGAACTGTGATTTGGTATAACCATGATCTTTGATGTTTCAGGTAAAGACATGTCATGAAAATTATCTTCGTCCTGGATGAGAAGAGGAATTTAGAATTTCAAATATGATTATGAGTTATTCACATGACTGTGAACAGGATCTGTTGATTTATGTTACAGGGTTAAACCATTGTTGGTGGACTTTTAACATGGAGAAAATAATAGACTTTATGGTCTATTTGACTCTTCTAATGGATTGCTCGTTCTGCTACAACTATGGTTGAAAAGTTTTATCATCTACCATATATTCTAAATCTCTAATTTATTACCGATGAAGGCTATTGATAATTTAATTATCTTTAGTTATGATATTCTTTACTGGGCTAGTTGTGCTCACCCCTTTTGCTTCACAATTCCTTTCAGGTAATAAAAGTGTAGCTGGGTCAAGCGGGGATAACAAGGGAATAGTGTGGTGGTCTGAGATTATCAAAGTTTCTCAACACATTATAAAACGGCATGACATAAAATATATAATTGTATTGAGGACCTAAGATATGTGTGTCGTATATTATACGTCACTTAATAATTGATTTTGGTGAACAACAATAGGGTGAGGTGAACCCAACTTTGGAAGGGTGTTTTGCCACTATCATACAAGATGTCTAATGACATACAATCTCGTGTTATCATAAGAAATGGTTGTGCACATCCACTTGCTGAGTATATCTACGAGCACTACCTATATGATCTTAAAGTTAGGTTGAAACATAATATTCAATTGTAGACGGTGGAGATAGTTATATGTCAAGAGAAGACTCACCATTGGAAGGAATATGATTGTACCCTTCTCGTTTTTCTTTGGGGTATATTGGATCAGCCAAGGATAATTCTCTGGACATATGATATCTATCATAACTTAGATTTATGGCCTCCTATGTATGAAGGTTTCCTTGAGCACTTCCCAAAGATTTTAATTTCTAAAACAGTTCTAGATTGTATCTTTATGTAAGGTATCACTGTGAGGTGTTGTCCATAGTTGGGACATGAGTCACAGTTGGTATTAAAACTCACAGTATATGTGCTGTTGTATTTTGCACGACAATTATAGTAATAAAGTTGTAGTTGTTTTCTATACCATGTATTTGGCGACTCAGAATAGGTTGGATGGATTGGACCTATTTTGGGTGCGTCACATGAATTGTTAATGAATATCTTTGGTCGTAGTGCAAAGTTGAATTTATTAGTATCATTATGAGCAGAAATTATGATTTGGTATAACCATGATTTTTTATGTTTCAGGTGAAGATAGGTGACGAAAATTATCCTCATCCTAGGTGCGAAGAGGAATTTAGAATCACAATTATGATTATGAGTCATTCATATGTTACAGGAATAAAACATTATTGGTGGACTTTTAATGTGGAGAAAATAATAGATCTGATGGTCTATTTGACTCTTCTAATGGATTGCTCGTTCCGCTGCAACTATGGTTGAAAAGTTTTATCATCTACCATATGTTCTAAATCTCTGATTTATTACCGATGATGGCTATTGATGATGTAAATTATCTTTAGTCATAGTATTCTTTACTGGGCTAGTTGTGCTCACCCTTTTTGCTTCACAATTCCTTTCAGGTAATAAGAGTGTTTCCGAGTCGAGCGGGGATAATAGAGGAATTGGTGGTCTATAGCTGTTGAGGTTCTCCCTAAATAGTATGTAAATAATTTTATTTATGACTTTAGATAAGTGTGTCGTATTGTATACGTCATTTGATATTTAATTTTGGTGAACCTAATAGGGTGAGGTGAACCCAACTTTGGAAGGGTGTTTTGCCACTATCATACAAGATATCTAATGACATACAACCTCGTGTTATCATAAGATAGGGTTGTGCACATCCACTTGCTGAGTATATCTACGAGCACTACCTATATGATCTTGGAGTTTATTTGAAATATAATTTTCACTTGGAGACAGTGGAGATAGTTATATGTCAAGAGAAGACTCACCATTAGAAAGAAGATGATAGTAATCTTATCATTTTTCTTTGGGGTCTATTGGGTCAACCAAGGATAATTTTGCCGATATAAGATATCTATCATAACCTATACACATGGCCTCCCATGTACGAAGGTTTCCTTGAGCACTTCCCAAAGATTTTAATTTCTAAAACAGTTTTGACTATACTTTTATGTAAAGTATCATTGTAAGGATGTGGTCGAGGAACCATGAGAGTTACATACATTTGTGTTAAAACTCACAGGTAACTGTGCTCGTATTCTATACGATAGTTCAACAGTTGTATAAATGAAGTTTGTATTTGATTTTTATAGTGAGATATCTGGCGACTCAAAATGGGTCGTGTGGACCTATTTTGGGGGCGTCACAGTGCTACTGAATGGCCACCTAGTCATGCATATGTGCATGTGGATAGTCCCATTTACAAAGGGGGCTGTGGAAAAATTTTCCCAAAATGTAGGCATTGGATAGTCATGCATTTTTAACTCTACTATAGATGTATGTTAAAACAATGCATGCATGCATTTAATCATAAAATGCCTTTTGAAAAAAGCTCCAGGTAAGAATTTACCACACCCTTTCTGAGGTGATTTGTAGACTTGTTGTCCAGATATTATGGATCCGGATCAGCCGAGTAGTTCCCGTAGGACTACTTCTGGTGTACGGCGGAGGGCTTCTGAAGAGCCTTAACGCCGGTCTGTTAGACAACCCCATCTTTTGGTGGAGGTGGTGATACGTCCTATTCGGGTTGAAGTGTCGAATGTCGAGGACGAGGAGGAGGATGTACCGATCGAGGTTCCTGCTCCTGCGGTACGTGTTCCCCGTAGGGAATTGCCATGCATTCAAGTGGCGAACCCAGATCTTCTGGGTGACTTGAGTAGGAATCCTTCAACATACCTGCACACAAACGAGGTATGGCATTAGATCTTTAATCTTCCTTATTTCCTATTGATGAGGAGTCAAGGATTCTGATGTTGATTTATATTTGATGTATCGTTCCCGGCTTCACACAGCCTCGAAGGAACTTGTTTAGCATCCACTCTATGTATCAGGCTTTGCATGATGACTACAGAGCGATTGTACATGGCTGGGGATTTGGGACATTCTTTTCTATTCTTCCCCGTCATTGTCCCTGGGGTTACCTTAGGGCATTGTCTGAGCGGTGGTTTCACCAGACTCAGTCACTCCATTTGCTGGACTGTGAGGTGGTGATGACGCCGATGGATTGACGGTTTATCACAGGTATGGAGTTCGGAGGGGATCCAGTGCCTTGCACAACGGATATTACCCTTACTACCATCAGATCCTTGTTGGGAGTTCCGATGGAGGCGCTCAAGGGAAGGACTGTTCGCACGGGTCCTTTGAACATAGATGTTATGAGCAGACTGCTGAGTGAGCCCATACCCGATGATGTGAGAGTCAGGGATCACATTCTTCGGTGATTGTTCCTGATGATCATTAGGGGTTGCTTTATAGCAGATAATTCCTCTACGATGTCCTTCGCTTTGATCAGCGCCACTCAACACGTGGCCCGTATAGGAGAGTATGATTGGGGTTCCTATACCTTTGCCTACTTCCTCAGGGGAATGCTCATGCGATCACAAGGGTTGACCGAGTCGTGGTTAGGATTCTACCCATTTCTGCTGGTGAGTGTTTCTCTTATCTTTTCCTATGTATAGGTTAAGAGTGTTGACTGACAATAGATGTTGCTTTTCTGTTGGTAGTTTTGGGCCTATGAGAGGCTTCCATGTTTGCATCCTGTGAGCGTGCTAAGTTTAGACACCTATCCACGAGGACGGAGATGGCATCATTCCATACTGGCGGAGGTCCCTGTTGCTAAGGGTTTCACTCATTGTCGTGTATATCTTGAGTTGTTGATAGAGGATGTCATAGCATGGGTTCCCTTCTTTGGAGAGTATTTGGGAGTTAGATTTGAGGATGGGTACCCGACTAGAGTTGAGACGTCATTTCCACCCGCAGGATTCCTCTCTTCACAGATGGAGGATGGGAGCTCTATTTAGGAGAGCGTGCTATCAGGAGAACTACAGGAGAGGTTCGTATGCCGATCTTGCCTCCTGCCAGGCATTAGTGGCTTGTTTCGCAGTCACCCGTCATTGACATCCTATTAATGGGGATTGACTATTTTACATTGTCAGGGGGCCCCTGATCTCAGGAGATGTTCTGGCATTGATGGATCCCTCGTACTATTGGAGCTCAAACCCGCGCCACACAGTTTATGGGGGATATGGTTCCAGGATCCTTGATGATGATGGATTGGCTAGCCTGTGTCAGAGATCCGACTCATGCGACACAGATTGATAGATTGACCGGTAGCTGGACTGGACACATCTTTTCATTCGGCATTTAGGCAGAGGTCCTTCAGAGGTAGATACTTTTGATCCTTCCAGCTTTGGCGCTGGCCCCTCAGGTGACCCATATGGCTTTGTCGGTGCAGATCCTCTGTTGTATCGGCCTGACATCCCTGTAGATAAAGATCTAGGGACTCAAGAGGAGTTACATCAGGTGGACAGGATCGATGATGTAGACATTGACACGATTGACTTTTCTGATGTATTTCTCGTTATCTCTTTTGTTAGGCCACTGTTAGCTGCTGGGTAGCTTCACCCCATTTCCCTATATTTAGCTGTATAGAGATGTATTAGATGATGATATACTTAGGAATGTATGCAGATTTTTTCATTCCCTATATCATATTGCCATCTATTGTATCACGCATGTTATTATGTTATTCATATGTATGTATGTCCAGAGATATTCAGCATTGACCCCTGGATGGTCTTATGACATGGGCCGTACAGATGTCTTCTTTGACAGTTAGCCGTATTGATCATACTCCACCATTTTTGGTGGTATCTGGTATGCGCTCATGGTACGATAGTACATCACCATCAGATATGGTGATCGTAGATGATTTGCTGCAACATACTATGACCCTGTTGATGTTTTAGGTTCCCACAGGATTTGTAGATGGTATGCTAGAGCACTGGGTATCGGAGAGACAGGTTTTCCGATTTGTGACCCAGGAGTTGACTCCTAATTTGGATGAGTATACACGGTTGACGATGCTATCGCTGGATAGACCTTGCATGCATATGGCTATCGGAGACATGAGCAGACAGTTCATGTCCCTCACCGAATTGAGACGTAGAGTGGTATAGGACGAGATTACATCCGGCCACGTGATATCCCAGCATTTTCTGTTTGACAGATTTGGTTTTGAGGATAGTTATGAATGGCATTCTGGGGATTTCACCTCACCGAAGGACCATTGGCATTCAGCCAGGGTGGATGTACTTCTTTTATGCGTATTGTCATACGTCTTCATGCCGCGGTACATGGATGAGTTGGATATCGACGTCATTATGGTAATGAGAGCTCTCAGGGAGGGTCATACCATTATACCGATGATCATTGCAGAGATTTTGAGGTCAGCTACATACTGCTACACTTATCCGGCAGGAGTGTTCACAAGTAGCTCGGTCATGCTGTATGTGTGGTTTAAGTCACACATGAGACCGATTGGCACACTTAGACGGTAGGAGTTTTGTTTCACCCATGATATAGCCATGTCGTACTCCTTTAAGCCTGCGGAGTGTACAGATGCTGCATCGTGGTCAGCTTTCCTGGCAGGGATTAGAGATCCGTTTGCTATATTGCAGTGTTCAGGGCTTAGCTCACCCTACAACTTCATTACTCATGCTCCGGGCATGGATTATCTCCCTCTGGCTGGATTGAGGGGCATGATTACTTACCATCCACTGGCTGTGATGTTACAGTTTGACCAGTTTCATGATTTTCAACCTTATGAAGGGGCAGTGAGTCAGCGCTTCACTTCGCACCGTTTATCAGCTGAGGATAGATCCAGGTTGTTTGCCTATTGGGATCAGTGAGAGCTAGCTGGATTTTTTGTCAGTCATCCGGGTTGTTCTATAGAGTATTCTGTATGGATGGAGACAGAGACTGCATTGGCTGCGGTAGTATCCACAGTGCAGGAAACTGATTCTGACGTTGAGGAGCCTATAGAAGAGGCTGACATTCCCATCGATGACTTGACTGCTGGGCTGCCAGCATATGTGATGGATTCTCCCACCCCGAGTGCCAATGTTACTCAGTATTCGGCACATCATTTGGAGCAGAGCTTACATCTGTTGACCTATGATAGAGATCGAGGCTAAGTAGCGATGTTGTGACTCTTGATGAGAGAGACGCCGCTCTGTTAGAGAGGGATGAGGCTAGATCAGCCAGGGATGCATTGATTGCGGAGCGGGATGCCGCCTTGTTTGCTAGGGATGTGGCCATTGCAGACAGTATTTCAGTGAGATCCTAGATGACTGTCAATCTTGCCGACATGAGTGCTTACAATGATGAGCATTATGCCACCATGCAGTTAGCCTCTAATCTGCTAGCTCGTGTAGATACCCTTTGGTAGGAGCTTGTAGCGCTACCTCTGTCTTCAGAGAGGGATGCCATGTTAGATCTAATAGCCCGCATATATACAGATCTGTAGATAGCTTTGTATTTTCCTGCATAAGCTAGCTTAGCCATTTTGTTATGTACAACACAAATGTATATATCAAACAGTATTATGTATGGCAGGGAAATATATTTTGATTCACTTCCCTTTTAGTTATGCCTTGATACTTGCTTGATATTTGCCTATTTCTTCATGGCCTTGTGATCTTGATGCATTCTAAACTTATCCTTGATAGGTGGACATTGAGACGTCGCAAGATCTCTTAGAACGGAGCATTGATTTCTGTATATCCCTACCATCTTTGGTGTCTTGGGACTGGTATCTATATGGAAGAATGGAGAGGAGGGTGATTTTTCCTCTCTGAGAATGACCGCACCACAGATGGTCGCCAGTACTTCTATTTGTGAGAAGCCTAGTTAATTCCATCTCTTATGGGTTGGTATTGCTCTTTGAGGCACGATCGCAGCTTAGATGGTCACCGAATCTTTTATTTTTGAGAAGAGGTTAGGTAATTCCATCCCTTTGATCTAAAACCGATGAAATGTGGTGAATTTAAGGTTGATCCCAGTACCGTGTGACAAGAAATTTTGTTCTAGTAGGGGTTAGACTGAACCATAAATGGCTGCCTACGTACTCCTATTTAAGAGGAGATCAAGTCTGCGTAGTTCGAACCTGGTGTAAGAGGTTCAACGCTAAATGTGCAAGGAAGATGGGTGTAGGAATGTTTTTGTTGTTTTTTTTGTTTATTGCGACCGGACCATATACAATATGGTTGCCTACGTACCCCCGGGTATCAGGGAGATCAGGTCGACGTAGTTCACCCCTCAAGACGAATCGCAGCCAAAGAGAAGTGTAAATCCCATGTGCAAGTTATACTGCGGGGAGAATAAATTTTGATCCCATAATGGGGATAAACTGCAGGAGTGGAAAAAGTTTGATCCCGTCTTCAGGACAAACTGTAAGCATAGAAAAGATTAATCCCGTCTTCAAGATAAACTGCAAATGTGAAAAAGTTTAATCCCGTCTTTAGGATAAACTGCAAGTGTGAAAGGTTCAATCCCATCTTCAGGATAACCAAAATTATATGAAAGGTTTGAAATGAAGTGAAACCAGGCTATTGGTTTGAAGTGTATGTTTCCCTGAGGGGCAGAAGAGCATGTAGCAAGGAAAGGGTTCAAAACCGAAATGACTGGTGATTTGATGATCAAAACCAGGATATTTGTTTGATGATAACCTCATACATAGTACCATTTCACGGTGTCTGAGTTGATAAGCTGTGGAAATTCATCGCCATCCATTTCCTGCAATCTGAGAGCACCTCATGTCAATACCTCCTTGACAACAAATGGGCCTTCCCAATTAGGAGCGAATTTTCCCTTAGATTGATCTTGGTTGTCAATGATCTTCTTTAAAACCAAGTCATGTTGTTTAAACTGCCATAGTCGGACTTTTTTGTTGTAGGATCGTGTGATCCTCTGCTGATATAACTAACCATAGAAGATAGTCGTGGTTCGCCTTTCGTCTATTACAGACAATTGGTGATACCTGTCTTGTACCCACTGTTCTTCATCCAACTGAGCATCCATCAACACTCTGAGGGATTCCATTTCCACCTCTATGGGGAGCACTTCTTCCATCCAATAGGCTAATGAGTAGGGGGTTGCCCCAGTGGAAGTACGCATAGAAGTTCTGTAGGCTAAAAAAGTCAGAGGCAAGAGGTCAGGCCATCCTTTGTGATTGGTGAACATTTTCTGCATAATCTTCATGATGTTTTTATTAACCGCTTCAACAGCACCATTCATCTTTGGATGGTAGATGACGGAGTTAAGGTGTTTGATGTGGAATTTTCTACATAACTCCTCCATCATTTTGTTGTTGAGGTTCTTAGCATTGTCTGACACAATGACCTCTGGTTGTCCATATCGACAGACGACATTATTTCTGACGAAAGAAATGATGACTTCTTTAGTAACCATGGGGAAGGATGATGCTTCTACCCATTTGGTGAAGTAGTCGATCATGGTGAATATGAATCGATGTCCATTACTAGCTTTGGGCTAGATGGGCCCGATCACGTCTATTCCCCACTTTGAGAAGGGCAATGGCGAACTCATATTGTGGAGTTCCCTTGGAGGGGTGTGGATAGCATCCCCATGAATCTGGCATTAATAGCACCTCTTGATGTGATCATCACAGTCAGCTTTGAGTGTAAGCCAATAATGCCATGTTCTAAGGATCTTCTTGACAAGTAGGGGTCCACTCATGTGAGGGCCACATACTCCACCATGGATTTCATCCATGAGTCTTTGAGCTTGGTCTTTATCTAGACATCTGAGGAGACCTAATCCTGCATCTCTTTGGTAGAATTTCATAGCAAGTCGATGAATCTACCTCTTCTCAGTTAGGCTCGCCTCAGCGGGTGTAGATCCATGTCGCAGATACTCCTTGATGTGATGATACCAAGGGTTGTGGATGGGAGGTAGTTCATCCGATACTTCTCCAACATAATTCCCATAGACTAGGGTTTTTTGCAGAGCAAACGTGATGCTTGGCATGTTTTCCTTGTTAGGTATGTGAACCAAGGAGGCCAACGTTGCTAATGCATCCGCAAAATCATTCCTATTGTGAGGAATATGTAGAAAGGAGATTTCTTCGAACTCCAAATCCATCTGTAGAACTTGCCGATGGTAAGGCAGTAAATGTAATTCTTTGGTTTGATACACTATAAGAAATCACACAAAAAATGACGTTAAAATTTGTCACATAAAATTCATTTTCCGTCACTAAAACATTTGGTGACGATTTTTAATCGTCACAGAGACCGTCACCGTATGAACGTGGTATTAGGTGTATTTGACACTATTTGATGTCGTCACTAAAAGTTTTAACTTATGGTGACGATCTACATCATTATCACTATAATTAATTACTTTTAATGACGTTAATAATGTCATTATTTGAATGAAACTTTTGTCACTCTATATTATGTTTCGTCATCAAAACTTGGTGCATTAAATGACAAAAATCATTTTTCTCCATTAAATGATATTGTTTTAGTGACGAAAATATGTTACTCTATTTAAATCATCTAATTTTAATGACGGCAATATTGTCATATTTATGATTATTTATTTGTTATGTTATTGTGTTTATCGTCACCAAAAATAAGAAAATAAATGACGATAGAACAATTCGTCATCTAATAATATATTTAGCATGACAATTATGTCGTTATCATTTCATATTTTAAATAATATTACAAAATAATTCATCACCAAAGAGCTATTTTTTGAGACACATTTTTCAATGTCACTAATTGAATACTTATGGTGACGATACATCTCGTCACAAAAAGAGTTACTAATAGTGACAAAATTAGTTGTTGTGACTAAATAAAAAACTAAATATAAAATTATATATCTAGAAATAAAAAAAAATTTACACCAAGATGATGACCAATAAATTCCAAACCTTTTAATAAAATCACTGTGTTATTACAACAACACTAGCAGAACTGAGCAACAAACTCAGCCTTACCAACAGAAGAATGCAGTTAATTAATACTCAAATACATGAACATGTGCATGAACTATTTTCACAATCAAGTGCAAAGTAATGAGCCAATGACCACCATTTGAATGAACTATTTTCACGTGATGGAAACCAAAGTAATATTTCAAGAATTCTTCGACGCGAACATTTGTATCATCGAGAACGTTCTTTACGTCTCCAAAATGGATGAGGTTTACTTAATTCCTCAATAAGAGCTTTTTTTCTCCTGCAATATGTGCCATTCATAAGAAAAAACTTCTTATATAGCTTTTATGTATAAAATCATTGAGATAGCTATAAAAATGTGTAAATAAAATTGAACCAACCAACCTGTATAAATCTGAGTTCTTGTACACTTGTGTGAAATCAACGCTAAGAATCATTTCTTGTTTAGAACTAGTAACTTCCAACATTCACGTGGCTGGATTGTAACCATCATTGATTTTACTAACTCCTTCAATTTCCTTTGTAACCATCATTGATTTTACTAGCTCCTTCAATTACCTTTATTTATAAGAAGAATAATTCATCTTTTAATTACAAATCACTTTAATCATTGGCATACATAGTTAAACTACAAGTTTAAATGTGATAGATTGTTGGTGCATACACGAGTAATGTTGTTAGGATCATGACACTTTATAGGTTATTCTTGCATATTAAAGTGGAACATTCTTAATTTTTCCTCTCTATGCCAAAACAGTCCCAACTTGATCAATTTGTGACAGTCGAGCATTGTTTGGCCGTTTGGGGTTTAGGCAAGCTTTGTGTTCAAGGTTAACTAGCTAATTAGAACTGCCTTAGCAATTCTTTGATTTGTTACTTCCTTTCTCTTTAATTACCTATGTGATTTTGAGACATATCCCACACACTTGCTTATTTAAATTTTGAACTTGATGGGCAAGTTTTTGAGTTGCACCATAAAGCCAAAAATAGTTTTTTCCACCATTGCAAAACAATAGTATACTAACTAATCAAGATCATGAAAGGTACTACTATGCCCAGATGATTATCTCTGCCTCACTGCAATGCCCTGTTCCGACAAGTCCGATCGATCCATAGCTTCAGGTTTACAAAGTTTTTTCATCGTCTTTGTGACAACCACTGCCATGCATGATGAGTTCTTACACCTCAACCCAACCCTCAAATTGCTATAATTAGAAATCTTACAACCAAAGCTAACTTTAAACCCAAACTCACTTGGAGGCTAAGCCCATCGATCTGCTCTGCGAGGCAAGGTCTGTGGCATAGTCATTTGGTATTGGCATGCGATTTCTCAGAGCCAAATCAGTTTCCCACAAAGGCTTGACATGCTAATCTAATTTGGTTTTAGTTAAAGTTACTCTTATATTTAGTGTGTTTAAACCTTCTAATTTTCATTACTAGTAATACAACATTCAATCTCCAACCTTATGTGTGCTTAATACCTGGATTTTAGATAAGGTAGTCCACTTGGGACTTTTGTCGAACACATGGTGTGCACAATTTAAAACTACTCATGTCATAGCTATTTGCTTGCTCTATAACTCAATTAAGTCCTTATAACACCACATCCAACCTATCTCCTTGTGCCTAAGCCAAGCATTAACAAAATATAGCAAGAGTTGGTAATGTCAGTCAGTTATAGTACAACCATAGTATGGTAGTCACTTAGGCCTTTAGCAGTAGCATGACTCAAAACAGAAAACAGCCCCTCAATCTCTTAATCAAAAGGGTTATAAAATCACGCACTTTATATATACTATATATTCATAGTTAAAAAAACGTGCATACAAGATATCATTATTTTCAAAATAGGCTTCTACGGCATTTTGTCAAAACTAACTATTTCAGTCCAAAGGGTGTATACGACAAGATACCATTCCAAATTCTATTGCACTAATATTAGTATATAGCACAAGGATGTTGCCCACAGCCACTCAACACATCAATATAGCAAAACAACAATATAGCATAGCAGTCATTTTGGCACACAACAGTTAATATAGCAAATTTTAAAGTCCAGGATAGTCTTTTATGCCCATTTCAAGCCTTTTTTGCAATGTATGATACTAAGTTGCCAAAACAGTCTTTAAGCTTCCAACATAAGGATTTTCACAGCGTGCACAAACTATATAATATAGGTTCATGATTTAAGAACCTAAATGCAATGCTTCTAGCTTTGGTTTTAAAACAGCCCCCTCATAGGCCTTAAAGTAATACAAGGTAGTATGATTAGGCAACAAGGAAAAACAAGGACTTTCGATGATCTTCCGGAAGAGAAAACCAAGTCCAGTATAGATATCGGGTGTGGAGCTTCTCGCCAGCTTAAAACCACCCTGGCTTCAGTATGACCCATAGTGCGGAGGAATTTTTCAATCTTCTCCATGGGAACCTTACGCTTTGCTTTACAAGTAGGTTTCATAACCAGTTGAGGAAGATACAGTGGATTTTCCCTCGACACTGTAGTAGAGACATGAGACGTGGATCCTTTAACTTCTCTATAATTCCTTGGAACTTTGTGTAAGATGACAACAGGATGTTGTGGTCTGAAAGGTAAAGAAATTGGCTCTGGTGCGGCCACTTTCAAAGGATTGGCAGCTCCTTTGAGTTCAATTGGTTGTATGGGAAATACTTTGATAGTCTCATCATCCACTTCAGATATAACTGCTACTGATCCCCTCCATTTGGTAGGACATGCATTCCCACCCTTGAGTTGAACAGTGTAATCATCTGCTATCAATAAGATTCTGAATGAGATGGCAGAGTGCCCAGCATTCTTCTGTGCTATGACTGCGAGAATGTGAATGATATTGACACACTTCATCAGAATTGAACCGTCCTGAATGGGGATTGATTGTAGGCAAAAGGAAGGTAATTCTTCCTTCATTGATCAACATTTGTAATATCTCCTCCATAGATTGGCCAAGATAGGTAAATTCCCATTGATTAGCAAAATCTCGACGAGCTTTAGCATTGTCTCTCTTTGCAACCTTATCCTCCATAGCTTCGCTTTCTGAAGGTGGTGAGGGAGCATTCATGACAAAAGGAAGGAGATAGGCATGCTGATCAAGATTGAATCTAATCTTTATTGGCAAAAAGTTTGCAGATTTTGTCAACTTGTCCACTATCACCCATATCGCATCATATCCTTTCTGAGTCGTTGGGAGACCTACCACAAAATCCATTGTGATATGATTCCATTTCCATTCTGGTATCTCTAATGGTTGAAGTAATCCGCTTGGCCTTTGATGCTCGGCCTTGACTCTCTGACATGTTAAGCACTTTGCAACGCATTCTGCAACGTCTCTTTTCATATTTGACCACCAAAAATGTCGTCGCAAATCTTGATACATCTTTGTACTTCCTGGATGAATCGAATATCTAGAGCTATGAGCTTCTGTCAAGATGTCTTCTTTAATATCTAGTATTGCTTTAACCCGGATTCGTCCCTCGAATCTCAGTATTCCATCGGTATCAACCTTTTATTTCACTTCTTTTCCCTCGACCACACTTTCTCTTATTTTTTGCGCATTCCTCATCCTGCTTGATTGGCGTTCTTCACTTTGTCCACCAAAGTTGGACTGGCTTCCATCTGGAATAATTTCTCATCGGATTCTTTTGGAAATTTGATTTCCAACTCTAACCTTGACATTGTTGAAATAAGCTCCTCCTTATCAGTTAACAACATCAATTTTTCCCTGCCTTTCCTACTCAAGGCATTTGCAACCACATTTGCTTTGCTTGGATGATAAAAATCTCACAATCATAATCCTTTATCAATTTCATCCATCTCCTTTGACGCATGGTCAGGTCTTTCTAAGTGAAAATGTACTTCAGACTCTTCTGGCCTGTGTAAATCTCATATTTCTCTCCATAGAGATAGTGTCTCCATATTTTTAAAGCAAACACAACCGCCGCCAACTCTAAATCATGAGTCAGGTACCCTTTTTCGTAGTCCTTCAATTGCCTTGATGCATACGCGATGACTTTTTCGTTCTGCATAAGGACACATAATAATCGTTTGTGTGAAGCATCACTGTACACCCAAAAATTTCCTGTATTATCTGGTAATGACAACACATGTGCCATACTTAGCTTCTTTTTCAATTCTTGGAAACATCATTCACACTTCTCCGTCCAAACAAATTTTACAGATTTTCTCGTCAAATTTCTCAATGGAGTGGCAATCTTGGAGAAATCTTGGATAAACCATCTGTAATACCCTGCCAATCCCAAGAAACTTCTTACTTCTGATGGAGTTCTTGGTTGTTCCCAATTTATCAAACCGACCTTTGATGGATCCATCGAAATTCCATCCTTGTCAATTACGTGCCCAAGAAATTGTACACGTTCCTACAAGAATTCACATTTAGAGAATTTCGCGTACAACTTTTCCTTTCTTAGCGTCTCCAGCATTAGACGTAAGTGTTCCACATGTTCTTCTTGAGTTCTAGAGTACACCAGAATATCGTCAATAAACACCACCACAAACTTGTCTAAAATTGGTTTAAACACCCTGTTCATCAAATCCATGAACGCTGCAGGGGCGTTTGTCAAACCAAAAGACATCACCAAAAATTTGTAATGTCCATACCGAGTTCGGAATGCCATTTTTGGTACATCCTCCTTCCTTACTTTCAGTTGGTGATACCCACTTCTCAAATCTATTTTTGAGAAATACCTAGCACCCTTCAACTGGTCAAACAAATCATATATTCTCGGCGATGGATATTCATTCTTAACAGTGACTTAGTTTAACTCCCTATAATCAATGCAAAGACACATTGACCCATCCTTTTTCTTTACAAATAACACCGGTGCTCCCCACGATGACACACTGGGCTGAATGTATTTCTTGTCCAACAGCTCCTGCAGTTGTACCATCAGTTCCTTTATCTCTACCGGAGCCATTCTGTACGGGGCTTTTGATATTGGAGCGGTTCCTGGCGCTAAGTCGATTACGAACTTAATTTCTCTGTCAGGAGGAAGTCCTGGAAAAATCCTCTAGAAACACATCCACAAATTCCCTAACCACTAGTATTTCTTATAGTTTCGCACCCTTCTTCTGAGTATCAACTATGTAAGCTAAATAACCCACACAGCCTTGACTCAATAACTTTTTGGCCTGCATAATCGTCAGACATCTCATTTGCCTAGGCGATTTGCTACCATTAAAAACTACCTTTGACGGAGTCATAAGGTTTACACATTTCTTTTGGCAGTCAATTATCGCTCCACAATTGAATAACCAATCCATTCCCAAAATAACATCAAACTCTCTAAGCCTAATCGGAATTAAATCTACCATCAAAATATTTCCCTTAATGTTCACCCTACAGTTCTTGTATATGAACCTAACAGGAATTACTTCCTTATTAGCAATTTCTATGTTTAAAGGGAAATTCAATTCTTCCCTAGGCAATCCTAATCTCATAGCAAATTCATCAGATATAAATGAGCAAGTAGCACCCGAATCAAATAATACATAAGCATCAATATCATTGATTAGGATAATACTTGACACCACATCCTTTGATTGCATAGCATCTTGTACAGTCATGTTAAAGGTTCTGGCTGTGGGTTTGGTTGATGTCGTCGGTCCAGTAATGGCCCATGTACCTCCACTGCTACCTCCCTTGCATCGCGTTATTTCTCCAGCTTTCTTCTAGGGGAACTCATGAGCAAAGTGATCCTTGGACCCGCAAGTGTAGAAAACATTCTTCTTGGGTTGATTGCAGTTTGGGGCGATGTGACCATCCTGGCCACAGATAAAGTATACTCGTTTCCCCATCAAGCATACACCCATGTGAAACTTCCCGCATTTGCACATGCTTCAAACTTCTTATTTTGCTGGTTAGCTTGTTGATTCCAAGCACCCACATTTCCATTCCACTTCTTTTTCAAATTATTATTACCATTCCCACTACAACCAACTCCATTCTTAACCTCCACTTTATTCTTCTTCTTTTTCTGTTCCTAATTGAACTTGGTTACCGCCTCGCCTCCACCTTCAGCGAGAATTGCCTTTTCCATTACGGCTGCAAATGTCTTTAACTGAAACAAGGAAACCCCACTAAACAACTAGGGCTTCAGTCCTTGTTCAAACCTCTTCGCCTTGCGTTCATCTGTGCTGACATGGTATGGCGTAAACCTTGCCAACTCGTTGAAGTTCGTGGCATACTTTGACACCGTCATCGTTCCCTGCTTTAGTTCTAAAAACTGTACTTCTAGCTGACTCTTCAAACTCTCTGGGAAATAGGTTTCGAAGAACATCTCCTTGAACCTATCCCAACCCATAACCCTTGGTCCTCCTCGAGTTTTATTGGCCTGCCACCAATAACTAGCCTCTACTTTCGATATAAATGTTGCAAAAGCAGTCTTCTAATCTTCCCCTACTCCCGCAACATCAAACACTTTCTCTATCTCCATGACCCAGGTATGTGCCTCAATCGGGTTCATGGACCCATGAAATTCTGGTGGTCCAACCGCCTTGAAGTCCTTAAACGTTGTAGCTTGATTTTGTGGTTGATTCTGCGGTTGATTTTGCAGTGCAACTGTCAGTAACGTCACCAGCTGCTAAATAGGGTTAGCTTTAGCATTATCATTGTTGGTTCTTTCAGTGGTTCTATGTCGGGGTGGTTGACGTCTTGGATGCATTTTCTATTAAAAGCACACTCATTAGATTATTACTCAACTCTTTTCAAGTAATTTCTACTTAAATTGCCCCCATAAAAGTAATCACCACATAACACATAACACTTTGGATAAAAGAAGATAATAATTTTTTATTCATTCTTAATTCTTTGAAAACATCATATCAATAGCATCACTGCAATTTAGATTATTTTCCTGAACTACTAAAGTTTTAGCACATCATCATCATATCAACAAGTTACATAACACTTGGGATATACATAATACTTATCATAACATAAATCATAAATCAAGTACACTTCCTACGATGTCCTACTAAGATATTGCATAGCCTTACGACGCTCTTCTTCCATAATTCAGAACATGGTTCGACGATCTAGTATGTACGAGGGTAGAGTCTCGAACTGAATTGGATAACCCATGACCCGATCCTGAGCTCGATTAACCACGGTGTTGAACACGTTATTCATTTCCTGCATCTTCATTCTCTTTGCTTGTGCGTCTCCCTCTGCTATTTCGGCTCGTTGATCAGCTTCCTCATACGCATATTTGGCTCTTGCCCTCTTAGTAGATTCATCTTTCAACTTGTTCTTCAACTCTGCAATCTCTACTCTCATTCACACGTTCTCTCCTTCCGTGTGAACCAGTTTCTCTTCAACATTGTTCAGTTGTTCTTCTCGATCCTGGATCTCATTGTCCTTCTGTGCCATCGAGGTCTATTTTTCAGCTACTATCTCTTGTAACTCCTCGACTGTATCTTGAAGTTGCACATTGCGGTCATGCACGTCATCGTATATACGACCAACTATCGAGTTAAGTAGAATCCTTTCCTTTTCGTCCTCTTCATCCGTCTGTGGCAGCTCCACGGGATCCTCCTCGTCTGTCTCTATCTCATCATCCTCATCAGGTCTTGCTCAACTACTGTGACCAACAGAACTATTTCCCATGGCAGTAATTGTTCCCAAACTACCTGAATATCTCGAGACTCCACCTCCCTAGCTTGACTGGATCCTCCTATATTAGTCATCCTGTCAACCAAAGTTTAAGTTTTAATTACTAATCATTACTACCCATCACAATAAAACTAGATAAATAAAACCTTTCCCATTAAAGGGTTACATAATAAAAATCTCCCAGGTTGTATAACCATTAAATACAATCATTCAAATGCGAAAAATTAATAAACTTCATTACAACCATTCAATTAAAATCTAAAAATCAAATATCAACATATTACAAGTCTTCAATACTTGTTCATCTTTCCTTTTCCCTTACTGGTGCTAGGTACATCAACCTTCTCATCTTTAACTATAATAGTTATATAAGCAAGAGTGAGCAAACAAAGCTCACTTAAATCAACAATAAATGAAATTTTTTTACAACAACTATCAAAGAAGAGGCTCGATAGAATTAAACAATATGATTTATCAACATTCAGAAGTATATAACTGAGGGTCCTAAGACCACGAACTATGTCCATAGTTATAAGTAATTTTTCAACTTAAACTTTAACAGTCATAAGACTATAGGGACTCCTCGTACTTAGGGCGATCAGCCCTTTCGTACAATGTATTGTGCACAAACATTTCAACGCTAAGCGTAAGTTACCCCGAATAATAGGGTTGTTCATCTCAGTATTTAGAGTACAAGTCCGCACCAAAGGGAGTTTGGTTTGGATACATTTCAGGGTAATTTGGAATTCAACGAACATCAACTAAGGATTAGTTGAATAAAACAAATAACATCATACTATAGAATAATCGTAATTGAATCAACATGGTAAATTAAAGTCATGCTTTAGGAATAATCTAATAGCATACAACTTGAATAACTATAACACACCTTGCTTGAACAATGTTAAGCCAAGGTTATTTAAAATCGAATACTAAGCATGCGTAGCAATTTGAACGGTTAAACTATTCAACATTAGTATGTATAATTGTGCATACTAAACAACAAGTTAAATACAAGAATAACTTGTTCAACATAAAAATCAAAGTTTAGAAAGCTTGCATCATTTATAAGGTAATCGAATTGGAAACGATAATTGGTTCAACAAGATAATGGATTTGAGAATTTGCCTTGCTCGTAGGCTAAACCGAACAATTCGAATCTCAATACCCTATATATATATATATATATATATATATATATATATATATATATATATGTCATCATGACATAGTTAGTTACTACAACTTTACAAACATAACTAAGTACATTCATCATGTAGGTTTGATTATTTAATCACATAATCAAGTTATAACACAAGTTAATCGTTAATAACATGTTCATTATAGATATAGAAATATTAAGATCATAACTTAACAGTCCTATTATTAACACATAACCATTCATTTAGACTTTGATTACAAAATTAACACTGTCAGACCATTATTCAATTAACTTTCACTGCTTATGGCCACGATTTATCATTGGGTTGGTGACCAAGGCCATGATGATGGCATTACTGGTATGCAACAAATAAGCTACTGGTTGCAGTGTTGCGGTGTGTGGTATCGGTGTCTTTGACACGAAAAATGAATCATTTGGTGGGCGTATTGCGCGCTAAACCTCGATCTTGATGAGACAACTTCAGTAACAACATGAACAAAAGCCAATTTTGGCCTACAAGCTCCTTTCTAAAAGTCTAATTAGCATGTAATTCATACAGAGACCTCATATAAACATAATTCAAATACTCTTAACATGTTTTTACCCATAAAGCAACATAAACAACAAATTTAAAACATCTAATTTCACTGTTTTTATAAAAACACATTTTTTTATGTTTTTCATGAAAATAAACACTGTGAATTTGTTTTTCAACCAAAACAATTAATTCAAAGCACTTTATCAATGTTTATACATACTCTATCAAATTCAATGGTCAATTTATCAACTAAACAACTAATAAACCCTTAATTTCTACCTTAAACTAAACCATACTCATTCACATAAACTCCACATTCATAACATCAATTCATTGACTATAACTTATGAAAATAGTTTACAACACTAGTTTATCATATAAAGCCACATACATAACAAATAATTCAATTTCTACAAAGCTTTTATGGAGAAAAATTGGGAGAGCGAATACAACTATAACTTTGAAAAGAACAACAATAATAGAGTTTAGATGATACCTTGTTTGAGGAAGATGATGGCCAACCCTTTTGATTCTCAAGCTTCTTCTTCTCTCCAATTCCCTAGCCTTTCTTCCTCTCTTCTTTTCTCTCTGTAAACACTCTTCTCCTCTCTATTCTAATTCTACATCTTAGAAATATAACGTATAATAATAATATATATTAATTATATAATATAAATACTAACTTAACTGACATCAGTTATGTTTTATTTGAAAATCAAAAGCTATAAGGCTTGTTTGGCTAACCACTAAAAAATATAATCAATTAATCCTTATGCCTTGTTTGGTAAAACTCAATTAGAATAAAGACTTAATAGACATTAGGCCTTGTTTGGAAAAATTGAATTAAACTCCTTTAAGTTATTTTAATAACTCCTTTATAAAAGGTTATTTGTCACACTTTTATTTAATTACTCTAACACACAAATCAATACAACAAAATTATAATTTTCTGTATAATTATAACTTTATTTAATCAACTAACACATCCTTTTAATTACAAATTCAAATAAAAAGTATAATAATTCAATTAATCAAAACTCTCTAACTTAATAATTAAATTAAATTAGCATATAATAATTAATTTCCTTAATTATTTATTTAACAAATAATTAACCAAATCGAATCAAATTTGAAAAATTACAAATTCAACCATAAACACATCCATTTAAATACTTATATAATTCAACAAATATTTAATATAACAATTAAAAATTTTGGAATGTTACAGTTGCCTCCGAATGTGTGCATGATACGGAGGAGTAAAGTCCAACTCCGAGGCTCGAGATTTCTGTCTGCGAAGTTGATTGATCACGTCGATCATGTCATCCTTCATCACGTACGGGCTTGTGGCATGAACTCTCTGGGGTGTTGTGATATACTGCTACATCGGCGGTGTGTATGGTAGAGAGATTGGTTGATGCACACTTGCATCATGCACAACTGGCACTGGTGGCAGTTGCTGGCTCACTCGCTGTACATTGCTTGGAATGGTTGGCATTTTCACTTGTGAAAATGATGGGATAGCAGTTGGGATGATGTTTTTCTGAGGTTGGCTTGCTTCCAACCTAGGTTGCGGCACGTCACCACTATTCTGGGCGTCCAAGTTGATTATTGGAAACGATTGACTTCCGTCGATGGAGGTACAATCTGGTTTTCTTTGTTGTTGCTACCATTATTGTTGTCTTCCACTCTTGCTTGTTCCCCATACGAACTTCCTAGGAACATGGCCTTGAAAGTGGAAATTTGAATCAACTGCTGGAGAAAATTCCCCATCTCCTCTTGCTTCCTCTGCATTTCCAGCATCATGGCCATCATCATCCCTTACCCTTCTCGTTCTTCCTTCAATGCCTTGAGCATCTCTAGTTGTACAACATTCGTTTGGTCTCCACCTGTATCCTCGCCTTGCCTTCCTTTGTTGGTTTATTGTTGATTAGCCATATGCGATGATGTCGAACTCCCTTCTGAAGCATCTTCAATAAGTGGTTGGTCAAAATCTAGGTTTGCGCCTTGGAATGCTTGAGTTACTTGCCTTGTAACTAGATTCGGTGAGGTAATGCTATTTGTTGGTGAAGTAGCTCTTCCTATAATTCTCCCACTTCGAGTCGTGGGCATACCCTTCACGAATTCTACACCTCCCCAGTAGAGTCACCAATTAAATGTGGGAAAAGGAAATCGTGCCTTGCCAGTTAAGGTTTCGTGTTGGCTGAGGAGGAGAGAAATTCACAAAGAGCACGAAATTGATTGGTTGATTGAAGAGGGGAGAATCCGGGAACCGTGTTAGGGTAGCACGGATTCCAAGAGCCTTCTTGAGTCCTTCGAGTTGAGGGAATGTATAAACCCCTTTTAGTGCTTTTAAATAGAATCTCCAAGCCTTTAAGTCACAAAAAGGGTCATTTGATCTTCCAAGGGTCCAAGTCTTGAGTCTGAAGAGAAGTCCCCTTCCAAATGGAATGGAAGGGGTATTTATAGGATTTTCTGGAAAGTAGTCATGTGCAAGGCACATGCTTTAAGGGAAATTCTAGAAATACCCTTTAGTCATTAGAATAATGCCCATGTTGCCCTGTCCTTCTAGCCACCAATCCAATCCCTCAATCAATTCCCACAACGAGTCGCCTCCATGAGTCTTCTGCCTCGGTACACGTGGAGGTTTCTTCCGGGTCTCGCACATTTATTTCTGACTTTTTTCGTCTTTATTCTGATTAGGTTATGCGAACCATAATTTGAACATTTAATGAGGTCGTGGAACCCTAATTCTGCATTTAATTCAATTAGGTCATGTGAACCCTAATTTTACCCTTAGGCCTTTTTTGGACTTATAAAATCATATGTCAAGGTCGAAGGTGATGACTTTTGTAGGGCTAGTCGATACCTTCGTTTTGATATATTACGGGCCCCGAAACTCCAAACAAGTCAAAAGTTATGATTAAAATAGTAGTTGTTCCTCCAAAAACTTCATTTTTTCTTTTAAACTTCATTTTTTTCATAAGGGTGCGGCCATGTTGGCTTCAAACCCCTAGGGGCTGACCATGTTGCCTTAGGCCACCTAGGGGTTATTCCTTTAGCCCTTAAAAAAAACATAGGGTTCGGCTATGTTGCCTTCTATCCCTTAGGGGCCGACCATGTTGCCTTAGGCCACCTAGGGGTTATTCCTTTCATCCTTAAAAAAAAAAAAAAAAAAAGAAAAAAAAAGAAGCAAGAACCATAGGGCTCGGCCATGTTTCCTTCGACCCCCTAGGGGTCGGCCATGGTTCCTTAGGCCACCTAGGGGTTATTCTTTTCGTCCTCAAAAAAAATCTATAGGGTTCGGCCACTTTGCCTTTGGCCACCTAGGGGTTGTCCCTTTCACCCTTAAAAAAAAGAAAAAAAAAGACTACAGGGTTCGCCCCCTAGGGTTCGGCTCCTATGGGGCTCGGCTATATAGAGGATGTTCCCTTCATACCTTTGTGGTCCTATTGCTCTACCAATCAACCGCTTGGAACGAATGCTCCTTCTCTGTGTAGATTATAGCCTTTTTCTAATGAATTTCGAGGGAAAAAACCAAGATATAATCAAGGTGATGGGGCTCGGAGGACAAAAGAAAGACTAGCGTTACCTGAAAAGACAAATAGAGGAGGTAATCAAGAAGAATTCAAATATAAAGAAGCCTGTTTGGTTTTCTTTAGCTTGGAACACAACTTTCGAGTACATGACAAGAACATAACATGAAGCAAGGCATACTGCGAAGAGTAATTGCATTAGAGCATGAACATCATATGGGTTAATGTGAAAAAAACAAAAATCAACATAAGGCTATTATAGAGGAGTTCATTTTTCTTGCATCAACGACATAAGAGTTCGAGAAGATGGAATCATATGCCTAATGGATTCTAGTAATTCCGTTCATTAACAAAGTTATTGGCATGACTACATAGAAAATCTAGCAGATGGGTTTCATAATACTCATAGAAGACATGGTATCAAGTCTTGAAATACGAGCTTAATCGTCACCAAATAAATTCAGAGGATTGTTCACGTGAGAAGTTGAAGATTACCTTACACGATGAACCTTCGTAGCACGATAATTGATTGACAAAATGACGCTTTAAATTTGCAAGACAAGGATAAAGAAAACAAAGAGCTTCAGAGGAATGTGTATATAGCCCTCAAAGTCTTCTTACAAAAAAGGGGCCACTTACCATGTTCCTACTTAAGGAAAGATTTGATCGAGTTTCCAAAAGATAAGTGAATCTGATCTTGTTTTTAAAATAGAAATATATTAAAGATATTATTGGCTAAATATAAATAAGATTTGATTTTATGGAAGATTTCAAAAATTATTTAGAAAAATAATAATAATTAATAATAATAATAATATATTATTAATATATCCAAATTTTGCTTTCAAAATCAAATTAAGATTTTATTTTATTTTAAAATTCGGATTTGATTTTATAAAATTCAAAGTTGATTTTTTTCCAAAATAAGGAAATCAGATTTGATTTGGGAAAAAAGAAAAATTTAGTTTAACCAAAATAAAGATTTTATTAGATTAAATTTGGTGATATTTGATTGTGTTTCCTTGTTTCCATTTCCAGAAAAAATAAGGAAATAAATATTGGGCAAGTTATGGAAAGATTTTTGGAGAAGTTCCCAATTTGTCCAAGAAAGAGCCCTGTTAGGTTTTGCCTACCTAGGGTTTAACCCCAAGAGTTTGGTTCCCTAGAGGTTCCCTCTACTAGGACCATTGTATTCAAGACCTATAAAGTGAAGCCCTATAAAATCATTCAAAGGCTTATAATTTTCTTGCACGATCGTCTATTTGCAAATGCGACTCTCGCGCAGGGGGCAAATGTGGACCCAAATGTAAAATTAGGGTTCACATGACCTAATTAAATTAAATGCATAATTAGGGTTCCACGGCCTCATTAAATGTGTAAATTAGGGTTCACATAACCTAATGGGAAGAAAGACGAAAAAAGTCAGAAATAAATGTGCGAGACCCGGGAGAAGCCTCCACGTGTCCCAAGGAAGAAGACTCGTGGATGCGGCTCGTTGTGGGAATTGATTGAGGGATTGGATTGGTGGCTAGAAGGACAGGGCAACATGGGCATTATTCTAATGACTAAAGGGTATTTCTGCAATTTCCCTTAAAGCATGTGCCTTGCACATGACTTCTTTCTAGAAAATCCTATAAATACCCCTTCCACTCCATTTGGAAGGGGACTTCTCTTCAGACTCAAGACTTGGACCCTTGGTAGATCAAAGGACCCTTTTTGGTGACTTAAATGCTTGGAGATTCCACCTAAAACCACTAAAAGTAGTTTAGACATTATCTCAACTCAAAGGACTCAAGAAGGCTCTTGGAATCCCTGCTACCCTAACACGGTTCCCGGATTCTAGGAGTTCCGCCATGCTTCATTTAAGTAATCTGTGACGCCCCCAAATCCGGGTATCTTCCAACCTGACAGATGGTGCTACACGGTACTAATAACTATACATTCATTCTATTGAAACGACATCAAAATGTGTATATCAACGACATCATTATTACATTAATAATATTACATCCCGTCCCCAGGTTCTAAAACCATTACATTTTTTGTTCATCATACTATAATATATATAACTTACTAGTTTATTACAAGGTAAACTAATCGTTCATCTTCGTCTTGCCTTTAACCTTGTCGTATCCCTCGGTTCGTTCGGTCCTAGCTACATTCATATGGTTCAAGCAAGAATGAGCATAACAGGCTCAGCAAGTACAACAATTTCTTTCACACAACATGCTTGAAACATAGGAATCGTATATCTTCAGTAACTGAACAATAGTTATGAAGTACTATCGATAATTCAAAATAGCACTTCTTTTCTTTCAAAATGTTTTACAATAACAATATTCAGTAAAACATCAATTCTGGCTCAAGACCATGAGAAGTTCATAATTTCTTTAAAAAGGACAACCCAAAACTAAGTCCGTAAATCCGATATATCTTACGAGCACTTCTGGGTGATCAGCCCATAGTACTCTGTGTTGATCAACACTACATCCATTAAACGTATGTACGTTTAAGTTTTGGCAATCTCGTGTGCCCATCGAATAATCAATGAAAAATACATTTGTTTATTCATACTCAGGCTTACCATGAATCCGTACCAAACAATTGGCGTAGGATATCGTTATCAATTCTATATTGAAAGACTTTTAAATAAATCAATCAATCTTCAAGATTAGTCTAGCCAAGTTAAAACTGGCTTTGACCCTTTAGTAAAACAGTTCATCCATCTCATAACATGAATCACAGAAAACTTGGCTAACACGAAGGTTAGACAAGCGTTTAAGAAAAACTTGCCTTCAGCGTCTGCTACAGTATAAATAACTTTTCCTTTCAGTCTTTACGGTATCTACAATACATAACCACATAACATGCCATATTAGGTCATGAATGAACATAAATGGTTCCTAATGAATCTTACCCTTCTTCTCAATCTAATCTTGTATTAGATTTGTTATTTATTGGTTCCAGTTCATCGTTATAACTTACATCATTCTTACCAACTTCTTTCTCTTCTATGTCTTACTTGGATTTACTTTATTGATACAACTCATTTCAAATTAATCATCCTTCCTCATGGCTTACTAACATTCTTACGTTAATCGAAACTCGATCGTCGTTTGGTTAAGTACACTTTATTGCATACCGTTTGGGTTTACGTATTACTTAACAACTTTTAGTTGTAACTCTTAACGTTATAGTCCTTATCATTATTGAATACGATTAACGTTCTTTATACTTTACGTTCGTTGTTGAACTATCATTAAACAAAATTAAATTCCTAAAGTCATCACTATAACAGTGCTTTAGGAAAGGTCTAATTATGTTAATTAAGTAATTACATGACCCATACTGGTATTGCAAACCATTGGATTCATAATCAACTTGGTCAACAAATTTCTACAGCCGGCTTAGCATATTACGTTGTTCTCATTACGTTCATCTTCAATTGGTTATCAACCTTTAATCATCATACATTAAGTGTTTAACAATGCCTTAGCAATGTTATATTACCACCTTATTTCATTACTAATGAGTTATCTTTCCTTCTATACTTGTAAACATTTTTGTCTGTCAAAACTCTGCGACTGGCGTAGCGGCGCCACACTTAGCTCTTCATCTCACGTCGCGGCGCGAGTTAGTAGTATTCCCTTACACTATTATGGATCTGCTGCGCCACCCATTTGGCCTTGGGTTGGCGCCGCGTCGCCAACTCTGTGCCTCAGCTAGTTTGCAAAATTTTACGAAACTCCCGGACTCATAACTTCTTCATTATAAGTCCGAATTGGCTCGTTCAAAAGCCTACGGTTCACAAATTACATACTCTATGCGTTCGTGTAAGAATTTTACCTATTTAACTTTATTTGCTAAAAATTCACCTATTAGTTCATTTATAACGAAAACGGTAAACGTTCGTGAACGTTCAACGCTCGTTTCTTCATTCTAAGTCAGAATTCGGTCATTCTCGAGTCCGCAACTCTAAAATGCCAAATAAGACTTGTCTCCATTGAAAACCAATGTTTCCAAGCTCAATATCAAAATTTGACTTCCATTTCGAGAATTTCATGAATTCGACGATTAACATCCAATCGTGTGAATTCCGGCATAACTTCATTTCTTATAATTTGTTCATCGTTTCAAATGGATTCAATCCATCATACTAACATCTTGACATACATATTCATTAACTTATAAACATGATAAGTTATTACTTGTTCTTTGTGAGTTTATAACTTATAAAAGTATAACTACTTATAACTTCCTTTCTCATGACTTATTATAGTTTAAGTCTTTTAACCACAATTCTTGCTTCTTATTATCATACAATCTTCTTAAAGTAAACATATGAATAGTTAATATAAACTTCTCATGAGTTCATAACTTAATTAAGTTTGAATTACTTATTCAAGACTTATATGGCTTAAGTCTATTGATTAATCATTCGTATCATTCCTTAGAATACATGTTCTACCACTACCCTTTTCTCTATCAATTGAAGAGAAAGAGAATTATGGTTTAAGTTCTTACCTATGAAGATCACTTGATTAATCCTTGTTCTCCTTCTTGCTTGTTAAATTATGAAGACTAGCTTTCTAACTTTTCTAGCTTATTCTCTCTAACCAATAAGCTCTCAACTTGTTGGTGTTTTTGAACAAGGAATAAATGAAATCAAAAGCTTGCTATTTATAGGACTTGCTAGGTTAGGGTAGCTTGGTCATTAGGCCATCCCACCTCCATAATCACCTCCTTACTATTCCTAACTTAAACACTAAGTTAACTTTCTCCCCACAACACTTGGCCATTAAGTCTACTTGGTCATTAAGCCACTCCACCTCCTTACTATTCATTACCTAGCTTATTAAGTAAACTTAGCCACCACACTTAAGCACTTTACTTGCTCATCACACATAAGCACTTTATTTAGCTTTTAAGTTACTTAACTTATCCTTCACTTAACCCTTAAGTCTACTTGCTCATCACACTTAATTCTTGGTCACCAATTCACCCATGGGTTGCCCCTTGAATCAAGCTTTATCCATTGGATCTTATTTTGGGCTTAAGGTTTAATTAACCTAACTTATACATTGGGCTTGCATTAACAATTCTTTGGGCTTTACCATTAGCTTGCATTGGGCTTACACATTCCTACACTTGGGCCTTATCAATATCTCATTGGACTTTACAATTTCTTACTCAATCCTACAAGTCCATTACATTTGGCTTAAAGCCTTATAACGTATAATTTACGTATTAATCTCGTATTCTAACTCGTATACTTATTCATCTATGACATACCATCAATCGTAAATACTCATATAATACCTCGTATTATACTCGTATTCATTACCTCGTATAATACATACGTATTATACGAACATCGCTTTAACTTAGTATACACCTTTCCTTTTTCTTCTCGAAAATCACTTTTTCCTAACCGTTAGGTTTTTAAGTCCGCAGGCGAAAAACTGCGTTTGCCATAGCTAAAATATTATTGGATATTGCATCTCGCGTCGATATTCTATCATTAAGTATTTATCGGAAGCTCAAAAATAATTCCCGAGCAAAAATGCGTGAATAGCGTTTTTTAGAAAATTTCTCAAAAATTTTTTATTTTCGTCTTGGAAATTCAAACACTTTAATTCTACCACGTAGCCAAAATACTACGACATTCTGATATGTCTAGGTCATAGAATGACCTTCAAATAACTTACTCCCATAATTAATTAATTAAATTCATTTAATCCACATAATTAAATAAAAAAATTAATTCTCAAAAATCCAATTTTTTTTCTGGGGCGTTATATAATCGCCCACCTGTCAATCTCCCCTCTTCAATCAACTAATCAATTTTGTGCTCTTTGTGAATTTCTCTCCTCCTTAGCCAACACGAAACCCTAACTGGCAAGTCACGATTTCATTGCCCACAATACTATTATGTTTTAACCGATTCATTACATGTTTCTCCAATTAACACATCACTAAACTAGGTTACATTAAGGTTTCAAAGTCTGCAGAAATAACAGACTTCATTGGGTCTGGAAGACTATCGCTTGCTGCGCTTGATTTTACATAGATCAGGCGTTCGCTTAAGAACGCACTCAGCGCTTAAGAGGTCGCTGCACTGCTTATGCATCAGATTCTAGTTTTACAGAAACATGATTTTGAGACTGTTCTTAAGCCAACTAACACGAATTTCACCCACAAAACAATAAATTAAGAATATGTAATTGGTACAGAACTAACACAAACAAAATTCCTTACAAATTCCACCATTTACCAAAATTAAACAACAACTTCAACTAATTTAAATTCTTAAATTTCATGTTTTCATATAAAAACACCATTTTTGACATTCTTTACAAAAAAACTACTTTAAGTTATTTTAATAAACAATTCAGTTTATAATTTATAATCACATATTATTTATTTGGATTTCCATATTGGATTTCCATATCCAACATTAAACAAATAAATTATTTACGCATACCATATTTTAAATAAATTTTCCACTTAAACAAATATCAAAAAATTATAATCTCATTATAATTTTATTTAATAATTCAACATAATATTTTAAATTATTAAATTAAAATAACAATATAACATCTAATGTTATCTTATTAACTCTCTAAATTATAAATTAAATTAATTTAGAATATTATCTAAAGAATTTAATTCATAAATATTTACTAACAACAACCACATCAACATATTTTAAAATATTTAATTAATTTAATAATTATTTTGAATTACAAAATTATAAAATCTTGGATTGTTACATCCTTCCCTCTTTACAAGGATTCTATCCCCAGAATCACAACTCAAACTATCAAATCATCACATTCTTTCCTCCTTACAAATATTCTGCCCCTAGAATCGAAGACACATATTAAACAAATAACTCAGGGTAATTCTTCATCATTTCAGCTTCGAGTTCCGACGTGGCCTCTTCGACATTATGGTTTCTCCATATCACCTTTACAGAAGGTATCACCTTATTCCTGTGCACTTGTTCTTTCCTGCCGACTATCTGGATAGGCACCTCTTCATAAGATAAATCTTTACTGAACTGCAACGGTTCATACTCGATCACATATTTGTAATGGGGTTTATACAGTCGCAATACCGAAACATGAAAAATGTTGTGAACATGTTCTAATTCTAGAGGTAAAGCTACCTCGTAAGCCACCTCTCCCACTCTTCGGAGAATCTCGAAAGGTCCAATAAAACTTGGGCTTAGCTTTCCATTCTTGCCAAGACAAAATTTCCCCTTCCAAGGAGAAACTTTCAGGAAAACGGAATTTCCTGCTTCAAATTCGCGATTCTGCTTATGTTGATCAAAGATACTTCTTCATCTCATCTTGAGCGGCTACACCGGTCTTGCTCTAATGAGTTTGATAACTTCCGATGATCATTGTATCGATTCTGGTCCTAACGATGAGCGTTCACCAACTTCATCCCGGCATAGTGGAGTTCTGCATTTTCAGCTGTATAATGCCTCGTATGGTGGCATGCCAATGCTTGCATGGTAACTGTTATTATATGCAAGTTCCACCAACGGTAGATGATCATCCCAATTTCCTTTGAAATCCATGATGCACACTCTAAGCATATCTTCTAGCGTCTTAATTATTTATTTGCTTTGGCCATCCGTTTGTGGATGATATGCCGTACTCATCTTCAATTGCGTTCCCATGCATTTTTGTAATTTCTTCCAGAAATTTGATGTGAACCTTGGATCTCTGTCTGATACAATTGATATTCGAATTCCATGTCTTGAGACAATCTCTTTGACATACAGTTTTGCCAGCTGATCAAGATTAAATCTAATCTTTATTGGCAAAAAGTGGGCTGATTTTGTTAATCTATCCACTACTACCCAAATCGCATCGTATCCTTTTTGAGTCATTGGAAGACCTACCACAAAAGCCATTATGATATGCTCCCACTCCCATTCTGGTATTTCCAACGGTTGAAGTAATCCGCTTAGCCTTTGATGTTCTACCTTCAATCTCTGACATGTCAATCACTTTGCAATGCATTCTGCAATGTCTCTTTTCATATTTGGCCACTAAAAATGTCGCCGCAAATCTTGATACATCTTTGTAATTCCCGGATGAATCGAATATATTGAGCTATGAGCTTCTGTCAATATTTCTTCTTTAATATCTGGTACTTCTGGAACCCAAATTCGTCCCTCGAACCTTAGCATTCCCTAAGTATCAAGATTATACTTCATCTCATTACCATCAACCATACTTTCCTTTATTTTTTTGCATTCTTTATCTTGTAGTTGAGCATTCTTCACATTGTCCACCAAAGTTGAACTACCTTCCATTTGAAAATAAACCTTGCTTGAATGAAATAGTAAACCTTGCTTGAACAATAATAAGCTAAGGTTATGATCTTATAACATTAGAAATGAAATTACTGAGCATACATTAACTAATAGCAAGCTGAAAATAAAACTTGCTCAACATGATAATAACTTGTGCAAAGTAATTTAAAATAAAACAACTCAATAATAGAGAGGAGAGTTCAAAAAACTGCATTCATTATAAAGGAATTGAACTTAAGAAACTTGCTTAACTATAAACAAGTTAGAGTGAATCAACCATAATTAAAATTCCTATAAAATTAGGGTTAAAGCTTGCTCAAATAAAATTTAGGAACAAATGATTTGCTCAATAACAGTTTAAGATAGGAAACATGCTCAATATAAAGAAATGCGGTTTTGGAAACTTGCCTCGTGCGTAAGCTATAAATTATAATTCGCGTTCACTTACACATAGTATTAGAATTACAATATCTATTAGATATACGAACATCCACATTCCAAAATAACAATCACCTTACCATACATGTTTCAAAATCACAAGTGTAATTTCATAACACTTATTCATTATTCACGAAGTTTCTTAAATCATAACATATCATTTTTCAACATACTAATTTTATATTTTAGAGTTACTAACCACATGATACTATTATGTTTTAATCATTTCATTACATGTTTCTCACATTAACACATCAGTAAACTAGGTTACATTAAGGTTTCAAAGTCTGCAGAATTAACATACTTCACTAGGTCTAGTAGACTACTAGCGCAACAAGGCTTGAGCTTTTGCCTTAGATTCCACACACACATGTAGCACACATTCATTGCAGGCTTCATATGCCTTCAGCAATGCCATAAATACCAAGCTAGAGAGACTATCTCATGGCACAGCACTAGTTTTGCCTTAGATTCTCACGTGCTGAGGTATTGGGTGGCATATGACGGCCTTCCACGCCTAAGAGGTCTCATGCATGCATGCATGCATGCGCTAGTTCTAGTTTTGAGACTGTTCGTAAGCCAACTAACACGAATTTCACCACCAAAATAGTAAATTAAACATATGTAATCGGTTCAAAACTAACACAAACATAATTCCTTACAAATTCAACCCTTTAACACAATTAAACAACAACTTCAACTAATTTAAATTCTTAAATTTCATTATTTCATATAAAGACACCATTTTTGACATTATTTACAAAAATCATCACTGTGATCACAATTCTTGTTCAAATTACTTCATTCAAACTACGTGCTCTTCGTTTCTTAATGGACTAGCATAAACAAGACCCAATTTATAGACTAATATAAAAATTGACCACCATATTTGGTACTTTTACAAGCCACATATAAAAACATATACTGTGAATATTCTTTTTCCATTTTAACCGTAATTAACATAACAATTCCCGTCTAAACACTAGTTCTAGCATTACATACACATACAATCACCATAATTTAGTTGTATAACAACAATTCAAAAAAATGGAATTCACAGAGTTTGAAGATTCATGTCATAAAACTCTTATATATATATATATATATATACATAAAATATCAAAATTGTAGAGAAATACCTTCTTATGCTTAAACATTCATTGCTAACCAACTGATAATTGCTTTGAAATCACAGACTTCTCTTAATCTCTCTCTATTCTCTTAAGCTTCTTTGAAAACTTCTCCTCTTTTCTCTTCTTAGGCTTAAGCCATATGTTTTTCACGTAATATAAAATATAACTCCAGCCAACGCACAAACTTTTAAACGTCTAAAAAACCTGATGTTCTACTAATGATCTTATTAAATCATCAGTTACCTTAATTTAATATATATTATTTATATTTTATTTATATTATAATTATAATTCAAAATCCAAAAGCCATAAGGCTTTGTTTGGCAAAAGCTCTTTAAAAATTAAAGACATAATATCTTTAAGCCTTGTTTGGAAAAAAAATCAATTTAAAACTACTTTAATTTATTTTAATAAACAATTTAGTTTATAATTTATAATCACATATTATTTATTTGGATTTCCATATTGGATTTCATATCCAACATTAAACAAATAAATTATTTACACATACCATATTTTAAATAAATTTTCCACTTAAGCAGATATCACAAAATTATAATATCATTATAATTTTATTTAATAATTCAACATACCATTTTAAATTATTAAATTAAAATAACAATATAACATCTCATGTTATCTTATAACTCTCTAAATTATAAATTAAATTAATTTATAATATTATCTAATAAATTTAATTCATAAATATTTACTAACAACAACCACATCAACATCAATTAAAATATTTATTTAATTTAATATTTATTTTGAATTATAAATTATAAAATCTTGGATTGTTGCAAAGTCGATGAGCCATCTACTAGCAAAGGGAATGGAAAGATGTCCAAGTATTGAAGATTTATTAATTTAGTTAAATGTTTTATGTTATGAGACTTGTTTTATTTTATGATGTATTCCGCAGACTTATGTAATAAATTTAAGGTTAGATTACCTTGGATTGTTTTATGGTGATGTAACCCTTTAATTGGAATATTTTTGTTTAAGTTATTTAAATTATGTCTTTATCCTTTGTTATGGGTAGTTAGATGTAATGGTTTTGTATAGTGAACACCAAATCCCGTGGGAATGATTTACCCGGATTTGATGGTGTCACAGGTTGGTATCAAAGCCTTAGGTTATGAACCTTAGGTGGGGAAAACCTTAGGAAGTAACCTTTAAGAAAACAGAAAACATAGAGGTGTCCAACTCTTATCGAGTTTTAAGGAATGGATTAAGGTATTCATTGAAGCTAAATAATAAAAGACATTATGTGTTATGTGTTAATAACTTATATGCTCGCGAGTATCAAAATTTTGTAAGCAAAACTTAAAATATTTTGTTGTCAGGATGTCTAACGAAGGAGGATCCAGTAATTTAGGAAGTGATACCTCGGTACCTAGAGATAGCGAACCGGGATATTCATGTTGTCTTGAGGAGCAGTTGATCCAGGAGGATGAGCCTGTGACCGATCCCGAGGAGGATAGTTCTGAGGAGATAGAGGATGATGATGAAGAAGTGGATCCTGCTGAGTTTCCACCAAACTCCATATCAGCGAAGCTGTATGACGCTCTGTATAACCGTAACATAGAATTACATGACAAGGTTGAGGAGCTAAAGGAGTTGGTTGAGATGCATCACGCTACGATGGAGTAGAAGGATGCGAAGATCCAGGAACTCGACTCAAGACTTGGAAACACGGAGTGGGACCTAGTTCATCAAACGGTCAACATGAAGATTTGTTGGTAGTAAACGAGAAGATGAAGACTGACATGGAGAAATTAAAAGATGACTTCAAAGAGGAATCAGCTAAGCATGTAAGGGCAGATGACGCTTGGATGAAGGTGACTCAACGTGCAGACCGTGCTGAGGCTAAGTTTCAAGTGAAGAAGGCCAAGATGAATGAGATGGATTACGCTTTTACTTCTGCGATTGATAGGGCCCATGAACGAGTCTTTTATTACCCACCTTAGTTTGAGAATTCGCCGTGGTTCGTGATGGATCATAGAACGGTGTATCGTATCATGGAGGAAGAGCATCGAGAAGCCTTACAATGTCTTAATATGTCTAGATAGAAAGAATAACAATAATAATAATAATGTGTGGTTAAGTAAGTGAGTAAATAAACTGTGAATCCCTTATTTTGAGATGAATAAAGGGATATTATGATTATGTAATCCTGAAACTTGTCTAGTTCAGGAAAGTGAATGTTAATAGCGGTTATGCTATCTTTAATATGTTTTAAAACATTATGAATGAATAAAATATCAATGTTTTTTTGAAATGTTATATGTTATAGCTTTAATCTTAGAATGTTTAAGTTAAACTAATAAGCGTATATCTTAACAGAAAATGCCACGTCAACAACCAACTCCTAGAAGTTGAGTAATGAACTAATAAGCGTATATCTTAACAGAAAATGCCTCATAGAAGAAGACAACCACGTCAACAACCAACTCCTGATGGGTCTACTAATAATATTAATGAGGCTAACGCTAACCCGGTTCAGCAGTTGGTAACTTTGTTAACGGGAGCACTTGCGAATCAACCGCAAGCTCAAGTCATGACCTTTAAGGAATTCAAAGCGGTTGGACCGCCAGAGTTTCAAGGGTCTATGAATCCCATGGAAGCCCAAACCTGGATCATGGAAGTGAAGAAAGTGTTTGACGTTGCCAGAGTCAACGAGGATTAGAAGACTGTGTTAGCAACGTTCATGCTAAAGTCTGAAGCTAGCTACTAGTGGCAGGCAAATAAGGTTCGTGGGGGACAAGGAGTGATAGCGTGGGATAGATTTAAGGAGATGTTTTTTGAAATGTACTTTCCAGGGAGTTCTCGGAATCAGTTGGAGGTGCAATTTCTGGAGCTGAAACAAGGAACTATGACGATGTCAGAATATGCAGCGATGTTTAACGAGTTGGCAATGTTTGCCACTTATCAAGTTAATACCGATGAGCATAAGGCGAGAAGGTTCGAACAAGGATTGAAACCCTGGTTGTATAGCAAGGTTTCAATGTTTCATCTAAATACATTTGCGGCTGTACTGGAAAAGGCAATTATCGCAGAAGGTAGAAGCGATGCTGTGTCGCCCCCAAATCCGGGTATCTTCCAACCCGACAGATGGTGCTACACAGTACTCATAACTGTACATTTATTCTACTGAAACGACATCAAAATGTGTGAATCAACAACATTCTTATTACATTAATAATATTACATCCCGTTCCCAGGTTCTAAAACCATTACATTCTTTGTTCATCGTACTATAATATATACAACTTACTAGTTTATTACAAGGTAAACTAATCTTTCATCTTCATCTTGCCTTTAACGTTGTCGGATCCCTCAGTTCATTCGGTCCTAGCTGCGTTCATATTGTTCAAGCAAGAGTGAGCATAACAAGCTAAGCAAGTACAACAATTTCTTTTAAACAACAAGCTTGAAACATAGGAATCGTATATCTTCAATAACTGGATAATAGTTATGAAGTACTGTCAATAATTCAAAATATCATTTTTTCCTTCAAAACATTTTACAATAAAAATATTCAGTAAAACATCAATTCTGGCTCAAGACCATGAGCATTTTATAATTTCTTTGAAAAGGACAACCCAGCACTAAGTCCGTAAGTCCATAATATCTTACGAGCACTTCTGGGTGACCAGCCCATAGTACTCTATGTTAATCAACACTACATCCTGTTAAACGTATGTACGTTTAAGTTTTGGCAACCTCGGGTGCCCATCGAATAATCGATGAAAAATACATTTGTTTATTCATACTCAAGCTTACCTTGAATTTGTACCAAACAATTGGCGTAGGATAGCGTTAGCAATTCTATATTGAAAGACTTGTAAATAAATCAATCAACTCTTCAAGATTAGTCTAGCCGAGATAACACTGGCATCGACCCTTTAGTAAAACACTTCATGCATCTCATAACCTGAATCACAAAAAACTTGGCTAACACGTAGGTTAGACAAGCGTTTTAAGAAAAACTTGTCTTCAGCGTCTGCTACAATAAAAATAACTTTTCCTTTCGGTCTTTATGGTCTTTGAAATACATAACCACATAGCATACCACATTAGGTCATGAATGAACATACATGGTTCCTAATGAATCTTACCCTTCTTCTCAATCTAATCATATATTATATTTGTAACTATTGGTTTCGGCTTGCCATTATATTTTACATTATTCTTACCAACTTCTTTTTCTTCTATGTCTTACGTGGATTTACTTCATTAATAGAACTCGTTGAAAAGTTAATCATACTTCCTCACGACTTACTAACATTCCTACATTTTTTGAAACTCGATCGTCATTTGTTAAGTACACTTTATTGTATTCCATTTACGTTCACGTATTACTTAACAACTTTTAGTTGTAACTCTCAACGTTATAGTCATTATCATTATTGAATACAGTTCACGTCCCTTATACTTTACGTTTGTCGTTTAACTACTCATTAAAAAACATTAAATTCCTAAAGTCATTACTATAACAGTGATTTAGGAAAGGTCTTATCATGTTCATTAAGTAATTACATGACCCATACTGGTATTGCAAAGCATTGGATTCATAATCAAGTTGGTCAACAAATTTCTACAGTCGGCTTAGCACATTACGTTGTTCTCATTAGGTTCATCTTCAATGTATTATTAACTTTTAATCATCATACATTAAGTGTCTAACAATGCTTTAACAATGTTATATTTACACCTTAGTTCATTACTAATGAGTTATCTTTCATTCTATACTTGTTAACATTCTTGTCTGCCAAAACCCTAGGATTGGCGCCGCGACGCCACACTTAGCTCCTCATCTCGTGCCACGGCGTGAGTTAGCAGTATGCCCTTACACTGTTACGACGCTGCTGTGCCACCCATTTGGCCTTGGGTTGGCGCCGCGGCGCCAACTCTGTGCCTCAGCTAGTTTGCAAAATTTAAAAATCTTACGAAACTCCCAGACTCATAACTTCTTCGTTATAAGTCCGAATTGGCTCGTTCAAAAGCCTACGGTTCACAAATTACAAAATCTACATGTTTATGTAAGAATTTTATCTATTTGACTTATTTTGCTAAAAATTCACCTATTAGTTCATTTTTAACGAAAACGATAAACGTTCGTGAATGTTCAACGCTCGTTTCTTAGTTCTAAGTCAGAATTCTGTCATTCTCGAGTTCGCAACTCTATAATGCCAAATAAGACTTGCTCCCATTTAAAACTAATGTTTCCAAACTCAATATCAAAATTCTACTTCCATTCCGAGAATTTCACGAATTCGACGATTAACGTCCAATCGTGTGAATTCCGGCATAACTTCATTTCTTATGATTTGTTCTTCGCTTTAAATGGATACAATCCATTATATTAACATCTTAACATACATAATTCATTAACTTATAAACATGATAAGTTATTACTTGTTCTTCATTAGTCTATAACTTGTAAAAGTATGAACTACTTATGAATTCCATTCTCATGACTTATTATAGATTAAGTATTATAACCACCATTCTTGCTTCTTATTATCATACAATCTTTAAAATAAACATATAAGAAGTTCATTAAGTTCCTCATGAGTTCATAACTTAATTAAGTTTGAATTACTTATTCATGACTTATACGGCTTAAGTCCATTGATTAATCCCTCTTATCATTCCTTAGCATACATGTTCTACCACTACCCACTTCTCCAACAATTGAAGAGAAAAAGAATTATGGTTTAAGTTCTTACCTATTAAGATCACTTAGTTAATCTTTAATCTCCTTCTTGCTCCTTGAATTCTCAAAGGCTAACTTATTTCTAGCTTTTGTAGCTTTTTCTCTCTAACCAATAAGCACTTTATAAGTTGTAAAGTGTTGGATGAAATAAACAACCAACAATTGAGCTAGCAAGCTTCCTATTTATAGGAAAACCAAAGTGAGGGCATTCTAGTCCAAAGCCAAACCCACCTCCTTAATTACCACCTTACTATTCCTAGCTTAAGTACTAAGTTAACTTGGCCACCACACTCTTTGCTTGGCCATCACGACATTTATCCAATACTTGGGCATCACATATACTTAACCATTAAGTATACTTGTTAATCACATAACTTAGCCTTTAAGTTTACTTGTTAATCACGTAGATTATCCTTTTCTTGTTGATCACAACTTTTACTTGTTCACCACACATAAGCACTTTACTTGCTTATCACATTAATTACTTGCTCATTACTTTGGATAACCCATGGGTTTAAACCATCCAATAACCCATAAGTTCATACTTTGGGCTTTTAGCTTAACTTATACTTGGGATTGCATTAACAATTCTTTGGGCTTTACCATTAGCTTGCATTGGGCTTACACATTAATTCCTATTGGACTTATATATCAATTCTCATTGGACTTTAAAATTTCTTACTCAATCCTACAAGTCCATTATATTTGGCTTAAATCCTTATAACGTATAATTTACGTATTAATCTCGTATTCTAACTCGTATACTTACTCATGTATGACATACCATCAATCGTATATACTCGTATAATACCTCCTATTATACTCGTATTCATTACCTCGTATAATACCTACGTATTATACATTCATAGCTTTAATTCATTATACGCATTTAAATTCCTTCTCGGAACTCACTTTCCCTAATCGTTAGGTTTTAAGTCCGCAGGCGAAAAATTGCGTTTGCCATAATTGAAATATTATTTGATATTCCATCTCACCTTGATATTCTATCATTGCGTATTTCTCGGAAGTTTAAAAATAATTCCCGAGCAAAAATGCGTGAATCATGTTTTTTAGAAAATTTCTCGGAAAACTTTTATTTTCATCTTGGAAATTCAAGCACTTTAATTCTACCATGTAGCCAAAATACTACGACATTCCAATATGTCTAGGTCATAGAACGACCTTCAATTAGGTTACTCCCATAAATAATGAATTAAATTCATTTAATCCACATAATCAAAATAAAATTTTAATTCTCAAAAATCCAAATTTTCTGGGGCGTTACACTATTCCCTCCTTATAAGGATTCTGTCCCCAGAATCACGCTAATAATACATACACCATTTGAGGAAACTTTTTCCTTTATTTTAAGCTCAAGTTCCCACAATGCTTCTACAACATTGAGGTTCTTTCATTTCACCTTCACCGAAGGTATTATCTTATTCTTCATGACTTGTCACTTTCTATCAATAATTTGAGTTGGAAGTTTAAATACTTATTGACACATTACGTTATTACCCTTTAATTAGCTTTTAACTTAGAATTATTTGGAACTCAAATTACTCCTTTAAAACAAGATTATACTTGATCTTCTTTTCCTCATGCATCCTCTTCTTCACTCGCTTAAACTCCTCGTTACCCAGTTGTATTTAATTAACTCGTTCCATTAACATGGATTAAGTCTACGTTGTGAATAACATTTCTACCACTTCGTTCTATAATTTAACTTCTAACTTCGTCCTCGCCACCTCCATTATTAACTCATTGTGAGTTGCTAATATCAATAGCTTTTCCTTACCCTTCATACTTAACGCATTAGCTTCTACGTTTACCTTCCATGTATGATATAACCTATCACAGTCATAACCTCTTATGCATTCTAATCACCTTCTCTACCTCATATTTAGCTCCTTTTGTGTGAAGATATATTTCAGACTCCTAGAGTCCGTGTATATCTCACACTTCTCACCGTATAAATACTATCTTCCGATTTTTATTTTTTTTAAATTCTAAAACTATAGCTGCCAATTATAGATCATAAGTAGGATAGACCTTCTCATAATTCATTAACTGGCGTGATGCATACCTAATGACTTTGCCATGCTACATAAGCACGCAATCTCGTCATCTATGCGCAACATCAAGATATACTACAAAATTCCCCATATCATCTGATAGAGACAATACAGGTACCGTACTTAACTTCCCTTTTTAGTTCTTGAAAACTATTTTTCTCACTTCCCATTTCAACAATACCAACCTGTGACGCTAATGGTACTTTTAATCGTAGCACCTCATAAGGGTATCTATCAATTTATCCCTGACACGCTCAGCGCCTCTTACGAAAAATCTAGCTTCCGTACATTAGTCCACCCAATTGACATAACCAGAAACTTGTTATAACTATAACGAGTTCGTAATGTCATCTTAGGTACCTCCTCCTTCTTTCTTACTTTCAACCGACTATACCCCGTACACAAATCTATCTTAGAAATTTTTTTTGCCCTCTTCAACTAAACAAATAGATCATCAATCTTGGGTCATGGGTATTCATTCTATTACGATAGTGGATACGCAACCGTAATGACCTATTCCTTAACATCCTCCTAACTTGCGTCACCATTAGATATTAAGAGCATCGCGGTATTTTATTACCATAAAATACTACTTTGAGTTACTTAGAAAACCGAAGATCCAAACTTTTATTCTAACAATTTATTAAAGTTCTATGATTAATTTACCCATTCATACCGAGAATTACTTAAAATTCTCTCAACATTATCGGTACTTATCTATCAACACTTGCTTACCATTATTATCCATGAAACTATTTCCACGAATATAATCAACAAAAGTTATTCCCTCCTCCTCTACCGTAATGTTTAAAGGTACTTATAATCCCTTTCAGACAGACTCCTAGATGAGTCTTTCCACATGTCTTACACTTAGGATTCCCTTGTACCACTCCAGTATTTCCAAAGTTAAAATTCTTTCTTTTTGGCTTACTATCACTACCACTAGCACTTTCTGCCTTGGTTCCTCCCTTTCCCTTGCTCTTATTCTCCCTCTCTTTGTGATATTGAGTTAACACCTCACTACCACCCTCTACTATAATCACCTTTTCTAAAATGGTCCAATAGGAAACAATCTAAAACAACAAATTCGTACTATAGAGCCAGGGTTTCAGGCCCTACTCAAACATACGAGCCTTCCTCTCTTCACTGTCCACTTGATGTGGAGTAAACTTTGCCAAGTCATTGAATATGGTTGCGTATTGGGGAACAGTCATGTCCCCCAGTTTAAGTTCTAAGAACTAAATCTCCATCTTCCCTTACATGCTTGTAGGGAAATAATTCTCGAAGAAAACCTTCTTGAATTGTTCCCACGTTACCCCATCTGTTCTAGCCCCACCCTGGTGAGCCTACCACCAAAAGTTGGCTTCCACTTTTTTCATGTAAGCCGCAAAAGAAGTCTTATGCGCCTTCTCTATTTCCTTTACCCATGTTTGGGCTGCTAATGGGTCCGTCGTTCCTTTGAACTCTGGCGGACCTACGCTTTTAAATTCTTTAAAGGTAGTCATTCTGGCTACCCTAGGTTCCGCATGTACTCTACCCCGGGTTTAGTTAAATGCAGCCGTAAATAAATTAACGAACTCTTGCATAGGGTTAATTTTACCCCCCCTGATTATCATTACTTGATTCCGCTTCCAGATTACGTTGTCTTCTCCTTGACGACATTTTCTGATTAAATAAATAAAATTTCATTATTATCTATTTACTTGCTTGGTTATCCTTCCATACTAATACCTCATACCGCATCAAAGCACATTAAATAAAACTTCATTATATTAATATTCTTCTAAATAGTTTGAAACTATTTACAATTTGTTTTACATAGCCAAAAGTTATTACATTTCTATCCCGCAATTGAACTTCACAAAAGTTGGGATTTACAAAAGACTACCATTTTATACAAAAGAGGGTTTTACGTCACTACACAGATATTTATAACTCTAAACTTCTAGTAATGCATAACAGCGTCCTCGTGTTTCTCATTCTCAATCCTCGTTACAGTATCCCGACTAATAGCATGTCGAGTCTGCCCCGACTCTATGAAATAACAAGCAACTTTAAGCTTGAAATCCTTATGAGCACTCTCATGGATGTAAGACATCTGTGCTACCTTCCGGTGTGACAACCCGAAAATCCGGATTGACCAGAATTTAAGAGTTAAAGAATTAGTTATTAATAAAATGAATTTTTATTAATACTATTATGTTCTATGTGTTTATAAATCATGCTAGAACCTGGGATGATTATAAATTGGGAGGATTCTAGCTACGAGCTAGATTGAACGAGTAAGAATTTTGAAGACGAAAATAAAATTTTTCCGGAGACAAAAATATTTTGGGGGAAAAAGATGAAATAGGCACTATTCACTCGACGAAACCTAAGGGTTAGGGTTTGAATAACCTAAGCCTTTCTAAGAGTTCGGTATGTCGAAGTGACATTCCGTCGAATGATTTGGCGATAATATATTGTGAAAAGTTAAGTAAGTCGATAAAAGTTTTTCTTAAAAAACGTGCAGAAATCTGATAAAATAAAAACGACGAAAAGTACTGTTATGTACTTTTCATTCGTTTAGCTACATTAGGGGAAAACGTGAAGAAAAACGCTTGGCACAAAAAAGTGTTTTTCTGTTTTTCCGAAATCCGAAGAATACGTAAAATTTAATCGATAAAGGAAAGACGAAATATCCAAAAATATTTAGATTCCGAGAATTGCAGTTTTTGAACTGTTGGACGAAACCTGAAAGATGGAACTATAAAACATAAGGGCTAAGTAAACTTGAGGGCTAAGTTAACTTAGTCCTTAAGCCTTGAATAGTAAGGAGGTTAGGGAGGGTGAAATGACTATTTTGCCCCTAACCTTGAAAATCTATAAATAGGATGCTTAAGCTCATTTGTTTGGATTCTTGAAAATCCTACACTTTGAGAGAGAGAGAGAGACAGAGTTCGGATGGGAGGAAGAAGAGAAAAGGAATTGGAAAAGTTGTCTTGTGAGCAAACTTTGTCCGACGGAAGGAGATCAAAGGAGAAAGGTAATCCGAAACCTATTCTCTTAGAAATTTTCTTTAAGTTTTATATATTAAAAACATATATTAATGAGAATAAGGAGTAAAAGATATTGAGAATGAATTCATATGGTTGAAATCGTAAGAACATTAAGAAATAAGAATTAGAAGTTTATTTTATAAATTTCTTAAGGAAGTATAAGATTCGTAAGGATTTTGAGCGATCCGAATGAATCTTATGATTGAGTAGGTTAAATAAGTAAGGAATGATGTTCTATAACATCAAATTCCAAGAAAAAGTGAAATTGTTATCAAAAATATCGATTAAAAATGAAAAACGAACGAAGAACGCGAAGAACGTTGTTGATGGACAAATTTAAAACCATCGTAGTATAATAGTTGTTGATGGACAAGTTTAAAACCATCGCGTATAAGTTAGATGTTTATTGCTTGGTTAGGAACGGTAGAAACGTTCATGAAGAACGGATTAAAATGGAGCTATAATGAAGTTATGGCAAAAATTTCGTAAAAGACGAGCGAGAATTAGAAAGTTAGTAAATGAACCCAAATGTGTAAGGTTTCATAAGAAAGTAAGAGAACGTATAAAACGTGAGTCATAGACTCAAGAACGAATGAGTTCCAAGTTCGGATGACCGAATTACGGACGAACAAACAAAGAATGTTAAAAATGTTAAAATGAACGAAGGGTAAAGATTAAGCCAATCAATTTATGTTAATGGATTCAGAATGAAGTTCTATCTCAAAATGAAGTTAGCACTTAGAAATTTTTTCAAAGATTAGGGTTTGGCGTCGCGGCGCCATCCTTGCCTTGTAAGGTGGCGCTGTAGCGCCAGACCAGAGAGCCAGACACTGCTAACACGCGCCGCAACACGAGTCTTAGTGCAGAGAGTGGCGCCACAACGCTGGTACAGTGCAATGCCCAGTAATTAGATTTTTATTCCTAAATTACCGGGGGATGTGCAAGAAAGAAAAATGAATATGTAGTTCACCTAATGTAACACTTAATCAGGTGTTTTAAATCTTTAATGAAGGTTGAACGGAAAGATTAAATGAGATTAAGAGAATGTGAACGCGGGTTATGGAACCAATATCCGTGGACCGTAGTCGCGATAAACGAACGTGAGGGATTGCTATAATTGTGATTCCTTTGACGTTGAGTGACGAGAGTGATGAATAACATTTTGATATTATGTCATTGTAATGCGAGATGAATTTAAAGCGTATAGACGCTGCAAATGCAACATTGTTGCGAAGAATGATCGGTCTTAGCATACAATGATTTGTATGGCTTCGACATTAAGAAAGAATAATGAACATGGGGTTCATGGTATGTATAACGCTTGAAAGTTATTAAAAACCTTGAGTAAAGGTTGAATGAGTGGTTAAGAGATGAGCAACGTGAACGTTGAATACGTAAACGATTCTCGTGAATCGTATTCGCGTTGGACGAACGTGCTAAGTATACCCTGGTTGTATGACATAGACATTAATGAAGGTAGTAAGTAAGATATGAATGGTATCGAGAAAGCCGTATCGAATGGTAATAAGATTAATGAAAGTCGAATGTGAGTCGGATATGAATGAGTCCTAAGGTATGGCAATTACTTGCAAGAATGCCAAAAGGAATAAGAAATTGACTTAACGAACATTGTAGTTAATAGTTCGTATAAGTTAAGATAAGTTTAGGTTGTGGTACAATCGTATCCTTTGATGGTTAACATATGGGAGCTGGGCTAAACAATTCCTTCAGAGAATAAAAGTATATACGAATCTGGCAACCGATCTAACTCACTGCTATGGCAGTGTAGATGAGACGGGAACTTGTTTGTTGGTTGTTTATGGGAAACCACTCAGAGTACCATATGGACTACCAGCAGAGAAGAATTGTGTGCTGAGTCCTAGAGAAGTTATAAGAAGAAGATAAGAATGTGAATCATCAAAGGTGATGAACATTTTGAGTAAGACATCTTTGTATATTATGAAGCCATAAACCGGTAATGAAAGTTAGTCGCGTAAAATTATATTAAAAGGACGCAAACCCTAAGAAGTAAAGTTAAGTAAACCAATGTGTAAGACAAGTATATGACTAATTAGTATATGTGTTATTTCCTTATGTGTTATAGGGATTGAATGAGCAGTTCAGTGTAAGCTGTAGCTGTGCGTAAGGCAAGTTTCCTAATTTCATTCATATTTTAAATGAATGCTAGTTTCTAAAACTTCTCAGATGTTGAACTTGAGGAGTTCTGTCTATATGAGAATGTGTAATATTTGTACAAGGTGGAAGAATGTTTGAGGCCTTGTGCCACAATGTGAACACTTCGGTGTTTCTATAATATGAACTATTCTGTGATTGAATTGTTCAATATGAGCATGTTCTATTTATACATGAACCGTTATTGTTATGTCTGGGCTATTGATTCTATCTAGATGGAATGTGTATGAAAGAGAGTAGAGAATGAAAGTATTTCAAAGTGAACGTGACTAATGTTTTAAAGTGATAGGAATCGAGAATTATTCCTATTGTTCAAGTTGCTTCATAACCTTTGTTCGGTTATCGAAGTTCCAAAGGAATGTTAAACTCTTGAAGTTGTATGTTTAACTGCTATGACTTGCTGGGCAATTGAATGCTCACACTTGCATTAAATGAAAAACATTTTCAGCAAACGATGTTAGAAGAACTTAAGGATCCCATAATAATCAAGCTGACGCTATCCAGATGAAGTGTCATTCAGAATGTGAATGAGTAAAAAGATCAAGTGAAGACTTGTAATGTAGAAAGATGTAAATTAAACTATAGACTAGTTTAATGAATTGTTATGTATCTTTGATGGCGGATAAAAGTCACTCTTGTAAGATGAAAGGAATAATGTAATTATCATTATTTGTAATGAGAAAGGTTATAAGGTTTTAGAACCTGGGAATTTAGAATGTATGTTATTATATTTCAGTATACAATGATGTATGTTTGGATGAATGATGTATTCGTGACATACGGAATCTGAGTATGAAGATAGACCGGATTTCGGGGCTTTACAAGTTAGTATCAGAGCTGATAGGTTATAAATCTTAGGTATGAGTACCTAAGACTATAATCGTAAAGAGAAGGAAAAGAAGATCACCACATGATCATAATAAATCGTACTAACAGATGAGCTATTAAAATGATGAATGATTCATAGCTAATGTTATGAATGAATGGTACTACGAAGTAGTACGGAAAGAAGAACTCAGATTGAGTTGTAAAGGATAGCATATGAATTAAAGAAAATTCATGTTAAGTTAAGGGAAAGTCAGAAGTTCTAAGATTTCGATTGAGGACTCATGTGATAGCTGAGTAGTACGAACCTTTGAATGGGAGGGGGTTTGTGATTACTCAGTTATTACAGTGATAATCATTGGAATAATATGTCGTTCTATCAATATGTATATGACGAGAAGGTGAATCTTTTCTCATGTATATACTTGATAGGTAGAGAATGATAAGATAAGTGCGGGTTCTTCAAATTCATACTTATGACAAGTTTGTAACTCATAGTTATATGTTATGTTTATGAGCCGTAAGCATATGGATATTCCTTGATTTTCTCTTGGATTACATATTGTGAAGATAAGTTCTTAAACACATATGGTTGTGGAAAGTTCCTAAACACATAAAGTGTGGTAAGTGGATGAACTATACTAAGGTATAGGAATGTTTAGACTGAAAGTAAGTATTTTTGGTAGACTTAGCATTGAAGGTTCTAGAGGAGATTAAGCATTGTCGCAAGTAAGACAATGAAGGAAGATGGAGAATAGGATATTCCAAGTCATCTAGCTATGCTAGATTTCGAAATTTCTTAAAATCGTGCTGATGTGTGCGTTTTGAAAATGAAAGAATTGGTTCAATTTTTGGAACTAATGAATTTTAAAAGAACTATTCTTGGTATGTCTATGCTGATTGTTTCGGCTAGATGGAAATTGATTTGAAATATCAAAATGAATTTTATATCATCAGTTCATTTGATGCAGAGATGGTAAAAGGATGGAGTTATTAATGTAATTGAATCTGGTGTTGGATTTGATCTTAGGATCAACAACCCATCATGGTATGATGCATAATGATGAAGTCATAAACTGATGAAGTCCTCAACGAACTGTGAAAAGTGCGGTATCATGTCGTCATAAAACGTTTTGATGTATTGTAAAAGAATTTAAAGAATTGGTCCATGTCAAGTGAGTTGACTAGACGAATGTTTCAAGTTGATGTCCAATTTATTGGTAGTGTCTGAGCTACTTGATTTGGCTTAGATGAATGGTATGTCATGATTAAAAGAAAATCGAGCTTTCTTTGAGAAGTTGTGCCAAACTAAATTATTTTGGTGCGGAATCAAATGATTAAGTCTGAGGTGAACATACTCCGAAATGGGGTTATACGATGGGTTGATCACCTACGTATAGAAGAGGTATTTTACCTTCTTTGTGATTGTAAACTGACCGTGGAAAGAAAGGTTACGGCGTCATGTTGTTAAACCTAGTAAGAGTTCATGGTCAATATGACCCCTCAGCAAAAGTATGAAATGTTTTAAAGGAATTCTTATATTCCTCGTTGTTCATTCTACTTCATAATTCTCGATAAGTTGTGAATGTGAGAGAATGTTTGAAAGATAAGAACTTCTTTGAAGAGAAGTTGAGAAGAAAGGTAGGCTAAAAATTCGATGATGAAATTCTGTGAAGAAGGGGTGAATGTGATGACCCGGGTATGGGTATGGTTTGAAGAAATTTCGAGGACAAAATTTTTAGAAGGGGGAAAGGATGGGACAACCCCGAAATCCAGATTGACCAGAATTTAAGAGTTAAAGAATTAGTTATTAATAAAATGCATTTTTATTAATACTATTTTGTGCTATGTGTTTATTAATCATTCTAGAAACTATGATGATTATAAATTGGGAGGATTCTGGCTACGAGCTTGATTGAACGAGTAAGAATTTTCAAGGAAAAAATAAAATTTTTCCGGAGATAAAAATATTTTCGGGGAAAAAGATGAAATAGGCACTATTCACCCGACGAAACCTAAGGGTTAGGGTTTGAATAACCTAAGCGTTTCTGAGAGTTTGGTATGTCGAAATGACATTCTGTCGAAAGATTTGACGATAATATATCGTGAAAAGTTAAGTAAGCCGATAAAAGTTTTTCTCAAAAAATGTGCAAAAATTGGATAAAATAAAAACGACGAAAAGTACTGTTATGTACTTTTCATTCGTTTAGCTACGTTAGGGAAAAACGTGAAAGAAAACGCTTGGAACCAAAAAGTGTTTTTAAGTTTTTTCGAAATCCGAAGAATACGTAAAATTTAATCGGTAAAGGAAAGACGAAATATCCTAAAATATTTGGATTCCAAGAATCGCAGTTTTCAAACTGTCGGACAAAACCAGAAAGACGGAACTACGAAACTTAAAAGCTAAGAAAACTTGAGGGCTAAGTTAACTTAGTCCTTAAGCTTTGAATAGTAAGGAGGTTAGGGAGGGCGAAATGACCATTTTGCCCCTAGCCTTGACAATCTATAAATAGAAAGCTTAAGCTCATTTGTTAGGACTCTTGAAAATCTTACACTTTGAGAGAGAGAGAGAGAGAGTTAGGATGAATTGGAAAAGTTGGCTCGTGAGCAAACTTTGTCTGACGGAAGGAGATCAAAGGAGAAAGGTAATCCGAAACCTATTCTCTTAGAATTTTTCTTTAAGTTTTATATGTTAAAAACATAGATTAATGAGAATAAGGAGTAAAAAATATTGAGAATGAATTCATATGGTTGAAATCGTAAGAAAATTAAGAAATAAGAATTAGAAGTTTATTTTATAAATTTCTTAAAGAAGTATAAGATTCGTAAGGATTTTGAGCAATCCGAATGAATCTTATGATTGAGTAGGTTAAATAAGTAAGGAATGATGTTCTATAACATCAAATTCCAAGAAAAAGTGAAATCATAATCCAAAATATCGATTAAAAATGAAAAACGAACGAAGTACACAAAGAACACGCAAAGAACACGAAGAACGTTGTTGATGCACAAATTTTAAACCATTGTAGTATAATTGTTGTTGATGGACAAGTTTAAAACCATCGCGTATAAGTTAGATGCTTATTTCTTGGTTAGTAACGGTAGAAATGTTCATGAAGGACGAATTAAAAAGGAGCTATAACGAAGTTATGGCAAAAAATTTTTAAAAGAAGAGCGAGAATTAGAAAGTTAGTAAATGAACCCAAACGTGTAGGGTTTCATAAGAAAGTAAGAGAAAGTATAAAACATGAGTCATAGACTCAAGAACGAATGAGTTCCGAGTTCGGATGACGGAATTACGGACGAACGAACAAAGAACGTTAAAAACGTTAAAATGAACGAAGGGTGAAGATTAAGCCAATCAATTTTCATGTCAATAAATTCAGAATGAAGTTCTATCTATGAGTAATCGAAGTACGTAAGATAAGGAAGAACATGGCTTTGGAATGACCTCATTCTGAGTTATAACGAAGAAGTTATGAGATCGAAAAGTAAGCGTCTCAAAATGAAGTTAACACTTAGAAAATTTATCTAAGATTAGTGCTTGGCGCCGCGACACCATCCATGCCGTGTAAGGTGGCGCTGCAGCACCAGATCGGAGAGCCAGACACTACTAACTTACACCGCAGCATCTTAGTCTTAGTCAGAGAGAGTGTAGCATGGCTTGTACGGTGATGTGGTAATGCCCGAAGAATGAGATTTTATTGCTCAATTACTAGAGGATGTGCCAGAAAGAAATATGAACATGTAGTTCGCCTAATTTAACACTTAATCAGGTGTTTTAAACCTTTAATGAAGGTTGAGCGAAAAGATTAAACGAGATTAAGAGAATGTGAACGCGGATTATGGAACCAATATCCGGGGACCGTAGTCGCGATAAACGAACGTGAGGGATTTCTATGATTGTGATTCCTTTGATGTTGAGTGACGAGAGTGATGAATAACATTTTGATGTTATGTCATGGTAATGACAGATGAATGTAAAATGTATAGACACTGTGAATGCAACGTTGTTGTGATGAATGATCGGTCTTAGCATACAACGATCTGTATGGCTTCGACATTAAGAAAGAATAATGAACATGGGGTTCATGGTATGTATAACGATTGAAAGTTATTAAAACCTTGAGTAAAGGTTGAATGAGAGGTTAAGATATGAGCAACGTGAACGTTGAATACGTAAATGATTCTCGTGAATCTTATTCGCGTTGGATGAACGTGCTAAGTATACCTTGGTTGTATGACATAGACGTTAATGAAGGTAGTAAGTAAGATATGAATGGTATCGAGAAAGTCGTATCGAACGGTAATAAGATTAATGAAAGCCGAATGTGAGTCGGATAAGAATGAGTCCTGAGGTATGGCAATTACTTGCCAGAAAGCCAAAAGGAATATAAAATTTACTTAATGAACATTGTAGTTAATAGTTTGTATAAGTTAAGATAAGTTTAGGTTGTGGTACAATCGTAACCTTTGATGGTTGACATATGGGAGCTGGGCTAAACAATTCCTTCAGAGAGCGAAGGTATATACGAAACTGGCAACCGATCTAACTCACTGCGATGGCAGTGTAGATGAGACGGGAACTTGTTTGTTGGTTATTGGTGGGAAACCACTCAGAGTACCATATGGACTACCAACAGAGAAGCGATGTGTGCTGAGTCCTAGAGAAGTTATAAGAAGAAGATAAGAATGTGAATCATCAAAGATGATGAACGTTTTGAAATAAACACATCTCGTATGTCATGAAGCCATAAACCCAGTAATGAAAGTTAGTTCACAGAAATTATATTGCAAGTACGCAAACCCTAAGAAGTAAAGTTAAGTAAACCAATGTGTAAGTCAAGTATATGACTAATTGGTGTATGTGTTATTTCCTTAAGTGTTAAATGAATGCTAGTTTATAAAACTTCTCAGATGTTGAACTTGAGGAGTTATGTCTATATGCGAATGTGTAATATTTGTACAAGGTGGTAGAATGTATGAGGCCTTGTACCACAATGTGAACACTTCGGTGTTTCTATGATATGAACTATTTTGTGATTAAACTGTTCAATATGAGCATGTTCTGTTTATACATGAACCGTTATTGTTAAGTCTGGGCTATTGATTCTAGCCAGATGGAATGTGTATTAAAGAGAGTAGAGAATGAAAGTATTTCAAAGTGAATGTGACTAATGTTTTAAAGTGATAGGAATTGAGAATTATTCCTATTGTTTAAGCTGCTTCATAACCTTTGTTCGGTTATCGATGTTCCAAAGGAATGTTAAACTCTTGAAGTTGTATGTTCAACTGCTATGACTTGCTGGGCAATTGAATGCTCACACTTGCGTTAAATGAAAAATATTTTCAACGAACGATGTTAGAAGAACTTAAGGATCCCATAAGAATCAAGTTGACGGTATCCAGATGAAGTGCCATTCAGAATGTGAATGAGTACAAAGATCAAGTGAAGACTTGTAATGTAGAAAGATGAAAATTAAACTATAGACTAGTTTAATGAATTTTTATGTATCCTTGGTGGCGGATAAAAGTCACTCTTGTAAGATGAAAGGAATAATGTAATTATCACTATTTGTAATGAGAAAGGTTATAAGGTTTTAGAACCTGGGAATTTATAATGTATGTTATTATATTTCAGTATATAATGATGTATGTTTGGATGAATGATGTATTCGTGACATACGGAATCCGGGTGTGAAGATAGACTGGATTTAGGGGCGTTACATCTGGTCTCTCTTAATCAGTTTCTTACGAAGCTTGTCAGCCTCTTCTTTATAGTCCCTAGCCTGCTCTGTCATAAGCACATGTCTATCATATTCTAACTCAAAATCTAATTTTGCAGACACCTTAGCTTCATTGAGATAATTAATCTCTTCACTCTGATTCTGCACAACTGTACCTAGTTGCACATTCCTGTCAAGCACTTCCAGATATAATGTTGTCATTGCATCTGGAGTTATTGACTCTAGTGTAGGTACCACCATATTAACCGATGTTACCTCCATTTCTTCCTCCTCATAGACCATCATATTAATATATGACTCTATATCCATATCTCCCTCGGAGTAGTCTTCCTCATAAAAGTACTCCACTGTGTAACGCCCCCGAAATTTTGGATTTTTGAAAATTAAATTTTTATTTTTATTATGTGGATTAAATGAATTTAATTAATTATTTATAGGAGTAAGCTAATTGAAGGTCGTTCTATGACCTAGACATATCGAATTGTCGTAGTATTTTGGCTACGTAATAGAATTAAAGTGTTTGAATTTCCAAGTCAAAAATATAAGCTTTCTGAGAAATTTTTTGAAAAAAAATTATTCACGCATTTCTGCTCGGGAATTATTTTTGAACTTCCGAGAAATACGTAATGATAGAATATCGAGGTGAGATAGAATATCCAATAATATTTCAGTTATGGAAAATGCAGTTTTTCGCCTGCGGACTTAAAACCTAACGATTAGGGAAAGTGAGTTCCGAGAAGAAAATGTAATACGTATAATGAATTAAAGCGTTGAGTGTATAATACGTAGATATTGTACGAGGTAATGAATATGAGGTGTTATACGAGTATGAATGAATGATGGTATGTCGTATGTGAATATGTATACGAAGTGGAATACGAAATTAATACGTAAATTATACGTTATAAGGCTTTAAGCCAAATGTAATGGACTTGTAGGATTGTGTAGAACATTGTAAAGTCCAATGAGAATTGATAAGGCCCAAGTGTAGAAATGGGTAAGTCCAATAGGAATTAATGTGTAAGCCCAATGCAAGCTAATGGTAAAACCCAAAGAATTGTTAATGCAAGCCCAAGTATAAGTTAAGCTAAAAGCCCAAAGTATGAACTTATGGGTTATTGGATGGTTTAAACCCATGGGTGATCCAAAGTAATGAGCAAGTAATTAATGTGATAAGCAAGTAAAGTTCTTATGTGTGGTGAACAAGTAAAAGTTGTGATCAACAAGCGAAGGATAAGCTAGGTGATTAACAAGTAAACTTAAAGGCTAAGTTATGTGATTAGCAAGTATACTTAATGGTTAAGTATATGTGATGCCCAAGTATTGGATAGATGTTGTGATGGCCAAACAAAGAGTGTGGTGGCCAAGTTAACTTAGTACTTAAGTTAGGAATAGTAAGGAGGTGGGATTAGCTTTGGACTAAAATGCCTCACTTTGGGTTGCCTATAAATAGAGAGCTCTCAATTCATTTGATGGCTTGATTAAAATTTCTCCCAACTCCTCTTAAGTTAATCAACTTATTGGTTAGAAAGAATAAGAACTTATAAGTCAAACTTCCATTATGAGATTTTCAAGAAGCAAGAAGGAGATTAAAGCTTAGTCAAGTGATATTCAAGGGTAAGAACTTAAACCATGAATCTCTTTCTCTTCCAATGGTAGGGAGATGGGTAGTGGTAGAACATGTATGCTAAGGAATGATAAGAATGATTAATCAATGGACTTAAGTTGTATAAGTCATTAATAAGTATTTCAAACTTAATTAAGTTATAAATTTATGAAGAGATTATATGAACTACTCATATATGTACCTTAATAAGATTGTATGATAATAAGAAGCAAGAATGGTGGGTAAAAGACTTAATCTATAATAAGTCATGAGAAAAGAAGTCATAAGTATTTTATACTTTTTATAAGTTATAAATTCATAAAGAACAAGTAATAACTTATCATGTTTATAAGTTAATGAAGTATGTATGTCAAGATGTTAGTATGATGGATTGAATTTGTGACAACCCGAAAAATCGGATTGTCCAGAATTTAAGAGTTAAAGAATTAGTTATTAATAAAATGAATTTTTTTAATATTATTCTGTGCTATGTGTTTATCAATCGTTCTATAACTTAGAATGATTATTAATCGGGAGGATTCTGGCTATGAGCTAGACTGAAAGAGTAGGAATTTTCAAGACAAAAATGAAAATTTTTCGGGGAAAAAAATATTTTCGGGGAAAAAGACGAAATAGGCACTATTCACCCGATAAAACCCTAAAGGTTAGGTTTGAATAACCTAAGCCATTCTGAGAGTTCGGTATGTCAAAATGACATTCCATCAAACGATTTGACGATAATATATCGTGAAATGTTAAGTAAGCAGATAAAAGTTTTTCTTGAAAAACGTGCAGAAATAGGATAAAATAAAAACGACGAAAAGTACTATTATGTATTTTTCACTCGTTTAGTTACGTTAGGGTAAAATGTGAATGCTTAATGTCAAAAAGTGTTTTTCTATTTTTTGGAAATCCGAACAATACGTAAATATTTAATCGGTAAAGAAAAGACGAAATATCCAACAATATTTGGATTCCGAGAATTGTAGTTTTTAAAACTGTCAGACGAATTCTGCAAGACGGAAGCACGAAGCTTCCAAGGGAAGCTACTTAAGGAGGTGGGGCGGCCACTTGGCCACCAAGTAAACTTGGTGGCTAAGTTTGGAATAGTAAGGAGGTTAGGGGTGAAAAGACCAAAATGCCCCTAGCCTTGGTTTTCTATAAATAGGAAGCTTATATCATTATTTTGGGATTTTGAAAAATCCTACAACTTTGAGAGATAGAGAGAGAGGGTTGGATCGGACAGGAAGAGGAAGAGAATGAGGAAAAGCTTACCTGAGTGCACGCTTTGTCCGACGGAACGAGATTAAAGGATGTACGGTAATTCGAACCCTAGTTTCTTCTCATTTTCTTTAAGTTTAATATGTTCAAAAACATAACTTAATGAAGATAAGAAGTAGATGAAGTTAAGAATGATTTCATGTGGTTGAATTCATGAGAAAACGAAGAAATAAGAATTAGGAATTTAGTTTATAAATTTCTTAAGGAAGTATAAGATTCGTAAGGATATTGAGCGATCCGAATGAATCTTATGAATGTGTAGCTCAAATGAGTAAGGAATGATGTTCTATAACATCAAATTCCAAGAAGAGTAAAATCATAATCCAAAATATCGTTTAAAAACGAAAAACACGCGAAGAATGTTGTTGATGGACAAATTTAAAACCATCGTAGTATAATTGTTGTTGATGGACAAATTTAAAACCATCGTGTATAAGTTAGTTGCTTATTGCTTGGTTAGGAACGTTAGAAACGTTCATGAAGAACGGATTAAAAATTGAGCTATAACGAAGTTATGGCAAAATTTTTGTAAAAGAAGAACGAGAATTTGAAAGTTATTAAATGAGCCTGAACATGTAGGGTTTCATAAGAATATAAGAGAACGTAGAAATCATGAGTCATGGACTCAAGAATGAACAAATTCTGAGTTCAGATGACCGAATTACAGACGAACGAACGAAGAACGTTAAAAACGTAAAACGAACGAAGGGTGAAGATTAATCCAATTGAATGGCACGTTAATGGATTCAGAATGAAGTTTTATTTGAGGGTAATCGAAGTACGTAAGATAAGGAAGAAAATGGCTTTGGAACTACCTCGTTTCGAGTTATAATGAATAAGATATGAGATTTCAAAATCAGCGTCTCAAGCTTGTAAAAGACTTAGAAAATTTTTTCTAAGTTTCATGTTCAGCCTTGCAATATGAAGTCATGCCTTGGGGGTAATTGCGAATGCAAGCTCGGACCATTAGCTATTTGCTAATGTGGCAATGCTAAGAAAAGAAAGAGAAGGGCATGGCGTCGCGGCGCCAGTAAAGGGCAATGCCCATAAATGAGATTTTTACTACTCAATTTCTGGGGGATGTGCAAGAAAGAAATATGAACATATAGTTCAACTAATGTAACACTTACTCAAGTGTTTTAAACCTTTAACGAAGGTTGAATGGAAAGATTAACCGAGATTAAAAGAATGTAATTGCGGATTGCGGAATCGATATCCGGGGACCGTAGTCGCGATAAACGAACGTGAGGGATTGCTATGATTGTGATTCCTTAAACGTTGATTGACTAAGGTAATGAATAACATTTTGATGTTATGTCATGGTCATGAGAGATGAATGTAAAGTGTTTAGACGCTGTGAACGCAATGTTGTTGCGATGAAGGATTGGTCTTAGCATATAACGAACCGCATAGCGTTCACAATAGGAAAGAATAATGAACATGGGGTTCAGGTGACGAGTAATGAATGAAAGTGTATTAAAACCTTGGATGAAAGTTAAATAGAATTAAGAGGCAAGTAACGTAAATGTTGAATATGTAAATGATCCTCGTGAATCGTATTCACGTTGGGAGAACGTTCTAAGTATACATTCGTTGTATGACTCAGATGTTGACGGGAGTAGTAAGTAAGATATGAATTATCAAGAAAGTCGTAGCGAACGGTAATAAGATTAATGAAAGTCGAACGTTAGTCAGATGAGAATGTTAGAATGAAATGTAAGCATTAAATACTTTAACCGACGTGAAGGTTGAGTATACGTGAATATTAAACGGGTAAAACCTACACTCCGTGTATGGTTTGACCGTAAGGTAATGAGGATCAATGATTAAACCTATGAGCGATGAAGAAGCTGAATTAAAGATAAGTACGTATAACGTAAAGAAGCCGAGTTAATGTTTATAACTTGGATGACGTTCCGAGTCGAATGAACCGGACGTTGTGAGATAAAAATAAGGTAACGTAAAATGCTTAACGCTATATATGCGTAGATTGAATATTAAATGATCTTTCTGAGTATACAAAAGACTGTATGACTTAGACTATGATGAATGAATCCTGAGGTATGGCATTTAGTTGCTATAAAGCCATAAGGAATAAGAATTGACTTAACGAACATTATTGTTTAATAGTTCGGGTAAGTTAAGATGAATTTAGGTTCTAGTACAATCATAACCATTGATGGTTGACATATAGGAGCTGGGCTAAACAATTCCTTTAGAGAGTAAAGGTTTATACGAAACCAGCAACCGATCTAACTCACTGTGATGGCAGTGTAGATGAGACGGGAACTTGTTTGTTGGTTGTTTTTGGGAAACCACTCAGAGTACCATATGGACTACCAGTAGAGAAGCGATGCGTGTTGAGTCCTAGAGAAGTTATAAGAAGAAGATAAGAGTGTAAAACATCAAAGATCATAAACGTAAAAGTAAGACATCTCCGTATGTCATGAAGCCGTATATCGATAATTAAAGTTAGTCGCGTAAAATTATATTGCAAGAACGCGAACCCTAAGAAGTAAAGTTAAGTAAACCAATGTGTAAGTCAAGTATATGACTAATTGGTGTATGTGTTATTTCCTTATGTGTTATAGGGATTGTAATGGCGAGCGTCAAAGGTAGTCAGACGTAATGTAAGGCAAGTTTCCTAACTTCATTCATATTTTAAATGAATGTTAGTTTCTTAAACTTCTCAGATGTTGAACTTGAGAAGTTCTGTCTATGTGCGAATGTACGATATTTGTGTAAGGTGGTCGAATGTATGAGGCCTTGTGCCATAATGTGAACACTTTGGTGTTTCTATGAGATGAACTGTTCTATGATTGAACTATTCAATATGAGCATGTTCTGTTTATACATGAACCGTTATTGTTAAGTCTGTGCTATTGATTCTAGTCAGACAGAATTTGTATGAAAGAGAGTAGAGAATGAAAGTATTTCAAAGTGAATGTGACTAATGTTTTAAAATAATAGGAATCGATATTATTCATATTCTTCAAGCTCCTTCATAACCTTTATTCTGTTATTGAAGTATGAAAAGAATGTTTAAATTCTTGAAGTTGTTTGTTCAACTGTTATGACTTGCTGAGCAATTGAATGCTCACACTTGCTTTAAATAAAAACATTTTCAGCGAACTATGTTAGAAAGAACTTAAGGATCCCGGAAAGATCAAGCTGATCGGTATCCAGAAGAAGTATCATTCATTATATGAATGAGCGTGATGTTCAAGTGAAGACTTGTAATATAGAATGATAGAATTAAACTATAGAATAGTTTAATGAACGTTTATGTATCCTTGGTGGTGGATAAAAGTCACTTGTACAAGATGTAAAGAATAATGTAATTATCATTATTTGGAATGAAAGAGGTTTTAAGGTTTTAGAACCTGGGATTTGAGGATGTATGTTGTTATATTTAGCTATATAATGATGTATGTTTGGAAGAAGATGGGATCGTGACGTACAGAATCTGGATGTGAAAATAGACTGTATTTTGGGGCGTTACAGGTTGGTATCAAAGCTGATAGGTTATAGATCTTAGGTATGAGTACCTAAGACTATAATCTTAGAGAGAAGGATAAGAGGATCACCACGTGATCATAGTAAATCGTAGTAACATGTGAGCTGTTAAATGATGAATGATTTATAGCCAATGCTATGAATGAATGGTACTACGAAGTAGTGTGGGTAGAAGAACTCAGATTGAGTTATAAAGGTTAGTATACGAAGTAATGAGAAAGTTAGAAGTTATAAGATTTCAATTGAGGACTCATGTGATAGCTGAGTTGTATGAATCTTTGTATGGGCAGAGGTTTGTGCTTGGTGTAATAACCACTCGGTTTATTACAATGATAATCATTTGAATTGGTCACGCTGTCAAGATGTATGTGACGAGAAGGTGAATCTTTTCTTATGTATATACTTGATAGGTAGAGAATGATAAGCTAGGTGCGAGTTCTTGAAACTCATACTTATGGTAAGTTCGTGACTCATAATTATATGATATGTTTTTGAACTTCAAAGCGAATGGACGCCTATGGTCTGTCTGGGATAGTTCCTAAGCTCATATTATTGTGGAAAGTTCCTGAACTCATAATGTGTGTTAAGTTGATGGACTCTACTAAGGTATAGGAATGTTTGGATTGAAAACGAGTTATTTTCAGTAGACTTAGCATTGAAGGTGCTAGAGAAGATTAAGTATTGTCACAAGTAAGACAATAAAGGAAGATGGAGAATAGGATATTCTAAGTCAGCTAGCTATGCTAGATTTCAAAGTTTCTTGAAATCGTGCTAATGTGCGCATTTTGAAAATAAAAGAATTGGTTCAATTTTTGGAACCAATGGATTTTAAAAGAACTATTCTTGATATGTCTATGCTAGTTGTTTCGGCTAGACAGAAATTGATTTGAAATATTAAAATGAATTTTATATCATCATTGCATTTAATGCAAAGATGGTAAAAGGATGGAGTTATTAATGCAACTGAACCTAGTGTTGGAAGTGATCTTAGGATCAACAACCCGCTATGGTATGATGTATAAATGATGAAGTCATAAACTGAGGAAGTCCTCAACGTACTGTGAAAAGTGCGGTATCATGACGTCATAAAACGTTTTGATGTATTGTAAAAGAATTTAAAGAAGTAGTCGATGTTAAGTGAGTTGACTAGACGAATGTTTCAAGTTGATGTCCAATTTATTGGTATGGTCTAAGCTACTTGATTTGGCTAAGACGAATGGTATGTCATGATTAAAGAAAATCGAGCTTTCTTTGATGAGCTATGCCGAACCAAATTGCTTTGGTGCAGAATCTAATGATTAGTTTTGAGGTGAACATACCCTGAAATGGGGTGATACGATAAGTTGATCACCTACGTATGGAAGAGGTAGTTTACCTTCTTTGTGATTGTAAACTTACCGTGTAGTAAAGGTTTATGGCGAAAGGCTATTTAACCTAGTATGAGTTCATGGTCGATTTGACCCCTCAGCAAAAGTATAAAATGTTTTAAAGGAATCTTTATATTCCTAGTTATTCCTTTCACTTCATGATTCTTGATAATTTATGAAGGGTAGGGAATGAATGAAAGATAAGAACTTCTTTGAAGAGAAGTTGAGAAGATGAGTAAGATAAAATTTTGAGGACGAAATTCTGTGAAGAAGGGGAGAATGTGAGAACCCGGGTGAGGGTTTGGTTTTAAGAAATTCTGAGGACGGAATTTTTTTAGGGGAGGAAGAATATGACAACCTGGAAAATCGGATTGTCCATAATTTAAGAGTTAAAGAATTAGTTATTAATAAAATGAATTTTATTAATACTATTATGTGCTATGTGTTTATTAATCGTTCTATAACCTAGAATGATTATTAATCGGGAGGATTCTGGCTACGAGCTAAACTGAATGAGTAGGAATTTTCAAGATGAAAATGAAAATTTTTCGGGAACAAAAATATTTCTGGGGAAAAAGACGGAATAGGCATTATTCACCCGATGAAACCCTAAAGGTTAGGGTTTGAATAACCTAAGCCATTTTGAGAGTTTGGTATGTCGAAATGACATCCCGTCGAAAGATTTGACGATAATATATCGTGAAATGTTAAGTAAGCCGATAAACATTTTTCTCGAAAAACGTGCAAAAATCAGATAAAATAAAAATGACGAAAAGTACTATTATGTACTTTTCACTCGTTTAGTTACGTTAGGGTAAAACGTGAAGGAAAACGCTTAATGTCAAAAAGTGTTTTTCAGTTTTTCAGAAATCCGAAGAATACTTAATATTTAATCGGTAAAGGAAAGACGAAATATCAAAAAATATTTAGATTCCGATAATCGCAGTTTTTAAAACTGCGGACGAATTCCACAAGACGGAAGCATGAAACTTCCAAGGGAAGCTACTTAAGGAGGTGGGGCGGCCACTTGGCCACTAAGTAAACTTGGTGGCTAAGTTTGGAATAGTAAGGAGGTTATGGGTGAAAAGACCAAAATGCCCCTAGCCTTAGTTTTCTATAAATAGGAAGCTTATATCATTATTTTGGGATTTTGAAAAATCCTACAACTTTGAGAGATAGAGAGAGAGGGTTGGATCGGACAGGAAGAGGATGAGAATGAGGAAAAGCTTACCTGAGTGCACGCTTTGTCCGACGGAACGAGATTAAAGGATGTACGGTAATTCGAACCCTAGTTTCTTCTCATTTTCTTTAAGTTTAATATGTTCAAAAACATAACTTAATGAAGATAAGAAGTAGATGAAGTTAAAAATGATTTCATGTGGTTGAATTCATGAGAAAATGAAGAAATAAGAATTAAGAATTTAATTTATAAATTTCTTAAAGGAAGTATAAGATTCGTAAGGATTTTGAGCAATCCGAATGAATCTTATGAATGAGTAGGTCAAATGAGTAAGGAATGATGTTCTATAACATCAAATTCAAAGAAAAGTAAAATCGTAATCCAAAATATCATTTCAAAACGAAGAATACGCGAAGAACGCGAAGAATTTTGTTGATGGACAAATTTAAAACCATCGTAGTATAATTGTTGTTGATGGACAAGTTTAAAACCATCGCGTATAAGTTAGTTGCTTATTGCTTGGTTAGGAACGTTAGAAACGTCCATGAAGAACGGATTAAAAATTGAGCTATAACGAAGTTATGGCAAAATTTTCGTAAAAGAAGAACAAGAATTAGAAAGTTAGTAAATGAACCCAAATGTGTAGGGTTTCAAAAGAATGTAAGAGAACGTAGAAATAATGAGTCATGGACTCAAGAACAAACGAATTCTAAGTTCGGATGACCGAAATACGGACGAATGAACGAAGAACGTTAAAAACATAAAACGAATGAAGGGCAAAGATTAAGCTAATTAAATGGCATTTAATGGATTCGGAATGAAGTTCTATCTAAGGGTAATCGAAGTACATGAGATAAGGAAGAAAATGGCTTTGGAATGACCTCGTTCCAAGTTATAACGAATAAGATATGAGATTTCAAAGTCAGCGTCTCAAGCTTGTAAAAGACTTAGAAATTTTTTTGTAGGTTTCATGCTTCAGCTGTGTACATGAAGTCGTGCTTGGGGGGGGGGCGGGCCGCAGCGTGAGCTCAGGGCCATTAGCTCTTGGTAAGTGAAAGCCGCAGTGTTGAAAAGAAAGAGAAGGGCATGGCGTCGCGGCGCCAGTGCAGGGCAATGCCCAAAAATGAGATTTTTACTGCTCAATTTATGGGGGATGTACAAGAAAGAAATATGAACATATAGTTCAACTAATGTAACACTTAATCAAGTGTTTTAAACCTTTAATGAAGGTTGAATGGAAAGATTAACCGAGATTAAAAGAATGTAATTACGGATTACGGAACCGATATCCGGGGACCGTAGTCGCGATAAACGAACGTGAGGGATTGCTATGATTGTGATTCCTTAAATGTTGATTGACTAAGGTAATGAATAACATTTTAATGTTATGTCATGGTCATGAGAGATTAATGTAAAGCGTTTAGACGCTGTGAACGCAACGTTGTTGCGATGAACAATTGGTCTTAGCATATAACGAACCGTATGGCTTTGACAATAAGAAAGAATAATGAACATGGGGTTCAGGTGACTAGTAATGAATGAAAGTGTATTAAAACCTTGGATGAAGGTTAAATGGAATTAAGAGGCAAGTAACATAAATGTTGAATTCGTAAATGATCCTCGTAAATCGTATTAACGTTGGGTGAGCGTTCTAAGTATACATTGGTTGTATTACTTAGATGTTGACGGGAGTAGTAAATAAGATATGAATTATCAAGAAAGCCGTAGCAAACGGTAATAAGATTAATGAAAGTCGAACGTGAGTAGGATGAGAATGTTAGAATGAAATGTAAGCGTTAAATACTTTAACCGACGTGATGGTTGAGTGTACGTGAATATTAAACGGGTAAAACCTACACTCCGTGTATGGTTTGACCGTAAGGTAATGAGGATCAATGATTAAACTTGTGAACGATGAAGAAGCTGAATTAAAGACAAATACGTATAACATAAAGAAGCCGAGTTAATGTTTATAACTTAGATGACATTCCGAGTCAAATGAACCAGACGTTGTTAGATAAGAATAAGGTAACGTAAAATGCTTAACGCTATATATGCGTAGAATGAATATTGAATGATCGTTCTGAGTATACAAAAGACTCTGTGACTTAGACTATGATGAATGAATCCTGAGGTATGGCATTTAGTTGCCAGAAAGCCATAAGGAATAAGAATTGACTTAATGAACATTATAGTTTAATAGTTCGGGTAAGTTAAGATGAATTTAGGTTCTAGTACAATCGTAACCTTTGATGGTTGACATATGGGAGCTGGGCTAAACAATTCCTTTAGAGAGTGAAGGTTTATACGAAACTGGCAACCGATCTAACTCACTGTGATGGCAGTATAGATGAGACGAGAACTTGTTTGTTGGTTGTTTGTGGGAAACCACTCATAGTACCATATGGACTACCAGCAGAGAAGCGATGTGTGCTAAGTCCTAGAGAATTTATAAGAAGAAGATAAGAATGTAAAACATCAAAGATGATGAACGTAAAAGTAAGACATCTCCGTATGTCATGAAGGCGTAAACAGGTAATGAAAGTTAGTCGCGTAAAATTATATTGCAAGAACGCGAACCCTAAGAAGTAAAGTTAAGTAAACCAATGTGTAAGTCAAGTATATGACTAATTGGTGTATGTGTTATTTCCTTATGTGTTATAGGGATTGGAATGAGCAGTTCAGTGTAAGCTGTAGCTGTGTGTAAGGCAAGTTTCCTAACTTCGTTCATATTTTAAATTAATGCTAGTTTCTTAAACTTCTCAGATGTTGAACTTGAGAAGTTCTGTCTATGTGCGAATGTGCGATATTTGTGCTAGGTGGTAGAACGTATGAGGCCTTGTGCCACAATGTGAACACTTCGGTATTTCTATGAGATGAACTGTTCTGTGATTGAACTGTTCAATATGAGCATGTTCTGTTTATACATGAACCATTATTGTTAAGTCTGTGCTATTGATTCTAGCCAGACAGAATGTGTATGAAAGAGAGTAAAGAATGAAAGTATTTCAAAGTTAATGTGACTAATGTTTTAAAATGATAGGAATCGAGATTATTCCTATTGTTCAAGCTGCTTCATAATCTAGACTCATTGCCACGAGTTTCCAGATTCAAAACACCGTTTGAACCATTGCACACGGAGGAAATAGCCACAGAAAAACTGAAATCATCATTGGAAGAGCCACAAAAGTTGGAACTTAAGCCACTCCCTACACACCTCAGGTATGCGTATTTAGGTAATTCAAATTCTTTACCTATTATTATTTTAGCTGCACTTAACGAATTACAGGAAGAAAAGTTGCTGAGGGTGCTTCGGGAACACAAATCAGCTATTGGGTGGACGATCGCGGATATAAAGGGAATTAGCCCTTCATTTTGCATGCACAAGTTTTTGATGGAAGATGAAGTAAAACCAACGGTGGAGCAACAACGACGACTTAACCCGATTATGAATGAAGTTGTGAAGAAGGAAATTCTGAAGTGGTTAGATGCCGGCATCATCTATCCGATTTCGACAAAGATATGGGCTAGTCCAAGACTGATGCGCTACAAAAAGGAGGAAAGCGGTGGTGCAGAATGAGGACAATGAATTAATACCGACTAGAACAGTGACAGGTTGGAGGGTTTGCATGGATTACAGAAAATTGAACAAGGCAACTTGAAAAGACCATTTCCCGCTGCCATTTATTGATCAAATGTTGGATAGATTGGCGGGACATGAGTATTACTGTTTGTTGGATGGGTACTCGGGCTATAACCAGATAGTCATCGCTCTGGAGGATCAAGAGAAGATGACATTCACGTTCTTCTACGGCATATTTTCATTCAGGAGGATGTCATTCAAGGGTTATGCAATGCACTGCAACTTTCCAATAAAGTGTATGATGGCCATTTTTCGGATATGGTGGAGAAAATGTTGAAGTCTTCATGGATGACTTTTCAGTCTACGGGGACAGCTTTGATATTTGCTTAAAGAATCTGGTCATGGTGTTGCAAAGATGTAAGGATACGAACCTCATACTCAATGTGGAAAAATGCCACTTCATGGTTGAAGAGGGCATAATTTTGGGCCATAAGGTATTAGCTCAAGGATTGGAGGTTGACAAAGCAAAGCTAGAAACTATCGAAAAAATGCCTCCACCGAGCTCAGTTAAGGGTGTTAAGAGTTTCTTGGGACATGCTGGAATCTACAGGAAGTTTATAAAAGACTTCTCTAAAATTGCGAAACCTCTATCCAGTCTTTTAGAGAAGGATGCGACTTTCAGCTTTGATGAAGAATGCAAGACAACTTTTGACTTATGAAAGAGAAAATTGACTACAGCCCCCGTTATAATCGCACCGGATGCCATTTTGAGCTTATGTGTGATGCAAGTGACTACGCGGTTGGGGCTATTTTGGGCCAACGTCGAGATAAGGTGTTTCACGCCATATATTATGCAAGCAAAACACTTACAGAGACTCAAATAAATTACACAACCATAGAAAAGGAATTGCTTGTAGTGGTGTATTCGTTTGACAAATTCCGGGCTTACTTGGTCAGGACTAAGGTGATAGTCTACACAGACCATGCAACGATTCAGTACTTGATAGCGAAAAAGGATGTTAATCCACGCCTTATCCGGTGGATTCTCCTACTTCAAGAGTTTGACTTAGAAATAAAGAATAGGATGGGGACGGAGAATCAGGTAGCAGATCACTTGTCTAGGCTGGAAAACCAAGGGAAAGCAAAAGAAGATAAATGTGAAATGAATAAGTCATTCCCAGATGAGCAGCTGTTTGGGATTTTTGCAGAGATTCCTTAGTATGGGGATTATGGAAATTTCCTTGTGAGCAACATTCTACCACCTGACCTCACAAGACAACAGAAAAGAAAATTTCTTCATGACGTGAAATGGTACATGTGGCACGAACCATATTTGTTCAAGCAGTGCGCCGACAAAATGATTCGACGGTGCGTCCCCTATAGTGAAGTGAAGAACATTCTGCATGAGTGTCACTCATCTGCATATGGCGGACATTATGGGAGTGAGAGGATAACATCGAAGGTGTTGCAATCGGGTTTTTATTGGCCTACATTATTCACTAATGCCCACCATTTTGTCAAACAATGCGATAGGTGTCAAAGGTTGGGCAATATTTCGAAACAGAATGAGATGCCTTTATAAACGATTCTTGAAGTGGAAATTTTTGACATATGGGGTATCGATTTCATAGGGCCATTCCCTTCGTCTTTGAATAATTAATATATTCTACCTGCAGTGGATTACGTGTCGAAGTTGGTTGAAGCTACAGCATTACCATCAAACGATGCCAAAGTGGTCCTCAAGTTCCTACAAAAGAACATCTTCACGAGGTTTGGCACGCCAAGAGCAATTATCAGTGACGAAGGTAGTCACTTCTGCAATAAGTCTTTTACAGCTCTTTTGGCCAAGTATGGGGTCAACCACAAGGTATCTACAACGTATCACCCTCAAACAAGTGGACAGGCTGAGGTATAAAATAGAGAAGTCAAGAAGATATTAGAGAAAGTGGTGAATCCGAGTCGAAAAGATTGGTCGCTTAAATTGGATGATGCATTATGGGCATACCGGACTGCATATAAGACACCAATCGGGATGTCACCATATCAGCTACTGTACGGGAAGGCATGTCACTTACCGGTCGAGCTACAATATAAGGCATATTGGCCAGTGAAAAAACTCAATTTTGATCAAGCAGCTGTAGGGGAGAAGAGACTAATTCAATTGAATGAACTTGGCGAATTTCACCTTCACGCTTATAAGAATTCCAAAATTTATATAGAAAAGGTAAAACGATGGCACAGCCAGAAAATTATACACCGAACATTCGAGCCGGGTCAATCAGTACTATTGTTCAACTCATAGCTGTGATTGTTCCCCGGAAAGCTTAAATCGAGATGGTCGGTACCATTTACTATCAAACAGGTTTTCTCTCATGGCGCAGTGGAACTCTACAGTCGCAATCCACTAGACACATTTATAGTAAACGGACACCGTTTGAAGCATTATCTTATTTATTTCATTACGGGTTTTCTAATTCTCGTTTATCTTTTACGAATTTTCGCCTTAACTTCGTTATAGCTAAGTTTTAATCCATTCTGCATGAATGTTTCTAACGTTCCTAACAAAGCGATAAGCAACTAACTTATACGCGATGGTTTTAAACTTATCCATCAACAACAATTACCCTACGATGGTTTTAAATTTGTCCATCAACAACGTTCTTCGCGTCCTTCGCGTGTTCTTTGCGTTCTTCATTCGTTCTTCATTTTAATCGATATTTTGGATTACGATTTTACTTTTTCTTAGAATTTGATGTTATAGAACATCATTCCTTACTTATTTGACCTACTCATTCATATAATCCACTCGGATCGTTCTAATTCATTACGAATCTTAAACTTCCTTAAGATATTTATAAACTAAATTCCTAATTCTTATTTTTTTTGTTTTCTCATAATTTCAACCATATGAATCCATTCTTAACTTCATCTACTTCTTATCTTCAATAAGTTATATTTTTTTAACATATTAAACTTAAAGAAAATTAGAAGAAACTAGGGTTCGGATTACCGTTCTTCTTTAATCTCCTTCCATCGGACAAAGCATGCACTCAGGCAAGCTTTTCCTCTTCCTCTTCCTCTTTTTCTCTCATCCGAACTCTCTCTCTCTCTATCTCTCATAGTGTAGGATTTTCAAAAGCTCAAAATAATGAACTTAAGCTTTCTATTTATAGAAAACCAAGGCTAGGGGTATTTTAGTCATTTCACCCAACCTCCTTATTATTCATGGCTTAGCCACCAAGTAATAACTTTACTTGGTGGCCAAGTGGCCGCCCCACATGCCCATAGGTCTCCCCCATGGGTTGCCCCATGGGTTTTACCCATCTAGTGACCCATCGGTTTCATCCGCGGTTTATTTTCTTGGATCGGGCTTAATTAAATCTAACATTGGGCCTTACATTAATTCTTTCTGGGCCTACCCTGGACTTGATTAAACATTCCATTGGGCTTGATATATTCTATATCCAATTGAATTCTACAAAGTCCATGAACTCAAAGTCCATTTAGACTAATCATATTCTACGCATTCCATTCTTGTATTCTCTTCGTATATCGTTTCGTACGATATTTGTATTATACGTTGTATTAATCTTCATACTATACTCGTATAATAACTAGTATCATACTCGTATTTCTCACACATAATAACTCTAATTATTATACGAAATCATAAAATTCTCGGAACTTACTTTTCCTAACCCTTAGGTTTTAAGTCCACAGGCCAAAACTTCATTTTTGCCATAACTGAAATATTATTGAATATTCCATTACGTCTTAGAATTCTATCATTATACGTTAGTTAGAAATTAAAAATAAATCTCCGAGCAAAAACGGATGAATAGTGCCTATTTCATCTTTTTCCCCGAAAATATTTTTGTTCTCGAATTTTTTTTATTTTCGTCTTGAAAATTCATACTCGTTCAGTCTAGCTCGTAGCCAGAATCCTCCTGATTAATAATTGTTCTAGGTTATAGAACGATCAATAAACACATAGCACATAATAGTATTAATAAAAATTCATTTTATTAATAGCTAATTCTTTAAATCTTAAACTCTGGACAATCCGATTTTCTAGGTTGTCACACACCACGTGTATATCTCTATACATCAAGTTATCGATCGACATCTACAATAACACATAACATGTTGATTAGTACATAATACACAATAGTATAAGCATAAATCACATTTAAATTTATTTAGGATTAATTTCCATCTTTTAAATCTTTCGGTACTGAGTTTCCTCAACACCTTATTAACTCAGTCGACTCGAGTTTACTTCCTTCGGACTTGTGCTTCCTTAATGGGGTTATTAGCCTAAGGTTCTTCCCCCCTTAAGTTTTATAGCCTAATGCTTTGATACCAACCTATGACACCCCTAAATTCGAGTATCTTCTAACCCGATAGATGGTGTTACACGGTACTCATAACTGTACATTTATTCTATTGAAACAATATCAAAAGAGTGTATTAACAACATTCTTATTACATTAATAATAATAAATCTCGTTCCTTGGTTCTGAAACTCTTACCTTCTTTGTTCGTCATGATATAATTCATGCAAACGTAGTAATCTATTATAGAATAAACTAAACATTAATCTTCGCCTTGCGTTTATCTTTACTAGAACCCTCAGTTCGCTCGACCTTAGCTGCAATCATATGATTCAAGCAAGAAATGAGCATAACTAGCTCAGCAAGTCTAACAATATATTATATAGATACCACTTCGAGAATTATATGATTATTCTTCATTAACTGTATAATAGTTATGCAGTACTTGAACCATTGAATATAACTTCTCTTCTAATAAAACAATTCTGAAGTACATATAGTAGCTTGGAAATTCTGAGTAGGTCCATAGACCATGAACATTCTCTTTAGTTTTTTTAATTAATAAAAAAGATAACCCAGTAATAAGATCGTAAGTCTGATATTTCTTAAGAGTACTTCTAGGTGATCAGCCTATAGTACTCTATGTTGATCAACACTCATCCATTAAACGTATTTACTTTAAAGTTTTGGTAACCTCGCGTGCCCATCGAATAATCAATGTAAAATACATTTGTTTATTCATGCTGAGGCTTACCTTGAATCCGTACCAAATAATTAGCATAGGATAGCATTATCAATTCTATATTGAAAGACTTGTAAACAAATCCATCAATCTTTTAAGATTAGTCTAGCTGAGTTAAAACTAGCATCGACCCTTTCTTTAAAACCATTCATGCATCTCATAACATGAATCACTGAAAATCTAGCTAACATGAAGGTTAGACAAGCATTAGGAAATCTTGCCTTTAAGCGTCTTCAAATAAATATTCAATAATTCTTGATCTTTACAATCTCTACAATATATAACCACATAACATACTACATTAGGTCATGAACAAGCATGCATAGTTCCTAATGTATCTTACCCTTCTTCTCAATTTAATCATTCCTTAGATTGTTTATCATTAGTTTCGGCTTGTGGTTATGTTTTACCTTGTTCTTACATTCACGTTCGAGTAAGTTATGTCTAACCTTTAGTGTATTACTTAAGGTTTACAACATCTTAATTGATGTTACATTAAGCTAATTATGGATATGAATTTCCATTAATCAATCATCTCTTTCCTTTCATATTCACAAACATTCATTTCTAAGTCTTGTCTAGTGATGATGTCATGGCTGGCAACAAACTTCTCTCTCTCTAAGTCGCGTTAGCGCGCCACTCTTCGATGGTCGAGGTCAGGACTTCATTCACTGCCATACGAGTCTTAGTGTTACATGTCGCTGTAACGACCTAGAAATTCGGATTTTATTATAAAATGATTTTATTAAATTAAATAATAATAAAATTATATTCTATGTGATATCAAGATGGTTGTCATTTTATAACCTGTTGATGTTGGAATGTCATAGTATTTTAGCTATGTGAAGGAATTAAAGTGTTTGAATTTCCAAGACGAAAATAAAAGTTTTTTGAGAAATTTTCTGAAAAACATTATTCATCGGTATTTGCTCGGGAATTATTTTTGAATTTCTGAGAAATACGTAATGATAGAATATCAAGGTAAGACGGATTATGTAATAATAATCTAGTTATAGAAAATGTAATATTTTGCTTGCGTACTTAATTTATGAATATTAAGGAAAACGAAGTATTATTATGTAAGTAATAATTGTATGATACTTATGTATTGTACAAGGTAATGAGAATGAGTATAATATAAAGTATTATACGAGTTTGGACGAATGATGGATTATTGTATATAATAAATTATATACGAGTTAAATACGAGAATGATACATAAACTATATGTATATGTATTGAGTAATGAGAATGGACTTGAAAGATTTGTTATATTTGGATCAAGCCCAAGTGAATTAAGTGTGAGGCCCAACTATTGAATTAACTAACAAGCTAGTGTTTGTTAATGCAAAGCCCAAATGTTAAGTTAAGTTAAGCCCAAGCTAGAATCCAATGGGTTGATTAAACCATGGGGCAAACCATATTAATATGATTACCCTTAGTAACCATGTTTTATGTGTGGTGACCAAGTTAATGTGGTAACCAAGTTAATGTAATGACCAAGTGTTAGGATTAATGACCAAGTAAAGGATAGGATTTCTGCTAAGCAAGTAATGAATAGTAAGGAGGTGTCTTAAGGAGGTGGGTGATTTAATGACTAAATTACCCTAACCTTGTGAGTTCTATAAATAGAGAAGGCTTGCTAGTCATTTAACACTTGTTCAAACAATCCAAACTATTGTAAAGTACTTAAGTGTTAGGGAGATTAAGCTACAAATAAGTTACTTCCATAACCAAGAAGAAGAAAAAGAAGACTACTTTGCAAATACTAATAGGTGAATTTATAGCTCACGAACGTTTATCGTTTACGCTAAAAATGAACTAATAGGCGAATTTTTAGCAAACGAAGTGAAATAGATAAAATTCTTGCATGAACGCGTAGAGTACGTAAATTTTGAACCGTAGGCTTTTGAACGAGCCAATTCGGACTTATAACGAAGGAATTATGCGTCCGGGAAGTTCACAAAATTTTTTGTTTGTAAAAATTTTTTGGTGCACAGAGTTGGCGCAGCGGCGCCAACCCTAGGCCATTTGAGTGGTGTCGTAGTGCTATAACAGTGTTTGAGCACACTGTAAACTCGTGTCGCAGCACGAACCATAGTATAAATGATGAAAATGCAATAGCCATGAACAAAGCCATGACCATCTTGCAAAGTGAAATGTGCAATCATGCTTAATCATCTGATTCTTGATTAGCCAGCCAAGTCCGGGACCTCTCCATCATTAACTCGTATTTGCAAATACGAGATGTATGCTTATGACTTGTGCCGCATCGCCAACCTTAGAACAAAGATGGTGATGAATGTTTATATGTACAAAGAAAGGAAGGTGATTGATTTCAAAGTAAACCTACTTTAAGGAACATAAAGTAACATTGTTAAAACTATGTTAAACCTTAAGGATGTTGTATAAAGGTTGAGATAACCTAGTCAATTATGAATGCAAGTTTAATGATAAGCCGGAATGGATAGTAAATGAATCTAATACACAATTAGATTGAGATAAAGGGTAAGATAGTCATATACATACTTGATTATATATGACATAATATGAGGCATTATGTGATCATGTGTTGTAGAGACTAGAAAGATTCAATCATAAAGTAATGAATTGATGTATTCTAACTCTTGTCTCAGTTCAATCTGAACAAATTTTTGAAGTTCATGTATTCTTATGCATGAATTGATGTACAATGAAGTTAAAGCCAATTCTTTTGGCTAGACTTGATATATTGTGTGGATTATTGATAATCTATTCATCTGTTATCAAATGTTGTTATCTTTTGTCAACTAATTGTTATGGTTTTCAAAAGAAGACTGAAATGTTAAACAAATGTTTTGTCGGTAAACGCCAGGCACGTGAGGTTGCCACAATTAAACGTACGTACGTTTAATGAATGTAGTGTTGATCAACATAGAGTACAATAGGCTGATCACCTAGAAGTGCTCGTAAGTAATATCGGGCTTACGGACTTAGTTTCGAGTTGTCCTTTTCAAAGAAGAATGAAATGCTCAAGGTCTTTGACCGGAGTGAATGTTTTACTGAATATTGTTATTATTGTAAAACATTTTGGAAGAAAGATGAAGTGCTATTTTGAATCATCAATAGTTGTTTATAACTATTGTTCAGTTATTGAAGATATACGATTCTTATGTGTCAAACACGTTGTTTATTGAAATTGCCATACTTGCTGAGATAGTTATGCTCACTCTTGCTTGAAAAAAATGAATGCAGCTAAGACTGAACGTCCCGAAGGATCGAATAAGGATAAAGGAAAAGCTAAGGCTGATCGTTAAGTTGTCTATGTAATAGTATAGGTTTAATGTTATAATGTAATTGATATTATGACAAAGAACCTTTGTAATGGGTTTAGAACTTGGGAGAATGTAAATATTATTTTGATTATATATAAGAGATATTCGTTCTTTTGAGGCTTTTCAATTGAATGAATGTATGAATGTTTGTACAGTATAGCACCATCTGTCAGGTTGGAAGATACCCGGATTTGGGGGCGCTATAGGTTTGTATCAAAGCCTAGGTTATAAAACTTAAGGGGGAAATTAAAACCTTAAGTCATAACCTTAAGAAAGAATAAAGAAGTAAAAGATGAAACTTAACCCAATAAAAATGCATTATATTATGTTATATGTTTTTATTATTCTACTGACGTGTACTAATCAAACTATATTGTTTTATCGTAGATGTCAGGAGAAAATGATATGTATAGAAACATACATGTAGTGAGCGAGGATTCGATTAATCGAGTAGATATACTACCCAATCCCATAGCAGTAGAACTAGAAGTGGTGGCAATCGAGTTTGGAGACTCGGATAATTTAGACTACATGTCTATATTTGATGGCATGCTAGAGGAAGAGGTGGACGTGATGTCCTTTGACCAGGTTCCACCTACAGAAGAGTTGACTACGGGGGAGTCAATGAAGGCACTGTTCATGTCAGTATTGGATAGAAATGTCCATTACTGTCAAGAGGTTATCCATTGAACCTCCAATACCTGCAATGAAGAGACAACGCGGATTAGATTATAAGAGAGCTTAATAAGCAAATTAATTCCTATCTATTAAATAAACTAGTAAAGCATATAAATATAAAAATTCATGGTTTACCTCCCAGTCAGTGCTTGATTTATAGCCTTTCATCCTGACTTTGTCTGATCAACACTATCCAATTCCTCGTCGATAATTGAGGAACCCTCCATCCATCAGAAATAATGTAGCTTTTGGTAGGTTCCCATTTGTGATAGCCATTGTATTAAAGTCACCTAGCATGCTTTATTTAGATAAGAATACATTCAAGAATGTCCAACATCTAGGTGTTTTCTCCATTGTGTATATGATCACTATGGGGCATGGAAGCTTGTCATACACAATGGGCTCTTCATCTATCTTCTCTTTCTTGTCCCACCATGGATAAAAAATTGTATTCGCTCTTATGTCATAAAGAGCTTCGCCGAAGACATGACTACCTAGCGGATAATGTTTTGCAAATCTAACCGGATTCTTGAACTTTGGCGGAGAAGGCACTTGAGGCATTAACAACATCGGCTCATCCTCGTTAGTATTCATAGTTAGCTCTTCACCGACCTTGTTATCATTATCCCCACTTGTCTCCTCTTTTTCAACATCTCGAGGCTCATCCAATTGTAGATTTGGTTCGGGTTATCCGTCAATTTTGTCATCCATGTCATAAAGCCAAGTGTTTGGAGGAAGGTTGCTTACGGCTTTGGTCATTTGATCTATCTTATTCTGTAGATTTTGAATTGATATCTCTTGATTCTGAATTAACCGATTTAGATTCTTCATTTTCTCCTCAGTTGATGCTACAAACTTGGAAAATAATTCCTCCAACCTTGAATCTTCTATTTCAGTCTCGGAAGCCATGTATTTCGGACCATTGGTTGAGGTAGTGAAGCGTTGTTCCATCCAATTATTAAAATTTTGGGTTGACAACTCTTGGCTAATACTCATCTCCTCTATGTTTGCTATGCACTTCAACATTACATCCCTCAGATTTGGCTTTTCTTCTTGTGGTAATGGAGGTGGACATGAAAATTCTGGTGCATATGTTGAATTTGGAGCGTAGTATTGGTCTTCATAAGTATGGCTCCATGAAAAATTCGGGTGATACCCCCAATCCTGATAATAGTTGTTATGATAGACATAATTATCGGCGTAATCACCACCATACTGTACCGACCCAAGATTGATGGTGCATTGATGACTCGGATGGTTTCCAGCACAATAGCCACACGTAACTGCCATCCTTCGACTCTATTGGGCTGCGATAACGTCCAACTTCCTCGAAAGTTCTTCATTTTGTGCTTACATTGTAGAGAGTGTCGCGAGTCTGTCAACCCGTAAATTCCAACTCAATCTTATTTAAACGAATGAATTTCAAATTATATAAATTAAACTACTATTAAATTCCACTAGTTAAATTAAGATCATAATTTCACTTATTAATTCATTTTAAGTTAACACACTTCTCATCAATTATTCTCTATCCTTAATTGTTAATCAAGAACATTAAAGTAGTATTAACCACCTGTCGATGCACTAACACCGTATTAACGTCAATCCACAATTAAGATAGAAATCCGTTAAACACCTTAATCAACTAACCCACTATATCTCTATTTGAATTACAATTGAAGAAGGTTGAAGAATAAGTTCTCTATCCGATTACATGTGATGTCAAGCATATCTCTACCTTAACACTCATCAAGTTTAAGCTATTCACAAAATCCTGAACACATGCTATCATGATTAGATCTAAATAAATAATTCACCTCTCGAGTTCATATAGATTATCACGGTAATTGATGGCCAATCAATTAAACAATTAAGTCCAAATCACAATAGACAATCCTCATAATATAACACAATAATTGATAACGGAGCATATTAAAATAAACTACAGAATAAGATCCATTGTAATCTCAAATAAAGAATTAGCTCATTGAATTAAAACTAAGAATCCACAATTGAATACAAATTAAAAGATAAAAGATAGAAAAAGATAAGAAGATAAGAAGATATAATCTATTGTCTGTAGATTTGACGCTCCCTCCTTGCTCCAACTTTGAATCTTCAATGGTCTCCAAGTTGCTTCAATCTCCAAAACTCATAATAACTAGGGTTTTTCCCAATATACTCTAATCTAATAAAATGGAATACTTCCTCTAACTTTTTCTAATCCTTGCAAATCTCCTCCTTTTATATGTCTCTTTATATGTATTTAAGTCCTCTTGGAAGTCCTTGAATCAAACAACTTGAAACAATCCTTATCGGACTCAAATTCGGATAAAAACTACTCATTCTGCGCATAGGCAAGCCCCGGCTTGCCTTTTCCCTTGTAAAAAGCAAGCCCCGGCTTGCCTTTTCCCTTGTAAATAGCAAGCCCCGGCTTACTAGTGGCCTGCTATTCCCCCCAAACCCCCAGCCCCGACTGGATCCTAAGGCACAAAAGTGCAAGCCCCGGCTTGCCCCCAATCTGCCAATTATTCTTCTGTTGCAGTGTCTTCTGGTAAAATGGCCATAACATTTGATCTGGGAGGAATTACGGGACCTGCCACCTATCAAATCTAAGCTATCGACGAGATCTACAACTTTTATTTTTTGAGTTTTGAGAAATAACGAACAGAGGAAGGTCAAAATTGGACTCGAAGTGACTGCTATGCAAACGGCCACCCAAAACAATGAAGTTCAATGACGTCCGTTGGTAGAAATGTCATAACTCTTTCATCCGAACTCCGATTGGAATGATTCAAGATGTTCCGAAAAGCTAAGAAGAAGCTCTACAATATAGGCTAAGCTCAAAGCTAGGAACATGAAATCCCAAATGATGTCCGGATTACTTTTCTTTGTATTTTCCGTGCTTTTCCTTGCCAATAGTCGCTCACACCGCTTCCAAACGTATAACCTACAAAATGAAAACAAAATACATGAAAAGTAACTAAGACATATGAATATAAGCCACTAATTCAAGTAAAAGATACCAGATAAGTAGGTATAAAACCTACTTATCAAATACCCCCAAACTTAAACCGTTGCTTGTCCCCAAGCAATATAACATAATGCAATGCAATGCAACTAATCTATATACAGTATTAACAAAGATAAGTCTATTCAACCGGCCTTAGAGAAATCAAGCAAAAACGATAATACTTCATATCAAAACCAATCAACAATTTCCTAGTCAATCATCAGGTCATAAATTGTTATTACTGGTATAGTACGTGTGTGCTCCACAACAATGTTAACTAATATAAAATCAAATTTAACACATAACAAGTCTTTTCGAAGGCATCATACAGTGTAAACTCAAAAAATCCAAAAATAAGCTAGATCCAACTAAAATCAAACAATTACCAATATCGAGGGTCAACATGGGATACTTATGCTTTATTTTTCATCTACGGGGGCTTTTTGCTCTTATTTCCCGTTTTATTCTCTTTTTTTCTTTTTTTTTGTTTATATACACATAGCTATGCGATGTCTTATTCCCTTAGGCTTTTCAATGCTACCTTGACGAGCTTTCGACCAACGACTCCCAGACCATTAAGACCTTAGGGCGCTAGGTTGAAAGACAATCCCATTGGGTTTACTTACTCAAGTAACAAAGGCCACAAAACTAGACAAGCACGCCACGGTATTTATTCATACTTTTTTTTCTTTTTTTTTCAATAGCTTATATATCTCAAATATTCCCCCAAACTTAGGTTCTTGTTTAACTTTAGCCATCACTACTTGTTCTTGTCATTCTTTCATTTAAACTAGCATTATCCTTTAGAGTCCCATTATGTATCAATTTAAACTCAATCAATTAACAAGTTGTTTTTACTGTGTTATCCTTATTATACCAGTTTCAAACAGAAAAAGACTCAATTCCTAACAAGAAATCACATCAAAACTCTAATAGTCAGTACTATACTTTCCTACTCAATCCCATTCTCATCATTAGCTAAAATAGACTGTAACTTATCAAACAGCTGGACTCATGCAAAATGAACATAGTAACTAACTATTATTTTTGAATTTTTGAATTTTTGAATTTTTTTTTGAATAATGAACCTAAACTATATTAACAACATATGCAAAATAACATAACATAAACATGAAACTAAACATGCAATAATGAACTAAACTAAACTCCCCCAATCATAGCAATTACAATGTCCTCATTGTAAGAATATAGCGGTAAGTAGAATAGAACTTCCGTATAATCATCTAAGCGTGAGTTGATGGTGGCGATGGCTGCGACGATCATTTTCCTATCCATTGAACCTCCAATACCTGCAATGAAGAGACAACGTGGATTAGATTATAAGAGAGCTTAATAAGCAAATTAATTCCTATCTACTAAATAAACTAGTAAAGCATATAAATATAAAAATTCATAGGTTGCCTCCCAGTCAGCGCTTGATTTATAGCCTTTCAGCCTGACTTTGTCTGATCAACGCTATCCAATTTCTCATCGATAATTGAGGAATCCTCCATCCATCGGAAATAATATAGCTTTTGGTAGGTTCCCATTTGTGATAGCCATTGTATTAAAGTCACCTAGCATGCTTTCTTTAGATAAGAATACATTCAAGAACGTCCAACATCTAGGTGTTTTCTCCATTGTGTATGTGATCACTATGGGGCATGGAAGCTTGTCACACACAATGGGCTTTTCATCTATCTTCTCTTTCTTGTCCCACCATGGATTAAAAATTGTATTCGCTCTTATGTCATAAAGAGCTTCGCCGACGACATGACTACCTAGCGGACAATGTTTTGCAAATCTAACCGAATTCTCGAACTTTGGCGGAGAAGGCACTTGAGGCATTAACAACATCAGCTTATCATTGTTAGTATTCATAGTTAGCTCTTCACCGACCTTGTTTCCATTATCCCCACTTGTCTCCTCTTTTTCAACATCTCGAGGCTTATCCAGTTGTAGATTTGGTTCGGGTTCTCCGTCAATTTCGTCATCCATGACATAAAGCAAGTGTTTGGAGGAAGGTTGCTCACGGCTTTGGTCATTTGATTTATCTTATTCTGCAGATTTTGAATTGATATCTCTTGATTCTGAATTAACCGCTTTGGATTCTTCATTCTCTCCTCAGTTGATGCTACGAACTTGGAAAATAATTCCTCCAACCTTGAATCTTCTATTTCAGTCTCGGAAGCCATGTATTTCGGACAATTGGTTGAGGTAGTGAAGTGTTGTTCCATCCAATTATTAAAATTTTGGGTTGACAACTCTTGGCTAATACTCATCTCCTCTATGTTTGCTATGCACTTCAACATTGCATCCCTCAGATTTGGCTTTTCTTCTTGTGGTAATGGAGGTGGACATGAAAATTCTGGTGCGTATATTGTATTTGGAGCGTAGTATTGGTCTTCATAAATATGGCTCCATGAAAAATTCGGGTGATACCCCCAATCCTGATAATAGTTGTTATGATAGACATAATTATTGGCGTAATCACCACCATACTGTACCGGCCCAAGATTGATGGTGCATTGATGACTCGAATGGTTTCCAGCATAATAGCCACACGTAACTGCCATCCTTCGACTCTGTTGGGCTGCGATAACATCCAACATCCTCGAAAGTTCTTCAATTTGTGCTGACATTGCGGAGAGTGTCGCGAGTCTGTCAATCTCCGCTTCCTTTGGTTGAGTCATGTTCGTGTATGGCCATTGATACACAAAGTCATCCATGGTACATGAAAAGAGAGAAATATAGGAAGACAATTAAAAATAAAAATAAAAATGTTTAAATTAAGAATAATTTGATTGAAACTAATATTGGTAAAAATGTATTAAACTAATTCCTCGTCAACGGCGCCAATAACTTGTTGGGTAAAATCTAGTTATGTACAACACGTAAGTATACGTGGTCAATAAGTAATAAAGTGATAAGTAGAGTATCGTTCCCATAGAGAATTATTTAATAAAAATCTCCAAGTACTAACCTGTTACCAACTCAATCTTATTTAAACGAATGAATTTCAAATTATATAAATTAAACTACTATTAAATTCTAGTAGTTAAATTAAGATAACGGAGATTTAAGATCACAACTTCACTTATTGCTTCATTTTAAGTTAACACACTTCTCATCAATTATTCTCTATCCTGAATTGTTAATCAAGAACACTAAAGTAGTATTAACAACCTCTCGATGCACTAATACCGTATTAACGTCAATCCACAATTAAGATAGAAATCCGTTAAACACCTTAATCAACTAACCCACTATATCTCTATGTGAATTACAATTGAAGAAGGTTGATGAATAAGTTCTCTATCCGATTACATGCGGTGTCAAGCATATCTCTACCTTAACACTCATCAAGTTTAAGCTATTCACAAAATCCTGAACACATGCTATCATGATTAGATCTAAATCAATACTTCATCTCTCGAGTTCATATAGATTATCACGGTAATTGATGGCCAATCAATTAAACAATTAAGTCCAAATCACAATAGACAATCCTCACAATAGAACACAATAATTGATAACGAAGCATATTAAAATAAACTACACAATAAGATCCATTGTAATCTTAAACAAAGAATTAGCTCGTTAAATTAAAACTAAGAATCCACAATTGAATACACATTAAAAGATAAAGATAGAAGAAGATAAGAAGATAGAATCTATTGTCTATAGATTTGATGCTCCCTCCTTGCTCCTACTTTGAATCTTCAATGGTCTCCAAGTTGCTTCAATCTCCAAAACTCATAATAACTAGGGTTTTTCCCAATATACTATAATCTAATATAATAGAATTCTTCCTCTAACTTTTTCTAATCCTTGCAAATCTCCTCCTTTTATATGTCTCTTTATATGTATTTAAGTCCTCTTGGAAGTTCTTGAATCAAACAACTCAAAACAATCTTTATTCGACTCAAATTCGGACAAAAACTACTCATTCTGCGCATAGGCAAGCCCCGGCTTGCTAGTGGCATGCTATTCTGCCTAGACCCCCAGTCCCGGCTGGATCCTAAGGCACAAAAGAGCAAGCCCCGACTTGCCCCCAATCTGCCAATTATTCTTCTGTTGTAGCGTCTTCTGGTAAAATGGCCATAACTTTTGATCCGGGGGAAATTACGGGGCCTGCCACTATCAAATCGAAGCTATCGACGATATCTACAACTTTAATTCTTTGAGTTTTCAGAAATAACGAACAGATGAAGGTCAAAATTGGACTGAAGTGACTGTTATGCAAATGGCCACCCAAAACAATGAAGTTCAATGACGTCTGTTGATAGAAATGTCATAACTCTTTCATCCAAACTCCGATTAGAATGATTCAAGATGTTCCGAAAAGCTAAGAAGAAGCTATACAATATAGTCTAAGTTCCAAGCCAAGAACATGAAAGCCCAAATTATGTCCGGATTGGTTTTCTTTGCATTTTCTGTGCTTTTCCTTACTAATAGTCGCTAACACCGCTTCCAAACGTATAACCTACAAAATGAAAAAAAATGCATGAAAAGTAACTAAGACACATGAATATAAGCAACTAATTCAAGTAAAAGATACCGGATAAGTAGGTATAAAACCTACTTATCAGACGCTCGGGTTGTCTTACGATGATACAAACTAGAAAACTCTTAAGGAAGGGATGTGTAGGTTATCTGTTCCATGTTGTTGACACCCAGTGAGTGGGAGCAACCATGGAACAAATACCCATAGTGAATGAATTCGTGGATGTGTTTCCAAGTGAATTACCTGGTTTACCGCCGGATAGGGAGATCGAATTTGTAATAGACATTTTGCCAGGAGCGGCAGCAGTCTTAAGGGCACCGTATATTATGGCACCTGTGGAAATGAAAGAGCTAATGGTTCAATTACAAGAACTATTAGATAAGAAGTACATTTAACCAAGTGTTTCCCCGTGGGGGGGCACCGGTATTTTTTGTCAAAAAGAAAGACGGATCGTTAAGGCTTTGTATCGACTATCGAGAGTTGAACAAGTTAACGATAACGAATAAATACCCATTACCCATGATGGATGATCTTTTTGATTAGTTGAAAGGGGCAAAGTATTTTTCTAAGATAGATTTGCGGATGAGGTTTCACCAATTGAAGGTTAGGAAGGAGGACATACCAAAGACAACATTCAGGACTCGTTATGGTCATTACGAGTTTCTGGTAATGTCATTTGGGTTGACGAATGCACCAGTTACATTTATGGATATGATGAACATAGTGTTCAAACCATATTTGGACAAGTTCGTCGTTGTGTTTATTAATGATATTCTAGTCTATTCTAAGAAGCCAGAAGATCATGTTGAACACTTAAGATTAGTGTTGGAGACACTAAGAAAGGGGAAGTTATATGCAAAATTCACTAAGTGTGAATTTTGGCTAGAGAATGTACAATTTTTCGGTCATGTCATTGACCAAGAAGGGATTTCAGTGGATTCAGCGAAGGTAGAAGCAGTGATGAGCTAGGAACAACCGAAAACGCTGACTGAGCTACGGAGTTTCCTAGGGTTAGCGGGATACTATCGAAGATTTATCTAAGATTTTTCGAAGATAGCTACTCCGTTGACTAACCTGACAAGGAAGACGGTGAAATACGTGTGGATGGATAAATGTGAAGACAGTTTTCAAGAACTAAAGAAAAGATTAAGTAAAGCACCTGTTTTGTCATTACCCGATGACACATGAAATTTTATAGTTTATAGTGATGCTTCACATAGAGGACTTGGTTGCGTGCTGATGCAGCATGGCAAGGTCATTGCGTATGCATCACGGCAGTTGAAGGATTATGAGAAAGTTTACCCAAATCATGATCTGGAATTGGCCGCGGTAGTATTTTCCTTAAAGATATGGAAACATTATCTTTATGGGGAGAAATGTGAGATATATACAGACCATAAGAGTTTTAAATATATCTTCACACAAAAGGAGTTGAATATGAGACAGAGAAGATGGCTGGAGTTGATAAAGGATTACGATTGTGAAATCCTGTATCACCCTGGGAAAGCCAATGTAGTTGCCGACGCCTTAAGAAGGAAGGGTCGGGAAAAGTTGTCTATGTTAACGACTCAAAATGAGTTAATAACATAGATGGCTAGGATGGAGATAGAATTGAAGATGCCAAGTGAATCGGGGCAGATACTTTTTACGACGGAGATGCAATCTACCATTGTAGAGTGCGTCAAAGAGGTACAACTCAGGATTGATGAGTGTAACCAAATGAAGAAGTGGTTAACCGATAAAGAAGATACTAAGTATAGTCTTGATAATAAGGGATTATTAAGATTTGAAGGAAGAATTTAGGTTTCGAATGAGATGGAATTAAAGGAGCAAGTGTTACAAGAAGCTAATAGTTCAAGGTACTCGATACATCCTGGTAGCACTAAGATGTATCAAGACCTTCGACAGAGTTTTTGGTGACCGAACATGAAGAGAGAAATAGCGGAGTATGTGAGTAGGTGCTTGACTTGTCAAAAAGTTAAGGCCAAGAATCAACGACCCAGTGGCTTGTTACAGTCATTGGAGATAACAGAATGGATGTGGGAGCATATCGCAATGGACTTCATGGTGGGACTTCCAACAACGGCAAAAGGGTATGATTCGATTTGGGTAATAGTGGACCGGTTGACGAAATTAGCTCACTTCTTACCAATTAGGGTCAAGTATAACTTAGACCAGTTAGCTAAACTTTATGTTGAGGAAATTATTTCCAGACATGGAGTACCAGTATCGATTGTGTCAGATCGTGAGATACGATTTACATCGAACTTTTAGAGAAGTTTGGAAGAATAGTTGGGAACACAGTTGAAGTTAAGTACAGCGTATCATCCACAAACTGATGGGCAGAGCGAAAGGACAATTCAGATGTTAGAAGACATGTTGAGGTCTTGCGTCATGGATTTCAAGGGTAGTTGGGATGATCACCTACCACTTGTAGAGTTTGCGTATAACAACAGTTATCATGCAAGCATAGGCATGCCGCCTTATGAATATTTGTACAGAAGAAGGTGTAGAACACCATTGTATTGGGATGAAGTGGGAGAACGCCGGATGCTAGGACCAGAATTGGTGCGGCGAGGCAAATGGATGTAATAAAGTTAATCTGGATCGTCTTATGATACTCGGAGACGAATGGAAGAAATATGCGGACTCACATAGATTAAATCGGGAGTTTGAAGTAGGCTCGTATGTGTTTCTAAAGGTATCTCCCTGGAAAGGAAAGATAAGCTTTGGAAAAAAAGGAAAGTTAAGTCCAAGATTTATAGGAACTTTTGAAGTATTAAAACTTGTGGGAGAGGTAACCTATGTGATAGCATTACCTCCAGAACTAGAAAGAATACATAACGTGTTCCACGTATCTATATTACATCCTTATAAGCTGGATTATAAGCACATAATTGAATATGAGCCGATTCATATTGAGAAGGACTAAAGGTATGAAGAATTTCCTATTCAAATTATCGATAGAAAGGAACAAGTTCTGTGGAACAAAGTAATACCATCAGTAAAGGTATTATGGAAGAACCACGATGCCGAAGAAGCAACGTGGGAATTATAAGAAAAGATGAAGAAAAATTTTCCTCATCTATTTGATTAATGTAAGACGAGATTCTGGGGACATAAACATTATAAGGGGGGAAGGACGTAACGACCTAGAAATTCGGATTTTATTGTAAAATGATTTTATTAAATTAAATAATAATAAAATTATATTCTATGTGATATCAAGATGGTTGTCATTTTATAACCTATTGATGTTGGAATGTCGTAGTATTTTAGCTATGTGAAGGAATTAAAGTGTTTGAATTTCCAAGATGAAAATAAAAGTTTTCTGAGAAATTTTCAGAAAAACACTATTCATCGATATTTGCTCGGGAATTATTTTTTAATTTTTGAGAAATACGTAATGATAGAATATCAAGGTAAGACGGATTATGTAATAATAATCTAGTTATGGAAAATGTATATTTCGCTTGCGGACTTAATTTATGAATATCAAGGAAAGCGAAGTATTATTACGTAAGTAATAATTGTATGATACTTATGTATTGTACAAGGTAATGAGAATGAGTATAATACGAAGTATTATACGAGTTTGGACTAATGATGGATTATTGTATATAATAAACTATATACGAGAATGATACATAAACTATATGTATATGTATTGAGTAATGAGAATGGACTTGGAAGATTGGTTATAATTGGTACAAGCCCAAGTGAATTAAGTGTGAGGCCTACATATTGAATTAATTAACAAGCTAGTGTTTGTTACTGCAAAGCCCAAAGGTTAAGTTAAGTTAAGCCCAAGCTAGAATCCAATGGGTTGATTAAACCATGGGGCAAACCATATTAATATGGTTACTCTTGGTAACCAAGTTTATGTGTGATGACCAAGTTAATGTAATGAATAAGTGTTAGGAGTAATGACCAAGAAAAGGATAAGATTTGTGCTAAACAAGTAATGAATAGTAAGGACGTGGCTTAAAAAGGTGGGTGATTTAATAACTAAATTACCCTAACCTTGTGAGTTCTATAAATAGAGAAGGCTTTCTAGCCATTTAACACATATTCAAACAATCCAAACTATTGCAAAGTGCTTAAGTGTTAGGGAGATTAAGCTACAAATAAGTTACCTCCATAAGCAAGAAGAAGAAGAAGAAGACTACTTTGCAAATACTTCAAGAGTAAGACTTCTTATCCAAATTATCTTCTATCTCTATCATGATAGGTTGATAAGAAAAGTTGGATTAAGGAATATGAATGTTAAGAAGTAAGAAGAGTGAGTAAGCAATGAACTTAAGTCACATAAGTTGGAAATAAGCCATTTAAACTTATAAAAGTTAGGAACTTGTTATAAGTTAACCTTGAATGTTAGTATGAAAAGTTAAGGGTTTATATGAATTTGTATCATATAAATATGAATGATATTATATGTTAAGAACATATAAGTATGATGATTAAAAGACTTTAACTTTCATAAGTTATGAACAATGAATCTAAAAGTAGTTTATAATTTAATAAGTTATAAGTTCATGAAGTAATAAGTCAAAATCCAATAATGAATATAAGTTGTTGTATTAAGTATATTGAGATGTTCATAGAATAAATTGAAGGCATTTAAAGCAATGAACAAATTATAAGTAATGAAGATTTGCCGGAAATTGCACGATTAGACGATAATCGTCGAATTCATGAAATTCCCGGATTAGAAGTCAAATTTTGTGTTTGAACTCAGAAACGTTGGTTTTCGATGGAGACAAGTCATATTTGGCATTCTAGAGTTGCAGACTCAAAAATGATCGAATTCCGACTTATAACGAAGAAACGAGCATTGAACGTTCACGAACGTTTATCGTTTAAGCTAAAAATAAACCAATAGGTGAATTTTTAGCGAACAAAGTCAAATAGATAAAATTCTTGCATGAACGCGTAGAGTACATAAATTGTGAACCGTAGGCTTTTGAACTAGCCAATTCGGACTTATAACGAAGGAATTATGCGTTCAGGAAGTTCACAAAATTTTAAGTTTGTAAAAATATTACGGTGCCTGCGAGTTGAGTGCTGCTTGATTGCCAACCCTAGGCAATTTGAGTGGCCTAGCATGACTCCATAACAATGTGAACGAGCACACTAGAAACTCGCCTTATGATCACGAACCATAGTATAAATGATGGAAATAATATTTCATGAATAAACCATGACCTCTGCCAGATGGCAGCGCATGCTGCCCACTAAGTAAGGACTCATGCATGCCGCCAAGTCAGGACCTCTCCACGTTAACTCATGCTTGCATTGTCATGAGATGTAAGCTTATATTTGGCTGTATAACGCCATGACCTTAGAACAAAGATGGTGATGAATGTTTATAAGTACAAAGAAAGGAAGGTGATTGATTTCAAAGTAAATCTACTTTAAGGAACATAAAGTAACATTGTTAAAACTATGTTAAACATTAAGGATGTTGTATAAAGGTTGAGATAACCTAGTCAATTATGAATGCAAGTTTAATGATAAGCCGGAATGGATAGTAAATGAATCTAATACACAACTAGATTGAGATGAAGGGTAAGATAATCATATACATACTTGATTATATATGACCTAATATGAGGCATTATGTGATAATGTGTTGTAGAGACTTGAAAGATTCAATCATAAAGTAATTATACCGTAGCAGACGCTAAAGGCAAGTATTCTAACTCTTGTCTCAGTTAAATCTGAACAAGTTTTTGAAGTTCATGTATTCTTACGCATGAATTGGCTAATCACCTATAAGTGCTCGTAAGTAATATCGGGCTTACGGACTTAGTTCCGGGTTGTCCTTTTCAAAGAAGAATGAAATGCTCAAGGTCTTTGACCGGAGTGAATGTTTTACTGAATATTGTTATTATTGTAAAACATTTTGAAAGAAAGATGAAGTGCTATTTTGAATCATCAATAGTACTTCATAACTATTGTTCAGTTATTAAAGATATACGATTCTTATGTGTCAAACACGTTGTTTATTGAAATTGTCATACTTGCTAAGCTAGTTATGCTCAGTCTTGCTTGAACCATATGAATGCAGTTAAGACTTACTGTCTCGAAGGATCGAATAAGGATAAAAGAAAAGCTAAAGGCGATCGTCGTTAAGCTGCATCATGTAATAAGACAGTTTAATGTTATAATGTAATTGATATTATGACAAAGAACCTTTGTAATGGGTTTAGAACTTGGGAGAATGTAAATATTATTTTGATTATATATAAGAGATATTCGTTCTTTTGAGGCTTTTCAATTGAATGAATGTATGAATGTTTGTACAGTATAGCACCATCTGTCGGGTTGGAAGATACCCGTATTTGGGGCGCCATACTGTCGTGTTCTTGTCGCGAAACCTCGATAGCTTCTAACCATGGTTGGTTGGCGCAAAGACCATCTCTGTTATGCCTTGGTTGCACCGTGCAAGACCGACCCTGCACAGAAAACTATGACAGTTTTCTTACAAATAGAATTTCCCAAACTCTTAAATTGTTCATTTTAAGTCCGAATTAGCTCGTTCAAAAGTCATTAGCTCATAAATCACATACTCTAAGTGTTCATGCAAGAATTTTATGATTTCAAATCTGTTAACTCAAAATTCACCTTTTAGTTTATTTTAACCAAAACGATAATCGTTCGTGAACAGTCAATGCTCGTTTCATCATTCTAAGTCAGAATTTGGTCATTTTCGAGTGCACAACTCTAGAATGCCAAATGAGACTATACTTCATTGAAAACCAACATTTTCGAGCTCAGTGTCAAAATTTGACTTTCATTTCGAGAATTTCACGATTTCGACGATTATCATCCAAACTCATAAATTTTTCCATAACTTCGTTACTTAAGATTTTTAAACCGTTTCAAATGGATTCATTCCATCATACTAACATCCTAACCATACATATTTCAATAACTTATACACATGATAAGTTCTTATATGTTCTTCCTTAGTTCATAACTATTATAAATACGAATTACTTACTTATGGCTCATTTAGGTTTAAGTTCATTGATTAGCCATTCTTATTAATTCTTAGCATACAAGTTCTACCACTACTCACTTATCTAACAATTGAAGAGGGGAAGATTAATGGTATAGGATCTTACCCTTGAAGATTACTTGATTCTTCCTTGTTCTTCCTTCTTATTCTATGAAAGACTAACTTTTTCTAACTTTTCTAGCTTTTTCTCTCTAATAAATAAGCACTTATAATGTTGGATGAAATAAAACAATCAACAAATGAACTAGAACTCGTTCTATTTATAGAAATCACAAAGTGAGGGTAGTTTAGTCATTAAGCCATCCACCTCCTTAATAAACCTCCATACAATTCATTATTTGGAGTTCACAACACTCATCTTTTGCTTGCTCACCAAGATCATCCATGTGATCATGGGGCCCACATGGGTTGCCCCATGGGTAATCCTTACCCATTAGATCGATCCACAGATCTGGTTCTTAATTTGGGCTTTAAATTTAATTAGCTTAACTTATACTTTGGGCTTGCATTAAATAAATATTTGGGCCTTAACATTAATAAGCATTGGGCTTTATCATAATTCCAATTGTACTTAACCATTCCTACACTTGGGCTTATATAATTCCTAACAAATCGTACAAGTCCAATACATTTGGCTTAAAGCCTTAGAACGCATAATCTACGTATTATTCTCGTATACTAACTCGTATACACATACATCATATAGTACATACCATTATTCATACATACGTGTATAATACATCGTATCATACTCGTATTCATTACCTCGTACAATACTTACGCATCATACGATCATCGTTTAACTCATTTACGCTTTACTTTCCCAAATGTTCTCAAATTTAGTCCACAGGCAAAAAATTATGTTTGCCATACGTGAATTATTATAACATAATCCATCTTCCCTTGATATTCTATCGTTACGTATTTCTCGAAAGTTCAAAAATAATTCTCGAGTAGAAATTAGTGAATAGTGAATAGTGTTTTTACGGATATTCTACCCATAGCCAGAATCCTAACCACATCCGCACATTTTAGGTCATAGAATGACCTTTAAATAGCTTACTCACATAAATAATTAATTAAATTCAATTAATCTACATAATCAAATAAAAATTTAATTCTCATAAAAAATCCTATTTTCTCGGGCATTACAAAAACTTGCCTGAGCATAGATCAGTCAAGTTATGCTACTTGATTTGTTTAATAAACACCTACGATGTTCATTCATATAAATCTAACACATTAGTATTGATAACAATACTCAAATACAACATTTACATAAGTTCGGGTTAAGTTTGGAAAAATTTCGATGTTCAAAGTCTTTATCGAATATTAAATAAGTTGATATATCAACTAAATTTTATTTATAAACTTTATTATATATTTAGATAATTTATATATCCATTATAATAATTTCTAGAAGCTTATAATAATTTTTAAGTATTTATTTATTTATTTATATATCCATTATTTCTATTGTTAAATAATTAATATTTACTTAGAATTTTACAAAACTTTGTTTATTATTTTTAAATAATTTGTATCCATTTATTATGATTTTATATCATTAATATTATTTTTTCATTAAGTATTTAGTATCTATAAGTAATTATTCTAATTACTTTATTATTAAATTAATTATTAATAATATCCAAATAAAATAAAATATTTATTGAATTTATGTAAAAATATCAGAAATTAATTATAATAACTTAATATAATTTTTAAAACTATTTTTGTATTTATTTATATTCATTTATTAATTATTTCTAATTTTTATAATTTAATTTCTAAAAAACATTTTTCTATTTGTCACTAAAGCCCTATAGTGACAGTAAGTGTCACTATAGGTGTTCTTGAGCTTCTGGGTTTCGGCCAGTCATGGTCGAGAGACCACTTTAACCATGATCTAACTTGCTACTAATTATGATTCTTGGTTTGGACAAGTATTGGTGTTATAGTACTCATACACTAGCACAACATAAGCCAAATTTCATGCTTTAACCTACATATAACAAGAAGTTATAGAGGCTTCAGAGTTGTTCTTGAGTTTCTAGGTAACTCAGAACAGTGGTCATGGTCGGTCAACGGTTTTGTGGCTTCAATATCTTCAAATCTATTCTTCGTGTTCATCAGTTTTCTAGGTAACCTAGAAAACTTGGTTAAGCGCGGTCAACGACTTTTGACAATTAATTCCAGAAATCCTATGAGTTGTTTAAGTAATTTAAGATCATAGATATGTAGTATATATATCAAGGTGCTAATCTATTAAAAAAAGTTACAAAAAAAATAAATAAACAGAAAGCGATCAAAAGGCTGGTCAAAGTAACTGGCTCAACATGTTCTTGAGTTTTCATGGTAACCCAAAAAACAGAACTTCAAGATCGGTCAACCACCTTTGACCACCTATATCTTGCAATATATGGTCCTAATGAATCTGTTTTCTTTTCCAGATTAAAGACCTACTATCAGGCTACAAATAACATACGAATAACAGACCTAATCATAAACAAATATGAATCTACAAGCTCTGACATTCGACTGTCAGGCTTATTTTTCCTAAATTCTCGGATTACTAAAAACACTTAATTAATTAAGGCATCTAGATGTTATGAAAACGTGTTCTATCTACCTAACATACTTTCTAACATACTAATACATAATTCTAAACATCTAAACAATAATTTGAACGAAGCATCAAAGATCTAGCTATAAATTAGGGTTTGTACCTTTCTGGCTTGATTTTGGAATTTTGACTTCTGAATCTGTTATTGCTATCACCAAGGCTTATTTAGGTATGAATATATTAGTGTTTAGGATTAGGAAATTCGTAGGTTTACTCTTATCTAGGGTTCCTATTTATAGAGTTCTTTAACTTAACTTTTTGGTCATTTTCCACCTACTTGCCTCTACAAATATCTAATCTAATGACTCTACTGATGCTTGGGAGTTACAAGAATGTCATGTGTAGCCTAGGAACTTGTATTGGTGACTCCCAACCTACTTGTGAGCTAGTTAGGTTAGATTAGTAGCTTAATTATGCCCCACTCTTCACTATTCTTGATTAGAGTTTTGTTTTTAATGATTAGGGTTGTTTAATGATGTTTGTTAGTACCTAATTGAAGATTAGTAATCATGATTAGGTGTTAGGATAACCTAATTAGAGTTTTATCTAGCTAAATAGGATTAGGGTTTACAAATTAGGGTTAAGTTTTGATAACTAGGGTTAGGGTGTGTAATCTAGGGTTAATAACCTAGATTTCCCACTAATCCTAACAAGCAAGACAAAGCATTTTGTCAATATAAGCACGACAAAGCAACTTGTCCAAACAAATATATCGAAAAGTCTGTTTTCGGAAGAAAAATTTTAAGCACGAGGTGTCAAGCACGTCGATTTTTGGCAAACTTTTATTTGACCAAATTTGTTAAACAGAGTATATATTAACACATAACACTTTCAGAATGGAGAGATTTTATTAATATAACTGAATTTTACATATCCGAGTCTTATTAGAGTTTTGGGTTTTTACATATGGATTATGTAAAATAATTCGAGTATGGCAAACACAGTTTTTCTCCTGCATACTAAATTCGAGAATGTTAGGGAAAGTAAAGCGTTAATGAGAAAACGATGATCATATGAATGTAAGTATTGTACGAATTAATGAATACGAGTTTGATACGAGGTATTATACTAGTATGTATAAATGATGGTATGTCGTATATAATGGATGAGTATACGAGTTAGCATACGAGAGAATACGTAAATTATACGTTATAAGGTATTAAGCAAGTGTATTGGACTTGTAGGATTGTGTAAGAAGTTGTACAAGCCTAACTAAATTAAGTTTAAGCCCAATGTTTAATAATAGAAGCCCAAAGGTTAAGTTAAGGTTATTAAAACCTAAAGTCCAAAGTAAGAACCGGATCCGTTGATCGATCCAATAGGTAAGAATGACCCATGGGGAAACTCATGTGGGCTCCATGATCACATGACACCATCTTGGTGACCAAGTAAAGTGGTTTTACTTGGTGACCAAAAGATGAATACTAAGGAGGTGGAGAAAGGATGTGGGGTGGTTTATTGTCTAGAATACCCTCATTTTGTAATCTCTATATATAGAAGTTTTGTTAGTTCATTTCTTACTTGTTAATTTTCACCAACAACTTAAAACTTATTTAGTAGAGAGAAAAATTAAGAAAAGTTAGACTTGCTATATCAAGTAGAAAAGAAGAAGAACCAAGTGATCATCAAGGGTAAGAATCCTAGATTATTTATCTTCAATCTCTTAAATTTTAGGTTGATAGAGAATTGTTGGTTGGTAGAACATGTATGCTAAGAAGTGATAAGTATGGCTAATCAATGGACCTAAACCTTAATAAGACATGAAAAAGTAATTCATACTTATTTAAGTTATGAACTAATGAAGAACATATAAGAGATTTTCATGTAAATGAATTAATGAAATATGTTGGTTAAAATGTTAGTATGATGGAATGAATCCATTTGGAATGATGTAAAAATCTAAAGTAACGAAGTTATGGTGGAATTTACGAGATTAGACGATAATCGTCGAAATTGTGAAATTCTCGGAATGGAAGTCAAAAGTTAGCATTGAACTCGGAAATGTTGGTTTTTGATGGAGAAAAGTCCAAGTTTGCATTTTAGAGTTGTGGACTCAAAAATGGTCAAATTTTGAATTAGAACGAAGAAACGAGCTATGAACGTTCACAAACGTTTATCGTTTTTTGTTAAAATGAACTAATAAGTGAATTCCATGTTAACGGATTCGAAAATGTAAAATACTTAAATGAAGACATAGAGCATGTGATTTGTCATCTAATGGCTTTTGAATGAGCCAATTCGGACTTAAAATGAACCATTTATGAACCCAAGATATTCATCAAACAAAAAAACTACAAAAATTTTACGAGGCTCGAGGTCGCGCGCCACGCGACAAAGAGAACTATAATTCGGCGCCAGCCAGCCACCGGCAGAAGGTGGTGAGACTCTTTGGGAAGTGGGCGCCAAGCAACACAATAGATTAGTATTGATCTTGGCGCCATGGCTCAAGGCTAGGGCAATCGATCGAAAGGAAACTGCGCACATGTGGCATGAAGTATAGAAAGGAAAGGCTGGAAAATGCCCACAAAGACACTATGTAAGCATAGAAGAAAGATTTTGAATTTAAAGAGAAAGATAGTTGATTGAAGGTGAATTAAATCCTTAATAAACCTAAAGTAACATCATTAAAGGATGTTTATAACCTTAAGTTAATGACTAAAGGTCGAAGAAAGATTAGTTGAACCAATGTTAAACAAATCTAATAAACAATTAGATTGAGAAGAAGGGTAAGATATAGTAGTAAACATACTTGATTATATATGACCTAATGTGGTATGTTATGTGGTTATATAACGTAGAGACCTTAAAGCCTTAAAAGAAAAGTATTTAAACAGTAGCAGACGCTAAAGGCAAGTGTTCTAACCCATGTCTATGTTCATTTTGGACAAGCTTTGTGATTCATGTATCTTACGCATGAATGGATGTATGATGAAGTCGAAACAAATTTCTTCGGCTAGACTTAAGATGTTTTTAGATTTCTTATAATCTGTCGAACTGTTTTCAATGTGGTCAAGATTTGCCAAACTATTTTGGTATGGTTTTCAAAAGAAGACTGCGTATGCTAAACAAAAGTTTTATCGTCAAACGACAGGCATGTGTGGTTGCCAAAACTTAAACATACATACATTTAAAGAAAGTAATGTTGTATAACATAGAGTACTATAAGCTGATCACTTGGACGTGCTCGTAAGATATGCCAGACTTACGAACTTAGTGTCGGGTTGTCCTTTTCAAAGAAAGTATGAAATGCTCAAGGTCTTGGACCGAAATTAATGTTTTGCTGAATGTTATTCATTGTGAAATGTTTTAAAGAAAAGATAAGTGCTATTTTGAATTATCGATAGTACTTCATAACTATTGTTCAGTTATTGAAGATACACGATTTGTATGTTTCAACCATATAGTTTAAATGGAATTGTCATACTTGTTGAGCTAGTTATGCTCATTCATGCTTGAACCATATGAATGTAGCTAAGACCGAACTGACCAAAAGATCCGGTAAAGATAAAGGGAAGGCTAAGGCGAACCTATAGATTGCCTTTGTAATAGTATAGGTTGAATGTTGTTATTATTTGATATTATGACAAGAACACATGTAATGGTTATAAAGAACCTGGGGAATTATAATATTGTTTTGGAATATATAGAAGACATATTCGTTCTTTTGAGGTATTTCAATTGAAAGTATGTGTGTACTGTAGCACCGTGTAGCACCATATGTCGGGTTGGAAGATACCCAGAGGCTTCACAGGTTGGTATTAGAGAAGTAGGTTATAAAACTTAAAAGGGTAATTAGAACCTTAAGTCATAACCTTAAGAAAAGTCAAAGAAGTAAAAGATGAAGTTAACCCTAAAAAATGTATTATATATGATATGTGTTTTTATTATTCTATTGACGTGTACTAATCAAACTAAATTGTTTTGTTGTAGATGTCAGGAGAAAATGAAATGTATAGGGATATAAATGTAGTAAGTAAGGAGTCATTGAATCAAGTAGAGATCCTACCAAACCCTATAACAGAAGTGCCTGAAGTGGTGATAGTTGAGTCTGATGACTCAGAAAACCTAGACCTTCTGTCTATGTTTGATGGCATGTTTGAAGAGGAGGTGCAAGTGGTGTAATTTAACACCATAACACCTGAAGAAGAGATGACTCCAGGGGAGTAAATGAAAGCACTGTTTAGACAATATTAGATAGAAACATCATGTATTGTAAGGAGGTAAAGGAACTGAAAAAGGAGCTCCATGTTGTCTTAGAGTATAAGAAAAGTATGGAGACTATGTGGGAGGAGAAGCACGATGAACGAGTTTTGGCGAAGGACAAGGTCCACGAGCTGAAACAGAATACCTTTGAGCTCAGGCAAGAGGTAAAGGTCAAGAAGTAGAAGATTGGGAGGATGTCCTATATATATAGGAGTTCTCATGCGAATTTCTAGCAGCAAGTAGCTTGGTATCCTATAGAAGTAGGGCAGACTCGGCATACTATCAGCCAAGATGTTATAGTCAGTCTTGCCAACGTAGATTTTTAAATTACATTACGGCAGATGTAACCTAGTATTAGCCAGTGTAGAGTTAGATATGTAAATAAGATGTATCTAGTGGTGACGTAAAACCCACTTTTGTATAACAAAGGGTAGTCTTTTCTAAATCCCAATTTTTGGAAAGCAATTGTAGGATAGTAATGTAATCAGCTAAGACTGTGTAATGATGAATTATATAGTATTATACTACAAGAAGTAAATTAATATAAATATTTTTATGGAACATATTATGTAATGAGTTGAAGTTATTGTTTAATGATGAATAATAACTAACTAACAAGAAGAAGAAAGTAATAATGATGTGTTGTTTATCTTAACAGAAAAATGCTGCAAAGAAAAAGACAACAAAATCAAGATACTAATGTAAATCAACTGGAAGGAGGTCCGGTTAACCCGATGCAAGAGTTCGTTAACTTGTTAACGGCCGGTTTTAATAGAAATGGGGCTAATATACCTTTAAATCCTGCAGTATTACGAGCTACTACTTTTAATGATTTTAAGAGTGTCGGTCCGCCGGAGTTTAAAGGAACTAAGGACCAAATAGAAGCCCAAACTTGGGTAAAAGAAATATAGAAGGCATTTGTTATTGTAAATGTCGACGAGGGGAAAAAGGTTTCTTTTGCTACCTATATGATAAAGGGAGAGGCCAACTTCTGGTGGGAGGAAAACAAAGCCAGGGCTGATATATAGAACCTTACATGGACGCGGTTCAAGGAGATTTTCTTTGAGAACTACTTTCCCACAAGTATGCAAGGGATGATGGAGATGGGGTTTCTGGAATTGAAATAAGGGGAGATGAATGTTCCCCAATACGCTACCAGGTTCAATGAACTGGCGAGGTTTGCTCCACACCAAGTGGACACGGAGGTTAGGAAGGCTAGAAGGTTTGAGTAGGGCTTGAAACCCTGGCTCTATAGCCGGATATCAGTGTTCCAAAGAACTTCTTTTGGGACCATTCTAGAAAAGGCGATAATCTCCGATGGTGGGAATGATGCTTTAAGCCAGTACCACAAGGAGAAGAAGAATAAGGGTAAGGTATATGGGGGAGTAAAGATCGAGGGAGCTAGCGGGAGTGGAGATGGTAAAAAAAGGAAGGGATTTAACTCTGGAAAACTGAAGTGAAGCAAGGGGATCCTAAGAGGATGATGGAGGTATGAAAGAACTATGGGAAGACTCACTTAAGAGTCTCTCTCAAGGGGAAGGCAGTATGTTACAACTATGGACAGGAGAGGCACATTTCGCCTAACTGTCCAAGTCTGAAGAAGAACCATGGATGCTTCGTACATGGAATAACTGACAACATAGTGAAGAATTGCCCAAAGAAGGGGACAGACGGGAATAAGGGCGCTAATAGTGGTAAATTAGTTAATGGTGGTCCAGCGCAGCCGGATATGCCGATGGTCCGTACCTTTAAAATGACGGTCCAAGATACAGTTGCATCCGGGGATGTAGTTACATGTATTATCCCGATCAACGATATAAATGCTTACGTACTGTTCGATTCGGGTGCTACTTGTTCTTTGATAGCATGTGATTTTGCAAGACGATTGTCGACATCGAAATTTTTATTGTTCCCTTTTCTGTTCTTCTTTTTTGGTGTTCTCATGTTAGGTGAGATTTGTTTGAAAAAATAAGTTGTGAAAAGGTCCAACATTATATATGACGATTTATTTGTCATTTGAGTCGCATGATTAGTTTTCTAAACGGTTGTACCAACACAACCGAGAAAAGGTTTGCACATTGACCCAGTGATGTGACACTGCTAAACGGGTTCGTGAAACCAAGATTCATTAGGGTTCGGGGACTTTCTTATGCGGAGGGAAGGTGTTAGGCACCCCCCGACGATTATCACCACTTTTCAATTAAACTGTTATATGAATGTGTGTGTGTGTGTGGGTCAATGTGCAATTCTTTGGAAGTAGTGTTACGCCTCGTTTGCACCTATATACAAAGGGTTTGAATATGTGTAAAAATTCAGTTTTAAACAAGATATAGCAATGACGTTTTATAAAAGAGATTTTTCAAACCCTATGCTCAATAGTAATTGAGGTCTTTGAAACTTCCATTTTATTAAATGTTTGGCTTGATTGCTTTTATTTTTGAGATGCGAAGTATCTTCGAGAAAATAAGAAATAAAGCAGTGCTGAACTCCTCTTGGGCATGACAACCATCTAAGGAAATTCAAACACCGTAAATAATTTACAAGTTGCTTATAGCTAAAAATGTCCATCACGGGAACCGAATCTAGATTCAGTAGAATGAATCTGTGATCACATGATTCCTAGGGTCACATGATGCCGCAATTTATATGAAAGCAGTAAGCATTTATATATATAAAAGTTGTAAATATATATATACAGACATGATCAACCACCACGAAGCACCTCCACGGGGGATCGGAAATGTAAATATATAAAATGGTAAATATATATATATATATATATATATATATATATATATATTTAGAGAGAGAGAGACATGATCAACCACCACGAAGCATCTCCATGGGGGATCAGAAATATAAATAAAGCAATAAAGACGATTAACTGCCATGAAGTAAACTATAACTAGTAGAGATAGAATATAAATAAAAGCAAAAAAATGATCAACCGCCTTACTTAAGTAAACTTGAGCCTAACAAAAATGTATATGTATATATATATATATATATATGTGTGTGTGTGTGTGTGTGTGTGTGTGTATACATGATATATATGAATCCTACATTTCGGTTTATCATTTAAATGATTTGTCGTTATATATATATATATATATATATATATATATATATATATATATATATATATATATATATATATATATATATATATATATATATATATATATATATTATTATCAGACTTTGTTGGATGAGCTTTGAATTTTATATATATATAAGCCCAAACGCACTGCCGGATGTAAAATTGTGCTCATCGAACAAAGTCCGATAATGATTTATATATATATATATATATATATATATATATATATATATATATATAAGTAGTAACAGACTGGATGTAAAATCCAGGCTCATTGAACAGAGGTCAACAATAGTTTATATATATATAAGAAAATAAACACTCCGGACGTGAGTTCAGGCTCAATCGAGGCATAACTCGATAATGTTAGTCCATATAAAAGTCACAGACCGAAGTCCAAGCATACACACACAACACGACTCTCAATATAAAGAACGGTGTGTGCAAAAATGAAGAGAAAGGCTTTAAAGTGTGTAAAAAGGCTTACAGTGGACTGCCAAACAAGACTTCTATAGCTCTAAACGGATGAGCACTCGGCTGCCGCCGGTAAATTAATGACTGAATATAAGCTCACAAGTGTTTAAAATGGGAAAACACTCAATTTAGGTGTGTACGGAGCAAATTGGATACGGCTTCCTCGCTGTTTTCTCTTGAAATATGGCCACCCCAAGCTCTATATTTATAGAGTTGGGAGCCGCAAGTACACCTGTGGCTGCCCGAGGTGCCCCGGGCCCCGCAGGTCCTGCCGTCTTGAAGTACATGTACGTGTGCAATGTGATGTCTGCTCTAACTTCCAGAACTTCAATTCGAGCCTCCGATTGAGGTGTATAAGACCTTTTTACGGAGTGTTGTTCTCGAGACCTTTTATGGACCATGCCCTTGGTCTTCAAGCTTTAAATTCTATCCGGTGTGCTGCCTTGTGTAGTAGTCACTCGGGGTTGGAACTCCTTGATTCTTGTGGAACATTGATGTGTAGAATGTATATTGAATTGTTTTGTTGAGATTGAGTAATATGGGGTCGAGGTGGAAAAATGATAACTTTACCCTTCACCAGGGTTATCTCCGATTTGGGGTGATAAAGCAGTCATTGCTCAGGGTTATTTCTGAGATTGGGTTGCTACAAGTACTGGACGTCCTCAAGGTTATCTTTGAGGTGTACCTGACCTCCTGGGGTTATCTCTAGGTTTTCAGCTGAGTGTCGAGGTTAAAGCTGGCTACATAGTTTAAAACGAGCATTTTTTGGGTTATCTCCAGAACTGCAATTGCACTCCTTGGGGTTGTCTCCAAGGTTGACATTATCTTTCCCGGTGTTGTTTTTGGGACTGAGAATGAGTATCTCGGGGTTATCCCCGAGATGAAACAACCTTCTACGGTGTGATTTCCTGTATTAGAGCAGCATGCCTAATGGTTATCTCCGAGGTGAAAGTGACACTTCCGGTGATATTTTCGGGATGGAGTTTAAAACTTCTGGTGGTATTTCCGGGGTTGAGTTGAGCTGTCTTCCAAGGTTATCTCTGAAAGACGATTCTGCCCTCCTGCAATGTTAGTAATAAGTATACAGAAAATTTTAAGTGTCTACATGATGTAATTCTTCCTTCATTGATCAGCATCTGAAATATCTCCTCAATAGGTTGGCTAATGTATGTAAATTCCCGTTTATTGGAAAAATCCCAAAGGGCTTTGGCACTTGCTCTTTTTATAACTTTATCCTCTTGTGTTTCACTTTCTGAAGGCGAGGATGGAGTATTCATGACAAAAGGAAGAATACTAGCATGCTATTTACTGACTAATTAGTGTGTGACTTGATGTTGATGGATCACCAGTTCTACCAATTGGTGTACTTGCTTGCAAAGAGCCTTAATCTTTCACCATTATAAACTGGAACTGCACATAATCCCATCTGTCAGCACCGTCTTTGCTGGTCCGGGAAGATTCAACAATGTAATTGGAACTTTGTCCATTGCTCCAATTAATCATATTGACCTCTTATTCTTTGTGTTAAGGAAGAGGGTTGTCTTGCACATGAGGTTGGTCGGGTTTAGTCATGAGAATCTCCCCATTGTCGATTAAGTCCTGGATCTTGTGTTTTAAGGCCCAGTAATCCTGAGTGTCATGTCCTAGTGCCCTGGCATGATAAGCAAACTTCTGTGTAGCATTGTAAAACTTCCCATCCTGGTTGGCTGGTAGAAGAAGATGTGTAATTTTCTTCCAGGTAGTCAGAAGATTGAGAACATTTTCGAGCGAATCACCTAGGGGTGTGAACGCTCGGTTACATCGGACTTCTCCACCCTTTGGAAATGTAGGGTTGGAAGACTGTGCTTGAAAAGGGGAGTAGTTTCTCCTCTGGATAGGCATATTTTGATTTCCTTTATGACCTTGTAGTATCAAGGAAACATCATCTTCTTTCTTTTTATGGACCCTTTAGGGGTTGTTTCCATAAATTCCGGATTGGATGTGCTCAGCAACAGCTTTCAAAGTGGCTAGGTCTTGAATTTTTCCTGACTTCAATCCCATCTCAGCTATCTCTCCATGTTTGATCATCTTAGAAAATGGTTTAACAATACCAGCTAAGACTCTTTAATAGAAAGGAGCTTCTTGTATGTCTATAAAAGTCACAACCATTTCTAACTCTGTCATGGACGAAATAACTTGAGCAGCAAGGCGCCTCCACCTTTGAGCATACTCTCTAAAGGACTCATTGGACTATTTCTTGAACTTGGTAATTTGGTACCGATCAGGAGCCATTTGAGACTGGAAACTATACTAAGTGAGAAAGGCATGAGCTAACTCTTCCCAGCTATATATTTTAGAATTGTCTAATTTGATGTACCAAGATCAGGCTTCTCTAGTTAGACTCTTTTGAAACAGCTGCATTCTGAGCTTTTCATCCTCGACATAAGATCCGAGTTCTCATATGAATACCTTCAAATGTGTGTAAGGATCTCCTAACCCATTATACTTTTTGAAGTCAAGAGTCTTGAACTTTTTTGGATAATGAACACAAGGGAATATATAAAGATCAGCATAGGAAACACTCTCGTGTGCGCCAATACCTTTTATAGACCGAATGGTCTCTTCCATTTGAAGGACTTTTTTCCTGATATCACCGGTGTCGGGATCTTCTTTTGAGATTGGTTTTTTCAGTAATTTTGTTGGTCGTATCCAACTGAAGTTGCAGAATTATTTTATCCGAACCTTGTGTTCCTCCATGTGCAGAAGATTCTGTATGTACGAGTATTCACACACCTTGAGTAGACTAGTGTAGTTCTTTAAGCAGAATAGCCAAATCAGTAATTTGTTTTCTTAAACCATCAAACTCTTCTAGAGAGATAGGAGCAGGATTAGACTGGTCAGATGAAGACATGATTGGTTGTAGGCTCATGGCCTTTTTGGTCTTTGAATGAGTAACATGCCCAATTGTTTAGTCTTAGGGAATGTATAAAATGTTTATATGCTATAGTAATGTGTCCATTTTAGGAATATTATCATGTAAAACTGGTGTCATTTGATAGCATGTCAAGCCTTAATATGCATGTACACATATTCTTCATATTTTCCATTACATAGAGATTACCATGGAATGAAATTACAAGTAATTGTCTTTACAAGTAATTCAAAAATGGAAAGCATGAAGAGACTTTCCTCCGCGTTTGGTTTATCAGAGGCTGACCTATCTTAAGTTACTCTCACGACTATTTGGCATGAAAGTTCCCGGATCATCGCAATTTACTTGATGGGAAGTTAATCTGGTCTTTCAACTAGAGCAAACCTAAGTAGTGCCTTTCCTGAGCCTCATTGGAATTAGTCTCCCTACGAGTCCAGTAATCAAACACCGATAAGATAACCTCCTGGTGGAGGAACCACACAACATACATTTACATGCAATGTGTCTCACCATTATGGGAATGATAAATGTGCAAAGAACTAATATCTCATATATTGTAGTGCAGTAAATAAAATGCATTCGTACACATTCATCAAAAATGTAAATGCAACATTCACACACAAGCATATAACAGTTTTTGAAAAACTTCTAGTAGAGGCTTAAGTCCTCTTACTGGAGTCCCCAGTAGAGTCGCCACCTGTTGACGTCGATATTTTTATTGTTCCCTTTTCTGTTCTTTTTTTTTTGGTGTTCTCGTGTTAGGTGAGATTTGTTTGAAAAAACAAGCTGTGAAAAGGTCTGACATTTATATGTCAATGATTTGACTGTAAGAGTAGCCAGTTGGTTTTTTAAATTGTTGTACCAACACAACCGAGAAAAGGTTTGTACAATGACCCAGTGATGTGACACTGCTAAATAGGTTTGTGAAACCGAGATTCATTAGGGTCCGGGGACTTGCTTTTATGCAGAGGGAAGGTGTTAGGCACCCCCCGACATTCGTGTTACCATGGTACCGCAACTTTTTAATTAAATTATTATATGAATGTGTGTGTGTGGGGGGGTCAATATACGATTATTTGGAAATAGTGTTATGCCTCGTTCACACCTATATACACATGGTTTGAATGTATGTAAAAATTCAGTTTTAAACAAGATATAGCAATGACGTTTTATAAAAGTGGTTTTTCAAACCCTGTACTTAATAGTAACTGTGTTCTTTGATACTTCCATTTTATTAAATATTCGGCTTGATTGCTTTTATTTTCGAGATGTGAAGCATCTTCGAGAAAATATAAAATAAAGCAGTGCCGAACTCCTCATGGGCATGACAGTCATCTAGGGAAACTCAAACACCGTAAATAATATACAAGCTGCTTATAGATGAAAATGTCCATTATGGGAACAAAATCTAGATTCGGTAGAATGAATTTGTGATCACATGTTTTCTAGGATCACATGATGCAACAATTCATATGAAAGCAGTAAGCAGTTATATATATAAAGGCTATAAATATTTATATACAGACATGATCAACCTCCACGAAGCACCTCCACGGGGGATCGGAAATGAAAATATATAAAAGAGGTAAATATATAGAGAGAGAGACATGATAAACCACCACGAAGCACCTCAATGGGGGGTCAGAAATATAAATAAAGTAATAAAGATGATCAACCACCACGAAGTAAACTCCAGGCAGGACGAAATGTAAATAAAGCAGTAAAAACGATCAACCGCCACGAAGTAAACTCCAAGCGGGACAGAATGTAAATAAAATAGGAAAAGGCCAAGAAGTAAACTCCAGGCTTGACAAAAATGTAAATATATATATATATATAAGCTGTAAATGCACCGGATGTAAATTCTAGGCTCATCGAACAAAGTCCGACAAAAGTTTATATATATATAAGCAAAAAAATGCTCTGAACGTGACTTCTGGCTCAATCGAGGCATAACTTGATAATGTTAGTATATATATATATATATATATATATATATATATATATATATATATATATATATATATACAAAAGAAATTAAAAGACACGAATCAAGTGCAGGCATACACATGCAACACGACTTTCAATGTGAAGAACGATGTGTGCAAAGATGAAGAGAAAGGCTTTAAAGTGTGTAAGAAGGCTTACGGTGGACTGCCAAAGAAGACTTCTATAGCTTTAAATGGATGAAGACTTGGCTCCCGCTAGTAAAAATATGACTGAATATAAGCTCACAAGTGTTTAAAATGATAAAGCACTCAATTTAGGGTGTGTACAGAGAAATTTAGACAGGGCTTCCTCGCCATTTTCTCTTGAAATATGGCCACCCCAAGCTTTATAATTATGGAGCTGGGAGCCGTTGGTACACCTGTGGTAGCCACAGATGTACTTGCAACTGCATGGGCTGCACCGGATCCCGCGGGTCCCGCCGTCTCGAAGTACGTCCATGCGTGCAACGTGATGTCCACTCGAACTTGCAGAACTTCAATCTGAGCCTCTGATTAAGGTGTATAAGACCTTTTACGAATTGTTATTATCAAGAGCTACGCCATGGCATGGGATTAGAGGTTGTCAGAAGTCAAGAAGATGGGACCATGCCCTTGGTCTGCAAGCTTCAAATTCTATCCGGTGTGCTGCCTTACGTAGTAGTCACTCGGGATTGGAACTCCTTTGTTCTTGTGGGACATTTTTGTGTAGAATGTATGTTAAATTATTGTGTTGAGACGGCGCAATGTAGGGGTAGAGGTGGAAAAAAGATGACTTTCCCCCTCACCGGGGTTATCTCCGGTTTGGGCTGATAAAGCACTCATTGCTCAGGGTTATCTTTGAGATTGGGCTGTTTCAAGTATTGGATGTCCTTAGGGTTGTCTCTGAGGTCTTCCTGACCTCTCGGGGTTATCTTCGGGTTTGGAGCTAAGTGCCTCGGTGTGAGTCTAGAGGTTGAAGCTGGCTGCACTGGTTGAAACGAGCATTTCCGGGGTTATCACTGGAACTTCCACTGTACTCCTTGGTGTTATCTCCAAGGTTGACATTTTCTTTCCCGATCTTGTTTCTGAGACTGAGACTGAGTATCTCGGGGTTATCTCATAGATGAAACGACCTTCTCCGGTGTGTTTTCCGGTATTAGAACTTCATGCCTTGGGGTTATCCCCGAGGTTGGAACTGAAACTTCTGGTTATATTTCCGAAATGGAGTTTGAAACTTCTAGTGGTATTTCTGGGATTGAGTTGAACTATCCTCCAGGGTTATCTTTGAAAGATGATTCTGCCCTCCTGCAATGTTAGTAACAGGTATACAGAAAATTTTGAGTGTCTACAATGATTAAGAGTACTTCTCGAAAGATTACATGTACCTTTGAATATTAAGGTAGCAAACGAAGAAATAATTCATGTTGAAGATATTCATAGGAGTTGTTGTGTAGATATACGAGGTTATAAATTATCGGTAGATTTAATACCGATAATGTTGGGAGAATTCGATGTAATTCTTGGGATAGATTGGTTGTTTAACAATGGGGTAATTATAGATTGCAAAAATAAATGTATAAACATTAGAACGTTGAAATAACCTCCTATAGTGTTTTACGGTTATAAATTGTCGGGACGTTCATGTTGTCTTACTATGACACAAACTAGGAAACTGTTGAGGAAGGGGTATATAGGCTATTTGTGCCATGTTGTTGATACCTAGAGAGTAGGAGAAACCATGGAATAAATACCTATAGTGAAAGAATTCATGGATGTATTTCAAAGTGAATTGTCGGGTCTTCCACTAGATAGGGAGACCGAATTCATAATAGATATTGTGCCAGGAGCGGCACTAGTCTCAAGGGCACCGTATCGTATGGTGTCAATGGAAATGAAGGAGTTAATGGTTCAGTTATAAGAACTGTTGGACAGAAAGTACATTCAACCGAGTGTTTCACCGTGGGGAGCACCGATACTATTTGTCAAGAAGAAGGACAGAATGTTAAGACTTTGTATCGACTCTCAAGAGTTGAACAAGTTAACGATAAAGAATAAATATCCACTGCCCAGGATCGATGATCTTTTTGATCAGTTGAAAGGGGCAACGTGTTTTCTAAAATAGATTTGCGGACAGGGTATCATCAGTTGAAGGTTAGGAAGGAGGATATACCTAAGATGGCATTCAGGACTCGTTAGGGTCATTACGAGTTTCTGGTGATGTCATTTGGGTTAACTAATGCACCAGCTGCATTTATGGATATGATGAACAAAGTGTTCAAACAATATTTGGACAAGTTCATCGTAGTGTTTATCAATGATATTCTAGTCTATTCTAAGACGTTAGAAGATCACAATGAACACTTAAGAATAGTGTTGGAGACACTAATTGTGAATTTTGGTTGGAAAGGGTATAATTTTTAGGTCATGTCATTGACCATAAGGGAATTTTAGTAGATCCAGCTAAGGTTGAAGCCGTAATGAATTGGGAACAACCGAAAACGCCGATTGAGGTGCAGAGTTTCCTCGGGTTAGCAGAATACTATCAAAGATTTATCCAAGATTTTTCTAAAACAGCTACTCCGTTGACTAACTTGACAAGGAAGACGGTGAAGTACGTATGGACTAAGAAATGTGAAGACAACTTTCAAGAACTAAAGAAAAGGTTAAGTGAAGCACCTATATTGTCATTACCCGGTGATACAGGAAATTTTGTAGTTTATAGCAATGCTTCATATAGAGGACTTAGTTGCGTGCTCATGCAGCATTGCAAGGTCATTGCGTATGCATCACAGCAGTTGAAGGATTACGAGAAAGTTTACCCTAATCATGACCTGGAACTAGCCGCGGTAGTTTTTGCCTTACAGAAATGGAGACATTATCTTTACGGAAAGATATGTGAGATATACACGAACCATAAGAGTTTGAAATATATCTTCACATAGAAGGAGTTTAATATGAAACAAAGAAGATGGCCTGGGTTGATAAAGGATTATGACTGTGAAATCATGTATCATCTAGGGAAAAACAATGTAGTGGTTGTTGCCTTAAGTAGGAAGGGTCAGAAAAAGTTGTCTATGTTAACGGCTCAAACTAAGTTAATAACAGAGATTGCTAGGATGGAGATAGAGGTGAAGTTACTGAGTGAATCGAGACAGAGACTGTTTACAACGGAGATTCAATCTACCATTGTAGAGAAAGTCATTGAGGTACAACTCAGAAACGATGAGTCTGAACAGATGAATAAGCAGTTAGCAGATGAAAATGATTTAAAGTACAGTCTTGATAATGAGGGATTATTAAGATTTGAAGGAAGAATTTGGGTTCTGAATGAGACAGAATTAAAGGAGCAAGTGTTACAAGAAGCTCATAATTCGAGGTACTCGATTCATCTTGGTAGCACTAAGATGTATCAAGACCTTAGATAGAGTTTTTGGTGGTCGAACATGAAGAGAGAGATAGCCGAGTATGTTAGTAGGTGCTTGACTTGTCAAAAGGTGAAGGCCGAAAATCAACGACCAAGTGGCTCGTTACAGTCATTGGAGATTCTGGAGTGGAAGTGGGAGCATATCACAATGGACTTTGTGGTGGGACTTCCAATTACTCAGAAGGGGTATGATGCGATTTGGGTAATAGTGGACTGGTTGACGAAGTCGGCTCACTTTTTGGCAATACGGGTTAAGTATAACTTAGACCAGTTAGCTAAACTTTATGTTAAGGAAGTTATTTCTAGACATGGAGCACCTCTTTCGACAGTGTCAGATTGTTATCCACGATTTACATCAAACTTTTGGAGGAGTCTGCAAGAACAGATGGGGACGCAGTTAAAGTTGAGTATGGCTTATCATCCACAAACTGGTGGGCAGAACGAGAGAACAATTCAGACGTTAGAAGATAAGCTAAGATCTTGCGTCATAGATTTTAAGGGTAGTTGGGATGATCATCTACCACTAGTAGAGTTTGCGTATAACAATAGTTATCATGCAAGCATAGGCATGCCGCCTTACAAAGCTTTATACGGAATGAAGTGCAGAACACCATTGTGTTGGGATGAAGTGGGAGAACGCCGAATGCTAGGGCAAAAATTAGTGCAGCAAACAGTGGATGTAGAGAAGCTGATACGGATGCGTCTAGTAGCAGCTCAAGACAGAAAGAAAACGTATGCGAACACGTATCGACTAAATAGGGAGTTTGAAGTAGGCTCGTATGTATTTCTAAAGGTATCTCCTTGGAAAAGAAAGATACGCTTTGGAAAGAAGGGAAAGTTAAGTCCAATGTTTATAGGACCTTTTGAGATATTAAAACGGGTAGGAGAGGTAGCTTACATGATAGCATTACCTCCAGACTTAGAACAAATACATAATGTATTTCATGTATCTGTGTTACACCCTTATAAGCCAGATTATAAGCACGTAATAGAGTATGAGCATATTCATATCGAGAAGGACTTAGCATATGAAGAGATGCCAATGCAAATCATCGATAGAAAAGAGCAAGTTTTGCGGAACAAAGTTATACCGTTAGTAAAGGTGTTATGGAAGAACCACGATACCGAAGAAGTAACGTGGAAACTTGAAGAAAAGATGAGGAAGGATTATTCTCAGTTATTTGTTTAATGTAAGACAAGATTCTGGAGACAAAATCCTTATAAGGGGGGAAGGATGTAAAGACCAAGAAATTCAGATTTATTGTAAAATAATTTTATTTAATTAAATAATTAATAAAATTATATTATATTATATGTTATTATTATATATTAGTAAGATGAAGGTTATTCTATAACCTAGATATGTCAGAATATCGTAGTATTCTGGCTACGTGAAGGAATTAAAGTTTTTGAATTTTCAAGACGAAAATAAAAATTTTCTGAGAAATTTTCTGAAAATATTATTCACTGATTTCTGCTTAGGAATTATTTTTGAACTTCCAATAAATAGGTAACGATATAATATCAAGGAAGGATGGATTATGTAATAATAATTCGAGTATGGCAAACACAATTTTTTGCCTGCATACTAAATTTGAGAATGGTAGGGGAAGTAAAGCGTTAATGAGAAAACGATGATCGTATGATATGGAAGTATTGTACGAAGTAATGAATACGAGAATGATACGATGTATTATACGAGTAAGTATGAATGATGGTATGTCGTATATAATGGATGAGTATACGAGTTAGCATACGAGAAGAATACGTAAATTATACGTTATAAGGTATTAAGAAAGTGTATTGGACTTGTAGGATTGTGTAGGAAGTTGTACAAGCCCAAGTCAATTAAGTTTAAGCCCAATGTTTGTTAATAGAAGTCCAAAGGTTAAGTTAAGGTTATTAAAACCTAAAGCCCAAAGTAAGAATCGGATCTGTGGATTGATCCAATGGGTAAGAATGACCCATGGGGCAACCATATGGGCCCCATGATCATATGGCACCATCTTGGTGACCAAGTAAAGTGATTTTACTTGGTGACCAATAGATGAATAGTAAGGAGGTGGGGAAAGGAGGTAGGGTGGTTTATTGTCTAGAATACCCTCACTTTGTAATCTCTATATATAGAAGAATTGTTAGTTCATTTCTTACTTGTTAATTTTCACCAACATCTTATAACTTATTTAGTATAGAGAAAAAGTAAGAAAAGCTAGACTTTTTATTTTAAATATAAAAGAAGAAGAACCAAGTGATCATCAAGGGTAAGAATCTTATATTATTAATCTTCCATCTCTTTAATTGTAGGTTGATAGAGAAGTGTTGATTCGTAGAACATGTATGCTAAGAAGTGATAAGTATTGCTAATCAATGGACCTAAACCTTAATAAGCCATGAACAAGTAATTCATACTTATTTAAGTTATGAACTAATGAAGACTATGTAAGAATTTGTCATATAAATGATTTAATGAAAAATGTTGGTTAAGATGTTAGTATGATGGAATGAATCCATTTGGAACGGTGTAAAAATCTTAAGTAACGAAGTTATGGTGGAATTTACGAGATTAGATGATAATCGTCGAAATCGTCAAATTCTCGGAATGGAAATCAAAAGTTAGCATGAACTCGGAAATGTTGGTTTTCAATGGAGAATAGTCCAAGTTTGCATTGTAGAGTTGTGGACTCGAAAATGGTCAAATTCTGACTTAGAGCAAAGAAACGAGCTTAAACGTTCACGAGCGTTTATCGTTTTCGTTAAAATAAACTAAAAGGTGAATTTCATGTTAAAAGATTTGAAAACGTAAATTTCTTGAATGAACACATAGAGCATGTGATTTGTGAGCTAATGTCTTTTGAACGAGCCAATTCAGACTTAAAATGAACCATTTATGAGCCCGAGAAATTCATCAAACAAAAAGACTACAAAATATTTTCGAGGCTCGGGGGTGTATGGCATAATGCGACCCAAAGAACTAAGGTCATGCCAGTAGGATGGTGAGGATCGGGAATTTGGCGCCGCAAAGATAGTGATTAGTATTAATCTTGGCGCCCACAAATGACAAGGCTAGGGCGATAATACTAGAAACCCGTATTGCAACATGAAGTTGTATAAGGAAGCTAAGCGGCAATAAATGCCATCACTATGTGAAGCATAGAGAAGAAAGATTTTGAATGTAAAGAGAAAGATAGTTGATTGAAGGTAAATTAAATCCTTAATAAACTTAAAGTAACATCATTAAAGGATATTTATAACCTTAAGTTAACGACTAAAGGTTGAAGAAAAATTACTTGAACCAATGTTAAACAAATGTAATAAACAATTAGATTGAGAAGAATGGTAAGATATAATAGTAAACATACTTGATTATATATGACCTAATGTGGTATGTTATGTGGTTATATATTGTAGAGACCCGAAAGACTAAAAAGAAAAGTATTTAAACAGTAGTAGACGATAAGGACAAGTGTTCTAACCCTTGTCTATGTTCATTCTGGACAAGCTTGGTGATTCATATATCTTACGCATGAATTGATGTATGATGAAGTCGAAGCCAATTTCTTCGGTTAGACTTAAGATGTTTTTGGATTTCTTATAATCTATCGAACTATTGTCAATGTTGTTAAAATTTGCCAAAATATTTTGGTATGGTTTTCAAAAAAAGACTGAGTATACTAAAAAAAAGTTTTGTCGTCAAACGAAAGGCATGTGAAGTTGCCAAAATTTAAACCTACATACGTTTAAAGAAAGCAGTGTTGTACAACATATAGTACTATAGGCTGATCATCTAGACGTGCTCGTAAGATATGTCGGACTTACGGACTTAGTGTCGGGTTGTCCTTTTCAAATAAAGTATGAAATGTTCATGGTCTTGGACCAGAATTAATTTTTTACTGAATGTTATTCATTGTGAAACATTTTAAAGAAAAGATAAGCTCTATTTTGAATTATCGATAGTACTTCATAACTATTGTTCAGTTAGTGAAGATATACGATTTGTATGTTTCAAGCATATTGTTTAAATGGAATTGTCATACTTACTGAGCTAGTTATGCTCATTCTTGCTTGAACCATATGAATGTAGCTAAGACCGAACGGACTGAAGGATCTGGTAAAGATAAAGGGAAGGCTAATGCGAACCTATAGATTGCCTTTTAATAGTATAGGTTGAATGTTGTTATTATATGATATTATGATAAAAACACATGTAATGGTTATAAAAAACCTTGGGAATGGTAATATTATTTTGGAATATATAGAACACATATTCGTTCTTTTGAGGCATTTCAATTGGATGTATGTGTGTACTGTAGCATCGTGTTGCACCATATGTCGGGTTGGAAGATACTCGAATTTGGGGGTGTCACACTTTTTACATGCACAAGCTTTGTGACAACCCAGAAAATCGGATTGTCCAAAATTTATGATTTAAAGAATTAGTTATTAATAAAATTAATTTTTTTAATAATATTATGTACTATGTATTTATTAATCGTTCTAGAACATAGGATGATTAGAATGCGGGAGTAACATTTTTCAAGACGAAAATAAAAAAAATTTGAGAACAAAATATTTTCTGGGAAAAAGACGAAATAGGCACCATTTAACCGACGAAATCGTAAGGGTTGGGGTTTGAATGGCCTAAGCCTTTTCGAGAGTTCAGCATATCAAAATGACATTCCGTCGAATGATTTGACAATAATATATCGTGAAAAGTTAAGTAAGTAGATAAAACTTTTTCTCGAAAAACGTGCAGAAATTGGACGAAATAAAAAGACGAAAAGTATTGTTATGTATTTTTCATTCATTTAACTACATTAGGGGAAAATGTGAAGGAAAACGCTTAACATCAAAAAGTGTTTTTTAGTGTTTCGTAGATCCGAAGAATGCTTAAAAGTTAATCGGAAAAGGAAAGACAAAATATCCTAAAATATTTGAATTTCGAGAATCGCAGTTTTTAAAACTGCCAGGCGAATTCCTCAGGAGGGACGCACAAAGCTTCCAAGGAAAGCTTCGTGAATAGTAAGGAGGTGGAGTAAGGAGGTGGGAATATTGATTTAGCGGTGACATGACTATTTTTCCCCTAGCTTTGAAAATCTATAAAAGGAAGCTTTATTTTATTTGTTGGTGATTTTGAAAATCACTAACATTTGAGAGAGAGAGAGAGTTTGGATGGGGAAGAAGAGGAAAAGGAGGAGGAAAAGTTGGCTCGTGAGCAAACTTTGTCCGATGGAAGGAGATTAAAGAAGAAATGTATCAAAAACCTAACTTCTGAATTAATTATCTTTAAGTTTTATATGTTTAAAATATAACTTAATGAGAATAGGAAGTAAAAGATGTTAGGAATGATTTTTTATGGTTGAAATCATGAGAAAATGAAGAAATAAGAATTAGAAGTTTATTTTATAAATTTCTTAAGGAAGTATAATATTCATAATGAATTTGAGAGATCCGAATGAATCGTATGAATGATTCGGTGAAATAAGTAAGGAATGGTGTTTTATAACACCTAATTCCAAGAAAAAGTAAAATCTTAAGCAAAATATCGATTAAAAATGAAGAACAAATGAAGAACATGAAGAACACAAAGAAAACGAAGAACGTTGTTGATGGAAAATTTTAAAACCATCGTAGTATAATTGTTGTTGATGGACAAGTTTAAAACCATCGCGTATAAGTTAGTTACTTATTTCTTGGTTAGGAACGGTAGAAACGTTCATAAAGAACGGATTAAAATGTATCTATAACGAAGTTATGGCAAAAATTTTGTAAAAGACGAACGAGAATTAAAAAGTTAGTAATTGAACCCAAAGGTGTAGGGTTTCATAAAAAAATAGAGAACATAAAAAACGTGAGTCGTGGACTCAAGAACAAATGAGTTCCTAGTTCGGATGACCGAATTACGGATGAATGAACGAAGAATGTTAATAACGTAAAATGAATGAAGGACAAAGATTAAACCAATCGAATGGCATGTTCACGAATTCAGAATGAAGTTCTGTCCAAGGGGAGTTGAAGTACGTAAGATAAAGAAGAGAATGGCTTTTGAACGACCTCGTTCCGAGTTATAACGAATAAGATATGAGATTGTGAAGTGACCGTCTCAAACCAATTTAACACTTACAAAAAAATTTAATAAATTAGGGCTAGGTAGCTGCAACTGACCATGCTGCTAAGGTGGTGCCACATCGCTGCACCAAGGGAGTTGAGCATTATAAACTCGTGTGCAATGGCTGAAACGAGTAAACAAGGAGGGTGGCTAATAAACCTGTAACGAAAGCTAATGAACGTGTAGTTCATCGAATGTAACACTTAATCAAGTGTTTTAAATCTTTAGTAACGGTTGAACGGAAAGATTAAATGAGATTAAAAGACAAAGAATGTAAGCACGGGTTATGGAATCGATGTTCGGGGACCGTAGTCGCGATAAACAAATGTAGGGGATTGCTATAATTGTGATTCCTTAGACGTTGAGTGACGAGAGTAATGAATAACATTTCGATGTCATGTTGTGGTAATGAGAGATAAGTGTAAAGCGTATAAATGCTGTGGATGCAACACTGTGGCGATGAATGATCGGTCTTAGCATACAATGAACGGTATGACTTCGATATTAGGAATAAGTAATAAACATGGGGTTCATGTAATGGATAACGAAAGTATTAAGTAAGATATGAATTATCAAGAAAGCCATAACTAACGGTAATAAGATTAATGAAAGCCGAATGTGAGTCGGATAAAGAATGAATCCTGAGGTGTAGAATTTAGTTGCCAGAAAGCCATAAGGAATAAGAAATTGACTTAACGAACATTATAGTTCAATGGTTTGGATAACTTAATATAAGTTTAGGTTGTGGTACAATCGTAACCTTTGATGATTGACATATGGGAGATGGGATAAACAATTCCTTCAGAGAGCGAAGGTATATATGTAACTGGCACCCGATCTAACTCACTGTGATGGCAGTACAGATGAGACAGGAACTTGTTTGTTGGTTGTTTATGGGAAACCACTCAGAGTACTATATGGACTACTAGCAGAGACGCGATGTGTGTTGAGTCCTAGAGAAGTTATAAGAAGAAGATAAGAATGTAAGTCATCAAAGATGATGAACGTATTGAGTAAGACATCTCCGTATGTCATGAGGCCGTAGAATGGTAAAGGAAGTTGTCGCGTAAACTTATGTTGAAAGAACGCGAACCCTAAGAAGTAAACTTAAGCTTAAACCAATGCGTAAGTCAAGTATATGACTAATTGGTGTATGTGTTATTACCTTATGTGTTATAAGGATTGGAATGAACAGTTCAGCGTAAGATGTAGCTGTGCGTAAGGCATGTTTCCTAACTTCATTCATATTCTAAATGAATGCTAGTTTCTAAAACTTCTAAGATATTAAAATTGAGAAGTTCTGTCTATGTGCAAATGTGTGATATTTGTACAAGGTGGTAGAACGTATGAGGCCTCGTGCCACAATTTGAACACTTTGGTGTTTCAATTAGATGAACAGTTCTGTGATTGAACTGTTCAATATTGGAATGTTCTGTTTATACATGATTCGTTATTGTTAAGTCTGTGCTAATGATTCTTGCTAGACAGAATGTAACGCCCCAAAATCCGGTCTATTTTCACATCCGGATTCCGTACGTCACGATCCCATCTTCTTCCAAACATACATCATTATATAGCTAAATATAACACATACATCCTCAAATCCCAGGTTCTAAAACCTTAAAACCTCTTTCATTACAAATAATAATAATTACATTATTCTTTATATAATGCCCCAAAATCCGGCTTATTTTCACATCCAGATTTCGTACGTCACGATCCCATCTTCTTCCAAACATACATCATTATATAGCTAAATATAACAACATACATCCTCAAATCCCAGGTTTTAAAACCTTAAAACCTCTTTCATTCCAAATAATGATAATTACATTATTCATTACATCTTGTATAAGTGACTTTTATCAGCCACCAAGGATACATATTCGTTCATTAAACTATTCTATAGTTTAATTCTATCATTCTATATTACAAGTCTTCGCTTGATCTTCACGCTCATTCATCTAATGAATGACACTTCTTCTAGATACCAATCAGCTTAATCTTTCCGGGATCCTTAAGTTCTTTCTAACATCGTTCGCTGAAAATGTTTTTATTTAAAGAAAGTGTGAGCATTCAATTGCCCAGCAAGTCATAACAGTTGAACAAACAACTTTAAGAATTCAAACATTCTTGTAAGACTTCAATAACCGAACAAAGGATATGAAGCAGCTTGAATAATAGGAATAATCTCGATTCCTAACATTTTAAAACATTATTTACATTCCCTTTGAAATACTTTCATTCTCTACTCTCTTTCATACACATTCTGTCTCGCTAGAATCAGTAGCACAGACTTAACAATAACGGTTCATATATAAACAGAACATGTTCATATTGAACAGTTCAATCACAGAACATTTCATATCATAGAAACACCGAAGTGTTCACATTGAGGCACAAGGCCTCATATATTCTAACACCTTGTACAAATATCACACATTTGCACATAGACAGAACTTCTCAAGTTCAACATCTGAGAAGTTTAGAAACTATCATTCATTAAAAATATGAATGAAGTTAGGAGACTTGCCTTACGCACAACTACAGCTTATAGTTTACGCTGAACTGCTCATTCTAATTCCTATGTAGCACATAAGGAAATAACACATATACCAATTAGTCATATACTTGACTTACGCATTGGTTTACTTAACTTCACTTCTTAAGGTTCACGTTCTTATAAACTAAGTTTACGCGACAAACTTCCTTTACCGGTTAATGGCTTCATGACATACGAAGATGTCTTACTTAATACATTCATCATCTTTGATGATTTAGATTCTTATCTTCTTCTTATAACTCTCCTAGGACTCAGCACACATCGTGTCTCTGCTAGTAGTCCATATGGTACTCTGAGTGGTTTCCCACAAACAACCAACAAACATATTCCCCGTCTCATCTACACTGCCCATAACAGTGAGTTAGATCGGTTGCCAGTTTTGTATATACCTTCTCTCTCTGAAGGAATTGTTTAGCCCAGCTCTCATATGTCAACCATCAGAGGTTACGATTGTACTAGAACCTAAATTCATCTTAACTTACCTGAACTATTAAACTATAATGTTTGCTAAGTCAATTTCTTATTCCTTATGGCTTTCTGGCAACTAAATGCCATACCTTAGGATTCATTCTTTATCGTCTAAGTCATATAATCTTTTGTATACTCAAGACGATCATTCAATATTCATTCTACGCATTTATAGCGTTAAGCATTTTACACTACCTTATTCTTACCTTACAACGTCCGATTCAATTGACTCGGAACATCATCCAAGTTATAAACATTAACGCGACTTCTTTTACATTATACGTACTTGTCTTTAATTTAGCTTCTCCACCATTCACAGGTTTAATCATTGGTCTTGATTATCCTACGGTCAAACCATACACGGAGTGTAGATTTTACCCGTTTAATATTTGCGTACAATCAACCTTCACATCGGTTAAAGTGTTCAACGCTTACATTTCATTCTAACATTCTCATCCGACTCACATTCGGCTTTAAATAATCTAGTAAAAACCTAGAAAAAATTTCCAAGTCTTTTACAAGCTTGAGATGCTGACTTCGAAATCTCATATCTTATTCGTTATAACTCGGAACGAGTTCATTCCAAAGCCATTTTCTTCCTTATCTCATGTACTTCAATTTCTCATAGACAGAACTTCATTCTGAATCTGTTAACATGCCATTAAATTGGCTTAATCTTTGCTCTTTGTTCGTTTTACGTTATTAACGTTCTTCGTTCGTTCGTCCGTAATTTGGTCATCCGAACTCAGAATTCATTCGTTCTTGAGTCCATGACTCACGTTTTATACGTTCTCTTACATTCTTATAAAACCCTACACGTTCGGGTTCATTTACTAACTTTCTAATTCTCATTCTTCTTTTACAAAATTTTTGCCATAACTTCGTTATAGCTAAGTTTTAATCTGTTCTTCATGAACGTTTCTAACGTTCCTAACCAAGCAATAAGCAACTAACATATACGTGATGGTTTTAAACTTTTCCATCAACAACAATTATCCTACGATGGTTTAAAATTTGTCCATCAACAACGTTCTTCGCGTTCTTCGCGTGTTCTTCATTCGTTCTTCATTTTTAATCGATATTTTGATTATGATTTTATTTTTTCTTAGAATTTGATGTTATAGAACATCATTCCTTACTTATTTGACCTACTCATTCATAAAATTCATTCAGATCGCTCAAAATCCTTACTAATCTTATACTTCCTTAATAAATTTATAAACTAAATTTCTAATTCTTATTTCTTCGTTTTCTCGTGATTTCAACCATATGAAATCATTTCAAACTTCATCTAATTCTTATCTTCATTAAGTTGTGTTTTTGAATATATTAAACTTAAATAAAATTAGAAGAAACTAGGGTTCGGATTACCGTTCTTCTTTAATCTCCTTCCGTTATACAAAGCATGGTCTCGGGCTAGCTTTTCCTCATTCTTTCCCTCTTCTTCTCCCATCCGAACTCTCTCTCTCTATCTCTCAAGTGTTGGTTGAAATTTCCAACCAAACAATGAGCATAAGGCTTGTTTATATAGAAAACCAAGGCTAAGAGTATTTTGGTCATTTTGCCCCCTTAACCTCCTTACTATTCCTATGCTTAGCCACCAATTTTGCTTGCCCACGACACTTACTTGGTGGCCAAGTGGCCACCCCACATGCCCATGGGTTTCCCCCATGGGTTTTACCCATCTGGTGACCCATCGGTTCGATCCGCGGTTTATTTTCTAGGATCGGGCTTAATTAAATCTAACATTTGGCCTTACATTAATTCTTATTGGGCCTACCCTAGGCTTGATTACACATTCCATTGGGCTTGATATAATCCAAGTCCAATTGGATTCTTCAAAGTCCATGAACTCAAAGTCCATTTAGATTAATAGTATTTTATGCATTCCATTCTCGTATTCTCGTATTCTCTTCAGATATATCATCCAAAATGACGATATTCAGTATATATCGTCAGATTAATAATTGTTTCTATACTCGTATAATAACTAGTATTATACTCGTATTTCTCATGCATAATAACTCTAGTTATTATACGAAATCATTAAATTCTCGGAACTCACGTTCCCTAACCTTTAGGTTTTAAGTCCGCAGGCGAAAACTTCATTTTTGCTATAACTGAAACATTATTGAATATTCCATCTCGTCTCAGAATTCTATCATTACGCGTTTCTCAAAAATTTAAAATAAATCTCCGAGCAGAACGGATGAATAGTGCTTATTTTGTCTTTTTCTCTTGAAATATTTTTGTTCCCGAAATTTTTTTATTTTCCTCTTGAAAATTCTTACTCATTCACTCTAGCTCGTAGCCAGAATCCTCCCGATTAATAATCATCCTAGGTTCTAGAACGATTAATAAACACATAAAACCGAATATTATTTAATAAAAAATTATTTTATTAATTACTAATTCTCTAAACTTAAATTTTGGACAATCCGATTTTCCGGGTTGTCACATTCTTCCCTCCTTATAAAAATTCCATCCTCGGAATTTCTAAAACCACACCCATTCCCGGGTCTTCACCCCTTCTTCACAGAATTTCGTTCTCGAAATTTTAGCTTACCCTTCTTCTCAACTTCTCTTCAAAGAAGTTCTTATCTTTCATACATTTCCTACCCTCCATAACTTATCAAAAATCATGAAGTGAAAGGAATATATAGGAATATAAGGTTTCCTTTAAAACATTTCATACTTTTGCTGAGGGGTCAAATCGACCATGAATTCCTACTAGGTTTAACAACATTTCACCGTAAACCCTTCTTACACGGTCAGTTTACAATCATAAAGAAGGTAAACTACCTCTTCCATACGTAGGTGATCAACCTATCATATAACCCCATCCGGAGTATGTTCACGTCAGACTTAATCATTAGATTCCGCACCAAAACAATTTGGTTTGGCATAGCTCTTCAAAGAAAGCTCAATTTTCTTTTAATCATGACATACATTCGTCTTAGCCAAATCAAGTAGCTTAGACCATACCAATAAATTGGACATCAACTTGAAACATTCGTCTATTCAAATAAATTGACATCGACTACTTCTTTAAATTCTTTTACAATACATCAAAACGTTTTATAACGTCATGATACCGCACTTCTCACAGTACATTGAGGACTTTGTCAGTTTATGACTTCGTCATTATACATCATACCATAGCAGGTTGTTGATCCTAAAATCAAATCCAACACCAGGTTTAATTGTATTAATAACTCCATCCTTTTACCATCATTGCATCAAATGTACTGATGATATAAAATTTATTTTGATATTTCAAATCAATTTCTGTCTAGCCGAAACAATTATCATAGACATATAAAGAATAGTTCTTTTAAAATCCATTGGTTCTAAAAGTCGAACCAATTCTTTCATTTTCAAAACGCGCACAATAGCACGATTTCAAGAAACTTCAAAATCTAGCATAGCTAGATGACTTGGAATATCCTATTCTCCATCCTCCTTTATTGTCTTACTTTCGACAATACTTAATCTTCTCTAGCACATTGTAAGTAGGAAGGACATATTTCCTTATATTGTCCTAAGCCGAATATGAGGAAGTGTTTTTAATGTGGGAGAACGGGTCACGAATTCAACAAGTGTCCCAACAAGAAGAAGACTGGTGAAGGGAGTGGATGGTAGACAACTTAGATATATGTGATAGTATCTTTTGGTAGAAGATGATGATATTAAGGGTTGTAATATCGAAAATGATGTGTAAGCATATGTAAATATATATATATATATATATATATATATTTGTATGAATGAAATCTTTATTTTCTATATGAATATAAGATTAAGATTAATTTGTGAGTTCTTAAAACTCATACTTATGGTAAGTTCATGACTCATAATTATATGAAATGTTTCTAAACCCCTCAGCGAATGGACGCCAATGGTTTGACTAGGATAAGTTCATACACTTATATAATTGTGGCAAATTCTGAACTCATAAGTGTGGTAAGTTTGACGACCTGGAAATAGTTATGTGAAAATGGAGAATTTCAACTTTTTGTGTAAATTTGTGTTGTTAATCCCAAAATTTATTTAAAAATGGATAGTGATATGTGTTAAGTACTAAAAGTACTATGTGCTATTTGAATAAATATGCGATTATATGAGAACTATGTGTTGAATTCTTATTGTGTTAAGAATTTGTGTAGAAAAAAGAAAATTAATGTAAGATTTTTATTTAAATCAGATCATGCTGCCTAGACGACAAAATCAAAATCAAAGAGAAAAACAGTCAGTGAATAATGAAGGAGGTCAAGCTGACCCGATACAGAATTTCGTAGATATGTTGGCCCAAGCTATGGGAAATAGAGCTCCAGCAGGAAGAGCGAGAAATCAGCTAGCTGATAGATTGGCTAACTTCAAAGACTTTAAAGCGGTGGGACCGCCAGAATTTAAGGGAACCACGAAACCGATTGAAGCCCAAACCTGGGTAAAGGAGATGGAGAAAGCATTGATTATCGCCAGAGTAGCGGAGGAGCAAAAGATAACTTACTGGATAAGGATTCAAATTGTGTATTGAATGAAAAATAAGAGTAGAGTTGTGCTTAACAACTTTAAAAACCCTAACCCTAATTCTGGATAGGGATTCAATTGAAAATACAATTAAAATTATTGTATTGATGAGTACTTGTTTAGAATTTTTGATCAAGGATTGATCGGATAAGGTTTAAAATTTATAAACCCTAATAAGGGATTAGAAACCCTAATCTTAGGTTTAGAAACCCTAACGTATAGTTAGAAACCCTAAACGAAAGCCGAGAAACCTTAATTTTAAATTCGGGAATCCTAAACCCTAATTAAGAAACCCTAATCATAATTAGCAAGTCTAATGTAATTGATAACCTTTAATATGATTAGAAAATCCTAATTTAATTAGAAAACCTTAATTATATTTTTGTTATCTAATTTTTTAATTAAAAAACCTAAGTAGAAAAATCCTATAAACTAAAGTTGTAAAACCTAAGGGTTAAACCCTAAGGGTTTGGACAAAAGTCAAGAATGCCATTAAAATTATTTTGCAAATGACCAAAATGCCCTTTTTATATTCTTTAATTAGTTAACTTGTAAAATTGCCAACAACTTTAGTTGGTGACCTAATTATTTGACTTTGCATAACCTAAAAATCTAGCAAATCAGTTCAAATCATCAGCCACATGTATTATATCTTCATATATATAGATTTGAGAGAGAAAAGTCACCAAACTTGGCTCATTTTCATACAAGCTCTCACCAAGACCTCCAAAATTCTAAAGTGTCTCAGTCCCCTAAATAGCTCCTAGATCACCCAAGAACAGATTGGAGATCAAAGATCAAAACTTGGAACTAAAAGGTATAAAAACCCTAACCCTATTTGATCTTATATAGCAAGAAATATTTTGTGTTTCAGTGTTTAATCTTGTGTTATAGGATGTTTTTAGATGATCCATCATGGATCCATAGCATCAAAGACCTTAACAGTTGAAGTTTTTCAAAACTGCCCAAGAACTAAAAGTGTTGTCTGATAACCACATGTCAGTGGCCGTAAATCGTTGTCTGTTAATGTTTTGTGTTGTTTTAAGCTTTGGATTTTTAGTATGCCATGAGTACTTTGATTTGGAACAGGAATCGTAGCTATTAGATGTCCAGATTGTGAGTTGTAAACGGTCAAAACCCGTTGACCGGGCATGACCAGTCAAATTCTGGGTAACCCAGAAAGTGTAAATCAACGTTTGACAACGTTTTCTAAAGCCTTGATCTGTTAGTTGTTTTAGTATTTTGATGATATGTTGTATCCAACTTGTAGCCTGTTATATGGACTCTTGATCCATGCTTTTATAACATTAAAATAGTCAATAGATCGAGCGTAGCAGGTGGTCAAAGTAGGTCACCTGCACTGATTTTGCGTTTCTAGAAAAACCCAAAAGCTGGATGAACAAGGTTTTTGACCATGTTTGACCGAACTGTAACTTGTGATTCTGTTGTTGTTAGACTGAGAAAATGTTTTTTTATGTTCCTTGTCACAAGGACTACATATTGGAACCTTGAGACTACATGAATCATGACCAGAACTTAGAAATAATCAAGCCACAATAAGGCACCACGAACTGCCCAGGAGCCGTCTGACAATGACTTTAGATGGCCAGATCTTCTTGTTATGATGTGATATAACCTTGATGATGGTTGATACTTGTAGTGTTACATAAACACTACAAGATCGATGCTTGAGCTTGCCCAGAAACGTATTAAACTGTGAATTAAGGGTGGTCAAAGTCGACCCCTTGCTAAGTCGGCTGTCAGTGTTCTTGAGCTCAAGAACACCAACAGCGACAGAAAGTGTCGCTATAGCCTAAAGCGACGGTTTAATTATTTTTATTTTCTGAATTTCCAGAAAATACTTAAAAATAGAAAATAAATTATAAAAATTACCAAAAATGATTTTAAAAATTATTTTAAATTATGAAAAATAACTTTTGATTAATTGGGATATTTTTCATTAATATTTATAATTATTTGAATATTAATGATATTTAATTTATTTAATTAGTGTATTAAATAAATTAGAGAAAATGATTTTAATATTATAAAAATCATTTTAATAAAGAATAAAGTATTTAAAAATATTTGGAGTTATAAAATGTAACTTTTAATATTTTTAGAGAATTTTCATTAATAAATTAATATTAATGATATTAAAATTATTTAATTATTATATTAAATAAATGAGTTAAAATGGTTTTATTGATTTAAAAATCATTTTAAATGAGAATAAAGTGTTAGAAAATATTTTGATTTATAAAATATAATTTTCAATATTTATGGAGAATTCTCATTAATAAATTAATATTAATGATATTAGATTTATTTAACTATTATATTAATTAAATGATAGAAAATGATTTTATTAATTTAAAATCATTTATAAATGAGAAAAGTGATATAAAAATATTTTAAGTTATAATTAATAAATTTTAATATTTTGATGATAAATTCATTAATATTAAGTATTAATGATGATAAGATTATTTGATATATAAATCATTTAAAAAGGATTCCCGTGTTTGAAAAATTATTATAAATTATATTAATTGTTTATAAATTATTAAAAGCTTCTAAAAAATATTATAAACGATATTTCACTTATCTAAACTAATATTGAAGCTTAGAGACCAAGTTCAATTGACAATAAATGTGTAAATTGTCAGATAGAGTGACCAGTACACCGAGAATAGACCGAAGTCCAACCAGACCGAACTAGTTTGACTTTATAAGTGTTTATATAGGTTATAAACACTGATGTGGCTATGTGGTAATGTGTCTAGGAGAAAGATTGACTATGAATTATAGTGTTATGTGTTATAAATTATTGTGCTAATTGTGAGACCGATATTATTGGTTGTAGGTCTTTCGAACGCAGATAAGAATATTTTGTAGCAGTAATCAACGGAGAAGGAAAGTTTCCTTAACTCAACCTTGAGTTATATCTGTTTAATTACTATGGTAGTTAATTATTATTAATTAGACCATGTCCAAGAATTTATTGTTGATTATTCGCAGTTAGTGCATGTTTATTAATTCAAACTGAATCAATGATTCTAAGAATATACTTAGAAAATAACTGTTATTGGATATTTACATCCTTAGAAGCTATTATTGACAGTATAGATAATTTCTGTTTATTGTCGAATTGTGTTGAGATATGTCTTAGCTAATTATTCTGGCTAGATGAACATTTGTTAGAACTTGATAGATTCGAGGAGAGAATTCAATTATTATTGATAGATCGATGCCAATTATTTCGGCCAGACCGAGAAAGTGATTATATATTGAAATCATAGTATTTTGTTGTTAAATTAAATTCTGATTCTAAGACTGAGAAGAACAACCTTTTATACAAAGGGAACATTTTATTGGTCGTATATTCGACCTTTGAGCGCGTGTAAGTATTATGCATAATATAGGGTACAAGGAGTTGGTCACTCTAAGTACTTGCAGAGGGGTATGATTTAATCTTTATAGTTAACTGATACACCTGGGTATATCAAAATTAAATCTTTGATAGTTACCCGAGAAGAGAAGTTCAAGATCTAATGGATCGCTCAACATAAATTTAGAAAACATTCCACTTTGTTAATGCGTATGATTGATCCTTGATTATTCAATAGAATATCTAGAAACTTTGAAAGCGTTGTACTCTTTCATTATCAAATTATTGTGTTACATAGATTACGAGAAAAACTTGTTATTGATTAACTAATTGTTCAGCTATTTCAAAGTTCACCCGAACTTTGGTGTTATTCTATCAAATTAGATAGTCTGTTCTTATTGATTCTTATACAATTATTGTATGTCTTAACTTGCCGGGCAAACTTGTTGCTCACCCTTGTTAAATAAAATATTTCAGCTAGGAACGAAGAGGCCAGCGAGGCTAAGAAGAATAAAGGCAAAGGCATAGTGCTGGAGTAGTTTTATGTTAAGCATATTTATTATGTTGTTTTGTAAACCCTTTTTGTATATCTAAAGGGTATGTTTGTAATATGAAGGTTAGATAACCTGGGACGAATGTATTAACTATATCAGTTAATGTGGTTTAATATTCTATTCATCAATGAATGGGTAGTTAGATGTTATTTATATTATGGATCGTGAGCACCAAACTCGGGGGTCATGTAACCCAGATTTGGGGGCGTCACAGGTTGGTATCAAAGATATAGGTTATAAACCTTAAGTGGAGGGAGGGGGGGGGGGAAACCCTAGGATTATAACCATAAACGAGATATATATTACTTATTTAGAGTACTAAGTGAGAGATTGATAAAGCGTATCGATAGTAAGATATGTGGACACATAGTGTGAGAATTTCGTACTGGTGAAGTACTAATCAAGTTGTTTAAACTGATTGTAGGATGTCGGGAGAAGATGAGATGAGTACGGAGATGCCAGCAGCTGTTGTACCAGTTCCAGTAGCCGAGGTGCCAGATAGAGCGAGTCAGTTGAAGAAGTGGGAAAAGTTGAACCTATGATTAATCTTGGGAGTGGTCATGATGATTATCCCGAGATGTATCTGAGTGGTGATGACGAGGCGAATTCTGAAGAAGCTATGATAGAGAAAGGGAATAAGAACAAAGTTGGAGAGAAAGATCAAGAATCTGCAGAAGTCCAAGAACTTCGGGGTAAAGTGTTTCTCTTGGAGGAGTTATGAAAGATGGAGCGAGCGTTATGCGAAATGACTGAAGAAGGAAATGAGCTGAAGACGCAGGTGGAAAGGATGAAGACTGAAGGTGGTGGATCTTCTGAAGGAACAATCAAGTAGCAGAAAGGAAAGAATATGAGAAAGAGGGACAACAACAACGATAATTTTGAAAATTCAAACCTGAAGAAGAAGCAAGTTTGTAGCAAGTGTGGAAAGACTCACGTGGGAGAATGAATGATGTGGTAGAACACGTACTTCAATTGTAAGCAGGAAGGACATATTTCCTTACATTGTTCTAAGCCAAATATGAGGAAGTGTTTTTTATGTGGGAGAACGGGTCACGGATTCAACAAGTGTTCCAATAAGAAGATGACTGGTGAAGGGAATGGACGGTAAACAAGTTAGATATATGTGATAGTATCTTTTGGTAGAAGATTATTATATTAAGGATTGTAATATCGAGAATAATGTGTAAGCATATGTAAATATATATATGTTTGTATGAATGAAATCTTTATTTTTTATATGAATATAAGATTAAGATTAATTTGTGAGTTCTTAAAACTCATACTTATGGTAAGTTCATAACTCATAATTATATAAAATGTTTCTGAACCCCTCAGCGAATGGAAGCCAATGGTCTGACTAGGATAAGTTAATACACTCATATAATTATGGCAAGTTCTGAACTCACAAGTGTGGTAAGTTTGACGAACTGGAAATAGTTATGTGAAAAATGGAGAATTTCAACTTTTTATGTAAAGTTGTGTTGTTAATCCCAAAATTTATTTAAAAAGGGATAGTGATATGTGTTAAGTACTAAAAGTACTATATGCTATTTGAATAAATATGCAATTATATGAGAACTATGTGTTGAATTCTTATTGTGTTAAGAATTTGTGTAGAAAAAAGAAAATTAATGTAAGATTTTTATTTAAATCAGATCATGCCGCCTAGACGACAAAATCGAAATCAAAGAGAAGAACAGTCAGTGAAGAGTGAAGGAGGTCAAGCTGACCCGATGCAGAATTTTGTAGATATGTTAGCCCAAGCTATGGGAAATAGAGCTCCAGCAGGAAGAGCGAGAAATCAGCTAGCTGATAGATTGGCTAACTTCAAATACTTTAAAGCGGTGGGACCGCCAGAATTCAAGGGAACCACGGATCCGATTGAAGCCCAAACATGGGTAAAGGAGATGGAGAAAGCATTCATTATCGCCAAAGTAGCGAAGGAGCAAAAGACAACTTTTGCAACGTACTTGATGAAGGGAGAAGCCAATTACTGGTGGAAGACTAATCAAGCGAGAGCTGGTACATCCATAGTGACTTGGACAAGATTCAAGGAATTGTTGTTTGAGAATAACTTTCGTCGTGTATGCAAGCTCGGATGGAAGTAAAGTTCATAGAACTAAAGTAGGAGAATATGTATGTTTCTGAATACGCTGCTAAATTCAACGAATTAGCAATATTTGCACCTCATCAGGTGGATACAGAATTAAGGAAGGCAAGAAGGTTTGAGAATGGATTGAAGCAGAGTATATACAACAAAGTAGCCGTATTGCAGATAAATACGTTCGCGGCTTTATTGGAAAAAGCTTTGATTGTTCAAAGAGGGGGCGAAGCTGCATCTTTATTTCATCAAGAGAAGAAGAAGACCAATGATGGAGGAAGCAGTGGTGGTAGTAATATGAACAAGAGAAAGTGGAGCGAGAATACACAGTCGGGTAATAAGACAGAAAAGAATAGGAAAGGGAGGGAACCATGTGCGAGTTGTGGAAAGAACCATTCGGGAGTTTGTCTGAAGAAGAAAGGAGTCTGTTACAACTGCGGGCAAGAGGGGCACATGTCACCCAATTTCCCCAATCCGAAGAAAATACAAGGTTGTTTTGCATGTAGATCAACTGATCATCTGGTTAGGAACTGTCCTAAGAGAAATGTGGAGAAGAAAAGTGTCAACAAGGGACCCGGTTGCGGAACCTTGGCGGTTCGAGTACCTACACAGCCAGGAAGATCAACGACCCGTGCATTCAACATGACGGCGCAAGATGTAGTGGCTACTCAGAAGGTGGCAACAGGTAACGAATTCATCTAGAAATTTATTATGCAAGTAATCTTGGCTAGATATTGTTGTGAATTGGTTTGTTTTATAGATCCAAGTCATAGGTTAGAATATGAGACACCAATTAATATTGTGTTGATAATAATTAATTGATGATACAACTTTAAAAGATTGTAGAGAATAAGAAAGCGGTGATTCCGAGGACAAAATCCTTTTAAAGAGGGGTGAATGTGATAATCCGGGATTTCGAATAATCTGAATTTTATGAATAAATTTTTTTATTTAATATTAATATTGACTGTTTATATTGTACTGTGTATTTGTGATACGAGTATCGAGATGTGGTCTAATTATGTATTGACTGAAAAATAAGAGTAGAGTTGTGCTTAACAGCTTTAGAAACCCTAACCCTAATTCTGGATAAGGATTCAATGGAAAATACAATTAAAATTATTGTATTGATGAGTACGTGTTTAGAATTTTTGATCAATGATTAATCAAATAAGGTTTAAAATTTATAAACCTTAATAAGGGATTAAAAACTTTAGAAACCCTAACATATAGTTAAAAACCCTAAACGAAAGCCGGGAAACCCTAATTTTAAATTCAAGAATCCTAAACCCTAATTAAGAAACCCTAATCCTAATTAGTAAGTCTAATGTAATTGATAACCTTTAGTATGATTAGAAAACCCTAATTTACTTAGAAAACCCTAATTATATTTTTTTATCTAATTTTTTTAATTAAAAACCCTAATTTGAAAAATCCTAGAAATTAAAGTTGTAAAACCTAAGGGTTAGAAGCTTAAGGTTAAACCCTAAGGGTTAAACCCTAAGGGTTTGGACAAAAGTTAAGAATGACATTAAATTTATTTTTCAAATGACCAAAATGCCCTTTTTATATTCTTTAATTAGGTAGTATTTTATCGGTATAGATCGCTGGGGCGTTCGTGTTGTCTTACAATGACACAAACTAGGAAATTATTGAGGAAGGGATGTGTGACAACCCGATATTTTCTATATAAATAAATCTTAAATTTTGCGTATAATTTTTTTTTTTGTTTAAGGATGAGGATTTGTACAAGATTATGTGTATATGTATTTATGTGGTAAATAAAAATATATTTATTACATGAATATTTTCAAGTAAATTTATTTTAGAATTATTGATTATTATAAAGTATATTTTTATAATAATTAATTTTAAGATAAAAATGTTTTATTTATTTTCCATGAATATATAATCATATATTATTTAAATAATATATGAAGTGATTTTAGAATAAATATAATCATTATTTTATTATATGAATTTTTATACTGATTATTAAGTTAATTATTTTACCTTAATTATTAAGGTTAAATATGAAAGAATAATCAGATATGGAATCCAAACCCTAATTTTGGATTATTGTCAGGGTATGAGAATAATAATATAATATTACTTATATTTTGATTTTTCAGTGCTATGAATATGTACGGTATGTCCGTATTGTTAATGGTTGGTCAATTACGGTGTATTTTGACCCAAACCCTGATAATAATGTTAAACCCTAATTTGAGATCCAAATTAGAGTATGAGATTGTTTTATAAGTATGTAATATTAATTATGTCGTGTATTTAATGTATTAATTAGGTAAACCATAATTAAAATTCTGGAAACCCTAATTGCTATAATTAGTAACCCTAATTTGAAATTTGAGTTTGAGATTGTTGGTGAGTATGTATAATGTGATTAATTAACAAGTATTGTGATTATAATTATTAAATTTAGAAACCCTAAATTGTTAAACCCTAATTACTAAACTAAAACCCTAATATTTAGAAAACCCTAATAGTAATTTGGTAACCCTAATTACCAAAAGAATAAATCATAATTGCTAAATTAGCAAAGTCAATGATAATTATATGGTCTAAACCCTAATGTTCATGTAATTACAAACTTAATTAATTAACAATATTTATTTTTCAAAATTTTAGAAACTAAAAGTTATTTAATTTTATTTATTTAATGTTATTTATTTAGTGTGCAAACCCTAAATTGGAAATCCTAGATTTTTGTTTACTTATAAAACTCAAATTGGCTCAAACCCTAAACCTAAATCAAACCCTAACCCTAAGGGTTTGGTAAGTTACCTTTTGCCATAAAATGAATTATCAAAGGACCAAAATGCCCTTTTTAGCATTAAAGAAGCTAGGAATAGGTTTTGACAAATTGGAAAAAGTTGTTCACCAAATCAACAACTCTTAACCACTCCATTGATGGAAAGATGACAACAACAAGCCTTAATCTCGGCCCAATACATGCATCTTGTGGCTATATAAATGGATTAAAGAGAGAGAAATCACTTTTGCTCACTAAATTTGCACAAAACCATACTCAACTCTCTCAAGCACCACACCCCGAAATTTGTTGATAATATCGGACCCATTATCAAGCCCCACGAAATCCAACAACAAATCAATAGCGTAAATCAAGAATTGAGCATAAAAGGTATGAAACCCTAATTCAAAATCATCCAATTTTTTGGTTGTTAGATGTTATGTTTGGGTGTTAGAATATGTTGTTTATAAGATATTATGATGATGCGGGTTGGTATTTATCAAATCCATAACATTAAAGTGCTCGAAATTAAAGATTTTCAAAATCGGAAATTTTTAAGGAGGCGTCCGACAACGAATGTCGGTAAGTGTAGATCTCTGTAGGTGTTTGATTTTTGTGTTATAAGTGTTGAATATGGTAGTCGGTTATGAGATCTTTGCTCTGGATCAAGAATCGGACCTAGATCGGTTTGTAGATTATAAGTTATAACCCGGTCAAAGGTCGTTGATTGACATCGATGGGCCATTTCGGGTAACCCGAAAAGAGCCCGTAAAGCTCGACAAGTTTTTAAATGGCTTGAATCGGCGGTTGTTTGATGTATCGTTATGGTTCTTGTATCTAAGTTGTAGTATGTTTGTTAGACTACATCATCATGCCTTAATATCACTTATTTCGTAAATGGGTTGGATTTTATGGGCCGGTCGAACTAGCAAGGTCGAGCACGTTTCTCCATTTTACGGGTAACCCGGAAAACATATGAACATATGTCGATTGACATGGTTTAACCGAGTCATAACTTTTGGATTCTGTTCATGTTAGTTGTATTTTATGTAATAGATCTACTCTCTTGCATGCTAGCTACAACTGAACCCTTTATATCACAAGAAGCAGTTCATGTGTTTTGCGTTATAGTCGATCAAAAGTGGTCACATTCGAATCGTTTCTTCATTTCTGGGCAACCCAGAAAATGAAGAACAACTCTGACAGCATCTTGGAACGCTTAGATCTAGCTTATGTTAGGTTGTTAGATCATGTGGTCTATTAGAACATGTAGTCTTGAACTTTGTCTACAAAATCTAGCTTTTGTATTTCTCGAAACACAATATCTGAGAGAATTAAAGTGGATAAAACATGGCCACTCTAAGAATCGCCTATGAAGATCTGGGTTTAAGTATGAACATGAAGAACACCTATAAGCGACGGTTACGTCACGCTTTAGGTAACCTTTAATGACAGAATGATTAATATTTTAGGAAATTAATTAATAATTATAGAAAATTAGTTTTAAATTATTAAAAATACAAAATAAATTATTAAAAATTATTTTAAATTCGAAAATTAGTTTTTAATTATTTTAAATATATTTCATAAATATTTAATATTTTTTGAATATTAAAAGTAATTAATTTATTTAATTATAATATTAAATAAATTATTTAAAAATGATTTTAATTCATGAAAATTATTTAAAATTATATTATGATATAAGAAAAATATTTTAAGTTATTTTAATAACTTTTAATATTATGTGATAATTTTCATTAATAAATTAATATTAATGATAATTAAGTTATTTATTAAATGAATTAAATAAATGAATTAAAAATGATTTTATTATATTAAAATCATTTTAAATAATAAAAGGTATTTAAAAATATTTTAAGTTATAAAATATAACTTTTAATATTTAAAGGTAAATTTCATTAATTAATTATGATTAATGATAATAAAGTTATTTAACACTTATATTAAATAATTTAGTTTAAAAATGATTTTATTATTATAATAATCATTTTAAATAAAAATAAAGTGTTTAGAGATATTTTAAGTTATAAAATATAACTTTTAATATTTAAAGAATAATTTCATTAATAATTTAATATTAATGATATTTATTTAATGATTAATGATATTAAATTTATTTAATAATTATATTAAATAAATAGTTTAAAATGGTTTTATTTATTTAAAAATCATTTAAAAAAAAGGATATTAATGATTTAAAAATATTTTAAGTTATAATTATTGACTTTTAATATTTGTATAATTAGTTCATTAATATTTAAATATTAATGGTAATTATTTAATAATGATTTTAAATGTTTTAAAAATCATTTAAAGGTATTGTAAATACTTTAAAAATATTTTGAGTTATTATACATAACTTTAATATTTTGGCAATGGTTTCATTAATAATTTAATATTGATTAAATATTAATGATAATAGAATTGTTTAATACTTAAATCATTTAATAATGATTACGATATTTCAAAAATTATGATAAATGATAATAATTATTTAATAATTATTATAAGGCCATGAAAAAATAGTGTGACTAATATTTAAGTTATCTAATCGGATATTGTGATCTGAGAATAGAGTCTTAGACTCGATTATTACCCGAAAAATTTGTCGGTGAGCAGACATGTTTTAAATTGATGCGGACTTAGATAATTGGCTAGATAAATGTTTATTTGTGATTCAATGGTTGTTAAAGATTGTGTGGCAATGTGATTAGGAATGTCTTCAATTGCAATAAGGCGGTGTGTTATGTGTTACGATATGATATACTAATCGGTAAAATGATCGATTAATGATAGGTGATTTCATAAAAGATAAAACTAAGTTGAGAATAGTAGCGGTATGATCAAAAAGTATCCTAACTTTGCATTTTCTTTATGCAATGGATGAAGAGAGAAGTCGAGAATTATTGTTATTATTATACTGATTGTTAAGCCTATATAATATATGCCCATTGATTATCAACATGCTAGTATATGATAATTCGGATAAATTTATTCATTCGTTAATTCTATAAATGATTATACAAGTGTCCCCACTTGGACAATCATTGTTTTTCATCGCATGTTGATACACATTTGATATACATATATGTTGAATTATATAAGACCTTTGTTATGAACACCCGACAGATATGAACATCCCGAAAATGGGAAAATTTTATGCGCCCAAGGCGGACAGAGCGAACGATAACATCGTTCATGTACATGTAGTATTGATCAATCTGAGAAGTACAACAGTAGATCACCCTCCGTGCGAAAGTAAGTCATGACGGTTTACAGATGAATTTCTGTTTAAACCTTTTCGAAAATGAAAAATAATGTTCATGGTATGTCACAGAAACCCCATATACAGTCAATACGTAATTTCAAAAGTTGAAAGAGGGTTGTTATGAATTACTATTGGTACAGATTACTTCACAACTACTGACTAGTTGTAGAAGATATTATAAAGAAAACATTTAAATTCTTTCAGCCTATATATATATATAATACTTGCTGGGCACTCAAATGCTCATCCTTGCTTAATTTAAATGTTTTCAGCTAAGTGTGAAGGACCAGAAAGTTCAGGCCGAGACAAAGGAAAAGGAAAGCTAACCAAATAAGAATTGCGGCAGTATTTGTAATAGTTTTATTAGATTATGAAGACTATGATATATATATATATTTATATTATGACATGTAATGAATGTTTAAAGGTTACGTACTTGGGAGAATGACTCTGATGTATATGTAAACTTAAGTTAAGTTTTATATTATTGTTATTATTATTAGTATTATTCCGCTCATAGAAATGGTATCGTGATGTACCGAGTTCGGGTTTCAAGTATCTGGATTCGGGGACCTCACAGGATGTGTAGGTTATATGTTCCATGTTGTTGATACCCAGAGAGTGGTAGCAACCATGGACAAAATACCTATAGTTAAGGAATTCACGGATGTATTTCCAATTGAATTGTTGGGTCTTCCATCGGATAGGGAGACTGAGTTTGTAATAGACATTGTGCCAAGAGCAACACCAGTTTCCAGGGCACCGTATCGTATGAAACCAGTGGAGATGAAGGAGTTGATGGTATAGTTACAAGAACTGTTGGACAAAAAGTATATACAACCGAGTGTTTCACCACAGGGAGCACCGGTACTGTTTGTAAAGAAGAAAGACGGATCGTTAAGACTTTGTATCGACTACAAAGAGTTGAACAAGTTAACGATAAAGAATAAATACCCATTGCCCAGGATCGATGATCTTTTTGATCAGTTGAAAGGGGCTAAGTATTTTTCTAAAATAGATTTAAGGAAGGGGTATCACCAGTTGAAGGTTAGGAAGGAGGATGTACCAAAGACAACATTCAGGACTCGTTATGGTCATTACTAGTTTTTGGTGATGTTATTTGGGTTAACTAATGCACTAGCTGCATTTATGGATATGATGAACAAAGTGTTCAAAAAACATTTGGACAAGTTCTTCGTGGTGTTTATCGATGATATTCTAGTATATTCTAAGACGCCATAAGATCATACTAAACACCTAAGAATAGTGCTGGAGACACTAAGGAAGGAGAAGTTATATACAAAGTTCACTAAGTGTGAATTTTGGTTGGAAAAGGTACAGTTTTTAGGTCATGTCCTTGACCATGAGGGGATTTCAGTAGATCCAGCGAAGGTGGAGACTGTGATGAATTGGGAACAACCGAAAATGCCGACTGAGGTGTGGAGTTTCCTAGGGTTAGCGTCCAAGAATTACATCGAATTCTCCTAACTTTATCGGTATCAAATTTACCGATAATTTATAACCCTGTATGTCTACGCAACAACTCTTATGAATATCTTCAACAAGAATTATCTCTTCATTTGTTACCTTAATATTTAAAGGTATAGACAACTTTTAGGGAAGTAATCCTAATCGTCTAGCAAAATCACATGCTATAAACGAACAAATAGCACCCGAATCAAACAGCACGTAAGCATTTATGTCATTGATCAAAATAATACCTGCGACTACGTCCCCTGATGTAACTGCATCTTGGACTGTCATGTTAAAGGTACGGGTCATCGGCCTACCCGAATGCGTTGGTCCACTAATAGCTAACTTACCACTATTAGTTCCCTTATTCCCGTCCGTCCCCTTCTTCAGGCAGTTCTTTGCTATGTGGTCAATTGACCCACACACAAAGCATCCATGGTTTTTTTTCGGACTTGGACAGTTAGGCAAAATGTGTGTCCCTCCAGTCCACAATTGTGGCATATGGCCTTTCCCTTGAGATAGACTCCCAGATGAGTCTTCCCACAGGTTTTGCAGGCCTCCATTCTCCTCTTAGGATCTCCTTGTTTCACTCTGGTATTCCCAGAGTTAAACACTTTTTGCTTTTGTCCCTCGCCACTCCCGCCGGCTCCTTCTATCTCCACTCCCCCCCTCAACCTTCCCCTTATTCTTCTTGTCTTTGTGGTACTGGCTTAGAGCCTCGCTACCACCTTCGGCGATTATCGCCTTCTCTAAAATAGTCCCAAATGAAGTACTTTGGAACACAGATATACGGTTATAGAGAAAGGGTTTCAAGCCCTTCTCGAACCATCGAGCTTTCCTAACCTCGGTGTCCACTTGGTGTGGAGCAAACCTTTCCAGTTCATTAAACTTGGCAACATATTGGGGAACCGTCATGTCCCCTTATTTCAAGTCAAGAAACCTCACCTCCATCCTTCCCTGCATACTCGTGGAAAAGTAGTTCTTAAAGAATATCTCCTTAAACCTCACCCACGTTACATTCTCAATAACAGTTCTAGCCTGGTTAGCCTCCCACCAAAAATGGGCTTCTCCTTTCATCATATAGGTTGAAAAGGCAACCTTCTGACCCTCATCGACATTTGCTATGATGAATGCCTTCTCAATTTCTTTTACCCATGTATGGGCTTCTATGGGGTCCATAGTTCCTTTGAACTCCGACGGACCGACACTTTTAAAATCCTTTAAAGTAGTAGCTCGTACTACTCCCAGATTTACGGGGATCTTAGCCCGATTTCTATTAAATGCAACTGTTAATAAGTTGACAAATTCCTGCATTGGGTTAACCGAACCTCTCTTCGGTTCATTTACATTAGCGCCTTAGTTTCGTTGCCCTCTTCTTGGCGGCATTTTTCTGTTACAATAAATAACACATTTCGTTATTATTCCCTTCTTATTAGTTAGTTATTATTCAAGATTAAACAATAACTTCAACATCCATTACTCAATATGTACCGTAAAAAAAACTTATATTGATTCATTCATTGTAGTATAATACTACATCGTTCCAATACACAGAGGATTGGGATTTACAAAAGACTACCCTTTGCTATACAAAAGAGGATTTTACGTCACTACTAGATACACAATATTTACATATCTAAAACTACTCTAGCTACTACTAGATTACATCTGCCTTAAGGCATTATAAAAATTTATTGTGGCCAGACCAGCAATAACATCACGGCTGATAGTGTGCCGAGTCTGCCCAGCCTACATTTGATATCCAACTACGTGCTGCTATAAATCCTTATGGGAACTCCTATGAATATAGGACATTCTCCCTATCTTTTGCTTCTTGGTCTTTAGCTCCCCCCTGAGCTCAAAGACCTCTTGTTTTAGCTCATGGACCTTGTCCTTGGCTAAAACTCATTCGTCATGTCCTTGTTCCCACATTGACTCCACATTTGTCTTATCCTATAAGACATCCTGGAGCTCTGCTCTTAACTCCTTCACCTCCTGACAATAGTGGAGGTTTATGTCTAACACTGTCATGAACAGTGACATCATAGACTCCCCTTGGGGTGTCTCTTCTATAAGTATCATAGGGTTGAAGGACACCACCTCCACCTCTTCTTCTAACATGCCATCAAATACCGACATGCGGTCGGGGTCCTCTGAGTCTCTAGACTCAATGACCACTACTTCCGGCTCCTCTACTATTGGGTTAAGTATAACCTCTATCTGGTTAACCGATTCTTCACTGTCTACCTATACGTCTCTATACATTCCATTTCCACCTGACATCTACAACAAAATAATTAAGTTTGATGAGTACACATTAGTAGAATAATAAAAACACATAACATATATATAATGCATTTTTATAGGGTTAATTCCTTCTTTTACTTCTTTGACTTCTCTTAAGGTTATGACTAAAGGTTTTAATTCCCCCCCTTAAGTTTTATAACCTAATGCTTTGATACCAACCTATGACGCCCCCAAATCCAGGTATCTTCCAACCTGACATATGGTGCTCCACGGTGCTACAGTTCACACAAACATTTAATTGAAATGCCTTAAAAGAACGAATATGTCTTATATATATATATATTGCAAATCAATATTACCATTCCCCAGGTTCTTTATAACTGTTACATTTGTTCTTGTCATAATATCAAATATTATCATTACAAACCTATACTATTACATAGGTAATCTACGGGTTCACCTTAGCCTTTCCTTTATCCTTGCCGGATCCTTCGGTCTTTTCGGTCTTAGCTTCATTCATATGGTTCAAGCAAAGAGTGAGCATAACTAGCTCAGCAAGTACAACAATTCCATTTAACAATATACTTGAATCATACAAATTATATATCTTTAATAACTGAACAATAGTTATGAAGTACTATCGATAATTCAAAATAGCACTTCTTTTTTTTTAAAACGTTCTACAATGACACATTCAATAAAACATCAATTCTGGTCCAAGACCTTGAGCATTTCATACTTTCTTTGAAAAGGACAACCCGACACTAAGTCCGTAAGTCTGACATTTCATACAAGCACATCTATGTGATCAGCCTATAGTACTCTATGTTGATCAACACCACATTCATTAAACGTATGTACATTTAAGTTGTGGCAACCTCAAGTGCCTGTCGTTTGAAGACAAAACATTTTAGCATACTTAGTCTTCATTTGAAAACCACACCAATATATCTTGGTAAAACATTAACCGTACTTAAATAGATTATAAGAAATCCAAACATCTTAAGTCTAGCCGAAATAATTGGCTTTAACTTCATCATACATCAATTCATGCATACGAACGCATGAATCACAAAGCTTGTCTAGATTGAACATAGACAAGGGTTAGAATACTTGCCTTCAGCGTCTGCTATGGTTATTACACGTTCACTTTTAAGTCTTTAAGGTCTCTACAGTAGATGATCACATCACATAACACGTTAGGTCATGAATAAACATATGAATCTTACCCTTTTTCTCAATCTAATTTTCTGTATTAGATTTGTTACTATTGGTTCTGGCTTGCCATTTATAGTTTACATTATCATTTCGTTCACGTTCGGTTGATTATCTTTAAGCCTTAGGTATCATACTTAAGGTTTAACAATGCGTTAACAATGTTATAGTTAAGCTTTACTTCACTGTTAATCAATTAATATCCTTACTCTACTTACAACCATTCTTTACTGTGCACTCCTTAAGGTTGGTGGCTGTATTTGATCATTACATCAGTAACTTCATGACTGCAAGACGGGTTTCGATGGTCGAGGGTCGAACTTCATGACTGCGCCACTCTATACTCTCCAAGCTGCTCCGTGGCATGAAAATCTAGAAGGTCCATGATCGCATATGGCGCTACAAATACCACTATTATATCTCTGAAATTTGGCCATGGCCTTACTTTCCGCACTGCATGAACAGTGAATTTTTTTCTTTACATAACGAACTTCTTGGACTCCAAATTTGATCATTTTATGTCCGAATTGGCTCGTTCAAAAGCCATTAGCTCATAAATCACATACTTTACGTGGTCATACAAGAATTTTATATTTTTGACTTCGTTTACTCAAAATTCACCTATTGGTTCATTTTTAACAAAAATGATAAACGTTCGTGAACGTTCAATGCTCGTTTCTTTGTTCTACATCAGAATTCGGCCATTTTTGAGTCCGCAACTCTATAATGCCAAATAAGACTTGTTCCCATCGAAAAACAACGTTTTCGAGCTTAACATCACAATTTGACTTCTAATCCGAGAATTTCATGAATTCGACGATTATCGTCCAATCGTGAGAATTCCGGCATAGCTTAGTTACTTATGATTTGATTATCATTTCAAATGGATTCTATCAATCATATTGACATCTCAACCTTTATATTATATCCACTTATTTTCATGATAAATTATGACTTATTCTTCGTGAGCTTATATTTTATCAAAGTATAACTACATATAACTTTGTTTCACATGGATTATGATAGTTTAAGTCCTTTAACCAATATTCTTACATCTTATTAACATACTAACTTCATTTATGAAAACATGTTACAAGTCTTACAAGTTCTTCCTTAGTTCATAGCTTTTCTATGAACAAAGTGCTTATTCTCGGCTTATTAGAACTTATGTCCTTAGACTCTTCATTCCTATCATTTCTTAGCATACATGTCCATTAATCCACACCTCTCTTATCAACCTACAATGGTAGAGATGGAAGACTAATGACATAGGATCATTATCTTTGATGAACTAGCTTTTCTTCTTCTTTTCTAACAATGTAAGTTTAGCTTATTCTTGCTTAATCTCTCTAACAAATAATTTGAAAGTGTTGGATGAAAATGAACAAGTAAATAATGAAATCCAAAGCTTGGTATTTATAGGATTTCCTAAGTTAGGGCATTATGGACAAAAGCCAAATCCCACCTCCTTTGTAACCTCCTTACTATTCATTACTTCAACCTTAAGTTAACTTTCTCTTCACCTTAGGTACTTGGCCATCATAACACTTTCTTGGTCATCACTTAATTATCATGGTCACCAAGATTAATCACATTATCATGGGTTGCCCCATGGGTCACCCTAACCCATTGGATCATAGCTTGGGCTTAGGTTTAATTTGCTTAACTTAAGCTTTGTGCTTGTATTAACAAACTTAATTGGGCTTCCCATGAACAAACACTTGGGCTTGCACCTTCAATTCTATTGTACTTTACAATTTTCTAAACAATCCTACAAGTCCATTTCCTTTAGCTAAAAGCCTTATAACGTATTGTTTACTTATTATTCTCGTATTCTAACTTGTATACTAATTTATAATATACGATTTTCCATCATTCATACATACTCGTATAATACATCGTATCATACTCGTATTTGTTACCTCGTACAATACAAACATATAATACGATCATCACTTTAATTCCTTAATGCTTTATTTTCCCTAACATTCTCGAATTAAGTCCGCGTGCGTAAAATCAATGAATAGTATTTTTCAGAAAATTTCTCGGAAAACTTTTATTTTCGTCTTGGAAATTTAAACACTTTAATTCTCTTACGTAGTCGAAATACTACGACATTCCGACGTTTCTAAGTTATAGAACAACATTCATCTTCCTAACATATAACCATAATAAATAATATAATTTTATTCATTATTTATTAAATAAAATTATATTATAATGGATCCGAATTTCTGGGTCGTTACACTAATGCAGGATTTATGTGTATATTCGCCCCGGTTCTATTAAAAGCAGCCATTAATAAATTAACGAACTCTTGCATCGGGTTAACCGGTCCCCCTTCTAGTTGATTCACGTTCGCTTCTTGATTTCATTGTCTTATTCTTGGCGATATCTTTCTGTTAAAATAAACAACACTACATTCACTACACCAAAAATGGCCTCTAGCGAAGGAAATTTTGTGAAGGAATTTATTCCTTCACATGAGGAGTTGTTTAGCGAAGGAACAGTGAAGGAAAAAAGTATAGTGACAATATAGTTATTAGTGAAAGAAACATCCTTAACAATTTATATTTTTTTCCTCGCAAAATTGGGGTGATAGAAAGATTTTTGGAGCCAATTTATGATAAAAATTTGCGCGGAAAAAATCTATTTAGTGAAGAAATTATTACTCACTATATATCATTATTCAGAAGTTTTTTGCGAGGGATAAAATTGGTTGCTATCTTGTTCTAAATAATTTTTTTTGAATTAATTGTGGTGAATATAAATACCTTAAATTTTTTACAATAGTAGATTTAATTTTAATAACACTTTTTAAGTAACTTACAATATCAACTATTTATTTTAGTAAACTATAAAGTAAATAACTTTACACTATGGTAAATTTTAAATTTTCTCCATAAAAATTTATTTTATGATCATAATTACATAAAGTTAAAGTTAAATAAAAATAAAATTAAATAATCCAAAAGACTTTAAATTTAATTTTAAGTATATAATATTAATCCAAAAAAGTCTTTTGGAGATTAATTTAAAGTAATTTTATTTTTTGGTATTGTATTTAATATTCAGTTAAATAACAATTTGGGAGGGCTTTAATTAATAAAAAATTTTGGATTATTTAATTTTATTTTTAACAAGTTCAGTATTAAACCATAAGAAAAAATCAAAAAAACTTAACTTTATTTATTTGAAGTACAATACTGTGCTTGTTTCAAAAAAAAAGAGTACAGTAGTGTGCGTGACTACATATTATTGTTCAGATTTTTTTGCAAGAGATAAAATCTGTCGTTGTTTTGTTTTAAGTAAATTTTTTAGAATTAATTATGGTGAATATAAATTATAATATAAACACATTAAATTTTTTACACTAATAAATTTACTTTTAATAACAATAGCTTCTAATATCGACTATTTTTTAAGTAGTTTGGACGCACAAAAATCCTCCCATTTTTCCCCTAAATCATTTCAGTATTTTCGCTCCCATCTTTCCTCCCAAATCTTCAGTCCTCTCTCTCATGTACTCTCGTTACTCTTTTTCTCTGGCTCTCTCTAGAACCCAAATTATTTTCTATCGCTCGTTACTCGATCAGCAGCTCTAGTATAAATCATGTCGCCTTGATACTCGATCGAGTTGCCCGTCATCTTCTACTCGGATTGGCCACAATTTTTTGAATCATGAAACCCTAGGCATCGGACTATCGCTTCTCATTTTGGCACTTCCGGTCGAATTGTAAGTTGCAATAAAACAAATAATTCATTTCCAAATATACTTAATTGTTTTTAATTGCAGGAACATATATTGTTCCTCTGTTTTTCATAATATAGATTTATAATTTAGGACATGTTTGTTTCAAAGTGAATAATGGAACTTTTATTAATATGAACTTTTATTCCTTCTAAAAATGATTGAATTTCACTCCCATTTCAAAGAATTTCAATATATATATATAAAATTGCAATTCTAGCAAAAAGAAAACACTCTACGAGGAAAAAAGATGTCGTTGGTGTACTGGTGGAAGAGCTTCTACGAGGAAGAAGATCGACCGGAGAAGCCCCGGAGATACGGTGTCACTGAAATGAGGGCCCCCAATTACACTCCGTTATCCCAAATTCTCCTTCAAGTAAGAACTACTATTCGTTTTTTCTTTCTTTTTTTGTTACATTTATGTGAATATTTAAGTGTATTTTAGATTATGGTATTTTCTAAGGTTCTTTTGTCAAGTTTAAGTTTTAGATCTTTTTCTGATTGTTGTATATTGTAAAAGTGGAAATGTAGTTTTCATGTTCTAGAAAGGTAAAATAAAAATAAATTGGAAGAATAGGCTTCTATTTATCCCAAATTATCACACACAATTAGAGGTCATTGGATTCCTGAAAAAACTAACTTTGGTTCAATTTTCTGATATGAGTGACATAACAAATTTGAGGGAGTAGTTATTTCACTAGTGGCTGCGTTGATGCTACCTAATTTATAACTATATTATGTCTAGTGTACATGATGCGATTCAATTTTGAGATGTGTCTTTACTTATTCAACATTTACAATTACGTTTTTATGCTTCCTTAAGTTTGGCCTTACTGTTTAGATTCGAGTTATGGCATGTGAAGTGTTCCCTATAGTCATCAACTTTGTATAACAGTTTTTACCATTCAGCTTGAATGTATAATACTAAATGTTATGAAGTGTTCGTTGAGGCAAAGCATATGCAGTGGACATGCTAGACAAATTACATTATAGTTAATTGTGCATGGAATTAAATAATTCCAGCTCTTAGATGAAGAAATATTGTGGGGTTTTATAAAATATATATCACAGTTGGGTCTCTACAGGGAAAGTATGGCGTTAGAAAGGGAACTATGATCTGGCAGGTATGGTTAATTTGACAAGATAATAAGATCAGTACGCCTATAACCAAAAGGTACAATACTGGACAAAAAGAAACAACTTTAATGTCCAAAAGAAAGTAACCTGGGACTCAGATTTCTAGGTCAATATTTACTAACTTCTGAAGCAGATGATACAAGCTCTTTCTTGACAATGTAAGCCTATTTCATTGAACCTTATCATTAAATTAAACCCTTAGCATTTGGGGATTGCTCAAATATGTCGGCTATGAAGTTACATGCATGTTCTCAAATGTATGTTTATCCACACAGGATGTCAGGGGCTAGTGAGAATAAAAATAGTAAAGGAACATTGAGCTTTACAAATAAGTTCTGTTTAGTTAGCTAGTCTATTTAGGAGAAATTCTACTATTCCTTAGCTTTATTAGATAGTCCAAACTTGTGATAACCTGAAAATTCATAAAATCTTGAATGATTATAATAAATGTTAAAGAATAAAACCTAGATGAGAATTTGAGGATTTATTTAAAATTTTCAAGTAAAACCTATATGATTTGCTATTCCAATGAGAATAGAGAAAATATGGGTTATAAAATTTCTAAACCCTAGAAATGAATTAATATGTACTTGAAGGAGTATCAAGAATAAGGTATTACGATACCTGTAAATTCGATGTGAACTGAATAGTCTAAGAAATGTTATATAAGTACATATGGAAATTTTATTAAGGAAATAAGATTTCACATGAAGAGATGCTATGAGGTTACACAACGATGAGTATATGTATAGAAATATATATACTTAGTAAGGTGCTATATATATTTTAGCAAGAGGAGTGATGAATTAAGTTAATGATATAAGGATCAAGATAAAACTATGTTAGTAATTAACATAGCTTGAACGTTGGCCTTGACTGGCAAATAAGAATTTGAATAAGTATAAAGTCGTTAGTTAATACGATTAGCAATAAGAAGGGAGTAATTTAAAACTCAAAATTTGAGTTAGAGATATAATTTTGAAGCATGGACTGCTCGGTTGCGTCCGGAACGCCAAGATTAGTTAGAATGGATAGTAAACACAAAATGTGTAAATGTTGACTTCTGGTCAAAGTTAATGTGACACCTCCAAATCCGGGTACTTCAATTCCACGGAATTTGGTGTTCACTGTACAAATATAATTTATCTATCTACCCATAATAAATGCAAATCATGCAATAGATAGAAATAAATCATCTCTTTAAGGAGTTACATCATCTGAATTAAATACATAAATCCCAGGTCATACTAACCTTAAATCTCAAATGCTGAAATATAAACAAATAGTAGTCTTACACAACATTAACATAAAGTCTTAAACATAAATACATCACATAAACAACAAGTCATCATCACTTGTTAACCTTGCCCTTGCCTTTGCTAGTAGAAGGCTCGTCGGACCTTTCGTTCTTAACTGCAATGTTATTATTACGCAAGAGTGAGCACAATTTCCCACAAGTATACTAGTATAACAATAAAATAATAACATGCGAATGAATCAAAGACTTCTGAAATAAGAAAACTCGTCTTTTGAATCAAGAATGAATACCAAGAATCAGAAGAACCTCTGAGGGTCATAAGACCTTGACCTATGTCCTAGGTTATCAAGTGTTTATACTTGAAACCTTTAACAGTCATAAGACTATGGACTCTTCTTCTCGTACTTAGGGGGATCAGCCCTTAGTACCATACTGTGCATAATATCTTAACGCTAAACCATAAATAATCCCCTATTAAAGGTTTGTTCATCTTAGTTTGACATCGGAGTCCGCACCAAAGGAAGTTTGGTTTGGATAAGCTCAATAAAAGTTCTAGAATTTATAACGTTCATCAACTATGGACTAGTTGAATCAATAAGGGTTCTCTAGTCTTACAAGGTTCAACAATAATTGATATTCAATTTGAATAATAAAATTCCAGATGTATACAATCGAATAAGTATTTTATAACAGGAATCGTGCTTTTAAAGAATGAGAAGATCTAATATGAAATCTTGACTTGAACAATAATAAACAAGATAGAATAATGAACTTGCTTTATGTAAAGAATCAAGGTTTAGGAACTTGCCTCGTGTGTAGGCTAAACGATTATTACTTCCGTTCACCACAAGTACACATACCATATGTATTCACGACATTCATTAGTTACATTTTCACTTAATTATTTAATGTAAACTCCATTTTATTTAACAAATCTTTACCCTTCTAATTTAATTACGTAATTAAATTAGAATATTTTCATTCCCTTACTATTATTACACTCGAATAAATTATTTCATAATAATTTATATCGACTATTTATTTTATTCCATAAATATTTTAATTAAAATATTTATTTTATTTTAATAATAAATTTCATCGAATATTTATTTTACTCCATCAATATCTCTATTAAAATATTCATTTTATTTTATAAATATTTTAATAATTTAATAATAATTTCCATCGAGTATTTATTTTATTCCATAAATATCTCAATTAAAATATTTATTTTATTTTATAAATATTTTAATAATAATTTCTATCGAATATTTATTTTATTCCATAAATATCTCAATTAAAATATATATTTTATTTGATAAATATTTTAATTAATAATTATTATTTATTTATTTATTTAAATTATTATTATTATTATTATTTTGCCCGCTAGGGCGGGGTAATTTAGTTTGGTAACACCCGCCGGGGGAAGGGTTACCCAGACTCACTTTCTGCAGTTTTTGTAGTACACGGCCAAATTAGGCCAAAAAATCTCTCCCAATTTCAACTATACGTTCTGTGAAGAACACAGATCAGAGCCATAACTTCCAATTTCCTTGTCGTGGTTGTACCCGCGGCTGGTCGTGGTGCATCCGAGCCTCGCGGGTCCCGTCATCTCAAAGTACGTGCACTTGTGCACTGTAATGTCCGCTTGAACTTGTAGAACTTCAATTCGAGCATCCGAACGAGGTATATCTGACCTTCTTCGGACCGCTTGTGTCGAGAGTTACGCAATGACATGGATTAGAGGTTGTACGAAGTCAGGAATAGGGGTCTATGCCCATGGTCTTCAAGCTTCAAATTCTATCCAAAGTACTACCACGCATAATAGTCACTCAGGATTGTTACTCCACGGTTCTTGTGGGACATTGTTGTATGTATTCATGTATGAAGCATTGAGATGATGCGCAGGTGTTGAAGGGGCAAGATGACGTTTGACTCTTCGCCGGGGTTATCGTCGGTTTGAGTTGAAAGTAGACGTTGCTCAGAGTTACATCTGAGATTGGACTACTTGTTGGTATGTCGCGATATCATCTTGTGAGAGAAAACGTTAAGGCGGTAAGACGGTGTTTTGACTCTTCACCGGGGTTATCGCCGGTTTGAGCGAAAAGCAGACGTTGCTCAGGGTTACATCTGAGATTGGACTGCTTGTTTGTAGGCTTCACTGTCATCTGTGGGTGTGCCTGTCTGCCCGTTGTTAGCTCCGGGTCTGAGGTATGAGTGCCTCGACAGGAGGTCTGACTTTAAAGCTGATCGCATGTGTTTAAAACAATTAATTATGCAGTTATCGCCGGAACTATAAAAGCATCCCTTAGGACTATCACCAAGGATGGAGTCGCTACTTCCAGTGTTGTTTCTAGGACTGGAACTAAGCGTCGCGGTGTTATCACCAAAGACGTAATCGTCATCTCCTGTTGTTGCTTGGGTCTTTTCGATCTCGCATACCTCGGGGTTATCTCCAGATTGGAAATGACATTCCCGATTTGAGTTCCGGGTTGGAACTGATGTTCCTGGTTTGTGTTCCGGGTTAGAACTGAACTTCTGGTAGTATCTGGAATGGTTGTCACCGCCTACCGTGGTTATCTCGAAGACGAATCTGGCCTCCTGCAATGTCAGTAATAGGCGTGCAGAAAATTTTGAGTGTCTACAGATGCCCCTATTTATCATTTTCATGCAATGCAAAGCATGGATATGATAAAGAATCCTAGACACTTGAAATGCAAGCAAGATAAACATGATGATATATGCAGCAACATGATGCAAATGTATGATGCATGATTGTCAGGTAATCTTGTTGAGATGACAATCAGTGATGGCTTGGACATGCGATCCAAGTCTCTAAGGATGTTGACGTTGGGGCTATCACCAAATTCTTGAATCCTAGACACTGGCTTATACTCCATAGAGGTACCTCTTGTGTGTAAGAGATTTGTGGGGATAAGGCTTTGTCTGTTTGAGGATGTGTATAACATACTTCCTTATTTTATCAGAGTTACTGCCAACACTTTGTCGTCGTCAGGGTTGCCCGACCTTCGTTGATGTGTGTATCACCGGATAGATCCCTGCTGGGTGCATTGTCAAGGTTGCCTGACCTTCATTGATTTATGTGTCAATGGTAGCATTGTGTTGTAACCCCCGCCGGGGATACGTGAATGAGTTGCTTCGATGGGTTTACTTGCCATCGGCTGACATAATGTCAAGGTTCCTTGACCTTCATTGATGTGTGTATCAATGGTTGTATTGCATTGTAACCCCCGCCGGGGATACGTAGATGAGTTGCTTTGATGGGTTTACTTGCCATCGGCTGACATGACATCCAGGTTGCTTGACCTTCATTGATGTGTGTATCAATGGTTGCATTGCGTTGTAACCCCCGTCGGGGATACGTAGATGCTTGAAAGATGTGCGTTGTGACCCCCACCGGGGATACGTGGATGATTGAAGGATGTACGTTGTGACCCCTGCCGAGGATACTTCATCAGTTGATAACTTCGGCATTGTAACCCCCGCCGGGGAGGTTTGGTATTTTGTGGTTTTGCGTTGTAACCCCCGTCGGGGAGGTTTAGGCTTGTGACCCTACAAATGACGACATCGAACCTTTGTGGGGTATTGCCGAGCATGATCTGTGAAAGTTGAGCTCATTGGTATAGTATACCCTGGATTCAGGCGAATACCATTGAGACGACGGGAGTTTTACTCTGACCAACAAGAAACCATGATTTCAGGCTATTCCGCTCAATCGCGTAGCATTTTTATTCCTGATTTGGCCTTTTTAGCTTGTGAGACCTCCTTTGCAACTCTAACTGGAGTGAGCCGGAGGTGTGGGACCCATGTAGAAGTCCTGCAGGTACACCTGCAGGAGCCGCATGAGTGAGCAAGTACAACCGTGCCTATGTATAAGCCAATGGTTGCTTTCATAAGTCATTTTCAAGTTTAAGCAATGAAGGAAATCTGAGAGCTCTTCTTGAGATCCGAGTTCGAGCAACTTTCTCGTGATATTCTTCCACCGCATAAGTGTTCTTTTCATCCACGGTAACGTATGCATGTATCTTTTTCTGGTTTCTATCCGTTGGAAAATGGCTTATCACATGAAATGCATTTAGACCCATAGTAGTGAATATGCATGCTGATATGACTTGATAAAAAATATTCAACATAGCAAATGTTAGTATTAAACCATGCTGAATATAATGATGTGAAAAAATTTAACTTTTGAAACAGTCAAATTGGCACCTTTTACTGTCATTTCTTATCCTATCTGAGGACAAATGAGTAAAGGTAGAAAAGCAAAATAATCCTGGTAATTAGACTACACTTACGGATCTTTTACTGTGATGTGATAATGCATGTAGGATGTATATGACTGTGTATAGGTGTTCTACTGAATGGCCACCTAGTCATGCCTATATGCATGTGGATAGTCCCATTTTCAAAGTTACAAAGGGGGCTATGGCAAAATTTCCCCAAAATATAGGTATTGGGTAGTCATGCATTTTTAACTCTACTGTAGATGTATGTTAAAACAATGCATTTTGAAAAGCTCTAGTTAAGAAATTACCACACCCTTTTTGAGGTGATTTGGAGACTTGTTGTCCAGATATTATGGATCCGGATCAGCCGAGTAGTTCCCGCAGGACCACTTCTGGTGAACTGAGGAGAGCTTTTGAAGAGCCTCAACACCGTTCTGTCAGACAGCCTTGTCGTTTAGTGGAGGCGGTGATACATCCTATTCGAGTTGAAGTGCCAAATGTTGAAGACGAGGAGGAGGATGTACCGATCGAGGTTCCTGCTCCTGCTGTACGTATTCCCCGTAGGGAATTGCCAAGTATTTAAGTGGGGAACCCAGATCTTCTAGGTGACTTGAGTAGGCATCCTTTAGTATACCTGCACGCAAACGAGGTATGAAGTTAGATCTTTAATCTTCCTTATTTCCTATTGATGAGGAGTCAAGGATTCTGATGTTGATCTGCATTTGATGTAGGTTCCTGGCTTTACACAGCCTCGAGGGAACTGGTTTAACATCCACTCTATGTATTAGGCTTTGTATGATGACTACAGAGCGATCGTCCATGGCTGGGGATTTGGGATGTTCTTCTACATTCTACCCCGTCGCTGTCCCTGGGGTTACCTCAGGGCATTATTTGAGCGGTGGTTTCACCAGACTCAGCCACTCCATTTGTTGGACTATGAGGTGATGATGACGCTGATGGATTGGCAGTTTATTACAGGTATGGAGTTTGGAGGGGATCTAGTGCCTTACACGACGGATATCACCCCTACTACCTTCAGATCCTTGTTGGGAGTTCCGGCGGAGGCGCTCAAGGGCAGGACTGTTCGTACGGGTCCCTTGAGCGTAGATGCTATGTGTGGGTTGTTGATTGAGCCAATACCTAATGATGTGAGAGTCAGGGATCGTATTCTTCGGTGATTGTTCCTGATGATCATTAGGGGCTGCTTCATAGCAGATAACTCCTCTACGGTGTCCTTCGCTTTGATCAGTGCCACTTGACACATGGACCATAAAGGAGAGTATGATTGGGGTTCCTACACCTTTGCCTATTTCCTCAGGGGAATGCGCATGTGATCGCAGAGCTTGACCGAGGCGTGGTTAGGATTCTACCCATTTCTGCTGGTGAGTGTTTCTCTTGTCTTTTCCCGTGTATAGGTTAAGAGTGTTGACTGATAGCAGATGTTTGCCTTTGTGTTGATAGTTTTGGGCCTATGAGAGGCTTCCCTATTTGTGTCCTGTGAGCGTGTTAGGTTTAGATACCTATCCACGAGGACGGAGATGGCATCATTCCATACTAGCGGAGGTCCCCATTCTTTGAGGGTTTCACTCATTTGTCGCCGCTGCTTGGAGTTGTTGTTACCGGTAGATGTCATCACATGGATTCCCTACACCGGAGAGCATTTGGGAGTTGGTTTTGAGGATGGGTACCGACCGAGTAAGTACGTCATTTCCACGAAGGATTCCTCTCTTCACGAGATGGAGGATGGGAGCTCTATTTAGGAGAAGCGTCTTTGTTAGGAGCACTACATGAGAGATCCGTATATCTTGATCTTGCCTCCTCTGTCAGCGTTATTAGCTTTGTTTGCATGATCACCGTCATTGACACCCCATTGATGGGGATTGACGATTTTACATTGTCATAGGGCCCCTGGTCTCAAGAGATGTTCCAGCATTGGTGGATCCCTCGTACTATTTGAGCTCAGACCCGCGTCACACAGTTTATGGGGGATATGGTTCCAGGATCCGTGATGATGATGGATTGGCTAGCCAGTGTCAGAGATCTGACTCATGTGACATAGATTGACAAAATGACTCGACAGCTGGATCGGTCACATATTTTCATTCGGCATTTGGGCAGAGATCGTTCAGAGGCAGATAGACAGATACTTTTGATCCTTCCAGCTCTGGCGCTGGACCCTCAGGTGACCCATATGGCTTTGCTGGTGCAAATCCTCCATTGTATCGGCCTGACATCCCTGTAGATAGAGATCCAGTGACTCAGGAGGAGTTATATCAGGTTGACAGTATCGATGATGTAGATATCGACACCATTGACTTTTTCTGATGTATTTCTCGCTATCTCTTTTGATAGGCCTCTTTTGATACTTAGGAATGTATGTACAGTTTTCCATTCCCTATATCATATTGCCATCTATTGTATCATGCATGTTATTATGTTATGCATATGTATGTATGTCCAGAGATATTCAATATTAACCCCTGGATGGTCTTATGACACGGCCCGTACAGATGTCTTCTTCGATAGTTAGCCGTATTGATCATACCCCACCATTTTTAGTGGTATCTGGTATGCGCTCATGGTATGATAGTATATCACCATCAGACATGGTGATCGTAGATGATTTGCTGCAGCAAACTATGACCCTATTGATGTTTCAGGTTCCCATAGGATTTGTAGAGGGTATGCTAGAGCACTAGGTATCGGAGAGGCAGGTTTTCTGATTTGGGACCCAAGAGTTGACTCCTACTTTGGAGGAATATACACGGTTGATGATGCTGCCGCTGGACAGACCTTGCGGGCATATGGCTATTGGAGACATGAGTAGACAGTTCATGACCCTCATCGAATTGAGACGTAGAGTGGTCCAGGACGAGATTACATCCGGCCACGTGATATCCCAGCGTTTCCTGTTTGGCAGGTTTGGCTCTGAGGATAGCTATGCACGGCATTCCGGGGATTTCACCACACCAGAGGACCATCATGCTCAAATTGCGGAATAGATGTACTGCTTCTATGCGTATTGTCATACTTCTTCATGCCGCGGTACATGGATGAGCTGGATATCGACGTCATTATGGCAGTGAGAGCTCTCAGGGAGGGTCATACCATTGTACCGATGATCATTGTAGAGACTCTGAGGTCAGCTACATACTGCTACACTTATTCGACATGAGTATTTACAGGTAGCTCGGTCATGCTGCATGTGTGGTTTATGTCACACTTGAGACCGATTGGCACATTTAGACGACAGGGGTTTTGTTTCACCCATGATATAGCCATGTCGTACTCCTTTCAGCCTACGGAGTGTACATATGTTGCATCGTGGTTAGCTTTTCTGGTAGGAATTAGAGTCCCGTTTGCTATATTACCGTGTTCAGGGCTTAGCTCACCCTACATATTCATTACTCATGCTCCGGGCATGGATTATCTCCCTCTAGATGGTTTGAGGGGCATGATCACTTACCACCCATTAGCCGTTATGTGTCAGTTTGACCAGTTTCAGGATTTTCATCCGTATGAGGGGGCAATGAGTCGTCGCTTTTGGTTCACAATTGCTTATCACGGAGGAGCGAGATCCGAGTTGTATGCTCTGTTTGGATCAAAGAGAAATTTGGTTGAGTTTTCGATCGATCATCCAGTTATTCTGCAGAGTATTCCGCATTGATGGAGACAAAGACTGCATCACCTGCGACAGTATCCATAGTGCAGGGGATTGATTCTGACGATGAGGAGCCTATAGAGGAGGCTATTATTCCCATCGATGATTTGGATCTTTTGGTCGCCAAAGCATTTGTGATGGATTCTCCCACCCCGAGTGCCATTTGTTACTTTCAAGATATCAAAGACAAGATTTGGAGCAGAGCTTACATCGATGACCTATGAGAGAGATCGAGGCTAGGGGGCATGATGTTGTGACTCTTGATGAGAGAGACGCCGCTCTGTTAGAGAGGGATGAGGCTAGATCAGCTAGGGATGCATTGATTAGGGAGCGGGATGCCGCCTTATCTTCTAGGGATGTGTCCATTACAGATAGTACTTTCATTAGATCCCAGATGACTGTCAGTCTTGCCGACATGAGTGCTTACATTGATGAACATTATGCCACCATGCAGTTAGCCTCTGATCTGCTAGCTCGTGTAGATACCCTTGGGCAGGAGCTTGCAGCGCTACCTCCGTCTTCAGAGAGGGATGCTATGTTAGATCTGATAGTCCGCATACATACAGATCTGTAGATAGCTTTGTATTTTCCATAGACTAGCTTAGCCAGTTTGTCATGTACAACACATATGCATATATCAAACAGTATTATGTATGGCAGGGAAATATATTTTGATTCACTTCCCTTTTAGTTATGCCTTGATACTTGCTTGATATTTTCCTGTTTCTTCAGGGCCTTGTGATCTTGATGCATTCTGAACTTATCCTTGATAGATGGACATTGAGACGTCACAAGATCTCTCGGAATGGATCATTGATTTCTGTAAATCCCTACCATCTTTGGTGTCTTGGGACTGGTATCTGTATGGAAAAATGGAGAGGATGGTAGTTTCTTCCTCTCTGAGATTGACCGCACCATAGATGGTCGCCATTACTTCTATTTGTGAGAACTCATATTATGGAGTTCCCTTGGAGGGGCGTGGATAGCATTCCCATGAATCTGGCATTGATAGCACCTCTTGACATGATCATCACAGTCAGCTTTGAGTGTAAGCCAATAATGCTCTGTTCTGAGGACCTTCTTGACAAGTAGGGGTCCGCTCATGTGAGGGCCACATACTCCACCATGGATCTCATCCATAAGTCTCTGAGCTTGGTCTTTATCTAGACATCTGAGGAGACCTAATCCAACATCTCTTTTGTAGAGTGCATCTCCGCTCAGGTAGAATTTCACAGCAAGTCGATGAATCCGCCTCTTCTCAGTTAGGCTCGCCTCAGCGGGTGTAGATCCATCTCGCAGATATTCCTTGATATGCTGATACCAAGGATTGTAGATGGGAGGTAGCTCATCCGATACTTCTCCAATGTAATTCCCATAGACTGGGGCTTTTTGCAGAGTAAACGTGATGCTTGGCATGTTTTCCTTGTCAGGTATGTAAACCAAGGAGGCCAATGTTGCTAATGCATTTGCAAAATCATTCCTATTACGAGGAATGTGTAGAAATGAGATTTCTTCAAACTCCAAAGCCATCTGTAGAACTTGCCGATGGTAAGGCAACAAATATAATTCTTTGGTTTGATATATTCCTGTGGATTGTCTGATTACCAATTAGGAATCCCCAAAGACAGTTAACCGCCTGATGCCCATTGAACGGGCAAGTTTTAGCTCCATGATACAACCTTCATACTCAAATTGTGTTGTTGGTGGCGACGATAAACCGCAATTTGATGGCGACGGGATCTTTGCTCCCGTCTCGGATATTATAATCGCTTGCTCGGCTCAGAGCCTTACGTGTTATGACTCCATCAAAATACATTCTCCACGTCCGGGATGTATCGTACTGATGTTGTAGCTGAACAGTCATTATCCCTTCATCGGGAAAATATGTTTCCAAGGGTTTGTAGTCCCCTGCAGGTGCGGCGGCCAGTTGATCCGCAATTCGTTGACCTTTGACTGACTTTTGCATCACGAAGACGATGCCAAATTGCTGTAGGATCAACTTCCATCTGGACAGTCGACAATTCAGTATGGGCTTACTGAACACATACTTGAGAGGATCCATTCGGGATATGAGATGGGTTGTGTGACCATGGAGGTAATGCTGTAACCTCATGGAAGCCTATGCTAAAGCACAACAAGTCTTCTCAATCAGACTGTACTTGTGTTCACTGATGCTAAATCTCTTGATGAGGTAATAGATAGCTCGGTCTTGGCCTCTATTGTCTTTTTACCCCAGCATATAGCCCATGGCATTGTCATTTATGGACAGGTACATGAACAGGGGAACATCATCCCTGGGAGGTACCAACAGGAGCGTTAATCAGTTGATCTTTAATGGTAAGGAAGGCTTTCTGACACTCATCGTTCCATTTCATGGAGGAGTTCTTCCTTAACAGCTTGAAGATAGGCTCACAGGTTGCTGTGAGTTGAGAAATGAATCTGCTAATGAAGTTGATTCTTCCCAAAAATCCCGTATTTTCTTCTCATCTCGAGGAATGGGCATTTCCTTGATGGCCTGGATTTTGGTAGGATCCAGTTCAATACCTTTGTGGCTGACTAGGAAACCTAACAACTTGCCTGACTTAACACCAAAGGCGCACTTGGCGGGATTCAACTTCAAGTTGTTCTTACACAACCTATTGAAAAGTTTTCTGATATAGTCTAAGTGGTCTTCCTCCTTTCGGGATTTGACAATGATGTCATCCACGTAGATCTCTATCTCTCTATGCATTAAATCATGGAAAAGAGCCATCATAGCTCGTTGATAGGTTGCCCCGGCATTGATGAGGCTGAATGACAACCGTCTATAGAAAAAATTTCCCTAAGGCATGATGAAAGCAGTTTTCTCACGATCTTCCTCAGCAACCATAATTTGATGGTACCCATGAAAACAATCAAAGAAAGGAGTACATGCCGTAGTATTGAGCAAAGATTGTCAATAAGAATGTGGATAAAGGGCACGGGAAAGCTATCTTTAAGGAAAGCTTTGTTCAAATCCCGATAATCCACACAGACTCGCACCTTTCCCCCTAGTTTAGGCACGGGAACAATGTTGTATATACACTCCGGATATGTAGACACCATGATAATGCCAACTTGAAATTGTTTCACAATTTCTTCTTTAACCTTTAAACTCCACTCGTGTTTCAATCGCTGAGCTTTTGCCTAATAGCGGCTTGAATCCTTCTTTAATGGGAAGGCGATGAAGAACAATGTCAGTGGACAAACCCACCATGCCTTCACGAGACCATGCAAACACATCCCGAATTGGGTTAATAGTGCAACCATGTCATTTCATTTGATTTGTTGTAAGGTCTGAACCAATTTAGATTAGCTTAGGGTTGTCTAAGGTTCCAATATTGAAAGAAGTGGTTTGATCAAGATTGGGTTTGGGTTTGTCTCATGACCCATTCCTTAATCTCTTGAGGTGTCTCAATGTCCTCTTGTATGTCCATCAAGTCTCGAGTCCAACTTTGCATCAAAGTTCTGACCCTTGTGGAGAGAAGGCACCTCATCGCAGAAATACAGCACATCTAAATTGAGTCACGAAACAAAAGATGCTTTCACTTAATATATGCAACTGTTCGATCATACAAAAGTGTTAGCATGTATTTGATAAAATAACTGCTAGTACTATAAAGGAAAACAAGCAATTAAAGTTATCTACTGGGCAGAGGGATTTTTCTGCCCATTTTACCCTCGTCAACCAATGCATGGAGTGCTGCTCCAATTGTCGAGGGCAAAGTCTTGAAGGACTGCAGTGATGGAAGGATCATCATTGTCCTCCTTCTCCCGAATGATAACCATGACATCTGGACAATCATTGTCAGGGGTGTATCTGTTTGTATGTTCATCATGAACAATGACGTGTATGCCTGCCATCATCAAGGCAAGGTCATGTTTATGTTTCCGTTCCTTTTCTTCAACTTCAGGATTAAGAATTAGCACCTCTTTTGTTTTGATCGGCACTAGTTTCAGAAACAGCATAGCCACAACATGGGTTGGAACCTTTACTGGAGATTGCATCAACTCATGAGGTAAAGGTATAGAAAATTGTCGTGCGGCGGAAGCTTGAGGAAACCGCTTGTGCTTATGAGGATTCACGTATGCGGCTGGCGAATATCCTAGCCCCATTGCTCCAATTTATTTGGATATTTGGATAGGGTGCTTAATACCCTGCTTATCTTTACCAATACCTTGTCCAGGTTGATGACCCAATAACTTCATTTCTTGAGTGGCCAACATAACCTCGTCAGAAATCTTGGGTACGGGAAGTGGCGCTCCAATAGAATGGTATTGCGTGTTACTCACTTCCAGAGTATGGAAACTGGCCGGTTCAAATTCTGAATTGAAGTTGATAATTGGTATAGTTCCTTGTTCAGGACATTCTGGCACATCGTTAACAATGACTAGACTGTTGTTGATAATGTATTTGAGTTGTTGATGTAATGTGGAGGGAACAACTCCAGCCATGTGTATTCATGGTCTCCCCAATAACAGGTTGTATCCCGAGTCTATCTTGAGGATGTCAAAAGATACATTGAATGTATTTGGACCAATCTCAATTGGCAATTCAATCTTTCCAACGAAATTTCGTCGGGATCCATCAAAAGCTCCGATAACCATATGGCTGTTTTGGATCCGCTTGAGATTTATATTCATCTTTACCAAGGTGGCATAAGGACAGATATTTAGAGATGAGCCTCCATCTATCAAAACTCCAACTAACATGTACCAGAAGACAAAACTGCAATATGCAGAGGCTTGCAATGAGCAGAGGCTTGCAATGACCGGTCCCTTCGGGAGGTATGTCATCATCAGTGAAGGATATCACATTGTTGTTGAAAATATGATCAACCAAATGTTGAAAGTTTTCCACATCCACTGATTTTGGAAAGTAGGCTTCTTCCAAAACCTTCAGTAAGATCTTCCGATGATCCTCAGAAGAGAAAACCAAGTCCAGTATTGAAATCTGGTGTGGAGCTTCTCGCAAGCTTAAAACCACTTTGGCTTCATTTTGGCCCGTAGTGCGGAGGGATATTTCAATCTTCTCCATGGGCAACTTCCCCTTTGCTTCGCAAGTAGGTTTAATAATCCATTGAGGAAGATACAGTGGATTTTCCTTCGACACTGTAGCAGTAGTATGAGACGTAGATCCTTCAGCTTCTCCATAATTCCATAAAACTTTGTGTAAGCTGACAAAAGGATATTATGGTCTGAGAGATAAAGAAATTGGCTTAGGTGCGGCCACTTTCAAAGGATTGTCAACTCCTTTGAGTTGAATTGGTTGTATGGGAAATACTTTGACAGTCTCATCATCCACATCGGATATAACTGCTATTGATCCCTTCCATTTGGTAGGACATGCATTCCCACCCTTGAGTTGTACAGTGTAATCATCTGCTATTTGTAGGACACCGCTACCAATAAGATTCTGAATGAGATGGCGGAGTGCCCAACATTCTTACGTTCGGATGCGAGAATGTGAATGATATTGACACACTTCATCGTAATTAAAACCGAGTCTGAACGAGGATTGATTGGAGGGAGAAGGAAGGTAATTCTTCCTTCGTTGATCAACATCTGCAGTATTTCCTCCATAGATTGGCCCAAATAGGTGAATTCCCTCTGATTGGCAAAATCCCGACGGGCTTTAGCATTTGCTCTCTTCGCAACCTTATCCTCCATAGCTTCGCTTCCTGAAGGTGGTGAGGAGGCATTCATAATGGAAGGAGATAGACATGCTCCTACTTGATTAATTGGCGTGTGACTTGATGCTGGTGGGTCACCAGTTCTGCCAATTGCTCAATTTATTTGCAAAGAGCTTTCATCTTTCGTTCCATGGTAAACTGGAACTTTGAATAATCCCATTTTTCAGCACCGTCTTTGATGGGTTAGGATGATTCACCATTAGAATTGGAACCTTGTCCAGTGTTCCAACTGATCATGTTGACTTCTTCTTCTTTGTGTTGAGGAAGAGGGTTGTCTTGAACATGAAGTTGATCTGGTTTGGTGACCACGATCTCACCGTTATCTATTAGATCTTGAATCTTGTGTTTCAAGGCCCAACAATCTTGAGTATCATGTCCAGGTGCTCCAGCATGATAAGCACACTTTCGAGTAGCATTAAAACCCATCCCATCAAGGTTGGCTGGTGCAAGAAGATGTGTAATTTTCTTCTGAGCAGTAAGAAGAGCAAGAATATTCTCGAGCGAGTCCCCTAAGGGTGTGAACATTTGAGGTCACTTTGCATCTCCACCTTTAGGCAGTGGAGGGTTTGAAGATTGTGCTGGAAAAGGGGAGTAGTTTCTCCTCTGCATAGGCATGCTATGATTGCCTTTTTTTCCTTGTAGTATCAAGGAAACATCCTCTTCTTTCTTTTTATGGACCCTCCAGGGGTTGTTTCCATAAGATCCGGATTGGATGTGCTCAAAGAATGACTTTAAGAGCGGCTAGGTCTTGAATTTTACTGGGACTTCAATCCCATTTCACCATTTCTCCGTGCTTGATCATTTCGAGGAGAATGGTTTGCCAATACCAACTAGAACTCTTTCATAAAAGGAGCTTCCTATACATCTATGAAAGTCATGACCATTTTCGATTACGTTATGGAAGGAATAACTTGAGCAAAGAAGCGCCTCCACCTTTTGAGCGTACTCTCTAAATGACTCATTAGGCATTGCTTGACCTTGGTGATTTGATACTGGGTTAGGAGCCATCCGAGATTGAAAACTGTGATTGAGTAAGGAAGGCGTGAGCCAACTCTTCCCAGCAATGGATCTTTGAGTTGTCTAATCTGGTATACCATGAACGGGCTTCTCCAGTCAGACTTTTCTGAAACAACTGCATTCTGAGTTTTTCATTTTCCGCATAAGATCCGAGTTCTCCAATGAACACATTTAAATGTGTATAAGGATTCCCTAATCCGTTATATTTCTCAAAATCAGGGGTCTTGAATTTCTCTAGATAATGAACACCAGGAAATATGCAAAGATCTGCATATGAAACACTGCCATATATTCCAATCCCTTTGAGAACACGAATAGTTTCCTCCATTTGAAGGACCTTCTTCCTGATATCACCGGTGTCTGGATCTCCTTTGAGATGGGTGCTTGTGGTCTTTGTTGGTCATATCCAACCGAGGTTACGAAATTGTCTTTTCTGCACCTTGAACTCCTCCTTGTAGAGGATTACGTATGTGGAGGGATCTTTCGTACCCTAAGTGGGTGGTGCAATTCAAAGAGAAATGTACCAAGTCTCTGTAATTTGTTTACTCAATCCGGTCAAATTCTTCTCGGGAAACTTGACAGATTAGACCGGGAAGAAGACATGAGTGGTATGTGGTTCGTGGCCTTTAGGATTTTGAAGAGAGTAACAGCCCAATTGCTTCCCTACAAAAGACTTACGTAGTTTAGTCTTAGGGTAATGTAAATGTTATCATAACATGTCCGTTTTAGGAATTTTTGTCCTGTAAAATCGGTTGTTAATTGATAACATACATGCATGCAGAAATATTCTTCATATTTTCCATTACATATGGATGAACATGGAATAAAATTACAAGTAAATGCTTTTACAAGTAATTGAAAATGGAAAGTATGAAGAGACTTTCCTTCGCGTTTGGTTTATCAGAGGTTGACCTATCTTAGGGTTACTCTCTCGGCTTTTTGGCATGAAGGTTCCCAGATTATCGCAATTTACTTGACGGGAAGTTAATCCGGTCTTTCAACTGGAGCGAATCTGGGTGGTGCCTTTCCTGAGCCTCGCTGGAATTATTCTTCCTGCGAGTCCAGTAATCAAACACCGACAGGATAGCCTCCCGATGGAGGAACCACACAACATACATTCACATACAACGTGTCTCACTGTTTATGCAAAATGATGACATGTGCGAAGCACTAATATCACAAATAGATATTTAGCAGTGCAATAAAAAATGTATTCGTACACATTCTTCAGAAATTTAAATGCAACATTCACACACAAGCATATAACAATTTTGAAAAGCTTGTAATAGCGACTTAAGCCCTCTTACTGGAGTCCCCAGCAGAGTCGCCACCTGTCGACGTCGGGATTTTTGAGTGTCCCTTTTCGTTACTTGTTCTTTGGTGTTCTCATGTTAATGTGAGATTTGTTTGAAAAAATAAGTGAAAAAGGTCCGACATGTATAATGTCGACGATTTGACTTTAAGTGTCACCAGTTGGTGTATTTAACTGGTTGCACCAACACAACCGAAAAGGTTTGCACATTGACCCAGTGATGTGACACTGCTAAACGGGTCTGTGAACCCGAGATTCATTTAGGTCCCGGGGCTTGATTATGGGGAGGGAAGGTGTTAGGCACCCCCCGACATCCGTGTTTCCATGGTGACCGCCAATTTTCAAAGAAACTGTTATATGAATGTGTGTGTGTGTGTGTGGATCAATGTGCAATTATTTGGAAGTAGTGTTGTACCTCGTTCGCACCTATATACATAGGGTTTGAATTTATAGAAAAATTCAGTTTTAAACAAGATATAGCAATAACGTTTTGTAAAAGAGGTTTTTCAAACCCTGTGCTCAATAACAATTAAGGCCTTTGATACTTCCATTTTATTATTAAATGTTCGGCTTGTTTGCTTTTATTTTCGAGATGCGAAGCATTCTCGAGAAAATAATATCTGTGATCTTAGAACTCCTCATGGGCATGACAATCATCCAAGGAAATTCAGACACTGTAAAATGATGTACAAGCTGCTCACAGCTGATAAATGTCCATCATGTGAACCGAATCTAGATTCAGTAGACTGAATCTGTGATCACATGATTCCTAGGCTCACATGATAACGCAATTTGTATGGAAAGTAGTAAGCGATTATATATATAAAAGTTTGTAAAATATATATCTGAGACATGATCAACCACCACGAAGCAACTCCATGGGGATCGAAATGTAAATATCTAAAAGCGGTAAATATATATATATATATATATATATATATATATATATATATATATATATATATATATATGGACATGATCAACACCCATGAAGCAACTCCATGGGGGATCAAAAATGTAAATAAAGTCGTAAAAGTGATCAACGCCACGTAAGTAAACTCAGTGTGTAATCTAAATATAAATAAAAGTGTAAAAGGCCATGAAGTAAACTCTGTGCCCGATGAAATATATATATATATATATATATATATATATATATATTTATATATGTAAAATATATATATATATATAAGCGAAGTAAACGCATAGGATGTAAATCTCAGGGCTCATCGAATATGTCCCACAACAATAATATATGTAAGTATATATATATATATATATATATATATATATATATATATATATATATATATAAGTTTAGTAAATGCAATAGGATGTAAAATCCGGGCTCATTAGATATGTCGACAACAATTATATATATATATATATAAGCGAGTAAATATAGGATGTAAAATCCGGGCTCATCGGATATGTTTGACAACAATTATATATATAAGTATGGAAAATATCGAGAACGGACCCGGTCAGATTGGAGAACCATCACACAGTATATAAGTATATATATATATATATATATATATATAAGCGAGTAAGCGCTCGGGGCATCAAGTTCAGGCTCAATCGAGGCATAACTCGATAATGTTAGTCCATATATGAAATATATACATATATAAGTATATATATACAGAGGCATGAAATGAAAACCACGGATAGGAAGTCCGCAAACGCCATACACAACATGACTCTCAATGTGTATAACGAGTGTGTGTGCTAATATGAGAAGAAAGCTTTATATAATGTGAGAAGGCTTACAATGGGCTGCCAATGTAAACTTCTATGACTTTAAATGGATAAACACTCAGCTCCTACCGGAAAAAAGATAGCTATATGTGTGCTAACAAGTGTTTAAAGATGAGGAAACACTCAAAAGATGTGTATACAGAGTAAAATGGACAGGGCTTCCTCGCCTTTTCCTCTCCTTCTCTCCTTCAAATGGTTGACCCCAAGGCTCATATTTATAGATCGATGGTCGAGGTAGGTTCATGCGGCGATGTGGTTGTATTTCTGGCGGTATGCATTTGTACTACTGACGATACAGTTGTATCAGCTAGCAGCTGCATGGTTGTACTACTGACGGCTAGTCGTGGTGCATCCGAGCCTCACGGGTCCTGTCATCTCGAAGTACGTGCATTCGTGCACTGTAATATCTGCTTAAACTTGCAGAACTTCAATCTGAGTATTCGAATGAGGTATGTCTAACCTTCTTCGGACCGCTTGTGTCGAGAGTTACGCAATGACATGGATTAGAGGTTGTACAAAGTCAGGAAGAGGGGTCTATGCCCATGGTCTTCAAGCTTCAAATTCTATCCAAAGTACTGCCATGCGTAATAGTCACTCGGGATTGTTACTCCTCGGTTCTTGTGGGACATTGTTGTATGTATGTATGTATGAAGTGTTGAGACGACGCGCAGGTGTTGAAGGGGAAAGATGACGTTTGACTCTTCATCGGGGTTATCGCCGGTTTGAGTTGAAATTAGACGTTGCTCAAGGTTACATATGAGATTGGACTACTTGTTGGTATGCCGCGATATCATCTTGTGAGAGAAAACGTTGAGGCGTTAAGACGATGTTTTGACTCCTCACCGGGGTTATCCCCGGTTTGAGCGAAAAGCAGACGTTACTTAGGGTTACATCTGAGATTGGACTGCTTGTTTGTAGGCCTCACTGTCATCTGTGGTTGTGCCTGTCTGCCCGTTGTTAGCTCCGGGTCTGAGGTATGAATGCCTCGGCAGGAGGTCTGAGCTTGAAGCTGATCGCATGTATTTGAACAAACAATTCCGGAGTTATCGCCGGAACTGCAAAAGCATCCCTTGGGGCTATCACCAAGGATGGAGTCGCTACTCCTAGTGTTGTTTCCGGGACTAGAACTGAGCGTCGCGGTGTTATCGCCAAGATAGAACTGTCCTCTCCGGTGTTGTTGCCGGTCTTTCGATCTGCATACCTCGGGGTTATCTTCGAGATTGGAAATGACATTCCCGGTTTGTGTTCCGGGTTGGAACTGATGTTCCTGGTTTGTGTTCCGGGTTGGAACTGAACTTCCGGTAGTATCTAGAATGGTTGTCAGCTGTCTTCTAAGGTTATCTCTGAAAGACGAATCTGCCCTCCTGCAATGTCAGTAACAGGCGTGCAGAAAATTTTGAGTGTCTACAGTATAAACAACGTAAGTTTGAGTTTTAGGGAAGAAGAGATTACCCTATGTGTAGTGTAGATTGTAGCCTTTCTCAATTACTTCTTTAATCACACAACTCACAATTTTCTCAATGTTTCTCTGAATTCTCTCTGAACTCTCAAGTTAAACTCTTAATTGAAAACACGTAAAAGAACCAGATTGATCATTTATGCGCATAGTTGGGGTCAGTTAATCCATACGTGGTTTAACTGCTCCCAACTCTTCATAAGGCCCCGTTTGGCTTGAAACATAAGTAACACTTCCAATTATTTTAATTAATCTCCTATACTATAGTTTAATAATGTCACACCCCTTTATAAATAAATCAAATATCTTATTTAATTTATTTTAATTATAATATAATAATTTCTCATTTGTTAATTACGTCAAATTATTAATTCTCTAATCAATTAGTAAATTAATTAAAATAATATTAGGCTTATTAAATATTTCTTTTAATTCAATAAGCTCACATAATTACATACTTGAATAATAAAATTCTCCACATTAATTTAATAAATATAACAAATATAATTAAATTAATCCACCACAACTTCATTAATTAATTATTTAATCTAATAATTAATTGATTGAAAAATATTTATTTAATTCAATAAATATTAAAATTAAATTACAAAATCTCGGTTGTCACATCTTTCCACCCTTAAAAGGATTTTGTCCTCAGAATCACGATTCAAATAATTTGTCCCATTACATTCTCCCCCCTTACAAAGATTCTGTCCCTAGAATCACTTACAATAATTTAAGTAAATAAATGAGGATAATTCTTCATCATATTCTCTTCGAGTTCCCACGTAGCTTCTTCAACGTTGTGGTTCCACCAAATTACCTTAACAGAAGGTATTACTTTATTTCTTAAAACTTGTTCTTTCCTGTCGACAATCTGAACTGGAATTTCTTCGTAAGATAAATCTTTTTCGAAATGTATGGGTTCATATTCAATCACGTGCTTGTAATCGGGTTTGTAGGGTCGTAGAACTGAAACATGGAAGACATTGTGGATATTCTCGAGTGCTGGAGGTAAAGCTACCTCATACTAACTTCTCCGATCCTTCGTGATACCTCAAAGGGTCCAATGAATCTTGGGCTTAATTTCCTTTCTTTCCAAGAACTCCGATCTTTCCCTTGGAGGAGAGACCTTTAAGAACACATAAGTACCCGATTCAAACTCAACATTTTTACGGTGTGGATCGACGAATTTCTTCTGCCTATCTTAAGCTACTATCAATCTTTTTCGGATCACTTTTATTATTTCTACTATCTGCTGAACCAATTCCGGGCCTAGTAATTGTCTTTCGCCAACTTCATCCCAGTGTAGCGGAGTTCTGCACTTTCTGCCATATAACGCTTCATAAGGCGGCATGCCAATGCTAGCGTGGTAACTGTTGTTGTAGCCGAATTCTATAAGGGGTAAGTGATCATCCCAATTTCCCTAAAAATCCATGATGAATGATCTCAACATATCCTGCAATGTCGGAATCGTTCTTTCACTCTGCCCATCTGTCTGAGGGTGATATGCCGTACTCATTCTAAATTGCGTCCCCATGCACTCCTGTAGTCACTTCCAGAAGTTCGATGTAAATTGTAGATCCCTATCTGAGACAATTGACACCGGAACTCCGTGCCTCGAAATAATCTCTTTCACATATAACCTTTCCAACTAGTCTAAGTTGAATCTGATTTTGATCGGAAGGAAGTGTGCGGATTTCGTCAATCGGTCAACAATAACCCATACTACGTCATAGCCTTTCTGAGTTGTCGGTAGGCCAACCACGAAATCCATCATAATATGTTCCCATTTCCATTCTGGGATCTCTAAAGGTTGTAGCAATCCACTCAGCCTTTGATGTTCTGCTTTCACTTTCTGACATGTTAGACACTTAGTAACACACTTTGCAACATCTCGTTTCAAATTTGGCCACCAGAAATGTTGTCGAAGGTCTTGGTACATCTTGGTACTACCAGGGTGAATCGAATATCGTGAGCTATGAGCCTCATTCAAAATGTCGACCTTAATCCATGACACTGGCGGTACCTAAATTCTGCTCTCAAATCTTAGTAGTCCCTCACTATCTATTTTGAATCTCGGTTCAGTCCCTTCATATATCTTTTTTTTCACTTTATCACATTCTTCGTCCTGAAGTTGAGCCTCCTTAACTTTATCTAGTAAAGTTGTACCAGCTTGCACCTGGAACAGCTTCTCATCAATCTCCATAGGATGCTTCACTTCCAATTCCAGCCTTTCCATTTCTGAAATTAGCTCATCCTGAGCGGTCAACATCATCAATTTCTCCAGGCCCTTTTCTCGCTTAAGGCGCCTAAGAACTACATTTGCTATACCCGGATGGTATAAAATCTCACAATCATAGTCCTTAATTAACTCTAACCACCTTCTCTGGCGCATATTCAAGTCCTTCTATGTAAAAATATATTTCAAACTCTTGTGGTTTGTATATATTTCACACTTCTCCCCATAGAGATAGTGTCTCCAGATCTTCAAAGCGAATACCACCGCAGCTAATTCTAAGTCATGGGTCGGATACCCCTTCTCATAGTCCTTCAATTGCCGTGACGCATACGCAATGACCCTGCCATTTTGCACAAGTACACAACCAAGTCCTTTATGCAATGCATCACTATAAACCACAAAATTTCCCGTGTCATCCAAAAGAGATAACATAGGTGCCGAACTCAACCTCTTCTTAAGCTCTTGGAAACTTTCCTCACACTTCTTCGTCCAAATGAATTTCACCGATTTCCTAGTCAAATTCGTCAATGGAGTTGCGATTTTGAAAAAGTCCTGAATGAATCTTCTATAATAACCTACCAATCCAAGAAAACTTCTTACTTTTGACGGCATCTTCGGCTGATCCCAGTTCATCACAGCTTCGACTTTAGAGGGGTCTACCGAAATTCCGTCCTTATCGATCACATGTCCAAGAAATTGTACTCTTTTAATCCAGAATTTACATTTTGAAAATTTGGCATACAACTTCTCTCTTCTCAACGCCTCTAACGTTACTTTCAAATACTCTACGTGTTCTTCCTTGGTCTTTGAATATACCAAAATGCCATCGATAAAGACCACTACGAATTTGTCCAAAAATGGTTTAAATACCCTGTTCATCTGGTCCATAAACGCTGCAGGAGCATTTGTTAGACCGAATGACATTACCAAAAATTCGTAGTGACCATATCGTGTTCTCTATATTCAATACATCCTCTGGTCTCACCTTCAGTTGATGATAACCACTACTCAAGTCTATCTTTGAAAAGTATTTCGCTCCCTTCAATTGATCGAACAGATCATCGATTCTCGATAATGGAAATCTATTCTTAATTGTGACCTCATTCAGTTCTCTATAGTCGATGCAGAGCCGCATTGTCCCATCCTTCTTCTTCACGAATAAAACCGGCCCTCCCCACGGCGATACGCTCGGCTGGATATACTTCTTGTCCAGTAATTCTTGTAGTTGAACCATCAGTTCTTTCATCTCTACCGGTGCCATTCGGTACGGTGCCTTCGATATTGGAGTCGTTCCTGGAGCCAAATTGATCATGAATTCAACTTCTCTATCTGGTGGAAGTCCTGGCAAATCGTCCAAAAATACGTCTATGAAATCCCTCATTACTGGTATCTCCTCTATTTTTGGATTCTCTTTACGATTGTCGACTATGTAAGCTAGATATCCTACACAGCCTTATCTTAGCAACTTCCTGGCCTGCATCATCGTCAGACAACTCGCTTGTCTAGGCGACTTGATACCATAAAACACAACCTTTGACGGAGTCATAAGGTTAATACGCTTCTTCTGGCAATCAATTACTTCCCCATAATTGGATAACCAGTCCATACCCAAGATAACGTCGAATTCTCCAAGTCGAATAGGGATAAGATCTACATTCATGATATTGCCCTTAATATCCACTCTACAGTTCTTATGTACGTACTTAACATGGATTATTTCTTTATTCGCAATTTTTATATTCATGGGGTATTCTAACTCGTCCTTAAGCAATTCTAAATTCTTAGCAAAATCATCGGATATAAATGAACAAGTAGCACCCGAATTAAATAATACATAAGCATTAACTTTATTGATCGGAATGATACCTGACACCACATCACGAGACTGTACTGCATCTTGTACTGTCATGTTGAATGTTCTAGCGGTCGGTCGGTTGGTTGGTTGAAGTTGGTCCTGTGATAGTCAGAGTGCTTCCACCGCTATTTCCTCTATTCCCTCCTGATCCTGTCCCTCCAGATCCCTTCTTATGACAATCCCTTGCAAGATGATCCTTTGAGCCACAAGTGAAGTAGGCACCCTTCTTTGCGTTAGGACAGTTAGGTGCTATGTTTCCTTCCTGACCACAATTGTAGCATACCCGTTTTCCCTTCATGCAAACTCCCAGATGAGCTTTCCTGCAGGTTGAGCACGCTTTGATCCTCTTCTTCTGCCCTCCTTGTTGATTTCCAGTTAATGAGTTATCAGACCACTTTCTCTTCTGATTATTACTACCTCCCGTGCTACTTCCACCAGTCTTGTTAATTCCTTCATTTTCACTCTTTTTCTTCTTTTGATCCTGATTATATTTAGTTACCGCATAACTTCCACCTTCAGCGAGTATGGCCTTCTCTAACACTCCAGCAAAAGTGTTCAATTGGAACATTGACACCTTGCTATACAACTGTGGGTTTTGGTCCCCTTTCAAACGTCTTGCCTTTCTCTCGTCAGTATGCACTTGATATGTGGCGAACCTGGCCAACTCGTTGAATCTTGCCGTATAGTCTGCTATATACATATTCCCCTGTTTCAACTCTAGAAACTGGACCTCCATTTGGTTCTGCGAGCTGGTTGGAAAATACATCTTGAAGAACATCTCCTTGTACCTCTCTTAGGTAATCACACCTTCTCCTCCTCGGACCTTATTTGCTTGCCACCAATAATTGGCTTTGGATTTCAGCATAAATGTTGAGTAGGCAATTTTTTGGTCCTCTCTGACTCTGGCGACGTCAAAAACTTTCTCCATCTCCATAACCCAGGTTTGAGCTTCTATCGGGTTCATGAAGCCTTTAAACTCTGGCGGTCCCACCGCCTTGAAATCCTTGAACATTGTATTTGGTGGGGCTTTAGGTTTATTGTTAATTGCTCCAGCCAGTAAATTCACCAACTGCTGAACGGGGTCTGCATTGGTGTTGTTGTTGTTGTTATTCGTTGACTCTTCCTGGGCTGGTCGACAATTTAGTCTTCTTCTTGGCGGCATATTTCTGTTAAGAATATACGGTTATTAAGTCTTTATTCAATCCCTTAAACATTTAAGGCTTAACTAAAACATTTAAACATAATCATTTAACACATTATCTCAATAAACTTTGATATTTTATTTAATTAAAAGTTTTAACAAACTACGCTAGCATAACTGCTATTTACATCAACTATCCCGAGATAAAGAATCTACATGCTTTAAAACATCAAAATATTCCTTTGTTTATAAACACATCAGAATTTACATTTTTAACTACTAGATAGGTTTTCACATAATTAAACCAATCCTATCACTGCCTGTTAAGGTGCTGAATAACCTTGCTACGTTCCACTTCCATGATACGGGACATCGTCCTACGATCTAGCATATACGATGGTAGTCCTTCGAACTGGATTGGGTATCTCATAACTCGATCCCGAGCCTCATCCATTGCATTTTGAAGTGTGGAGTACGTCTCCCCAAGTTTAGCCTTCTTCACACGGCAATCATCTTCTGCAAGATCAGCACGACGTGACTCTCTTACCCAGCCCTCCTCTGTTATGGTCAGCCTTTCTGAGCTCTCTTTCAGTTCTTTCTTCAACTTCTCTATTTCTTTGGACTTCTCTTCGGTTTGACCCTTCTCGTGAACCAAATCCCACTCCACGTTTCCCAAACATGTGTGAAGAGTCACAATCTCCCTATCCTTTTGCTCGATGGTAATCTGCTGAATAATCGTCCGCTCCTTCAGCTCCTGAACAGTGTCTCGTAACTCTATGTTACAAGCATAAAGCGCATCATACATCTCAACATCAATGGAGTTCGGTGGGAACTCCTCTTCTTCCTCAGGATCCTCCTCTGCATCAGTCTCACGCTCATGCTCCTGACCAACAACAGTGATCAACGTGGATGGCTCTCTCTGTACCAACTGCTCCCTGACGACATGAATGTCTCGGGGCTCCTCCTCTGTAGGTACTCGGGGTTCCTCCTCCCCAGCTCGACTAGTTCCTCTAACATCCGACATCCTGACAACACAATTTTAAGTTTTAGTTACTAATCCGAACTAGGGAGCACATAATTTAACACATAAGCACATAAAGTCTTTTATTATCTTCAATGAATTAAGAAATTCATTTCCTAGAACTCAAGAAGAGTTTACCACCACTATGCTCTCGATCTCCTACAAGGCTACTACCTAAGTTTGTTCCCCCACCTAAGGTTCATAACTTACATACGAACCTGTGACACCCCAAATTCGGGTACTTCAATTCCACTGGATTTGGTGTTCACTGTACAAATATCATCTATCTATCTACCCATAATAAATGCAAACCATGCAATAGATATAAATAAATCCTCTCCTTAAGGAGTTACATCATCTGAATTAAATACATAAATCCCAGGTCATACTAACCTTAAATCTCAAATATGGAAATATAAACAAATAATAGTCTTACACAACATTAACATAAGTCTGAAACATAAATACATCACATAAAAAACAAGTCTTCATCACTTGTTAACCTTGCCCTTGCCTTTGCTAGTAGAAGGCTTGTCAGACCTTTCATTCTTAATTGTAATGTTATTATTACGCAAGAGTGAGCACAATTTCCCACAAGTATACTAATATAACAATAAAAAATAACATGCGAATGAATCACAGACTTCTGAAATAAGAAAACTCGGCTTTTGAATCAAGAATGAATACCAAGAATCAGAAGAACTTCTGAGGGTCATAAGACCTTGAACTATGTCCTAGGTTATCAAGTGTTTATACTTGAAACCTTTAACAGTCATAAGACTATGGACTCTTCTTCTCGTACTTAGGGCGATCAGCCCTTAGTACCATACTGTGCACAATATCTTAACGCTAAAGCGTAAATAATCCCCTATTAAAGGTTTGTTCATCTCAGTTTGACATCGGAGTCCGCGCCAAAGGAAGTTTGGTTTGGATAAGCTCAATAAAAGTTCTAGAATTTATAACGTTCATCAACTATGGACTAGTCGAATCAATAAGGGTTCTCTAGTCTTACAAGGTTTAACAATAATTGATATTCAATTTGAATAATAAAATTCAAGATGTATACAATCGAATAATTATTTTATAATAGGAATCGTGCTTTTAAAGAATGATAAGATCTAATATGAAATCTTGACTTGAACAATAATAAACAAGATAGAATAATGAACTTTCTTTATGTAAAGAATCAAGGTTTAGGAACTTGCCTCGTGTGTAGGCTAAACGATTATTACTTCCGTTCACCACAAGTACACATACCATATGTATTCACGACATTCATTAGTTACATTCTCACTTAATTATTTAATGTAAACTCCACTTTATTTAACAAATCATTACCCTTCTAATTTAATTACTTAATTAAATTAGAATATTTTCATTCCATTACTATTATTACACTCAAATAAATTATTTCACTATAATTTCCATCGAATATTTATTTTATTCCATAAATATTTTAATTAAAATATTTATTTTATTTTATAAATATTTTAATAAAAAATTTCATCGAATATTTATTTTACTCCATCAATATCTCAATTAAAATATTCATTTTATTTTATAAATATTTTAATAATTTAATAATAATTTCCATCGAGTATTTATTTTATTTTATAAATATTTTAATAATAATTTTCATCGAATATTATTTTATTTCATAAATATCTCAATTAAAATATTTATTTTATTTGATAAATATTTTAATTAATTATTATTTATTTATTTATTTAAATTATTATTATTATTATTTATTTATTTTTGCCCGCCGGGGCGGGGTAATTTAGTTTGGTAACACCCGTTGGGGGCGGGGTTACCCAGACTCAATTTCTGCAGTTTTGCAGTACACGACCAAATTAGGCCAAAAAATCTCTCCCAATTTCAACTATACGTTCTGTGAATAACACAGAACAGAGCCATAACTTCCAATTTCCTTGTCCATACATTAATTTAAGCATACCCATATACTATAATTCATATTTGATCAATATCCAACCTTTCTAACATGATTTTAACAAGTTAAAACACCTAATTTATAGAATCAAAATATGTAATTTTACTGTTCTTGATGTTCTTGAAAGTTTTGAACACAAAACATGAAAATTAAGACTAAGGGTTCGTTAAAACACCAAATATGTCCATTCGAAGTTTGTTTTCTTCGTTTTAACATGCATAATTATATACAAGCATAAAATTTATGAGATAAATATATGATTGACGTATTAATTTTGTGAGTAAGGGCCATATGGCCTTATTTCTCAACTCTATAATTTTGTAGCAACAATATATGACATATTTTCATGAATTTGATGTTATGAAAACATAAAATATATAGTAAAAACATGTTATGATTATATATTATCATGTATCTACACATAATTCATCAATTTTTTAATTACAGAGACTTACAGTAATATTTTCATAAAGGTATAAACAACGTAAGTTTGAGTTTTAGGGAAGAAGAGATTACCCTATGCGTAGTGTAGATTGTAGCCTTTCTCAATTACTTCTTCAATCACACAACTCACAATTTTCTCAATGTTTCTCTGAATTCTCTCTAAACTCTCAAGTTAAACTCTTAATTGAAAACACGTAAAAGAACTTGACTGATCATTTATGCGCATAGTTGGGATCAGTTAATCCATATGTGGTTTAACTGCTCCCAACTCCTCATAAGGCCTCGTTTGGCTTGAAACATAAGTAACACTTCCAATTATTTTAATTAATCTCCTATAATATAGTTTAATAATGTCACACCCCTTTATAAAATAAATCAAATATCTTATTTAATTTATTTTAATTAAAATATAATAATCTCTCATTTGTTAATTACGTCAAATTATTAATTCTCTAATCAATTATCAAATTAATTAAAATAATATTAGGCTTATTAAATATTTCTTTTAATTCAATAAGCTCACATAATTACATACTTGAATAATAAAAATTCTCCACATTAATTTAATAAATATAACACATATAATTAAATTAATCTACCACAACTTGATTAATTAATTATTTAATCTAATAATTAATTCATCAAAAAATATTTATTTAATCCAATAAATATTAAAATTTAATTATAAAATCTCGGTTGTCATAGTTATGAGTTGACTTTTTATGGAGAAAAATCAAAATTAGTGTGAGAAGTGAAATATGTTATTTGAATAATGGTATAATATATAATATTATACCAAATGAGGTAAAAGCAAAAAAATAAATGAGTTAAGCATATAATATTTATATATACTTTACCCATGAGCATTAGAATAAATTCTTATATAAAATTGGTTTAATAAAGAAAAGATATTATATTTATCGTAATATCTTAAAAAGTAAATAAATTCTTAATTGAATTTATGTTAACGAGCTAAGGATATTATATTATAATATCTTGGGTATGTAAATAATTGTATTTGTATAAGAAATTATGTGCAACATATTTATTTTACCATAATAAAATAAATATGTAATTTATGTATGTTATGTTATGTTTTATATATATCAAAGGAGTGCCACATAACCTATTTATATATTAGGTAAGGTAATTAAATAACCTAAGGGTTATGTGTAAGATCCCAAATAATTAATAAATGAAATTTAATTTCCTCTAATTATTATTTTGAAATAGTAAGGGTTGATGTGATTAATGTGGATAGTTACGGGTAAAATACGCAAATATTTCAAAATAAGCAAGTGGTTATAAAATATTCATTGTTGTCGGGGAATATTCATTTGGTCGTGGAATATTAAATCGCTTTGTGGGAATATTAAATGCGTGACAAGTGACCATAATGTGTGTGGGCCCCATGTAAGCGATTGGAGGAAGAAAATGACAAATATAAGTTGTTTAAAAAAATAGCAGGAGTAGTTATTCTGAATTTACCTTTGTTGGAATACCAAAGTGGTTAAAACACGATGTCTACGCGTTGTTGAGCGGTAGCACTGCGGTATTGCACCAATTATTGACTCTTACGTAAGAAGGCACTACTCAATAATGGTTACGGTAATTTCTTTCATTGAGTGTTTTATTTTATTGATTCAATAATTCTTTGCGTTGATATTTTATATTCTTTGTTGTTTTAATAATTGTTATTACACAAGATTTTTCATTGTCGAAACAATAATTCATATTATCTGAATAATATTATTAGATAACATTATTGGCAAGGTCTAGAAAGTTACATCTAAGGAGAGGTTTGGTCACCTAATTGCGCGCTTGAGAAGGAGAAATTCTTATTAGAAAGCCCCTCTTTCCTCAGAAGAGCTGCTGGTTGTCAATATTGTGATTCTGTAATATTATTTGTGAATAATTAATTATTGATTCATATGATGAGGAAAATATTGATTTTATGTGGATATAGATGGAGAAAATTTTTAATGTGACAATTGTTGAAAATTGAAATTTTATCTTTTTACGATAAAATAATTCATTTAAATATATATTATTATATTTTAATAATATAATAATGGTGATTTTTTTACAATGAATGTGGGATATATGAGTATACGAGGAGGAAGAGTATTTTTGTTGCAATAAATGTTTAAAACATGTTAAACATGTATTAATTGGACCCCATTTATTGGTTGAAATTTGATTATAGCCTCTAAAATCACCCGTTTATGGATTTCGGTCAATTTACATTGGGAATTTAGAAAAACTTTCTTACGCAAAGTTGTAGAGAATTGGATTTCCTATAAAAACTTCATGGGATTGAATTTTCTGATAAAGGGATATTTATTGTGAATTATTGAATTTAGAAGCTCAAAATAATTAATTTTGGAAGTTTAAATTATTTTAAATTAGAAAAACGTTTTTTTATTTTCTTCTAGAAGGTTGGCATGTGTGAATTCTTTGAGATTGATTTCAAAGAATACGTATAATATTTTTATAAATATTAATATTTTATTAAATTTTTTGCTTTGGTGTTCTAAGCAATTTCCTATAAATAGGTGCTTAGGTTAGAATTGAAAATCACACCAGAAACTGAAGTTTTCTCTCTCTATATTATCGAGCGTATTCTTGTGAGTATTTTGAGTATACTTTGAGTATTTCTATACGGTGAAAGTTCAAGATATAGTCTATATCCAGTATTCTAGTTAGAAGTACTGATCTTTCGAGGTAAGGGATGTTATTTTATTCGAAAATGATATTATTTCTTCAATATCATTATGCCGAAATATTGGTTGGAAGTTTTTATCAAATTTGGAACTTTTGGTGTCGAAGTTACTATTCACGTATACGGCACTATTCACGTGATACTGCCTTTATTCACGAATCTGACTATTCATCGAAAAATGAAAATTTTTCTTTTCGTCCAAAATATCTATTGTGGATACTAGCTTTGATTGTATCCATGTTTTGATCATTCTTGAATTTTACGCCACTATGATTATTTTTGAGGTATTTTTGGACGTGGATAAAACAAAGTACGAATCCTTAATCCTTAATCCTTGTCATTTTGATTCACTGGATTCATTTTTTTTAAAAAATATTTTTCATCATCCTCAGTCTTAAATGATGATATTATTAAATATCTTTGGCCTGTAGTGCAAAGATGAATGATTTATGATGAATATCTTTGGCCAGTAGTGCAAAGATGAATGATTTTTGATGAATATCTTTGGCCCGTAGTGCAAAGATGAACAGGTGTTTAGATGAACATGACCAACTGGTGAATGTCCTTGGCCTGTAGTGCAATGATAAATATTTGATCCCAGATATATATTGATTGATGTTAAAGGGATAAAAATAGACGATGAACTTTAAAATTCATACATAGAAGATAGTAGTTTGCATTCTCTACTTAACTCTTCTAATGAATTATTATTTCCGCTGCGAATATTGATTTAAAACTTGTTGTCTATTGTATTCTATTATATTTTTCCCTGTTGAAGACTAACGATAATTTTGTTGTATATTATCTTAGTCATAATATTTTTTACTGGGCTAGTCGAGCTCACCCTTTTCCTTTTTGTTCCATTTTTCTTCTCAGGAGGCGAGAATATAGCAAGTACAGTGGGGTATGGAATGAAAGTTCTAGGGAGAGTTGTTTAGTAGTCCTCACCATTGTTGTAAAATAATGTATCAATAATTATGATGAGGATTTATTTGTATGTGGATATTGTCTAGATGGCAATATCTGTATTTAAACTCACAGTTTTACTATTGTAATAATAAAGTTGTAGTTGTTTCTGTACCGTGTATTGACAACTCAGAATGGGGGATGTAGACCTATTTTGGGGGTGTCACATTATGGTATTGAGGAAATGTTAGTATTTAAAAGTTATACTAACCTAATAGATTAATTTGGTCTATTTCAAGTGATTAATAATTTTAAATCTAATTAAAGCAAACCTAATTAGATTATTGATTAAAGAAATATGTTTAAGTAATAAAATTCCATAAGATTGGAAATAGAAACCCTAAATAAATAATTAGGGTAATATAAATTAAATTTGTTAAACTATGTTTATTACATAGCCCAAAACAATTAAAGGAGAAGCCCAAAAGAAATAAAATGCAAGCCATACTTAGCCCACTTGATTAAGGGTATTTTAGACATTTGATTAATCTAATTTGTGCATTAAAATAAAAGAAAAATGGAGGAGTTATTGGGCATGTAATGGCTGGCCACATTAAGCCTTTTAAGGCAAAAAGATTAAGTTAATCAAGTCCCAAAAGTAGAAACTCTTACACACAAAGACAAGTGTGTCATGCTCCCATTGGTGGAAAGCCTAATTAGCAACCTTAATGGCATGATTAGGCATGATTAGGAAGGGATAAGGCTAACCTTTTTGTCCAAGGGGAAAAAAAAATATGGGGGATATTAGCATTTTATTCCAATTCACTAACATATATCTCGATCTTCATTACATCTTCATTCACCACCATTCTTCTTCTTCTTCTATTTTTTTTCTCTCAACTAGCAAGATCACAAAGAGAGGAAGAGAGAGAGAGAGAGAGAGAGAGGTTTGGTTCTTAGTAAGGGGGGATGAGTATATTGTTCATGCATCCCAAGTTCCTAACCTACTTTAGAAAGAGAGGGAGAGCATCCCACAATACAAGGTAAGAAATCAAACCCTAGTTTCTATGTTTTATATGTTCTATGTGATCTAGTGAGAGATTCATGGAAGTGCAAGTTCTCTAACTCAAACTCGAGTTATTACTTTTCAAGAATGTTAGTGGATAATTGTTGTTGATTATTCCACATCTAATATTATTATTGAATATTTGCATTATGGAAAGTCTCCTAACTCAAACTCGAGTTATTATGTTTCAAACATGCTAGTGGATTAATTATTGACAATTATTTCACATATTTGATTATTGATTCGCACTTAGTGTATGTTGCATATGTTCATCAAGTATGAAAGGCTGATCACCTTCATTACCATAAGGTTCAGTTAAATTTATTCATGGTCATTGTTGACCACTCAGCATAATTATTCACTTTTTCAGTTATTGAAGTTTGATTCATGTTCTTCGTCAATTATATTACATTATTGAAAACTTGAAAGCTTATTCCTTTTCAATCATGATATATCTTCATTGTACTTAAATTTGTTAGGCAAAATAGTTGTTCATCCTTGCTATATCATGATAACAAATTTTAGATTAAAACGAAGGCTCGAAGAACAACAGTGGTAAAGGTGAATTCCAAGTTTAGATTATTATTCATTTAGAACTATTGAGTTATCTGGTGCAAATAACATTGTAAACCTTTTAAGTTATTGAAGGTGTGTATTAAGTTAAGGTTGTAGACCTTGGGGATTAAGTTGTAAAAGTTTATTGTATAAATAATTTATGTTTATATCTTTCATAGTAGTTATAGAAATGATGTATCGTAATGTACCAGATCTGAGGAAAAAAGTACCCAGATTTGGGGATGTCACAAAACTATTAGTGATTGAGTTGAGTTGATCCTGAATTTTGTTGCTACTTAGGAAAACGTTATTCTATTTTTATTGCTTAAGATCTAGTGGGTCTTCTTTAAACATAGTTTAAAAATGAAATTGTTACAATTGTGAATGCAAATTTTTAACTAGTGCAGCTTAGAGATATGGATACAACATAGAGCACATACTAATGGTTGACATCATTCTTGATACCTCTGTGCGCAAAGCAATGAATGAGATAAATACAGGTGATGGTGACTTTTAATTTGTTGTTGCTATTACTCTTTCTGTACAAAATTTCACTCTTTGAACTTTCTTTGAATACTAATGTATGGGTAATATAGAGTATAGACCGGAAGTACCTACTTTAGATTCAGTCCCGAGAGTTGTCGACTTCTTTAGCTTCCTACATGACTCTCAATTTGCAATTGAGAAGGGTTTAGTAATTTATCTCTCACCTGTATAAATCTAAAAAAGATACTTTGTTAATTTTGTGTATAGTTCAAAGAATGCGACTTCTTGAGTGTTAAACAAGGGGAAGTAAAAAAAAGATTCTACAAGGCAAAAACTCAAAGGGCAGAGCGAAGAGTATTTTGGGCGTTAGATTAGAGAGAGAAATATTCCTCGGGACAGTCTCGTCTTCGCCACTAAGGTAGTCAATGCTCCATTGAATTACAGTCCCTTTTTAATTGACGTTGTTTAAGCATTTTAAGCTCAAACTGTAAAAAAGTTACCTGACTGCGGTTCCCTGATCAAAACATAAATTTGCATGGTACTTAATTTTTTAAATATTTTTATGCCATATGCTGTGAATTGTAGTTTGGGGATGTAGTTGAAGCTGTTAAATTAAGTTAAATCTTAGTCATAGATCCACTTGAATTGTTGATTATATCATTTGTGATTGGTCATATTTTAAAATAATACTAAAAAAATTCCTGACACATCATTTGAGGCTCCTCAATTACACTTTTAAACATAACGATACAAATTGGATCAAATATTGTCACGAGTTTTTCTATTGTTAGTTACATGCAGAACTATGTATTATCATATAAATCTTGGCTTTTATGTTTAAAAGTAGATAGGTTTAATTGTACAATACTTCTTTTCTAGCTTATACATCAAGGTTTGATGTTACGAGCATCTTGAAATTCTTGATGGGGTGTTTTAGTGTGTCCATTAGATATCATAATGTTGTCCTTTCCTTTGGCGGTTCCATTTCATTAGCTCCAGAAATCATCTACAAAATCTCTTGGTTCTTTTTATTTTCTTATCTTTGTGAGATATACAAGTGCTTAATTATTTAAGGCAAATGAAAGATTCTGCAGATATATGGTTTCCTTCGAGAATTAGATCTTTGAGGTATTTGGTCTCGAGAAGCGTAGAGATGAACTTGAAGGTTGCATTGAAGAAGGTTTTCATTCTCTCATACCTTTATCTTCCTTTTGTGAACATTTGTTTAATGATCTTGCCAAAAAGCAGCCGAGTTTCTGTAGTTAGGCATTCAGATACCCCTTGGAATTCGCGTTATTGCCCTCATACACTTCACAAACTTAATTACAAAATTATGCCTCACCCATGATCTTTCTATAATGTTGATTGTTGAAACTAATGGAATATATAATGGAACAATAAGCTTTATGCCTCAACTTGTCTAATGATATGTTAAGTTTTTTAAACTTTAATCTTCGTGTTTTAAAGTTCAAGGGTGTCATCATAATGTAGAGTATATATAGGGAATTGATATTTCCATATGTAAAATATGATATTTCCATAAGTTCCGTCTCACATTAGTGTGAGGCCCATTTACTATTATCTTTGCTTGTGGAAAACTCAAATCCCTATACATATATAGTTGCTGAATGTAATATGACTTATAATTATTTTAAATAATGTTTTAAAAGAAAAATTAGATCTGAGAATATCCTTTTTGTAGAAATGATTAAATTGACTTATTTTCCTTGGACTCTAGATGTGAGAATGAACACTTTAAGGTACAGTAACATTGTTGAGTTCATGTGCTTCATGTTTGTGTGGAAATGATTGTTTAGAATCTCCTTTTTGTAGAAATGATTTTGTAGATTAAACCTGATATGTCTTGTTCCATTCATAAATCAATTCAAAATGATAAGTCCCTGGGACTGTAAATTCTTGTGTCTTTTAGACTTCAAGTCTTAGTGTATAAGATAGCGAGATATTATTTTTGGTGGGACATATGGAATAGGTCAACATCTCACTTTGGTCATTGCTAATTCTCGACTTCACAATGTTAGGGAAGAAAGGGACCGGGTTTATGAGGCTAATTATCAGATTGTTTCGCACTTGAAAACAAAGGTCTGTACTTTCTTTTTCCTTTTATCTATGTTTGTAACACTCTTAACTTGCTTTCTGAGTTAAATTAATTACTTTAATGTTTTGTTGAGCACATGTAGTGTAGACCATGTTCAATTTTCATGCGACTTTCGAAATAATATTTTTTTATATTAGGAAGATGAGCTGTCAAGATCCATGGGATCATGTACACAAGAAGCAGATGTTCTTCGTACTTGGATCAATTTCTTGGAAGATACTTGGGTTCTGCAATCCTCAAATTCAGAGACTAAAGAGAAAGAGGTCACGTATGTTTTCAGCTCCCATCAAATTATGTACTATATTCTCTCTGTTACAATTAAATTACTCTAACATCTGGATCACCCAAAAATAATATTTTAACACCGACAAAACTTTTCAATATCCACTAGAACAACTACTATATCACTGCTTGTTGGCTTGTAAGTGTTTAGAATAGAAAAACACTAATGGCGTTTCTATTTTGAGTTAACTTTCTTAAAAATTCATTTATTGTTCCTTAATTTCAACAAGATTTGGTGTGAGGGCCATACACATAAAATATGTCGTAATTTTGGCTTCTATATTACGGGGCTATCGTTCTCTGTCATTGTCGTGATAATGCGCTTCGTTTGCTCACAGGTTTTGTGTCTTTGAATTTGGTTATTTTGTTACGCTTTGGGCGTCTTTGCTATTTTGGGATTTGAAATCACTGGTACAATGATAGATATGTTCTTGAGCTTGATTTTAAGCCATTCAATGCAACATTTCCTCGACCAACACGATCTTCATCTATTGGCAATGGGGTTCAATTCCTCAACCGTCACCTATCTTCTGTTATGTTCCGTAACAAAGACAATATGGAGCCTCTCCTTGAATTTCTTTTCACACACAAACATGACGAACATGTAAGTCTACTTATCCTATGGATATTTTTAACAATCATGTTCAACTATTACATACTGTGATACTGATTGTGACGCCCCCAAAATATGTATACATCACCTATTCTGAGTCGCCAAATACATGGTACAGAATACAAATACAATCTTAAATATACAACATGAGCTGTGAGTTTTAATACAAATATTGTCTTCTAGACAGTATTAAAACTCTAAATAAGTCCTCAATACATTTATTAACACACTATTTCATAGAATAGTGAGGACTACTAATGCTATAAATGCGGAATAGTCACTCAGGTTCGACTAGTCCGCCACGTTCTCATTTCTGAAGAGAACAATGAAAGTAAAAGGGTGAGCTCAACTAGCCCAAGAAGAAATATTATGACAAAGATAATGCGAGAACAAATTATACATGGCGCCCCAAATCCGAGTTCTCTAACCTCCGATTAGGTGCTCACGATCCTATCATCATCATAAGCATTCTATAACTATTTGAAATAATAAACATACATTTTCATTATACAAAAGTCTCAAAACATGGTCCCAAGGTCTCTAACCTTAACTTTAAATACACCATTTATAATACAAATAGTTTACTCAAGAAATTCCATTAGATAATAACTAATTTAACATTCATTATAAAATTACTCCACGGATCTTGCCCTTGCCCTTGTCCTTCGCATTAGATCCTTGGGCTTAAGCGAAAATAGAGGTCATGATATAGCAAGAGTAAGCAACTAATTTGCTTCACAAGTTTATAAAGACAAAGGATATATATCATGACTTATAAAGAAATATTGCCTTCAATGTTCAACAATAATATAAGATTGTGGAGGGACATGAATTAATAATCAACAATTGAATATTCGATAATTGAATAACATGAACTGAGTGGTTTTGAATAACCATGAACATTTGCCAAGGTGCTCAATTATTTAAACTGGACCTTTTAATAAGTTTTGGTATTCAAGGGATCGACCTTTCATACCCCGTGATTTATGCATAAACACTTAATAATCCGACATTGATATCATGCCTTAATCAAATTTGTCCATTTTCTCGGTCAAGAGTTCTTACCATATCAATTAATAAGAACGATTATTTAAAATCCATTTGATTTAACAAATTTAGACATGCTTGATCTAGGTGATATAATTAGCATAGATCTATCCATAAACAGTTCATAAATGAAGAACTTTAATTTAATTCACAGTTCAAGAAGGCGGTAGAAGCGGAATTCGATTGCACAAGGTGCAATTTCAATAATCGATAAAGGCGTGAATAATCATCAATAATTATTCACTAACATGCTTTGAAAATAATAACTCAAGTTGAGTTAGGAAACTTGCCTCGATCGTAGAGTTACTGACTTCTGAAATAAATTTCTATCCACTATGTAGTTAAATTATCTTCCTTTGAGAGACCTATAATTAGTCTTTCAATTAGTCAATGCATAACATCGATTATGTAATCACATAAATATCATACATTACAATAAGTTCTTATAAACATTATCATGCATAGATAGTGTTATTATTAATTAACGACTACCTTTAATTCACATAATATTATTAACTTAGATAATATTAATTCACCTTTTAGTATTATTGGTTCACTAATAATACTTTAAATCATTTACCAACATTTTATTCACTTACTAATATTATTAATCATTTAATAATATTTTATCCCTTTACTAATATTATTAATCATTTAATAATATTTTATTCACTTACTAATATTATTAATCATTTAATAATATTTTATTTAATCTCAAGATTATTAATTAATAATAATACTCTAATCTAATATTTTATTTATATAACAACATCATATTATAATATTATTAGTATTATAATAATATTCCAATGATTTATTAAATTAATAAACAATTTATTCTAATTGTTCATCCTTTAATAACCTCTTATTTAATATCCATAAAAGGTCATAAGTAATATTTATTATTATAAATTACCAAAATGCCCTAAGATAGTCATGATATAGTATAATATGAGCATTCAAGCATAAAAATCATATTTTTCTCATTAAAGGCATCATTTAACTATTTATTTCCTTTTATTCACAACCTAATCATTTTTAGGAAAAATAGCAAACTGATTCCAAATATTCTTAGCTTCTGGATTTTAACAGAATATGAACCAACAATGATCCTCTAATTTTTCTAGAATTTTAGAAAATGATTTACTATTTTTAAAGTGTCCAAAACACTCGGATCTTGCTCTATTATTCATAAATTGAGATTTACTCAGAAAAATCTGAAATTGCCAGGGTATGCTCTCTTAACATATATGAAGCTACTGTAAAAATTTTGGAATTTTCCAGTGTATACACAGTGAGATATTCGTAGGATAATATTTATGGAGTCCTTTACGGAAATAGTCATTACGCACAATATATAACTTTCAAAGCGTGTCCGTTCTTTTTTTCCTACGCGTAGATAACTTTCATAAGGTACCTCTGTAATATTTTTCCAGATTTTTACAGGACAAGGAACTGACCGAAACAGCCTCATGAAAAACAAGTCAGTAGCTGATTTAGGATTTCAAAGCTTTAGCATATAAAGTGGACTGTTTTGGGAAAAATAATCTTAAAGGTTTCAAAACTTACTAGATTTGTGATCTACCACTTGGGTTTACTAGATAACTCATGTATCTAGCACCCCCCTTCGACGGATCATAATTCCAAGTTGTACAACTTGAGTTACACAAGATTTAGTGGGAGAAAAACAAGAGTTTTCACCCTTGGAGAACATATGCTCATTTTCTTCCTCTAAGCCTTAGAGCCAACACTCAAGATACTTAATTCCATGCATGATGGTAAGTATAACTAGTGTATCTTGAGTAGTTGTACATAACCCCATCAAAACTCAAGCTATCAAAACAAGGTAAGAGAAGAAGATGAAGGTACATTATACATTGACTTAGTGGCTACCTTCCTTGATTTTCCAAAGTAACTAATAAACTTAGGGGGCATAAACCACTAGAACTCCTATAATTCTTCTTCTTATGGCTGAAATTCTATCTTTCTTTTCTCTCTTTGAAGTTGGTTAGCTTGGGAGCAAGAGATAGAAGAAGAAGATGGAGAGAAAATGGAATGTTGGAATACGAATGAAGTGTTGGAAGAATGAGATGTGCATTCAAAATGTAATGGGAAATTCATTATTAATTCTCCCACAATCATTTTGTTGCCCATTAGGTAAAAACTTTGTATTATTACTTACCTTATGTTAAACATGATTAAATGTGCATAATGGAGTGGCAACCAATGGGAGCCTTACAACATTGTCTTTATGTTTAATCATGTCTACTAATGGACAAACTAGATTAATTATTCCACTTAGGATCCTCATAATATCTACCATTTAGCTTTTATTTTAAATGCCCAATTTTGATTAATCAAATGTCTAGAATACCCCCAATCAAGTGGGCTAAGTATTGGATTACATTTTATTTTCCTTGGGCCTTTCTTTTAATTGATTTGGGCTAGATAAAAACATAGTCCAACAATTTTAATAATGTTACCCAATTTGATAATTTAGGGCTTTCATCTCCAATCATATGAAGTTTAATTACTTATACATATGATTTTATCTCATAACCTAATTAGATTTACAAGAATTAGGTTTAAAATTATTAGTCACTTGAAATACTAAGTTTACCCACTTAAGTTAGTATACATATAAAATACTAACTTTTTCGTGTTACCATAACCCTTAGGTTATTTAATATCCTTACCTAATGTATAATTAGGTCACAAGGCTTTCATTTTTTATGAAATCCATAAATGTATGTATCCTTATATAACACAAAGTTTAAAAAAAATGTACATACATACATGGTGACTTAAAATTCACGGTTATTACATTATCATTAGCCTTCAACAATGTTAAACTGATAAAATACAATAGACATCAAGTTTAACTGCAGTGGAACAAGCAATCCATTAAAAGAGTCAGGTAGAGAATAAAATCTACTATCTTTTATGATTTAAAAAGGTTTTTCATCACTTTTATCGTTGAGACTAATAAATAATCCATATCATCCCTGCACTACGACCAAGGATATTCATTAGTATCACAACCACAAATTATCCATGCACTACGACCAAGGATATTCATTAGTATCACAACCACAAATTATCCATGCACTACGACCAAGGATATTCGTGTATTCATCAATGGTCATGATCATGCCAATAACTGTCCATCAATGCACTATGGGCCAATGAGGACTTTTACCACATCATTTGTAACATTACGGTCATGATTATACCGAATAATCCATGGTCATAATCATACCAAGTCCATCTATGTACTACAGGCCACAAATGACTTTCAACATAATATAAACACGAGGATGATGACAATGATATATGAATTCAATAAAACAATTTCAAGAATTAATTTATCCAGGAACCAATAACGTCCAAATTATCAACATGATACAACTTTGTGTGGTAAAACTCAAGAATGCTCAGAAGAATATTTCCATGAAAAGATACTGGATGAAGCACAAATATCAAGGATATTCTACTAATTTCACGGAGTATAAAAGCCAAAACTTTAACCAACTGAGTATAATAAAGAATGGAATAACAAAAGAAATCATTAGGCATGCGATAGACCACACAGACAGGTTATTCCAACGGAATAAGAAATAACGGAACCAGGTCATGCGTAAATGCACATACACGATATTCCAACAAAATAATAAATAATGGAACCAGGTCATGCATAAACGCACAGACAGGATATTCCAACAGAATAATAAACAACGGAACCAGGTCATGCGTAAATGCACAGACATGATGTTCCAACAAAATAATAAATAACGGAACCAGGTCATGCTTAACGCACAGACAGGATGTTCCAACAGAATAATAAAGAATGGAATAAAAGAAAAATTTCACCATGTATGCGGTACTTCGCATAGACAGGTTATTCCAACATAATAATAAAGAATGGATTAACAAAGAATTTCACCAATTATGCGGTACTTCACATAGACAGGTTATTCCAACATAATAACAAAGAATGGAATAACAGAAGTTCTCTTCATGAAGACGAAAGAAAGAAATAATATCCCTTACCGTAAAAGAAGAGTATTCCGACTGGTAGGGCGAGGATATTTTTGAAGAAAACTTGCACTATATTCAAAGCTTCTTAAAACTCTAAAGAAATATGCTCAAGATTATAAAAGAATTCTCTGAACTTCTGGTGTGGTTTTCAATTCTAACTAAGCATCCTATTTATAGGAAAATAGAAATGATATTATGCTGCACTATGCAATAAAATATAATATATTCTATTTATAATCAAATAAAACAAAACTTTATAAAAAGTTTTATGTTTTATATAAAAAGCTTTTCTGTTTTATTACATTAATAATACTAATAAAAGAAAATTTATATATATATATATATATATATAAACTTCCGTGACTTCATAAAAAAACACCTCAATATATCTAACAACATTTATCATTATTATTATAATTCACAATATTAATCGTCCAGGTCGTTCCCAGGAAAGATGGGGCTTTCCAATAAGGATTTCTCCCTATTGGCGCGTAATTAGGTGACCAAACCTCTCCTTGGCAGAACTTCTAGACATCGTTAATATTACAAATAATAATATTAATAACTCTGTCATCTCAATTATTGATTTAATAATATATAAAATATCGACAATAATTGAATCAAATAACGTGAGATACTATGCAACAATTACTGAAGCAATAATTGAATTAAATTGAGTGACTTCTCACGTAAGCATCAATAATCAATACCGTGTGCTACTATACAACCACGCGTATTACTGTACTTTTACTACCGAGTAGTTCAACAATTTTAACTGTAAAACTTCTGCCGTTATTTTCATAAAAATATTTTTATCGTTTTCTCAATCCAACAATAATTCTGTTGTGGGGTCCACCAATGATTATACCGTCGTACGAATATTCCCTGTTAAAATGAATATTTCCCGACCAATCAAATATTATATAACAACTTGCGTACTTTGCAAAATTTATAAATATTACCCACAACTATAACATTATATCAAATTCATTCCATAATATTTAAAAATGATATTTATAGAAAAATCATCTTTATTAAAAAGTTGGGGTCTTACAACCTCCCCTTCTTATGAAATTTTGCCCTCAAAATTAGGGTACGTACCTGGTTTGTCGAAAAGGTAAGGATATATTGATTTCATTTCAGATTCTAACTCCCAGGTCATTTCCTCAACATCGTGGTTTCTCCACAAAACTTTGACTTGAGGTATAACTTTGGAGCGTAGAATATGTTCCTTCTTATCCAAGATTTGAACAGGAACCTCTTCATACGTCAAATCTTCCGCTATTTTGTCCGGTTCTAACTCAATAATGTGGTTCGGGTCTTCCACATATTTACGTAACATGGATATATGAAAAACGTTATGAACACGAGACATACTTGGTAAAAAGCGAGTCTATCGCCTTACAGTTCCTACTCGATCAAGGATTAAAATGGGCCAATGAATCGAGGATTGAGCTTTCCTCTCTTTCCAAATCTCGTAACTTCTTTTCCATGGAGCAACACGTAACAACACATGATCTCAATATCGAATTCCACGTCCTTTCGATGAAGATCAGCATAACTCTTTTGTCGATCTTGTGAGGTTTTTATACGTTGTCGTATCGTTTGAATCTTTTTAGTAGTCATATATACCAACTCCGGTCCCAACAACGTTGTTTCACCCACCTCATCCCAGCATACTGGAGAACGACACTTTCTTCCATACAACGATTCGAATGAAGCCATGCCAATACATGCTTGGTAGCTGTTGTTGTAGGAAAACTCTACCAATGGTAAGAACTTGTCCCAACTTCCCTTGAAGTCAAGGACACAGAGTCTTAATAAATCTTCAAGAGTTTGAATAGTCCTCTCTGATTGTCCGTTTGTCTGAGGATGATATACCGAACTAAATCGTAAGTCTGTGCCCATAGCTTTTTGCAAACTAACCCAAAATCATGAAGTGAATCTTGGGTCTCGATCAGAAACTATTGATACTGGCATACCATGTAGTCTTATAATCTCGTTTATGTACATACAAGCAAGACGTTCAAGTGTATAAGTTTCTCGTATTGGTAAGAAATGAGAAGACTTGGTCAATCTATCAACAATGACCCAAATTGCATCTATGCCTTGAGAAACCTTGGGAAGACCAGTAACAAAATCCATGGTAATGTGCTCCCACTTCCATTCTAGAATTTCAAGTGGTTGCAATGGACCTTTTGGTACTTGATGCCCCTCCTTGACTCGTTGAAAATTTAGACACCTTGAGATAAACATCGCTATCTCTCTCTTCATATTGCTCCACCAAAATATATGACGAAGATCACGATACATTTTGGTACTCCCAGGATGGATTGCAAACGGTGTGTTGTGCGCCTCCATCATGATTGTATACTTTAAATCAAGGTCGTTAGGAACACAAAGTCCGGAGTTGACTCAAAGTATTTATTCTTCATCGATTCTTGCTTCCGGCATAGCACTTTCTTGCACTTTCTTCCTCATACGCATCAAAGACCGGATCGTAACCCGCAAGCGGCTTTAACTTTATCAATTAAAGTCGGTTCTACTCGTATATTCGCCATCATCACATGGGTCCCTGGAGTCTTTAACTCTATATCCATCCTTTGCAAGTCACACAAAATGGGCCTTTACGTTGTCATTATCACACTCGTACCCGCATATGATCTTCTACTTATTGCGTTAGCTACCATGTTCGCTTTTCCAGGATGGTATGATCATAATCTTTCAACAGTTCAAGCCAACGTCTTTGTCGCATGTTGAGTTCATTTTGAGTGAAGAAATATTTGAGGCTTTTATGATCCATAAAGATCTCCACTATCTCCCCATACAAGTAATGCCTCCAAATTTTAAGTGTGAAAACAACAGCTGCCAACTCTAGATCATGAGTAGGATAATTCCTCTCATATTCATTGAGTTGTCGAGAGGCATAGGCTATGACTTTCCCATGTTGCATGAGAACACATCCTAACCCTTTGCCCGAAGCATCACTATAGATGACAAATCCCTCCGAGCCAGATGGTATTGTCAGAACAGGTGCTGAAATGAGTCTCCTCTTGAGTTCTTGAAAACTCTTCTCACATTCCTCGTTCAACCAAATTTTGTATCTTTCCGAGTCAATTTGAGTTAATGGAGTAGCGATTCGAGAAAACCCTTCTGAATCTCGAGATAATAAACCATTAAGGCGAGAAAGCTACATACTTCGGTCACTGATTTAGGTTGCTCCCAGCTTTGAATATCTTCAATCTTTGCTAGGTCAACAAATATTCCATGACTTTATACTACGTGCCCAAGGAATGCTACTTCCTCAAGCCAGAACTCGCATTCTTTAACTTGGCATAAAGCTTATATTCACAAAGCTTTTGGAGTATTAGCCTCAAGTGTTGCTCATGATCTTCACGGCTTTTGCAATAAATAAGGATGTCATCAATAAAGACAACCACAAAGTGATCCAAATATTCCATGAATACTCGGTTCATAATATCCATGAAGGCAGCAGAAGCATTAGTCAATTCAAAGGACTTGACTAGGAATTTATAATGCCCGTACTGAGTTCTGAAAGCTATCTTTGGAATGTCATCGGTTCTAATCTTCAATTGGTGATATCCGGAACGAAGATCAATCTCTGAAAAGAATTTGGCTCCTTGCTACTGGTCAAACAGGTCATCAATACGTGGCAATGGGTACCTATTTTTGATGGTGACATGATTCAACTCCCGATAATCAATACAAAGTCGCATACTCCCATCTTTCTTCTTCACGAATAGAATAGGAGCACCCCAAGGAGACGTACTAGGACAAATGGGCGATGTCTAGTAATTCCTACTGATTGGGTCTTTAACTCACGAAGTTCAATAGAGCCATTCGATATGGGGTTTTGGAAATAGGTTTGGTCTAGGGTTCAAGGTCGATACAAAATTCAATTTCACGCCTCGGGGTAGGCGGGAAGTTCTTCAAGGAATCGTCGGAAATTTATTAACAATAGAGATATCATTCAAAGCGATGTATTTTTGTTTAAATCAAGTGACATGAGCTAAGAAAGCTTGACATCCGCTTTTTTCAATAAGCGAATAGCTTTATGGCTTGAGATGACAGTGATTGATTTTAATGGTTTGGTTGCTTGAATTCGTATAATAGGTTGGTTAGGAATATTAAAGCTAACAACCTTACGAAAACAATTAATTTTTGCATGATGAGTAGTTAACCAATCAATCACTAGAATCACATCAAATGCAAGTATTTTCAAAGAAATAAGATCGACAGGTAATGTGAGGGTACCGATTTGAACCAAACAAGACTTATAAACAGTGGATGTAATGAAGGTTTCTCCCAATGGAGTTTCAACAGATAAGTCAAAGTCCAATTTCTCCGGAGTCAAATTTAAATATTGAGCGCAAGTAGGAGAAATAAATGAATGGGTAGAACCGGTATCAAATAAGGTATATACTTCGCTAGAGTTTATGATAAGCTTACCCGTGATGACCTCGTTCGGGTTCCTTGCTTTCTGGGAGGTCACGACAAACTCTCTCCCTTGAACTACCGATTTTGTCTTGTCTGGGACGGCCTTTGATGCCTGCATCCCAGCTGGACTTGTCTTTGGTGCACGACAAAATCAGGCCAGGTGACCTTCTCTTCCATAATTGTAACATGCTTTGGATGGCATCGCGCAGTTTGGACTGATGTGTCCCTCTCCTCTACATTTAAAGCATATGATAGGTGGTCGTTCTCCTTTCTTAACGACAGGTGTTGATGCTGACATCTTTCCATCATTGTTGAATCTCCACTTCTTGAAATGTCCATTCTTATTGTTTTGGCCATGATTACCACCAAAGTGGTTACCATTTCTAGCATGTTGATTTCCTCCACGCTTATTGTCACCTCTTCGATGACTGTTATCACTAGTATTATCATTTTATCGGCTGCTTTCTTTTGGTTGGGTTGATTCATTATCGCGCTCCAATAACTAAGCCCTATTAACAACATTTGAATACAAACACAGTTTATGAGAGATAAGATATTGACGTATCTCTGGTTTTAAACCTCTTAGAAACATTCGAGTGATTCTCTCCTCATTATCAACCAAATGAGACGTAAACCGGGACAACTCGGCAAACTTAGCTTCATACTGCGACACGGTTATGTTGTTTTGCTCCAGCTTGATGAACTCTATCTCTTTCATGTGACAAATACTTTCGGGAAAGTACTTGTCGTTGAACAGTTCTTGGAACTTCTCCTAAGACATCTTCATTGCGGAAGGTTGAGTACGCTTTACAGATTCCCACTAGTAATCTGCCTCTGCCTACAACATGAAGGTGGCAAAGGGAACCTTTTACTCCTCAGAGCATCCCAAGACATCAAATATCTTGTTGATCTGCTTTATCCACATCTCCACCTTAAGTGGTTTTGGCTCTCCAAAAAACTCCAGTGGTCCCAGTTCCTTGAACTGCTTAGCGGTGACCGTCCGAGAGTTGTCAGTATTTCCACCTGCATTTTGGACAGGAGCCACTCTTGCCTGATGTTGCATGAATTGCATAAAGCCTCTGAACATTCCATCGATCATCATCTGGTCCGTGTTGTTGTTTGCCTGAGGATTGTCACCTTCTTGATGCACATTATCCCGATTATTGATCTGTGGAGACTCAATGGTCTCCTATGCTCCATTGATGTTCTCAACATTCTCGGATGTCATTTTCAAATACTACCACAAAACAAGGGTTAATTAATATATCACATATTATCCCTATACTCTGACCGACCAATTAAATACCTAATAAACTTAGGTAGGTCATACTAGCGAAGGAATTCCCCGTCTCTCCCCTCCTAGCTCTTGTCTCACATCTTAGCTAGGGATCATATCCCTAAGCTTTGATACCAACTGTGATGCCCCTAAAATAGGTATACATCACATATTCTGAGTCGCCAAATACATGGTACAGAATACAAATACAATCTTAAATATACAACATGAGCTATGAGTTTTAATACAAATATTGTCTTCTAGACAGTATTAAAACTCAAAATAAGTCCTCAATACATTTATTAACACACTATTTCATAGAATAGTGAGGACTACTAATGTTATCATTTGGACCGTCACTCCGTTCCCTAACTAGTCCCTACTGCGTTCTCATTTCCTGAAGAGAACAATGAAAGTAAAAGGGTGAGCTCAACTAGCCCAGTAAGAAATATTATGACAAAGATAATGCAGAACAAATTATCAGTAGCCTTCAACAATGTTAAACTGATAAACTACAATAGACATCAAGTTTAACTGTAGCGGAACAAGCAATCCATTAAAAGAGTCAAGTAGAGAATAAAATCTACTATCTTTTATGATTTAAAAAGGTTTTTCATCACTTTTATCGTTGAGACTAATAAATAATCCACATCATCCCTGCACTACGACCAAGGATATTCATTAGTATCACAACCACAAATTATCCATGCACTACGACCAAGGATTTTCGTGTATTCGTCAATAGTCATGATCATGCCAACAACTGTCCATCAATGTACTATGGGCCAATGAGGACTTTTACCACATCATTTGTAACATTACGGTCATGATTATACCGAATAATCCCTGGTCATAATCATACCAAGTTCATCTATGCACTACAGGCCACAGATGACTTTCAACATAATATAAACATGACGATGATGACAATGATATACGAATTCAATAAAAAAATTTAAAGAATTAATTTATCCAGGAACCAATAACGTCCAAATTATCAACATGATACAACTTTGTGGGGTAAAACTCAAGAATGCTCAGAAGAATATTTCCATGAAAAGATACTGGATGAAGCACAAATATCAAGGATATTCCACTAATTTCATGGAGTATAAAAGCCAAAACTTTAACCAACTAAGTATAATAAAGAATAGAATAACAAAAGAAATCACCAGGCATACGATAGACCGCACAGACAAGTTATTCCAACGGAATAATAAATAACGGAACCAGGTCATGCATAAACGCATAGATATGATATTCCAACAGAATAATAAATAATGGAACCAGGTCATGCGTAAATGCACAGACATGATATTCCAACAGAATAATAAACAACGGAACGCATAAACGCACAGACAGGATGTTCCAACAAAATAATAAATAACAAAACCAGGTCATGCGTAACGCACAGACAGGATGTTCCAACAGAATAATAAAGAATGGAATAACAGAAGAATTTCACCATGTATGCGGTACTTCGCATAGATAGGTTATTCCAACATAATAATAAAGAATGGATTAACAGAAGAATTTCACTAAGTATGCGGTACTTCGCATAGACAGGTTATTCCAACATAATACCAAAGAATGGAATAACAAAATTCTCTTTATGAAGACGAAAGAAAGAAATAATACCCCTTACCGTAAAAGAAGAGTATTCCGACTGGTAGATCGATGATATTCTTGAAGAAAACTTGCACTACGCTCAAAGCTTCTTAAAACTCTAAAGAAATACGCTCAAGATTATAGAAGAATTCTACGAACTTACGGTGTGGTTTTCAATTCTAACTAAGCATCCTATTTATAGGAAAATAGCAAGGATATTATCTTTGACTATGCAATAGAATATAATATATTCTATTTATAATCAAATAAAACAAAACTTTATAAAAAGTATTATGTTTTTATATAAAAGATTTTACTATACAAACACTATCACGAGCACTATGCAAATACTATGCATAAATAAAATATAATATATTCTAATTATTATCTAATAAAACAAATAACTTTATAAAAGTATTTTGTTTTATATAAAAAGATTTTACTATGAAAAACACTATGCATAATAGAATATAATATATTCTAATTATTGTCTAATAAAACAAATAACTTTATAAAAGTATTACATTTTATATAAAAACTTTTTTACATTTTATTACATTAATAATACTAATAAAACAAAATTTATATATATATATATATATATATATATATATATATATATATAAATTTCTATGACTTCATAAAAAATACCTCAATATATCTAACAACATTTATCACTATTATTATAATTCACAATATTAATCGATCAGGTCGTTCCCAGGAAAGAGGGGGCTTTCCAATAAGGATTTCTCCCTATTGGCGCGCAATTAGGTGACCAAACATCTCCTTGGCAGAACTTCTAGACATCGTTAATATTGCAAATAATAATATTAATAACTCTGTCATCTTAATTATTGATTTAATAATATATAAAATATCGACAATAATTGAATCAAATAACGTGAGATACTATGCAATAATTACTGAAGTAATAATTGAACAAAGCTGAGTGACTTCTCACGTAAGCATCAATAATTAATACTGTGTGCTACTATGCAACCACAGCGTATTATTATACTTTACTACTAAAAGTAGTTCAACGGTTTTAAGCGTAAAACTTCCGCATGAATTATTTTTATAAAAAATTTTTTTGTCGTTTTCTTAATCCTATAATAATTACATTTGTGTTGTCCACGATAATTATAAGTCGTCGCGAATATTCCCTGTGAAAACGAATATTCCTCGACCAATCGAATATTATATAACAACTTGCGTACTTTGCAAAATTTATAAATATTACCCACAACTATAACATTATATCAAATTCATTCCATAATATTTAAAAATGATATTTATAGAAAAAGTATCTTTATTAAAAGGTTGGGGTCTTACACTGATGCTGACTAATTCCTTTATAACAACCTATAATTATTTCGTTTCTTCCTACTTGACTCATCGTTCCATGGAGTACGGTATTTTTATCTTGTCATAAATCATAATTTGTTATGGCTAATGTTGTTTATTTATCTTAATGTAATCACACCAGTTTTAACACTATAGTCCATCCTTATGAGCCATAAATGACCAAATAGTATTTCATTTTTATATGAATAACAGGTCCAATAATCAAGTATAAGTTTTAATTGTGTTTGTCTATGTTTTTTAGGCAATGATGCTCAATGACCGGATGTAGACAATATCTGGACTTCAATTTTCTTTGGCCAGGGTAGAGGAGTATCTTTCAAAATTTCAACCAAATGCACCATATTCTGAGTTTGAATATGTGTAAGTGTCTATCTAGCACTTTGTTTTAGTTTTTGCTCGGTAATAAGCAATATGTTTGTTTTAGTTTTTGCCTCAGTTCTTTTCTTTGTTGGGCTATGTATGTACATTGCTACCTTAGCTTTCTTTGAGTTAGGCTCTTTCTTTGGCCATTCTATCTTGGTTACAGTAGGTTCGGGGTCGTCTTTGTTATGGCCTCTTTGGCTTGTTTTGGCTCTGCAATGGTGCGACAAGTCTTTGTTACTCTTCTTTGTATCCTTTATTCTTCTTTGCCTTCTGCGATGTTATTATTCTTTGCATTTGGTTTTGTTGTTGCTAAGTGCGTTTTCTTCTTTGCCATTGCTTTGGTGTGTTATGGTTTTGCTTTGATAGTGCTGTTGTTGCTCATTTTTTTGAAATTTCTTGATGTTGCTATTTGTTTGGTGGCTCTTGGTTTTTGGCTTGGGCACCACTTATTTGTTGCTAGTCTATTTTGTATTCTTTCTTCTTTGTGGGCTTTGCTCTTGCAACATGAAGTTTACCAGCCCAACCTTAATTTCTTTGAAGAAAATGATGATGACATACACTTTTTTTCTTCTAGTTCGTTGTTATTCTTTTAGTTTTCTTATGTTCGTTAATAAATTTTGTAGGTACTATTATCCTTGGGAGACCAAGATACAATAACAAATTTTGTAGTTATCATGACTCGAGTATTATCTATTTATATGTTTATATGTGAAGTATTAATTCTATTAGCTCTTTATGCATTAACTTATCAATTAGTGTGAAACAAGTATGACAATATTTATATTTACTTGAAAATAAATTTTATATTTTTATAGAGATTAATTATAATAATAAATATGAAATCAATTATAATTTTTAATGAATTTTGATTATTCAGCAATTAATTTTTTATTTATAAATTTATAATTTGTGAAGGAATTTTTTTTTTTACTAAATTGAACAAAGATTCTCAATTTATAATTAGTGAAGGAAAATATTCTCTCGTTAAATAAATTTGTTCTTCATAATATATTATTTGTAAGGAAATAAAGTTATTCACTAATTTCAAATAGTCCTTCTTAAAATATTATTTGTGAAGGAAACAAATCTTTCACTAAATAACAATATTCCATTATCAAATACAATTTGTGAATAAAAAAGTTATTCACAATATATCCTTCACAAAAAATATTTAGTTACTACTCAGCGAAGGATACCCAATTGCGAGGAGGTTTAATGCGAACAATCATGTGAAGAAAATATTTCTTCGCAATAAATCACTTGTGAGTGATATAGTATGTCTTGTGAAGGATTTGTCCTTCACTATAGGCCATTTTTGGTGTAGTGATTATTACTTTCTTCTTGTTAGTTAGTTATTATTCATTATCAAACAATAATTCACACTCATTGCACAACATGTTCCATAAAAGGCTTATATTGATTTGCTTCTTCCTGGTAATATAATACTACATCATTCATCATTACACAGCCTTAGCTAATTATATTACTTTCCCGCCATTGCTTTCCAAAAATTGGGATTTACAAAAGACTACTCTTTGATATATAAAAGAGGGTTTTACGTCACTACTTAGATACAACATATTTACATATCTAACACTACTTTAGTTATTAACTAGGTTACATATGCCTTATGGCATTCTCATAATCTGCATTGGCAAGACCGGTTATCACATCTCGACTGATTGTATGTCGTGTCTGCCTTTCCTCCACAGGATACTCATCCACTTGTCGTTGAAAGTCCCCGTGAGAACTCCTATGTATATAGGACATCCTACTAACCTTCTGCTTCTTGGTCTTTAGCTCCTGCCAAAGCTCAAAAACCTCATGTTTCAGCTCATGGATCTTATCCTTGGCTAGCACCTTCTCATCGTGCTCTTCTTCCCACATCGTCTCCATGCTTTTCTTGTCCTCCAAGATATCATGGATCTCCTCCTTCAATTCTTTTACCTCCTTCCCATACTGGGTATTTCTATCCAATAATATCATGAACAACGCCTTCATTGACTCCCCCGGAGTCATCTCTTCTACATGTGCTACTGTATTAAACGACACCACCTCCACCTCCTCCTCTGACATGCCATTAAACAACGACATGAAGTCTAAGTTTTTCGAGTCTTCTGACTTAACCATCACCACTTCTGGCAACTCAGCTACCGGTGTCGGTAAGATCTCTACTTGGTTTACAGACCCCTCACTAACCACATTTATATCTCTATACATCACGTCATGACCTGACATCTACAACAAAATAATTTAGTTTGATTAGTAAACATCATTAGAATAATAAAAACACATTTCACATATAATGCATTTTTAGGGTTAACTTCATCTTTTACTTTTTTAACTCTTCTTAAGGTTATGACTTAAGGTTTTTCCCCCCCCCCCCCCCTTAAGTTTTATAACCTATAGCTCTGATACCAACCTGTGACGTCCACAAATCTGGGTATCTTCCAACCCAAAAAATGGTGCTACACGTAGCTACAGTTCACACATACATTCAATTAAAATAACTCAAAATAGTGAATATGTCTTCTATATGTTCCAAAACAATATTCCCTTTACCAGGTTCTTTGTACCCATTACATATGTTCTTTGTTATAATATCAAATAATTACAACATTCATATTATACTATTACAAAGACAACTTATTGGTCTGCCTTAGCCTTCCCATTATCCTTACTGGATCCCGTAGCTCGTCTGACGCCCCCAAATCCGGGTTACCTGACTCCCAAGTTCGGTGCTCACGATCAACAATATAAATAACATCTAACTACCCATTTAATTATGAATAAAAATATACACCACATTAACTGATAAAGTTAATAAATTCGTCCCAGGTTAAGTAACCATAACATTACAAACATACCCCTTTAGATATACAAAAAGGGTTTACAAATACAACATAATAATAATGTTTATCATTTTATTCCAGCAAAACACCTTAGCCCTTGTTCTTCTCAGCTCCTTTGTCCACTTCGTCCCTAGCTAAAATGTTTTATTTAGCAAGGGTGAGCAACAAATTTGCCCCGCAAGTTAAGATATACAATAAATGTATAAGAATCACGAATATCAGACTATCTATTTTGATAGAATGACACCAAAGTTCAGGAAATTTGAAATAGCTGAACAATTTGTTCTTCTTTAATCCATCTTCTCGCATCCTATGTAACACAATAATTTAATAATGAAAGAGTACAACGCTTTCAAAGTTTCTACGATATTCAATTGAATAACAATTTAGAAATATTCTCCAGAGTTTATGCTGAATGATCTTAAATGATCTTGAAATTCTGTGACACCCCCAAAATGGGTTACTTCATTTCCATAAGATTTGGTGTTCATTGTCTAAACCTTCATTTTTAACAACCCAAATATAATAAAGTTTAACAATAAACCTTCCCATTAAAGGATTAAATCAATAAGTTCAATAAAATCTCCCAGGTTATCTAACCTTTAAATACAAACATCAAGTGAGGAAAATAAATAATTACATCTCAACAATTCAAACAAAGTTTGAAAATATAGAAATTAACAAATTTACAAGTCTTCAACACTTGTTCATCTTTCCTTTTCCTTTACCGACCTTCTCAACTTTAGCTGTAACAGTTATATAAGCAAGAGTGAGCAAACAAATGCTCACTGGAAGTGACAACGAATAACAATATCATAACAACTTCCAAATGAATAGGCTCAATAGAACTGAATAATATTCTATATCGATGATAATCAGGAACATAATTTGAAATATATGTATCTGAGGTCACAAGACCATGAACTATGTCCAAAGTTATAAGTATTCTTTCAACTTAAACCTAAATAGTCATAAGACTGTAGGGACTTCTTGTACTTAGGGGGATCAGCCCTTCGTATAATATATTGTGCATAAACATCTAAACGTTTACGCGTAAATAATCCCCTGTAATAGAATTGTTCATCTCAGTTTTAATATACGAGTTCGCACCAAAGGAAGTTTGGTTTGGATAAATTTCAAGGTAATTTAGAGTTCAACGAACATCAACTAAGGATTAGTTGAATCAATATAGTTTAATATCACTTCAAGTGCTCGATAGCAATATGATATGAAATAGTAATGAATTATAAGTGAATCAATATTATACATCAAAATCATGGTTTAGAAATGAACTAGGAAGCATAGGCATTTGAATATTATATCAAACCTTGCTTGGACAATAATAAGCTAAGGCTATTAATCTAACTCAATAAAAGAAGTGAGCTAATGAACGTGCATGATTAATAACAAGTTGAGGAATAAAACTTGTTCAACATGAGAATAACAGAATTTAGGAACTTGCGTTATAAAAAACAAAATTAAAGATAAGAACCCTTCTCAAAGTAAGAGTTAGGTTGAAGAGTTTTCATGAACATAATCAAGTGAGAACAAATATATAAGTAGTTTTAGGAACTTGCTCAATGCATCAATAAGGTTTAAACACTTGCACAATCGTAAAAGTAGGGTTAGAGAACTTGCCTTGTATGTAGGTTAAACAATCACTACTCAAGTTCACCACAAGTCCTACACATACCATATGTATTGACAATACACATTAGTTACAATAATATTAGCTTCATGAGTTTCTTTCCCACTTCTAGTATAGCTCACTAACTAAGTTTAAGTTTAAACAACATCACATCTTTTCATGAGTATCATATTTTAGCTTTATTACAACTACTTAAGTGATCATGTCATTGAACCATATACACATTAACAACTTGATACAACATCCTATTACATTTTCAACATGTTATCATTCTCTTTAGATTAGGTTATAATAATACACAAAGGATTGAACTTGTATTCGCGCATCCCGACGCCCTCCGATTGCCTCCAAATGCACAACAGTCCTAAAGATAGCCGTTTTGACCCTTCATAACGACATCCAATTAAAGAACTTAAAGAATAAAAGTTATAGGCCTATTCGTCCTCATTCTGAATCATCTTGAATCGCATCAATCAGAGTTCGTATAAAAATGTTAGGCTTATTTTAGTAAAACATGTCCGATCAATTTTTTTTTTCAAAATTTGGCTAGACAGACTACCCTCCCATCGGGGCGGGGGTTTTTTGCTCTAGGATAGCTCGCCTGGGCGGGGGTCCCTTCTGCGATTTCGCGAATTATCATCTTGAACACTATATAAAGCCAAATTAGGCCTACAAACTCCTTTCTAACAACCATACCAACCTACCCAAGGTGTAATATGTTTACAGAAACATAAAATAATATTTCTAACACGTTTCTAACCACATAAACAACATAAACATCAAGATTACAACCTTTAATTTCACTATTTCTCTTATTTCCTCTTCTTTTGACATTCACAGCGAAATTCTTCACTGTAAATTCGTTTTACAACCAAAACAGTTAGTTTTAATTACTTTGCTTTTGTTTCTTCATATATTTTCACAATCAATAAACAATTTACACTTATACTATGAATTGAGTACTAATTTTAATTCTAATTTAAGCTATATTCAACATATGTCAATGTAAACTTACTGTAATATGATTTCCTCCATAATAAAATATATTACATGAATCAATTTACTCTAAATCATCTATAAACCACATGAAAATATTTTATATCAACAATTATCATACAAAATCACATAGTAAACAATTAATCCTTCACACCAATTTTACAGAGAACTTTTGAATAGGATAAAACTAAAACTTTGAAAAGTAGAAAGGTAGGGTTATACATTTGCTAGAAGATGATTACAACAACAACTTCTTTTAAATTCTCAATTTACAAAGAATTTTCTCTTCTCCCTTCTCTCTTTTCTTTCTTTCTTTTCTCTTATTTTTCTTCTTCTCTATTCTTTCTCCCTTCTCTAACTTACGTACTTAGAAACATATAACGTATAATATAATAGATATAAATTATATAATATAAATATATATGTAACTGATATCAGTTACATCTTTTTGAAAATCAAAAGCCATAAGGCTTGAATTGCTAAACCATTTTAAAACTTAATAACTTAAAATCCTTATGCCTTGTTTGGTAAAGCCTATTTAAATTAAAGACTTAACATTCATTAAGCCTTTTTGGAAAAATAAGATTAAAACAAGAATTTCAAAAGCTCTAAGGCTTTGTTTGGTAAAACCAAATTCAAAACTCTTTTAATTTATGTTAATAACTCATTTATCATATACTTTTATTGTCAAAATTTATTTAAAAATTCTAATATTCAATCTAATTAAATCTAATAACAATTTATTAAATCAATTTACCACATAAACCAATACAACAAAATTATAATTTTCCGTATAATTATAATTTTGTTTAACACATCACTTTAATTACAAAATTAAATTAGAATAACATTATATTAATTCATTTAATCCCTATCAACACTCTAATTTAATTGTCAAATATTTATTCAACAATAAACACATCAATTAAAATATTTATATAATTCAATAAATATTTAGAATTACAATTTAAAATTTTGGATTGTTACAAATTCTCTTCTCGAGTAACTATCAAAGATTTACTTTGATATACCCAAATAACATGATGTAAATATTTTCCAGAATTTATGCTGAGTGACCCTAATGGATCTTGAAATTATATTCTCGAGTAACTATCGAAGATTTACTTTGATATACCCAAATAACAAGATGAAAATATATTCCAGAGTTATGCTGAGTGATCACAAAGGATTTTGAACTTCTCTTCTCGAGTAACTATCAAAGATATACATTGATATACCCAGGTGTATCAGATAATCATAAAGATTAAATCATACCCCCCAACAAGTACTTAGAGCGGTCAACTCCTTGTACCCTATATTATGCATAATACTTACATGCGCGCAACGGTTGAATATACGACCAAAATGATCTCTTTGTATAAAAGGTTGCTCTTCTCAGTCTTATAATCAGAATTTAACTTATGATAACGAAATACTATGATTTCAATATCTAATCACTTCTCTTCTCGAACCTATCAAGTTTGTTTTCTCGATTTAGCCGAAACAATTGGCATCAACATGTTAATAATAATTGAATTCTCTTCTCGAACCTATTTAGTCTTCTTTCTCGATCTAGCCATAACAATTGGCATCGACCAATCAATAATAATTGAATTCTCTTCTAACCTATTCAGTCTGTTTTCTCGATCTAGCCAAAACAATTAGCTAAGACATTTCTCAATATAATTCAACAATAGACATGAATTATCTGTATTATTTGCAATCAATAATACTTTTATAGATGTAATTATCCAACAACAATTATTCTCCAAATATATATTCTCAGAATCACTAATTGAGTTTAAATTAATAAGCATGCACTAACTGCGAATAATCAAAAATAAATTCTCAGACGTGGTCTAATCAATAATAATTAACCACCATAATATTTGAAAAGTATTAACTCAAGGTTGAGTTAGGAAACTTGCCATTGATTACTGCTACAAAATATACTTATCTGCGTTCACAAGACCTATAATCATAATATCGATCTCACAATTAGAATAATAAATCACAACATGTATCACTGTAATTTATAGTCAATCTTTCTCCTAGGCACATTATCACATAGTCATATCAGTGTTTATAACCTATATAAACACTTCTCAAGTCTAACTAGTTCAGTCTGGTTGGACTTCAATCTGTTCTCGGTCTCAAAGCTTCAATATTATATTAGATAAGTCATATATCCTTTATAATATTTTTCAGAAGCTTTAAATAATTTTCTAACAATTATTATAATTTATAACAATTTATCAAACACACGAATCATTTTTAAATGATTTAAATATCAAATAATCGCATCATCATTAATATTTAATAATATTAAAATATTAATAACATACTACTTGTCAAAATATTAAAGTTATTAATAAAAACTTTAAATATTTTTTAAATCACCAATATTCTACTTAAATAATTTTTAAAGTAATTAAAATAATTTTTAAGCCATAACCATTAATATTTAAATATTAATAAAATTCTCACCAAAATATTAAAATTCATTAATTATAACTTCAAATATTTTTAAATCACCTTTCTCATTTATAATTGATTTTTAAATCAATAAAACTATTTTCAATCATTTATTTAATTTAATAATTGAATAAATCTAATATAATTAATATTAAATTATTTATAAAATTCTCCAAAAATATTAAAAGTTACATTTTATAACTCAAAATATTTGTAACACTTTATTCTCATTTAAAATGATTTTTATAATATTAAAATTAATTTTCTCTAATTTATTTAATACACTAATTAAATAAATTAAATATAATTAATATTCAAATAATTATAAATATTAATGAAAAATATCCCAAATTATCAAAAGTTATTTTTCATAACTTAAAATAATTTTTAAAATCATTTTTGTAATTTTTAGAAATTTATTTCTATTTGTCATCATTTTCCAAAAATTGAGAAAATAAAAATAATTAAAACCGTTGCTATAGGCTATAGCAACAGTAACCGTCGCTGTTGGTGTTCTTTGGCTCAAAAACACTGACAACCAGTGTTCAAGGCCCTTACTTTGACCATCTATGATTCTCAGCCTAAGCATGATTTGGGCTAACTAGAACATTGATATTGTAGTAGGAATGTAACACTACAATTATCAACCCTTATCTTGTTCATACAACAACTTAAATGCAAGATCTGAGCCTTTAAAGTCGTTGTTAGACAGTTTCTGGGTTTTTCCAGGTAACCCATAAACCCTGGCAGTTTCGAGTGCCTACTTTCTAACTCAATTTCTTCTAGGTCCTTGTCATTAAATGGTCAATCTCATGGTTCCAATCTATAGTCCTTGTGTCAAGGAACGCATAAACATCAATATATCAGTTTAAGTACAACATATTCTCCAGATTGAGTCTGGTCAAAGCCTGTCAGAATGGATGTTCTTACGGTTTCTGGAAATTCTAGAAACTCTATCCGTGATCGAATGGTCTAGTTTGACCATCCATTACACTGATCCTGTTGATTTTTTTAAGAGATCTAAAGGTATGGATCTAAAGTCCATCTAACAGGCTACAAATTGGTTACAACAACATCAATATATCACATAACACCTTACAGTTCTTGGCTTGGCAAAATCTTATCAGACGCTGCCTAAAGATTCCCGGGTTACCCAGAAATCACTTGGTCATGGTCGGTCAACCAACTTTGACCATTAATAACTTGACTTTGACCATTAATAACTTGCAATCTGGACATGGAATAGTCATGATTCCACTTCCAGATCACAGTCCTCATGTCATTCTACAAATCTAAACCATAAAACAACAAAAATCTTTAACAGAGAAGTATCTAGGGCCATTGACATTAGCTTGTCAGAATAACTTTTAGGATTCTTAGACAGTTTTTGAAAACTTTGTTTTAAGGCCTTTTGAGGCCATAGATCTATTATAGATCATCATAGATCATCATAAAACATCTTCTAACATGTATATAAACACATAAACATGAATTCTTTCCTACCATAATAGATCAAATGTGAGTTTAGGTTTATACCTTCTTTGTCCAAGCTTTGATCTTAGCTCTCCAATCTGATTTTGTGGTTGCTAGGGGCTTTACTAGTGACTGAATCACTTAGTATTTTTGGAGGTTTGGTGGAGAGAAAAGTTGGCTAAGTGTTTAGAACCCAAATGAGCTATTCTTTGAACTTTCTCTTTCTTTAATCTCTCATACTTGATTCTTGTGGTTAGAATTATGGTAATGTGGCTTCAATGAGCTGATTCAAGGTGTTGGGTTGCAATTCAAGAGATGTGGCAACAATTTTGGCCATAACTCTTTTAACTTAAAAGTTAAGTAAGGGTATTTTGGTCTTTTTACTTACTAATTTAATGGCTTTAATGTCATTTTATCCTAACCCTTAGGGTTTAACCCTTAGATTTTAACCCTTTGGGTTTAACCTAAACACATAACACATAACCCTATCAGTCTATACAACATATAAGACCTACTATAAAATCAAACTATTGTAGTCTGAGTTGAATTCAGTATAATTTTTATATCTCGACAGCTTAGTCGGATAATCCACGAGCCTATTATCCATAAGACTCTATCTAAACACTTAACAACTATCTTAGATAATTTTATTATCAGTCAAAATAATTTTCATAGGCTCATAATAATTTTTAGATAATTATTACCATTTATCATGATTTTTCAATCATTAAGATCATATTTATACGATTTAAATACCACAATATTCTATTTATCATTAATACTTATTTAATATCAGATATTAATGAAAATCATGACATAATATTATAAAGTATTTATAACATTTCAAAGTATTTTTAATACTTTATTATTGCCTTTAAATGATTTTAAAGTAATTATAATCATTATTAAATAATTGTCATTAATATTAAATATTAATATATTTCATGACAAAATATCGAAGTTATATTTTATAACTTAAAATATTTTTATAACCCTTAAATTATTTTTATATGATTTTTAAATCATTAATTTGATTTTTCCATAATTTATTTAATATCTTTATTAAATAAATTAATTATCATTAATAATAAATTACTAATGAAATTCATCACAAAATATTAAAAGTCGTTAAAAACAAATTAAAATATTTTCTTATACCATAATATAATTTTAAATGATTTTTCAAATATTAAAATCATTTTAAAGTAATTTATTCAATATTATAATTAAATAAATTAATACCATTAATATTCCGAAAATATTAAATATTAATGAAGTATATTCAAAATTATTAAAAACCCATTTTTAGGCTTTAAAATAAATTTTAAGAATTTATTTTGAATTCTTAATAATTTAAAACTATTTTCCCTATTTATTAAATAAAATAATAATTTCATAATTAAAGTGTCACTAAAAGGCCCTATATTGACAGAACCGTCGCTATAGGTGTTCTTGGCAAACCTAGAACATTCATAGTCTGCTTGCAGGGTATCAACTTTGACTAGTGCTAGATCTTTGATCACAAGGTTTCTGGGCTTCTAATTCTGTTAATCATGTAGTATAAGTGTAATACTATAATTACCAATCAATATCATGGCTAAACTACAAAAATCAGAGAGATATAAGCTCTCCAATATGTTGTCAGAGCTGTTCTTCATTTCTGGGTTACCCAGAAATGAAGAACAGTTAGAGTGTGCTACTTTGGAGCTTTATAGTTTGCATTATAGGTCTACTCAGTATGTTTTAATGGTTCATACTTGTAGTATAGATGTCAAAGAACAACTATACAACATTAGTTCAGTCAAACAATAACACCAACTCATGATTTGAGCCTGTCAAAGTACTGGCTAGGAAACTGCTCCTTGAAGATTTGGGTTTTCCAGAAACCTTCATAAGGCAGTTTCGTCAACCCTACTTTGACCATGATTATCTATGATTCTATATAATATCTAAGTGTTCTAGAGGCATGGGTCGATAGTCTATATGTCAGTCTACAACCTCAATACAACAACATGACCAAATTACTTATCAACAGCAAGATCAAAGCCTTCAAAATAGGTTGTCAGGCTTTTCTGGGTAATCTGGGTTACCCAGAAACAGTTAGTCGTGGCCAGTCAACGCACTTTAACCCTTAATAACATGCAATCTATACATGATCTAGGCTTGATTCAAGTTTCAGATCAAAGCACTTACAACATAGAACATATCTATAACCTTAAACACACTAAACATTTAACACACACAGATCTACGAGCCCTGACATTAGGCTGTCAGACAACTTTTTAGGGTTCATGGTCAGTTTTGAAAACTTGATTTTCGTGCATCCAGATGTTATGGATCTAGGATGTAACAACCCAAATTACTAAATAACACCCTTAAATACCACTTAAAACAATAAACAACAACAAATAACATAAATTACAAGATTTAGATATTTTAGGGTTTATACCTCTTTGATGCTTGATCTTTAAATCTTACCCTTGAATCTGTTGATGGAAAGCTAAAGGCTGATATTGGCTTTGTTTCTCACTCACTTTTACTCTCATTACCGAAATCTTAGAGAGAGAATGTCTTGGATGGATTTGAAAAATAAAGTGAGTAACTTTACTTTCTTTTTAAGTTAAATTTTTGATTCAATGTATCAAGTTGGCAAATAATGGCTGATATATTAGATATAGGCACATTATAAGTCAAGAGTTGGTGAACAACTCTCAATATAGCAAGATTCTCACTCCAACCAATTAAAGAATTGCAAAAGGGCATTTTAGTCATTTTTCTTACCAATTTAATGGCATAAATGTAACTTGTGCAACCCTTAGGGTTTGACCCTTAGGGTTTTGAAAAATTAAAATTCTTAGGATTTCTAATTAGGTTTTAAAATTAGAAAATTAAGATTTCTAAATTATAATTAGGGTTCCCTAATTATATTAAGGTTTTCTAATCACATTAGGGCTTGTTAATTAGGATCAAAGTTTTCTAATTAACAATAAAATCGCTAAATTACCAATTAGGTTTTCTCTAATTGTACATTAGGGTTTCTAATTTAGTAATTAGGATTTTCTAACTTTATTGTTAGGTTTTACCCTAATTAAGATTGAAATCAGTACACTAAAGCCTTATACTTAGCTTTCCAATTCCCAAATTAGGGTTTTTAATATTTTGAATTAGGGTTTTGGATTCCAAAAATTGAAATTAAGGTTTCCAGAGCCGGTATTATGGTTTCTTATGAGTCATTAGGGTTTTCTAACTGAACGTCAATGTTCTTAATATAACTTTAGGGTTTGTCACTAATATAGGTTATCTGATCAACCCTTGACCCTTAACCACAAACTGTACACATATATGACCATACACACAGAATATATATTTATGTCCTTAACACTGTAAACCTTTACCAAAAATTTAAAAATTCACAAAATTCCTTCCCAAAAATGTCAAATTCATTCACTTATTTTCTGTCTAGGTCTATTATATAACCTTTAATCCATCTTTTAAGATTTTATTAAATTGTCTAAAATCTCGGGTCGTCACAATTTCCAAATAGTATCCCTCCATTCTCTTATAAATAGGATGCTTAGTTTAGAAATGAAAATCACACAAAAATCAGAGAATTATTCTTCTATAATATTGAACATATTCTTTTGAGTTTAAGAAAGCTTTGAGTGTAGAAAACAGTATAAGTTTTCTTCAAGAATATCTCCGCTATACCAGTCAGAATTACTCTCCTTTTGAGGTAAGGGGTATTATTTATTTCATATTCGCTTATGATATTATTTTTCGTATTCGTAAGGAATTTTATTTTCGTTCAATATTCGTAAGGAATATTATTTTCGTTCAATATTCGTAAGGAATATTATCTTCGTTCAATATTCGTAAGGAATATTATTTTTGTTCAACAGTTGTAAGGGATATTATTTTTGTTCAATACTCGTAAGAAATAATATAATCTTTCATACTCTGTAGTATGTAAGTAATATTATTTCATTTCAAATTTCGATTTCTACACTCATTTTGTTAAAGTATTGCTTCTATACTCCTTGAAATTAGTAGAATATCTTTAATATTTGCGTTTCATCTAGTATCGTTTCACAAGGATATTTTTCTGAACATTCTTGTTAAAATTTAATCTTTTCATGTCGAGGTACTATTCACGAGATACTATTCACAAAGTACTATTCACGTGGTACTATTCACCTGGGTATTATTCACCTAGAAAATTAATTTCTTTTCTGTCTAAATTATTTTTGATACATGAATATTATTCTTGAATTTTACTCCACAAAACAGTTGTCATGTTGACACTTTGAAAAATTTTAAACTCTGGATAGATTAAAAATCTTTAATATTTATCCTTGATTTCGTTTGATTGATGCTTATATCATTGTCATCATCCTCATGCTTATATTGTGATAAAAGTCATCTTTTGCCCGTAGTGCGTAGATGGACTATTGATTGGTATGATTATGAATATATATCGGTATAATCATGACCATTGGTGATAATAATGAATATCCTTAGCCCGTAGTGGATGGATGATTTATGGATGTGATAATAATGAATATCCTTGGCCCGTAGTGCATGGATAATTCAGTGATGTAGATTATTTATTGAGCTGAGTCTCATAGATAAAATTGATGATAAACTTTTAAATCATAGAAGATAGTAGATATCATGCTTTACTTGACTCTTCTAATGGATTATTTATTCCGCTGCAGTTAAACTTGTTGTCTATTGTATTCTATTAGTTTAACATTGTTGAAGGCTAATGATAATTTATTCTGCATTATCTTAGTCATAATATTCTTTACTGGGCTAGTTGAGCTCACCCTTTACTTTTATTATTGTCTTCAGGAAATGAGAATATAGCTGGGACTAGTCGGGGAACAGAGTGATAGTCCGAGATGGTGGCTATAGTAGTCATCACTATTCTATGAAAATAGTGTGATAATAATTGTAATGAGGAATCTATTTGAGTTTGGATATTGTCTACGAGACAATATTCGTGTTAAAACTCACAGCTATGTTTTGTCGTATTTTACACGACAGTTGTATAATTTTGTATTTGAATTTTGTATCATGTATTTGGCGACTCAGAATGGGTGATGTATACCTATTTTGGGGGCGTCACATTTGGTATCAAAGCTAAGGGATATGATCCCTGGCTGAGATGTGAGACTAGAACTAGGAGGGGAGAGACGGGTAAATCCTTCGCAGTATGACCTACCTAAGCTTATTTGTTATTTAATTGGTCAGTCAGAATATAGGGATAATATGTGGCATGTCAATTAACCATTCTTTTGTGGTAGTGTTTGAAATGGCATATGAAAATGTTGAGATAAGCAATGAAGCACATGAGACCGTTGAGTCACCAACGATCAATAACCAGGATAATGTGCATCAAGAAGGCAATAATCCTCAAGTAAATAACAACACTGACCAAACGATGAACGATGGGATGTTCAGAGGCTTTTTGCAATTCATGCAACATCAGGTGAGAGAGACTCTTGTGCAAAATGCAGGTGGATACACTGAAAACTCACGGATGGTCACCGCTAAGCAGTTCAAGGAGCTCAGACCACCAGATTTTTTGGGAACACCAGAACCACTTAAGGCAGAGACGTGGATTAAGCAGATCACCAAGATATTTGATGTCTTAGGATGCTCTGAGGAGCAAAAGGTTCCCTTTGCCACCTTTATGTTGCGAGAAGAGACCGATTACTGGTGGGAATCTATAAAACGTACTCAACTATCCGCACTGAAGATGTCTTGGGAGAATTTCCAGGAATTATTCAACGACAAGTACTTTCCTAAGAGTATTCGTCACATGAAGGAGGTGGAATTCATCAAGCTAGAGCAAAATAATATGATTGTGTCGCAGTACGAGGCTAAACTTGTCGAGTTATCCCGGTTTGCATCCCATTTGGTAGATAATGAGAAACATATGAGAAGAATATTTCTGCGAGGTTTGAAACCCGAATAACGTCAATACCTCATTTCTCATAAACTTTGTTTATATTCAGATGTTGTGAATAGGGCTCAGTTATTAGAACACAATTATGAGTCAGCTCAACCAAAAGGAAACGACCACGATAATAATCGTACCGGTGGGAACGTCCATCAGAACAATAATAACCATCATGGAGGAAATTATCATGCCAGAAATGGTAACAACTTCGGTGGTAATCATGACCAAGATGATAAGAGAAGTGAACTAAATGGGAATAACTTTAAGAATAGAAGATTCAACAATGACGAAAAGAAGACGATAGCAGCACCAACACCTGTTTTCAAGGAAGGAGAACGACCACCGGTCGTATGTTACAAATGCAGAGGGGAAGGGACACATCAGTCCAAACTGTACGCAACAATCCAAAGAGTATTTCAATTGCGGAAGAGAAGGTCACCTAGCCCAATTTTATTGTGTAGTGAAGTCAAGTCGAGCTGGGATGGCGACACCAAAGGTTGTCCCAGACAAGTCAAAGCCGGTAGTTTAAGTGAGAGCATTTGTCGAGGAACCCGAACGAAGTTATCACGGGTAAGTTAATCATAAACTCTTACGAAGTCTATACCTTATTCGATACAAGTTCTACCCACTCTTTTATTTCAATTAATTGTGCTCAATGTTTAAATTTAACTTCAGAGAAATTAGACTTTAACTTATCTGTTGAAACTCCGTTGGGAGAAACCTTCATTACATCCACTATTTATAAATCTTGTTCGATTCAAATCGATACCCTCACATTACCTATCGATCTCATCTCTTTGAAAATACTTATATTTGATGTGATTTTAGGAATCGACTGGTTAACTACTCATCATGAAAAAATTGATTGTTTTCGTAAGGTTGTTAGCCTTCATATTCCTAACCAACCTGTTATGCGAATTCAAGCAACCAAACCACTAAGTTCAATCACTGTCATATTAAGCCATAAGTAAAGAGCCCCGAGCCTTTCTCTAGTGACTTCCTTGTGTGGGATGCACCAAAGCTATTCTAAAAGTATTCTAAAAGTATGTTGACAACCTATTTGATGTAAAGTACGGATGGTTAAGGTATACTTATACATGCCTAGCTATTCTAAAAGTATGTTGAGAAAGTGAAATGAAGGTTTTACAAACCTAGTTAGGAAATGATGTAATATTTATTATTATATTAAGAGCATATAAAATGTATGACTGATGGATATGAATCCATGATTATATAACTGTGTAGGAATACACACAGTGCAGATAAGCTATAAGCAGTTAAGTCGTAGTTGATAAACTACGAATCAGGCAAGTCTTTCAGTTCCTATTTGATATATAAATTTGATAACTGTTAGTTGAGCTATATTATGCTATGAGAATGTTGATGTATATATATGAAATGCATATGAGATATGTATGAAATTGAAAGTTGATCTTTGATGATATGCTGGTGAAGTAAATGTCTATGCCTGTTATATGAGAAGTAACATGTGTAGTAAATATTAATTGATTATGAATGCATGAACTGAGTATGATATTATATGCTATGTAATGCATGAAAACTATTAGAATTGCTGGGCTGTCGAGCTCATCATTGCAAATAACCACTTTTGCAGGTTAAGGACTCACGATAAAGATTACGTGCTACTTGATAGATAAAGTTCAATAGCATCGAAGGAGATTTATTTATTTATTTAAATATATGCCCATGGACCATGTTTAGGTTCTAGGAGATGTACATGATAGTAGTTTACAATGTGTAATACATGTTAAGTTGTACTATGTGATATATACAGGAATTTGAATCGAGATGTAAAGATTTATACAGTAATTTGAATAGACTGAATTATAACATAAATTAATTCAAGGATATGTAATTGATTCAAGTTAAGATATTAATAAAAGATTTTTTTTAAGGATATTGAAAAAGTTTAAATTATTCTGCATATTTTTATAACATCGAATATGATATAAGACAAGAATGGTAAATGACCAAGATTAGAAACTTATAAAAGTTTAGGGTCATTATACAGATCCTAGAAATGGAAAGAAGTTATATTCTAAATTCTAATAAGAAAAATTATTTTCATTAAGTTATGAATAAAAGATATAAATAGTTTGACAATAGCAGTATCGTGACGGACCGAATCCGAGGTTCGAAGGGAGTCAGATTTGGGGGCGTCACACAACATATCTCCTAAATTATATCCCATATTATACGGATATGAGTACCACATATTACTCACCATATTTTGCAGTCAATACACCCACTAAGATTATTTCCAAAATGAGTTGGGCAAGAACCAATCTAATCACTTCCCTTAAATTCGGTAATTACATGACGCATGATAGCATAGTTGATTTTATTCGGTGGAAATGACCAATAGACTCCTTAGATTATGGAGTAATTATATGATGCATGTTTTAAGTTATTTCCTTAGCTAACTAATATGTGATATAACGGGTCAGTGTAGATAACTTACCTTAATCACATATATCAAATTTTTATTACCGGATATATGAGCAAAATAATTATATTTATATAATGCACATGCCCTAAAGCCTTGTATTGGAAAGTAATAAATGCTAAGATCTTACATATATTTCATAGGACTCAAAATGCCTTTCATCCATCAAAGATTTCACGTCTTTGTATTTTCCTCCTCGATGTTCTTGTAATGCCATTTCTTTTCCTGAAATTTCATAGAGCATGATTAGAGGAATAATATGGTCATCATCAAAACATTTAGGATGGAGTATGACATAAGTAAACATTCTCCCCCTTTTAGATGATGACAACAAAATAATTATGACTCCCCCTTAATTCATGCATATTTTAACATTTATAGAATTAACTGTTTAATGCATACTTTTCTGCATATATGCAGTGTTTAATGACCCTGCAATAACCTATTAGTCTACAATATACTTTAAGCAGAAGTAACACCATTAAACTATTAAACCATCAATCATAAATGGTAAACTCGCTTCAGATTCCCCAAGGGATGAGTCACCGGAGATGGTCGTGATAGAATGTTGCTTCCTTTCAGTTTTCGAGTAGCAGGAGGTTGATAGGGTGGAGAAGGAAGTGATACCTCGTCCTCAGACTCATCACAGAGCTGTCTAGCACGCCTGGTTCACATTGTCTCAGAGAGGGTTTGAGAGCAATTAAAGGTTATAGAGACGGTTGAAGTGCTGAAAAGAAAGGGATGAGGGCGAAAGAGTAAAGTAACTTCTATCTTATCATTGGTGTGTGTTACCTAGATATGGGAAGTCGTGGAACCATGTTTGGTAAGGGAAATTTGAACAGATTTAATTAGTGTAATTATGGTAGTAAGACAAGCCGTGAGATCTAAAGTGTCTTTCTAATTTCCTTAAAGCATTCAGACCATATCTATATCAGACACATCCCGAGTTCTCTTCTTAGAGTGCAAAAGCGTTCTTCCCCTAGAGGTTTTGTAAATATATCTGCTAGTTGGTGCTCAGTGGGAATAAATATTAATTTTATTAGTCCTTTGGCCATATTATCTCTAAGAAAATGGTGTCTAACTTCTATGTGTTTTGTGCGAGAGTGTAGAACTGGATTTTTAGAAATGTCTATAGTGGTTGTATTATCACAATATATGGGCACATTTTCACATATAATATCAAAGTCACATAATGTTTGACGCATCCATAAAATTTGGGAGCAACAACTCCCTGCTACTAAATATTCACCCTCAGTGGTGGATAGGGCAACTGATGTTTGTTTCTTACTATGCCATGAGACAAGACTTTATCCCAGAAATGTACAAGCACCGCTTGTACTTTTTCTATCTATTTGACAACCTGCATAGTTAGCATCTGAGTAACCCATTAAATCAAAATTGTTGCATTATGGATAAAATAATCCTAAATTTGTAGTACCACTCAAGTATTTAAGTATTTGTTTAACAACTTGTAAATGTGATTCTTTGGGTTTTGCTTGAAAAAGAGCACATAGACAAACATTATACATTATATCAGGTCTAGAGGCAGTTAAATATAGTAAGGATCCGATCATACCTCTATATTTCCGCGTCCATACCTTTTTCATCTGCTGTTAGTTTGACTCATGTGCTCATTGGTGTGGTCTTTGGATTTGAGTTGTCAAAATCGAATCTCTTGAGTAGTTCTTTTGTATACTTAGTTTGAGGAATGAAAATACCTTCCTAATTTTGTTTGATTTGAAGCCCCAGAAAGTAATTAAGCTCTCCCATTAGGCTCATGTCAAACTCCTTGTGCATTCATTTAGAGAACCACTCACAAAGAAAGTTATTAGTAGTACCAAATATTATATCGTCTACATATATTTTTACAATAATAATATCTTTATTTTGACATTTAATAAATAAAGTAGAGTCAATTTTACCTCTTATGAAGCCATTTTATAGGAGGTACTTAAATAATCTCTCATACCAAGCTCTTGGAGCTTGTTTAAGTCCATAGAGTGCCTTCTTTAGTTTGTATACGTAATGTGGGAACTTTTCATGCTCAATCTAGGAGGCTATTTTACGTATACTTCTCCATTTATATAACCGTTAAGGAAGGCACTTTTTACATCCATTTGGTGTAGTTTAAACTTTCTGAAACATGCAAATGCTAACAATATTATAATAGATTCCAATCGGGCTACTCGAGAAAATGTTTCTTCATAATCTATTCCTTCTTGTTGGTTGTACCCTTGTGCCACTAATCTAGCTTTATTTTTTTAATTGTTCCATACTCGTCAAGTTTGTTTTTGAATACCCATTTTGTTCCAATAATGGATATATCTTTTGGAGGAGGCATCAATTCCCAAACTTGACATCTATCGAATTGTTGTAGCTCTTCTTGCATTGCTAGTAGCCAATTTTCATCAAGTATGGCTTCTTTGGCATTCTTTAGTTCAATTTGAGATAAGAATGGTGAAAATGCACACATATTTTGTGCTCTTCTTCTTGTAGTAACTCCTGCATTTATATTCCCAATAATGTTATCGGGAGGGTGATTTTTGATGTATCTTGCTGATTTTGGAAGTTGAATGTCATGGATCACTTCTTCTAGTTGATTTTCAATAGTTTCTAGATCCATATACTTTGAAATAACTTATATTAGGAAGTCTATTATTTAACAATTCATATGGTGTTTTCAAAATAATTGGACGAATTAAAACTCTATTTAGTACATAACATGATGTGTTTACAGCTTCGACCCAAAATTTCTTTGGAAGTTTACTTTCTTGAATTAGGGTTCTAGATGTTTTTTGTAATGTTCTATTTTTTCTTTCTACCACTCCATTTTTGTTGAGGATTTCTAGGTGCTAAGAACTCATGAGTAATTCCTTTTTGATTACAAAATATAATAAAATCCATTTGAAATTCAGTACCATGATCACTTCTAATTTTTATAAGATTAAGATTATATTTTGTTTCCAAGTTTCTAATGAGCTTTTCAAACTCTTTAAAGGCCTCGTCATTAGTTCTAAGAAACAATACCCATGTGTATCTAGAAAAATCATCAACTATCACAAATGCGTAAAATTTACCATTTAGACTAGCATGCCTTTCGGGTCCAAATAAATCAAGATGGAGTAATTGTAAGGGAGAAGAAGTTGATACCATGTTCTTGGCTGTGAATGATGTTCTTACTTGTTTTTTGAGTTGACAAGGCTCACATATACCTTTCTTCTTAAAATTCATTTTGGGTAATCCTTTCACTAATTTCTTTGATGAAAGCTTTTTGATTAGGTCCATATGAACATGTCCCATTCTTCTATGCCATAGATTTGCTTCATCTTAAATCATTGCAGGACATAATTCTTCTTCCTGTTGCTTAAAATCAAGATTGTATATATTTCCTTCACTTTGGGCAACTAAAATAGCATTGTTAGTACCATGTGAAATTGTGCATTTATCTTTTTCAAACTTTACTTGATGTCCATTATCCATTAATTAACTGACACTGATAAGATTGAATTCTAGTCCATTAACAAGATGAACATTATTAATGTTAACCTTACCATTACCGATTTTACCTTTCCCCACAATTTCACATGACTGATTGTCTCCAAATGTGACAGTTCCATGTTTCTTTTTGATATTTAGCTCCATAAACTTTGATTTATCACCTGTCATGTGGCGTGAGCATCCGCTGTCCAGAATCCACTTTTGAGAATATACTTTTGCTTTAAGACATCCCTATTCGAAGAAGGTGCCATTTATCTTTTTGGTACCCATATCTCTTTGGGTCCATTTTTGTTAGTTGAAATCCGATCGCTTTTCTTTATCCATACGGTTTTACTTCTAAAGTTATTTTTCTTCTTCGAACAGTTTATATCTAGATGGCCTTTAGTACCACAATTTTTGCAAGTAGTGAATGGTGTATTGTAATTTAATTTAAATGATGATTTAGATTTAAGCATTTCGACTTCTTTTCTATATACTAGATTATATCCAATGCCTTGTTTATCATAACTTGGTCTTTGTTTCCCTAACATGACCTTTAAATTTTCTTCACCATGAACAAATTTAGCTAGAGATAGTTTTAATGATTCTATTTCCTTTTGAAGTTCATTAGTTGGAGGTTGTTTTTTACTAGATTCATCACTAAACGCATCAATGCATACATCTCTCATTTTTATTTCATTCGTTAATTTTTTAACTTCCTCATTTAATTGTTTTATTTTGTTAAAAAGTATTTTATTGTAATTATCTAAATAATCATTTTGCGCTGCTAATACTTTTTTTTCATTTATGTGTGTTACTTTTTCTAATTCCTTCTTTTCATATATTAGTGATTCAACTTTGCCCATTAGTGTGTTTACTAGATCTTTTAAGTACACATTTTTTTCTTTTATCTTTTCATTTTCTTGTTTCAAAATAATAACATTAGAAAAGGATACCTCACTAGATTCACCTACAAGTCCCATGAAGCATATTTGAGCCAGTTCATCATTTGCATCTATCTCCACTTCGGATTCTTTATTGTCACTCCACGTTAAGAAGGCTTTATTCTTTTTGATATCTTTATTGCCTTGCTTTTCTTTGTTTTTGTGCTGGAAGCAGTCCTTCTTGAAGTGGCCTGGTCGTCCGCATTCAAAATAGGTTTCTTCGATTTGCTTGGTTTTGAGTTTGTTTGAATTGAATGTGTTCTTCCTTTTGTTCTTTCTCTGAAGTAATCCTTTGAGTCTTCTTGAAATCATAGTTACTTCATCGTCTGGATTATTTTCAAATTCCGTTTTAATTCCTGCATTTAGAGCTAACACTTTCTTTCGAAGAACTTCTTCCTCATCATCATATCTTTTTAATTGGTGTTCATATTCTTCTAGTTCACCAAAGAGAGTTAAAGTATTCATAGAAGAAATATTGACAGAATCTTGAAGGGTAGTAATCTTGGATGCAAACCTTTTGGGCATAGCCCGAAGTAGCTTACGATTGATTTCACTTTGTGGGATTGACTTGTCGAACAACTTCAAGGAATTTATGAGTACTAGTAATCGTGCTTGAGCCATTTTGATTGTTTCATCTTTTTCCAACTTGAACGTTTCATAGTCATGCATGAGCATGCTTAGCTTAACTTCTCGTACTTTGGAAGTTCCTCCGTGACTCACCACTAGAGTATCCCATATCTCCTTAGCTGTGTTGCATGAAGAGACTTTATCTATTTCGGATTGCACCATGCCGCTGAGAAGAGTGTTCATTGCCTTTGAATCATATGAAACCATATCAGTTTCGGTTGAGTCCATCTCGAGTAGAGTTTTTGGAGTGCCATCATCTTTCCTTGGGATTACTGGTCCATTTTCTACCACCCACCATTCCCACGGTCTCATTTAAGAGAATACCTCATTCGAAATTTCCAGAAATTGTAGTTCTCTGTTCCAAAGAGTAATGGAGGTTGGATTGTTGATTGTCCATCTTGATAAGCGTTTCCAAATTGTGCCATGTTAGAATCTTTCCCTACAAGTCATGTGATGACCCAGGATTTTGAATAATTCAAATTTTACGAATAAATTTTTATTTAATATTGATACTGATTATCAATATTGTGCTGAGTATCTGTAATACGAGTCTAGAGAAGTGGTAAATTTGTGTATTGACTGAGAAATACGAGTAGAGTTGTGCTTAATAGAGAATAGAAACATTAACCATAATTACGAATAGGGATTCAATAGAAGATACTGTTATAATAATTGTATTTATGAATATGTGAGTGTTTATAACTTATTAAGTCAATTAGGGCTATTACGTTAATACACTAGAGGGATATGTTTTTACATATGTAAATTATGTACGTGATTGAATAAATATGTATTATGAACGTGCATACACTTATTTGGTAAAGAGAATTAAGATTAAATTTATGAAACCTAATACATATATTAGGTATGATAATTAATAACCTAATGGGTTATAATATAAGAGAATGGTGGTATATAAAAAAAATTAAAAAGTATAAACTATAAGATCATAGTTCTCTACTCTAAGATTAGGAAGAAGAAGAGAAAGTAACAAGAGAAGGTATAAGAAATTCCTACTTTTATAGTTTAATTTCTCTCTGTGATGATTTGAGTTTTGATTTTTGTAAAACTATGATCTTGAGGCTTAAAACCTTAGATCTTGGTGTTTAAAAGTGTTTTATGTTTAGATCCAACTCTTTTATGGATCAAAAGTTGGATCTAAACTAAGAAATATGAGTTAGGTTTTTCAAAAGATAGAAAATAAATTTTTTCTTAGCTTTTGTTATGTTTGATCTTGTGTTTGTTGACTAATTGGTGAATTAGATAATGGAAAATATTATATTCATGAGTATATGAGTTATTTTGAGTTAATATTATGAGTTATGTTGGTTTTATCGGAGATCATGAAAGTTTTCATACAAAACATAAAGAGTTGAAAAACAGATTTTTGAGAAAACAAAGTATGATACGAAAAATGACCATATCTCTCATTCTACTTTGAATTTTTGAGTGTGGTCAATTTTTGGAGTTAGATATATGAGTCTTCTACAATATCCAAGGGGAATCACTGAAAAATATGCTGTAAATCTTTGTGTGGAGTGATTTTAGTAACGGAAGCAAAAATCTGAAAAAGTCAGAAAAACAGGCTGTCCAGAAATTGTAAGGGATATTTTGGCAACTTAATTAATGTAATAAATTCCAATATTTTGGGGAATGAAAATATGTGAGATAAAGTAGCTTGTGTACAAAAATGAGCTCATTCTGCCTTAAAATGATCAAGTTATGACTATTTCAATATTTAGATTTTTCCGACAAAAAACGCTATAACAGGAGTTCTGTAACTCTGATGACCATGAAATTTAAACTGGAAGCTCACATTAACATGTGTAAGATCCCACCCAGAGTTGGGAATTTCTGGATTTAAACATGAGGTAGCTAATTTCTTAAGGAATTAACTAGAAATTGATTTTTGAAAAATACTTAAGGGAGTTGAAAAATTCCAGAAAAATACTTTTTGTGTATGGAATACATGTGTATATGATTGGCCAAAAGATTGAAAAATAATAAGCTGGTTTCATATTTTCATGATTAATGTATTTTAGCTTCCTAAAATGAACATTTCAGGTTACTGAAATGAGAAACCAAAATGTCAGAAGAGATGTCAGTTTTTTTTTAGCTTGCTGAAATAGAAATTGAAATGATATATTAAGTTTTCTAAAGTCATAAATAGTTTAGGAAGTTATATAAGAACTTATAAATGAACGAGTAAGTGTTAAGTCTAAGGTAGTATAGTTGTACACTTTAATGATTGATTATGTGACTACATGCGATGAGTAAGATATGTGATGCTAATTAAGAGATCGATCTTATTAATGATAGGTCTTACAAAAGAAGTTAACTTAAATTGCGTAGCAGTAGTCAACGAATCAGGCAAGTTTCCTTAACTCAACCTTGAGTTAATACAATTTAACTATTATGGTGGTTAATTATTGTTGATTAGACCATGTCTGAGAATTATTGTTGATTATTCGTAGTTAGTGCATGTTTATTAATTCAAATTGAATTAGTGATTCTGAGAATATACTTGTAGAATAACTGTTGTTGGATATTCACATCCATAGAAGATATTATTGATTGCAAATAGTACAATTAAATTCAGTCTATTGTTTAATCGTATTGAGACATGTCTTAGCTAATTGTTCTGGCTAGACGAACTTTTGTTGGGACTTGATAGGTTTGAAAAGAGAACTCAATTATTATTGACAGGTCAATGCCAATTGTTTTGGCTAGATCGAGAAAGAGAATAGGTATTGAAATCATAGTATTTTGTTATTAAGATTTAAAATTTGTTTATAAGATTGAGAAGAACAACCTTTTATATTAAGGGAACCTTGTGGTTGTATATTCGACCGTTGCGCGCGTGGAAGTATTATGCATAATATAGGGTACAAGAAGTTGGCCGCTCTAAGTACTTACTAAGGGGTATAATTTAATCTATATGATTATCTGATACACCTGGGTATATCAAAGTAAAATATTTGATAGTTACTCAAGAAGAGAAGTTCACGATCCAATGGATCGCTCAACATAAATCTAGAAAACAATCCACTTTGTTATTGCGTAGAATTGATTCTTGATTATTCAATAAAATATTGTAGAAACTTTGAAAGCGTTGTACTATTTCATTATCAGATTATTGGCTTGCATAATATGCGAGAAGACTTGTTAATGATTAACAAATTGTTCAGCTGTTTCAAAGTTCTCCGAACTTTGGTGAAATTCTATCAAAATAGATAGTCTGTTATTCTTGATTCTTATACATTCATTGTATGTCTTAACTTGTGGGGAAAATTTGTTGCTCACCATTGCTAAATAAAACATTTCAGCTAGGAATGATGTGGTAGGAGGTGCTGTGAAGAACAAAGGCAAAGGTGTTATGTTGGAATAATTATGATTAACATTATTATTATGTTATGTTTGTAAACCCTTTTTGTATATCTAAAGGGTATGTTTGTAATATAAAGGTTAGATAACCTGGGACGAATGTATTAACTATATTAGTTAATGTGGTGTAAAATTCTATTCATCTATAAATGGGTAGTTAGATGTTAATTATATTATGGATCGTGAGCACCAAACTTGGGGGTCAGGTAACCCAGATTTGGGGGCGTCACAGGTTGATATCAAAGCCGTAGGTTATAAAGCTTAAGTGGGTGTGTGACGCCCCCAAATTCGAGTATCTTTTAACCCGACATATGGTGCTCCACTATACTAACATCCATATAATTATTCCATTGAAATACAACAAAATGAATGTAACTACTATCTTCTTATTACAATCAAAGTAAAAAAAAGTCCTTCCCAGGTTCATAAACTGGTTACATCGTTCATTGTTCATAATGTATAATACATACAAACATACTAAACTATTACACAATGCCTAAGAATCCATCTTAGCTTTGCCCTTATCTCTCTTGGCATTCATAGTACGTTCATCTTTAACTGTAGTTATATAATTCATGCAAGAAGTGAGTATGACAGCTCAACAAGTTTAATTAATGATAACAATAATACCACATTCGTGAATTATTTAACAATTCCGACATAACTGAACAATAGTTATGAAGTATTATGAATCAATAATACTTTAACAGCTTATAACATCAATTCCCAAAGTATAGAATAGATTAGGAATTCTGAACCGGTCAATAGACCATGAACAGTAACTTTCAATTTTCATACTTGAAAACGAGTCCACAGCACTAAGGCCGTTCATCCGATAACTTATGAGCACTTCTAGGTGATCAACCTATAGTACTCTATGTTGATCAACACTCATTCATTAAATGTATTTACGTTTAATATTTTTGGAAAACTCGCGTGCCCATCGAATAATCGATGAAAAATACTTTTGTTTGTTCATAGACAAACCTTACCTTCACATCCGTACCAATCACTTGGCATAGGATAGTGTTAACATTTCTATATAGAAAGATATGAATCATAATCAATCTATATATTACGAATAGTCTAGTCGAATTAAAATCTGACATCGACCCTTTCTTTAAAAAAAGTCTTGCAATCCAGTTCAATGAATCACATAAAACTTGGCTAACATGGAAGTTAGACAAGCGTTAAGAAAACTTGCCTTTCAGCGTCTTCAAATAATTTAATCGATTGACCATAGCCCTTACAGAATCTACATGATATATTCACATTGCACACTGTAATTAGCTATCAAACAAATGTTCACATTGTTTCTACAAGCTTCTTTCTCTTCTATGTCTTAGTTAACTTACTATCAATAATAAAGTCAACTCGACTTTTTACCCTTCGTCCCGGCTTATTAACCGGACTCTAACATTGTCGGCGAGGTACCAACGTTGTTCATCACTCATAACTCATTAACATGCATTCAGCTCCTAAGTTCAATACCATATACCTGAGTATAGATAATATAGTAATAGCTTTAATACACTTTTGAAGTGTACAAACATTACCCCTTTAGGTTCCTGAACAAATGGAGTTCAAAACCTAAGTCACTAAAAACATTCTTGAACTTCATATGAGAGGAACTTTATGTATAAGATTAGATTGGTGGTCATTGTGCGATTAGCGTTGTTCTGGGCCTCTTGTGGTCTTTGCGCATGCGGAAGAGTGGTCTTTGTGACACAATTTAGCAGTACTCAACTTTATCAGGTTTGTGCACAATACATGCATTTATTGACTATGTCTGCACCGCACATGCACTTCGGACCTCGATCGATTCCAACAAATTTTGAAAAACTTTGTCAAATTCCTGGGGCCATAACTTCTTCGTTATAAGCCCGATTTGGTCCGTTCAAAAGCCTACACGTCATAAATAACATAATCTATGCATTCATATAAGAATTCGACACTTTCAAATCTGATAACTCAAAATTCACTATTGAGTTCATTTTTAGACGTTCGTAAACGTTAAAGATCGTTCAATGCTCGTTTTCTTCGTTTTAAGTCGAAATCCGATGATTCTCGAACCCATAACTCTTAATCACCCTATCTCACGTGTTGACATTGAAAACCAACATTTTCAAGTCTCACGATAACTTTTAACCTCTAATCTGGAATTCAATGTTTTCGACGTTTAACGTCTAATTAAGTAAAATTCTCCATAACTTCGTTACTAGGGTTCTCTAAGCCAAATCACATGGATTTCATATCTACATCCTAACCAAACAAGATACAAATATTAATGTATTGATGGAGTTCAATCATTTATAAACGATCAATCTCAACAAACAATATTTTCATGGTTCAAAACTGTATTAAACCTTATGATTTTTATAATCTCATGACTTGTAGAGATTGAATCTATGATAAGCCATCATTAATCTCCTATACAAGACATATACTACCCATCTATGATTCTTCAAGATAAAAGAAAAATCAAAAAGAGATGGAGATGAAAGGTAAGGATTATACCTTAAGAATCCTTGTGAAACTCTCTTGGAAAACTAGAAGATCAAGCTTCCAAAGTGTATGTTTTATAAGTCTAGCTCTCTTTCTCTCTCAAATAATTTAGGTTGGCAAATTTCAAAACTCCAAAAATAATCAACCTAGCTTTCTATTTATAGGAAATGAGAATGGAGGGTAATTTAGACAATGAACCATCACCTCCTTACTATTCATTCTTGGTCACCAAGTAAAAAATACTTGGTGACCAAGTTTTACTTGGTGACCAAGCCTTATGCTTATCTTCCACTCCAAGTAGGCGGCCCACCACTTGCAAAGTGACATCCCATGGGTTTCCCCATGGGTTTTACCCATTCGGTGACCCACCGGATCGATCCACGGTTCAGTTTAAATGAATTGGGCTTAACTAAATAAACATTGGGCCTTGACTTGGGCTCAACTCACTAATCTCCTTGGGCTTGGTAATTTAATAATTGGACTAATAGAACTCCAACTCAAATGACTTATTCATTAAGACTTAATCTTAAGTCTATAATACGAATTGTATTCTACACATACAATTCATATATTCTTTCCGTATACTACATGTACAATAATCGTATTGTACTTCGTATCTACTCAATGTATTATACATAGATACTAAATAGTATCATACTTGTATAACATTCGCATTAACCTTAACAGAATTCCTTCTACGCATATTATTTCCTTCTCGGAAATCAATATACTCAACCCTTAGGTTTTAAGTCTGCAGGTGAAAACTACGTTTGTCATAAATGAAATAATGCCAGATATTCCATCTTATCACGATATTCCATCATTACGCGTTTCTCAGAATTTCAAAATAATTTCCCAAACAGAAATGAATGAATAGTGTTTTTACAGATATTTCTAAAAAGCGCTTATTTTCGCCTTTGAAATTCCAAACAAATAATTCAAGCACGGTTGCGAATACTAACCACGTTAGCACATTCTAGGTCATAGAAACGACCTTCACATAGCTTACTCACATAATAATCAATTAAATTCATTTAATTCACATAATCAAATAAAATTTAATTGTCATAAAAATCCGATTTTCTCATGCAAGTTACATTCTCTCCCCTTATAAGGATTTCATCCCCGTAATCTTAGCTTATAATTATATAAATAAATGAGGAAAATCTTCCTTCATTTTACTCTCGAGCTCCCACGTTGCTTCTTCAACATTGTGGTTTCTCCATAACACCTTCACTGAAGGAATTACCGTATTTCTTAAAACTTGTTCCTTCCTATCAATAATTTGAACTAGAAGTTCCTCGTAGGACAAGTCTTTCTCTATCTAAATAGATTCATACTCTATTACGTGTTTATAGTCCGGTTTATAAGGACGTAACACTGACACATGAAACACATTATGAATGCGTTCCATCTCAGGAGGTAAAGCCACTTCATAAGCTACCTCTCCTACTCTTCCTAAAATCTCAAAAGGTTCTACAAACCTTGGACTTAACTTTCCTTTCTTCCCAAAACGTATCTTCCCCTTCCAAGGTGATACAAACAAAGGATCCTACATCGAATTCTCTATTTTCTCTATGAGGATCCGAATACTTCTTCTACCTATCTTGAGCAGCAACTAATCGAGCACGTATTAATTTCACCATGTCCTCCGTCTGCTGTACCATCTCAGGTCCCAACATCCGACGTTCACCCACCTCATCCCAACACAATGGAGTTCGGCACTTCCTTTCATACAACACTTCGTAAGGCGGCATGCCTATACTAGCGTGAAAACTATTGTTATACGAAAATTCCACCAACGGCAGATATAAGTCCCAACTCCCTTTGAAATCCATAACACAAGATCTTAACATATCTTCTAGCATTTGAATTGTCCTCTCACTCTGACCATCCGTCTGAGGATGATACGCTGTACTCAATCTTAACTGCGTTCCCATTTGCTCTTGCAAACTCCTCCAAAAGTTTGATGTGAATCGTGGATCACGATCTGACATGATCGAAACAGGTACTCCATGTCTGGAAATAATTTCCTTGACATACATCTTAACTAACTGATCCAAGTTGTACTTGACTCCTATCGGTAGAAAATGAGCGAATTTCGTCAATCGATCCACTATTACCCAAATAGCATTCAGATCCTTTTCGGTTGTTTCGGAAGTCCCACTCACAAAGTCCATCGTGATGTGCTCCCACTTCCACTGGAATTTCTAATCGTTTGTAAGAACCGCTAGGTCGTTTGGTGTTCAACCTTAACTATTTGACAAGTTAAGCACCTACTAACGATTATTCGCTATCTCCCTTCATGTTCGGCCACCAAAATGTTCGACGAAGGTCTTGATACATCTTCATACTAAGGGATGTATCGAGTACCTCGAACTATGAGCCTCCATCATAATTTCTTCCTTTAATTTGGGATCATTCGGAACCCAAATTCTTCCTTCAAAATGAAGTAATCACTCCTTATCGAGGTTATACTTAGTCTTCTCTTACTCTTCTATCCTCTTCTATATCTACTGGCATTCCTCGTTACTCAATTGTACTCCCCTAACCAGTTCCGCTATGGTCGATTGGATTTCCATGGAAAATAACATTTCCCTTGCTTCTTCTGGTAACTTAACTTCTAGCTCTATGCTTTCCATCGTTGTTATCAACTCATTCTGAGTTGTTAACATTAACAGTTTCTCTCTACCCTTCCTACTTAACGCATCGGCTACTACATTTGCTTTCCCCGAATGATATAAGATATCACAGTCATAATCCTTTATTAACTCTAACCACCTTCTCTGTCTCATGTTCAACTCCTTCTGTTTAAAGATATATTTTAGACTTTTGTGGTCCGTGTATATCTCACACTACTCACCATAAAGATAATGCCTTCATATTTTTAAGGCAAAAATTACAGCTGCCAATTCTAAATCATGAGTAGGATAGACCTTTTCATAATCCTTCAATTGACGTGACGTATAAGCAATGACTTTGCCATGCTGCATGAGCACGTAACCCAGTCCCTTATGTGAAGCATCGCTATACACTACAAAGTTCCCTGTATCATCTGGTAAGGACAATACAGGTGCCTCACTCAACCTCTTCTTCAACTCCTAGAAATTGTTCTCACATTTTTCAGTCCACACATACTTCACCGACTTTCTTGTCAGATTTGTCAATGGAGTAGCTATTTTAGAAAAGTCCGGAATGAACCTTCTATAGTATCCCGCTAACCCTAGAAAACTCTGAACCTCAGTTGACGTTTTCGGTTGCTCCCATTCATTAACTGCTTCTACTTTTGCCGGATCTACGGAAATGCCATCCTTATCGGTAACATGCCCTATAAACTGCACTCGCTCAAGCCAAAATTCACACTTTGTGAATTTTGCATACAACTTCTCCTTCCTTAGTGTTTCCAACACTATTCTTAAATGTTCTGTATGATCTTCTGACGTCTTAGAATAGACTAGAATATCATCAATGAACACTACTACGAACTTGTCCAACTATTGTTTGAACACTCTATTCATCATATCCATAAATGCGGCTGGCGCATTAGTAAACCCAAACGACATTACCAGAAACTCGTAATGACCATAACGAGTTTTGAACGCCGTCTTAGGTACATCCTCCTCCCTCACCTTTAACTAATGATACCCCGTGCGCAAATCTATCTTAGAAAAATACTTTGCCCCTTTTAACTGATCAAATAGATCATCGATCCTGGGCAACATGTATTTATTATTAATCGTCAACTTGTTCAACTCTCGATAGTCAATACAAAGTCTTAATGACCCATCCTTCTTCTTTACAAACAACACTAGTGCTCCCCAAGGAGACACACTCGGTTGAATGTACTTCCTATCTAATAGTTCTTGTAATTGAACCATTAACTCCTTCATCTCAACTGGCGCCATCCGATATGGTGCCCTTGAAACTGGTGCTTGCCGTTCAATAATGGATCAATTACAAACTCTACCTCCCTGTCCGGTGGAATACCCGGTAACTCCTCCGAAAATACATCCACGAACTCTTGCACTATAGGTATCTAGTCCAAGGATGTTCCCACTCTTTGGGTATCCACAACATGGCACAGATAACCTACACACCCTTTTTCTCAACATCTTCCTAGCTTGTGTCATAGACAGACAACAAGAGTGTCTCGGTGACACTACCTTGGTTTTCTTAGAAAGCCGAAGGTTTACACTTTTCTTATGGCAATCTATTATCGCCTTATGGTTAATCAACCAATCCATACCAAGAATTACATCGAATTCTTTTAACCTTATCGGTACCAATTCTACCGATAACTTATTCCCTCTAATTTCTATGCAATAATCCTTATGAATATGTTCAATGGGGATTATCTCTTTGTTTTCTACCTTAACATCTAAAGGTATAGGTAACTTCTCAGGGATTAAACCTAATCGCTTAGAAAATTCACATGCTATAAAAGAACAAGTAGCACCCGAGTCAAATAGCACATAAGAATTTATCTTATTGACTGGAATGATACCGCTACCACATCCGTTGATGCAACCGCATCTTGGATGACCATATTAAACGCATTTGAAATGAGGGTTCACCCACCGATGGTGTTGGTCCAATAATGGCTAATGTACCACGCACGTAACTCTTATTCCCTTTAAACCCTTCTTCTTGGACAATTTCTTGCCATGTGATCCATCGAACCCACGCATAAAACATCCTCGGTTCTTCTTAAGGTTAGGGACAGGTTGGGTGACAAATGTCCCTCCCCGCTTACGATTGTAGCATACCGCTTTCCCTTTAAACAAACTCCCATGTGAGGCTTTCCGCATGTCTTACATGCTTCCGCCCTCCATTTGGGATCTCCTACTTTATCCCAAAGATTCCTGTGGTTAAAATTCTTTTCTTTGGCAAGTTGCCACTTCCATCGCAACTTTACTTACTACCTCCCTCTAACTTGCTCTTGATCTTTCGCTCTTTGTGGTAATGAGACCACCACCTCCCATTTATTATCACTTTTTCCGTAATGGTCCTAAGAAGAAGCACCGGAAAACCGATATCCTACTATAGAGCTGTGGTTTTAAGCACCGCCAAACTCGAGCGCCTTTCTCTCTCTCTCAGATCCACCGGTGTGGAGCAAATCTCGCCAATTGTTAAACTTGGTGCATACTAGGGAACCATCATATCCCCATGCTTAAGTTCTAGGAACTTAATTTCCATCCTACCCTGCATGCTAGTAGGGAAATAGTTTTCGAAGAAGACCTTAAACCTGCTCCAACGTAATAGCCCTCTGTCTCTAATCCCACGGTGAGCCTCCCACCAAAGAGTTGGCTTCCCCTTCATCATATAAAGTCATAAAAGAAGTCTTTTTGCGCTTTCACTTACGCTTGTTATCACAAACGCCTTCTCAATATCTCTTACCCACGTCTGGCTTCTTTAACGGGTCCGCTGCCTCTAACTCTGGAGGACCCACACTTTTAAAGTCCTTAAAGGTAGTTGTTCTTGCTACCTGGGAGCTACAAGAATCCCACCCCCACGCCATTAATAAATTAACGAACTCTTGTATAGGGTTATTAGGACCCCCCTGATTCTCATTATGAGACTCGGCCTCTTGGTTACGTTGTCTCCTTCTATGCATAATTCTGATTAAATAAATATAGCTTCGTTATTATCTATTTAACTACTCGGTTATCATTCGCAATCAATAACAACCATTCATACCACAACAAGCACATTTAATGAAAACTTCATTATATAAATATGCTTTCATAGTCAAAACTATTTACATCATGTTCCCTTAGCCAAAAGCTATTACATACTATCCCGCGATTGCCTTCTACAAAAATTGGGATTTACAAAAAGACTACCCTTTAATTATACAAAGGAGGGCTTTACGTCACTACCACCATATATAAAAAGATCTAACGATCTACTAACACTATCGAACGTCATTCTCATATTTCTGATTTTCCAGAATCAACACTATATCTCGACTTATGGTATGGCGAGTCTGCCCTGACTCAATAGAATAACAAGCAATTTTCAGCTTGAAATCCTCATGAGCGCATTCGTGGATGTATGAAATCCATGCTATCTTCTGGTCTTTCTCAACCAGTTTCTTCTATAGCTCAAGGACCTCATCCTTATAGTCACGAGCCTTATCAGTCATAAGCAATTTCTCGTCGTGCTCTGACTCAAAGTCTGCCTCTACAGATTCCTTCGCCTCATAAAGGGCGGTTATCTCTTCAATCTGAGTCTCTACTACTGTGCTCAGATGCACATTCCTATCCAACACAGACAGATACAATGATCTCATTGCATCCGGAGGTGTCGGCTCCTGAGTAGGCACCACCGTATTAACCGATGTCACCTCCATTTACTCCTCCACGTCTAGCATCTCGTTAAGGTATGATGCTAAACCCATAGTCTCCTCAGAGTATTCCTCCTCAGAGATGTACTCCTCAATGTCCGAGTCATCTAGTACAATTATTGGTACCTCTGCCACTGGCATTGGTACTATCTCAACTTGATTCACTGAATCCTCACTTATCATTTCCTCGTTTCTAAACATCAAGCTATCGGTTGACATCTACAAACACATAACACGTTGATTAATACATAATACACAATAGTATAAGCACAAATCACATTTAATATCTTTAAGATTAATTTCAATCTTTTAATCCTTTCGAAACTGAGTTATCTCAATACCTTATTAATTCAATGGACTTGAATTTCATTCTTCGGACTTTACCTTCCTTACGAGATTATTAGCCTAAGGTTTTTCCCCCCTTAAGTTTTATAACCTAAGGCTTTGATACCAACCTGTGACGCCCCCAAATTCGGGTATCTTTCAACTCGACATATGGTGCACCACTGTACTAACATCCATACAATCATTCCATTGAAATACAACGAAATGAATGTAATTACTATCTTCTTATTACAATCAAAGAAAAAAAATCCTTCCCAGGTTCATAAACTTGTTACATCGTTCATTGTTCATAATGTATAATACATAAAAACTTACTAAACTATTACACAATGACTAACCATCCATCTTAGCTTTTCCCTTATCTCTCTTGGCATTCACAGTACGTTCATATTTAACTGCAGTTATATAATTCACGCAAGAAGTGAACATGACAGCTCAGCAAGTTTAATCAATGATAACAGTAATACCACATTCGTGAATTATATAACATTTCCAACATAACTGAACAATAGTTATGAAGTATTATGAATCAATAATACTTTAACAGCTCATAATATCAATTCCCAAAGTATAGAATAGATTAAGAATTCTAAACCGGTCAATAGACCATGAATAGTAACTTTTAATTTTCATACTTGAAAAGGAGTCCATAGCACTAAGGTCGTTCCTCCGATAACTTACGAGCACTTCTAGGTGATCAGCCTATAGTACTCTATGTTGATCAACACTCATTCATTAAACGTATTTACGTTTAATATTTTTGGCAAACTCGCGTGCCCATCAAATAATCGATGAAAAATACTTTTGTTTGTTCATAAACAAACCTTACCTTCACATCCGTACCAATCACTTGGCATATGATAGCATTAACATTTCTATATAGAAAGATATGAATCATAATCAATCTATATCTTACGAATAGTCTAGCCGAATTAAAATCTGGCATCGACCCTTTCTTTAAAAAAAGTCTTGCAATCCAGTTCAACGAATCACATAAAACTTGGCTAACATTGAAGTTAGACAAGCGTTAAGAAAACTTGCCTTTCAGGGTCTTCAAATAATTTAATAGACTAACCACAACCTTTACAAAATCTACATGATATATTCACATAGCACACTGTAATTAGCTATCAAACAAATGTTCACATTGTTTCTACAAGCTTCTTTCTCTTCTATCTCTTAGTTAACTTAATATTAATGATAAAGTCAACTCGACTTTTTACCCTTCATCCCGGCTTATTAACCGGACTCTAACATTGTCGGTGAGGTACCAACGTTGTTCATCACTCATAACTCATTAACATGCATTCAGCTCCTAAGTTCAATACCATATACCTGAGTATAGGTAGTATAGGAATAGCATTAATACACTTATGAAGTGTATAAACATTACTCCTTTAGGTTCCTGAACAAATGAAGTTCAAAACCTAAGTCACTAAAAACATTCTTGAACTCGCGTTGTGACGCGACTATATATAATACTAGATCGCATCTGCGACGCCGATTAGCGTTGTCAGGCCTCTATTGTGGTATGCCGCGACAGTAACGTTATTATTTGCAAGTGCCATTTACCAAGACTAACTTTATTGGTCAAGATCATGCAATGCGGCATTTAACATTATGTATAAAGCCATGCTGCTTCAGACCTCGATATCGATTCCAACAAATTTTGAAAAACTTTGTGAAATTCCCGGGGCCATAACTTCTTCGTTATAAGCCCTATTTGGTCCGTTCAAAAGCCTACACGTCATAAATAACATAATCTACGCATTCATATAAGAATTCGACACTTTCGAATCTAATAACTCAAAATTAACTATTAATTTCATTTTTAGACGTTCGTAAACATTAAAGAGCGTTCAATGCTCGTTTTCTTCATTTTAAGTCGAAACCCGATGATTCTTGAACCCACAACTCTTAATCACCCTATCTCACGTGTTGACATTGAAAACCAACGTTTTCAAGTCTCACAGTAACTTTTAACCTCTAATCCGAAATTCAACGTTTTCGACGTTTAACGTCTAATTACGTAAAATTCGCCATAACTTCGTTACTAGGGATCTCTATAGAATACTCCATGGATTTCATATCTACATCCTAACCAAACAAGATGCAAATATTAATGTATTGATGGAGTTCAATCGTTTATAAACGATCAATCTCAACAAATAATATTTTCATGGTTCAAAACTGTATTAAACCTTATGATTTTTATAATCTCATGACTTGTAGAGATTGAATCTATGATAAGCCATCATTAATCTCCTATAAAAGACATATACTACCCATCTATGATTCTTCAAGATAAAAGAAAAATCAAAAAGAGATGGAGATGAAAGGTAAGGATTATACCTTAAGAATCCTTGTGAAATTCTCTTGGAAAACTAGAAGATCAAGCTTCCAAAGTGTATGTTTTATAAGTCTAGCTCTCTTTCTTTCTCAAATAATCTTTGTTGGCAAATTTCAAAACTCCAAAATAAATCAACCTAGCTTTCTATTTATAGGAAATGAGAATGGAGGGTAATTTAGACAATGAACCATCACCTCCTTAGTATTCACTCTTTGTCACCAAGTAGCCTTATGCTTGGCTTCCACTCCAAGTAGCCGGCCCACCACTTGCAAAGTGACATCCCATGGGTTGCCCCATGGGTTTTACCCATTCGATGACCCACCGGATCAATCCACGGTTCGGTTTAAATGAATTGTGCTTAACTAAATAAACATTGGGCCTTGACTTGGGCTCAACTCACTAATCTCCTCGGGCTTGGTCATTTAATAATTAGACTAATAGAACTTCAACTCAAATGACTTATTAATTAAGACTTAATATTAATTCTATAATATGAATCGTATTCTACACGTACAATTCACGTATTCTTTCCGTATACTTCACTTACAATAATTGTATTGTACTTTGTATTTACGCAACGTATTATACATAGATACTAAATAGTATCATACTTGTATAACACTCGCATTAACCTTAACACAATTCCTTCTACGCATATTATTTCCTTCTCGGAAATCAATATACTCAACCCTTAGGTTTTAAGTCTGCAGGCGAAAACTGCGTTTGTCATAAATGAAATATTATCAGATATTCCATCTTATCATGATATTCCATCATTACGCGTTTCTCGGAATTTCAAAATAATTTCCCGAACAGAAACGGATGAATAATGTTTTTACGGAAATTTCTCGGAAAACAGTTATTTTTGTCTTGAAAATTCCAAACAAATAATTCTAGCATGAAGCCAGAATACTAACCACATTAGCACATTCTAGGTCATAGAACGACCTTCACATAGCTTACTCACATAATAATCAATTAAATTCATTTAATTAACATAATCAAATAAAAATTTAATTGTCATAAAAATCCAATTTTCTCGAGCGTTACACGGTGGAGGAAAACCCTAGGATTATAACCATAAGCGAGATAGAGAATACTCATTTAGAGTACTAAGTGAGGGACTACCGAAGCGTATCGATAGTGAGATATGTGGACACATTGTGTGAGAATTTTGTACTGGTGAAGTACTAATCATGTTGTTTAACAGACTGTAGGATGTCAAGAGAAGATGAAATGAGTACGGAGATGCTAACGGCTGTTGCACTAGTGCCAGTAGCCGAGGTGCCAGTACAAAGCGAGTCAGTTGAAGAAGTGGGCAAAGATGAACCCATGGTGAATTTGGGGAGTGATCATGATGATTATCTCGAAATGTATCTGAGTGGTGATGAGGAGGCAGAGTCCGAAGAAGCTAAGGTGGAGAAAGGGAATAAGACTAAAGTTGGAGAAAAAGATCAAGTATCTGCAGATGTACAAGAACTTTGAAATAATGTATTTCTCTTGGAGGAGTTGTGGAATATAGAAAGGACGTTATGCGAAATGACCGAAGAACAGAACGAATTGATGGCACAGGTGGAAAGGATGAAGACTGAATTTGGTGGATTACCGGAGTGAACAGTCAAGCAGAAGGGAAAGAATAAGAGAAAGAGGGACATCGACAGTGATAATTCTCAAAATTCAAACCCGAAGAAGAAGCAAGTCTGTAGCAAGTGTGGAAAGACTCACGTAGGAGAGTGTATGATGTGGAAGAGCGTGTGCTTTAATTGTAAGTAGGAAGGACATATTTCCCTACATTGTCCTATGTTGAATATGAGGAAGTGTTTTTTATGTGGGAGAACGGATCACAGATTCAGCAAGTGTCCCAACAAAAAGAATACGAGTAAAGGGAGTGGACGGTAGACAACTTAGATATAAGCGGTAGTATATTTTGGTAGTAGGTTATGATATTAATGGTTATAATATAGAGAACGATGTGCGAACATATGTAAATATATATTTGTATGAATGAAATCTTTATTTTCTATATGAATATAAGATTAATTTATGAGTTCTTAAAACTCATACTTATGATAAGTTCATACACTCATATAATTATGGAAAGTTCCTGAACTCATAAGTGTGGTAAGTTTGATGAACTGGGAATAGTTATGTGTGAATGGAGAATTGTAACTTTTTGTGTAAAGTTGGAGAATTACAACTTTTTGTGTAAAGTTGTGTGTATTAATTCTAATATTTATTTAAAATGGGATAGTAATATGTGTTAAGTACTAAATGTACTATGTGCTATTTGAATAAATATGCGATTATATTAGAACATTGTGTTAAATTCTTATTGTGTTGTTAATAAGAATTTGTGTAGAATTAATGTAAGATTTTTATTTTAATTTAAATCAGATCATGCCGCCTAGATGATAGAATTGAAATAAAAGAGAAGAGCAGTTAGTGAATAATGACGGAGGTCAAGCGGAATCGATGCAGAATTTTGTGGACATATTAGCCCAAGCTATGGGAAATAGAGCTCCAGCAGAAAGAGCAAGAGCGAGAAATCAGCAAGCTGATAGATTGGCAAATTTTAAGGACTTTAAAGTGGTAGGACCTCCAGAATTCAAAGGAACCACGGATCTGATTGAAGCCCAAACTTGGGTGAAGGAGATGGAGAAAGAATCCATCATTGCGCAAGTGGCAGAAGAGCAAAAGGCAGCTTTTGTAACATATCTGATGAAAGGGGAAGCCAATTACTGGTGGGAGACTAATCAGGCGAGAGCTGGTACAGCTGTGGTAACTTGGACAAGATTTAAGGAGTTGTTATTTGAGAACTACTTTTCGTCGAGTATGCAAGCTCGGATGGAAGTTAAGTTTTTGGAACTAAAACAGGAGAATATGTCGGTATCTGAATATGCTGCTAAATTCAACGAATTAACGAGATTTGTACCTCATCAGGTGGATATGGAATTACGGAAGGTGAGAAGGTTTGAGAATGGATTGAAGCCGGGTATATACAACAAAGTAGCCGTATTGCAGATTAATACATTCACAGCTTTGTTGGAGAAAGTGATAATTGCTGAAGGGGGAAGCGAAGCTACATCCCTTTATAATTAAGAGAAGAAGAAGAAGAAGGCAATTGAAGGAGGTAATAGTGCTGGTAGTAATTCGAACAAAAGAAAGTGGAGCTAGAATACCCAGTCGGGTAACAAGATAGAAGGAAATAAGAAAGGGAGGGAGCCATGTGCGACTTGTGGAAAGAACCATTCGGGAGTTTGTCTGAAGAAAAAGGGTGTCTGTTATAACTGTGATCAGGAGGGACACATGTCACCCAATTATCCCCAACCAAAGAAGATACAAGGTTGTTTTGCATGTGGATCGACTGATCATCTAATTCAAAATTGTCCAAGGAGGGATGTCGAGAAGGAAAGTGTCAACAAGGGACCCGGTAGCGGAACCTTGGCGATCCGAGGACCTGCACAGCCAGGAACACCAACAACCCGTGAATTTAACATGGCTATGCAAGATGCAGTGGCTGTCGAGGAGGTGGTGATAGGTAACGATTTCATTTAGAAATTTAATTACGCGAGAAATATGAGTTAGATATCGTTGTGAATTGCTTTCTTTTATATATCCAAATCACAGGTTAGAAAATGAGACACAAATTAATATTATGATGATAAGAATGAATTGATGATACAATTTTAAAAGATTGTAGAGAATAAGAAAGCGGTGATTCCAAGGACGAAATTCTTATAAGGATGGGAGAATGTGATAACCCAGGATTTTGAATAATTCAAATTTTATGAATAAATTTTTATTTAATATTGATATTGATTATCAATATTGTTCTGCGTATCTGTGATACGAGTCTAGAGAAGTGGTCAATTTGTGTATTGACTGAGAAATACGAGTAGAGTTGAGCTTAATAGAGAATAGAAACTTTAACCCTAGTTACGAATTAGGATTCGGTAGAAGATACAATTATAATAATTGTATTGATGAATATGTGAGTGTTTATAATTTATTAAGTCAATTAGGGCTATTAAGTTAATACACTAGAGGGATATGTTATAACATATGTGAATTATGTACGTGATTGAATAAATATGTATTATGAATGTGTATACATTTATTTGGTAAAGAGAAGTAAGATTAAAGTTATGAAACCTAATACATATATTAGGTATGATAATTAATAACCTAATAGGTTATAATATAAGAGAATGGTGGTATATAAAAAAAATTAAAAAGTATAAACTATGTTGAATTGCAAGCCCAAAGAATTAGAATTTCTAGCCTAAATAATTAATTGATAGGCCCAACTCTTAGCCCAATTAGGAGGGGACCTTTTTTGGACCATTAAGTAAGCTAAATGGAGCTTAAAAGATAATAAAAAGGGGCCCAAGAAGGCCATCATGGCCAAAAAGTACATAGAGGAAAGAAAGGGGGGAGGCCTGTAATCATTACATTGCTTTAGTAGGTGAGCTAACTTGCTAGGTTTCAAGCCTTGGTCTTATTATTATCTTTTCATCAAACCCACAAGTTAAACCAAGAGTGCAAGCAAGCTTATAATGATAAGGAGAGAGAGGAAGAGTGAGACATTGGATGATGATTATAGATACACTAATTATATTTATACAAAATTACTAACATCAAATTTCCTTTCTCTTACATCTTTTTATCTCATTTCATGTTCTGAAGTTATCAAAGCAAGACCAAGAGAGAGAATAGAGGGGGAAAGACAAGAGGGTTAGGATACTTAGTGATTTTTTTTCAAAGTTCATAGTTCTCTACTCTAAGATTAGGAAGAAGAAGAGAAAGTATCAAGAGAAGGTATAAGAAATCCCTACTTTTATAGTTTAATTTCTCTTTGTGATGATTTGAGTTTTAATTTTTGTAAAACTATGATCTTGAGGCTTAAAACCTTAGATCTTAGTGTTTAAAAGTTTTTTATGTTTAGATCCAACTCTTTTATGGATCAAAAGTTGGATCTAAACTAAGAAATATGAGTTAGGTTTTTCAAAAGATAGAAAATAAAATTTTTCTTAGCTTTTGTTGTGTCTGATCTTGTGTTTGTTGACTAATTGGTGAATTAGACAATGGATCATATTATATTAATGAGTATATGAGTTATTTTGAGTTAATAGGATGAGTTATGTTGGTTTTATGGGAGATCATGAAAGTTTTCATACAAAACATAAAGAGTTGAAAACCAGATTTTTGAGAAAACAAAGTATGATACGGAAATGACCATATCTCTCATTCTACTTTAAATTTTTAAGTGTGGTCAATTTTTAGAGTTAGATATATGAGTCTTCTAATATATCCAAGTGGAATCACTGGAAAATATGTTGTAAAGTTTCGTGTGGAGTGATTTTAGTAACAGAAGCAAAAATTTGAAAATGTGAGAAAAATAGTCTATCCAGAAATTGTAAGGGCAATTTATGAAACTTAATTAATGTAATAAATTCCAATATTTTTGGGAATGAAAATAGGTGAGATAAAGTAGCTTGTGTACAAAAATGAGCTCATTCCAACTTAAAATGAGCAAGTTATGACTGTTTCAATATTTAGGTTTTTCCGACAAAAAATGCTATAACCGAAGTTCTATAACTCCGATGACCATGAAATTTAAACTGGAAGCTCACGTTAACATGTGTAAGATCCAGCCCAGAGTTGGGAATTTTTGGAGTTAAACGTGAGGTAACTGATTTCTTAAGGAATCAAATAGAAATTGATTTTTGAAAAATACTTAAGGGAGTTGACAAATTCCAGAAAAATACTTTTTTTGAATGGAATATGAGTATATATGATTGGCCAAAAGTATGAAAAATAATAAGCTGATTTCATATTTTCATGAAGTGTATTTCAGCTGCCTGAAATGAACATTTCATGTTACGAAAATGAGAAACCAAAATGTCAGAAGAGATGTTAGTTTTGTTTTAGGTCAAATCGAAATGATATATTAAGTTTTCTAATGTGAATCAACATAATTAAGAACATTTAAATCTAGTAAATGTTATGTCATGTAGTATAGTTGTACTCTTTTAATGATGATTATGTGACTAAATGAGTAAGATATGTGATTCTACTTAAGAGATTGATCTTATTAATGATAGGTCTTACAAAAGAAGTTAATAAATGAAAAGAGTCAAGATTGCAAGTTTCGTTAACTCAACCTTTAGTTAATACTGTTTAAATATTATGGTGGTTAATTATTGGTTATTAGACCATGTCTGAGAATTATTGTTGATTATTCGCAGTTAATGAATGTTTATTGTAACACCCCCATATCTATACTCCCATGGTATCCGATATGGTGTTTACAGTGAATCAACATAATGTATTTAAATCTATACACCCATGGTATCTGATTAAAATATACATTAAATAGAGGGATTATCAGATATAATTCTCATAGAGAAATTCGTGAGATACCCTCACTTGAATATATGAATCAATTCATGATTAGTCTATCTATCCAAAATTCAGAGTACCAGTAATAACATGAATAGTCCATATTACTAATACCCTCGCCAGATGTATAATTTAAGCCAGTGATTTATACTATCGTATCGATAGTAACTATTTATCCAAAATCTAGAGTATCAATAACAACATGAACAGTCCATGCTATTAATACCCTCACTCAGATAAATAGTTCCCAAGGATCTCATCTAGATTCGAAGAAGTCTAATTTTACATCTATATATGTAAGAAAACACGATTGCGGAAATAAAAGATGTTATATATATAATATTAAAATTCGATTACATGATTCTCATAACGAGTTCTTATTACAAGGTATTCAAATAGACAAGAATATAATCTAATCTAAGCAGGGACGCTTCCCTTTATCTACTCCAGATGTTCCAAGGTTACCATCTAAAACTGCAAAGGGAATAATTCGCAAGGGTGAGCCATGATATGCTTAACAAGTTTTGTATTTATAACATTATATGAGTTGAAGAAATACAACAATTCAAATTTTGACCGATAGTTGTTACCATTCCTGGATTTCTATTTATTTCAACCATTTCTGGAATTTTTCTTTATTTCTCGCTACCACATGACTTAGAAATTTTGTTCAGATATGAGATAGGGGATTAGCCTATTCAAAATCCTAGGAGTATGCATCTCATCCTACCAGCTCAAACGCACCCAACATTAGTATCAATATATTTATCGACTATATCACGATCCCTTACGGATACCCAACTTCAAAGATAGGATGTCTTACCAAAACAATTTGGTTTGACAACAACAATTTATGCTCAATAAACATTAACATATGAATAAACAATCATTTTTTAAGTTATGTTGAAACTATAGCAATAACTTTTCAAAAGAATTTGGCAATTCAAGTTTATGTTTGGTATAATATATCAAAAGCAATTCAAGATATAAGTGTAGAGTTTAGGAAACTTGCCTCGAGCGTAGATCACCAAGTTATGCTATTCAAACGTTAAAAATACCTACTTAAGTTCATATATATATAATTCTAACACATTAGTAATTATAATAATACTCAAATATATCATTTACATATGAATCAAGTTAGATTAAATAAGGTTTTTTGTTTAATACCTTTACCTAATATCAAATAAGTTGATAAATGTACTAAATTTTATTTATAAAATTTTATTATATTTTTAGATAATTTAGTTATCCTTTATAATACCATTTTTAGAATTTTTAAAGTATTTAAAACATTTATTTATTCTTTAAATGGTTTTTAAATCATTTACTTCTATTTTTAGGTAATTAATAATTACTTAAAATTTTACAAAAACATTAATTATTATTTTAAATAATTTATATTCATTTATTATAATTTTTATATTATTAATAATATTTTTCCATAATTATTTAATATTTATAAATATTTATTCTAATTTCTTTATTAATAATTTAATTATTAATAATATCTAAATAAAATAAAATAATTATTAATTTTATGTAAAATATCAAAATTTAATTATATTTATTTAATATAATTTTTAAAACTATTTTATTTTATTTATTTATATTTATTAATTATTTCTAATTTTTATAATTTATTTTTAGAAAAATAATTTCTGTCTGTCGCTAAAGCCCTTCAAAGGATGGGAAGTGTCGTTATAGGTGTTCTTGAGTTAAGCAAGTGAGTTTGTCATGGTCGAAAGTGACCAATTTGACCACTAAATATAAAGCTACTAATCATGATTTTGGTTTGGTCAAGAATTGTTGTCAGTAGTACATATACAAGAGTATAACATGAATCAAAATTTAGGCTTTAACCTACATATAACAAGAAGTTATAGAGGCTCAAAGTCACCATCCGAGTTGTTCTTGAGTTTTCGGGTAACCTGTAAAAAGAGTTATGGCTAATAATCAACGCATTTTGTGGCTTGAATATCTTTGATTATGCGTATTAGATGTGTATGGTGTTTGTTGTAACATGTAGTATATACATCAGGGTATATATATATATATATAACATTAACATGAACAAAGCATAACTCTAAGGTCTCTAATTATGTCGGGTCAAAGTATAGCCAAACGTCGTTTTCAGTGTTTTTCTTTTCTCGGGCAACCGTAAAACTTGGTCAAGCTCGGTCAACTACTTTTAACCATTAACTCTAGTAATCCTATTAGTTGTTTTAGCAATTTGAGATCATATATATGTAGTACATATAACAGGGTATAGATTTATAACAATACTTTACAAAAACAACAACTAGAAGGCGATTAAAAAGCTTGGTCAAAGTAGTTTGCTCGATCGTTTTGAAGTTTTTCTGGTAACCCGTAAAATCGCAATCCGTGAACTGGTCAACCCACTTTGACCACTTATAACTTGAAATCTATGGTTCAAATGAACTCGTTTTCTTTTCCAGATTAAAGACATACTAACATGCTACTAATACCAAACAATTAATGCATCAAAACATAAACATATATAAATCTACAGGTCCTGACATTCGGCTATCAGACTTAGTTTTCAAAATTTCAAAATTTCTTAAAACACTTAATTAAGGCATCTAGATGTTATGAAAACGTGTTCTACCAATCTAACATACTTTCTAACATACTAATACATAAATCTAAACATCTAAACAACAAAACTAACATAGGATCAAAGAGCTAATTATGAACTAGGGTTCAGACCTTTTCTTGAATAATTTCGATTCTAGCTTTCGATGTTGTCACGCTAACACCCAAGCTTGATTTGACATGTAAGTAAGTGTATATTGGCTTAGAAATTTTGTGAGTTTGCTCAGCCCTAAGGTTCCTATTTATAGAATTCTTCAACTTGGCTTTTTGGTCATTTTTGAGCAACTTGCCTCCATAAATATCAAATCTGATGACTATTGCCATGCTTGGGAGTTACAAGCATGTCGCATAATAAATTATGGACTTGCAATGGTGACTTAAGCAGTTAGGTTTGTTTAAGAGTTTGATTATGCCCTAACTCACTAATCTTGATTAGGTTTTGTTTTAATGATTAGGAATGTTAAATGATGTTCATTAGTACCTAATTGAAGTTTACTAACCATGGTTAGGTGTTAACATAAGCTAATTAGGGTTAGTTTAGCTAATTAGGGTTAGGTTTACTAATTAATTAGGGTTGCTAATTAGGATTAGGGTTTGTTAATCTAGGTTGTTAACCTAAATTTCTCACTAATCCTAACAAGCATTTAAAAGCGCTTTTGTCGTTGTAAGCACGACAAAAGCAACTTATAAAAATAATTATGCCAAAAAAGTCCGATTAAGGCACAAAAAAAATTTAGCTACACGAGGTGTCAACACGACGCTTTTTTTTTGGTCAAAATTTATTTGGTCAAATTTGTTAAACAAAGTATATAATAACACATAACACATTCGTAATGGAGAAATTTTATTTATATAAAGGATTTTATACATACGAAGTCTTATTAGGTTTTGGGTTTTTACATTCACCCCACTAATAAGAATTTCATCCTCTAAATTACAAAGACATGTTAAGTAAATAATTGAGGATAATTCTCAAGATTTTATCTTCAAGCTCCCATGTAGCTTCTCTTCGACATTCGATTTCTCCAAATTACTTTAACCGATGATATCACTTTATTTCTCGTGACTTGTTCTTTACTATCGACGATCCGCATGTGTTCTTCTTCTACATAATAAAGATCTTTTTCTATTTAGATCGGCTCATATTGTATAACGTGTTTATAATCAAGTTTATATGGTCGTAACACAGACACATGAAACACATTATGGATATGATTCAACTCAGGAGGTAGTGCTATTTCATAAGCAACTTCACCCACCCTCCTCAAAATTTCTAAAGGTCCAATGAATCTTGGACTTAGTTTTCCTTTCTTGCCAAAACGTATCTTGACCTTCCAGGGAGATACTTTCAAGAATACGTGACTTCCTACATTTAAGTTTTGTTGTTGACGATGTGGATCAGCGTATTTTCTTTGTCGATCTTGAGATGCTTGTAATCGTTGACAAATAATTCTGATGGTTTCAGTAGTTTGTTGAATTATTTCAGGTCCTAACATTTGTCTTTCCCCGACTTCATCCCAACATAAAGGTGTTCTATACTTCCTCCCATATAAGGCTTCATAAGGTGGCATACCTATGCTAGCATGATAACTATTGTTATAGGCAAATTCAACTAAGTGTAACTGATCTTCCCAACTTCCTTCGAAGTCTATGATACACGTTCTTAACATATCCTCTAATGTTTGTATGGTTCTCTCACTCTGTCCATCAGTTTGAGGATGATAAGCTGTACTTAATCTTTATTGTGTTCCTAAGTGTTTTTGAAGGCTTTTTAAAAAATTTGAGGTAAAACGTGGATCTCGATCTGATACTATTGAAACAGGTACTCCATGCCTAGAGATAATTTCGTTAATGTATAGTTTGGCAAGGTGATCCAAGTTATGAGTAATTTAATAGGTGAAAAGTGAGCTGATTTAGTTAAACGGTCCACTATTACCCAAATGGTATTATGGCCCTTTTGTGTAGCTGAAAGACCAACAACAAAATCCATAGTTATATGTTCCCACTTCCACTCAAGAATTGGTAAGGGTTGAAGTAAACCACTAGGCTTTTGATGCTCAGCCTTAACCCTTTGACACGTGAGACATTTGCTTACCCATTCAGCTATTTCTCTTTTCATATTCGACCACCAAAAGTGTCGACTTAAATCCTTGTACATTTTAGTGCTGCTAGGATGTATGGCAAATTTAGAATTATGAGCTTCATTCAAAATTTCATTTTTTAAAGCTTGGTTTAACGGAGCCCAGATTCAATCATCATATCTTATTATTCCATCCTTATCTATTCTGAATTTGTTATATTTGTCATGAGTTATATTAGACTTGTATTTCTGACACTCTTCATCCTTCTCCTGTATCTCTTTGATTTTGACGAGCAGAGATGAAACTCCCTCTAAAATGTATAAGTTTTTGGTAGAGGTAGTTGGACATTCCACCTCAATTTCTAAATTTTCAAAATCTTTTATTAACCTATCATTGGTGGTTGATACATTCAACTTTTCCTGATTCTTTCTACTTAACGCATCAACTACTACATTGGCTTTACCGGGATGATATAAGATTTCACAATCAAAATCCTTTATCAGTTCTAGCCATCGTCTCTGCCTTAAATTTAGTTCCTTTTTGTAAAATATATTTCGACTTTTTTATGATCTCAGATATATATCTCGCACTTCTCCCCGCATAAGTAATGTCTCCAAATTTTAGAGCAAAAACTACCGCGGCTAACTCTAAATCATGAGTAGGATACCTCTTCTCATAATCTTTGAGTTGTCGTGATGCATAAGCTATCACTTTCCCATGTTGCATCAACACACACCCTAAACCTCTGTGTGATGCGTCACTATACACTACAAGACCTCCTCAGATCATCCGGTAAGGATAACACTTTGAGCCATGCTCACCGCTTCTTCAACTCTTGGAAGCTTTTCTCACATTTATTTGTCCTGCATTTATTTACTATCTTTCGAAAGTTAAATTGGTTAATGGGGTTGCTATTTTTGAAAAATCTTTTATAAACCGACAGTAATAACCCGCTAAACCGAGAAAACTTCGTACTTCTGTTGGAGTTGTTGGTTGTTCCCAATTCACAATCGTTTCGATCTTAGTTGGATCGACAGATATACCATTTTTGTCAATTACATGACCTAAAATTGAATTCTCTTCAACCAGAATTCACACTTAGAAAACTTTGCATAAAGTTGTTCCTTTCGTAATATCTCCAAAACGACTCTCAAGTGTTCAGTATGCTCTTCTCATATTTTCGAGTATACCAAAATATCGTCGATAAACACTACAACAAATTTGTCCAAGCATGGTTTAAACACTGGATTCATTAAATTCATAAATGCTGCCGGTGCATTTGTCAATCCAAAAGACATTACAAGAAACTCATAATGTCCATAGCGTGTCCTAAACGCTGTTTTCGTCACATCCTCCTTTCTTACCTTTAATTGATGATAACCTGTTCAAAGGTCAATTTTTGAAAAAATGTTCGGCCCCCTTTAATTGGTTAAACAAATCATCTATTCTTGGTAAAGGATATTTATTCTTAATAGTTAACTTATTTAACTCTCTATAATCTATACATAGCCTCATAGTTCCATCCTTCTTCTTTACAAACAATACTGGTGCTCCCCAAGGTGAAACACTAGGTTGTATGTACTTTTTATCTAAGAGTTCCTGTAATTTTATAAGTAACTCTTTCAGTTCTATAGGTGCCATTCTGTACGGTGCCTTAGAAATTGGTGCCTTCCCCGGTGCAAGATCAATGACGAACTCAGTTTCCCTATCTGAAGGCAAACCTGGTAAGTCATCTGGAAATACTTCAGGAAAATCCTTAACTATAGGTATTTGATCTAGTTTTACTCCTTCCTGTCGAGTATCAACTATATAGGCCAAATATCTTAAACAACCCTTTCTAAGTAATCTTTCTGCCTGAACTATAGTCAAACATTGAGATTACTTAGGTGAACAACTACCGTTGAACACTACCTTTGACTTCGAAACAGTCAAAAGGTTTATACGCTTTTGATGACAATCAATCATCACGTTATGATTAACTAACCAATCCATTCCTAAAATTACATCATATTCTCCCAACTGGATTGGTATTAAATCTACTGCAAAGTTATGTCCTTTTATTAACACACTAAAATTCTTCAGATATGGTTTTAATCTAATTATTTCATTATTAGCAATTTCTACACAAAATGGTTTCTCTAAATTTTCACAAAAATAAATTTTATAGAAAAATTTTCACAAGGTATATTCAATTTTATAGAAAAACTTTTAGACACAAAAGAACATGTAAATGCACCAGAGGTCGAACCCCAAACAGTTGATTGATTATACTCTATTTAAAGTGTTGATAGGATGATACGAACCACAATAAAAACATCTATTTTACGTCAATTAAAACATTTGTGATTCTCCTTTATGTTTTCTAAGGCTTAATAATAGACTCTCATATCCCACTATTATTAAAACCCAATTCGAACCGGGTTCTCATAATTTTCCTTTTTCATTCTCGACTTTCTCCGGTCAAGTATTTCCAGAGAAAGTCTTTATTTGGAGTACTAATAACTTACTCGAATTTGAGGTTTTAAACCTCCCGAAACCTACAAGTCTTTCTAAGTTCTCAGTTTATGAGGTCACTTGATGAGGAGCATTAAACTTAGTCAGATATCATTAAAAGAAGATCTCTTTGTTTTAAGTCCAAAATTTTATTTCCATACGATCTTTCGTGGATCGGGAAAAATAGTTTTCAAAGAACAACTATTTAAATCTATCCCAAGGAACAACTTCAGCTTCAATTCGACCTTTGGTTGATTCCCCACCAATAATTAGCCTCACCTTTCAAGAAAAAGGTTGCAAAAGTTATCTTTTGGTTATTATTAACATCAAGTTACTAGGAAAAATTTCTCTATCTCTCAAAAATCCAAATCAGTGCATCTACAAAGTTCGATGTACCTTTAAACTCAGGTGGTCCAACAACTTTAAAGTCTTTGAAAGAAGTGTTTTGGTTCACAGGTCTATTTACAACTCCTAACATAAGGTCTACTAACTGCTGGGTAGAATTATCATCATTCATTTCTATTTGGGGTCTTCTGGTTGGAGGCATGATTCTATATAAAACAATAACCAAAATTCTCATAAAAGTTTGAATAACACAACATAATGCTTATTTTATATATATCACAACGGTCTTACACAACAACTTCATAATTAAACATAATATTATCTTACAAAGTACTGATTATAATACAAATTTTGAATGCTTCTTTATTATACTAATATAAAGCATTCAACCACTTATGCTACTCTCTAGAATTCATTGATATCATCAAAGGAATCCTGAATCATGTGACAAACCACAGATCGATCGATGAGATAAGCCATTTTCTTCTCCTCTCCGGGATATCGAGCTACACGACGCTGTAAATCATTAAAAGTATCTCGGACTCCCAGAGATGTTTTAAGAAGTCTTGACCGAATTTCTTTTCTGCCACTTTGTACATGGTGGAGTTGTACTTTTAGTCGATGACTATTCCCCCTCTCATGTTGTAGCATTCCTTCAGCCATATCAGTCCTAAACTTCATTTTATTATTCTCATATTCTGTTGTCTGCATTAGTGATGCCATTGCTTCGTCATGCTCTTCAATTCTCATTAATTGACCTGCTATTGGATCTTCTTTTTCCTCAGCATCAAGCAGTTGTTGATCATGAAGCAATTCTTCTTCTTCTGCATCACTAGCTATAAATGACTCGATTTGCGGTGGATTGACTACTATCACCATTTCTTCAGCATTGGAGTTGGCTATCTATAAAAGAAAACTCCTTTAATACTGGTATAGAAATTACACAACATAATATTTTTATGTTATATTTTATGTGTACTTTAAAGTTTTTTTTACGTACTCGAAGACTATATACTTAGATTTCTCTTCCTTATATCTATAGCCTTGAAGCTTTGATACCAAAATTGTAACACCCCCATATCTATACTCCCATGGTATCCGATATGGTGTATATAGTGAATCAACATAATCCATTTAAATTTATACACCCATGGTATCTGATTAAAATATTACATTAAATAGAGGGACTATTAGATATAATTCTCATAGATTCAAGATTCACAGTATCCCATAACAGATGGTAATTCTCAAGAGAACTATTATTGTGTTTGGATACCCTCACTTGAATATATGAACTGTATCTGTGACTAGAGTCTATCTATCCGAAATTCAGAGTACCAGTAATAACATGAACAGTCTATATTACTAATACCCTCACCTAGATGTATAATTTAAGCCAACAATTTATACTATCGTATCGATAATAACTATTATCCGAAATCCAGAGTACCAATAACAACATGAACAGTCCATGCTATTAATACCCTCACTCAGATAAATAGTTCCCAAGGATCTCAACTAGATTCGAAGAAGTCTAATTTTACATCTATATATGTAAGAAAACACGGTTGCGAAAATAAAAGATGTTATATATATAATATTAAAATTCGATTACATGATTCTCATAATGAGTTCTTATTACAAGGTATTCAAATAGACAAGAATATAATCTAATCTAAGCACGGACACTTCCCTTTATCTACTCCAGATGTTCCAAGGTTACCATCTAAAACTGCAAAGGGAATAATTCGTAAGGGTGAGCCATGATATGCTCAGTAAGTTTTGTATTTATAACAATATATGATTTAAAGAAATACAACAATTCAAATTTCGACTGATAGTTGTTACCATTCTAAGATTTCTATTTATTTCAACCATTTCTGGAATTTTTCTTTATTTCGTCATACCACACGACTTAGAAATTTTGTTCGAGATATGAGATATGGGATCACCTATTCAACATCCTAGAGTATGATCTCAACCTACCAAAGGCTCAAACGCACCCAACATTAATATCAATATATTCATCGACTATATCATTTATCCTTACGGATACCCAACTTCAAAGATAGGATGTCTTACCAAAACAATTTGGTTTAACACAACAATTTATGCTCAATAAACATTATCATATGAATAAACAATTCATTTTTGAGTTATGCTGAAACTATAGCAATAACTTTTCAGCAATTTGGCAATTCAAGTTTAGGTTTGGTATAAAATATGAAAAACAATTCAAGATACAAGTGTAGGGTTTAGGAAACTTGCCTGAGCATAGATCAGTCAAGTTATGCTATTCAAACGTTAAAAATACCTACGATGTTCATATATATAATTCTAACACATTAGTAATTATAATAATATTCAAATATATCATTTACATATGAACAGGTTAGATTAAATAAGGTTTTGGTGTTTATTACCTTTATCAAATATCAAATAAGTTAATAAGTGCACTAAATTTTATTTATAAAATTTTATTATATTTTTAGATAATTTAGTTATCCTTTATAATACCTTTTAGAAGTTTTAAAGTATTTAAAACATTTATTTATTCTTTAAATGATTTTTAAATCATTTACTTCTATTTTAGGTAATTAATAATTACTTAAAATTTTACAAAAACATCAATTATTATTTTTAAATAATTTATATTCATTTATTATAATATTTATATTATTAATAATATTTTTCCATAATTATTTATTATTTATAAATAATTATTCTAATTTCTTTATTAATAATTTAATTATTAATAATATCTAAATAAAATAAAAAATAATTATTAATTTTATGTAAAAAATTTTTCGTAATATTAATTATATTTGTTTAATATAATTTATTTTTAGAAAAACAATTTCTGTCTGTCGCTAAAGCCCTTTAGTGACAGGAAGTGTCGCTGTAGGTGTTCTTGAGTTCTGGGCAGTAGTTTGGTCATGGTTGAGTGACCAGTTTGACCGCTAAATATAAAGCTACTGATCATGATTTTTGGTATGGTCAAGAGTTGTTGTTTTAGTACTCATATAGTAGTATAACATAAATCAAAATTTAGGCTTTAACCTACATATAACAAGAAGTTATAGAGGCTCAAAGTCACTGCAGAGCTGTTCTTGAGTTTCTGGATAACCAAGAACAGTAGTCATGGCCGGTCAACGGTTTTGTGGCTTGAATATCTTTGATTCTGTGTATTAGATGTGTATGGTGTTTGTTGTAACATGTAATATATACGTCAGGGTACATATATATAACATTAACATGAACAAAGCATAACTCTAAGGTCTCTAATTATGCTGGTCAAAGTACAACCAAACGATGTTCTTCCTATTCTTCAGTTTTCTGGGCAACCCAGAAAACTTGGTCAAGCTCAGTCAACGACTATTGACCATTAATTCTAGTAATCCTATTAGTTGTTTTAGCAATTTGAGATCATATATATATGTAGTACATATAACAGGGTATAGATCTATAACAATACTTTACAAAAAAAAACAACTAGAAGGCGATTAAAAAGCTTGGTCAAAGTAGCCGGTTCGACTATTCTTAAGTTTTCTAGGTAACCCAGAAAACTGCAATCCATGAACGGTCAACCCACTTTGACCACTTATAACTTGAAATCTATGGTTCAAATGAACCTGTTTTCTTTTCTAGATTAAAGACCTACTAACAAGCTACTAATACCAAACAATTATCAGACCAAAACATAAACACATATGAATCTACAGGCCCTGACATTCGGCTGTCAGACTTAGTTTTCAAAATTTCCAGATTTCTTAAAACACTTAATTAAGGCATCTAGATGTTATGAAAACGTGTTCTACCAATCTAACATACTTTCTAACATACTAATACATAAATCTAAACATATAAACAACAAAACTAACACAGGATCAAAGAGCTAATTATGAACTAGGGTTTGTACCTTTTCTTGGATAATTTTTGATTCTAGCTTCGATGTTGTTGCTGCTAACACCTAGGCTTGATTTGACATCTAAGTAAGTGTATATTGGCTTAGAAATTTTGTGAGTTTGCTCAGCCCTAAGGTTCCTATTTATAGAATTCTTCAACTTGGCTTTTTGGTCATTTTTGAGCAACTTGCCTCCACAAATATCAGATCTGATGACTATTGTCATACTTGGTGTGATAACCCGGGATTTCGAATAATCAAAATTTTACAAATAATTTTTTTTTTAATATTGGCAGTGACTGTTAATAGTGTGCTGAGAATTAGTGAGACGAGTCTCGAGAATTAGTCAATATATGTTTTGACTGAGAAAAAAGAGTAGAGTTGTGCTTAAAAACTTTAGAAAACCCTAACCCTAATTTTCGGATAGGGATTCGATAGAAAATACAATTAAAATAATTGTATTGTTGATTATGTGTTTGGACTGTATAAAAATGTTGATCAATGGTTGACTGGATAAGGTTTAATATTAATAAACCTTAATAAGGGATTTAAAACCCTAATCTTAAATTTAGAAAATAAATTGTACAGTTAAAAACCCTAATTGTACGTTAAGAAACCCTAATTTCAAAACCGGGAATTGTAAACCCTAATTAGGCAACCCTAATTTTTATTAGCATGCCTAAAGTGTTTATTAAACTTAAATATAATTAGAAAGCTCTAATTATATTTTTGTATATTAATTTTCTATTTAGAAAACCTAATTGCATTTTAGGAATTTTATTTTTTAATTCCTAAACCCTAAATTTGAAAATTGTGGGAACTAGAAATTTTTGATACCTAAAGGGTACAAAACCTAAACCCTAGATTGTCCAAACCCTAAACCCTAAGGGTTTGCAACAAATGAGAATTCTAGAAAAAATTGGAAATAACCTAAATGCCCTTTATGGGATTTTTATATGTTAACTTGCAAAAATTGTCCAACAACTTTATTAGGTCACCAACTCTCTTGACTTTTGCAACATAAAATCCAAAGACAAATCGCCAGACCAAAATCGTCCACATGATCGTACCAATGCAACATCAAGCATTATATATTAGTTTAGAGAGAGAAAAAGTCCATAATTTAGACATTTTGTAAACTTAGCTCTCACCAACTCTTTTCTCATACATGAACCTCCGAATTTGCTAAGTAAATCGGTCCTAATACCAAATTTCTAGATCAATCATAAACATCTTGGGGAGCTAAGATCAAAAATCGAAGCAAGAAAGGTATAGCCGAAAATGTTAATTTTGATCTTTATTGGTTAGAAAATTTTTGTGTTTAAGTGTTTAAAAGTGTGTTATAATATGTTATTAGTTGTTATATAATGATCCATGATGGATCCATAGCATCAAAGTGCCTTAAAATAATTTTTTTCAAAAACTGTTCTTGAGAAAAAATTCGTGTCTGACAAGGAATGTCAGTCGCTTTAAATCCTTGTGTGTTTGTTGTTTTTGTTATTTAAAAGCTTTAAGTTGTAGCCTGGCATATGGTCTTTAATCTGCAAGTTGTAGTGCAGCCATTAGATAGCTGGATTTCAAGTTATTTAGGGTCAAATAGCGTTGACCGAGGTTGACTGGATGAAAATCGCAAATGACCCAGAATGTTCAAACAACGTCGACAATTTTTTAAGCCTCTTGATATGTTAGACGTTTTGGTTTATGATGTTATTTTTGTAATACATGTAGCTTTGGTATCTTGTCTATAGATTTATGGCTTTATATCATATATTTGATCAATAGATCGAGTGTAACAAGCGATCAAAGTAGGCCAAACAACCATAATTTGAATTTTCGGAAATTCCGTAAAAGTACTTTAACTAATTTTCCGACATAAGTTGACCGCTTGATAAGTTGTGATTTGTTTATTTTTGGACTGATTTGTTGGTATGGTATTGTTCACTGACACATGGACTACATGTTCAAACTTTTATATCACATAAACAATGAACCGAAAGCAGAAATAATTGAGGTTGAATATGGCAACTCGAACTGCTCATGCCCAGAAAATTCCCAGGTCACGTTGTCAGTGATTTTAGGGGCTTGAATCTTGATGGTGTTGAGTGATATCACCTTGATTGTTGTTGATTCTTATAGTGTTACATAAACCCTACAAGATCGTGATTAAAGATTTCGTAAGCTGTTTGGATCGAGAATGGGCAATTGACAAACGACGACCATAGAATCGCCGTATTGTCGTTGTTCTTGAGCCAAGAACACCAAAAGCGACGCTTTATGTCGCTATAGGCTTTTAGCGACGGATTAATTAAATTATTTTCTGAATATTCCGGAAATTAATAAAAATTAGAAATAAATTCTAAAATTACCAAAAATGGTTTTTAAAATTATTTTAAATTATTAAAATAATTTTCGACCAATTGGAATATTTTTCTTTAATATTTATAATTATTTAAATATTAAAAGGTATTTAATTTATTTAATTAGTGTATTAAATAAATTAGAGAAAAGTGATTTAATATTATGAAAAATCATTTTAAATAAGAAAAATGTATTTAAAAATATTTTGAGTTATAAAATGTAACTTTTAATATTTTTGGAGAATTTTATTAATAATTTAATATTAATGATTTTAGATTTATTTGATTATTAAATTAAATAAATAAGATAAAATGATTTAAATGATTTAAAAATCATTTTAATTGAGAATAAAGTGATAGAAAATATTTTAATTATAAAATATAATTTTCAATATTTTTGGAGAATTTTCATTAATAAATTAATATTAATGATATTTGATTTATTTAATTATGATATTAAATAAATGAATTAAAAATGATTTTATTGATTTAAAATCATTTAACAATGAGAAAATAGTTTAAAAATATTTTAAGTTATAATTAATGACTTTTAATATTTAGATGATAATTTCATTAATATTTATATATTAATGGTGGTGATTTAAAAATGATTTTTATTACTTTAAAAATCATTTAAGTGTAATATTGTTGATTTAAAATATTTTAAGTTATTGATAATAACTTTAATATTTTGACAAGTATGTTATTAATATTTTAATATTGTTAAATATTAATAATGATAAGATTATTTGATAATTAAATCATTTAAAAATGATTAGATGTTTGAAAAATTATTATAAATTATAATAATTGCTTGATAATTATAAAAGCTTAGAAAAATATTATAATTGATAATTGACTTATCTAAATTAATATTGAAGCTTAGAGACCAAGTTTAATGGACAATCAATGTGTTAATTGTCGGATAGGGTGACCGTAACACGAGAATGGAATAGAAGTCCAAACGGTGATATAGTTAGACTTGTTATGTGTTTTTATAGGTTATAAACACTGATGTGCCTATGTGGTAATGTGCCTAGGAGAAGTTTGACTGTGAATTACAGTGCTGTGTATGATGAATTATTGTGCTAATTGTAAGACCGATATTATTGGTTATAGGTCTTTCAAAAGCAGATAAGTATTTTGTGTAGCTGTAATCAGCGGAAGAGGCAAGTTTCCTAACTCAACCTTGAGTTAAATTTATTCAATTATTATAGTGGTTAATTATTGCTAATTACACTACATCCATGGAATTTATTGTTGATTATTCGCATTAGTGCATGCTTAATAATTCAAATTGAATTATTGATTCGTAAATATATATTTGTAGAATAAGCTGTTGTTGGATATTCATATCTCAGTAGAAGTTAGAATTGACAAATGGATAATTCATGTTTATTGTCAAATTATCTTTGAGAAATGTCTTAGCTAATTATTCGCTAGGCGAATATTAGTTAGAACTTGATAAGTTCGAGAAGAGAATTCAATTATCATTGATAGATCGATGCCAATTATTTGGCTAAGATCGAGAAGTAAATAGAATTTGAAATCACGATATTTCGTTGTTAGATCAAAATCTTGATTACGAGACCGAGAAGAACAACCTTTTATAAAAGGGAATATCATTAAATCGTATATTCGATCATTCTTTGTGACTTAAGTATTATGCATAATATAGGGTATAATAAGCTGATCACTTGTTATACTTGCAGAGGGGTATGATTTAATCTTTACGGTTATCTGATACACCTGGGTATATCAAAGTATAACTTTGATAGTTACTCGAGAAGAGAAGTTCAAGATCCAATGGATCGCTCAGTATAAATCTGGAGAAATATTTCATTCATAGAATTGATTCTTGATTATTCATTTGAATATCGTAGAAACTTTGAAAGCGTTGTACTCTTTCATTATTGAATTATTATGTTGTATAGAATACGAGAAGACTTGTTTTTGAATAACGATTTGTTCAGCTATTTCAAAGTTCCCCGAACTTTGGTTTCATTCTATCAAAATAGATAGTCTGGTGATTTGAATACTAATACATTTATTGTATGTCTTAACTTGCGGGGCAAATTTGTTGCTCACCCTTGCTAAATAAAACATTTCAGCTAGGGACGAAGTGGCAGGAGGTGCTGCAAAGAATAAAGGCAAAGGCGTTGTAATAAACTAGTTATGATTAACATATTTATGATGTTGTATTTGTAAACCCTTTTTGTATATCAAAAGGGTATGTTTGTAAAGTTAAGGTTAGTGAACCTGGGTGATGTATTATAAAACTCTGATAAAAACTTATGTAAGATACTATCTATATATATTATGGGTAGTTAAATGTTATTTATATTGTGGATCGTGAACACCAAACTCGGGAGTCAGGTAACCTGGATTTGGGGGTGTCACACTTGGGAGTTACAAGCATGTCATGTGCAGCCTAGGGACTTACAATGGTGACTCCTAACCTACTTGTAAGCTAGTTAGGTTTGTTTAGTAGCTTGATTATGCCCTAATCCTCACTAATCTTGATTAGGGTTTTGTTTTTAATAATTAGGAATGTTAAATGATGTTCATTAGTACCTAATTGAAGTTTACTAACCATGGTTAGGTGTTAACATAAGCTAATTATAGTTAGTTTATCTAATTAGGGTTAGGTATACTAATTAGGGTTAGGGTATTTGCTAATTAGGGTTAGGGTTTGTTAATCTAGGGTTGTTAACCTAAATTTCTCACTAATCCTAACAAGCACGACAAAGCAACTTATAAAAATAATTATTCCGAAAAGTCCGATTACGGGGAAAAAAATTAAAGCACGAGGTGTTAAGCACGACATTTTTTGGAAAAAAATTTATTTGGTCGAATTTGTTAAACAAAGTATATAATAACACATAACACATTCAGAACGGAGAAATTTTATTTATATAACGGGATTTTATACATACGAGTCTTATTACGGTTTTGGTTTTTTACATTTATTAATTCAAATTGAATTAGTGATTCTGAGAATATACTTGTAGAATAACTGTTGTTGGATATTCACATCAGTAAAAGCTATTATTGATTGTAAATAGTACAATGAAATTATGTCTATTGTTTAATCGTATTAAGACATGTATTAGCTAATTGTTCTGGCTAGACGAACTTTTGTTGGAACTTGATAGGTTCGAGAAGAGAACTCAATTATTATTGACAGGTCAATGCCAATTGTTTCGGCTAGATCGAGAAAGAGAATAGATATTGAAATCACAGTATTTAATTATTAAGATTCAAAATCTGTTTATAAGACTGAGAAGAACAACCTTTTATATAATGGGAACCTTGTGGTCGTATATTCGACCATTGCGCGCGTGTAAGTATCATGCATAATATAGGGTACAAGGAGTTGGCTACTCTAAGTACTTGCCGAGGGGTATAATTTTAATCTATATGGTTATCTGATACACCTGGGTATATCAAAGTCAAATCTTTGATAGTTACTTGAGAAGAGAAGTTCAAGATCCAATAGATCGCTTAACATAAATCTGGAAAACTTTTAACTTTGTTATTATGTAGAATTGATTCTTGATTATTCAATAGAATATCGTAGAAACTTTGAAAGCGTTGTACTCTTTCATTATCAGATTATTGGTTTGCATAATATGCGAGAAGACTTATTAATGATTAACGAATTGTTCAACTATTTTAAAGTTCCACAAACTTTGGTGACATTCTATCAAAATAGATAGTCTGTTATTCTTGATTCTTATACATTCATTGTATGTCTTAACTTGCAGGAAAAATTTGTTTCTCACACTTGCTAAATAAAATATTTCAACTAGGAACGAAGTGGTAGGAGGTGTTGTGAAGAACAAAGGCAAAGGTGTTATGCTGGAATAATTATGATTAACATTATTATTATATTATGTTTGTAAACCCATTTTGTATATCTAAAGGGTATGTTTGTAATATAAAGGTTAGATAACCTAGGACGAATGTATTAACTATATTAGTTAATGTGGTGTAAAATTCTATTCATCTATGAATGGGTAGTTAGATGTTAATTATATTATGGATCGTGAGCACCAAACTCGGGGGTCAGGTAACCCGAATTTGGGGGCGTCACAACTCACCTTTAAGACCAAGATAAGTAGAGCCAAGCTCTGATACCAAATGAAATTTAAGTAGGCACACTTAGAAGGGGGGTTGAATAAGTGTAGGACCAAACTATGTCCAACTTTTGATTAACTAAAAATTCCTTTGCATGTTCAATGCAACAAGCTAGATTTTATGTCTTTATAAATAGAAATGTTAAGACAAGGTTTTGAATTTATGTAACACTTTCCAAAATGTATAAATCTGAGACTTAACCTTTTTCAGAATGTGATTATGAGAAAACAATTTGCTCAATTAGTTTGGTAATATTTATGGATATTGAATGCAAGCTGCTGGATAGTTAACAGAATAATATAACACAAAATGCAATCACATAGACACCATAATTTTTTATGTGGTTCAACTACTACCCTCTATAATAGTAGCCTAATCCACGTCTAATACCAACTAGTATTGGAGACTCACTTTTATTAAATCTTCCAATTACAATACAAGTTCCAACAACTTGAGCACCTTTGCTCCTTGTGCACCTATGCACCTATGCTTTCAAACTTGATTGTAATAATACAATAATCCAAACAAGATCACAATTTAGAAAATATTGATTTGTATGAGAACATTTAAAATACATAATAGAGGTCTAATGATCCAAGAAATATATATCACTTACCAATGCAAGGCTCTAGTATGTAATGATATGCAAGAAAATTATTACTATAGTATTTTCTACAAGATCACCTCATCAGTAGCTTCTTGAATTGCAATCAACAGTAAGCAGAAGAAACATAATTTAGCCGTTTGTATGTTAGCAATTTCAGTATGTATTTTCTTCTTTTTTTATCATTAAGTTCAGTTCTTTTATAGCCAACTATGATAAGTTAACGTTGCTTAGTGCCAATTCATAATATGATCATTTGACATAAATCATGCATTCTGATCGTAATATCCGTATTACATTCTAATTACAATGATTCAGTCTATTTCCCGTTGCTTTCTATAGTAGGACTCTGATATGATCAGAAAAGATATTATACGAACAACAAGGTTAATCAGTGATTTATGAGTAGATTGTATTTTGTTGAGTACCTATCACGTGGGAAAAGTACTTACATATTACAGCTCCCATGATTCATGATATATCAGTGATTGGAGATTTTATATGCTAGTTTAATTACTTGTTACATAAAGGCAACATATCTCCTAAATTATATCCCATATTATACGGATATGAGTACCACATATTACTCGCCATATTTTGAAGTTAATACACCCACTAAGATTATTTCCAAAATGAGTTGGGCAAGAACCAATCCAATCACTTCCCTTAAATTCAGCAATTATATGATGCATGATAGCATAGTTGATTTTATTAGGAGGAAATGACCAATAGACTCCTTAGATTATGGAGTAATTATATGATGCATGTTTCAAGTTATTTCATTAGCAAACTAATATGTGATATAATGGGTCAGTGTAGCTAACTTACCTTAATCACATATATCAAATTTTTAGTACCGGATATATGAGCAAAATAATTATATTTATATAATGCACATGCCGTAAAGCCTTGTATTGGAAACTAATAAATGCTAAGATCTTACATATATTTTCTAGGACTCAAAATGCCTTTCATCCTTCAAAGATTTCACGTCTTTGTATTTTCCTCGTCGATATTCTTGTAATGCCATTTCTTTTCCTAAAATTTCATAGAGCATGATTAGAGGAATAACATGGTCATCATCAAAAGATTTAGGATGGAGTATGACATAAGTCAACAAAAATAGTATAAGTTTTATTCAAGAATATCTCCTCTATATCAGTCGAAATTACTCTCCTTTTGAGGTAAGGGGTATTATTTATTTCATATTTGCTTACGATATTATTTTCGTATTTGTAAGAAATTTTATTTTCGTTCAATATTTGTAAGGAATATTATTTTCGTTCAATATTCGTAAGGAATATTATCTTCATTCAATATTCGTAAGGAATATTATTTTCGTTCAACAGTTGTAAGAGATATTATTTTTGTTCAATACTCGTAAGAAATAATATTTTCTTTCATACTCTATAGTGTGTAAGTAATATTATTTCATTTCAGATTCCGATTTCTACACTCATTTTGTTAAAGTATTGCTTCTATACTCCTTGAAATTAGTAGAATATCCTTAAAATTTGCATTTCATCTAGTATCGTTTCACAAGGATATTTTTCTGAACATTCTTGTTAAAATTTAATCTTTCCATGCCAGGGTACTATTTATGAAGTACTATTCATGGGATAATATTCACCCAAAAAATTGATTTATTTTCTGTCCAAATTATTTTTGATACATGAATATTAATCTTGAATTTTACTCCACAAAGCAGTTGTAATGTTGACAATTTAGACATTTTTAAACTTTGTATAAATTAAAAATCTTTAATATTTATCCTTGATTTCGTTTGATTGATGCTTATATCATTGTCATCATCCTCATGCTTAATTTGTGATAAAAGTTATCTTGTCCCGTAGTGCATAGATGGACTATTGATCGGTATGATTATAACTATGTATCGGTATAATCATGACTATTGGTGATAATAACGAATATCTTTGGCCCGTAGTGCATGGATGATTCATGGATGTGATAATAATGAATATCCTTAGCCCGTAGTACATTTATAATTCAGTGATGTGGATTATTTATTGAGCTGAGTCTCAGCGATAAAATAAATGATAAACTTTTAAATCATAGAAGATAGTAGATATCATGCTCTACTTGACTCTTCTAATGGATTGTTGGTTCCAATGCAGTTAAACTTGTTGTCTATTGTATTCTATCAGTTTAACAATGTTGAAGGCTAACGATAATTTATTTTGCATTATCTTAGTCATGATATTCTTTACTGGGCTAGTTGAGCTCACCCTTTGCTTTTATTGTTCTCTTCAGGAAATGAGAATATATTGGGACTAGTCGAGGAACGGAATGATGGTCCGAGATGGTGGCTATATTAGTCCTCACTATTCTATGAAATAGTGTGGTAATAATTGTAATGAGGACTCTATTTGAGTGTGGATATTATCTATGAGACAATATTCGTGTTAAAACTCCCAGATATGTTTTGTCATATTTTGCACGATAGTTGTATAATTAAGTTTGTATTTGAATTTTGTACCATGTATTTGGCAACTCAGAATGGGTTATGTATACCTTTTTTGGGGGCGTCACAACATAAATTTGCTAAAACTATTTCAATTAATGTCCGAGTTGTTGCTAGAAGTCTAGGCTATTTGATTCAGCTAGACAAATATTAAAAGTTGTTTATGCAGTTCAAGTGTTTCTTGAGAAGTTATGTCAAACTAAATTATTATGGTGCAGATTCAAATGTTGAGAAGCTGAGGTGAAAAATCCTTCTATAGGGGATTATATTATGTGAAAGTGTTAAAATGTTTGTGCACAAAATATTGTACGAAGGGCTGGTCCCCCTGAGTACGAGAAGAAAGGTCCATATAGTCTTATGACTGTTAAAGGTTCAAGTCGAGATATTTGATAACCCGGGGACGTAGTTCAAAGTCTTATGACCCCTCAGCATGATTTGAGAATCTTTTAAATTCCTGAGTTATTCATACTGCTTCCCAGTCATTGAGCAATTGTGGAAGATTCTTATTATCCTGAAGTGAATGTGGAAAGGAGGATGTTCCTTTGAAAGAAGTAAGTTTTAGAATGTAACATCTAATGATCAATATACTGAACAAGTAAGGAAAGAAATTCTGAAACAAGAAGGGGGGGAGTAAATTATGAAAACTATAATAATTCCAAGAAAGAAATGAAATTCTAAAAAGAGAAAGGATGAAGTTGTCTAAAGAAAATGAAAATTTCTTAAAAGAGAAATATGTGAAGAATGCGATGATTTTTTTTATAAAGATCCTTAGAGGATGAAGTGGTCATAGAACCCACTAAATGAATAAACGTAAAGTCTATTTTGATAGATTAAATGATTGAAGATTAATAAATAAAATTTTGAGGCTGAAATTCTTAAAAGGGGTGAATGTAATATCCTGAGTGTTTATAAGTCAAGTATATAAGACAATGATCCATGGAAAAAAGGAAATCAAAGGGTTAAAGAATATATAATACTCAAAATATAATTGAGTTTAAGTGAATGTTATGAAATAAAGCTTGCAAGAATTTATTGAGAGAAGGAATGGAATAGGAATTATAAAACCTATATTAAGATAATGTGTTGAGTGATTCAACGATAAAATTTTTTAAAGGATTGGTTGAAAACTCAGTAGGGAGGTTTCAGTTATTCCGAGTACGGAATCCTTATAAGGAGAAATGATGTGACAACTCGAATTTTCAAAAGTTATTAAAATAAGAATTTAGTAAATAAAAATCTTATTATAAGATGTTTTGATAATATATATGTATTTATATATTGGGGAAATGAGGTTTAACAGTTAATTAAACTATTGAAGAAATTAAATGAAGTTGTTGTGAAAAGGAAATTAACTGAGTAATGTTGGTTAATTTAATAAAGTTAAAAATTATATTATTTCATAATATAATTTGATTATTATACCTTATTGGCACTAGAATTATTATTAATTAAATTTCATAAATAGCGTAAGTAATTCACTTAATTAAAGTAGTGAATTAATTTAAGGATATTTGTTTTAAGAAAATGAGGGAGTACTATATATTACACATAAATGTAATATGTTAATGTAGTAAGATTGTGAGTTTCAGTAAATAGTTCAAAATATTTATGACTTGAATAAATATTTTATTGGAATATTTATGGAAATAAATAAATATTAGATGGAAATTATTATGGAATAAGTTGTTTAAGTATGATGATATTAAATAAATTGATGATAAATAATTTTGTAATTTTTGTGTATTTTAGTACGTTAGTGTGATGGTAATATTTTAATTTAATAAATAATTAAATTAGTGGATTAATGGCTTGTTGTGTAAAGTGAAAGTTTGTACTAATTAAATAATTAAATTAAGTAAAGGTGTGACAAATGGGCCTTATAATAAGAGAATTATAAGCCTTATAATAAGAAAATTATAAAAATAAATAGAAAGAAATTTTATTTGAGTAAGACACACAAGGCCTTGTGGCTTTTGGTTTTATATTTGTTAAGTAAATTACGTGGGTGTAACTCCCAATTGCAATAAGGGGTTGGTTTTTACGTTATGTGTAAAGGTAGAGTAGAGAAGAGAGAAATAGAGAGAAAATAAAGAGAGAGCTTAGGAGAAAAAGAAGTTCTCTGTGAATCTTTGGGAGGAAGTTTGGGAATTCAAAGGAGAAGAAAATGATTAATCAAGCAATTCCTATCTTCTAACTAGTCAAAGAAGAAATTAAAAGGTAAAAACCCTTTGTTGAGTTTTCTTGAGTTTTTGTAAGTTTTCTATGAATGTTAAGTTGGGAAATTTGATTGTGATGGTTATATATGTTATTAAATATATATAATCTGTTATGAGTAATCTATAATTGGTTTTGAGTTATCAAAATCATGAGAACATGTTAAAGATGAGAAATTAGAATTTTATTGAAATACATATAAGTTTTGGTCAATTTTGAGACTAATATTTGTTATGAAATCATGATGGAAGGAATGTTGAAAACAAAAAGAACGCATGTTGAATGAATCCATTTGGTTAAGAAACGAATTCGTAGTGAATGAGTACGCTAAACATGTTAAAACATGAAAATTTAGTATGAACATGAGTTTTGGGTCAAGATTTGGTTTACTTAATATTTATGAAAATTGTTGATTCTTTGGTATGTTGTAGTTCTATGAATTACGAATCCATAGAGTCGAAAACGGATTGATTTGACTGGGTATAACTCGAGTTGTGAAGATCAGAAGGGGAAAGGGTCAAAAAATCATGAAACAAAATAACTTGAGCAAACAAATCTGCTCTTTTACGCTGTAGTGCCGCCCCTAAGGCTAATTGAGGCGATGTGGTGTCGAAACAGTGCCAAGCTTGACTATTTTGATCTTCTGTAGTAAAGCAGCCATAAAGTTTTCATAAGAACTCCGATTAAGGCGATTCAAGATGATCCGAAACGAGGAAGATTAGACCTACAACTTTTGTTTTTTAAGTATTTCAATTTGAGGTGGTTAGCAGGGGTTAAAATGGTCATCTTTGAGAATGATGTGTATTGAGAGGCAATTAGAGGGCGTCAGTCATGCACGTATGCAAGTGTAGTACTTTTAACTATAAAAAATGTTGTTCTAAGTTATAAAATAATAATATTGGTAAATATAATGATGCTTAACATTAATAAATGATATATTAGATAAGTTGTATAAGCATACTAAGCGTACGCAAGAGAGACAAATCGGACGTGCGACGAATGAACGTTGAAACGTCGTGTCAAGTGTTAATGAATTTAAAAAGTGTTTTAATTAAAATGAAATGAACATTATAAGATATGGAATGGGGTTAATATAAACCAATAAGGAGTCCTAGCAAGACTTAAACACTTGAATGAACTTCGAGTATGACTAAGAAGAAATATAGTGAGATATAAGTCGAAAGTTAACACAATCAAATTGAACATTATGTATTGTTTAATAGGAAGGGTTATGGGATGTATAGTTAAGTTTAAATTACAACTACTATACATTTCTATGTGACTAATAGTTGATGTGCATGATTATATAATTATGTTAGGCACGTGAAGTACAGATAGTTGTAACATGTTAAACTGTTATTAGTAAACAACGATCAAGGAAAGTCTTCCAGTTCCTATTTGTTATGTGAACTTGATGATGTATTTTTTTTAAATCTGTATTGTAAAGAGCATGCTGTATTACTTATGTTACAAGTATCAAATGTTAAGGTCAATTTATGACTACATCAGTTGAGCAAGGAATGCTGATTGGGTTATGGAACTCAATCATTATTTGATATGTTATGCACAACATGTATAATGTGTTTAGACAGATGTTTATGATGTATGAGATGAGAATGTTATTTATGTGCTACGTGATGCATGAAAACGGTTAGATTTATTGGGCTGTCGATCTCAACCTTACAAATAACTATTTTTGCAGGTTAAAGATTCAAGGTAACGCTATGTGCTACTTAAAAGACATGAATCAGATGTAATGCATGATGATTTATATACTTTGGCTGAGTCGTTATTATTTTAAACCATGTTTAAGGTTCCGAATGATGTATTTGATAATGTATGTAATGACCCCAAAATTCATACAACTCAATTATCGACTTCGGTCGTTAATAACACATCTAACTTCTGATTTTACATCATTATTCGATATTAAACTAAATAAAGTGCAAAGTAATTTAAACTTTTCTATCTGATTACTTTAATTCCCTGAATCAAAACTTTTATCATCTACATGTTTTTGATTCAAATTTATTTTATGAATCACTTCATCAGAGTTATTATAAACTAAAACTTACAACCAGGTTCAATACCCTTTATACATCAGATAAAATTAAACTTTACAACTCAACATCTGTTAAACATCATAAATTATCAAATATATCTTCTGGAACCTTATTAATGGTTCGAAAACATTAACAACTTATCCTAAGTATATACATTCGAGTATCACATCTGATTCATATCTTTCAAGTAGCACATAACTTTACCTTGAATCTTTAACCTGCAAAAGTTGTTATTTGCGAGGTTGAGCTCGACAGCCCAGCAAAATCTAACAGTTTTCATGCATCACTTAGCACATAACAAAATGATCAACATATATCTCATAAACATTGGACTAATATAACATACACGTTACAGTTCGTATAACAAGTATAAAGATTGAGTTCCTTACTCAATCAACATGCTTTACTCAATCAACGTAGTCATAAATTGACTTTAACATTTCATACTTTCAACATATATATAACACATCATGTTCTTTGCAATAAAGATTTAAAATAGTTAATCATCAAGTTCACATATTAAATAAGAATTGAAAGACTTGCCTTGATCGTTGTTTACCAATAACAGTTTAATAGCTTACATTTATCTGTACTTCACGTGCCCTACACAATTATATAATTATACAAATCAACTATTAGTCACATAGCAATGCATAGTAGTTGTAATGTAAACTTTACTCTACATCTCATAACCCTTCTTATTATCAATACACAATGTTCAATTTTATTATGTTAACTTTCGACTTATATCTCATTATATTTCATACTCGAAGTTCATTCAAGTGCTTAAGTCTTTCTAGGACTACTTATTAGTTTTATATTAACCACATTCCATATCTTATAATATTCATTTCATTTGACTTAAACCACTTTTTACGTTCGTTAACACTTGTCACGGCGTTCCGACGTTTATTCGTCACACGCCCAATTTGTCTCTCTTGTGTATGCTTAGTACGCTTATACAATATATCTAATACATCATTTTTTAATGCTAAGCATCATTATGTTTACTAAAATTCATGTTTTATAACTTAAAACAACATCTTTTATCGTCAGAAGCACCACACTTGCATACGTGCATGCCCAATGCCCTCCGATTGTCCCCGAAAATACAATAGTCCTAAAGATGACCATTTTGACCCCTGTTCTCGACTTCAAATCAAAACACTTTAAGAATGAAAGTTGTAGGTCTATTCGTCGTCGTTCCGGATCATCTTGAATCGTCTCAATCAGAGTTCGTATGAAAAAGTTATGTTTATGTTAGTAAAACATGTCCGGTTAGATTTTCTTAACTTAGGCAAATCAGACTACTCGGTGAAATTTGGGGTTTTTGTACTCTGAGAGGCCAGGTAAGGGGTGGGGGTACATTACGCCATTTTTTATGAATGAACATCATGAACACTACATAAAGCCAAATTAGGCCTAAAAACTCCTTTCTAACAACAATACGAACCTACCCAAGGTGTAATATGTTTACAGAAATATACACTAATGTTTCTAACACGTTTCTAACCACATAAACAACATAAATATCCAAATTACAAACCTTTAATTTCACTATTTCTATTATTTCTTCTTCTTTTGACATTCATAGCGAAATTCTTCACCGTGAATTCGTTTTACAACCAAAATAGTTAGTTTCAATTACGTTATTTTCGTATTTTCATATATTTTCACAATCAATAGCCAATTTAAAATTATACTATGAATTGACTACCAATTTAAATTTTAATTTAAGCCATATTCAACATATGGCAATGTAAACTTACTGTAATATGATTCCCTCCATAATAAAATATATTATAAGAATCAATTTACTCTAAATCATCTATAAACCATACGAAAACAATTTATATCAACAATTATCATATAAAATCACATAATAATTAAGCCATATTCAACATATGGCAATGTAAACTTACTGTAATATGATTCCCTCCATAATAAAATATATTATAAGAATCAATTTACTCTAAATCATCTATAAACCATACGAAAACAATTTATATCAACAATTATCATATAAAATCACATAATAACCAATTAATACTTCACACCAATTTTACAGAGAACTTTTCATACAATAGAAAACTAGAACTTTAGAAGAAAACTAGAAATAAGAAAAGTAGGGTTATACCTTAGCTAGAAGATGATTACAACTACTACTTCTTCTAAATTCTCAACTCACAGATAATTATCTTTTCTTCCTTCTCTCTTTTCTTTCTTTCTTTCTTTCTTTCTTATCTTTTCTCTTCTTTCTCTTCTTCTTTGTTCTTTCTCTCTTTTCCAACTTACGTAACTTAGAAAATATAACGTATAATATAATACGTATTAATATATAATATAAATATATGTGTAACTGATGTCAGTTATATCTTTTTGAAAATTAAAATCCCTAAGGCTTGTTTGGCTAAACCACTTTAAAAGTAATAACTTAAAATTCTTATGCCTTGTTTGGTAAATCCTATTTAAATAAAAGACTTAATCATTCCTTAAGCCTTGTTTGGAAAAACAAGATTAAAATAAGAATTTCAAAAGCTCTAAGGTTTTGTTTGGTAAAAACAAATTAAAACTCTTTTAATTTATTTTTATAAGTCATTTATAATATAGTTTATTGTACCACATTGTTTACTTGGATTTCCATATCCAATCTTAATTAATTAAACAAAACTAATTACCACAAAATTATAATTTTCATTATAATTTTACTTAATAATTTAACATATCACTTTAATTACTAAATTAAATTAAAACAACATTCTAGCAAACTATATAATCCTTAACAACTCTCTAATTTAGTTATTAAGTTAAATTAGAGTATTATCTCATAAATTTAATTCATCACTCTTTTATCTTAATTAAGTTAATTTCTATAACTCATGAATTATTTACTTACTAATAAATAATCCAACAAATATCTACTAAACAACAAACACATCAATTAAAAATATTTATTTAATTCAATAAATATTTGAAATTATAAATAAAATTCTGGATTGTTACATCCTCTCCCCTTATAAGGATTCTATCCCCAGAATCACAACTCAAATAATTCATTCGTCACATTCTTCCCTTCTTATAAGGATTTCGTCCTTGGAATCATTGAAACTGTGACAACCCGAATTTTCATAAGTTATTAAAATAAGAATTTAATAATTGAAATTCTTATTACGATGTGATTAATGTAACAATCCAGAATTTTAATTGTAATTATAAATATTTATTGAATTATATAAATATTTAATTGATATGTTTATTGTTGAATAAATATTTGTTTAGTTTGATTTGAGTTGATTTGGTTAATTATTTGTTTAATAAATAATTAATGGGTTAATGAAATTAATTGTTATGAGATAATATTCTAATTTAATTTAATAATTAAGTTAGAGAGTTTATAATGATTAAATAATTTATTCAATAAATTGTTATTAGAATTAAGTATGACAAATAACTATATTATAAAGGAGTTATTAAAATAAAGTAAAGGACTTTAATTTAGTTTCCCAAACAAGGCTTAAAAATATTAAATGTTTAATTTTAAAAGAGTTTTGCCAAACGGAGCCTTATGGCTTTTGGATTTCTTTTGAATTTTGAATTATAATAATATAAATAAAATAAATAAAATATAAATAATATATATATATATATATATTAATTTGGTAACTGATAAATTGAATATGGGTAATTAATAGGCGTCGGGTTTTTTTTAAATGGGCGTGCGTTGGTTTTATTTTGTTTTTACGTATAGAGTATTGGCTTACTAATAACTAACAAAAGAAAAGAATAAAAGTGTTCTCATAAGGTTACAGAGAGTTTTGAGAGAGACTTGTCAGAGTTTGAGAAAGACTGGTGAGAGAATTGTCTGCAATTAACAGGGATTTCTTAAGCAACAAAAGGTATGATTATAACCTTATTATATATATATATATATATATATATATATATATATATATATATATATATATGTGTGTGTGTGTGTGTGTGTGTGTGTGTGTGTGTTTGTGTATGTGTTTTAACGACGTGAGTTTTAGCGTCTATGTTCACGAGTTTTATATACTTGTGAATTCCAAATTTACAGAATTCTTTCGCTATACAATTAAATTATAATGATTGTATGTGGTTATGAGGATTAGAACTAGTGTTAGATAAAGAATTGCATGATAACTACGTCTGTAAGAAAGAATTGGTTTCTTTTAGTGAACATATGTGTATGAACATGGTGAATATAGGTATGAAAATATATATGATTGTATGCTAATAAATAAATTGAACTTTGGATATATTAACTTGGTAAGAAACGAAGACAACATAGTTAGAATAAATCAATTTGGGTTATAATTATGACTACAGTGTTCACTGTGTCAAGAAATATCAAAAATGGAGTTTTGTTGGTGTAAAAACAGTGTTTCAAGGATTTAACTTCTCTAAAATTATTTTTTAAGTTGTGTTAAATTAGTATATGTATGCTTGTTAATGATTTACATAAATTATATATGTTAATTTAGCTGTTAGAAGCCATTAAACCGTTAAGAATTGTTGTGTTCTGTTCTTCGTGTGCGGTTTCTGTAAGTTTCGGCGTCTCAGCGCCAAAAATCAGAGCCCCAGCACACAACTCCGCACTGCAATCAGCTCCACAACACCAATTTGGCACTGCAGCGCCACTGCCTAACTTAGTTCTCGCGCGGTGTTGCCATAATAGTAGTCTGGGTCGGACAGTTTTTGACCTCTTGTAGTAAAATGACCATAACATTTTCATAAAAACCCCGATTGTGGTGATTCAAGATGATCCGGAACGAGGACGAGTAGACCTATAACTTTCGTTCTTTAAGTGTTTCAATTTGAGATCGAAAACAGAGGTCAAAATGGTCATTTATGGGACTGATATGTATTAGGAGGCAATCAGAGGGCGTCGGGAATGCACATATGCAAACGTAGTGCTCCTGACGATAAAAGATGTTTTCCTAAGTTATAAAACATGAATATTAGTAAATATAATGATTCTTAACATTAATAAATAATGTATTAGATAAGTTGTATAAGCATACTAGGCACACAAAAGAGAGACGAATCGGGCGTGTGGCGAATGATCGTTGAAACGTCGTGCCAAGTGTTAATGAACTTAAAAAGTGTTTCAATTCAATTGAAATGAATATTATAAGATATGGAATGGATTTAATATAAAACCAATAAGTAGTCCTAGAAAGACTTAAGCACTTGAATGAACTTCAAGTTTGACTAAGAAGAAATATAGTGGGTTATAAGTCTAAAGTTAACACAATCAAATTGAACATTGTGTATTGATTAATAGGAAGAGTTATAGGATGTAGATTAAAGTTTACATTACAACTACTATGCTTTGCTAATGTGACTAATAGTTGATGTGAATGATTATATAATTGTGTAGGGCACATGAAGTATAGATAACTGTAAGCTATTAAACTGTTATTGGTAAACAACGATCAAGGCAAGTCTTTTAGTTCCTATTTGCTCTGTGAATTTGTTGATGAAATGTTTGAAATCTTTATTGCAAATAGCATGGTGTGTTATAGTAATGTTGAAAGTATGAAATATTAAAGTCAATTTATGATTACGTTGATTGAGTAATGAATGTTGATTGAGTAAGGAACTCAATCTTTATACTTGTTATATGAACTACAACATGTATGTTATGTTAATCTAATGTTTATGAGATGTATATCGAGCATGTTATTATATGCTATGTGATGCATGAAAACTGTTAGATTTTGCTGGGCTGTCGAGCTCAACCTTGCAAATAACCTCTTTTGCAGGTTCAAGATTCAAGGTAAAGTTATGTGTTACTTGAAAGACATGAATCAGATGTGATACTTGAAGATTTATACACTTTGGTTGTGTTATTATTATTTGAACCATGTTTAAGGTTCTGATTGATATATTAATGTTGAATTTTAATATCATTTTGCGATGTAAACTATTGTAGTATTAAAATGATTCTGAGATATTTAGATTTAAAGGTTAAAGGTTTTGGGAACGAGGATAGTTTGTAATAAAAAAATTTAATTATTCCGCAAATTTCAATGGTTGTATTATCGTTTAATGATGTAAAATTAGAGGTTGAATGTATTATTAACGACCAAAGTCAAGAATTAAATTGTATGAATTTTGGGGTCGTTACAGAAACCCTACCTCACTCAGGTTTTCATCAAATCTCTTCGTGGAATAACTTCAACATATTAACTTAATATAGGTTTTATACTTCCTATTCCCACCATTCTTCATAATAAATTCTTTTGGGTTTTATTTCATAACATTTAATTAGACTCAATTATATTTGAGTATTATATATTATTTAACCCATTCATTCCCTTTTCTAAGGATTGTTATCATGTACTAGATTCTCAAACTCTCGGGACATTACATTCACCACTTCTTCTATGAATTTTGTCCTCGAAATGTTATTTATTACTTTTCATTCATTCAATCTATCAAAATAGATTTTACGTTAATACTTTATTCATTCCTTGGGTTCTATAACCACTTTCTTTTCACAAAGATCTTTCTACAATTATTAACTTTTCTATTAAAAGTTTTATATTATTCTTTGATTACTCATCTCCTTCTCATTTCAAAATTTATTTTCTCCCTTATTCAACATATTCATCATTTAGTGTCGCATTCTACGACTTACTTCTTTCTAAGGAATGCTCTCCTTTTCACTTCCATCTTACAGAATAACAAGAATCTTCCACAATTGTTCAATAATTGGGAAGTAGTATGAATAACTCAGGAATTTAAAAGATTCCTAATCATGCTGAGGGGTCACAAGACCTTGAACTACGTCCACGGTTATAAGTATTCTTTTAACTAAAACCTTAACAGTCATTAGACTGTAGGGACTCCCATACTTATGGTGTTAAGCCCTTCGTACGATGTATTGTGCACTCTGTCCACGGTTATAAGTACTCTTTTAACTTAAACCTAAACAGTCATTAGACTATAAGGACTCCCGTACTTAGGGTATTAAGCCCTTCATACCACATATCGTGCACAAACATCTAAACGCTTCCACGTACTCCCCTATAAAAGGGTTGTTCATCTCAGCTTTTCAACATCTGAATCCGCACCAAAACAATTTGGCTTGGCATAACTTCTCAAGAAACGCTTGAACTGCATAAAAATATTTCAATATTTGTCTAGCTAAATCAAAAAGCATAGACTTCTAACAACAACTCAAACATCAATCAAAATAGTTTTATCTAATTCATATGGCATATTTTTCTTAATTTAAAGAAACCAAAATTCCTTTTATGATGACATGATACCGTACTATCTTGATAGTAAGTTGAGGATTCAGTCATTATATGACTTTGTCATGTTACATCATACCATAGTGGGCTGACGATCTTATGATCACATCCAACACCAGGTTCAATTGCATTGATGACTTCCTCGTTTGTCAAATCAGCATCATATTTAGTGATGCCTTAATGACTACGAAAAGAAAAAACAAAATACATTTTGATATTTGTAATTTATTCTTGTCTAGCTGAAACAATTAGCATAGACATACGAATAACAATATTTTTTTGTTTTTTAAAACTCATTGGTTCCATCATTTGATCCAATGTTTTTCAAGAAAAAAAAATAGAAATGCAAACATCAGCACAAAGTTAATAAATTTAGAAAATCTAGTAAAGCTAGAAGATTTGGAATATCTAATTTTCTTCATTAATTTAAATCTTTACTCTATTACCTCATTACTGACTAATTCTTTTTATTTCTAGCACCACCAATGCTCTTATACTAAATATTCTTGTATTTCAACTTACAATCTTCCTATATCCCCAATATAGTTCATCAAACTCACCACACATTGGAAGTTCATGAACTTACCATAATAATATGAGTTTAAGAACTTATCCTAGTCAGACCATAGGCGTCCATTTGCTGAGGGGTTCAAAACATACCATATTATTATGAGTCACGAACTTACGATATGTATTAGTTTTAAGAACCTCACCTAATCCTAATAATATCTGACTAATCTTAATAGTTTATAACTATTAAATATACACATAAGAAAAGAATCACCTTTTCGCCACATTTACATTGATAGTGTGACACCAACATTCCAATGATTATCAATGTGATAAACTGAGTGCAAGCACAAAACCCTTGCCCATACAAAGGTTTGTACAACTCGACCATCACATGAGTCCTCAATTGAAATCTCACCTAACTCTATCTTGCTTATAACTTGCTCTTTGCTCGATACGAATTCCTCGTATCAGATTATCTATAACTCCTCGTGAGTTTATCTCGTACTATATCATAGTACATTATCTTCATAGCATCAAGCTATAATTATTCAAACATTACAAACCACCTTTCTTTTATAACTTAAATAGATCATGTCGTGATCTTATTCTATAATCATCTCCTTTAAAATTCTTTTCTTAACTCATGATCGTTTTGTTTTACGATCTTCTTTCTTTCCTTTTTCATCATTTACGATTTTATTTATGCTTTTAATCTTATAGACTTTGTCTATTTATCAATATTTGTTATGTTGCCTATTGGAGTAAGGTAACTCCCAATTCTTATCTTTATATCTCTTCAATATTCTTCTTTGAATTTTCTTGTTTATACAACAATTCTTCTTTTAAGAATTTCTAACTTCATTTACATTACTCAACATTTCACTCTAGTTCAATATTTTCATCATACGTATCCATTTTCTATACTTGGTACACATCGAGTCTCTAATAGTTTCAATATAGTACGCTGAGTGGTTTCCTATAAACAACTAAAAAACTAGGTTCCGAGTTGCTAGTTCGTATATACCTCCTCTTTATGAAGGAATCATTTAGCCCAGATACCACACATCAACTATTCAAGAGTACAATTACACCATACTTAAATATAACTTTTTATTCTTAACTTCTTTATCATTCTCTTCTTATAGACATTGTCTATTTATTATCACCTTACATCCTTATTATTGGATTTGGGTAACCCCACATTCATATTCCTTATAACTTTGCGAGATTCTTCTTTGAATCCTGTCACGCATGTTTTATTCCCTTCTATATAAATTTCTTAAATTACTTCTTATTGTTCAAACTCTATTTAAGCTTATTATTTCATTATCCTCACCTCTGTTCTCTAAGGTTCTAGCCTAAGGTACTCTTACCTAAGGTTTCTAACCTATTAGCTCTAATACCAACTGTAACGACCCCAAAATTCATACAACTCAATTATCGACTTCGGTCGTTAATAACACGTCTAACTTCTGATTTTACATCATTATTCGATGTTAAACTTAATATAAATGCGAAATAATTTAAACTTTTCTATCTTATTACTTTAATTCCCTGAATCAAAACCTTTACCATCTACATGTTTTTGATTGAAATTTATTTTATGAATCGGTTCATCAAAGTTATTATAAACTAAAACTTACAACCAGGTTCAAAACTTACATAAACAGTGGTCTAAAAGCTAAGTTAAGTAACTTCCAAGATGCTAAACATAGGTGATCATGGCTAGCAAGATGGCTGGTATTGGGTTGTTAAATAACTACTTAATAACCTTTGTTCCCTTCCATTACACCATGGACTCCAACATTGTGTAATATAAATGTTCAGTCCATATTTCCTTTATAAATAGAAGCTTGATTTTCAGTTTTTGCTGTTTGTAATTGTCTGAGTTTGAGAGTTTTAAGTTGATGAACAATTGTAGAAGCATATTCAGTGTGTGAGGAGTCCAGTTCAAGCTTAAGAAGGTATAATTTCTAATTATGTTCTTGAAATGGGTCTTGTTTAATTCTTGAAATTCCTTTAATTTCTATGTCAATCAAGATGAATTAACATGTTATAATGTGCTTAGGAAGTATAGTTACATGTATGGACTCTTTAATGATGGTTTAGAACAAGATTAAATGGAGAGGAATCAAGTTGGTTGTTACTCTCGCAAAGCAGTAGTCTGCCATCGCTTTGATCTTCACATGGCGCAATTGCGCATACAGTTATACTAGGGTGTGGCCTAGATTGCTTTCGTAACCCGTAATTAGTTTATGGTTTTTATTATGCTACATGTTGTGTACTTGTTATTATAACTTAAATATTGTCCTTTTTCGTTTCTTTTTCTTTGGTGTTCTTATGTTATGTGAGATTTTTTTTGAAAAAACAAGTGAAAAAGGTCTGACATGTATAATGTCGACGATTTGACTGTAAGAGTCGCCAGTTGGTGTTTTTAACTGGTTGCACCAACGCAACCAAGAAAAGGTTTGCACATTGACCTAGTGATATGACACTGTTAAATGGGTCTGTGAAATCGAGATTCATTTGGGTTCAGGGACTTGATTATGCGGAGGGAAGGTGTTAGGGACCCCCCGACATCCGTGTTGCCATGGTGATCGCCACTTTTCAAGAAACTGTTATATGAATGTGTGTGTGTGTGTGTGTGTGGATCAATGTGCAATTTATTTGGAAGTAGTGCGAGGCCTCATTCGCACCTATATACAAAGGGTTTGAATTTGTATGAAAAATTCAATTTCAAACAAGATATAGTAGTGAAGTTTTGTAAAAGAGGTTTTTCAAACCCTGTGCTCAATAGTAATTGAGACCTTTTCATACTTCCATTTTATTATTAAGTGTTTGGCTTGTTTGCTTTTATTTTTGATATGCGAGGCATCTTCGAGAAAAAAATATATAGCAGTGCCGAACTCCTCATGGGCATAACAACCATCTAAGGAAATTCAAACAGCGTGAATAATTTACAAGCTACTTACAGCTGAAAATGTCCATCACGGGAACCGAATCTAGATTCAGTAGACTGAATCTGTGATCACATGATTCCTAGGCTCACATGATGCCGCAGTTTATATGAAAAGTAGTAAGAAGTTATATATATATAAGCTGTAATTATATATATACAGACATGATCAACCACCACGAAGCACCTCCATGAAGGATCAGAAATGTAAATATATAAAAGTGGTAAATATATATATATATAGACATGATCAACCACCACGAAGCACCTCCATGGGGGATCAGAAATATAAATAAAGCAGTAAATGCAATCAACCGTCACGAAGTAAACTCCAGGCCTGACATAAATGTAAAATATATATATATATATATATATATATAAGAAATAAACGCACCAGATATAAAATTTAGGCTCATCGGATATAATCCGATAACTGTTCATCTATATATATATATATATATATATATAAGCAAATAAACGCTCCAGATATAAGTCTAGGCTCAATCGAGGCATAACTCAATAATGTTAGTCCATATATAAATATATACATATATAAGTATATATATATACAGTCAGAAATGAAAACCACGGACCGAATTCTGGGCATACATACACAACACGACTCTCAATGTGCAGAATAGTGTATGCAAATATGAAGAAAAAGGCTTTATAGAGTGTGAGAAGGCTTATAGTGGGCTGCCAAGGCAGGCTTCTATGACTCTAGATGGATAAACTCTCAGCTCCCGCCGGTAAAATAGAGCTATGTGTGAGCTAACAGGTGTTTAAAATGAGAAAGCACTATATATGGGGTGTGTACAGAGCAAATTTGACAGGGCTTCCTCGCCTCTGTTTCTCTTACAAATGGCCACCCTAAGCTCTATATTTATAGACCTGGGAGCCATAGGTGTACCTGCAGCAGCTGCAGATGCACCTGCGGCTGCCGGGGTGCCCCGGGCTCCGCGAGTCCTGCTTTCTTGAAGTACGTGCACTTGTGCACTGTGATGTCCACTCGAACTTGCAGAACTTCAATTCGAGCATCCGAACGAGGTGTACAAGACCTTCTTCAGATCGCTTTTGTGAAGAGTTATGCAATGACATGGGATTAGAGGTTGTACAAAGTCAAGAAGAGGGGACCATGCCCATGGTCTTCAAGCTTCAAATTCTATCCGGTGTGCTGCCACGCGTAATAGTCACTCGGGATTGGAACTCCTTGGCTCTTGTGGGATATTGCTGTGTAGAAATGTATGTATGAAATGTTGAGACGACGCCCTGGGTTTGAGGTGGCAAGGTAACAATTTTTCCCGTCACCGGGGTTATCTCCGATTTGGGCTGATAGCAGACGTTGCTCAGGGTTACATCTGAGATTGGACTGCTGGAAGTGTTTGAATTCTATAGGGTCATCTGTAAGTGTAATTGTGTTACCGGTGTTAGCTCCGGGTCTTTGGAATGAGTGCCTCGGTAGGAGGTCTGAGATTGAAGTTGATTGCATACATTTTAAACAAGCATTTCCGGAGTTATCGCCAGAACTACAACGACATTCCTTGGAGTTATCTCCAAGGATGAAACTCGGGGTTATCTTTGAGGTTGGAATTGATACTCCCAGTGTGTGTTCCGGGGTTGAAACTGAATTTCTGGTAGTATCTGTAATGCATGTGAGCTATCTTACAGGGTTATCTTCGAAAGACGAACCTGCCCTCCTACAATGTTAGTAATAGGTGTGCAGAAAATTTTGAGTGTCTACAGATGCCCCTCTTTATCATATTCATGCAAGGCATGGATAGGATAAAGAATCCTAGACACTTGAAATGCAACAAGATAAACATGATGCCATGTGCAGCAACATGATGCAAATGCATGATGCATGTGTTTTGTTGGATTGTTTTCCAACATGATGGAATGATTGTCGGTTCCCTGTTAATCCTGTAGGGATGACAATCAGTGATGTCTTGGACATGCGATCCAAGTCTTCTAGGATGTTGACGTTGGGGTTATCACCAAAGTCCTGGAACCTTGATACAAACTTTATTCTGAAGATGTGCCTCTCGTGTGCAAGAGATCTGTGGGGATAAAGCTTTGTCTATTTGAGGATGTGTATAACATATACCATCGTCGGTCCTCTCCAATGAGGATGGTCTTCTCTAGTTTGTGTCACCAGCATATACCATGGATTTGTTGGAGTTATTTCCAATAGTATATATTGTCAGGGCTGCCCAACCTTCGCTGATGTGTGTATCACCGGATAGATCCCTGTTGGGTAAACTATCAAGGCTGCTTGACCTTATTTGATGTGTGTGTCAATGGTTGAATTGCATTGTGACCCCCGTTGTGGAAGGTTGTGGATAAGTGCACTGATGGATGAGATCATCGAATGGCCTCCGATGCTTCGATGAGTTTACTTGCCATCGGTTGAAACGACGTCAAGGCTGCTTGACCTCATTGATTTGTACATCAGTGGTTGAATTACGTTATAACCCCTGTCGGGGATTCATTCATGGACGAATAATGCGTTGTAACCCCCGCCGGGGATACATGTATGAGTGAAAATCTGCGTTGTGGCTCCCACCGGGGATTATGTCAAGGCTGCTTGACCTTCATTGATGCGTATATCAATGGTCGAATTACGTTGTAACCCCCACTGAGGAAGGTGTCTTTTAGGGTTACGACCCTGTATTTGGCGGCATCGGACCTGTGTGAGGCATTGTCGAGCATGATTTACAAACTCTGAGGTCACTGGTATAGTATACCTTACATTCAGGTGAATACCAATGAGTGATGTGTGGAGCCAGAGTTTGGCCCATGAGAACTAGGATTCTAGGCTATTCGGCTCAATCGCATAACATTTTTATTACTGATTTTGCCTTTTCAGCTTGTGAGACCTCCTTTGTAACTCGAATTGGATCGAGTCGGAGGGGTGGGACCCATGTAGGGGTGCCGTAGGTACACCTACAGCTAACCATGGCTATGTAAAGCCTGTAAGTTCCTTTCATAAGTCACTTTCAAGTTGCGCCGCGAAGGAAATCCGAGAGCTCTTCTTCAGACCTGCTGAGTTCGGGCAACTTTCTACAAATTATGTTACCGTACAAGTGTTCTACACTGTCCTGGTAACGTATGCATGTATTGTTTTCCAGTTTCTATCTGTTGGAAAATGACTTATCACATGAAATGCATCTAGACACATAGTAGTGAATATGCATGCTGATATGACTTGATAAAAAATAGTCAACATAGTAAATGTTAGTATTAAACCATTCTAAACATAATGATGTGAAGAAATTTCACTTTTGAAACAATCAAATTGGCACCTTTTACTATCATTTCTTATCCTATTTGAGGACCAATGAGTAAAGGTAAAAAAGCAAAATAATCCTGGTAATTGGACTACACTTATGGATTTTTTTACTATGATGTATTAATGCATGTAGGATTTATATGACTGTGGGTAGGTGTGCTACTGAATGGCCAACTAATCATGCCTATGTGCATGTGGATAGTCCTATTTACAAAGGGGACTATGGCAAAATTATCTAAAATGTAGGCATTGGGTAGTCATGCATTTTTAACTATACTATAAATGTATGTTAAAATAATGTATACATGCATGTAGTCATAAAATGCATTTTGAAAAGCTCCATATAAGAATTTACCACACCCTTTCTAAGGTGATTTGGAGACTTGTTGTCCAGATATATGGATTTGGATTAGCCGAGTAGTTCCCGCAGGACCACTTCCAGCGTACGGAGAAGGGCTTCTGAAGTGCCTCGACCCCGTTCTGTTAGACATCCTCGTCGTTTTGTGAAGGCAGTGATACGTCCTATCCAGGTTGAAGTGTCGAAAGTCGAGGAGGAGGAGGAGGATGTACCGGTTGAGGTTCCAGCTCCTGCTGCACGTGTTCCCCGTAGGGATTTGCCAGGCATTCAAGTGGTGAACCCAGAGCTCCTGGGTGATTTGAGTCAACACCCTTCAGTTTACCTGCACGCAAACGAGGTATAAATTTAGATCTTAATCTTCCTTATTTCCTATTGATGAGGAGTAAACGGTTCTAATGTTGATCTGTATTTGATGTAGGTTCCCGGCTTTACACAGCCTCGAGGGAACTGGTTTAGCATCCAGTCTATGTATCAGGCTCTACATGATGACTATAGAGCGATTGTAAATGACTGGGGATTCGCGACGTTCTTTTCCATTCTTCCCCGTCATTGTCCCTTGGGTTACCTTAGGGCATTGTCTGAGCGCTGGTTTCACCAGACTCAGTCACTCCATTTGCTTGACTATAAGGTGATGATGAAGCCGATGGATTGGCAGTTTATCATAGGTATGGAGTTTGGAGGGGCGTCGATGCCTTGTATGGCGAATATCAACCCTCTACAATCAAATCCTTTCTAGGAGTTCCAAATGGGGTGCTCAAGGGCAGGACAGTACTTGCAGGTCCTTTGAGTATAGATGCTATATGCGGGCTGTTGAGTGAGCCCAAACCCGATGATGTGAGAGTCAGGGATCGCATTCCTTGGCGATTGTTCCTAATGATAATTAGGGGCTGCTTTATAACAGATAACTCTTCTACGGTGTCCTACGCTTTGATCAGCGCCACTCGACACGTGGACCGTATAGGAGATTATGATTTGGTTTCCTACACCTTTGCCTATTTCCTCATGGGAATGCATATGCGATCGCAGGGCTTGACCGAGGCTTGGTTAGGATTCTACCCGTTTTTGCTGGTGAGTATTTCTCTTGTCTTTTCATATGTATAGGTTAAGAGTGTTGACTGATAGCAGATGTTTGCCTTTGTGTTGGCAGTTTTGGACCTATGAGAGGCTTCCATGTTTGCCTCCTATGAGTGTGTTAGGTTTAGACACCTATCCACGAGGACGGAGATGGCATCATTCCATACTGGCGGAGGTACCTGTTGCTAAGGGTTTCACTCATCGTCGCCTACAGCTGAAGTTGTTGACAGTAGATGTCATCATGTGGGTTCCCTACTCTGGGGAGCATTTGAGCATTGGATTTGAGGATGGGTACCCGACTGGTGTCGAGCACGTTATTTCAACCCGTAGGATTCCTCTCTTTCACAGATGGAGGATGGGAGCTCTATTTAGGAGAGCGTGCTATTAATAGCACTACAAGAGAGATTCGTATGCCGATCTTGCCTCTTGCTAGGCGTTACTGGCCTATTTCGCAGTCACCCGTCATTGATATCCCATTGTTGGGGATTGACAGTTTCACATTATCAGAGGGTCCCTACACTCACGAGATCTTCCAGCATTGGTGGTTCCATCGTACCATTGGAGCCCAGACCCGCGCCACTCAGTTCATGGGGGATGTAGTTCTAGGATCCATGATGATGACAGATTGGCTAGCCTGTGTCTGAGATCCGACTCATTTGACACAGATTGACAGTTTGACCCGGCAGTTGGACCGGACACATTTCTTTATCCGGCACTTGAGCAGAGATCCTTCAGAGGCAGATACTTTTAATCCTTTTAGCTCTGGCGCTGGCCCCTCAGGTGACCCATATAGCTTTGACGGTGCAGATCCTCCATTGTATAGGCCTGACATCCCTGTGGATAGAGATCCAGTGACTCAGGAGGAGTTACATCAGGTGGACATGATTGATGATGTAGACATTGACACCATTAACTTCTTCTGATGTATATTCTCGTTATCTCTTTTGATAGGCCTCTATTAGACATTGGATAGCTTCGCCCCATTCTTGCTATATCTTTTAATAGGCCTCTGTTAGTTGTAGGGCAGTTTTGCCCCATTTCCCTGTATTTTAGCTGTACAGAGATGTATTAGATGATGATATACTTAGGAATGTATGTACAATTTTCCATTCCCTATATCATTTTGCGATCTATTATATCATGCATGTTATTATGTTATGAATATGTATGTATGTCTAGAGATATTCAACATTGACCCCGAGATGGTCTTATGACACGACCCGTACAGATGTCTTCCTCGACAGTTAGCCGTATTGATCCTATCCCACCATTATTGGTGGCATCTGGTATGCAATTGTGGTATGATAGCATATCACCATCAGACAGGGTGAATGAAGATCATCTGTTGCAACATACTATGACCCTGTTAATGTTTCAGGTTTCTACAGGCTTCGTGGAGGGCATCTTTGGAGCCTTTGGGTATCGGAGGCGAGTTTTCCAATTTGGGACCTGTGGTGTACTCCTACTCTGGAGGAGTATGCACGTTTGACGATGCTTCCACTAGACAGATCTTGCGTGCATATGACGATTGGAGACATGAGTAGGCAGTTCATGACCCTTATTGGCTTGAGGCGTAGGGTGGTGTAAGATGAGCTCACATCTAGCCATGTTATATCCCAGCATTTTCTATTTAATAGATTTGGCTCTAAGGATAGTTATACACGGCATTCTAGGGATTTCACCACACCGAAGGATCATTGGCGTTCGGCCAGAGTAGATGTACTGCTATTGTGCATACTGTCGTATGTCTACATGCCATGGTATATGGATGAGTTGGACATACGAGTCATCATGGCAGTGAGAGCTCTCAGGGAGGGTCACAACATCATACCGATGATCATAGTAGAGACTCTGAGGTCGGCCACATACTGCTGCACTTATCCAACGAGATTGTTTACAGGTAGCTCGGTCATGCTGTACGTTTGGTTTATGTCACACTTGAGATCGATTGGCACTTTCAGACGGCATGGGTATTGTTTCACCCATGATATAGCCATGTCATACTCCTTTCAGTCTGCAGAGTGTATAGATGTTGCATCTTGGTCAGCTTTCCTGGCAAGGATCAGAGATCCGTTTGCTATATTGCCATGTACAGGGCTTAGCTCACCCTAAAACTTGGGCATGGATTATCTTCCTTTGGCTGGTTTGAGAGGGATGATTACCTACCACCCACTAGTTGTGATGTGTCAGTTTGACCAGTTTCAGGACATCCATCCTTTTGAGGGGGAATTAAGTCAGCGCTTTACTTCTTGGAACTTATCAGCAGAGGATAGATCTAGGTTGTATGCATGTTGGGATCAGCGAGAGATAACTGAGTTTTCCATCAGCCATCCGGGTTGTTCTGCAGAGTATTTCGCATGGATGGAGACAGAGACTGCATCGGCTGCGGTAGTATCCACAGTGCAGGGGACTGATTCCGACGATGAAGAGCCTATGGAGGAGATTGATATTCCCATCGATGAGGATTTGACTACTGGGTTTCCAGCATTTATGATGGATTTTCCCACTATGAGTGCTACTGTGATTCAACATCCAGCACAATATTTGGAGCAAAGTCTACATCTGATGACCTTTGAGAGAGATCAAGCTAGGGCCTTGATTTTGACAGCTCTTGATGGGAGAGACGCAGCTCTATTAGAGAGAGACAAAGCCAGATAAGCAAGAGATGCATTTATTGTAGAGCGGGATGCTACCCTATCTGCCCAGGATGTAGCCGTCATAGACAGTACTTCAGTTAGATCCCTTACGACTGGCATCCTTTCTAACATGAGTGCATACATTGATGAGCATCATGCCAGCATGCAGTTAGCCTCTGATCTGCTAGCTCGTGTAGATACCATTGGGCAGGAGCTTGCAGCGTTACCTCCTTCTTCAAAGAGGGATGATATGTTAGATCTGATAGTCCGCATACATACAGATCCGTAGATAAACTTGTATTTTCCTGTACAGACTAGCTTAGCCATTTTGTCATGTACAACACATATGTATATATCAAACAATATTATATATGGTAGAAAAATATATTTTGATTTACTTCCCTTTCAGTTGTGCCTTGATACTTGCTTGATATTTGCCTATTTCTTCAGGGCTTGTGATCTTGATGCATTATGAACTCATCCTTGATGTGTGAACATTAAGACGTCGCAGGATCTTTCAGAACGGATCATTGATCTATATGTATCCCTACCATCTTTGGTGTCTTGGGACTGGTTTCTGTATGTAGATGTGGAGAGGAGGGTGGCTTTTCCTCTCTGAGATTGACCTCACCACAGATGGTCTCCAATACTCATATTTGTGAGAAGCCTAGTTAATTCCATCTCTCATGGATTGGTATTGATCTTTGAGGCACAACCGTAACTTAGATGGTCACTGAATCTCCTATTTATGAGGAGAGGTTAGGTAGTTCCATCCCTTTGGTCTGAAGCCAATGAAATGTGGTGGATTGAAGTTTGATCCCAGTACCGTGTGACAAGTATTTTTTTTCTGGTAGGGGGTTAGACCGTACCATAAATGGCTGCCTACATACTCCTATTGTAGAGGAGATCAAGTCAGCGTAGTTCGAACCTGGTGTAAGAGGTTCAACGCTGAATGTGAAAGGCAGATGGGTGTAGAAGCTTTATTGATGAAGATGGGTGTAGAAGTATTTTTGTGATTTTTATTTTTGTAGAAAAAGGGCAGAAATGTTTTTGTTGTTTTTTTTTTATTTTTTTATTGCGACCAGGCCATATAGAATATGGTTGCCTACGTACTCCTGGGTATCAGGGAGATCAGGTCGACGTAGTTCTCCCCTCAGGATGAATTGTAGCCGAAGAGAAGTATGAATCCCATGTGCAGGCTATACTACGGAGAGAAGAAAATTTGATCCCATGATTGGGACAAACTGCAGGTGTGAAAAATTTTGATCTTATCTTCAGGATAAACTGCAAGCGTAGAAAAGTTTAATCCCGTCTTCAGGATAAACTATAGGTGTGAAAGGTTCAATCCCTGGGGGGATAACCAAAATTTTATGAAAGGTTTGAAATGAAGTGAAACTAGTCTGCTGGTTTGAAGTGTATGTTTCCCTGAGGGGAAGAAGAGTATGTAAAAAGGGTTAGAAAATAGGAATGACTGGTGATTTGATGATCCAAAACAAGAATGTTTGTTTGATGGTAACTTTAGACATAGTACCGTTTCACGGTGTCTGAATTGATAAGTTGTGGAAATTCATCGCCATACATTTCCTGTAGTCTGAGAGTGCCTCCTGTCAATACCTCCTTGAGAACAAATGGGCCTTCCCAGTTAGGAGCGAATTTTCCCTTAGATTGAACTTGGTTGTCAATGATCTTCTTTAAAACCAAGTCATGTTGTTTAAACTATCGTAGCCGAACTTTCCTGTTGTAGGATCTTACGATCCTTTGCTGATATAACTGACCACGAAAGATAGCCGCGGTTCGCCTTTCGTCTATTAAAGACAATTGGTGATACCTGTCTTGTACCCATTGGTCTTCATCCAGCTGAGCGTCCATCAACATTCTGAGGGATTCAATTTCCACCTCTATGGGGAGCACTGCTTCCATCCCATAGGCTAATGAGTAGGGGGTTGCCCCAGTGGAAGTACGCATTGATGTTCTGTAGGATAATAAAGTCAGAGGTAAGAGGTCAGACCATCCTTTGTGATTGGCGGACATTTTTTGCATGATCTTCTTGATGTTTTTATTAGCCAGTTCAATAGCACCATTCATCTTTGGATGGTAGATGACGGAGTTAATGTGTTTGATGTGGAATTTACTACATAACTCCTCCATCATTTTGTTGTTGAGGTTCTTAGCATTGTCTGACACAATGACCTCTGGTTGTCCATATCGACAGACAATATTGTTTTTGATGAAAGCAATGATGATTTTTTTTGGTAACCTTGAGGAAGGAGGCTGCTTCTACCCATTTGGTGAAGTACTCAATCATGGTGAATATGAATCGATGTCCATTAATAGCTTTGGGCTCGATGGGCCCTATCATATCCATTCCCCACATTGAGAAGGGCCATAACAAACTCATGTTATGGAGTTCCCTTGGAGGGGCGTGGATAGCATTCCCATGAATTTGGCATTGATATCACCTCTTGACGTGATCATCACAGTCAGCTTTAAGCGTAAGCCAATAATGCCCTGTTCTGAGGATTTTCTTAACAAGTTGGGGTCCGCTCATGTGTCGGTAACATACTCCACCATGCATCTCATCCATAAGCCTCTAAGCTTGTTCTTTGTCCAGACATCTGAGGAGACCTAATCCTGCATCTCTTTTGTAGAGTGCATCTCCGCTCAGGTAGAATTTCATAGCAAGTCGATGGATCCGCCTCTTTTCAGTTGGGCTTGCCTTAGTGGGTATAGATCCATCTCGTAAGTACTCCTTGATGTGCTGATACCAAGGGTTGTGGATGGGAGGTAGCTCATCTGATACTCCTCCAACATAATTCCCATAAGTTAGGGCCTTTTGCAGGGCAAATGTGATGATTGGTATGTTTTCCTTGTCAGGTATGTGAATCAAGGAGGCCAACGTTGCTAGTACATCCGCGAAATCATTCCTATTACGAGGAATGTGTAGAAAGGACATTTCTTCGAACTCCAAAGCCATCTGTAACTTGCCGATGGTAAGGCAAAAAATGTAGTTCCTTGGTTTAATAGATTCCCATGGATTATTGGATTACCAACTCCGAATCCCCAAAGACAGTAAACTGCCTGATGCCTATTGAATGGGCAAGTTTTAGCCCCATGATACAGCCTTCATACTCAGCTGTGTTGTTGGTGCTGACAAACTACAATTTGACGGCGACGGGATACTGCTCCCCTGTACCGGATACTAGAACTGCTCCAGCTCCAGAGTCTTCCATGTTAACAGCTCCATCAAAATACATTTTCCACGCATGACATGTATCGTACTGATGGTGTTGCTGAATTGCCATTACCCCTTCATCGGGGAAGTATGTTTCCAAGGGTTTGAAATCCCCTGCAGGTGCGGCGACCAGTTGATCCGCAATTCCTTGACCTTTGATAGACTTTTGCGTCACGTAGACGATGTCAAATTGTTGCAGGATCAACTGTCATCTGGACATCCGATAATTCAGTATGGGCTTACTGAACACATACTTGAGAGGATCCACGCAGGATATGAGATGGGTTGTGTGACCATGGAGGTAATGCTATAACCTCATGGAATCCCATGCTAAAGCACAACAGGTCTTCTCAATCAGAGTGTACTTATGTTCACTGCTGCTTAATCTTTTGTTGAGGTAATAGATAACTCGTTCTTGGCCTCTATCATCTTTCTGTCCCAGCATGCAGCCCATGGAATTGTCATTAATGGACAGGTACATGAATAGGGGACCATCATCCCTGGAAGGTACCAAAATAGGAGCGTTAACCAGCTGCTCTTTGATTGTAAGGAAGGCTTTCTGACACTCATCATTCCATTTCATGGAGGAGTTCTTCCTTAACAATTTAAAAATGGGCTCACATGTTGTGGTGAGTTGAGAGATAAACCTGCTAATAAAGTTGATTCTTCCCAAAAATCCTTGTGTTGCCTTCTTTGTTTGAGGTATGGGCATTTCCTTGATGGCCTGGATTTTGGTGGGATCTAGCTCAATCCCTTTTTGGCTGACTAGAAAATTTATCAACTTGCCTGATTTAACGCCAAAGGCGTACTTGGCTAGATTACACTTCAAGTTGTACTTACACAACCTGTTGAAGAGCTTTTTGAGATGGTCTAAAAGGTCTTCTTCCCTTCGGGACATGACAATGATGTAATCCACGTAGATCTCTATTTCTCTATGCATTAAATCGTGGAAAAGAGCCATCATAGCTCGTTGATAGGTGACCCCAGCATTGATAAGGTCGAATGACAACCGTCTGTAGCAAAAGGTTCCCCAAGGCATGATGAAAGCAGTTTTCTTACAATCCTCCTCAGCGACCATAATCTGATGATACCCCGTAAAGCAATCCACAAAGGAGTACATGTCGTATTGAGCAGTATTGTCAATAAGAATGTGGATAAAGGCACAAGAAAGCTATATTTAAGGCAAGCTTTGTTCAAATCCCGGTAATCCACGCAAACTCGCACCTTTCCACCTGGTTTAGGCATGGGAACAATGTTGGATATCCACTCCGAATATGTAGACACTATGACAATGCCAACTTGAAATTGTTTCACCATTTATTCTTTTACTTTTAAACTCTACTCAGGTTTCAATCTCCTGAGCTTCTGCCTGACTGACTTGAATTCCTCCTTAATGGGAAGGTGATGAAGGACAGTGTCAGTGGACAAACCCACCATGTATTCGTGAGACCATGCAAACACATCCTAGAATTGGGTTAGTAGCGCAACCATGTTATTCTGTTGGTTTGGGGTTAGGTCTGACCCAATCTATATATATATATATATATATATATATATAAGTAATAAACGCACCGGATATAAAATCCTGGCTCATCGGATATAATCCGACAATAGTTCATATATATATATATATAAGCAAGTAAACGCTCCAGACATAAGTCTAGGCTCAATATAGGCATAACTCGATAATGTTAGTCCATATACAAATATAAGTATATATATAGATAGAAATGAAAACCACAGACCGAAGTCCGGGCATACACACACAACACGACTCTCAATGTGAAGAATAGTATGTGCAAAGATGAAGAGAAAGGCTTTAAAGAGTGTGAGAAGGCTTATAGTGGGCTGCCAAGGCAGGCTTCTATGACTCTAGATGGATAAACTCTCAGCTCCCGCCAGTAAAATATAGCTATATGTGAGCTAACAAGTGTTTAAAATGAGAAAGCACTATATATGGGGTGTGTACAGAGCAAATTTGGCAGGGCTTTCTCGCCTCTTTTTCTCTTACAAATGGCCACCCCAAGCTCTATATTTATAGAACTGGGAGCCGCAGTGTACTACTTGTTGCCGGGTGTTGCCAGGCTCCATGGTCCCGCCGTCTCAAGAAATCGTACACTAGTACACTGATGTTCGCTCGAACTTGCAGAACTTCAATCCGAGAATCTGAACGAGGTGTACAAGACCTTCTTCGGATCGCTTTTGTCAAGAGTTACACAATGGTATGGGATTAGAGGTTGTACGAAGTCAGGAAGAGGGGACCATGCTCATGGTCTTCAAGCATCAAATTCTATTCGGTGTGCTACCATGCGTAATAGTCACTCGGGATTAGAACTCCTTGGCTCTTGTGGGACATTGTTGTGTAGAAATGTATGTATGAAATGTTGAGATGACGCGCTGGGGTTGAGGTTGTAAGACGATGATTTTGCACCTCACCGGGGTTATCTTCGGTTTGGGCTGATAGCAGACATTGCTCAAGGTTACATCTAAGATTGGACTGCTGCAATTGTTTGAATTCTACAAGGTCATCTGTAAGTGTGCCTGTCTTCCTAGTGTTAGCTTCGGGTCTTTGGAATTAGTTCCTCGGTAGGAGGTCTGAGATTGAAGCTGATTGCATGCATTTAAAACAAGCATTTCTGGAGTTATCGCCAGAACTGCAACGACATTCCTTAGGGTTATCTCCAAGGATGAAACTCGGGGTTATCTACGAGGTTGGAATTGATACTCCCGGTGTGTGTTACGGGGTTTAAACTGAACTTTCGGTAGTATCCAGAATGGATGTGATCTGTCTTCCAGGGTTATCTCCGAAGATTTAATCGCCTCTCCGTAATGTTAGTAGCAAGGTGTGCGAGAAAAATTTTGAGTGTCTACAAATATATACCTGAAAAGAAGTATAGCGTGATATTTAAAGTCTTCTTATATAGTAAGAAGAAATCAACAAGATTTAGTGAGGAGGTTATGACAACACTTCAAATGTTGAACACAAACTTTGATGGAATTTATGTGTTACAAGTTTTGAACTTAGTATCTTATACACATGATGGATTTCAGATGTACATAAACATGATATGGTGTTCATAGTGTCTTTGTCATGATCAAACTTGTTAGACCTTGTGTTATAAAAGTTTCAAGAAAAAGCTTGAGATGTTAGAGATAAAATACATGAACGCTACATGATGAGAGTTATGATCTTGGAAAGATGTTAATATGATTTAGTTATATGATAAGAATTTAAAGTTACCTTGTATGTGATTAATTGCATTGTTCAAATTTAAAATAATTTCAAAAGAAAACTTGGATATGTTTTCAAGCCATGTGCATTTTGTGACAACCCGAGAAATTAGACAAATTATTAGAATCTTAAATGATTGATTTAAGGTCAAATAATAAACCTAGACAGAAAATAAGTGTATGCATTTGATATTTTTGGGATGGAATTTTGAGGATTTCAAAATTCTGTGAAGGATTTAGGTGAATTATTCAGGATTAAGTGTATATGTGTTTATGTTCTGTGAATATGGTATTATGTGTGCACAGTATGTGGTTATGGGTCAAGGGTTGACCAGATAAATTTTATCAGTGTCAAACCCCGATATTATTAAGAACGTCAACGTTCAATTAGAAAACCCTAACGTCTGATAAGACACCCTAGAAATCAGTTTTGAAACCCTAATTTCGGTTCCGGGAATCCGAAACCCTAATTTAGAATTTGAAACCCTAATTCTGGAATTTAAATGCTGTGTATAAGGTTTAACGTCATTAATTATAATTTATTAGGGAAAACCCTAACGAATTACTTGAAACCCTAATTGCTTATTAGAAACCCTAATATTAAATTTGGGAACTCTAATTTCAAATTTCGGGTATTTGAAACCCTAATCTGGGAACTTAAAGGAAGATTATATTGCTTAAGGGTTATTAATTATAATAGTAATTAGGGTAAAGCTTAATTAATTAGCAAACCCTAATTTCAAATTTTTAAACCCTAATTATTTTGTCAAGAACCCTAATGTACAAGTATGGATTTAATTGCTAAATTAGCAATCTTAATTAGGAAATAATAATCCTAATTTGTGTTAGCCCTTATGTGATTAGGAAAGTATACTATAATTAGGAAACTCTAATTATAATTTAAAGATGTTAATTTCCATTTATGAAAACCCTAATTTAGAAATCTTAAAAGGTGAATTATGGAAAGCTTAGGTTTTAACCCTAAGGGTTTGCAACAAATGACAATTCTAGAAATAAAAAGGTATGGAAAATATTAAAATGCCCTTTTCTTAAACTTGAGCAAAAGATTTTGCAAATCTTGTGTCAACACCTTAATGTTTATCCCATGTGCTCTATATCTATTTTATATTATATATGTGTACTACCTAGTAACTAGATACATTATATCATATCTTTTAAATTGATTAAAGAGAGAGGAAAAGGGCCACTTTACTCTTATTTTCTCCCAAGACTCTATCTCTCTCTCCAAAATTTCGAAATATAGAGTGAGAGTGAGTGATTAGATAAGCCATGATCAGGTGTTAGCAGTACAAGATCAGATCATCAAGATCAGATTCAAAAATGAGGCATCAAAGTAGTATAAACCCTAAATCTTCAAAATCTCATGATCTTATGTTAATGTTATGATTTTTTGGTTAAATATGTTTTAGATTGTGTCATTTAGTGATCTGGGTTGTCAAATCCCAGATCCATAACATCAAAGTGCTCGAAATTAGCATTTCTTGAAATCTGGAAAAACTTTGAAAAGTTGTCTGACAGCCATATGTCAGACATCATAGATCTCTGTGTGTTATATTTTTAGTGTGTTTGTTATTATAGATCTATTCTTTGAAATAAGGTCTTTAATCTATAACTTAAAGCAAGCCCATATCATGTTTATATTGCAAAATAGGATCGGTCAAAGTCCTTTGACCAAGCACGAAATTTGAATCTGGGTAACCCAGATTTCCCAGCAGTCGTCTGACACCAATTTGCAGGCGCTTGATCTTGCAACGTTTATGTGTTTTGGCCTTGTTGTTAGTGAAGTATTGTAGACTGGTATGTAGGCTACCCACTAATGTCTTTAGATCACCCAGATCTATAACAGGATCGTAGAAATTAATGGTCAAACCACCGTTGACCGAACTGCTTGATGAACAATCTGGAAAACCCAAATTTGTTCTTTAGCATTTACCTGAAAGGTACTTTGACCAGCCATGATTTATTTTATATATTGTTGTTAGGTCGATCTGTTGATATTTTATTGTAGCCGGACATCTTCTCTACAAGACTGAGCCTTAGATCACAAAAACGAGTCACAGACTGCAAAATAGGAAGCCTCAAAGTAGTGATCTTCACATTATTCGAAGTTTTACGGTTTTTCAGGACCCAGAAACTCAAAACGAATCGACATGATTTTTAAGGCCTTTATCTCGGAGATCTATTGTTGTTTGGGCATGGAATTGAATCTAGATTGTAGTGTTGCATGAATACTACAATTCTAACAAAATTACAAACTCGTAAGCTTGATAACCTAAAATCTAGAAGTAGATCAAACTACCCCCCTTGTGAATCGACATGAAGTTCTCGAAGCAAACTCAAGAACATGCTTAAGAACACCTATAGCGACAGCCTACACGCATTATAGGACCCTTTTAGTGACACTTAATTTTGGAAAATAGATTAATTAATTAAATAAATAGAGAAAAATAATTATTAATTATTAAAATACATAATAAATTATAAAAAATTATTTTAAGGTCAGAAAAATAGTTTTTAATTATTTTGGGTATATTTCAAAAATATTTAATATTTTTGGAATATAAAATGTATTTATTTATTTAATTATAATATTTAATAAATTATTTAAAAATGGTTTTAATTCATGATAAATCATGAAAAATTATATTATGTTGTTAGAAAATATTTTAAGTTATTTTGATGACTTTAAATATTTTTGATGAATTTCATTAATAATTTATTATTAATGGTAATTAATTTATTTAATAAATATATTAAATAAATTATGGAAAATATAATTAATGATTTAAAAATCATATAAAAATTATTTATGTGTTATAAAAATATTTTAAGTTATAAAATATAACTTTTGATATTTAGTCATGAAAATATTAATATTTTAATATTAAAAGCAATTATCGGATAATGGATTTAAGTGTTTAAAAATCATATAATTATGATTTTAAGGTATTAAAAATACTTTGATATATTATAATTATATTATAATATTATGTTATGATTTTCATTAATATTCAATATTAATGATTAAGGAATTATGTGGTATTTAATTCATTTAAATACGTTATAAGTGATTAGAAAATCATGATAAATGGTAATAATTATCTGAAAATTATTACAAGCCTATGAAAATTTGTTTTGACTGCTAAGAAATTTATCTGTGATAATTGTTAAGTGTTTAGGCAGAGTTTAATTAAACTTAAACTTGATATTTGTTCGACTAGACTGTCGGGATGATAGAATTGTGTCGATTTTAAGTCAGACTGAAATAGTTTGACCTGATACTAAGTCTTATATGTATTATAGACTGATAGGATTATGTGATAATGTGTTTAGGTTATTCTATGTGTGTGTGTATATATATATATATATATAATATTATTATACTGTGATGATATTATTCTAGTATTGGAGATCTATATTACTAATATTAGGTCTTCGGATAAAGCGTTATAAATTGCGTAGAGGTAATCAACGGTTTAGGCAAGTTTTACTTAACTCTACTAAGAGTTATTTTATTAAGATATGTTTATGGTTAATCATTCTTTGATTGCCTTGGATAATTGTACTATCATACATATTGCATCTATAAGTCAGGTATGAAAGGCTGATCACCTTCATTACCAGTTGGTCCAGATATATTTGTTCATGTTCAATACTTGTTTAGTCAAAAGTTTGTTCGTGCTAGTTCTCAATTATATTGATGAATTATAGGCAGCTTATTATTTAGACTCTTTCAATCATGATATATCCTTAAATTGTATTTAAACTTACTGGGCAACTTTCATGCTCACCCTTGCTATATCATGATAAACATTGCAGATAAGGCGAATGCGTTCGGATACAGGAAAAGAATAATGCCAAGTTCAGCTTGGGATAAAATGTGCAGCTAGATTGTAATAGTATAATTTGATAATAATGTCATGTGTTAGATAGGTTATGATTTGTGTATAAGTTAAGGTTACTCAATTTTGGGAAAATGTCTGTAAAGTGTATTGTATAAACAATTTATGTTTATATCTTCCGCAAATAGTTATAGAATGATTGAATCGAATCCGCGGTGATTTAGGACCCGGATTTGGGGCTCTCACTGTTGGTATCAAAGCTGTTGGCTATGAACCTTAGGTAGGAATACCTGAGACCAATAACTGCAGTGATTAGGATAAGATCTAACTCATATAGATTTAGTTGGTCGGTCGGATTCAAAGACGAATCTCGGCGAGTTGTTAAGATACTGGGTCCCCTAACTCTGATCATAAAAGTGAATAGTAATGGTGAATAGATAGAGTATAGAAGACTAAAAGTTTAGGGATAGGAAATCGTAAAACAAAATGATCAATATATAGAAATGAATCATAATATATACGATGAGATCACCCCGTGATGTGGTAAAGTGATAACAGGAAGAAGAATCAATCTAATGATTAGAAAGTTTACAGCAAGATGTTGTGTGGCAGTTGTACCATGAATTGGTACAAATACATGAAAGAATTATGAATCTGAAGTTGAATGAAATTCATATTGAGAAGGAGTTAGAGGTGGGGATTAAGATTAGGAAGTTGTGTGATTCCTTGTATGGGCGGGGAATTGTACTTGGTGTAAAAACCACTTAGTTTCTGGCACTGATAATCATTGAAATGTTTGTGTCGTGCTATTTGCTATATGCATGTTAAGAGGGTGATTCCTTTCTCATGTGTATAACAGGTAGATAGGTCATAGATAGAGAATATAAGGTTAAGTATGAGTTCTTAAAACTTATACTTATGTGACATTCTTGACTCATATAAAATGTTTATGAACCCCTCAGCGAATGGACGCCAAAGGTCTGTCTAAGACAAGTTCTTAAACTCATATGATTGTGTCAAGTTCATGAAAACATAAGTGTGGTTTGACGAACTTGGTATAGTTATGTGTAAATGGAGTATTATGGATAATAAGAATAGATAAACTGTTTAAGCAAATGATTATTATTGAAGATATAAGTTTTCCAAAACTCCTAGCTATGCTAGACTTCAAAATTTTGACATCAAGCTAAATACGCACTATGTGCTTAAAAAAAATATGTAGACTTGTAATCATTTTTGAAACGGTTTAAAGTACAGTCTATGCTACATATTTTGGCTAGACGTAAATGATTTGAAATATCAAAAGTTATTTTATTTATCGCTCATGTACCATGTAACCTGGTGCAGAGATGATAAAAAGTTGATGGAGTTGTAAATATAGGAATACTTAGTGTGAATTTAATCTAAAATCATTATTTCTACTATTGTATGATGTGTTATGACAAAGTCATACAATGACGGAATCCTCAAAATGAAATCGTTAATATAATACGACATCATGGCGTCATTCTCGAAAATATTTTTTCAAAATTTTAATTTTGCAATGGGGTTTGGCTACACCTAAATAATTTGATTGAATTGAATTATTGATATGAGTCTATGCTATTCGATTGACTAGACTAATGTTTATATAAACTCTAAGTGTTCATTGAAAGAAATTTCTCAAACCAAATTGTTTTGGTGCGGAATTCTAATAAAGACCGAGGTGAACTATATTGTTTGGATAAATAATCCAATCTAATAGCGTAAATATTCGCTAAACATAATAATTCGTTATGCATGACGTAAAGAGCACGATAGGCTAATCACCCAAAAGTACTAGCAGCGGTAGTTTACCTTCTTTGTGATTGTAAACCTACCAAGTAATGTAAAGTTTTTGCCGTTTACCGTTAAAACTAGGTGTTCATGGTTTATATGACCCTCAAAGACGATTTGAAAACTTTTACTCATGTGAGTGGTGTATTGGTTATCATGTGATGATGTGTGTGATTGGTGTATAGTGCATGGTATAAGGAGTAAGGTGTAAGGTAAATTTTGGGGACAAAATTTTTAAAAGAAGGGGTGAATGTGACAACCTGAGAAATTAGACAAATTATTAAAATATTAAATGATTGATTTAAGGTCAAATAATAGACCTAGACAGAAAATAAGTGTATGCGTTTGATATATTTGGGATGGAATTTTGAGGATTTCAAAATTCTGTGAAGAATTTAGGTGAATTAATCAAGATTAAGTGTATATGTGTTTATGTTCTGTGAATATTGTATTATGTGTGCACAGTATGTGGTTAAGGGTCAAGGGTTGACCAGATAAATTTTACCAGTGTCAAACCCTAATATTATTAAGAACGTCAACGTTCAATTAGAAAACTCTAACGTCTGATAAGAAACCCTAGAAATCGGTTTTGAAAACCTAATTTCAGTTCCAGGAATCCAAAACCCTAATTCAGAATTTAAAACCCTAATTCTGGAATTTAAATGCTGTGCATAAGGTTTAACGTCATTAATTAAATTTTATTAGGGAAAACCCTAACGAATTACTTGAAACCCTAATTGCTTATTAGAAAGCCCTAATATTAAATCTGGGAACTCTAATTTCAAATTTTGGGTATTTGAAACTAATCTAGGAACTTAAAGGAAGATTATATTGCTTAAGGGTTATTAATTAAAATAGTAATTAGGGTAAAGCTTAATTAATTAGCAAACCCTAATTTCAAATTTTTAAACCCTAATTATTTTGTCAAGAACCCTAATGTACAATTATGGATTTAATTGCTAAATTAGCAATCTTAATTAGGAAATATTAATCCTAATTTGTGTTAGCCCTTATGTGATTAGGAAAGTATATTGTAATTAGGAAACTCTAATTATAATTTAAAGATGTTAATTTCCATTTATGAAAACCCTAATTTAGAAATCCTAAAAGGTGAATTATGGAAAGCTTAGGTTTTAACCCTAAGGGTTAAACCCTAAGGGTTTGCAACAAATGACAATTCTAGAAATAAAAATGTATGGAAAAGACTAAAATGCCCTTTTCTTAAACTTGAGCAAAAGATTTTGTAAATCTTGTGAGTCATCACCTTAATGTTTATCCCATGTGCTCTATATTTATTTTATATTATATATGTGTACTACTTAGCAACTAGATACATTATATCATATCTTTTAAATTGATTAAAGAGAGAGAAAATGGGCCACTTTACTCTCATTTTCTCCCAAGACTTTCTCTCCAAATTTTCGAAATATAGAGTGAGAGTGAGTGATTAGATAAGCTATGATCAGGTGTTAGCAGTACAAGATCAGATCATCAAGATCAGATTCAAAAATGGGGCATCAAAGTGATATAAACCCTAAATCTTCAAAATCTCATGATCTTATGTTAATGTTATGATTTGATGGTTAAATATGTTTTAGATTGTGTCATTTAGTGATCTGGGTTGTCAAATCCCAGATCCATAACATCAAAGTGCTCGAAAATAGAATTTCTTGAAATCTGGAAAAACTTTGAAAAGTTGTCTGACAGCCATATGTCAGACATCATAGATCTCTGTGTGTTATATTTTTAGTGTGTTTGTTGTTATAGATCTATTCTTTGTAATAAGGTCTTTAATCTAGAACTTAAAGCAAGCCCATATCATGTTTATATTGCAAAATAGGATCGGTCAAAGTCCTTTGACCAAGCACGAAATTTGAATCTGGGTAACCCAGATTTCCAATGATCGTCGACACCAATTTTTGGTAACTTGATCTTGCAACATTTATGTGTTTTGGCCTTGTTGTTAGTGAAGTATTGTAGACTGGTATGTAGGCTACCCACTAATGTCTTTAGATCACCCAGATCTATAACAGGATCGTAGAAATTAATGGTCAAACCACCGTTCACCGAACTGCTTGATGAACAATCTGGAAAACCCAAATTTGTTCTTTAGCATTTACCTGACAGGTACTTTGACCAGCCATGATTTATTTTATATATTGTTGTTAGGTCGATCTGTTGATATTTTATTGTAGCCGGACATCTCCTCTACAAGACTGAGCCTTTAGATCACATAAACGAGTCACAGACTGCAAAATAGGAAGCCTCAAAGTAGTGATCTTCACATTGTTCGAGTTTCTTGGCAGCCCAGAAACTCAAGAACAGATCTGACATGATTTTGTAAGGCCTTTATCTCATAGATCTGTTGTTGTTTGGGCATGGAATTGAATCTAGATTGTAGTGTTGCATGAATACTACAATTCTAACAAAATTACAAACTCAGAAGCTTGATAACCTAGAATCTAGAGCCGGGCAAACTACCCCCCTTGTGCACTGACATGAAGATCTGGGCAGCTCAAGAACAGGCCCAAGAACACCTATAGCGACGGTTTTGTCGCTATAGGGCCCTTTTGTGACACTTAATTTCGAAAAATAGATTAATTAATTAAATAAATAGAGAAAAATAATTTTTAATTACTAAAAATACATAATAAATTATAGAAAATTATTTTAAGGTCCGAAAAATAGTTTTTAATTATTTTGGGTATATTTGAAAAATATTTAATATTTTTGGAATATAAAATGTTTTTATTTATTTAATTATAATATTTAATAAATTATTTAAAAATGGTTTTAATTCACGATAAATCATGAAAAGTTATATTATGTTGTTAGAAAATATTTTAAGTTATTTTTGATGACTTTAAATATTTTGTGATGAATTTCATTAATAATTTATTATTAATGGTAATTAATTTATTTAATAAATATATTAAATAAATTATGGAAAAATAAATTAATGATTTAAAATCATATAAAAATGATTTATGTGTTATAAAAATATTTTAAGTTATAAAATATAACTTTTGATATTTAGTCATGAAAATATTAATATTTTAATATTAAAAGCAATTATCGGATAATGGATTTAAGTGTTTAAAATCATATAATTAGGATTTTAAGGTATTAAAATACTTTGATATATTATAATTATATTATAATATTATGTTAAGATTTTCATTAATATTCAATATTAATGATTAAGGAATTATGTGGTATTTAATTCATTTAAATACGTTATAAGTGATTAGAAAATCATGATAAATTGTAATAATTATCTGAAAATTATTACAAGCGTATGAAAATTTGTTTTGACTGCTAAGAAATTTATCTGTGATAATTGTTAAGTGTTTAGGCAGAGTTTAATTAAACTTAAACTCGATATTTGTCCGACTAGACTGTCGGGATGATAGAATTATGTCGGTTTCAAGTCATACTGAAATAGTTTGACCTGATACTACGTCTTATGTGTATTATAGACTGATAGGATTATGTGATAATGTGTTTAGGTTATTCTATGTGTGTATATATATATAATAGTATTATACTGTGATAATATTATTCTAATATTGGAGATCTATATTATTAATATTAGGTCTTCGGATAAAGCGTTATAAATTGCGTAGCGGTAATCAATGGTTCAGGCAAGTTTTACTTAACTCTACTAAGAGCTATTTCATTCAGATTTGCTTATGGTTAATCATTGCTGATTGCCTTGGATAATTGTACTCTGTACATATTGCATCTATAAGTCAGGTATGAAAGGCTGATCACCTTCATTACCAGTTGGTCCAGATATATTTGTTCATGTTCAATACTTGTTTAGTCAAAAGTTTGTTCGTGCTAGTTCTTAATTATATTGATGAATTATAGCCAGCTTATTATTCGGACTCTTTCAATCATGATATATCCTTAAATTATATTTAAACTTGCTGGGCAACTTTCATGCTCACCCTTGCTATATCATGATAAACATTGCAGATAAGGCGAATGCTTTCGGATACAGGAAAAAAATAATGCCAAGTTCTACTTGGGATAAAATGTGCAGCTAGATTATAATAGTATAGTTTGATAATAATGTCATGTGTTAGATAGGTTATGATTTGTGTATAAGTTAAGGTTACTCAATTTTGGGAAAATATCTGTAAAGTGTATTGTATAAACAATTTATGTTTATATCTTCCGCAAATAGTTATAGAATGATTGAACCGAATCCGCGGTGATTTGGGACCCGGATTTGGGGCTCTCACACATTTAGCATGAGTGGTTAAGTTTTGAGAATCTAAAATAACATGTCTACATTCAATATATCTCTAAGCATAACTATTATGTATTTGATATAACGGTAGTAACCAAGAATGGATATAGGTATGTTTTTAAAATAATATCAATGCTAGCTTTGAATAAATGATACGAACACTATGAGCATGTTTATTAACAGAATGTGTGACATCATTATGAAGACATATGGCCAAAGTTATAAAGTAGAGTGGTTATATGATCTTTTAATCTTTAATTCTATGTATAGTCATGAACTGAGAATTTATAAAAGTGAACTCAAGAATGGTCATATGCCTATATTAGAACCTCTAGCATGTATGTTAAATATAAGTGTAGTGGTATGTTAGAATGGGACTAAAATCAGGAGAGGAGTAGCTCAACCACAGTGCGGCTGAGGGACAACAGCAATTTGCACCAGCCCTAAGCCTTGACAGTATGCAAATGCTCTAAAGATCCGCCCTGGAATCAGAAGTTAGATAATTTGACAATATGATCTTTGGATAGTTAACTTGTATGATGCCTACATTGCTAGAAATGGTTTAAACCCTACTGATACATGTGTCTGTGTGATGATCAAGTAATAAGATAGCGTTTGCCCTATATAATGAAAGCCCATGAGTAAAAACGGTCTTAATCTTAAGCATTATAAATTTACTTAAGAAGTAACTAGGTACTTGATTTCTTGATAAACATATAAGCTGATTTGGTACCGTATATGTATACTTGAATCATAACAAGCTTAAAGAATGAATGTGTTAGCTAATGGGCATCTTATACTTATAATACACTATAAATAGGATTTGAAAGTGTTGATTTCTTAACGTGGATAAACTATGCTTAAGGAAATTATCCTAAACCCTTGCATTACTTTATTCAACGAATACCATAAGCAAGTATCTAAACCTTATCTCTTTGAATGCAAGTTATCTTACTTACTCGTTCAATTGAACTAGTATGTTTAAACTCTTGTGAAAATTATTATTCATGTTGAACTTGGTATTGTTCTTAAATATTGTGAAAGTGTCTATGACATTGATTCGGCCAGACTATATGCATGTTTATAAAACTGTCCAAACCAATTGACTGGTGCGGAAATCTTGAAAACTGAGTTCAACAAGCCTTATGGTAAGGGGAGTGTATGTTGTTGGGAACCTTGAAACATGAGTAGATATTACTGTGGAGTTATGCATAACATAGAGTACTGTAGACTGATCATCTATAGTACTTGATTCTTTTGGGTTATTAGTTTAATATTGGTAATTCTAGTAGATGTTCAATAGTTCTTAGTGACTGCACAATATAAATTGCTTTATCCAGTTGGATACGTTGATAACCTTTGAATTCAATATATATATATATATATATATATATATATATATCTGTTGGTCTATATTGAATTATCATTTCATATCCCAAAGATTTGATTCGAGAATTGTTAATACTCATTGTTCATGATATTGTTCTAAGACTCTAAGACTATACCTTGATATATCTAACTTGTGATTTAATACTCATCACTCTTGTTGTATATTACTTGCTGGGCAATTTGTGCTCATTCTTGCTTATTTAAAACCTTTCAGTTAAGGCGGAACAAGAAGTTTCTCTAGGAAAGACAAGGGCACGGGCAAGGATACCGACTAGCTTATTCCTTTATGGATTAAAATTATTATGTTGTATTAAGACTGTGTTCAGACTATGTTTAATCTTAACTAGGATTATGTAATAAGTCTTTATTCGATATTATTATGTAATATATTAAGTATTATAGGTTGAGAGACTTGGTGGAATAATCATAATAAAACATTGTATATTATTCTAAATTAGATCTTCAGTTGTGAATGTGTGATTTTAGTTATTATTGTATTACCATGAGTACTTGATGAACCAAATTCGAGTGACCAAGTGGCGGTCTGAATTTGGGGGTGTCACAGGTTGGTATCAAAGCCGTAGTTATAAACCTTAGGAGCCAGTGTCCTTAGATTATAACTCAGGAGAACTTAGAAGTTAGGAAGGAGATAAAACTCATGAAGAGTTTTCCTTGAGAGACTTAATGTGTTATGAAATGTAACTTCATTCTATATAATGAACTTATGTTTATTTAACATTCTGATGGAGTCTTTGTTTTGTTTGTCTTATGTTGGTGATTATAGGATGACTGACATGGGAGGACCTAGAGCAGTATGAGGAGCAGATTTTAGAGTTAGGGTGTAGAGTGGAAGAGCTAGAGGCTGAGGCTTGGGAGAGGGAGTCTGAGTTACAGAAGTTGAGGGACGAGGACCATCAGAGGAAATTAGCGATGCAAGAAATGGATGTTAAAATTGCTTACCGTAAGGAGGCACGGATCCAGATGGGGACTTTGTTTCACCGAATAGTGGCTAGGATTGTTGAGTTGGCGAGGAAGTTGGAAGAAATGGAGTAGAGGGTTTTGAGTGAGAGGGCAGAGAAGGAGGCTCTCCAAACTCATTTATAGATGGAAGTGATGGATGGATTCACTTTGAGGAGAAGCGGGAGGAAACCGAAGATAGGGCAAATGATCTAGAGGATGAGGTGTGGTGCAAGAGAAGGAAGATGAACAAGATGGGCTATGCTCTACGCACGGCCATGGAAAGGTTAATTGATGGGGTAAATCACTACCCAGCTGAGCAAGGATAGAACCGGTATACCATAAGCCGAGATATGGTGGTGCACATTACTCAGAAGGAATACCAGAGCGCCGCGGAGCATGGGATGTTAGATTGAGTCTAGAGGGGAAAAGCTCAGTAGTTGTAGTATTTTATTTATGTGTTGTTCAAATTGTTATTAAAATCTCAGTCTTTTGTGTAAGATGTGAGATAGTAGTAAACCCCAAACTTTTAGAAGATGTTAGAGAGGTAGTATGTTGGAAATTATTCCCATCTTTAGTGATAATAGGGGATATGTGTCATCATTTGTAGCAATATGCTAGAAAAGAACATGTATTGTAACCATTTGGAATATGAATATAAATGATTTTATTTCAAAAATGTGTTATAAGTTTTTAGTTCTTTCCAATTGAGAAATGTCTATGTAATATAATTAGATAATAAAATGAAAATTTTATTATGCAAAAAAATGCCGCCCAGACGCAGAATAACTGTACCAGAAGAGTCGGTTAATGATGAGAGAGGACCAGTAGATCCGATTCAAAGGCTTGTAGATTTGTTAGGAGAAGCTCTTAGAGGAAGAAATGAACCTATACCACCTATTCCCCAAGCTGTCCCAGTAACAACCTTCAAAGATTTTAAGAGTGTAGGACCCCCTGAATTCGAGGGAACTACTGACCCGATAGTTGCGCAAACCTGGATCAAAGAGATCGAGAAGTCCTTCACTATAGCTCCCGTGGGTGAAGACAAGAAGACTGTATTTTCCACATACATGATGAGGGGCGAAGTGAACTATTGGTGGGAAGCTAATCAGCAGAGAGTGGGAGAAGGGACGATAACATGTGAAAGGTTTACGATGATGTTCTTCAAGAACTATTTCCCAAAGACTATGAAGAATAGGATGGAAGTGAAGTTCCTAGAGTTAAAATAAGGAGATATGACGGTGGCGCAATACACAGCTAAATTTAATGAACTAGCACGATTTGTAGAACACCAAGTTGGGGATGAGGAAAAGAAGGAGAGACACATCGAGCAAGGGTTGAAGCCGTGGCTGTATAATAAGGTATCTGTCCTCCAGATTGATTCCTTTGCGACATTGTTAGAGAAGGCAATCATTATGGAAGGTGAAAGTGAGGCCTCAAGTCTATATCATAAGGAGAAAAAAAACAAGAACACTGGTATTGAGCATCGTGGGGGAAGCAGCAGCGGAGGGAGTAACTCTGAAAAGAGAAAGTGGGAAAACAACAACAATAGAAACAATAATCAAGGTGGGAGTCACTAGGGAAACTTCAAGAAAAGGACTGAAGCTTGTAACACGTGTGGAAGAAGTAATCAGGGGGAGTGTTGGAAAGGAAAGAGCACATGTTATAATTGCGCCCAAGAGGGGCACATACCGCCAAATTGCCCAAAACCAAAGAAAATCAGAGGATGTTTTGCTTGTGGATCAATAAAGCACCAGATAAAGGATTTCCCGAAGAAAGGAAGTGGTGGAGCTGGCGAAGGCCAGGGAGGAGGGAGCAAGTTAATGATTGGTGGAGCTGCGCAACCCAACCGATCGACCACCCAAACCTTTAACATGACCATCCAGGACGCAGTAACTGCAAAGGACATGGTGTTAGGTATAATACCAATCAATAATATAAATGCTTATGTATTATTTGATTTGGGTGCCACCTGTTCTTTCATATCTGAAGAATTAACTAGTAAACGTAGTACACCGTGAGAAAGTTTAGAAAATCCTTTGAACATAGAAGTTGCGAATATAGAAATAATCCGTATGGAATACATTTATCGAAATTGTCGCGCAAACATTAGAGAACATGAACTGAGAGTAGACTTGATTCCTATTAAACTAGGAGAATTTGACGTAATACTGGGAATGGAATGGTTATATAACAATGCGACATTAATTGACTATCATAACAAGTGTGTGAACCTTCAGACTCTGAGTAAGTCTAAGGTAGTGTTTTATGGTAGCTTGATGATTGGGTTATATACCCATGAATTGGATATATTTGGGCTTAATTTATTATATTCTCAAGGTATTTAGATTCATTTTTACTGTGTTTATGTGTTGTTATCTGATTTGGGAGTCAGCAAGGATGATTGGGGAATTTGAGCTGAAAAGGGCATAATAATAATTTTTCCACCAGTCTTTGTCAGGCACTATACTCAAGATACTAATCCCGGTAACGGGAGTACTGGGTGGGAAGTCGATTGACCGGACGCTACGCGTTGACTTTTTTTGCTTTGACTGCACAATTAGAGGTTGTTTGAAGCCAATTTTGATTCGGATTACTAGAGTTGGGATGAATGGAATATATAAGGTTTATTTACATTGAAGTAAGGAACTAATCTACACAATTGGAGATTGATCAAGGAGGCAAGAGGAGAATTTGAAGGATTTTACTTGGAGTTTTTCTTCTTCTTCATTCTTTTAATTTGTGTAATTCTTTAAGGATGATTTGCAAAAGATTGTTGTTTTTAATTTTTTTCTATGAACTAATTTCTTTAATTAGGATTCTAATTGAACCTTTTATGGCTACGAATTAATTATTTGATTTATTAGATTATTTATGTTGAAGTGAATTGTTCATCTTTGTTTTGTCTTTGATTGATTAATTATCGCCAATAATTACCTTGTTACTCTAGAAGGAATTGAAAGAGGAATTTTAGGGTTAGAACTGGGCATGGTGACATGTGACTTAGTTATTTGCTAAGTGAATAATTAGGTTTGTGAATTGAATGGAAATATCTATTCACCGCATGTAACACATAAGGAATTGGGATTGAAAAGAGTTTAATTCAATTGTTTTGCATAGGAATATAGCAAGATTAATCTGGATTAAATAGAAGGCAATTGATCACTTGGAAAAGCACTTTTGGCATTTGAGAATTCCTGTTAACAATTCAGTAGGCATAATAATTGGGATAATTGGACAATTGATTTATAGTTCATAATTGGGGATATTGGAGTCTTAATTCTTATTTATCTAAACTTAAACAAATTTTAGTTTTGTTTATTTGCTTTCTTTTAGATTAATTTCTTTTAATTGTTTATTTTAGTTTTCTTTATTCAAAAAATCATAGTTTATGGTTGTTTAAATAAAATTGAATTGATATAGTGCTAGTAGTTGCAATTTTTTAATTAGAATTCTCTTTGGGATCGACACTCTATCTTATCACTCTATTACTTGTTGACCGTGTACACTTACACGTTTGCTTTGATTGTGAAATCAACCAACAAGTTTTTGGCGCCGTTGCCGGAAAATTCTTTATTAGTATTAATTCCATATTAGTTATAATCAATTTGGTCTTAATTTAAACGTTACTTATTTTTCTTCTTGTATTTGCAGGAATTCTTTGCAAGTGTATGCACACTAGATTAAGGGCGAAAAAGGAACTTTTTCCTTATATTGACGATATTGAAAGGAAGTTCCAGAAATTGCAGTCGACTAGTGCAGTGTCACATGTGGAAGAAAATCTGGCAGAACAGGAAATTCCAGTGAACATGGTAGGGAACGACCAGAAATTGCTTAGGGACTATGCCATGCCGAATGTCACAGATATACAGTCGAGTATTAGGAGGACGACAATCAATGCAAACAGTTTCGAGATTAAACCATGAACAATTCAGATGCTTCAGAATACATGTCAATTTGGGGGTAGTTCGATAGATGATCCTAATGAGCATATCTTAAGTTTCTTGGAAGTTTGCGACACCTTCAAATTCAACAATGTATCGAAAGATGCTACAAGGTTGAGGATGTTCCCGTTTACCTTGAAAGATAAAGCGCGAAGTTGGCTACATTCTTTGCCTCCTGGCTCAATCACAACTTGGGACGACTTAGCTCAAAAAATTTTAGCTAAGTTTTTCCCACCAGCGAAGTCGAAAAAACTACGGAATGATATTCACACCTTCGTACAGTTTGACTCAGAATCGTTATATGAGGCGTAGGAAAGATTTAAGGATATATTCCGTAAGTTCCCTCATTGCGGAATTCCACAATTAATGCAGTTAGGGATATTTTGTGATGGTTTGCACGCGTCCACGAGGGCCAGTATTGATGAAGCAGCAGGGGGAGCGATCATGTCTAAGAGTTTTGATGAGGCATATCAGCTGTTAGAGACAATGGCCACCAACAACTATCAGTGGCCCATGACTAGGTCTAACCCTCTGAAAACACCGGGAAAGTTTGACGTAGATGCGATGACAGCATTAGCAGCACAAGTGGCCGCAATAGCTAAGCAAGTGGAAACACGGCATCCACAATCCACACAACAGGTAGCAATGGTTTATGAATTATGTGCTGGGGGTCATGCTACGGATGAATGTGCCATAAATTCTAAATCAGCTCAGTTCGTAGGGAGCTATAATCGATCTACCCAACCTTACCCAAATCAAAACGTATATAATCCGGGTTGGAGAAATCATCCAGGGTTTTCATGGAGTAACAATCAAGCTCAAGCTCAAGCGCCGAGACAATAAAACACATCCGAATTTCAAAATCAGACACAACAACTAGAGAAGAAATCAGGTTGGGAGGAAGCCTTGGACAAATTCATTAGGGCTACTAACAAAATGAACGAGGAACAAGAAATTTTTTTTAATCAAATGGAGCTAAATATGCAAAGCCAAGGTGCGTCGATCAAGAATTTGGAAAATCAAGTGGGGCAGATAGCACATGCACTTAGTAACCGACCACTTGGAACACTTCCGAGTGACACAGAGAAAAATCTGGGCAGAGATGAGTATTGTAAGGCTGTAACTCTACGAAGTGGAAAGGATTTGCAAGAGACAGTCACGAATAGGGAAAAGAGGGACAACGCAAAAAGTGAAACAGAGGAAGTTGTGGACACCGGAAAACGTCAAGATGAGACCTTAGAGCAGAAAGAACCGGAACCAACCATCACAATGCCTCCCATATCGTATCCGCAGAGGTTTCATAAATCCAAGTTGGATAAGCAGTTTTCACAATTCTTGGATATTTTCAAAAAACTGCATATCAAAATCCTCTTTGCCGAAGCTTTGGAACAAATGGCGAGTTACGCCAAGTTTATGAAGGAGATTTTGTTGAGGAAGAGGAAATTGGGTGAGTTCGAAATAGTGGCATTGACCGAAGAATGCAGCGCGATTATTCAGAATAAGTTACCACCGAAGCTTAAGGATCCAGGTAGCTTTAATATACCATATGAAATTGGAAATCTATTTTCGGGAAGAGCATTGCGTGATTTGGGGGCCAGTATAAATTTGATGCCATTATCCGTCTACAGCCAGTTTGGACTTCAGGCTCCACGACCGATAAATATCAGTTTGTAGTTGGTGGATCGATCGGTTACATATCCATGAGGTATTGTTGAGGATTTTTTAGTTAAAGTGGATAAATTCATCTTCCCCGCAGATTTCTTTATCTTGGATTGTGAAGTGGATGGCGAAATCCCAATCATTCTTGAGCGACCATTCTTAGCAAAGGGTATAACATTGATTGATGTGAAAAAAGGAGAATTGGTGATGCGAGTTGAAAATCAACATGTCATCTTTAATGTTTTTAAGTCAATGTCTTATCCGAAAGAAAAAGGTGAATGTTTGCAGGTTGATATCATGGAGGAATTGGTTAATCACAAGCTCAATGGAAATTATTTGGAGGACCAGCTTGAATCCATTTTTCTCGGGATGGATGAAGATGGTATGGATGATGATGTGGAGTATGTCAAATAGCTAGATACATCATTTGTCTTTTGAAAAACCAATCAATCATTCGACACCCTTGATAGGCCCGAAACAGAAGGTAAAAAGTTCAAACCCTCGATAGAAGAGCCACTGGTGTTGGAACTAAAACCGCTACCATCCCATCTGCAGTATGCCTACTTGGGAAAAGATGCTACCCTACCAGTTATTATTTTGACGGAGTTAACTGACACACAAAAGGAGAAACTGCTATGGGTGCTGCGGGAGTTCAAAACAGCAATTGGGTGGACTATAGCAGATATTAGGGGAATTAGTTTGTCATATTGTATGCTTAAGATTTTAATGGAAGAGGGGGCAAAACCAACCATTGAGATGCGAAGAAGGCTAAATCCCATTATGAAGGATGTGGTGAAAAAGGAGATCATAAAATGGTTGGATGCCGGCATTATTTACCCAATCTCGGATAGTTCATGGGTGAGTCTTGTACAGTGCATACCAAAGAAAGGGGGTATAACAGTGGTGAAGAATGAAGCTAATGAGCTCATCCCTACTAGAATAGTTACAGGATGGAGAGTGTTTATGGACTACCGCAAGCTGAATAAAGCCACTCGCAAGGATCACTTCCCCTTGTCGTTCATTGATCAAATAGGCTAGCGGGACATCAGTTCTACTGTCTCTTGGATAGATATTATGGTTATAATCAAACTGTCTCTTCACATACCCCTACGGTACGTTTGCATTCCAGCGTATGTCTTTTGGGTTATGTAATGCACGGGCAACCTTTCAACGGTGCATGATAGCGATTTTCTCCGATATGGTCGAACAGAATTTAAAGGTATTTATGGATGACTTTTCTGTGTTCGGTGATAGCTTTGATTTATGTTTGAAAAATCTGATTTTAGTGTTGAAACGATGCGTGGAGACAAATCTGGTTCTTAACTGGGAAAAATGTCACTTTATGGTGAAAGAAGGGATTATTTTGGGGCATAAGGTTTCTGCAGCAGGGTTAGAGGTGGACAAAGCGAAGATTGAGACAATTGAGAAATTACCTCCTCCATCATCTATGAAGGGAATCCGGAGCTTCTTGGGATATGCGGGTTACTATAGACACTTCATTAAAGATTTCTCCAAAATTTCAAAACCCTTATGTTCCCTGTTGGAGAAAGACGTGCCTTTCAAGATGGATTAGCCTTGTATTGAGGCATATGACGTATTAAAAAAGAAGTAGGTCTCTGCTCCAATTATTATGGCGCCCGATTGGTCTTTACCGTTCTAATTGATGTGCGACGCCAGCGACTACGCAACTAGAGCAGTATTGGGACAACGTCACGACAAGATTTTTCACACAATCTACTATTCCAGCAAGACGTTGACAGATGCCAAGTTGAACTACACAACCATTGAAAAAAAATTACTTGCAGTTGTGTTTGCCTTCGACAAATTCAGAGCATATCTCATTGGGACCAATGTAATCGTTTATACTGATCATTCTGCCATTAAATATCTGATTTAGAAGAAGGACGCCAAACCGAGGTTAATACGGTGGGTGTTGCTGCTGCAAGAGTTTGATTTGGAAATCTGAGATAGAAAAGGTACAGAAAATCAGGTGGCGGATCATCTTTCTCGGTTGGAAAATGTGGAGGGACAGGAGAAAGACAATGCAATGATTAATGAGAAATTTTTGGACGAACAACTTCTCTGAGTAACCACAATACTGCCTTGGTATGCTGATTATTGAATTACGTGGTTGCTAAAGTGTTACCACCAGATTTGAACTCACAACAACGAAAGAAATTCCTCCACGACGTGAAGCAATACTGTTGAGACGAACCATTTATGTTTAAGGCCTATGCGGATCAAATGATTAGACGTTGTGTGCCACATGAAGACATGGACAGCATACTGGGTCATTGCCACTCATCAGATTATGGAGGCCATTATTCTGGTGATCGAACAACAGCCAAGGTGTTACAATCAGGAGTTTTTTGGCCTTCGCTATTCAAGGATGCGTATCTCTATGTGCTGAAGTGTGATCGGTGCCAACGAGTAGGTAATATCTCCAAGCGTAATGAAATGCCACTCAACACAATTTTGGAGGTTGAACTATTCGACGTGTGGGGAATCGACTTTATGGGGCCTTTCCTATCTTCCTTTAATAATCAATATATTCTGTTGGCGGTCGATTATGTGTCCAAATGGGTAGAAGCCGCAGCTTTACCCATGAATGATGCCAACGTCGTCCTCCGATTCTTAAAGAAAAACATCTTCACATGATTTGGGATGCCAAGGGCGATAATAAGTGATGAGGGAACTCATTTCTGTAATAAGTAGTTTACTAAATTGCTTGTGAAGTATGGGATTCATCATAAAATTGCAGCCGCGTATCATCCCCAAACCAATGGTCAAGCGAAGGTCTCGAATAGGGAGGTTAAGCGAATTCTGGAAAAGGTGGTCAATCCGTCATGCAAAGATTGGTCTTTGCATCTTGACGATGCTCTATGGGCATTTCGAACAACATATAAGAATCCAATCGGCATGTCACCTTATCGAATGGTCTACAGAAAGACGTGTCATCTTTCGGTCGAATTAGAATACAGTCAAACTGGGCCATTCGGAAACTAAATTTTGATCTACAAGAAGCGGGTGAGAAAAAGTTACTGCAATTAAACAAGATGGACGAATTTCGGTTCAATGCGTATGAGAACGCAAAACTCTACAAGGAGAAAGTTAAAGCCTGACACGATAAGAAGATTCTTGATCGGACATTTGAACCGGGCCAACAAGTCTTGCTTTTCAACTCTCGATTGCGTTTATTCCCTAGAAAACTGAAATCTCGTTGGTCGGGACCTTTCAAAGTTGTATGTGTTCCACCACACGGTAATATCGAAGTCGAGGAACCAAATTCAAAATGCACATTCAAGGTGAACGGTCAACAACTTAAACACTACTGGAGTGGACCCATCGATCGACAATCTACGGCCGTGTACCTTTCTGAACCAGTGGACAATTGAACAACACAACACAGTCGGGCTGAAGACTATAAACCAAGCGCTTCAGGGAGGCAACCCCGAGAGTTTTAATTTAACTAGCTTTACTTTAGTCCAATTAGTTTCACTTCAATTTATTTCATTTTCAATTTTGTGGTAAGTATATTCCCTTGTATGACCTTAACATTGAAATTTGTGTTCCCAGGAAAATTACAAGAAAGAGGTTAAATGGGCGGGGCAGGGATGATGATAGCTGGCGGCCGAAAAGTACTAAGCAAACAAATACCAAATGGTTTGGAACACAATCTGCCTAGCCCACGCTCAACGCTTTGGGCGACCAAAAAATGAACTACGCGAATGCTCGACGCTCATCGTCAGTGTGTGATTTTTTTACTCAGTGCCTCAGCGCTGTAATCCTATATAAATCAAGCGCCACGACGCTAAGCCCTTTCTGCAGTTGCTGACTAACAGCGCCCTAGTGCTGGGGAGCGGTTACCACAAGAGACTTAATGTAACTGCTCGGTTCCCATTATTTTTCTTTCTCTTTAAATTCCAACCACATTTTCTCTTATACACACAAAAGCTTTCACACCATAATTGCATCTGGAATATATTGATATTGCAAAAACGTGTGCTACAATTTGAAATTGAAATTCTTTCTCCTCATATTGGTCAGTAATTCCCATCATCTATTCTCATATACAAGGTATGCATTTAATGTCAGTTTCTATTACAACAAATCTCAATTGCATACTGGTAAGTGTTAAAAGGATGTCATGGTTTAGATGCATATTATCATTCTATGTGGCCATATTCCCTTGCATGCGTGTGAGCCAATTTCAATTGATAGGCATATGATGTGTGTCAATGGTGATTGAATATAAGGAAGGGGATTTGATAGAAAACTAGTGTGATTCAAAGAAATTTATGAGTTGACCATAACGTGTTCAATAAATTTCTTGACTCAATGCTAACGGTTAAATTTGCACATATCACCATATCCACACACTGTATTTACTTGCCATCTTGCCACCACAATAGTATAGGCCTACTGTCACACATATTAATCACTATTATGGGAGGGTACTGAACCGACTTGATGCATAGATGGATCATATTGATGTACACAACAAATCTTTTGGGCATATCTCGTGTTTCTTTTGCCGATTATAAAAGTTAAAGAATACATGAATCTAATCGGTACAATTGTGCATTTTCATGCTATTTTGTGTCATGCCACACCCCCAACAATATACTCAACGTACGCATATATTTTGAAGTTTGGGGGTATTATCATGAATGCGGGTATCCTAACTAGAATTTTGTCCAATGCTAATACATGTGTATGTCCTTACGTGCAGAATTTTCTACATAGCTTCCAAGCATCAACGTGGCGAAGGTTCAGGGACCACTTCGACTTCACCTCCAAAATTCGACACCCGACATTTTGTCAGTGTCGTGGCTCAAGAACGCTACAACCGCATAGCTACAAGCTCACTAGTCCCAGAACGCAGTTTCAGACCCGATCAATCAAAGGATGGGGACTTGGCGGTTATGATAGCCAAGAGGAATTGGTTCACACTCACCGCCCAGCCTGATCCAGCCGTGATTGCAGTTGTCAAGGAGTTCTACGCCAACATACCCGAGCATTTCCACTATGGGGTGTTTGTGAGGGGTAAAACTGTTGAAATTGGCGACGAGGACATAAACGGGTGCTATCAACTTCCATTAGAGGGACTGAACGACGAGTATGCAAAACTTGTGAGTGATGGGCCTGACTATGAGAATATAATTCGCGAGCTTTGTCAACCGGGCACCACTTGGACATTGCATTAACGGGGCAACATGACCTTTCCACTATCTAACCTCAGTCTATATGGAAAGGCATGGTATGCTTTCATTTGAGCTAAACTCATGCCATGCACACATGTGAGCCATGTCACCAAAGAGAGGGCTATTTTGCTATATTCAATCATTCAAGGCCTAAAAATTGATGTTGGCCACCTTATCCAGCAGTCTATTCTCAGAGCGTTATGAGGAGGGACCACATGAGGTTTACCCCATTCGTCTCTCATTTGCATCTTGTGTGCTAAGTTTGGGGTCAAATGGAAATCAGACGAGATGATTCAAATGCCTATGCCAATTTTGGACCATAAGTTGATAAGAAGGTATAAAGTGTGGACAGGTGGGGCAAACCACCCTAGGGGATTGGGTTTCATAATTCCCCAAGTTGAAGCTTCTCAAGCTCCACCACCTCAAGCTCCACCTACTTATGGCCCTTCCTCCGCAGCTCACCGTGGTGTGGTTCCCGAAGCGGTCCAGCGCGAAATAGACGGATGGTTTTATAATATTGAATCTTAGAATGTCCGTCTTTCAGAACGTCAAGATGTCATCTACAAATATATGGTCAACCAATTTACTGCTCAGAATGCCATGCACGCCCAACTGTACCCGGGCGTTACTCTTAGCTAGTTCCCTGCTGCTCCCGTCCTGCATTTGTTTCCCCCTTCTGATCAAGAGATGAACAAGGATGAGGATGCTCCACCCGAGGAATAAGCTCGTCAGGGAAGTCCTCTATTTTATATTGTTTTATCTTTCGCATGAGGACATTGCTCTTGTTAAGTTTGGGGGTAGTTAATTTTTATTTTGAATTATTAGATTGTTAATGGTTTTAACTTGGATCTTTATTGTGATTGAGTGTTGCATTTTAGGATTGCATGTTAATTCCAGCCTTTGATAGTATGTATGTTTGGGGCCAATGATGAAATTAAAATTGCATGAACAAGTCTAGTAAGGATTGTTGAGTCAGTGATATGACTTTCTTGACATGATTTAAATCTTTATCTGTTTGACACTGATATTATAAGGATATCACGTTTTGAAAAATGACCATGTTGGCTATAATAGTTTAAATGGATAGATAATAGAGTTCTAAAGGATGAATGCTAGTGAAATGAAGGAATAATTTGAATAGCTAGTGAAAATTTGAATTTAGACATAAACTCAAGTTTGGGGGAAAAATATTTGGAGTATATAAGCTTTAAAAAAATATATAATAAACACCGTGGCATGCTTGTCTAGTTTTGTGGCCTTTGTTACTTGAGTAAGTAAGCCCGAGGGGATTGTCTCTACACCCAGTGCCCTAAGGTCTTAATGGCTTAGGAGTCATTGGTCGAAAGCTCGTTAAGGTAACACTGAAAAGCCTAAGGGAATAAGACAATGCTTAGTCATGAGAAAAAAAATGAAAAAAAGGAAGAAAAAAATATAATAAAGCGGGAAAAGTGCAAAAAGCCCCCGTATAAAAAAAAAGCATAAGTATTCCTTTTTGACCCCTGGACTTTGGTGATTGTTTAATTTCAGTTGAATCAAGTGTATTTGATGAGTTCTCAAGTTTATACTGTATGATGTCTTCAAAGAAAGCTATTATCTTTCCTATTTTTGCTCGTTATTGGTTAGCATGGTTGTTGAACACACACTCACGATATCAATAATAACAGATTTAGATTTTTTGATTGTTGAGGTATTATTGATCTGTTTTAACATGATGTATTAACATGTTTATTTGATTTTTCTGAGGCCTATGAATATATATGTACTATTGGATTGCTGGAATTAAGGACATATAGATAGTTTGCATTTGCATGGTTGTTTAGTTATTTTTATGTCTTGTATTTTGTTGCTTGAGGACAAGCAATGATTTAAGTTTGGGGGTATTTGATGATTGGGTTATATACCCATGAATTGGATATATCTGGGCTTAATTTATTGTATTCTCAAGGTATTTAGATTCATTTTCTTTGTGTTTATGTGTTGCTATATCTGATTTGGGGCTGTAGGGATGATTGGGGGAATTTGAGTGAAAAGGGCATAATAGTAATTTTATGCTTACCCCATCACGGGCGCTATACTCAAGACTAATCCAGCCAATGGCTACTGGCTCTGGGAAAATCGATTACCGGGAACGTAGCGTTAACTTTTGCTTTGACTGTACAATTAGAGGTTGTTTGAAGCCAATTTGGATTTGGATTGCTAGAGTTCGGATGAGTGGAGTATATAAGGTTTATTTACATTGAAGTAGGGAACTAATCTACACAATTGGAGATTGATCAAGGAGGCAAGAGGAGAATTTGAAGGATTTTACTTGGAGTTTTTCTTCTTCTTTATTCTTTTAATTTGTGTAATTCTTTAAGGATGATTTGCAAAAGATTGTTGGTTTTAATTTTTGCTATGAACTAATTTCTTTAATTAGGATTCCAATTGAACCTTTTATGGCTATGAATTAATTATTTGATTTATTCTGATTATTTATGTTGAAGTGAATTGTTCATCTTGCTTTGTGATGCTTGATTAATTATCTGGCCAATAATTACCTTGTTACTCTAGAAGGAATTGAAAGAGGAATTTTAGGGTTAGAACTGGGCATGGTGACATGTGACTTAGTTATTTGCAAAGTGAATAATTAGGTTTGTGAATTGAATGGAAATATATGTTCACCGCATATAACACATAAGGAATTGGGATTGAAAAGAGTTTAATTCAATTGTTTTGCATAGGAATATAACAAGATTAATCTGGATTAAATAGAAGGCAATTGATCACTTGGAAAAAGGACTTTTGGCATTTGAGAATTCCTGTTAACAATTCAGTAGGCATAATAATTGGGATAATTGGATAATTGATTTATAGTTCATAATTGGGGATATTGGAGTCTTAATCCTTATTTATCTGAACTCAAACAAATTTTAGTTTTGTTTATTTGCTTTCTTTTAGATTAATTTCTTTTAATTGTTTAATTTAGTTTTCTTTATTCAAAAAATCATAGTTTATGGTTGTTTAAATAAAATTGAATTGATATAGTACTAGTAGTTGGAATTTATTAATTAGAATTCTCTGTGGGATCGACACTCTATCTTATCACTCTATTACTTGTTGACCGTGTACACTTGCATGTTTTCTTTGATTGTGAAATTAACCAACATAGCTAATCGCTTAAGCAATCGTGTTGCGTTATGATGATGCAGGCCAAGAAATTGTTAAGGAAAGGATGTGTAGGTTATTTAGCTTACATCATAGATACTTAGAAAAAGGGAGTGGAAATTAAAGATATACCCGTAGTGAACGAATTTCAAGATGTGTTTCTGGACAATCTGCCTAGTCTTCCGCCAGACATAGAAATCAAATTCGTAATAGACTTTTCACTGGGTCACCGGGAACAACACCGATTTTAAAATCTTCATATCATATGGCACCAGTAGAAATGAAGGAATTGATGATACAACTTCAAGAGTTTTTGGATAAGGGTTACATTTGACCAAGTGTGTCTCCTTGGGGAGCACCAATGTTATTCGTTAAGAAAAAGGATGGATCGATGAGGCTCTGTATCGATTATTGAGAATTGAACATAGTAACAATCAAGAATATATATCCATTACCAAGGATAGACGACTTATTTGATCAACTAAAGGGAGCGAAATGTTTCTCGAAGATCGACCTACGAATAGGATATCACCAACTGAAAGTGAGGGATGAGGACATTCCAAAGACTGCGTTTCGAACCCGTTATGGACATTACGAGTTTTTGGTAATGTCATTTGGTTTGACTAATGCTCCGGCAGCATTCATGCACTTGATGAATCGAGTTTTCAAGCCATACTTGGATAAATTTGTGGTGGTTTTCATTGATGATATTTTGATCTACTCGAAGACAGAGGAAGAACACGCCGAACATCTGAAGATTGTTTTGGAGGCACTACAGAAGGAAAAGATGTACACAAAATTTTCAAAGTGTGAATTTTGGATGAAGAAGGTTCAATTCTTAGGCCATGTGGTGGATGAGAATGGAATCTCAGTAGACCCCAAAAAAGTCGAAGCAGTAAGTAATTGGGAACAACCGAGAACCTCGACAGAGGTGAGAAGTTTCTTAGGGTTAGCTGGGTACTATCGAAGATTCATCCATGATTTTTCTAAGATAGCGACCCCATTGACTAATCTGACGAGGAAGACGGTGAAATTTGTATGGACCGACAAATGCGAAGAGAGTTTTCAAGAGTTGAAGAAGAGATTAAGCGAGGCGCTTGTATTATCATTACCAGATGACACAGGAGGATTAGTGGTGTATAGTGATGCGTCGGATAGAGGATTGGGTTGCGTGTTAATGCAACATGGCAAAGTCATTGCGTATGCATCACGACAATTGAAGGATTATAAAAAATGATACCCTACTCATGACTTAGAGTTAGCGACAGTAGTTTTTGAATTAAATATATGGAGGAATTATTTATACGGGGAGAAATGTGAGATATACACGGACCACAAAAGTCTGAAATACATCTTCACACAGAAGGAGTTGAATATGCGTCAGAGAAGATGGTTGGAATTGATTAAGGATTATGATTGTGATATTCTTTATCACCCGGGGAATGCGAATGTAGTGGCCGACGCGCTAAGTAGGAAATGAAGGGAGAAGTTATTTTAATTGACAACTCAGAAAGAGATAATAAGAGAAATGGAGAATTTGGAAATAGAGGTAAAGGGACTGGAGAGGTATAAAGAGAAGTTATTTATAATGGAAGCTTGTCCGACATTGTTGGATAGAGTAAAAGAAGCACAGGAGAAAGATGAAGAATGTGAGAAGATCAGCAAAAGGATTTTAGAGAATGAGGAAGAGAAATTTTGAATGGATAAAGACGGTATCTTAAGATTCGAAGGAAGAGTGTGGGTACCAGCGGTAACCGAGTTAAGAGAAGAGATTTTGCACGAGGCACACAATACGACATATTTCATTCATCCGGGAAGCACTAAGATGTACTGAGACTTGAGGCAACATTTTTGGTGGCCCAACTTGAAATGGGAAGTCGTAGAGTGCGTTAGTAGATGTTTGACTTACCAACACGTAAAAGCAGAGCATCAGTGGCCAAGTGGTTTACTACAACTGTTGGAAATACCATAGTGGAAATGGAAGCACATTACGATGGACTTCATGGTAGGACTTCCAGTTACGCAGAAGGGTTATGATGTCATTTGGGCTATCGTGGATCGACTTACAAAGATCACATATTTTCTACCAATCAAGATCCGATATAATTTAAATCAGTTAGAAAATATATATGTAAAAGAAATTATTTCACGACATGGAGTGTCGGTATCGATTATTTCTGATTGAGATCTGCGTTTCACGTCAAAGTTCTGGAAAAGCTTGCAGGAGAGGATGCGGACACAATTAAGGTTAAGTACCGCTTATCATCCTCAAACAGACAGACAGAGTGAGTGAACAATATAAACGCTGGAGGACATGCTTAGGACTTGCGTGATGGACTTCAAGGGAAATTGGGATGACCACCTACCCTTAGTTGAATTTGCGTATAATAATAGTTACCATGCGAGAATTGATAAGTAGGTTTTATACCTACTTATCCGATATCTATTACTTGAATTAGTTGCTTAAACCTATGTTTTGTTTGCATTCATTGTGTGTTTATTTCATATATTTTATGTTATTTTATAGGCTATGACATGACATTGGCATGAAGAAGCAATAAAAATCAATTTGGACATCTTTTGGACTAAAATATGTAAGCAAATGCAAGAAGGGAATATTTTAGGGCCTTTAACAACAATTTGGATGCATGTTATTGGCTTGAAACTTGGATTTTATTGTAGATATACTTCTTAGCTTTCCGGAACATCTTGAATCGTCCCAATCGGAGCTCGGATGTGAGAGTTATGACCTTTTTATCAACAGAGATCAAAACTAAGAGTTTTCATGCTTGTCATTTACATAGCATCTACTTCAAGCCCAATTTCGACCTTTATCCGGCCCGAATATGTCAAATCTCAAAGAATGAAAGTTGTAGACCACGTCGATATATTCGTTTTGATAGGTGGAAAGCTCCGTAACTCCTGGCGGATCAAAGGTTATGCCTGTTTTACCAAAGGTTGTCACTGCAGAAAACAAAGCGGCGCGGGGTGCGCCATAAATGAACTAAAAATGGTGTGGGGCGCGCCGGGCCAGTAGATTTTCTGCTACAATAGCGCGGGGAGCGCCCAAATTGGCTTAGGAGCAGCCCGGGGTGCGCCAGTCGGCGGGGGGAGAGTTAAATAGGGTGTTATGTTGTCTAATTTGAGCTAGAATAGGATTCTTAGTTACCTAACTTGTTAGGGTATCCATTAAAACTATAAATGCTTGATTTTAACTTGGATTGGGAGGATAGTTTTGGAGGATTCCATTAGATTTGATTAGAGTATATTAGGAGCAAAACTCTAGTTCTTGTTAGTTTTGGAGATTGAAACAACTTGGAGACCATTGAAGATCAAGAACAAGAGCTTGAGGAGGATGAATTTGCCGACAACAGATTCACTTCTTTTCCTTAATCTTATTCTTATCTTTTAATGTGTATTCAAGTGTTGATTCTTAGTTTTAATTCAATGAACTAATTCTTGTTTGAGATTACAATGAATCTTATTGTGTAGTTTATTTTAATATGCTTCGCTATCAATTACTATGTTCTATTGTGAGGATTGTCTATTGTGATTTGGACTTAATTGTTTAATTGATTGGCCATTAATTACTGTGATAATCTATATAAACTCGAGAGATGAAGTATAGATTTAGATCTGATCATGATAACATGTGTTTGTGATTTTTGCATATATGGAATTCATGATTCGTGTTTAGGATAGAGATATGCCTTTACGCCATATGTAATTTTATAGAGAACTTGTGCTTTAAATCCTTTTTAATTGTAATTCATATAGAGATATAGTGGATTAGTTAATTAGGGTGTCTTGCTTAATTCTATTATCTGTGGATTTAAGTGAGTATGGGTATTATGCATCGAGAGGTAGTTTTATCTGATTTAGTGTTCTTGATTAACAATTCAGGATAGAGAATAATTGATGAGAAGTGTGTTAACTTAAATGAAGCAATAAGTGAAGTTGTGATCTTAAATCTCCGTAATCTTAATTTAACTAGTAGTAATTAGAATTAGTTTACTTATAGATTGAAATTCATTCCTTTAAATAAGATTGAGTTGGTTACGGGTTAGTACTTGGTGATTTTTATTAAATAATTCTTTATGGGAACGATACCCAACGTAACACTTTATTACTTGTTGGCCACTTATACTTACGTGTTGTGCATAATTAGATTTTACACAAACAACTATCGGTATGTAACCGTATGAAGCTCTTTACGAAAGAAAGTCCAGAACGCCATTATGTTGGGATGAAGTTGGAGAGCGATGAATACTTGGGCCAGAGTTAGTACAACAAACTGTAGACGTGGTGATAGTGATAAGAGCCAGACTAGTAGCTGCTCAAGATCGCCAGAAGAAGTACGCAGATTTGCATCAGCTAGACTGAGATTTTAAAGTTGGTAGTTTTGAATTCTTGAAGGTATCTCCATGGAAAGGAAAGATCCGTTTCGACAATAAAGTAAAACTGAGTCCATGATTCATAGGACCGTTTGAGATACTAAAACGAGTGGGCGAGGTGGCATACAAAGTTTCACTACCACCCGAGTTGGAGCACATCCATAACGTGTTTCACATATTCGTGTTGCGTCCGTACAAGCTTGACTACAAACACGTGATTTCGTATGAACCCATTCAAGTGGAAAAAAGCTTAGCATATAAAGAAATTATTGTCCAAATCCTAGATAGGAAGGAGCATACTTTAAGGAATAAAGTCATTTCTTCTGTAAACGTACTTTGGCATAACCACGATGTCGAGGAGGCTATGTGGGAGTTAGAAGATAGGATGATGAGGGATTATCCCCATCTATTTGTGTAACCCTGTAACAATTTCGGGATAAACTTTTTATAAGGGGGGAGGATGTAATACCCGAGAATTTCCATGTCTTATTAAATGAATATATTAATGGAAATAAATATTTATTTGATTTCATGTTAGGTGTGACACCCCCAAATTCGGGTACTTCATTTCCACCAGATTTTGTGCTCACTTGATAAAAACATTCATATCTAACTACCCAAACATAATAAAGTTTAATAATAAACCTCCCCATTAAAGGGTTACATCAATAAGTTCAACAAAATCTCCCAGGTTATCTAACCTTTAATTACAAACATCATGTGCGGAAAATTGAATAAATATATCACAAGTTTTAAAATAAAGTCCAGCAAAGTAAAAGCTAACGGGTTTACAAGTCTTCAATACTTTCTTATCTTCCCTTTCCCTTTACTAGTTGTTGGTTCATTAACCTTCTTAACAATCATGATTTTTTGTCATAAATGAATCAACATTGCATAGTAAGGTCATGCTTTAGGAATGATCTAAAAGTATAAGCATTGAATAACATAACATACCTTGCTTGAATGATATTAAGCTAAGGTTAAAATCTTATTTAGAATTGAGTATTGAGCATGCATAAATAGTAAATTGAATGATAAACTTGTTCAACGTTAGTGTATAAGAATTTAGAGACTTGCATGCTAAATAACAAGTTAAATATTAGAAACACAACTGGCTCAATATCAAAAGGTAAGATTTAGGAGCTTGCACGATATAACTAGGGTTAAGAAACTTGCACAAAGAAAGTTTAGGGTTAGAAAAACTTGCCTTGTGTGTAAGCTAGACCGTAATAGTTTGATTCACAATATCCTAATCACATGTCATTAGGACACAATTAGTCACTACAGATACTCTGTATACAAATTAGTACATATTTCATGTATGGCTTGATTTTTAATCACATAATCAAGTTACATAAATAAAATAATAATAAACTTGTTAAGTATTAATAATATGCTCATTCCTAACACTATAATACCACAATAACAAAAAAAGTTACATTTTTAACAGTCGTAGTATTGCATTATATCAACAATTACAGACTCTGTGTGAGAGAAAAATCATTTCTGGCCATTACATTAGCAAGTGACTGTATTTCATAGTTTAAAGCGGTGTTGGGCTTGTTGCTTATTTTCAAGGCCATTGCAGTCATGAGGCACAATCCGAGGATTAGTATTTGTGACGCGATCTTTGGCCATTGTGACGATGCCTAGGCTAAGAAGCTGGTACTGCTGCGCTAGATTGGTGTTATTGACTCGATTTTGGCGCTGAGGCGCCGAATTATAGAACAAGAACAAAAGAACAGAACATATCTCATTTTTGACTGTTTAACAACTTCTAGCACTTAAATTAACAAGTATAACTTACATAGATTACACATAAACATTACCCATCATATATATAATGATTTCAAAACAACTAAACCATAATTTTAGAAAAATTAAATCCTTGAAAGCATGATTTAAACCAAGACTCCATTTTTGACATTGTTTGACAAAATTAACACTGTAATCCCTATTATACACCAAATTGATTCATTATAACTACGTTCTCTTTATTTATTACCATATTAACATATTGAAGGTTCAATTTATCTATTAGTTCACAATTAAATACCAATTTTGGTACTCCTACATTCCATGTTCATATATATGTTCACTGCAAAACCGTTTTCTCTCTTTTCAACGTAATTTAACATACAATTCCTTGTCTAAATACAATTCTAACATCATACTTATATACAATGTGACTACCCAAGAATTTAGAAAATTAATAAAATCTTAAATGATTGAATAGAGGTTGAATAATAAACCTAGAAAGATAATAAGTGAATGGATTTGGCATTTCTGGGAAGGAATTTTGTGAATTAAAAATTTTTTGGGGTGAATTATTCAGGATTAAGGGTATAAGTGTATATGTTCTGTGTATATGGTTGTATGTGTGTTCAATATATGGTTAAGGGTCAAGGGTTGACCAGATAACCTATATCAGTGTCAAACCCTAATGTTATATTAAGAACGTCAGCGTTCAGTTAGAAAGCCCTAACGATTGATAAGAAACCCTATTATCGGCTCTGGAAACCCTAATTTTAGATTTTTGAGAATTTGAAAAACTAATTCGGAATTCGAAAACCCTAACTTGGGAATTCAAATGCTAATATAAGGCTTAAGTGTATTATTTACAAACTTAATTAGGGAATAACCCTAATTGATTAATCAAAAAACCATAATTGCAAAAATTAGAAACCCTAGCTAATTTCTAATTGGAAATCCTAATTTCTAAATTAGGAACCTTAATTGCTAATTTAGCAAACTTTATGTTAATTTGTAAATTTTAAACTTAATTTCCAAGTTTAATGTGATTAGAAAACCAAATGTAATTAGAAAACCCTAAATTACATTTTTGAAAGCTTAAATTTCCATTTTTAGCCTAATAAGGAATCCTAGTAATTCAATTGTGAAATCTTAGGGTTAAACCCTAAGGGTTGATTAAGATTACAAGTATGCCATTAAAATGGATAGAAAAATGGCTAGAATACCCTTTTTGTATTCTTTATTTAGGTATTGTACAAATCTTGCCAAAATAATGAGTTGGTGACCTAATATATTGACCATGTGCTCTAAAACATCAGATATTTCAGCCATTTTATCAGCCAACATTCATTTCATCATACCTTTTATAGATTAAAGAGAGAGAAAGTCAAGAAACAAAGTTTATTTGCATACTTACATTCAACCAACTCCTTCTCTCTCTATACCCACGAAATTATGAAGGCTATCAATACTAAATCAAGTCATTGGCAAGCCAGGAATAGATCATGATGATCAGATTCAAGATCAAACCATGAATGAGGTATAAACCTTAAATTTCAAAATCCTTAAATTTTTGTGTTAATGTTGTTAGTGATTGGTTAGTTATGTGTTAAAGGGTGTCTTCTAGTGATCTGGGTTGTTAGATCATATATCTATAACACTTAGATGCACGAAAATAGCATTTTTAGAAACTATTCTTGAACCTTCATGTGTTGTCTGACAAGCAAATATCAGACGCTTTAGATCCTTCCTTGTTAATGCTTTGTTGTGTTTTAAGTTATAAAATTGTTATTTGCCATGTGGACAATGATCTGCAACTTGAATCAGGGTTAGATCATGTATATATTGCAAGTTATAAGCAGTCAAACCTCGTTAGCCGATCATGAAAACTGAGTTTCTGGGCAACCTAGAAACCCAGAGTTCGTCTGACAACATTTTCTGAGCCTCAGATCTTGCTGTATGTTAGTGTTTAGGCCACGTTGTTGTTTGATAGTTGTAACCTGTCATGAGGACTACACAATAATGACTTTATATTACCAAGATCATGATCAAGATCGAATTTAACCATGGTCAAAATACGTTGACAATTTTATCTTATGAAGGTTTCTGGAAAACCCAAAACCTTCATGAGCGAATTTTCTGATATGGTTTGACTAGCATGGATCTTTCATGTGTTATGATTTTAGACTGAAATAATGAAATGTTGTTGTACCCTGACATCGAGACTATAGGATTGAATCATTAGATCCTACAAACTAAGGTTGGAACGCCAAGATTCAGAGCTCCAAAATTGGTAGCATGAACTGTTCTTCAATTTCTAGAAAACCCAGAAAATTGAAGAACAGTGTCTGACAGGTTTTTCAGGGCTTAGATCTCTCTGATTTGTGGTATAGAATGGCCATGATGTTTGTTTAAGGTCGTAGTATTACATCAATACTATAACATTAACAGATAATCGAACCCAGAAACCTTATAATCATGAATCTAGAACTGGTCAAACTACCTCGCATGCTAACTGGGTTTAAAGATCTGGGCAGGCTCAAGAACACCTATAACGATGGTTCTGTCGCTATAGGGCCCTTTAGCGATAATTATTTTCCAAAATTATTATTTTTATTAAAAAATTAGTATTCAATGGTTTTTAATTGTTAAAAATTCATATTAAATTTACTATAAATTATTTTAAAGCCTAAAAATGGGTTTTTAATAATTTTGAATATATTTCAGAAATATTTAATATTTTTGGAATAATAATGGTATTTAATTTATTTAATCATAATATTAAATAAATTATTTAAAAATGATTTTAATACATGGAAAATCATTTAAAAATATATTATGGTATAAGAAAATATTTTAAGTTAATTTCAATAACTTTTAATATTATGTGATAAATTTCATTAATTAATTAATATTAATGGTAATTAATTTATTTAATAAATGTATTAAATAAATTATGGAAAAATAGAATTAATGATTTAAAAATCATATAAAAATGATTAAAGTGTTATAAAAATATTTTAAGTTATAAAATATAACTTTTGATATTTTTCATGAAAATATTAATATTTTAATATTAATAGCAAATATCGAATAATGAATTTAACTTTTAAAAATCATATAAATATGATTTTAAAGTATTAAAAATACTTTGTGATATTATAAATACATTATAATATTATAACATGTATTTCATTAATATTTGATAATAAGTAAGTATTAATGATAAAGGAATTATGTGGTACTTAAATTATAGAAAAATGTTATTAATGATTGAAAAATTATGATAAATGGTAATAATTATCTAAAAATTATTACGAGTCTTTGAAAAATATTTTTGACTGATAATTAATTATCTATGATATTTGTGAATCAGTTTAAACCGAGTCTTATGGATATTAGGCTCGAGAATTTTTCGACTAGGATGACGGGATGTCAGAATTGTACCGAATTCAATTGAAACTAAAATAGTTTGACTTGATATTAGATTTTATGTGTTGTATAGACTGATAGGGCTATGTGTTATGTGTTTAGGTTAATCTATGTTTATATATAATAGTATTATACTGTGATGATATTATTCTAATATTTGAAAATCCATATTATTAATATTAGGTCTTCAGACAAAGCTAAATAAGTTGCGTAATGATAATCAATTGATTAGGCAAGTTTTTTTTGAACTATTCTTTTAACTTGTGGTTAATCATTGCTGATTGTCATGTTTAAGAATTATTAAATCTTACTCTGTGCATATTGCATGTATTCATCAGGTATAATTGATATGTTCATGTTCAATGTTCGTTCAGCTATAAAAATTTATCCATGCTAGTTCATAATTATATAGTTGAATGTTAGCCAGCTATTATTCAAATTCTTTCAATCATGATATATCCTCAAATAAACTTTTACTTGCTGGGCAAACTTGTTGATCACCCTTGCTATATCATGATAAACATTACAGATTAAGACGAATACGTCGGATACAAGAAAAGATCAAGATAAGTCCAGCTTGGTATTATATGTGCAACTAGAATTGTAATAGTAATGTATAATAATAATATTGTTTGTTAGATAGGATATGGAATTGTGTATAAGTTAAGGTTACTCGACCTTGAGGTTAATGTGTAAGGTTTAATGTATAAACAATTTATGTTTATATCATCCACAGTAGTTTTAGAAATAATATACCAGATCCTTGGTGATTAGGACCAGGAATCTGGGGGTGTTACATACAATCACCATAAACAGGTTGTATAACAACAATTACAAAAAAGTTGACTCCACAAAACATGGAAATTTTATGCGATAAAAAATATATATATATATATATATATATATATATATATATATATATATAATATCAAGGTTTTGGAAAATACCTTTTCTTGCCTTGAACAATCCTTCCTAACAATTGAATCTCTTAAGTCTCTCTCAACTTCCCTTTGTATTTTCTTCCTTCTTTCTTCTTAGGCTTAGCAATTAAATTTTTATGCGTAAAACAAAACTCATAGCCAAGCCAATATGCGTACACTAAAACTAAAACTGATAGTATACGTACACTAAAACTGATAAGCCGTAATAAGCGTACTTAATATAACACTTACAAGAATATAAAATTATATGTTATATAAATATATATTTTATTTATTATTTTGATTTATTTTATTTATTCTATTTATTATAATTAAAATTCAAAATTAAAAAAATCCAAAAGCCATAAGGCTTTGTTTGGCAAAACTCCTTAAAAATTTGAGATTTTCTATGTAAGTTACTAATTATCAATAAAAAAAACTTATGTGAAACTCTTGTGTGATTTTATTTATTAGATGTATATGTGTTATGTTAAGATATGTATTTAAATGGTTAGTTTAGTTTTATTTAACTACTAAAATTGATTAAGTGGGGAATTAATTCTTTTTATTACGTGGGTTGGTATTAAATCATGAGCTGGAGTTCGGAGCGGAATTTAGAGACGCGGACTGCGTATTCGAGTCCGAAACGTCGAAATTAGTCAAGTTAGACTATAACCACGAAAATGTGTCATGGTTGACTTTTTGGTCAAAGTTAATTGGTTGACTTTTTCGGGAAAAAAGTCAACCATGAATTTTGGAGGCAAATTTGACAAAACACATAGTCCCATGATATCTGAAACGTCGAATTAGTAGCAATCGATATTAGTATCGAAATGTTTGGCTATGGAGGGCAAAATGGTCAAAATAGCGTATTAAGCAATTAAATTGATTATATTAATATTTTAATAGAAAAGTGCAGCAGCCGTGGGCCCACATGACAACCAAATTGGGACAAGAGAAGGAGTATTCACATTATAAGGTAATGAGGGGGGAGGGAGTTACAAACTCCTTACAAATCCAAGACCTTTCATTTCTCTAACCCCCACCCCATAGTAAATTGAATTTATACAATATACTTAAGACATATAACTTATATTGGAGATGGAAGGGCTGGAAAATCAATTGATATCATATTTTAAGTATACTCCCAATCCAAGTTTCTTCTTCCTCTTTATAAAAAAAAATCTACCATGTGTGGAGTAGAGAGTTAGAGAGGAAGGAGCTTGAGAGAGTAGCGAATTCTGGATTTTTCGGAGACTAATCAAGCAAGGACAATCATTGGATGAGTTCAAGAAAGTAGAATTCATCAAAGAGGTAAGCCATGAACCCTCTTTTCCATGTTCTTTAGTAAAAATGAGAGAATATGTTTATGTGACTTTTTGGGTTTTTTGGAGCCTTGGATTTGTGGGTTATATGACTCGATTAGCGTATGTAATAATTTTATAAAATAGTATGTAGTATAAAATCTAATCTGTCCCAAATTTCGTTAGAATCGGAGTTATAATGAGCAAGTTATGAAAATCGTAAGCAAGCATGTTCATATCAAAATCTGCAGAAAATCTGGAATTTCCAGATTTTTTCTAAGTATAGAACCAGTGCTGGCACACTTTTTTATGCAGTTGGTTTGTGGTCTTAGCATGCTAGTTTCATGAATGTTATATTTTTGTAAAATACCTTGTTATATGAAGTTTATTGTGTCCAAGTATCATGGTCATATCATCTGTAGATTAGTGGGAATAAAATCCCAAAAGTGGCTGCAAGAAACAAAAATTTGATGTCTTTCCTGGGACTGTTTTGGATCAGTCTTTCTCGGGGGCATTTTTGTCCAATGTTTGTACTTTAAAAATTCTTGAAAAATTTGGAGTATTAATATAAAAATATATGAAGGTCTTGTAAACATTTGAGAATTTTTGGCCACACGGTTTAAGAATTATGGATTTTACGGCTAAGGACACTATTTGAAAAGATACCCGAATAACTCTGTGTATAAGTCCATATATTACGAAATTGTTACTAGAAGTACATGTATATAACAGGAGTTAACCCTGAAAATTTCAGAATTGTTAGAGCTAATCTTGATTTATGAAAAATATGAGAATATTTGGCTATTATGGAGTATTTAAAAATAATATATGGATTTTAAAAATTCCGGGAAAAATATATATTTAATGTGGGACTAGATTCTGCAAAATCCCAGAAAATAAATATTTTTGAGACTGATTTTGTATTTTTCATATAAATGATGTTATATGAATAAATGAGTTTAATTAAATATGTGATGTCAAAAATAAGGAAAATAAGGTTTTCCGACTTAAGACCTCTAAACATGTTTTATGTAGATTTTTTATGGAGGTTTTGGTCCATAAAATGTTAGAAATTTATGTTTCCCGGATTCTTTTATTTAACCACATGGCCTATACGTAGCAACATATTATGTAATTGAATTATATTTGAATACGTGCGAGTTTAATCATCTTGTTAAAATAAAAGGGAACCATTACACTTTGAAGTGGTGTTCGAGAACCAAATTGCTTAACGTGACACGTGTGAATAGGTTACGTGAAGGGCTAGTAGATATACTGGTAAATTGTAGAAGACGTATCAGGCAAGTTTCCTAACCCTAAGTTCTATTGAGCAATTATTCAATCCTTACTCATTGTTATTGCAGTAAGGGTTAGTAATGGACTTGTACTATTTACTTTTTTTCGTACAAGTTCCTTTGTCGTAAAGTTATATAATAGCAATTTCTTTGCAAGCATTATTGATGATTACTCAGTTACTATTACAACTGCTATACTTTAAAGTTCTACTTCTTTAACGAACTGTTTCCAAGGATATTTTCTGGTTTTTTGTTTCGGCAAGATATTATTGATGTTAAATGATATTGTTGACGTCGGGATTTTTAGTCTCCCTTTTCGTTACTTGTTCTTTGGTGTTCTCATGTTAATGTGAGATTTGTTTGAAAAAAATAAGTGAAAAAGGTCCGACATGTATAATGTCGACGATTTGACTTTTAAGAGTCGCTTGAGTTGGTGTATTTAATTGGTTCCACCAATAATAGAAAAGGTTTGCACATTGACCCAGTGATGTGACTTTCGCTAAAGCAGGTCTCAGAAACCGAGATTCATTTGGGTCCGGGGGCTTGATTATGCGGAGGGAAGGTGTTAGGCACCCCCCGACATCCGTGTTGCAATGGTGACCGCCACTTTTCAAAGAAACTATTATATGAATGTGTGTGTGTGTGTGTGGATCAATGTGCAATTATTTGGAAGTAGTGCTATACCTCGTTCGCACCTATATACATAGGGTTTGAATTTGTAGAAAAAATCAGTTTTAAACAAGATATATCAATGAAGTTTTATAAAAAGAGGTTTTTCAAACCCTGTGCTCAATAGTAATTGAGGCCTTTGATACTTCCATTTTATTATTAAATGTTTGGCTTGTTTGCTTTTATTTTCGAGATGCGAAACATTTTTGAGAAAATAATATACAGCAGTGTCGAACTCCTCATGGACATGACATCCATCCAAGGAAACTCAGACACTGTAAAATAATGTATAAGCTGCTCACAGCTAAAAAGGTCCATCATGGGAACCGAATCTAGATTTAGTAAACTGAATATGTGATCACATGATTCCTAGGCTCACATGATCTGCAGTTTGTATAGTAGCGATGGCGATTATATATATAAAAAGCGTAAATATATATATCTGAGACATGATCAACCACCACGAAGCAACTCCATGGGGATCGAAAATGTAAATATATAAAAGCGGTAAAATATATATATATATATATATATATATATATATATGGACATGATCAACCACCACGAAGTAAACTCCAAGTGGGACGAAATGTAAATAAAGCTGTAAAAGCGATCAACTGCCAGGAAGTAAATTCCAGGCAGGACGAAATGTAAATAAAGATGTAAAAGGCCACGAAGTAAAGTCCAGGCCTGACATAAATGTAAATATATATATATATATATGTACAAACATATATATATATATATATATATATATAAGCAGTAAACGCACCAGATTTAAATCTAGGTTCATCGGATATGTCCGATAACAGTTATATATATACGTGTATATATATATATATATATAAAAGTGAGTAAATGCTTCGGATGTAAAATCCAGGCTCATCGAGATATGTATAGAGAATAGTTATAGATATAGTATATATATATATATATATATATATATATATATATATATATATATATATATATATATATATATATATATATATATATGCAAATAAATGCTCAGGACATGAAGTACTATGCTCAATCGAGGCATAGCTTGATAATGTTAGTCCATATATAAAATATATACATATATATAAGTATATATATACAGACAGAAATGAAAACCACGGACCAAAGTCCGGGTAAACACACACTACACGACTATCAATGTGTATAATAGTGTGTGCTAATATGAAAGAAGGCTTTATAGAATAGGAGAAGGCTTACAGTGGGCTGCCAAAGTAGACTTCTATAACTCTATGTGGATAAACACTTAGCTCCTGCCGGATAAAAGTGTACCTATATGTGAGCAAACATGTGTTTAAACTGAGGAAACACTCAATATGGGTGTGTACAAAGTAAATTGGACAAGGCTTCCTCGCCTTTTCTCTCTCCTTCCTATTCTCAAATGGCTGACCCCAAGGTCTATATTTATAGACTGATGGTCGCAGGTACACCTGCGGTAGCCACAGTTATACCTGCAGTTGGTCGTGGTGCATCCAGGCCTCGCGGGTCCCGTTGTCTCGAAGTACGTGCACTTGTGCACTGTAATGTTCATTCGAACTTGCAAAACTTCAATCCGAGCATCCGAACGAGGTATACGTGACCTTCTTTGGACCGCTTGTGTCAAGAGTTATGCAATGACATGGATTAGAGGTTGTACGAAGTTAGGAAGAGGGGTCCATGCCCATGGTCTTCAAGCTTCAAATTTTATCCAAGGCTGTCATGCGTAATAGTCACTCGGGATTGTAACTCCTTGGTTCTTGTGGGACATCGTTGGATATATATATGTATAAAGTGTTGAGACGACGCGCAGGTGTTGAAGGGGCAAGATGACGTTTGACTCTTCACTGGGGTTATCGCCGGTTTAAGTTGAAAGTAGACGTTGCTCAGGGTTACATCTGAGATTGGACTTCTTGTTGGTATGCTGCGATATCATCTTGTGAGAGAAAATGTTGAGGTGGGAAGATGACGTTTGACTCCTCGCCAGGGTTATCGCTGGTTTGACCTAAAAGCAGACGTTGCTCAGGGTTATATCTGAGATTGGACTGCTTGTTTGACTGTTTCACTGTCATCTGTGGGTGTGTCGATCTGCCCGGTGTTAGCTCTGGATCTGAGGTATGAGTGCCTCGGCAGGAGGTCTGAGCTTGAAGCTGATAGCATGTATTTGAAATAAACATTTCTGGAGTTATCGCCGGAACTGGAACAGCATTCCTTGGTGTTATCGCCAAGGACAAAACTCGGGGTTATCTCTGAGGTTGGAAATGATCCTCCCGGTGTGTGTTCCGGGGTTAGAAATGATGTTCCCGGTGTGTGTCCTAGGTTTCGAGGTTAAACTTTCGGTAGTATCCAGAATGGATGTAAGCTATCTTCTAGGGTTATCTCCGAAAGACGAATTTGCCCCCCGCATGATGTCGATGAATGAGCGTGCGAGAAAATTTCGAGTGTCTACAGATGCCCCTCTTTATCATATTCATGCAATGCAAGACATGAATAGGATAAAGAATCCTAGACACTTGAAATGCAAGTAAGGTAAACATGATGCTATATGCAACAACATGATGCAAATGTATAATGCATGATTGTCAGGTAATCCTGTTGGGATGACAATCAGTGATGGCTTGGACATGCGATCCAAGTCTTCAAAGATATTAACGTTGGGGCTATCACCAAAGTCTTGAATCCTAGACACTGGCTTATATTCCATAGAGGTACCTCTTGTGTATAAGAGATCTGTTGGGATAAAGTTTTGTCTGTTTGAGGATGTGTATAACATATTCCCTCATTACGTCCAGATTCTGACCAGCGATGCACATTGCCGTCGGGGGTTACTGGACCTTCGTTCATGTGTGTATCACCGGATAGATCCCTGCTGGGTGCATTTTCAAGGTTGCTTGACATTCATTGATGTATGTGTCAATGGTCGCACTGCGTTGTCACCCCCGTCGGGGATACTTGTATAAGCTACTTCGATGGGTTTACTTGCCATCGGTGGACATGACGTCAAGGTTGCTTGACCTTCATTGATGTGTGTATCAATGGTAGCATTACGTTGTATCCCCCGCCGGGGATATGTGGATGATTGAAAGATGTGCGTTGTGACACCCACTGGGGATACTTCATCAGTTGATAACTTTGGCATTGTAACCCCCACCGGGGAGGCTTAGGGTTGTGACCCTGCAATGATGGCATCGGACCTTTGTGGGGTATTGCCAAGCATGATTTGTGAAAGCTGAGCTCATCGGTATAGTATACCCTACATTCAGGTGAATATTGATGAGATGACGGAAGTTTAACTCTGACCCATACGAAACCAGGATTCCAGGCTATTTCGTTCAATCGCGTTGCATTTTTATTCCTGATTTATCCTTTTCAGCTTGTGAGACCTCTTTTGTAACTCTAATTGGAATGAGCCAGAGGTGTGGGACCCATGTAAGAGTGCCGCAGGTGGACCTGCGACCAACCATGGCTATGTAAAGCCCAAAGGTTGCTTTCATAAGTCATTTTTAAGCTATGCTGCGAAGGAAATCTGAGAGCTCTTCTTCAGATCTGCTGAGTTTGGGCAAATTTCTATATATTCTGCCACCGTACAAGCATTCTTCACTGTCCTGGTAACATATGCATGTATTTTTTCTAATTTCTATCCGTTAGAAAATGAATTATCAAATGAAATGCATTTAGACACATAGTAGTGAATATGCATGCTGATATGACTTGATAAAAAATATTCAACATAGCAAATGTTAGTATTAAACCATGCTGAATATGATAATGTGAAAAAATTTAACTTTTGACACAGTCAAATTGGCACCTTTTGCTGTCATTTCTTATCCTATCTGAGGAAAAATGAGTAAAGGTCGAAAAATAAAATAATCCTGGTAATTAGACTACACTTACGGATTTTTTACTGTGATGTGATAATGCATGTAGGATGTATATGACTGTGTATAGGTGTGCTACTAAATGGCCACATAAGCATGCCTATGTGCATGTGGATAGTCCCATTTACAAAGGGGACTATGGCAAATTTTTTTCCAAAATGTAGGAATTGAGTAGTCATGCATTTTTAACTCTACTGTAGACGTATGTTAAAACAATGCATGCATGCATGTAATCATAAAATGCATTTTGAAAAGCTCCAGGTAAGAATTTACCACACCCTTTCTGAGGTGATTTGGAGACTTATTGTCCAGATATTATGGACCCGGATCAGCTGAGTAGTTCCTATAGGACTACTTCTGGTGTATGGCAGAGGGCTTCTAAAGAGTCTCAACGCCGATCTGTTAGATAGCCCCATCGTTTGGTGGAGGCGGTGATACGTCCTATTCAGGTTGAAGTGCCGAATGTCATGGATGAGGAGGAGGATGTACCGATCGAGGTTCCTGCTCCTGCTATACGTGTTCCCCGTAGGGAATTGCCAGGCTTTCAAGTGTTGAACCCAAATCTTCTGGGTGCCTTGAGTAGGCATCCTTCAGCATACCTGCACGCAAACGAGGTATGACATTAGATCTTTAATCTTCCTTTTTTCCTATTGCTGAGGAGTCAAGGATTCTGATGTTGATCTGCATTTAATGGAGGTTACTGGCTTTACATAGCCTTTAGGGAACTGGTTTAGCATCCACTCTATGTATCAGGCTTTGCATGATGACTACAGAGCGATTGTACATGGCTGGGGATTTGGGACACTCTTCTCCATTCTTCCCCGTCACTGTCCCTGTGGTTTCCTCAGGGCATTGTCTGAGCGGTGGTTTCACCAGACTCAGTCACTCCATTTGCTGGATTGTAAGGTGATGATGATGCCGATGAATTGTCGGTTTATCATAGGTATGGAGTTTGGAGGGGATCATGTGCCTTGCACGGTGGATATTACCTCTACTGCCGTCAGATCCTTGTTGGGAGTTTCGACGGAGGCACTCAAGGGAGGGACTGTTCGTTCAGGTCCTTTGAGCGTAGATGCTATGAGTGGGCTGTTGAGTGAGCCCATACTCGATGATGTGAGAGTCAGGGATCGCATTCCTCGATGATTGTTCCTAATGATCATTGAGAAACGCTTCATAGTGAGATAATTCCTCTACGGTGTCCTTCACTTTGATCGGGCGCCACTCAACACGTGGGAAGTATAGGAGAGTATGATTGGGGTTCCTATACCTTTGCCTACTTCCTTGGGGAATGCGCATGCGATCATGAGGGCTCAACCAGAGGCGTGGTTTGGATTCTACCCATTTACGCTAGTGAGTGTTTCTCTTGTCTTTTCCATGTATAGTTAAAGAGTCTTGTTGACGACCAAATGTTGCCTTTGTGTTGGTAGTTTTGGGCCTATGAGAGGCTTCCATGTTTGCGTCCTGTGAGCGTGCTAGGTTTAGACACCTATCCATGAGGACGGAGATGGCATCATTCTATACTGGCAGAGGTCCTTGTTGCTGAGGGTTTCACTCATTGTCGCCTACAGTTTGAGTTGTTGATAGCTGATGTCATCTCATGAGATCCTTACTCTGGAGAGCATTTGGGAGTTGGATTTGAGGATGGGTACCCGACTGGAATAGAGTACATCATTTCCACCTGCAGGATTCCTCTATTCACAGATGGAGGATAGGATCTCTATTTAGGAGAGCATGCTATCAAGAGCACTACAGGATAGATTCGTATGCCGATCTTGCCTCCTGTTAGGCATTATTGGCATGTTTTGCAGTCACCCGTCATTGACATCCCATTGATGGGGATTGACGGTTTTACATTGTCAAAGGGCCCCTAGTCTCAGGAGATGTTCCAGCATTGGTGGATCCCTCGTACTATTGGAGCTCAGACCCGCACCACACAGTTTATGGGGGATATGGTTCCAGGATCCGTGATGATTACAGATTGCCTAGCCTGTGTCAGAGATCCAACTCATGCGACACAGATTTACAGATTGACCCGATAGGTGGATCAGACACATCTTTTCATTCAGCATTTGGGTAGAGATCCTTCAAAGGTAGATACTTTTGATCCTTCCAGCTCTGGCGCTGGCCCCTCAGGTGACCCATATGGCTTTGCCTGTGTAGATCCCCCCTTGTATCAACCTGACATCTCTGTAGATAGAAATCCAGTGACTCAGGAGGAGTTACATCATGGTGGATAGGATCGATGATGTAGACATAGACACCATTGACTTTTTCTGATGTATTTCTCATTATCTCTTTTGATAGGCCTCTGTTAGCTGCTAGGTAGCCTCGCCCCATTCTCGCTATAACTTTTGATAGGCCTTTGTTAGTTTTTTGGTAGCTTCGCCCCATTTCCCTGTATTTTAGCTGTACAGAGATGTATTAGATGATGATATACTTAGGAATGTATGCACATTTTTTCATTCCCTATATCATATTGCCATCTATTGTATCATGTATGTTATTATGCTATGTATATGTATGTATGTCCGGAGATATTCAGCATTGACCCTGGATGGTATTGTGACACGGCCCGTACATATGTCTTCTTCGACAGTTAGCCGTATTTATCATACCCCACCATATTTGGTGGTATCTAGTATGTGCTCATGGTATGATAGTATATCACCATCAGATATGGTGATCATAGATGATTCTTTATGACATACTTTGACCCATTGACGTTTGGGTTCCCACGAGATTTGTAGAGGTATGCTAGAAACCTTTGGGTATCGGAGAGACAGGTTTTCTGATTTGGGACCCAGGAGTTGACTCCTACTTTGGAGGAGTATGCACAGTTAATGATGCTGCCACTAGATAGACCTTGTGTGCATATGGCTATCGGAGACATGGGCAGACAGTTCATGACCCTCAACGGATTAAGACGTAGAGTGGTACAGGATGAGATTACATCCGGCCACGTGATATCCCAGCGTTTTCTGTTTGATAGATTTGGCTCTGAAGATAGTTATACATGACATTCCGGGGATTTCACCACACCGGAGGACCATTGGCGTTCAGCCAGGGTGGATGTATTACTTTTGTGCGTATTGTCATACGTCTTCATGCCGCGGTACATGGATGAGTTGGATATCGGCGTCATTATGGCAGTGAGAGCTCTCAGGGAGGGTCATACCATTGTCTGGAGATGATCATTGCAGAGACTACGAGGTCGACTACATCTTCTTTGCACTTATCTGGTATGAGTGTTCACAGGTAGCTCGGTCATGCTGTATGTGTGGTTTATGTCACACTTAAGACCGATTAACACACTTAGACGACATGGGTTTTGTTTCACCCATGATATAGCCATGTTGTACTCCTTTCAGCCTGTGGAGTGTACAGATGTTGCATCATGGTCAGCTTTCCTGACAGGGATTAGAGATCCGTTTGCTATATTGCCGTGTTCAGGGCTTAGCTCACCCTACAGCTTCATTTCTCATGCTCTGGGCATGGATTATCTCCCTCTGCATGGATTGAGGGGCATGATTACTTACCATCCACTGGCCGTGATGTGTCAGTTTGACCAATTTTAGGATTTTCACCCTTATGAGGGGGCAGTGAGTCAGATTCAGGTTGTATGCTTGTTGGGATCAGCGAGAGCTGGCTGGATTTTCTGTCAGTCATCCGGGTTGTTCTGCAGAGTATTTCGCATAGATGGAGACAGAGACTACATTGGCTGTGGTAGTATCCACAGTGCAGGAGTCTGATTCTGACGATGAGGAGCCTATAGAGGAGGCTGACATTCCCATCGATGACTTGACTGCTGGGCTGCCAGCATTTATGATGGATTCTCTCACCCCGAGTGCCACTGTTACCCTGTATTTGGCACAACATTTGGAGCAGAGCTTACATCTGATGACCTATGATAGAGATCAGGCTAGGGCCGCGATGTTGACAGCTCTTGATGAGAGAGACGCCGCTCTGTTAGAGAGGAATGAGGCTATATCCTCCAGGGATGCATTGATTGTGAAGCGGGATGCCGCCTTATCTGCTATGGATGTGGCCATTGCAGACAGTACTTTAGTGAGATCCTAGATGAATGTCAGTCTTACCGACATGAGTGCTTATATTGATGAGCATTATGCCACCATGCAGTTAGCATCTGACCTGCTAGCTCGTGTAGAAACCCTTGGGTAGGAGCTTGCAGTGTTACCTCCGTCTTCAGAGAGGGATGCCATGTTAGATCTGATAGTCCACATATATACAGATTTGTAGATAGCTTTGTATTTTCCTACACAGACTAGCCTAGCCATTTTGTCATGTACAACACATATGTATATATATCAAACAGTATTATGTATGGCAATGAAATATATTTTGATTCACTTCCCTTTTAGTTATGCCTTGATACTTGCTTGATATTTGCCTTTTTCTTCAGGGCCTTATGATCTTGATGCATTATGAACTTATCCTTGATAGGTGGACATTGAGACGTCGCAAGGTCTCTCAGAATGGATCATTGATTTCTATATATCCCTACCATCTTTGGTGTCTTGGGACTAGTATCTGTATGTAAGAATGCAGAGGAAGGTGGTTTTTTCCTCTCTGAGATTGACCGCACCACAGATGGTCGCCAGTACTTCTATTTTTGAGAAGCCTAGTGAATTCCATCTCTTATGGGTTGGTATTGCTCTTCGAGGCACGATCGCAACTTAGATGGTCATCGAATCTTCTATTTGTGAGAAGAGGTTGGGTAATTCCATCCTTTGATCTGAAACCGATGAAATGTGGTGAAATGAAGGTTGATCCCAGTACCGTGTGACAAGAAGTTTTGTTCTGGTAGGGGTTAGATTGAACCATAAATGGCTTCCTACGTACTCCTATTGAAGAGGAGATCAAGTTTGCGTAGTTCGAACCTAGTGTAAGAGGTTCAACGCTGAATGTGAAAGGCAGATGGGTGTAGGAATGTTTTTGTTGTTTATTGCGACCGGGCCATATAGAATATGGTTGCCTACGTACCCCTGGGTATCAGGGAGATCAGGTCGACGTAGTTTGCCCCTCAGGACGAATCGCAGCCAAATAGAAATGTGAATCCCATTGTGCAGAATATACTACGGGGAAAAGAAAGTTTGATCCCATAATGGGGATAAACTGTAGGTGTGGAAAAAGTTTGATCCCGTATTCAGGACAAACTGCAAGCGTAGAAAAGTTTAATCCCGTCTACAGGATAAACTGCAAGTGTGAGAAAGTTTAATCCCGTCTTCAGGATAAACTGCAAGTGTGAAAGGTTCAATCCAGTCTTCAGGATAACCGAAATTGTATGAAAGGTTTGAATTAAAGTGAAACTAGGCTACTGGTTTGAAGTGTATGTCTCCCTGAGGGGCAGAAAAACATGTAGCAAGGAAAGGGTTCAAAACTGGAATGACTGGTGATTTGATGATCAAAACAAGGATGTTTGTTTGATGATAACCTCATACATAGTACCGTTTCACGGTGTCCGAGTTGATAAGCTGTGGAAATTCATCGCCATCCATTTCCTGCAATCTGAGAGCACCTCCTATCAATACCTCCTTGACAACAAATGGGCCTTCCCAGTTAGGAGTGAATTTTCCCTTAAATTGATCTTGGTTATCAATGATCTTCTTTAAAACCATGTCATGTTATTTGAACTTCCGTAGTTGGACTTTTCTGTTGTAGGATCGTGAGATCCTTTGCTGATATAATTGACCATGGAAGATAGTCGCGGTTCGCCTTTCATCTATTAGAGACAATTGGTGATACCTGTCTTGTACCCATTGGTCTTCATCCAACTAAGCATCCATCAACACTCGGAGGGATTCCATTTCCACCTCTATGGGGAGCACTGCTTCCATCCCATAAGCTAATGAGTAGGGGGTTGCCCCAGTGGAAGTATGCATAGAAGTTTTGTAGGCTAATAAAGTCAGAGGGAATAGGTCAAGCCATCCTTTGTGATTGGCGGACATTTTCTGCATGATCTTCTTGATGTTTTCATTAGCCGCTTCAATAGCACCATTCATTTTTGGACGGTAGATGACAGAGTTAAGGTGTTTGATGTGGAATTTTCTGCATAACTCCTCCATCATTTTGTTGTTGAGGTTCTTAGCATTATCTGACACAATGACCTCTGGTTGTCCATATCAACAGACAACATTGTTTCTGATGAAAGCAATGATGACTTCTTTAGTAACCCTGGGGAAGGATGCTGCTTCTACCCATTTGGTGAAGTAGTCGATCATGGTGAATATGAATCGATGTCCATTACAGGCTTTGGGCTCGATGGGCCCGATCACGTCCATTCCCCACATTGAGAAGGGCCATGGCAAACTCATATTGTGGAGTTCCCTTGTAGGGGCGTGGATAGCATTCCCATGAATCTAGCATTGATAGCACCTCTTGACGTGATCATCATAGTCAGCTTTGAGTGTAGGCCAATAATGCCCCATTCTGAGGATCTTCTTGACAAGTAGGGGTCCGCTCATGTGAGGTCCACATACTCCACCATGGATTTCATCCATGAGTCTCTTAGCTTGGTCTTTATTAAGACATCTGAGGAGACCTAATCCTGCATCTCTTTTGTAGAGTGCATCTCCGTTCAGGTAGAATTTCATAGCAAGTCGATGAATCCGCCTTTTCTCAGTTAGGCTCTCCTCAGCGGGTGTAGATTCATCTCGCAGATACTCCTTGATGTGCTGATACCAATGGTTGTGGATGGAAGGTAGTTCATCCGATACTTCTCCAACATAATTCCCATAGACTGGGGTTTTTTGCAGAGCAAACGTGATGCTTGGTATGTTTTCCTTGTTATGTATGTGAACCAAGGAGGCCAACATTGCTAATGCATCCACACAATCATTCTAATTGCGAGGTATGTGTAGAAAGGAGATTTCTTCGAACTCCAAAGCCATCTGTAGAACTTGCCGATGGTAAGGCAGTAAATGTAATTCTTTGGTTTGATAGATTCCTGTTGATTGTCTGATTACCAATTGGAATCCCCAAAGACAGTTAACCACCGACGCCCATTGAGCAGGCAAGTTTTTGCCCCATGATCTGACCTTCATACTCAATTTGTGTTGTTGGTGCGGACAAAGCGCAATTTGACCAACAACGGATCTCGCTCCCCGTCGCACTTACTAGAAGCTGCTCAGCTCGAGAACCTTCTGCGTTATGGCTCCATCAAAATACATTTTCCCGCGTCGGAATGTATCGTACTAATGTTATTCTTTGGTATCATCACCCCCTATATCGGGGAAGTATGTTTCCAAGTGTTTGTAGTCCCCCAGCAGGTGCGGTGGCCAGTTGATCCGCAATTCCTTGACCTTTGACACACTTTTGTGTCACGTAGACAATGTCAAATTGTTGTAGGATCAACTACCATTTGGACTGTCGATAATTCAGTATGGGCTTACTGAACACATACTTGAAAGGATCCATGCGGGATATGAGATGGGTTGTGTGACCATGGAGGTAATGTTGTAACCTCATGGAAGCCCATGCTAAAGCACAACAAGTCTTCTCAATCAGAGTGTACTTGTGTTCACTGATGATGAATCTTTTGCTAAGGTAATAGATAGCTCGTTCTTGGCCTCTATCATCTTTTTTCCCCAGCATACAGCCCATGGCATTGTCATTAATGGACAGGTACATGAACAGGGGAAAATCATCCCTGGGAGGTACCAAAATAGGAGCGTTAACCAACTACTCTTTGATTGTGAGGAAGGCTATCTGACACTCATCATTCCATTTCATGGAGGAGTTCTTCCTTAACAGCTTGAAGATTGGCTCATAGGTTGCTGTGAGTTGAGAAATGAACCTGCTAATGAAGTTGATTCTTCCCAAAAATCCCCGTATTTCCTTCTCTGTCTAAGGAATGGGCATTTCCTTGATAGCCTGGATTTTGGTAGGATCTTTTTCAATCCCTTTGTGGTTGACTAGGAAACCTAGCAACTTGCCTAACTTAACACCGAAGGCACACTTGGCGGGATTTAACTTCAAGTTGTACTTATGCAACCTATTGAAAAGCTTTTTGAGATGGTCTAAGTGGTCCTCCTCCTTTCGAGATTTGACAATGATGTCATCCACGTAGATCTCTATCTCTTTGTGATCAACCAGATGTTGAAATTTTTCCACATCCACTGATTTTGGTAAATAGGCTTCTTCCAAAACCTTCAATAAGATCTTCTGATGATCCTCGGAAGAGAAAACCAAGTCCAGTATAGATATCGGTGTGGAGCTTCTCAAGCTTAAAAAAACCACCGGCTTCATTATGACCCATAGTGCGGAGGAATTTTCAATCTTCTCCATGGGAACCTTACGCTTTGCTTCGCAAGTAGGTTTTATAACCCGTTAAGGAAGATACAGTGGATTTTCCCTCGACACTGTAGCAGGGATATGAGACGTGGATCCTTCATCTTCTCCATAATTCCATGGAACTTTGTGTAAGTTGACAACATGATGTTGTGGTCTAAAAGGTAACAAAATTGGCTCTGGTGCGGCCACTTTCAAAGGGTTGTCAGCTCCTTTGAGTTGAATTGGTTGTATGGGAAATACTTTGACAGTCTCATCATCCACTTCGGATATAACTGCTACTGATCCCTTCCATTTGGTAGGACATACATTCCCACCCTTGAGTTGCACAGTGTAATCATCTTCTATTATTAGGACACCGCTATCAATAAGATTCTGAATAAGATGTCGGAGTGCCCAGCATTCTTCTTTACTGTGACCGTGAGAATGTGAATGATATTGACACACTTCATCAGAATTGAACCGTCCTGAACGAGGATTGATTGGAGGCAGAAGGAAGGTAATTCTTCCTTAATTGATCAGCATTTGCAATATCTCCTCCATAGATTGGCCAAGATAGGTAAATTCTCGTTGATTTGCAAAATCCCAACGGGCTTTAGCATTGGCTCTCTTTGCAACCTTATCCTTCATAGCGTCGCTTTCTGAAGGTGGTGAGGGAGCATTCATGACAAAAAGGAAGGAGATAGGCATGCTCATGCCTGATTAATTGGCGTGTGACTTGATGATGGTGGGTCACTAGTTCTGCCAATTGCTCAATTTGTTTGCAAAGAGCTTTCATCTTTCGTTCCATAGTGAACTAGAACTTTGCATAATCCTATCTGTCAACACCGTCTTTGAGGGTTTGGGATGATTCACCATTAGAATTGGAACTTTGTCTAGTGCTCCAACTGATTATGTTGACCTCTTCTTCTTTATGTTGAGGAAGAGGGTTGTCTTGCACATGAGGTTGATCTGGTTTGGTGACCACAATCTCACCGTTGTCTATTAAATCTTGGATCTTGTGCTTCAAGGCCCAACAATCTTGAGTATCATGTCTAGGTGCTCCGGCATGATAAACACATTTTCGAGTAGCATTAAAACCCCTCCCATTAGGGTTGGCTGGCGGAAGAAGATGTGTAATTTTCTTCTTAGTAGTTAGAAGAGCAAGAATATTCTTGAGTAAATCCCCTAAGGGTATGAACGTTTGAGGACGCTTTACTTCTCCACAAGGCAATGGAGGGTTTGAAGATTATGCTTGAAGAGGGGAGTAGTTTCTCCTCTATATAGGCATGCTTTGATTGCCCTTTTGACCTTGTAGTATCAAGGAAACATCCTCCTCTTTCTTCTTATAGACCCTCCGGGGGTTGTTTCCATAAGATCTGGACTGGATGTGCCCAGCAACAACTTTAAGAGCGGCTAGGTCTTGAATTTTACCAGACTTCAATCCCATTTCAGCCATCTCTCTATGTTTAATCATTTCAGAGAATGGTTTGCCAATACTAGCTAAGACTCTCTCATAGAAAGGAGCTTCCTATACATCTATAAATGTCATGACCATTTCTGATTCCATCATGGAAGGAATGACTTGAGCAGCAAGGCGCCTCCACCTTTGAGCATACTCTCTGAAAGACCCACTAGACTGTTTCTTGACCTTGTTAATTTGGTACCGGTCAGGAGCCATCTGAGATTGAAAACTGTATTGAGTGAGGAAGACGTGAGCCAGCTCTTCCCAGCTATGGATCTTCGAGTTGTCTAATCTGGTATACCACGAACGGGCTTCTCTAGTTAGACTTTTCTAAAACAGCTACATTCTGAGCTTTTCATTTTCTGCGTAAGACCCAAGTTCTCCAATGAACACTTTCAAATGTGTATAAGGATCCCCTAATCCGTCATACTTTTCAAAATCAGGGGTTTTGAATTTCTATGGATAATGAACACCGGGGAAGATGCAAAGGTCAGCATATGAAACACTTCAATGTGTTCCAATCCCTTTGAGAACACGGATAGTTTTCTCCATTTGGAGTACTTTCTTCCTGATATCACCGGTGTCTAGATCTCCTTTTAGATGGGTGTTTTCAAGATCTTTGTTGGTTGTATCCAACTGAGGTTCTGGACTTGTTTTATCCAAACTTTGTGTTCCTCCTTGTACAAAGGATTCTGTATGTGGAGGCAACTTTTTACCCTGAGTGGACTGATGCAATTCTTTAAGCAAGACAGCTAAATTTATGATTTTCTGACTTAATCCGTCAAATTCCTCTCGAGAAATAGGATTAGACTGGTCAGACGAAGACATAATTGGTTGTAGGCTCGTTGCCTTTTTGGATTTTGAGTGGGTTACAGGCCCATTGATTTCCCTACAAAAGACTTATGTAGTTTAGTCTTAGGGTAATATAAATGTTATCATAACATGTCCGTTTTAGGAATATTGTCCTGCAAAATCGGGTGTTAATTGATAACATGCATGCACAGATAATCTTTATATTTTCCATTACATAAAGATGAGAATGGAATAAAATTACAAGTAAATGCTTTTACAAGTAATTGAAAAATGGAAAGCATTAAGAGACTTTCCTCCGCATTGGGTTTATCAAAGGTTGACCTATCTTAGGGTTTCTCTCGCGGATTTTCGGCATGAAGGTTCCCAGATCATCGCAATCCACTTAACGGGAAGTTAATCCGGTCTTTCAACTTGAGCGAATTTGGGTGGTTCCTTTCCTCAGCCCCGTTGGAATTATTCTTCATACGAGTCCAGTAATCAAACACTGATAGGATAGCCTCCTGATGGAGGAACCACACAACATACATTCACATACAACGTGTCTCACCGTTTATGAAAATGATGACATGTGCGAAGCACTAATATCACAGATAGATATAGTATAGTGCAGTAAGTAAAATGCATTTGTACACATTCATCATAAATGTAAATGCAACATTCACACACAAGTATATAACAGTTTTGAAAATCTTGTAATAGCGGCTTAAGCCCTCTTACTGGAGTCCCCAACAGAGTCTCCACCTATCGACGTAGGGATTTTTAGTGTCCCTTTTCGTTACTTGTTCTTTGGTGTTCTCAAGTTAATGTGAGATTTGTTTGAAAAAAAAAGTGAAAAAGGTCCGACATGGGAACGCAACTGAGGTTGAGCACCGCGTATCATCATCAAATAGATGGGCAGAGCGAGAGAACTATTCAAACGTTAGAGGACATTCTGAGAGCATGTGTTATGCATTTCAAAGGAAGCTGGGATGACCACCTACCGTTGGTGGAATTTGCATACAACAACAACTATCACGCGAGCATCGGTATGCCACCTTATAAAGCTTTATATGGAAGGAAATACAGAACGCTATTGTGCTGAGATGAAGTGGGAGAACAACGATTGCTACGGCCAGAATTGGTGCAATAAACTGCAGATATGATCAAAACGATACGAACGAGACTAGTCACGGTCCAAGATCGACAGAAGAAATATGCTGATCAACATCGACAACAACGAGACTTCGACGTCGGCATTTATGTGTTCTTGAAAGTTTCAACTTGGAAAGGGAAAATGAGATTTGGAAAGAAAGGAAAGCTTAGTCCCAGATTCATAGGACCCTTTGAATTGTTGAGGCGAGTCGGTGAGGTAGCTTATGAAATAGCTTTACCTCCGGAGTTAGAACATATACACAACGTGTTTCATGTTTTGGTCCTACGACCCTATAAGAAAGACTACAAGAATGTCATTGAGTATGAACCTATTCAATTTGAGAAGGACTTAATCTGTGAAGAGGTTCCAGTACAGATAATTGATAGAAAAGAACAAGTGTTAAGAAATAAGATAATACCTTCTATTAAGGTAGTGTGGAGGAACCACAATGCCGAAGAGGCTACGTGGGAACTCGAGGAGAAAATGATGAAAAAGTACCTTAATATTTTTGTTTAATGAGTAATGATTCCGGGGACGGAATCCTTATAAGGAAGGGTGAATGTAATATCTGAGATTTTCTATGTAATTTACTAATTATCAATAAACGAACTTATGTGAAACTCTTGTGTGATTTCATTTATTAGAAGTATATGTGTTATGTTAAGATATGTGATGAGATGTATTTAAATGGTTGGTTTAGTTTTATTTAACTATTTAAATTGATTAAGTGGGTAATTAATTCTTTTTATTAAGTGAGTTGGTATTAAATCATGAGCTGGAGTTCGGAGCAGAATTTAGAGACGCAGACTACGTATTCGAGTCTGGAACGTCGAAATTAGTCAAGTTAGACTGTAACCACAAAAATGTATCACGATTGACTTTTTGGTTAAAGTCAACCGGTTAATTTTTTTAGGGAAAAAGTCAACCACGAATTTTGGAGGTAAATTTGACAAAACAGATAGTCCCATGACATCCGGAACGTCGAATTAGTAGGAATCGATATTCGTATCGAAACATTTGACTACAGAGGGCAAAATGGTCCAAATAGTGTATTAAGCGATTAAATTAATTATAGTAATATTTTAATAGAAAAGTGCAGCAGCCGTGGGGCCCACATGACAACCAAATTGGGATAAGAGAGGGAGTATTCACATTATAAGGTAATGAAGGGGGAGGGAGTTAAAAACTCCTTACAAATTCAAGACCTTTCCTTTCTCTAACCCCCACCCCATACTAAATTGAATTTATACAATATATACTTAAGACATATAACTTATATTGGAGATGGAAGGGCTTCAAAATCAATTGATATCATATTTTATATATACTCCCAATCCAAGTCTCTTCTTCCTTTTTGTAAAAAAAATTCTACCGTGAGTGAAGTTGAGAGTGAGAGAGGAAGGAGCTTGAGAGAGTGACGAATTCTGGAGTTTTCAGAGACTAATCAAGCAAGGAGAGTCATTGGATGAGTTTGAGCAAGTAGAATTCATCAAAGAGGTAAGCCATGAACTCCCTTTTCCATGTTATTTAGTAAAAATGAGAGAATATGCTTATATTACTTTTCAGGTTTTTTGGAGCCTTAGATTCATGGGTTATGTGACTCGATTAGCGTATGTAATAATTTTATAAAATAGTATGTAGTATGAAGTCTAGTTTGTCCCAAATTTTATTAGAATCGGAGTTATAATGATCAAGTTAAGAAAATCGCAAGCAAGCATGTTCATATCAAAATCTGTAGAAAATCTGGAATTTCTAGATTTTTTTTAAGTATAGAACCAGTGCAGGCACGCTTTTCTATGCAGTTTGTTTGTGGTCTTAGCATGCTAATTTCATGAATGTTATATTTTTGTAAAATACCTTGCTGTATGAAGTTTATTATGTCCAAGTATCATGGTCATATCATCTGTAGATTAGTGGGAATAAAATCGCAAAAGTTGCTACAAGAAACAAAAATTTGATGTCTTTCTTGGGACTGTTTTGGATCAGTCTGTCTCGGGGGCATTTTCGTCCACTGTGTACTTTCAAAATTCTTGAAAAATTTGGAGTATTAATATAAGAATATATGAAGGTCCTATAAAAATTTGAGAATTTTTGGCCATACGGTTTAGATGATTATGGATTTTTGACTAAGGACACTATTTGAAAAGATACCCGAATAACTCTCTGTGTATAAGTCCAAATATTACAAAATGTTTACTGGAAGTACATGTATATAACAGGAGGTAACCCTGAAAATTCCAAAATTTTTGGAGCTAATCTCGATTTATGAAAAATCTGAGAATATTTGGCTATTATAGACTATTTAAAAATAGTCGATGAATTTTAAAAATTCCAGGAAAAATATATGTTCAATGTGGGACTAAATTCTGCAAAATCCTAGAAAAGAATGTGTGTATGTTCAATGTGGGACTAGATTCTGCAAAATCCTAGGAGAAATATATGTTTATGAAGGGCTAGTAGATAGCGGTAAATTGTAAAAGACGTATCAGGCAAGTTTGCTAACCCTATGTTCTATTGAGCCATTATTCAATCCATACTCATTGTTATTGTAGTGAGGGTTAGTAATGGACTTGTGTTATTTACTTTTTTGTACAAGTTCCTTTGTCGTAAAGTTATATAATAGCAATTTCTTTGCAAGCGTTATTGATGATTACTCAGTTATTACTACAACTGATATACTTTAAAGTTCTACTTCTTTAACGAACTGTTTCCAAGGATGTTTTCTGGCTTTTTGTTTCGGCTAGATATTATTGATGTTAAATGATATAACATTTGAATAATTTAAATCCTTTGAAGCTATTTAATGTTTACCAATCCAAATTGTTTTGGTGAGGTCCCGCATGAATACTAAGATGAACAACCCAAATAATCGGGCAAACAGATGTCGGGTATATAGTCCCATTTATGCTTATGCAGTTAAACTTTATACTTGTGCACAATGTAGGGTATGATTGGCTGATCACCTGGAGTACTTGCAGACACCGTTTATAATCTATTTGATTGTTAAACCGTCTGATAGTTTTCGATGAAACAAAGTAATGTTCAGGGTATTCTATACCCCTTAGTATGATATTGAGAATTCTTCAAATCTTATTGTTGATATTCATGCCTAACACTTGATATTTCTTTCAACTATTGAGATTTAGATATTCAGATGAATTTACTCCTGATATATACTTTCCATCTATTCTATATACTTGTTGGGTAATTTGTGCTCATTCTTGCTTAAATCTTCCAGTTAAGGCTGATAACGTTGAGCGCTCGGGCAAGGACAAGGGAAAGTCTAAGATGAAATGATGAGAGTTATTTGTGTAATAAGTTATATTTCCGCATATGATGTAATGTAGCGATAAACGCTAAGTTGAAGTTTCAGTTTATTTAAGGTTGTAAAGACTTGGGATTTTATTTTGAATAAGTATGTAATAGTTAATATTATTATTATTATTGTTAGAGTTACTTAGATAGATGATGATGTATGTTGTATCGTGAGCACCATGCCCTGTAATCGATGTTACATGGATTTGGGGGCGTCAAAATATAACTAATTCTTAATTTTCCAAATATAGTAACACTTGGACATTAAAACCCATTTTTGGGTAATAAAGTAACTGAATTGGACTTAGATAGCTTATTCCTGAGATTTTTGCTCTTGTCCCAAATTGAGTGACACAATAGTACATGAATAGTGGTCTAAAAGCTAAGTTACGTAACTTCCAGGCTGCTAAACATAGGTGATCATGGCTAGATAGATGGCTGGTATTGGGTTGTTAAAGAACTCCTTAACAACCTTTGTTGCCTTTCATTACACCATGGACTCTAACTTTGTGTAATGCAAATGTCCAGTCTATATTTCCTTTATAAATGGAAGCTTGATTTTCAGTTTTTGCTATTTGTAATTGTCTGAGTTTGAGAGTTTTAAGTTGCTGAGCAATTGTAGAAGCATATTCAGTGTGTGAGGAGTCCAATTCAATCTTTAGAAGGTATAATTTCTAATTATGTTCTTAAAATGGGACTTGTTTAATTCTTGAAATTCCTTGAATTTCTATGTCAATCAAGATGAATTAACATGTTATAATGTGCTTAGGAAGTATACTTACATGTATGGACTCTTTAATGATGGTTTAGAACAAGCTTAAATGGATAGGAATCAATTTGGTTGTTACTCTGCAAAACAGAGTTTGCTTACTGCCTCTGATCCTGGCATGGCGCATCTACGCCCTGGTTATACTAGGGTGCAGCGCAGATGCGTCGTACCCCATAATCAATTTTTGATTTTTATTACGCTACATGTTGTGAACTTTGTATTATGACTTAAATATATACGTGAAAATAAGTATAACATGATATTTAAAGTCTTATTATATGGTAACAAGGAATCAACATGATTTAGTGAGGAGGTTATGACAACACTTACAATGTTGAACACAAACTTTAATGGAATTTATGTGTTACAAGTTCTGAACTTAATATCATATACACATGATGGATTCCAGATGTACATAAACATGATATGGTGTTCATAGTGTCTTTGTCATGATCAAACTTGTTAGACCTTGTGTTAGAGAAGTTTCAAGAAAAAGCTTGAGATGTTAAGAGTTAAAATACATTAACACTACATGATGAAAGTTATGATCTTGGAAAGATGTTAATATGATTTAGTTATATAATAAGAATTTAAAGTTACCTTATATGTGATTAATTGCATTGTTCAAATTTAAAATAATTTCAAAAGAAAACTTGGATATGTTTTCAAGCCATGTGCATTTAGCATAAGTGGTTAAGTTTTGAGAATCTAAAATAACATGTCTACATTCAATATATCTCTAAGCATAACTATTATGTGTTTGATATAACGGTAATAACCAAGCATAGATATATGTATGTTTTTAAAACAATATCAATTCTAGCTTTGAATAAATGATACGAACACTATGAGAATGTTTATTAACAGATTATATGGCCAAAGTTATAAAGAGGGTGGTTATATGATTTTTTAAGCTTTAATTCTATGTATAGTCATGAATTAAGAATTTGTAAAAGTGAACTCAAGAATGGTCATATGTAAAAACCCAAAACCCTAATAAGACTCGTATATATAAAATCCCGTTATATAAATAAAATTTCTTCGTTCTGAATGTGTTATGTGTTAATATATACTTTGTTTAACCAATTTTAACCAAATAAATTTTTGTCTGAAAAACGTCGTGCTTGACATCTCGTGCTTAATTTTTTTTTCGTAATCGGACTTTTCGGCATAATTATTTTTACAAGTTGCTTTGTCGTGCTTACACTGACAAAATGCTTTGTCGTGCTTGTTAGGATTAGTGAGAAATTTAGGTTAACAACCCTAGATTAATAAACCCTAACCCTAATTAGCAAAACCCTAACCCTAATTAGTAAACCTAACTCTAATTAGCTAAACTAACCCTAATTCGCTTATGTTAACACCTAATCATGGTTATTAAACTTCAATTAGGTACTAATAAACATCATTTAACAATCCTAATCATTAAAAACAAAACCCTAATCAAGATTAGTGAGGATTAGGGCATAATCAAGCTACTAAACTAATCAAACTAGCTTACAAGTAGGTTAGGAGTCACCCAACCAAGTTCCAAGGCTGCACATGAGCTGATAACAAACCCTAAGCAGCACAAGTAACTTAACATCAGATATTTGTGGAGGCAAGTTGTTCAAAAAGTGACCAAAAAGCCAAGTTGAAGAATTCTATAAATAGGAACCATAGGGCTAAGCAAACTCACGAAATTTCTAATCCTAGATACACTTATAAACTTACCTAATCAAGCCTGAGTGTTAGTAGCAACAACATCAGAAGCTAGAATCGAAAATCATTCAAGAAAAGGTACAAACCCTAGTTCATAATTAGCTCTTTGATCCTATGTTAGTTTTGTTGTTTAGATGTTTAGAATTATGTATTAGTATGTTAGAAAGTATGTTAGATTGGTAGAACACGTTTTTATAACATCTAGATGCCTTAAATAAGTGTTTTAAGAAATCTGGAAATTTTGGAAACTAAGTCTGACAGCCGAATGTCAGGGCCTATAGATTCATATGTGTTTATGTTTTGGTCTGTTAATTCTTTAGTATTTGTAGCCTGTTAACATGTCTTTAATCTGGAAAAGAAAACAGGTTCATTTAAACCATAGATTTCAAGTTATAATTAGTCAAAGTGGGTTTACCATCCACAGATTGCAGTTTTCGGGGTTACCCAGAAAACTCAAGAATAGTCGAACCGGCTACTTTGACTAACCTTTTTAATCGCTTTCTGGTTGTTGTTTTTGTAAGGTGTTGTTATAGATCTATACCCTGTTATATGTACTACATATATATAATCTCAAATTGCTAAAACAACTAATATGATTACTGGAATTAATGTTCAAAAGTCGTTAACCGAGCTTGACCAAGTTTTCTGGGTTGCCCCGTAAAAGCGAAGAACACTGAAGAAATGTTTGTTTGTCGTACTTTGACCAAAGATAATTAGAGACCTTAGAGTTATGCTTTGTTCATGTTAATGTTATATATATGTACCCTGACATATATACTACATGTTACAACAAACACCACATCTAATACACAGAATCAAAGATATTCAAGCCGCAAAACTGTTGCCCGGCCATGACTACTGTTCTGGGTTACCCATAAACTCAAGAACAGCTCTGACAGTGACTTTGAGCCTCTATAACTTCTTGTTATATGTAGGATAAAGCCTAAAGTTTGATTCATGTTGTACTACTATATGAGTACTACAATATCAACTCTTGACCAAACCAAAAATCATTATCAGTAGCATTTTATCTAGTGGTCAAACTGAAAACTCGACCATGACCGAAGTGTTGTCCAGAACTCAAGAACACCTACAACGACACTTTCTGTCACTGAAGGGCTTTAGCGACAGACATGAATTGTTTTTCTAAAAATAAATTAGAAATAATTAATAAATAAATATAAAAACAGTTTTAAAAATTATTTTAAATAAATATAATTAAATTCTGATATTTTTACATAAATTTAATAATTATTTTATTTTATTTAGATATTATTAATAATTAACTTATTCATAAAGAAATTAGAATAATTATTTATAAATATTAAATAATTATGGAAAAATATTATTAATGATATAAAAATTATAAGAAATGAATATAAATTATTTAAAATAATAAACAATGTTTTTGTAAAATTTTAAGTAAATTTTAATTACCTAAAAATAGAAGTAAATGATTTAAAATTCATTTAAAGGATAAATAAATGTTTTAAATACTTTAAAACTTCTAAAAAAGTATTATAAAGGATAATTAAATTATCTAAAAATATAATAAAATTTTATAAATAAAATTTAGTCCATTTATCAACTTATTTGATATTCTAGAAAGGTATTAAACACTGAAACCCTGTTTAATCTAACTCGTTCATATGTAAATGATATAATTGAGTATTATTATGAATACTAACATGTTAGAATTATATATATGAACTTCGTATGTATTTTTAACAATTTGAATAGCATTACTTGACTGATCTACGCTCAGGAAAGTTTCATATACCCAAGTTATAACTTTTGCAAGTTCTTCTTAAACCTTAAGCTACTTATACAAATTTCTTGAACCATGTGTATTCGTTAAACAAGATTACTATCTTGAATTACTTTTGATATGTTATACCAAACCTAAACTTGAATTGGCAATTATTGTAAAGTTATTGCTATAGTTTTAGTAGAGCTCAGAAATGAATTGTTTATTCATATGATAATGTTTATTGAGCATAAACTGTTGTGTCAAACCAAATTATTTTGGTAAGACATCCTATACTGAAGTTGGGTATCCCGTAATGGATCGAGATTTGGTCAATAATATATTGACAATAATGTTGGGTGCATTTGAGCACTTGTAGGAAGAGATGCATACTCTTAGGATAATGAATAGGCTGATCCCCTATCTCATATCTGAACAAAATTTCTAAGTCTGTGTGACTGACAAAAATAAAGAAAAATTCCAGAAATGGTTGAAATAAATAGAAATCCAGAAATGGTAACAACTATCAGTCAAAATTTAAATTGTTGTATTTCTTCAAATCATATATTGTTATAAATACAAAACTTGCTGAGCATGTCATAGCTCACCCTTGCGAATTATTCCCTTTGCAGTTTAACTGGTAACCCTAGAACATCTGGAGTAGATAAAGGGAAGCGTCCCTACGTAGATTAGATTATATTCTTGTCTATTTGAATACCTTGTAATTAGAACTCATTATGAGAATCATGTAATCGAATCATAATATTATGATATATATATATATATATATATATATATATATAACATCTTTTATTTTCGTAACCGTGTTTTCTTACATATATAGATGTAAAATTAGACTTCTTCGAATCTAGTTGAGATCCTTGGGAACTATTTTTCTTAGTGAGGGAATTAATAGCATGGATTGTTCATGTTGTTATTGATACTCTGGATTTTGGATAGATAGTTACTATCGATACGATAGTATAAATTTGCTTGGCTTAAACTATACCTGTGGGTGAGTGTATTAGTAATATGGATTGTTCATGTTATTACTGGTACTCTGAATTTTGGATAGATAGACTCTAGTCACAAATACAGTTCATATATTCAAGTGAGGGTATCTAAACACAGTAATAGTTCTCTAAAGAATTACCATATGTTATGGGATACTGTGAATCTCGGATCTATGGGAATTATATCTGATAGTCCCTCTATTTAATGTAATATTTTAATCAGATACCATAGGTGTATAGATTTAAATGCATTATATCGATTCATAGTAAGCACCATATCGGATACCGTGGGAGTATAGATATGGGGGCGTTACAATTTAATGGTATCAAAGCTTCAAGGCTATAGATATAAGGAAGAGAAATCTTAGTATATAGTCTTCGAATCCGTAAAAAAAAAAAATTAGTACACATTAAATATAACATTAAAAATATTTGTTGTGTAAATTTCTATACTAGTATTTAAGGAGTTTTCTTTTATAGATGGCCAACTCCAATGCTGAAGAAATGGTGATAGTAATCAATCCACCGCAAATCGAGTCATTTAAAGTTAGTGATGCAGAAGAGGAAGAATTGCTTCATGATCAACAACTGCTGGATGTTGAGAAAGAAGAAGATCTAGTAGTAGGACAATTAATGAGAATTGAAGAGCATGATGAATTAATGGCATCACTAATGTAGACAACAAAATATGAGAATAATAAAATGAAGTTTAGGGCTGATCTAGCAGAGGGAATGGTACAACATGAGGGGCAGAGGGGGCATAGTCTTTGACTAAAAGTACAACTGCACCATGCACAAAGGGGCAGGAAGGAAATTCAGTCAAGACTTCTTAAAACATCTCTGGGAGTCCGATATACTTTTAATGATTTGCAGCGTCGTGTAGCTCAATATCCAGTAGAGGAGAAGAAAATTGCTTATCTCATCGATCGATCTGTGGTTTGTCACATGATTCAGGATTCCTTTGATGATATCAATGAATTCTAGAGTGTAGCATAGGTGGTTGAATGCTTTATATTAGTATAATAAATAAGCATTCAAAGTTAGTATTGTAATCAGTACTTTGTAAGATAGTAGTATGTTTAATTATGAAGTTGTTGTGTAAGACCGTTGTGATATATAAAATAAACAATATGTTTGTTATTAAAAAAATTCTTATGTGAATTTTGTTGTGTTTTGTATAGAATCATGCCACCAACCAGAAGACCCCAAAGAGAAATGAATGATGATAGTTCTACCCAGCAGTTAGTAGACCTTATGCTAGGAGTCGTAAATAGACCTGTGAACCAAAACACAACTTTCAAAGACTTTAAATTAGTTGGACCAACTGAGTTTAAAGGTACATCAGAACCTGTAGATGCAAAAATTTGGATTTCTGAAATAGAGAAATTTTTCCTAGTAACTAATGTTAATAAAAACCAAAAGACACCTTTTGCAACCTTTTTCTTGAAAGGTGAGGCTAATTATTGGTGGGAATCAACCAAAGGTCGGGTAGAAACTAAAATTGTTCCTTGGGATAGATTCAAATAGTTGTTCTTTGAAAACTATTTTTCCCAATCCCTGAAAGATCGTATGGAAATAAAATTTCTTGACTTAAAACAAGGAGACATGACTGTAACCTAGTATATAGTCAAGTTTAATGAACTATCCAGGTTTGCTCCTCATCAGATAACTACTGAAAACAAGGAGACATGACTCGTAGGTTTCACGAGGGTTTAAAACCTCAGATTCGGAGTAAGTTGTCAGTACTCCAAATAAAAACTTTATCAGAAATACTTGAGAAAGCTACTATAGCTGAATGTGAGAATGAGAGTCTTGCTAAGTATCACCTGGACAAGAAAAGTCAAAATGAAAAAGAGAAAATTAGGATAGAACCCAGTTCAGGTGGGTTTAATAATAAGCAAAAATGGGATAATTCTCTTTCTAACAACCCGGGGAAAAAGATAGGAAATACTTATAACAACTTTAGTAATAATATTATTAAACCTTGTCCTACTTGTGGTAAGAAACATAAAGGAGAATGTTATCGTAACAAATGTTTTAGTTGTGGACAATTGGGACATTTTTCTCCACAGTGTCCTCTTCTAAATAAAAATAGATGTTTTAATTGTGGTTCATTGGACCATTTTTTTAAAAAAATTCCTAAACCCAAGAACCAAGGAGGAAAGGGGAATAGAGTACCAAAAAATAATCAATCAACTGTAGCTGCACTTGGGGTTCAGAATCGACCTATCGCGAGAACATTTAATATGTCGGTGAGGGATACTGTTGCTTCACATGACATGGTAACAGGTATCATCCCTATCAACACTTTAAATGCATATGTGTTATTCGATGCTGGTGTTATATGTTCTTTTGTGTCTAAGCGTTTTTAATATACCTTGTGAAAATTTAGACAAGCCATTCTATGTAGAAATTTCTAATAATGAAAGAATTCCGGTTAAAACCATACACAAGAATTGTAGTGTGGTAATAAAAGGACATAACTTTACGGTAGATAATACCAATCCAGTTGGGAGAAATTGATGTAATATTAGGAATGGATTGGTTAGTTAACCATAACGCGATGATTGATTGTCATCAAAAGCATATAAACCTTTTGTCTACTTTAAAGTCAAAGGTAGTGTTCAACGATAATTGTTCACCTAAGCAATCTTGATGTTAAACTATAGTTCAGGCAGAAAGATTACTTAGAAAGGGTTGTTTAGGTTATTTGGCCTATATAGTTGATACTCGACAAGAAGGAGTAAGACTAGATCAAATACATATAGTTAAGGATTTTCCCGATGTATTTTCAGATGACTTACCAGGTTTACCTCCAGATAGGGAAATTGAGTTCGTCAGTGATCTTGCAACCGGAACGACACCAGTTTCTAAGGCACCGTACAGAATGGCACCTATAGAACTGCAAGAGTTACTTATACAATTACAGGAACTCTTAGATAAAAAGTACATACAACCTAGTGTTTCACCTTGGGGAGCATCAATATTGTTTGTAAAGAAGAAGGATGGAACTATGAGGCTATGTATAGATTCTAGAGAGCTAAATAAGTTAACTATTAAAAATAAATATCCTTTATCAAGGATTGATGATTTGTTTGACCAATTAAAGGGGGCCGAATATTTTAAAAAAATTAACCATAGAACAGGTTATCATCAATTAAAGGTAAAAAAGGAGGATGTGTCAAAAACAACGTTTAGGACACACTATGGATATTATGAGTTTCTTATAATGTCTTTTAGATTGACAAATGCACCGGCAGCATTTATGGATTTAATTAATAGAGTGTTTAAACCATGCATGGACAAATTTGTTGTTGTGTTTATCGACAATATTCTGGTATACTCGAAAACAGGGGAAGAGCATACTGAACATTTGAGAGTCGTTTTGGAGATATTACAAAAGGAACAACTTTATGCAAAGTTTTCCAAGTGTGAATTCTGGTTGAAGAGAGATAAATTTTTAGGTCATGTGATTAACAAGGATGGTATATCTGTAGATCCAACTAAGATCGAAATGGTTGTGTATTGGGAACAACCACCAACTCCAACAGAAGTACAAAGTTTTCTCGGTATAGCGAGTTATTATTGACTGTTTATAAAAGATTTTTCAAAAATAGCAACCCCATTAACCAATTTAACTCGAAAGATGGTGAAATACGTCTGGACAGATAAATGTGAGGAAAGCTTCCAAGAGTTGAAGAAGCGACTGAGCATGGCTCCAGTGTTATCCTTACCGGATGATACAGGAGGTCTTGTAGTGTATAGTGACGCATCACACAGAGGTTTAGGGTGTGTGTTAATGCAACATGGGAAAGTGATAGCTTATGCATCACGAAAACTCAAAGATTATGAGAAGAGGTATCCTATTCATGATTTATACTTAGTCGCGGTAGTTTTTTCTCTAAAAATTTGGAGACATTACTTGTATGGGGAGAAGTGCGAGATATATACAGATCATAAAAGTCTGAAATATATTTTTACACAAAAGGAACTAAATTTAAGGCAGAGAAGATGATTAGAACTGATAAAGGATTTTAATTGTGAAATCTTATATCATCCCGATAAAGCCAATGTTGTAGCTGATGCGTTAAGTAGAAAGAATCAGGGAAAGCTGAATTTATTAACCACCAATGATAGGTTAATAAAAGATTTTGAAAATTTAGAAATTAAGGTGGAATGTCCAACTACCTCTACCCAAAAATTATACATTTTAGAGGGAGTTTCATCTCTGCTTGTCAAAATCAAAGAGATACATGAAAAGGATGAAGAGTGTCAGAAGTACAAGTCTAATATAACTCATGACAAGTATAACAAATTTAGAATAGATAAGGATGGAATAATAAGATATGAAGATAGAATCTGGGTTCCGTTAAACCAAGCTTTAAAAGATGAAATTTTGAATGAAGCTCATAATTCTAAATTTGCCATACATCCTGGCAGTACTAAAATGTACAAGGATTTAAGTCGACACTTTTGGTGGTCGAATATGAAAAGAGAAATAGCTGAATGGGTAAGCAAATGTCTCACGTGTCAAAGGGTTAAGGCTGAGCATCAAAAGCCAAGTGGTTTACTTCAACGCTTACCAATTCCTAAGTGGAAGTGGGAACATATATCTATGGATTTTGTTGTTTGTCTTCTAGCTACACAAAACGGCCATAATACCATTTAGGTAATAGTGAACCGTTTAACTAAATCAGCTCACTTTTTACCAATTAAAATTACTCATAACATGGATCACCTTGCAAAATTGTACATTAATGAAATTATTTCTAGGCATGGAGTACCTGTTTCAATAGTATCAGATCGAGATCCACGTTTTACCTCTAATTTTTGAAAAAGCCTTCAAAAACACTTCGAAACACAATTAAGATTAAGTACAACTTATCATCCTCAGACTGATGGATAGAGTGAGAGAACTATACAAACATTAGAGGATATGTTAAGAACTTGTATCATAGACTTCAAAGGAAGTTGGGAAGATCAGTTACCCTTAGTTGAATTTGCCTATAACAATAGTTATCATGCTAGCATAGATATGCCACCCTATGAAGCCTTATATGGGAGGAAGTGTAGAACACCTTTATGCTAGGATGAAGTCAGGGAAAGTCAAATGCTAGGACCAAAAATAATTCAACAAACTACTGAAACCATCAGAATTATTCGTCAACGATTACAAGCATCTCAAGATCGACAAAGAAAATACGCTAATCCACATCGTCAACAACGAAACTTTAACGTAGGAAGTCATGTATTCTTGAAAGTATCTCCTTGGAAGGGCAAGATACGTTTTGGCAAGAAAGGAAAGGTAAGTCCTAGATTCATTGGACGTTTTGAAATTTTGAGGAGTGTGGGAGAAGTTGCTTATGAAATAGCACTAGCTCCTGAGTTGAATCATATCCATAATTTGTTTCATGTGTCCGTATTACGACCATATAAACCTGATTATAAACACGTTATACAATATGAGCCAATCCAAATAAAAGAATATCTTTCTTATGTAGAAGGACATGTGCAGATCGTCGACCATAAAGAGGAAGTTATGAGAAATAAAGTGATAGCATCTGTTAAAGTAATCTGGAGAAATCAGAATGTTGAAGAAGCTACATGGGAGCTTGAAGAGAAAATGCGTGAGAATTATCCTCAATTATTTACTTGACATATACTGTAATTTCGAAGACGAAATTCTAATAAGACTCGTATGTATAAAATCCCATTATATAAATAAAATTTCTTCATTCTGAATGTGTTATGTGTTAATATATACTTTGTTTAACAAATTTGACCAAATAAATTTTTGTCCGAAAAACGTCGTGCTTGACACCTCGTGCTTAATTTTTTTTCCCGTAATCGGACTTTCCGGCATAATTATTTTTACAAGTTGCTTTGTCATGTTTACACTGACAAAACGCTTTGTCGTGCTTGTTAGGATTAGTGGGAAATTTAGGTTAACAACCCTAGATTAATAAACCCTAACCCTAATTAGCAAAACCCTAACCCTAATTAGTAAACCTAACCCTAATTAGCTAAACTAACCCTAATTAGCTTATGTTAACACCTAATCATGGTTAGTAAACTTCAATCAGGTACTAATAAACATCATTTAACAATCCTAATCATTAAAAACAAAACTCTAATCAAGATTAGTTAGGATTAGGGAATAATAAAGCTACTAAACTAATCAAACTAGCTTACAAGTAGGTTAGTAGTTACCCAACCAAGTTCTAAGGCAACAACATTAGAAGTTAGAATTGAAAATCATTCAAGAAAAGGTACAAATCCTAGTTCATAATCAGCCCTTTGATCCTATGTTAGTTTTGTTGTTTAGATGTTTAGAATTATGTATTAGTATGTTAAGAAAGTATGTTAAATTGGTAGAACACGTTTTCATAACATATAGATGCCTTAAATAAGTGTTTTAAGAAATCTGGAAATCTTGGAAACTAAGTCTGACAGCGGAATGTCAGGGCCTATAGATTCATATATGTTTATGTTTTGGTCTATTAATTGTTTAGTATTTGTAGACTGTTAGTAGGTCTTTAATCTGGAAAAGAAAACGGGTTCATTTGAACCATAGATTTCACTTTATAAGTAGTCAAAGTGGGTTGACCGTTCACAGATTGCAGTTTTCTGGGTTACCCAAAAAACTCAAGAACAGTCGAACCGGCTACTTTGACCAATCTTTTTAATCGCTTTCTGGTTGTTGTTTTTGTAAGGTGTTGTTATAGATCTATACCCTGTTAGATGTACTACATATATATGATCTCAAATTGCTAAAACAACTAATAGGATTACTGGAATTAATGGTCAGAAGTCGTTAACCGAGCTTGACCAAGTTTTCTGGGTTGCCAGAAAACTGAAGAACATGAAGAACATCGTTTGGCTGTACTTTGACCAGCATAATTAAAGACCTTAGAGTTATGCTTTGTTCATGTTAATGTTATATATATGTACCCTGACATATATATTATGTGTTACAACAAACACCATACACATCTAATACACAGAATCGAAGATATTCAAGCCACAAAACCGTTGACCGGCCATGACTACTGCTCTGGGTTACCCAGAAACTCAAGAACAACTCTAACAGTGACTTTGAGCCTCTATAACTTCTTGTTATATATAGGATAAAGCCTAAAGTTTGATTCATGTTGTACTACTGTATGAGTACTACAATATCAACTCTTGACCAAACCAAAAATCATTATCAGTAGCATTTTATCTAGAGGTCAAACTGGTCACTCAACCATGACCGAACTGTTGCCCAGAACTCAAGAACACCTACAACGACACTTTCTATCACTGAAGGGCTTTAGCGACAGACAGAAATTGTTTTTCAAAAAAAAATTATAAAAAAAATTAGAAATAATTAATAAATAAATATAAAAACAGTATTAAAAATTATTTTAAATAAATATAATTAAATTCTGATATTTTTACATAAATTTAATAATTATTTTATTTTATTTAGATATTATTAATAATTAACTTATTAATAAAGAAATTAGAAAAATTATTTATAAGTAATAAATAATTATGGAAAAATATTATTAATGATATAAAAAGTATAAGAAATGAATATAAATTATTTAAAAATAATAAACAATGTTTTTGTAAAATTTTAAGTAAATATTAATTACTTAAAAATAGAAGTAAATGATTTAAAAATCATTTAAAGGATAAATAAATATTTTAAATACTTTAAAATTTCTAAAAAAAGTTTTATAAAGGATAATTAAATTATCTAAAAATATAACAAAATTATAAATAAAATTTAGTCCATTTATCAACTTATTTGATATTAGGTAAATGTATTAAACACCGAAACCTTATTTAATCTAACCCGTTCATATGTAAATGATATAATTGTGTATTATTATGAATACTAACGTGTTAGAATTATATATATGAATTTCGTAGGTATTTTTAACAGTTTAAATATCATTACTTGACTGATCTACGCTCATGCAAGTTTTCTATACCCAAGTTATTACTTTTGCAAGTTCTTCTTAAACCTTAAGCTAATTATACAAATTTCTTGAACCCTGTGTATTCGTTAAACAAGATTACTATCTTGAATTGCTTTTGATATGTTATACCAAACCTAAACATGAATTTCCAATTATTATAAAGTTATTTCTATAGTTTCAGCATAACTCAAAAATGAATTATTTATTCATATGATAATGTTTATTGAGCATAAACTGCTGTGTCAAACCATATTGTTTTGGTAAGACATCCTATACTAAAGTTGGGTATCCCGTAAGGGATAAAGATTTGGTCAATAATATGTTGACACTAATTTTGGGTGTGTTTGAGCACTGGTAGGATGAGATGCATACTCCTAGGATATCGAATAGACTGATCCCCTATCTCATATCTGAACAAAATTTCTAAGTCTGTGTGACTGACAGAAATAAAGAAAAATTCCAAAAATGTTGAAATAAATAGAAATCCATAAATGGTAACAACTATCAGTCAAAATTTGAATTGTTGTATTTCTTCAAATCATATATTGTTATAAATACAAAACTTGTTGAGCATGTCATAGTTCACCCTTGCGAATTATTCCCTTTGCAGTTTTAGATGGTAACCCTAGAACATCTGGAGTAGGTAAAGGGAAGCGTCCCTGCGTAGATTAGATTATATTCTTGTCTATTTGATTACCTTATAATAAGAACTCGTTATGAGAACCATGTAATCGAATCTTAATATTATATATATATATATATATATATATATATATATATATATATAACAACTTTTATTTCTACAACCGTGTTTTCTTCCATATATAGATGTAAAATTAGACTTCTTCGAATGTAGTTGAGATCCTTGGGAACTATTTATCTGAGTGAGTGTATTAATAGCATTGACTGTTCATGTTGTTATTGATACTCTGGATTTCGGATAGATAGTTACTATCGATACGATAGTATAAATTCGCTTGGCTTAAACTATACATCTGGGTGAGGGTATTAGTAATATGGACTATTCATGTTATTACTAGTACTCTGAATTTTGGATAGATAGACTCTAGTCACAGATACAGTTCATATATTCAAGTGAGGGTATCCAAACACAGTAATTGTTCTCTAAAGAATTACCATCTATTATTGGATACTGTGAATCTCTGATCTACGGGAATTATATATGATAGTCCCTCTATTTAATGTAATATTTTAATCAGATACCATGGGTGTATAGATTTAAATGCATTATATCGATTCATAGTAAACACCATATCGGATACCGTGGGAGTATAGATATGGGGGCGTTATAATTTAATGGTATCAAAGCTTGAAGGCTATAGATATAAGGAAGAGAAATCTTAGTATACAGTCTTTGAGTCCGTAAAAATAAAAATAAAAGTACACATAAAATATAACATTAAAAATATTTGTTGTGTAAATTTCTATACCAGTATTTAAGGAGTTTTCTTTTATAGATGGCCAACTCCAATGCTGAAGAAATGGTGATAGTAATCAATCCACCGCAAATCAAGTCATTTAAACCTAGTGATGCAGGAGAGGAAGAATTGCTCCATGATCAACAACTGCTAGATGTTGAGGAAGAAGAAGATCCAGTAGCAGGACAATTAATGAGAATTGAAGAGCATGATGAAGCAATGGCATCACTAATGTAGACAACAGAATATAAGAATAATAAAATGATGTTTAGAAATTTGATCTAGCGAGAGGAATGGTACAAAGATGAGAGGGGCATAGTCTTTGACTAAAAGTACAACCGCACAATACATGCAAAAGGCGAGAAGGAAATTTGATCAAGACTTCTTAAAACATCTCCGGGAGTCCGATATACTTTTAATGATTTACTGATAGCAGGTGTAGCTCGATATCCGAGAGAGGAGAAAGAAAGCGCTTATCTCATCGATCGATCTGTGGTTTGTCATATGATTCAGGATTCCTTTGATGATATCAATGAATTCTAGAGTGTAGCATAGGTGGTTGAATGCTTTATATTAGTATAATAAATAAGCATTCAAAGTTAGTATTGTAATCAGTACTTTGTAAGATAGTAGTATGTTTAATTATGAAGTTGTTGTGTAAGACCGTTGTGATATATAAAATAAACAATATGTTTGTTATTAAAAAAAATCTTATGTGAATTTTGTTGTGTTTTGCATAAAATCATGCCACCAACCAGAAGACCCCAAAGAGAAATGAATGATGATAATAATACCCAGAAGTTTGTAGACCTTATGCTAGGAGTTGTAAATAGACCTGTGAACCAAAACACAACTTTCAAAGACTTTAAATTAGTTGGACCAACTGAGTTTAAAGGTACATTATAACCTGTAGATGCACAAATTTGGATTTCTTAAATAGAGAAACTTTTCCTAGTAACCAATGTTAATAATAACCAAAAGACAAATTTTGCAACCTTTTTCTTGAAGGGTGAGGCTAATTATTGGTGGGAATTAACCAAAGGTCGGGTAGAAATTAAAATTGTTCCTTGGGATAGAATCAAAGAGTTGTTCTTTGAAAACTATTTTTCCCAATCCTTGAAAGATCGTATAGAAATAAAATTTCTGGACTTAAAACAAGGAGACCTGACTGTAACCCAGTATACAACCAAATTTAATGAACTATCCAGGTTTGCTCCTCATCAGATAACCACTGAACTTAGAAAAACTCGTAGGTTTCAGGATGGGTTTAAAACCTCAGATTCGGAGTAAATTATTAGTACTCCAAATAAAAACTTTCTCAGAAATACTTGAGAAAGCTACTATAGTTGAATGTGAGAATGAGAGTCTTGCTAAGTTTCACTAGGACAAGAAAAGTCAAAATGAAAAAGGGAAAATTAGGAATGGGATAATTCTTTTTCTAACAACCCGGGGAAAAAGGATGGAAATACTAATAACAACTTTAGTAATAATATTATTAAACCTTGTCCTACTTGTGGTAAGAAACATAAAGGAGAATGCTTTCGTAATAAATGTTTTAATTGTAGACAAACTCCACAGTGTCTTCCAAATAAAAATAGATGTTTTAATTGTGGTTTGTTGGACCATTTTTCTAAGAGTTGTCCTAAACCCAAGAACCAAGGAATAAAGGGGAATAGAGTACCCGAAAATAATCAATAAACTGTAGCTGCACTTGTGGTTCAGAATCGACCTACCGCAAGAACATTTAATATGTCGGTGAAGGATGTTGTTGCTTCACAGGACGTGGTGACAGGTATCATGCCTATCAACACTTTAAATGCATATGTGTTATTCGATTCTGGTGCTAAATGTTCTTTTGTGTCTAAGCATTTTTCTACAAACTTGAATATACCTTGTGAAAATTTAGAAAAACCATTATGTGTTGAAATTTCTAATAATGAATGAATTTCGGTTAAAACCATACACAAGAATTGTAGTGTAGTAATAAAAGGACATAACTTTGCGGTAGATCTAATATTAATCCAGTTGGGAGAATTTGTGTAATTTTGGGAATGGATTTGTTAGTTAACCATAACGCGATGATTGATTATCATCAAAAGCGTATAAACCTTTTGACTGCTTCAAAGTCAAAGGTAGTGTTCAACGGTAGTTGTTCACCTAAGCAATCTCGATGTTTGACTATAGTTCAGGTAGAAAGATTACTAAAAAAGGGTTGTTTAGGTTATTTGGCCTATAAAGTTGATACTCAACAAGAAGGAGTAAAACTAGATCAAATACTTATAGTTAAGGATTTTTCCGATGTATTTCCGGATAACTTACCAGGTTTACCTCCAGATAGGGAAATTGACTTCGTCATTGATCTTGCACCGGGAACGGCACCAGTTTCTAAGGCACCATACAGAATGACACCTATAGAACTGAAAGAGTTACTTATACAATTATAGGAACTCTTAGATAAAAAGTACATACAACCTAGTGTTTCACCTTGGGGAGCACCAGTATTGTTTGTAAAGAAGAAAGATGGAACTATGAGGCTATGTATAGATTATAGAGAGCTAAATAAGTTAACTCTTAAAAATAAATATCCTTTACCAAGGATTGATGATTTGTTTGACCAATTAAAGGGGGCTGAACATTTTTCAAAAATTGACCTTAGAATAGGTTATCATTAATTAAAGGTAAAAAAGGAGGATGTGCCGAAAATAATGTTTAGGACACGCTATGGACATTATGAGTTTCTTGTAATGTCTTTTGGATTGACAAATGCACCGACAATATTTATGGATTTAATGAATCAAGTGTTTAAACCATGCTTGGACAAATTTGTTGTAGTCTTTATCGACGATATTCTGGTATACTTGAAAACACGGGAAGAGCATATTGAACACTTGAGAGTCATTTTGGAGATATTACGAAAGGAACAACTTTATGCAAAGTTTTCCAAGTGTGAATTCTGGTTGAAGAGAGTTAAATTTTTAGGTCATGTGATTGACAAGGATGGTATATCTGTAGATCCAACTAAGATCGAAATGGTTGTGAATTGGGAACAACCAACAACTTGAACTGAAGTACGAAGTTTTCTCGGTTTAGCGGGTTATTATTGATGGTTTATAAAAGATTTCTCAAAAATAGCAACCCCATTAACCAATTTAACTCGAAAGACGATGAAATACGTCTGGACAGATAAATGTGAGAAAAGCTTCCAAGAGTTGAAGAAGCGACTGAGCATGGCTCCAGTGTTATCCTTACTAGATGATACAGGAGGTCTTGTAGTGTATAGTGACGCATCACACAGAGGTTTAGGGTGTGTGTTGATGCAACATGGGAAAGTGATAGCGTATGCATCACGAAAACTCAAAGATTATGAGAAGAGGTATCCTACTCATGATTTAGAGTTAGTCGGGGTAGTTTTTGCTCTAAAAATTTGAATACATTACTTGTGCGGGGAGAAGTGCGAGATATATACAGATCATAAAAGTCTGAAATATATTTTTAAACAAAAGGAACTAAATTTAAGGCAGAGAAGATGGTTAGAACTGATAAATGATTTTGTTTGTGAAATCTTATATCATCCTGGTAAAGCCAATGTTGTAGCTGATGCGTTAAGTAGAAAGAATCAGGGAAAGCTGAATTTATTAACAACCAATGGTAGGTTAATAAAAGATTTTGAAAATTTAGAAATTAAGGTGGAATGTCCAACTACCTCTACCCAAAAATTATACATTTTAGAGGGAGTTTAATCTCTGCTTGTCAAAATCAAAGAGATATATGAAAAGGATGAAGAGTGTCAGAAGTACAAGTCTAATATAACTCATAACAAGTATAACAAATTTAGAATAGATAAGGATGGAATAATAAGATATGAAGATAGAATCTGGGTTTCGTTAAACCAAGCTTTAAAAGATGAAATTTTTAATGAAGCTCATAATTCTAAATTTTCCATACATCTTGGCAGTACTAAAATGTACAAGGATTTAAGTCGACACTTTTGCTGGTCGAATATGAAAAGAGAAATAGCTGAATGGGGTAAGCAAATGTCTCACGTGTCAAAGAGTTAAGGCTGAACATCAAAAGCCGAGTGGTTTACTTCAACCCTTACCAATTCCTGAGTGGAAGTGGGAACATATATCTATGGATTTTGTTGTTGGTCTTCCAGCTACACAAAAGGGCCATAATACCATTTGGGTAATAGTGGACCGTTTAACTAAATCAACTGACTTTTTACCTATTAAAATTACTCAGAACTTGGATCACCTTGCAAAACTGTACATTAATGAAATTATTTTCTAGGAATGGAGTACCTGTTTCAATAGTATTAGATCGAGATCCACGTTTTACCTCTAATTTTTGGAAAAGCCTTCAGAAAACACTTAGGAACATAATTAAGATTAAGTACAGCTTATCATCCTCATACTGATGGACAGAGTGAGAGAACCATACAAACATTAGAGGATATGTTAAGAACTTGTATCATAGACTTCTTAGGAAGTTGGGAAGATCAGTTACCCTTAGTTGAATTTGCCTATAATAATAGATATCATGCTAGCATAGGTATGTCAGCCTATGAATCCTTATATGGGAGGAAATGTAGAACACCTTTATGTTGGGATGAAGTCGAGGGAAGAAAAATGCTAGGACCTGAAATAATTCAACAAACTACTGAAACCATCAGAATTATTCGTCAACGATTACAAGCATCTCAAGATCGACAAAGAAAATATGTTGATCCACATCGTCAACAACAAAACTTTAACGTAAAAAGTTACGTTTTGGCAAGAAAGGAAAGCTAAGTCCTAGATTCATTGGACCTTTTGAAATTTTGAGGAGGGTGGGTGAAGTTGCTTATGAAATAGCACTACCTCCTGAGTTGAATCATGTCCATAATGTGTTTCATGTGTCTGTATTATGACCATATAAACCTGATTATAAACACGTTATACAATATGAGCCAATCCAAATAGAAAAAGATCTTTCTTATATAGAAGAACCTGTGCAAATCGTCGACCATAAAGAGAAAGTTCTGAAAAATAAAGTGATAGCATCGGTTAAAGTAATATGGAGAAATCAGAATTTTGAAGAAGCTACATGGGAGCTTGAATATAAAATGCGCGAGAATTATCCTCAATTATTTACTTGACATGTACTGTAATTTCGAGGATGAAATTCTTATTAGTGGGGGTGATTGTAATAACCCAAAACCCTAATAAGACTCGTATGTATAAAATCCCGTTATATAAATAAAATATCTTCGTTATGTGTTAATATATACTTTGTTTAACAAATTTGACCAAATAATTTTTTGTCCGAAAAAAGTCGTGCTTGACACCTCGTGCTTAAAAGTTTTTTCCGTAATCGGACTTTTCGGGATAATTATTTTACAAATTGCTTTGTTGTGCTTCCACTGACAAAATGCTTTGTCGTGCTTGTTAGGATTAGAGAGAAATTTAGGTTAACAACCCTACATTAATAAATCCTAACTCTAATTAGAAAAACCTAACCCTAATTAGTAAACCTAACCCTAATTAGCTAAACTAACCCTAATTAGCTTATGTTAACACTTAAGCATGGTTAGTAAACTTCAATTAGGTACTAATAAACATCATTTAACAATCTTAATCATTAAAAAACAAAATCCTAATCAAGATTAGTGAGGATTAGGGCACAATCAAGCTACTAAACTAATCAAACTAGCTTACAAGTAGGTTAGGAGTCACCCAACCAAGTTCTAAGGTTGCAAATGAGCTGATAACAAACCCTAAGTAGCACAAGTAACTTAGCATCAGATATTTGTGGAGGCCAAGTTGAAGAATTTTATAAATAGGAATGTAAGACCCCAACTTTTATGAATAAAGAATAATTTTCTCGAAATATATTTTTGAATATTATGGTGTGGATTTGATATAATGTTATAGTTGTGGGTAATATTTACAAATTTTGCAATGTAAGCAAGTGGCTATATAATATTAGATTGGTCGGGGAATATTCATTTTAACAGGGAATATTCATACGACGGCACAATCATTAAGTGGACCCCCTAATCAAAGTATTGTCGTAAAGCATGTAATTATCTTTTATAAAAATAACTGGTGAAAGTGTTACCGAATTAAAACTGTTGAACTACCCGGTAATAAAAGAAATGCGATGTCGCATGGTTGCATAGTAGCTACGGTATTGATTATTGATGCTTTATGAGAAGTCACTCGGTTATACTCAATTATTGCTACAATAATTGCTGCATCATATCTCTCATATTATTGATTCAATTATTGTCAGAGTATCATCTGCATAATATGATATATTATTAAATCAATAATTGAGACGATAAAGTTATTCATATTATTAAATTGTAATATTTACAATGTCTAGAAGTTCTGTCAAGGAGAGGTTTGGTCATCTAATTGCGTGTCAATAAGGAGAAATCCTTATCAAAAAGCCCCCTCTTTCTTGGGAATGACCTGGTTGTTAAATATTGTGAGTTATAATATTAATGATGAAAAAGTTCGTGTTGATTAAAGATGAATTTGATAGTTCCATTGTGTTGGAATTATTAGTGTTAGTGAAATCGACATTTATTTCGATATTAATTGATGTCTAGAAGTTATACTGACCAATAGGGTAATTAATCGGATAAATGAGTAATTAATTGCTATTAATTCACATGATTATAACTATTTGTTCACATGTGTGTACTATTGATTCACATTCTTGTACTATTAGGGGTGGCGGTGCAAGATTGATAATACTTGTATGACTAAGTTAAAAATGGAGGTATAAATGGAGGTACTATAATGTAATTCATATTTTCACATGTCTAGAACTATTGATTCACATGATTTACTTTTGATTCACATTATTTACTATTAGGGGAGGTGGTGCAAGTTTGATAATACTTGTAAGACTAAATTAAAAATGAAGAAAAAGAGGAAGGTATTATACTGTAATATTTCGAGCCCCAAAATGTGGAATTATCGAAACTATATTTTCCTATAAATAGAAGCTCATTATTCCTTCATTTCTCACCAATTCACTAAAGCTATAGAGCAATTATTATAGAGAGAAATTATAGAGAGAAAGAAGAAGAGAAGTCTGCTACCTCACTATTCCAGTATTTAGACTTCTTTTGAGGTAAGGGGTATTATTTCTTTCGTATTCATGAAGAAGCTTCTGTTATTCCATTCTTTATTGTTATATTGGAATAACATATCTATGCGAAGTACCGCATACATGTTGAAATTCTTCTGTTATTCCATTCTTTATTATTATGTTGGAATAACCTGTCTATGCGAAGTACTGCATACATGGTGAAATTCTTCTGTTATTCCATTCTTTATTATTATGTTGGAATATCCTGTCAGTACGGATTACGCGTGACCTGGTTCCATTCTTTATTATTCTGTTAGAATATCATGTCGGTGCGTATTACGCATGACCTGGTTCCATTATTTATTATCTTGTTGGAATAACATGTCTGTGCGGTCTATCACATGCCTGGTGAATTCTTTTGTTATTCTATTATTTATTATTCTAGTGGAATACCTATCTACGCAGACTACCCCATGCATGGTGAATTCTTCTGTTATTCCATTCTTTATTATTCTATTGGAATAACCTGTCTATGTGGATTATCACATGCATGGTGAATGATCCTTCGTATTCATTCCTTATTAAATTGTGGAAATGATCGGTCTATGTGGATTACCGTATGTCAGGCGAAAATCCATTTGCATTTTCATATATTCTCTTATACTCAGTTGGTTAAAGTTTTGGCTTCTATACTCCATGAAATTTGTGGAATATACTTGATATTTGTGCTTCATCCAATATCTTTTCATGGAAATATTCTTCTGAGCATTCTTGAATTTTACTCCACAAAGAAGTATCATGTTGACAAATTGGACGTTATAGATTTATGGATAAATTAAATTATAAATCTTTAAAATTTATCCTTGAACTTCTTTTATTGAATTATTATGTCGTTGTCATCGTCCTCATGCTTATATTGTGATGAAAGTCATCTTTGGCTAATGTGCATAGATGGACTTGGTATGATTATGACCAGAGATTATTCTGTATAATCATGACCGTAATGTAACGAATGATGTGGTAAAAGTCCTCATTAGCCTGTAGTTCATTGATGGACAGTTGTTGGTATGGTTATGACCAGGGATAATTCGGTATAATCATGACCATTTATGAATACATGAATATCCTTGGCCGTGATGCAGGGATGATTCGTTTTTATTTATTAAGCTAAGTCTCAGTGATAAAGTTGATGAAAACCTTTTTAAATCATAGAAGATAGTAGATTTTATGCTCTACTTGACTCTTCTAATGGATTGCTTATTCCGCTGCAGTTGTTGATTTAAAACTTGTTGTCTATTATATTCTCATCGAGGTTGTTATCTTTGTTGAAGGCTAAGGATAATTTATTCTGCATTATCTTAGTCATAATATTTCTTACTGGCTAGTTGAGCTCACTTTTCTTTCACTGTTCTCTTCAGGAAATGAGAACGTAGCCGGGACTAGTCGGGGAATTGAGTGACGGACCAGATGATAGCATTAGTAGTCCTCACTATTCTGTTAAATAGTGTGACAATAAATATAATGAGGACTCCATTGAGTGTGGATATTGTCTAGATGACAATATTCTTATGAAAACTCTTAGATTATGTTTTGTCGTATTTTACACGATTGTTGTATAATTAAGTTATATTTGAATTTTGTACCATGTATTTGGTGACTCAAGATGGGTGATGTATACCTATTTTGGGGGCGTCATATTTGGTATCAAAGCTTAGGGATATGATCCCTAGCTGAGATGTGAGACAAGAACTAGGAGGGGAGAAATGGGGAATTCCTTTGCTAGTATGACCTACCAAAGTTTATTTGGTATTTAATTGGTTGGTCAGAGTATAGGGATAATATATGATATGTTAATTAACCCTTGTTTTGTGGCAGTATCTGAAAATAGTGAGATAAGAAATGAAGCACATGAGACCGTGGAGTCACCACAGATTAATACCCAGGATAATGTGCAATAGGAAGACAATAATCCTCAAGTAAATAACAACGATCAAATGATGAATGATAGGATGTTCAGAGGCTTTATGCAATTCATGCAACATCAGGAGAGGGCAACTCCTATCCAAAATGCAGGTGGAAACACTGACAACTCTCGGACGGTCACCCGCTAAGCGTTCAAGGAATTTGGGACCACCGGAGTTTTGGAAAGCCAAAACCACTTAAGCGCGGAGGCGTGGATAAAAGCAGATCAACAAGATATTGGATGTCTTGGGATGCTCACGAGGAGTAAAGGTTTCCTTTGCCACCTTCATGTTTTGACGAGAGACAGACATTGGTGGGAATCAGTAAAGCGTGCTTAACGCGACTCAAAATGTCTTGGGAGAAGTTCCAAGAGCTATTCAACAATAAGTACTTTCCTGAAAGTATTCGTCACATGAAGGAGGTAGAGTTCATCAAGCTTGAGCAAAATAATATGGTGTGGCGCGATGACTGAAGCTAAGTTCTTTGAGTTGTCTCGGTTTACGTCCCACTTGGTTGATAATGAGGAGAGAATGACACGGATGTTTCTAAGAGGTTTAAAACCTGAGATACGTCAATACCTTATCTCTCACAAACTTTGCTTGTATTCAGATGTTGAGAATAAGGCTCAGTTATTGGAACGCGATAATGAGTTAACCCAACCAAAAGAGAGTAACCGACAAAATGATAATACCAGTGGTAACAGTCATCGAAGTGGTGACAACAAGCGTGGAGGGAATCAACATGTCAGAAGTGGTAATCACTTCGGTGGTAATCATGGCCATGATAATAAGAGTGGACATTTCAAGAAGAGGAGATTACCCAATGATGGAAAGACGTCAGCACCAACACCTATTGTTAAGGAAGGAGAACGACCGCCGGTCGTATGTTACAAATGTGGAGGGGAAAGACACATCAGTCCAAATTGCGCGATGCAGTCCAAAGCGTGTTACAATTATGGAAAAGAAGGTCACCTAGCCCAATTTTGTCGTGCACCAAAGTCAAGTCCAGCTGGGATTGAGGCCTCAAAGGGTGTCCCAGACAAGACAAAATTGGTAGTTCAAGGGAGAGCTTTGTCGTAACCTCCCAAAAAGCGAGGAATCGGAACAAGGTGGTCACGGGTAAGCTAATCATAAACTCTAGCAAAGTTTATACTTTATTTGATACCAGTTCTACCCATTCTTTTATTTCTCTTACTTGCGCTCAACGTTTAAATTTAACTTCGGAGAAATTAGACTTTGATTTATCTGTTGAAACTCCGTTAGGAGAAACCTTCATCACATCCACCATTTATAAGTCTTGTTAGATTCAAATCGGTAACCGCACGTTACCTGTCGATCTTATTTCTTTGAAAATACTTGCATTTGATGTGATTTTAGAGATTGATTGGTTAACTACTCATCATGCTAAAATCGATTATTTTCGTAAGGTTGTTAGCTTTTATATTCCTAACCAACCTATTATACGAATTCAAGCAACCAAACCACTAAAGTCAATCACTATCATATCAAGTCATAAAGCTATTCGTTTATTGAAAAATGGATGTCAAGCTTTCTTAGCCCATGTCACGGATTTAAATAAAAATACGTCAGATTTGAATGATATTTCTATTGTTAATAAATTTCCTGACGTATTCACGAAGAACTCTCGCCTACCCCAAAGCGTGAAATTAAATTTTGTATCGACCTTGAATCTGGTACAAAACCCATTTCCAAAGCCCCATATCGAATGGCTCCTATTGAACTTAAGGAGTTAAAAACTCAACTACAGGAATTGTTAGACATCGTTTTCATTCGTCCTAGTATGTCTCCTTGGGGTGCTCCTGTTCTATTCGTGAAGAAGAAAGGTGGAAGTATGCGACTTCGTATTGATTATCGGGAGTTGAATCATGTAACCATCAAAAATAGGTACCCATTGCCTCGTATTGATGATCTATTTGACCAATTGTAAGGCGTCAAATTCTTTTCAAAGATAGATCTTAGATTACGGATATCATCGGTTGAAGCTGAAGGCGATGACATTCAAAAGCGCTTTCGAACTACGATACGGACATTATGAATTCCTAGTCATGTCCTTTGGATTGACTAATGCTCATGCTGCCTTCATAGATATGATGAACCAAATATTTAAGGAATATTTGGATCACTTTGTGGTCGTCTTTATTGATGACATCCTCATATACTCCAAAACCCGTGAAGACCATGAGCAACACTTGAGGCTGATACTTCTATAACGCCCAAGAAAATCAGAGTTTTATGACAATTAAATTTTTATTTGATTATGTGAATTAAATGAATTTAATTGATTTATTTTATGAGTAAGCTATGTGAAGGTCATTTTATGACCTAGAATGTGCTAATGTGGTTAGTAATCTAGCTACGTGCTAGAATTAATTGTTTAGAATTTCCGAGACGAAAATAAATGTTTTCTGAGAAATTTCTGTAAAAACACTATTCATCCGTTTCTGTTCGGGGAATTATTTTGATATTTCGAGAAACGCGTAATGATAGAATATTGAGATGAGATGAAATATCTGATAATATTTCATTTATGGAAAAAGAAGTTTTCGCCTGCGGACTTAAAACCCAAGGGTTGAGTAGATTAATTTTCGAGAAGGAAATGAAATGCGTAGAAGGAATTTCGTTATTGTTAATGTGTGTGTTATACTAGGATGATACTATTTAGTAGCTATGTATAATACGATGAGTTAATACGAAGTACAATACAATTATCATACTAGTATTATACGGAGAGAATACATGAATTGTACGTATAGAATACGATTCGTATTATGGAATTAAGTTAAGACTTAATGTTAATTCATTTGGGTTGGATTATGTTTAGTCCAATCAATTGAATGAGCAAGCCCAAGGGATTAGTGTGTTAAGCCCAAGTCAAGGCCCAATATTAGATTGGTTAAGTCCAATGCAAGAAAATCGAATTGTGGATCAAACTGGTGGGTCATCGAATGGGTAAAACCCATGGGGATGACCCATGGGCAAGGTGGGTCAGCCACTTGGTGTGCAATACAAGTATATCACTTGGTCACCAAGTATTTTACTTGGTGACAAAGTGTTGAATAGTAAGGAGGTGGGATATTTGACCAAAAAGCCCTTCCTCTTGTTTTCCTATAAATAGGAAGCTTATGTTGGCCTTTTGATGTTTTTCAAAGACTCAACCAACATATTTGTGAGAGAAAAAGAGCTAGACTTAAACCATTCTTCTACCTTTAAGCTTTTTCCTTAGAAGTTTATCAAGATCATAAAGATCGTTAAGGTAATACTCCTTAATTCTAATTCCATCTCTTTTAGTTTTCTTTTAGTACGGAGAATCATAAATGGGTGGTGTATGTCTAGTATGGTGGAATAAGGATGACTTGTTATAGATTCAATCTCTATGAGTCATGAAATCATAGAAATCATAAGGTTTGATTTAGCTTAAAATCATGAAAATATTGATTGTTGAGATTGATTGTTGATAAATAATTGAACTCCATCAATATGTTAATATGTGCATCTTGCTTGGTTAGAATGTAGATATGAAGTCCATGGAGTATTACATATGATTTGGCTTAGAGAACTTAGTAACGAAGTTATGGCAAATTTCATGGAAATAGACGTTAAATGTAAGAAACGTAGAAATTCCGAATTGGTAGTTGAATATTGCCGCGAGACTTAAAAACATTGTTTTTCAATGCCAACATGTGAGATATGGTATTTAAGAGTTGTGGGTTCGAGAATCGTCGAATTCTGACTTAAAACGAAGAAAACGAGCATTGAACGCTCATTAACGTTTACGAACGCTTAGAAAATGAACTCAATAGGGAATTTTGAGTTAATGAATTCAAAAGTGTTGAATTCTTATATGAACGGATAGAGTATGTTGTTTATAACGTGTAGGCTTTTGAACGGACCAAATCGGACTTATAATGAAGAAGTTATGGCTCCGAGAATCTCACCAAAATTTTTATCTGTGAAAATTATCTCAATGTCGATGTACAGCATCATTGCCTTGAGATAGTGCTTAAAATTGCCGGCGCCACAAAGATTCCGGCCTTTGTGTAGTTGCCCTCTTTGGAAAGTAGTAACCGCAAACACCACTTGTATAAGGAAGTCTCATTTGAAGCGTCGAGACCGGGACTGGTCTCCTAGAATCTGGCGCGACATGCCAGATCTTCTATTGATGTCATGCTGCCATGAAAGCAAATGCGGTTTTTGATAGATGACTTAGGTTCTGAACTTCAATTGTTCAAAGACCTATAGGAGTAAATTATGAACTTCATAAGTGTATTACAACTATTCCTATACTACCTATACTAAGGTATATGGTATTGAAACTTAGGAATTGAATACATGTTAGTAAGTTATGAATAAAGAACACAAAGTGTTGTTAATGAACCCTAGTCGGGAAATAGCGTTTGTACCTTGCCAACAATGATAGAGTTTGGATAATAACGGAAGTTGATTAATAATCTGAGACGAAGGGTAATAAGTTGAGTTGACTTTATTAATATATCATGTAGATTCGGTAAAGGCTGTGGTCAGTCGATTACGTTATTTAAAGACGCTGAAAGGCAAGTTTTCTTAACTCTTGACTAACTTTCAAGTTAGTCAAGTTTTATGTGATTCATTGTACTGAATTGCACAACTGGTTTTAAAGAAAGGGTTGATGCCAGATTTAACTCGGCTAGACTACTCGTAAGCTATAGATTGATTGATATTCATATCTTTCTATATAGAAATGTTAACACTATCCTATGCCAAGTAATTGGTACGGATGTGAAGGTAAGGTTTGTCTATGAACAAACAAAAGTATTTTTCATCGATTATTCGATGGGCACACGAGTTTGCCAAATGTTAAGCGTAAATACGTTTAACGAATGAGTGTTGATCAACACAGAGTACTATAGGCTGATCACCTAGAAGTGCTTGTCAGTAATGTGGATGTACAACCTTAGTGCTATGATATCCTTTGCAAGTATGAAAACAGAAAGCTATTGTTCATGGTCTATTGACCGGTTCAGAATTCCTAATTTACTCTATACTTTGGGAATGGATGATATGAAATGTTAAAGTATTATTGTTTCATAATACTCATAACTATTTGTTCAGTTATATAAGAATTGTCGTATAATTCATGAATGTGGTATTATTGTTATCCTTTGTTAAAACTTGTTGAGCTTGTTATGGTCACTTCTTGTGTGAATTATATGATTGCAGTTAAAGATGAACGTACTGAGAATGCTAAGAGAGATAAGGGCAAGGCTAAGATGGATACTTAGCCATCATGTAATAGATTAGTATGTTTGTATGTATTATACATTATGAACAATGAACTATGTAATCGGTTTATGAACCTGGGAAGGATTATACTTTAATTGTAATAAGAAGATAGTAATTACATTCATTATGTTGTATTTCAATGAAATGATTGTATAGTTATGAGTACCGTGTAGCACCAGATGTCGAGTTGGAAGATACTCGAATTTGGGGGCGTCACAGGTTGGTATCAAAGCATTAGGTTATAAAACTTAAGGGGGGAAGAACCTTAGGCAAATAACCTCGTAAGGAAGGTAAAGTCTGAAGAATGATATTCAATTCAAATGAATTAATAAGGTATTGAGGAAACTCAGTACCGAAAGAATTTAAAAGATGGAAATTAATCTTAAATAAATTAAATGTTATTTGTGCTTATACTATTGTGTATTATGTACTAATCAACGTGTTATGTGTTATGTAGATGTCGATTGATAGCATGATGTATAGAGACATTCACGTTGTGAGTGAAGAGTCAGTGAACCAAGTGGAGGTAGTACCGATACCAATGGCGGAGGTACCGTTAGTGGTTTTGGAAGACTCTGATATTGGGGCGTACATCTCTGAGGAGGATTACTTTGAAGAGACAATGGGGATAGCGTCATATCTAAATATGATGATTGACGTAGAGGAGGAGATGGAGGTAACATCGACTAACACGGTGATACCTACTCAGGAGCCAACACCTCCAGATGTAATGAGATCGTTGTATCTGGCAGTGTTGGATATGAATGTGCATCTGCACACTGTGGTGCAGACACCGTAACGCCCCAAAATCCGGTCTATTTTCACATCCAGATTCCGTATGTCACGATCCCATCTTCTTCCTAACATACATCATTATATAGCTAAATATAACAACATACATCGTCAAATCCCAGGTTCTAAAACCTTAAAACCATTTTCATTACAAATAATGATAGTTACATTATCCTTTACATCTTACACGAGTGACTTTTATCCGCCACCGAGGATACGTAATCGCTCATTAAACTATTCTATAGTTTAATTCTATCATTCTATATTACAAGTCTTCACGTGATCTTCACGCACATTCATATAATGAATGACACTTCTTCTGGATATCGATCAGCTTTATCTTTCTGGGATCCTTAAGTTCTTTCTAACATCGTTCGCTGAAAATGTTTTTATTTAAAGCAAGTGTGAGCATTCAATTTCCCAGTAAGTCATAACAGTTTAACAAACAACTTTAAGAATTCAAACATTCTTGTAAGACTTCAATAACCGAACAAAGGTTATGAAGCATCTTGAATAATAGGAATAATCTCGATTCCTATCATTTTAAAACATTAGTTACATTCCCTTTGAAATACTTTCATTCTCTACTCTCTTTCATACACATTCTGTCTGGCTAAAATCAATAGCACAAACTTAACAATAACGGTTCATGTATAAATAGAACATGCTCATATTGAACAGTTCAATCACAGAACAGTTCAATCACAGAAACACCGAAGTGTTCACATTGTGGCACAAGGCCTCATGTATTCTAACACCTTGTACAAATATCACATATTTGCATACAGACATAACTTCTCAATTTCAACATCTGAGAAGTTTAGAAACTAGCATTCATTTAAAATATGAATTAAGTTAGGAAACTTGCCTTACGCACAACTACAACTTACAGTTTACGTTTAACTGCTCATTCCAATTCCTATGTAGCACATAAGGAAATGACACATATACCAATTAGTCATATACTTGACTAACGCATTGGTTTACTTTACTTTACTTTTTAGGGTTCACTTTCTTACAACTAAGTTTACGTGACCAACTTCCTTTACCGGTAAACGACTTCATGACATACAGAGATGTCTTATTTAATACGTTCATCATCTTTGATTATTTAAATACTTATCTTCTTCTTATAACTCTCCTAGGATTCAGCACACATCGTGTCTCTGCTAGTAGTCCATATGGTACTCTGAGTGGTTTCCCACAAACAACCAACAAACAAGTTCCACTCATCTACTTTGCCATATAATGATAAGTTAGATGGGTTGCGATTTTGTATATACCTTCGCTCTCTGAAGGAATTGTTTAGCCCAACTCCCATATGTCAACCATCAAAGGTTACGATTGTACTAGAACCTGAATTCATCTTAACTTACCCGAACTATTAAAGTATAATGTTTGTTAAGTCAATTTCTTATTCCTTATGGCTTTCTGACAAATAAATGTCATACACCAGGATTTATTCTTTATCGTCCAAGTCATAAAGTATTTTGTATACTTAAATGATCATTCAATATTCATTCTACGCATTTATAGCATTAAGCATTTTGTGTTACCTTATTATTATCTTACAAAATCTGATTCATTCGATTCGGAACGTCATCCAAGTTATAAACATTAACTCGACTTCTTTTATGTTATACGTATTTATCTTTAATTCAGCTTCTTCACCGTTCACAGGTTTAATCATTGATCTTCATTACCTTACGGTTAAACCATACACGGGGTGTAGGTTCTACCCGTTTAATATTCGCATACACTTAACCTTTACGTCTGTTCAAGTGTTCAATGCTTACATTTCATTCTTACATTCTCATCCGACTCACATTCAGCTTTCATTAATCTTCTTACCGTTCTCTATGGCTTTCTAGATATCAATCGTATCATACTTACTACCTTCGTCAACGTCTAAGTCATACAACTAATGTATACTTAGAAAGTTCGCCCGACGTGAATACGATTCATGACGATCGTTTACGTATTCAACATTTACGTTACTTGCCTCTTAATTCAATTCAACCTTCATCCAAGGTTTTAATTACTTTCATTCATTACTCGTCACCTGAACCCCATGTTCATTATTCTTTCCTAATGTCAAAGCCATACGGCTCGTTGTATGCTAAGACCGATCGTTCATCGCAACAACATTGCATTCACAGCGTCTAAACACTTTACATTCATCTCTCATGACCATGACATAACACTGAAATGTTATTCATTACCCTAGTCAATCAACGTTTAAGGAATCACAATTATAGCAATCCCTCACGTTCGTTTCATTGTGACTACGGTTCCCGGACATTGGTTCCGTAACCCGCGTTCACCTTATTTCAATCTCGTTTAATCTTTTCGTTCAACCTTCATTAAAGGTTTAATACACTTGATTAAGTGTTACATTCGTTGAACTACATGTTCATATTTCTTTCTTGCACATCCCCCAGTAATGGAGCAGTCAAAATCTCATTTATGGGCATTGCCCTGCACCGGCGTTGTGGCGCCGTGCCCTTCCCTTTCTTTCATGCTGCGGCACCACTTAGCAGTAGCTAATGGCCCGAGCTCATGCTATGGGCGCCCCCTCTAAGCACGACTTCATAACACATGTATGGCCAAGCATAAAACCTAGAAAAATTTTCTAAGTCTTTTACAAGCTTGAGACACTGACTTCGAAATCTCATATCTTATTCGTTATAACTCGGAATAAGATCGTTCTAAAGCCATTTTCTTCCATATCTTACATACTTCGATTATCCTCAGACAGAACTTCATTCTGAATCCGTTAACATGACATTTAATTGTCTTAATCTTCGCTTTTCATTCATTTTACGTTATTTACGTTATTCGTTCATTCGTCCGTAATTCGGTCATCTGAACTCAGAACTCGTTCATTCTTGAGTCCACGACTCAAGTTTTATATGTTCTCTTACATTCTTATAAAACCCTATACTTTTGGGTTCATTTACGAACTTTCTAATTCTTGTTCTTTTAAGAAATTTTCGCCATAACTTCGTTATAGCTCAGTTTTAATCCGTTCTTCATGAACGTTTCTAACGTTCCTAACCAAGCAATAAGTAACTAACTTATACGCGATGGTTTTAAACTTGTCCATCAACAACAATTATCCTACGATGGTTTTAAATTTGTCCATCAACAACTTTCTTCGCGTGTTCTTCGCGTTCTTCGCGTGTTCGTCGTTTTTATTCTCTATTTTGGAATACGATTTTACTTTTTCTTGGAATTTGATGTTATAGAACATCATTCCTTACTTATTTCACCTACTCGTTCATAAGATTCATTCTGATCGCTCAAAATCCTTACGAATCTTACACTTCCTTAAGAAATTTATAAACTAAATTCCTAATTCTTATTTCTTCATTTTCTCATGATTTCAACCGTATGAATTCATTCTTAACTTCATCTACTTCTTATCTTCATTAAGTTATGTTTTTGAACATATTAAACTTAAAGAAAATTAGAAGAAACTAGGGTTCGGATTACCGTTCTTCTTTAATCTCCCTCCGTCGGACAAAGCGTCCAATCGAGCTAGCTTTTTCTCATTCTTCTCCCTCTTCTTCTCCCATCCGAACTCTCTCTCTCTCTATCTCTCAAGTGTTGGTTGAATTTTTAAACCAAACAAATGAGCTTAAGGCTTGTTTATATAGAAAACCAAAGCTTAGGGCAAATTGGTCATTTCACCCCTAACCTCCTTACTATTCAAGGCTTAGCCAACAAGTTTACTTGGCCACCACCCTTACTTGGTGGCCAAGTGGCCGCCCCTTATTCCCATGGGTCTCCCCCATGGGTTACCCCATCGGTTTTACTCATCCGGTGACTCATCGGTTTGATCCACGGTTTATTTTCTTGGATCGGGCTTAATTAAATCTAATATTGGGCCTTACAGTAATTCTTACTGGGCCTTCTCTGGGCTTGATTACACATTCCTTTGGGCTTGATATAATCCAAGTCCAATTAGATTCTTCAAAGTCCATAAACTTAAAGTTCATTAAGACTAATCGCATTCTACGCATCCCATTCTCGTATTCTCTTCGTATATAGATTGTACGATATTCGTATTATACGTCGTACTAATCTTCGTACTATACTCATATAATAACTAGTATTATACTCGTATTTCTCATGCATAATAACCCTAATTATTATACGAAATCATAAAATTCTCGAAACTCACTTTTCTTAACCCTTAGGTTTTAAGTCCGTTGGCGAAAACTTCATTTTTTCCATAACTGAAATATTATTGAATATTCCATCTCGTCTTAGAATTCTATCATTACGCGTTTCTCAGAAATTCAAAATAAATCTCTGAGCAGAAACGGATGAATAGTGCCTATTTTGTCTTTTTCCTCGAAAAATATTTTGTTCCCGGAAAACTTTCATTTTTGTCTTGAAAATTCTTACTCACTCAGTCTAGCTCGTAGCCAGAATCCTCCCAATTAATAATAATCCTAGGTTATAGAACGATTAATAAACACCTAGCATAGAATAGTATTAATAAAAATTCATTTTATTAATAACTAATTCTTTAAACTTAAATTCTGGACAATCCGATTTTCCGGGTTGTCACATTCTTCCCTCCTTAAAAAAATTTTGTCCTCGAAATTTCTTAAAAACAAACCCTTACCCAGGTCCTCACATTCTCCGCTTCTTCAAAGAATTTCGTCCTCGAAATTTTAGCTAACCCTTCTTCTCAACTTCTCTTCGAAGAAGTTCTTATCTTTCAAACATTCCCTACCCTTCATAACTTATGAAAAATCATGAAGTGAAAGGAATAAATAGGAATATAAAGATTCCTTTAAAACATTTCATTCTTTTGCTGAGGGGTCAAATTGACCATGTACTCTTACTAGGTTAAACAGCCTTTCGCCATAAACCTTTCTTACACGGTAAGTTTACAATCACGAAGAAGGTAAACTACCTCTTCCATACGTAGATCAACCTATCGTATAACCCCATTTCGGAGTATGTTCACCTCAGACTTAATCATTAGAATCCGCACCAAAACAATTTGGTTTGGCATAGCTCTTCAAAGAAAGCTCGATTTTCTTTTAATCATGACATACCATTCGTCTTAGCCAAATCAAGTAGCTTAGACCATACCAATAAATTGGACATCAACTTGAAACATTCGTCTAGTCAACTCACTTGACATCGACTGTGACACCCCCAAATCTAGGTACTTCATTCTAATAGGATTTGGTGTTCACTTAATCAAACATTCATATCTAACTACCCAATCACAATAAAACTGGATAATAAAACCTTTCCCATTAAAAGGTTACATAATAAAATCTCCCAGGTTATCTAACATTTAATTACAATCATTCGAATGCGGAAATTAAATAAACTTCATTAAAACCAAGTCTAAGATCATCATAATAAAAGTCTACAGTAAAAATTACAAGTCTTAATCACTTGCACATTTTTCCCTTTCCTTTGCTAGACGAAGGTTCATCTACCTTCTCTTCTTTAGCTACAATGAGTTTTAAAATATGCAAGAGTGAGTATAGTAATAATAGCTGCCAATAATAGGCTCATCAACAATGAATAGTACTCTATCAACAATAATCAGGAACTGAAATCCAAAATGTGGAATAAATATAACTGAGGGTCATAAGATCATGAACTATGTCCACAGTTGTGAGTAATCTTTCAACTCCAACTTTAACAGTCATAAGACTATAAGGACTCCTCGTACTTAGGGGGATCAGCCCTTCGTACCATGTATTGTGCATAAACATTTAACGCTAAGCACAAGTTAACCCCTAATCATAACATTAGGGTTGTTCATCTCAGTATTTAGAGTACAAGTCCGCACCAAAGGAAGTTTGGTTTGGATAAGCTTTCAGGGTAATTTGGAATTCAACGAACATCAACTAAGGATTAGTTGAATGAAACCAAGAACATTTCACTATAGAATAATCGTGATTGAATCCATCATAGTAAGCTAAAGTCACGCTTTAGGAATAATCTAAGAGCATACAATTTAAATAACTATAACACCTTGCTTGAACAATACTAAGCCAAGGTTAATTAGAATTGAATTTTAAGCATGCATAACAATTTGATCGATAAAAATGTTCAACATTAGAATATATAAATTTGCATGCTAAACAACAAGTTAAATACAAGAATAACTTGCTCAAGAATAACTTACATCATTATATCATAATCGAATTGAAAACCATAATTATTTCAACAAGATAAAGGATTATAAAAACTTGCTCAAAAAAAATTTAAGCGATTGCACAATTCTAAAAGTAGTGTTAAAGAACTTGCTCAATGTAAAAAGAAAGTTTAGAAAACTTGCCTTGCTCGTAGGCTAAACCAAATCAATACGAATAACAATATCCTATAAACATATGTCATCATGACATAATTAGTCATTACCATCTTACAAACATAACTAAGTACGTTCATCATTTAAAATTGGATTTTTAATCACATAATCGAGTTATAACACAAGTTAATTGTTAATAACATACTTATTCATAATATAGAAATACTAAAATTAACATTTAGCAGTCCTACTATCATCACATAACTTTTCTTAAAATTTCGTGTACAAAAAGTACCTTCGTCGGACCGATATATCTTCGCTAACTCGCGTCCGGGCGCCCACTTTTTTACATTGTGGTCATACGTGGCATGAGCATATGAGTATGTATGCTATGTAAGTGAGAAGCAGTAGTTGTAGGTTGCATAATGACATGATGGCGATGGCGCTCTGGCGCCATTAAATGTATCGCTAGTTCGCGCCATATACTGAACTGAACCTCAAGCAGACGACCTCGACAACAACATGAACAAAAGCCAATTTTGGCCTGTTAGAAACGAGCTTGTAGGCCAAAATTGAATCACAGAAACACCGAAGTGTTCACATTGTGGCACAAGGCCTCATGTATTCTAACACCTTGTACAAATATCACACATTTGCACACAGACATAACTTCTCAATTTCAACATCTGAGAAGTTTAGAAACTAGCATTCATTTAAAATATGAATGAAGTTAGGAAACTTGCCTTACGCACAGCTACAACTTATAGTTTACGTTGAACTGCTAATTCCAATTCCTATGTAGCACATAAGGAAATGACACATATACCAATTAGTCATATACTTGACTAACGCATTGGTTTACTTTACTTTACTTCTTAGGGTTCACGTTCTTACAACTAAGTTTACGTGACCAACTTCATTTACCGGTAAACGGCTTCATGACATACGGAGATGTCTTACTTAATACGTTCATCATCTTTGATGATTTACATTCTTATCTTCTTTTTATAACTCTCCTAGGATTCAGCACACATCGTGTCTCTGCTAGTAGTCCATATGGTACTCTGAGTGGTTTTCCACAAACAACCAACAAACAAGTTCCCGTCTCATCTACACTGCCCATAACAAATGAGTTAGATCGATTACCCGATTTTGTATATACCTTCGCTCTCTGAAGGAATTGTTTAGCCCAACTCCCATATGTCAACCATCAAAGGTTACGATTGTACTAGAACCTAAATTCATCTTAACTTACCCGAACTATTAAAGTATATTGTTCGTTAAGTTAATTTCTTATTCCTTATGGCTTTCTGACAAATAAATTTCAGACGCCAGGATTTATTCTTTATCGTCCAAGTCATACAGTATTTTGTATACTTAAACGATCATTCAATATTCATTCTACGCATTTATAGCATTAAGCATTTTATGTTACCTTATTCTTATTTTACAAAATCCGATTCATTCGACTCGGAACGTCATCCAAGTTATAAACATTAACTCGACTTCTTTTACGTTATACGTATTTATCTTTAATTCAGCTTCTTCACCGTTCACAGGTTTAATCATTGATCTTCATTACCTTACGGTTAAACCATACACGGGGTGTGTGTTCTACCCGTTTAATATTCGCATACACTTTACCTTTACGTCTGTTCAAGTGTTCAACGCTTACATTTCATTCTTACATTCTCCTCCGACTCACATTCAGCTTTCATTAATCTTCTTACCGTTCTCTATGGCTTTCTAGATATCAATCGTATCTTACTTACTACCTTCGTCAACGTCTAAGTCATACAACTAATGTATACTTAGAGCGTTCGCCCTACATGAATACGATTCACGAGGATCGTTTATGTATTCAACACTTACGTTACTTGCCTCTTAATTCAATTCAAACTTCATCCAAGGTTTTAATTACTTTCATTCATTACTCGTCACCTAAACCCCATGTTCATTATTCTTTCCTAATGTCAAAGCCATACAGTTCGTTGTATGCTAAGACCGATAGTTCATCGCAACAACGTTGCGTTCATAGCGTCTAAACACTTTACATTCATCTCTCATAACCATGACATAACATCGAAATGTTATTCATTACCCTAGTCAATCAACGTTTAAGGAATCACAACTATAGCAATCCCTCACGTTCGTTTCATTGTGACTACGGTTCCCGGACATTGATTCCGTAACCCGCGTTCACTTTCTTTAAATCTAGTTTAATCTTTTTGTTCAACCTTCGTTAAAGGTTTAATACACTTGATTAAGTGTTACATTAGTTGAACTACATGTTCATATTTCTTTCTTGCACATCCCCTAGTATTTGAGAAGTAAAAATCTCATTTTAAGGCATTGCCTGCACAATGCCATTCTTGTCGTGTCGTGCCCTTCCCTTTCTTTTCAAGATTTGTGGCACCATTTAGCGAAGAGCTAATGGCCGAGCTATGACTGCTGGCCGCACTTTCAAGGCACGATCAGATCGCCTGCAGCGTCAAGCATGAAACCTAGAAAAATTTTCTAAGTCTTTTACAAGCTTGTGACGCTAACTTCGAAATCTCATATCTTATTCGTTATAACTCGGAATAAGAACATTCCAAAGCCATTTTCTTCCATATCTTACATAATTCAATTACGCTCGGATAGAATTTCATTCTAAATCCGTTAACATGCCATTCAATTAGCTTAATCTTCACTCTTCGTTCGTTTTACGTTATTAATATTCTTCGTTCGTTCGTCCGAATTCGGTCATCCGAACTCAGAACTCAGTCGTTCTTGAGTCCATGACTCATGTTTTATACGTTCTCTAACATTCTTATGAAACCCTATATGTTCAAGTTCATTTACAAACTTTCTAATTCTCGTTCTTCTTTTAAGAAATTTTTGCCATAACTTCGTTATAGCTCAGTTTTAATCCGTTCTTCATGAACGTTTCTAACGTTCCTAACCAAGAAATAATCAACTAACTTATACGTGATGGTTTTAAACTTGTCCATCAATAACAATAATCCTACGATGGTTTTAAATTTGTCCATCAACAACGTTCTTCGCGTTCTTCGCGTGTTCTTCGCGTTCTTTGTGTGTTCTTCGTTTTTAATCGATATTTTGGATTACGATTTTACTTCTTCTTGGAATTTGATGTTATAGAACATCATTCCTTACTTATTTCACCTACTCATTCATAAGATTCATTCGGATCGCTCAAAATTCTTACGAATCTTACACTTCCTTAAGAAATTTATAAACTAAATTCCTAATTCTTATTTCTTCATTTTCTCATGATTCAACCATATGAATTCATTCTTAACTTCATCTACTTCTTATCTTCATTAAGTTATATTTTTGAACATATTAAACTTAAAGAAAGTTAGGAGAAACTAGAGTTCGGATTACCGTTCTTCTTTAATCTCCCTCCGTCGGACAAAGCGTGCAATCGAGCTAGCTTTTCTCATTCCTTTCCCTCTTCTTCTCCCATCCGAACTCTCTCTCTCTATCTCTCAAGTGTTGGTTGAATTTTCAAACCAAACAAATGAGCTTAAGGCTTGTTTATATAGAAAACCAAAGCTTAGGGCAAATTGGTCATTTGACCCCTAACCTCCTTAGTATTCAAGGCTTAGCCACCAAGTTTACTTGGCCACCACCCTTACTTGGTGGCCAAGTGGCCGCCTCTTATGCCCATGGGTCCCCCCCCATGGGTTTCCCTAGGGGTTTTACCCATCCGGTGACCCATCGGTTCGATCCACGGTTTATTTTCGTTGATCGGGCTTAATTAAATCTAACATTGGGCCTTACATTAATTCTTACTGGGCCTTCTCTGGGCTTGATTACAAATTCCTTTGGGTTTGATATAATCCAAGTCCAATTGGATTCTTCAAAGTCCATGAACTTAAAGTCCATTAAGACTAATCGCATTCTACGCATCTCATTCTTGTATTCTCTTCGTATATAGATTGTACGATATTCATATTATACGTCATACTAATCTTCATACTATACTCATATAATAACTAGTATTATACTCGTATTTCTCACGCATAATAACCCTAATTATTATACAAAATCATAAAATTCTCGAAACTCACTTTTTCTAACCCTTAGGTTTTAAGTCCGCAAGCGAAAACTTCGTTTTTGCCATAACTAAAATATTATTGAATATTCCATCTCGTCTCAGAATTCTATCATTACGCGTTTCTCGGAAATTCAAAATAAATCTCCGAGCAGAAACGGATGAATAATGCCTATTTCGTCTTTTTCCCCGAAAAATATTTTGTTCCCGGAAAACTTTCATTTTCGTCTTGAAAATTCTTACTCGCTCAGTCTAGCTCGTAGCCAGAATCATCTCAATTAATAATCATCCTAGGTTATAGAACGATTAATAAACACCTAGCACAAAATAGTATTAATAAAAATTCATTTTATTAATAACTAATTCTTTAAACTTAAATTCTGGACAATCCGATTTTTTGGGTTGTCACAGACATAGAATGAGGAAATAACCGCCCTATATTAGGCGAAGGAATCTGCAGAGGCAAATTTTGAGTCAAAGCACGATGAGAAAGTGCTTATGATGGATAAGGCACGAGACTATAAGGAAGAAACCTTAGAGCTTCGAAAGAAACTGGTTGAAAAAGACAAGAAGATAGCTAGGATGTCATACATCCACGAATGCGCTCATGAAGATTTCAAGCTGAAAATTTCTTGCTCTTCCATTGAGTCCGGGCAGACTCGATATACCATAATTCGAGATATTGTGTCGATACTGGCAAATCAGAAATATGAAAATGTCGTTCGACAGTGTTAGTAGATCGTTAGATCTTTTGTATATATGGTAGTGATGTAAAACCCTCTTTTGCATAATTAAAAGGTAGTCTTTTTGTAAATCCCAATTTTTTTTAGAAGGCAATCGCGGGATAGTATGTAATAGCTTTTTGGCTAAGGGAACATGATGTAAATAGTTTTGACTATAAAAGCATATTAATATAATGAAGTTTTTATTTAATGTGCTTGTTGTGGTATGAGTTGTTATTTGAGTATGATAACCAAGCAGTTAAATAGATAATAACGAAACTTTATTTATTTAATTAGAATTATGCTCCCAAGAAGGAGACAACGTAACCAAGAGGCCGAGTCTCATAATGAAAATCAGGGGGGTCCTAATAACCCTATACAAGAGTTCATTAATTTATTAACGGCTGCATTTAACCAAGTTGGGGGAGGAATTCCTGTAGCTCCTGGGGTAGTAAGAACAACTACCCTCAAGGAATTTAAAAGTGTGGGTCCTCTTAAGTTCCGAGGGACGACGGACCCTTTAGAAGCCCAGACATGGGTGAAAGAGATTGAGAAGGTGTTTGTGATTATAAACATAAGTGAGGCGCAAAAGACTTCTTTTGCGACTTACATGATGAAGGGAAAAGCTAACTACTGGTGGGAGGCTCACCAGGGTAGGGCTAGGACAGAAGCTGTTACGTAGGAATAGTTTAAGAAGGTGTTCTTTGAGAACTACTTGCCTACTAGTATGCAAGGTAGGATGGAGATTAATTTCTTAGAACTTAAGCAGGGGGATATGATAGTTCCCCAGTATGCTGCCAAATTCAATTAATTGCCGAGATTTGCTCCACATCAGGTGGATACGGAAAAGAGAAAGGCGCACAGGTTTGAGCAGGGCTTAAAACCCTGGCTCTACAGTAGAATATCGGTTTTTCAGAGTGCTTCTTACGGAACCATTCTGGAAAAGGCGATAATAGTTGAAGGTGGTGGTGAGGAATTGTCTCAGTACCACAAGGAGAGGAAGAACAAGAATAAGTTAGAAGGAGGTAGTAAGGCTGAAGTTTCCTGCGGAGGCAGCAACTTGCCTAATAGGAAGAGTTTCAACCCTGAGAATACTGGGGTAAAACAGGGAAATCCTAAGCGTAGGACGTAAGCATGTAAGACATGCGGAAAGACTCAATGGGAGTCTGTTTAAAGGGGAAATCAGTCTGCTACAACTGTGGGTAGGAGTGATATTTGTCACCCAACTGTCCTAACCCTAAGAAGAACCAGGGGTGTTTTGTTAGTGGGTCATTGGACCACATGGAAAGAAATTGCTCGAAGAAGGGTTTAGAGGGAAATAAGGGTTCTGGTAGTGGTAAATTAGCCATTACTGGACCAACACCATCGGTGGGTAGACCCTTGGCCCGTACGTTTTATATAACTGTCCAAGATGTGGTTGCATCAACGGATGTGGTAGCAGGTATCATTCCGGTCAATGAGATAAATGCTTATGTGCTATTTGACTCGGGTGCTACTTGTTCTTTTATAGCATGTGAATTTGCAAAAGTTACCAATACCTTTAGACGTTAAGGTAGAAAACGAAGAAATAATCCCCATTGAACAAATTCATAAGGATTGTTGCGTAGATATTAGAGGGAATAAGTTATCGGTAGATTTGGTACCGATAAGCTTAAAAGAATTCGATGTAATTCTTGGTATGGATTAGTTTGTTAACCATAAGGCGATAATAGATTGCTATAGGAAAAGTGTAAACCTTCGGCTTTCTAAGAAAACCAAGGTAGTGTTCTTCGGTAGTAAATCACCGAGACGCTCTTGTTGTCTATCGATGACACAAGCTAGGAAGATGTTGAAAAAAGGGTGTGTAGGTTATCTGTGCCATGTTGTGGATACCCAAAGAGTGGGAACATCCTTGGACCAGATACCTATAATACAAGAGTTCGCAGATGTATTTTCGGAGGAGTTACCGGGTATTCCACCGGACAGGGAGGTTGAGTTTGTAATTGATCTGTTACCGGGAACAACACCAGTTTCAAGGGCACCATATCGGATGGCGCCAGTTGAGATGAAGGAGTTAATGGTTCAATTGCAAGAACTATTAGATAGAAACTACATTCAACCGATTGTGTCTCCTTGTGGAGCACCGGTATTGTTTGTAAAGAAAAAGGATGGGTCGTTAAGGCTTTGTATCGACTATCGAGAGTTGAACAAGTTAACGATTAAGAATAAATAACCATTGCCCAGGATCAATGATCTATGTGATAAGTTGAAAGGGGCAAAGTATTTTTTTAAGATAAATTTTCACACGGGGTATCATCAGTTAAAGGTGAGAAAAGAGGCTGTACCTAAGACGGCGTTCAGAACTCGTTATGGTCATTACGAATTTCTGGTGATGTCATTTGGGTTGACTAATGCACCAGCCGCATTTAAACAGTATTTGGACAAGTTCGTTGTAGTGTTCATTGATGATATTCTAGTCTATTCTAAGATGTCAGAAGATCATGCCAAACATTTAAGGAAAGTGTTGGAAACACTAAGGAAGGAATGGTTGTATGCAAAATTCACAAAGTGTGAATTTTGGCTCGAGAGAGTGCAGTTTCTAGGACATGTTATTGATAAAGATGGCATTTCCGTGGATCTAGCAAAAGTAGAAGTAGTTACTGAGTGGGAGCAACCGAAAATACTAATCAAGGTTCGAAGTTTTCTGGGGTTAGTGGGATACTATAGAAGGTTCATTCTGGACTTTTCCAAAATAGCTACTCCGTTGACAAATCTGACAAGAAAGTCGGTGAAGTATGTATGGACTGAAAAATGTAAGAACAATTTTTAGGAGTTGAAGAATAGGTTAAGTGAGGCACCTTTATTGTCTTTACCAGATGATACAGGAAACTTTGTAATGTATAGCGATGCTTCACATAAAGGACTGGGTTGCGTGCTAATGCAGCATGGTAAAGTTATTGCGTATGCATCACGTCAATTAAAGGATTATGAGAAGGCTTATCATACTCATGATCTAGAATTGGGAGCTGTAGTTTTTGCTTTGAAGATATGAAGGCATTATCTATATGGTGAGAAGTGTGAGATATATACGGATTACAAAAGTCTGAAATATATCTTCACACAGAACGAGTTGAATATGAGACAGAGAAGGTGGTTAGAGTTAATAAAAGATTAACTGTGATATTTTATATCATTTGGGGAAAGCAAATGTAGTAGCTGATGCGCTAAGTAAGAAGGGTAGAGAGAAATTCTCAATGTTAACAACTCAGAATGAGTTGATAACGGTGATGGCAAACATGGAGTTAGAAGTTAAGTTACCGGAGGAAGCGGTGGAAATGCTATTTTCCATGGAAACCCAACCGACCATCGTGGAACGGGTTAGGGGAGTACAATTGAGCAACGAGGAATGCAAGCAGATGAAGAAGAGGATAGAAGATGAAGAAAAGACTAGGTATAACCTCGATAAGGAGGTATTACTTCGTTTTGAAGGAAGAATTTGGGTTCCAAATGATTCCGAATTAAAGGAAGAGATAATGATGGTGGCCCATAGTTCGAGGTACTCGATACATCCCTGGTAGAACGAAGATGTATCAAGACCTTCGTCAGAACTTTTGGTGGCCAAACATGAAGAGGGAGATAGCAGAATATGTTAGTAGGTGTTTAACTTGTCAAAAAATTAAGGCTGAACACCAATGACCTAGCGGGTTGTTGCAACCGTTAGAAATTCCAGAGTGGAAATGGGAGCACATCACAATGGATTTTGTGGTGGGACTTCTAACAACAAGAAAAGGATACGATGTTATTTGGGTGATAGTGGATCGATTGACGAAATCGGCTCATTTTCTACCAATAGGGGTTAGGTATAACCTAGACCAGTTAGCTAAGTTGTATGTCAAGGAAATTATTTCCAGACATTAAGTACCAGCTTCGATTGTGCCAGATCGTGATCCACGATTCACATCGAACTTTTGGAGGAGTTTGCAAGAGCAAATGGGAACGCAATTAAGATTGAGTTCGGCGTATCATCCTCAGACGGATGGTCAGAGTGAACGGACAATTCAAACACTTGAAGATATGTTAAGATCTTGGGTTATGGATTTCAAAGGGAGTTGGGACGAGTATCTAACGTTGGTAGAATTTTCGTACAACAATAGTTTTCACGATAGTATAGGCATGCCGCCTTACGAAGAGTTGTATGGAAGGAAGTGCTGAACTCCATTATGTTGGGATGAGGTGGGTGAAGATAATACGTGCTCGATTAGTTGGTGCTCGATTAGTTGCGGCCCAAGATATGCCGAAGAATTATGCAGATCCTCACAGAGAGAAGAGAGAATTTGATGTAGGATCTTTTGTCTTTTTGAAAGTATCGCCTTTGAAGGGGAAGATACGTTTTGGAAAGAAAGAGAAGTTAAGTCCAAGGTTTGTAGGACCTTTTGAGATTTTAAGAAGGGTAGGAGAGGTAGCCTATGAAGTACCCTTACCTCCAGAAATGGAACGCATTCATAATGTGTTTCATGTGTCTGTGTTGCGTTCTTATAAACCGGACTATAAACACGTAATAGAGTATGAATCTATCCAGATAGAGAAAGATTTATCCTATGAGGAACTTCCAATTCAAATTATTGATAGGAAGGAGCAAGTTTTAAGAAATAAGGTCATACCTTCAGTGAAGGTGTTGTGGAGAAACCACAATGCTGAAGAAGTAACGTGGGAACTCGAAAGTAAAATGAAGGAAGATTTTCCTCATTTGTTTTATGTAATTATAAGCTAGATTCTGGAGACAGAATCCTTATAAGGGGGAGAGAATGTAACGCTCGAGAAAATCAGATTTTTATGACAATTAAATTTTTATTTGATTATGTGAATTAAATGAATTTAATTGATTTATTTTATGAGTAAGCTATGTGAAGGTCATTTTATGACCTAGAATGTGTTAATGTGGTTAGTAATCTGGCTACGTGCTAGAATTAATTGTTTAGAATTTTCGAGACGAAAATAAATGTTTTCCGAGAAATTTCTGTAAAAACACTATTCATCCATTTCTATTCGGGGAATTATTTTGAAATTATGAGAAATGCTTAATGATAGAATATCGAGATGAGATAAAATATCTGATAATATTTCATTTATGGCAAACGAAGTTTTTACCTGCGGATTTAAAACCTAAGGGTTGAGTTGATTGATTTCCGAGAAGGAAATGAAATGTGTAGAAGGAATTTCGTTATTGTTAATGTGTGTGTTATACTAGGATGATACTATTTAGTATCTATGTATAATACGATGAGTTAATACGAAGTACAATATGATTATCGTACTAGTATTATACGGAGAGAATACGTGAATTGTACGTATAGAATACGATTCGTATTATGGAATTAAGTTAAGACTTAATGTTAATCCATTTGGGTTGGATTATGTTTAGTCCAATCAATTGAATACGCAAGTCCAAGGGATTAGTGTGTTAAGCCCAAGTCAAGGCCCAATTTTAGATTGGTTAAGCCCAATACAAGAAAACTGAACCGTGGATCGAACCGGTGGATCACCGAATGGGTAAAACCCATGGGGCAACCCATGGGGATGACCCAAGGGCAAGGTGGGCTGTCCACTTGGTGTGCAAGACAAGTATATCACTTGGTCACCAAGTATTTTACTTGGTGACAAAGTGTTGAATAGTAAGGAGGTGGGATATTTGACCAAAAATCCCTTCCTCTTGTTTTCCTATAAATAGGAAGCTTATGTTGTCCATTTGATGTTTTTCCAAGACTCAACCAACATATTTAAGAGAGAAAAAGAGCTAGACTTAAACCATTCTTCTACCTTGAAGCTTTTTCCTTAAAAGTTTATCAAGATCATAAAGATCGTTAAGGTAATACTCCTTAATTCTAATTTCATCTCTTTTGGTTTTCTTTTAGTATGGAGAATCATAAATGGGTGGTGTATGTCTAGTATGGTGGAATAAGGATGACTTGTTATAGATTCAATCTCTATGAGTCATGAAATCATAGAAATCATAAGGTTTGATATAGCTTAAAATCATGAAAATATTGATTGTTGAGATTGATTGTTGATAAATAATTGAACTCCATCAATACGTTAATATGTGCATCTTGCTTGGTTAGAATGTAGATATGAAGTCCATGGAGTATTCCATGTGATTTGGCTTAGAGAACATTAGTAACTAAGTTATGGCGAATTTCACGGAAATAGACGTTAAACGTAAGAAACGTTGAAATTCTGGATTGGTAGTCGAAAGTTGCTGAGAGACTTGAAAATGTTGTTTTTTAATGTTAACACATGAGATAGGGTATTTAAGAGTTGTGGGTTCGAGAATCGTTGGATTTTGACTTAAAACGAAGAAAACGAGCATTGAACGCTCATTAACGTTTACGAACGCTTAGAAAATGAACTCAATAGGGAAATTTGAGTTAACTGATTCAAAAGTGTGGAATTGTTATATGAACGTATAGAGTATGTCGTTTATGATGTGTAGGCTTTTGAACGGACCAAATCGGACTTATAACGAAGAAGTTATGGCTCCGAGAATCTCACCAAATTTTTTATCTGTGAAAATTATTTGGTGTCGATGTTTCAGCCATGGCTGTAAAGGCTTAAATTGTATGTATACATGCACTTGCAGACAATGTAGTTGCCTACTAAAAGCGAAATAAATACCACTTGTATAAGGAAGTCTCATGTGTGTGCCTTGAGACTGGACTGGTATTGGAACTGAAGGCCATGCTGCGGTCTTGTATTGATGTGTCATGCCATGCCTTGGTGCATTGTTTTTGATAGATGACTTAGCTTCTGAACTTCAATGGTTCAAAGACCTATAGGAGTAAAGTATGCACTTCATAAGTGTATTACAACTATTCCTATACTACCTATACTAAGGTATATGGTATTGAAACTTAGGAATTGAATGCATGTTAGTAAGTTATGAATGAAGAACACAAAGTGTTGTTAATGAACCATAGTCGGGAAATAGCATTGGTACCTTGCCAACAATGATAGAGTTTGGTTAATAATGGAAGTTGATTAATAAGCCGGGACGAAGGGTAATAAGTCGACTTGACTTTATTAATGATATTAAGTTAACAAAGACATAGAAGAGAAAGAAGTTGGTAGGAACAATGTGAATAATTGTTTGATAGCTAATTACAGTGTGCTATGCGAATATATATAAAGGTTGTGGTCAGTCGATTAAGTTATTTGAAGACGCTGAAAGGCAAGTTTCTTAACGCTTGTCTAACTTTCAAGTTAGTCAAGTTTTATGTGATTCATTGTACTAAATTGCACGACTGGTTTTAAAGAAAGGGTCGATGCCAGATTTAACTCGGCTAGACTACTCGTAAGATATAGATTGATTGATTTCATATCTTTTTATATAGAAATGTTAACGCTATCCTATGCCAAGTAATTGGTACGGATGTGAAGGTAAGGTTTGTCTATGAACAAACAAAAGTATTTTTCATCGATTATTCGATGGGTACGCGAGTTTGCCAAATGTTAAATGTAAATACGTTTAATGAATGAGTGTTTTTCAACATAGAGTACTATAGGCTGATCACCTAGAAGTGCTCGTATGTAATGCGGATGTACAACCTTAGTGTTGTGATATCCTTTTCAAGTATGAAAACAGAAAGCTACTGTTCATGGTCTAGTGACCGGTTCAGAATTCCTAATCTACTCTATACTTTGGGAATTGATGATATGAAATGTTAAAGTATTATTGTTTCATAATACTCATAGCTATTTGTTCAGTTATGTAGGAATTATCGTATAATTCATGAATGTGGTATTACTGTTATCCTTTGTTAAAACTTGTTGAGCTTGTTATGCTCACTTCTTGCGTGAATTATATGATTGCAGTTAAAGATGAACGTACTGAGAATGCTAAGAGAGATAAGGGTAATGATAAGATGGATACTTAGCCATCATGTAATAGATTAGTATATTTGTATGTATTATACATTATGAATAACGAACTATGTAATCGGTTTATGAACCTTGGAAGGATTATACTTTGATTGTAATAAGAAGATAGTAATTACATTCATTATGTTCTATTTCAATGAAATGATTATATAGTTATGAGTACCGTGTAGCACCAGATGTCGGGTTGAAAGATACATGAATTTGGGGGCGTCACAACTTCAAAAGCTTCGTGAAAACAAGCTTTATGCCAAATTGAAGAAATATGAGTTCTGGATTGAGCAAGTTGCATTCCTTGGGCACGTGATATCAAATCATGGAATATCTATTGACCCAGCGAAGATTGAAGCAATTCAAAACTGGGAGCAACCAAAGTCAGTGACCGAAATACGTAGCTTTCTCGGCTTAGCTGGTTATTATCGGAGATTCGTAGAAGAGTTTTCTCGAATCGCTACTCCATTAACTTAGCTAACTTGAAAAGATACAAAATTTGGTTGGAGCGAGGAATGTGAAAAGAGTTTTCAAGAATTCAAGAGGAGACTCATTTCAGCACCTGTTCTGACAATACCATCTGGCTCAGAGGGATTTGTCATCTATAGTGATGCTTCAGGCAAAGGGTTAGGATGTGTTCTCATGCAACATGGGAAAGTCATAGCCTATGCTTCATAACAACTCAAAGAATATGAGAGGAATTATCCTACTCAGGATCTAGAGTTGGCTACAGTCGTTTTTGCACTTAAGATTTGGAGGCATTACTTTTATGGAGACAAGGTGGAGATCTATACGGATCAGAAAAGTCTCAATTATTTCTTCACTAAAAAGGAACTCAACATGCGGCAACGACGATGGCATGAGTTGTTGAAAGATTATGATCACACTATCCAATACCATCCTAAAAAAGCAAACGTAGTAGCGCGATTCGAGTAGAAGATCATATAAGACGAAAGTGCATTATTGTCAATGCAAAGGCCCATTTTGTATGACTTGGAAAGGATGGGAATAGAGTTAAAGACTATAGGGACCCATGTGATGATGGCGAATATACGAGTGGAACCGACTTTAATCGATAAAGTTAATATTGCTCAAGCTACAGACCTGGAGCTGATACGTATGAGAAAGAAAGTACAAGAAGGTGTTATTCCAGAAGCAAGAATCGATGAAGAAGGAATACTTCGAGTCAACTCCAAATTTTGTGTTCCTAATGATTCTGACTTGAAGTATAAAATCATGATGGAGGCGCACAACACACCATTTGCAATCCATCCTGGGAGTACCAAAATGTTTCGTGATCTTCGACATACATTTTGGTGGAGCAATATTAAGAGAGAGATAACGGGGTTTATCTCAAGGTGTCTAACTTGTCAACGAGTCAAGGCGGAGCATCAAGTGCCAAAAGGTCCATTGCAACCACTTGAAATTTCAGAATGGAAGTGGGAGTACATTACCATAGATTTCGTTACTGGTCTTCCCAAGGTTTCTCAAGGCATAGATGCGATTTGGGTCATTGTTGATAGATTGAACAAGTCTGCTCATTTCTTACCGATACGAGAAACTTATACACTTGAATGTCTTTCTAGTATATATATAAACAAGATTGTAAGATTGCATGGTATGCCAGTATCCATAGTTTCTGATTGAGACCCAAGATTCACTTCAAGATTTTGGGTTAGTTTACAAAAAGCTATGGGCACGGATTTACGATTTAGTTCAGCATATCATCCTCAAACAGATGGGCAGTCAAAAATGACTATTCAAACTCTTGAAGATTTATTAAGACTCTGTGTCCTTGACTTCAAGGGAAGTTGGGACAAGTTCTTACCATTGGTGGAGTTTTCCTACAACAATAATTATCAAGAAAGTGTCGTTCTCCAGTATGTTGGGATGAGGTGGGTGAAGCAACGTTGTTAGGACCGGATTTGGTATGTATGACTACGGAAAAGATTCAAACAATCCGACAACGTATAAAAACCTCACAGGATCGACAAAAGAGTTATGTTGATCTTCATCGAAAGGACGTGAAATTCAATATTGGAAATCATGTGTTGTTACGTGTTGCTCCATGGAAAGGAGTTACGAGATTTGGAAAGAGAGGAAAGCTCAATCCTCGATTCATTAACCCATTTTTAATCTTTGACCGAGTTGGAACTGTGGCCTATAGACTCGCCTTACCGCCAAGTATGTCTCGTGTTCATAACGTTTTTCAAATATCTATGTTATGTAAATATGTGAAAGACCCGAACCATATATTGAATTAGAACCAGACAAGATAGAGGAAGATTCAACATATGAAAAGTTACCTGTTAAAATCTTGGATAAGAAGGATCATATTCTACGCTCCAAGGTTATACCTCAAGTCAAAGTTTTGTGGAGAAACCACGATGTGGAAGAAATGACCTGGGAGTTAGAATCTGAGATGAAGTCAAGATATCCTCACCTTTTTGATATAACAGGTATGTACCCTAATTTCAAGGATGAAATTTCATAAGAAGGGAAGGTTGTAAGACCCCAACTTTTATGATTAAAGAATAATTTTTCTCGAAATATTTTTTTGAATATTATGGTGTGGATTTGATATAATGTTATAGTTGCGGGTAATATTTAAAAATTTTGCAAAGTAAGCAAGTGGCTATATAATATTCGATTGGTCAGGAAATATTCATTTTAACAGGGAATATTCGTACGATGACACAATCATTGGTGGACCCCACAACAGAAGTAATGTAGTAAAATGACATAATTATCTTTTTATAAAAATAACGGCGAAAGTGTTACCGTTAAAACTGTTGAACTACCTGGTAGTAAAAAGTGCGAATGTCTGGCGTGTTTGCATAGTAGCACACGGTATTGATTATTGATGCTTACGTGAGAAGTCACTCAGTTATACTCAATTATTGCTACAGTAATTGCTGCATCATATCTCTCATATTATTGATTCAATTATTATCACAGTATCATCTGCATAATATGATATATTATTAAATCAATAATTGAGACGACAAAGTTATTCATATTATTAAATTGCAATATTTACAATGTCTAGTAGTTCCGTCAAGGAGAGGTTTGGTCATCTAATTGCACGTCAATAAGGAGAAATCCTTATCGGAAAGCCCCCTTTTTCCTGGAAACGACTTGGTTATTAAATATTGTGAGTCATAATATTAATGATGAAAAAATTCGTGTTGATTAAAGATGAATTTGATAGTTCCATTGTTTTGGAATTATTAGTGTTAGTGGAAATCGACATTTATTTCGATATTAATTGATGTCTGGAAGTTATACTGACCAATCGGGTAATTAATTGGATAAATGAGCAATTAATTGCTATTAATTCACATGATTATAACTATTTGTTCACATGTGTGTACTATTGATTCACATTCTTGTACTATTAGGGGTGGTGGTGCAAGATTGATAATACTTACATGACTAAGTTAAAAATGGAGGTATAGATGGAGGTACTATAATGTAATTCGTATTTTCACATGTCTATAACTATTGATTCACATGATTTACTATTGATTCACATTATTTACTATTAGGGGAGGTGGTGCAAGTTTGATAATACTTGCAGGACTAAATTAAAAATGAAGAAAAAGAGGAAGGTATTATACTGTAATATTTCGAGCCCCAAAACATGCAATTATCGAAACTATATTTTTCTATAAATAGAAGTTCATTCCTCCTTCATTTCTCACCAATTCTGTAAAGCTATAGAGAAATTATTATAGAGAGAAATTATATAAAGAAAGAAGAAGAGAAGTCTGCTACCTCACTATTCCAGTATGCAGACTTCTTTTGAGGTAAGGGGTATTATTTCTTTCGTATTTATGAAGAGAGCTTCTATTATTCCATTCTTTATTGTATTGTTGGAATAACCTGTCTATGCGAAGTACCGCATGCATGGTGAAATTCTTCTGTTATTCCATTCTTTATTATTATGTTGGAATAACCTGTCTATGCAAAGTACCGCATATATGGTGAAATTCTTATGTTATTCCATTCTTTATTATTCTGTTGGAATATCCTGTCTGTACGGATTACGCATGACCTGGTTCCATTCTTTATTATTTTGTTGGAATATCATGTCGATGCGTATTACGCATGACCTGGTTTCATTATTTATTATTCTGTTGGAATAACCTATCCGTGCAGTCTATCGCATGCCTGGTGAATTCTTTTGTTATTCTATTATTTATTATTCTGTTGGAATAACCTCTCTACACGGACTACCGCATGCATGGTAAATTCTTCTGTTATTCCATTCTTTATTATTCTGTTGGAATAACATGTCTATGTGGATTACCACATGCATGGTGAATGATCCTTCGTATTCATTCCTTATTAAATTATGGAAATGATGCATCTATCGTGGATTCGCATGGCGAAGCGAAAATCCATTTGCAGTTTCATATATTCTCTTATACTCAGTTGGTTAAAGTTTTGGCTTCTATACTCCATGAAATTAGTGGAATATCCTTGATATTTTCGCTTCATCCAGTATCCTTTCATGGAAATATTCTTCTAAGCATTCTTGAATTTTACACCATAAAGAAGTATCAGGTTGACAATTATGTCATTGTCATCATCCTCATGCTTATATTGTGATGAAAGTCATCTTTGGCTTATGTGCATAGATGGACTTGGTATGATTATGACCAGGGATTATTCGGTATAATCATGATCGTAATGTAACGAATTATGTGGTAAATGTCCTCATTGGCCTGTAGTTCATTGATGGACATTTGTTGGTATGGTTATGACCATGGATTATTCGGTATAATCATGACCATTGATGAATACATGAATATCATTGGCCCTGATGCAGGGATGATTCATTTTTATTTATTAAGCTGAGTCTCAACGATAAAGTTGATGAAATCCTTTTTAAATCATAGAAGATAGTAGATTTTATGGTCTACTTGACTCTTCTAATGGATTGTTTATTCCGCTGTAGTTGTTGATTTAAAACTTGTTGTCTATTATATTTTGTCAGTTGTTATATTGTTGAAGGCTAAGGATAATTTATTCTACATTATCTTAGTCATAATATTTTTACTGGGCTAGTTGAGCTCACCCTTTCTTTCACTATTCTCTTCAGGAAATGAGAACATAGCCGGGACTAGTCGGGGAATGGAGTGACGGACCAGATGATAGCATTAGTAGTCCTCACTATTCTATTAAATAGTGTGACAATAAATGTAATGAGGACTCCATTGAGTGTGGATATTGTCTAGATGACAATATTCTTATGAAAACTCTTAGATTATGTTTTGTCGTATTTTACACGACTGTTGTATAATTAAGTTGCATTTGAATTTTGTACCATGTATTTGGCGACTCAAGATGGGCGATGTATACCTATTTTGGGGACATCACAAAGAACCTTAGGGCTAAGCAAACTCATGAAATTTCCAAGCCTAGATACACTTATAAACTTACCAAATCAAGCCTGAGTGTTACCAGCAACAACATCAGAAGCTAGAATTGAAAATCATTCAAGAAAAGGTACAAACCCTAGTTCATAATTAGCTCTTTGTTCCTGTGTTAGTTTTGTTGTTTAGATGTTTAGAATTATGTATTAGTATGTTAGATTGGTAGAACACGTTTTCATAACATCTAAATTCCTTAAATAAGTGTTTTAAGAAATCTGGAAATTTTGGAAACTAAGTCTGACAGCCGAATGTCAGGGCCTATAGATTCATATGTGTTTATGTTTTGGTGTGTTAATTGTTTAGTATTTATAGACTGTTAGTAGGTCTTTAATCTGGAAAAGAAAACAGGTTTATTTGAACCATAGATTTCAAGTTATAAGTAGTCAAAGTGGGTTGACCGTTCACGGATTGCGGTTTCTCGGGTTACCCAAGAACTTCAAAAACAAATCAAACCCATTACTTTGACCAACCTTTTTAATCGCTTTCTGGTTGTTGTTTTTGTAAGGTGTTGTTATAGATCTATACCCTGTTAGATGTACTACATATATATGATCTCAAATTGCTAAAAAAACTAATAGGATTCCTAGAATTAATGGTCAGAAGATGTTGACCGACCTTGACCAAGTTTTCTGGGTTGCCCAGAAAACTAAAGAACACGAAGAACAACGTTTGGCTGTACTTTGACCAGCATAATAAGAAACCTTAGAGTTATACTTTGTTCATGTTAATGTTATATATATGTACCCTGACATATATACTACATGTTACAACAAACACCACACACATCTAATACACAGAATCAAAGATATTCAAGCCACAAAACCGTTGACCGACCATGACTACTGTTCTGGGTTACCCAGAAACTCAAGAATAGCTCTGACATTGACTTTGAGCCTCTATAACTTCTTGTTATATGTAGGATAAAGCCTAAAGTTTGATTCATGTTGTACTACTGTATGAGTACTACAATATCAACTATTGACCAAACAAAAAATCATTATCAGTAGCATTTTATCTAGTGGTCAAACTGGTCACTCGACCATGACCGAACTGTTGACCAAAACTCAAGAACACCTACAGCGACACTTTCTGTCACTGAAGGGCTTTAGCGACAGATAGAAATTGGTCTTCTAAAAATAAATTATTAAAAAATTAGAAATAATTAATAAATAAATATAATTAAATATAAAAATAGTTTTAAAAATTATATTAAATAAATATAATTAAATTCTGATATTTTTACATAAATTTAATAATTATTTTATTTTATTTAGATATTATTAATAATTAACTTATTAATAAAGAAATTAGAATAATTATTTATAAATATTAAATAATTATGGAAAAATATTATTAATGATATAAAAATTATAAGAAATGAATATAAATTATTTAAAAATAATAAGCAATATTTTGTAAAATTTTAAGTAAATATTAATTACCTAAAATAGAAGTAAATGATTTAAAAATCATTTAAAGGATAAATAAATGTTTTAAATACTTTAAAACTTCTAAAAAAAGTATTATAAAGGATAATTAAATTATCTAAAAAATATAATAAAATTTTATAAATAAAATTTAGTCCATTTATCAACTTATTTGATATTCGGTAAAGGTATTAAACACCGAAACATTATTTAATCTAACCCGTTCATATGTAAATGATATAATTGAGTATTATTATGAATACCTACGTGTTAGAATTATATATATGAACTTCGTAGGTATTTTTAACAATTTAAATAGCATTACTTGACTGATCTACGCTCAGACAAGTTTCCTATACCCAAGTTATTACTTTTGCAAGTTCTTCTTAAACCCTAAGCTACTTATATAAATTTCTTGAACCTTGTGTATTCGTTAAACAAGATTACTATCTTGAATTGCTTTTGATATGTTATACCAAACCTAAACTTGAATTGCCAATTATTGTAAAGTTATTGCTATAGTTTCAGCATAACTCAAAAATGAATTATTTATTCATATGATAATTTTTATTGAACATAAACTTTTGTGTCAAATCATATTGTTTTGGTAAGACATCCTATACTGAAGTTGGGTATCCCGTAAGGGATAGAGATTTGGTCAATAATATATTTACACTAATGTTTCAAGTGCGTTTGAATTTGGTAGGATGAGATGCATACTCTAGGATATTGAATAAGGTGATCCCCTATCTCATATCTGAACAAAATTTCTAAGTCTCGTGTGGTGATGTAAATAAAGAAAATTTTCAGAAATGGTTGAAATAAATAGAAATCCAAAAATGGTAACAACTATCAGTCGAAATTTGAATTGTTGTAATTCTTCAAATCATATATTATTATAAATACAAAACTTGCGGAGCATGTCATAGCTCACCCTTGTGAATTATTCCCTTTGCAGTTTTAGATGGTAACCCTGGAACATCTGGAGTAGATAAAGGGAAGAGTCCCTGCGTAGATTAGATTATATTCTTGTCTATTTGAATACCTTGTAATAAGAACTCGTTATGAGAATCATGTAATTGAATCTTAATATTATGATATATATATATATATATATATAACAACTTTTATTTCCGCAGCCGTGTTTTCTTACATATATAGATGTAAAATTAGACTTCTTCGAATCTAGTTGAGATTCTTGTGAACTATTTATCTGAGTGAGGGTATTAATATCATGGACTATTCATGTTGTTATTGATACTCTAGATTTCAGATAGATAGTTACTATCGATACGATAATATAAATTCGCTTGGCTTAAACTATACATCTGGGTGAGGGTATTAGTAATATGTATTGTTCATGTTATTACTGGTACTCAGAATTTTGGATAGATAGACTCTATTCACAGATACAGTTCATATATTCAAGTGAGTGTATCCAGACACGGTAATTGTTCTCTAAAGAATTACCATCTGTTATGGGATACTGTGAATCTTGGATCTATGGGAATTATATCTGATAGTCCCTCTATTTAATGTAATATTCTAATCAGATACCATGGGTGTATAGATTTAAATGCATTATATCGATTCATAGTAAGCACCATATCGGACACCGTGGGAGTATAGATATGGGGGCGTTACAATTTAATGGTATCAAAGCTTCAAGGCTATAGATATAAGGAAGAGAAATCTTAGTATATAGTCTTCGAGTCCGTAAAATAAATAAATTAAAGTACACATAAAACATAACATTAAAAATATTTGTTGTGTAAATTTCTATACCATTATTTAAGGAGTTTTCTTTTATAGATGGCCAACTCCAATGCTGAAGAAATGGTGATAGTAATCAATCCATCGCAAATCGAGTAGCAAGACAATTAATGAGAATTGAAGACCATGAAGAAGCAATGGCATCACTAATGTAGACAACAGAATATGAGAATAATAAAATGAAGTTTAGGGCTAATCTAGCTGAGGGAATGGTACAACATGAGAGGGGGCATAGTCTTCGACTAAAAGTACAACTGCACCATGCACAAAGGGGCAGGAAGGAAATTCAGTCAAGACTTCTTAAAACATCTCTGGGAGTCCGATATACTTTTAATGATTTGCAGCGCCGTGTAGCTTGATATCCAGTAGAGGAGAAGAAAACTGCTTATCTCATCGATCGATCTGTGAACCAAAACACAACTTTCAAAGACTTTAAATTAGTTGGACCACCTGAGTTTAAAGGTACATCAGAACCTGTAGATGCACAAATTTGGATTTCTGAAATAGAGAAATTTTTCCTAGTAACCAATGTTAATAATAACCAAAAGACAACTTTTGCAACCTCTTTCTTGAAGGGTGAGGCTAATTATTGGTGGGAATCAACCATAGGTCGAGTAGAAACTGAAATTGTTCCTTGGGATAGATTTAAAGAGTTGTTCTTTGAAAAATATTTTTCCCAATCCCTGAAAGATCATAAGGAAATAAAATTTCTGGACTTAAAACAAGGAGACTTGACTGTAACCCAGTATACATCCAAATTTAATGAACTATCCAGGTTTGCTCCTCATCAGATAACCACTGAACTTAGAAAAACTCATAGGTTTCAGGAGGGTTTAAAACCTCATATTCGGAGTAAGTTGTTAGTACTCCAAATAAAAACTTTCTCGAAAATACTTGAGAAAGCTACTATAGCTGAATGTGAGAATGAGTCTTGCTAAGTTTCGCCAAGACAAGAAAAGTCAAAATGAAAAAGGGAAAATTCGGACAGAACCCAGTTCAGCTGGGTTTAATAACAAGCGGAAATGTGATAATTCTTTTTCTAACAACCTGGGGAAAAAGATAGGAAATACTAATAACATCTTTAGAAATAATATTATTAAACCTTTGTCCTACTTGTTGTAAGAAACATAAAGGAGAATGCTATCGTAATAAATGTTTTAATTGTGGACAATTGGGACATTTTTCTCTACAGTGTCCTCTTCTAAATAAAAATAGATGTTTTAATTGTGGTTCGTTGGACCATTTTTCTAAGAATTGTCCTAAACCCAAGAACCAAGGAGGAAAGGTCAATAGAGTACTAGAAAATAATCAATCAACTGTAGTTGCACTTAGGGTTCAGAATCAACCTACCACGAGAACATTTAATATGTCGGTGACGGATGTTATTGCTTCACAGGACGTGGTGACAAGTATCATCCATATCAACACTTTAAATGCATGTGTTATTCGATTCTGGTGCTACATGTTCTCTTGTGTCTAATCATTTTTCTACAAACTTGAATATACCTTGTGAAAATTTAGACAAACCATAATGTGTCAAAATTGCTAATAATGAAAGAATTTTGGTTAAAACCATACACAAGAATTGTAGTGTGGTAATAAAAGGACATAACTTTGCGCTAGATCTAATACCAATCCAGTTGGGAGAATTTGATGTAATTTTAGGAATGGATTGGTTAGTTAACCATAACGTGATGATTGATTGTCATCAAAAGCGTATAAACCTTTTGACTGCTTTGAAGTCAAAGGTAGTGTTCAACGGTAGTTGTTCACCTAAGCAATCTCGATGTTTGACTATAGTTCAGGTAGAAAGATTACTTAGAAAGGATTCTTTAGGTTATTTGGCCTATATAGTTGATACTCGACATGAAGGAGTAAAACTAGATCAAATACTTATAGTTAAGGATTTTCCCGATGTATTTTCGGATGACTTACCATGTTTACCTCCAGATAGGGAAATTGACTTCGTCATTGATCTTGCACCGGGAATGGCACCAGATTCTAAGGCACCGTACATAATGGCACCTATAGAACTGAAAGAGTTACTTATACAATTACAGGAACTCTTAGATAAAAAGTACATACAACCTAGTGTTTCACCTTGGGGAGCACCGGTATTGTTTGTAAAGAAGAAGGATGGAACTATGAGGCTATGTATATATTATAGAGAGCTAAATAAGTTAACTATTAAAAATAAATATCCTTTACCAAGGATTGATGATTTGTTTAACCAGTTAAAGGGGACTGAACATTTTTCAAAAATTGACCTTAGAACAAGTTATCATCAATTAATGGTAAGAAAGGAGGATGTGCCAAAAACAGTGTTTAGGACACGTTATGGACATTATGAGTTTCTTGTAATGTCCTTTGGATTGACAAATGCACCGGCAGCATTTATGGATTTAATGAATCGAGTGTTTAAATCATGTTTGGACAAATTTGTTGTGGTGTTTATCGACGATATTCTGGTATACTCGAAAACACGGGAAGAGCATACTAAACACTTGAGAGTCGTTTTGGAGATATTACGAAAGTAACAACTTTATGAAAAGTTTTCCAAGTGTGAATTTTGGTTGAACAGAGTTCAATTTTTAGGTCATGTGTTTGACAAGGATGGTATATCTGTAGATCCAACTAAGATCGAAACGGTTGTGAATTGGGAACAACCAACAACTCCAACAGAAGTACGAAGTTTTCTCGGTTTAGCGGGTTATTATCGATGGTTTATAAAAGATTTTTTAAAAATAGCAACCCCGTTAACCAATTTAACTCGAAAGATGGTAAAATACGTCTGGATAGATAAATGTGAGGAAAGCTTCCAAGAGTTGAAGAAGCGACTGAGCATGGCTCCAGTGTTATCCTTACCGGATGATATAAGAGGTCTTGTAGTGTATAGTGACGCATCAGACAGAGGTTTAGGGTGTGTGTTGATGCAACATGGGAAAGTGATAGCTTATGCATCATGACAACTCAAATATTATGAGAAGATGTATCCTACTCATGATTTAGAGTTAGCCGCAGTAGTTTTTGCTCTAAAAATTTGGAGACATTACTTGTACAGGGAGAAGTGCGAGATATATACAGATCATAAAAGTCTGAAATAAATTTTTACACAAAAGGAACTAAATTTAAGGCAGAGAAGAGTGTTAGAACTGATAAAGGATTTTGATTGTGAAATCTTATATCATCTTGGTAAAGCCAATGTTTTAGCTGATACGTTAAGTAGAAAGAATCAGGGAAAGCTAAATTTTTTAACCACCAATGATAGGTTAATAAAAGATTTTGAAAATTTAGAAATTGAGGTGGAATGTCCAACTGCCTCTACCCAAATATTATACATTTTAAAGGGAGTTCCATCTCTGCTTGTCAAAATCAAAGAGATACAGGAAATGGATGAAGAGTGTCAGAAGTACAAGTCTAATATAACTCATGACAAGTATAACAAATTTAGAATAGATAAGGATGGAATAATAAGATATGAAGATAGAATCTGGGTTCCGTTAAACTAAGCTTTAAAAGATGAAATTTTCAATGAAGCTCATAATTCTAAATTTTCCATACATCCTGAAAGTACTAAAATGTACAAGGATTTAAGTTGACACTTTTGGTGGTCCAATATGAAAAGAGAAATAGCTAAATGGGGTAAGCAAATGTCTCACGTGTCAAAGGGTTAAGGATGAGCATCAAAAGCAAAGTGGTTTACTTCAGCTCTTACCAATTCCTGAGTGGAAGCTATGGATTTTGTTGTTGGTCTTCCAGCTACACAAAAGGGCCATAATACCATTTAGGTAATAGTGGATCGTTTAACTAAATCAGCTAACTTTTTGCCTATTAAAATTACTCATAACTTGGATCACCTTGCAAAACTATACATTAATAAAATTATTTCAAGGCATGGAGTACCTGTTTTAATAGTATCAGATCGAGATCCACGTTTTACCTCTAATTTTTGGAAAAACCTTCAGAAACACTTAGGAACACAATTAAGATTAAGTACATCTTATCATCCTCAGACTGATGGACAGAGTGAGAGAACCATACAAACATTAGAGGATATGTTAAGAACTTGTATCATAGACTTCAAAGGAAGTAGGAAAGATCAGTTACCCTTAGTTGAATTTTCCTATAACAATATTTATCATGCTAGCATAGGTATGCCACCCTATGAAACCTTATATGGGAGGAAGTGTAGAACACATTTATGTTGGGATGAAGTCAGAGAAAGACAAATGCTAGGACCACAAATAATTCAACAAACTACTGAAACCATCAGAATTATTCGTCAACGATTACAAGCATCTCAAGATCGATAAAGAAAATACGCTGATCTACATCGTCAATAATGAAACTTTAACGTAGGAAGTCACGTATTCTTGAAAGTATCTCCTTGGAAGGGCAAGATACGTTTTGGCAAGAAAGGAAAGCTAAGTCCTAGATTCATTGGACCTTTTGAAATTCTGAAGAGGTTGGGTGAAGTTGCTTATGAAATAGCACTACCTCCTGAGTTGAATCATATCCATAATGTGTTTCATGTGTCCGTATTACAACCATATAAACCTGATTATAAACATGTTATACAATATGAGCCAATCCAAATAGAAAAAGATCTTTCTTATGTAGAAGAACCTGTGCAGATCGTCGACCGTAAAGAGCAAGTTCTGAGAAATAAAGTGATAACATCGGTTAAAGTAATCTGGAGAAATCATAATGTTGAAGAAGCTACATGGGAGCTTGAAGATAAAATGCGCGAGAATTATCCTCGATTATTTACTTGACATGTAATGTAATTTTGAGGACGAAATTCTTATTAGTGGGGGTGAATGTAAAAACCCAAAACCCTAATAAGACTCGTATGTATAAAATCCCGTTATATAAATAAAATTTCTCCGTTCTAAATGTGTTATGTGTTAATATATACTTTGTTTAAAAAATTTGACCAAATAAATTTTTGTCCAAAAAACGTCGTGCTTGACACCTCGTGCTTAATTTTTTCCGTAATCTGACTTTTCGGCTTAATTATTTTTACAAGTTGCTTTTTTGTGCTTACACTGACAAAACGCTTTGTCGTGCTTGTTAGGATTAGTGAGAAATTTAGGTTAACAACCCTATATTAACAAACATTAACCCTAATTAGCAAACACCTAACCCTAATTAGTAAACCTAACCTTAATTAGCTAAATTAATCCTAATTAGCTTATGTTAACACCTAATCATGGTTAGTAAACTTCAATTAGGTACTAATAAACATCATTTAACAATCCTAATCACAAAAAACAAAACCCTAATCAAGATTAGTGAGGATTAGGGCATAATCAAGCTACTAAACTAATTAGACATCATATACAAGTAGGTTAAGAGTCACCCAACCAAGTTCCAAGGCTGCACATGAGCTGATAACAAACCCTAAGCAGTACAAGTAACTTAGCATCAGATATTTGTGGAGGAAAGTTGCTCAAAAATGACCAAAAAGCCAAGTTGAAGAATTCTATAAATAGGAACCTTAGGGCTAAGCAAAATAACAAAATTTCTAAGCCTAGATTCACCTATAAACTTACCAAATCAAGCCTGAGTGTTAGCAGCAACAACATCCGAAGCTAGAATCAAAAATCATTCAAGAAAAGGTATAAACCCTAGTTCATAATTAGCTCTTTGATCTTGTGTTAGTTTTGTTGTTTAGATGTTTAGAATTATGTATTAGTATCTTAGAAAGTATGTAAGATTTGTAGAACACGTTTTCATAACATCTAGATGCCTTAAATAAGTGTTTTAAGAAATCTTGAAATTTGGGAAACTAAGTCTGACAGCCGAATGTCAGGGCCTATAGATTCATATGTGTTTATGTTTTGGTCTGTTAATTGTTTAATATTTGTAGCCTATTAGTAGGTCTTTAATCTGGAAAAGAAAACAGGTTTATATGAACCATAGATTTCAAGTTATAAGTAGTGAAAGTGGGTTGACCGTTCACGGATTGCAGTTTTCTGGGTTACCTAGAAAACTCAAGAACAGTCGAACCGGCTACTTTGACCAATCTTTTTAATCGCTTTCTAGTTGTTGTTTTTGTAAGGTGTTGTTATAGATCTATACCCTTTTATATGTACTACATATATATGATCTCAAATTGCTAAAACAACTAATAGGATTACTGGAATTAATGGTCAAAAGTCGTTGACCGAGCTTGACCAAGTTTTCTAGGTTGCTCAGAAAACAAAAGAACACGAAGAACAGTGTTTGGTTGTACTTTGACCAGCATAATTAGAGACCTTAGAGTTATGCTTTGATCATGTTAATGTTATATATATGTACCCTGACATATATACTATATGTTACAACAAACACCACACACATCTAATACACAGAATCAAAGATATTCAAGCCATAAAACCATTGACCGACCATTACTACTGTTCTGGGTTACCTAGAAACTCAAGAACAACTCTGACAGTGACTTTGAGCCTCTATAACTTCTTGTTATATGTAGGATAAAGCCTAAAGTTTGATTCATGTTATACTACTATATGAGTACTACAATATCAACTCTTGACCAAACCAAAAATCATTATCAGTAGCATGTTATCTAGTGGTCCAACTGGTCACTCGACCATGACCGAACTGTTTCCCAGAACTCAAGAACTCCTACAGCGACAATTTTTGTCACTGAAGGTCTTTAGCGACAGACAGAAATTGTTTTTCTAAAAATAAATTATAAAAAAATTAGAAATAATTAATAAATAAATATAAAAACAGTTTTTAAAATTATATTAAATAAATATAATTAAATTTTGATATTTTTACATAAATTTAATAATTATTTTATTTTATTTAGATATTATTAATAATTAACTTATTAAATAAGAAATTAGAATAATTATTTATAAATATTAAATAATTATGGAAAAATATTATTAATGATATAAATATTATAAGAAATAAATATAAATTATTTAAATATAATAAACAATGTTTTTGTAAAATTTTATGTAAATATTAATTATCTAAAGGATAAATAAATGTTTTAAATACTTTAAAACTTCTAAAAAAAGTATTATAAAGGATAATTAAATTATCTAAAATATAATAAAATTTTATAAATAAAATTTAGTCCATTTATCAACTTATTTGATATTCGGTAGAGGTATTAAACACTGAAACCTTATTTAATCTAACCCGTTTATATGTAAATGATATAATTGAGTATTATTATGAATACTAACGTGTTAGAATTATATATATGAACTTCGTAGGTATTTTTAACAATTTGAATAATAGCATTACTTGACTGATCTACGCTCAAGCAAGCGTCCTATACCCAAGTTATTACTTTTACAAGTTCTTCTTAAACCTTAAGCTACTTATACAAATTTCTTGAACCCTGTGTATTCGTTAAACAAGATTACTATCTTGAATTGCTTTTAATATGTTATACCAAACCTAAACTTGAATTGCCAACTATTGTAAAGTTATTGCTATAGTTTCAGCATAACTGAAAAATGAATTGTTTATTCATATGATAATGTTTATTGAGCATAAACTATTGTGTCAAACCAAATTGTTTTGGTAAGACATCTTATACTGAAGTTGGGTATCCCGTAATGGATCGAGATTTGGTCACTAATATATTGACACTAAAGTTGGGTGCATTTGAGCACTGGTAGGATGAGATGCATACTCCTAGGATATTGAATAGACTGATCCCCTATCTCATATCTGAACCAAATTTCTAAGTCTGTGTGACTGACAAAAATAAAGAAAATTTTCAGAAATGGTTGAAATAAATAGAAATCCAAAAATGGTAACAACTATCAGTCGAAATTTGAATTGTTGTATTTATTCAAATCATATATTGTTATAAATACAAAACTTGCTGAGCATGTCATAGCTCACCCTTGCGAATTATTCCCTTTGCAGTTTTAGATGGTAACCCTGGAACATCTGGAGTTGATAAAGGGAAGCGTTCCTGCGTAGATTATATTATATTATTTTCTATTTGAATACCTTGTAAGAAGAACTCATTATGAGAATCATGTAATCGAATCTTAATATTATGATATATATAACAACTTTTATTTCCGTAACCGTGTTTTCTTACATATATAGATATAAAATTAGACTTCTTCGAATCTATTTGAGATCCTTGGGAACTATTTATCTGAGTGAGAGTATTAATAGCATGGACTGTTCATGTTGTTATTGATACTCTGGATTTCGAATAGATAGTTACTCTCGATATGATAGTATAAATTCGCTTAGCTTAAACTATACATCTAGGTGAGGGTATTAATAATATGGACTGTTCATGTTATTACTGGTACTCTAAATTTTTGATAGATAGACTCTAGTCATAGATACAATTCATATATTCAAGTGAGGGTATCCAAACACAGTAATAGTTCTCTAAAGAATTACCATATGTTATGGGATACTGTGAATCTTGGATCTATGGGAATTATATATGATAGTCCCTCTATTTAATGTAATATTTTAATTAGATACCATGGGTGTATAGATTTAAATGCATTATATCGATTCATAGTAAGCACCATATTGGATACCATGGGAGTATAGTAATGAGGGTGTTACATCATATGCCTATATGAGAACCTCTAGCATGTATGTTAAATATAAGTGTAGTGGTATGTTAGAATGGGACTAAAATTAGGACAAGAGTAGCTCTACCACAGTGCGGCCAGGATAAGGCGATTCTTGTAGTCCCTTAGCCTAGATAAAGGCACAACAAATTGCTGGCCCTAGAATTATAAGTTAGATAATTTGACAATCTGATCATTGGACAATTAACTTGTATGATGCCTACATCGCTAAAAATGGTTTAAATCCTACTAATACAGGTGTATGTGTGATGATTAAGTAATAAGATAGTGTTTGCCCAATATAATGAAAGTCCATGAGTAAAAAGGGTCTTAATCTTGAGCATTGTAAATTTACTTATGAAGTAACTAGGTACTTGATTTCGTGATAAACATATAAGCTAATTTGGTACCGTTTGTGTATACTTGAATCATAACAAGCTTAAAAAAAGAATGTGTTAGCTAATGGGCATCCTATACTTATAATACACTATAAATAGGATTCGAAAGTGTTGATTTCTTAACGTGGATAAACTACACTTAAGGAAAATATCCTAAACCCTTGCATTACTTTATTCAACGAATACCGTAAGCAAGTATCTAAACCTTATCTCTTTGAATGCAAGTTATCTTACTTACTCGTTCAGTTGAAGTAGTATGTTTAAACTCTTGTGAAAATTATTATTCATGTTGAACTTGGTATTGTTCTTAAATATTGTTAAAGGGTATACGCCATTGATTCGGCTAGACTATATGCATGGTTATAAAACTGTCCAAACCAATTGACTTGTTCGAAAATCTTAAAAACTGAGTTGAACAACCCTTATGGTAAGGGGAGTGTATGTTATTGGAAACCCCAACATATGAGTAGATATTACTGTGGAGTTATGCATAACATAGAGTAGTGTATACTGATCATCTATAGTACTTGATTCTTTTGGGTTATCAGTTTAATATTGGTAATTCTAGTAGATGTTCGATAGTCCTTAGTGACTGCTCAGTATAAATTACTTTATCCAGTTGGATACATTGATAGCCTTTAAATTCATATATATATCTTTTGACCTATATTGAATTATCATTTCATATCCTAAAGATTTGATTCAGGAATTGTTGATACTCATTGTTCATGATATTGTTATAAGACTCCAAGATTATACCTTGATATATCTAACTTGTGATTTAATACTCATCACTCTTGTTGTGTATTACTTGTTGTGCAATTTGTGTTCATTCTTGCTTATTTAAAACCTTTCAGTTAAGGCGGAATAGGGAAGTGTTTCTGGGAAAGACAAGGGCAAGGGCAAGGCTACCGACTAGCTTATTCCTTTATGGATTAAAATTATTATGTTGTATTAAGACTGTTTTCAGACTTTGTTTAAGCTTAACTAGGATTATGTAATAAGTCTTTATTCAAAAATTATGATAACATAAAATCTTGAACGATTAGAATAAAGGTTAAAGAATAAAACCTAGATGAGAATTTGAGGTTTTATTTAAAATTTTCAAGTAAAAACCTATATTGTTTGTTATTTGAATGAAAATAGAGAAAATATGGGTTACAAAATTCCAAAACCCTAAAAATGAATTATTATGTACTTGAAGGAATATCAAGAATAAGGTATTACGATACCTATAAATTTGATGTGAATTGAATAGTCTAAGAAATGTTATATAAATACATATGGAAATTTTCTTAAGGAGATAAGATTTCACATGAAGAGATCTTTATGAGGTTAAACGAAGATGAGTATATGTATAGAAATATATATACTTAGTAAGGTATATATATATATTTTAGCAAGAGGAATGATGAATTAAGTTAATGATATAAGGATCAAGATAAAACTATGTTAGTAATTAACATAGCTTGAGCGTTAGCCTTGGTGGCAAATAAGAATTTGAATAAGTATAAAGTCGTTAGTTAATACGATTAGCAATAAGAATGGAGTAAGTTAAAACTCAAAATTTGAGTTAGAGATAGAATTTTGAAGCATGGATTTTGCTTTCGGTTGCGTCAAGAACGTCAAGTTTAGTCGAGAATGGACATTAAACACAAAAATGTAAAGGTTGACTTACGGTCAAAGTTAACGATTGACCTTTTATGGAGAAAAGTCAAAATTAGTGTGAGAAGTGAAATATGTTATTTGAATAATGGTATAATATATAATATTATACCAAAGGAGAATAAAAACAAAAATAAGCGGAGTTAAGCATATAATATTTATATATACTTTACCCATGAGCATTAGAATAAATTCTTATATAAAATTGGTTTAATAAAGAAAAGATATTATATTTATCGTAATATCTTAAGGAAGTAAATAAATTCTTAATTGAATTTATGTTAACGAGCTAAGGATATTATATTATAATATCTTGGGTATGTAAATAATTATATTTTGTATAAGAAATTATGTGTAACATATTTATTTTTACCATAATAAAATAAATATGTAATTTATATATGTTATGTTATGTTTTATATATATCAAAGGAGTGCCACATAACCTAATTATATATTAGGTAAGGTAATTAAATAACCTAAGGGTTATGGTATTGAGAAAATGTTAGTATTTAAAAGTTATACTAACCTAATAGATTAATTTGGTCTATTTCAAGTGATCAATAATTTTTAATCTAATTAAAGCAAACCTAATTAGGTTATTGGTTAAAGAAATATGTTTAAGTAATTAAATTCCATAAGATTGGAAATAGAAACCCTAAATAAATAATTAGGGTAATATAAATTAAATTTGTTAAACTATGTTTATTACATAGCCCAAAACAACTAAAGGAGAAGCCCAAAAGAAATAAAATGCAAGCCCATACTTGGCCCACTTGATTAAGGGTATTTTAGACATTTGATTAATCTAATTTGTGCATTAAAATAAAAGAAAAATGGAGGAGTTATTGGGCATGTAATGGCTGGCCACACTAAGCCTTTTAAGGCAAAGGGATTAAGTTAATCAAGTCCCAAAAGTAGAAACTCTTACACATAAGGACAAGTGTGTCATGCTCCCATTGGTGGAAAGCCTAATTAGCAACCTTAATGGCATGATTAGGCATGATTAGGTAGGGATAAGGCTAACCCTTTTGTCCAAGGGGCAAAAAAAATATGGAAGATATTAGCATTCTATTCCAATTCACCAACATACATCTCCATCTTCATTACATCTTCATTCACCACCATTCTTCTTCTTCTTCTATTTTTTTCTCTCAACTAGCAAGATCACAAAGAGAGGAAAAAAAAAGAGAGAGAGAGAGAGAGAGAGGTTTGGTTCTTAGTAAAGGGGAGGAGTATATTGTTCATGCATCCCAAGTTCTAACCTACTTTGGAAAAGAGAGGAGAGCATCCCACAAGACAAGGTAAGAAATCAAACTCTAGTTTCTATGTTTTGTATGTTCTATGTGATCTTGTGAGAGATTCGTGTAAATGCAAGTTCTAATAGGCTAGAGTCTTATATGGATGTTAAATCTTGAGTATAATATATTTAACATGTCCATCTATATAGTTAATGTTGAAAAATTTTGAAAGAAAGGAAGCTAAAGTAGTTTTTGGGAAAAACCTAATTTAAAGGGTGATCTATGCTTTTCATTTTGAAATCTACAAATGGTTTTTGTGATTTTGTTTCTTGGTATGCTAGAGCTATGAGTTAAGAGTAAAACCCTTTGGAAGCATGTAAAAATGTTAAAAATGAGTGAGATATGGATTTATTACTAGAACACCTCAACTAAAGAACTCATGTGCAATAAAGAGTCACTTACGGACCAATTTTTCGGGACTAAAACAGATCCATATTTGATGTTTGATGAATGGAAACTATAGTTGGGAAGATCTGAATCCAACGAGTCCGATTGGACCCAAATCGAGTTATAGATTTCATTTTATTCAAGTTTTAGTGAAGGACCCCAAATCTAGAAAAAAAAATCAAAAATCTTAAAAAGCTACTGCTTAGGTTCAATGAGAGCACCAAGGCCGTAGGAACATTTCCTGACAGGATTCGACCACTTTCTACGTCGGTTCAATTGGTGGTTCTTGGACCCAAATTTTTATAAAATTGAAGAATATTAATATATTTAATCCAAAATTTTACGGGCATTTAGCTAATTATTAAGTAATTAGTGGTTTAAACTCATTTAAAATCATTTTAAACTTACTAATTTATAACTTTTAATGTAATTAATGGATTATTAAACTAATTACATGAAATTTGAATGTAATTAACTATTTATTATTATTATCTAAGTAGTATTGGGTGATAATTAAGTAGAGTTAGTATTAATAAGTAATTATTGATTATTTAATTAAGATTAAATAATAAATAGGATAAATGATAATTATTCTTAAGTTAATAAGAAAGAATAATTAAAGACAAATAATGTTAATTATTCAATATTTAATTAACATTAAATAATAAGTAGATGTAATTAGCTATTATTTATTAAATAATAACTAAAGGTAATTAATTAATTACTATTTAACTAATATTAAATGGTAATTAAATGAAGATAAATAAAGATTATTTAAATGATTCATTAATTAAACAATTATAATAAATTGTTTAAGGATCTAATAAGTGTTTATTACTTAAGAAAGACCTTATAAATTTATAAAATCATTAACCTAAGATTTATTAATTATCTTATAGGGTTAATGATGGTACATTATACTATGTGTACATTGTGATTGAATTATTTGCTGGATAATAGCAAAAGTAAGCGTATAGACGTACAATTATATGCAGTACTAATTAATAGACCAACATTGTCAATGCTAGGTCATTCAAAGAGTTTTAATTAAAGCTAGTTAGTCGTAGCTCGTCAAACAGGCAAGTTCTCTAACTCAAACTCGAGTTATTACTTTTCAAGCATGTTAGTGGATAATTGTTGTTGATTATTCCACATCTAATATTATTATTGAATATTCGCATTATGGCAAGTCTCCTAACTCAAACTCGAGTTATTATGTTTCAAACATGCTAGTGGATTAATTATTGACAATTATTCCACATATTTGATTATTGATTCGCACTTAGTGCATGTTGCATATGTTCATCAGGTATGAAAGGCTGATCACCTTCATTACCATAAGGTTCAGTTAAATTTGTTCATGGTCATTGTTGACCACTCAGCATAATTATTCAGTTTTTTTTCAGTTATTGAAGTTTGATTCATGTTCTTCCTCAATTATATTACATTGTTGAAAACTTGAAAGCTTATTCCTTTTCAATCATGATATATCTTCATTGTACTTAAACTTGTTGGGAAAAATAGTTGCTCATCCTTGCTATATCATGATAACAAATTTCAGATTAAAATGAAGGCTCGAAGAACGACAGTGGTAAAGGCGAATTCCAAGTTTAGATTATTATGCATTTAGAACTATTAAGTTAGCTGATGCAAATAACATTGTAAACCTTTTAAGTTATTGAAGGTATGTATTAAGTTAAGGTTGTAGACCTTGGGGATTATGTTGTAAAAGTTTATTGTATAAATAATTTATGTTTATATCTTCCGCAGTAGTTATAGAAATGATGTATCGTAACATACCCGATCCGAGGTAAAAAGTACCCGAATTTGGGGACGTCACAGTTGGTATCAAAGCCGTAGGTTATAAACCTTAGGTTGGGGTACCTTAGGCTATAACCGCGCAGACGATGATAAGGAATAAACTTAGATCGAGTTTAAGGGATAAGAGATGAATTTAAGAAATTCATCATTAAAGTAAAGAGTAAGATAAAGAAGATTCAAAGAAGAATCTTAAAGAGATATAAGGATAAGAATCAGAGTTACGACTCGATAATAGAGATGAAAGGTGATACTAAATAGACGATGTCTATAAGATGAAAAGTGTAAATAAAATCATAATATAATATGATTAAAGAGAAGAATAACAATATCGTAATATAAAACGATTGTAAGTATAAGGAGAAATGATTACGAAATAAGATCACTACTTGATCAGGTTAAATTATTAAATAACATATGATATGTTAAGTGATTGGAATGATATAGCTTGACGCTATAAAGAGAAGGTACTATGAAATGGTACATTGAAAACTCAGAAAAGAGTGGTTAATGTTAAGATACGGATTAAAGCAAATTCGTATTAAGAAAAGAGAAAGTTAGAATTATGCAGGGTTTCAATTGAGGACTCAGGTCAGCAGCTGAGTTGTATGATTCCTTGTATGGGTGGGGAATTTGTACTTGGTTTTAGAGTCACTTAGCTTCTTGGTCGATATAGTGGTTAGGTTGACCAATTCTTTGTATGGGCGGGGAATTGTCCGCTTAGCTTCCTATATTGATTAGTGGTCGAGTTTGGTTTGACAACCACTTAGCTTCTTACATTGGTAATCATTGAAATGTTTGTGTGTCGTATTTATTTGCTATATGCATGTTGAGAAGGTGATTCTTTTCTTATGTGTATAACGAATAGGTAGAGAATATATGGTTAATTGCGAGCTCTTAAAACTCATACTTATGGTAAGTTCATGACTCATAATCATATGGTATGTTTTGAACCCCTCAGCGAATGGACGCCTATGGTCTGACTAGGATAAGTTCTTAAACCCATATGATTATGGCAAGTTCCTGGATTTTCAAAGTGTGGTAAGTTTGATGAACTGGGGTATAACTAAGTTGTGAATGGAGAATTGAGGATTATAGGAATAGATATAATTATTAAGCCTTAGATCATTATAGAAAGTGAAGATGATGGTGGAAGCATAGGTATTCCAAAATCTTCTAGTTATGCTAGACATCGAAGTTTTTGACATCAAGCTAAATACGCACTATGTGCTTTTGAAAAATGAATTTTTATTCTCAACCTTTGATGACCCTTGTGTATGTGTGGACTTTGGGCCGCCAACACCTCTTTACCTGTTGAGATTATAAAACAAATTTGTAAAGATTTTTGAACGATTTAAAGAATAGTCTATGCTGCTTATTTCGGCTAGACGAAATGATTTGAATTATCAAAATGTATTTTTATATCATCAATGTATCATGGAACCTGATGTAGAATGATAAAAATAACGGAGTTATCAATGCAGAATTTCTTAGTGTCGGATGTGATCTAAGGATCGTCAACCCACTACAGAATGATGTAAAATGACAAAGTAAGAAAATGACGAAATCCTCAAACGGACTGTAAATACAGTGCGGTATCATGACGTCAATATGGTTTTTAGAATTTTAAAGATAATTTATTGCCAACTGAATTTGGCTAGAAATGTTTCGATTGAAATTTGAATTATTGATATGCGTCTAAGCTATTTGATTCAGCTAGACAAATGTTTATGGAATTCAAAGTATTCTTTGAAAGCTTATGCCGAACCAAATTGCTTTGTTGAGGAATCTTATGATAAGTCTGAGGTGAACAACCTTGAAAATGGAGATATACTAATTGGATAAAATATTCCAATCTAAGAACGCATATAGTCGTTCGGATTATTAAGGTACAGTAGACTGATCATCTAAAGTACCAACATCGACAGTTTACCTTCTTCGTGATTATAAATATACCTATTAAACAAATGTTTCGGAGGTAGAGTACCTTTCTTTCTTAATTGAAAGAGGTAGCAGGTAGAAATACTCCTAAACCTCAAAGTTCAAAGTTTTTGTGATCCCTCAGACAGATATGAAAATATTTTAAACTCTTTAGAGTAATGTTGTTGTAGAATGTGATGATGGATATGAAATAGTGGGAACTCGTTGTGTACAAGTAGAATATGAGATGATTGAATAAAGGTTATTATGATAACCTGGTTTTGATGAATGTTTAGAAGATGTAAACTCCTAGTGAGTAGTTATGGTGAAATGTGATAATAGATGAGAAATCATCAAAGGAGGAAATTGTAAAGGTTAAGTTAACAACCTAATTTTGATCAAAAGAATAAGCAAAGATTAGTATGCTTTAATTGAGAGGACGAAATTCTTAGAAGAAGGGTGAATGTGATAACTAAAAATTCATAAAATCTTGAATGATTAGAATAAAGGTTAAAGAATAAAACCTAGATGAGAATTTGAGGATTTATTTAAAATTTTCAAGTAAAAACCTATATGGTTTGCTATTCGAATGAGAATATAGAAAATATGGGTTACAAAATTCCAAAACCCTAGAAATGAATTAATATGTACTTGAAGGAATATCAAGAATAAGGTATTACGATACCTGTAAATTCGATGTGAACTGAATAGTCTAAGAAATGTTATATAAATACATATGAAAAATTTTCTTAAGGAGATAAGATTTCACATGAAGAGATCTTTATGAGGTTAAGCGAAGATGAGTATATGTATAGAAATATATATACTTAGTAAGGTGCTATATATATTTTAGCAAGAGGAATGATGAATTAAGTTAATGATATAAGGATCAAGATAAAACTATGTTAGTAATTAACATAGCTTGAACGTTGGCCTTGACTGGCAAATAAGAATTTGAATAAGTATAAAGTCGTTAGTTAATACGATTAGCAATAAGAAGGGAGTAAGTTAAAACTCAAAATTTGAGTTAGAGATAGAATTTTGAAGCATGGACTGCTCGGTTGCGTCCGGAACGTCAAGTTTAGTTAGAATGGACAGTAAACACAAAATGTGTAAAGGTTGACTTCTGGTCAAAGTTAACAGTTGACCTTTTATGGAGAAAAGTCAAAATTAGTGTGAGAAGTGAAATATGTTATTTGAATAATGGTATAATATATAATATTATACCAAAAGAGGTAAAGCAAAAATAGGCAGAGTTAAGCATATAATATTTATATATACTTTACCCATGAGCATTAGAATAAATTCTTATATAAAATTGGTTTAATAAAGAAAAGATATTATATTTATCGTAATATCTTAAGGAAGTAAATAAATTCTTAATTGAATTTATGTTAACGAGCTAAGGATATTATATTATAATATCTTGGGTATGTAAATAATTGTATTTGTATAAGAAATTATGTGTAACATATTTATTTTACCATAATAAAATAAATATATAATTTATGTATGTTATGTTATGTTTTATATATATCAAAGGAGTGCCACATAACCTAATTATATATTAGGTAAGGTAATTAAATAACTAAGGGTTATGGTATTGAGGAAATGTTAGTATTTAAAAGTTATACTAACCTAATAGATTAGTTTTGTATATTTCAAGTGATTAATAATTTTAAATCTAATTAAAGCAAAACTAATTAGGTTATTGATTAAAGAAATATGTTTAAGTAATTAAATTCCATAAGATTGGAAATAGAAACCCTAAATAAACAATTAGGGTAATATAAATTAAATTTGTTAAACTTTGTTTATTACATAGCCCAAAACAATTAAAGGAGAAGCCCAAAAGAAATAAAATGCAAGCCCATACTTGGCTCACTTGATTAAGGGTATTTTAGACATTTGATTAATCTAATTTGTGCATTAAAATAAAAGAAAAATGGAGGAGTTATTGGGCATGTAATGGCTGGCCACATTAAGCCTTTTAAGGCAAAGGGATTAAGTTAATCAAGTCCCAAAAGTAGAAACTCTTACACACAAGGAGAACTGTGTCATGCTCCCATTGATGGAAAGCCTAATTAGCAACCTTAATGGCATGATTAGGAAGGGATAAGGCTAACCCTTTTGTCCAATGGGCAAAATAAATATGGGGGATATTAGCATTCTATTCCAATTCACCAACATACATCTCCATCTTCATTCACCACCATTCTTCTTCTTCTTCTATTATTTTTCTCTCAACTAGCAAGATCACAAAGAGAGGAAAAGAGAAAGATAGAGACAGAGAGAGAGAGGTTTGGTTCTTAGTAAGGGGGGAGGAGTATATTGTTCATGCATCCCAAGTTCATAACCTACTTTGGAAAGAGAAGGACAACATCCCACAAGACAAGGTAAGAAATTAAACTCTAGTTTCTATGTTTTGTATGTTCTATGTTATCTTGTGGGAGATTCAAGGAAATGCAAGTTCTAATAGGCTAGAGTCTTATATGAATGTTAAATCTTGAGTATAGTATGTTTAACTTGTCCATCTATATAGTTTATGTTGGAAAATTTTGAAAGAAAGGAAGCTAAAGTAATTTTTAGGAAAAACCTAATTTAAAGGGGTGATCTATGCTTTTCATTTAGAAATCTACAAATGGTTTTTGTGATTTTGTTTCTTGGTATGCTAGAGCTATGAGTTAAGAGTAAAACCCCTTAGGAAGCATGTAAAAATGTTAAAAAATGAGTGAGATATGGATTTATTACTAGAACACCTCAACTAAAGAACTGATGTGCAATAGCAGTCAATTCTGGACCAATTTCCAGGAGCGAAACAGATTCATATTTAATGTTTGATGAATGAAAACTATATCTCGGGAAGATACGAATCCAACGAGTCTGATTGAACTCAAATCGGAGTTATAGATTTTATTTTATTCAAGTTTTAGTGAAGGACCCCAAATGAAAAAAAACAAAAATCTTAAAAATTCTTTGCTTGGGTTCAATTGAGAACCAAACTAGTAGGAACATTAGGTGACCAGGGTTCAACCATTTTTTCTTTGGTTAAGGTGGTGGTTCTTGGACCCAAATTTTATAAAATTAAGAAGAATATTAATATATTTAATCCAAAATTTTTACGGGCATTTAGCTAATTATTAAGTAATTAGTGGTTTAAACTCATTTAAAATCATTTTAAACTTACTAATTTATAACTTTTAATGTAATTAATGGATTATTAAACTAATTACATGAAATTTGAATGTAATTAACTATTTAATTATTATCTAAGTAGTATTGGGTGATAATTAAGTATAGTTAGTATTAATAAGTAATTATTGATTATTTAATTAAGATTAAATAATAAATAGGATAAATGATAATTATTCTTAAGTTAATAAGAAAGAATAATTAAAGACAAATAATATTAATTATTAAATATTTAATTAACATTAAATAATAAGTAGATGTAATTAGCTATTATTTATTAAATAATAACTAAAGGTAATTAATTAATTACTATTTAACTAATATTAAATGGTAATTAAATGAAGATAAATAAAGATTATTTAAATGATTCATTAATTAAACAATTATAATAAATTGTTTAAGGATCTAATAAGTGTTTATTACTTAAGAAAGACCTTATAAATTTATAAAATCATTAACCTAAGATTTATTAATTATCTTATAGGGTTAATGATGGTACATTATACTATGTGTACATTGTGATTGAATTATTTGCTGGATAATAGCAAAAGTAAGCGTATAGACGTACAATTATATGCAGTACTAATTAATAGACCAACATTGTCAATGCTAGGTCATTCAAAGAGTTTTAATTAAAGCTAGTTAGCCATAGCTAGTCAAGCATGAGCAAGTTCTCTAACTTTCGAACTCGAGTTATTACTTTCAAAGCATGTTAGTGGATAATTGTTGTTGATTATTCCACATCTAATATTATTATTGAATATTCGCATTATGGCAAGTCTCCTAACTCAAACTCGAGTTATTATGTTTCAAACATGCTAGTGGATTAATTATTGACAATTATTCCACATATTTGATTCTTGATTCTCACTTATTGCATGTTGCATATGTTCATCAGGTATGAAAGGTTGATCACCTTCATTACCATAAGGTTCAGCTAAATTTGTTCATGGTCATTGTTGACCACTCAACATAATTATTCAGTTTTTTTTCAGTTATTGAAGTTTGATTCATGTTCTTCCTCAATTATATTACATTGTTGAAAACTTGAAAGCTTATTCCTTTTCAATCATGATATATCTTCATTGTACTTAAACTTGTTGGGCAAAATAGTTTCTCATCCTTGCTATATCATGATAACAAATTTTTGATTAAAACGAAGGCTCGAAGAACGACCGTGGTAAAGGCAAATTCCAAGTTTAGATTATTATGCATTTAGAACTATTAAGTTAGTTGATGCAAATAACATTGTAAATAACATTAAGTTAAACTTGGGGATTATTTTAAAAGTTTATTATAAATAATTTATGTTTATATTAAGTTATAGGTTGTAGACCTTGATTTGGGGGGATTATCCATGGTTGTTATAAAAGTTTCATTGTATAAATAATTTATGTCGGTGGATTATATCTTTTGAGAGAATGTAGTAGTTATAGAAATGAGTTATAGGTCTCAATTTCACATCTAGGATATAAAGGTTGATTGGCCTCTAACATGTACTTTTGGTATTTTGTAGCTTCAGTCAACGATTCCACACCGTGATCCCTAAATAAATCATTTACCATCTCAGGCATACGATGATCATCTTCGAATTGTGATGGTTCGTCGTGAACATCACCATTAGTCACATCCCTAACAATCACATCTTCCAAATTGATTAGAGATGCGCAAAACTTGTCATTTTCCATTGTAGTATTAAATACATGTTAAGTTGTGGCTCTAAAATAATTTTCTTATCAACAATAAGCAATGTGTCGGGTGGTCTAATGAACCATTTGTTGCCTACAAAAGTAAAATTTAGCCTATGCTTCACTGCAATTAATGTATATTTACAGTATTTGATCTGAAACATGATGAATTCTTTTACCAACTTATTTCTTTTGAATATTGAGGTATGTATAGAACATAACACACTTGATATAAATTTGTTAGATCTATTTGGATTACATAATTTGGCGGAACTTAATTAATAAGTGTAGATAATTAATAAAAGCTCTCAACTTTTTGTTGAATTTGCTTGGAGAAAAATTATACAGCCTTATTACTACAATTTTTAATTTTGAATGCACCCAAAACATGACCTGTATACATAATATATTTACCCGAACAACTAGATAGCACAAATGATCGAATTTTTATTAGTATTGAGTAGGTTTTATGGAAAAAGATGAACAAATCCTGATAAACTACAGTTGAAAGACAATCAGAAGTGCACAAGGTATAAACTAATATAAAAACTCCACTTACCCAGAAAAATTCTAGTCTAATGAAGTTCCAAATTTCTCAAATACTCGTCACAGCTAAACTGGATCCGCACTAAATCTTCCTTTTGAAAACTCATCTAAGACTCCAGTGACAGCATTCTCTTCACCACAAACCACAAACCACTTATCGACAAGTCAAAATTTAGGGCTTGTTAGAGGGAGGACAAAAATAGAGGAAATCATGAGATGAAATCAACACCTAAAGACTGAAATTATACCTGCTCAAACAGCCAGCCAATATGGAAGATTTCTTTCAAGCGGGACAGAGAGATGGAGTGAGATGAAGAGTTTTTCGGATGACATGAGATGCAAAGTGACAAGAGATGGAGTACGAATGCTGAAGAGATAGGGTTGATCAGGTGACTGAGATGTTGATTTGGGAGAAAAATGGCGATATTGATTTGGGGGAAAATATGGGAGGGATTTGTGACCGATAAAACCTATTATCTACGCCCTTCTTATGACCCTCGTTAAAATCCCCAAAAAAAGTCATATACTAACGACCAAATTGTTACCCTCGAAACAGACTACCTTCAAAGGAATATATTGACGGTCAGACCATGACCGTCTCTATAGACATATATTGCGGCGGTTCCACCCCGACCGTCGCTAAATCTCGTCGCCTTATCTAGATTTTCTAGCAGCGAACCCTAACATTTTGTTACTTTAAAAATCCACCATTTAAAATCTACACCTCGTATTTGTGATCTGTAAAAGAGGGATGATAGATGTTGAAGTTAAATTTTAAACGCAAGTGATAGCACTCAAATTTGTTGATTTTACAAGTCTTGGGAGATTTTTTGGTGAAAATAGTCCAGATTTTTCAAAAATGGGAAATAGACTGTTTTGGATCAGTTCATCCCAGTGTCAGTTTTGTCATTTTTATTTGCTTTAAAAATTATGGAAACTTTGGTAGGATAGTATGATAAGTTATCTAGATCTAGTCCTAAGATGAAATTTTTTGGATGTGTAGAATGAGAGTTATGGATTTTACAAGAAAGAACAATTTTAATAGAAAATTGAAATATCTTTTTGTGTGTAACTCCACAAATTGTGAAATTTTTATTGGAGGTAGAGTATCATGGAAGGAGAATACCCTGAAAATTTCAGAATTGTTGGACAAAGTTTTTAGGAAAAATGTTGCAAGATCCGGATATTTTGGTCATTTTAAAAATAGTAAATGAAATTCACAAATTCTAGAACAATTATATGTTCATCATGATACCATAAACTGATATTTTTGGAGTTGATTTGGATTTTTTCATGTAAATAATTGAGTTATGAATAAATGAATAAAATAAGTAATGTGATGTTATAAAGGGTAAAAATGTAATTTTTTTTACCAAAGACCCTTGATATGAGGTAATCAGATTTTTAAAGGGTAGTTTGGTCATTTTTGATAAAATGTTATATTTATAACATTTTAGGTTTATTAAATGAATAAATTAGTAAAGGGTAAACAATTAGAATTAATTGTTTATTATTTTAATAAAGGATTAAAATATTATTAAGAGCTTAATAATATTAGTTTAAGATATTATTAAGTAAATAATAATATTTAGATTAAAATTGGATTAAAATATTATTAAATAATTAATAATATAAGATTAAAGGTAAATTAAAATATTATTAAATAATTAATAATATTAGATAATGATTTAAAATATTATTAAATAATTAATAATATTAGATTAAATTAAAATTAAAATATTATTAAATGATTAATAATATTATTAATTTATAAAAATATTATTAAATTGTTAATAATATTTGTGAATGGTTAAGATATTAAAGATTAATTAAAATATTATTAATTGATTAATAATATTAGTAATTGGATAAGATGTGATTAATGTACGGAATATTATTAAGTGATTAATAATATTATTAAATGACTAAAATATTATTAAATGATTAATAATATTAATAAGGGATTAAAATATTATTAAATGGTTAATAATATTTGAAAGTGGATAAAATATTTTTAAAGGATTACTAATATTAGACAAGAGTTTAAGACAATGATTATATGATAATAATATTATCAAGGGATGATAATATTCCTAACGAGTAAGGTATTATTGAACATTTGATTACATGATTACATGTTAGATAATTTATTATAAGAATAGCGGTGTTATAAGTTATAATATGTTATGCTAATTGAGAGATCAATATTATTAATGATAAGCCTTTCAAACGAAGTTAAATTAAATTGTGTAGCAGTAGTCAACGACCAAGGCAAGTTTTCTAACTCAACTTGAGTTATTAATTTCAAAGCATGATTAGTGGATAATTATTATTGGTTATTCACATCTATAATGATTATTATTATTCACACATAGTACATTTGATTTCACGTTCTATTATTTGAACTGTGAAATAAATTTAAAGTTCTTTTATTCATGAAGTGTTTATGAGCCATGTCTCAGCTATTCGTTTCGGCTAGACTAATAATTGATGAATCATTCTATTATTTGAACTAAGTTGTTCTTGAAACATTTATGCCATTTATTTCGTCTAGATCAATATTGATATTATATGTTGAAATAATAACATTTCTTTGAAAGCAATTCAAACCATATTTTTGCGGTACATACTCATGATGTAAGACTAAGATGAACAACCCTTATAAAAAGGGGAACTTTATTGTCAGACATCCAACCATTGCGCTATTTTCGAGTATTATGCATAATATAGGGTACAATGGGGGTGATCACATCATGTACTCGCAAAAGAGTATAATTATTTTTTATAATTAACTTATATTCTTGAGGTAATTAAGTTTTTATAACTGATGATTCCTCTAGTAGTTCTTGATCCATTTGTGATCACTCAGCATGAAATCTGGGAATATTCCACTTTATTGAATATTGTTGCAGTATTGTTAATTCTTCTTAATCAATTGAATATTATTGAACCTTTGAAAAGAATTTATTCTTTCATTCTTGATATGTTATTCAGCTTGGGATTCAAGAAAATTCTTGTTATTGAAAAATGATATATTGTTCAGCTATTTCAATCTTTTGATTATTATTAAAGTTCTATAAAGTAAGACTCTTCTGTTCCTGATCCTTTATTGTATACTTTAACTTGCTGAGTTAACTAGTTGCTCACCTTTGCATATATAAAATATTTCAGCCAGAGTCGAGGTAGCCGAAGGGTCTAAGAAGGTTAAAGGCAAAGTGAAGGCAACCGAGTAGAATCAAATGATGATTATTATATTATATTTTTGATTTAGGCCTTTTATATTATAGGGCATGTAATGTTAAGGTTAGTTAACCTGGGATGATGTTACAATTATGTATTTAAAGTATGTTCTTATTATGGAAACTTAATGAATGATGTAATTTATAACGAATGGGTAGTTAAGTGTGATATGTTTGATGTATCATGAGCACAAAATTCAAGGTTTGAGGAACCCAAATTTGGGGGTGTCACAATTACTTAGTGTTTTGTGGGCATATTAGACAACCCCTCAGACTACAACAGGGGATTCACCATTCAGGTTGGCGTATGGAACTAACACCATTAGTTTTATAGAGATTAGGTCACCTTCACTTTGGGTCAGTAAGAATAAGGAGTTATACATTGATGAAGGACTTCAGCTCAACTTAGATTTGCTAGAAAAGGTTCGGGATTCAACATTGGTAAAGTTGGCAATCAACCAGCGCAGGACTGCTTGGCACTATATGTAAGACCCCAACTTTTATGAATAAAGAATAATTTTCTCAAAATATATTTTTGAATATTATGGTGTGGATTTGATATAATATTATAGTTGTGGGTAATATTTACAAATTTTGCAAAGTAAGCAAGTGGTTATATAATATTCGATTGGTCGGAAAATATTCATTTTAACAGGGAATATTCGTACGACGGCACAATCATTGGTGGACCCCATAACGAAAGTATTGTCGTAAAATGACATAATTATCTTTTTATAAAAATAAAGGCGAAAGTGTTACCGTTAAAACTTTTGAACTACCCAGTAGTAAAAGAACAGTAATACGCGTGGTTGCATAGTAGCACACGGTATTGATTATTGATGCTTACGTGAGAAGTCATTCAGTTATACTCAATTATTGCTACAGTAATTGCTGCATCATATCTCTCATATTATTGTCGCAGTATCATCTGCATAATATTATATATTATTAAATCAATAATTGAGACGACAAAGTTATTCATATTATTAAATTGCAATATTTACAATGTCTAGAAGTTCTATCAAGGAGAGGTTTGGTCATCTAATTGCGCGCCAATAAGGAGAAATCCTTATCGAAAAGCCCCATCTTTCCTGGGAACGACCTGGTTGTTAAATATTGTGAGTTCTAATATTAATGATGAATAAGTTCATGTTGATTAAAGATGAATTTGATAGTTCCATTATTTTGGAATTATTAGTGTTAGTGGAAATCGACATTTATTTCGATATTAATTGATGTCTGAAAGTTATACTAACCAATCAGGTAATTAATCAGATACTTGAGCAATTAATTGCTATTAATTCACATGATTATAACTATTTGTTCATATGTGTGTACTATTGATTCATATTCTTGTACTATTAGGGGTGGTGGTGCAAGATTGATAATACTGGCATGAATAAGTTAAAAATAGAGGTAAAGATGGAGGTACTATACTATAATTCATATTTTCACATGTCTATAACTATTGATTCACATTATTTACTATTAGCGGAAGTGGTGCAAGTTTTATAATACTTGCAGGACTAAATTAAAAATGAAGAAAATGAGGAAGGTATTATACTGTAATATTTCGAGCCCCAAAATTTGCAATTATCGAAACTATATTTTCCTATAAATAGAAGCTCATTTTTCCTTCATTTCTCACCAATTCACAAAAGCTATAGAGCAATTATTATGGAGAGAAATTATAGAGAGAAAGAAGAAGAGAAGTCTGCTACCTCACTATTCCAGAAATTCTTCTGTAATTCCATTCTTTATTATTATGTTGGAATAACCTGTCTATGCAAAGTACCGCATACATTGTGAAATTCTTCTGTTATTTCATTCTTTGTTATTCTGTTGGAATATCATGTCTGTGAGGATTATGCATGACCTGGTTCCATTCTTTATTATTCTATTGGAATATCTTGTCTGTGCATATTACGCATGACCTGGTTCCATTATTTATTATTCTGTTGGAATAACCTGTCTACGTGTACTACCGCATGCATGGTGAATTCTTCTGTTATTCCGTTCTTTATTATTATGTTGTAATAACCTGTCTATGTGGATTACCACATGCATGGTGAATGATCCTTCGTATTTATTCCCTATTAAATTGTGGAAATGATCTGTCTATGTGGATTACCGCATGGTGGCCAAAAATCCATTTGTAGTTTCATAAATTCTCTTATACTTAGTTGGTTAAAGTATTGGCTTCTATACTCCATGAAATTAGTGAAATATCCTTAATATTTGCACTTCATCCAGTATCTTTTCATGGAAATATTCTTCTGAGCATTCTTGAATTTTACTCCACAAAGAAGTATCATGTTGACAATTTGGACGTTATTGATTTCTGGAAAAATTAAATTATATATCTTTAAAATTTATCCTTAAACTTGTTTTATTGAATTATCATGTCATTGTCATCATCCTCATGCTTATATTGTGATGAAAGTCATCTTTGGCTTACGTGCATAGATGGACTTGGTATGATTATGACCACAGATTATTCGGTATAATCATGACCATAATATAACGAATGATGTGGTAAAAGTCCTCATTGGCCTATAGTTCATTGATGGACAGTTGTTGGTATGGTTGTGACCAGGGATTATTCGGTATATTCATGACCATTGATGAGTACATGAATGTCCTTGGTCGTGATGCAGGGATGATTCCTTTTTATTTATTAAGCTTAGTCTCAGTGATAAATTTGATGAAAACCTTTTTAAATCATAGAAGATAGTAGATTTTATGCTCAACTTGACTCTTCTAATGGATTGCTTATTTCGCTGCAGTTGTTGATCTAAAACTTGTTGTCTATTATATTCTGTCAGTTGTTATACTGTTGAAGGCTAAGGATAATCTATTCTACATTATCTTAGTCATAATATTTCTTCCTGAGCTAGTTGAGCTCACCCTTTCTTTCACTGTTCTCTTCAGGAAAAGAGTCATAGCCGGGACTAGTCGGGGAACGGAGTGACGGTCCAGATGATAGCATTAGTAGTCCTCACTATTCTGTTAAATAGTGTGACAATAAATGTAATGAGGACTTCATTGAGTGTGGATATTGTCTAGATGACAATATTCTTATTAAAACTCTTAGAGTATGTTTTGTCGTATTTTACATGACTGTTGTATAATTAAGTTGTATTTCAATTTTGTACCATGTATTTGGCGACTCAAGATGGGTGATGTATACCTATTTTGGGGGCGTCACACTATAACCGATGTGTTAAACAAAGGAGATTTGAGGTTGGTTATTTAGTGCTTTGGGAGGTTGAAGCCTCTATACCCCGAAATGGTTGCAAGCTTATGCTTAATTGGGAGGGTCGTTATGAAGTGGTTGGGGTCCCAATGCCAGGTATATACTAGCTTTGCAATGGATGGTATGAAAATTAAGAACACTTGGCATTTCTGAAGGCTTCGAAGATATTACCAATAAGTTTTATAGTTTCATTTTTCAGAATTATGTAACTAAATCAGTTTATCAATAAATTTAGATTTTTTTCAGTAACATATGTTTGCGAAAGTAAACTTCATTTGATCTAATTATTTGTACATCGGGAGTTCCTTACATTGAGATAAAAAAATGAATAAAAGACACAAAAGAGATTAGTTAGGACATGGGGAGGTCCTTCAGTCTCGTCCTCTTCATCGGAGGAGTCAAGGATCTTTGGATCGAGGTTGGCCACCCCCATCTTCTCCCTCATCTGCACTTTGGCATCTTGATAACCTTCGTCAAATAATCGGATGATGTCTTTAGTCAAATCAAGAGACTTTTTGTATTAAGAGATAACCTAATGATTTAGGGCTTCGGTTAGGTGGCCTTCTTTCATAAGTCGTTCGTAGTCCCTCTCTAACTTATTATTGCCCTCCACCAAGTTTCACACCTTTTTGTGCATGTTCCTGGCGTGGTTCTGAAGATCGTACACGACCTTTTAGAGAGCTTCATTGTCCTTTATCAGTTTACCCGTTTAAGCCAGAAGGAGTTTTCTATATTTGTTAAGTTCAGAACATCGGTTCTTAACATATTAAGTTCCTTCTGAAAGTAGTATGCACACAAGATAATCATATTTGATATGATGTAGCATATACTTTGTAATCTTATTCATTTATTAATAAAAGAATTAATTTATTAAAGGTATTTTTACTTTATCTATATGGTGTTGTTATTATATATGTGATAAACCCATAGTTTTGTGCAATGATTTTAGAATCATGATGATGATCATGCTAATGATATATAAATTCTTAGAAAGCTTAAAACTAAAATCGTTCCTAATCGTTGAATTGCTAAAAGGGGATTAGTGAATTAGGATAGATTGTTACATACTTTACTTGCTCTTAGGAAGGAGATGATTGATCTCATAATCATTTATGTGGAGACACTAAAGAAAGTATGTAAGTTCTTATTGGAGAATAAGTTCACTGAACGTGGCGCTAAAGGATTACCTGATGGAGTTTTACATGTCCGCCAATAGGAATTCCTTGAGTGATAGTAGTACAAGTGATCCTTGTACTTGAGATCATCATAGTTTCTTATGTATGATGTGTGACGCCCCCAAAATAGGTATACATCTCCCATCTTGGGTCGCCAAATACATGGTACTGAATACAAATACAAACTTAATTATACAATCTGACATGAAGAGTTTTTTTTACGAATATTGTCATCTAGACAATATCCAAACTCAAATAGAGTCCTCATTACATTTATTGGCACACTATTTTATAGAATAGTGAGGACTACTATAACACCATCCCCGGCCATCACAATGTTCATCGACTAGTTCTGGCTACGTTCTCATTTCCTGAAGAGAACAATGGAAGTAAAAGGGTGAGCTCAATTAGCCCAGTAAGAAATATTATGACTAAGTTAATGCAGAATAAGTTATCATTAGCCTTCAACAATGTTAAAATGATAAAATATAATAGACAACAAGTTTAACTGCAGCGGAACAAGCAATCCATTGGAAAAGTCAAGTAGAGCATGATATCTACTATCTTCTATGATTTAAAAAGTTTATCATTAACTTTATTGCTGGGACTTAGTTTAATAAATAGATCACATCATCGAATCTTCCCTGTACTACGGGCCAAGGATATTCATTAGTATCACGTCCACAAATTATTCTTGCACTACGGGCCAAGAATTATTCGTGTAATCATCAATGGTCATTACTATACCGAATTATCCCTGGTCATAATCATACCAATCAACAGTCCATCTCTGCACGTAAGCCAAAGATGACTTTCATCACAATATAAACATGAGGATGATGTCAATGATTTAAGAATTCAATTAAAAGAAATTAAAGGATAATTTTAAAGATTTATAATTTAATTTATTGAGAATTCAAGAATGTCCAAATTTTCAACATGATACTGCTATGCGGAGTAAAATTCAAGAATAATATCCATGTATCAAAAATAATTTGGACAAAAAAGAAATAAAATTTTCAGTGAATAGTACCCCGTAAATAGTACCATGTGAATAGTACTTCGGGAATAGTACACCGTGAATAGTACCCCGACATGAAAAGTGCCCCAAATACCCGAGTGAACAATATTTTAGTGAATAGTAACCCGTGAATAGGAACTCATGAATAGTACCCTGGGATAGAAAGTGCCCCGAATACCCGAGTGAATAATATTATAGTGAATAGTAACCCGTGAGTAGTACTTCGGGTGAAAATATTGATATTTAATAAGAAAGTTCATATCAATATTCCAATAAAATGATACTGGATGAAGCGCAAAACTCACGGATATTCCACTAATTTCAAGGATTATAGAAGCAATACTTACCATAGTAAGTTTCGATTTAAGAATATGAAAAGAATTAACATACGAAAAATACAAATGGATTTTCACCGTCATACGATGACGTAATCGCGCAGAGACAAAGTTATTTCGACATACTAAAGGATGAATCTTTAAAAAATAGTATTCCTTATGAATACGAAAGAAATAATACCCCTTACCTTAGTAGAAAATTGGATACTGCAAAAATAAAGTAGCAGAATACTCTTCTTCTTGCTCTTTATAGTTTCTCTCTCTATAGTGTCTCTTGTGAATCTCAGTGAATTGGTGAGAATGAAAGAAGAATTAAGCTTCTATGTATAGGAGAATGGACTAAAATAGTAACTAATTCATGAAGGGTCCAGATTGATTCAATATTAGAACATACGGTCAATATTGATTACTATTAAAACCACAACCGACGGTCTAAATTGATTTACTTTTAAAACCACCACTGCGGTCCAGATTGATTTACTTTTAAAACAACCATCAATGGTCCAGATTGATTTACTATTAAAACCACCATCAATGGTCCAGATTGATTTACTATTAAAACCACCATCAATGGTCCAGATTGATTTACTATTAAAACCACCACCAATGGTCCAGATTAATTTAACTTATTACACTTTAGTACCCCTAAAGTTTTCCATGTTTGCATTATTCCCCTCTAACTTTTGTAATTCTCTTATCTTCAATAAACACATTCCTAATACTTCAACAATTATTCATCATTAATATTATAACTCACAATATTTAACAACCAGATCGTTCACAGGAAAGAGGGGGCTTTCCAATAAGGTTTTCCCCCTATTGGCGCATAATTAGGTGACCAAACCTCTCCTCGACAGAACTTTCTAGACATTGTCAATATTGCAAATAATAATATGAATAACTTTGTTGTCTCAATTATTGATTTAATAATATAAAATATTATGTAGATGATAATGTGACAATAATTGAATCAAATAACGTGAGATACTATGCAAAATTACTGTTTCAATAATTGAGTATAACCGAGTGACTTCTCACATAAGCATCAATAATCAATACCGCAGTGCTACTATGCAACCACGCCAGACATTCGCATACTTTACCACCGGGTAGTTCAACAGTTTAACGGTAAAATTTACACGCCGTTATTTTTATAAAAATATATTTCTATCATTTTCTAACTTTTATAATACTTCCGTTGTGTGGTGCAATGAATGATTGTGTCGTTGCATTTAATATTCCCCTATTAAAACGTAATATTATTTGGAAACCAATCGAATATTCACTGACACAACGAATATTTTATATCAACTTGCTTACTTTGCAAAATTTTCCAAATATTATCCACAACTATAACATTTTATCATATCCACACCATAATATTAAAAAATATATTTCGAGAAAAATTATTCTTTATTCAAAAAATTTGGGGTCTTACAACCTCCCATTCTTATGAAATTTCATTCTTGAAATTAGGGTACGTACCTGATATGTCGAAGAGGTGAGGATACCTTGATTTCATTTCAGATTCTAACTCCCAGGTCATTTCCTACACATCGTGGTTTCTCCACAAAACTTTGACTTGAGGTAAAACCTTAGAGCATAGAATATGATCCTTCTTATCCATGATTTTAACAGCTACCTCTTCATACGTTAAATCTTTCTCTGTCTCATCTGGTTCTAATTCAATAATGTGGTTCAGGTCTTTCACATATTTATGTAACATAGATATGTGAAAAACGTTATGAACACGAGACATACTTGGCGGTAAGGCGAGTCTATAGGTTACAGTTCCTACTCGATCAAGGATTATAAATGGGCCAATGAATCAAGGATTGAGCTTTCCTCTCTTTCCAAATCTCGTAACTCCTTTCCATGGAGCAACACGTAACAACACATGATCTCCAATATTGAATTCCACGTCCTTTCGATGAAGATCAACATAACTCTTTTGTCGATCTTGTGAGGTTTTTATACGTTGTCGGATCGTTTGAATCTTTTTCGTAGTCATACATACCAACTCCAGTCCCAACAATGTTGCTTCACCTACCTCATCCTAGCATACTGGAGAACGACACTTTCTTCCATACAACGCCTCAAATGGAGCCATGCCAATACTTGTTTGATAACAGTTGTTGTAGAAAAACTCCACCAATGGTAAGAACTTGTCCCAACTTCCTTTGAAGTCAAGGACACAGAGTCTTAATAAATCCTCGAGAGTTTGAATAGTCCTCTATGATTGTCTGTCCGTTTGAGGATGATACGTCGAACTAAATCATAAATTCGTGCCCATAGCTTTTTGCAAACTAACCAAAAATCTTGAAGTGAATCTTGGTTCTCGATCAGAAACTATAGATACTGGCATACCATGCAATCTTACAATCTCGTTTATATACATACGAGCAAGATGTTCAAGTGTATAAGTTTCTCGTATCGGTAAGAAATGAGCAAACTTGGTCAATCTATCAATAATGACCCAAATTGCATCTATGCCTTGAGAAACCTTAGGAAGACCAGTAACGAAATCCATGGTAATTTGCTCCCACTTCCATTGTGGAATTTCAAGTGGTTGCAATGGACCTTTTGACACTTGATGCTCCACCTTGACTCGTTGACAAGTTAGACACCTTGAGATAAACCCCACTATCTCTCTCTTCATATTGCTCCACCAAAATGTATGTCGAAGATCAGGATAAATTTTGGTACTCCCAGGATGGATTGAAAACGGTTTGTTGTGCGCCTCCATCATAATTTTATACTTAAAGTCAAAATCATTAGGAACACAAAGTTTGGATTTGACTTAAAGTTAGAATCGTTAGGAACATAATTTTGAAGAAGTATTCCTTCTTCATCGATTCTTGCTTCTAGAATAACACCTTCTTGCACATTCTTCTTCATACACATTAGCTTCAGGTCTGTAGCTTGAGCAGCTTTAACTTTATCGATTAAAGTCGGTTCTACTCATATATTCGCCATCATCACATGGGTCCATGGAGTCTTGAACTCTATTCCACCCTTTTTAAGTCATACAAAATGGGCCTTTGCATTGACAATATCGTACTCATACCCACATATGATCTTTTACTCAATGCATCAGCTACTACGTTTGCTTTTACAAGATGGTATTGAATGGAATGATCATAATCTTTCAACAGATCAAGCCATCATATTTTCCGCATGTTGAGTTCCTTTTGAGTGAAGAAATATTTGAGGCTTTTATGATCCGTATAAATCTCTACCTTCTCTCCATACAGGTAATGCCTCCAAATCTTAAGGGAAAAAAACAACAGCTACCAAATCTAGATCATGAGTAGAATAATTTCTCTCATATTCTTTGAGTTGTCGTGAGGCATAGCCTATGACTTTCCCATATTGCATGAGAACACATCCTAAACCTTTGCCTGAAGCATCACTGTAGATGGCAAATTCCTCCAAACCAGATGGTATTGTCAGAACAGGTGCTAAAATGAGTCTCCTCTTGAGTTCTTGAAAACTCTTCTCACATTCTTCGCTCCAACCGAATTTTGTACCTTTTCGAGTCAAGTTGGGGTAATGGGGTAGGGATTCGGAAAAACCCTTTTACGAATTCTTGATAATAACCAGCTAAGCCGAGAAAGATACGTACTTTGGTCACTGACTTGGGTTGCTCCCAGCTTTGAATTACTTCAATCTTTGCTGGGTCAACAGATATTCCATGATTTGATATCACATGCCCAAGGAATGCTACTTCCTCAAGACAAAACTCGCACTTCTTCAACATGGCATAAAGCTTGTTTTCACGAAGCTTTTGGAGTATCAGCCTCAAGTGTTGCTCATGATCTTTACGACTTTTGGAATATATGAGGATGCCATCAATAAAGACGACTACAAAATGATCCAAATATTCCTTGAATACTCGGTTCATAATATCCATGAAGGCAGCAAGAGCATTAGTCAATCCAAAAGACATGATTAGGAATTCATAATGCCCGTACCGAGTTCTGAAAGCAGTCTTTGGGATGTCATCGATTTTAATCGTTAATTGATGATATCCGGAATGAAGATCGATCTTTGAAAAGAATTTGGCACCTTGCAACTGGTCAAACAGGTCATCAATGCTTGGCAACGGGTACCTATTTTTGATGGTGACATGATTCAACTCCCGATAATCAATACAAAGTTGTATACTTCCATCTTTCTTCTTTAAAAAGATAACAGGAGCACCCCAAGGAGATGTACTAGGACGAATGAAACTGATGTCTAACAATTCTTGCAGTTGAGTCTTTAACTCCTGAAGTTCAACAGGAGCCATTCGATACGGGGCTTTGGAAATTGGTTTTATACCGGGTTAAAGGTCGATACAAAATTCAATTTCACGCTCTGGGGGTAGGCCAGGAAGTTCTTCATGGAATACGTAAGGAAATTTATTAACAATGGAAATATCATTCAAATCTGATGTATTTTTGTTTAAATCTGTGACATGGGTTAAGAAAGCTTGACATCCATTTTCAATAAACGAATAGCTTTATGACTTGAGATGACAGTAATTGACTTTAATGGTTTGGTTGCTTGAATTCGAATAATAGGTTGGTTAGGAATATGAAAGCTAACAACCTTACGAAAATAATCAATCTTAGCATGATGAGTAGTCAACCAATCAATTCCTAAAATCACATCGAATGCAAGTATTTTTAAAGAAATAAGATCGACAGGTAACGTGCGGTTATCGATTTGAACCAAACAAGACTTATAAAGAGTGGATGTTATGAAAGTTTCTCCCAACGGAGTTTCAAAAGATAAATCAAAGTCTAATTTCTCCGGAGTCAAAATTAAACGTTGAGCGCAAGTAGGAGAAATAAAAGAATGAGTAGAACCGGTATCAAATAAGGTATAAGCTTCGCAAGAGTTTATGATTAGCTTACCCGTGATCACCTCGTTCAGATTCATCGCTTTTTGGGAGGTTACGACAAACGCTCTCCCTTGAACTACTGGTTTTATCTTATCTGGGACGGCCTTTGATGCCTCCATCCCAGCTGGACTTGACTTTGGTGCACGACAAAATCAAGCTAGGTGACCTTCTATTCCACAGTTGTAACATGTTTTGGATTGGTTCGTATAGTTTGGACTGATGTGTCCCTCTCCTCCGCATTTGTAACATACGACTGGTGGTCGTTCTCCTTCCTTAACAACAGGTGCTGGTGTTGACGTCTTTCCATCATTATTGAATCTCCTCTTCTTGAAATTTTCACTTCTATTATCTTGGCCATGATTACCACCGGAGTGGTTACCATTTCTTAACAACATGATTACGGTATTATCGACTTACTGGCTACTCTCTCTTGGTTGGGTTGACTCATTATCGCGCTCCAATATCTGAGCCCTATTTACAACATCTGAATACAAAACACAGTTTATGAGAAATGAGGTATTGACATATTTTGGGTCTCAAACCTCATAGAAACATTCACATCATTCTCTCCTCATTATCAACCAAATGGGATGCAAACCGGGACAAATCGGCAAACTTAGCCTTGTACTGCGACACAGTCATATTGTTTTGCTCCAACTTGATAAACCCCACCTCCTTCACATGACGAATACTTTCGGGAAAGTACTTGTCATTGAACAGCTCTTGGAACTTCTCCTAAGACATCTTGAGTGTGGCAGGTTGGGTACGCTTTACTGATTACCACCAGTAATCTGCTTCTCCTCTCAATATGAAGGTGGCAAAGGGAACCTTTTGATCCTCGGAGCATCTAAGGACATCAAATATCTTGGTGACCTGCTTTATCCATGTCTCTGCCTTAAGTGGTTTTGGCTCTCCACAAAACTCCGATGGTCCCAGCTCCTTGAATTGTTTAGCTCCTTGATGTTGCATGAATTGCATAAAGCTTCTGAACATCCCATCATTCATCATTTGATTGGTGTTGTTGTTTACCTGAGGATTATTGTCTTCCTATTGGACATTATCCTGGCTATTGATCGTTGGTGACTCAACGGTCTCATGTGCTTCATTGCTTATCTCAACATTTTTAGATGCCATTTTCAAACACTGCCACGAAACAAGGGTTAATTGACATGCCACATATTATCCCTATACTCTGACCGACTAATTAAATACCAAATAAATTTAGATAGGTCATACTAGCGAAGGAATTCCCCGTCTCTCCCCTCATAGTTCTTGTCTCACATCTCAGCCAGGGATCATATCCCGAAGCTTTGATACCAACTGTGACACCCCAAAAATAGGTATATGTCACCCATCTTGGGTCGCCAAATACATGGTACTGAATAGAAATAAAAACTTAATTATACAACATGAGCTGAGAGTTTTTACACGAATATTGTCATCTAGACAATATCCAAACTCAAATACAGTCCTCGTTACATTTATTGGCACACTATTTTATAGAATAGTGAGGACTACTATAACACCATCTCGGGCCATCACTCCGTTCCCGACTAGCTAGTTAGGTTACGTTCTCATATCCTCAAGAGAACAATGGAAGTAAAAGGGTGAGCTCAATTAGCCCAGTAAGAAATATTATGACTAAGATAATGCAGAATAAGTTATCATTAGCCTTCAATAATGTTAAACTGATAGAATATAATAGACAAAAAGTTTAACTCCAGCGGAACAAGAAATCCATTAGAAGAGTCAAGTAGAGCATGATATCTACTATCTTCTATGATTTAAAAAGTTTATCATTAACTTTATTGCTGGGACTCAGCTTAATAAATAGATCACATCATCGAATCATCCCTGCACTACGGGCCAAGGATATTCATTAGTATCACGTCCACAAATTATTCTTGCACTACAGGCCAAGAATTATTCGTGTAATCATCAATGGTCATGACTATACCAAATTATCCCTAGTCATAATCATACCAATCAACAGTCCATATATGCACGTAAGCCAAAGATGACTTTCATCACAATATAAGCTTGAGAAGATGACAATGATATAAGAATTCAATTAAAAGAAAGTAAAGGATAAATTTTTAAAGATTTATAATTTAATTTATCTAGAATTAAATATGTCCAAATTTTCAATATGATACTTCTTTGTGAAGTAAAATTCAAGAATAATATCCATGTATCAAAAATATTTTGGACAGAAAAAAAATAAATTTTTTGATGAATAATACCCCGTGAATAGTACTTTAAGAATAATTCCCCGTAAATAGTACCCCAACATGAAAAGTGCCCCAAATACCCGAGTGAATAATATTTGAGTGAATAGTAATTGAGTGAATAGTAACTCATGAATAGTAACTCGTGAATAGTACCCCGGCATGAAAAGTACCCCGAATACCTGAGTGAATAATATTATACTGAATAGTAATCAGGTGAATAGTAACCCGTGAATAGTACTTCAGGTGAAAATATTGATATTTAATAAGAAAGTTCATATCAATATTCCAATAAAATGATACTGGATGAAGCGCAAAACTCACGGATATTCCACTAATTTCAAGGATTATAGAAGCAATACTTACCATAGTAAGTTTAGATTTAAGAATATGAAAAGAATTAACATACGAAAACTGCAAATGGATTTTCACCTATCATACGGTACGTAATCCGCGTAGACAGGTTATTCCGACATACTAAAGGATGAATACTAAAAATAGTATTCCTTATGAATACGAAAGAAATAATACCCATTACCTTAGTAGAAAATTGGATACTGCAAAAGTGAAGTAGCAGAATACTCTTCTTCTTGCTCTCTATAGTTTCTCTCTCTATAGTGTCTCTTGTGAATCTCAGTGAATTGGTGAGTGTAGACACTAAAAATTTTCTTTTCCTGTTACTAATTGCGCAGGAGGTCAAAAGCGCCTTTTTCACACTCCAGAGATAACCTGGGAGGACCACAACATCAATTCCAACCTCAGAGATAACCCTGAGGATATTCAAAGTCAACAGCATGACCATCTCAGAGATAACACTGGGAAAAACCTGTTACAACTGTGCGAAAACCGGAGATAACCCCGGGAGGGGCAAAAATTGTCATTTTGCCAACTCAACTTCACTTCAAATCAAGTACATTCATGTTAACTCAAATTGATTAAAAATTAGTCCCACAAGACTCATATCTTAACTTTGGAACGAAAACTACGCGAAACAGCTCATCGGATTGCCTATGCTATTTCTGTCATGAACCCATCTTCTTGGAATCAAAAAGGGTAAATCCCATGTCATTGCGTAACTCTTGATAAAAGCAGTCCGAAGATGGTCTTTTACACCTCGTTCCGATGCTCATATTGAAGTTCTGCAAGTTCGAGCGGACATTACATTGCACGAGTGCACGTACTTTGAGACGATGGGACCCGCAGAACCCCAGGCAATTTGGGCAGCTGTAGGTGTAATAGAGGCTGCCATAGGTACACCTGTGGCAGTCAGTTCTATAAATATGGGGCTTGGGCTTGCCATTTTGGGAGAGAAAATAGCGAGGAAGCCATGTCCAATTGGCTTTGTACACCCCATAAACTGAGTGTTGTCTTATTTCAAACACTTTTGAGCTTATATTTTGTCATATTTTTACCGGCAGGAGCCGAGTATTCATCCATCTAGAGTTATAGAAGTCTACATTGGCAACCCACTATAATCCTTCTCACATTCTATAAAGCCTTCTTCTCATATTAGCACACACTGTTATACACATTGAGAATCGTGTTGCGTGCGTTTGACCAGACTTCGGTCCATGGTTTTCATTTTTGTCTGTATATATATACTTATATATGTATATATTTCATATATGGACTAACATTATCAAGTTATGGCTCGATTGAGCCTAGACTTCGGTTTGGAGCGTTTATTGCTTTTACATATATATATATATATATATATATATATACTTATATATATATAATTATTGTCGGACATGTCCGATGAGCCTGAATTTTACATCCGGTGCATTTACTCGGTTTTTATATATATATATATATATATATATAATTGTTGTCGAACATATCCGATGAGCCTGGATTCACATCTGGTGCGTTTACTACTTATATATATATATATATAGATATTTGTATATATATATTTATATTTCTATCAGGCCTGGAGTTTACTTCGTGGCCTTTTACAGCTTTATTTACATTTTGTCCTGCCTGGAGTTTACTTCGTGGCAGTTGATCGCTTTTACAGCTTTATTTATATTTCGTCCCACCTGGAGTTTACTTCGTGGTGGTTCATCATGTCCATATATATATATATATTTATCGCTTTTATATATTTACATTTCCGATCCCCCATGGAGTTGCTCTGTGGTGGTTGATCATGTCTGTATATATATATTTCTGACTTTTATATATATAATCGCCATCGCTTTCCATACAAATTGCAGTATCATGTGAGCCTAGGAATAATGTGATCACAGGTTCAGTTTACTTAATCTAGATTCGGTTTCCATGATGGACATTTTTCAGCTGTAAGCAGGCTATACATTATTTTATAGTGTCTGAATTTCCTTGGATGGCTGTCATGCCAATGAGGAGCTCGACACTGCTGTATATTATTTTCTCGAGAATGCTTCGCATCTCAAAAATAAAAGCAAACAAGCCGAACATTTAATAATAAAATGGAAGTATGAAAATGTTTCAATTCCTATTGAGCACAGGGTTTGAAAAACCTCTTTTATAAAACGTCATTGCTATATCTTGGTTAAAACTGAATTTTTCCATAAAATTCAAACCTTGTGTATATAGGTGTGAACGAGGCCTCACACTACTTTCAAATAACTGCACATTGATCCACACACACACACAAAACACACACATTCATACAACAATTTCTTTGAAAAGTGGCGGTCACCGTGGTAACACAGATATCGGTGGGTGCCTAACACCTTCCCTCTGCATAATCAAGCCCCCGGACCCAAAATGAATATATGTTTCACAAACCCGTCTAGCAGTGTCAAAACACTGGGTCCATGTGCAAACCTCTTCGGTTGCGTTGGTACAACCAGTTAAATACACCAACTGGCGACTCTTAAAGTCAAATCGTCGACATTATACACGTCGGACCTTTTTCACTTATTTTTTCAAACAAATCTCACATTAACATGAGAACACCAAAGAATAAGTAACTAAAAGGGACACTCAAAAATCCTGACGTCGACAGGTGGCGACTCTGCTGGGGACTCCAGCAAGAGGGCTTAAGCCGCTATTACAAGCTTATCAAAATTGTTATATGCTTATGTGTGAATGTTGCATTTACATTTTTGATGAATGTGTACGAATGCATCTTAATTACTGCACTGCTAAATATCTATCTGTGATATTAGTGCTTCGAACATGTCATCATTTTGTATAAATAGTTAGACACGTTGTATGTGAATGTATGTTGTGTGGTCCCTCCACCAGGAGGCTATCCTGTCGGTGTTTGATTACTGGACTTGTGAGAAGAATAATTCCCCAGGGCTCAGGAAAGGCACCACTCAGATTCGCTCCAGATGAACGACTGGATTAACTTCTCGTCAAGTAGATTGCGATGATCTGGGAAACTTCATGCCAAAAAGCCGCGAGAGTAACCTAAGACGGGTCAGCCTCTGATAAACCAAATGCGAAGAGAAGTCTCTTCATACTTTCCCATTTAAATTACTTGTAAATTCAATTACTTGTCAATCTCAATGTAAAGGAAAATATGAAGAATATGTGTAAATGCATAATAAAGCCTTACATGCTATTAAATGACACCCATTTTGCAGGATAATATTCCTAAAATGGACACGTTATGATAGCATGCAAATTTTTTATACATTTCCCTAAGACTAAACTACATAAGTTTTGTAAGGAAGCAATTGATCCCGTTTACCGTTCAAAGACCAAAAGGGCATTAAGGCCACAATCAGATATGGATAAAAGTGCCCAACCTGATCCAACTTCTATCTCTCGCGAAGAGTTCGAAAAATTTAGCTATCAAAAGACAGAGTTGGATGTTATACTCAAAGAACTACACCAATCTATTCAGGGTCTACAAATACCCATCCACACAGAATCCTCTGCACATGGAGGAATCTAGGGCCAAACAATGCCTACTAAGCCAGAGTTATCCACACCAGGAGGCAATCAGGGTATTGGCAAAAAGATGGAAACCCAGATATCTGAACCTCATTCCAATAAAGAAATCACAAATCTTAGGGATGATCAAGAAACTGGGGATATAAGAAAGAAAGTCCAACAAATGGAGGAGACCATCCGGTCAATCAAAGGGACTGGAAATTATGGGAGTGTCACATATTCAAATCTTTGCAAATTCCCAGGGGTGCGTTATCCTGCTAAATTCAAAGTCCCAGAGTTTGAAAAGTACAATGGGGAAGGCAATCTATACGCACTTTTTGAAAGTGTACATTCATGAACCGGGATCTTATCTTTCAAGATGAAAGCCTCAGAATGCAGTTTTTCCAAAAGAGTCTCACCGGAGAGGCTAAAGCCTGGTATGCCCGACTTGACAATGCCAAAATCCACAACTGGGAAGAATTGACCCACGGCTTTCTAAATTAGTATAGTTTTCAGTCACAAATGGCACCTGATCGATACCAAGTGACTAAAGTAAAAAAGCAAAGTACTAAATCTTTCGGAGAATGTGCCCAAAGGTAGAGACATCTAGCAGCGCAAGTCATTCCATCAATGGTAGAAGCTGAGATGGTGATGACGTTTATTGATATCCAAGAGGCTTCGTACTACGAAAGGATCCTAGCAGGCATAGGAAAGCCATTTTCGGAAATGATCAAACACGGCGAAATGGCAGAGATGGGCCTTAAAACAGGCAAGATTAAAGACTTCACTGCCTTAGAAGTAGTCGCCAAACATATACAGACGGGTAAGTATGCGAGCGATCCTAAGGGTTTACCCGATAAAGGCAATGAAGATGTAACCCTTGTTGTACAGGGGCAAGTTAGGAGACCAACCTACAGTCCCCCCATTCGGAAAACACAAGAAAATCTTCCATCTCAACAACAGGCTGCGTTCAACCAATACCCAGATAGGAAAAGAAAATTTGAAAGAACGAAAAATCGGGTGTTTACTCCACTAGGCGATTCCCTTGAACATGTCTTGGCGATATTAATGGATCACAAGAAAATTACTGAACTGGTTCCACCTCTAGAACCAGGAAGCAAAAGATATAATCCAAGCCAAATATGTGCTTACCACTCAGGGTGTCCAGGACATGATACAGAAGATTGTTGGTCCTTAAAGCATAAAATTCAAAATCTGATCAAAAGTGGCAGTATTGTGGTTTTGCAACCTGATCAACAGAATGCTAACACCAACCTTCCGTTGCAGTATGATACGGGGGAAGTAAACATAATTGGGTCAGGAAGTGCTGAAATGTATCCTATTCATAAGTGCATATGAAGGATAGAGGACTACCCCCAAAGGCACAAAACAAATGTCCTAAAGTGGGAAAACTCGAAGGAAGGTATCATAGTAATGCAAAAATTAGAGACGATCCAGAACCAAGTAAATCTGCTAGCTAAGCTGATAGTGCGCCAACATCAGGATATGAGGAATTTCTTCACTCAACTATCAAAAGGCCAAGAAAAGGGGGATGATAAAATTGTTAGCAGACCTCGCCAACGGAAAAATCGCTCGGGGGAAGGCGAACTCTCAAATAAGAAAGATCAAACAACCTCCACAAGAGTCCAAAAGTTCACCCCTCTAAGCAAATCCAATGAAGAAATGCTACACTTTCTGATGAGCGAAGGAAGGATTTCTGAGTTGCTACCTCCTCTAAATCCCAAGATAAAGAGCTATGATTCCACCAAGATATTTCTCTACTATTCTAACTCACTTGGACATACGACTGAGGAATGTTGGGCTTTGCGACATAAAATCCACAATCTCATTGAAAATGGAGAGCTGGAGATAGAAATTCCCATGACCAAAATAGGCGAAAAAGGCAATAAAAAGCTTAAGATGTCCACTTGAGACAGGCAGCTCAAATGAGGTGAAGGCTATGAGCGATAATCCTGGCAGAACATAAGATGGAGCGATCCTAATGCAGGAAATGATAGAAGAGACAAGGGATTCCCCGAAGGAGGTTCCTCCGCCAACATTCAACATCCTGTGGTCCAAGGATAACACCCACGTTCCTGATTTTATCACCTTGGATGATGCGGAGGAAATACTAATCCTTTCCAAGGAAGAAAACCAAAAAAGGAAAGTTCCTTTCAAGAAATGCGACACCAATTCGAGGGAGATTTCATGGTCGAATCCTCTCAAGCCCAGGAAAAGCATGAGGGAATTGATAAAGGAAAAGGTAGCGAGGTTATCGGGGAAACCCACCCATCAAAGAATCAAGAGGTCATACCTTTTTGCGATGGGTCCAGCTTAAGAATCCCTAAGGAATGTCTTTGAATAAAGAAGCGATCAAGTTATGGCCATAAGTGAAGAGGCAAATCAAAACCAAGAGGTAACCTCGCCGCGATCCTGAAGGCGACACAACCACGCGACAACCGGACTATCAGCCTCAATTAGCCAAAAGATGTAGATCCGGGGATAAAGTTGCGAGTTCCGAAGTTGTTGGGACGAGATCACTTCTTATAAAGATGCTTTTTATTTTCCATGCATGTATAGAAAAAAAAACAATAAAAAAAACAGCAACAGAAAGATAAAAACAAGAAAAAAAAAAGAAAAGAAAAAGAAAAAGAAAAAGAAATCAAAAAATTAAAAAAATAAAAAATTAAGTCATTCAGGTTTCAGCTCATCAAGCCTGAACTACGAAAGACCTGATCTCCCCTCTTCAATGGGAGTACGTAGGCAGCCATTTATGGTGCGGTCAAACCAAACAAAAACCCAAAACAAACCCAAACCAAACACTTCTCAAATAAACACTTCTCAAACAAACGCTTCTCAAATAAACACTTGGCAAACCGTTTATCTTATCAAGTAGGAACCACACAGACCTGATCTCCCACACTCACGGGAATACGTAGGTAACCACCAGTGGTGAGGTCTTACCCGCAACAGAAACGTCCAAATCAAAACGTCGATCTCAAGAACGACCCTCCAACTCAACGACCTATTGGAGAAGACCCAACAACACTGCAATGTCATTCCATCAAATCTGGCACAAATCCCAGAAAGGAAGAAACAACGATATGCCAAGACGACCAGCAGCGAAGACCTTCAAAGATTCGACACCCTTAATCATGAGTCTTCATCAAATCAAAAGAAAATCAAGACCAATTGCAATAACAAGTCAGGAATAATGATTGAAGGCATCAAAACCCAGGTCCTATACTTGTTCACCATCTAGTACAGAGGAAAAAGTCTCTTGCGATCTCAGCATCTTATCAGCCCATCTGTCAAAGAGACTATCCTAGACAACAAGCAAGGCTGAGGTAATTTCAAAATCAACGACAACCCAATATTGTGACCCCTACAACAAGGCTTGGGAAATCTCGGAAACAACGACAGCTCAACATTGGGGCATTTATCAAACATCCTAAAGAAGAAAATGCCCCAATCAACACCATCAGTATGGTCCATCATCATTAAAGCTTCCCTCACATTAGCTCAGTACCGATTTGGATATTATTCACTTGTGTCTTCGTCAACATAGATAGTTTTTTGTATGAATCCCTGACATTAGTATGCGAAAGGACTGGGGCATTTTCCGATTCCAAGAAACCGAAGGATTTTAAAGCGGGATCAAGCCTCTCATCAAAAGAAGGAAAACTCCTGAAAGAAAGCATGACAACATAAGCGTGCCCCTACGAAAGAAGGGGAAAATTCTCAAAAAATTCTTAACTCAAGGCCAACGACAAAAGGTCTGGCGAATGAAATCTACACCGACAAACAAGTTAATTTGCGTCAAATCCTCATAAATTGTGACCTCTACACTTAAGTTCAAAGTTCGGAAACGAAAGTATAGACGACATCCTCCAGGGATATCAGCGACATTCAGGTCATCAGTTCAACCAGGTTGCAAATCAATGTTCAAGGAAATAGGGCACAAACACCCAACAGCAAAAGGAAACTCCAAATCACCTCAAAAAGGGCGAGGAAAAAATTCTACTCCATACAAATTAAAATCTGCATCAATTTAGGACAATAGGCTCCTAAGAAAATTTAGATTATCACATCATGCGTGATCTGCACGTGTGCAAATGCGCTACATCAACGTACATCTCTATCAAGTGTCACATCAGGCAGAGTCTGGTGAAGAAAACCTTTGAATCTTACTCCAACGAAGGTATCGAAAGATCCGATATTTTAAACCATTGGCATCAATTCAGTGCAACATCAAGACAGTCCAACAATGAAAGCGTTGTATACTACCATTCGAGTGGGAACCAAAACAGTTGGGCGATGTCAACTACCAGTAGGGTAGGACCTGTTATCAAATTACCATCAGGGCAGGCACAATTGTAAACTACCAGCGTATGCATCGAAGACATCTCAAATTCTCTTCATCAAACAGGCATTAACAACACCAACAAATAGCTAAAACGTTGAAGTCAACACCAGCATAGGCATCAGTAATCCCCGGTAAAGGTAAAGCGATTTGCGAAAACATTTTAAACATGCATCATAAAATTCATTACATTGCGATTTGCGATATACAAAATGAGATATGCGAGTTGTGAGTTCCGAAGTGTGATTGGCCAAAAGTGAAATGCGAAGTGCGAAATGCGATGTGCGATTTGCGAATTGCGATTTGCAAAAACATTTTTAACATTCTTCATCACATTCACTACATTGCGATCTGCATCATTAAAAATACATTGTCATGTTTCAAGTGTCTACTAATCTTTATCATGTCCATTCCATTGCATTGCATGAACATGATAAAGAGGGGCATCTGTAGACACTCGAAATTTTCTTTTCCTGTTACTAACTGTGCAAGAGGACAAAAATTTATTTTTCACACTACAGAGATAACCCTGGAGGACCACAACATTAATTCCAACCTCAGAGATAACCCTAAGGATATTCAAAGTCAACAGCATGACCATCTCAGAGATAACCCTGGGAAAAACCTGCTACAACTGTGCGAAAACCGGAGATAACCCCGGGAGGGACAAAATGGTCATTTTGCCAACTCAACTTCACTTCAAATCAAGTACACTCATGTTAACTCAAATTGATTCAAAATTAGTCCCACAAGACTCATATCTTAACTTTGGAGCAAAAACTAAGCGAAACAACTCACCGGATTGCCTATGCTATTTCTGTCATGAACCCATCTTCTTGGAATCAAAAAGGGAAAATTCCATGTCATTGCGTAACTTTCGATAAAAGCAATCCGAAGATGGTCTTTTACACCTCGTTCCGATGCTCGGATTGAAGTTCTGCAAGTTCATCCATCTAGAGTCATAGAAGTCTACATTGGCAGCCCACTATAAGCCTTCTCACATTCTATAAAGCCTTCTTCTCATATTAGCACACACTGTTATACATATTGAGAATCGTGTTACGTGTGTTTGCCCAGACTTCGGTCCATGGTTTTCATTTCTGTCTGTATATATATACTTATATATGTATATATTTCATATATAGACTAACATTATCGAGTTATGCCTCGATTGAGCCTAGACTTCGGTCTGGTGCGTTTATTGCTTATATATATATATATATATATAATTGTTGTCGGACATATCCTATGAGCCTGGATTTTACATCCGGTGCATTTACTCGCTATATATATATATATATATATATACTCCTATATATAATTGTTTTCGGACATATCCGATGAGCCTGGATTCACATCCCATATGCGTTTATTGCTATATATATATATATATATATATATATATATATATATATTTATATATACATATATATATATTTACATTTTTTGTCAGTTCGGAGTTTACTTGTGGCCTTTTACTACTGGTATTTACATTTCGTCCCCACACGGAGTTTACTTGTGGTGGTTTATCATGTCCAAATATATATATATATATATATATATATATATATATATATATCGCTTTTATATATTTACATTTCCGATCCCCATGGAGTTGCTTCGTGGTGGTTGATCATGTCTGTATATATATATATATTTCTGACTTTTATATATATAAGCGCCATCGCTTTCCATACAAATTGCAGATCATGTGAGCCTAGGAATCATGTGATCACAGAGTTCGGGATTTACTTAATCTAGATTCGGTTTCCATGATGGACATTTTTCAAATTTGTAAGCGACTGTACATTATTTTACGATTGTCTCGAATTTCCTTGGATGGTCATCATGCCCATAAGGAGCTTTCGATGCTTCTTTGTATATTATTTTCTCAAGAATGCTTCGCATCTCGAAAATAAAAGCAAACAAGCCGAACATTTAATAATAAAATGGAAGTATGAAAATGTCTCAATTCCTATTGAGCATAGCGTTTGAAAAACCTCTTTTATAAAACGTCATTACTATATCTTGGTTAAAACTGAATTTTCCTATAAAATTTAAACCTTGTGTATATAGGTGCGAACGAGGCCTCGCACTACTTTCAAATAATTGCACATTGATCCACACACACACAAAACACACACATTCATACAATAATTTCTTTGAAAAGTGGCGGTCACCGTGGTAACACGGATGTTGGGGTTAGCCTAACACCTTCCCTCCACATAATCATGCCCCCGAACCCAAAATAAATCTCGGTTTCACATACTCCGCCTAGCGATTTGTCAAAACTTTGGGTCAATGTGCAAACAAACACCGATTCTTGTTAAGTGCAACCGATTAAATACACCAACCGGCAACCCTTAAAGTCAAATCGTTGACATTATACATGTCGGACCTGTTTCACTTGTTTTTTCAAACAAATCTCACATTAACATGAGAACACCAAAGAACAAGTAACAAAAAGGGACACTCAAAAATCCCGACGTCGACAGTGAGAATGAATGAAGAATTAATCTTCTATTTATAGGAGAATGGACTAAATAGTAACTAATTCACGAATGGTCCAGATTGAGTCACTATTAGAACGGACGGTCCATATTGATTACTATTAAAACCACAACCGACGGTCTAGATTGATTTACTTTTAAAACCACCACCGACGGTCCAGATTGATTTACTTTTCAAACCACCACTAACGGTCCATATTGATTTACTTTTAAAACCACCACCGACGATCCAGATTGATTTACTTTTAAAACCACCATCAATGGTCTAGATTGATTTACTATTTAAACCACCATCAATGGTCCAGATTGATTTACTATTAAAACCACTACCAATGATCCAGATTGATTTAACTTATTACACTTTAGTACCCCTAAAGTTTTCCAAATATGCATTATTCCCCTCTAACTTTTGTAATTCACTTATCTTCAATAAACACATTCTTAATACTTCAATAATTATTCATCATTAATATTATAACTCACAATATTTAACAACCAGATCGTTTTCATGAAAGAGGGGGCTTTCCAATAAGGATTTCTCCCTATTGGCGCGCAATTAGGTAACCAAACCTCTCCTCGACAGAACTTTCTAGACATTGTCAATATTGCAAATAATAATATAAATAACTTTGTTGTCTCAATTAATGATTTAATAATATATAATATTATGCAGATGATAATTCGACAATAATTAAATCAAATAACATGAGATATTATGCAACAATTACTGTAGCAATAATTGAGTAGAACTGAGTGACTTCTCATGTAAGCATCAATAATCAATACCGTGTGCTACTATGCAACCACGCATATTACTGTACTTTTACCACCAGGTAGTTCAATAGTTTAACGGTAAAACTTATACCATTATTTTTATAAAAAGATATTTCGTCATTTTCTAACTATGACAATACTTACATTGTAGGGGTCCACCAATGATTGTGTAAATGCATACGAATATTCCTGTTAAAGCGAATATTCCCAGACCAATCGAATATTCACTGACACAAAGAATATTTTATATCAACTTGCTTACTTTGCAAAATTTTCCAAATATTATCCACAGCTATAACATTATATCATATCAACACCATAATATTCAAAAATATATTTCAAGAAAAATTATTCTTTATTCAAAAAAGTTGGGGTCTTACATGATGAGTTATACTTTGACATATCCCTTAAGACTTGTGGCACCCCCAAATTCGAGTACATCATTTCCACAAGATTTGGTGTTCACTTGATAAAAACATTCATGTTTAACTACCCAAACATAACAAAATTTAATAATAAACCATCCCCTTAAAGGATTGCATCAATAAGTTCAATAAAATCTCTAAGGTAATCTAACCTTTAAATACAAACATCGATACTTGCTTATCTTCCCTTTCCCTTTACTGGTTGTAGGCTCATCGACCTTCTCAACTTTAGCTATAATATTTATATAAGCAAGAGTGAGCAAACAATGCTAACTTGAAATGATAATTAATTACATCATATCAACTGCCAAATGATTAGGCTCAATAGAAATGAATAACATACTTCATCAATAATAATCAGGAAAGAATTTGAAATATATAACTGAGGGTCAAAAGACCACGAACTATGTCCATAGTTATAAGTATTCTTTCAACTTAAACTTTAACAATCATAAGACTATAGGGACTCTCACTTAGGGGGGGATCAAATTTATACGTACAATGTATTGTGCTAAATATTTCAACGCTTATCGTAAATTATCCCATGTAATAGGGTTGTTCATCTCAGTATTTAGAATACAAGTCCGCACCAAAGTAAGTTTGGTTTGGATAAGGTTCAATGTAATTTAGAATTTAACGAACATCAACTAAGGATTAGTTGAATAAAATGTAGTAACAAGGCGCTATGTAATAAGTCATAAAGGAATCAACATTACATAGTAAGGTCATGTTTTAGGAATGAACTAAAAGCATAAGCATTGAATAACATAACATACCTTGCTTGAACAATATTAAGCTAAGGTTAAAATCTTATTTAGAATTGAGTATTGCGCATGCATAACAAATAGTAAATTGAATGATAAAACTTGTTCAACATTAGTGTATCAGAATTTAAAAACCTGCATGCTAAATAACAAGTTAAAGATTAGAAAAAAAACTTGCTCAATATCAAGAGGTAAGGTTTAGGAGCTTGCACAATATAAGTAGAGTTAAGAAACTTGCACAAAGAAAGTTTAGGGTTAGAAAACTTGCCTTACGTGTAATATAAACTGTAATAATTTGATTCACAATATCCTATACACATATCATCATGACAAAATTAGTCACTACAAATACTCTCTATATAAATAAGTATATATTTCATGTATGGTTTGATTTTTAAACACATAGTCAAGTTACATTAGTAATCAAAACTCGTGAAGTGTTAATTATATGCTCATTCTTAGTACTATGATACAACAATTAACAAAAGTCACATTCTAACGATCATATATTGCACAGTATCAACAATTACTGGACTTTTGTGTAAAAGAAAATAATTTTTCGGCCATTTCGATAATCCTAAGGCGCTTTCTGGCGCCGCCTGATTACACTAGGGTTGGGCCTGTATGCTGATGCACGGTTTAATCTTGGCGCTTAAGGCCAAGTCTTTGTGGCGTATACGAATTACATGTTGATCACGAAGAACAAAAACAAAGCTAATTTTGATTGTTTAATAACTTCTAGCACCTAAATTAACACGTATAACATACATAAATTACACATAAATGTTACTCGTCAGAAAAATTAAATCCTTGAATGCCATGTTTTAAACCAAAACTCCATTTTTGACATTGTTTGACAAAATTAACACTGTAACCATAATTATACACAAAATTAATTCATTCAAACTATGTTCTCTTCATTTCTTAGCATAGTAACATACTCAAGGTTCAATTTATCTATTATTTCACGATCAAATATAAATTTTGGTACTCCTAAAAACCATGTTCATACATATATTCACTGTAAAACCATTTTCTTTCTTTTTGAACATAAATTAGCATACAATCACACACATACACACACAAATATATATATATATATATATATATATATATATATATATGCTAGTTATAACATTACAATTACATTTACACATAATATATTAACAAATCCTAAAAATTTGGATTACAGACAATTTTGTAAAGAACTTTATACTACAGTGAAACTCAAGAACACAAAAACTTTAGGAATTATGCCTTAAAACATATATACGTACATATATATATATATATATATATATATATATATATATATATAATATTAAGGTTATGTAAAATACATTCTCTTGCTTGCTCAATCCTTGTTATAAGACAAAGTGCTTGCTTGAAATTCAAAGAACCTTTCTCTCCTCTCAAACTCTCTCTAGTCTCTCAAATTCTCTGTAACCTTTTCTGACAACTTCTCTTTTCTCTCCTTACGCTTAAGCCAAATGTTATTTTACGTAAAATAAAACACAACTCCACGCACACACCCAAACATCTAAAACCGACGTTTTACTAATGATCCTATTAAATTATCAGTTACCAAAATTAATATATATTATTTATATTTTATGTATTTTATTTATTTTAATTAAAATTCAAAAGACATAAGGCTTTGTTTGGAAAAACACTTTTAAAATTAAAGACTTAATATCTTTAAGCCTTGTTTGGCAAAACTACACTAAACTCCTTTAATTTATTTTAATAACCCATTTATAGCATAGTTTATTGTCACACTTTTATTTCCAAATTAAATTAAAAATATTATAATAATTCATTTAATCCCTATCAACTCTCTAATTTAATTATTAAATTAAATTAGAATATAATCTCATAATAATTAATTTCCTTCACTAATTAATTATTTATTTAACAAATAAATAATCAAATTAAACAAATATTTATTCAACAATACACATTAATTAAATATTTATATAATTCAATAAATATTTGAAATTACAATTTAAAATTCTGGATTGTTACATCCTTCCTTCCTTACAAGGATTCTGTCCCCAAAATCACAACTCAAATAAATTATTCATCACATTCTTCCCTCCTTACAAAGATTCTTTTCCCAGAATCGAAGACACAGATTAAACAAATAACTCAAGGTAATTCTTTATCATTTCATCTTTGAGTTCCCACGTAGCCTTTTCAACATTGTGGTTTCTCCATATCACCTTCACATAAGGTATCACCTTATTCCTGAGAACTTGTCTTTCATGTCAACTATCTGGATAGGAACCTCTTTATAAGATAAGTCTTTATGAAACTGTAATGGTTCGTAATCGATAACATGCTTGTAATCGGGTTTATACGGTCGTAATACCGAAATATGAAAAATATTGTGAACATGTTCCAACTCTGGAGGTAGAGCTATCTCATAAGCCACCTCTCCTACTCTTCACAGCACCTCAAAGGGTCCAATAAACCTCGGGCTTAGCTTTCCCTTTTTACTGAATTAAATTTTTCCCTTCCAATGAGAAACTTTTAAGAATACGTAATTTCCTACGTCGAATTCACGATCTTTTCTATGTTGATCAGCATACTTCTTCTGTCTGTCTTGAGCAGCTACCAATCTTGTCTTGATGAGTTTAACAACCTCAGCAATTTGTTATACCAGTTCCGGTCCTATTAGTTTGTGACAACCCGAAAAATTGGATTGTCCATAATTTAATATTTAAAGAATTAGTTATTAATAAAATGAATTTTTATTAATACTATTCTATGCTATGTGTTTATTAATTGTTCTAGAACCTAGAATGATTATAAATCGGGAGGACTCTAGCTATGAGCTAGACTGAACGAGTAGGAATTTTCAAGACAAAAATAAAAAAATTTCGGGAACAAAATATTTTCGAGGAAAAAGACGAAATAGGCATTATTCACCGACGATACTCTAAGGGTTAGGGTTTGAATAACATAAGCCTTTCTGAGAGTTCGGTATGTCAAAATGACATTCTGTCGAAAGATTTGACGATAATATATCGTGAAAAGTTAAGTAAGCCGATAAAAGTTTTAATCGAAAAATGTGCAGAAATTGGAAGAAATAAAAATGACGAAAAGTACTGTTATGTGCTTTTAATTCGTTTAGCTACGTTAGGGAAAACGCAAAGGAAAACACTTGGCATCAAAATGTATTTTTCATTTTTTTGGAGATCCGAAGAATACATAAAAGTTAATCGGTAAAGGAAAGACGAAATATCCAAAAATATTTAGATTTCGAGAATCGCAGCTTTTGAATCGTTTCGGATTTAATTTCAAGAAGATGGAAGCACGAAGCTTCCAAGGGAAGCTTCGTGAATAGTAAGGAGGTGTATTGAGGAGGTGTGAATAGTAAGGAGGTTTGGGGCGAAATGACTAAAATGCCCCTAGCCTTGGTTTTCTATATAAACGAGCCTTAAGCTCATTTATTTGGTTTGAAAATTTCAGCCAACACTTGAGAGAGAGAGAGAGAGTTCGGATGAAGAGGGAGAGAATGAGGAAAAGCTAGTCTGAGTGCACGCTTTGTCCAACGAAAGGAGATTAAAGAAGAAAAGTAATTTGAAAACCTAACTTCTAGATAATTTTCTTTAAGTTTTATATGTTTAAAACATAGCTTAAGGAGAATAAGAAGTAAAAAATGTTAAACATGATTTCATATGGTTAAAATCATGAGAAAATGAAGAAATAAGAATTAGAAGTTTATTTTATAAATTTCTAAGGAAGTATAAGATTCGTAATGAATTAGAACGATCCGAGTGGATCGTAAAAATGATTAGGTGAAATAAGTAAGGAATGGTGTTCTATAACATCAAATTCCAAGAAAAAGTAAAATCATAATCAAAATATCTATTAAAAATGAAGAACGAACAAGCAAAGAACGTTATTGATGGACAAATTTAAAACCATCATAGTGTAATTGTTGTTGATGGACAAGTTTAAAACCACGTATAAGTTATTTACTTATTGCTTGGTTAGGAACGTTAGAAATATTCATGAAGAACGGATTAAAACTGAGCTATAACAAAGTTTTGAAGAAATTTTTTTAAAAGACGAACGAGAATTAGAAAGTTAGTAAATGAACCCGAACGTGTAGGGTTTCATAAAAATGTAAGAGAATGTAGAAAACGTGAGTCGTGGACTCAAGAACAAATGAATTCCGAGTTCGGATAACCGAATTACGGACGAACGAACGAAGAACGTTAAAAACATAAAACGAAAGAAGGGTGAAGATTAAGCCAATCAAATGGCATATTAACGGATTTAGAATGAAGTTCTGTCCAAGGGGAATTGAAGTACGTAAGATAAGGAAGAGAATAGATTTGGAATGACCTCATTCCGAGTTATAACGAAGAAGTTATGAGATCGTGAAGTAACTGTCTCAAAACGATTAAAGACTTAGAAAAAAATTTCTAAGATTAGGGCTTGGCACCGCAGCGCTAACCATGCCTTGTAAGGTGGCGCTGCAGTGGCAGACCAGGGAGTTCCATACTAAAAACTCGCGCCACAACGCGAGCTATAACGAGGAGAGTGATGCCACGACGTGAGCATGAGCGATGAGGGTGGCACCGCAGCGCCAACCCAGGTTGTCCAACACTGCAGAGTGGCGCAAGATTTATAAAGGGGACCGGCGCCGTAGTGCCGGTGCAGGGCAAAGCCCAGTAATGAACTTTTAACTTCTCAATTACTAGGGGATGTGCAAGAAATAAATATGAACATGTAGTTCAACTAATGTAACACTTAATCAAGTTATTAAACCTTTAATAAAGGTTGAATGAAAACATTAAACGAGATTAAAAGACAAAGAATGTGAACGCGGGTTACAGAAATGATATCCAGGGACCGTAGTCACAATGAAACGAACGTGGGAGATTGCTATGATTATGATTCCTTAGACATTGAGTAACGAGGGTAATGTATAACATTTTGATGTTATGACATGGTAATGAGAGATGAATGTAAAACGTATAAACGTTGTGAACACAACGTTGTTGCGATGAACGATCGATCTTAGCATACAGCGAATCGTATGGCTTCGACATTAGGAAAGAATAATGAACATGGGGTTCATGTGATGAGTAATGAATGAAAGCGATTAAAACATTAGGCAAGGGTTGAATGAGAGATTAAGAGATGAGCAACGTGAACGCAAATTACGTAAATGATCCTCGTGAATTGTATTCGCGTCGAGCAAACGTTCTAAGTATACATTGGTTATATGACTTAGACGTTGACGAAGGTAGTAAGTAAGATATGAATTATCAAGAAAGCCATAGCGAACGGTAAGAAGATTAATGAAATCCGAATGTGAGTCGGATGAGAACGTTAAAATAAAATATAAGCGTTGAACACTTTAACCAATGTGAAGGTTGAGTGTACACAAATATTAAACGGGTAGAATCTACACCCCGTGTAGGGTGTGACCGTAGGATAGTGAAGACCAATGATTAAACCTGTGAACGGTGAAGAAGCTAAATTAAAGACAAGTACTTATAACGTAAAGAAGCCGAGTTAATGTTTATAACTTGGATGACGTTCTGAGTCGAATTAATCGGACGTTGTAAGATAAGAATAAAGTAACGTAAAATGCTTAATGCTATAAATGCATAGAATGAATATTGAATTATTGTTCTGAATATACAAAAGACTGTATGACTTGGACGATAAAGAATGAATCTTGATGTATGGCATTTAGTTGCCAGAAAGCCATAAGGAATAAGAAATTGACTGAACGAACATTATAGTTTAATAGTTCGTATAAGTTAAGATTAGTTTAGGTGGTAGTACAATTGTAACCTTTGATGGTTGACATATGGGAGCTGGGCTAAACAATTCCTTCAGAAAGCGAAGGTATATACAAAACTGGCAACCGATCTAACTCATTGTTATGGGCAATGTAGATGAGACATGAGCTTATTTGTTGGTTATTTGTGGGAAACCACTCAGAGTACCATATGGACTACTAGCAGAGACATGATGTGTGTCGAGTCCTAGGAGAGTTATAAAAAGAAAATAAGAATGTAAATCATCAAAGATGTTGAACGTATTGAGTAAGACATCTTCGTATGTCATGAAGCCATTAACCGGTAAAGGAAGTTGGTCGTGTAAACTTAGATTGTAAAGACGTGAACCCTAAGAAGTAAAGTTAAGTAAACCAATGCATAAAGTCAAGTATATGACTAATTGGTGTATGTGTTATTTCCTTATGCGCTGCATAGGAATTGAAATGAGCAGTCCTGTGTAAACTATAAGTTATAGTTGTGCGTAAGGCAAGTTTCCTAACTTCATTCATATTTTAAATGAATGCTAGTTTCTAAAACTTCTTAGATGTTGAACTTGAGAAGTTCTGTCTATGTGCAAAAGGTGTTAGAATGTATGAGGCCTTATGCCATAATTTTAACACTTCAGTGTTTCTATGAGATGAACTGTTCTGTGATTGAACAGTTAAATAAGAGAATGTTCTGTTTATACATGATCCATTATTGTTAAGTCTGTGCTAAAGATTTTAGCCAGACATAATGAGTATGAAAAAGGTAAAAGTATGAATGTATGTCAAAGTGAATGTGAATAATGTTTTAAAATGATAGGAATCGAGATTATTCATATTATTCAAGCTGCTTTATAACCTTTGTTCGATTATTGAAGTCTTAAAAGAATGTTTAAATTCTTGAAGTTGTTTATTTAACTGCTATGACTTGCTGGGCAATTGAATGCTCACACTTGCTTTAAATAAAAATATTTTTAGCGAACGATGTTAGAAAGAACTTAAGGATCCCGTAAAGATCAAGTTAATCGGTATCCAGAAGAAGGGCCATTCATTATGTGAATAATCATGAAGATTAAGCAAGGACTTGTAATATAAAATGATAGAATTAAACTATAGAATATTTTAATGAATGGTTATGTATCCTTAGTGGCGGATGAAAGTCACTCTTGTAAGAGATAAATAATAATGTAATTATCATTATTTGTAATGAAAAAGGTTATAAGGTTTTTGAACCTGGGATTTAAGAATATATGTTGTTATATTTAGTTATATAATGATGTATGTTTGGAAAAAGATGGGATCATGACGTACAAAATTTGGATGTGAAAATATACCAGATTTTGGGGCGTTACAAATTAGTATTAGAGCTGATAGGTTATAAACCTTAGGTATGAGTACCTAAGGCTATAATCGTAGAGAGAAGGATAAGAATATCGTTGAGTTCAACGATTAAGTAAGAAGATCACCATGTCATCATAGTGAATCATAATAACAGATGATCTGTTAAACGATGAATGATTTATAGCTATTGCTATAAATGAATGGTACTACGAAGTAGTACGGGAAGAAGAGCTCAGATTGAGTTGTGAAGAATAGTATACAAATTAAAGAAAATTCGTATTAATTAAAGAGAAAGTTAGAAGTTGTAAGATTTCAATTAAGGACTCATGTGATAGCTGAGTTGTATGAACCTTTGTTATGGGCAGAGGTTTGTGCTTTCGTGTAACAATTGCTTAGCTTATTACAGTGATAATCATTGGAAGTGGTCGCGCTATCAAGATGTATATGACGAGAAGGTTAATACTTGATACTTATTGAGCGTGAAGATCAAGCGAAGACTTGTAATATAGAATGATAGAATTAAACTATAGAATAGTTTAATAAACGATTATGTATCTTTGGTGGCGGATGAAAGTCAATCTTGTAAGAGATAAAGAATAATGTAATTATCATTATTTGTAATGAAAGAGGTTAAAAGCTTTTAGAACCTGGGATTTAAGAATATATGTTGTTATATTTTGTTATATAATGATGTATGTTTGGAAGAAGATGGGATTGTGATGTACAAAATTCGGATGTAAAAATATACTAGATTTTGGGGTGTTACATAGTTGACATTCACCGACTTAATCCCAGCACAGTGGAGTTCTGCACTTTCTGCCGTATAATTCTTCATAAGGTGGCATGCCGATGCTTGCGTGGTAACTGTTGTTGTAGGTGAATTCCAACAATGGTAAATGTTCATCCCAGCTTCCTTTGAAATCCATGATGCATGCTCTAAGCATATCTTCCAATGTCTGGATTGTTCGTTCACTTTGGCCATCTATTTTCGGATGGTGTGCCGTACTCATTCTCAATTATGTTCCCATGCATTCTTGTAGTCTCTTCCAGAAATTTGACGTGAATTGCAGATCTCTATCTAACACAATTGACACTGGAACTCCATGTCTCGAAACGATCTCTTTAATGTACAACTTTGCCAGCTGATCAAGATTAATTCTAATCTTTATTGGCAAAAAGTGTGCTGATTTTTTCAGTGTGTCCACTATCACCCAAATCGCATCGTATCCTCTTTGAGTAGTTGGACGACCCACCACAAAATCCATTGTGATGTGTTCCCACTTCCATTCCGGTATTTCCAACGGTTGAAGTAATCCACTTGGTCTTTGATGCTCGTCCTTGACTCTTTGACATGTCAAGCATTTTGCAACATATTCTGCGACATCTCTTTTCATGTTTGGCCAAAAAATGTGTCTTCATAAATCTTGATACATCTTCGTACTTCCCAGCAGAATCGAATATCTTCAGTTATGAGCTTCGGTCAAGATTTAGTCTTTAATATCTGGTACTGCTGGAACCCAAATTCTTCCCTCGAATCTTATCAACCCTTCGGTATCGATCTTGTATTTCACTTCACTACCATCAACCACTTTCTCTTTGATTTTTCCACATTCTTCATCTTGTAGTTGAGCATTCTTTACCTTGTCCACCAAAGTTGGACTAGCTTCTATTTGGAATAGTCACTCATCGGATTCTTTTAGAAATTCTATTTCCAAATCTAGTTTTGTCATTGCTGAAATAAGCTCCTCCTGAGTGGTTATCAGCATCAATTTTTCCCGACCTTTCCTACTTAAAGCATCTGCAACCATATTTGCTTTGCTTGGATGATAAAAGATCTCACAATCATAATCTTTTATCAATTCCATCCATCCCATTTAACGCATGTTCAGGTCCTTCTGAGTGAAAATATACTTCAGACTCTTATGATCTGTATATATCTCACATTTCTCTGCATTGAGATAGTGTCTCCATATTTTTAGAGCAAATACCACAGCAACCAACTCTAAATCATGAATCACATACCCTTTCTCGTATTCCTTAAGTTATCTTGATGCATATGTAATGACTTTGCCATTTTGCTTAAGCACACACCCTAGTCCTTTATGTGATGCATCACTATACACCACAAAGTTTCCTGTATTATCTGGTAATGACAACACAGGTGCCACACTTAACTTCTATTTCAAGTCTTGAAAACTCTCTTCACAATTCTTCGTCCAAACAAATTTTATAACTTTCCTTGTCAAATTTGTTAACGGAGTTGCAATCTTGGAAAAGTACTGAATAAACCGTCTATAATAGGCGATTAGTCCCAAGAAACTCCTCACCTCTGAGGGTGTTCTTGGGTGTTTCCAATTGATTACAGCTTTAACTTTGGATGGATCCACTGAGATCCCGTCTTTGTCAATTACATGTCTAAGAAATTGTACACATTCTAGCTAGAATTCACACCTCGAGAATTTCGTGTACAGTGTTTCCTTTCTTATCGTCTCTAACGTCAAACATAAATGTTCCACGTGTTCTTCTTGAGATTTGGAGTACACCAGGATGTCATTAATGAATACCACCACAAACTTATCTAAGAATGGTTTAAACACCCTGTTCATCAAATCCATGAATGCAGCAGGGGCATGGGTCAATCCGAAAGACATCACCAGAAACTTGTAATGTCCATACCGAGTTCTGAATGCCGTCATTGGTACATCCTCCTTCCTTACATTCAATTGGTCATACCCATTTCTCAAATCTATTTTTGAGAAGTATCTAGCAGCCTTCAATTGATCAAACAAGTCATCTATTCTTTGCAATGGATATTTATTCTTAATAGTGACTTTGTTTAATTCCTCATAATCAATGTAAAGATGCATTGACCCATCTTTCTTCTGCACGAATAACACCGATGCTCCCCATGATGACACACTCGACTGAATGTACTTCTTGTCTAACAGCTCCTGCAATTGTAACATCAGTTCCTTCATTTCTACTAGAGCCATCCTGTACGGGGCCTTCGATATCAGAGCGGTTCCTGGCGCTAAGTCGATCACGAACTCAATCTCTCGGTCAGGCGATAGTCTTGGAAAATCCTCCAGAAACACATCTACAAATTCCCTAACCACTGGTATATCTTCCAATTTCACCACCTTCCTCTGAGTATCTACTATATAAGCTAAATAACCCACACAGCCTTGACTCAAAAAATTCTTGGCCTGCATAATCGTCAGACATCTCGCATGTCTAGGCGATCTGATACCAAAGAAAACTACCTTTGATGGAGTCATAAGGTTTACACGAAGAAAAATATAAACATAAATTGTTTATACATCCGGCCCCAAACATTACACACTATTCCCCAAGGTCGAGTAACCTTAACTTATACATTACATTTCATAAACTATTTATTAAACTATTTATTAACAATATTTATCACAATACGCTATTACAAACTAGTCAAGACTTTATAACCCAAGTTTCAACTTCGCTTTAATCATTTTCCTCAGATCCTAACGCTTTTGCTTTATCTCGCAATGTTTTATCATGATATAGCAAGGTGAGCATGAAAGTTGCCTCAACAAGTTTAAATACAACAATATAACGATATATCATGATCAAGAGTATGAATAATAATCGCTATAATTCATCAATATAATTGAGAACTAAGAGGAACAAAGTTTTTTGATCGAACAAGTTTTAAACATGAACAAACATTTCGAACCAATTGGTAATGAAGGTGATCACCTTTTCATACCTGATTTATACATGCAAGATGTACAGAGTACAATTTTCATGGCAATCAACAATGATTTAACCATAAGCTTGAATAAAACACTCTTATTAGAGTTAAGTAAGAACAAACTTGCCTGAACCGTTGATTACCGCAACGCAATTTATAACGCTTTATCCGAAGACCTAATATTAATAATATAGATCTCCAATATTAGAATAATATCATCACAAAGTATAATATTGTTATATTTATATACATAGTAATAACCTAAACACATAACACATAACCCTATAAGTCTATACAAAGACATAAGACTTAATATTAAGTCAAACTATTTCAGTCCGATTTAAAACCGATATTATTCTATCATCCCGACGATCTATTCGGACAATACTCGAGTTTAAGTTCAATTAAACTCGCTTAAACACTTAACAATTATCACAGATAATTTCTTATCACCAAAACATTTTTCCTAAAGCTCGTAATAATTTTTTCAATAATTATTACCATTTATCATGATTTTCCAATCATTAATATCGATTTAAATAAATTAAATACCACATAATTCCTTAATCATTAATATTCATTTAATATAAAATATTAATGAAAATCATTACATAATATTATAATATAATTATAATATTTCAAAATATTTTTAATACCTTAAAATCATAATTATTTGATTTTTAAACACTTAAATCCATTATCCGATAATTAATATTAATATTAAAATATTAATATTTTCATGCCAAAATATCAAAAGTTATATTTTATAACTTAAAATATTTTTATAACACTTAAATCATTTTTATATGATTTTTAAATCATTAATTTATTTTTCCTTAATTTATTTAATATATTTATTAAATAAACTAATTACCATTAATAATAAATTATTAATGAAATTTATCATAAAATATTAAAAGTCATCAAAAATAACTTAAAATATTTTCTTTTACCATAATATTATTTTTCATGATTTTTCATTAATTAAAACTATTTTTAAATAATTTATTTAATATTATAATTAAATAAATAAATACCTTTTATATTCTAAAAATATTAAATATTTTTGAAATATACTCAAAATAATTAAAAACTATTTTTCAAGCTTTAAAATAATTTTTCATAATTTATTATGTATTTTTAATAATTTAAAACCATTTTTTTCTATTTTTAATTATTTTTCGAAAATAGAAAATAAATCCGTCACTAGTAGTTCTATAGCGGACAGTAACTGTCGCTATAGGTGTTCTTCAAGTGTTCTTCACGATTTCCGTAAATTCATGTCGTATATAAAGGTCAAGTAGTTTGACTAGATTTTTAATCTATGCTATTATCAAGGTCAAGCTGTAAATTTTGATGTTGTAGTAGTACTAATATAGTACTACAAATATATACCAATTCCATGACCAAACAACAACATAACAATCTAGATCTAAGCATAAAAAATGATGTCAGACTGTTCTTCAAATTCGGGTTTTCCAGATTTGAAGAACAACCTTTAGGTACCTACTTTGATTCCTTATAACTTGGTGATCGAGAAACTCTTATGAGATCTATCAATTACAATTTGTAGTTCATGTATTACTACAACTATAAATATATAAACATACAAAACATAACAACAACAATAAGTTAAGATTTGATCCGGCCAAAGTAAGGGTCGGAAACCGTCTTAAAGTTTTCGGGTTTTTCACGATTTAGTCAGACGGTCGGTCAAGTTGATTTCGACCATATATTTCTATGAGATCTATAATAGATCCGGGTGATCTAAAGCTTTTATAGTGTATTTCTCATGTTAGAATACAATTTTAAAGCAACAACATATGACAAACACATCATAATAAAAGCAAGATTAAAGACCTCAAAAGTCATTGTCAGCGACCGGAAATTCGGGTTTGCCTGTAAATCCAGAACGTGAACTGGCCAACCATGTTCGACCATCTATAACTTTTAATCTACACCGAGATATGGACTTGATTCTTTTTCATCTTAAAGACCACATAACAAACTATATATTTACAAGCTTTAAACATTAAAAACACATAAACACACACGGATTTAGAGCTCCTCGATATATGGGTCATCGTCACACAAATTTTCTCATTTTCCAGATTTGCTAAAATTTAAAATCAGGCACTTTGATGTTATGGGTTCATGATTTATCAACCCGTAACATCAATTGACACCCTATTACACAACTTTGAACAATCAATTACAACATTTAACATCAAAATCATAGATTTCAAAAATTTAGGGTTCTTTACCTTTTATGCTTTTGATCTACAATCGATCTCTCGGTTCGATATATTGATTTATTGTGGATCTGATCTAAGCTTATTATTTAACCCTCTTTACTCCCATCCACTTAATTTTAAGAGAGAGAATGGTCTTGGTTGTTTAGAGAAATAATGTAGCATTTTTCTCTCTTTAATCTAATATATATATTAGATACATGCATGACGATCGATCCAAACCACCGATCTAGTTGTGAAATAAGTCATAAGTTAGGGCTATATTAGGTTAGGGTTGGTGAACAACCAAGATAGAGCAAGATTCACAAGTTACTTAATTAAAAAAATGTAAAAAGGGCATTTTGGTCCTTTCCTTTATTTCTAGATTTTGAACTTTATGAAAACCTTTAGGTTTAGGTTTTGTGCATTCTAGGTTTAGGGTTTAGACAAATTTAGGTTTAGGTTTTATCCCTTAAATATTTAAGCAACTTGGATTTCAAAAATTTTCTAATTAAATTTTAAAATAGAAAATTTTGATTTCTAATTATAATTAGGGCTTCCTAATTATATCATAATTTCCTAATCATGAATCATTATTTGCTAATTAGGACTATTTTATCCTAATTAAAATTGCTAATTAAGCACTTAGGGTCAAATTTGTACATTATAATTTATAACCCAAAAATTAGGGTTTTAAATTAAAAATAATATTTAAATTTTAGAAATTAGATTTCCCAATTAGATTAGGGTTTCTAATAACTTGACAATTAGGATTTATATTCCTAATTAACATTGCAATTATAGCAATTAAATCCACCATCGCATAATTAGGGTTCAAATGGTCATTAGGGTTTTCAACCCACAATTTAGGGTTTCTAAATAGAAAATAATTTTCTAATATAGAAATTAAATATTCGTAATTAGATTAGGTTTTCTAATTACTTAACATTAAATTTAGGATTAATATATCCTAATTAACATTAAATTATTAAATTAACACTTTCATTTTCCCCATTTACAAATTAGGTTTTCAAATCCATCATTAGGGTTCTGACGAAAAATTTAAGTTCGATAATTTGAAATTAGGGTTTTGCTAATTAATTGTTGCTACCCTAATTAATATTATAATAATAATAAAGAGAGCATTATAATTTCCATTAATTTTTATTAGGGCTTCAATTTATCGTAATCAAACTAAGGTTTTTTATCAAGTATTAGGGTTTCAAATTTTGAATTAGGGTTTTGTAATCAATTTGTTAAGATTAACCCTAATTAATCTTATAATTATTTACACTTATGCCATTAAGTTCCCGATTTAGGTTTCATGCAATCAATTAAGGTTTTGATTCCTAATCAAAACTAGGTTTTCGTAATCCATTTCTAGGGTTTCTTATCAAACGTTAGGTTTTCTAATCTAACATTGTCGTTTTAATATATTCTTAGGGTTTGTTATGATATAATTTATCCGTCAACCTTGACCTTAACCACATTCTCGAACACATCATTAACCATATACACGTAACTTAATCACATAAACACTTAATCCTCTAATAATTCACCTATAAGCCTTCATTTAAATTTTGAAATCCTCAAAATTCCATCCTAATAACATCAAACGCATACACTTATTTTTCCGCTCAGGTCTAATATTTGACCTTAAATCAATCATTTAAGATTTTTATAAATTGTCCAAATTCTCAAGTTATCACATTCACCCCTCTTCTAAGAATTTCGCCCCTAAATTCACCTTACACCTTACACTTACACCATGCACCTTACACCATTCACACATATTACACATGCTACCCAATACACCACTCACAAGGGTAAAAATTTTAAAACTGTACGAGGAATCGATAGATCGTTAGTTTTTTTTTTTTTCATTTTCGCAAAGGTTTTATGGAAATTCATCCACAAACCGTCATTATTACTTACTTTAATACAAAGGGTGATTAGCCTGATATGCCCTCAGATCGCTAAGCATCACTGGCTTGGGAATAATTTTGTTTCTCTTATCTCACTTTTTAGCGCACAAAATTTTACCTCATTTTATTTGATTCCACAACAAAACAATTTGGTTTGGGAAATTTCTTTCAATAAAAACATTTTTGAGAATGACGCTATGATGCCGCATCGTATTTAATAAATTTGCTGAGGATTTCATCTATTTTGTGACTTTATATACTACATCATATCAGAAGTGGGTCGACGATCCTTAGATCACATCCAACACCAAGTAATTCTCGCATTGATAACTCCATCATTTTTTATTATCATCTCGCACCAGTCACATGGTACATAAGTGATAAATAAAAAAATTTTTTTTTTTTTTAAAAGGCACATAGTGCGATTTAGCTTGATGTCAAAATTGAAGTTTAGCAAAGCTAGGGGTTTAGGAAAACCTAAATCTCCACTAATGATCATTTGCTTAACAATCTATCTGTTCCTATAATCCTTAACACTCCATTCACACACAACTATACCCAGTTCATAAAACCACACTTATGAGTTCATAACCTGGCCACAATTATATGAGTTTATTTAACTTACCCTAGTCCGACTTTTCAAGGCCCCGTCACGAGGGCTCATAAACATTTCATATAACTATGAGTCAAGAATGTCACATAAGTATGAGTTCTAAGAACTCAGATTTAATCCTATATTCTCTACCTATGACCTATTTATCTCAGATATAACAACTAGCGGATACAACATTTCAATTATTACCAATGCCACCAACTAAGTAGTTTTTACACCAAGTACGATTCCCCGCCCATACAAGAAATCATACAACCAGCTTGTTGACACGAGTCCTCATTGAAATCCCCACCTAATACTTAACCCCTTCTCAATAATGTAATTTCATTTAATCCAGATTCATAATCCTTTTCCGAATCAGCACTCATCTACACAAAGAATCATGCTTTTAAACTTTTCAATCATCGATTGATTCTTTTCGTCATTATAACCTTTAACAGATCACGGGTGATCTCATCGATATATTATTTATTCAATTCTATGACTATGATCGCTTTTGTTTTACGATCTCCTATCATCGAACTTTTAGTCTTTTAGACTTTATCTATTCACCACTGCTCAACCTTATTACCAGAGTTAGGAAACTCAGATCTTAACAACTTACCGAGATTCATCTTTGAATCTTACATCGACCAACTAACTCTATGTGAGTTAGATCTTATCTTAATCATCGCTGTTATTGGTCTCGTGTATTCCTACCTAAGCTTCATAACCAACAATGCCTTTGATACTAATCAGAGTATCCCCTAATCCGCCCCAAATCACCCATGATTCTAAGACACTAATCATTCTATAATCTGTTATGGAAGATATAAACATAAATTGTTTATACATTACATTACACACTATTCCCCAAGGTCGAGTAACCTTAACTTATACACATTTCATAAACTATTTATTACATAACAATATTTATCACAATACGCTATTACAAACTAGTCAAGACTTTATAACCCAAGTTTCAACTCGCTTTAATCTTTTCCTCAGATCCGAACGCATTTGCTTTTATCTCGCAATGTTTTATCATGATATAGCAAGGGTGAGCATGAAAGTTGCCCAAAGAAGTTTAAATACAACAATATAAGGATATATCATGATCAAGAGTATGAATAATGGGTTGCTATAATTCATCAATATAATTGAGAACTAAAGCAGAACAAACTTTTTGATCGAACAAGTTTTAAACATGAACAAACATTTCGAACCAACCGGTAATGAAGGTGATCAAATTTTCATACCGATTTATACATGCAAGATGTACAGAGTACAATTTTCATGGCAATCAAAGAATGATTTAACCATAAGCTTGAATAAAACACTCTTATTAGAGTTAAGTAAGAACAAACTTGCTCGAACTGCTGATTACCGTAACGCAATTTATAACGCGCTTTACCCAAGACCTAATATTAATAATATAGATCTCCAATATTAGAATAATATCATCACAAAGATAATATTGTTATATTTATATACACGTAATAACCTAAACACATAACACATAACCCTATAAGTCTATACAAAGACATAAGACTTAATATCGTGTCAAACTATTTCAAATCGATTTAAAATCGACATAATTCTATCATCCCGACGATCTAGTTCGGACAATACTCGAGTTTAAGTTCAATTAAACTCCGCTTAAACACTTAACAATTATCACAGATAATTTTCTTATCACCAAAACATTTTTCTAAGCTCAATAATAATTTTCTAATAATTATTACCATTTATCATGATTTTCCAATCATTAATATCGATTTAACCAAATTAAATACCACATAATTCCTTAATCATTAATATTCATTTAATATAAAATATTAATGAAAATCATTACATAATATTATAATATAATTATAATACATCAAAATATTTTTAATACCTTAAAATCATAATTATTTGATTTTTAAACACTTAAATCCATTATCCGATAATTAATATTAATATTAAAATATTAATATTTTCATGCCAAAATATCAAAAGTTATATTTTATAACTTAAAATATTTTTATAACACTTAAATCATTTTTATATGATTTTAAATCATTAATTTATTTTTCCTTAATTTATTTAATATATTTATTAAATAAACTAATTACCATTAATAATAAATTATTAATGAAATTTATCATAAAATATTAAAAGTCATCAAAAATAACTTAAAATATTTTCTTTTACCATAATATTATTTTTCATGATTTTTCATTAATTAAAACTATTTTTAAATAATTTATTTAATATTATAATTAAATAAATAAATACCTTTTATATTCCAAAATATTAAATATTTTGAAATATACTCAAAATAATTAAAAACTATTTTTCAAGCTTTAAAATAATTTTTCATAATTTATTATGTATTTTTAATAATTTAAAACCATTTTTTCTAATTTTTAATTTATTTTTTGGAAAATAGAAAATAAATCGTCACTAAAGGTATTCTATAATGTACATGTAACTGTCGCTATAGGTGTTCTTCAAGTGTTCTTCACAATCTAAATTCTAAATGCATGTCGTAGTTCAAAGGTTTAGTTCGACTAGATTTTCTATAATGTTATTAATGTTTTCGGGCCAATAAATTGTTTTGATGTCAGTAGTACTAATGTAGTACTACAAATATAAACAAATTACATAGTTAAAAAACAACAACATAACGCAAGATCTAAGCTTCCAAAATGATGTCAGACATGTTCTTCAAATTTCGGGTTTTCCAGATTTGAAGAACAACCTTGAGGTACTTATTTAAATCCTTATAAGTTTGGGTTCTAAGTTTCTTTTGAGATCTATAGGTTCGACTTTGTAGACAACATGTATTAGTACAACTATAATATAAACATATCAATATATCAACAACAATAAGTTAAGATTTGATCCGGCCAAAGTAAGAGGGTCGAACCGGTCTTCAATTTTTCGGGTTTTCGGGTAAATCTTCATTCATCAGTCATAGATCACTCAACCGTTTCAACCAATTTGCATTTCTTACGATCTATAATAGATCCGGGTGATCTAAAGCTTTTATAGTGTATACCTCATGTCGTAATACAACCTTAAAGCAACAACATGACCAAACATCAGCAATGAAGCAAGATTAAAGACCTCAAAAGTTGTCAGCGATCCGGAAATTTCGGTTTGCCTAAAATCCAGAATCCGATCGTCCAACCGTCTTTCATGTTTGACCATCTATAACTTTTAATCTACATAAGATATGGACTCGATTATTTTTGCATCTTAAAGACCACATAACAAAATATATGTTACAATCTTTAAACATTAAAAACACATAAAACATATGGATTTAGAGCTCCGACATTCAATCGCCAGACACAAATTTTCTCATTTTCCGATTTTCTAAAATTTAAAATCGTGTACTTTGATGTTATGGGTTCATGATTTATCAACCCGCAACATCAATTGACACCCTATTACACAACTTTGAACAATCAATTACAACATTTAACATCAAAATCATAGATTTCAAAAATTTAGGGTTCTTTACCTTTTATGCTTTTGATCCACAATCGATCCTCGAATTCATTCGATATTTGATTTATCAGGATTGATCTAAGCTTATTATTTAACCCTCTTTTACTCCCATCCACTAATTTTAAGAGAGAGAATGGTCTTGGTTGTTTAGAGAAATAATGTAGCATTTTCTCTCTCTTTAATCTAATATATATATTAGATACATGCATTTATCGTCGATCCAAATTACCGATCTAGTTGTGAAATAAGTCATAATTTGTATTATATTAGGTTAGGGTTGGTGAACAACCAAGATAGAGCAAGATTCACAAGTTACTTAAAAAAAAAATAAAAGGGCATTTTGTCCTTTCCTTTTATTTCTAGATTTTGAACTTTATGAAACCCTTAGGTTTAGGTTTTGTGCATTCTAGGTTTAGGGTTTGGACAAATTTAGTGTTTAGGTTTTAACCCTCAAATATTAAGCAACTTGGATTTCAAAATTTTCTAATTAAATTTTAAAATAGAAAATTTTGATTTCTAATTATAATTAGGGCTTCCTAATTATATCATAATTTCCTAATCATGAATCATTATTTGCTAATTAGGACTATTTTATCCTAATTAAAATTGCTAATTAAGCACTTAGGGTCAAATTTGTACATTATAATTTATAACCCAAAAATTAGGGTTTTAAATTGAAAATAATATTTAAATTTTAGAAATTAGATTTCCCAATTAGATTAGGGTTTCTAATAACTTGACAATTAGGATTTATATTCCTAATTAACATTGCAATTATAGCAATTAAATCCACCACCGCATAATTAGGGTTCAAAATGGTCATTGTGGTTTTCAACCCACAATTTAGGGTTTCTAAATAGAAAATAATTTTCTAATATAGAAATTAAATATTCGTAATTAGATTAGGGTTTTCTAATTACTTAACATTAAATTTAGGATTAATATATCCTAATTAACATTAAATTATTAAATTAACACTTTCATTTTCCCCATTTACAAATTAGGTTTTCAAATCCATCATTAGGTTCCCGACGGAAAATTTAAGTTCGATAATTTGAAATTAGGTTTTGCTAATTAATTGTTGCTACCCTAATTAATATTATAATAATAGCAAAGAGAGCATTATAATTTCTCCATTAATTTTTTATTAGGCTTCAATTTATCGTAATCAAACTAGGTTTTTAGATCAAGTATTAGGGTTTCAAATTTTGAATTAGGTTTTGTAATCAATTTGTTAAGATTAACCCTAATTAATCTTATAATTATTTACACTTATGCCATTAAGTTCCCGATTTAGGTTTCATGCAATCAATTAAGGTTTCGGATTCTTAATCAAACTAGGTTTCCGTAACCGATTTCTAGGATTTCTTATCAAACGTTAGGGTTTTCTAATCTAACATTGTCGTTTTAATATATTCTTAGGGTTTGTTACAGATATAATTTATCCGTCAACCTCAACCCTTAACCACATTCTCAACACATCATTAACCATATTCACAAAACTTAATCACATAAACACTTAATCCTCTAATAATTCACCTATAAGCCTTCACAAAAATTTTGAAATCCTCAAAATTCCATCCTAATAACATCAAACGCATACACTTATTTTCCGTCTCAGGTCTAATATTTGACCTTAAATCAATCATTTAAGATTTTTATAAATTGTCCAAATTCCCTTGAAGTCCTTAAATGTCATAGCTTGATTCTCGCGGTTAATTTCAGTAATGCACTGCGTCACAAGAACGCCACTAGTCTGGCGAATGGGGTTAGCTTCCGCGTTGTTGTTGTTGGTAGATCCCTCAGGGGTTCTTTGTCATGGCTGACGTCTTCTTGGAGGCTTTTTTTTGTTAAAATACACTCATTAAATTATTACTAAATTCCTTTAAGTATTTTCTACTTAACTTGCACACCCTAAAAGAACATCACATAACACATAACACTTTGAATAAAGTAATAACTTTTATTCATTCATAATCTTTTAGAAAACATAAGAACAATAGCATCACTGCTATTTACATTACTTTCCTGAACTACTAAAGTTTCAAGATAACACCATCATCATATTCCATAGGTTACATAACACTTGGGATTTACATATTATTTATCATATCATTAATCACATATCAAATACATTTATGACGACCTACTAAGATACTACATAGCCTTACGACGCTCTTCTTTAATAATACGGAACAGTGTTTGGTGATCTAATATGTACGATGGCAGCGTCTCGAACTGAATCAAATAACCCATTATCCGATCTTGAGCTCGATTGATCATAGTGTTGAAAACACTATTTACCTCTTCCATCTTGATCTCCTTCACTTGTACATCTCTCTTTGTTACTCCGGCTTGTTTAGAAGCTTCTTCGTACGCATCTTTGGCTCTTTCTTAGTAGATTCTTCATTCAGCTTATTCTTCTGTTCTGCAATCTCCTCTGTCAGTTGCTTGTTTCCTCCTTCAGTGTGGACCAGCTTCCCTTCGACATTACTCAGATATTCCTCTAGATCCTGGATCTCGTTGTCCTTCTGCGCCACTGAGGTCCTATGTTTAGCTACTATCTCTCTCAACTCCTCAACGCTATCCTGAAGTTCAACATTGCGGTGGTATACTTCATCATACATACGGCCAACGATCGAGTTAAGTGGAATCTCTTCCTCCGTGTCCTCCTCATCCTCAATCGATTGTGGCAGCTCCTCAGGGTCCTCATCTCTAGGCATCTGGGATCCTTCCTCTCTAGCCTGACTGGATTCTCCTACATTAGCCATCCTGAATTTTTTTTTTTAAGTTTTAATTACTAATCATTACTACTCGACACTCAAAAGCACATAGGTTATAATCACATAAGCACATAAGTGTTTTATTACTTCTTCCTTAGAACTCGATAAGAGTTTATCACCACTATCTTTTCAAAGGATACTTCCTAAGGCTTTTCCCCACCTAAGGTTCATAACCTAAGGCTTTGATACCAACTTGTGACATCCCCAAATTCGGGTACTTCATTTCCACCATATTTGGTGTTCACTTGATAAAAACATTCATGTCTAACTACCCAAACATAACAAAATTTAATAATAAACCTTCCCATTAAAGTATTACATCAATAAGTTCAATAAAATCTCCCAGGTTATCTTACCACTAAATACAAACATCATGTGCAAAAATTTAAATAATTACATCACAAGATTTAAAATAGAATCCAACAATATAAAAGCTAACAGGTTTACAAGTCTTCAATACTTGCTTATCTTCCCTTTCCCTTTACTGGTTGTAGGCTCATCGACCTTCTCAACTTTAGCTGTAATAATTATATAAGCAAGAGTGAGCAAACAATGCTCACTTGAAATGACAATGAATAACATCATATCAACTGCCAAATGATTAGGCTCAATAGAAATGAATAAGGTACTTCATCAATAATAATCAGGAACATAATTTGAAATATATACTTGAGGGTCAAAAGACCACGAACTATGTCCATAGTTATAAGTATTCTTTCAACTTAAATTTTAACAGTTATAAGACTATAGGGACTCCTCGTACTTAGGGGGATCAACCCTTCGTACAATGTATTGTGGACAAACATTTCAACGCTATGCATAAATTGTCCCCTATAATTGGGTTATTCATCTCAGTATTTAGAATATAAGTCCGCACCAAAGTAAGTTTGGTTTGGATAAGGTTCAAGGTAATTTAGAGTTTAACGAACATCAACTAAGGATTGGTTGAATAAAATGTAGTAACAAGGCGCTATGTAATAAGTCATAAATGAATCAACATTGCATAGTAAGTTCATGCTTTAGGAATGAACTAAAAGCATAAGTATTGAATAACATAACATACATTTCTTGAACAATATTAAGCTAAGGTTAAAATCTTATTTATAATTAAGTATTGAGCATGCATAACAAATAGTATATTGAACGATAAAACTTGTTCAACATTAGTTTATCAGAATTTAGAAACTTGCATGCTCAATATCAAGAGGTAAGGTTTAGGAGAATGCACAATATAAGTAGAGTTAAGAAACTGGCACAAAGAAAGTTTAAGGTTAGAAACTTGCCTTACGTGTAAGCTAAACCATAATAATTTGATTCACAATATCCTATACACATATCATGATGACATAATTAGTCACCACAAATACTCTATATATAAATAAGTATCTATTTCATGTATGGTTTGATTTTTAACCACATAGTCAAGTTACATTAGTAATCAAAACTCGTTAAGTGTTAATTATATGCTTATTCTTACTACTATGATAAAACAATTAACAAAAGTCACATTCTAACAATCATAATACTGCACCGTATCAACAATTACAGACTTTGTGTAAAAGAAAATAATTTTTCCGCCATTACGCTAATGGCGATCTTTGCATACCAGATTACCTTTGGGGTTGGCGTTGCGGCGCAAGTCACAGGCCGAGGGTTGGCGCTGTGGTGTGAGGTTGGCATTGTGGCACTGATTTTGGCGCTGCGGTGCGAGGCTTGGCGCTGTGGCGCTAAGGCTTGGCGTTGCGGCGTAGAATTATAGTGTTGATCACGAAGAACAAAAACAAAGCTAATTTTGACTATTTAATAACTTCTAGCACCTAAATCAACATGTATAACGTGCATAAATTACACATAAACATTACCCATCATATATATACTGATTTCAAAACAACTAAACTACAATTTTAGAAAAAATTAAATCCTTGAATGCCATGTTTTAAACCAAAACTTCATTTTTGACATTGTTTGACAAAATTAACACTATAACCATAATTATACACAAAATGAGTTTTGCGCTTCATCTAGTATTGTTTTATTTGAATATTGATATGAACTTTCTTATTAAATATCAATATTTTCACCTGGGGTACTATTCACGAGTTACTATTCACCTAGTTACTATTTACTATAATATTATTCACTTAGGTATTCGGGGAATTTTTCATATCGGGGTACTATTCATGGGGTACTATTCACGGGGTACTATTCCCGAAGTACTATTCATAAGGTATTATTCATGGGGTACTATTCACCAATTTTTTTTTCTTTTTTGTCCAAATTATTTTTAATACATGGATATTATTCTTGAATTTTACTCCACAAAGCAGTATCATGTTGATAATTTGGACATTATTGAATTATGGATAAATTAAGTTATAAATCTTTAAAAATTTATCCTTTGCTTTCTTTTAATTGAATTCTTATATCATTGTTATCATCTTCATGCTTATATTGCGATGAAAGTCATCTTTGGCTTACGTGCATAGATGAACTGTTGATTGTTATGATTATGACTAGGGATAATTCGGTATGATCATGACCATTGATGATTACACGAATATTCTTGGCCCGTAGTGCAAGAATAATTTGTGGACGTGATACTAATGAATACCCTTGGCCCGTAGGGCAGGGATGATTCGATGATGTGATTTATTTATTAAGATGAGTCCCAGCGACAAAGTTAATGATAAACTTTTTAAATCATAGAAGATAGTAGATATCATGCTCTACTTGACTCTTTTAATGGATTGCTTGTTCCGTTGTAGTTAAACTTGTTGTCTATTATATTCTATCAGTTTAACATTGTTGAAGGCTAATGATAACTTATTCTGCATTATCTTAGTCATAATATTTCTTACTGGGCTAGTTGAGCTCACCCTTTTACTTCCATTGTTCTCTTCAGGAAATTCGAACGTAGTCGAAACTAGTCGGGGAACAGAGTGATGGTCCGAGATGGTGTTATAGTAGTCCTCACTATTCTATAAATAGTATGCCAATAAATGTAATGAGGACTCCATTTGAGTTTGGATATTGTCTAGAAGACAATATTCGTGTAAAAACTCTCAGCTCATGTTGTATAATTAAGTTTGTATTTGTATTCAGTATCATGTATTTGGCGACCCAAGATGGGTGTTGTATACCTATTTTGGGGTCATCACAATTGGTATCAAAACCTACCTAAGTTTATTTGGTATTTAATTGGTCGGTCAGAGTATAGGGATAATATGTGGCATATCAATTAATCCTTATTTTGTGATAGTGTTTGAAAATGGCATCTGAAAATGTCAAGATACGCAATGAAGCACATGAGACCGTTGAGTCATCAACGATTAATATCTAGGATAATGTGCAATAGGAAGATAACAATCCTCAGGTAAACAACAACACCGATCAAATGATGAACGATGGGATGTTCAGAGGCTTCATGCAATTCATGCAACATCAGGCGAGAGCGGCTCCGGTTCAAAATGCAGATGGACACATTGGCAACTCACAGGTGGTCACCACTAAATAATTCAAGGAGCTAGGACCATCGGAGATTTGGGGAGAGCCAAAACCACTTAAGGCGGAGACGTGGATAAAGGAGATAACCAAGATATTTGATGTTGAGAGGAGCAAAAGGTTCCTTTTTCCACCTTCATGTTGAGAGGAGAAACAGATTACTGGTGGGAATCAATAAAGCGTACCCTGCCTGCTGCACTCAAAATGTCTTGGGAGAAGTTCCAAGAGCTGTTCAATGACAAGTACTTTCCCGAAAGTATTCGTCACATGAAGGAGGTGGAGTTTATCATGTTCGAACAAAATAATATGACCGTGTCGCAATACAAGGCTAAGTTTTCCGAGTTATCCCAGTTCGCATCCCATTTGGTTGATAATGAGGAGAGAATGACGTGAATGTTTCTATGAGGTTTGAGACCCAAAATACGTCAATACCTCATTTCTCACAAATTGTGTTTGTATTCAGATGTTGTAAATAAGACTCAGTTATTTGATAAGTAGGTTTTATACCTATTTATCTGGTATCTATTACTTGAATTAGTTGCTTAAACCTATGTTTCTTAGTTACTTTTCATATATTTTATATTATTTTGTAGGCTATGACATAAAATTGGCATTAAGAAGCAAGGAAAAGCAATTCGAACATCTTTTGGACTAAAATATTTAAGCAAATATAAGAAGGGGAGATTAAAGGGCTTTTAACACCAAGTTGGATGAATTTTATTGCTTTGGAATTTGGATTATATTTTAAAGCTTCTTCTTAGCTTTCCGTAACATCTTGAATCATTCTAATCGGAGTTTGGATGCAAGAGTTATGATCTTTTTACCAACGGACGTTGAACTTCACTATTTTGGGTGGCCATTTGCATAGTAGTCACTTCCAACCCAATTTTGACCTTCATTCGTCCGTTATTTCTAAATTATTAAAGAATGAAAGTTATAGAGCTCGTCGATAGCTTAGATTTGATAAGTGGCAGGTCCCATAACTCCTCTCGGATCAAAAGTTATGGCCGTTTTACCAGAGGACATTCTGGCATGAAATGGACCTCCGCCGGGGCAGGCTTTTCCTTAACAAAACCCCCTCCGTGGCGAGCATATCCTCTGGAAAACAGAATGGACCCCCACTGTGGCGGGCCCTTTTAGTGTATAAACCCCCGTCGGGGTGGGGGTATGCAAAATAAAAAACCATTTTTTGCCCGAATTTGAGTTGGAAAAGGATTGTTTCGATCCGATTAACTCAAGGACTTCCAAGAGGACTTAAAGACAGATAAAGAGACTTGTAAAAGGGGGAGAATCACATAGATTAGAGAGGGAGAGAGGATTCCATTAGATTAGATTAGAGTAGAATAGGAGAAAACACTAGTTCTTATGAGATTTGGAGATTGAAGCACTTGGAAGCCATTGGAGATCAAGATCAACAGCGAGATGGAGGCCGAATTTGTCTACAACAGATTTAATTCTTTTCCTTAATCTTATTCTTATCTTTTAATGTGTATTCAATTTTGGATTCTTAGTTTTAATTCAATAATTATGAACTTATTCTTTGTTTGAGATTACAATGGATCTTATTATGTAGTTTATTTTTATATGCTTCGCTATCAATTATTATGTTCTATTGTGAGGATTGTCTATTGTGATTTGGACTTAATTATTTAATTGATTGGCCATCAATTACCGTGATAATCTCTATGAACTCGAGGGATGAAGTTTAAATTTAGATCTAACCATGATAACATGTGTTTGTGATTTTTGCATAGATGGAATTCATGATTCGTGTTTAGGATAGAGATATGCCTTTACACCATATGTAATCTTATAAAGAACATGTGCTTTAAATCCTTTTTAATTGTAATTAGGGTGTCTTGTTTAATTCTATCATCTGTGGATTTAAGTAAGTATGGGTATTATGCATTGAGAGGTGGTTTTATCTGCTTTAGTGTTCTTAATTAACAATTCAGGATAGAAAATAATTGATGAGAAGCGTGTTAACTTAAATGAAGCAATAAGTAAAGTTGTGATCTTAAATCTCCATAATTTTAATTTAACTAGTGGAATTTAATAGTAGTTTAATTATATAATTTGAAATTCATTTTTTTAAATAAGATTGAGTTGGTTACGGGTTAGTACTTGGTGATTTTTATTAAATAATTCCTCGTGGGAACGATACTCTACTTTCACTTTATTACTTGTTGACCACGTATACTTGTGTGTTGTGCGTAATTAGATTTAACCCAACAAGTTTTTGGCGGCGTTGTCGGGGAATTAGTTTAATATTTTTTACCAATATTAATTTCAATCAAATTAGTCTTAATTTAAATATTTTTATTTTTATTTTTAATTCTCTTCCTATATTTCTCTCTTTTTCGGTACCATGGATGACTTTGCGTATCAATGGCCCATACTAACATGACTCAACCAATGGAAGCGGGGATTGATGGTCTCAATGCATTTTTTGAATTATCAGCGTAGCTTGAGACACTTTCGAGGAGGTTGGACGTTGTTGCAGCCCAACGTAATCGAAGGATAGCAGTTACTTCCAACTATTGTGCCTATTAGTTTTGGGCCGAGACAACATGGTGGTGAATACCTCAACGATAATACATATGCTAATTATCATCAAGTTTGGGGGTATCACCCGGATTCGTCATGGAGCTATACTTATGAAGACCAATACTTTACTCCAAAACCAACATACACGCCGGAATTCTCATATCAACGTCCATTAAAAGAAGAAAATCAAAGTTGGATGAATTACTGTCAAAGGTCATAGCAAACCAAGAGGAGAGGATGATGAGTCAAGAAATATCGAGCCATAATTTTCAGCACCAGATGGAACAACTCATCACCACTTCAACTCATAGTCCTCAATACATGGATTCCAAAACTGAAACAGATAATTCGAGATTGTAGGAATTGTTATCCAAGTTCATAGCATCAAATTAGGAGAGAATGATTAATCAAGAGAAGTCAATTCAGAATCTTCAGAATAAGATAGATCAAATGTTCAAAGCCTTGAACAACTATCCTCAAATCAATTGGTGTTATGACGAGGATTCCGAGATTGATGAAGTGCCCAAACTAAATATACAACTGGATGAGCCACAAGACGGTGAAAAAGAGGAGACACGAGGGGATAATGACAACAAGGTCGGTGAAGATATAATTGTGAGTACCAACGATGATGAGCCCATGTTATTTATGCCTCAAGTGCCTTCTCCACCAAAGTTCAAGAATCCGGTTAGATTTGCAAAACCTTGTCCGATTGGTAGTCATGTTGTCGGAAAAGCTCCTGGAGACGTAAGAGCGAGTACAACTTTGAAGCCATGGTGAGAGGGGTGGGATGAGAAAGATGAAGAACCAGTTGTGTTAGAAAAGCCTCAATGCCATAATCTATTCGCAGACACAATGGAGAAATGACCTAGATGTTGGACGTTCTTGAATGTGATCTTATCTAAACAAAGCATGCTAGGTGACTTTAATTCGATAGCCATCACAAATGGTAACCTACCAAAAGCTATATTATTTTCGATGGATGGAGGGTTCCTCAATTATCGAATAGGAATTGGATAGTGCTGACCAGACAAAGTCTGGCTGAAGGACTATAAATTAAGCGCTAACTGGGAGGCAACCCATGAATTTTTATATTTATATGCTTTACTAGTTTATTTAGTAGATAGGAATTAATTTGCTTGTTAAGTTCTCTTACCAATCTAAGTGATATTCTAATTCATATTGTCTCTCTTAATTGAAGGCATTGGAGGTTCAATGGACAGGAAAAAGATTATGAAAAGGTTATTCAAGTCAAATTCAGTTGTGGTGCCCAATTTGTTCCATGTGCCTAATCTATTCTCCAAACTTAGCGGACAAGGAGGAGGATTGCTATATTTTCAGGGAAGTCCTCTGCTTTACTTTTTTTCTATTTCAGCCATTGAGGACAATGTCTAGTTTAAGTTTGTGGGCATTTTAGTGTCGTATTGCATATATTTGTTATTTACATTGTAGTTCATATAGTTACATTTAGTTTTTATATTCAGTTACTTTAAAAAAAAATCAAAATTTTTCAAAAATAGTAGTTAGTTTACTATGTTTATATAGCATTTAGTACATCTTGTATGAGTCCAGCTGTTTGATATTTACAGTTTATTTTGGCTAATGATGAGATTGGAATTGGGTAGATAAGTATAATACTGACTATTAGAGCTTTGATGTGATTTCTTGTTATGAATTGAGTCTTTTTCTGTTTGAAACTTGTATAATAAGGATAACACAGTAAAAATAACTTGTAGCACAGTAAAAATAACTTGTTGATTTATTGAGTCTAAATTGATACATAATGGGACTCTAAAGGATAATGCTAGTTTGAATAAAAGAATGACAAGAATAAGTAGTGATGGCTAAAGTTAGACAAGAACCTAAGTTTGGGGGAATATTTGGGGTATAAAAGAAGAAAAAGAAAAAAAAATATGAATAAACACCGTGGCGTGCTTGTCTAGTTTTGTGGCCTTTGTTACTTGAGTAAGTAAGCCTAAGGGGATTGTCTTTACACCTAGCGCCCTAAGGCCTTAATGGTCTGGGAGTTGTTGGTAGAAAGCTCGTTAAGGTAGCATTGAAAAGCCTAAGGGAATAAGACATTGCATAGCTATGTGTATATAAACAAAAAAAATGAATAAAACGGGAAATAAGAGCAAAAAACCCTCGTAGATGAAAAATGAAGAATATGTATCCCATGTTAACCCTCGATATTGGTAATTGTTTGATTTTAGTTGGATCTAGCTTGTTTTTGGATTTCTTGAGTTTAAACTGTATGATGCCTTCGAAGAGACTTGTTATGTGTTAAATTTGATTTTATATCAGTTAACATTGTTGTGGAGCACACACGCACTATATTAGTGATAACAGTCTAAGATTTGATGATTGATTGAGAAGTTACTAATGAGTTTTGATATGATGTATTATCATGTTTACTTGATTTCTCTAAGGCCGATTGATTAGACTTGTTTCTGTCATTACTGCTGGTTTCGTAAGCATGTAGATTAGTTGCATTGCATAGCATTTATGTTTTGTGTTTTCGCTTGAGGACAAGCAACGGTTTAAGCTTGGGGGTATTTGATAAGTAAGTTTTATACCTACTTATCCGGTATCTATTACTTGAATTAGTTGCTTAAACCTATGTTTCTTAGTTACTTTTCATATATTTTATGTTATTTTGTAGGCTATGACATAAAATTGGCATGAAGAAGCAAGGAAAAGAAATTCAGACATCTTTTGGACTAGAATATGCAAGCAAATACAAGAAGGGGAGATTGCAGGGCTTTTATTTGTTTGGAACTTGGATTATATTTTAGAGCTTCTTCTTAGCTTTTCGAACATCTTGAATCATTCTAATCGGAGCTTGGATGCAAGAGTTATGATCTTTTTACCAACGGACGTTGAACTTCACTGTTTTGGGTGGCCATTTGAATAGCAGTCATTTCCAGCCCCATTTCGACCTTCATCAGTCCGTTATTTCTCAATTCTTAAAGAATGAAAGTTGTAGAACTCGTCGATAGCTTCAATTTGATAAGTGGCATGCCTTATAACTCCTCCCGAATCAAAAGTTATGGACGTTTTACCAGAGGACACTTGTATGGAAATGGACCCCATTTGCGTGAGCTTTCCTTAACAAAAGCCCGGGCGTGACATCAAGTAATGGATAATGAATGGACCGCCACCGGGGTGGGCCCTTTTAGTGTATAAACCCCCGTTGGGGCGGGGGTATGCGCAGAAAAGCAATTTTTTGCCAGAATTTGAGTTAGAGAAGGATTGTTTCAATCCGAATGACTCAAGGACTTCCAAGAGGACTTAAAAATAAATAAAGAGACTTATAAAAGGGGGAGAAATACATAGATTAGAGAGGGAGAGAGGATTCCATTAGATTAGAATAGAGTAGAATAGGAGAAAACACTAGTTCTTATGAGATTTGGAGATTGAAGCACTTGGAAGCTATTAGAGATCGTGATCAAGAGCAAGACGGGGGATAAATCTGCCGACAACAGATTCAATTCTTTTCCTTAATCTGATTCTTATCTTTTAATGTGTATTCAATTATGGATTCTTATTTTTAATTCAATAATTATGAACGTATTCTTTGTTTGAGATTACAATGGATCTTATTGTGTAGTTTATTTTTATATGCTTCGCTATCAGTTATTATGTTCTATTGTGAGGATTGTCTATTGTGATTTAGACTTAATTGTTTAATTGATTGGCCATCAATTACCGTGATAATCTATATGAACTCGAGAGATGAAGTTTAGATTTAGATCTGATCATGATAGCATGTGTTTGTGATTTCTGCATAGATGGAATTCATGATTCGTGTTTAGGATAGAGATATTCCTTTACGCCAAATGTAATCTTATAGAGAACTTGTGCTTTAAATCCTTTTTAATTGTAATTCACATAGAGATATAGTGGATTAGTTAATTAATGTGTCTTACTTAATTATATCATCTGTGGATTTAAGTGAGTATGTGTATTATGCATCGAGAGGTGGTTTTATCTACTTTAGTGTTCTTGATTAACAATTCAGGATCAAAAATAATTGATGAAAAGCGTGTTAACTTAAATGAAGCAATAAGTGAAGTTGTGACTTAAATCTATATAATCTTAATTTAACTAGTGGAATTTAATAGTAGTTTAATTATATAATTTGAAATTCATTTGTTTAAATAAGATTGAGTTGGGAACGATACTCTACTTTCACTTTATTACTTGTTGACCACGTATACTTGCATGTTGTGCTTAATTAGATTTTACCCAACATTATTGGAGCACGATAATGAGTCAACCCAACCAAGAGAGAGCATCCGACAAGTCGATAATACCAGTGGTAGCAGTCATCAAAGCGGTGACAACAAACGTGGAGGGAATCAACATGCCAGAAATGGTAACCACTCCGGTGGTAATCATGGCCAAGATAATAGAAGTGGAAATTTCAAGAAGATGAGATTTAATAATGATGGAAAGACGTCAGCACCAACACCTGTTGTTAAGGAAGGAGAACGACCGTCGGTCGTATGTTACAAATGCGGAGGAGAGAGACACATCAGTCCAAACTATACGCACCAGTCGAAAGCATGTTACAATTGTGGAAGAGAAGGTCACATGGCCAATTTTGTCATGCACCAAAGTCAAGTCCAGCTGGGATGGAGGCATCAAAGGTCGTCCCAGACAAGACAAAACTGGTAGTTCAAGGGAGAGTGTTTGTCGTAACCTCCCAAAATGCGAGGAATTCGAATGAGGTGATCATTGGTAAGCTAATCATAAACTCTAGTGAAGTCTATACCTTATTTGATACTGGTTCTACCCATTCTTTTATTTCTCCTACTTGCGCTCAACGTTTAAATTTGACTCCGGAGAAATTAGACTTTGATTTATCTGTTGAAACTACGTTGGGAGAAACCTTCATTACATCCACTGTTTATAAGTCTTGTTTGATTCAAATCGGTAATCGCACGTTACCTGTCGATCTTATTTCTCTAAAAATACTTGCATTAGATGTGATTTTAGGAATTGATTGGTTGACTACTCATCATGCTAAAATTGATTATTTTCGTAAGGTTGTTAGCTTTCATATTCCTAACCAACCTATTATGCCAATTCAAGCAACCAAACCATTAAAGTCAATCACTGTCATCTCAAGCCATAAAGCTATTCGTTTATTGAAAAATGGATGTCAAGCTTTCTTAGCTCATGTCACATATTTAAACAAAAATACGTCAGTCTTGAATGATATTGCTATTGTTAATAAATTTCCTGACGTATTCCTTGAAGAACTTCCTGGCCTACCCCCAGAGCGTGAAATTAAATTTTGTATCGACCTTGAATCTAGTACAAAACCCATTTCGAAAGGCTCCATATCGAATGGCTCCTATTGAACTTTATGAGTTAAAAACCCAATTGCAGGAATTGTTAGACATCGAATTCATTCGTCCTAGTACGTCTCCTTGGGGTGCTCCTATTCTATTCGTGAAGAAGAAAGATGGAAGTATGCGACTTTGTATTGATTATCAGTAGTTGAACCATGTCACCATCAAAAATAGGTACCCGTTACCTCGTATTGATGACCTGTTTGACCAGTTGCAAGGTGCCAAATTCTATTCAAAGATCGATCTTCATTCCGGATATCATCAATTAAAGATTAAAACCGATGACATCCCAAAGACTGCATTAAGAACTCGGTACGGGCATTACAAATTCTTAGTCACGTCTTTTGGATTGACTAATGCTCCTGCTACCTTCATGGATATGATGAACCGAGTATTTAAGGAATATTTGGATCACTTTGTGGTCGTCTTTATTGATGACATCCTCATATATTCCAAAAGATGTGAAGATCGTGAACAACACTTGATGCTGATACTCCAAAAGCTTGGTGAAAATAAGCTTTATGCCAAGTTGAAAAAATGCGAGTTTTGGCTTGAAGAAGTAGCATTCCTTGGGCACATAAATTCAAATCAGGGAATATCTATTGACCCGATAAATATTGAAACAATTCAAAGCTAGGAGCAACCTAAGTCAGTGACCGAAGTACGTAGCTTTCTCAGCTTAGCTGGTTATTATCGGAGATTTGTAGAAGGGTTTTCTCGAATCGCTACTCCATTAACTCAGCTGACTCAGAAAGATACAAAATTCGGTTGGAGTGAGGAATGTGAGAAGATTTTTCAAGAACTCAAGAGGAGACTCATTTCAGCACCTGTTCTAACAATACCATCTTGTTCGGAGGGATTTGTCATCTACAGTGATGCTTCAGGCAAAGGTTTAGAATGTGTTCTCATGCAACATGAGAAAGTCATAGCTTATGCCTCACGTCAACTCAAAGAATATGAGAGAAATTATCCTACTCATGATCTAGAGTTGGTAGCTATCGTTTTTATGCTTAAGATTTGGAGGCATTACCTATTTGGAGGCATACTATCCTGAAAAGGCGTGGTAGCTGACGCATTGAGTAGAAGATCATATGCGGGTACGAGTGCGATATTGTCAACGCAAAGTCCCATTTTGTATAACTTACAAAGGATGGAGATAGAGTTAAAGACTCCAGGGACCCATGTGATGATGGCGAATATACTAGTAGAACTGACTTTAATCGATAAAGTTAAAGCTGCTCAAGCTACAGACCTGGAGCTAATGCATATGAAGAAGAAATTGCAAGAAGTTGCTAATTTAGAAGCAAGAATCGATGAAGAAGAAATACTTCGAGTCAACTCCAGACTTTGTGCTCCTAACGATTCTGACTTGAAGTATAAAATTATGGTGGATGCGCACAACACATCGTTTGCAATCCATCCTGGGAGTACCAAAATGTATCGTGATCTTCGACATACATTTTGGTGGAGCAATATGAAGAGAGAGATAGCGGGGTTTATCTCAAGGTGTCTAACTTGTCAACGAGTCAAGGCAGAGCATCAAGTGCCAAAAGGTCCATTGCAACCACTTGAAATTCCAGAATAGAAGTAGGAGCACATTACCATGGATTTCGTTACTGGTTTTCCCAAGGTTTCTCAAGGCATAGATGCGATTTGGGTCATTGTTGATAGATTGACCAAGTCTGCTCATTTCTTACTGATATGAGAAACTTATACACTTGAACGTCTTGCTCGTATGTACATAAACGAGATTGTAAGATTGCATGGTATGCCAGTAGCCATAGTTTCTGATCGAGACCCAATATTCACTTCAAGATTTTGGGTTAGTTTACAAAAAGCTATGGGCACGGATTTACGATTTAGTTCGGCGTATCATCCTCAAATGGACGGACAATCAGAGAGGACTATTAAAACCCTTGAGGATTAATTATGACTTTGTGTCCTTGACTTCAGAGGAAGTTGGGACAAGTTCTTGCCATTAGTGGAATTCTCATATAACAACAGTTATCAAGCAAGTATTGGCATGGCTGCATTTGAGGCATTGTATGGACGCAAGTGTTGTTCTCCAGTATGCTGGGATGAGGTGGGTGAAGCAATATTGTTGGGACCAAAGTTGGTACGTATGACTACGAAAAGATTTAAACGATCCGATAACGTATAAAAACCTCACAAGATTGACAAAAGAGTTATGCTGATCTTCATCGAAATGGCGTGGAATTCAATATCGGAGATCATGTGTTGTTACGTGTTGCTTCATTGAAAGGAGTTACGAGATTTTGAAAGACAGGAAAGCTTAATCCTCGATTCATTGGCCCATTTGTAATCCTCGATTGAGTAGGAACTATGGCGTATAGACTCGCCTTACCGCCAAGTATGTCTCGTGTTCATAATATTTTTCACATAACTATGTTACGTAAATATGTGAAAGACCCAAACCACATTATTGAATTAGAACCGGACAAGATAGCGGAAGATTTAACGTATGAAGAGGTAGCTGTTAAAATCTTGGATAAAAAGGATCATATTCTACGCTCCAAGGTTATACCTCAAGTCAAAGTTTTATGGAGAAACCACGATGCGGAGGAAATGACCTGGGAGCTAGAATCTGAAATAAAATCAAGGTATCCTTTCCTCTTCAACATATCAGGTACGTACCCTAATTTCGAGGATGAAATTTCATAAGAAGGGGAGGTTGTAAGACCCCAACTTTTTTGAATAAAGAATAATTTTTTTATATATATATATTTGAATATTATGGTGTGGATATGATATAATGTTATTGTTGTGGGTAATATTTGGAAAATTTTGCAAAGTAAGCAAGTTGATATAAAATATTCGTTGTGTCAGTGAATATTCGATTGGTTGGGGAATATTCATACGACGGTATAATCATTGGTGGACCCCACAACGGAAGTATTATCGTAGTTAGAAAATGATAGAAATATCTTTTTATAAAAATAATAGCGGAAGCTTTACCGTTAAACTGTTGAACTACCCGGTGGTAAAAGTACAGTAATATGTGTGGTTGCATAATAACACACGTATTGATTATTGATGCTTACGTGAGAAGTCACTCAATTATACTCAATTATTGCTACAATAATTGTTACATAGTATCTCACGTTATTTGATTCAATTATTGTCACATTATCATCTGCATAATATTTTATAATTGAGACAACAAAGTTATTCATATTATTACTTGCAATATTGACAATGTCTAGAAAGTTCTATCGAGGAGAGGTTTGGTCACCTAATTGTGCGCCAATAGGAAAAAATCCTTATTGGAAAGCCCTCTCTTTCCTCGAAACGATCTAGTTGTTAAATATTGTGAGTTATAATATTAATGATGAATAATTGTTGAATTATTAAGAATGTGTTTATTGAATATAAGTGAATTACAAAATTTAGAGGGGAATAATTCAAACTTGGAAAACTTTAGGGGTACTAAAGTCAATTTGGAGCATTGGTGGTGGTTTTAATAGTAAATCAATCTGGACCATTGATGGTGGTTTTAATTAAGGGTGTAAACGAATCGAATCGGAGCGAACAGAGAGCTATTCGAGTTCGACTCGAAATAATAAATGCATACTCGAATTCGGCTCGAATTCGAATTATATTTAAAAAATTCTACTCAGATTCGACTCGACTCAAATATTTATTACTCGAATTCGATCCAGGCTAAACTCGAATATTTTTTCAAACTACTCATGAGCTTCAAATTCAAGCTCAATTGAGTCTCCACATAATAACTAGTTTTATAATAAATATAATTATAAATTGAATTTGTTATTTTACTTAAAAAAAAGAAAATATATTTATTATTACACTTTGCAAATATAAAATCATAATTAAAATTAAAAACAAAACAAAATAATAACTAATTATCCTAATTTGATTTAAATTTGTATATATTATAAGAGAATGTATCGAACATCTAATCGAATATGTATTAACCGAGTATGTATCGAATCACCATCAAAAATTCGAGTAGTTTGAATCTTTAACGAGTCAAATATAACCTTGCTCAAATTCTAGTCATATTTTTATTCGAACTATTTTTAATGTTCAGATTTGGATCATATTATTAACGAATCCAAGTCTCGCTCATATTTTTTTGAGTCGAGCCCGAATCGAGTCCGAACTGTGTTGGCTCGTTTACAGCCTTAGTTTTAATAGTAAATCAATCTGGACCATTGATGGTGGTTTTAATAGTAAATCTATCTAGACCATTGAGGGTGGTTTTAAAAGTAAATCAATCTAGACCGTCGGTGGTGGTTTTAAAAGTAAATCAATCTGGACCATCGGTGGTAGTTTTAAAAGTAAATCAATCTGGACCGTCGATTGTGGTTTTAATAGTAATCAATATGGACCGTTCATTCTAATAGTGAATCAATCTGGACCGTTCGTGAATTAGTTATTATTTAGTCCATTCTCCTATGAATAGAAGCTTAAACCTTCTTTCATTCTCACCAATTCACTGAGATTCACAAGAGACACTATAGAGAGAGAAACTATAGAGAGCAAGAAGAAGAGTATTCTGCTACTTAACTTTTGCAGTATCCAGCTTTCTACTAAGGTAAGGGGTACTATTTTTTCGTATTCATAAGGAATACTATTTTTCGTATTCATCCTTTAATATGTCCGAATAACCTGTCTATGCGGATTACGTACCGTATGATAGGTGAAAATCCATTTGCAGTTTTGTATGTTACTTCCTTTCATATTTTTAAATCTAAACTTACTATGGTAAGTATTGCTTCTATAATCCTTGAATTTAGTTGAATATCCTTGAGTTTTACACTTCATCCAGTATCATTTTATTAAAATATTGATCTGAACTTTCTTATTAAATATTAATATTTTTACCTGGGGTACTATTCACGAGTTACTATTCACCTGGTTACTATTCACTATAATATTATTCACTCGGGTATTCAGGGCAATTTTCATGTCGGGATACTATTCATGAGTTACTATTCATGGATTACTATTCACCCGATTACAATTCACTCAAATATTGTTCACTCGGGTATTTAGGGCACTTTTCATGTCGGGGTACTATTCCTGAAGTACTATTCACAGGGTACTATTCATGGGGTCTTTGTTCTAGAAAAATTTATTTTTACATCCAAATTATTTTTGATACATGGATATTATTCTTGAATTTTACTCCACAAAGCAGTATCATGTTGACAATTTGGACATTATTGAATTATAAATAAATTAAGTTATAAATCTTTAAAAATTTATCCTTTGCTTTCTTTTAATTGAATTCTTATATCATTGTCATCATCCTCATGCTTATATTGTGATAAAAGTCATCTTTGGCTTACGTGCATAGATGAAATATTGATTGGTATGATTATGCCCAGGGATAATTCGGTATGATCATGATCATTGATGATTACACGAATATTCTTGGCCCGTAGTGGAAGAATAATTTGTGGACGTGATACTAATGAATATCCTTGGCCCGTAGGGCAGGGATGATTTAATGATGTGATTTATTTATTAATCTGAGTCCTAATAATAAATTTAATTATAAACTTTCTAAATCATAGAAGATAGTAGATATCATGCTCTACTTGACTCTTCTAATGGATTGCTTGTTCCGCTGCAGTTTAACTTGTTGTCAATTATATTCTATCAGTTTAACATTGTTGAAGGCTAATGATAACTTATTCTGCATTATTTTAGTCATAATATTTCTTACTGGGCTAGTTGAGCTCACCCTTGTACTTCCATTGTTCTCTTCAGGAAATTCGAACGTAGCCGAAACTAGTCGGGGAACAGAGTGATGGTCCGAGATGGTGTTATAGTAGTCCTTACTATTCTATAAATAGTATGCCAATAAATGTAATGAGGACTCCATTTGAGTTTGGATATTGTCTAGAAGACAATATTCGTGTAAAAACTCTCAGCTTATGTTGTATAATTAAGTTTGTATTTGTATTAAGTATCATGTATTTGGCGACCCAAGATGGGTGTTGTATACCTATTTTGGGGGCGTCACACTTTATACTACAGTGAAACTTAAGAACACGAAAACTTTAGGAATTATGCCCTAAAACATATATACATACATATATATAAAGTCCAGTTCCTATCTGGACTTCCGCATTTTCTTAAAATGCCGACTTTTTTTTTAAACAACTAAAAAAATAAATAAATAATTATGGAACTGGAATTTTTACATAATACAGTGTTTTTGGTGTGATTTGGATACATATAACAAAACATGTCTGTACAGTCTGTGCAGATTGTACATACATTTTTTGGTATAGGTATCCAAATCATGCCCAAAACATTGTATTATGGAAAAATTTCAGCTCCATAATTTTTTTTAGTTGTTTTAAAAAAAGCAAAAATGCAAAAAGAATTTGGTCCAGCATTTTACTCGAGTCCAGACTCTTGATTTGGATCCCCTCGCCATATATATATATATATATATATATATATATATATATATATATATATATATATATAATATTATGGTTATGTAAAATACCTTCTCTTGCTTGCTTAATCCTTGTTATAAGACAAAGTGCTTGCTTGAAATTCAGAGAACCTTTCTCTCCTCTCAAACTCTCTCTAGTCTCTCAAATTCTCTGTAACCTTTTCTGACAACTTCTCTTTTCTCTCCTTAGGCTTAAGCCAAATGTTAGTTTACGTAAAATAAAACACAACTCCACGCACACTTACTAATGACCCTATTAAATTATTAGTTACCAAAATTAATATAAATATTATTTATATTTTATTTATTTTAATTAAAATTCAAAATTCAAATGTCATAAGGCTTTGTTTGAAAAAACTCTTTAAAAATTAAAGACTTAATATCTTTAAACATTGTTTGGCAAAACTACATTAAACTCCTTTAATTTATTTTAATAACCCATTTATAGCATAGTTTATTGTCACGCTTTTATTTCCAAATTAATTTAAAAACATTATAATAATTCATTTAATCCTTATCAACTCTCTAATTTAATTATTAAATTAAATTAGAATATAATCTCATAAATAAACAAATATTTATTCAATAATAAGCATATCAATTAAATATTTATATAATTCAATAAATATTTGAAATTACAATTTAAAATTCCGGATTGTTACAAGACCCTTTTAAGACCCTCGGGGCATATCAAAGGGTATGCTTGGGTATAATAAGTTGTACATAGAGATAATGAATAGTCAACAAAGAATCTATCGCTTCTAGTAAAAGGAGAGAATGTCTTATGTGATTCAATAAATGACAACTCAGTACTCCTTGGCCAAGACAAAATAAAATTAGAAAGTAATTTCTAATTTGCATTATATAGAGTTGTGCATTTGAGGATTGAAATATATATAATTAAATAAAATAAGACTTGATAGTAATTTCATGTCTTATATTTAATTAGGACATGTATGGTAGAATGATTGGATTGTACGATAACTATTCACTAAAAGGTTCTTTTATGATTACTGTTAAAATCTATATTATTTAGAAAGTCGTTGATCACTAAAGGGGCTTACCCTTATTGTAGAATAAATATTATTTATTTAAATAAATTAAATAGTTTAATTTATCTAATTAAAGAAGATTAAAATTATTCTAATTGATTTATTCACATCAGATTTAATATGGAGAACCTAAAGATCACAACATAAAAACAAAATATTTATTTAAAAAGTTAATGACATTATCGTAATAATGAGTTATGTATATTTAATTTAATTTATAGTGATAGAATAAATTAAATAGCTTAATATTTATTATTAATATTTTGGAAATATTAAATATAAATTAATAAGAAGAGTCCTATTATTATTATTATTATTATTATTATTATTATTATTATTATTATTATTATTATTATTATTTTAATTCCTAAAAGGGTTTGTGAATTAATTAATAAAAGTACTCTCATAAGTTCTTAATTAAATTAGGAACTTAATTAATTAAACGAGTTTAATTAAAATAAAACCCTATTCCTAAATAGTTTAGGAGGGTTGCCTACATCTATAAATAAGAGCAGTCTTATTATGCGTTAGGGTGAGACACACTTGTAATAGTTGGAAGAGTATATACAATTTCTATAGAGATAGAAACTAGGGTTTTACCAACAACGATCTTTTTGAATAGATAATATTTCTTGGTGGATCACCTCTAGAGGCCGAATACTTGGGTGGCTAACATTGATCTAAAGAAGGAATCTCATCGGAGAAGGAATCTCATCGTTGGAATTCAAGGAGAATGCGAAAGGATTTATAGTTGAACTCGTACCTGAGAAAGCAAGGTTCTATGAGGGTATAATTCTGATTCTCCATCTCTTTCGTATAATTGATAATTGAGCATAAGGTAAATTCATTGTGATGGTTTGTATAAAATTTTAAAAATCGATTTTATCGTTCTTCCACTATATTTGTGTAATTTGATTGCATGTACGCATTTTATACAAACCTAACACCTTCATGAGCTCTTTAGCGTGAAAGGTGGTGTTGGCATGACGAATCTTATTGGTTTCCAGGTTGGTTCTGGCAAATTCAAGATCGATACAGAGTTGGTCGATTTTAGCTTCAACTTCTTTCTCCTTTCCGTGGATTTTGGTCAAATGATGAAGGAATCAGGAGGAGGTTGTCGATGCCTGAAGCATAAAGTATTGATCAATAGTACGAAGGGGATGATTAATTAAAATAGAATGTATGTATTCGGACTTACCCGACCCTAGTATATGACGCTTTAGAGCATGAGTTATTTGGGGGGGTAATCTTGAATCATCTTCGTCTTTGGGAAGAACGAATATGTCATAAAGGGCGAAGGGGTAGTTTTTGGGTTCGGCGGGCCACATGGTCAATGTGGATAGGACATCGGTGGTTGATGGTGCTAGTGCTGATGGGGGGGGGGGGGTTAGTTCATGAGGATGAATTTGTAGGGGTTCAGTGTGTGGCTTTTTAGAAAGAGGTTTGGTGGTCTTTTTTGGGGTTCGGGTGTGGCTTATCACCGTGATTCGGCATAAGTGGTTTTTTTGTTTGGTGCGATGGGGGGAGTTTGGCTAGGATTTTCTTCTTCCTTAATTTCTTTTTCTTATACAAATTTCTTCTTTCAACGGAGGTCAATTTTGAGGTGATATTTCTATTTGAGGGCAGAGTTGGCATCGAGACGATTGAGATCAGTTCTATTAGAGTGCGGGCTTCAAGTTCTGGGGGAAGTTAGGGGGGGGATGTTTGTAAGATGATCGGTAGATTGATCTTGTTGGGGGAAGGTTTTATCAGTACTTTCGGTGGTTAGTTCGGGGGGGTTCGGTTGTTGAAACTTTTTGAGACGGTTGGCCTACCTCGGTGATGGCCTCTAGTTTAATGAGGGATACTGTAAATTTGATGAAAACTTGATAAGGTTAGTGAGAGAAATATGTGTGTTCTATATAGAATTTGAAGAATATAAGTGAGACTTACATTTATAGTCATAGAGCCAGGTTTGGTCAGGGAAAGCTGTAGACTCTAATGATGGGTGTGAGAGCCAGGAGTTCAGCAAGCTCGGAACCTTTGATGAAGACCCATTGGGAGTGTCACTGTGACAACCCAGAAATTCGGATCCAGAATTTAAGATTTTAAGAATTAGTTATTAATAAAATGCATTTTTATTAATAATATTATGTGCTATGTGTTTATTAATCGTTCTAGAACCTAGCTCGGAACCGGAGGATTCTGGCTACGAGCTAGACTGAACGAGTAAGAATTTTCAAGACGAAAATAAAAAAATTTCGGGAACAAAAATATTTTTGGGGAAAAAGACGAAATAGGCATTATTCACCCGATGAAACCTAAAGGTTAGGGTCTGAATAACCTAAGCCTGTTCGAGAGTTCGGTATGTCGAAATGACATTCCGTCAAAAGATTTGACTATAATATGTCGTGAAAAGTTAAGTAAGCCGATAAAAGTTTTTCTTGAAAAACGTGCAGAAATCGGACGAAATAAAAATGATGAAAAGTTCTGTTATGTACTTTTCACTCGTTTAACTACGTTAGGGGAAAACGTGAAGGAAAACACTTGACACCAAAAAGTGTTTTTCATTTCTTCAGAAATTCGAAGAATATGTAAAAGTTAATCGGTAAAGGAAAGACAAAATATCAAAAAATATTCGGATCCCGAGAATCGCAGTTTTTAAAACTGTCGGACGAAACCCAAAAGACGGAACCACGAAACTTACAGGCTAAATTTCGTGAATAGTAAGGAGGTTAACTAAGGAGGTTGAAATAGTAAACTTAAGGGCTAAGTAAACTTAAAGGCCAAGTAAACTTAAGGGCTAAGTAAACTTAAGGAGTAAGTAAACTTAGTGCTTAAGTCATGAATAGTAAGGAGGTTTGGGGGGCAAAATGACTAAAATACCCCTAGCCTTGGTTTTCTATAAATAGGAAGCTTATTTCACTATTTTGGGATTTTGAAAATCCTACACTTTGAGAGAGAGAGAGAGAGAGTTCGGATGGGAGAAAGAAGATGAAAAAGAAGAGGAAAAGCTTGCCCGAGTGCACGCTTTGTCCAAAGGAGGAAGATTAAAGAAGAGAGGTAATCCAAAAATTGAACTTTTTATAAATATTTCTATGTTAAAACATAGTTTATTGAGAATATGAAGTAAAAAATGTAAGAATGATTTCATATGGTTGAAATCATGAGAAGATGAAGAAAATAAGAATTAGAAGTTTAGTTTATAAATTCTTAAGGAAGTATATGATTCATAATGAATTATAACGATCCGAGTGGATTATGTGAATGAGTAGGTGAAATAAGTAAGGAATGGTGTTCTATAACATGAAATTCCAAGAAAAAGTGAAATTATAATCAAAATATCGATTAAAAATGAAGAACGAACGAAGAACACGCGAAGAACACGAAGAACGTTGTTGATGGAAAAATTTAAAACGATCATAGTATAATTGTTGTTGATGGACAAGTTTAAAACCATCACATATAAGGTAGATGCTTGTTGTTTGGTTAGGAATGATAGAAACATTCATGAAGAACAGATTAAAACGGTGCTATAACGAAGTTATGGAAATTTTTTTGTAAAAGACGAACAAGAATTAGAAAGTTAGTAAATGAACCTGAATGTGTAGGGTTTCATAAGAAAGTAAGAGAATGTAGAAAACATGAGTTAAGGACTCAAGAACGAACGAGTTTCGAGTTCGGATGACCGAATTACAGATGAGCTAACGAAGAGAGTTAAAAACGTAAAACAAATGAAGGGTTAAGATCAAGCCAATTGAATGGCACATTAACGGATTCAAAACAAAGTTCTATTTGAGGGGTATTGAAGTACGTAAGATAAAGAATAGAATGGCTTTGGAACCACCTCATTCCATGTTATAACGAATAAGTTATGGAAACAGGAAGTAATCATCTCAAAACGATCAAATACTTTTCCTGGGTTAGGGCTTGGCACGGGTGGCCACCATACATGCCTTGTAAATGTAATTGCAATGACTGCCAGACTAGGAGCCAAGATCGCAAACTCATGCCATGGCGTGAAAGATAAAAGGCAGAGTGGTGCCGCAGCGCTAGTGTAGGGAAAAAGCTAGAGAAGAGCTTTCAACTACTCAACTCTTGGGGGAAACGTAAGGGAAGATAAAGACCATAATGTTCAACTAATGTAATACTTAATCAGGTGATTTAAACCTTTAATAAAGGTTGAATGGAAAGATTAAACGAGATTAAAAGAAGGTGAACGCGGGTTACGGAACCAATATCCGAGGACCATAGTCGCGATAAAGGAACGTGAGGGATTGCTATGATGGTGATTCCTTAGAAGTTGATTGACGAGGGTAATGAATAACATTTTGATGTTATGTTGTGGTAATAAGAGATAAGTGTAAAGCGTATAGACGCTATGAACACAATGCAGTTGCGTTGAATGACTGGTCTTAGCATACCGCGAACAGTATGGCTTCGACATTAAGGAAGAATAACGAATGGTATTAAGAAAGCCATAAGGAATGGAAAGATGACTAACGAAAGCCGAATGTGAGTCGGATGAGAATATTAGAATAAAATGTAACATTAAACACTTTAACCGACGTGAAGGTTGAGTGTAAACAAATATTAAATGGGCAGAACCTACACCCCGTGTATGGTTTAACCGTATGATAATGAAGACCAATGATTAAACGGTGAACGGTAAAGAAGTTAAATTAAAGAAAATAACATTTAACATAATGAAGCCGAGTTAATGATTAACTAGAATGATCGCTCTGAGTATACAAAAGACTATATGACTTAGACGATAAAGAGTGAATCCTGAGGTGTGGCATTTAGTTGCCAGGAAGTCATAAGGAATGAGAATTTGACTTAACAAAGATTATAGTTTAATAGTTCGGATAAGTTAAGATAAGTTAGGTTGTGTTGCAATCGTAACCTTTGATGGTTGATATATGGGAGCTGGGCTAAACATTTCCTTTAGAGAGTGATGGTATATACAAAACCTGCAACCGATCTAACTCAATGTGATTGTAGTGTAGACGAGATGGGAACTTGTTTGTTGGTTGTTTGTGGGAAACCACTCAGAGTACCATATAGACTACTAGTAGAGAAGCGATGTGTGCTGAGTCCTAGAGAAGTTATAAGAAGAAGATAAGAATGTAAAACATCAAATATGATGAACGTATAAGTAAGACATCTCTATATGTCATGAAGCCATAGAACGGTAATGAAAGTGGTTGCGTAAACTTAGGTTGCAAGAACGCGAACCCTAAGAAGTAAAGTTAAGCAAACTAATGCATAAGTCAAGTATACATGACTAATTGGTGTATGTTTTGTTTTCTTATGTGCTACATAGGAACTGGAATGAGCAGTTCTGCATAAAGCAAGTTTCCTAACTTCATTCATATTTTAAAGGAATGCTAGTTTCTTAAACTTTTTAGATGTTGAACTTGAGAAGTTCTGTGTATGTGTGAATGTGTGATATTTGTGAAAGGTGGTAGAACGTATCAGGCCTTGTGCCACAATGTTAACATTTCGGTGTTTCTATGAGATGAACTGTTCTGTGATTTAACTGTTCAATAAGAGAATTCTTTATTTATACATGATCCGTTATTGTTAAGTCTGTGCTAATGATTCTAGCCAGACCAAATGTGTATGAAAAAGGTAGAAGAATGAAAGTATTTTAAAATGAAAGTGAATATTGTTTTAAAATGATAGGAATTGAGATTATTCCTATTATTCAAGTTGTTTCATAACCTTTGTTCGGTTATTGAAGTTCTAAAGAAATATTTAAACCCTTGAAGTTGCTTGTTCAACTGCTATGACTTGCTGAGCAATTGAATGCTCACACTTACTTTAAATGAAAAACATTTTTAGCGAACGATGTTAGAAGAACTTAAGGATCCCGTAAAGATCAAGCTGATCGGTATCCAAAAGAAGTACCGTTCATTATATGAATGAGCGTGAAGATCAAGCGAAGACTTGTAATATAGAATGATAGAATTAAACTATAGAATAGTTTAATGAATGATTATGTATCGTTGGTGGCGGATAAAAGTCACTTGTATAAGATGTAAAGAATAATGTAATTATCATTATTTGTAATGGAAGAAGTTATAAGGTTTTAGAACTTGGGATTTGAGGATGTATGTTGTTATATTTAGCTATATAATGATGTATGTTTGGAAGAGGATGGGATCGTGACGTACATAATCTGGATGTGAAAATAGATCGGATTTCGGGGCGTTACAGATTGGTATCAAAGCTGATAGGTTATAAACCTTAGGTATGAGTACCTAAGACTATAATCGTAGAGAGAAGGATAAGAAGATCACCACGTGATCATAGTAAATCGTAGTAACAGATAAGTTGTTAAACGATGGATGATTTGTAGCTAATGCTATGAATGAATGGTACTACGAAGTAGTACGGGAAGAAGAACTCAAATTGAGTTGTAAAGGATAACATATGAATTAAAGAAAATTCGTATTAAGTAAAGAGAAAGTTAGAAGTTGTAAGATTTCAATTGAGGACTCCTGTGATAGCTGAGTTGTATGAATCTTTGTATGGGCAGAGGTTTGTGCTTCGGTGTAACAACCACTCAGTTTATTACAGTGATAATCATTGGAATTGGTCGTGCTGTCAAGATTTATATGATGAGAAGGTGAATCTTTTCTAATGTACATACTTGATAGGTAGAGAACGATAAGGTAGGTGCGAGTTCTTGAAACTCATATTTATTGTACATTCGTGACTCATAATGATATGGTAGGTTTTTGAACTTCTTAGCGAATGAACGCTTATGGTCTGTCTGGGATAGTTCTTAAACTCATATTATTGTGGAAAGTTCCTGAACTCATAATGTGTGGTAAGTTGATGAACTGTACTAAGGTATAGTGATGTTTAGACCGAAAATGAGTTATTTTCAGTAGGCTTGGTATTGAAGGTGTTAGAAAAGATTAAGTATTGTCGCAAATATGACAATGAAGGAAGATGGAGAATAGGATATTCCAAATCATCTAGCTATGCTAGATTTTGAACTTTATTGAAATCGGGCTTATGTGTGCGCGTTTTGAAAATGAAAGAATTGGTTAAACTATTAGAACCAAAGGATTTTTAAAGAACTATTCTTGGTATGTCTATGCTAATTGTTTCAGCTAGACAAAAATTGATTTGAAATATCAAAATAAATTTTATATCATTCGTGCATTCGATGCAAGAATGGTAAAAGGATGGAGTAATTAATGTAATTGAACCTAATGTTGGATGTGATCTTAGGATCAACAACCCACTATGGTATGATTTATAATGACGAAGTCACAAACTGACAAAGTCCTCAATGTACCGTGAAAAGTACACTATCATGACGTCATAAAACATTTTGATGAATGTAAAAAGAATTTAAAGATGTAGTCGATGTCAATTCAGTTGACTAGATGAATGTTTCAAGTTGATATCCAATTTATTGATATGGTCTAAGCTACTTGATTTGGCTAAGATGAATAGTATGTCATGTTTAAAAGAAAATCGAGCTTTCTTTGAAGAAGTTGTAATCGAAATTATTTTGGTGCGGAATCTAATGATTAAGTCTGAGGTGAACACACCCCGAAATGGGGTTATACAATGGATTGATTGCCTACGTATGAATGAGGTAGTTTACCTTCTTGGTGATTGTAACCGCGTAGTGGAAAGAAAGGATTACTGGCGTAAATCTTTATTAAACCTAGTAAGAGTTCATGGTCAATTTGACCCCTCATCAAAAGTATGAAATATTTTAAAGGAATTCTTATACTCCTCGTTGTTCATTTTACTTCATAATTCTTGATAAGTTATGAAGGTGAGAGAATGTTTGAAAGATAAGAACTTCTTTGAAGAGAAGTTGAGAAGAGGGGTATGCTAAAAATTTCGAGGACAAAATTCTGTGAACAAGGGGTGAATGTGATGACCCGGGTATGGGTGTGGTTTTAAGAAATTCTGAGGAGGGAATTTTTATAAGGGGGGAAGAATTTGACAACCCGAAAATTCGGATTGTCAAGAATTTAAGATTTAAAGAATTAGTTATTAATAAAATAAATTTTTATTAATAATATTATGTGATATGTGTTTATTAATCGTTCTAGAACCTAGGACGATTATAAGTTGAGAGGATCCTGGCTACGAGCTAGACTGAATGAGTAAGAATTTTTAAGACGAAAATAAATTTTTTCCAGGAACAAAAATATTTCTGGGAAAAAAGACGAAATAGGCACTATTCACCAGCCGAAACCTAAGGGTTAGAGTTTGAATAACCTAAGCCTTTCCGACAATTCGGTATGTCGAAATGACATTCCGTCGAAAGACTTGACGATAATATGTCGTGAAAAGTTATGTAAGCTGATAAAAGTTTTCTCAAAAAACGTGCAAAAAAAAGATAAAATAAAAATGATGAAAAGTACTGTTATGTACTTTTCACTCGTTTAACTATGTTAGGGGAAAACGTGAAGGAAACGCTTGACACCAAAAAGTGTTTTTCAGTTTTTCAGAAATCCGAAGAATACATAAAAGTTAATCGGTAAAGGAAAGACGAAATATCCAAAAATATTTGGATTCGAGAATCGCAGTTTTTAAAACTGTCGGACGAAACCCGAAAGACAGAACCACGAAACTTACAGGCTAAGTTTCGTGAATAGTAAAGAGGTTAACTAAGGAGGTGGAAATAGTAAACTTAAGGGCTAAGTAAACTTAACGGCTAAGTAAACTTAAGGAGTAAGTAAACTTAGTGCTTAAGTCTTGAATAGTAAGGAGGTTTGGGGGCGAAATGACTAAAATACCCCTAGCCTTGGTTTTCTATAAATAAGAAGCTTATTTCATTATTTTGGGATTTTGAAAATCCTGCAATTTGAGAGAGAGAGAGGGGGAGAGAGTTCGGATGGGAGAAAGAAGAGGAAAAAGAAGAGGAAAAGCTTGCCCGAGTGCACGCTTTGTCCAACGGAGGAAGATTAAAGAAGATAGGTAATCCAAAATCTTAACTTTTAATAAATTTTTCTATGTTAAAACATAGTTTAATGAGAATATGAAGTAAAAGATGTAAGAATGATTTCATATGGTTGAAATCATGAGAAGATGAAGAAAATAAGAATTAGAAATTTAGTTTATAAATTTCTTAAGGAAGTATACGATTCATAATGAACTAGAACGATCCGAGTGGATTATATGAATGAGTAGGTCAAATAAGTAAGGAATGGTGTTCTATAAAATCAAATTCCAAGAAAAAGTGAAATTGTAATCAAAATATCGATTAAAAATGAAGAACAAACGAATAACACAAAGAACACGCGAAGAACACGAAGAACGTTGTTGATGGACAAATTTAAAACCATCGTAGTGTAATTTTTGTTGATGGACAAGGTTAAAACCATCGCGTATAAGTTAGATGCTTGTTGCTTGGTTAGGAATGATAGAAACGTTCCTAAAGAACGGATTAAAATGGAGCTTTAACGAAGTTATGGAAAAAAATTCATAAAAGACGAATGAGAATTAGAAAGTTAGTAAATGAACCTGAATGTGTAGGGTTTCATAAGAAAGTAAGAGAATGTAGAAAATGTGAGTCGTGGACTCAAGAACAAACGAGTTCCAAGTTCGGATGACCGAATTACGGATGACCGAATGAAGAGCGTTAAAAATATAAAACGAACAAAGGGAGAAGATCAAGCCAATAAAATGGCATGTTAACGGATTTAGAATGAATTTCTAACCTAGGGGTATTGAAGTAAGTAAGATAAGGAAGAAAATGACTTTTGAATGACCTCGTTTCGAGTTATAATGAATAAGTTATGGAAGCGGGAAGTAAGCATCTCAGAACAATCAAATACTTAGAAAACTTTTCTAGGGTTAGGGTTTGGCGCCGTAGCACTAGCCATTCCTTGTAAAAGTGACTGCGATGCTGCACCGTGGAGGCTGGAGTCTTGCAAACTCACGACGTGGTGCGAGAGAGAAAAGGAAGAGAGTAGCAATAGCTGATGTCTGAAAAAAAGCCAGAGAAGAGATTTTAACTACTCAACTCTTGGGGGAAACATAAGGGAAGATAAAGAACATAATGTTAAACTAATGTAATACTTAATCAGGTGATTTAAACCTTTAATGAAGGTTGAACGGATTATTAAACGAGATTAAAAGAAGGTGAACGCGGGTTACAGAACCGATAAATGAACGTGAGGGATTTCTATGATGGTGATTCCTTAGACATTGATTGATGAGGGTAATGACTAACATTTCGATGTTATGTTGTGGTAATGAGAGATAATGGTAAAGCGTATAGACGTTGTGAATGCAACGCAGTTGCGTTGAATGACCGGTCTTAGCATACCGCGAATAGTATAGCTTCGACATTAATGAAGAATAACGAATGGTATTAAGAAAGCCATAGTGAATGGTAAGAAGATTAACGAAAGCCGAATGTGAGTCGGATGAGAATGTTAGAATGAAATGTAAGCGTTGAACACTTTAACCGACGTAAAGGTTGAGTGTACACAAATATTAAATGGGCAGAACCTACACCCCGTGTATGGTTTAACCGTATGATAATGAAGACCAATGATTAAACCGTGAACGGTAAAGAAGTTAAATTAAAGACAATAACTTTTAACGTAACGAAGCCGAGTTAATGATTAACTGGAATGATCGCTCTGAGTATACAAAAGACTATATGACTTAGATGATAAACAGTGAATCCTGAGGTGTGGCACTTAGTTGCCAGGAAGCCATAAGGAATGAGAAATTGACTTAACAAAGATTATAGTTTAATAGTTCAGATAAGTTAAGATAAGTTAGGTTGTGGTGCAATCGTAACCTTTGATGGTTGACATATGGGAGCTGGGCTAAACAATTCCTTTAGAGAGCGAAGGTATATACAAAACTGGCAACCGATCTAACTCACTGTGATGGCAGTGTAGACGAGATGAGAACTTGTTTGTAAGTTGGTTGTGGGAAACCACTCAGAGTAACATATGGACTAGTAGCAGAGAAGTGATGTGTGCTGAGTCCTAGAGAAGTTATAAGTAGAAGATAAGAATGTAAAAAATCAAAGATGATGAACGTATAAGTAAGACATCTCCGTATGTCATGAAGCCATAGAACGGTAATGAAAGTGATCGCGTAAACTTAGGTTGCAAGAACACGAACCCTAAGAAGTAAAGTTAAGTAAACTAATGCATAAGTAAAATATACATGACTAATTGGTGTATGTGTTGTTTTCTTATGTGTTACATAGAAACTGGAATGAGCAGTTCAGCGTAAGCTGTAGCTTGAGTAAGGCAAGTTTCCTAACTTCATTCATATTTTAAATGAATGCTAGTTTCTTAAACTTTTCAGATGTTGAACTTGAGAAGTTCTGTCTATGTGCGAATGTGTGATATTTGTGCAAGGTGGTTGAATGTATGAGTCCTTGTGCCACAATGTGAACACTTCGGTGTTTCTATGAGATGAACTGTTCTGTGATTTAACTGTTCAATAAGAGAATGCTTTGTTTATACATAATCCGTTATTATTAAGTCTGTGCTAATGATTCTAGCCAGACCAAATGTGTATGGAAAATGTAGAAGAATGAAAGTATTTTAAAATGAAAGTGAATATTGTTTTAAAATGATATGAATCGAGATTATTCCTATTATTCAAGCTGCTTCATAACCTTTGTTCGGTTATTGAAGTTCTAAAGGAATGTTTAAACTCTTGAAGTTTCTTGTTCAACTGCTATGACTTGCTAAGCAATTAAATGCTCACACTTGCTTTAAATGAAAAACATTTTTAGCGAACGATGTTAGAAGAACTTAAGGATCCCATAAAGATAAAGATGACTGGTATCCAGATGCAGTGCCATTCAGTATATGAATGAGCGTGAAGATCAATCGAAGACTTGTAATATAAAATAAGTTAAATGAACTTTAGATTAGTTTAATGAACTTTTATGTATCCTTAGTGGCGGATGAAAGTCACTCGTATAAGATGTAAAGAATAATGTAATTATCGTTATTTGTAATGAAAGGAATTATAAGGTTTTAGAACCTGAGAATTTAGAATGTATGTTGTTATATTTCAGTATATAATGATGTATGTTTGGATGAATGATGTACTCGTGATGTACGGAATTCGGGTGTAAAGATAGATCGGATTTTGGACGTTACAGTGACACCCCCAAATTCGGGTACTCTATTCCCACAGTATTTGGTGCTCACTATCTAAAAAAAATTATATCTAACTACCCATAATAAAGGATAAATACATAACTTAAATAATTTAAACAATAATCCTTCACATTATAGGGTTACATCAACTTAAATCAATCCTAGGTAATCTAATCCTAAATTATTATATAATTCTGCAGAATACATCATAATATAACATAAGTCTTATAACATAATTCATTTACATAAATTCAAATAAGTCTTCATCACTTGGACATCTTGCCCTTTCCTTTGCTAGAAGATGGCTCATCGACTTTCTAAATTTTAGCTGCATTATTAATTGTAAGAGTGAGCAAACAATTGCTCACTAATATAAAGAATAATAATAGCAATAACATGAGATTAGACAACGAATATTGAATATTAGAAAACTCATTCTACTAATCAAAAATTTAAAACAAGTGTAGGTTTTATACCTGAGGGTCTTAAGACCACGAACTATGTCCACGGTAATTAGGTATTATTACCTCGACCTTAATAGTCGTTTAGACTATACAGACCCTTCCTTACATACTTAGGGGGATCAGCCCTTTGTACCATGTATTGTGCACGACCATCTAAACGTAAACGCATACATAATCCCCTATATTACGGTTCTTCATCTCAGTTTAACTTTAGGATTTCCGCACTAAAGAAAGTTTAGTGTGGAACTAGCTTATTAATAGTTCTAAAATTTTAGAACACTATTCAATTACAGATTAGTCCAATCAATAAGAGCGTGCTTGCTATTCGAAGGTTCAACACATTAATATAGGATTGAACAATGATACTTAAGTCAAAATCGAATAATGATAATATATAATGAATAGACATGGTATATATGCAAAGTACTACATCCAAAAGAGTTAGGAAATCTCATTAGGAACAATGAAGTTAAATAGTATACGTTTTTAATAGTAAGAACGAGTGTTAGGATTGTGAAACTCGCTCAATGTAAAGAATTAGAATACAAGAGTTTGTATTAACCTAAAGAAGATGGAACCAATAAGCTTTCTCAACTTTAATATAAGATTTAGGAACTTGCATAATGATAAATTAGAAAGCTTGCTTGACAACAAAAGGTAAACATAGTTATGAAACTTGCATTCATTACAAAGGGAATGAATTTAGGGAACTTGCCTCGCATGTAAGCTACACAAGTATATTAAACGTTCGCCAATTACCCTACATATACCATTGAAATCGCAATACCGATTAGTTATACTATCGTTAGCTTTATAGGTTCAATCCATCATCTAAGTCATAACCATTAACTTAATGTCCAACCATGTTGGTTAACCACTCCCACGAATCTGAAAACTCACTATCGCCTAATATAAAGCTTTATCATTCACCTCTAACTCTTGCAAACATAAATTTTCATTCATTACATAAATTGTTAAGTGATTATTTAAAATCTTCACCTTTTTAGTATTACCATACATTACCATCTGTTATTATATCTTATGATATGGTTTAACATCTTTATCATGCATAATTAATTAGGTTAGGTCATCATACAATAGACTGCAATAACACAAAACACAATGTCTGTGACACCCCCCCAAAATAGGTATACATCTCCCATCTTGGGTCGCCAAATACATGGTACTGAATACAAATACAAACTTAATTATACAACATGAGCTGAGAGTTTTTACACGAATATTGTCTTCAAGACAATATCCAAACTCAAATGGAGTCCTCATTACATTTATTGTCACACTATTTTATAGAATAGTGAGGACTACTATAACACCATCTCGGACCATCACTCCATTCCCCAACTAGTTTCGGCTACGTTCTCATTTCCTGAACAGAACAATGGAAGAAAAAGGGTGAGCTCAACTAGCCCAGTAAGAAATATTATGACTAAGAAAATGTAGAATAAGTTATCATTAGCCTTCAATAATGTTAAACTGATAGAATATAATAGGCAACAAGTTTAACTGCAGCGGAACAAGCAATCCATTAGAAGAGTCAAGTAGAGCATGATATCTACTATCTTCTATGATTTAAAAAGTTTATCATTAACTTTATCGCTGTGACTCAACTTAATAAATAAATCACATCATCGAATTATCCTTGCACTACGGGCCAAGGATATTCATTAGTATCACGTCCACAAATTATTCTTGCACTACGGGCCAAGAATATTCGTTTAATCATCAATGGTCATGATCATACTGAATTATCCCTGGTCATAATCATACCAATCAACAGTCCATCTATGCACGTAAGCCAAAGATGACTTTCATCACAATATAAGCATGATGATGATGACAATGATATAAGAATTCAATTAAAAGAAAGTAAAGGATAAATTTTTAAAGATTTATAAGTTAATTTATCTAGAATTCAATAATGTCCAAATTGTCAACATGATACTTCTTTGTGGAGTAAAATTCAAGAATAATATCCATATATCAAAAATAATTTGGACAGAAAAGAAATAAATTTTTCGGTGAATAGTATCCCGTGAATAGTACCCCAACGTGAAAAGTGCCCCGAATACCCGAGTGAACAATATTTGAGTGAATAGTAATCGGGTAAATAGTAACCCATGAATAGTACCCCGGCATGAAAAGTGTCCCGAATACCCGAGTGAACAATATTTGAGTGAATAGTAATCGGGTAAATAGTAACCCATGAATAGTAACTCATGAATAGTACTTCGGCATGAAAAGTGCCCCAAATACTCGAGTGAACAATATTTGAGTGAATAGTAATCGGGTGAATAGTAACCCATGAATAGTACCCCAAGAAAAATATTAATATTTAATACGACAGTTCATATCAATATTCCAATGAAATGATACTGGATGAAGAGCAAAACTCAAGGATATTCTACTAATTTCATGGATTATAGAAGCAATACTTACCATAGTAAGTTTAGATTTAAGAATATGAAAAGAAATAACATACGAAACTGCAAACAGATTTTCACTTGTCATACGGTACGTAATCTGCGTAGACAAGTTATTCTGACATATTAAAGGATGAATACGAAAAATAGTATTCCTTATAAATACGAAAGAAATAATACCCCTTACGAATACAACAAATAATTCCCTTACCTTAGTAGGAGGCTGAATACTGCAATAGTTAAGTAGCAGAATACTATTCTTCTTACTCTCTATAGTTTCTCTTGTGAGTCTCAGTTAATTGGTGAGAATGAAAGAAGAATTAAGCTTCTATTTATAGGAGAATGGACTGAATAGTAACTAATTCACGAACGATCCAGATTGATTCACTATTAGAATGGATGGTCCATATTAATTACTATTAAAACCACAACCGGCAGTCTAGATTGATTTACTTTTAAAACCACCACCGATGGTCCAGATTGATTTACTTTTAAAACCACCACCGACGGTGCAGATTGATTTACTATTAAAACCACCACCGACGGTCTAGATTGATTTACTATTAAAACCACCACTGATGGTCCAAATTGATTTACTATTAAAACCTCCATCAATGGTCCATATTGATTTACTATTAAAACCACCACCAATGGTCCAGATTAATTTAATTTATTACACTTTGGTACCCATATAGTTTTCCAAGTTTGCATTATTCCCCTCTAACATTTGTAAATCACTTATTTTCAATAAACACATTCTTAATACTTCAACAATTATTCATCATTAATATTATAACTCATAATATTTAACAACCAGATCATTCCCAGGAAAGATGGGGCTTTCTGATAAGGATTTCTCCCTATTGGCGTGCAATTAGGTGACCAAACCTCTCCTTGACAGAACTTTCTAGACATCGTTAATATTGCAAATAATAATATAAATAACTTTGTCGTCTCAATTATTGATTTAATAATATAAAATATTATGCATATGATATTGTGACAATATTTGAATCAAATAACGTGAGATACTATGCAACAATTATTGTAGCAATAATTGAGTAAACTAAGTGGCTTCTTACATAAGCATGAATAATCAATACCGTGTGCTACTATGCAAACACGCGTATTACTGTACTTTTACCACCGGGTAGTTCAACAGTTTAACGATAAAACTTTCGTTGTAATTTTTATAAAAAGATATTTCTGTGTTTTTCTAACTACGACAATACTTCTATTGTGGGGTCCACCAATGATTGTGTCATCGAATGAATATTCCCTGACAAAAAGAATATTCCCTGACCAAATGAATATTCCCCGATACAAAGAATATATTTTATATCAACTTGCTTATTTTGCAAAAAATTTCACATATCACCCTTAACTTTAACCTTTTATCAATTAAACCATTTATTAAATAGGATAATAATTATAAGAAAATAAATACTTGCATTTCAAAAAATTCGGGGTATTACAATCTTCCCTTCTTATGAAATTCTGCCCTCAAAATTTACGTATGTTTTGGTATCTTAGAAGATGTGGCGCTTCAAATTCGGGTCTCTTCCGGCAGAGCGGATGGTGCTACTACTGGTACTACCATTCACACATACATTCAATTGAAAAGTCTCCAATGAACGAATATGTCTTCTATATATTCAAAATAATATTATATTTCCCCAGGTTCTTTATAACCTATTCATTCATTCTTGTCATAATATTTAATATATTACAAACATTCACCTATACTATTACATAAGAATTTTACCTATTTGACTTCGTTTGCTAAAATTTCACCCATTAGTTCATTTTTAACAAAAATGATAAACGTTCGTGAACGTTCAACGCTCGTTTCTTAGTTCAAATTCGGAATTCGGTCATTTTTTAGTCCGCAACTCTATAATGCCAAATTTGACGTGTCTCCATCGAAAACTAACATTTCCTACTTCAAACATAAAATGTGACTTCCATTCCGAGAATTTCACGAATTCGACGATTATCGTCTAATTGTGTGAATTCCGACGAAACCTCATTACTAATCATTCTAAATGGATTTTAATCTTCACATGAACATTTTAAGTTACATATTACACCAATTTATCATCAAAGTAGGTTTTGACTTATTCTCATAAGTCAATGACTTATTTAACTTATGAACTACAAATTCCCATGCTTATGACTTACTATGCACTTAAGTCCATCAATCAATGTTCTCATACTATATTGAACATACTAACATCATATGACAAACATATGACAAGTTCTTCACAAGTTTATCAACCCATTTAGGTTCAAGTTGCTTATTCAACTTATTCGGCTTAAGTTCATTCATCAATAACTTATTACATGTTATTATTAAACAATCCCACTTCTCTATCAATCCTAATCATAGAAGAGATAAAGATAATAGAAATGAGTCTTACCCTTGAAGACTATTACTTCACTTCACTTTGGAAAATCTAGCAAAGGTTGAATGACTTATAAGTGCTTATGTGGCTTATTCTCTCTAACCAATAAGCTACTTAACTTGAGAGGAGTTGAGAGGAATTTAACAACCAACAAAAGAATTATGAAGCCTTCTATTTATAGGCAACTCAAAGTGAGGGCATAATAGATAATAACACATCCCACCTCCTTATTAACCTCCTCAACTTCCACCTACTTACTATTCATAACCTATCAACAAAGTAAACTTGGCTAGCACAACACTTTATCATCAAACAAAAAGCTTGCCCATCAAGATTACCCACATTTCACTTAGTTTGCCCCATGGATCATGTCCAATTCATTGGGCTTGCTAATTTATCTAACTAATTCCTATTGGACTTATGCTACAATAAATTGGACTTATAATTTATCAAACACTTGGGCTTGAGTATCACATTCTATTGGACTTCTATCGTTAAGCTAATAATCCTACAAGTCCATTACATTTAATTAACAACTTAACATATATACAGCATACATAATTCTCGTATGCTAGCTCATATATTTATTCGTAATATACGTTATTTCATTCTCCATTTTTAATAGTATAATACTTCGTATTATACTTATGTTCATTACCTCGTACAATGCATACACATCATACAATTATAACTTTCTTTCCTCTATGCTTAATAAACCTAACGTTCCCAAATTAGGGCTGCATGCGAAATATTACGTTTTCCATACTTAGATTATTATTAGATAATCAATAGCACCTCGATATTATAATGTTACGTATTTCTCGGAAGTTCAAAAATAATTCTCGAGCAAAAATCGATGAATCGCGTTTTTCGAAAAATTTCTCGGAAAGCTTTTATTTTCGTCTTAGAATTCAAACACTAAATCATCCACGTATTTAAAATACTACGACGTTCCGACGTTTCTTGGTTATAGAACGACATTCATCTTATTAACACACAATAATAATAAATAATATTATTTTATTCATTATTAATAATATTTACAAAGGTCCGATTTTCTGGGGTGTTACACTCTCTCCCCCTTATAAGGATTTTATCCCCAGAATCTCGCGAAAATAAATTACACAAATAAATGAGGGTAATTCTTTTTCATCATTTCTTCTAACTCCAACGTTGCTTCTTCCGCATCATGGTTATTCTATATCACCTTCACGGAAGATATGACTTTATTCTAGTAGAACTTGTTCTTTTCTATCGACAATTTGAATCGGCGTTTCCTCGTACGTTAAGTCCTTCTTGATATGAATAGGCTCATATTCTATCACGTGCTTATAATCTGGCTTATAAGGACGCAATATCGATACGTGAAATACATTATGTACTCGTTCTAGGTCTGGAGGTAATGCTATCATATATGCTACCTCACCCACCTGTTTTAATACCTCAAAAGGTCCTATAAACCTCGGACTTAACTTTCCCTTCTTTCCAAAATGTATCTTTCCTTTCTAGGGAGATACTTTTAGAAATACGTACGAACCTACTTCAAATTCTCTATTCTCTATATGCGAATCCATAAACTTCTTATGTCTGTCTTGAGCTGCTACCAAACACATTCGTATCAGTTTAACAATGTCCGATGTTTGCTGCACCAATTTTGGTCCCAACATTCGACTTTCTCTTACCTCATCCCAATACAGTGGCGTTCTGCATTTCCTCCCATACAAAGCTTCGTAAGGCGGCATACCTATGCTTGCATGATAACTATTGTTATACGCAAACTCCACTAATGGTAGATGATCATCCCAACTACCCTTGAAATCCATGACGTAAGATCTTAGCATATCTTCTAACGTCTGAATTATTCTCTTGCTCTGTCCATCCGTTTGTGAATGATACACCGTACTCAGCTTCAACTGCGTTCCTAACTGCTCTTGTAGACTCCTCTAAAAGTTCGATGTGAATTGTGGGTCACGATCTGACACAATCGATATTGGTGCTCCATGTCTAAAAATTATTTCCTTAATATAAAGTCTAGCTAATTGGTCTAAGTTATACTTGACCCTAATTGGCAAAAAGTGAGCCGACTCTGTCAACCGGTCCACTATTACCCAAATCTCATCATACCCTTTCTGAGTAGTCAGAAGTCCTACCAAAAAATCCATCGTGATATTCTCCTATTTCCACTCCGAAATTTCTAACGACTGTATCAAGCCACTTGGTCTTTGATGTTCAGCCTTAACTCTTTGACAAGTCAAGCACCTAATCATATACTCGGCTATATCTCTCTTCATGTTCGGCCACCAAAAACTTTGTCGAAGATCTTGATACATCTTAGTGCTACCAGGATGAATCGAAAACCTTGAACTATGAGCCTTTTGTAGAACCTGCTCCTTTAATTCCATCTCATTCAGAACCTAAATTCTTCCTTCAAATCTCAATAATCCCTCATTATCAAGACTGTACTTAGTCTCTTTCCCATTGCTTAACTGCTCCTTTAGTCGGTTACACTCATCAGTTCTGAGCTGCACCTCCTTGATTCTCTCTACGATAGTAGATTGCATCTCTGTCGTAAAAAGTATCTGCCCCGATTCACTTGGCAGCTTCACTTCCAACTCCATCCTAGCCATCTCTGTTATTAACTCAGTTTGAGTCGTTAACAAAGAAAACTTTTCCCAACCCTTCCTACTTAAGGCGTCAGCAACTACATTGGCTTTTCTAGGGTGATACAGGATTTCACAGTCGTAATCCTTTATCAACTACAGCTATCTCATCTGCCTCATATTCAACTCCTTCTGTGTGAAGATATATTTTAGACTCTTGTGGTCCGTGTATATCTCACATTTTTCTCCATAAAGATAATGTCTCCATATCTTTAAAGCAAAAACTACTGCGGCCAGTTCCAGATCATGAGTATGATAAACTTTCTCATAATCTTTCAACTGTCTAGATGCATACGCAATGACCTTGTCATGATGCATGAGCACGCAACCAAGTCCTCTATGCGAAGTATCACTATAAACTATAAAATTTTGTGTGTCATCGGGCAATGACAAAATAGGCGCTTCACTCAACCACTTTTTCAGTTCTTGAAAACTATCCTCACACTTGTCAGTCCAGGCGTATTTCACCGTCTTCCTCGTCAAGATAGTCAACGGAGTAGCTATCTTTGAAAAATCTTGGATGAATCTCTGATAGTAACCCGCTAACCCTAGGAAACTCCGCACCTCAGTCGGCGTTTTCGGTTGTTCCCAATTCATCACGGCTTCCACCTTCGCTGGATCTACTTAAATCCCCTCATGGTCAATAACATGACCTAAATATTATACCTTCTCCAACCAAAATTCACACTTATTGAATTTTGCATACAACTTCTCCTTCCTTAGTGTTTCCAACACTAATCTTAGGTGTTCAGCATGATCTTCTGGCGTCTTAGAATAGACTAAAATATCATCTATAAACACCACGACGAACTTGTCCAAATATTGTTTAAACACTCTGTTCATCATATCCACGAATGCAGCTGGTGCATTTGTCAACCCAAATGACATCACTAGAAACACGTAATGATCATAACGAGTCCTAAATGCTATCTTTGGCATATCCTCCTCCCTAACCTTCAACTAGTGATACCCCGTTCTTAAATCTATTTTTGAAAAATACTTAGCCCTTTCAACTGATCAAAAAGATCATCGATCCTGGGACATAGGAATTTATTCTTTATCGTTAACTTGTTCAACTCTCGGTAGTCGATACAAAGTCTTAACGATCTGTCCTTCTTCTTGACAAACAGTACCGATTCTCCCCACGACGAGACACTCGGTTGAATGCACTTTTTGTCCAATAGTTCTTGTAATTGCACCATCAACTCCTTTATCTCCACTGGCGCTATTCGATATGGTGCCCTAGAAACTGGTGCTGCTCTTGGCACGATGTCTATTACAAACTATGTCTCCCTATCCGTGAAGAAGACAGACACATAGTTTCTATCTTCAGCCATGGCTGAGTTTGCGTAAGAGGCAATGACATGTGTGCCAGCCACATAAAGACCACCATTTGGCTTTTGGGTTGCAGCCATGGCCAACTCGTGCCTTAGAAAATTCTGACTTTTGCAAATTTGGTGAAACTCCCGGACGCATAACTTCTTCGTTATAAGTCCGAATTGGCTCGTTCAAAAGCCTACAGTTCACAAATTACATAATATATGCGTTCATGCAAGAATTTTATCTATTTGACTTTGTTTGCTAAAATTTCACCTATTAGTTCATTTTTAATGAAAACGATAAACGTTCGTGAACGTTCAATGCTCGTTTCTTCGTTCTAATTCAGAATTCGGTCATTTTTGAGTCCACAACTCTATAATGTCAAATATGACGTGTCTCCATTGAAAACTAACATTTTCGACTTCAAACACAAAATACAACTTCCATTCCGAGAATTTCACAAATTCGACGATTATCGTCTAATCGTGTGAATTCCAGCGAAATCGCATTACTAATCATTCTAAATGGATTTTAAACTTCACATGAACATTTCAAGTTACTTATTACACCAACTTATCATCAAAGTAGGTTATAACTTATTTTCATAAGTCAATGACTTATTTAACTTATGAACTACAAATTCTCATGCTTATGACTTACTATGCACTTAAGTCCATCAATCAATGTTCTGATACTATATAAAACATACTAACATCATATGAAAAATATATGACAAGTTCTTCATAAGTTTATCAACATATTTAGGTTCAAGTTGCTTATTCAACTTATTCGGCTTAAGTTCATTCATCTATGACTTATTACATGTTATTATCAAACAATCCCACTTCTCTATCTATCCTATCATAGAAGAGATAAAGATAATAGACATGAGTCTTACCCTTGAAGACTATTACTTCACTTCACTTTGGAAAATCTAACAAAGGTTTAACTGACTTATAAGTGCTTATGTGGCTTATTCTCTCTAAACAATAAGCTACTTAACTTGAGAGGAGTTGAGAGGAATTTAACAACCAACAAAAGAATTATGAAGCCTTCTATTTATAAACAACTCAAAGTGAGGGCATAATAGACAATAACACGTCCCACCTCCTTATTAACCTCCTTAACTTCCACCTCCTTACTATTCATAACCAATCAATAAAGTAAACTTGGCTAGCACAACACTTGCTCATCAAACAAAAAACTTGCCCATCAAGACTACCCACATTTCACTTAGTTTGCCCCATGGATCATGTCCAATTCATTGGGCTTGCTAATTTATCTAACTAATTCATATTGGGCTTATGCTACAATAGATTGGACTTATGATTTGTGACACCCCAAATTCGGGTTACCTGGCCCTCGAGTTTGGTGTTCACGATCCACAATATAATACCATCTAACTACCCATTTTAATATAAATAGGAATATATAACTCATTAACATAAATTGTTAATACATAAGTCCCAGGTCTACTAACCTTAACATTATAGACAAACCCCTTTAGATATACAAAAGGGTTTACAATATAATACAACATAATAATAATATTTTTCATCATAACTAATTCATAACTATTCCTTTTCCTTTATTCTTCTTCACAACACCTTCTGCAACTTCGTCCCTAGCTGAAAAGTTTTATTTATAACAAGGGTAAGCAACGAGTTTACTCCACATATTAAGAGATACAATAAGGATATAGAAATTAATATCAAACCTTCTCACATTCTACGCAACAATAATTCGATAATGAAAGAGTACAACGCTTTCAAGGTTTTCTACGATATTCAAATGAATAATCAAGAATTAATTCTGAAGTAGCAAAGTGGAATGTTTTCAGATTTATCGCCGAAAGCGATCCATTGGATCTTGAACTTCTCTTCTCGAGTAACTATCAAAGTTAAACTTTGATATACCTAGGTGTATCAGATAACCATAAAGATTAAATCATACCCCTCTGCAACTATATAAAGTGATCAGCTTTAGTATACCCTATATTATGCATAATACTTAATCGCGCGCAAAGGCCAAATACTCGACTGATAAAATATTCCCTTTATATAAAAGTTGTTCTTCTCAGTCTCAGAATCAAGATTTTGATTTAACAACGAAATATTGTGATTTAAAATTCTATTTACTTCTCGATCTAGCCGAAATAATTGGCATTGATCTGCCAATAACAATTGAATACTCTTCTCAAACCTATCAAGTTCTAACAAATGTTCGTCTAACCAGAATAATTGGCTAAGACATTTCTCAACATAATTTGACAATAAACAGGAATTATATGTACTGTCAATTCTAGCTACGGATATGTATATCCAACAATAGTTATTCTACGAATGTATATATATTCTGAATCAGTAATTCAATTTGAATTATTAAGCATGCACTAACTGCGAATAATCAACAATAAGTCCCTGAACATGGTATAATTAGCAATAATTAACCACTATAATAATTGAATGAATATAACTCAAGGTTGAGTTAGGGAACTTGCCTCTTCCGCTGATTACAGCTACACAATAAACTTATCTGCTTTCGAAAGACCTATAACCAATAATATAGGTCTAACAATTAGCACAATCATTTTATAACACATAACACTGTAATTCACAGTCAAACTTTTCCTAGGCACATTACCACATAGCCACATCAGTGTTTATAACCTAGATAAACACTTATCAAGTCTAACTATTTCAGTCTGGTAGGACTTCGGTCCATTCTCGATGATCTAGTCACCCTATCCAACACTTAACACAGCTATTGTCAATTAAACTTGGTCTCTAAGCTTCAATATTATTTTGGATAAGTCAAATATCATTTATAATATTTTTCGGAAGCTTGTAATAATTTACAAGCAATTATTATAATTTATAATAATTTTTCAAACATCGGAATCATTTTTAAATGATTTAATTATCAAATAATCTCATCATTATTAATATTTAATAATATAAAAATATTAATAACATACTTGTCAAAATATTAAAGTTATTTTTAATAACTTAAAATATTTTAAATCATCAATATTCTACTTAAATGATTTTTAAAATTATTAAAATCATTTTTAAATCATTACCATTAATATTTAAATATTAATGAAATTATCATCAAAATATTAAAAGTCATTAATTATAACTTAAAATATTTTTAAATCATTTTTCTCATTTTTAAATGATTTTTAAATCAATAAAATCATTTTTAATTCTTTTATTTAATATAATTAATTAAATAAATCTAATATCATTAATATTAAATTATTAATAAAAATTCTCTAAAAATATTAAAAATTATATTTTATAGTTCAAAATATTTTCTAACACATTATTCTTATTTAAAATGATTTTTAATAATATTAAATCATATTTCTCTAATTAATTTAATATACTAATTAAATAAATTAAATATCATTAATATTCAAATAATTATAAATATTAATGAAAAATATCTCAAATAGTCAAAAATTATTTTCCATAATTTAAAATATTTTTTAAAACCATTTTTGGTAATTTTTATAATATATTTCTATTTTTAATCATTTTTCGGAAATATCAGAAATTAGAAAATAATAAAATCGTCGCTAAAGACCTTTAGCGACACTTGACTGTTGTCTTAGGTGTTCTTGGCTCAAGAACACTGACAAAGTCAGTATTCAAGGTGCATGGTTTGACCGGCCTTAAATCTTAGTTTAAAATTGTTTCTGGGCTAACTAGAAGTGTGATCGTGTAGCCAAAAATGTAATACTACAATAATCAGTCATCATTTAAGTCATAACACCACATAGCATAACGATCTGGGCCCTCATTTAAGTCAGACCATATCTGGGTTTCTCCAGAAACCCAGAAACTCGACTAGGCACCTTTTTGATCATTTTAAGTTGGGTTCTGGTCATGGTTTATGTGATCTTAAGGTTCAAACATGTAGCCCATGTGTCAATAAACATTACTAAAACAACAGACTGGTCAAACTACAAAGCAATAACCAGATTAGGATCTATTAAAACCCCAATGTAGAAAATTATTTCACTGCTTTACGGGTTTTCCCTAAACTCGCTATCATTATCAACCAGCTAAGTTTGACCATTCATTACAACAATTTTGTTTACATTTTATGACATCTAGAAGCATAAATCTATATTACAACTAACAGACTACAAACTTATTATCATAACATCAATAAACAACAACAAACCTGTCAGATCTATGCCTTAGAACATCTTGTCGAATCGTTTATACGTTCTGGTCGCCAGATTTTAGCTCGATAACGTCGGTCAACTGACTTTGACCGGGAATAAAATGAAATCTAACTATTCAAACACTGTGATACCACTTCCAGATTGAAGACAATCTAACAAGCTACCAATCTAACACATAAAACATTACAAAACATGAACATAATAAGATCTACGGTCACTGACATTTCTTATCAGACCATCATTCAAACTCAAGAACAGTTTATGAAAAACTCAACTTTTACCCACTTTGATGCTATGGATCCATCATGGATCAACATAGATCAACTAAAAACAACTTCTAACATGAATCTAAACACATAAACACAATTATTTTCGTAGCATACAAGATCTAGGTTGAGTTTGGATTTTACCTTCTCTTGTCCAATCTTTGATCCTTGTTCTCCAAATCTGATCTAGGTGTTCTAAGAGGTTAAAGACTGACTGAATTACTTAACAAATTCGTAGCTTTGGATGAGAGAGAGAGTTGGGTAGTGTTAGATAGCCAATAAGCTTGATATGTGAACTTTCTCTCTCCTAGATCTCTTATATCAAAGACGTAATGAATTCAAGTGTGCAAGTTTGCAAGATATGGATAAGATTTGATATAGAATTTAAGCACATGGGATAATCTTAAGTGATGACTCACTAGATCTTGCAAATCTTCTAATCAAATATCTAAGTAAAGGGGTATTTTGGACTTTGTACATGAAATTTTAATGGCATACATGGAATTTACCAAACCCTTAGGGTTTAACCCTTAAGGTTTAACGCTAAGGCTCTAACCATAAAGTTTTACAACTTTAGCTTCTGGGATTTTCTAAATTAGGATCTTTAAATAGAAAATTAAGATGTTCAAAAATATAATTAGTGTTCCCTAATTATATTAAAGGTTACTAATCATATTAAAGAATACTAATCACTTCTGAGCTTACTAATTAGGATTAGGATTTCCTAATTAGGGTTTAGGATTCCCAAATTAAAAATTAGGGTTTCTCGACTTTCGATTAGGGTTCCTAACTACGCGTTAGGGTTTCAAATCTTGAGATTAGAATTTCCAATCCCTTATTAGGGTTTATAAATATTGTACCCTACCCGACCAATCATTGATCAACATTCTATACAGTACAAACACATACTCATCAGTATAATTATTTAAATTATATTTTCAATTGAATCCCTATCCGGACTTAGGGTTAGGGTTCCTATTCTCCGTTAAGCACAACTCTACTCTAATTTCTCAGTCAATACACAAATTGTCTACTTCTCGATACTCGTATCACAGATACACAGTACAATATTAACAGTCAATATTAAATAAAAAAAAATTATTCGTGAAATTTGGATTATTCGAAATGCCGGGTTATCACATCCACCCCTCCTTAAAAGGATTCCGTCCTCAGAATCACCGCTTTCTTATTCTCTACAATCTCTTAAAGTTATATCATCAATTCATTTTTAACAACACAATATTAATTTGTGTTTCAAATTCTAACCTGTGACTTGAATCTATAAAAGAAAACAATTCACAGCAATAACTAACCAAGATAACTCGGGTAATTAAATTTCTAAACGAAATCGTTACCTGCCACCTCCTGAGTAGTCACTACATCTTGCATCGTCATGTTGAAAGTACGGGCCGTTGGTCTTCCTGGTTGTGCAGGTCCTCGAATCGCCAAGGTTCCACCACCGGGTCCATTGTTGACACTTTCCTTCTCCGCATTCCTTTTCGAGACGATAGCCTGCATTATATGATCAGTTGATCCACAGCAAAACAACCTTGAATTTTTTTTGATGGGACAATTGGGTGACATGTGCCCCTCTTGCCCGCAGCATGTATAACAGACATCTTTCTTCTTTAAACAAACTCCAAAATGGTTCTTCTGCGCAGTCGCGATGGTTCCCTTCCTTTCCTATTCTCTTGGTCTTACACCCGATTGGGTATTCTCACTCCACTTCCTCTTATTCTGATTACTACCACCACTGCTTCCACCATCATTGGTCTTCTTCTTCTTCTCCTTATGAAATTGAGATGCAGCCTCGCTTCCTTCTTCAGCAATTAACGCTTTCTCCAACAAAGTCGCGAACGTGTTGATCTACAATACCTTTACCTTATTGAATATCCCCGGCTTCAGTCCGTTCTCAAATCTTCTCACTTGTCTTGCTTATGTGTCCACCTGATGAGGTGCAAATCTTGCTAATTCGTTGAATTTGGCAGCATACTCCGATACCGACATGTTCTCCTGCTTCAGTTCCAAGAACTTAACTTTCATCTGAGCTTGCATACTCGGTGAGAAGTAATTCTCAAAGATCAACTCCTGAAATCTTGTCCATGCTACCACCGCTGTACCAGCTCTTGTTTGATTAGTCTCCCACCAGTAGTTAGCTTCTCCCTTCATTAAGTATGTTGCAAAAGCCATCTTTTTCTCTTGTGCCACTCACGCAATGATGAACGCTTTCTCCATCTCCTTTACCCAAGTTTGGGCTTCAAACGGATCCGTGGTTCCATTGAATTCAAGAGGTCCTACCGCCTTAAAGTCCTTGAAGTTAGCCAATCTGTCGGCTGGCTGATTCCTCGCTCTTCCTCTTGCAGAAGAAGCTCTATTCTCAATAGCTTCGGCTATCATATTTGCAAAGTTTTGCATTGGGTCGGCTTGACTTCCTTCGTTATTCACCGACTGTTCTTCTCATTGGTTTCGATTCTGTCGACTAGGCAGCATGATTTGATAAAAATCTTTTATTAATTTTCTTTCTCCATACAAAATCTTAACACAATAAGAATTCAACACATAGTTCTCATGTAGTCGCATATTTATTCAAATAGCACATAGTACATATAGTACTTAACATATAATACTATCCCTTTTAAAATAATTATAGGATTAACATACTCAACTTTACATAGGAAGCTATAATTCTCCAACTTTACACAAAAAGATGCCATTTACCAAATTCACATATCTAATCCCCGTTCATCAAACTTACCATGCTTAGGAGTTCAGTAACTTGCCACAATTATATGAGTGTATGAACTTATCCAAGTCAGACCTTTGGCGTCCATTCGCTGAGGGGTTCGAAACATTTCATATAATCATGAGTCATGAACTTACCATAAGTATGAGTTTTAAGAACACACAACTTAATCTTAATCTTATATTTATATAGAAAATAAAGATTTCATTCCTTCAAACATATATATATATATATATATATATATATATTTACATATGCTTAAATATCATTCTCGATATTATAACACTTACTATCATAAGCTTCTACCAAAAGATAGTATTATATATATCTAAGTTGTCTATCGACCACTCCCTTCACTAGTCTTCTTCTTGTTGTGACACTTGTTAAATCCGTGATCCGTTCTTCCACATGAGAAACACTTCTTCATATTCGGCTTAGGACAATGCAAAGAAATATGTCCTTCCTGCTTACAATTGAAGAAAACATTCTTCCACATCATACGTTCTCCCACATGAGTCCTCCCACACTTGCTACAGGCTTACCTCTTCTTCGGGTTTGAATTTTTAGAGTTGTCATTGTCGTTGGACCTCTTTCTCTTCTTCTTGTCTTTCTTGATGGTTCCTTCAGATGATCTACCACCTTCAGTCTTCATCCTCTCCACCTGCGCCTTCAGCTCGTTCCATTCTTTAGTCATTTTGCGTAACGCCCGCTCTGTCTTCCATAACTCCTCAAAGAGAAATACCTTACTATGGAGTTCCTGGACTTCTACAGTTAGCTGATCATGTTCTCCAACTTTGATCTTATTTTTCAAATCCACCTTAGCTTCTTCAGACTCTGCCTCCTCATCACCACTTAGATACATCTCGGGATAATCATCATAATCACTCCCGAGATTGATCATTGGTTCATCTTTCTCCACTGACTCGCTCTGCGCTGGCACTTCGGCTACTGGCACTAGTGCGATAGCCGCTGGCATCTCCGTACTCATCTTATCTTCTCCTGATATCCTACAATCGGTTTAAACAACTTGATTAGTACTTCACCAGTACACACTCTTCACACTATGTGTCTACTTATCTCACTATTGATACGCTTCTGCAATCCCTCACTTAGTACTCTAAATGAGTAGTCTCTATCTCGCTCAGGGTTATAATCCTAGGGTTTTTCCCCACCCCACCTAAGGTTTATAACCTACAGCTTTGATACCAACCTATGACAACCCCAAATCCGGGTTACCTGACCCCCGAGTTTAGTTTTCACGATCCACAATATAATACCATCTAACTACCCATTTTAATATAAATAGGAATACATAACTCATTAACATAAATTGTTAATACATAAGTCCCAGGTCTACTAACCTTAACATTACATGCATACCCTTTTAGATATACAAAAGGGTTTTCAATACAATACAACATAATAATAATATTGTTCATCATACCTAATTCATAATTATTCCTTTTCCTTTGTTCTTCTTCGCAGTACCTTCTGCAACTTCGTCCCTAGCTGAAAAGTTTTATTTATAGCAAGGGTGAGAAACGAGTTTTCTCCACAAGTTAAGAGATACAATAAGGATATAGAAATCAATATCAAACCTTCTCACATTCTACGCACCAATAATTCGATAATGAAAGAGTAGAACGCTTTCAAGGTTTTCTACGATATTCAAATGAATAATCAAGAATTAATTCTATGAAGTAGCAAAGTGGAATGTTTTCCAAATTTATGTTGAGCGATCCATTGGATCTTGAACTTCTCTTCTCGAGTAACTATCAAAGTTAAACTTTGATATACCTAGGTGTATCAGATAACCATAAAGATTAAATCATACCCCTCTGCAACTATATAAAGTGATCAGCTTTAGTATACCCTATATTATGCATAATACTTAATCGCGCGCAAAGGCCAAATACTCGACCGATAAAATATTCCCTTTATATAAAAGTTGTTCTTCTCAGTCTCAGAATCAAGATTTTGATTTAACAACGAAATACTGTGATTTCAAATTCTATTTACTTCTCGATCTAGCTGAAATAATTGGCATCGATCTGTCAATAACAATTGAATTCTCTTCTCGAACCTATCAAGTTCTAACAAATATTCGTTAGACCAGAATAATTGGCTAAGACATTTCTCAACATAATTTGATAATAAGCAGGAATTATATGTACTGTCAATTCTAGCTTCTACGGATATGTATATCCAACAATAGTTATTCTACGAATGTATATATATTCTGAATCAGTAATTCAATTTGAATTATTAAGCATGCACTAACTGCGAATAATCAACATTAAGTCCTTGGACATGGTATAATTAGCAATAATTAACCACTATAATAATTGAATGAATATAACTCAAGGTTGAGTTAGGGAACTTGCCTCTTCCGCTGATTACAGCTACACAATAAACTTATCTGATTTCGAAAGACCTATAACCAATAATATCGGTCTAATAATTAGCACAATTATTTTATAACACATAACACTGTAATTCACAGTCAAACTTCTCCTAGACACATTACCACATAGCCACATCAGTGTTTATAACCTAGATAAACACTTATCAAGTCTAACTATTTCAGTCTGGTAGGACTTCGGTCCATTCTCGATGATCTGGTCACCCTATCCAACACTTAACACAGCTATTATCAATTAAACTTGGTCTCTAAGCTTCAATATTATTTTGGATAAGTCAAATATCATTTATAATATTTTTCAGAAGCTTGTAATAATTTACAAGCAATTATTATAATTTATAATAATTTTTCAAACATCGGAATCATTTTTAAATGATTTAATTATCAAATAATCTCATCATTATTAATATTTAATAATATAAAAATATTAATAACATACTTGTCAAAATATTAAAGTTATTTTTAATAACTTAAAATATTTTAAATCATCAATATTCTACTTAAATAATTTTTAAAATAATTAAAATAATTTTAAATCATTACCATTAATATTTAAATATTAATGAAATTATCATCAAAATATTAAAAGTCATTAATTATAACTTAAGATATTTTTAAATTATTTTTCTCATTTTTAAATGATTTTTAAATCAATAAAATCATTTTAGTTCATTTATTTAATATAATTAATTAAATAAATCTAATATCATTAATAAAATTCTCTAAATATATTAAAATTTATATTTTATAGTTCAAAATATTTTCTAACACATTATTCTTATTTAAAATGATTTTAATAATATTAAATCATTTTCTCTAATTTATTTAATATACTAATTAAATAAATTAAATATCATTAATCTTCAAATAATTATAAATATTAATGAAAAATATCTCAAATAGTCAAAAATTATTTTCCATAATTTAAAATTTTTTTAAAACCATTTTTGGTAATTTTTATAATTTATTTCTATTTTTAATCATTTTATGGAAATATCATAAAGTATAAAAAAATAAAACCGTCGCTAAAGACCTTTAGTGACACTTGACTGTTGTCTTAGGTGTTCTTGGCTCAAGAACACTGACAAAGTCAGTGTTCAAGGTGCATGGTTTGACCGGCCTTAAATCTTAGTTTAAAATTGTTTCTGGGCTAACTAGAAGTGTGATCGTGTAGCCAAAAATGTAATGCTACAATAATCAGTCATCATTTAAGTCATAACACCACATAACATAACGATCTGGGCCCTCATTTAAGTCAGACCATATCTGGGTTTCTCCAGAAACCCAGAAACTCGACTAGGCACCTTTTTGATAATTTTAAGTTAGGTTCTGGTCATGGTTTATGTGATCTTAAGGTTCAAACATGTAGCCCATGTGTCAATAAACATTACTAAAACAACAGACTGGTCGAACTACAAAACAATAACCAGATTAAGATCGGTCAAAACCCTGTCAGAAAATTAGCTCTACCGTTTCTGGGTTTTTCCCAGAAACTGCTATCATGATCAACCAACCAAGTTTGACTGTTCATTACAACAATTCTATTTACATTTTATGACATCTAGAAGCATAGATCTATAGTACAACTAACAGACTACAAACTTATTATCATAACATCAATAAACAACATCAAACCTGTCAGATCTATGCCTTAGAACGTCTTGTCAGAATCTGTTTCATACGTTCTGGGCTGCCCAGATTTTAGCACAGTCAACGTTGGTTAACCGACTTTGACCGGGAATAAAATGCAATCTAGCTATTCAAACATTGTGATACCACTTCTAGATTGAAGACAACCTAACAAGCTACCAATCTAACACAAAACATTACAAAACATGAACATAATAAGATCTACGGTCACTGACATTTCTTGTCAGACCATCATTCAAACTCAAGAACAGTTTATGAAAAACTTAACTTTTACCCACTTTGATGCTATGGATCCATCATGGATCAACATAGATCAACTAAAAACAACTTCTAACATGAATCTAAACCCATAAACACAATTATTTTCTTAGCATACAAGATCTAGGGTAAGTTTGGGTTTTACCTTCTCTTGTCCAATCTTTGATCCTTGCTCTCCAAATCTGATCTAGGTGTTCTAAGAGGTTAAAGAGTGACTGAATCACTTAACAAATTCGTAGCTTTGGATGAGAGAGAGACTTGGGTAGTGTTAGATAGCCAATAAGCTTGATATGTGAACTTTCTCTCTCTTAGATCTCTTATATCAAAGATGTAATGAATCCAAGTATGCAAGTTGGCAAGATATGGATAAGATTTGATATAGAATTTAAGCACATGGGATAATCTTAAGTGATGACTCACTAGATCTTGCAAATCTTCTAACTAAATATCGAAGTAAAGGGGTATTTTGGACTTTGTACATGAAATTTTAATGGCATACATGGAATTTAACAAATCCTTATGGTTTGACCCTTAGGGTTTAACCCTGAGGCTCTAACCCTAAAGTTTTAAAACTTTAACTTCTAAGATTTTCTAAATTAGGATCTTTAAATTAGAAAATTAAGATGTTCAAAAATATAATTAGTGTTCCCTAACTATATTAAACGTTACTAATCACATTAAAGAATACTAATCACTTTAGAGCTTACTAATTAGGATTAGGGTTTCCTAATTAGGGTTTAGGATTCCCAAATTAAAAATTAGGGTTTCTCAGCTTTTGATTAGGGTTCCTAACTACGCGTTAGGGTTTCAAATCTTGAGACTAGATTTTCCAATCCCTTAGTAGGGTTTATAAATATTTTACCCTACCCGACCAATCATTGATCAACATTCTATACAGTACAAACACGAACTCATCAGTATAATTATTTAAATTATATTTTCAATCGAATCCCTATCCGGACTTAGGGTTAGGGTTCCTATTCTCCGTTAAGCACAACTCTACTCTAATTTCTCAATCAATACACAAATTGTCTACTTCTCGATACTCGTATCACAGATACACAGTACAATATTAACAGTCAATATTAAATAAAAAAAAAATTATTCATGAAATTTGGATTATTCGAAATCCCGGGTTATTACATTATTTATCAAACACTTGGGCTTGAATATCACACTTTATTGGACTTCTATAATTAAGCTAATAATCCTACAAGTCCATTACATTTAATTAACAACTTAACATATATACACCAAGTATAATTCTTGTATGCTAGCTCGTATATTTATTCGTAATATACGTTATTTTATTCTCCATTCTTAATAGTATAATACATCATATTATACTTACGTTCATTACGTCGTACAATCCATACACATCATACAATTATAACTTTCTTTCCTTAACGCTTAATAAACCTAACGTTCCCAAATTAGGTCCGCATGCGAAATATTACATTTTTCATACTTAGATTATTATTACATAATCAATATCACCTCGATATTATAACGTTACGTATTTCTCAGAAGTTCAAAACTAATTCCCGAGTAAAAATCAATGAATAGTGTTATTCAAAAAATTTCTTGGAAAGCTTTTATTTTCGTCTTAGAAAAATTCAAACACTTTAATTCATCCACGTAGTTAAAAAACTACGACGTTCCGATGTTTCTAGGTTATAGAACGACATTCATCTTATCAACACGCAATAATAATAAATAATATTATTTTATTCATTATTAATAATATTTACAAAGGTCCGATTTTCTGGGGCGTTATAGAAGAAATGAGGATACCTCGTTTAGATTCTAACTCTTGAGGTATAACCTTTGAGCGAAGAATATATTCCTTCTTATCCAAGATTTTAACAAGTACATCTTCATACGTTAAATCTTCCTCTATCTCGTCCTGTTCTAATTCAATAATGTGGTTCTGGTCGTCCACATATTTACGTAACATCGATACGTGAAAAACGTTATGAGCACGCGACATACTTGGCGGTAAAGCGAGTCTATAGGCCACAGTTCCTACTCGATCAAGGATTTCAAATAGACCAATAAAATAGAGGGTTGAGATTTACTCTCTTCGTCGATTCTTTCTTCTAAAACGCCCTATTGAACCTTCTTCTTCACATTCATCAGCTCTGAGTCTGTAGATTGATCGGCTTTAACTTTATCGATTAAAGTCGGTTTTAATCATATATTCGCTATCTTCACATAGGTTTTTGGAGTCTTTAACTCTATCTCCATCTTTTGTAAGTCATACGAAATAGGTCTTTGTGTTAACAATATCGCACTCGTAGATGCCTACGATCTTCCACTCAACTCGTCAGTTACCACGTTCGCTCTTCCACTATGATATTGAATGGTATGGTCGTAATCTTCAACAGCTTGAGCCAACGTCTTCGGCAAATGTTATGTTCGTTTTAAGAGAAGAAATATTTGCGGGTTTTGTATCGGGTTTAAGGTCGATACAAAATTCAATTTCACGCTCTGAGGGTAGGCCAGGAAGTTCTTCAGGGAACATGTCAGGAAATTTATTAAAAATAAAAATATCATTCAAATCTAACGTATTTTTGTTTAAATCCGTGGCATGAGATAAGAAAGCTTGACATCCATTTTTCAATAAAAAAATAGCTTTATGGCTTGAGATGACAGTGATTGACTTTAGTGGTTTGGTTGCTTGAATTCGCATAGTAGGATGGTTAGGAATACGAAAGCTTACAACCTTACGAAAATAATAAATTTTAGCATGATGAGTAGTTAACCAACCAATTCCTAAAATTACATTGAATGCAAGTATTTTCAAAGACATAAGATCGACAGGTAATGTGAAAGTGTCAATTTGAATCAAACAAGATTTATAAACAGTGGAGGTAACGAAGGTTTCTCCCAACAGAGTTTCAACAGATAAATCAAAATCTAATTTCTCCAGAGTCAAATTTAAACGTTGAGCGCAAGTAGGAGAAATAAAAGAATGGGTAGAACCGGTATCAAATAAGGTATAGACTTCGTTAGAGTTTATGATTAGCTTACTTGTGATCACCTCATTTGCATTCCATGCTTTTTTGGAGGTTACGACAAACGCTCTACCTTGAACTACCGATTTTGTCTTGTCTAGGACAGCCTTTGATGCCATCGACCTAGCTGGACTTGATTTTGCTACAGGACAAAATCGAGCTATGTGATCGTCTTTTCCACAACTAAATCATACCTTGGAAGGCTGTGAACAGTTTGAACTTATATGTCCCTCCTCTCCGCATCTGTAGCATCTAACTGGTGGTCGTTCTCTTCCCCTAGAATTTTTTGCTGTTACTGTTGCTGGTGCGGACGTCTTCCCATCATCGTTAAATCTTCTCTTCTTTAAACTTCCAATTGAATCATTTTCTCTATTATCTTGGCCCTGATTACCACCGAAGTGGTTACCATTTCGAGTATGTTGATTCTCTCCACGTTTGTTGTCACCACTTCGATGACTGCTACCACTGGTATTATCGACTTGTCGGCTGCTCTCTCTTAGTTGGGTTGACTCATTATCGCGCTCCAATAACTCAGCCCTATTTATAACATTTGAATACAAACACAGTTTGTAAGAAATGAGGTATTGACGTATTTCAGGTCTCAAACCTCGCAGAAACATTCGCATCATCCTCTCCTCATTATCAACCAAATGGGATACAAACCGAGACAACTCGGCAAACTTAGCCTCGTATTGCGACACAGTTATATTATTTTGCTCCAACTTGATAAACTCCACCTCCTTCATGTGACGAATACTTTTGGGAAAGTACTTGTCATTGAATAGTTATCGAAACTTTTCCCAAGACATTTTGAGTGCGGCAGTCGAGTAGTCGCTTTTATCGATTCCCACCGATGAATCGCGCCTCCTCTCAATATGAAGGTGGCAAAGGGAACCTTTTGCTCCTCGGAGCATCCCAAGACATCAAATATCTTGGTGATCTACTTTATCTAAGTCTCCACCTTAAGCGGTTTTGGCTCTCCCAAAAACTCTGGTGGTCCCAGCTCCTTGAACTGCTTAGCAGTGACCATCCGATAGTTGGCAATGTTTCCACCTGCATTTTGAACAGGAGCCGCTCTCGCCTGATGTTATATGAATTGCATAAAGCCTCTAAACATCCCATCGTTCATCATTTGATTGGTGTTGTTATTTACCTGAGGATTATTGTCTTCCTGTTGCACATTATCCTGGGTATTGATCGTTGGGGACTCAATGATTTCATGTGCTTCATTGCTAATCTCGATATTTTCAGATGCCATTTTCAAACACTGCCACAAAACAAGGGTTAATTGACATGTCACATATTATCCCTATACTCTGACCGACCAATTAAATAACAAATAAACTTAGGTAGGTCATACTAGTGAAGGAATCACCCATCTCTCCCCTCCTAGTTCTAGTCTCACATCTCAGCCAAAGATCATATCCCTAAGCTTTGATACCAACTGTGATGCCCCAAAAATAGGTATACATCACCCATCATTGGTCACCAAATACATGGTACTGAATACAAATACAAACTTAATTATACAACATGAGCTGAGAGTTTTTACGCGAATATTGTCTTCAAGACAATATCCAAACTCAAATGGAGTCCTCATTACATTTATTGTCACACTATTTTATAGAATAGTGAGGACTACTATAACACCATGGCGGACCATCACTCCATTCCCCGAATAGTTCCGGCTATGTTCTCATTTCCTAGAGAGAACAATGGAAGTAAAAGGGTGAGCTCAACTAGCCCACTGAGAAATATTATAAGTAAGATAATGTAGAATAAGTTATCATTATCCTTCAATAATGTTAAACTGATTGAATATAATAGACAACAAGTTTAACTGCAGCGGAATAATCAATCCATTAGAAGAGTCAAGTAGATCATGATATCTACTATCTTCTATGATTTAAATAGTTTATCATTAACTTTATCGTTGGGACTCAGCTTAATAAATAAATCACATCATCGAATCATTCCTGCACTACGGGCCAAGGATATTCATTAGTATCACGTCCACAAATTATTCTTGCACTATGGGCCAAGAATATTCGTGTAATCATCAATGGTTATGATCATACCGAATTATCCATGGTCATAATCATACCAATCAACAGTCCTTGTATGCACGTAAGCCAAAGATGACTTTCATCACAATATAAGCATGAGGATGATGACAATGATATAAGAATTCAATTAAAAGAAAGCAAAGTATAAATTTTTAAAGATTTATAACTTAATTTATCCAGAATTCAATAATATCCAAATTGTCAACATGATACTGCTTTGTGGAGTAAAATTCAAGAATAATATCCATATATCAAAAATAATTTGTACATAAAAGAAATAAATTTTTTGGTGAATAGTACCCTATAAATAGTACTTTGGGAATAGTACCCTGTGAATAGTACCCCGATATGAAAAGTGCCCCGAATACCCAAGTGAACAATATTTGAGTGAATAGTAATCAGGTTAATAGTACCTCAAAAAAAATATTGATATTTAATAAGAAAGTTCATATCAATATTCCAATGAAATGATAGTGGATGAAGCGCAAAACTCAAGGACATTCCACTAATTTTAGTGATTATAGAAGCAATACTTACCATAGTAAGTTTAAATTTAAGAATATGAAAAGAAATAACATACGAAACTGCAAAAGGATTTTCACCTGTTATACGGTACATATATTCTGTGTAGACAGGGTATTCAGACATATTAAAGGATGAATACGAAAAATAGTATTCCTTATGAATACGAAAGAAATAATACTCCTTACAAATACAACAAATAATATCCCTTACCTTAGTAGAAGGCTAGATACTGCAATAGTGAAGTAGCGAAATACTCTTCTTCTTGTTCTCTATAGTTTCTCTCTCTATAGTTTCTCTTGTGAGTCTCAGTGAATTGGTCAGAATAAAAGAAGAATTAAGCTTCTATTTATAGGAGAATGGACTAAATAGTAACTAATTCACAAACGGTCCAGATTGATTCATTATTAGAACGGATGGTCCATAATAATTACTATTAAAACCACAACCGACTGTCCAGATTGATTTAATTTTAAAACCACCACCGACGATCCAGATTGATTTACATTTAAAACCACCACCAACGGTCCAGATTGATTTACTTTTAAAACCACCACCGACGGTCCAGATTAATTTACTATTAAAACCACCACCGACGATCCAGATTGATTTACTATTAAAACCACCACCGACAGTCCAGATTGATTTACTATTAAAACCACCATCAATGGTCAATATTGATTTACTATTAATGTGACGCCCCCAAATCCGAGTTACCTGACCCCCGAGTTTGTTGCTCATGATCCACAATATAATAACATCTAACTACCCATTTATATAGAAATAGTAATACATAAGTCATTAATAGAGATTGTTAATATAATAGTCCCAGGTCATCTAACCTTAACATTACAAACATACCCTTTAGATATACAAAAAGGGTTTACAAACATAATATAATAATAATATTATTCATAACTAATTTATAACTATGCCTTTTCCTTTGTCCTTCACAGCACCTCTTGCCACTTCGTCCCTAGCTGAAAAGTCTTATTTAGCAAGGGTGAGCAACAAATGTGCCCCTCAAGTTAAGACATACAGTAAATGTATAAGAATATATAAGAACAGACTATCTAATTTGATAGAATGAAACTAAACTTCGGGGAACTTTGAAATAGCTGAACAAAGCTTTAATAATTAACAAGTCATCTCGCATTCTATGCAACTCAATAGTCTAATAATGAAAGAGTACAATGCTTTCAAAGTTTTTACGATATTCTATTGAATAATCAAGAATCAATTCTACGCATTAACAAAGTGGAATGTTTTCCAGATTTATGTTGAGCGATCCATTTGATCTTGAACTTCTCTTCTCGAGTAACTATCAAAGATTTAGCTTTGATATACCCACGTGTATCAGATAACCATAAAGATTAAATCATACCCCTCTGCAAGTACTTAGAGCCGGCCAACTCCTTGTACCCTATATTATGCATAATACTTACACGCGCACAAAGGCCAAATATACGACCAATAAAATGTTCCCTTTGTATAAAAGGTTGTTCTTCTCATTCTTAGAATAAGAATTTGATTTACAACGAAATACTATGATTTCAATATCGAATCACTTTCTCAATAGAGACAAAATATTTGGCATCGATCTGTCAATAATAATTAAATTCTCTTCTCGAACCTATAAAATTCTAACAAACGTTCGTCTATCCAGAATAATTAGCTAAGATATTTCTCAACATAATTCAACAGTAAACAAGAATTATCTGCAATGTCAATAATAGCTTCTACGAATTTAAATATCCAACAACAGTTATTCTACAAATATATATTTTCAGAATCATTGATTCAATTTGAATTAATAAACATGCACTAACTGCGAATAATCAACAATAAATCTCAGACGTGGTCTAACTAACAACAATTAACCACCATAATATTTAAAAATTATGACTCAAGGTTGAGTTAAGAAAACTTGCCTTCTGCGTTGATAACATCTACACAATAAACATATCTGCATTCGCAAGACCTATAACCAATAATATTGGTCTCACAATTAGCACAATATTTCATAACACGTATCACTAAAATTTACAGTCAATCTTTCTCCTAGGCACAATACCACATAGCCACATCAGTGTTTATAACCTATATAAACACTTATCAAGTCCAACTAGTTCGGTCTAGTTGGACTTTGGCCTATTCTCGGTGTACTGGTCACCCTATCCGACAATTTACACATTTATTGTCGATTAAACTTGGTCTCTAAGCTTTAATATTATTTTAGATAAGTCAATTATCCTTTATAATATTTTTCGGAAGCTTTTAATAATTTATAAACAATTATTATAATTTATAATAATTTTTCAAACACTTCAATCATTTTTAAATGATTTAATTATCAAATAATCTTATCATCATTAATATTTAATAATATAAAAATATTAATGTTATACATGTAAAATAATAAATTTATTATTAATAACTTAAAATAATTTTAAATCATCAATATTCTACTTAAATGATTTTAAAATCATTTTAAACCATCACCATTAATATTTAAATATTTATGACATTATCATCAAAATATTAAAAGTCATTAATTATAACTTAAAATATTTTTATATCACTTTTCTCATTTTAAATGATTTTTAAATCAATAAAATCATTTTAATTCATTTATTTAATATAATAATTAAATAAATCTAATATTACTAATATTAAATTATTAATGAAATTTCTCTAAAAATATTAAAAGTTAGATTTTATAACCCAAAATATTTTTAAATACTTTATTTATTTAAAATTATTTTTCATAATATTAAATCATTTTTAATTCATTTATTTAACATAATAATTAAATAAATCTAATATCATTAATATTAAATTATTAATGATAATTCTCTTAAAATATTAAAAGTTATATTTTATAACTCAAAATATTTTTAAATACATTATTCTTATTTAAAATGATTTTTATAATATTAAAATCATTTTTCTCTAATTTATTTTATACACTAATTAAATATCATTAATATTCAAATAATTATAAATATTAATGAAAAATATCCCAATTTGTCAAAAGTTATTTTTCATAATTTAAAATAATTTTTAAAACCATTTTTGGTAATTTTTATAATTTATTTTCTATTTTTAATTAATTTTTGGAAAATCAAAAATTAAAAATATTAAAAATCATCGCTATAGCGTATAGCGACACTAAGCGTCGTTGTTGGTGTTCTTGAGCTCAAAACACTGACAACCGGCTTAGCAAGGGGTCAACTTTGACCGACTTTAATTCTTAATCCATACATGTTCTGGGATATCTTTAACCATGATCTTGTAGTGTTTATGTAACACTACAAGAATCAACCATCAACTAAGTCATAACACAACTCAGATGCAAGATATGAGCCCTCAAACCCACTGTCAAACATTACCTGGATTTTCCAGAAACCCAGGCAGTTCGAGTAGCCATCTTGTAGCTCAATTTTCTAGAAGTTCTGGTTATCGTTCATGTTGTTTAATAGTTCACATTTACAGTCATTGTGTCAAAGAACATTAATAAAACAACAGATCGGTCAAACAACACAACAATGACCAGATTAAGCTCGGTTAAACCCTGTCAGAAATTTCATGCAAACCTTTTCTGGAAATTCCAGAAATTCACAGTCATGGCCAAATGGCCTACTTTGACCAACTGTTACGTTCGATCTGTTGATAGCTTAGACGATCTAAGGCCACAAATATAAATTAAACATGACAGACTACCAACTGGTTACAAGAACATCAACAAACAACTTAAACACTGACAGATCAAGGCGTTATAAAAACTTGTCAGACGTTGGTTTAACATTTCTAGATTACCCAAATTTTGACTGGTTATGCCCGGTCAATGGGTTTTGACCGTTTATAACAAGAAACCTAGACATCCAATAGCTACGATTTCATTTCTCGACAAAAGACCACATACCAAACTATAGATCCAAAACATAAATCAAGAAAAATAATAAATAGAGAATAACATTTCAAGCTCAAGAACAGTTTTTGAAAAATAACATTTTAAGGCACTTTGATGCTATGGATCCATGATGGATCACCATAGATCATCTAAAAACATCTTTTAACGCAAATATAAACACAAAAACACTAACTCTATCTTAGCATACAAGATCAAAATGAGTCTAGGGTTTTATACCTTCTAAATCCAATCCTTGATCTTAGCTCTCTAATCTGATATTAGGTGATCTAGGGGTTGGTTATGTGACTGAGAAACTTGATATATTCGGAGGTTTTGAGAGAGAATGAGTTTGTTAAGTGTTTGGTAGAAAATGGACCAAAAGTCTAGACTTTCTCTCTTTTAATTCTCTAAATTAGATACAATGTATGTATGTAATTGCAAGGTGTCCTCTATATCGATCAGAGTTTGAGATTTTAGTCAAAAGGCTAGCTTTAGTTGGTGAACCACTACAATTTTGGTAAGATTTGCAAGTTAGCTTATTAAAAATATATAAAGGGTAAACTTGCCATTTGCATTTTAATTTTAATGGCGTATATGACATTTCTCCAAAACCTTAGGGTTTAACCCTAAGGTTCTAACCCTTAGGTTTTACAACTTTAGTTTCTAAGATTTTTTTTTCTAATTAGGGTTTTTAATTAGAAATATTAGATAACAAAAATATAATTAGGGTTTCCTAATTAAATTAAGGTTTTCTAATCATATTAAAGTTTAATAAATACATTGGTCATGCTAATTAGGATTAGGGTTTCCTAATTAGGGTTTAGGATTCTCGAATATATAATTAGGGTTTCCCAACATTTGTTTAGGGTTTTTAACTGTACATTAGGTTTTTTCTAAATCTGAGATTAAGGTTTCTAATCCCTTATTAGGGTTTACAAATTTTAAACCCTATCCGATCAATAACTCAATATAGTTCAAACACATAGCCATTATTTTAATTATATTTTCTATCGAATCCCTATACAGAATTAGGGTTAAGGTTTTTAAATTTTCGAATAAGCACAACTCTACTCTTATTTTCTCAATCAATACACAAATTGACTAATTTTCAAAACTTATATCACTGATACACATCACATTATTGATAATCAATATCAATATTAATTAGAATAAAAAAAAATTTATTCGTTAAATTCAGATTATTCGAAATCCCGGGTTATTACATTCACCCCTCCTTAAAAGGATTCTGTCCTCGGAATCACCGCTTTCTTATTCTCTACAATCTTTTGAAGTTGTAGCACCAATTCATTTTTTTATAAACACAATTCTAATTTGTGCCTCATATTCTAAACTATGATATGGATCTATAAAAGAAAATAATTCACAGAAATATCTAACTCATAATACTCGCGTAATAAAATTTCTAAACGAAATCGTTACCTGTCGCCACCTCCTAGACAGCCACTGTATCTTGCGCTGTCATATTTAATGTACGGGCCATTGATCTTCCTGGTTGTGTAGGTCCTCGAATCACTTTCCTTCTCCGTATTCCTCTTCGGACAGTTTCCAACCAGATGATCAGTCGATCCACACGCAAAATAACTTTGTATCTTCTTCAGATTGTGACAATTGGGTGACATGTGTCCCTCTTGCCTGCAGTTGTAACAGACTCCCTTCTTCTTCAAACAAACTCTAGAATGGTTCTTCCCACAAGCCATATATGGCTCTCTTCCTTTCTTATTTCCTTCTGTCTTGTTACCCGACTAGGTATTCTCGCTCCACTTTCTTTTGTTTGGATTACTACCACCACTGCTTCCTCCATCATTTGTCTTCTTCTTCTTCTCTTGATGAAATCGAGATGCAGCTTCGCTCCTTCCTTCAGCAGTTAACGCTTTTTCCAACAAAGTCGCGAACGTTCTAATCTGCAATACGGCTACTTTGTTGTATATTCTCGGCTTCAATCCATTCTCAAACCTTCTCACTTTCCATAATTTCGTGTCCACATGATGAGGTGCAAATCTTGCTAATTCGTTGAATTTAGCAGCGTATTCAGAAAACAGACATATTCTCTTGCTTCAGTTCCAAGAAATTAACTTCCATCCGAGCTTGCATACTCGACGAAAAGTAGTTCTCAAAGAATAACTCCTTGAATCTTGTCCAAGTTACCATAGCTCTACCAGCTCTTGCCTGATTAGTCTTCCACCAGTAATTATCTTCTCCCTTCATCAAGTACGTTGCAAAAGCTGTCTTTTGCTCCTCCGCTACTCTGGCAATAATAAATGCTTTCTCCATCTCCTTTACCCAAGTTTGGGCTTCAATCGGATCCGTGGTTCCCTTGAACTCTGGCGGTCCTACTACTTTAAAGTCTTTGAAATTTGCCAATCTATCAGCTGGCTGATTTCACGCTTTTCCTGTTGTGGCTGGAGCTCTATTTCCCATAGCTCGGGCTAGCATATCTATGAAATTTTGCATTGGATCCGTTTGACCTCCTTCATTATTCACTAATTGTTCTTCTCTTTGATTTCGATTCTGTCGTCTAGGCGGCATTATCTGATTTAAATAAAAATCTTACATTAATTCTCTTTCTTTACACAAATTTTTAACACAATAAGAATTCAACACATAGTTCTTATATAATCGCATATTTATTCAAATAGCACATAGTACAATTAGTACTTAACATATATAACTATCCCTTTTTAATCAAATATTAGGATTAACAATACAACTTTACACAAAAAGTTGCAATTCTCCATTCACACATAGCTATTCCCAGTTCCTCAAACTTACGACACTTATGAGTTTATAACTTACCACAATTATATGAGTGTATGAACTTATCCTAGTCAGACTTTTGGCGTCCATTGGATGAGGGGTTCAGAAACATTTCATATAATTATGAGTCATGAACTTACCATAAGTATGAGTTTTAAGAACTCACAAATTAATTTTAATCTTATATTTCATATAGAAAATAAAGATTTCATTCATGCAAACATATATATTTACATATGTTCATACATCATTCTTGATATTACAACCCTTAATATCATAATCTTCTACCAAAAGATAATAACGCTCAAACTTAAATTATCTACTGTCCACTCCCTTCACCATTCTTCTTTTTGTTGGGACACTTATTGAATTCGTGACCCGTTCTCCCACATGAGAAACACTTCCTTGTATTTGGCTTAGGACAATGTAGGGAAATATGTCATTCCTGCTTACAGTTGAAACACATATTCTTCCACATCATGCATTCTCCCACATGAGTCTTTCCACACTTGCTACAGACTTGTTTCTTCTTTGGGTTTGAATTTTCAGAATTATCGCTGTCGTGATCCGTCTTTTTCTTGTTCTTGCCTTTCTGCTGCTTGATTGTTCCTTTAGATGATCCACCACCTTCAGCTTTCATTCTGTCCACCTGCGCCTTTAGCTCGTTCCAATCTTCATTCATTTCGCGTAACGCTTGCTCCATCTTCCACAACTCCACCAAGAGAAACACTTTATTTCTGAGTTCTTGTACTTCTACAGATTCTTGATCTTTATCCCCAACTTTAGTCTTATTCCCTTTCTCCACCTTAGCTTCTTCGGACTCCGCCTCCTCATCACCACTCGGATACATCTCGGGATAATCATCATGATCATTTCCCAGATTCACCATAGGTTCATCTTTCCCCACTTCTTCAACTGACTTGCTTTGTGCTGGCACCTCGGCTACTGGCACTGGTGCAACAGCCGATGGCATCTCCGTACTCATTTCATCTTCTCTTGACATCCTACAATCAGTTTGAACAACTTGATTAGTACTTCACCAGTACGAACTTCTCACACTATGTGTCCACATATCTCATTATCGATACGCTTCGGCAATCCCTCACTTAGTACTCTAAATGAGTATTCTCTATCTCATTTATGGTTATAATAATAGGGTTTTCCCCACCCCACTTAAGGTTTATAACCTACAACTTTGATACCAACCTGTGATGCCCCCAAATCCGGGTTACCTGACTCCTGAGTTTGGTGCTCACGATCCACAATATAATTACATCTAACTACCCATTTATATAGAAATAGTAATATAAGTCATTAACAGAGATTGTTAATACAATAGTCCCAAGTCATCTAACCTTAACATTACAAGCATACCCTTTAGATATACAAAAAGGGTTTGCAAACATAATATAATAATAATATTATTCATAACTAATTTATAACTATGCCTTTTCCTTTGTCCTTCACAGCACCTCTTGCCACTTCGTCCCTAGCTGAAAAGTCTTATTTAGCAAGGGTGAGCTGCCCCTCAAGTTAAGACATACAGTAAATGTATAAGAATATATAAGAACAGACTATCTAATTTGATAGAATGAAACTAAACTTCGGGGAACTTTGAAATAGCTGAACAAAGCTTTAATAATTAACAAGTAATCTCGCATTCTATGCAACTCAGTAATTTGATAATGAAAAAGTAAAACGCTTTCAAAGTTTCTATGATATTCTATTGAATAATCAAGAATCAATTCTACGCATTAACAAAATGGAATGTTTTCCAGATTTATGTCGAGCGATCCATTTGATCTTGAACTACTCTTTTCGAGTAACTATCAAAGATTTGACTTTGATATACCCAGGTGTATTAGATAACCATAAAGATTAAATCATACCCCTCTACAAGTACTTAGAGCCGGCCAACTCCTTGTACCCTATATTATGCACAATACTTACACGCGCGCAAAGGCCGAATATACGACCAATAAATGTTCCCTTTGTATAAAAGGTTGTTCTTCTCAGTCTTAGAATCAGAATTTGATTTACAACGAAATACTATGATTTCAATATCTAATCACTTTCTCGATCTAGGCGAAATATTTGGCATCGTTCTGTCAATAATAATTAAATTCTCTTCTCGAACCTATCAAGTTCTAACAAACATTCGTCTAGCTAGAATAATTAGCTAAGATATTTCTCAACATAATTCAACAGTAAACAAGAATTATCTGCAATGTCAATAATAGCTTCTACGAATTTAAATATCCAACAACAGTTATTCTACGAATATATATTTTCAGAATCATTGATTCAATTTGAATTAATAAACATGCACTAACTGCGAATAATCAACAATAAATCTCAGACGTGGTCTAACTAACAACAATTAACCACCATAATATTTAAAAATTATGACTCAAGGTTGAGTTAAGAAAACTTGCCTTCTGCGTTGATAACATCTACACAATAAACATATCTGCATTCGCAAGACCTATAACCAATAATATTGGTCTCACAATTAGCACAATATTTCATAACACGTATCACTAAAATTTACAGTCAATCTTTCTCCTAGGCACAATACCACATATACATCAGTGTTTATAACCTATATAAACACTTATCAAGTCCAACTAGTTCGGTCTAGTTGGACTTTGGCCTATTCTCGGTGTACTGGTCACCCTATCCGACAATTTACACATTTATTGTCTATTAAAGTTGGTCTCTAAGCTTTAATATTATTTTAGATAAGTCAATTATCCTTTATAATATTTTTCGGAAGCTTTTAATAATTTATAAATAATTATTATAATTTATAATAATTTTTCAAGCACTTAAATCATTTTAAATGATTTAATTATCAAATAATCTTATCATCATTAATATTTAATAATATAAAAATACTAATGTTATACTTGTCAAAATAATAAATTTATTATTAATAACTTAAAATATTTTTAAATCATCAATATTCTACTTAAATAATTTTAAAATCATTTTTAAACCATCACCATTAATATTTAAATATTTATGAAATTATCATTAAAATATTAAAAGTCATTAATAATAACTTAAAATATTTTTATATCACTTTTCTCATTTTAAATGATTTTTAAATCAATAAAATCATTTTTAATTCATTTATTTAATATAATAATTAAATAAATCTAATATCATTAATATTAAATTATTAATGATAATTCTCTTAAAATAGTAAAATTTATATTTTATAACTCAAAATACTTTTAAATACATTATTCTTATTTAAAATGATTTTTATAATATTAAAATTATTTTTCTCTAATTTATTTTATACACTAATTAAATAAATTAAATATCGGTAATATTCAAATAATTATATATACTAATGAAAAATATCCCAATTTGTCAAAAGTTATTTTTCATAATTTAAAATAATTTTTAAAACTATTTTTGGTAATTTTTATAATTTATTTTCTATTTTTAATTAATTTTTGGAAAATCAGAAATTAAAAATATTAAAAATCGTCGCTATAGCCTATAGTGACACTAAGTGTCGTTGTTGGTGTTCTTGAGCTCAAGAACACTGACAGCCGGCTTAGCAAGGGGTCAACTTTGACCGACTTTAATTCTTAATCCATATATGTTCTGGGATATCTTTAACCATGATCTTGTAGTGTTTATGTAACACTACAAGAATCAACCATCAACTAAGTAGGCATCTTGTAGCCCTCAAACCCACTGTCAGACATTACCTGGATTTTCCAGAAACCTAGGCAGTTCGAGTAGCCATCTTGTAGCTCAATTTTCTAGAAGTTCTGGTTATCGTTCATGTTGTTTAATAGTTCATATTTACAGTCATTGTGTCAAGGAACATTAATAAAACAACAGATCGGTCGAACAACACAACAATGACCAGATTAAGCTCGGTTAAACCCTGTCAGAAATTTCATGCAAACCTTTTCGGAAATTCCGAAATTACATGATACCGCTAAATGGCCTACTTTGACCAATCAATTACGTTCGATCTTTTGATAGCTTAGATGATCTAAGGTCAAAATATAAATTAAACATGACAGGACTACTGGTTGGTTATAAGAACATCAACAAACAACTTAAACACTGACAGATCAAGGCGTTATAAAAACTTGTCAGACGCTGGTTTAGCATTTCTAGATTACCTAAATTTTGACTGGTTATGCCCGGTCAATGGGTTTTGACCGTTTATAACAACAAACCTAGACATCCAATAGCTACGATTTCATTTCTCGACAAAAGACCACATACCAAACTATAGATCCAAAACATAAATCAAGAAAAATAATAAATAGAGAAGAATCTGTGGCTCCTGACATTAGCTTGTCAGACAACATTTCAAGCTCAAGAACAGTTTTAGAAAAATAACATTTTAAGGCACTTTGATGCTATGGATCCATGATGGATCACTATAGATCATCTAAAAACATCTTTTAGCGCAAATATAAACATAAAAACACTAACTCTATCTTAGCATACAAGATCAAAATGAGTCTAGGGTTTTATACCTTCTAAATCCAATCATTGATCTTAGCTCTCCATAGGTGATCTAGGGGCTGGTTATGTGACTGAGAAACTTGATATATTCAAAGGTTTTGAGAGAGAATGAGTTTGTTAAGTGTTTAGTGGCAAATGGACCAAAAGTCTAGACTTTCTCTCTTTTAATTCTCTAAAGTAGATACAATGTATGTATGTAATTGCAAGGTGTCCCTCTAGATCAGATTGTAGCTGAGATTTTAGTCAAAAGGCTAGCTTTAGTTGGTGAACCACTACAATTTTGGTTTGATTTGCAAGTTAGCTTATTAAAAATATATAAAGGGTAATCTTGTCATTTGCATTTTAATTTTAATGGCATATATGACATTTCTTTAAACCCTTAGGGTTTAACCCTAAGGTTTTAACCCTTAGGTTTTATAACTTTAGTTTCTAAATTTTTTTTCTAATTAGGGTTTTTAATTAGAAACATTAGATAACAAAAATATAATTAGGGTTTCCTAATTAAATTAGGGTTTTCTAATCATATTAAAGTTTAATAATTACATTGGTCATGCTAATTAGGATTAGGGTTTCCTAATTAGGGTTTAGGATTCCCGAATATGTAATTAGGGTTTTCAAGCATTTGTTTAAGGTTTCTAATTATACATTAGGTTTTTTTCTAAATCTGAGATTAAGGTTTCTAATCCCTTATTAGGGTTTACAAATTTTAAACCCTATCCGATCAATCATTGATCAATAACTCAATATAGTTCAAACACGTACCCATTATTTTAATTATATTTTCTATCGAATCCCTATCCAGAATTAGGGTTAAGGTTTTTAAATTCTCGGTTAAACACAACTCTACTCTTATTTTCTCAGTCAATACACAAATTGACTAATTTTCAAAACTTGTATCACAGATACACATCACATTATTTAGAATCAATATCAATATTAATTAGAATAAATAAAAAAAATATTTATTCGTTAAATTCAGATTATTCGAAATCCTGGGTTATTACATTCACCCCTCCTTAAAAGGATTCCGTCCTTGGAATCACCGCTTTCTTATTCTCTACAATCTTTTGAAGTTGTAGCATCAATTCATTTTTTTTATCAACCCAATACTAATTTGTGTCTCATATTCTAACCTATGATTTGGATCTATAAAAGAAAACAATTCACAGAAATATCTAACTCATAATACTCGCGTAATAAAATTTCTAAACGAAATCGTTACCTGTCGCCACCTCCTAGACAGCCACTGCATCTTGCGCCGTCATATTTAATGTACGGGCCGTTGATTTTCCTGGCTGTGTAGGTCCTCGAATCGCCAAGGTTCTGCTACCGGGTCTCTTGTTGACACTTTCCTTCTCCGTATTCCTCTTCGGACAGTTTCCAACCAGATGATCAGTCGATCCACACGCAAAATAACTTTGTATCTTCCTCAGATTGTGATAATTTGGTGACATGTGTCCCTCTTGCCTGCAGTTGTAATAGACACCCTTCTTCTTCAAACAAACTCCAGAATGGTTCTTCCCATAAGCCATACATGGCTCTCTTCCTTTCTTATTTCCCTATGTCTTGTTACCCGACTGGTATTCTCGCTCCACTTTCTTTTGTTTGGATTACTACCACCACTGCTTCCTCCGTCATTTGTCTTCTTCTTCTTCTCTTGATGAAATCGAGATGCAGCTTCGTTCCCTCCTTCAACAGTTAACGCTTTTTCCAACAAAGCTGCGAATGTGCTAATCTGCAATACGGCTACTTTGTTGTATATTCACGGCTTCAATCCATTCTCAAACCTTCTCACTTTCCATAATTTCGTGTCCACCTGATGAGGTTCAAATCTTGCTAATTCGTTTAATTTCGCAGCGTATTCAGAAAATAGACATATTCTCTTGCTTCAATTCCAATAACTTAACTTCCATCCGAGCTTGCATACTCGACGAAAATTTGTTCTCAAAGATTAACTCCTTGAATCTTATCCAAGTTACCATAGCTGTACCAGCTCTAGCCTGATTAGTCTCCCACCAGTAATTTACTTCTCACTTCATCAAGTACGTTGCAAAAGCTGTCTTTTGCTCCTTCGCTACTCTGGAAATAATAAATGCTTTCTCCATCTCCTTTACCCAAGTTTGGGCTTCAATCGGATCCGTGTTCCCTTGAACTCTGGCGGTCTAACTGCTTTAAAGTCTTTGAAATTTGCCAATCTATCAGCTGGCTGATTTCTCGCTCTTCCTGTTACGGCTGGAGCTCTATTTCCTATAGCTTGAGCTAGCATATCTATGAAATTTTGCATTGGGTCTGCTTGACCTCCTTCATTATTCACTGACTGTTCTTCTCTTTGATTTTGATTCTGTCGTCTAGGCGGCATTATATAATTTAAATAAAAATCTTACATTAATTCTCTTTCTTTACACAAATTTTTAACACAATAAGAATTCAACACACAGTTCTCATATAATCGGATATTTATTCAAATAGCACATAGTACATTTAGTACTTAACATATACAACTATCCCTTTTTAATCAAATATTAGGATTAACAATACAACTTTACACAAAAAGTTGCTATTCTCCATTCACACATAGCTATTCCCAGTTCGTCAAACTTACCACACTTATGAGTTTAGAACTTACCACAATTATATGAGTGTATGAACTTATCCTAGTCAGACTTTCGGCGTCCATTCGCTAAGGGGTTCAGAAACATTTCATATAATTATGAGTCATGAACTTACCATAAGTATGAGTTTTAAGAACTCACAAATTAATTTTAATCTTATATTTCATATAGAAAATAAAGATTTCATTCATGCAAATATATATATTTACATATGTTCATACATCATTCTCGATATTACAACCCTTAATATCATAATCTTCTACCAAAAGATAATAACGCTCAAACTTAAACTATCTACTGTCCACTCCCTTCACCATTCTTCATTTTGTTGGGACACTTGTTGAATCAAGTGACCTGCTTCTCCCACATGAGAAACACTCTCCTCATATTCGCTTAGGACAATGTAGGAAATATGCCCTTCCTTCTACGGTGATTTGAAACACATTCTTCCACATCATGCATTCTCCCACGTGAGTCTTTCCCACACTTGCTACTTACAGACTTGTTTCTTCTTCGGGTTTGAATTTTTAGAATTATCGCTATCGTGATCCGTCTTTCTCTAATTCTTGCCTTTCTACTGCTTGATTGTTCCTTCAGACGATCCACCACCTTCAGCCTTCATTATGTCCACCTGCGCTTGTAACGGGATGAATTGTTGAGTTATGATTCTGAGGACAAAATCCTTTTAAGAGGGGAAAGATGTGACAACCGAGATTTTGTAATTTAATTTTTAATATTTATTGGATTGGATAAATATTTTTTTTTTGTGAATTAATTATTAGATTAAATAATTAATTGATGAAATTGTGGTAGATTAATTTAATTATATGTGTTATATTTATTAAATTAATGTGAAGAATTTTTATTATTCGAATTATGTGATTATGTAAGCTTATTGTATTAAAAGAAATATTGTATAAGCCTAATGATATTTTAATTAATTTAATAATTAATTAGAGATTTAATAATTTGACATTATTAACAAGAGAGAAATTTAATTGTGTGACTATGTGAATTAATCAGAAATTATTATATTTTATTTTAAATAAATTAAATAAGATATTGGATTTATATTATGAAGGAGTGTGACATTATTCAAACTATAATATAAAAGTTTTATTAAAATAGAAAGTTTTGAAACCTATTATTGCCAGCCAAAGAAGGCCCTAAGGGGAGTTGTTAGCAGTTACCCATGACTTGGTAACTGACCACAACGCGTCAGTTCCTTCCTTTATTTATTATGCGTCAGTTGCTTCCTTTATTATACGTCTTCTTTTTCTTCATTTTTCTAAGTTTAACAAGGAAATCACAAAGAGAGAATTAAGAGTTTTGGGAGAATTGTGAGTTGTGTAATTGATTGAGAAGGTTTCATCTCTCTATCTACACTTCTGATGTGAGTAAATTCTTGACCCATTATTATTTACGTTGTTAAATTTTTATAATATGGCTCTCAAATTTTACGTAAAATCTACGTAGTTGGAGATTGTATTGATTATGTGAATGTATATGTGATAATATGGTAGTATAACATGTTGTTACTATATATTATAGATTTCCATATCATAAGTTTCATAATATTATAACGTATGTTATTTACAGAGTATATTATATGGCCATATGGCCCTTATACGTAAAATTAATATGTCAAACATAAATTGTTACGCAAAATTCACCTTTGGTATATGATTATGCATGCTAAAACAAAGTAAACAAAACTTGAATGGATGGATTTGGTGTTATACTTGAATCAGTGGCGTTGAATTTTATTATTTATGTTCAAAACCTTCAAGAACATCAAGAACAGTGAAATTTACATATTTTAATTCTTTAATTATGTGTTTAAATGGGTTAAAATCACTCTATAAATGCTGGGTAATGATTATGTATAAATTATAGCATGTGGGTATGTTAAATTGGTGAAATTAGTGATCATGTAGTGTTTATTTATTTGAACTTATCATGTTCTCATGAAGCGAGAATCAAAATCTGAGAGTTTAACGTCTCAAGTTCCAACTCGTGCAGATGCCTGATGTCCATGATGCATGGTATACCTTGATGCATAAGTCTCCAAAGCAGACACTTGGTGACTATGGCAGCCAAGACATAGTACAATAGTGGCGCCGCAGTGCCACTTAGCAGAATGGCCCAGAAATGAGTTTTTAAAATGTTTAAGTCTAGCAATGTGTTATTAACTTAATCTAATGAACATGAAAACATGTTAGACATATAATGAGATGTTTAAATAAATTCTTAACACGTCGATAACATAATTACGTGTGAATTGAACGATTGAATGCATAGTTAGTTTATTGTTCGTGAAGTCTTAATTTTGACAATAAGTGTAGTAATTGACTAAGTATAGTCATGAATTCGAGTTAGACAAAAGAATAAACTTGTGATTTTTAGTACGTTATAATTAACTGGTATTGTGAACGTAAATGATATGTAGGATTTAAATCAAGGAACGAGATTAATTAAAGTGTAATCTACGCACGAGGCAAGTTTCCAAACCTTACTTGTTATCGTTTTATAAGTTGATAAATTCACCTCTCTACATTGAGAAAGTTCTCATTATTATTGATCAAGTCTATTTTTTTATATCAAAGTTTATTAATCTTTCAAGCATGATGCTGCTATACAATACTTATTCTATTGTATACTTTATGAGATTTTATTCAAATTTAGTTATCAATTACTGTTAAACCTTGTTAGACTAGCGAACCCTTAATGATTCGACTAGTCCATAGTTGATAAAGCGTTCTAAATTTTAGAACCCTTGATGAATTATCAAACCAAACTTCCTTTAGTGCGGACTCTAATGTAAGCCCGAGATGAACAACCACTGTATAGGGGATTACTTATGCGTTAGCGTTAAGATATTAATACGCATGATATGGTACTAAGGGATGATTCCGCTAAGTACGAGAAGAAGAGTCCATAGTCTTATGACTGTTAAAGGTTTCAAGTATAAACACTTGACAACCTAAGACACAGTTCAAGGTCTTATGACCCTCAAAAGTTCTTTCGTTTCTTGTTATTCGTTCTTGATTCAAAAGTTGAGTTTCCTATTTTAGAAGTCTTTGATTTATTCGTATGTTATTATTCATTTGTTATATTGTTATACTTGTGGGAAATCATGCTCTCTCTTGCTTAATAATAACATTGCAGTTAAGAACGAAAGGGCAGACGATCCTTCTACTAGAAAAGGCAAGGGCAAGATTAGCAAGTAATGAAGATTGATTATTTATGTGGTTATGTAATGATATTTAGACTTGATGTTACTTAAGACTTATTATTTGTTTATGATTCCGCACAGATGTCTAAGGTTAGAGCAACCTGGGATTTTTATTTATTATGCTGTTGATGTAACCCCATAAGGGGAAATTTATTTATTTATTTTTATCTATTGCATGGTTTGCATTTATTTATGGGTAGACAGATAGATGATGTTTGTACAGTGAACACCAAATCTTGTGGAAATGGAAGTACCGGATTTGGGGGTGTCACGAGTTGGTATCAAAAGTTGTAGGTTATGAACCTTAGGTGGGGAAACAACCTTAGGTAGTAGCCTTGTAGGAGATCGAGAACATAGTGGTGGTAAACTCTTATCGAGTTCTAAGAAATGAATTTCTAAATTCATTGAAGATAATAAAAGACTTTATGTGCTTATGTATTAAATTATGTGTTCACTTATACGGATTAGTAACTAAAACTTAAAATTTTGTTGTCGGGATGTCGGATGTTGGAGGAGCTAGTCGAGGCTTGGGAGGAGGAACCCAGAGTACCTCTGAGAGGAGGAGCCGAGACATTCATGTTGTCGGGGAAGCAGTTAGTACTGAGAGAGAGCCATCTCCGTTGATCCTTGTTGTTGGTGGGGAGCATGAGCTGAGGCTGATCAGGAGGAGGATTACGATGAGGAAGAGGAGGAAGAGGAGTTCCCACCGAACTCCATTGATGTTGAGATGTATGATGCACTTTATGATCGTAACATAGAGTTGCGAGGACACTATTAGGGAGGTGAGGGGAGAGGTGCATTATGCGGCGTAGTACCATCGGCGGAAGGATGAGGAAATTGTGACTCTTCACACGTTTGGGAAAGCATGGGTGGGATTTGGTTCATGAGAAGGGTCAAAGCGAGGATAAGGTGAAGAAATAGAAGTTGAAGAAAGATCTGAAAGAGAGCTCGGAAAGATTGGCTTTAGCGAGAGGAGGGTTGGGTAAGAGAGTTTCGCGTCGTGTTGATCTCGCAGAAGAGGATTGTCGTGCAAAGAAGGCTAAGCTTGGGGAGACGTACTCTACACTTCACAATACAATGGATGTGGCCTATGATCGAGTTATGAAGTATCCAATCCAATTTGAAGGTCTACCATATATATATGCTTGATCGCGGGGACGATGTCCGCATTATGGAAGAGGAACGTGGCAAGGCTATCGGCGCCTTAATAAGCGATGATAATATTAGTTTAATTATGTGAAAACTATTTGGTAGTTAATGATGTAAATTTCGATGTGTTATAAACAAAGGAATATTTTGATGTTTAAATCATCTGTAGATTCTTTATCTCGGGATAGTTGATGTAAATAGCGGTGATCTTTATCTTATGATGTTAAAACTTTTGAATTAAATAAAATGTCAGAGTTTATTTGAATTGATGTGTTAAGTAAATTATGATTGAATGTTTTAGTTAAGCCTGAATGTTTAAGAGATTGAATAAAGACCTAATAAGCGTATGTTCTTATGAAATATGCGCTAGAAGAAGACAAAACCATCAACAAACCGCACAAGAGGAACAATGAATAACAATGGCGCTTAATGCTAACCACATTCGCAATTGGTGAACCTTTTAGTTGGAGCAATTAACAATCAACCACAAGCTCTACCAAACACCTCGTTCAAGGATTTCAAGGCGGTGGGACCGCAAGAGTTTAAGGGTTCCATAAACCCAATCGAGGCACAAACCTGGGTGATGGAGATGGAGAAGGTGTTCGATGTCGCTAGAGTAAGGGAAGATCGAAAACCACGTATACAACGTTTATCTTTGAAGTGCGAAGCTAGTTATTGGTGGCGAGCAAACAAAATGCGGGGAGGTGAAGGTGTAATAACACAGGAGAGATTCAAAGAGATGTTCTTGAGATGTACTTTCCGACTAGTTCACAAAATCGGATGGAAGTTGGTTTCTAGAGTTGAAGCAGGGGAGTATGTCGATGGTGATTATGCGGCAAGGTTCAACGAGTTGGCTAGGTTCGCCACATACCAAGTGCATCTGGAGTGAGAGAAGCCAAGTCGATTGAGCGGGATTTGAAGCCACTTGGTTGTATAGCAAAGTGTCAATGTTCAATTGAACACTTTTCTTTGAGTGTTAGAGAAGGCCATACTCATTTGAGGGTGGAAGCGATCTTGGTAATGAAATATAATCAAGATCAAAAGAAGAAAAATAGTGAGAATGAAGGTAATAACAAGAGTGGTGGGAGTAGCAGTGGGGGTAACCATAATCACAAGAGGAAGTGGTCTAATAACTCATCAGCTGGAAGTCAACAAGGAGGACAGAAGAAGAAGATCGAAGCGTGCCCAACCTACGGAAAAACTCATTTGGGAGTTTGCATGAAAGGGAAGCGAGTGTGCTACAATTGTGCTCAGGATGGCCACATAGCACCAAACTATCCAAACCCAAAGAAGGGCGCATGTTTCACTTGTGGCTCAAAGGACCATCTTGCAAAGGATTGTCCTAAAAAGGGATCTGGATGGGCCGAATTCGGGAGGAAATAGAGAAATACCGGTGGAAGCACTCGACTATCGCGGGACCAAGCTGCAACCAACCAAATAACCGCTAGAACATTCAACATGGCGAGATAAGGATGAAGTGAAGTCTCGCGATGTGGTGTCGGTATCATTCCGATCAATAAAGTTAATGCTTATGTGTTATTTGATTAAAGGTGCTACTTGTTCATTTATATCGATGACTTTGCTAAGAACTTAGAATTGCTTAAGGATGAGTTAGAATACCCATGAACATAGAAATTACGAATAGAGAAATAATCCTGTTAAGTATATGCTTAAGAGCGTAGAGTGGATATTAAGGGTAATATCATGAGCGTAGATCTTATCCTATTCGACTTGGAGAATTGACGTTATTTTGGGTATGGGTGGCTATCAATTGTGGGGCGATAATTTGTTGCCGGAAGAAGCGTATTAACCTCATGACTCGTCAAAGGTTGTGTTTTATAGTAGCAAGTCGCCTAAACAAAGCGAGTTGTCGGCGATGATCTGAGCCGGGGAGGTTGTTAAGGCAAGCGTGTGTAGGATATAGCTTACATAGTCGATAGTCGTCGTAAAGAGAATCCGAAAATAGATGAGATACTAGTAGTGAGAGATTTTTGCGGCGTGTTTCCGGATGATTTTTTAGGACTTCCTCCAGATAAGCGATTGAATTTGTGATCGATTTGGCTCGAGGAATGGCTCCAATATCGAAGGCCTTGCATCTTAGAATAGCCTTGGTAGAGATGAAGGCGATGGTCCAACTACAAGAATTATTGGACAAGAAGTATATCCAACCCAAAGCGTATCAGCAGTGGGGGCGCCGGTTTTATTTGTGAAGAGCGAAGGATGGAACAATGCGACTCTGCATAGACTCTGAGAGAGGCCTGAATAAGGTCACGATTAAGAATAGATATCCATTCTGCGAATCGACGACTTATTCGATCGGTTAAAGGGAAGCAAGATACTTTTCAAAGATAGATTTGAGGAGTGGTTATCATCAATTTGAAGGTGAGACCGGAGGATGTCTAGAAGATAACATTTAGAACACGACAAACGATACGGTATATTCACTGAATTTTTGGTAATGTCATTTGGTCTAACAAATTGCTCTTATAACAACCGACATTTATGGGCTTAATGAATGTAGTGTTCAAACCGTTTTTTGGACAAATTTGTAGTGGTATTTATAGATGACATTTTGGTATATTCAAAAAACCAAGGAAGAACATGAAGAACATTAATAAAGGTGACATTAGAGGCGTTGAGAAGAGAGAAGTTGTACGCTAAATTTTCAAAATGTGAGTTACGGATTGAAAGGGTACAATTTCTTGGACATGTGATCGATAGGACATAAATTTTGGTGGATCCTCAAAGTTGAAGTTGTGATTAATGGGATCGTTAAATGTTAGTTTTATTATTAAAACATGTTTGTATATAGTGTAATGAAGGCATACCGTCGAAGTAGAAGTTTTCTTGGATTGATGGCTTTATATCGTGGGTTATTATAGAAGATTCATTGACTTCTGACGACCACTTTAGAGCTTAGGATTTTCCATTAAATAATTATAGAAAATTAGTTTTTAATTATTAAAAATACGATATAATAAAGGTGAATTTCATTAATTAATTATTATTAATGATATTAAAGGTTATTTAATAATTATATTAAATACATTGGTTTAAAAATGATTTTAATATTATAAAAAACTCCACTTACTGATAGTATTGAACATGTGTGATAGTGTGATTAGGTTATGTAGATTGGAAATCTGAATTTAGAATTGCTTTGGTTTGGAACCCTACAGTATGAACATCCATTTATGGGAAAATTTTATGTGCCCAAGGTAGCGGAGTGAGCGATAATATCGTTCTTGTTATATAGTATTGATCAATCTGAGGTCCATGGGATGTACACCTAAATGCTAGTAAGTTATGGCCGGTTTATAGATGAGATTACATTTTAACCTTTAGAAAATAAAAACAATGCTCATAGTATGTCCCTTAACCTATTTATAGTAGGTCGTAGTTTCAAAAAGTTGAGAGAGGGTTGTTATGATATTATTATTGGTTGAGAATTACTTCCCACAACTATTGATTTGTTGTAGAAGGGTAGTATATATAAAGAAAACATTTAAATTCTTTACGACATATATATAATTACTGTTACTTCTTTGGGCACTCAAATGCTCATCCTTGCTTAATTTAAACTTTATTATGATAAGGATGATATATATATTCTTATTATCATGTAATGAATGTATTAGAGGTTGCATACTTGGGAATAGACTACGATAACTATATGAAATTAAGTTTAATAATTATATTATTAGTATTATTCCGCTCATAGAAATGGTATCATGAAGCATCGGTTAGAAGTTTCAATATTGCGAGTTTGAGGGCTTCTGAGAAAATCGGTGAAATTTGTTTGAATGACGGAGAAGTGTGAGGAAAGCTTTCAAGAATTAAAAAAGAGGTTGAGTCTGACACTATGTTATCTCTTCCGGATGACACGGGGAAATTTTGTGGTTTATAGTGATGCATCGCATAAAGGACTTGGTTGTGTGCTTATACAAAATGGCGAGTCATTGTGTATGTCGTCACGACAATGAAAAATACGAGAAGGGTATCAGACCCATGACTTGGAGTTAGGCTGCGGTGGTTTTTGCTTTGAAAATCTAGAGGCACTATCTACGGGGAGAAGTGTGAAATATATCTGAGACCACAAAGATGCGAAATATATTTTTACGAAAGACTTGAATATCGCCAAAGAAGGTGGTTGGAGTTAATTAAGGACTACGATTGTGAGATTCTATACCATCCGGGTAAAAGGCAAATGTGGTGGTAGGCGCCTTAAGTAGAAAGAATTGGGAGGGCCGTTGTTGTTGGCCGTATTGGAGGAGTTAATTTCAAACAATGGAAAAGCTGGAATTAGAAGTAAAAGTGTCTATGGAGGTCGATGAGAAGCTATTTTAGATGCGATCTAGTACAACTCTACTAGACAAGGTTAAGGAGGCTCAACTTCATGATGACGAATGTCGATCGGTGAAAAAGAAGATATCTGAAGGAAAGAATCAAGATTCAAGATGGATAAGGAAGGAATACTGAGATTTGAGAATAGAATTTGGGTACCGCCAGTAACTGAGATTAAGGAAGAAATTTTGAGCGAGGCTCACAACTCAAGATATTCGATTCACCCTGGTAGCACCAAGATGTATCAAGATCTTTGACAACATTTTTGGTGGCCAAATTTGAAACGAGAGGTTGCAGAATGTGTTGCCAAATGCCTGACATGTCAGAAAGTGAAAGCAGAACATCAGAGGCCGAGTGGGTTACTACAACCTTTAGAGATTCCAAAATGGAAATGGGAACATATTATGATGGATTTTCGTGGTTTGCCTCTGAAACAACTCTCAAAAAGGCTACTGACCTTGATATGGGTTATTGTTGATGGGATTAATGAAATCCGCACACTTCTTAGATCAAAATCAGATTCAACTTAGATCGGTTGGCAAGGTTATATGTAAAAGAGATTGTTTCAAGGCGCGGATTTACGGTGTCAATTATTTACGATAGAGATCCGCGTTTACGTCGAACTTACGGAAGCGTCTCAAGAATGCATGGGTACCACGATTTGCGAATGAGCATGACATATCACCCTCAGACAGATGGACAAAGTGAAAGAACAATTTATACATTGGAAGATATGTTAAGAGCTTGTGTAATGGACTTCAAAGGAAATTGGGATGATCATCTACCGCTCGTAGAGTTTGGCTACAACAACAGTTACCACGCTAGTATTGGCATGCCACCTTATGATGCGTTATATGGCAGAAAGTGCAGAACTCCGCTATAATGGGATGAAGTAGGCGAAAGACAATTACTAGGCCCAAAATTGGTACAACAAACATCAGAAATAGTCAAAGTGATCGAACAAGATTGACAATGACTTCAAGATAGAAGCGGAAAAAAATACTGATCCACACAAGTAAAAATGTTGAGTTTGAGGGTAGTTATGTGTTTTAAAGGTCTCTCCTGGAAGGAAAGATCGATTCGGAAAGAAAGGAAATTAAGCCCAAGATTCATTGGACCCTTTGAAGTTCTCTGAAGGGTTGGAGAGAGTTGCTTATGATGTTGCCTTACCTCCAGCTCTGAGAGAATGTCACAGCGTTTTCCATGTCTCCGATTCTACGACCCTACTGAACCCGATTACAAACACGTGATTGAATATGAACCCCTACATTTCGACAAAGACTTATCTTATGAAGAAATTCGGTTCAAATTGTTAAAGAAAAGAACAATTTACGAGAAATAAAGTCATACCTTACATTAAGGTAATTTGGAGGAACCACATTTGAAGAAGCTACGTGGGAACTCGAAGAGAATATGATGAAGAATTATCCTCATTTATTTACTTAACTTATGTGTATGGCGATTACGGGGACATAATCTTTGTAAAGGGGAGAATATAGCAGGATGAATTGTTGAGTTGTGATTACGAGGAAGAATCCTTTTAAGAGGAAAAGATGTAGATGTCGAGATTTTGTAATTTAATTTTAATATTTATTGGATTGAATAAATATTTTTTTTCGATGAATTAATTATTAGATTAAATAATTAATTGATGAAATTATGGTAGATTAATTTAATTATATGTGTTATATTTATTAAATTAATGTGAAGAATTTTATTATTAAAGTATGTGATTATGTGAGCTTATTGTATTAAAAGAAATATTGAATAATCCTAATGTTATTTTAATTAATTTAATAATTAATTAGAGATTTAATAATTTGACATTATTAACAAATGAAAATTTAATTGTGTGACTATGTGAATTAATCAAAATTATTATATTTTATTGAAAATAAATTAAATAAGATATTGGATTTTTTTATGAAGGAGTGTGACATTATTTAAACTATAGTATAAAAGTTTTATTAAAATAAATTGTTTTGAAACATATTATTGCCAGCCAAACAAGGCCCTAAGGGGAGTTGTTAGCGATTATCAATATTTGAGTGTAGCGACCACAATGCGTCAGTTCCTTCCTTTATTTATTATCGTCGATTGCTTTCCTTTATTATCTTCTTCTTCTTCTTCTTCTTCTTCTTCTTCTTCTTCTTCTTCTTCTTCTTCTTCATTTTTCTAAGTTTAACAAGGAAATCACAGAGAGAGAATTAAGAGTTTTGGGAGAATTGTGAGTTATGTGATTGTTTGAGAAGGTTTCATCTCTCTCCTATCTACACTTCTGTTGTGAGTAAATTCTTGACCCATTATTATTTACGTTGTTAAATTTTTATAATATGGCTCTCAAATTTTTTGTAAAATCTCTGTAGTTGGAGATTGTATTGATTATGTGAATGTATATGTGATAATATGGTAGTATAACATGTTGTTACTATATATTATAGATTTCCATATCATAAGTTTCATAATATTATAACGTATGTTATTTACAGAATATATTATATGGCCATATGGCCCTTATACGTAAAATTAATATGTCGAACATAAATTGTTCTACAAAATTCACACTGGTATACGATTATACATGCTAAAATGAAGTAAACAAAATTTGAATGGATGGATTTGGTGTTATAACGAATTCGTGGCATTGAATTTTATGATTTATGTTCAAAATCTTCAAGAACATCAAGAACAGTGAAATTTACATATTTTAATTTTGTAATTATGTGTTTTAATGGGTTAAAATCACTCTATAAATGTTGGGTAATGATTATGTATGAATTCTAGCACGTGGGTATGTTAAATTGGTGAAATTAGTGATCATGTAGTGTTTATTTCGCTGAACTTTGTGTTCTTCATGAGGCCGAGAATCAAAAAATCTGGAGTTTCGCGCGTCATGCAACCAACTCTAGAGGCTGAAGTCGCGTCACACCACGGCACCAAGTCTCTAGTTGGCCTTGAGACATAATACAACAATGGCCGCCCATAGCGCCACTTACAAGAATGGCTACAGAAATGAGTTTTTAAAATGTTTAATTCTAGCAATGTGTTATTAACTTAATCTAATGAACATGAAAACATGTTAGCCATATAATGATATGTTAAAATAAATTCTTAACACGTCCATAACACAATTACGTGTGAATTGAGCGATTGAATGCATAGTTAGCTTATTGTTAAGTGAAGTCTTAATTTTGACAATAAGTGTAGTAATTGACTAAAGTATAGTCATGAATTGAGTTAGACAAAAGAATAAACTTGTGATGTTTAGTACGTTATAATTAACTAGTATTGTGAGCGTAAATGATATGTAGGATTTAAATCAAGGAGCGAGTTTAATTAAAGTGTAATCTCTACACTTGCGAGGCAAGTTACCTAACCTTACTTGTTATCGTTTTATAAGTTGATAAATTCACCTCTCTACATTGAGCAAGTTCTCATTATTATTGATCAAGTCTGTTTTGTTATATCAAAGTTTATTAATCTTTCCAGCATGATGCTGCTATACAATACTTATTCTATTGTATACTTTTTGAGATTTTATTCAAATTTGGTTATCAATTACTGTTAAACCTTGTTAGACTAGCGAACCCTTAATGATTCGACTAGTCCATAGTTGATGAGCATTCTAAATTTCAGAACCCTTGATGAATTATCCAAACCAAACTTCCTTTGGTTTGGACTCTAATATCAAACTGAGATGAACATCCCTGTATAGGGGATTACTTATGCATTAGCGTTAAGATATTGTGCACAGTATGGTACTAAGGGTTGATCCCCCTAAGTACGAGAAGAAGAGTCCATAGTCTTATGACTGTTAAAGGTTTCAAGTATAAACACTTGACAACCTAGGACACAGTTCAAGGTCTTATGACCCTCAGAAGTTCTTTCGTTTCTTGTTATTCGTTCCTGATTCAAAAGTTGAGTTTCCTATTTCAGAAGTCTTCGATTTATTCTCATGTAATTATTCATTTGTTATATTGTTAAACTTGTGGGAAATCATGCTCTTTGTAATATATTGTTATACTTGTGAGGCAATCACTAGTGCAAGATTAGCAACTCTTGAAGATTGATTATTTATGTGGTTATAATAACATTTGACTTGATGTTACTAAAACTTATTAATGAATACGGATGTCTAAGGTTAGAGCAACCTTCCATTTTTATGCGATTATGTAAGATAAGGGAGATTTATTTTTATTTTTATCTATTGCATGGTTTGATTTATTTATGGGTAGATAGATGATGAAGATTGATTATTTATGTGGTTCCATTCTTTATTTGTAATGATATTTAGACTTGATGTTACTTAAAGACTTATTATTTACATCTCGAGATTCATCATGATGATTCACCATAGGTTCAAAGATGTTTGGAACCTCGGTTAGAGCAACACAGGCATCTTTTTATTTATCTTCTTGACATCCTACGATCGGTTTGATGATTAACCGATCTGAACTTCTCATTTGTGGAGATTTATCCCTTAATTATGAGTATTTTATCTCGCTTATGGTTATAATAATGGTTTTCCCCACCCCACTTAAGGTTTATTTATGGGTAGATAGATAGATGATGTTTGGTCTCACGGTGAATAATAACATCTAACTACTCATTTATATAGAAATGGATATATAAGTCATTAATAGAGATTATTAATACAATAGTCCCAAGTCATCTAACCTTAACATTACAAGCATACCCTTTAGATATACAAAAAAGGTTTACAAACATAATATAATAATAATATTATTCATAACTAATTTATAACTATGCCTTTTCCTTTGTCCTTCACAGCACCTCCTGCCACTTCATCCCTAGCTGAAAAGTTTTATTTAGCAAGGGTGAGAAACAAATTTGCCCCACAAGTTAAGACATACAGTAAATGTATAAGAATCAATAAGAACAGATAATCTAATTTGATAGAATGAAACCAAAGTTCGGGGAACTTTGAAATAGCTGAACAAAGCTTTAATAATTAACAAGTCATCTCGCATTTTATGCAACTCAATAATCTGATAATGAAAGAGTACAACACTTTCAAAGTTTCTACAATATTTTATTGAATAATCAAGAATCAATTCTACGCATTAACAAAGTGGAATGTTTTCCAGATTTATGCTGAGTGATCCGTTTGATCTTGAACTTCTCTTCTCGAGTAACTATCAAAGATTTGACTTTGATATGCCCAGGTGTATTAGATATTTATAAAGATTAAATCATACCCCTCTGCAAGTACTTAGAGCCAGCCAACTCCTTGTACCCTATATTATGCATAATACTTACACACGCGCAAAGGCCGAATATATGACCAATAAAATGTTCCCTTTGTATAAAAGGTTGTTCTTCTCAGTCTTAGAATCACAATTTGGTTTACAACGAAAAACTATGATTTCAATATCTAATCACTTTCTCGATCTAGCCGAAATATTTGGCATCGATCTGTCAATAATAATTAAATTCTCTTCTCGAACCTATCAAGTTCTAATAAATGTTCGTCTAGCCAGAATAATTAGCTAAGACATTTCTCAACATAATTCGACAATAAATAGGAATTATCTGCACTGTCAATAATATCTTCTACGAATTTAAATATCCAACAACAGTTATTCTACGAATATATATTTTCAAAATCATTGATTCAATTTGAATTAATAAACATGCATTAACTACGAATAATCAACAATAATTCTGAGACATGGTCTAACCAACAACAATTAACCACCATAATATTTAAAATTTATAACTCAAGGTTGAGTTAAGGAAACTTGCCTTCCGCGTTGACTACAGCTACACAATAAACTTATCTGCATTCGCAAGACCTATAACCAATAATATCAGTCTCACAATTAGCACAATATTTCATAACACGTATCACTAAAATTTACAGTCAATCTTTCTCCTAGGCACAATACCACATAGCCACATCAGTGTTTATAACCTATATAAACACTTATCAAGTCCAACTAGTTCGGTCTAGTTGGACTTTGGCATATTCTCGGTGTAGGTCACCCTATCTGACAATTTACACATTTATTGTCAATTAAACTTGGTCTCTAAGCTTCAATATTAGTTTAGATAAGTGAATTATCCTTTATAATATTTTTCGGAAGCTTTTCATAATTTATAAACAATTATTATAATTTATAATAATTTTTCAAACACTTAAATCATTTTTAAATGATTTAATTATCAAATAATCTTATCATCATTAATATTTAATAATATAAAAATATTAATACTATACTTATCAAAATAATAAATTTATTATTAATAACTTAAAATATTTTTAAATCATCAATATTCTACTTCAATGATTTTAAAATCATTTTAAACCATCACCATTAATATATAAATATTAATGAAATTATCATCAAAATATTAAAAGTCATTAATTATAACTTAAACCATTTTTATATCACTTTTCTCATTTTAAAAGATTTTTAAATCAATAAAATTATTTTTAAATCATTTATTTAATATAATAATTAAATAAATCTAATATCACCAATATTAAATTATTTATGAAAATTCTCTAAAAATATTAAAAGTTATATTTTATAACTCAAAATATTTTTTTAAAATAATTTTTCATAATATTAAATCATTTTTAATTTATTTATTTAATAAACTAATTAAATAAATCTAATATCATTAATATTAATTTATTAATGATAATTCTCTAAAAATAATAAAAGTTACATTTTATAACTTCAAATATTTTTAAATACATTATTCTTATTTAAAATGATTTTTATAATATTAAAATCATTTTCTCTAATTTATTTAATACACTAATTAAATAAATTAAGTATCATTAATATTCAAATAATTATAAATATTAATGAAAAATATCCCAATTTGTCAAAAGTTATTTTCATAATTTAAAATAATTTTAAAACCATTTTGGTAATTTTTATAATTTATTTTCTATTTTAATTAATTTCAAAAATTAGAAATTAAAAATATTAAAAAGCGTCATTTATAGCCTATAAGCGACACTAAAGCGTCGTTGTTGGTATTCTTGAGCTCAAGAACATATTGATAGGCTTTATGAGGGTCGACTTTAATGGCTTTAATTATTAATCCATACATGTTCTGGGATATCTTTAACCATGATCTTGTAGTGTTTATATAACACTACAAGAATCAACCATCAACTATAACGACAATGAATTTTAAACTCGTTATTAATTAAATATGTGATTTAATTTTAACGAGTTAGTTTTGTGAGTATATTTAAACCATATGTGGTTATGAGAATGTATGAAATGATTAAAGGGAGTCACTAATAGTTTATTTAAATTAATGGACTAACCCTAAGAGTTTGATATTAAGAAATTGATAGGATTATTAAGTATTCAATTTATTTGAATATGGTGGCAAGAGTTGAACATATTGGTTAATTGCAATTATGAGTAATTAATTGATAATGTGTTAAGTAATAATTATTATGAATAAATAATAATTAATGTGTAATAGATTAATAGTTTATAAAATTATTATATGTTTATTTGATTTCTTTGTGCAAAGCATGCAATATAGTAAACCTTTATTATATGGTAGTTAACTATATATTTTATATAGTATAAGGTGACACATTAATATGTCTATATATTATATATATAGACTATATAGTAAGAGTTATTTGCATTCATGTGAGTTGTATAATAATATTGATATATGTATGTGCACTACTAGATATCTTGTAATTGGGAAATACATTGTATGCTCTTTTAAATCATTATAACCTATGTTATATGAAATGAATTGTGTACACCTATTTGATAACCAAAGTTTATATTATGGGTATATATGGTATTAGCCAATTGTTGCATTCCATTTTGTGCAAATGCTGAGAATTGATCTCTTGTCGCATAATAAGAGTCCCATTTCATCTTCCCACATGAAATGCTAGCAAGCCTAGCCTAGCTTCATCTCAAATTCATCAAACATAAAGCAATTAGTGGATGGGGAGTGGGATTCATGAGTGGAATCACCAACTTTACCAACTCTCTCTTAACCTTTGTGCAGTCTTGAAAGCCAATGGATTGATTTGTGAGGTAATGACATTGTCTAGATAATTAATCTCCAATAAATAATACCTTCATCTTCCGTGTTGCAATTTGCTGAGAATTAGTTTATATAGAGTGAGTATAGAGCAGCTGAGTTGAGTCACAAAGGTATAACTTCCATTCCCATTCTTAATTTTTGGCAAATTGTTTCATGGATTGATTCTTTGAATTAAGCATGTATTGGTTGTTAGTTGAGTTGAGTTATGTTTCTTAGTGATATACATACTTATAAGTGTGTTGGGTTATGTTAGAAGCAATTGTTATAAGGAATTGGTATGGTAGGTTGCTAAACTGCAGAACAGAGTCAACTTTTTGTATCTGATGCGAGCATACGACAATTGCATACTATTTGTACTAGGGTAAAAAGACATCTCTATATATAACCCAAAACCAATTACATCTCGACATGGCAGCAATTATGCGCCTATTTGTACTTAGGGTGAAGGTAGCAGTGCCTAGTACTCTCGAGAACTAATTCTTTGGTTTACATTTTGTGACATGTGTTACTAAATTGATGTTATGACCTATATACATGCCTATAGAGGAGTATAACATGATATGTAAAGCCTTTATATGTGGTATAAAGTAATCAACTTGGATTAGTAAGAAAGTTGTAGCAAAACTTAAAGTTTTCAAAACTAACTTTGTAGAAAAAATTGTGTTCACGAGTTCTGAACTTATGAGACCATTTACATGACTGATTTGGAACCTAAGTGAACATGATATATGATGTATAATATCTTTATCATGATTCAAACTTGTTAGCTTTGTGTTAGAAAATGTTTTAAAGGAAAAGTTGTTATATTGAAGTAATATACATGAATACTACATGATGTTGGTTCTGGTGTTTAAAGATATTAAGCATAAATTAATCACACATGATATGAGTTCTAAAGTTGTCTTGTATGTGTATATTGCATCATTCGGGCTAAAATGATTTCAAAGACAACCTTGGACATGTTTTTAAACATAAGTTGCGTATTATGTGAGTACTTAGATACTAAAATATTAAGATGTCATGTTATAGATATATTACTGTGACGCCCCCGAATCCGGGTACTCTGACCCCGGTCCGATCATCACGATAAAATACTAACATCCACCTCTAAACAACATACGATAACTAAAATGTGGAATATAATAAACATACGTCGTTCATTCAAAAGGTGTTACTAGTCCCAATATATGATAACCTTAATATCATTCTACAAACATACCCTAAAATAAACATTAGGGTTCATATTACATAATCGAAATTTAAACTTAGCATAAGATAAATTCTGCTTCTCGTAATAATCCTACATCTTCCCTTTACCCTTGTCCTTTCCTGAGGTCTCAGGCTTAGCTGCAATATAATTCATGATATAGCAAGGATGAACAACAAGTTTGCTCAACAAGTTTAAGTACAACAATAAGGATATATCATGATGAATAGAAAAATGTCTGGCAAAGGGTTCAAGAATATAATATCTGAAGGATTTAACAATATGAATATCATAAGCAAATATAATGATTGCTTTTAGAATAACCGCTTGTCAAATAGACTTCGAACTATAACACTCCAATGGAATCAATAGCTAATTGACCCTTTGGTTACTAGCTACAGAATAAGTACTTGAGGGGATCAGCCTCGCGTACTCTATGTATATGCATATCATTTAAATCTGTTCATTGTATCTTTATTAGATACCTGAAATCCATTATCATAGAAAGGGGTGTTCTTTCAGTCTAAGAATCCTTACCATCAATTGGTTTGGATAGCTTTTATAAAACTTCATAGGCTTGTCTGACCGAACAAAGGTTCAGACTCTATTACTTTCAACACAATAAATTTGTATACTTGCTCAATATAATTTAGAGTAAGTTTAGGGGAACTTGCTTAACAAAAGTAGGGTTCAAGGAACTTGCTTAACAAAAGTAGGGTTCAAGGAACTTGCTTACGGTATGCGTCGAATAAAGTAATGCAAGGGTTTAGGATACTTGCCTGTTTGCTCAGCTACAATATAATTCTAGGTTTAATTTACTTGCGTTGAAACGACCTAACATTAACAAGTCGGTCTTTCAATTAGTATGTGTAAACTAATATGAGTCTACACTTAAAAGAATTCAGTCATCACATAGCATGTTTCTCAACACATTATATGGCCTATTGGTCACACATTACAAGGTGAAGTAATCATATAAGCATGCCTTAACTTTCAGAACCAAAAATAGCTCATCTTGGCAAGACTGCAGGACGGTACAGAGTAGCTTTGGTCTCTCTAGCTTAGGGAACTGGCCTTGTTGTCTTTGTCCCCTAGGCGCACTGAGATTGAGCTTCTACACTTCCTAACTTCAGTCCAACTCTAACATACACCTATACATACATATTGACATACATACATGCTAGAGTTTCACATATACCACATGACCATACTTGAATTCATTACTACAAGTTTATCTTACAACTTATATGTCATTAAAACATAAAAAGGTCATGTAGTCCTCAGGATTTACAATCTTGGTCATTCAATACTCAGTAGTCATGCTTGTATATATATACAACACATGCATACTTTACTCACATAGTTCATGTTCTAGAAATTTCCTTTTCTTTATGACTATCTGTGCATAAGTGAAAACCATATCTTAACCAAAAGATGTTCATGTCAATATATCTATAGGCATAATGAGTCCTGATACACATGCTTGGATAGTCATAACATACTATGCTCATTACTTGATGACATTAGCTCCCTTATTCTAACTTCCTTTTAATTTAACACTAAGTCAACTTAGCATATACAAGGCATCTTAACATGTAACTCTCATGCATTTACAACATAGATTAAAGCCACATGCATGCTCAAATGGTCAGATCTTATAAGATAAAGGTCTTGGTTAAGTCCTCTTTCAAAAGCCTTAAGTTTCTTATCTTTGAAATAGTCTTAACTATCAATCATGTATGGTAGTGTGTTTAATCACTTTAGTCTTGCATTTCATGTCAATATAAACCACATTAACATACTCAAAAAGTCAGAATGTTCACATGATGTGTTCGTGACAAAATTCATCTTTGAAATCACAAACCTCATTTCAAGACCACAAGTATTGTGTCCATTGTAGGTACTAACGTGGTTATACTTGTTCATACTACATGCATGTGCCTATATGTGCATGTTAAAAATAGTTTACAAGCTTGCTCTACCATGTACTAACAAATTAGCATGAATCAGAAACATAATAGAACATCTCAGGTTTGGTGCAGAATTTGGAGGCAATTTATACTGCACCCTAGTACAAATAGAGCAAGTAGCAATTTACTACCATATGCGAGACAAAACTAAGTTAAAACCTAAGGTTCTAACCCTTAGGTTTTACATCTTTAGTTTCTAGGATTTTTTTCTAATTAGGGTTTTTAATTAGAAAAATTAGGTAACAAAAATATAATCAGGGTTTTCTAATTAAATTAGGGTTTTCTAATCATATTAATGTTTAATAATTACATTGGTCATGCTAATTAGGATTAGGGTTTAGGATTTCCGAATATATAATTAGGGTTTCCCAACATTTGTTTAGGGTTTCTAATTGTACATTAGGGTATTTCTAAATCTGAGATTAGGGTTCTAATCCCATATTAGGTTTACAAATTTTAAACCCTATCCGATCAATCACTTATCAATAACTCAATATAGTACAAACACGTACCCATTATTTTAATTATATTTTCTATCGAATCCCTATCCAGAATTAGGGTTAGGGTTTTTAAATTCTCGGTTAAGCACAACTCTACTCTTATTTTCTCAGTCAATACACAAATTGACTAATTTTTCAAAACTTGTATCACAAATACACATCACATTATTGATAATCAATATCCATATTAATTTGAATAAAAAATAATTATTCATAAAATTTGGATTATTCGAAATCCCGGGTTATTACAATTAAAACCACCACCAATGGTCCAGATTAATTTAACTTATTACACTTTGGTACCCATAAAGTTTTCCAAGTTTGCATTATTCCCATCTAACTTTTGTAAATCACTTATTTTCAATAAACGCATTCTTAATACTTCAATAATTATTCATTATTAATATTATAACTCACAATATTTAACATTCAGATCATTCCGAGGAAAGAGGGGGCTTTCGATAAGGATTTATCCCTATTGGCGCGGAATTAGGTGACCAAACCTCTCATCGACAGAACTTTCTAAACATCGTCAATAGTGCAAATAATAATATGAATAACTTTGTCGTCTCAATTTTTGATTTAATAATATAAAATATTATGCAGATGATATTGTGACAATAATTGAATCAAATAACGTGAGATACTATGCAATAATTAATGTAGCAATAATTGTGTAAACTGAGTGGCTTCTTACATAAGCATCAATAATAAATACTGTGTGCTACTATGCAACCACGCGTATTACTGTACTTTTACCACCAAGTAGTTCAACAGTTTAACGGTAAAACTTTCGCTGTTATTTTTATAAAAAGATATTTCTGTCATTTTCTAACTACAACTATACTTCCGTTGTGGGGTCCACCAATGATTGTGTCATCGAATGAATATTCCGTAACAAAAAGAATATTTCCCGACCAAACAAACATTCCCCGACACAAAGAATATTTTATATCAACTTTCTTATTTTGCAAAAATTTTCACTTATCACCCTTAACTTTAACCTTTTATCAATTAAACCATTTATTAAATAGAATAATAATTATAAGAAAATCAAATACATTCATTTTATAAAATTCGAGGTCTTACAACATCTCTGCTCGAGGGCATCGCACTACACGTCTTTTGTCTTTGCCAAGCCTGGAAGTTGTTGCCTGACCGTGCACTACCTCAGACGATTAACAGTAGCAATTGCACCATTTCGCTTGTGAATGCAAACAATTGCCAAGATCTGTGATAAAAGCAGCAATGACTTGATACTGTTTCACATCAACACTCCAATTTCCCAATTTCTACAGAAATTCACAAACCCCAACAACTATAATTTGGTAACAACATCACCAAGCATGAATTTCATAATTCTACCAACATAAAATTATATATAATCAACTTTTAAGATCAAAAATCATGTTTTTACCAATTTCTTCATATTTCATCACTTTTAGCAAATTCGATTGCCAAATCTTTATCTTAACCAATTGACACCATTTCAACTACGTTGTTTTCGTTTCTTGATACACTAATATAATCTACAATTAATTTATAGATTACTACAAGGATTAAACATCAAAATTTGGACTCAACTAAGCCATTTTACCTATATATAACATTGTTATTCTTCAAACCCAACATTCATGAATTCGATCACTAACATAGGATTATAGATGACAATTAACAGGTAACAACAAGGCTATACATACATAAAATCAATACCTTAGACAACAATTCAACAAAATCCCAATTTCAGATAATGAAAATTTCAAAACTACAAATTAGAATTAGGGGTAGATTATACCTTAATCCTCTGTTTTGCAAGATGATGTTAACTAAGTTCTAGCAATCCTTCCTCTGATTCTCTCTTGTTCTTTTTCTCTCTCAAATCCTCTAACACTTTGAGTTTTCCTTTCTTCTCCAAACTCTTTGTTCTTTAGCCTTAGGAATATACGCGTAAATATAAACTGACTCCCCACTTACGTCAGGTAAAAAAAAATAAAGCGCCTTATCGGTTATGTTATGCTAAAGGCTATAAGGCCATGTTTGGTTACACAAAACCCCTCCTTTCAATTTATTTTGATAATTTTTATATTATATAGTTCCATTTGTCACCCTTTTATTTAATTAATTTGTTTTCTTACAATTATAATTATAATTTCCATTATAACTATTTTTATACTTAACAAATTATTATACATTTAATTTAATTATTAAATTAAATTAGAACATCATTTTATTTATTTTCTTAAATATTAAATAATTCATTTAATCTAATTGTTTCATTAAATTAAATCTTCAAATAACAAAATTACCATTATTAATTTAATTAACATACACACTTAACTAAATTATCAAACCATAATTTCATCAATTATTTATTTATCTCAATAAATAAATTAATTAAAATATTTATTTAATTCAATAAATATTTAAAATAAATTACAAAATTCTCAATCATTGCATCCTTCCCTCCTTAAAAGGATTTTGTCCACAGAATCATGACTCGATAAATTCATTCGTTACATTCTTCCATCCTTAACAGGATTTTGTCCCCAGAATCTCTATACAAGATCAAGCAAATAACTAAGGGTAATTTTTCATCATAACATCTTCTAGTTCCCATGTAGCTTCTTCAGCATTGTAATTTCTCCAAATTATCTTAACAAAAGGTGTCACTTTATTCCTTAGTACTTGCTCTTTTCTATCAACAGTTTGAACAGGGACTTTTTCATATATGACAAGTCTTTCTCAAACTGTAAGGACTCATATTCTATAACATGCTTATAGTCTGGCTTATATGGCCTTAATACTGAGACATGGAAAATGTTATTAATATGTCCTAATTCCGGAGGTAAAGCTACCTCATACGCCACTTCCCCAACTCGTCGTAGGACTTCAAAAGGTCCTATAAACCTAGGGCTTAAATTTCTCTTTTTACCAAACCGAATTTTCCCTTTCTAGGGAGACACTCTCAAGAAAACAAAACTATCGACATCAAATTCCCAATTTTGTCGGTGTTGATCGGCATATTTCTTCTATCTATCTTGTGCATCTATCAATCTTGTCTAAATTACCTTGATGATCTCGACAGTTTGTTGAATAATTGATGTTCACCTACCTTGTCCCAGCATAACGGAGTTCTGCATTTCCTGCGGTATAACACTTCGTAAGGCGACATGCCAATACTCACATGATAACTATTATTATAAGCAAATTCAACCAATGGTAGATGGTCATCCCAATTCCCTTTGAATTCCATAATACATGCTCAGAGCATATTCTCTAGCGTCTGGACGATTCTTTCACTTTTTCTGTCGGTTTGAGGATGGTATGCCGTGCTCATTCTCAACTGCATTCCCAAGCATTCTTGTAGTCGTTTCCAAAAATTTGATGTGAAATGTGGATCTCTGTCTGATATAATGGACACCGGGACACCGTGTCTAGAAATAATTTCCTTCACATAAAGTTTTGCCGAATGGTCTAGGTTAAACTTAATTTTAATTGGCAAAAAGTGTTTTGACTTCGTCAATCGATCGACAATCACCCATATTGCATCGTAACCTTGCTGAGTTATTGGAAGACCTATCACAAAATCCATTGTGATATTCTCCCATTTCCATTCTGGTATTTCCAACGGTTGCAACAATCCATGTGGCCTTTGATGTTCAGCTTTAACTTTATGACATGTTAAACATTTTGCCACGCATTCAGCCGCGTCTTTTTTCATATTCAAACCACCAGAAATAATGTTTGAGATCCTGGTACATTTTCATACTTTCAGGGTGAATCGAATATCTTGAGTTATGAGCCTCGTTTAAAATTTCCTCTTTAATTTTTGGTACTGGCGGAACCCAAATTCTTCCTCCGAATCTAAGTAACCCTTCTGAATCAACTTTAAATTTGTCTTCCTCACCTTTAGACACTTTTCTCCTTATCTCTTCACAGTTTTCATCCTGGAGTTGTGAATTCCTCACCTTATCTACCAGCGTTGATCTGTTTCCCATCTAGAATAATTTTTCATCTAATTTTGTTAGATATTTAATTTCCAACTCCATCTTTGCCATTTCTTCTAAAAGTTTTTCCTGAGCAGTCAACATCATTAATTTCTCCCATCCCTTTCTACTTAAGGAATCAACAACAACATTCGCCTTTCCGGGATGATAGAAAATCTCGCAGTCATAGTCTTTAATCAACTCCAACCATCTTCACTGTCACATATTCAAATCTTTCTGTGTAAAGATATACTTTAGACTTTTATGATTTGTTTATATCTCATATCTTTCTCCATAATGATAATGTCTTCAAATTTTCAAGACAAACACCACCACATCCAATTCTAAGTCATGCATCGGATACCCTTTCTCGTAATCTTTCAATTGATGTGATTCATACGCAATAACTCTTCCATTCTGCATAAGCACACAGCCTAGTCCTTAATGCGATGCATCACTATACACCACAAAATTCCTTGTATCATCAGGCAATGAAAATACAGGTGCTGAACTCAACCTCTTCTTTAATTCTCAAATATTTTCATCACACTTCTTCGTCCAAATAAATTTAACTTCCTTCCTAGTTAAATTCGTCAACGGAGATGCGATCTTGGAAAAGTCATGAATAAAATGCCTATAGTAACATGTCGATCATAAGAAACTTCTTACTTCTGACGGTGTCTTCGGCTAATCCCAGTTTATTATAGCTTCAACTTTTGATGGATCTACCAAAATTTTATTCTGACGCCCCCAAAATAGGTATACATCACCCATATTGGGTCACCAAATATATGGTACAAAATTCAAATACAAACTTAATTAATATAACTGTCGTGTAAAATATGACAAAACATAGCTAAGTTTTTACACGAATATTATCTCATAGACAATTACCAAACTCAAATTCAATCCTCGTTACATTTATTATCACACTAAATAGTGAGGACTACTAAAACAACCATCTCAGACCATCACTCTATTCCCCGACTAGTCCCGACTACGTTCTCATTTCCTGAAGAGAACAATGAAAGCAAAAGGGTGAGCTCAATTAGCCCAGTAAGAAATATTATGACTAAGATAATGCAGAATAAATTATCATTAGCCTTCAACAATGTTAAACTGATAAAATACAATAAATATGACGCCCCCAAAATAGGTATACATCACCCATCTTGGGTCGCCAAATACATGATACTGAATACAAATACAAACTTAATTATACAACATGAGCTGAGAGTTTTTACACGAATATTGTCATCTAGACAATATCCAAACTCAAATAGAGTCCTCATTACATTTATTGACACACTATTTTATAGAATAGTGAGGACTACTATAACACCATCTCGGGCCATCACTCCATTCCCCGACTAGTTCGGACTATGTTCTCATTTCTTGAAGAGAATAGTGGAAGTAAAAGGGTGAGCTCAATTAGCCCAGTAAGAAATATTATGACTAAGATAATCCAGAATAAGTTATCATTAGCCTTCAACAATGTTAAACTGATAGAATATAATAGACATCAAGTTTAACTGCAGTGGAACAAGCAATCCATTAGAAGAGTCAAGTAGAGCATGATATCTACTATCTTCTATGATTTAAAAAGTTTATCATTAACTTTATTGTTGGGACTCAGCTTAATAAATAGATCGCATCATCGAATCATCCATGCACTACGGGCCAAGGATATTCATTAGTATCACGTTCACAAATTATTCTTGCACTATGGGCCAAGAATTATTCGTGTAATCATCAATGGTCATGACTATACCGAATTATCCCTGGTCATAATCATACCAATCAACAGTCCATCTATGCACGTAAGCCAAAGATGACTTTCATCACAAAATAAGCATGAGGATGATGACAATGATATAAGAATTCAATTAAAAGAAAGTAAATGATAAATTTTTAAAGATTCATAATTTAATTTATCCAGAATTCAATAATGTCCAAATTCTCAACATGATACTGCTTTGTGGAGTAAAATTCAAGAATAATATCCATGTATCAAAAATAATTTGGACAGAAAAGAAATAAATTTTTTGATGAATAGTACCCCGTGAATAGTACCCTGACATGAAAAGTTCCCCAAATACCCAAGTGAACAATATTTGAGTGAATAGTAATCAGGTGAATAGTAACCTGTGAATAGTAACTCATGAATAGTATCCCGACATGAAAAGTACCCCGAATACTTGAGTGAATAATATTATAGTGAATAGTAACTGGGTGAATAGTAACCCATGAATTGTACTTCGGGTGAAAATATTGATATTTAATAAGAAAGTTCATATCAATATTCCAATAAAATGATATTGGATGAAGCGTAAAACTCATAGATATTCCACTAATTTTAAGGATTATAGAAGCAATACTTACCATAGTAAGTTTAGATTTAAGAATATGAAAAGAATTAACATACGAAAAATGCAAATGGATTTTCACCTGTCATATAGTACGTAATCCGTGTAGATAGGTTATTCCGACATACTAAAGGATGAATACGAAAAATAGTATTCCTTATGAATACGAAAAAAATAATACCCCTTGCCTTAGTAGAAAGCTGGATACTACAAAACTGAAGTAGCAGAATACTCTTCTTCTTGCTCTCTATAGTTTCTCTCTATATAGTGTCTCCTGTTAATCTCAGCGAATTGATGAGAATGAAAGAAGAATTAATCTTTTATAGGAGAATGGACTAAATAGTAACTGATTCACGAACGGTCCAGATTGATTTACTATTAGAACGAACAGTACATATTAATTACTATTAAAACCGTAACCGACGGTCCAGATTGATTTACTTTTAAAACCACCACCGACGGTCCAGATTAATTTACTTATAAAACCACCATCGACGGTCCAAATTGATTTACTATTAAAACCACCATCGATGGTCTAGATTGATTTACTATTAAAACCACCACCGACGGTCCATAAAATTAGTAAATCTTCCTATGGAATACTAAGTCAAACTTACAACAACTGCCTCATATCAAATCCCTATATTTATATCAAAAAATTGAATAAATACTTACCACAAATCATTTATCTTTAATAAACACATGTCCACGTCAGGATTTTTATTGTCCCTCTTCTGTTCTATTGTTTTGGTATTCTCATGTTAGGTGAGATTTGTTTGAAAAAATAAGTTATGGAAAGGTCAGACATTTATATGTCAACGATTTGACTGTAAGAGTCGCCAATTGATTTTTTATATGGTTGTACCAACACAACCGAGAAAAGGCTTGCACAATGACCCAGTGATGTGAGACTGTTAAACGAGTCTGTGAAACCGAGATTCAATAGGGTCCGGGGACTTGTTTATGCAAAGGGAAGGTGTTAGGCACCCCCCGACATCCGTGTTACCACTGTTACTGCTACTTTTCAATTAAACTGTTATATAATTGTGTGTGTGAGTGTATGTGGGTCAATGTGAAGTTATTTGGAAGTAGTGATATGCCTCATTCGTACCTATATACACAGGGTTTAAATTTATATAAAAAATCAGTTTTAAACAAGATATAACAATGAGGTTTTATAAAAGAGGTTTTTCAATAGTAATTGAGACATTTGATACTTCCATTTTATTAAATGTTCGGCTTGATTGCTTTAATTTTTTTAAATGCGAAACATCTTTGAGAAAATAATATATAAAGTAGTGTCAAACTCTTCATAGGCATGAAAGCCATCTAAGGAAATTCAAACACCGTGAATAATTTACAAACTGCTTAAAACTAAAAATGTCCATCACGGGAACCAAATCTAGATTCAGTAGACTGAATCTGTGATCACATGATTCCTAGGCTCACATGATGTCGTAATTTATATGAAAGCAGTAAGCAGTTATATATATATATAAAAGCTGTAAGTATAAATATATACAGACATGATCAACAACTATGAAGCACCTCCATGGGGGATCGGAAATGTAAATATATAAAAGCGGTAAATATATATATAGAGACATGATCAACCACCACGAAGCACCTCCATGGGGGATCAAAAAATGTAAATAAAGTAATAAAGGTGATCAACCGCCATGAAATAAACTCCAGGCGGGATGGAATATAAATAAAGCAGTAAAAATGATCAACCGCCACGAAGTAAACTCCAGGCGGGACGAAATGTAAATAAAGTAGTAAAAGGCCATGAAGTAAACTCTAGGCCTGACAGAAATGTAAATATATATATATATATATATATAAGCGGTAAACGCATATGATATATATCGATCTCGGCTGGGTTTATCATTTCAGCGATTTGTCGGGTTTAGTCACCACAATCTCCCCATTATGGATTAAGTCCTGGATCTTGTGCTTTAAGGCCCAAACAATCACGAGTGTCATGTCCGGTGCTGACATGATAAGCAAGCTTAGTGTAGCATTGTAACCTTTCCCATTCGGGTTGGCTGGTGGAAGAAGATGTGTAACACCCCATAAAAATTTAGATTTTTATGAAAATTAAATTTTTATTTGATTATGTGGATTAAAAGTATTTAATTGATTATTTATGGGAGTAAGCTAATTGAAGGTCGTTCTATGACCTAGATATGTCAGAATGTCGTAGTATTTTGGCTACGTGATAGAATTAAAGTGTTTGAATTTCCAAGATGAAAATAAAAACTTTCCGAGAAATTTTCCGAAAAACACTATTCACGCATTTCTGCTTGGGAAATATTCTTGAACTTCCGAGAAATACGTAATGATAGAATATCGAGGTGAGATAGAATATCCAATAATATTTCAGTTATGGCAAACGCAGTTTTTTGCCTGCAGCCTTAAAACCTAACGGTTAGGGAAAGTGAGTTCTGAGAAGGAATTGGAGTGTGTATAATGAATTAAAGTGATGATCATATAATACGTATGTATTATACGAAGTAATGAATATGAGTATGATACAAAGTATTATACGAGTAGGTATGAATAATGGTATGTTGTATATGAATAAGTATACGAGGCGGAATACGAGAATTATACGTATAGTATATGTTATAAGACTTTTAGTTAAATGGAATGGACTAGTAAGATTGTGTAAACAATTAAATAGTTCAATACACATTAAGGTGCAAAGCCAAGTGGATGTGAATGTGAAGCCCAAAACAAATTAATGCAAGCCCACAAGAATAAGATAAGTAATTAATCTAAGCCTAAGATATGATCCAATGGGTAAAGCTTGATCCATGGGGCAACCCATGATCACATGGGTGATCTTGTTGGCCAAGAAATTAGTGTGATGAGCAAGTAGACTTAAGGGTTAAGAAAAAGATAAGTTAAGTAAACTTAAAGGCTAAGTAAAGTGCTTATGTGTGATGAGCAAGCAAAGTGCTTATATGTGATGACCAAGTAACTTAATGGCTAAGTGTTGTCATGTCCAAGTCATTAATTTGATAAGAAAGTAAAGGATAAGATATGTGCTAAGCAAGTATACTTAGGAGCTAAGTAAATGTGGAGGCCAAGTTAACTTAATTCTTAAGCTAGGAATAAAGGAGGTGGAATGGCTTATTAGCCATTATGCCCTCATCTAGGATTTTCTATAAATAGAAGAGGTGATAGCTCATTTGTTGGTTATTTTCTTTTCATCCAACACATTACAACTTATAAGGTGCTTATTGGTTATAGAGAAAAAGCTACAAAAGCTAGAACAAGTTAGCCTTTGATAATTCAAGAAGCAAGAAGGAGATTAAAGATTAACCAAGTGATTATCAAGGGTAAGAACTTAAACCATGAATCTCTTTCTCTTCTATTGTTAGAGAAGTGGGTAGTGGTAGAACATGTATGCTAAGGAATGATAAGAATGATTAATCAATGGACTTAAGCTGTATAAGTCATGAATAAGTAATTCAAACTTAACTAAGTTATGAACTTATGAAGAGCTTATATGAACTACTCATATGTTTACCTTAATAAGATGGTATGATAAGGAGATATGATAATGATGGTTAGAAAACATAAAATCATTATAAGTCATGAGAAATGGGAGTGTAAGTAGATTATACTTTTATAGATTATAAACTAATGAAGAATAAGTAATAACTTATCATGTTTATAAGTTAATGAAGTATGTATATCAAGATGTTAATATGATGGATTGAATACATTTGAAACGATGAATAAATCATAAGTAACGAAGTTTTGGCGGAATTCACGAGTTTGGACGATAATCGTCGAATTCGTGAAAATCTCGGAATAGAAGTCAAATTTTTATATTGAACATGGAAACATTAGTTTTCAATGGAGACAAGTCTTATTTGGCATTATAGAGTTGCGGACTCGAGAATTACCGAATTCCGACTTAGAACGAAGAAACGAGCATTGAACGTTCACGAACGTTTATCGCTTTCGTTAAAATGAACTAATATGTGAATTTTTAGTTAATGAAGTCAAATAGATAAAATTCTTGCATGAACACATAGAGTATGTAATTTGTGAACCGTAGGCTTTTGAACGAGAAAATTCGAACTTATAACGAAGAAGTTATGAGCCCGAGAATCTCACCTAAGAAATTAATTGTCAAATTTTTCTGGTGCTGAGGACTTACGCCGAAGCACCAAGCTTGGCCGGGAAATGTTTTAACCTACTGGAGTTTCGCGCCACAACGAAGCCGTAACAAAGGGGACTCATGGCCAGAAGCCTTGAGTCAAGGTCTTTAGTTTTGTAGTGTTGTCTTGCTTGATGCGGTGAAGTAAAGGGAGGTGGTAATGCCATATTTCTTTATAGGTTTTGACATTGAAGAATGTTTGTAAGGAGAGCATGAACGGTAACTCATTAGTAATGAACTAAAGTTTAATTATAACATTGTTAAGACATGTTTAAACCTTAAGTATGATAAGTAGGGTTGAAGTAAGTTTATTGTATGTGAACGTGAACGGTATGCAGTAAGTGTACTTAACCAATGACGATCAAGTTTTGATTAATAACGTAAGAACGTTAGTAAGCCGTAAGGAAGGATGATTAACTCAAAATTAGTTGTATTAATGAAGTAAATCCAAGTAGGACATACAAGAGAAAGAAGTTGGTAAGAATGATGTAAATTATAACGGTAAGCCGGAACCAATAATAATGAATCTAATACATGATTAAATTGAGAAGAAGGGTACGATTCATTAGGGACCATGTATGTTCATTCATGACCTAATGTGGTATGTTGTGTGGTTATATGTTGTAGAGACTGTAAAGACTCAAAGGAAAGGTAATTTTACGGTAGCAGACGTTGAAGGCAAGTTTTCTAAAAGCGTGTCTAACCTTCGTGTTAGTAAGGTTTCCAATGATTCATGTTATAAGACGCATGAATTGTTTTACGAAAATGTTGATGCCAGTTTTACCTCGGCTAGACTAATCATGAAGATTGATTGATTTATTTACAAGTCTTTCAATATAGAATTATAACGTTATCCTACTCCAATTATTTGGTACGGATTCAAGGTAAGCCTGAGTATGAATAAACAAATGTATTTTTAATCGATTATTCGATGGGCACGCAAGGTTGCCAAAACTTAAACGTACATACATTTAAAGGATGTAGTGTTGATCAACATATAGTACTATGGGCCGATCACCCAGAGGTGCTCGTAAGATATGTCGGACTTACGGACTTAGTGTCGGGTTGTCCTTTTCAAAGAAATTATGAAATGCTCATGGTCTTGGACCAGGATTAACATTTTACTGAATATTGTCATTGTAAAACATTTTGAAGGAAAAGAAGTGCTATTTTAAATTATCGATAGTACTTCATAACTATTATTGTAAGACCCCAACTTTTTAATAAAGTTGATTTTTCTATAAATATCATTTTTAAATATTATGGAATGAATTTGATATAATGTTATAGCTGTGGGTAATATTTATAAATTTTGTAAAGTACGCAAGTTCTTATATAATATTCGATTGGTCGGGGAATATTCGTTTTAACAGGGAATATTCGTACCATGGCACAATCATTGGTGGACCCCACAACAAAATTATTGTCGGATTGAGAAAACGACAAAAATATTTTTATGAAAATAGCGGCGGAAGTTTTACAGTTAAAATTGTTGAACTACTCAGTAGTAAAAGTACAGTTGTCAGAACCCGAATTTTTAGAAAATATTAAAATAAGAATTTAGTGAATAAAATTCTTAAGGCTTGTGAAGGGTTCAAATAAATATATATAATGTGTTACCAAGTATATGGTATTGTGTTACATAGGGTAATATGAGCTATGTAATAAGTAATGTTGTGTTTAATAAATATATACCATTATTATATATTTGTTAGAAATTGTAGAGATGGAGTTATATGAAGATGGATAAGATTTATCTATCGACATTAAATAATTTATAGAATTATTTTATTGTAGTAAGTTGGTGACATTAAAATATCTTTGATAATCACCAATTTCTTGAGTATATGTACGAGTGAATACCAAGTCTAAGGTAGTGCAATCTTACTCTTTAATGGATGACGTATAGGAATTTGAGATAAGCGATTCCTTGAGAGAAGCGGAGGTATATCTGAATTGGTAGCGATCTAACTCATTGTGAAAAAGCGAGTGTAGGCAGACTTTAGGCCGATTTGTTGGTTGTTTGTCGGAAACCACTCAGTGTACTATATTGAATACTATTAAAGACTTGAGGTGTGCTAGGTTTAGACTTGTATATATGTACTAGTAACTAGTATGATGTAATATGAGTTTTAGTTAATGCTTAAGCTATCTATGGATAGATTGAGATAGTAAAGCATAAATTAGTTAATTACAAGAATTAACTAACAAGTTTAAATATTGGTTAATTTATATTAAATAGGAAGTTATATTATGGAATAATATAATTTGAATATTAAAGCCATAATTGAGTATGGTAATTTATGAAAGGGTTTAATATTTGAAAGATGTTAATGTAAAGATTGAGGAAGTTGTCTTAGGACGATCAAATAATTATGCGCATAGTGTATAATTTAAATAATTAATAGAGTAAATATTAATTACTCTAAGTGTAAAGGTTGTACATATTATGAGTATGTAATTATTTAAGTAAGCCAAATAATTTAGCATTATGATAAAGTGTGACATAAATCTTATATTAAATAAATATTAAAATAATGTGGAATTGGGGAAAGCCAAACGTGGCCTAGACCCCTAATATTTTATTATAGAAATAATGAGCTTGAGTTATATGTAACTCCAGTAAATAAGGTAGATGAGCCTTGTATGGCCTGAATACTAAAGTTAAGCCAGACTGAAGGTTTAACTAAAAATTATTAAAAGAGAATTAATGGGAAGAAAATAAATGACTGATATTAATCATTATGATATTTAAGTGAGATAGGAAATAATGGGTTAATAATACTCAATTGAATTATAATTAGCCCAATTAAAATATTATGTGGACTAATGTACATGGAGTATATGATGTAAGTACATAAATAATCCCTAAATTTACTTAGGGTAGTAGCATTAACACATTTAAATCTTCATTTTGGGAATTTAAAGGAACCAAACTAAGCTTTATTGCTGAGGTTTAACCGTGTCCCAAAATCAGTGTCACTCTATTTCAACTACTGTATGAATAGGTCATTGGCCTATCCTATTTTCTTCTCCATTACGTAATAGCAGTGATGATGGCTACACAAAGGGGCAGTTGGCCAACTCTTGCATATCTGTTAATTAATTTCATTCTCCATTGATTCAAACCATAGAACAAAACTAATGATTGGGCAACAAATTTTCTATATAAAGTACTCTCTTCTTCCCCTTCACGGTTGTTTGAGAAATGCCAGATAAGTAGCTATAGAGAGTCTGTAGAATTGGAGAGTTGAAGAACAATCAGAGATTGGGAGAGCTATATAGCAAATTGGAGCTATCAAGAGATAATGATTCTATATATATGTTCTTGAATTCAAGTTCTTCGATTCTTGAGTAATGTTAAGAAAAAGTAGCTTTTGAGTCCAAAAATTTGTGACTAAAACTTGTTGGAATCCATTAATTGTTGCTAGATACTGTTAATATAATTAGAAACGAAAACAACGAAAGTTCAATGAACCAATTTGGTTGAGAAACGAATTCGTGGTTAATGAATTCGCTAAGTTGTCAAAACATAAAAATTAGTATGAACATGAGTTTCAAATTCATATTTGAGTTAGTTAATGTCTATGTTAATTGTTGGATATTTGGTATGTTGTAGTTTTATGAGTTACAAACTTATAGAATCAAAAAATGAGCTAAATTGGATGAGTATAACTCATATTATGATAATTGGAAGGAGTGTAGGTCAGTAAAATCGCGAAGTTGAGAACCTGAAGGGCCGTTACGCCTCTAGGGTGCAGTGCTGCTATCCCCCAAGGCCAAATTAAGGCCTTGTTACCTGGCTGAGCAAAGTGTTGGGTAGACTGCTTTGACCTGCTGTAGTAAATTAGTCATAACTTTTTCATACGAACTCCAATTGAGGTGATTCAAGATGATTCAGAATGAGAACGAATATACCTACAACGTTTGTTCTTTAAGATTATAAATTTGAGGTCATTAGGAAGGGTCAAAATAGTCATCTTCGTGACTGTTACGAAATAGGAAGCGATTGGAGGGCGTCGAATGAGCACATACGCAAGTATAGTGCTCCCGAAGATGGAATATGTTGTTCTAAGTGATGTAACATGAACATGCATGATATTAGACATGACATATAAGATTACCATAGTCATAATGAAATGCTTTAGTGTGACTTAGTATGTGTTATGAAAAGAAACTTAAAGATTTTGAAAACAAACATTGTGGAAACTTATGTTCTATAAGTTCTGAACTTAATGGTTTATAAACATGATTGAGTTCAAATATAAATGAGCATGATATGGTTTTGGTAGTGTCTTTGTTCATGAGCACCTTACTAGGCTTTGAGTTAGAGAAGTTTTTCAAGAAAAAGCTTAGTATAATAAGCTAGTATGCATGACTACTACATGATTTACACTCTGAGCTTGCGAGCATGTTAACATGACTTGACTACGTATGAATAGAGCTTTAAAGTGGTCTCGTACGTGTTGAATGGCATTGTTCAAGTTTAAAGTAGTTTCAAAGGCAAACTTGAACATATTTTTGAAATCTAGTTGCATCACATGGATATCTAGATTCTAAAGGATTAATATGGCATGTTATGTCTATAAAATCCCTAGATATGATTTATATGTGCTAAATTGCATCATTCATGATAAATGATTTCAAAGGCAACCTCAAGTATGTTTTTGAACTTAAGTTGCATTATACGAGTATTTAGATTTTAAAGGCTCGAGATGCCATGTTATGTTTCATTATGTCTTTAAACATAAGTTGTATATGTTAAACATAATGGAAGTAAACCAAACATGAGGTTAAAGCATGTTTTAAAGTGTTAAACGATGATAGCTATGACTATAAGATGAGAATATGTATGAGCATGTGTAGTAAAGATTATGTGACCTCTTTTTGAGAACACAAGGCTAATTAGTACACCTAGTGATTTTATAACACTATTTGGTTTTGATTCGTGGAAATCCTAAACTAAAGTCTCTAACATATAAGGTTGAACTTGAAATGGTCATACAAGTATGTAAAGACCTCCTGGTGGTATGCATATTAAGCGTAAGTGTCTTAAGTGTATTAAAGTATGGATTTGAAAGCAGGGAAGTGCAAAGCTAGGTCTTGGCTTTGGCGAGAGGACGGCCTAGACCTTGTGAATCCCTAAGCCTAAACGAGGAAGCAGTGCTGGCCAGTCTTCTGATTTGAAATGAGCTCTGTTTTTGATCTGATGTTTGAAGCATGCTTGTATGATTACTTTAAATTGCAATATGTGACCACTATTCTATGTAATGTGTTAGGAAGCATGCTATGTGATAAAGATGAATGTTAATTAAGACTTTCAAAATGTTAAAGTCCAAATGAATATTTTCAAGATATAATGTAATGACACGTTGTTTGAAATTGTGATGTATTACAATATAATGTGTGCTAAGAGAATATAGAATAAGTGATGTGGTATGAAGTTACAACTAAGTTAGACGTTTATGCATACGTTTAAACTTACCTATGAGTTTTAAATGTGTCGAACACCTAGTGAGTCAAGTGTGTGGTAGCTATATATGAATGTTGATGTTATATACGAGTGGTTAAGGTATACGTAGACATACCTAGCTATTCTAAGCGTATAATGAGAAAGTGAAGTGTAGGTTTTATGAACCTAGTTAAAGAATAATGTAACAATAGTATTACATTGAGAATGCATGAAATATGTTACTGATGGATATGAATCCATGATTATACAATTGTGTAGGAATACACGAAGTGTAGTTAAGCGTTAAGCAGTTAAGTCGTAGTTCATAAACTACGAATCATGCAAGTCTTTTGGTTCCTATTTGTTATATGAATTCGATAACTGTTAGTTATATTATGCCATGAGAATGTTTATGTATATATATGAAATGCATATGAGATATGTATGAAGTGTGAAAGTTGATCTTTGATGATATACTTGTGATATAAACCCCTATGCCTGTTATGTGAGAAGTAACATGCATAATAAATATTGATCGATTATGAATGCATGAACTGTATATGTTATTATATGCTACGTGCTGCATGAAAACTATTAGAAATGCTGGGTTGTTGAGCTCACCCTTGCAAATAACCACTTTTGCAGGTTAAGGATTCACGGTAAAGATTACGTGCTACTTGATTGATAGAGTTCAATATTAATTGAAGGAGATTAGTTTATATGTTTAAATATATACTCTTGAACCCCGTTTATGTTCTAGGAGTCGTATAAGATAGTAGTTTACAAGGTGCAATACATGTTGCGTTGTAAAGTTGTATTATGTGATACATAGAGAAAATCGAATTGAGATGTAAATATTTATACAGTAATTGAATAGAATGAGTCATAGCATAATTTGATTCAGGGATTTGTAATTGATTTGAGTTAAGATATCAATAAAAGATTTATTTTTCAAAGGAGATTGAAAAAGTTTAAATTATTCCGCATATTTATATAACATCGAATGTGATGTGTAAAGCAGGGAATAGTAAATGACCAAGATTAGAAACTTATAAAAGTTTGGGGTCATTACATAGATCCTAGAAATAGAAAGAATTTATATTCTAAATTGTAATAAGTAAAGTTATATTCATTAAGTTATGAATATAAAATATAAATAGTTTGACGATAGTAGTATCGTGGCGGACCGGATCCGAGGTTCGAAGGGAACCGGATTTGGGGGCGTCACAACAGTAATACGCGTGGTTGCATAGTAGCACACGGTATTGATTATTGATGCTTACGTTAGAAGTCAATCAATTTTATTTAATTATTGCTTCAGTAATTGTTGCATAGTATCTCACGTTATTTGATTCAATTATTGTAGATATTTTATATATTATTAAATAAATAATTAAGATGACAGAGTTATTAATATTATTATTTGAAATATTAACGATGTCTAGAAGTTCTGCCAAGGAGAGGTTTGGTCACCTAATTGCGCGCCAATAGGGAGAAATCCTTATTGGAAAGCCCCTCTTTCTGGGAGCGACTTTGGTCGATTAATATTGTGAATTATAATAATAATGATAAATGTTGTTAGATATATTGAGTTGTTTTTTATGAAGTCACGGAAGTTTATATATATATATATATATTATATATAAATTTTGTTTTATTAGTATTATTAATGTAATAAAATGAGACAAACTTTTTATATAAAAGCAGAATACTTTTATAAAGTTATTTGTTTTATTAGACAATAATTAGAATATATTATATTCTATTATGCATAGTATTTTGCATAGTAAAATCTTTTATATAAAACAAAATACTTTTATAAAGTTATTTGTTTTATTAGACAATAATTAGAATATATTATATTTTATTATGCATTGTATTTGCATAGTAAAATCTTTTTGTATAAAAGCGAATACTTTGTATAAAGTTTTATTTTATTTGATTATAAATAGAATATATTATATTTTATTGCATAGTACAACATAGTATCCTTTCTATTTTCCTATAAATAGGATGCTTAGTTAGAATTGAAAATCACACCAGAAGTTCAGAGAATTCTTCTATAATCTTGAGCGTATTTCTTTAGAGTTTTAAGAAGCTTTGAGCGTAGTGAAAGTTTTCTTCAAGAATATCCTCGCCTTACCAGTCGTAATACTCTTCTTTTACGGTAAGGGGTATTATTTCTTTTGTATTCATGAAGAAAACTTATGTTATTCCATTCTTTATTTTTTTCATTGGAATAACTTTGTATACGTGGATACCCTATACTTGGTGAAATTCTTACATTATTCCATTCTTTATCATTATGTTGGAATAACTGTCATATATGAAATCTACCGAATACGAGGTGAAATTCTTACATTATTCCATTCTTTATTATTACATTGGAACATCACATGCAATGCGTTTCGCATGACACGGTTCAGATTATTTATTATTACATTTGGAATATCATGTCGGTGCGTATTACGCCTGACCTGGTTCCATTAATTATTATTTTGTTGGAATAACCTGTCTGTGCGGTCTATCGCATTCATGGTAATTTTTGTTGTTATTTGATTCTTTATTATTCTGTTGGAATATCCTGTCAGTGCGAATTTTGCCTGACCTAGTTCCGTTATTTATTATTCTTTTGGAATAACCTGTCTATGCGGTCTATCGTATGCCTGGTGATTTCTTTTGTTATTCCATTCTTATTTATAATCAGTTGGTTAAAGTTTTGACTTCTATACTCCATGAAATTAGTGGAATATCCTTGATATTTGCGCTTCATCTAGTTTCTTTTCATGGAAATATTCTTCTGATCATTCTTGAATTTTACTCTATAAAAAAGTATCATGTTGACAATTTGGAAGTTATTAGTTCCTGGATAAATTAATTCTTGAACTTGTTTTATTGAATTCTTATATCATTGTCATCATCCTCATGTTTATATTATGTTGAAAGTCATATGTGGCCTGTAGTGCATAGATGGACTTGTTATGATTATGACCAGGGATTAATCGGTATAATCATGGTAGTAATGTTACAAATGATGTGGTTAAAATCTTCATTTGGCCGTCTTGCATTGATGGATGATTGTTGGCATGATCATGACCATTGATGAATACATGAATATCCTTGGCCCGTAGTGCATGGATAATTTGTGGTTGTGATACTAATGAATATCCTTGGCCGTAGTGCAGGGATGATGTGGTTTATTTATTAAGCTGAGTCTCAGCGATAAAAGTGATGAAAAACCTTTTTAAATCACAAAAGATAATAGATTTTATTCTCTACTTGACTCTTTTAATGGATTGCTTGTTTCGCTGTAGTTATACTTGATGTCTATTGTATTTTATCAGTTTAACATTATTGAAGGCTAATGATAATTTATTCTGCATTATCTTAGTCATAATATTTCTTACTAAGCTAGTTGAGCTCACCCTTTTACTTTCATTGTTCTCTTCAGGAAATGAAAACGTAGCAGGGACTAGTCAGGGAGCGGAGTGACGGTCCTGACGATAGCATTAGTAGTCCTCACTATTCTATGAAATAGTGTGTTAATAAATATATTGAGGACTTATTTTGAGTTTTAATACTGTCTAGAAGACAATATTTGTATTAAAACTCACAGCTCATGTTGTATATTTAAGATTGTATTTGTATTCTGTACCATGTTTTTGGCAACTCAGAATAGGTGATGTATACCTATTTTGGTGGCGTCACAGTTGGTATCAAAGCTTAGGGATATGATCCCTGGCTAAGATGTGAGACAAGAACTAGGAGGGGAGAGACGGGGAATTCCTTCGCTAGTATGACCTACCTAAGTTTATTTGATATTTAATTGGTCGGTCAGAGTATAGGGATAATATGTGATATGTTAATTAACCCTTGTTTTGTGGCAGTATTTGAAAATGACATCCGAGAATTTTGAGAACATCAATGGAGCACAGGAGACCGTTGAGTCTCCAAAGATCAATAATTAGGATAATATGCATCAGGAAGGCGACAATACTCAGGCAAACAACAACACATACCAGATGATGAGCGATGGAATGTTCAGAGGCTTTATGCAATTCATGCAATATCAGGCAAGAGCGGCTCCTGTCCAAAATGCAGGTGGAAACACTGGAAACTCTCGGACGGTCACCGTTAAGCAGTTCAACGAACTTGGACCACTGGAGTTTTTTGGAGAGCCAAAACCACTTAAGGCAGAGACGTGGATAAAGTAGATCAATAAGATATTTGATGTCTTGGGATGCTCTGAGGAGCAAAAGGTTCCCTTTGCCGACTTCATGTTGTTGGGGGGAGGATTCTTGGTGGGAATCGTAAAAGCGTACTCAACTTTGCGCGCCTTTGAAGATGTCTTAGAAGAAGTTCCAAGAACTATTCAATGACAAGTACTTTCCCGAAAGTATTCGTCACATGAAAGAGGTAGAGTTCATCAAGCTAGAGCAAAACAACATGATCGTGTCGCAGTACGAAGCCAAGTTTGTCGAGTTGTCCCGGTTTGCGTCTCATTTGGTTGATAATGAGGAGGGAATGACGCGAATGTTTCTAAGAGGTTTGAAACCCGAGATATGTTAATATCTTATCTCTCATAAAGCGTGTTTGTATTCGAGATGTTGTTAATAGGGCTCGATTATTGGAGCGCGATAATGAGTCAACCCAACCAAAAAAGAAGCGAAATGAGCAAAATGATAATACTAGTGATACTTGATCCATCGAAGCGGTGACAATAAGCGTGGAGGAATCAACATGCGAGAAATGGTAACCGCCGGTGGTAATCATGGCCAAAACAATAAGAATGGACATTTCAAGAAGAGGAGATTCAACAATGATGGAAAAAGCGTCGACATATTTTTTGTCGTTAAGGAAGGAGAATGACAACCTATCATATGCTTCAAATGTGGAGGAGAGGGACACATCAGTCCAAACTGCGCGATGCCATCCAAAGCATGTTATAATTGTGGAAGAGAAGGTCACCTGGTCTGATTTTTTCGTGCACCGAAGACAAGTCCAGCTGGGATGGAGGCATCAAAGGTCGTCCCAAACAAGACAAAACTGGTAGTTCAAGGGAGAGCGTTTGTCGTAACCTCCCAGAAAGCAAGGAACCCGAACGAGGTCATCACGGGTAAGCTTATCATAAACTCTAGCGAAGTATATACCTTATTTGATACCGGTTCTACCCATTGTTTTATTTCTCCTACTTGCGCTTAATGTTTAAATTTGACTCCAAAGAAATTGGACTTTGACTTATCAGTTGAAACTCCATTGGGAGAAACATTCATTACATCCACTATTTATAAGTCTTGTTTGGTTTAAATCGGTACCCTCACATTACCTGTCGATCTTATTTCTTTGAAAATACTTGCATTTGATTTTATTCTAGGGATTGATTGGTTAACTACTCATCATGCAAAAATTGATTGTTTTCGTAAGGTTGTTAGCTTTCATATTCCTAACAAACCTATTATGCGAATTCAAGCAACCAAACCATTAAAATCAATCACTGTCATCTTAAGCCATAAAGCTATTTATTTATTAAAAAATGGATGTAAAGCTTTCCTAGTTCATGTCACGGATTTAAACAAAAATACGTCAGTTTTGAATGATATCTCTATTGTTAATAAATTTCCTGACGTATTCCCTAAAGAACTTCCTGGCCTACTCCCAGAGCGTGAAATTGAATATTGTATCGACCTTGAACTCGGTACAAAACCTATTTCCAAAACCCCATATCGAATGGCTCCTATTGAACTTCAGGAGTTAAAGACCCAACTATAGGAATTGTTAGACATCGGTTTCATTCGTCCTAGTACGTCTCCTTGGGGTGCTCCTTTTCTATTCATGAAGAAGAAAGATGGGAGTATGCGACTTTGTATTAATTATCGGGAGTTGAATCATGTCACCATAAAAAATAAGTACCCATTGCCACGTATTGATGACCTGTTTGATGAGTTGCAAGGAGCAAAATTCTTTTCAAAAATTAATCTTCGTTTCGGATATCACCAATTAAAGATTAGAACCGATAACATTCCAAAGACGGCTTTTAGAACTCGGTATGGGCATTGTGAATTCCTAGTCATGTCCTTTGGATTGACTAATGCTCCTGCTGCCTTCATGGATATGATGAACCGAGTATTCAAGGAATATTTGGATCACTTTGTGGTTGTCTTTATTAATGACATCCTTATTATTCCAAAAGTCGTGAAGATCATGAGCAACACTTAAGGCTGATACTCCAAAAGCTTCGTGAATATAAGCTTTATGCCAAGTTGAAGAAATGCGAGTTCTGGCTTGAGGAAGTAGCATTCCTTGGGCACGTAGTATCAAGTCATGGAATATCTGTTGACCCATCAAAGATTGAAGCTATTCAAAGCTGGGAGCAACCTAAATTAGTGACCGAAGTACGTAGATTTCTCGGCTTAGCTGGTTATTATCGGAGATTCGTAAAAGGGTTTTCTCGAATCGCTACTCCATTAACTCAGCCGACTCGAAAAGATACAAAATTCAGTTGGAACGAGGAATGTGAGAAGAGTTTTCAAGAACTCAAGAGGAGACTCATTTCAGCACCTGTTCTGACAATACCATATTGCTCGAAGGGATTTGTCATCTACAGTGATGCTTCGGGAAAAGGGTTAGGATGTGTTCTCATGCAACATGGGAAAGTCATAGCCTATGCCTCTCGATAACTCAAACAATATGAGAGGAATTATCCTACTCATGATCTAGAGTTTGCAGCTGTTGTTTTCGCACTTAAAATTTGGAGGCATTACTTGTATGGGGAGAAAGTGGAGATCTTTACGGATCATAAAAGCCTCAAATATTTCTTCACTCAAAAGGAACTCAACATGCGACAACGATGTTGACTTAAACTGTTGAAAGATTATGATCATACCATCCAATACCATCCTCAAAAAGCGAACGTGGTAGCTGACGCATTGAGTAGAAGATCATATGCGGGTACAAGTACGATATTGACAACGCAAAGGCCCATTTTGTGTGACTTGTAAAGGATGGAGATAGAGTTAAAGACTCCAGGGACCCATGTGATGATGGCGAATGTATGAGTAGAACCGACTTTAATTGATAAAGTTAAAGATGCTCAAGTTATAGATCTGGAGCTGATGCGTATGAGGAAGAAAGTGCAAGAAGGTGCTATGCCAGAAGAAAGAATCAATGAAGAAGGAATACTTCGAGTCAACTCCAGACTTTGTGTTCCTAATGACCCTGATTTAAAGTATAAAATCATGATGGAGATGCACAACACACCGTTTGCAATCCATCCTGGGAGTACCAAAATGTATTGCGATCTTCGTCATACATTTTGGTGGAGCAATATGAAACAAGAGATAGGAGCATCAAGTATCAAAAGGTCCATTGCAACCACTTGAAAATCCAGAATAGAAGTGGGAGCACATTACCATGGATTTTGTTACTGGTCTTCCCAAGGTTTTTTAAGGCATAGATGCAATTTGGATCGTTGTTGATAGATTGACCAAGTCTGCTCATTTCTTACCAACACGAGAAACTTATACACTTGAACGTCTTGCTCGTACGTACATAAATGAGATTTTAAGACTACATGGTATGCCAGTATCCATAGTTTCTGATAGAGACCCAAGATTCACTTCACAATTTTGGGTTAGTTTGCAAAAAGCTATGGGCACGGACTTACGATTTAGTTCGACATATCATCCTCAGACGGATGGACAATCAGAGAGGACTATTCAAACTCTTGAAGATTTATTAAGACTCTGTGTCCTTGACTTCAAGGGAAGTTGGGACAAGTTCTTACCATTGGTAGAGTTTTCCCACAACAATAGCTACTAAGCAAGTATTGGCATGGATCCATTCGAAGCGTTGTATGGAAGAAAGTGTCGTTCTCCAGTTTGCTGGGATGAGGTGGGTGAAGCAACGTTGTTGGGAACGGAGTTGGTACGTATGACTACGGAAAAGATTCAAACGATACGACAATGTATAAAAACCTCACAAGATCGATAAAAGAGTTATGCTGATCTTCATCGAAAGGACGTGGAATTCGATATTGGAGATTATGTGTTGTTACGTGTTGCTACATGGAAAGGAGTTACGAGATTTGGAAAGAGAGGAAAGCTCAATCCTTGATTCATTGACCAATTTTTAATCCACGATCGATTAGGAATTGTGGTGTATAGACTCGTTTTACCGCCAAGTATGTCTCGTGTTCATAACGTTTTTCATATATCCATGTTACGTAAATATGTGGAAGACCCGAACCACATTATTGAGTTAGTACTGGACGAAATAGCGGAAGATTTGATGTATGAAGAGGTTCCTGTTCAAACCTTGGATAAGAAGGAACATATTCTACGCTCCAAGGTTATACCTCAAGTCAAAGTTTTGTGGAGAAACCACGATGTTGAGGAAATAACCTGGGAGTTAGAATCTAAAATGAAATCAAGGTATCCTTACCTTTTTGACATACCAGGTATGTACCCTAATTTCGAGGGCGAAATTTCATGAGAAGGGGAGGTTGTAAGACCCCAACTTTTTAATAAAGTTGATTTTTCTATAAATATCATTTTTAAATATTATGGAATGAATTTGATATAATGTTATAGCTGTGGGTAATATTTATAAATTTTGTAAAGTACGCAAGTTCTTATATAATATTCGATTGGTCAGGGAATATTCGTTTTAACAGGGAATATTCGTACCACGGCGCAATCATTGGTGGACCCCACAACAGAATTATTGTCGGATTGAGAAAATGACAAAAATATTTTTATGAAAATAACATCGGAAGTTTTACGATTAAAAGCTGTTGAACTACCTTAGTAGTAAAAGTATAATGTCTGGCGTGGTTGCATAGTAGCACATAGTATTGATTATTGATGTTTACGTGAGAAGTCACTCAAGTTTTGTTCAATTATTGCTTCATAATTATTGCATAGTATCTCATGTTATTTGATTCAATTATTGTCGATATTTTATATATTATTAAATCAATAATTGAGATATGAGTTATTAATATTATTATTTGCAATATTAACGATGTCTAGAAGTTACGCGAGGAGAGGTTTGGTCACCTAATTGTGCGCTTGATAGGGAGAAATCCTTGTTGGAAAGCCCCTCTTTCACAGGAGCGACACAGTCGATTAATATTGTGAATTATAATAATAATGATAAATGTTGTTAGATATATTGGCGTGTCTTTTTATGAAGTCACGGAAGTTTATATATATATATATTATATATAAATTTGGTTTTATTAGTATTATTAATGTAATAAAAGCAGACAAACTTTTTATATAAAAGAATACTTTTATAAAGTTATTTGTTTTATTAGACAATAATTAGAATATATTATAATCTATTATGCATAGTATTTTGCATAGTAAAATCTTTTTATATAAAACATAATACTTTTATAAAGTTATTTGTTTTATTAGACAATAATTAGAATATATTATATTTTATTATGTATAGTGTTTTCATAAGGTATCGTATAGTAAAATCTTTTTATATAAAATAGAATACTTTTTATAAAGTTTTGTTTTATTTGATTATAAATAGAATATATTATATTTTATTGCATAGTGTAGCATAGTATCCTTTCTATTTTCCTATAAATAAGACGCTTAGTTAGAATTGAAAACCATACCAGAAGTTCAGAGAATTCTTCTATAATCTTGAACGTATTTCTTTAGAGTTTTTAGATGCTTTGACCGTAGTGCAAGTTTTCTTCAAGAATATCCTCGCCCTACCAGTCAGAATACTCTTCTTTTACGGTAAGGGGTATTATTTCTTTTGTATTCATGAAGAAAACTTACATTATTCCATTCTTTATTATTACATTGGAATAACTTTTGTATCATGAGCTACCCTATACTTAGTGAAATTCTTACATTATTCCATTCTTTATCATTATGTTGGAATAACTTTGTCTATCTGAGTACCACATACATGGTGAAATTCTTACATTATTCCATTCTTTATTATTACATTTGGAACATCACATGCATGTGCATTTATGCATGACACGGTTACATTATTTATTATTCTATTGGAATATCCTATCGATGCGTATTACTTTGACTGGTTCCATTAATTATTATTCTTTTGGAATAACTTTTATGCGTGTGGTCTATCGCATGCATGGTGATTTCTTTTGTTATTCCATTCTTTATTATTACATTGGAATATCACAGCCGGTCTTAATTTACTTTGACTGGTTTTCGTTATTTATTATTACTGTTGGAATAACTTTATGCTGTCTGCGGTCTATCGCATGACTGGTGATTTCATTTGTTATTCCATTCTTATTTATACTCAGTTGGTTAAAGTTTTGACTTCTATACTCCATGAAATTAGTGGAATATCCTTGATATTTGCGCTTCATCCAGTATCTTTTCATGGAAATATTCTTCTGAGCATTCTTGAATTTTACTTTACAAAGAAGTATCATGTTGACAATTTGGACGTTATTAGTTCCTAGATAAATTAATTCTTGAACTTGTTTTATTGAATTCTTATATCATTGTCATCATCCTCATGTTTATATTATGTTGAAAGTCATCATGGTGGCTGTAGTGCATAGATGGACTTGGTATGATTATGACGAGGGATTAATCGGTATAATCATGGTAGTAATGTTACAAATGATGTGGTAAAAGTCCTCATTGGCCCGTAGTGCATTGATGGACAGTTGTTGGCATGATCATGACCATTGATGAATACTCGAATATCCTTGGCCCGTAGTGCATGGATAATTTGTGGTTGTGATACTAATGAATATCCTTGGCCGTAGTGCAGGGATGATGTGGTTTATTTATTAAGTTGAGTCTCAGCGATAAAAGTGATGAAAAACCTTTTTAAATCATAAAAGATAGTAGATTTTATTCTCTACTTGACTCTTTTAATGGATTGCTTATTCCGATGCAGTTAAACTTGATGTCTATTGTATATTTAAGATTGTATACATATTTTGGGGGCGTCACAATTATCCAGTTATTGAAGATATACGATTCCTATTATTCAAGCATGTCGTTTAAAAGGAATTGTTATACTTGCTTGAATAATAGGAATCGTATATCTTCAATAACTAGATAATTGTGACGCCCCCGAAATATGTATACATAACCTATTCTGAGTCGCCAAAAACATGGTATAGAATACAAATACAATCTTAAATATACAACATTAGCTGTGAGTTTTAATGCAAATATTATCTTCTAGAAAGTATTAAAACTCAAAATAAGTCCTCAATACATTTATTAACACACTATTTCATAGAATAGTGAGGAATACTAATGCTATCGTCTAGACCATCACTCCGTTCCCCGACTAGTCCCTACTACATTCTCATTTCCTGAAGAGAACAATGAAAGTAAAAGGGTGAGCTCAACTAGCCCAGTAAGAAATATTATGACTAAGATAATGTACAGTTATGAGTACCATGTAGCACCATTATGAAGATACCCAGACACAAGATGTGTAATTTTCTTAGCAGTCGGAAGATTGAGAACATTCTTGAGCGAATCCCCTAGGGGGGTTAGAAGATCCACCCTTTAGCAATGTGGGGTTGGAAGATTGTATTGGGGCGTCACAAGATGTGTAATTTTCTTATGGACGAGGTTGTAAGTTTGAATAGGATGGAAGATTGAGAACATTCTTGTAAAATGGCTTACCAATCCCTCATAGAAAGGGGTGTGAAAACACTCGATTAGCGCCTCCACCTTTCGGCATACTTTGACTTATTAGACTATTTCACCTTGGTAATTTTAGCAGAGCCATCGAGTGGAAGGTTGAGGAAGGAAGATTGTATTGGTATTTTAGAATTGTTTCTAATCTTGTGAATAAAGATTTAAATTTCTCGAAAGTTTTTTTTAATATTATGGTGTGGTATTTGATATAATGTTATAGTTGTGGGTAATATTTATTTAAAATTTTTTGAAAATATGCAAAGTTGTTATATTATATTAGATTGCAAATTGGGGAATCTTTTTCTTTGTGTTCGGGAATATTCTTAAGATACGTATGCGGCGATCAATCATTAGTGAACCCCCTTTATGGAATTATTATCGGATTGAAAAGCGACAAAATATTTTATTGAAAATAACGGCGGAAGTTTCTTATCGTCGGGGAAATTAAGCTGTTGAACTACTCGGTAGTAAAAATGCGATGTCTGGCGTGGTTGCATAGTAGCTGTTGCACGGTATTGATTATTGATGCTTTACGTGAGAAGTCACTTTCGGTTATACTCAATTATTGTTATAGTAATTGTTGCATCATATCTCTCATATTATTGATTTGATTATTGTCACGATTATCATCTGCATAATATGATATATTATTAAATCAATAATTGAGGCGACAAAGTTATTCATATTATTAAATTGCAATATTTACAATGTATAGAAGTTACGCGAGGAGAGGTTTGGTCACTAATTGCTTGGCATGATAAGGAAAATCCTTATTGAAAGCCCCTCTTTCACAGGAGCGATTTTGGTTGTTAAATATTGTGAGTTATAATATTAATGATGAATAAGTTCGTGTTGATTAAAGATGAATTTGATAGTTCCATTGTGTTGGGATTATTGGTGTTAGTTGAAATCGATATCTATTAGATGATAATTGATGATGCAGGGGTTATATTGATAAATCGGGTAATTTATCGGATAAATGAGCAATTAATTGCTACTAATTCACATGCTTATATAACTATTTGTTCACATGTGTGTACTATTGAGTCACATTCTTTTTACTATTAGGGGAGTTGGTGCAAGATTGATAATACTTGCATGATTAAGTTAAAGATGGAGGTATAGATGGAGGTCTTATATTGTAATTAATTTTTTCACATGTTTAGAACTATTGAGTCACATGATTTACTATTGAGTCACATGATTTTACTATTGATTCACATGATTTACTATTAGGGGAGTTGGTGCAAGTTTGATAATACTTAGGACTAAATTAAAAATGAAAGAAAAGTTGGAGGTATTGTCTTTGTAATTTTTGAGCCCCAAAGCGTGCAATTATCGAAACTATATTTTTCTATAAATAGAAGCTCATTCTTCCTTCATTTCTCACCAATTCACTAAAGCTTTAGAGCCATTATTTAGAGAGAAATTATAGAGAGAAATATAGAGAGAAAGAAGAAGAAGAAATACGCTACCTCCTTTATTCGAGTATCCGGTCTTCTTTTTTGAGGTAAGGGTATTATTTTTTTATATTCATGAAGAGAACTTACATTATTCCATTCTTTATTATTACATTGGAATAACTTTTTTGTATCTGTGATCTACCCTATACTTGGTGAAATTCTTACATTATTCCATTATTTATTATTACTCTTTGGAATAACTTTTTATATGTCAATCTACGCATACATGGTGAAATTCATTGTTATTCCATTCTTTATTATTACATTGGAATATCACATGTCATGCGTTTTCTGTGGGACTGGTTCGTCTATCTTTATTATTACATTGGAATATATATGCATGCATTTTATGTGGGACTGGTTAAATTATTTATTATACATTGGAATATATCTATACATGACGTATCGCATGCATGGTGATTTCATTGTTATTCCATTCTTTATTATTACATTGGAATATCACATGCATGCGTTTTTGTGGGACTGGTTCCATTATTTATTATTACATTGGAATAACTTTATCATCTCTGATATATCGCATGCATGGTGATTTTCATTGTTATTCCATTCTTTATTATTACATTTGGAATATCCGTCGGTCGTATTACGCTTTGACAGTTTCATTATTTATTATTCTATTGGGATAACTTTGTATATCATGAATACCGCATGCTGTGGTGATTTCTTTTGTTATTCCATTCTTTATTATACTCGGTTGGTTAAAGTTTTGACTTTATATAAATCATGAAATATCATTTTATTTGGTATTTTACATTACGAGTTACTATTCATGAGTTCTTATTCACCCGATTACTATTCACTCTAGTATTATTCACTCGGGTATTTGGGGCACTTTTCATGCGGAATACTATTCACGAGTTATTATTCACAGAGTTACTATTCACCAAAATTACTATTCACCCAAATATTATTCATTCGGGTATTTGGAGTACTTTTCATGTCGGGTTACTATTATTCACGAGATACTATTCACGAAAGTACTTATTCACGGTACTTATTCACGATGAAAAATTGATTCTTTTTTGTCCAAATTATTTTTGGTGCATGAATATTATTCTTGAATTTTACTCTACAAAAAAGTATCATGTTGACAATTTGGATGTTATTAGTTCCTGGATAATTTAATTCTTGAACTTGTTTTATTGAATTCTTATATCATTGTCATCATCCTCATGTTTATATTTTGTTGAAAGTCATCTGTGGCCTGTAGTGCATAGATGGACTTGGTATGATTATGACGAGGATTATTCGGTATAATCATGGTAGTAATATTACAAATGATGTGGAAAAAAGTCCTCATTGGCGTAGTGCATTGATGGGCGAGTTTTTGGTATGATTATGGCTATGGATTCTCTTGACGAGGAGCAAAGATGAATTGTTTTATGGCATGATCGGGATAGTTGATGAAAACACGATTATCTTTGGCCGTAGTGCATGGATAATTCGTGGTCGTGATACTAAATAATATCCTTGGCTTTTGTAGTGCGGGGATGATTTGATGATGTGGATTATTTATTAAGGTAGTGAGTCTCGGTGATAAAAGTGATGAAAAACTTTTTAAATCATAAAAGATAGTAGATTTTATTCTCTACTTGACTCTTTTAATGGATTTTTTGTTCATGCTTGAGTTAAACTTGATGTCTATTGTATTTTATCGGTTTAACATTGTTGAAGACTAATGATAATTTATTACGCATTATCTTAGTCATAATATTTCTTCTTGGGCTAGTTGAGCTCACCCTTTCCTTTCTTTATTCTCTTGAGGAAATGAGAATATAATTTGGGACTAGTCGGGGAGCGGGTGTGGTCGAGATGATAGCATTAGTAGTCCTCTTTATTACATTAAATAGTGTGACAATAAATAAATTTGAGTTTGAGGACTCTATGAGGGACTCCATTGAGTGGATATTGTCTAGAAGACAATATTCTTATTTAAACTCTCGGTTTATGTTTTGTAAGTATTTTTACGGCGTTTGTATAATTAAGTTGTATTTGTATTTTTGTACCATGTATTTGGCGACTCAAGATGGGTGATGTATATACTATTTTGGGGCGTCACGAGTTGGTATCAAAGCTTAGGGATATGATCCTGGGTGAGATGTGAGACAAGAACTAGGAGGGAGAGGCGGGGAATTCCTTGCTAGTATGACCTACCTAAGTTTATTTGGTATTTAATTGGTCGATTAGGAGTATAGGGATAATATGTGATATGTTAATTAACCCTTGTTTTGTGGCGGTGTTTGAAAATGGCATCTAAAAATGTTGAGATAAGCAATGGAGCAAAATAATATGGCCAAGTATCATGATGCGAGGCTAAGTTTGCGGAGTTATCGGTTTGCATCCCATTTGGTCGATAATGAGGAGGCGAATGGCGCGAATGTTTCTAAGAGGTTTGAAACCCGATATCGTCGATACCTCATTTCTCATAAACTTTGTTTATATTAGGATGTTGTGAATAGGGCTCGATTATTGGAGTAAGCGCGATAATGAGATAGCACAACCAAAAAGTAACGACCAACAACACGATAAATAATGCTGGGGTGGCAGCGACCATCGGAACAATGATAACCATCGTGGGGAAATTATCATGCCAAGAATGGTAACCACTTTGGTGGTAATCATGGCAAGATAATAGAAGTGGAAATTTCAAGAAGAGAAGGTCATTTAGCTCGATTTTGTCGTATAGTGAAGTCAAGTCCAATTTGGGACGGTGGCACCAAAAGCGGATCTGGACAAAACAAAGTCGATGGTTTCGGGAAGAGCGTTTTTCGTGACTTCTCAAAAGCGAGTAAGTAACAAACGAAGTTATGCGGGTTAGTTAATTATAAATTTTTTGAAGTCTATACCTTATTGAATCTGGTTCTACCCATTCTTTTATCTCTCTTGCTTGCGTTCAGCGTTTAAATTTGACTCAGGAGAATTAGACTTTGACTTATCATTGAAAACTCCGTTAGGAGAAACCTTCATTACTTGTGTTATCAAGTCTTGGATGAGAGTCACGATTTTGAATGATAATTCTATTGTTAATAAATTTCTGGCGTATTCTTGAAGACTTCTTGGCCTACCCTAGAGCGTGAAATCGAATTTTGTATTGACCCCGATACAAAACCCATTTCTAAAACCCTCAAATATTTTCTTCACCCAAAAAGCAGAGCGTAACATGCGCTTAAAGGCGTTGGCTCGAAATTTATTGAAGATTACGATCGTACCATTCAATACCATCGTGGAAAAGCGAGCGTGGTAGTAGCGCGTTGAGTAGAAGATCGTATGTGTTTACGAGTGCGAATATCTGAACCCACGTGAAGATACTTGAATATCTGAGTAGAATCGACTTTAATCGATAAAGTTAAAAGCTAAAGTTAAACTACTCTGAAGAGGTGATGAATGTGAAGAAGAAGGTTCAAGAGGCGTTATTCTAGAAGCAAGAATCGCGAGAGAGAAATCTCAACCCTCGATTTAATTGGCCCATTTGAAATCCTCGATCGAAGTAGGAAGCTGTGGCTTATAGACTCGTTTTACCGCCAAGTATGTGGCGTGTTCATAACGTTTTTCACGTGTCGATGTTACGTAAATATGTGGACGACCGAACCACATTATTGATTTAGAAGCCGGACGAGATAGCGGATAATTAGCGTATGAAGATGTACTGTTAAAATCTGGAATATATTCAACACTCAAAGGTTATACCTCAAGAGTTAGAATCGGATGAAGTGTCCTCATCATTGGCATACGAGTGCGTCACGTAAATTTTGAGGCGAAATTTCATAAGGAGGGGAGATTGTAAAATCCCAAATTTTATGAATAAAGATTTAAATTTCTCGAAAAATATTTTTTTAATATTATGGTGTGTATTTGATATAATGTTATAGTTGTGGGTAATATTTATAAATTTTGCAAAGTATGCAAGTTGTTATATTATATTAGATTGGTGGGGAATATTCTTTGTGTCGGGGAATATTAAATGCGATGGTACAATCATTAGTGAACCCCTAGCGGAAATTATTGTCGGATTGAGAAAATGACAAAAGTATTTTTATGAAAATAACGGCGCGGATTTTTCTGAATAAAATCTTGTTGAACTACTCGGTAGTAAAAGTGCGATAATGTCTGGCGTGGTTGCATAGTAGCACACGGTATTGGTTATTGATGCTTACGTGAGAAGTCACTCAGTTATACTCAATTATTGCTACAGTAATTGTTGCATCATATCTCTCATATTATTGATTTGATTATTGTCACAGTATCATCTGCATAATATGATATATTATTAAATCAATAATTGAGACGACAAAGTTATTCATATTATTAAATTGCAATATTTACAATATCTAGAAGTTACATCGAGGAGAGGTTTGGTCACTAATTGCGGCTTGCTTGATAAGGAGAAATCCTTATTGGAAAGCCCCTCTTTCACAGGAGCGACTTGGTTGTTAAATATTGTGAGTTATAATATTAATGATGAATAAGTTCGTGTTGATTAAAGATGAATTTGATAGTTCCATTGTGTTGGGATTATTGGTGTTAGTTGAAATCGATATCTATTAGATGATAATTGATGTGCAGGGGTTATATTGATAAATCGGGTAATTTATCGGATAAATGAGCAATTAATTGCTACTTATTCACATGCTTATATAACTATTTGTTCACATGTGTGTACTATTGAGTCACATTCATTTTACTATTAGGGGAGTTGGTGCAAGATTGATAATACTTGCATGATTAAGTTAAAGATGGAGGTATAGATGGAGGTATTATATTGTAATTAATTTTTTCACATGTTTAGAACTATTGAGTCACATGATTTACTATTGAGTCACATGATTTTACTATTGATTCACATGATTTACTATTAGGGGAGTTGGTGCAAGTTTGATAATACTTGCGGGACTAAATTAAAAATGAAAAAAAAGTTGGAGGTATTGTCTTTGTAATTTTTGAGCCCCAAAGCGTGCAATTATCGAAACTATATTTTTCTATAAATAGAAGCTCATTCTTCCTTCATTTCTCACCAATTCACTAAAGCTTTAGAGCCATTATTAAATTATAGAGAAAAATTAGAGAAAAAGAAGAAGAAGAAAGATCTCTTCCTCCTTTATTCGAGTATCAAGTCTTCTTTTTGAGGTAAAGGGGTATTATTTTTTCATATTCATGAAGAGAACTTACATTATTCCATTCTTTATTATTCTTTTGGAATAACTTTTGTATACATGATCTACCCTATACTTGGTGAAATTCTTACATTATTCCATTATTTATTATTACCTTTGGAATAACTTACATACATCTGAATAACTTATACATGGTGAAATTTTTTGTTAATTCTTTTATTATTATTTAGAATATCACATGGTCGTTTTTCTTATTCCATTCTTCTTTATTATTACATTGGAATATCACATGCATGCGTTTTTCATGGGACTGGTTAATTATTTATTATTACATTGGAATAACCACATATCATACCGCATGCATGGTGGGACTTTGTTATTCCATTCTTTATTATTTTGTTGAAATATCACATGCATGCGTTTTACGTGGGACTGGTTCCGTTATTTATTATTACATTGGAATAACTTTATCATCTGAAATACCGCATGCATGGTGATTTACATTGTTATTCCATTCTTTATTATTACATTGGAATATCACATCGGTGCGTATTACGCTTTGACTGGTTTAGATTATTTATTATTCTATTGGGATAACACATCTATATGCAATCTCTGCATGCACTGGTGATTTCTTTTGTTATTCCATTCTTTATTATACTCGGTTGGTTAAAGTTTTGACTTCTATACTCGTCATGAAATATCATTTTATTTGGTATTTTTTTTATTACGAGTTACTATTCATGAGTTCTTATTCACCCGATTACTATTCACTCTCTAGTATTATTCACTTTCGGGTATTGGGGCACTTTTCATCTTTGGAATACTATTCACGAGAATTTACTATTCATGGGTTCTTATTCACCAAAATTACTATTCACCCGAATATTATTCTTTCGGGTATTTGGAGTACTTTTCATGTCGAGTTACTATATTCAGAAGTACTATTCATGGGGTACTATTCACGATGAAAAATTGATTCTTTTCTGTCCAAATTATTTTTTGGTGCATGAATATTATTCTTGAATTTTACTCTACAAAGAAGTATCATGTTGACAATTTGGATGTTATTAGTTCTGGATAATTTAATTCTTGAACTTGTTTTATTGAATTCTTATATCATTGTCATCATCCTCATGTTTTATATTTTGTTGAAAGTCATCGTATTTTATAGTGCATAGATGGACTTGGTATGATTATGACCGAGGGATTATTCGGTATAATCATGGTAGTAATGTTACAAATGATGTGGAAAAAGTCCTCATTGGCCGTAGTGCATTGATGGGACGATTTTTGGTATGATTATGGCTATGGATTCTCTTGACCGAGGGAGCAAAGATGAATTGTTTTTATGGCATGATCGGGGATAGTTGATGAAAACACGATTATCTTTGGGCGTAGTGCATGGATAATTCGTGGTCGTGATACTAAATAATATCCTTGGCACGTAGTGCGGGGATGATTTGATGATGTGGATTATTTATTAAAATTTGAGTCTCGGTGATAAAAGTGATGAAAAACTTTTTAAATCATAAAAGATAGTAGATTTTATTCTCTACTTGACTCTTTTAATGGATTATTTGTTCATTGTGATTAAACTTGATGTTTATTGTATTTTATCGGTTTAACATTGTTGAAGACTAATGATAATTTATTACGCATTATCTTAGTCATAATATTTCTTCTTGGGCTAGTTGAGCTCACCCTTTCCTTTCTTTATTCTCTTGAGAAATGAGAATATATTTGGGACGAAGTCGGGGAGCGTAGGTGATGGTCGAGATGATAGCATTAGTAGTCCTCACTATTACATTAAATAGTGTGACAATAAATGTAATGAGGACTTGAGTTTTTGTCACATGAACTGGATATGGGACTCCATTGAGAAACAATGGATATCCTTTTCTAGATGGTCTCTTCCATTTGAATATTCTATCACTTAAGGTTTAGACTTATGATGGGTGTTTTTTTTTGTCGTATTTTACAAACCTTGTGTTCCTCCTGTTTAGAGGATTCTGTATGACAGTTGTATATATTAAGTTTGTATTTGAATTTTTGTACCATGTATTTGGCGACTCAAGATGGGTGATGTATACTAATTGTTTTTGCAAATAACATGTTTACATGCTATCATAATGTGTCCATTTTAGGAATATTATCCTATAAAACGGGTGTCATTTGATAACATATCAAGCCTTAATATGCATTTACACATATTCTTCATATTTTCCATTACATAGAGATTAACATGGAATGAAATTACAAGTAATTGTTTTTACAGGTAATTGAAAATGGAAACCATGAAGTAACTTTCCTCTGCGTTTGGTTTATTAGAGGCTAACCTATCTTAGGTTACTCTCGCGACTTTTTATCCTGAAGGTTCCCAGATCATCGCAATTTACTTGACGGGAAGTTAATCCGGTCTTTCAACTGGAGCGATTCTGGGTGGTGCCTTTTCGGATCCTCGTTGGAATCAGTCTCCCTATGAGTCCAGTAATCAAACACCGACAGGATAGCCTCCTGGTAGAGGAACCACACAACATACATTCATATGCAATGTGTCTCACCGTTATGGGAATGATGACATGTGCGAAGCACTAATATCACAGATAGATATATTGTAGTGTAGCAAGTAAAATACATTTATACACATTCATCAAAAAAAATTTAAATGGAACATCCACACACAAGCATGTAACAGTTTTGAAAAGCTTGTAGTAGAAGCTTAAGTCCTCTTACTGGAGTCCCCAGCAAAGTCGCCACCTGTCGACGTCGGGATTTTTATTGTCCCTCTTCTATTCTTATCTTTTGGTTTTCTCATATTAGGTGAGATTTGTTTGAAAAAACAAGTTGTGAAAAGGTCCGACATTTATATGTCGACGATTTGACTGTAAGAGTCGCTAATTGGTTTTTTAAATGGTTGTACCAACACAACCGAGAAAAGGTTTGCACATTGACCCAGTGATGTGACACTGCTAAATGAGTCTATAAAACCGAGATTCATTAGGGTCTGGGGACTTTCTTATACGGAGGGAAGGTTTTAGGCATCCTCCGACATCCGTGTTACCACGGTTACCGCCACTTTTCAATTAAACTATTATATGAATGTGTGTGTGTGTGTGGGTCAATGTGCAGTTATTTGGAAGTAGTGTTATGCCTCGTTCGCACCTATATACACAGGGTTTGAATTTGTATAAAAATTCAGTTTTAAACAAGATATAGCAATGAGGTTTTATAAAAGAGGTTTTTCAAACCCTGTACTCAATAGTAATTGAGGCCTTTGATACTTCCATTTTATTAAATGTTCGGCTTGATTCATTTTATTTTTCAAGATGCGAAGCATTTTCGAGAAAATAATATATAAAGAAGTGCCGAACTCCTCATGGGCATGAAAGCCATCTAAGGAAATTCAAAGACCGTGAATAATTTATAAGCTACTTACAGCTGAAAATGTCCATCACGGGAACTGAATCTAGATTCAGTAGACTGAATTTGTGATCACATGATTCCTAGGCTCACATGATGCCGCAATTTATATGAAAGCAATAAGCAGTTATATATATAAAAGTTGTAAGTATATATATATACAGACATCATCAACCACCACAAAACACCTCCATGGGGGATCAGAAATGTAAATATATAAAAGTGTTAAATATATATAGAGAGACATGATCAACCACCACGAAACACCTCCATGGGGGATCAGAAATGTAAATAAAGGAATAAAGATGATCAACTACCACGAAGTAAACTCATGGCCCGAAGGAATGTAAATAAAGTAGTAAAAACGATCAACCGCCACGAAGTAAACTCCAGGCTGGACGGAATGTAAATAAAGTAGTAAAAGGCCACGAAGTAAACTCAAGGCCTGACAAAAATGTAACTATATATATATATATATAAAAGGAAATAAAAGCCACGGACCGAAGTCCGGGCATACACATGTAACACGACTCTCAATGTGAAGAATGGTGTGCGCAAAATAGAAGAGAAAGGCTTTAAAGTGTGTAAGAAGGCTTACAGTGGAATGCCAAAGAAGACTTCTATAGCTTTAAATAGATGAACACTCGGCTCCCACCGATAAAAATATGACTGAATATAAGTTCACAGGTGTTTAAAATGAGAAAGCACTCAATTTAGGGTGTGTATAGAGCAAATTGGACAGGGCTTCCTCGCCATTTTCTCTTACAAAATGGCCACCCCAACCCCTCTATTTATAGAGGGGAGCCCGCAGTACACCGCAATAGCCGCAGAGATGGACCAAGACCGCATTTGGCAGTGCCCGGGCTCCGCGGGTCCCACCGTCTAAAAGTATGTTCACGCGTACAATGTTTTATCCGCTCAAACTTACATAACTTCAATATAAGCCTCCGATTGAGGTGTATAAGACCTTTTACGGAGTGTTGTTGTCGAGAGCTACGCCATGACATGGGATTAGAGGTTGTCAAAAGTCAGAAAGATGGGACCATGTCCTTGATCTTCAAGCTTCAAATTCTATCCGGTGTGCTACCTTGCGTAGTAATCACTCGAGATTGTAACTCATTGGTTCTTGTGGGACATTTCTATGTAGAATGTATGTTGAGCTGTTATGTTCAGATGATGCAATGTTGGATCGAGTTGGCAAAATAAAAATTTTACCCATCACTGGGGTTATCTCCGGTTTGGGCTAATAAAGCAGTCGTTGCTCAGGGTTATCTCTGAGATTGGGCTTCTATAAGTACTGGATATCCTCAGGGTTATCTCTGAGGTGTGTTTGACCTCCCGGGGTTAACTCTGGGACTGGAGTTGAGTGCCTCGGTTTGGTTTTTGTGGTTGAAGCTGACTGTATAAGTTAAAACGAGCATCTCCAAGGTTATCTCTGAAGCCGCAACTACACTCCTTGGGGTTATCTCAAAGCTTGACATTGTCTTTCCCGGTGTTGTTTTCGGGACTGAGACTGAGTATATCGGGGTTATCTCTGAGATGAAACGGCCTTCTCCGGTGTGATTTTCGGTATTGAGCTAAGCTCCTCCAAGGTTATCTCTGAAAGATGATTCTGCCCTCCTGTAATGTTAGTAACAGGTATGTAGAAAACTTTGAGTGTCTACAACACATTTTTAATCTATTAACAATTATTCATCATTAATATTATAACTTACAATATTGACAACCAGATCATTCCCAGGTAAGAGGGGGTTTTCCGATAAAGATTTCTCCTTATTGGCGCGCAATTAGGTGACCAAACCCCTTTCCTCGACAGAACTTTCTAGACATTGTCAATAATTTAAATAATCATATGAATAAATGTGTTTTCTCAACTATTGATTTAATAATATAAAATATTGTACAGGTGATATTGTGACAATAATTGAATAAATAATATGAGATACTATGCAATAATTGTTGTTATAATAATTGAATAAACTGAGTGGCTTCTTATGTAAGCATCAATAATCAATACTGTGTGCTACTATGCAACGAAGCGTATTACTGTACTTTTACCACTGGGTATTTCAACAGTTAACAGTAAAACTTTTGTCGTTATTTTATAAAAAGTTATATATGTCGCTTTCTATATCCCGACCAAATGATTTTTCCCCGACACAACGAATATTTTATATCAACTTGCTTACTTTGAAATTTTTTCATATATCACCCTTAACTTTAACCTTTTATCAATTTAACCATTTATTAAATAGAATAACAATTCTAACAAAATTGGATACTTTCATTTCATATAATTCGGTGTTTTACAACCTCCCCTTATAAAATTTCATCCTCAAAATTTATGTACCTACCTGGTATGTCGAAGAGGTAGGGATACCTTGATTTCATTTTTGATTCTAACTCCCAGGTCATTTCCTCAATATTGTAGTTTCTCCACAAAACTTTGACTTGAGGTATAACTTTTGAGCGTAGAATATGTTCCTTCTTATCAAAGATTTTAATAGGTACCTCTTCATACATTAAATCTTCGGCTATCTCATCTGGTTCTAATTCAATGATGAGATTCGGGTCTTCCACATATTTACATAACATAGATATATGGAAAACATTATGAACACGAGATAAACTTGGCAATAAGGCAAGTCTATAGGCCAGAGTTCCTACTCGATTGAGGATTTTGAATGGCCCAATGAATCGAGGATTGACCTTTCCTCTCTTTCCAAATCTTGTAACTCCTTTCCATAGAGCAACACGTAACAACACATGATCTCCAACATTGAACTCCACGTCCTTTCGATGAAGATCAACATAACTCTTTTGTCGATCTTGTGAGGTTTTTATACGTTGTCGGATCATTTCAATCTTTTCTGTAGTCATACGTACCAACTCTGGTCCCAACAACGTTGCTTCACCCACCTCGTCCCAGCATACTGGAGAATGACACTTGCATCCATACAACGCCTCAAATGGAGCCATCCAATAGTTGCTTGATAACTGTTGTTGTATGACAATTCCACTAATGGCAAGAACTTGTCCCAAATTCCATTGAAGTTAAGGACACAGAGTCTTAATAGATCTTCAAGAGTTTGAATAGTCCTCTCCATGGGATGCTAGTATCTATGCATGGATACTAGCATCCCATGCCGTCTTACAATCTCATTTATGTATATACAAGCAAGACGTTCCAGTGAATAAGTTTCTCGTATAGGTAAGAAATGAGCAGACTTGGTCAATCTATCAACAATGACCCAAATCGCATTAATGCCTTGAGAAACATTGGGAAGACCAGTAACGAATCCATGGTAATGTGCTCCCACTTCCATTCTAAATTTTCAAGTGATTGTAATGGATCTTTTGGCACTTGATGCTCTGCCTTGACTCGTTGACAAGTTAGACACCTTGAGATAAACTCTGCTGCCTCTCTCTTCATATTGCTTCACCAAAATATGTGTTGAAGATCACGATAGATTTTGGTAATCCTGAGATGGATTGCAAACAATGTGTTGTGCGCCTCCATCATGATCTTATACTTTAAATCAGGGTCGTTTGGAACACAAAGTCTGGAGTTGACTCAAAGTATTCCTTCTTCATCGATTCTTGCTTCGAGAACAACACCTTCTTGTACTTTCTTCTTTATACGCATCAGCTCCTGGTCCGTAAGTTGAGCAACTTTAGCTTTATCGAATAAAGTCAGTTTTACTCATATATTTGACATCATCACATGGGTCCCTGGAGTCTTTTACTCTAATTCCATCCTTTGCAAGTCATGTGAAATGGGCCTTTTCGTTGACAATATCGCACTTGTACCCGTATATAATATTCTACTCAATGCGTCAGCTACCACGTTCACTTTTCTAGGATGGTATTGAATGGTATGATTGTAATCTTTCAACAGCTTGAGCCAATGTCGTTGCCGCATGTTAAGTTCCTTTTTGGTGAAGAAATATTTAAGGCTTTTATGATCCGTATAGATCTTCACTTTCTCCCCGTACAGGTAATGCCTCCAGATTTTAACTGCGAAAACAACAACTGCCAACTCTAGATCACGAGTAGGATAATTCCTCTCATATTCATTGAGTTGTCACGAGGCATAGGCTATGACATTCCCATATTGCATGAGAACACATCCTAACCCTCTATCTGAAGTATCACTGTAGATGACAAATCCCTTCGAACCAGATGGTATTGTCAGAACAGGTGCTAAAATGAGTCTCCTCTTAAGTTCTTGAAAACTCTTCTCACAATTCTCGCTCCAACTGAATTTTGTATCTTTTCGAGTCAGCTGAGTTAATGGAGTAGCGATTCGAGAAAATCATTTCAAGAATCTCCGATAATAACCATTTAAGACCAGAAAGCTACGTACTTCAATCACTGACTTAGGTTTCTCCCAGCTTTGAATTACTTCAATCTTTGCTGAGTCAACAGATATTCCATGATTTGATATTACGTGCCCAAGGAATGCTACTTCCTCAAGCCAGAACTCGCATTTCTTCGACTTGGCATATAACTTGTTCTCATGAAGCTTTTGGAGTATCAGCCTCAAGTGTTTCTCATGATCTTCATGGCTTTTCGAGTAAATGAGGATGTCACCAATAAAGACAACTACAAAATGATCCAAATATTCCTTGAATACTTGGTTATCATATCCATGAAGGCAGCAGGAGCATTAGACAATCCAAAAGACATGACTAGGAATTCGTAATGCCCGTACCGAGTTCTGAAAGTAGTCTTTGGAATGTTATCAATTTTAATATTTAATTGATGATATTCGGAACAAAGATCGATCTTTGAAAACAATTTAGCGCCTTGCAACTGGTCAAACAGGTCATCAATGCGAGGCAACGGGTACCTATTTTTGATGGTGACATGATTCAATTCCCGATAATCAATATAAAGTCGCATACTTCCATCTTTCTTCTTTACGAATAGAACAAGAGCACCCCAAGGAGACGTACTAGGACGAATGAAACCGATGTCTAACAATTCCTGTAGTTGGGTTTTTAACTCCTAAAGTTCAATAGGAGACATTCGACATGGGGCTTTAGAAATGGGTTTTTTACCGGGTTCAAGGTCGATACAAAATTCAATTTCACGCTCTTGGGTAGGCCATGAAGTTCTTCAGGGAATACGTCAGGAAATTTATTAACAATAGAAATATCATTTAAATCTGACATATTTTTATTTAAATCCGTGACATGGGCTAAGAAAGCTTGACATCTATTTTTCAATAAACGAATAGCTTTATGGCTTGATATGACAGTGATTGACTTTCGTGGTTTGGTTGCTTGGATTCGCATAATAGGTTGGTTAGGAATATGAAAACTAACAACCTTATGAAAACAATTAATTTTAGCATGATGAGTAGGTAACCAATCAATTCCTAAAATCACATCGAATGCAAGTATTTTTAAAGAGATAAGATCGACATGTAACGTGTGATTGCCGATTTGAATCAAACAAGACTTATAAACAGTGGATGTAATAAAGGTTTTCCCCAACGGAGTTTCAACAGATAAGTGAAAGTCTAATTTCTCCGAAGTCAAATTTAAACGTTGAGCGCAAGTAGGAGAAATAAAAGAATGGGTAGAACCGGTATCAAATAAGGTATAAACTTCGCAAGAGTTTATGATTAGCTTACCTGTAACGATCGAGAAATTTTTGTAATTAATTTAAATATTTATTGAATTAAAAAAATATTTTAAATAATTTATTTATAATTAATGAATTGTGGTGCATTAATTTAGTAACTAAATTGATTAATGTTAATTAAATTAAATAATGGTAATTTTTATTTAAAGGATTTAATAAGGAAATAATTAAATTAAATCAATTGCTTAATATTTAAGAAAACAATTAAATTAAATAAAATGTTGTTTTGATCTAATTTATTAATTAAATTAGATACGTAAAGATTTATTAAGTATATTACAATGGGAATTATAATTATTATAATTAAAAGTGTGAGTTAATTAAATTAATTTAAAGGTGTGACACATGAAATCATATAATATAAATAATATAATATAATATTATTAAAATAATCTAGTTTGGGGGAATGGGTGGTAGCCAAACAAGGCCTTGTGGTCTTTGGCTTATTTAACTGATGCCTTTTTGTTTTTTTTAACTGAAAGAGTACGTGGGAGGTGAGGCCATATCAGTTTATATTTCCACGTGTCTTATTCTTCTAAGGCTTAAGAGCATAGTATAGAGAGAGCTTAGAAGAAAAGAGAAAAACACAGTTAGAAATTGAGAGATTAAGTCTCTGTGATTTTGCCAAGAGGAAGGAGAGATTCACTATCTCTTGCTAGCATACAACTAGGGTTTGAAGGTATATTACTTTTAATGTTATGTTTTGAGTTTCTATGATCATCTTTTATAAATTACTTAATCACGTTCGATTGATACATGTATGTATGTGGTTTATAATCTGTTAATCAACATATGTGAGTGCTATTTGATGATTAAATGCATGAAATTGGGTTATATTAGAAGATTTCAAATAACAATGTTTATGTTATAGGATATGTCTTAGAAAGTACAAAATATAATGGTAAATACTTGTTATAATCTGCAAATTAATGTTGGATTATGTTAGTATGTTAAGAAACGAAAGCAGCGTAGGTTAAATCGTGTCAATTGATTAAGAAATGAATTCGTGGCGATCGAATTCGCTAAAAGTGTAACAAATGAAGAAATTTGGAAAATTGTAGTTTTTATTCTTCAAATTTGTGTATATGTAATGTTTATGTAATTGAAGTGGTGAATAGCATGTTTATTGATGTTATTACATAGTTTAAATGTTAAGTTTCATGAATTTCTGTAGGAATTGGGTTGGTTTTTGGAGTCAGGCATGTTGTAGAGCTGCTGCAGTTTCTGTCTAGGTGTGGTGCAGCTGCACCGGCACCACGGGCAGAAATGGCGCAGCTGCACCGTAGGGCTTCTGCGAATATGCAATTGCGCCGGTGCCAAGGCTTGGGACAGTATAGCTGCGTCGTGCCCTGAGCCTAGGCAGTGACTTCTGCTTATTTGTATGTTATGATTAATGGACTAAAATTAGTTAAGCATGCATGTTAATGATGTTAAGACATAGTGTAGACTACCACAACAGATTGTAATGTGTTGTAATACAAAGGTGAAGTTTTAAGTGATTGTTTAATTAAGTTATGTAATGAACCAAATATGATGCTTTTAAGAGTTAAAGATAAATGATAAGGTTTATGTTAGGTTATAGTGTGTTTTCAGATTCGTTAAGGATGTTAACCGACATGGTTAGATGTTAAGTTAAAGTTATGACCTAAATGATGAGTTAAACCCATAAAGCTAATATTAATACAACTAATTGTTATTGCGATTCCAATTATATGTGTAGGGTAATTGGAGAATATTATTACACTTGTGTAGCTTACATACAAGGCAAGTTCCCTAACCTATGCTACTTTATTATTCAGCAAGGTTTACTTTTGGTTGTTATGTTATACTTATCCAATTTTTCTAACTTCATTCTTTTATTAATGAATGTAAGTTTCCTAAACTTTTATTGAGCAAGCCAATTGATTTTATCCTTATGTATGGTTGAATAAGCCCTTGTAACCTAATTCGTTACATCGAACGAGTTTCACATTTCTATTTCTTGTTATTGTTATTCGAAGCATATGTTGTTGTTATTCGAAGTAAACGATCAATGTTGTTTAATTCTATATCATTGTGTTGAACCTTCAAATAACAAGTGAACTTTTATTGAATTGAATTGATCTATAATTTAATAGTGTTCTAAAATTTTAGAACAACTGATAAGCTAGTTCCGAGCTAAACTTTCTTTAGTGCGGAAATTCTAAATCCTAATTGAGACGAACAACCCTAAAATAGGGGATTTTGTACGTGTAACATTTAGATGTTTGTGCACAATAAATGGTACAAAGGGCTGATTCCACTAATTACGTTAAGAAGGGTATGTATAGTCTAAATGACTGTTAAGGTTGGGGTAATAATACCTAAATACCGGAGACATAGTTCGTGGCCTTAAGACCCTCGGATATTAAAATTCAAACTTGTTTTCTATTTTTGATTCGTAGAACAAGTTCATTATTGTTCAGTATTCGTTGTTCATTCTCATGTTGTTGTCATTACTACTCTCTATATCAGTGAGGAATTGTTTGCTCACTCTTGCAATTAAATCTGTAGGTAAAGTTGAGAAAGTCGATGAGCCATCTACTAGCAAAAGAAAGGGCAAAATGTCTAAGTGTTGAAGACTTATGAGAAATTTATTTAAAAGTTTTATGTTACCAGACTTATTTTATTTTATGATGTATTCCACATACTTATGTAATAAGTTAAGGTTAGATTACCTGGGATTGTTTTTGAGATGATGTAACCCTTTAATGGGAAAGATTATTGTTATGTTTTTTAAATTATGTCTTTATGTGAGACGTCGAATTTTTTTTGAAATGAAAGTATTCAGTTTTCTTATAATTATTCTATTTAGTAAATGGTTAAATTGATAAAAGGTTAAAATTAAGGGTGATATTTGAAATTTTTTCAAAGTAAACAAGTTATTATAAAATAATTGGTGATAAAAGTATAGTAATATGCGTGGTTGCATAGTAGCACACGATATTGTACAGTATCTTTGATTATTGATGCTTATGTGAGAATTCAATCAGTTTTATTCAATTATTGTCACAATATGTTATATTATTAAATCAATAATTGAGACGGCAAAGTTATTCATATTATTATATGCAATATTGACAATGTCTAGAAGTTCTGTTAATGAGAGGTTTGATCACCTAATTGCGCACCAATAAGGAGAAATCCTTATCGGAAAGCCCCATCTTTCCTGGGAATGACCTGGTTGTTAAATAATGCGAATTATAATAATAATGAATAAATGTTATTAAAAATTGAATTTGAGTTTGAAGTTGAATTTGGAGATGCGGACGTGATATTTGAGTCCGGAACGATGAAATTAGTAAAAATATACTATAAACACAAAATTTTCCGGGGTTGGCTTTTTGGTCAAAAAGTCAATAGTTGACTTTTTTAGAAAAAGTCAAACTTTGAAATTTCAAAAATAATTTTTTTGATAAAAATAGTTTCATTGTGTTGAGATTATTAGTGTTAGTGGAAATCGACATTTATTTTGATATTAATTGACGTCTGAAAGTTATATTGACCAATCGGGTAATTAACCGGATAAATGAGCATTTAATTGCTATTAATTTGCATGATTATAACTATTTGTTCACATGTGTGTACTATTGATTCACATTCTTATACTATTAGGTGAGGTGGTGCAAGATTGATAATACTTGCATGACTAAGTTAAAAATGGAGGTATAGATGGAGGTACTATACTTTAATTCGTATTTTCACATGATTATAACTATTCGTTCACATGATTGAACTATTGACTCACATTATTTACTATTAGGGGAGGTGGTGCAAGTTTGATAATACTTGAAGGACTAAATTAAAAATAAAGAAAAAGAGGGAGGTATTATACTGTAATATTTCTAGCCCCAAAACGTGCAATTATTGAAACTATATTTTCCTATAAATAGAAGATCATTCTTCTTTCATTTCTCACCAATTCTCTAAAGCTATAGAGAAATTATTATAGAGAGAAATTATAGAGAGAAAGAAGAAGAGAAGTCTGCTACCTCACTATTTCAGTATCCAGTCTTCTTTTGAGGTAAGGGATATTATTATTATAGTAAGGGGTATTATTTCTTTCGTATTCATGATGAGAGCTTCTGTTATTCCATTCTCTATTATTATGTTAGAATAACCTGTCTATACGAAGTACCGCATACATGGTGAAATTCTTCTGTTATTCCATTCTTTATTATTATGTTGGAATAGCATGTTTATGCAAAGTACCGCATACATGGTGCAATTCTTCTGTTATTCCATTCTTTATTATTATGTTGGAATAGCATGTCTATGCAAAGTACCGCATACATGGTGCAATTCTTCTGTTATTCCATTCTTTATTATTATGTTCGAATAACCTGTCTATGCGAATTACTGCATACATGGTGAAATTCTTCTGTTATTCCATTCTTTATTATTATGTCGGAATAACCTGTCTATGCGAAGTACTGCATACATGGTGAAATTCTTTTGTTATTCCATTCTTTATTATTCTATTGGAATATCATGTCTGTGCGGATTACAAATGACCTGGTTCCATTATTTATTATTCTGTTGGAATAACCTGTCTATGCGGTCTATCGCATGCTTGGTGAATTCTTCTGTTATTCCATTCTTTATTATTCTGTTAGAATATCCTATCTGTGCGGATTACGCATGACCTGGTTCCATTCTCAGATTATTTCATGTTGGAATATCCTCATTCGTGCAAATTACGCATGACCGGGTTCCATTATTTATTATTCTCATTAGCATAACTCATGCTCATGCGGTCTATCGCATGCATGGTGAATTCTTCTGTTATTCCATTCTTTATTATTCTGTTGGAATAACCTGTCTATGTGGATTACCGCATTCATGGTGAATGATCCTTAGTATTCATTCCTTATTAAATTGTGGAAATGATCTGTCTACGTGGATTACCAAATGGCGGGCGAAAATCCATTTGCAGTTTCGTAATTTTTCTGACCCTCAAAAATTATAGAGAAATTTGAAATGATGATTTGTTGAGTTTTCTAGATTGTGTCCAAAAATGGCAATTTTTGGATGTATAGATCAGGAATTATGAATTTTATGGGAAAAGACTATTTTAAAAGTAAACCCTTATAACTCCTTGTGGTTACCTCCAAAATTGGTGAAATTTTTATTGGGAGTATATATATATAAGAAGAGTATACCTCAGAATATCAGAATTTTGGACAAAAGTATAATTTATGATATATGTTTAAATATTAATGCAGTTTTGGCCATATGAAAAATAGTAAATGAATTTAAAAATTTTCAAAAAATATATGTTTAATATGGGACTATATTACGCTAAATCCTTTAAATGAATAATTTTTGGGATTTGATTTGGTATTTTCATGAAAATGGTTTAGTTTACTTAACATATGAATTAAATATGTTATGTGAAGTTGAAAAATTGGTAAATAGGAGTTTATGGCTTAGAAATCCTATATAAGGTATATATAGATTTTGATGAGTGATTTGATCATTGGTGATGAAATCTTATGAGTATGACATTTTGAATGATTAAATGCATTATTTGGTAAAGTGTAAACAATTAAAATAAATTGTTTATAAGTTTAAGAAGTGATTAAAATATTATAATAATATTAATAATATTAGATTATGAGTTTATTAAATGATTGATAATATTTGGATAAATTTAAAGTCTTTAATATTTATCCTTGATTTCGTTTGATTAATGCTTATATCATTGTCATCATCTTCATGCTTATATCGTGATGAAAGTCATCTTTGGCTTACTTGCATAGATGGACTGTTGATTATTGGTTTTACAGTTGTATATCTTTGGCTTATGTGCAAAGATGGACTGTGGATTATTGGTTTTATAGTTGTATATCTTTAGCTTACGTGCAAATATGGACTGTGGATTATTGGTTTTACAGTTGTATATCTTTGGCTTACGTGCAAAGATGAACTATTGATTGATGATTATCTTTGGCTTATGTGCATAGATGAACTGTTTATTGGTATGATTATGACCAGGGATCATTTGATATAATTATGACCCGTAATGTTATAGATGATTTGGGAAAAGTCCTCATTGGCCCATAGTACATTGATGGACAGTTATTGGTATGATTATAACCAGGGATTATTCGGTATAATCATGACCATTGATGATTACATGAATATCCTTGGCCGTAGTGCATGGATGATTCGATGATGTGGATTATTTATTAAGTCGAGTCTCAGTGATAAAATATTGATTATACACTTTTAATTCGTAAAAGATAATAGATATCATGCTCTACTTAACTATTCTAAAATACAGTTGTATGTCTTTGGCATGTAGTGCAAAGATGAATTGTTAATTAATATCTTTGGTCGTAGTGCAAAGATGAATTTACTAGTATGATTATGAGCAGGAATTGTGATTTAGCATAACCATGATTCTTGACATTTCAGGTGAAGATAGGTGATGAAAATTATCTTCGTCCTGGGTGCGAAGAAGAATTTAGAATCACAATTATGATTATGAGTTATTCATATGTTTGTGGACAGGAATTGTTGATTGATGTTACAGGGATAAAACATTATTGGTGGACTTTTAACATGGAGAAGATAATAGACCTGATGGTCTATTTGACTCTTCTAATGGATTGCTCGTTCCGCTACAACTATGGTTGAAAAGTTTTATCATCTACCATATGTTCTAAACCTCTGATTTATTATTGATGAAGGCTATTGATGATGTAAATTATCTTTAGTCAAGATATTCTTTATCGGCTAGTCAGGTTTCACCCTTTTTGCTTCACAATTCCTTCAGGATAATAAGAGTGTATTTGGGTGAAAGCGGGGATAACAGGGAATAGAGCGGTGGTCTATAGTCATTGAGGTTCTCCCTAAATAGTATGGAAATAATTTTATTGAGAACTTTAGATAAGTGTGTCGTATTGTATATGTCATTTGATATTTAATTTTGGTGAACCGAATAGGGTGAGGTGAACCCAACTTCGGAAGGGTGTTTTATCACTATCATACAAGATGTCTAATGACATACAACCTCGTGTTATCATAAGATAAGGTTGTGCACATCCACTTGCTGAGTATATCTATGACCACTACCTATATGATCTTAGATTTTATTTGAAATATAATTTTCAATTGGAGAAAACGAAGATAATTATATGTCAAGAGAAGACTCACCATTGGAAAGAAGATGATAGAAATCTTCTTGTTTTTCTTTGGGGACTATTGGGTCAACCAAGGATAATTCTGTGGACATATGATATCTATCATAACCTAGACGCATGGCCTCCCATGTACGAAGGTTTCTTTGAGCACTTCCCAAAGATTTTAATTTCTAAAACAGTTTTTGACTATACTTTTATATAAAGTACCATTGTAAGGTTGTGGTCGAGGCACCATGAGAGTTACATATATTTGTATTAAAACTCACAGTTTAACTGTGGTCATATTCTGCACGACAGTTCAAAAGTTGTATAAATGAAGTTTATATTTGATTTTTATAGTATAATATCTGGCGACTCAGAATGGGTCATGTGGACCTATTTTGGGGGCGTCACACTTTATCCTTTGTTATGGGTAGTTAGATTTAATGGTTTTGACTAGTGAACACCAAATTCGGTGGGAATGGAGTACCTGGATTTGGGGTGTCACATTACCCTTGATAACTTCGTTCGGGTTCCTCGCTTTTTGGGAGGTCACAACAAACGCTCTCCCTTGAACTACTGACTTTGACTTCTCTAGGACAACCTTTTGTGCCTCCATCCCAGCTGAACTTGACTTTACTGAATGAAAAAATCTAGCTAGGTGACCTTCTCTTCCGCAATTATAACATGTTTTGGACTAATGCATACAGTTTGGACTGATGTGTCCCTCCCCTCCGTATTTGTAGCGTACGATCGATGGTCGTTCTCCTTCCTTAACAACGGTTGCTAGTGCTGACATCTTTCTATCATTATTGAATCTCCTCTTCTTAAAATTTCCACTTCTATTGTCTTGGCCATGATTACCATCGAAGTGGTTACTATTTCTAGCATGTTGATTCTCACCACGTTTGTTGTCACCGCTTCGATGACTGCTACCACTAGTATTTTAATTTTTCCAGCTGCTCTCTCTTGGTTGGGTTAACTCATTATCGCGCTCCAATAACTGAGCTCTATTCACAACATCTGAGTACAAGCAAAGTTTATGACAAATAAGGTATTGGCGTATCTCGGGTTTCAAACCTCTTAGAAACATCTACGTCATACGCTCCTTATTATCAACAAAATGAGATGAAAACTGGGACAACTCCGCAAACTTAGCCTCGTACTGCAACACAGTCATATTAATTTTCTCCATCTTGATGAACTTTACCTCCTTCATCTGACAAATACTTTCGGGAAAGTACTTGCTGTTGAACAATTCTTGGAACTTCTCCCAAGACATCTTTAGTGCGGTAGGTGGAGTACGTTTTACAGATTCCCACCAGTAATCTGCCTCTCCTCGCAACATGAAGGTGGCAAAGGGACCCTTTTGCTCCTCGAAGCATCCCAAGACATCAAATATCGTAGTGATTTGCGTTATCCACGTCTCCGCCTTAAGTGGTTCTGGCTTTCCTCAAAACTCTGGTTGTCCCAGCTCCTTGAACTGCTTAGCGGTGACCATCCGAGAGTTGCCAGTTTTTCCATCTAAATTTTGAACAGAAGTCTCTCTCGCTTGATGTTGCATGAATTACATAAAGCCTTTGATCATCCCATCGTTCATCATTTGGTCGGTGTTGTTGTTTACATTAGGATTATTGCCTTCCCGATGCACATTATCCTGGTTATTGATCTGTGATGACTCAACGGTCTCCTGTGCTCCATTGTTTATCTCAACATTTTCAGATGACATTTTCAAACACTGCCACAAAACAATGGTTAATTGACATGCCACATATTACCCCTATATTTTAACCGACCAATTAAATACAAATAAGCTTAGGTAGGTCATACTAGCGAAGGATTTACACGTCTCTCCCCTCCTAGTTCTAGTCTCACATCTCAGCCAGGGATCATATCCCTAAGATTTGATACCAACTGTGATGCCCCCAAAATAGGTATACATCAGCCATCTTAGGTCTCCAAATACATGGTACAAAATTTAAATACAAACTTAATTAATACAACTGTCGTGTAAAATACGACAAAATATAGCTGAGTTTTTACACGAATATTGTCTCATAGACAATATCCAAACTCAAATTCAATACTCATTACATTTATTATCACACTAAATAGTGAGGACTACTAAAACAACCATCTCAGACCATCACTCCGTTCCCCGACTAGTCCCGGCTACGTTCTCATTTCATGAAGAGAACAATGAAAGCAAATGAGTGAGCTCAACTAGCCCAGTAAGAAATATTGTGACTAAGATAATGCAGAATAAATGATCATTAGCCTTCAACAGTGTTAAACTGATAAAATACAATAAACATCAAGTTTAACTACAGCGGAACAAGCAATCCATTAGAAGAGTCAAGTAGAGCATGATATCTACTATCTTCTATGATTTAAAATGTTTTTCATCAATTTTATCGCTGGAACTCAGCTTAATAAATAAACCACATCATTGAATCATCCCTGCACTAAGGGACAAGGATATTCATTAGTATCACGTCCACGAATTATCCCTGCACTACGGGCCAAATATATTCGTGTAATCATCAATGGTCATGATCATGCCAACAACTATCCATCAATGCACAAAAGAAATCAATTTTTTGGGTGAATAGTACCCTATGAATAGTACCCCAACATGAAAAGTACCCGAGTGAATAGTAATCGAGTGAATAATAACTCGTAAATAGTAACCCATGAATAGTACCCCGAGTGAAAATATTGATATTTAATAAGAAAGTTCAGATCAATATTTCAATGAAATGATACTGGATGAAGCGCAAAACTCAAAGATATTCCACTAATTTCAGGGATTATAGAAGCAATATTTACCATAGGAAGTTTAGATTTAAGAATATGAAAAGAAATAAAATACGAAACTGGAAATGGATTTTCACCTGTTATGCGATACGTAATCTGCGTAGACAGGTTATTCTGACATATTAAAGGATGAATACGAAAAATAGTATTCTTTACGAATACGAAAGAAATAACACCCCTTACCTTTAGTAAAAGACTTGATATTGCAATAGTGAAGTAGCAGAATACTCTTCTTCTTGCTCTCTATAATTTCTCTCTCTATAGTTTCTCTTGTGAGTCTTACTGAATTGGTGAGAATGAAAGAAGAATTAAGCTTTTATTTATAGGAGAATGAACTAAATAGTAACTGATTCACGAACGGTCCAGATTGATTAATTTCAAAACCACCACCGACGGTCCAGATTGATTTACTTTTAAAACCACCACCGACGGTCCAGATTGATTTACTATTAAAACCACCATCAACGGTCTAGATTGATTTACTATTAAAACCACCACTGATGGTCCAAATTGATTTACTATTAAAACCACCACCGACGATCCATAAAATTAGTAAATCTTCCCATGAAATACTAAGTCAAACTTAGAACAAACGCCTCATAACAAATCCCTATATTTATATCACAAAATTAAATAAATATTTACCACAAATCATTTATCTTTCATAAACACATTTTTAATCTATTAACAATTATTCATCATTAATATTATAACTTACAATATTGACAACCAGATCATTCCCAGGTAAGAGGGAGCTCTCCGATAAAGATTTCTCCTTATTGGCGCGCAATTAGTTGACTAAACCTCTTTCCTCGACAAAACTTTCTAGACATTGTCAATAATGTAAATAATCATATAAATAAATGTGTTTTCTCAACTATTGATTTAATAATATAAAATATTGTGCAGATGATATTGTGACAATAATTGAATCAATAATATGAGATACTATACAACAATTACTGTTGTAATAATTTAATAAACTGAGTGGCTTCTTATGTAAGCATCAATAATCAATATCGTGTGTTACTATGCAACCACACGTATTATTGTACATTTACCACTGGGTATTTCAACAGTTAACGGTAAAATTTTTGCCGTTATTTTTATAAAAAGTTATTTCTATCGCTTTCTATATCCGACAATTATTCCATTGTGGGGTCCACCAATGATTGTGTAGTCGTACGGATATTCTCCGACAAAAAGAATATTTCCGACCAAACGAATATTCCCCGACATAACGAATATTTTATATCAACTTGCTTACTTTGAAAAATTTTCACATATCACCCTTAACTTTAACCTTTTATCAATTTAACCATTTACTAAATAGAATAACAATTATAACAAAATTGGATACTTTCATTTCATATAATTCGGGGTCTTACATCTGTCCTTATCACGTGCCCAAGAAATTGTACACGTTCCAACCAAAACTCACATTTTGAGAATTTAGCGTACAACTTCTCTTTTCTCAACATCTCCAACGTCACCCTTAAGTGTTCAACATGTTCCTCCTTGATCCTAGAATACAACAATATATCATCAATAAACACCAGCACGAATTTTTCTAAGAATGGTTTAAACACCTTGTTCATCAAATCCATGAATGTTGCAGATACATTAATTAAACCAAATGACATAACCAAAAACCCGTAATGACCATACCGAGTTCTGAATGTCATCTTCGGTACATCTTCTGGCCTCACCTTCAGCTAATGATAACCACTCCTCAAGTCTAACTTTGAGAAATATCTCGCTCGTTTCAGTTGATCGAATAAGTCATCGATTCTTGGTAATGGATACCTTTTTTTAATCGTGACCTTATTCAATTCTCAGTAATCAATGAAGAGCCGCATCGATCCATCTTTCTTCTTAACAAATAACACCAGCGCTCCACATGTTGATACACTCGGCTGAATATACTTCTTGTCGAGTAATTCTTGCAATTACACCATCAACTCTTTCATTTCTACTGGGGCCATTCTGTATGGGGCTTTTGATATTGGGGTCGTTCCTGGCACAAAATCAATCACGAACTCAATTTCTCGGTCTGGCGGTAGTCCAGGAAAATCATCTGGAAACACATCCACAAAATCTCTAATTACCGGTATCTCTTCTAGCTTCGCACTCTTCTTCTGTGTATTGACTATGTAAGCTAGGTATCTTACAAATCCTTGTCTCAGTAACTTCTTGGCTTACATCACTGTCATACAACTTGCTTGTCGAGGTGACTTGCTGCCATAGAACACCACCCTTGACGAAGTCATTAGGTTATCACATTTCATTTGGCAATCAATTACTGCCCCATAATTGAATAACCAATCCATTCCCAGTATAACATCAAATTCCCCAAGTTTAATTGGTATCAAATCTACCATCATCTCGTGACCCTTTATAACCACTCTATAATTCTTGTATATAAACCTAACAGGAATCACTTCCCTATTCGCAATCTCTATGCTTAAAGAACATTCATATGGTTTTACCGGTGCAGATCCTCCATTATATAGGCCTGACATCCCCGTTGATGGAGATCCAGTGACTCAGGAGGAGTTAAATCAGGTGGACATGATTGATGATCTAGATATTGACACCATTATCTTCTTCTGATGTATATTCTCGTTATATCTTTTGATAGGCTTCTGTTAGACACTAGGTGACTGTGCCCCATTCTCGATATATCTTTTGATAGGCCTCTGTTAGTTGTTGGGCGTCTATGCCCCATTTCCCTGTATTTTTAGCTGTACAGAGATGTATTAAATGATGATATACTTAGGAATGTATTTATTGTTATTCCCTACATCATATTACCATCTATTGTTTATCATGCATGTATTATGTTATGCATATGTATGTATATCCAGAGAGATATTTAGCATTGAACCCTTGATGGTCTTTTGACACAGCCCACACAGATATTGCAGCATACTATGACTCTCCTGATGTTTCAGGTTCTCGCAGGCTTTGTAGAGGATATGCTAGAGGATTGGATACTGGAGAGGCAGGTTTTTTGGTTTGGTATCCATGAGTTGACTCCTACCTTGGAGGAGTGCGCGATCGTCGCTGATTAAGATCGCCACTGCATGCAGACTTTGCCTTGCATCGCAGATGGCTATCCACGATACGGTGACAGTTTATGACCCTCATCGGGCTGCAGCGTAGAGTTGTGCAGGATGCGATCACATCCGGCCACGTGGTATCCTAGCATTTTTGATGGACAGATTTGGCTCAGAGGATAGCTATACACGACATTCTAGAGATTTTACCATGCCGGAGGATCATTGGCATTTGGCCAGAGTAGATATACTTCTTCTGGGCATATTGTCATATGTATACATGCCACGAAACATGGATGAGTTGGACATTAGCGTCATTATGGTAGTGAGAGCTCTCAGGGAGGGTCACACCATTGTACCAATGATTATAGCAAAGACGCTGAGATCAGCTACATATTGCAGCACCTACCCTGCAGGGGTATTCACAGGTAGTTCAGTCATGTTGTATGTGTGGTTCATGTCACACTTGAGACCAATTGGCATATTCTGATGGCATAGGTATTGTTTTTCCCATGAGATAGCCATGTTGTACTCCTTTCACCTTGCAGAGTGTACAAATCCTGTATCTTGGTCCATTTTTCCGTGCAGGGATTGGAGATCCATTTGATATATTGCCGTGTACAGGGCTCAGTTCACCCTACAGCTTCATCACTCATGCTCCGGGCATGGATTATCTCCCTCTAGCTAGTTTGAGGGGCATGACTACTTACAACCCAGAGGCTGTAATGTGTCAGTTTGACCAGTTCTAGAACTTCCATCCTTTTAAGGGGGCATTGAGTCAGCGCTTGGCTTCTCACCACTTGTCAGCAGAGGATAGATCCAGGGTGTATGCCTGTTGGGATCAGCATGAGCTAGCTGCATTTTCTATTAGCCATCCGGGTTGTTCCACAGAGTATTCCGCATGGATGTAGACAGAGACTACATTGGCTGCGGTAGTATCCACATCGCCAGGGATTGATTCTAATGATGTGGAGCCCATAAAGGACATTGATATTCCCACAAATGAGGAGCTATTCTTTCTGGTTGCAGCAAGACTCATGCAGATTCTCCCGAAGACGAGTGCTATCAGAATCGTACGATCAAAGACAAGATTTAGAGTAGAGTCTTCATCTGATGACCTTTGAGAGAGATTAGGCTAGGGCCTTGATGTTGACATCTCTTGATGGGAGAGACACTGCTCTATTAGAGAGAGATGAGATGTCTCAAGATCTTTCAGAATAGATCATTGATCTGTATGTATCTCTGCCCTCTTTGGTGTCTTGGGACTGATTTCTGTATGTAGATGTGGGAAGCAGTGTGGCTTTTCTTCTCTGAGATTGATCGCACCATAGATGGTCACCAGTACTCCTATTCAAAAGGAGCCTAGTTAGTTCCATCTCTTATGGATTGGTGTTGCTCTTTGAGGACTCAACCGCAGCTTAGATGGTCGCCAACTCTCCCATTTATGGGGAGGCCAAGTAGTTCCATCCCTTTGGTCTGAAGCCGATGAAATGTGATGGATTGAAGTTTGATCCCAGTACCATTGATAAGTATTTGTTTTGGTAGGGGTAAGATCGAACCATAAATTGCTGCCAACGTACTCCTATTGAAGAGGAGATCAGGTTTGCGTAGTTCGAACCTGGTATAAGAGGTTCAACGCTGAATGGTGTAAGGGTAGAAAAAGTGTAGAAATGTTTTTGTTGTTTTTGTTTATAGAGAATGGCATAGAAATGTTTTTGTTATTTTTGTTTTATTATGACCGAGCAATATAAAATGGTTACCTACGTACTCCCAGGTATCGGGGAGATCAGGTCAACGTAGTTCACCCCATGTTCAGGATGATTTGCAGCAGAAAAAGTTTGATCGCATGTTCAGGACAAATTATGGGGAAAAGTTTGATCCCATATTTAGGAAAAACTGCGGGTGTGAAAAAATTTGATCCCATGTTCAGGAAAAACTGTAGCGGAAGGGTTCAATCCCTGGTGGGATAACCAAAATTGTATGAGATGTGAAATGAAGGATCTGATGATCCAAAACCAGGTTGCTGGCCTGAAGAGTGTGTTTCCCTGATGGGGCAAATGGGTACAAAGAAAGGGTTGTGTGTAATAAGGGTTAGAAAACCTGAAATAACTAGTGATCCAAAACCAGGATGTTTGCTTGATGGGAACTTTAGATATTGTATCGTTTCACGGTGTCTGAGTTGATGAACTGTGGAAATTCTTTGCCATCCATTTCCTGTAATCTGAGAGCACCTCTTGTCATTACTTCTTTGACAATAAACAGGCCTTCCCAGTTTGGAGTGAATTTTCCCTTTGCTTGATATTGGTTGTCAATGATCTTCTTCAAAACCAAGTCATGTTGTTTAAATTGCCGTAGCCGGACTTTCTTGTTATAGGATTGGGTGATCCTCTATTGGTATAATTGACCATGGAAGATAGCATCACTTCGCCTTTCGTCTATTTGAGACAATTGGTGATATCTGTCTTGTAACCATTGGTTTTCATCCAGCTGAGCGTCAATCAACACTCTGAGGGATTCCATTTCCACTTCTATGGGGAGAACTGATTCCATCCCATAAGTCAATGAGTAGGGGGTTTCCCTAGTGGAAGTACGCATTGAAGTTCTGTAGGCTAACAGAGTAAGAGGCAAGAGGTCAGGCCATCCTTTGTGATTGGCGAACATCTTTTGCATGATCTTCTTGATGTTATTATTAGCCGCTTCAACAACACCATTCATCTTTGGATAGTAGATGACGGATTTAAGGTTTTTGATGTGGAATTTACTGCACAACTCCTCCATCATCTTATTGTTGAGGTTTTTAGCATTATTTAACACAATCACCTCTTGTTGTCCATATCAACAAATGACATTGTTTCTGATGAAAACAATGATGACTTCTTTGGTAACCCTTGGGAAGGAGGCTGCCTCTACCCATTTGGTGAAATAGTCGATCATGGTGAAGATAAATTGATGCCCATTACTAGCTTTGGGCTCGATGGGCCCGATCACGTCCATTCCCAACATTGAGAAAGGCCAAGGTGAACTCATATTATGGAGTTCCCTCGGAGGGGCGTGGATAGCATTCCCGTGAATTTTGCATTGATAGCACCTCTTGACGTTATCATTATAGTCAGCCTTAAGCGAGAGTCAGTAATGCTCTGTTCTGAGGATCTTTTTAACAAGTAGAGGGCCACTCATGTGCAAGCCATATACTCAACCATGGATTTCATCCATGAGCCTCTAAGCTTGGTCCTTGTCCAGACATCTGAGGAGACCTTGTCCTACATCTCATTTGTAGAGTGCATCTCCGCTCAGGTAGAACTTCATAACCAGTCGATGGATCTTCCTTCTTTCAGTTGGGCTTGCCTCAGCGAGTGTAGATCCATCTCACAAGTACTCCTTGATGTGCTGATACCAAGGGTGTTGGATGGGAGGTAGCTTATCCGATACTTCTCCAATGTAATTCCCATAGGCTGTAGCCTTTTGTAGGGCAAATGGGATGTTTGGCATGTTTCCCTTGTCATGTATGTTGATCAAGGAGGCCAAAGTAGCTAGCGCATCTGCAAAATCATTCCTATTCTGAGGAATGTGGAGGAAGTTTATTTCTTTTGACTACGAAGTCATCTGTAAAACTTGTCAATGGTAAGGCAGCAAATGTAGCTCTTTGGTATGATAGATTCATGTGGTCTGTCTGATTACCAATTCTGAATCCCCAAAGACAATTAACCGCCTGATACCCATTGATTGGGAAAGTTTGAGTCCCATGATACAACCTTCATACTCAGTTGTGTTGTTGGTGCTGACAAATTGTAATTTGACAGAGATGGGATATTGCTCCCCCGTACCGGATACTAGAACTGCTCAAACTCCAGAACCATCCATGTTTAAAACTCCATCAAAATACATTTTCTATGACTGGTGTGTATTGTATTGATGGTGTTGTTGCATTGTCATTAACCCTTCATCAGGGAAGTATGTTTCCATGGGTTTAAAATCCCCTGCAGGTGCGACGGCTAGGTGATCCGCAATTCCTTGATCTTTAATAGACTTTTGTGTCATGTAGACGATGTCAAATTGTTATAGGAACAACTGCCATCTGGAAAGCCGATAATTCAATATGGGTTTATTGAACACGTACTTGAGAGGATCCACGCGGGATATGAGATGGGTTTTGTGACCATGGAGGTAATGTTGTAACCTTATGGAAGTCCATGTTAAAGCACAACAAGTTTTCTCAATCAGAGTGTACTTGTGTTCACTACTGCTGAATCTTTTGATGATGTAGTAGATAGCTCGTTCTTGGCCTCTATCATCTTTCTATCCCAGCATGCAGCCCATGGCATTGCCATTAATGGACAGGTACATGAACAGGGGAACATCATTCCTGGGTGGAACCAAAACAGGAGCGTTAACTAGCTGTTTTTTGATTGTAAGGAAGGCTTTTTGACACTCATCGTTCCATTTCATAGAGGATTTCTTCCTTAACAACTTGAAGATAGGCTCACAAGTTGCTGTGAGTTGAGAAATGAAATGACTAATGAAGTTGATTCTTCCCAAAAATCCTTGTATTTCCTTCTCTGTTTGAGGAATGGGCATTTCTTTGATGGCCTGGATTTTAGTGGGATCCAGCTCAATCCCTTTTGTGGCTGACTAGGAAACCTAGCAACTTGCCTGATTTAACGCCAAATGCGCACTTAGCTGGATTCAACTTCAAGTTGTACTTACGCAACCTGTTGAAGAGCTTTCTGAGATGGTGTAAGTGTGACGCCCCCAAAATAGGTATACATCACCCATCTTGAGTCGCCAAATACACAGTAAAAAATTTAAATACAACTTAATTATACAACAGTCGTGTAAAATACGACAAAACATAATCTAAGAGTTTTAATAAGAATATTGTCATCTAGACAATATCCACACTCAATAGAGTCCTCATTACATTTATTGTCATACTATTTAACAGAATAATGAGGACTACTAATGCTATCATCTGGACCGTCACTACGTTCCCTGACTAGTCCCGGCTACGTTCTCATTTCCTGAAGAGAACAGTGAGAGAAAGGGTGAGCTCAACTAGCCCAGTAAGAAATATTATGACTAAGATAATGCAGAATAAATTATCATTAGCCCTCAACAATGTTAAACTGATAGAATATAATAGACAACAAGTTTAACTGCAGCGGAACAAGCAATCCATTAGAAGAGTCAAGTAGAGCATAAAATCTACTATCTTCTATGATTTAAAAAGTTTTTCATCAACTTTATCGCTGAGACTCAGCTTAACAAATAAAATCGAATCATCCCTACACCACAGCCAAGGATATTCATGTAATCATCAATGGTCATGATTATACTGAATAATCACTAGTCATAATCATACCAACAACTATCCATCAAAGAAATACAGGCCAATGAGGACTTTTACCACATCATTCGTTACATTACGGTCATGATTATACCGAATAATCCATGGTCATAATCATACCAAGTCCATCTATGCATGTAAGCCAAAGGTGACTTTCATCACAATATAAGCATGAAGATGATGACAATGACATAATAATTCAATAAAACAAGTTCAAGGATAAATTTTAAAGATTTATAATTTAATTTATCCAGAAATTAATAACGTCCAAATTGTGAACATGATACTGCTTTGTAGAGTCAAATTCAAGAATAATATTCATGTACCAAAAATAATTTGGACAGAAAAGAAATATATCTTTCGGGTGAATAGTACCCCATGAATAATACTTCGAGAATAGTACCCCATGAATAGTACCCCGACACGAAAAGTGTCCTGAATACCCGAGTGAATAATATTCAGGTGAATAGTAATTTGGGTGAATAGTAACTCGTAAAAAAAATACCAAAGAAAATGATATTCCATGACGAGTAGAAAAGAAATGATATCTCATACGAGTATAATAGAATATACGAAACTACAAATGGATATTCACCCGCCATGCGGTAATCCACGTAGACAGATCATTTCCACAATTTAATAAGGAATGAATACGAAGGATCATTCACCATGCATGCGCTAATTCACATAGACATGTTATTCCAACAGAATAATAAAGAATGGAATAACAGAAGAATTCACCAGGCATGTGATAGACTGCACAGACAGGTTATTCCAACATAATAATAAATAATGGAACCAGGTCATGCGTAATACGCACAGACAGGATATTCTAACAGAATAATAAAGAATGGAACCAGGTCATGCATAATCCGCATAAACAGGATATTCCAACAAAATAATAAAGAATGGAATAATAGAAGAATTTCACCATGTATGTGGTACTTCGCATAGACAAGTTATTCCAACATAATAATAAAGAATGAAATAACAAAAGAATTTTACCATGTATGCGGTACTTCGCATAGAAAGGTTATTCCTACATAATAATAAAGAATGGAATAGCAGAAGCTCTCTTCATGAATACGAAAGAAATAATACCCCTTACCTCAAAAGAAGACTGGATACTGGAATAGTGAGGTAGTGAGATTTCTTCTCTTCTTTCTCTATATAATTTCTCTATAATAATTGCTCTATAGCTTTAGTGAATTGGTGACAAATGGAGAAAGAATGAGCTTCTTTTTATAGGAAAATATAGTTTTGATAATTGCACGCTTTTGGGGCTCAAATATTACAAAGATAATACCTTCCTCTTTTCTTCATTTTTAATTTAGTCCTGCAAGTATTATCAAACTTGCACCACCTCCCCTAATAGTAAATAATGTGAATCAATAGTAATCATGTGAATCAATAGTTCTAGACATGTTTAAATACGAATTACAGTATAGTACCTCCATATATACCTCCATTTTTAACATAGTCATGCAAGTATTATCAATCTTGCACCACCACCCCTAATAGTATAAGAATATGAATCAATAGTACACATATGTGAACAAAAAATTATAATCATGTCAATTAATTGGTCATTTATCCGATTAATTACCCGATTGGTCAGTATAACTTCCAGACATCAATTAATATCAAAATAAATGTCGATTTCCACTAACACTAATAATTCCAACACAATGGAACTATCAAATTCGTCTTTAATCAAGACGAACTTATTCATCATTAATATTATAACTCAAAATATTTAACAACCAGGTCGTTCCCAGGAAAGAGGGGGTTTCCGATAATGATTTCTCCTTATTAGCGCGCAATTAGATGACCAAACCTCTCCTTGACAGAACTTCTAGACTGTAAATATTGCAATTTAATAATATAAATAACTTTGTCGTCTCAATTATTGATTTAATAATATATCATATTATGCAGATGATTCTGTGACAATAATTGAATCAATAATATGAGAGATATGATGCAACAATTCATGTGAGCAATAATTGAGTATAACCGAGTGACTTCTCACGTAAGCATCAATAATTAATACCGCTTTTGCTACTATGCAACCACGCCAGACATATTCTTGTTTTTTACTACCGGGTAGTTCAACAGCTTTTAACGGTAACACTTTCGCCGCTTTTTTTTATAAAAGATAATTACGCCGCTTTTACGACAATACTTCCGTTAGGGGTCCACTAATGATTGTGTCGCCGCATTTAATATTCGTCGACCAATCGAATATTATATAACCACTTGCTTACTTTGTAAAATTTGTAAATATTACCCATAACTATAATATTATATCAAATCCAGACCATAATATTCAAAAATATATTTCGAGAAAATTATTCTTTATTCATAAAAGTTGAGGTCTTACAGTAAGTGGTCTTCTTCCCTTTTGGATTTGGCAATGATGTCATCCACGTAGATCTCTATCTCTTTGTGCATTAAGTTATGAAAAAGAGCCATCATAGCTCGCTGGTAGGTTGCTTTGGCATTAATGAGGTCGAATGACAATCGTCTATAGCAAAAGGTTCCCCAAGGTGTGATGAATGTAGTTTTCTTACGATCCTCCTCAGCAACCATAATTTGATGATACCCCACAAAGAAATCAGCAAAGGAGTACATGTCATACTGAGCAGTACTGTCAATGTGAATGTGGATAAATGGCACGGGAAAGCTATCCTTAAGGCAAGCTTTATTCAAATCCCGGTAATCCACGCAAACTCGCACCTTTCCTCCTGGTTTAGGCACAGGGACTATTGTAACGACCCCAAAATTCATACAATTTAATTCTCCACTTCAGTCGTTAACAATACATTCAACCTCTAATTTTACATCATTAAACGATAATACAACCATTGAAATTTGCGAAATAATTAAAATTTTCTATTACAAACTATTCTCGTTCCCAAAACTTTCAACCTTTATATCTAAATATCTCAGAATCATTTTAATACTACAAGAGTTTACATCGCAAAATGATATTATAATTCAACATCAACACATTACTCGGAACCTTAAACATGGTTCAAATAATAATAACTCAGCCAAAGTATATAATCTTCAAGTATCACATCTGATTCATATCTTTCAAGTAGCACATAACTTTACCTTAAATCTTTAACTTGTAAAAGTGGTTATTTGCAAGGTTGAGCTCGACAGCCCAGCAAAATGCTAAGTGTTTTCATGCATCACATAGCACCTAATAATATGCTCAACATACATATCCTAATAACTAAAGTAACATGGCATACATGCTTTAATTCACATAGAAAAAATATAAAGATTGAGTTCCTTACTCAATCATCATTATTTAACCAAAACAATGTAGTCATATATTGACTTTAACATTTCACAATTACAACATGTATAACATATCATGCTCGCTTACAATACATATATCATATCATGTAATTTAAAACAGTTCATCAAGTCCACGTAGAAAATAAGAACCGAAAGACTTGCCTTGATCGTTGTTTACCAATAACAATATAACAACTTATAGCTATCTACACTTCACGTGCCCTACACAATTATATAATCATACACATCAACTATTAGTCATATAGCAACGCATAGTAGTTGTAATGTAAACTTTACTTTATATCTCATAAGTCTGATGACATCCAACTTTGGATATGCTGTAAACATCATACTAACCTATTTTTAAAAGTTATTGGACACCCATTTCGGATAAGATAGACTATCCAAAACAGTGTTCAAAAAGGGGCGTTCAAAACTGTTTTTCATTCTTTCCCACGTTTACCCTCTCTCGCAAAAACAGTCATAACTTTTTCGTTTCAAAATATTTTTGAGCGATTCTTGAGCCACGCGAAGCTAACTTCCGGGAATAAAACTTTTATTATTTGATCTTCTCCAAATTCTAAACACAAAATTCTAGAAAATTTGTTCAAGGTGACTGCCCCGAGTTGGTTAGACAGTTTTGACGCGACTACTTTGAATGGTCATAACTCTTTGCTCCGAAGTCGGAATTAGTCCGTTACGGAGTCTATGGAAAGTTTATTCAGTGTACTATAGCATACCAAAAGCCCAAAAGTTTCTAAATAATCTACCTAACCCCGAATTATAGTTTTTTGATCAGTAGTCCACTAGTTTTTTGGACTTCTCGTTTTGGCATCCAAAACTCGCCTCGACTCATTCCAACCCAACTTTCTTTACAAATAAGTCTTATTTAACATAATCAGACTTGTATAAGGTCTCGGCTCCATATCTCTAATTACAATCATTAGAACTCATTTACATAATCAATTCAAAGCTAAAATAAACATAGTAAACTAACTAGTTTACTAACAAATCTAACTAAACTTCCAAAACTCAAACTTTAACTAAGAAACATAAGAAACATACCCGAAAATACGAATTCCACAAACTGAATACGTACTCGACCAAGATTTAACTAAGGTGATCTTTATAAAAAGTCCTCCCACAACAAAGTCTTTCTCAAAATTGGAGGCTTTATTGTTAGTGAATGAAATAAAGGGTCAAGCCTTTCTATTTATACGTTTAGAAAAGGGATAAAGTTCTCAATTTAGTCGATGTGGGACTTGGTTTATACTAATTCTAATTGGTTTATACTAATTTTTCATATTTTTAACATGCTAAGTGTATTCATTCATCACGAATTCGTTTCTTAACCAATTCGATCCGTTCAAGTTGCATTGTTTTCGTTTTATAGAGGAGAACAACAATCATCCATCAATTTAAAGTTTCAATCATGAATTCATCATCAATTTTAGTCTCAAAGTACACCAAAACACACATTACCATTAAAACCCAAATTCCTCTTCTTTAGCATAAATACATGAATTTGATTTCTGAAAAATCATTTTATAGATGACCATTATGAAATTATAAAATCTAATAACATATATAAAATCATAACCCACAAATTCATTAACCAAAACCCCAATTTTAAAAGAAACTCAAAAACACATAAAGTTGAAATATAAACTAGATTATGTACCTTTAATTCCTTAAGAAATAAAATTAATATTATCAAGAAAATTTTAATTTTTATTCAACCATTATAATCATAACATTATTTAACAAATTCTCACTCCTCTAATTTAATTAAATTAGAATATCACCATTATACTCACGTAATAAAATACGTATAAATCTCATCTATTTTATCACACTTAAATAAACTTCCCATAACAATTTTCATCAAATATTTATTTAATACCATAAATATTTATTTTATTCCATAAAGTTTCCAACTAAAATATTTAATGTACTTAATAAATTTCCATTGCCCATAAGGCATAACAATTAAAATTATATTATCTCATAACATAATTTCAACTTAATTCAATTAACTAATATTATTTAATTTTTTTAATAGTTTGATTAACTATTAAATCTCACATTCTCCAGCATATGAATATATAATTCTCTTCACACCAAATCACATAATTCAAAATATATACACCTCATAATAAGAATTTTAATTATTAAATTCTTATTTTAATAACTTATGAAAATTCGCGTTGTCACAACTATGTTGGATAGCCATTCAGGATATGTGGACACCATGATGATGCCGGCTTGAAATTGTTTCACAATTTCTTCTTTAACCTTTAAACTCTACTGAGGTTTTAATCGCCTGAGCTTCTGCCTGACTGGCTTGAATCTCTCTTTAATGGGAAGGCGATGGATGACGATGTCTGAGGACAAACCCATCATGTCTTCGTGAGACCATGCAAACACATCCTGGAATTAGGTTAATAGTGCAACCATGTCATTCTTTTGGTTTGGAGTGAGGTCTGTACCATTCTGGATCAACCTAGGGCTTTCTAAGGTTCCAAGATTGAATGAAGTGGTTTGATCAAGATTTGGTTTGGGTTTGTCTTCGACCCATTCCTTGATCTCCTGAGGCATCTCAATGTCCTCTTGTATTTCCACCAAGTATGAGTCCAATTTTTCATCAAAGTCACAGTCCTTGTGGAGAAAAGGCACCTCATCAGCAAGTACATGCACATCTAAATTCAGATTCCTGAAACAAAATATGCTTTCACTTAATATATGAAATTGTTCAATCATACAAAGTGTTAGCATGTACTGACAAAATAACTGCTAATATTGTACACTAAAGTAAGTAGCTAAAGCTATTTACAAATGAGCCACAAGATGTTGAAAGAGAGGAAACAATTGGGAACCAAGAAAAGGAGATCTACGAAGAGTTAACTGTAAGATTCAACGAAGATGAGCCGATTTCATTAGTATCTCATGTGCCTTCTCCACCAAAGTTTAAGAATCCAGGGAGTTTTGCAAAACCATGCCCAATTGGCAGTCATGTCATCGGCAAAGCTCTTTGTGACATAAGAGCTAGTACAATTGTGGAGTCATGGTGGGATGAAAAGGAGAAGATAGAGGAAGATCCCATTGTGTTTATTATGCTTCAATGCCCTAATCTGATCATCGACATAATAGAGAAAACAGCTAGTTTTTGGACGTTTTTAATGGGGAACATATCTACAAAGAGCATGCTGGGTGACTTTCATTCAAGGGTCATTACTAATGGGAACCTCCCAAAAGAGACATTGTTAATGATGGATGGAGGGTTCCTCAATTTTTGTAGGGGAATTGGATAGAGAATTGAAGAAGTCAGGCTGAGACTATAAAACAAGCGCTTATTGGGAGGCAACCCAAGTTTAATTTTTATTTTTAGTTTTTATTAGGTTTTATATTAGTAGCTTTGAATTAACATTTATTTAGGATTTTATAAAATTATTTCTATTATGGTTTACAGGTTATTCAAGTCAAATTCAAGTGTGGTGCCCAATTTATTACATGTGCTTAGCCTATTATCCAAACTTAGTGGACAAGGAAGAAGATTGTTATATTTTCAGGGAAGTCCTCTGCTCTACTTTTTTCTATTTTCAGTCATTGAGGACAATGTCTAGTTTATGTTTGGGGGGACTTTAGTGTCGTACTGCATATAGTTAGTTATTTGCATGGTAGTTCATTTTTTTATGTGTAATCATTGTATTTTTTTTAGGTTGCATAAAATACATGGTAGTTATTTGCATATTCATATATGTGTTGCATTAGTATGTGTTCATATAGTATAATTGCATTTTTTTGCATGAATCTGTGTGATCGGTTGGTGTGATCTTAGCTCGGCCTATGATAAGATTGGTTTTGCATGTTAACTTAAACAGTGTTGATAATTGATGATGAGTTCTAATTTTAATCATGATGATAATCTGAGCCTGTCTTAAACTTATGTAACCGGTTAGCACTTAAAGTTTAAATATTTTAATCCACTTGGTTCAAGGGTTTCATAATTTGTTTCTAAGGGAAAATCTTGGTTAAAATTTAAGGAAATTAGTGAACTGGCAAAAAAGGTTGGAATGACGTAAAAGCTTGAGTTTGGGGGAATCTATGGGGTATATATATACAAAATGAAAATGAAAAAAAAAACAAAATGAAAAAAAGATATGATGAAAAGAAAGAAAAAATAGAAAATCCAGAAAAAGAAAAAAAAAGAATAAACACCGTGGCATGTTTGTCTAGTTTTGTGGCCTTTGCTACTTGAGTAAGTAAGCCTGAAGGGATTGTCTTTACACCTAGCGCCCTAAGGTCTTAATGGCTTGGGAGTCGTTGGTCGAAAGCTCGTTAAGGTAGCACTGAAAAGCCTAAGGGAATAAGACATTGCACAACCATGAGAAAAATAAAAAAAAAATGAATAAAACACGAGAAAGAGAAAAAATACTCTCGTGGTTGAATAAAAGTATAAATAAATCTTGTATTTACCCTTAGACTTGGTAATTACTTAGTTTTAGCTGGAGTTATCATGTTCACAAAAGTAATTGAATTGGAACTGAAATTTTCCTTCTAAGATGTTTGTTATGTGATTATCTTGAACTGTGGTTGGTTAGAATGGTTAACAAGCAGACACACACAACATGGGTGATGACTGGTTTGGATTGACTAATTGCTTAGAGTTATGGATTTTGACTTGATTGGATATATTGTTTGTGTATCAATGGTATTTTTGAGGCCTGTTGCTATATATTATACTGATTTATTACTGGGTTTGTAGGTATATTAGGAAGTAGATCATGCATATGCATTCATGTAGTTGAGTTCGGTTGTTTATTTTTAGTTCTTTTATATTTTTTCTTGAGGACAAGCAAAGGTTTAAGTTTGGGGGTATTTGATGAGTGAGTTTTATACACATGAATTGAGTGTATTTGAGCTTAATCTTTTGGATGTTTTTAAGTGTTTGTGTCTATTCATGCATGTTTTACATTGTTTTGTAGGAATTGGGACAAAAGTTACTTGGATCGACGTTTGGGGTGGCTAGATTCGCATTTTCGGCTTGCCATTTACATAGCATCCACTTCAAAGCTAATTTTAGAATTTCTATGGACCTTAGTTTGAAATACTCAAAGAATGAAAATTGTATATCTATGTCTCCTCTTTCCGAAACATCTTGAATCATCGAAATCGGAGTTCGGACGAAGAAGTTATGGCCATTTTCCCAAAGGACACTAGAGCAGCAAATTTCAAAAAATGTTCCAGCGCCGGGGCGCCCATTTGTAGTTCATTTTCAGCGTCGGGGCGCTAGGGAGCAGCTTTCGAAGATTGCTTGCTCTTGAGCCTGTAAGGGAAGGGATTGGTCAAAGCTTGGACGCATTTTTGGAAATTAATTTTGACACTTTTTTGACTCCAAATTGGATTAAGTTTCCTCCTAAGGTAAAAATTAGACTTGTAACCTATAAATACATGATGGGAGGTATAAAATAAGGGAGATCACATAGATTAGCTTAGATAAAATACTCCATTAGATTAGAACATAAACCCTAGTTTATATTGGATTGTTAGAGATTGAAGCAACTTGAGGATCATTGAAGATTCAAAGCAGGAGCGAAAGAGGAGTCTCAAGACTACTGACAACAGATTCTATTATCTTCTCTTCTCTTACTTTTATCTTTTAATGTTTATTCAGTAGTGGATTCTTGATTTTAATTCAATGACAATGAACTAAATTTCTTTTATTAAGACTATCAATTGAACCTTTTATGTCTATGAATTAGTTATTTGATTTATTCCAATTATTTATGTCAAGGTGAATTGTTTATTATGTCTTATGCTTATTGATTAATTATTTGGCCAGTAATTACCTTGTTACTCTAGAAGGATTCGGGAGAGGAGATCTAGGGTTAAAACTGGACATGATAACATGTATGCTTAATTATTTGCATGAGATGAATAATTTGGGTTGTGAATTGAATAGGAATATCTTTTCATTGCATGTAACAAATTGGAAATTGGAACTTAATGGGTTTAATTTAATTATTTTGCATAGGAATATCGCAAGATTAATTGAATTGAATAAAAGTTAACTGATCACACTTGGGAAAGGTCTTTTAACACTTAGAATTCCTGTTAACAATTTAGTAGGCATAATAATTGGATTAATTGAATAATTGGTTTATAGTTCATAATTGGGGATATTGTAGTCTTAATCTTTATTTATTTGAATTCATTTATAAAGTAATTCAGTTTAATTAATTAATTTAGTTTGCTTAATTTTAAAAATCATAAATTGCAGCTATTTAAATAAAATTAGTTTGGTTAAGAACTAGTACTTGGTGAATTTTATTAAATAATTCTTCGTGGGAACGATACTCTACTTTCACTTTATTACTTGTTGATCGTGTATACTTGCACGTATTCATTGATTACGAAATTAATTAACAAACACCAGGGAATATACAAAGATCAGCATAGGAAACACTCCCGTGTGCTCCAATCCCTTTTATAGACCGAATGGTCTCTTCCATTTGAATAACCTTTTTCCTAATATCACCAGTGTCTGGATCTTCTTTGAGATGGATGTTTTCAAGAATTTTGTTGGTTGTATCCAACTAAAGTTCCGGAATTATTTTATCTGAACCTTGTGTTCCTCCCTGTGCAGAGGATTCTGTATATACGAGTATTCATGAACCCTGAGTAGATTGGTGTAGTTCTTTAAGTAGAATAGCCAAATCTGTAATTTGTTTGCTTAAACCGTCAAACTCTTCTCAAGAGATAGGAGTAGGATTAGACTGGTCAGATGAAGACATAATTGGTTGTAGGCTCGTGGCCTTTTTGGACTTTGAACAGGCAAGAGACCCAATTGTTTCCCTACAAAAACTTATGTAGTTTAGTCTTAGGGAATGTATAAATGTTTACATGTTATCATAATGTGTCCATTTTAGGAATATTATCCAGTAAAACGGGTATCATTTGATAGCATGTCAAGCCTTAATATGCATGTACACATATTCTTCATATTTTCCATTACATCGAGATTGACACGGAATAAAATTACAAGTAATTGTCTTTACAAGTAATTTAAAATGGAAAGCATGAAGAGACTTTCCTTCGCGTTTGGTTTATTAGAGGCTGACCTATCTTAGGTTACTCTCGCGGCTTTTTGGCATGTAGGTTCCCAGATCATCGCAATTTACTTGACAGGAAGTTAATCTGGTATTTCAATTGGAGAGAATCTGGGTGGTGCCTTTCCAGAGCCTCGTTGGAATTAGTCTCTCTACGAGTCCAATAATCAAACAGCGACAGGATAGCCTCCTGGGGGAGGAACCACACAACATACATTTGCATGCAATGTGTCTCACCATTTATGTAAATTATGACATGTGCGAAGCACTAATATCACAGATAGATATATTACAGTGCAGTAAGTAAAATGCATTCGTAGACATTCATCAAAAAATGTAAATGCAACATCCACACACAAGCATGTAAACATTTTGAAAAGCTTGTAGTAACGGCTTAAGTCCTCTTACGGGTGTCACCAGTAGAGTCGCCACATGTCGACGTTGGGATTTTTATTGTCCCTCTTCTGTTCTTATCTTGTGGTGTTCTCATGTTATGTGAGATTTGTTTGGAAAAAAAAAGTTCTGAAAAGGTCCGACATTTATATGTCAACGATTTGACTGTAAGAGTCTCTAGTTGGTGTTTTAAATGGTTGTACCAATGCAACCAAGAAAAGGTTTGCACATTGACCCAATGATATGACACTGCTAAATAGGTCTATGAAACCGAGATTCATTAGGGTCCGGGAACTTGCTTTTACAGAGTGAAGGTGTTAGGCGTCCCCCGACTTCCGTGTTACCACGGTAACCGCCACTTTTCAATTAAATTGTTATATGAATGTGTGTGTGTGTGTGGATCAATGTACAATTTATTTGGAAGTACTGCTATGCCTCGTTCACACCTATATATACAGAGGGTTTAAATTTGTGTAAAAATTCAATTTTAAACAAGATATAGCAGTGATGTTTTGTAAAAGAGATTTTTCAAACCCTGTGCTCAATAGTAATTGAGGACTTTGATACTTCCATTTTATTAAATGTTCAGCTTGATTGCTTTTATTTTCAAGATGCGAAGCATCTTCAAGAAAATAATATATATAGCAGTGGCGAACTCCTTATGGGCATGAAAGCCATCTAAGGAAATTCAGGCACTGTGAATAATTTATAAGCTGCTTACAGCTGAAAATGTCCATCACGGGAACCGAATCTAGATTTAGTAGACTGAATCTGTGATCACATGATTCCTAGGCTCATATGATGCCATAATTTATAGGAAAACTGTAAGCAGTTATATATATATATATATATATATATGATCAACAACCACGAAGCACCTCCATGGGGGATCAGAAATGTAAATATATAAAAGCGGTATATATATATATATATATATATACATGATCAACCACCACGAAACACCTCCATGGGGGATCAGAAATATAAATAAAGCAGTAAAGACGATCAACCGCCACGAAGTAAACTCCAAGCGAGATGGAATGTAAATAAAGTAGTAAAGATAATCAACCGCCACGAAGTAAACTCCAGGCGGGACAGAATGTAAATAAAGCAGTAAAAGGCCACGAAATAAACTCCAGGCCGGACAGAAATGTAAATATATATATATATAAGTGGTAAACACACAAGATATATATCGATCCCGTATCGGTTTATCATTTCAGCAATTCGTTGGTATATATATATATATATATATATATATATATATATATATATATATATATAAGCAAATTAACACTCTGGACGTGAGTCCAGGCTCAATCGAGGCATAACTCGATAATGTTAGTCCATATATATATATATATAAAAGGAAATAAAAGCCACGGACTGAAGTTCGGGCATACACACGCAACACGATTCTCAATGTGAAAAATTGTGTGTGCAAAGTAGAAGAGAAAGGATTTAAAGGGTGTAAGAAGGCTTAAAGTGGACTGCCAAAGAAGACTTCTATAGCTTTAAATGGGTGAACACTCGGCTCCCGCCGGTAAAAATATGACTGAATATAATCTCACAAGTGTTTAAAACAAGAAAGCACTCAGTTTAGGGTGTATAAAGAGTAAATTGGACAGGGCTTCCTCGCCGTTTTATCTTACAAAACGGCCACCCCAAGCCCTCTATTTATAGAGGGGGAGCCGCAGGTACACTTGCGGAAGCCGTAGATGTACCTACGACTGCCAGGGGTGCCCCGGGCTCCGCGGGTCTTGTCGTCTTGAAGTACATGCACGCGTATAACGTGATGTCCGTTCGAACTTACAGAACTTCAACCTGAGCCTCTGATTGAGGTGTATAAGACCTTTTACAGAGTGTTGTTGTCGAGAGCTACACAAATGATATGGGATTAGAGGTTGTAAGAAGTCAGGAAGATGGGACCATGCCCTTGGTCTTCAAGCTTCAAATTACATCCGGTGTGTTGTCCTGTGTAGTAGTCACTCGGGATTGCAGCTATTTGGAATCGAGGTGGAAAATGATAATTTTGCCCCTCACCGGGGTTATCTCCAGTTTGGGTAGATAAAGAAATCGTTGCTCAGGGTTATCTTTGAGATTGGGCTACTACAAGTATTGGATGTCCTTAGGGTTATATCTGAGGTATGCCTGACCTCCCGGGGTTATCTCCGGATTTGGGACTGAGTGCCTCGAGGTTATCTCTGAGGTTTAAGCTGATTGTGGGGGGTTGAAACGAGCGTCTCCAGGGTTATCTCCGAAACTGTAACCGCACTCCTCGGGGTTATCTCTGAAGTTGGCATTGTCATTCTCGGTGTTATTTTCAGGACTAAGACTGAGTTTCTCGGGGTTATCTCCGACATGAAATGGCTTTCTCCGGTGTGATTTCTGGTATTGAGCTGAGTTATCTTCCGGGGTTATCTCTGAAAGACGATTCTGCCCTCGTGCGATGTTAGTAATAGGTATGGAGAAAATTTCGAGTGTCTACGAGTTATTCCTAAAGTGGAATATAAATTATTTAAGTTTCAAAATATAAGATATTTACATTTTTATAATGTGAGAGACCTTTATTTGGCATAAGAAAGTGAAGATGAATTAGATTTCTGAATAAACCAAGATTGTTTTTAAAATGAGAATAAATAATATTAATTTTTATAAACTAATATTTATTAATAATGATTAAACATGCATATTTTATGACATGTTTAATTATCTAATGTGTGTGCATGTAAAAATACTTGTGTAGAAATTTTGGAGAAGCGCTATATTTAATTTTTACGGTAATCTCCAATCAAGATAAGTTTTTCAGTTCTATTATGTTTTTGGATTGCATGTGATTATATGGTGAGTTACATATCATGTTTATTGAATTGTTAAAGTCAAAATATTAATAAGTCAATTGGGTTATGGAATTCAATTTATATGTGATATGTGATAACATATGTTGTATGAGAATGTGAATTGTACAAAGCATGTATAAATGTATTGCATGAATTATATTGCATAAATGATATGCCTAGTAGAAGAATTATTGATGCATGAGTATATGCATTGCAAATAATTATTGATGCATTAAGGATATGCATAGTAAAGAAAATATGTTGCTTGTGGCGAACATAAATTTATGTGTTATCTGAAACATGATAGAATGTTAAATTTGTTAGGCCGTCAAGCTCAATCTTAACACAAACTTTTTGCAGGTTAATGATGTTATGCAATAGTACTTGCTATACGGATGATGAAGATTGAGCGACGTGCGAAATGAATACATTTTCTTGAATTATAAATTGTATAAAGCTATGAATGAGAGTCTTGTTATATGTAATTAGCAGCTAAGAATAGTTTAAAATATTCCATAAAGAATATTTACTCTAAATGTATTGTAATGAATACTTTATAAAAATAAAGTGATATAGTGACATTACTATATAAGAAAGAGTTCATATTGAGTTGTGTATATCCATATAACCCTGAAATAATAAATCATATAATAAATATGATTCAGGGAATGGATGAATAGAAGAAAGATAATAAAAAAAAATTATTCTGCTTTTTTAGCTATTTTAACATTAAATAATATTTTAAAGCTAGAACAAGATAGTATTAATGCACAAGATTGGGAAGAGAAATATTCTCGATCTTGGAGTCGTTACAATCCTTATATGTCATATAGGGAATTCGAAGAACGATATAGTGTAATGTTGCAATCAACGCTTAAGGCAAGTTTCCTATCATGTACATGATATTACTCTGTGCAAGTTTTTATAACTTACTCAAATGTCGTAACTAAGTAAGTTATTATCTATTTGCAAATATTTTATATTTGTGTAATATATTTATCAATGTTTTGTGCTATGTGCTAATTATTCTTACCTATATACTTGTAAGACGAAATGTTCTGTTGTTCAAGTTGTTATAGTTCTGATAAAGCATGATCGGCGTAAGAAAAGGTCTATATTGATAATTCAAGTTGGGCAAATGTTACGATGATAGTTAAGTCTAACGAATATGTATGTATAAATGTGTTGAATCTTAGAGGTATTGTAAGAAGCGTTAATGTTAATGGTTATGCTATGATTAATGTTAGTAATTTTTTAAATGATAGGAATCTTAATTATTCCTCTTTATTCAAATTGCTTCATAACTATTGTATAGTTATTGAATTATTCTGAAGAAAGAATATCCGATTCTTGATCATGTTAATTTTCAACTGCTATAACTTGTTGGGCAATTGAATACTCAACCTTGCTTTTAAAAATAAAAATATTTCAGCGAAGCCAGAGGAACTAAAGCAGCCAATGATGATTGAAGAAAGAGATCAAGTCATCAACTTAATGTGTAATTAGTTAAACTTTTATATATCTGTTATGGTGGATAAAAGTTACATTTGTAATTAGTAAATAAGGTAATTATCATTATGTAAGGAATTAAAGATCTTACTGTAATAGAATTTGGGATTTGAAGAAATATATTGTTATATTTTGAGTTTTAATTATATCTTAAGGATATAGAGATGAAGGTATGGAATGAGAAGCATCGTAACGCACCAAACTGGGGTTTTCAGGTAGACCCAAATTTGGGGGTGTCACACAAGCCAACTGTTTCTCTCTACAACAACCATTTTCCAACCAAGTTTCACAGAAATCTCCACAGCTTTCGATAATCAATAGAGGAAACCAACCCTAACCAAGCTACACCATCCACTCATGTTGTCGAGGTCAACTCTATTATCACCGTCGAGGTAACCCAAACCCCATCACCACTGCCCTCTGTTACCATCACTCGACTCCAAACAACATTCCCTTTGTCTTCAACTACCCCTACCATGTGTTGGCCACAGCTGAGGCCGCTGAAATGAAATTTTGTGATTAATACTCATCAAAAATGGCCTACACCAATGTCAACACCTGATCGTCCATAAAATTTGACCAATTAGCACACATACGGAACTAGTACAAAATCCCTAACACTCACCAACTTCGCGCCCCAAACTTGTTAAAGAAAATGTATTGGAGCCCTAGAGGCGAATGGATTGCCATCCCCATTTAGGCTCTAAAATATAAGGTATGATTCCCCTTACATGAATTCATCTCCACATTACTCTACTTTACTTAAATCGGGTCCACGCAATTAATGTCAAACTCATACATTCACCTAATATACTGCATCTCTTTTTTAGTGTGGGATCAAACCAATGCTTGACTTTTTCCTCGCCATATTTAACATAGAACAATCCAAGGAACACAACTTTCGATAACTAAATAAACACCCTGGTTCACGTGTCTGGATGAAGCCCCCTTCCAGCAACAAAGGATGCACTCCCTGTAACGATCGAGAATTTTGTAATTTATTTTAAATATTTATTGAATTAAATAAATATTTTAATTAATTTATTTATTGAGATAAATAAATAATTGATGAAACTGTGGTGTGATAATTTAGTTAAATGTGTATGTTAATTAAATTAATTAATGTTAATTTTATTATTTGAAGATTTAATTTAATGAAATAATTAGATTAAATGAATTGTTTAATATTTAATAAAATAAATAAAATGATTTTCTAGTTTAATTTAATAATTAAATTAAATGTATAATAATTTATTAAGTATAAAAATAGTTATAATGGAAATTATAATTATAACTGTAAGAACATAAATTAATTAAAAAAAAGGGTGACAAATGGAACTATATAATATAAATGTTATCAAAATAAATTGAAAGAGGGGAGTTTTGTGTAGCCAAACATGGCCTTATGGCCTTTGGCATAACATAACCGATATGGCACATTGTTTTTTTTACCCTACGTACGTTGGGAGTCAGTTTATATTTACGCGTATATTCCTAAGGCTAAAGAACAGAGAGTTTGGAGAAAAAAGGAAAACTCAAAGTGTTAGAGGATTTGAGAGAGAAAAAGAACAAGAGAGAATCAGAGGAAGGATTGTTATAACTTTGTTAACATCATCTTGCAAAACAAAGGATTAAGGTACAATCTACCCCTAATTCTATTTTGTAGTTTTGTAATTTTCATTCTCTGAAATTGGGATTTTGTTGAATTGTTGTTTAAGGTATTAATTTTATGTATGTATAACCTTGTTGTTACCAGTTAATGGTCATCTATAATCTTATGTTAGTGACCGAAATCATAAAAATTGGGTTTAAAGAATAACATTGTTATATATACGTAAAATGGCTTAGTTGAGTCCTAAATTTGATGTTAAATCCTTGTAGTAATCTATAAATTGATTATAGATTGTGTTAGTGTATCAAGAAACAAAAACAACGTAGTTGGAATGGTGTCAATTGGTTAAGAAACAAAGATTTGGCAATCGAATTCGCTAAAAGTGTTGAAATATGAAGAAATTGGTAAAAACGTGATTTTTGATCCTTAAAAGTTGATTATATATAATGTTTATGTTCGTAGAATTATGAAATGCATGCCTGGTGATGTTGTTACCAAATTCTAGTTGTTGGAGTTCGTGAATTTCTGTAGAAATTGGGAAATTAGAGTGTTAGTGTGAAAGAGGGTTGAAGCTGCTGCAGTTTATATCTGCGTCCGGCGGCGCTTATCTTGCAGTACCACAGATGAAATGGTGCAAAATGCGCTACCGTTAGTTTGTTCGAGGTAGTGCACCAATGCAATCGCTACGGCATAAGGCTAAGGCAAAGTGGCGTGCCCTAGCGTAGACAGGCAGTGTGTTTTGTGTTATTGCAGTATATTGTATGATGACCTAACTTAATTAAGTATGCATGATAAAGTTATTAAACTATATCATAAGATATTGTCAGGAATAAACATGTGAATGATATTCCTATTTATATATGATTTGATTATGATATATATATATATATGAATGAATATGCAAGTATACCTGCATTAAGAAAAGTTGTAAAGTCCTCTAATAGATTATATAAACATAAGTACAAGGACTTAGAATGAATTGATCAAATATGTTAGGTTGATCTTACATAAGCAAAATAGCTTTTTAAAGTCCTTCAAAATAAATGATGTACAAGGACTATAAACATAGAAAGATCAAGAATGTTAGGTTAATTGTATGATGTAATAGATAGCTTGTCTGATCGTCGAGCACTGCACCAAAAATCGTAGTCTTCCAGGAGAGTCAATGATAACTCGAGAGTTATCAAGGCAGAATCGTAGTCTGCAAGACAGTAGATCTCAAAGTTCGTAGACTGCCAGGAGAGACGAGGAAGGATTGTAGTGTGTCAAGTAAAGCTTCCTCGGAGCCGTAGTCAGCTGAGGAAGTCATTGTCAGAATCATAGAGAAAGCCTGCCTACGAGCCGACCGAGCATCTGCCAAAGCCAAGTCAAGAATCGTAGACTACACTCGGAGTCGTAGAGTCAACTAATGTCAAAGCCAAGTCAAGAATCGTAGACTACACTCAGAGTCTTAGAGTCTACTAATCGTTTCAAAGGCAGATATCGTAGTTGAGCAAGATTAGATGAAGACAACAAGCACAACGACAGAAATTGTATTGTCAAGATCTGATCTCAGAGTCGTAGTTTATGCACAGCCGAAGCTGAATCGTAGAGTGCAGAGCTAAGACCTCAACAGATGTTCTCACAAACCCAAGGTAGAATCGTAGAGCAAACACGATTTTCAGCAATTGAGCACTCCCAGAATATCCAAGGGAATGAAGCCTCTGGTTGGTGCTGCAAAGATACATCTCACTTTAAGGAAGCTAGAGAGCACTCAACGAATGGCATGCAAGCTAATAGAAGATCGAAACATCAACCCAATCAGCATCCAGATTGAGTTGTGAAGTCATTCAAGATGAAGTCTTCCACAAGATGATCATAAGAAGACTTTAGTAGCTGACTAAGGAAAGTCAGCATATGCAGTAGTTGTCAAGTAGAAAGATGACAAAGATCTTGAAAGTAACCAGGATCATAGTGATTGCCAAACAAAGAAGGAACTGATGGAGTATACACAAAGACACTGGTCAGCCTCTGAAGAACAAGGCTAAAGTGATTAAGCATTGGGTCAGTCCATTGATGATAAGTGAATGGGAGATCACAAGGAGAAAGCGAGCTGGACACGCCACAAATCTCAAGTGTCTTGTTATTCAGAAGGGGCCAAAGGAAGAAGTCAAGCCATCAATATTTGAGAGAAATCAAGGCAAACAGAAGTGATGAAGTACAGCACAAAAGAAGGAAGAACTGTTCTTCACTAAAGATCAAGTGAACACTCTTCAAGATCATAGTGCTGACTCTACATATCAATAAGCATCAGTCAATAAGACACTACGATCAGGTCCAAGAAGAAGTGCATCCGAATCATTGAGTTCGAACAACTGAAGATTAAAGCATTGGCAATGGTTAAATCTAAAGGTTGGTATTTGGACAAAAGCTTGTTGAGAGCATCGATGCAAGGACAACCTCTGATCGAGAAATCAGAAGGGGAAGTAAAGTCGTCGACCTGCTCGAGAGATCAAAGTAACATATCTGACGGGGTAGGTGAAATAGTAGACTGCAGTGTCAGAAAGTCAGAAACAGATGTCATGTCACATTTGCAGTCTATACCAAATACTCAAGATCTGTGAAGCAATTTGAATAGCTTTCAACGACTACCTTCCAACGGGGAGATTGAAAAGGAGTATAAATCAATAGAGCTTCAAAGATTAAAGGTTGCTGATGATTGATTGCTATGTTACAGAATCGTTGAGTTGTTGAATGTTATTGTTGACTCTACGAGTTTCACCAAAGATCAAAAAAACAAGTCTCAGTGACAGTGAGACTACATAGGTGGAAGTGAAGCAGCTATGAAGAAGGACTCAAACAGACTAGATCTTCACTCAACAAAGATGAGAATGCCACTGAAGATGGTAGCCAAGCTGAGAGCCGAGAAGGCCAAGGAGATAACATTCAGAAAAGTGGCAGAGTACAAAGAAGATCAGCAGAGCCACTCTATGAATCACCATGAACCTAAAGCTGAAAATGAACAAGTGCAGAACCATGTCTGCAAAACACTCAAAAAGGGTTCAGGGATTGCTAAGTGCCAGAAGAAGTCTACCAAAAGCTCAGGGACTTAGCAAATCCAGATGGTGATGGTGCACAACTAACATCAGATGAAGATAAGCAGAAAAGAGTAAAGATCAGTTGCACCAAAGAAGATGTGGTCCAGACTCGAAGCAGAATGCAAAGAGGACCACACCAAGCTGCTAAGTACAGAAGATGTTCAAAGCTTAATGACATCTTAGCAGCTTAACACAAAAAACATCAACAACTACAACAACAAGAAACTAGGGCCTGAGGGGTCCTTGTCCGAAGGGACCAAATGAAGTTCCAAGCCTGCTGGGCTTGAAGAGTTCCCAGGGAACTAGAGAAGTTCCAAGGCTACTGGCCTTGAAGAGTTATTAGTGAACTGAAGTCCCAAGGTCATTGGCCTTAAAGGAATCTTAGTGATTGAGGTGCCGCCTTCCTTAGTGGAAATCCTGCTAGTTGAAAGCAGAAGAGTGGATTAGGAGCTTGAGTCTCTGAACCACTTAAAACCCCTTGTGTCTTTTATTTTATGTCATTTACCTTATGTACATTAACTGCTATAACTGCTATGTGTGTGTTAACTACTTACTACTAAATTAACTCTACGAACAATGTATGATTGATTATGAATATATCAATGAAGGGGATCTTTTACTTATTCCGTTGTGCTTGAAAAGATTCTTATTTTTGTCATATGCTACTTAATGAGCAATACAAAATAAATGAGAAAAAGCATTTGAAATCAAAGGATCTATTCAACCCCCCCCCCCCCCTTCTAGATCTATATTGTGCATACTGGGAACTAACAATTGGTATCAGAGCAGGTTCTCATGTTATATTCAAAAGCTAATCGCTTTGAGTTTGATCTTAGGCACAAACATTATTCTAAACTTAGTTTAGTAGTAAGTCACTTATTATATGTAGATGAGCTCACATGTTGGAAATATTGTGTACAGGTAAATGTGTATATACACCAGAAGCTGTTCAGATTGGTCCATATTCTTGATTTACATATCAACAAGACCAATCCTTGCTCGCGGTCAATCTTGTAGTCTGAAGACCAGGCTAAAAAAGCTCAAAAGACATCAATAGAAAAGAGTCAAACATCCACCAGCCTAAAAAGATGAAAAGGATATACATGATAAGCAATGCTTATCCAGAGAAGAAAGAAGAACTTCTCAAACATGTGTCTGGCCAACCTGCAGCTGGATGTAAACCTTGTGAACTCAAGGATGTCAAAGAAATAAAGATGTTGATACTCTCTTATCTTGCATCTTTAAGACCACGACTGATTGATTGAAGGACAACTGGAGCAAATGAGAAACTATGCACATCAATGCCTAAACTAAGTATATCTAGGATAAATGACTATTAAGAAATTGACAGTAAAAAGGTACGGTTCCTTACCAACACAAATATGTTCATCATGATTGCACCTCCTTATGAACTATAACAGTATTCTTTCAAGGAATCATAATCTACCTAAAAAGGTGAAGAGAGAAAGTACACTGAGGGTGGAAACTCAAATGCCTATAAACTTTCTCTCCATCCAATTTTTAAGTTGAAGATGACATCTTGAAAGTAATCTGAAATGGGTCATAAGAGCATCACAAGTTAAATTAATTATGTGTGAAGTAATCTTTGCTGATGGGTTAGAATATATGTACTTCTTATGGTCTAAGTGTTTAATAACACACAGAGTATGATTAGTTCTACAAGAGTATCTTGAAGATTCATAGAAACTGATCACCTCCATGAATCAACCAGATACTAATAAATTATAGAGTTGATTCTCACTCTGTGAACATTAAACCTTGTCAACATAACCTAGCAAATGATGAAACCATCAAAGAAAAAGAGTGTTTTATTAAAATTGCAAATCTTACACACACTCACCATCATGCATCTCAAAATGTATTATCTAAATCAGTTACATGCATGAATATGATTGGTGGTGATCAATATGATGATTATTCAAATATATGAGGAACAGGGGTTTAGAAAACTAACCTAGCAGGACCCATCTAACCATAGGTACCAAAAATAGAAATTTATAACCTGCAGGTATCTGGTCCATCTGACCACACTAAGGAATGCTGAAGAAGAAGTCTTCAGTCAAGAAAATTCAACCAGCAGAAGGCTTAAGGTTGTTCAAAAATGATTCTGATATAACTCAAATACGTCAAAGCCTGTCCTAAAAGACTTACTGAGCTAATCTGAATGAAGCTCACATTGTTATTGATCCTTATAAGGAAACAAGTTATTCAACTAAAAGATGTAAAAGGGTCTTAGATGCTCAATCATTCAAAGCAATTCATAAGAGAAGAATCCTCACGGAAGCTCACCATAGAGGATCACCGAGCATCAAACATGATGAACTCATTACGGGAGCAGAACTCCATAAGTACAAACTGTAAAAGAAGACTACGTTCGTAGTGCTGTCAAAGGATCGTAGAATGATCAATCCTGAAGATGCCCATTTCTACGATATAAGAAGATTTAATGATTTCCGTCAGAAGGAGATATGCAGGGATGCTTCGTAATGTACATGAAGAAAAATAAATCACACCTCACTGAAAAGACAGCATCAACCATGGAGGAGCAGTGATCTGTTAAGGAACAACAATACTGAAATTTCAATGAAGCAATGTACCAGCCACTCAACTCAAATGAAGATCCATAGTCAGTAGGAACGTCTCAAAACGTACTACTGATAACCTATCAGCCACTCAACTCAAAATCGTGGAGTGCCTACGATCAAACACCTGATCGTAGTGTAAGAGCAGGAGGACACCACGATTACAACAAATGCAATTGTCTAAAGTTAGGAGAGGACCTCCCCACTAGAAAAAGGTAAAATGAGATATCAGTGCAAACTACTCCTGAAGTACTTCATCTGGAAAGCGCCTCAGGGACAAACCTGACCCTTAGTTCACTCTAAGAGGTTGGCCCTTCCTGAGCTACCTTAATCCGGAAGGATTGCTTAGTCAAGTTCATCTCAAGGACCAAGATAGTCAACGATCGTAGAGTAAAGGTAGAAGCAACCTCATTGATCGTAGTGCAACCTCACCAATCGTAGAAACAGACTCAACGGTCGCAGTCTTACTAGAGGCTACTCTAACTCATGAGGAGCTTGAAAGAACGGGACAATTGCTCAACCATTAAAATTATGGGAAGATCAGTTCAAATGCTGGTTGGAAAGATGTCCTGCTGAAGAGAAGTACCCAAGGCATCATAAAGTACATCAGTGGTTTAGCCATGCAGTTTCAAGATGAGGATTAATGTCAAAACCAACTACTAAGACATCTCTCAAAAGTTGATCGTTGAGTCAACAAAGGAAAACGTAGAGTCCATAGCTTCCTTACCATGCTACTCTACGAACTAAGATGGTCAACGGTCAATCCACGTTATTAACAACTATTTGTTTTAAAGGGACATTAAATTGAAGAGTTAATGGGGGGAGTTACAGCTCATTACTGGGCATCGTGCAACCAATGGCTAGTTGACACATCACAGCGTATGCAGAGTGAGAAGATACTTCCTTAAAGACAAATTCAAAATTTGCAAACAATTATCAGAAACTATCGAACCTCTTTCCATCTCTTTTTCAAACCCTAAACGCCTCCTCATATACAAAATCCATTAACCCTCCAAATCCTTGCCCAAATCACACTCAACTATCTCTCATAAGACTCCCTAAAACAAATACCCATATTCTTTGAACTCCTCAAATGACAGATTTGCGAGTAATCACTGGCATTCAGTTAGGAACCAAGACATTCAAAAAATCCGAGAAAAAGTTTAGGGATATTCTTGAACTTGTGAAGAAGGTTGGGTTCTCAGAATGTCTTGAGGCAAACACACAAATATATGATGACATGGTCAAATATTTTCATTCAAACGTAATCGTAAATTCTATGATTCTCTCCACCAAGGCGAAGGGTCAGATTCTGAATCTAAACTCTTCTGACATCAATCAGTGCTTAGGCCTTCCTGACCGAGATCTGAAAAGCTTGGAAGAGATCGACACTGAAGAAGCTAAGAAGATTATGTAGGACAAAAGAAACCCTAGTCTGAAGGACATGAAGAAAAAGGAGTTTCCTGAAGAATACGAGTTCCTTGCTGAAATAGTAGGTAAATATATCTTATGCAAAGACACTGCACATGATACTGTGATTGACAAACAGCTGAAGATCATGTCTGCTATAGTCCTGAAGGAACACATCAACTTTGGAGCTATCCTGCTTGATCATATGTCAAAGTGGCTGGATAAGGAAGAAAAGAAAAGGTTAACTGAAAAACCACTCACAAAAGTCTTTCATGGGAGATTTTTAAGTATCATCCTGAAGAAAAAGTTGAAGAATAAAATTAAGGATGATGAGGATGAAATTCTTAATGTTCACAAAATTATGTCCCCTCAGCTGTTCGTAAACTGGAAGAAGAACCCAAAGGAAAACAGGAGGCTAACTACAGCTGGGGGCAGCAGAAAGGACTCTGCTAAGAAAAGAAAGGCAAAAGAAGTGGAAAGCTCTGAGTCTGGTGACTCAGCAATAGTAGCAGCCACACCAGCAAGGTAGAAATCCAAAGGTGTGAAGAAAACAAAGGCCCGACCAAAAAGCCTCTACATGGAAGACAAGGATACAGAAGAAAAAGTCATGTTTACAGAAACTAAGAGGAGAAGTAATAGACTGCTTCAAGGGCCATCAAGAAAGAGAGCTAAGGTGGAAAACAAACCAGTCCCAGTTTCCCAAGAAAGTACATCTAATGAAAAAGGAACTGACGATCTCAAGAACGAGTCCCCAAAGAACAAATCCAGCAATGAAGGTGAAGCTGAATTCATGAAAGAAAATGGAGAATCTACTAATGAAGAAGAATGCACAGGCCCTGTGGCTAACTCTCAGAGCATTCACTCTGATAATGAAGAAAAACTGCAAGATGACCCAACTGCATCTCCAAATGTAAATGCTCCAACAAGCCCAGATAATGGGTCAAATGATGGTGATTCAGAAGAAGAAGGACATGTTCCTGCAAATGCTTAAAGTCCAAGAAGCTTGCCTGATGACTCAAATGCCTCAAAGGTTGAAGAAGAAGAAGAGTCTGACTCTCCCATAGTTGAACCACCAAGGAGAAGGAAGAGCTACAGATTAATTGCTCAGTTTTCCTCCAAGAAGAGAAATGGTCATTCTACTGCAATCATCGAGTTAAGTGATGATGAATCTAAATCACAAGAAGAAAGTGCTGAAGATGGGACCAGTATTGAAGAAGATGAATCCAATAAAGATCTAGCTGAAGAAGGATCTGGAAATGAAATTCACCAAGAAGAATTCACTGATGAATCTGAGGAAAGGAGCCAACAAGATTCAAGCTCAAGAAGTGAAGAATTGGAGAAAGACTCTGGTTCTGCAAATCAGAAATTGGGAAAACCAACAAACTATCCTATTATCTCCCCAGCCAAGATTAACAAAATAGTGGAAGGCTCGAATGAATCACAAGAAGTAATTCCAGAAATTCCAAGCCTAGAACAGGTGTCTTAGAACCTCCCAAAGGTAAAGAATTATGCAACAATGATGATCAAAGACCAGCCTCACTACAAAGTATACAGACATACTGGCAATCACTATATTCCTTATGATCGTAGAGTGGACTATGAAGGCAGAAGGATTATGACCAATGAGATAATCATAGAGTCAGTTCACTCTACCACTGATGATATGCAAATCCAAAATGAGAAGCCTCCATTTGCTCAAGCTCAATTGCCTGACATTTCTTCATCCCCCAATAGCAATTGGTACTCAACAATTGTTCAGATTCTCAATACCTTCGAAAATCTGCCAAAGGATGAAAATCGTAGAGTCCAATCTGGTGTTCAACAAAAGAATTCCCAACCAGATGACCAACTTCTTATGGAACAAGAGCTAATGAAAAACTTCGATGAGCTGATCGAGAAGATATCTTTAATTAATGAAGAATCAAAGAGGTTGACAGCAGTTGGAGATAACTCAGTTCAAGATAGACTTCAAGTAACTATAGCTGATGTATCTCTCAAAATCAAAGAAAGAGATCACATCTATCTGAAGGCCATAAGTGATCAGAAGGCAGATGCACTACGAGCTCAGAAAGTAAATGAAGAGCAACTACAAGTCCTCTCTGACATGATTGACAACATGAATCAGTCTTTCTCTATGCAACTTGAGTTAAGTCAACAAGAACTCAAGATTGAAGTTGGTAACTCCTCTTAATTGATGGAGCAGCTTATGTCCAACATGGAACAGCTCTCCCAAGTGATTAATGACAAAAAGGGGGAGAAAAAGAGGCAGAGTAAGAGGCACTCAAGAAAGGGAAAGAAGAACAGAAGGAAAGAAGAGAAGAAAACAAAGAAGCAGAAAGCACAAGAAGAAGCTAAGCCATCATCTAAGGGGGAGCCAAAGAATGATGAGCCTGAGGCTGAGGGGGAGCCAGAAGAAGAAGAGGAGCAGACAAAAGAAATGAAGTCAACATCCCAAGGGGAGCAGGTGCAAGGAGATCAAACAAATGAATAGCTGATCAACAGACATCCTAGAAACATACATGGAACCAAAGAGGTACATCTCTAACTAGTTAGGTATGTTCTGGATCCAGGATGTAAAATGTCATAGTGTATTAAATTTCCATATTATTATAAATGACATTCATAATTATTTGTTTTAGAAATACAGCAGCTCACTGTATATAAGATTCATTCATAACATGCATATGCACTTAATGTTTTTGTCATAATCAAATAGGGGGAGATTGTCAGGAATAAAAACGTGAATGATATTCCTATTTATATATGATTTGATTATGATATATATATATATATATATATATGAATGAATATGCAAGTATACTTGCATTAAGAAAAGTTGTAAAGTCCTTTGATAGATTATAGAAACATATGTACAAGGACTTAGAATGAATTGATCAAATATGTTAGGTTGATCTTACATAAGCAAAATAGCTTTGTAAAGTCCTTAAAAAGAAATAATGTACAAGGACTATAAATATAGAAAGATCAAACATGTTAGGTTGGTCGTATGATGTAATAGATAGGTTTCTCTGATCGTCGAGCACTACACCAGAAATAGTAGTCTACCAGGAGAGTTAAGGATAACTCGATAGCTATCAAGGCAGAATTGTAGTCTGCAAGACAGTAGATCTCAAAGTTCGTAGACTGCCAGGAGAGACGAGGAAGGATCGTAGTGTGTCGAGTAAAGCTTCCTCGGAGCCGTAGTCTGCTGAGGAAGTCATGTTCAGAATCGTAGAGACAGCCTTCCTACGAGGCGATCGAGTATCTGCCGAACCCAACTCAAGAATCATAGACTACACTCGGAGTCATAGAGTCTACTAATGTCAAAGCCAAGTCAAGAATCGTAGACTACACTCAGAGTCGTAGAGTCTACTGATCGTTTCAAAGGCAGAGATCGTAGTCGAGCAAGATCAGATGAAGACAACAAGCACAACAATAGAAATAATAGTGTCAAGATCTGATCTCGGAGTCGTAGTGTCTGTACAGCCAAAGCTGAATCGTAGAGTGCAGAGCTAAGACCTCAACAGATGTGCTCACAAAGCCAAGGTAGAATCGTAGACCAAACATGATTTTCAGCAATTGAGCACTCCCAGAATATCCAAAGGAATGAATCCTCTGGTTGGTACTGCAAAGATACATCTCACTTTAAGGAAGCTAGAGAGCACTCAACGAATGGCATGCAAGCTAATAGAAGATATAAGCATCAACCCAATCCGCATCCAGATTGAGTTATGAAGTCATTCAAGATGAAGTCTTCCACAAGATGATCATAAGAAGACTTCAGTAGCTGACTAAAGAAAGTCAGCATATGCAGTAGCTGTCAAGTAGAAAGATGACAACTATCTTGAAAGTAACCAAAATCATAGTGATTGCCAAATAAAGAAGGAACTGATGGAGTATACACAAAGATACTGGTCAGCCTCTGAAGAATAAGGCTAAAGTGATTAAGCATTGGGTTAGTCCATTGATGATAAGTGAACGGAAGATCACAAGGAGAAAGCGAGCTGGACACGCCACAAATTTGAAATGTCTTGTTATTCAAAATGGGCCAAAGCAAGAAGTCAAGCCATCAGTATCTGAGAGCAGTCGAGGAAAACAAAAGTGATGAAGCACTGCACGAAAGAAGGAAGAGTTGTTCTTCACTAAAGATCAAGTGAACACTCTTCAAGATCGCAGTGCTGACTCTACATATCAATAAGCATCATTCAATAAGAAACTACGATCAGGTCCAAGAAGAAGTGCATCAGAATCATTGAGTTCGAACAACTGAGGATTGAAGCATTGGAAATAGTTCAATCTAAAGGTTTGTATTTAGACAAAAGCTTATTGAGAGCATCGATGCAAGGACAACCTCTAATCGAGAAATCAGTAGGGGAAGTAAAGTTGTTGACCTGGCCGAGACATCAAAGTAACATATCTGACGGGGTAGGTGAAACAGTAGACTATAGTGTCAGAAAGTCAGAAAAAGATGTCAAGTCACATCTGCAGTCTGCACCAAATAACTCGAGATCTATGAAGCAATTTGAATAGCTTTCAACGGCTACCTTCCAATGGGGAGATTGGAAAGGAGTATAAATTAACAGAGCTTCAAAGATTAAGAGCTACTGATGATTGATTGCTATGTTGCAGAATCGTTGAGTTGTTGAATGCTATTGTTGACTCTACGAGTTCCACCAAAGATCAAAAGAACAAGTCTCAGTGACAGTGAGACTATAGAGGTGGAAATGAAGCAGCTTTAAAGAAGGACTCAAACAGACTAGAGCTTCACTCAACAAAGATAAGAATGCCATTGAAGATGGTAGCCAAGCTGAGAGCCGAGAAGGCCAAGGAGATATCATTCAGAAAAGTGGTAAAGTACAAAGAAGATCAGGAGAGCCACTCTACGAATCACCATGAACCTAAAGCTGAAACTGAACAAGTACAGAACCATGTTTGTAAAATATTCAAGAACGGTTCAGGGATTGCTAAGTGCCAGAAGAAGTCTACCAAAAGCTCAGGGACTTAGGAAATCCAGATGTTGATGGTGCACAGCTGACATCAGATGAAGATGAACAGAAAAGAGTAAAGATCAGCTGCACCAAATAAGATGTGGTCCAGACTCGAAGCAGAATGCAAAGAGGACCACACCAAGCTGCTAAGTATAGAAGATGTTTAAAGCTTAATGACATCTTAGCAGCTCAACACCAACAACATCAACAACTACAATAACAAGAAGCCAGGTCCTGAGGGGTCCTTGTCCAAAGGGACCAAATGAAGTTCCAAGCCTGCTGGTCTTGAAGAGTTCCCAAGGAACTAGAGAAGTTCCAAGGCTGCTGGCCTTAAAGAGTTCTTTGTGAACTGAAGTCCCAAGGCTGCTGGCCTTGATGGAATCTTAGTGATTCAGGGTGCTGCCCTTCCTTAGTTGAAATCCTGCTAGTTGAAAGCAGAAGAGTGGATTACGAGCTTGAGTCTCTGAACCGCTTAAAACCCCTTGTGTCTTTTACTTTATGTCATTTACCTTATGTACATTAACTGTTATAACTGCTATGTATGTGTTATCTGCTTACTACTAAATTAACTCTACAAACAATGTATGATTGATTATGAATATATCAATGAAGGGGATCTTTTAATTATTCCGATGTGCTTCAAAAGATTCTTATGTTTGTCTTATGCTACTTAATGAGCAATACAAAATAAAAGAGAAAAAGCATTTGAAATCAAAAGGATCTATTCAACCCCCCCCCCCCCCCTTCTAGATCTATATTGTGCCTACTGGGAACTAACAGATATAATAACATATGGTAAAGTATGGTAATACCAAAAAGGTGAAGATTTTAAATAATCACTTAAGAAGTTATGTAATGAATGAAAATTTATGTTTGCAAGAGTTAGAGGTGAATGATAAAGATTAATATTAGGCGATATTGAGTTTTTAAATTAGTGGGAGTGGTTAACCAACATGGTTGGACATTATGTTCAAGGTTATAACTTAGATGATGGATTGAAACTATAAATCTAACGATAGTATAACTAATCGATATTGTGATTTCAATGGTATATGTAGGGTAATTGGCAAACTTTTAATGTACTTGTGTAGCTTACACGCGAGGTAAGTTCCCTAGCTTCATTCTCTTTATAATGAATGCAAGTTTCATAACTATGTTTACCTTTTGTTGTCAAGAAAGAATTCTAATTTATCATTATACAAGTTCCTAAATCTTATATTAAATTTAAGCAAGCTTATTGGTTCCATCTTATTTAGGTTAATACAAGCTCTTGTATTCTAATTCTTTGCATTGAGTGAGTTTCACAATCCTAACTCTCATTCTTGCTATTCAAAGCATATACTGTTTAACTTCTTTTTTCCTAATGAGATTTCCTAACTCTTTTGGATGTAGTACTTTTCATATATACCATGTCTATTCAATTGTATATTATCATTATTCGATTTTGACTTAAGTATCATTGTTCAATTATATATTATTGTGTTGAACCTTTGAATAGCAAGCAAGCTCTTATTGATTAGACTAATCTGTAATTGAGTAGTGTTCTAAAATTCTAGAACTATTAATAAGCTAGTTCCAAACTAAACTTTCTTTATTGTAGAAATCCTAAAGTTAAACTGAGATGAACAACCCTAATATAGGGGATTATGTACGCGTTAGCATTTAGATGATTGTGCACAATACATGGTACAAGGGGATGATCCCCCTAAGTAAGTAATGAAGGTTCTGTATAGTCTAAATAACTATTAAGGTTGAGATAATAATACCTAATTATCGGGGACATAGTTCGTGGTCTTAAGACCCTCAGATATAAATCTTGTACTTATTTTCTATTTTTGATTCGTAGAATGAGTTCTCCATTATTTAGTATTCGTTGTATAATCTCATGTTATTGATATTATTATTCTTTATAATAGTGAGCAATTGTTTGCTCACTCTTTCAATTAACACTGCAGCTAAAATTAAGAAAGTCGATGAGCTATCTTCTAGTAAAGGAAAAGGCAAGATGTCCAAGTGATAAAGACTTATTTGAATTTATGTAAATGAATTATGTTATAAGACTTATGTTATATTATGATGTATTTCGTAGACTTATGTAATAATTTAAGGTTAGATTACCTGGGATTGATTTAAGTTGATGTAACCCTTTTAATGGGAAGGATTATTGTTTAAGTTATTTAAGTTATGTCTTTATCATTTATTATGGGTAGTTAGATATAATTTTTTTAGATAGTGAGCACCAAATATTGTGGGAATGGAGTACCCGGATTTGGGGGTGTCACAGGTTGGTATCAGAGCCTTAGGTTATGAACCGCAGGTGGGGAAACCTTAGGAAGTAACATTTAAGGAGACAGAAAACATAGTGGTGTCAAACTCTTATCGAGTTTTAAGGGATGGATTAAGGCATCCTTTAAAGATAAACAATAAAAGACCTCATATGTTATGTGTTAATAACTTATGTACTCGCGAGTATCAAGGAGTGTTACATAATAAATAAATTTTAAAAATATTTTGTTGTCAGGATGTCTAACGTTGAAAGATCTAGTCAAGCTGGGGAAGTGATACCTCAGGTATCTAGGGATGAGGAACCCCGAGACGTTCATGTGGTTCGAGAATAGTTGATTCAGAGGGAGCCCTCTCTGTTGGTTGCTGAGGAAGAATAGGAGGATGAGCCCGTGTCTGATCTTGAGGAAAAGAACTCTTAGCAGATAGAGGTGGAGGATGAGGAAGAGGATCCTGTGGAGTTTCTACCAAAGTCTATATCAATTGAGATGTATTATGAGCTATATGACCGTAATATAGAATTACAAGATAAGGTTAAGGAGCTGAAGGAGTTAGCTAAGATGCGTCATGCTACTATAGAGTAGAAGGTTGTGGAGATTCAGGAGCTCTACTCACGTCTTGGAAACACGGAGTGGAACCTAGTTCACACAGACGGACATCAAGAGGACCTGTTGGCTGAGAATGAGAAGATGAAGACTGAAGTGGAAAAGCTAAAAGATGACTTGAAGGAGAAGTCAGCTAAGCGTGCTAGAGCAGAGGATGCCTGGATGAAGACTACTCAACGTGCATTGTACTGAAGCTAAGGTTCAAACGAAGAAGGTTAAGATGAATGAAATGGGTCATTCCTTTCATTCTGCGATTGATAGGGCCCAAGATCGAGTCTTTTACTACCCACCTTAGTTTGATGACTTGTCGTAATTTGTAATGGATCGTAGGACGGCGTATCGTATTATGGAGGAAGAACGTATAGAAGCCTCTCGACATCTTAATATGCCAAGATAAGAATAATAATAATATGTTGTTAAGTATGTGAATAAATTAACTGTAAATCCCTTATTTTGAGATAAATAAAGGGGTAATATCAGGATGTAATCCTAAAACTTGTTTAGTTCAGAAAAGTGGAGGTCGATAGCAGAGAAGCTATCCATATTATGTTTTGGAAAATTATGAATGAATAAAAATATCAAAGTTTATTGAAATGTTATGTGTTATAACTTTAGTCTTAGAATGTTTAAGTTAAATCTTAAATATTCAAGAAGTTGAGTATGAACTAATAAGCGTATATTTTAACAGAAAATGCCTCCTAGAAAAAGATAACCACGTTAACAACCACCTCTTGAGGGGTCTACTAACAATAATAACCAGGCCAACGCTAACCCGGTTTAGCAGTTGGTGACTTTGTTAACGGGAGCACTTGCGAATCAACCGCAAGCCCAAGTCACAACCTTTAAGGACTTTAAAGCGGTTGGACCGCCAGAGTTTCAAGGGTCTATGAATCCCATTGAAGCCCAAATCTGTATCATGAAAATGGAGAAAGTGTTCAACGTTGCCAGATTCAACGAGGATCAGAAGATCGCTTTTGCAACGTTCATGTTGAAGTCTGAAGCTAGCTATTGGTGGAAGGTGAATAAGGTTCATGGGGGACAGGGAATAATAGCGTTGGATAGGTTTAAAGAGATGTTTTTCAAGATTTATTTTCCAGCGAGTTCTCAAAACTAGTTGGAAGTTCAATTCTTGGAGCTAAAACAAGGAACCATGACTGGGCCAGAATATGATGCAAAGTTTAATGAGCTGGCAAGGTTTGCTACTTATAAAGTTAATACCAATGAGCTTAAGGTGAGAAGATTTAAACAAGGGGTTGAAGCCCTGGTTTTATAGCAAGGTTTCAATGTTCCAATTAAACATGTTTGTGGCAGTACTGGAAAAGGCAATTATCTCCGAGGGTAGAAGCGATGCCTTAACCAAGTATAACCAAGAACAGAAGAAGAGGAAGAATGAGAATAAAAACAAGGTTGGTGGAAGTAATAATGGAGGTAACAGCCAGAAGAGGAAGTGGAGTGAGAATTCGAATACGGGAGGACAACAAGGAAGTCAACTAAAGAAGAAGTTGGAAGCTTGTGATACTTGCGAAAAGAATCACATTGAGGTGTGTTTTAAGGGTAAGAGGGTGTGCTTCAATTATGGCCGGGAGGGTCACATTGCACCTAACTATTTTAGCCCAAAGAAGGGAGCATGTTTCACCTGCGGGTCAAAGAATCACATGGTTCATGATTTCCCTAAAAAGACAGCGGGAAGTGCAAGTTTAGGAAAGGGAAACAACGGTGGTGGTACATTAACTATCACTAGTCCAGCACAATCAAGCCAACCTACTGCGAGGACTTTCAATATGACCTTATAGAATGTTGTGCAGTCAAAGGATGTGGTGTCATGTATCATTTTGATTAATGGTATTAATGCTTATGTGCTATTTGATTTGGGAGCTACTTATTCATTTATATTCGATGAATTTTCTCAGAACTTAGATTTGCCTAATGAAGAATTTTGGTCATCTGAGAGGCCATCTCCTGAGCTGGAATGATCAAATGTTTATGCCTCTATCAGATCTCTGCCCAAGTGTCGGATAAACAAATGTGCCCAGTCCAACTGCCGGGTCAAACTGTCAATCTATGTCAAATGAGTAGGATCTTTGACATAGGCCATCCAATCCATCATCATCACGGATTAAGGAACCATATCCCTCATAAACTGTGTGGCATGGGTCTGGGCACCGATGGTACAAGGGGACCACCAATGTTGGAACGTAGCCTGGGTATGTGAACCCTCTGACAGTGTGAAACCGTCAACACCTATTAAGGGGATATCAATGACGGGTGACTGTGAAGCAGGCCAATAATGCCTGGCAGGAGGAAAGATCGGTATACGAATATCTCCTGTGGTGCTCCTAATAGCACACTCTCTTAAATAGAGCTCCCATCCTCTATCTATAAAGATAGGAATCCTACGGGTAGAAATCACGTACTAAACACCAGTCCGGTATCCATCCTCAAAACCAATGGCCAAGTGCTCCCCAAAATAGGGAATCTAAGTACTGGCATCAGCTGTCAATAACTCCAACTATAGGCGACAATGAGTAAAACCCTCAACTACAAGGACCTCCACCAGTATGGAATGATGTCATCGCCATCCTCGTGGATAGGTCTCCAAGCCTAACACATTCACATGACGCAAATATAGGAGCCTCTCATAGGCCCAGAACTGCTAACACAAAGGCAAACATCTGCTGTCAGTAAACACTCTTAACCTATACATGGGAAATTACAAGAGAGATACTCACCAGCAAAAATGGGTAAAATCCTAGCCAAGCCTTTGTCAAGCCCTGCGAACGCATGCGCATACCCTTGAGGAAATAGGCAAAGTTGTAGGAACCCCAGTCATACTCTCCGATACAGTCCACATGCCGTGTGGCTCTCACCAAAGTGAATGACACCGTATAAGAGTTATTAGCTATGAAGCAGCCCCTAATGATCATTAGGAATAATCGTCGAAGAATGTGATCCCTAACTCTCAGATCATTAGGTATAGGCCCACTCAACATCCTGCTTATAGCATCTACACTCAATGGACCTGTACGAACAGTTCTGCCCTTGAGCACCTCAGCCGGAACTCCTAGCAAGGATCGAACGGCAGTCGAGGTAATAGCCGCCATACATGGAACTGGCACCCCTCCAAACTACATACTGGTGATAAATCGTTAATCCATCAGTGTCATCATCACCTCACAATCCAATAAATAGAGAGACTGAGTCTGGTGAAACCAGCGCTCAGACAATGCCCTGAGATAACCCCAGGGACAACAACGGGGAAGGATGGAAAATATGCTCCGAAGCCCCAGCCATGCTCAATTGCTCTATAATCAGGATGCAGAGCCTGGTATATGGATTGAATGATAAACCAGTTCCCTCTAGGCTGTGTGAAGCCAGGAACATGCATTATAAAGTAGATCAACATCAGAAACTTTTACTCCTTATCAATAGGAAAAAAGGAAGATCAAAATCTAGCTGGTACCTCATTTGCGTGCAAATAAATCTAGGGGTGTCTACTCAAACCACCCAGAAGCTATGGGATCGACACCTGAATGCCTAGAAAATCCCTACGGGGAACATGTGTAGCAGGAGCTGGTCCGCAACTGGAACATCCTCTTCCTTGTCCTCAATGTCCGGCATGTCAACCCGGACAGGACGTATCATATCCTTCAACAAACGACATGGTTGTCTAACAAAACGGGGTCGAGGCACTTCAGAAGCCCTCTTCCACACACCTGAAGTGGTCCTGCGGGAACTACTCGGCTGATCTAGTTCCATATATCTGGAAAACGAGTCTCTAAATCATCTCAGAAAGGGTGTGGTAAATGCTAACCTGGAGCATTTCAAAATGCAGTTTTATGACTACATGCATGCATACATTCTTTTAACATGCGTCTGCAGTAGAGTTAAAAATACATGACTACTCAATGCCTACGTTTTGGAAAATTTTTTCCATAGTCCCCTTTGTAAATAGGACTATCCACATGCACATAGGCATGACTAGGTGGCCATTCAGTAGCACACCTGACCACAGTTATAAGCATCCTATACATGCATACATATATAAAAGTCAAAATCCATATGGGTAGCCTAATTACCAAGATTACTTTGCTTTGCCACCTTTGCTCATTTGTCCTCAAATAGGATAAAAAATGGCAGAAAAAGGTACCAATTTGACTATTTCAAAAGTCAAATTTTTTTTTCACATCATTATGTTCAACATGGTTAAATACTAACATTTACTGTGTTGAATATTTTTTATCAAGTCATATGAGCATGCATATTCACTACTATGTGATTAGAGGCATTTCATATCATAAGTCATTTTCCAATGGATAAAAACTGGAAAAGAAGACATGCATACATTACCAGGACAGTGTAGAATACTTGTACGGTGACAGAATTTGCAGAAAGACGCCCGAACTCAGCAAATCTGAAGAAGAGCTCTCGAATTTCCTTCGCGGTGCAACGTGAAAATGACTTATGAAAGAAACTTGCAGGTTTAAAGTACCCACGGTTGGCCGCAGGTGTACCTGCGGCTCCCCTGGGTGGGGCCCACCCCTTCAGCTAGGTCCAGTTCGAGTTGCAAAGGAGTTATCACAAGCTAAAAAGGCAAATCAGGAATAAAAACGCTACGCAATTGAGCGGAATAGCCTGAAATCCTAGTTTTCATGGGTCAAGTTGTGGCTTTACATATCACTCATTAGAATTCACCCAAACACAGGGTACATTATACCAATGATCTCAACCATTACAAACTATATTCGGCATTACCTCGTGAAGGTCTGATGCCATCAATTCAGGGTCGTATCCCTAAAACTTTTCCCCAGTGGGTTTTCATACAATTCATCCGTTTATGCACACGTTGACGAAGGTCAAGCAGCCTTGACATTATCCCCAGTAGGGATCTCATCCGTTGATGCACATGTCAATGAAGGTCAGCCAACCTTGACAACACCAACTGTTGGCAGTAACTCCAACAGAGCAACAAAAAGACCTGGCAATACGAACTAGGAAAGAACATCCTCATCGGGGAAGACCGATAATGGAATATGTTATACACATCCTCAACAGACAAAGCTCTATCCCCACAGAGTCTCTTATAGATGAGAGATGCATCTTCAGTGTGAAGTTTGTATCAAGGATTAAGGACTTTAGTGATAACCCCAACGTCAACATCCTGGAAGCTCCTGAGAACATTGGATTGCACGTCCAAGACAATTCATCAGGGTTGTCAATAATAATTGTCAATCCCGGTAGAAGTCAAGGGGAGCCGACAATCATCCCACCATGTTGGAGAACAATCCAACAAACTACATACATTTGCATCATGTTGTTGTACATTGCATCATGATCATCTTGTTGCATTTCAAGTGTCTAGTATTCTTTATCCTATCCATGCCATTGCGTTGCATGAATATGATAAAGAGGGGCATCTGTAGACACTCGAAATTGTCAGGTTTATAATATTCATGAACGCAATCAAATTGCATAAAATAAGCGGAAACGTGGAAAATCAGAGTTTTAAAATTTTACAAACCATATACCCAGATCATCCTTCGTGCACAATTATTAATTAAAAGAAAAGGAATGAACAAGAATCATACCCTTGAAGATTCGAGCTTCCTCAGGTACAAGTTCACCTCCAAATCCTTTCACATTCAACTTGAATCCACCGGGATTGTTTCCTTCCTTTGATCAACGTTACCACCCAAATGTTTGGCCTCTAGAGGTGATCCACCAAGGAAAAAGAGAGATTTAAGAAGATGGGTTTGGCAAAACCCTAGTTTTTCTATCTCTCATAGAAAGGGGTGTACTCTCCCAACTATTTGAATTACGTATTTTGTGAAAACGTCAACCACCTTCATCCATAATAAGACTCCTCTTATTTGTAGATGTGGGCAACCCTCCTTAACAATTAAGGAATTGGGTTTATTTTAATTAATTAAATTCCTTTAATTAATTAGGCTCCCAATCTTATTAGGAATAATTAATTAAACTCTTTTAATTAATTAGCTCCTAATCTTATTAGGATATCTAAGAGTATCGTTTATTAATTAATTCCCAAACTCATTTAGGAATTAAATAATAATAATAGTAATAATAATAATAATAATAATAATAATAAGACTCCCCTTGTTAATTTATATTTAATATTTCCAAAATATTAAATAATAAATATTGAGCTATTTAATTTATTCTATCACCATAGATTAAATTAAATATACTTAACTTATTATTACGATTATGTCATTAACTTCTTAAATAATTATTCTTCCTTTTTTTATGGGGTGACCCTTTAGGTTCTCCATATTAAATCAAGTTGTGAATAAATCAATTAGAACAATTCTAATCTTATTTAAATAAATAAATTACACTATTAATTTATTTAAATAAATAATATTTATTCTACAATAGGGATAAGCCTCCTTAGCGATCAACGACTTTCCAGATAATATAGATTTCAACATTAATCATAAAAGAACCTTTGAGTAAATAGTTACTGTACAATTCAATCCTTCCGCCATACAATGTCCTAATTAAATATAAGACATGGAATTACTGTCAAGTCTTATTTTATTTAATTATATGTATTTCGATTCTTAAATGCACAACTCCAAATAATGCAAATTAGAAACTCCTTTCTAATTTCATTCTGCCTTGGCCAAGGACTACTGGGTTGTCATTTATCGAATCACATAGGACATTTCTCTTCTTTTACTAGAAGTGGTAGATTCTTTATTAATCATAAATTATCTCCATGTACAACTTATTATACCCAAGCATACCCTTTGATATACCCTAAGGGTCTTAAGAAATAAGTCAAAGTATAACTCATCATACATAAGATACTATGATGATCTCAAGTCTAAGGATCACTTGTACTACTATCACTACAGGAATTCCTATTGACAGGCAAGTAAAACCCCATTAGGTATTCCTTAGCGAGCCACGTTCAGTGAACTTATTCTCTAATAAGCACCTACATACTTACTTTAAGTGTCTCCACAAAAATGATCATGAATCAATCATTCTTATCCAATGAGCAAGCAACGTATGTACCAATCTATCTGGATTCACTAATCCCCAATTTAAAAATCCAATAATTGGGAACTATTTTAGTTTTAAGCTTTCAAAGAATTTAGATCTCATTAGAATTATCATCATCATTATTCTAAAAGCATTGCTTAAAACTATGGGTTTATCACATATTATAAAATAACATCATGTAGATAATTAAAAGCCTTTAATAGATTAATACTTTTTATTAATAAATGAATAAGATTGTTACAAAGTATATGCTTTGTCATCAAACATGATTGGCTTGTGTGCATACTACTTTCAATATCCCACTTGCATTAAAGACAATCGCCATGGTATCTCATACCCTTCTTCTCTAAGTGAAGATTATCCTGCTGTTGGATAAGCTTTAGTTAATAGATATGTAATGTTGTTCTTGAGAGTCCACTATCTCTATAGTGATTTTCCATCTTTCAATGATTCCTATAATCAAATTAAAGTACGACAACACATGTTTAGATTCAAGATGAGACTTATGAACTATTCATAGTTATGTAATGAACTTTTCATCCAAACAATCAACTTACAGCTTCATTTATAGCTATATACTTTGTCTTTATCACTAAACCAACAACTTTTTGCTGTTTGGAACCTTTCCAATTCATTGCACCACATTACAAGGTAACCTTTTACCTTAAAGTGGATTTTCTGTCGTCTTGGTCTGTCTGAAAAACTTGAGTCTGTTAAGCCCTCTAGTTTTAATTCAGACCCACCATGATATTATCACATCCTTAGTAAATTAAGATATTTTTCACTGTCTTACAGTGATCTTCTCCAAAATATGACTGATCAACATCAGGTCTCATATATTTCATTGCATGCGTGATAGTTACTCATGTGAAAATCGAACCTTTGTAAATACTTTTAATAATGAATAAAATAATATTATTTATTATTATTACGTGTTGATAAGATGAATGAATCATATTCTATAACCTAGAAAGCGTCGAAGCGTCGTAGTATTTTAACTCGTGGGAGAATTAAAGTGTTTGAATTTCTAAGGCGAAAATAAAAGTTTTAGAAATTTTCAGAAAAAACACTATTCATCGATTTACGAATTTCTAAAGAATTATTTTTGAACTTAGAGAAATACGTAGCGTTATAATATCAAGGTGAGATGGATTATGTAATAATAATCTAAGTATGGAAAGCGTAATATTTAGCATGCGGACTTAATTTGGGAGCGTTAGGTTTATTAAGCGTTAAGGAAAGAAAGTTGTAATCATGTATGATGTGTATGCATTATGCGAGGTAATGAGCGTAAGTATAATCGACGTATTATACTATTAAGAATGGAGAATGAAATAACGTATATTATGAATTAATATCTGAGCTAGCATATGAGAATTATCGTGGTGTATATATGTTAAGATTATTAATTAAATGTAATGGACTTGTAGGATTATTAGCTTAATGATAGAAGTCGATAGAATGTGATACTCAAGCCCAAGTGTTTGATAAATCATAAGTCAAACTATTGTAGTATAAGCCCAATAAGAAATTAGCTAGATTAATTAGCAAGCCCGATGAATAAGCCATGATCCATGGAGCAAACCAAGTGTAAGTGGGTAGACTTGATGGGCAAACATTTTTGTGTGATGAGCAAGTGTTGTGTAGCAAGTAGAACTTGGATAGCAAGTAACTTGGTTAAGAAATGAATAGTAAGGAGGTGGAAGTTGAGGAGGTTAATAAGGAGGTGGGATGTGTTAAATGTCCATTAAGCCCTCACTTTGAGTTTACTATAAATAGAAAGCTTGATTTTTCATTTGTTGGTTTGTTAAATTTCATCCAACAACTCCTCTCAAGATAAGTAACTTAATTGGTTAGAGAGAATAAGCCACATAAGCACTTATAAGTCATTTCAACCTTTGCTAGATTTTCAAAGTGAAGTGAAGTAATAGTCTTTGAGGTAAGACTCATATCTATTATCTTTATCTCTTCTATGATAGGATTGATAGAGAAGTGGGATTGTTTGATAAGAACATATAATAAGTTAGTAATGAATGAACTTAAGTCGAATAAGAAACTTGAACCTAAATAAGTTGATAAACTTATGAAAAATTTGTCATATGTTTGTCATATGATGTTAGTGTATTCAATATAGTATGAGAACATTGATTGATGGACTTAAGTTCATAGTAAGTCATAAGCATGAGAATTTGTAGTTCATAAGTTAAATAAGTCATTGACTTATGAGAATAAGTCAAAACCTACTTTGATGATAAGTTGGTGTAATAAGTAACTTGTAATGTTCATATGTTGGTTAAAATCCATTTAGAATGATTAGTAAGGAGGTTTTGCTGGAATCTACACGATTAGACGTTAATCGTCGAATTCGTCAAATTCTCAGAATGGAAGTTGTATTTTGTGTTTGAAGTCGGAAACGTTGGTTTTCGATGGAGACAAGTCATATTTGGCATTATAGAGTTGCGGACTCGAAAATGGCGAATTTCGACTTAGAGCGAAGAAAGCGAGCGTTGAGCGTTCACGAGCGTTTATCGTTTTCGTTAAAAATGAACTAATAGGTGAAATTTTAGCAAGCGAAGTCAAATAGATAAAATTCTTGCATGAGCAGCATAGAGTATGTAATTTGTGAACCGTAGGCTTTTGAGCGAGCCAATTCGGACTTATATGAAGAAGTTATCGTCAGGGAGTTTCATAAAATTTTAAAACTTTGCAAATTTTAAAAAGGCGAGAGAGTTGGCTTGTGCTGACAACCCCAATAATGTGGCAAATGGTATGCATAGCGTTGAGATGGCTGCTAATCGTTAACTACCTGCTAACTTGCTACTTAAGTGTGTGCATGTGCGCGAGATGAAGAGTTAAGTGTGTGTGTGCATGCATGGCGCTTAGATCCTAGAGGTTTTGATTGACTAGGAAGACAAGAATGTTTACAAGTATAGAATGAAAGATAACTCATTAGTAATGAACTAAGGTGTTAATATAACATTGTTAAGGCATTGTTAAACACTTAATGTATGATGATTAAAGGTTAATAATCAATTGAATGTGAGCGTAATGTGAATGGCGTAATGAAAAGCCGAAAACCATAATAACGAGATCTAAGTCGAGAATTTAGATTGAGATGAAGGGTAAGATATAATAATATACTTACTTGATTATATAAGACCTAATGTGGTACGTTATATGATCATGTATTGTAGAGACTTAGAGACTTTAAAGTGCGTAGATGTGATATAATCGATAGCAGAATCTTGAAAGGCAAAGTATTCTAACCCTTGTTCGATTCGATCTGGACAAGCTTTATAATTCATGTATTCTTTCGCATGAAGTTTTTAATGATGAAGTCAAAGCCGATTCTTTGGCTAGACTTATATTATGATTCTATCAAGCATGTTTAATGTTTTACCAAGTTATATTGGTGTGGTTTTCAATCGAAGGTGAGTATGCTAAAATGTTTTTTGTCGTTTAACGGCGAGGCGCGTGAGGTTGCCACAACTTAAGCGTATACACGTTTAATGAATGTAGTGTTGATCGACATATAAAGTACTATAAATTTGATCACCCGAAGTGCTTCGTAAGTAATGTCGGACTTACGGACTTAGTGTTGGGTTGTCCTTTTCAAAAGAACTTTATGAAATGCTCAAGGTCTTGGGCCGGAATTGATTTTCTTGAATATTGTTGTTGTAAAGCGTTTTGAATGAAAAAAAAGTGCTATTTTGAATTATCGATAGTACTTACGTAACTATTATTCGATTCTTTGAAGATATATGAGTTCTATGTTTCAAGCATGTTGTTTATTAGAATTGTAGTACTTCTTTGAGCTAGTCATGCTCACTCTTGCTTGAACCATATGAACCTGACTAAGATCGAGCGAGAGAGAAGGCTCGAGGCGAGGAGAAAAAAGCGAAAGCGAAGACGAACCCTTAGATTACTTATGTAATAGTATAGGTGAGCGATTGTAATATATTGAATATTATGACAAGAACAAATGAATGGGTTATAAAGAACTTTGGGAAATGTAATATTATTTTGAATATATAGAAGATATATTAGTCCTTTTGAGACTTTCAATTGAATGAATGAATGAATGGTAGTATGCTAGTGTAGCACCATCATCGGGTTGGAAGAGACACGGATTTGGGGGGGCGTCACGAGGTTGGTATCAAAGCATTAGGTTATAAAACTTAAGGGGGATTAAAAACCTTAAGTCATAACCTTAAGAGAAGTCGAAAAAAAAGTACAAGAAGAAAATAACCTTATAAAAATGCATTATGATTATATTTATGTTTTTTATTATTCTCTTGGCGATGTCTAATCAACTTAATTTTTTTGTGTAGATGTCGGGGAGTAAGCGGAATGTATGTAGATGGTCAAGCCATTAGTGAAGAATCGGTGAACCAAGTAGAGGTTTACTAGAACCCCATAGCAGTGAGATCCGAGGAGGTAGTAGTTATTGAGTGCGGAGACTCGGATGATCTTGACTACATGTCGGTATTCGATGGGATGATAGAGGAGGAAGTAGAGGCGGTGTCCTTTAATCCAGTAGCTATAGCGTGCGGAGATAGCTCTGGAGGGGGTCGATGATGATGTCTTTGTTTATATCGGTATTGGATAGAAATATCCATTCTTGTCGGGAGAGTCGAGGAGTGAAAGCGAGAGCTCAAATGGTTATAGAGGACAAGGCGATGTTGAGTCCATGTGGGAGCGAGAGCATGATGAGAGGATTTTGGCTAAGGACAAAGTCCACGAGTTTAAAGCATGAGGTCTTTGAGCTCGAGGAGGAGCTAAAGACCAAGCTGCGAGAAGATAGGGAGAATGTCCTATATCCATAGGAGTTCTCACCTGATTTCAATGACGGTGGTTGGTTATCTGTAGAAAGTGGGGCAAACCGCGACATCTTATCGGTAGTGATATTATTCTTCGGTCTTGCCAAATGATTTCAATAATGCCTTGAGGCGGATGTAGACTAGTAGTAGCTAGAGTAGAGTAGTATGTAAATATTTTGTAATTAGTAGTGACGTAAAGCCCTTTTTGTATAGTAAAGGGTAGTCTTTTGTAAATCCAATTTTGGAAAGCGATAGCGGGAAAGTAATGTAATCGACTTTAATTTGTGTATATGTATGTCGATGTAGTATTATACTCTGAAGAATGAATATAAGTCCTTTTTATGAAAAGCAATGAGTAATGGATGTTGGAGTTATTGTTTAATATTAAATGATAACTAATAAAGAAAGGAATAATAACGAAATGTGTTTATTGTATCGACAAAATGCCGTAGAGAAAGTACAGCGTAATCAAGGTGCTAAGCGTGAATCAATAGGAGGAGGTCAGGTTAATCCGATCTGAGGAGTTTGTTAATTTATTAACATGTTGCATTTAATAGAACGAGGGCTAATATCCCGTAAATCCGGGAGTAGCACGAGCTACTACCTTTAAGGATTTCAAAAAGCGTGGGTCATGGGAGTTCAAAGGAACTACGGACCCTATTGAAGCCCAAGCGTGGGTTAAGGAAATAGAAGGCATTTGTGATAGCAAATGTCGATGAAAGCAAAAGGTTGCCTTTCTGACCTATATGATGAAGGAGAGGCCAACTTTTGGTGGGGAAAGCCAATTCGAATTTAGGGTTGGGATAGCGAATCGGCGTGGGAGAGGTTCGAGGAGATATTCTTTGAGAACTACTTTCCCACGAGCATCTGAGGAGGATGGAATCACGGTTTCTCGAGTTGAAACAAGGGGACATGGCCGGTTCCCAAATCGCCATAAGTTTAATGAAGCTGTGAGGTTCGCTCCACACCCAGTGGATCTTGAGGTTAGAAAAGTATGATGGTTTGGCGGGGCTTGAAACCCTGGCTCTATCTTAGTATTTCGGTGTTTCAAAGTACTTCTTTTGGAACCATTTAGAGAAAGCGATAATGTAGAAGGTGGTAGTGAGGGCGTTGAGTCGATACCACAAAAGAGAAGAAAAGTAAGGGGAAAGTAGATGGGGGAGTAAAGATCGAGGAGGCGGTGGTAGTGGCGAGGTCGGGAAGAGGAAGGTATTTAGCTCTGGGAATCTAGAAGTGAAGCAAGGAGACCGAAGAAGAGGAGGATGGAGGCTGCTGAGAGACTGTGGGAAGACTCACTTAGGAGTGCATCTCAAGGGAAAGGCCGTCTGTTACAATTTGTGGACGGGGAGGGCACATTGCGCCTAATTATCCAAGTCAGAAGAAGAATCATGGATGCTTTGTGTGTGGGTCAGTGACCACATGGCAAAAGCTTTGCCGAAGAAGAAGGGACGGGGCCGGGGGCGGGGAACTAATAGCGGTAAGTTAGCTATTAGTGGACCGGTAGCGTGTGACCGGGTAGGCCGATGGGTCGTACCTTTAACATAGCAGATCAAGATCACGGTTGCATCGGGGGCGTCATCATGAGTATTATTTCGATCAGCGACGACATAAATGCTTACGTCTTTGTTTGATTAAGGGTGCTACTTGTTCGTTTATAGCATGCGATTTTGCTGAGCGATTAGGATTACTTCCAGAAAAGTTGCCTATACCTTTAAATATTAAGGTAGCAAGCGAAGAAATAATTCTATTGAAGATATTCATAGGAGTTGTTGCGTAGATATCTGGGGTTGTAAATTATCGGTAGATTTATTACAAATAAAGTTTAGGAGAATTGACGTAATTCTCGGAATGGATTAGTTAGTGAACCATGGGGCAATTATAGATTGTCAAAAGAAATGTGTGAACATTAAAGGCGTTAAAACAACCTCGGGTAGTATTTTACGGGAATAGATCGTCGGGGACGTTCGTGTTGTCTAACCATGACACAAACTAGGAAATTATTGAGGAAGGGATGTGTAGGGTATACGTGTGTGTCATGTTGTTGATACCCGGAGAGAGTGGTAGCAACCATGGAACAAATACCTATAGTGAGAGAATTCAGCGATGTATTTTTAAGAAGTGAATTTTTCGGGTCTTCCATAGGATAGGGAGGCGAGTTTGTAATAGACATTGTGCGGGGGCGACACTGAGTTTCGAGAACACCGTATCGTATGGCGCCGATGGAGATGAAGGAGTTGATGGAATGCGATTACAAAGCTGCATTGGACAGGAAGTACATTCAATAGAGAGTGTTTTAGTAGAGAACACTGCAAGTCTTATTTGTCAAGAAGAAGGGCGGATCGTTAAGACTTTTGTATCGACTATAGAGAGTTGAACAAGTTAACGATAAAGAATAAATACCCATTGCCGAGGATCGATGATCTCTTTGATCGAGTTGAAAGGGGCTAAGTATTTTTCAAAAATAGATTTAAGAAGCGGGGTATCATCGGTTGAAGGTTAGGAAGGAGGATGTACCAAAGGCGGCATTGAGGACTCGTTATGGTCATTACGAGTTTACGGTGATGTCATTTGGGTTGACAAATGCACCATTTGCATTTATGGATATGATGAGCAGTGTTCAAACAATATTTGGACAAGTTAAATGTCGTGGTGTTTATAGATGATATTCTAGTCTATTCTAAGAGATGAGGAAGATCATCTTTGAACACCTAAGATTAGTGTTGGAGACACTAAGAAAGGAGAAGTTGTATCTGAAATTCACTAAGTGTGAATTTTGGTTGGAGAAAAGTACAATTTTTAGGTCATGTCATTGACCATGAGGGGATTTCAGTAGATCCAGCGAAGGTGGAAGCCGTGATGAATTGGGAACAACAAAAAATGCCGACTGAGGTGCGGAGTTTCCTAGGGTTAGCGGGTTACTATCGGAGATTCATCGAGATTTTTTGAAGATAGCTACTCAGTTGACTAACTTGATGAGGAAGGCGGTGAAATACGCTTGGGTGACAAGTGTGAGGACAGTTTTCAAGAAGCTGAAGAAGAGGTTGAGTGAAGCGCTATTTTGTCATTGCATGACACGAGGGAAATTTTGTAGTTTATAGCGATGCTTCGCATAGAGGACTTGGTTGCGTGCTCATGCGGCATGGCAAGGTCATTGCGTATGCATCTAGGCGATTGAAGGATTATGAGAAAGTTATCCCCTACTCATGATGCAGGGGCTGGCATGATAGTTTTTTTTCTCTAAAGATATGGAGACATTATCTTTATGGAGAAAAAATGTGAGATATACACGGACCACAAGAGTCTAAAATATATCTTCTTCACGAGAAGGAGTTGAATATGAAGGCGAGAGGAGATGGTTGGAGTTGATAAAGGATTACATTTGTGAAATCTGTATCACTGGAAAAAGCCGATGTAGATTCGAGCGCCTTAAGTAGGAAGGGTGGGAAAAGTTGTCTTTGTTAGCGGCTCAAAATGAGTTAATAACGAGAGATGGCTAGGATGGAGTTGGAAGAAGGCATTTGCCAAGTGAAGTAGGACAAATGTTTTTTACTGACGGAGATGCGATCTACCATCGTAGAGAGAGTTAAGAGAGGTCTGACTCAAAAAGCGATGAGTGTGATGGGATGAAGGAGGCGGTTAACCGATGAAAAAAGATATTAAATATAGTCTTGATAATGAGGATTATTAAGATTTGAAGGAAGAATTTGGGTTCGAATGAGGCGGAATTAAAGGAGGCGGGTATTACAAAGAGGCTCATAGTTGAGGTTTTCGATTCATCTGGTAGCACTAAGATGTATCAAGATCTTGACGAGTTTTTGGTGGTAGAACATGAAGAGAGAGATAGCGAGTATGTGAGTAGGTGCTTGACTTGTCGAGAAAGTTAAGGTAGAACATCAACGACCAAGTGGCTTACTACGGTCATTGGAAATTCAGAGAGTGGAAGTGGGAGAATATCACGATGGATTTTGTGGTAGGACTTGAGACTACTCACGAAAGGGTATGATGCGATTTGGGTAATAGTGGGCCCGGTTGACAAAGTCGGCTCACTTTTTGCCAATTAGGGTCAAGTATAACTAGACCGATTAGCTAGACTTTATATTAAGGAAATAATTTCTAGACATGGAGTACCGATATCGATTGTGTCGGATCGTGACCCACGATTCACATCGACTTTTGGAGGAGTCTACTGAGAAGCGATTAGGAGCTTGAGTTGAATTTGAGTATCTGGCGTATCATCCACAAGCGGATGGATGAGCGAGAGAACAATTGGGCGTTAGAAGATATGCTAAGATCTTGCGTCATGGATTTCAAGGGTAGTTGGGATGATCATCTACCATTAGTGGAGTTTTTGCATATAACAATAGTTATCATGCAAGCATAGGTATGCCGCTTACGAAGCTTTTTGTATGGGAGGAAATGAGAACACCACTTGTATTGGGATGAGGTAGGAGAAGCATAGAATGTTGGGACGAGAATTGGTGCGACAAGCAGCGGACATTGTTAAAGATGATACAGATCGTTTGGTAGCGACTCAAAGGCAGACGAGAAAGTTTCTGGATTCGCATAGAGAGAATAGAGAATTTGAAGTAGGTTAAATACGTATTTCTAAAAGTATCTCCCTGGAAAGGAAAGATACGTTTTGGAAAGAAGGGAAAGTTAAGTCCGAGGTTTATAGGACCTTTTGAGGTATTAAAACGGGTGGGTGAGGTAGCATATATGATAGCATTACCTCCAGACCTAGAACGAATACATAATGTATTTCACGTATCGGTATTGCGTCCTTATAAGCCAGATTATAAGCACGTGATAGAATATGAACCTATTCATATCGAGAAGGACTTAACGTACGAGGAAACGCCGATTCAAATTGTCGATAGAAAAGAACAAGTTCTGCGGAATAAAGTCATACCTTAGTGAAGGTGATATGGAAGAACCACGATGCGAGAAGAAAGCAGCGTGGGAGTTAGAAGAAATGATGAAAAGAATTACCCTCAATTATTTGTGTAATTTTTTTTTTTATATAGCGAGATACAGGGACAGAATCCTTATAAGGGGGAGAGTGTGTAACGCCCCAGAAAATCGAACCTTTGTAAATACTTTTAATAATGAATAAAATAATATTATTTATTATTATTATTGTGTGTTGATAAGATGAATGTGGATTTATAACCTAGAAAGCGTCGGAACGTCGTAGTATTTTAACTTCGTGGGAGAATTAAAGTGTTTGAATTTCTAAAGCGAAAATAAAAGTTTTTCGAGAAATTTTTCGAAAAAAAACATTATTCATCGATTTACGCTTTAGGAATTATTTTTGAACTTTTGAGAAATACGTAGCGTTATAATATCAAGGTGAGATGGATTATGTAATAATAATCTAAGTATGGAAAGCGTAATATTTTGCATGCGGACTTAATTTGGGAGCGTTAGGTTTATTAAGCGTTAAGGAAAGAAAGTTGTAATGTATGATGTGTATGCATTATGCGAGGTAATGAGCGTAAGTATAATCTGACGTATTATACTATTAAGAATGGAGAATGAAATAGCGTATATTATGAATTAATATCTGAGCTAGCATCTGAGAATTATCGTGGTGTATATATGTTAAGTTGTTAATTAAATGTAATGGACTTGTAGGATTATTAGCTTAATGATAGAAGTCGATAGAATGTGATACTCAAGCCCAAGTGTTTGATAAATCATAAGTCAATCTATTGTAGTATAAGCCCAATAAGAAATTAGCTAGATTAATTAGCAAGCCCGATGAATAAGCCATGATCCATGGAGCAATCCAAGTGTAAGTGGGTAGACTTGATGGGCAAGAACATTTTGTGTGATGAGCAAGTGTTGTGATGAGCAAGTGTTGTGGCTAGCAAGTTTACTTGGATGTTAAGTAATGAATAGTAAGGAGGTGGGTGGAGGTTGAGGAGGTTAATTAAGGAGGTGGGATGGTTAATGTCCATAATGCCCTCACTTTGAGTTGCCTATAAATAGAAGCTTTTTTCATTTTGTTGGTTGTTAAATTTCATCCAACAACTCCTCTCAAGATAAGCAACTTTATTGTTAGAGAGAATAAGCCACATAAGCACTTATAAGTCATTTTGACCTTTGCTAGATTTTCCAAAGTGAAGTGAAGTAATAGTCTTCAAGGGTAAGACTCATATCTATATATCTTTATCTCTTACATGATAGGATTGATAGAGAAAGTGGGATTGTTTTGATAAGAACATATAATAAGTTATTGATGAATGAACTTAAAAGTGAATAAGTTGAATAAGCAACTTGAACCTAAATAAGTTGATAAACTTCATGAAGAACTTATCATATGTTTGTCATATGATGTTAGTATATTCAATATAGTATGAGAACATTGATTGATGGACTTAAGTTCATAGTAAGTCATAAGCATGAGAATTTGTAGTTCATAAGTTAAATAAGTCATTGACTTATGAGAATAAGTAAAAACCTACTTTGATGATAAGTTGGTGTAATAAGTAACTTGTAATGTTCATATGTTGATTAAAATCCATTTAGAATGATTAGTAATGAAGTTTTTAGGAATTCACACGATTGGGCGATAATCGTCGAATTAAGTGAAATTCTCGGAATGGAAGTCGTATTTTGTGTTTGAAGTCGGAAATGTTGGTTTTCGATGGAGACAAGTCATATTTGGCATTATAGAGTTGCGGACTCAAAAAATGGCCGAATTCGACTTAGAACGAAGAAAGCGGCGTTGAGCGTTCACGAGCGTTTATCGTTTTCGTTAAAAATGAACTAATAGGTGAAATTTTAGCAAGCGAAGTCAAATAGATAAAATTCTTGCATGAGCATAGAGTATGTAATTTGTGAACCGTAGGCTTTTGAGCGAGCCAATTCGGACTTATACTTGAAGAAGTTATGCGTCAGGGAGTTTCATAAAATTTAAAATTTTTGCAAATTTTTTCTAAAGGCGCGAGTTGTTGGCATTATTGGCAACCAAAGGCAAAATGGTATGTATTGATGTTGATGTATGATGTCAACGATGTCTCTGCTCTGCAAACTTGACTGCATGAGTGAGATGAGATGATGAGTAATGTGTGGTGTGGTGCATGGTTTGCGATCCTAAAGTTTTGATGACAAGAATGTTTACAAGTATAGAATGAAAGATAACTCATTAGTAATGAACTAAGGTGTTAATATAACATTGTTAAGGCATTGTTAGACACTTAATGTATGATGATTAAAGGTTAATAATCAATTGAAGATGAGCGTAATGTGAATGGCGTAATGAAAAGCGAAAACCATAATATGAGATCTAAGTCGAGGATTTAGATTGAGATGAAGGGTAAGATATAATAATATACTTACTTGATTATATAAGACCTAATGTGGTATGTTATATGATCATGTATTGTAGAGACTTAGAGACTTAAAAAGTATGCGTGTGATAATCGATAAGCAATATTTTAAAGGCAAGTATTCTAACCCTTGTTCGATTCGATCTGGACAAGCTTTTTGTAATTCATGTATATCTTTCGCATGAAGTTTTGTATGATGAAGTCAAAGCCAATTCTTTTCGGCTAGACTTATATTATGATTCTATCAAGCATGTTTAATGTTTACCAAGTTATATTGGTGTGGTTTTCAATCGAAGATTTGAGTATGCTAAAATGTTTTTTGTCGTTTAACGGCGAGTACGCGTGAGGTTGCCACAACTTAAGCGTATACACGTTTAATGAATGTAGTGTTGATCGACATAGAGTACTATAAATTTGATCACCCGAAGTGCTTCGTAAGTAATGTCGGACTTACGGACTTAGTGTCGGGTTGTCCTTTTCAAAAGAACTTATGAAATGCTCAAGGTCTTGAGCCGGAATTGATGTTTTTCTTGAATATTGTTGTTGTAAAAGCGTTTTGAATGAAAAAAAGTGCTATTTTGAATTATCGATAGTACTTCGTAACTATTATTCGATTCTTGAAGATATATGAGTTCTATGTTTCAAGCATGTTGTTTATTAGAATTGTAGTACTTCTTTGAGCTAGTCATGCTCACTCTTGCTTGAACCATATGAACACGACTAAGATCGAGCAGAAAGAAGGCTATAAGAACCTTGGAAAAGATTAAGGATAAAAGCTTTTGAGAAAGCGAAGGCGAACCCTTAGATTACTTATGTAATAGTATAGGTGAGCGATTGTAATATATTTGATATTATGACAAGAACAAATGTATGGGTTATAAAGAACACTTTGGGAAATGTAATATTATTTTGAATATATAGAAGATATATTAGTTCTTTTGAGACTTTTCAATTGAATGAATGAATGAATGGGACGTTTGTAATATATTGAATATTATGACAAGAACAAAAGAATGGGTTATAAGGAACCTTGGAAATGTAATATTATTTTGAATATATAAAAGATATATTAGTCCTTTTGAGACTATTCAATTGAATGAATGAATGAATGGTAGTACCGTGTAGCACCATCTGTCGGGTTGGAAGAGACCCAGATTTGGGGGCATCACATTTGACTTATAGTGTTTTGTGGTTTTTACACTCTTCAAGATTCAATGATAAACACCTTTATCTTAGAAGGTAGCGTGTTTCGCAATAAACACCTTTGCTAAGTAGGATTATAAAACATATACCCTAAACTTACTTTAGGATGTCCCACAAATCGACACTTGTCAAATCTTATCCCAAGCTTATCCTTTGAAACCTTTTCACATAAGTTGGACAACCCCTTATCTTAACATACTTAAGATTATGAATCCTCACTGTCCATAACTTTTATGGAGTCTTAGGGCCGGATTTTGAAGTTACCTTTTTCGTAGATATGCAGCCATTTTTAGGACATGACCCCAGAAGGATACTAGAATGTTGATAAAATCATTATAGACCGCACCATGTCCAACAAGGTATGATTTTTCCATTCAGATACATCAATCAATTATTGCATATCAGTAGGCGTCCATTATGAGAAAACCATTTAAGATGATCTAGAAACTTATTGCACAAGTATTTATTCCTTGATCTAATCAAAGAATTTTAATACTTTGTCAATTTATTTCACTTTTGAATTCTTTGAACCTTTCAAATAATCCACACTTGTATTTCAGCAGATACACACATTCAACTCTTTGAATATTCATCTTATACTAGTTTGTTCAATTTGCAAAATAATTTTTATGTAAGTCAAGTACACAAAATCCATTGAGTAATATTTCAGTTTTATACAAAACATTATTATTATAAATAGAACAACAATTGTTCCTAAATATAATACCAAAGATTTCATTGTCCAACAACAAAATGGAAATAATGTTTCTAACGAGAACTAAAATACAATAAAAACTTATTAACTTAATAGATTTGCCTGTAAGCTGTGCTAAACTATAAGTTCCTATGGCTAATGCAACAACCTTTGCTTCATTTACCAGACATAGGATTACTTATCCTTTATTTAGCTTTCTACTTCTGCTTGGTCCCTTTATAAATCTATATTTATGATAACCAAAACTGGTATCCAATACCCAAGTAGAACCTTGACTTAAAGAAAAATTTATTTCAAATCATAAACAAAATTGTATTTGTAACCAAAACTTCACTAAGCTTTTTCTGGTTAGCCTCTGCAAAATGCTTCTTGCTGTCTCTTTCCAGTGTTCAGACTTATTTCAGTGGAAGCAAACTCCTTTGCTATTTGTATCAGTTTTGTTCTTATTATCCTTTGTTTTTTTTCCTTTTCTATTTACCTTCTTAGAATCGTTCTTCTTTTTAGAAGATCATTTGGCCCCTACCAGTAAGACATGGTCTTTCTTGGTTGGAAAGTGACTCTCAATATTTTTCAACATGTTAAACAAATCAGCGAGGCTGATATCTAGCTTGTTTATATAAAAAATTCACAACAATTGTGAAAGGAGTCCGGGAGTGAGTGTAAGATCAAATCTTGGCTCAACTCTCCATCCATGACAAAACCCGTTGTCCTAATTGATCAATCAAATTGATAATGTTAAGGACTTGTGTATGTACTATAGTGTCGTTGGTCATTCTAAATTGGAAGAGCTCCTTAGATATCTGATATCTATTAGTCCTACTTTCCTCACCATCAATAACTTGATGTGCAAAAATATAGTAGGAGAATCCATAGTTTCATGCTGACGCTGAAGCTCGTTACTCATGGCTGCGAGCCTGATGCATTAAGCCAACTGTGCATCATCTTGCCACTTTCTAAAAGTAACAATCTCTTCCTCAGAGGCATTGTTTGCAACCATTGCAGGGATAGGCGTATTAAGGACATAAGATAGCTTTTCAGCCATGAGAACTATTCTCAAATTCCTTAACCAATCCGAGTAATTCGGTGCAGTTAATTAACATCTAATATGTTTCGCAGTGATAGTAATTTAGACATTGTAAAATTCTATAAATGAATTTTTTCTTAACAACATTTTAGCATACATTCTTTTATTGATTACCAAAATAAATTAGGTCTTGTTTTAAATTGGTATCTCCCACTATTTTCTTCAAACTATATTACACTCAATATATATAGTTCGGCAATATCTAATTAAAGATATACTTGTGAGAATAAGGATCCCATTTCAAATGTATATAGTTTTGTGTGTACATAACAAACTATATATAACTAAATAGGTATACAACTCTTATCAATTACATCAACTATGTAACTCCTTGTATTTTGCCTCTTAAATCATAATGATCAAGTGTGTGCACATCCGAACTAAAATGATTTAAGTTAAGTCGAATCAAAGATTTCCATATAAGTGAAGAGAAAACTTCTGACCCTTGTGTGTGCACAACAAAGCAGTAATGTTCAATTCCTTATAAACATCATATGTAATAAAAACACCATCTAAAATATTTAATACTTGCATTGTGTGTGCACAACAAACTCATATTAAATATTCAATACTCTATTATTTCTATCATGCTAGAAGGCGACGTTCGATATTCCAAATATCTTTGAACGTAACAACTTAATATAAAATATTTGAGGGGTTTGTTATTAATTTGTCTCATCTTGTTTAGTGCGCATGCACACATATATATATAAAATACGCGTCATATTAATTAACATGCGAAGCATGTTTGCATAATATATAATATATAGTATAAGCATGCACATATAAAATATTATATTCTACCTAGATTGATTATGGACTTTTATTCTAGTTTGGTTCACTAGAGCCACCAAGTGAACCAAAAAGGTCAAATCCTGGGGGTGCAAGAATTAATATTTAAATATAACTATTACATTTAAACACGGGCTCCATTACAAACGGGTCTTCAAGCGCTCTTTGCCCCTTGATCTCCAATTTTTCAAAATTAATTCTAACTATTCCTATTACAAAACTATTTAATATAAATAGAAACCTTGATCAACAGTCAAGGGGAAGTACATAGGAGGGAGATAGAATTTACATTAAGAAAAAATAGAAAAGACGAGGTACACAGACCTCATTTAATAAAACTCATACATTCATGCATCCAACTAAAATAAAATCCAATCATATTGGTCAATAGTCCATAATCAATCCCATTTATTATTATACACATCACCATATGTATCAATAAATAACATTCATCTCATGAATAATAAACATTCAATATATATATATATATATTTTGATATCATTTAATGGGCAAATTTAGTTAGTATAAAATCTAATTTTGAATCAAAATAAACTCATTTATTTTAATCCAAATTTAAATCAAAATAAACTTCTTTTATTTTAATTTATCCTATTTTGAATAAAATAAACTATTGTATTTTAATCAAAATCTTTAATCAAAATAAACTCATTTATTTTAATTAATTATGGAATCCAATTCCAAGTAAAAAAATAAATAAAACTCCTTTATTAAAAGAAACACGAATTCTCCTTCCTATTCACAAATAAACTCTTTTATTTTGAATAATATGAAATCTTATTCCATATCTAAATAAACTCCTTTATTTAAGAAAATATGGATTCACTTTCCTATTCACAAATAAACTCCTTTATTTTAGAAAACATAGAATCCAAATTCAACTTCAATTAGTTATCATGGAATCCAATTCCAACTCTAATTAGTTAGCATAAAATCTAATTTTAAAATTAAAATAAACTCTTTATTTTAAAATTAAAATAAACCTTTTATTTTAAGATTAAAACAAACTTTTATTTTAATTATAAAATAATTAAGATTTTATATATAAAACCGTACATTTAGTATTAATATATTATATAATATATAATATAAACCGAACTTTTATTAACATGTGAATTCTGTAAACATGACTCACGAAATAATATTATATATATATTAAATCAAAGTTAAGTTACAGACTTTGGAAATCATAAATCATTATACCTATTAAGACTTTGGAAATAATATTATATCTTAATAAATACTTATAGCTATATAAGTATTAATAGGTATAATGATTAGCCCAACACATATGAAGTACTGATAACATATACTCCTAGCCGCGGAAGTAACTATATACTTACATATATTAAAAACCGTACAACATATGCAGGATCAACCATTTTCAAAAAAAAAAAAAACAGGCTTGCGACTAACAGCTTTTGGAAAATCAATTTTGCCCCATTTTTTTTTATATAACAAAATTATGCCCAATTAAATTGTTCTAAACACATATCAACATACATATCAAATTAAAGCAATTAATAATTCGCATAAAAGTTTGAATCTGATGCCACTATCAAGTTTGTAATATTAATGAACCCAATCAAATTGTATAAACTAAGCGAAAACGTGGAAAATCAGAGTTTTAAAATTTTACAAACCATATACACAGATCATCCTTTATGCACAATTATTAATTAAACGAAAAAGAAAGAACAAGAATCATACCATTGAAGATTCGAGCTTCCTCATGCACAAGTTCACCTCCAAATCCTTTCGCGTTCAACTTGAATCCACCAGGTTTGGTTCCTTCCTTTGATCAACGTTAGCAACCCAAATGTTTGGCGTCTAGAGGTTATCCACCAAGGAAAAAGAGAGATTCAAGAAGATGGGTTTGGCAAAACCCTAGTTTTTCTATCTCTCATAGAAAGGAGTGTACTCTCCCAACTATTGGAATTACGTATTATGTGAAAACGTCAACCACCTTCACCCATAATAAGACTCCTCTTATTTATAGACGTGTGCAATCCTCCTTAACAATTAAAGAATTGGATTTTATTTTAATTAATTAAATTCCTTTAATTAATTAGGCTCCCAATCTTATTACAAATAATTAATTAAACTCTTTTAATTAATTAGCTCCTAATCTTATTAGGATATATAAGAGTACTTTTATTAATTAATTCTCAAACTCATTTAGGAATTAAATAATAATAATAGTAATAATAATAATAAGACTCCTCTTATTAATTTATATTTAATATCTGTAAAATATTAAATAATAAATATTAAGCTATTTAATTTATTCTATCACCATAGATTAAATTAAATATACTTAACTTATTATTACGATTATGCCATTAACTTTTTAAATAATTATTCTTCCTTTTATGGTGTGACCCTTTAGGTTCTCCATATTAAACCGATTGTGAATAAATCAATTAGAACAATTCTAATCTTATTTAAATAAATAAATTAAACTATTAATTTATTTAAATAAATAATATTTATTCTACAATAGAGATAAACCTCCCTAGTGATCAACGACTTTCAAGATAAATAGGTACCGTACAATTCAATCCTTCCACCATACAATGTCCCAATTAAATATAAGACATGAAATTACTGTCAAGTCATATTTTATTTAATTATATGTATTTCGATTCTTAAATGCACAACTCTAAATAATGCAAATTAGAAACTCCTTTCTAATTTCATTCTGCCTTGGCCAATGACTACTGGGTTGTCATTTATCAAATCACATAGGACATTTCTCTTCTTTTACTAGAAGTGGTAGATTCTTTATTGATTATACATTATCTCCATGTACAACTTATTATACCAAGCATACCCTTTGATATACCTTAAGGGTCTTAAGGAATAAGTCAAAGTATAACTCATCATACACAAGATACTATGATGATCTCAAGTCCAAGGATCACTTGACTACTATCACTCACAGAATTCCTATTGACAGCAAGTAAAACTCCATTAGGTATTCCTTAGCGAGCCACATTCAGTGAACTTATTCTCTAATAAGCACCTACATACTTGCTTTAGTGTCTCCACACAAATGATCATGAGATCAATCAAATTTTTTTTGCATACCTGTTACTAACATTGAAGGAGGGCAGAATCATCTTTTAGAGATAACCATGGAGTACAGCTCAGCTCAATACTGGAAATCACACCGGAGAAGGCCGTTTCATCTCGGAGAAAACCCCGAGATACTCAGTCTCATTCCCAGAAATAACACCGGGAAAGATAGTGTCAACCTCGGAGATAACCCCAAGGAGTGCAGTTGCAGTTCCGAAGATAACCTCGAAGATGCTCGTTTAAACCCCCAGCAATCAGCTTCAACCTCGGAGATAACCCTGAGGCACTTAGTCCCAAAATCGGAGATAACCCCGAGAGGTCAGTCACACCTCAGATATAACCCTGAGGACATCTAACGCTTGCAGAAGCCCAATCTTAGAGATAACCCTGAGCAACGACTGCTTTATCCGCCCAAACTGGAGATAACCCCGGTGAGGAAAAATCATCATTGAAAAACCGAGCCGGGATCGATATATATCATGTGCGTTTACCGCTTATATATATATATATATTTACATTTCTGTCCGCCCTGGAGTGTACTTTGTGGCCTTTTACTGCTTTATTTATATTCCGTCCCGCCAGGAGTTTATTCGCGGCGGTTGATTGTCTAATTTATTTACATTCTGTCCCGCCTAGAGTTTACTTCATGGTGGTTGATCATCTTTACTGCTTTATTTATATTTTTGATTCCCCATGGAGGTACTTTGTGGTGGTTGATCATGTCTGTATATATATATTTACAGCTTATATATATATATATATATAACTGCTTATTGTTTTCCTATAAATTACGGCATCATGTGAGCCTAGGAATCATGTGATCACAGATTCAGTTTACTGAATCTAGATTTGGTTCTCGTGATGGACATTTTCAACTGTAAGCAACTTGTAAATTATTCACGGTGCCTGAATTTCCTTAGATGACTTTCACGCTCACAAGGAGGTCGACGTTGCTATATATATTATTTTCTCGAAGATGCTTCGCATCTCGAAAATAAAAGCAATCAACCTGAACATTTAATAAAATAGAAGTATCAAAGGCCTCAGTTACTATTGAGCACAGGGTTTGAAAAACCTCTTTTACAAAACGTTACTACTATATCTTGTTTAAAACTGAATTTTTACACAAATTCAAACCCTCTGTATATATAGGTGCTAATCAATGGACTTAAGCTTTAATAAGTCATGAATAAGTAGTTTATACTTTTATAAGTTATAAACTCATGAAGAACAAGTAAGAACTTATCATGTATATAAGTTAATAAAATATTTATGTTAAGATGTTGGTAAGATGGAATGAATCCATTCGAAACGATGAACAGATCTTAAGTAACGAAGTTATGGTGGAATTCACAAGTTTGGACGATAATCATCAAAATCGTGAAATTCTCGGAATGGAAGTCAAAATTTGACATTTAGCTCAGAAATGTTGGTTTTCGATGGAGAATAGTTTTGGCATTCTGGAGTTACAGACTCGAAAATGACTGAATTTTGACTTTGAACGAAGAAACGAGTGTTGAACGTTCACGAACATTTATCTTTTTCGTTAAAATGAACTAATAGGTGAATTTTGAGTTAACGGATTCGAAAATGAAAAATTCTTGCATGAACACTTAGAGTAAGTGATTTGTGAGCTAATCTCTTTTGAACGAGCCAATTCATACTTAAAATGATCAAATTTGGAGTCCAGGAAGTTCATTAAACTAAGAAGTCTATCGAATTGTTCGGTATCGAGGTGCAAGCGCCAGAAGCGCCACCAAAGCTACGATAAGTCTTGCTTAACGCCGAGAATGTCCATTAGCCATCGAAGAGTGGGATTGCATGCAGTCGTGGTGATAGAGAAGGAGATGGCTCGCAAAGACCATGTCAAGGTCCTCTCCGCAAAGATGAGTCCAAAAAAGAAAAGTGAAAGCCGCATGGCCAAAGATTAAAGTGAAGCACAAAGAGAAAATATTATGAATATAAAGGGAAAGTAAATTGATAATGGTGAGTCATATCAATACTAAACCTAAAGTAACATCAATTAAGATGTTGAAAACCTTAAGTTAACAACTAAAGGTTAAAAGAAAGATTAATTGAACGTAAGTTATTAATACTGAAACGATGAACGATAATAAGCCGTAAGGGCAGATAAATACTTGAAACAAGTTTTGTTGAAGAAATAAGTACGATTAAGTATATGAAATGAAAGATAGTTTATTGATGATGAATTAATTAACTTAAAGTAGCATCTTCGACGATGACTATAACGTTGAGAAGTACAACTAAAAGTTGTTAATTATTATGTGAACGTGAAAGTAAGAAAAATGTAATGCGATAACCTTAACAAATCTAATGAACATTTAGATTGAGAAGAAGGGTAAGATACGTTAGGTACCATACATATCTAATTATGACCTAATGTGGTATGTTACGTAGTTATATATTATAGAGACTGTAAAGGCCAAGAATTGTTGAATATTTATTGTTGAATATTTACTGTAAAGGCCACGCCCTGTTGCGCGCGGGCGCCGACTAATGTTGTTGCTGTTCTGCTGCTGCGCTACCCACTCAGCTACTTTGAAATTTTTGTACGCATTAATCATAACTCCGATTAATCTAATTTTTGGATATGTTATACATGACATACCAAAGTATTTTTAAAAAATTTAACCCACTAATTTTGGACCTCATAGGCAGCCTAAAACAGGCTCCAAAAACGTCCACTCGTAACAGCTTTAAAATATTTTCCAATTTGACCCTCTTGCACTAAAATAATCATTAATTTTTTATTTTAAAACATTTTTAGTCGATTCTTGAGCCCACGCGAAGCTAACTTTCAGGACTACAACTCTTCCAAACTTACTTTTTTCCAGATTCTGAATATATCAGCTCAAAAATTCCGTGCAACGAGACTGCACAAAATTTGTTTTTCAATTTCGACGCGACTACTTTAAATTGTCATAACTCCTTGCTCCAATGTCGGAATTAGTCTGTTCCAGAGTCTACAGAAAGCTTATTCAGTGTACTACAACATACCAAAAACTCAGAATTTTTAGAGCATTCTAGGTAATCCCTAAAGTTTCTTTTAAGGGCAGCATTCTACTAACTTTCAAATTTTTTGTTTTAACAACCAAAACTCGTCTTGACTCGATTTTTTATCGGTTTGTTTGTGGTTTTTCCATAACTCTCATCCTTATATCACCGCACAACCAACCTAGCCACCAAGTCTCTAAATCCCATCGTTTCATTAATAATTCTAGCACAAAAATCAAGTTAAATTAACTTTGTACAAATTAAAGCTTACTAACAAAACCCAAATTTTGATTTTTTGCTCAAAAATCAATTCCCTCCATATTTCATATACATAAATCAAAACTTGATTTACTGCCAAGAAATTTCCATTTAGAATATATCATAGCCTACTAAACTTCTAAAATTCCAAGTTTAGTAATAAAAATCATATATTCTACAACTTTAATCAAACTCAAAATTAAATAAGGAATTTATACCTTAAGCTCCATAAATTCAATTATTCCAAGCTTGAAATCTTCTACTAATCTTATCTTTTGATTCCAAATTTGCTAAGGATCCCTCAAGCACACAATTCCTCACTACCATTTTTAGAGAACTACAAAATTCCAAGCAATTAGGGCGATGGAGGCTTCGGCTATTAGGGAGGGAAAATGAGGGAGACTTTTTATTAAATTTTTTTTTTGTTCAACCCAACTTGGTGCCCAAGCTTAGCTAATTGAGTACCTCTTACTCTTCTTCCTCTCCTTTATCCCACGGTAAAGAGAAGAAATGGGAAGCTTGGAAATAAAGCTTGTAATAGTATTTTGGTTAATTAGGAATTAATCCCAATTTGGCTTAATTAAATACTCACCCAATAATTCTATTAATCCCCTTATTAAATAACTAAACTATCCAATAATTAGTAACTAGGTTTTAACATCACTAGTTACTAATTTACCGTATTAAATATTTTATCTATTAGGAATCATATAATTTATATATCTTATCTTGATATACCAATTACATTTTTCAAAAATAAACATACATAACATACTTAAATTACATATTTATTTTATAATTATAAAATAAATATGTTACATTATAATTTTCATTGCAAATACCATTATTTGCCTACCTAAGATATTATCTCATTAACATAAATTCATTTAAGAATTTATTTATTTTCTTAAGATATTATAATAAATATAATATCCTTTCTTTATTAAAATAATTTCACAAAAAATTATTCTAATATTCTTGGATAAAGTATATATAAATATTATATATTTAAACCACATCCTTTAATTCACTACACAACTTGTCCTCGACAATTGTATTCCTAAATGTAATAAATATATATAGAATATATATTTATCAATTCTCAATTACATGTTACACCAAACATGCATATATCACATATAGAAAATAAATAATTAATTTAGTATCTTAAATTTTAAATAATTAATTGTTTATAATGTAAGAGAATAAATTAATTTACATATAACAAATACAACTTAATATATTTACCATATTACATAAACATACATATTACCTCATACAAAGCCATTCATATAAGGCAATATAATCATTTAAACAATATTATCTCTTTATTAAAATAATTCAATGCTAGAATTTATTTTAATATCATTTAATTAAAGTATACCATAATATTTGTATACTTAAACTAATTATTTTTTTCCCTTCTCTAAATTGTTTTGAACAATTTAACTATAATAAATATATTAATATATTCACTACATTAAAACATGCATACATTGCACTCTATTCCTAAATAGAGGTTTTATTGTATATGATTTCTTTAATAAAATAATGGTTATACATTAAGTGCATACGTATCTACCACATTAAAATAATTTAATATTATAAATTATTTTAATTTACTCATCTCATTTCCTTTAATAAATTGCTCCTACAATTTTTTCTTACATATAATAAATATATAATACTAATATATTTATTATGCACAAAATCACATATTGCATAGTACATATTCACTTATGCAATGCAATATCACACAACATATCACCTAATAAGAATTTTCTTTATTTAATTCTTATTTTGATATTACCTAAAAATTTGGGTTATTACAAGGATAACACATCAATTAATCAAGTAAAGACATTAATTATCGACTTACGTTAACTTATCTATTCATTTCTATGTCCGCGTCATTAGACTCATAATACTTCTCTTAACATCGTTTGTAGTTGAGAATTAAATCTCAAGGTCACTTTTTAGGTCTTTTATATCTTTATTTCACTTCTTATGGTTCACGTTTATAAATTATTTTTGTGACTAAAATCCACGATTACCGTGACACCCAAAAATCTGGGTACTTCATTCCCACGTGATTTGGTGTTCACTGTCCAAACATTCATTTCTAAATACTCAAATTAAATAAAATTTAAGCAATAAAACTTTCCATTAAATGGTTACATAATTAACTACGATAAATTCCCAAGTCATCTAACCTTAAAACATTCATCAAATACGGAAAATTAATTAATTATATCACATAATTTAATTAAGTCTGAAAACATAAATCTCAAATAAATTAATAAGTCTTCAACACTTGTTCATCTTTCCTTTCTCTTTGCTAGTGGTTGGCTCATCAACCTTCTCAACTTTAGTTGTAATGTTTATATATATGCAAGAGTGAGCAAAATGATTGCTCACTTAAAGAAAACATAATAACTGGTAATGAAAGTTTAACTGAATTGAATAACATCTTTATAGTATTGATAATCAAGAACTGATATTGAAATTCATCCGAGGGTCACAAGACCATGAATTATGTCCCAGGTTATAAGTATTTCTACTTGAACCTTTAACAATCCTTAGACTATATGGACCTTCTTTCTCGTAGTTAGGGGGATCAGCCCTTCGTACTATGTATTGTGCACAAATATCTTAACGCTTTCGCGTAAATAATCCCCTATAACAGGGTTGTTCATCTCAGTTTTAATATACGATTGCACACCAAAGGAAGTTTGGTTTGAATAAGTTTCATGGGTAATTTGGAGCTCAACGTACATCAACTAAGGATTAATTCAATCAAAAATTCAATGACAATGTAAAGGTTCAATAACAACGTAATACAAAGTAGTTATGAAGCATAAATGAATACAGTAACGCAACAAGTTCATGCTTTAAGAATAAAGTTCAAAGCTTTAAGAAGATATAATAAACCTTGCTTGAACAACATGGTAAGCTAAGGTTACAATTTCCAACAAGGAAACAAGATCAAAAACTTTGCTCAACAGATTTCAAGAATTTGCTTAATATAAAAGTAAAGCTCGGAAACTTGCTCAAATAAAGTTAGGGATAGAGAACTTGCTCAATGTAAAGAAGTAAGGTTTAGGAACTTGTATAATTATAATCAAGATAGGGTAAAGAAACTTGTCTTACGTGTAGGCTAAACAGTTATAACTCACGTTCTCAAATATTTTATACATATGCCATCATGACATAATTAGTTACCACATGCTCACGGTATGTAACTGAATATCTATTTCATTTACACCTCTTAGTCTTAGGTTTAACCACAAAATTAAACCACACTTTTAATGCAATAACACAACTATTCAGTTTTCACACAATTCATTAATTACTAATAATATTTTTCATATTTGGTACTATAACACCACAATATGATAAATCACATTTTAATAGTCATAACATTACACTGTATTAACCATTATAGAATTGTATAATTAAAAATCAAATTTCTGGCCAAACTGCTAACTAGCGATGTAGCGCCCAATTTCTTTTCAGAAGTAAGCTATGTATTTAAAACCATGATTACCTTGCAGACAAGTGTTCACGAAGAACACAAAACAAAGCCAAATTGACCTAAAAGCTCCTTCCTAACAACAAATTTAGCACATATAAAATACATAAACTTTACAGAAACATAAATTAATGTTTCTAAAATGTTTTTAACCATATAAATAGTATAAACATCAAATTTAAAACCACTAAATTCAGTGTTCTTGCTATTTCTTCACTTTTAGACATTATTAACGAAAAGATTTATTGTAAATTTGTTTTTCAGCCAAAACAACTTGTTTAAAACCCATTGTTTTGTTTCTTTATATATTTACTCAATTAAAAGTCAATTTACGCGTTATATTATGAATTAATTATAAATTTTGATTCCAAAATAAGCCATATCATATACACATAACTGTATTTCTTTGTAAACATAATTTCTTCACATATATCATGTTTTCATGGATTATCATACTCTAAATCATATACTAAACATATAAAAATAGTTTATATCAATAAATTAATATAAACAAACCATATTATAAATAATTAATCATCCACATAAATTTTACAGAGAACTTTCATATATATAAAAAACTAAAACATTGGAAGATAGCATTATACCTTTAATTACTTGTTTAGGTTAGCTAGGAGAAAATTAACCTCTCCTCCTTTCTCGGCTCTCAAAACCACAAAACTTTTCTTCTTTCTTCTCTCTTTTCTCTCTATGTTTTTTCTTCTTTCTCTTCTCTATTCTTTCTTTAGTATTAGACTTAAACTGATATATCGTAAAAAAGCAGACGTAAAAAAAAAAAAATGGACATATAATAATAACCATACTTAGTACATATCAGTTATGTTTTTTTTAAATTCAAAAGCCACTAAGACTTTTTTGGCAAAACCAATTTAAAATTAAATACTTAAAATCCTTAAGTCTTGTATGGCAAAACTGAATTAAAACTCTTTTAATTTATTTTAATAACTCACTTATTATATAGTTTATTGTCACACTTTATTTAATTAAATTCCAATATTCAAATTCAATTAAATTAAATTTAACATCAACTTATTAAATCAAAATGCAACATAATCAAATTACCACAAAATTATAATTTTTATTATAATTTTATTTAATAAATTAATACATCACTTTTACTTACTAAATTAAACTTAAATGACCTTATAATAATTCATTTAATCATTATCAACTCTCTAATTTAATTATTAAATTAAATTAGAATATTATCACATAATAATTAATTCATCAATCTTTTGATTAAATTAACTTCAACATACAAAATTATCGAATATCAACTTAATTAACATACTACACTTAATCAAGTTAATTCCTCACAACTCATGAACTATTTATTTAATTAATAAATAATCAAATTACATAAATATTTATTTAATAATAAACACATCAACTAAAATATTTATTTAATTCAATAAATATTTTAAACTACATGTAAAAATTCTGGATTGTTACATCATTCCCTCCTTACAAGGATTCTGTCCCCAGAATCACCATTCAAACAATTCATTCGTCACATTCTTTCCTCCTTACAAGGATTTTGTCCCCAGGATCAAAGACACTGATCAAACAAATAACTCAAGAGAGCTTTTCATCATCTTATTTTTGAGTTCCCACATAGCTTCCTCGGCATTGTGGTTCCTCCATATCACCTTCATAGAATGTATTACTTTATTCCTAAGCACTTATTCTTTTCTGTCAACTATCTAGATAGGAATTTCCTCGTAAGACAAATCTTTATCAAATTGTAATGGTTCGTACTCGATCACATACTTGTAATCGGGTTTATACGGTCGTAACACTGAGACATGAAAAACATTGTGAACATGTTCCAATTCTGGAGGTAGAGCTACCTTGTAAGCTACTTCCCTTACTCTTCGCAACACCTCAAAGGGTCCTATAAACCTTGGACTTAGCATTCCTCTCTTACCAAATCGAATCTTCCCCTTCTAAGGAGAAACTTTTAGGAAAACAAAATTTCCTACGTCAAATTTGTGATTTTGTCTGTGTTGATCAACATATTTTTTTCGGTTTCTCTTGAGCAGCTATCAATCTTGCCCTGATGATTTTGACAACATCAGCGGTCTACTGTACCAGTTCCGGTCCTAACATTTGTCGTTCACTAACTTCATCCTAACATAGTGGAGTTTTGCACTTTCTGTCGTACAATGCTTCGTAAGGCAGCTTGCCAATACTCGCATGGTAACTGTTATTGTAGGCGAATTCAACCAACGATAAATGATCGTCCCAGTTTCCTTTAAAATCCATAATTCACGCTCTCAGCATATCTTCTAACGTCTGGATTGTTCGTTCCCTTTGGCCGTCTGTTTGAGGATGGTACGCCGTACTCATTCTCAACTGTGTTCCCATGCAATCTTATAGTTTCTTCCAAAAGTTAGACGTAAATCGTGGATCCCTGTCTGACATAATTGATCATGGAACTCCATGTCTTGAAACGATCTCCTTGATGTACAACTTTGCCAACTGATCAAGATTGAATCTAATCTTTATTGGCAAAAAGTGTGTTAATTTTGTTAGCTTATCCACTATCACCCAAATTGCATCGTACCCTTTGTCGACGTCTAGATTTTTACTGCTCCTTTTTTGTTCTTGTCTTTTGGTGTTCTCATTTTAGGTGATATTTGTTTGAAAAAACAAGTTGTGAAAAGGTCCAACATTTATATGTCGACGATTGGATTGTAAGAGTCGCCAGTTGGTATTTTTAAATGGTTGCACCAACTCAACCGAGAAAAGGTTTGCACATTGACCACGTGATGTAACACTGTTAAACTGGTCTGTGAAGCCGAGATTCATTAGGGTCCGGGGACTTGCTTATGCAGAGGGAAGGTGTTAAGCACCCCCCTGACATCCATGTTACCACGGTGACCACAACTTTTCAATTAAATTGTTATATGAATGTGTGTATGCGTGTGGGTCAATGTGCAATTATTTAGAAGTAGTGTTATGCCTCGTTCGCACCTATATACAAAGGGTTTGAATATGTGTAAAAAATTTGTTTTAAACAAGATATAGTAGTGATATTTTGTAAAAGAAGTTTTTCAAACCCTTATGCTCAATATTAATTGAGGCCTTTGGTACTTCAATTTTATTAAATGTTCAGCTTGATTGCTTTTAGTTTCGAGATGCGAAGTATCTTCGAGAAAATAAGATATATAGTAGTGCCGAACTCTTTGTGGGCATGAGAGTCATATAAGGAAATTCAGACACCGTGAATAATGTACAGGTTGTTTACAGCTAAAAATGTCCATCACGGGAACCAAATCTAGATTCAGAAGACTGAATCTGTGATCACATGATTCGTAGGCTCATATGATGTAGCAATTTATATGAAAGCTGTAAGCAATTATATATATAAAAGTTGTAAATATATATATACAGACTGTCAACCACCACGAAGCAAACTTCATGGGGGATTGGAAACGTAAATATATAAAAGTGGTAAATATATATAGAGAGACATGATCAACTACCACGAAACACCTCTATGGGTGATCAAAAATGTAAATAAAGTAGTAAAAATGATCAACCGCCATGCAGTAAACTCCAGGCAGGACGAAATATAAATAAATCAGTAAAAACGATTAATCGCCACGAAGTAAACTCCAGACGGGATGAAATATAAATAAAGTAGTAAAATGCCACGAAGTAAACTCCAGACCTGAAAGAAATGCAAATATATATATATATATATATATATATATATATATATATATATAAGCAATAAACGCTCCGAACGTGAGTCCAGGCTTAATCGAGGCATAACTCGATAATGTTAGTCCATATATAAATATATATATATATATATATATATATATATATATATATATACAAAAGGAAATAAAATCCACGGACCGAAGTTCGGGCATACACACGTAACACGACTGGGATGCCATGTGATGTCGTAGCCCAGGGATGTACGAACTTCGATGTACGCCCGAACTTCGGGCATCCACTATCTCGAAGTACGTGCACGCATGCAATGTGATGTCTGCTCGAACTTTCAAAACTTCAATCTGGGTATTCGATCGAGGTGTATAAGACCTATTTTCGATTGCTATTTTCGAGAGCTACAAAAATAACATGGGATTAGAGGTTGTAAAAAGTCAAGAAGATGGGACCATGCCCTTGGTCTTCAAGCTTCAAATTCCATTCGGTGTGTTGTCCTGTGTAGTAGTCACTCGGGATTGCAGCTATTTGGCTCTTGTAGGACACTGCTATGTAGAATTTATGTTTAAATGTGTTGAGATGGCGCACATATGGGATTGAGGTGGCAAAATGATGATTTTGCCCCTCACCGGGGTTATCTCCGGTTTGGGCTGATAAAGCAGTCGTTGCTCAGGATTATCTCTGAGATGGGGCTGCTGCAATTACTGGATGTCCTCAGGGTTGTTTCTGAGGTGTGCTTGACCTCTAGGGACTGAGTGCCTCATGGTTATCTCTGAGGTTGAAGCTAATTGTTGGGGGTTAAAATGAGCTTTTCTGGGGTTATCTCTGAGGTTGAGACTGAAACTCTCGGTGTTGTTTCTGGGATTGAATATCTCGGGGTTATCTCCGAGATGAAAAAGGCTTCTCCGGTGGGATTTTCGGAACTAGAACTATCTTGTCCTCCAGGGTTATCTCTGAAAGACGATTATCTCCTCCTTCAATGTTAGTAATAGGAATGTAAAATTTCTAGTGTCTACAGATGCCCCTCTTTATCATATTCATGCAATGCATTGGCATGGATAGGATAAAGAATACTTGATAAGTAGGTTTTATACCCACTTATTGGGTGTCAACTCACTAAAATTATGCCCATCTTAAGTAGTTTTTACTATTTTTAGTTATAGTTTATGTTTATTTTGCAGTACTTGTAGTGGTACTCTTATAACAAGAAAGGCATAGAAAAGCAAGAATGGCATGGATTGCAATTAGCATGGATAAGCATGGCGGCATGAATCTAGCAAAGACTAGGCAAGATGGACATGTGTAGATGAGGAACTGAAGCAGTGGATGAGTGTTATGCAGAAAAGAAAGGATGAAGAACTAACAACAACAATAAAGAAGCAACAACAGCAAAATAGCAGGAGACAGCAGGCAGAAGCCGCGCGGCCGTGTTCAACAAAGAAGGAATATGGCACGCCCGCGCCAAGGTCTCAGCAGACACACCTATCACGTGTCCACGCCCGTGTTACACTATGATCTTGCGCGGCTGAGCGAGTCCTCTACAGTCTATTTTTTTGACTTTTTGTAATTTGAAATTTGTGCGCTTTAGGCTCAACTGAACAACGCTGGTTGGTACCAAATGTGTTTTATTAGAGTCTTTCATCAGTTTTCATATCAAGCAATTAGGGTTCTTAAGTTTTAACTAGTCTAGAGGGGTTTTGATCAATTTTTGATACATTCTATATCCTCTCTTAATCTTAGTTATTCAATAATTATTAGTTTCATTTTTTGGAGATTATTGGTGCTTTGGAACAAGCTTCAAAAATGAACTAAACTCCATTATGGAATTCTAATAGATTTTGATATGTAGTCTAAACTTATATATCTTATTGTTTGATTGTATGTTTATAATGGGATTACCTATTATGATTGAGCGTAATGAATGAATGTTTGATCACCATTCACCTTGTATGCTTATATGGATTTGAAAAATGAAATATGAGTATGGATAAAATCATAATAGCATATGTTTATGAGGCTGAGTTTTTAAGCTTTGTAATTCGTGAACCAGATAGAAATATATCGTTTTATCGTGTGTAGTACTGAAAGAGCCTGAACATCAATTCATTATTGTTGCAATTTCACATAGACATATAGTGATTTTGGTAATAATGTCGCTTACATGATTTCTATCATATGTGGAGGTTATGTGAATAGGTCATAGTTCATTGAAAACTGGTTATGTCCACTTTTGTGCTCTTGACTAGTTTTCCATAATAAGTATATAAACATTACATGATGATTACAATTTAGATGAAGTATTAAATGAAGTTAGAATCCTATTCTTTCCAAATTTGATTACATTATTTTAGTTTATATTTTTATTCATTAATTGAATTTAGAATTAATTATAATTTTGAGTTATTCGTTAGAGCATATAAAAATAGTGAAATAGTTGATGTATGATAATTAAGATTTAAAACCTTTTTCCATGGATCGATACTTTTCTTACTCTGTACTAATTGTTAACCCATGTATGCTTGCATGAGTTAGAGTCCTTTTTGTTAGACTAAAAAGGAGGCAACAAGTTTTTGGCGCCGTTGCCGGGGAAAGGCATTTATTTTTAATATTGTCATCATCAATTTTAAGCTAAATTTGTATGACTTAAACAACTTTAATCTTATCTTATTTCTATTTTTTGTTTTTTGTTGTATTTCAGGTACTTGTATATATTTTATGCACACACGATCATCCAATTCTGAGTTGACACTTGCTCAGGATAACATTAATAGAAGAGGTTGGAAAATGAGAGTGCGTAGGAATTTACAAATAGCTTTAGAGACCACAAAATCCAACATGGTAGCAGAAGAGCAAAGAGAGGAGCACAGGGCCTTGAGAGATTATTCGATGTCGAACATCAATGGATTACAGTCAAGTATAGTCAGGCCAGCTATAGCAGCCAACACTTTCAAGATAAAGTCAGGCACTATTCAAATTGGTGCAGAATTCAGTACAATTTGTGGGTGCTGCTACAGATGACCCAAATGAGCATCTATTAAGTTTCATAGAAATATGTGATACCTTCAGGTACAACGGGGTGACAGAGGATGCAATCAGACTTAGACTATTTCCATTTTTGTTACGGGACAAAGTAAGAAGTTGGCTTCACTCTCTACCTTCAGGATATATTACAACATGGGAGGACCTAGCACAAAAGTTCTTAGCCAAATTTTTACCAATGGCTAAGATTGCTAAAATGAGGACAGCAATTTCCCAGTTCGAGCAGCAACAGGGTGAATCTCTATATGAAGCCTGGGAAAGATACAAGTAGATGCTAAGGAAGTGTCCACACCATGGTATGTCGGATTTGATGGCGATTAATACATTTTATAATGGATTAGGATGACAGTCAAGGCCAATTGTAGATGCAGCTGAAAGAGGAGCTTTATGGGCAAAGAGCTATGAAGAGGCATACAACCTCATTGAGACTATGGCAGCGAATGATTTCCAAAATCCTACAGTCAGAATGCCACAGCCCAAAGTTATAGGTTTGTTAGAGGTGGATGCTATCACTCAGTTGTTAGCTCAGATGGCATCCATGGCAAAGAAGATTGACTCTTTGGTGGAAAGTAAGGCGAAGACAGTTGCTTTCGTGTGTGAGATATGTGCAGGGTCGCATTCAACTGACCAATGTGCTATTAGTTCAGAGTTTGTACAATATGTGAGCAACTACTAGAAGAATCAAAGTCAGTTTCAGAATATATACAACTTCAACAACCGCAACCATCCAAATTTCAGTTGGTTAAATAATCAAAACAATCAACAAAGTCAGTTTCAACCACAACAGCAATTTCAGGCACAACCATCTCAACAACAGTTTGCATTAAGGCTACCCTATCCACCTGGATTTTCTCAACAACAACATCATCCATCACCTGCACCTCAGCAAGAGAAGAAGTCAGATATAGAGGAGATGATGATGAAGTATATGGCAAATACCGAAGTGATGATTAAAAGCCAAACAATGGCTATAAAAAATTTGGAAACTCAAATGGGTCAGATGGCTAGGATGCTTAACAATAGACCATAGGGTTCATCGCCAAGTAAAACATAGGCTAATCCAAGAAGGGAAGGTAAAGAGCAATGTCAGGCAATTACACTTCGGTCAGGGAAGCAAATTGCAAAAATTCAGCATGGCGCGCCCGCGCCACTTTTGCAAGGGGGAAACCGCGTGGATGCGCGGTTAGGAAATTTTTTTGAGGATAGTTTGAATAAAGAAGGTTAAGAATAATAGGAAGTGAAGAAGAATAAAGAAAATTCATCTGAGAAATTAGTGACCAAGATACCTGTCGTTCACCCTCCTGTTTCTTATCTATAGAGATTATATAAGTAGAGGGAAGACAAGCAGGTTAGTAAGTTTTTGGAGGTATTTAAAAAGCTATAGACTAACATACCTTTCGTTGAGGCATTGGAACAGATGCCTAGTTATGCAAAGTTCATGAAGGGTATATTGTCAAGGAAGAAAAGGTTAGAAGATTTTAAAATAGTAGCTTTGACTGAAGAATGTAGCGCAGTGCTTCAATGCAAATTGCCTCCAAAGTTGAAGGACCCGGGCAGCTTCACGATACCTTGTACAATTGGAAAGATGAGCTTGAGCAAATTCTTGTGCGATCTTGGGGCAAGTATAAATTTAATGTCGTTGTCAGTGTTCAATCAATTGGGATTGTCGGCTCCAAGGCCGATAAATATTTCTTTACAGCTAGCTGACAGGTCTATCACTTATCCACGAGGTATTGTGGAAGATGTACTGGTTAAAGTGGATAAATTCATCTTTTCGGTTGATTTCATCATATTAGACTATGAAGAGGACAGAAGTATACCGATCATTCTTGGAAGACCATTCCTAGCTATAAGAAGAACCTTGATAGACATTCAGAAAGGGGAACTAACAATTCGAGTGCATGATCAACAAGTTACTTTCAATGTATTCAAGGTAATGAAATTTTTGAGAGATGAAGAGGAATGCTTCAGGGTTGATTTGGTGGAAAAGGTACTAAATGATGAGGTAGAGAACTTGGTAGATTATGAACCATTGAGAAATGCTATTGTGGGAAGTTTAGAAATAGAAGATGAGGAAAATACTGAGTTAGTTCAATTACTTGACACAACTCCACAGTTCAGGAAGTTCAAGACTCCTGTTGAGCCATTAAAGAAAGCTAGAGAGTCATCAGTAAAATTAAAGCTATCTCTTGAGACACCTCTAGAACTTGAGTTGAAACCACTTCCAGACCATTTGAGGTATACATTTTTAAATGAGAATTCAAAATTACCTATGATTATTTCTTCTGCACTAACATCTTTTCAAGAAGAAAAACTGCTAAGATTTCTTAAAGAGTTCAAGTCAGCATTTGGGTGGACTATAGCAGATATAAAAGGTATCATCCCATCTTTTTTTATGTACAAGATCCTACTGGAAGATGATAGCAAGCCTTCAGTGGAACAACAAAGAAGACTTAATCCAATTATGAAGGAAGTGGTCAAGAAGGAAGTGTTAAAATGTCTTAATGTAGGCATTATTTATCTGATTTCAGATAGCTCGTGGTTGAGCCCGGTACAGTGTGTACCGAAGAAGGGTGGTATGACTGTAGTTTTTAATGAAAATAATGAGTTGATTATGACGAGAATAGTGACGGGGTGGAGAGTCTGCATGGACTACCACAAACTTAACAAAGCTACAAGGAAAGATCACTTCCCACTGCCGTTTATCGATCAGATGTTAGATAGACTAACGAGTCATGAGTTTTATTACCTTTTGGACGGGTATTCAGGCTACAATCAGATTGTTATAGCTCCAAAAGACCAAGAAAAGATAACCTTTACATGTCGTATGGTACTTTCGCCTTTAGAAGGATGTCTTTTGGTCTATGCAATGTCCCCATCCACTTTTCAAAGATGTATGATGGATATCTTTTCGGATATGGTGGAGCATAATGTGAAGGTGTTTATGGATGATTTTTTAGTATTTGATGATTCTTTTAATTTGTGTCTGGAAAATTTAGTGATGTTATTGAGAAGATGTGTTGAGATGAACTTGGTGTTGAATTGGGAAAAGTGCCCTTTTATGGTACAAGAAGGAATAATTCTAGGACATAAGGTATCGTAGAAGGGACTTGAGGTGGACAGAGTCAAATTGGAGACTATTGAGAATTTCCCACCACTTACTTCTGTAAAAGGTGTTTGAAGTTTTCTAGGACATGCAGGCTTTTACCGCAGATTCATTAAAAATTTCTCCAAAATAACAAAGCCACTTTGCAGCTTATTGGAGAAGGATGCACAATTCAAGTTTGATGAGGATTGCGTGTCTACATTTGAGCATTTAAAGAGGAGGTTAACTTCAGCACCAGTAATTACAGCACCAGATTAGGACTTACCATTCGAGTTGATGTGTGATGCCAGAGATTATGCTGTGGGGGCTATTTTGGGCCAGAGAAGGGAAAAGATTTTTCATGTGATATATTATGCGAGCAAGACCCTTATTGATGCTCAATTGAACTACACCACCACAGAGAAGGAATTACTGGTAGTTGTGTATGCTTTTAACAAGTTTCAAGCGTATCTGATTGGGACAAGGGTGATAGTGTACACGGATCATGCGAAAATTCGATATTTGGTGGCAAAGAAGGATGAAAAGCCTCGTTTGATCAGGTGGATACTTCTATTGTAGTAATTTTATTTGGAGATTAAGGACAGAAATGGAACTGAGAACCAAGTGACAGACCACTTATCTTGATTGGAAAATCTGGGAAGGAAGGTAGATGATAAGATTGTGATTAATGAGTCCTTTCCAGATGAACATTTATTTATGGTGAAAGGGGAAGTGCCATGGTTTGCAGACTATGCAGACTATTTGGTGAGCAGGATGATCCCTTCTGACTTAGTTGGTCATCAAAAAAAGAAATTTTTGCATGACGTGAAGTGGTTTATATGGGATGAACCATATTTGTTCAAACAATGTGATGATCAGATGATAAAAAGATGTATCCCATATAGTGAGACAAAGGGGATTTTGTAGGATTGCCACGCTTCATTATATGGCGGTCACTACGGTGGAGAGAGGATAGCGGCTAGAGTGTTACAAGCAGGATTTTATTGGTCGGCGATTTTTAAAGATGCTTACAGTTTTGTCCAGAGATGTGACAGATGTCAAAGAGTTGGGAATATATCGAAAAGGAATGAGATTCCATTGAACACGATCCTCGAGGTTGAATTTTTTGATGTTTGGGGATAGATTTCATGGGCCCTTTTGTTTCTTCATGTGGAAATTTATACATCTTCTTAGCAGTCGACTATGTTTCGAAGTGGGTGGAAGTGGCAGCTCCTCCAACTAATGATGCCAAGGTGGTCCTAAGATTTTTACAAAGAAGTATTTTTACAAGGTTTGGGACTCCAAGGGCCATCATTAGTGATGAAGGCAGTCATTTTTGTAATAGGCAGTTCACAACTCTGTTGGCCAAGTATGGGGTAAATCATCGCATTGCTACAACTTATCATCCTCAAACTAATGGCCAAGCAGAGGTTTCAAATCATGAAGTAAAGAGAATTTTGGAGAAAGTTGTGAACCTCACAAGAAAGGATTGGTCATTAAAGCTTGATGATGCGGTATGGGCGTATAGGACTGCTTACATGACTCCATTGGGCATGTCACCATTTCAAGTTGTTTATGGAAAGGCTTGTCACCTCCCCATAGAGCTTGAACATAAGGCGTATTGGGCAATCAGGAAGCTTAATTTAGATTTGAAGGCTGCAGGTGAAAAATGCCTACTCTAACTCAATGAGTTGGATGAATTCAGATTACAGGCATATGAAAACTCCAAGTTGTATAAAGAAAAGTTGAAGAAATGGCATGATCACAAGATTATAGAGAGAATATTCGAGCCAGGACAAAGAGTTATGTTATCTAATTCAAGACTTAAAATCTTCCCTTGGAAGCTCAAATCAAGGTGGTTAGGGCCATCCACAGTAAAGACAGTTTATCCACATGGTGCAGTAGAGGTATTCGACAAATTCCCAGATAAACCATTCAAAGTGAATGGACAGCTGCTAAAGCATTATTTTGGTGGAGAGGTTGACAGGCAGAAAGTCACCTCCATTCTTTCTTCAACATGATTGAGTCAGAGATAGTTAAGCTAATTGACTATAACTTAGTGCTTGATGGGTGGCACCCCATTAATTCTATCCTTACCTCCTGTTTAATTCTGTTTTGATCACATTTCATATTTCATTTTCATGATTAGTTGTTATAGCATAACAAGTGTGGAATAAGTATTATGGGAGCTAAATGTGCATATGATGATGCTTGAGTGTAGCCTAGAAAGTATTATTTTAGAATAGTCATTTATGCATAGTCATTAGTTCATGTTTTGATAATGATATTTGTTGTTTGTACATGTGTATTGGAGATGATCTGTAGCTGCTTTGATATGTTTAAAGATGCAGATCAGTATGGTAGGATGCAAGGTAGTGCGGCAGCGCAACGAATTCAGTATAAAATGGCGTGCCTGCGCTATAATTCTGTGTAACATAACCTATTACGCGCCCGCGCCACTTTCCAGTTCAAAAATCTCGCGGCCATGCCCGAGACCGGATTTTAAAATTTTTTTATGTTTTTAAAGACATGTCTTTACTAATTTCATATATTAGTTACAATCGAATCGTGCGTATCCCTTTCTTTCTACAGACGCACGACTCGTCTCCCAACCGTTCCAATTCAAATTTGTAACTCCTCACCCCACTACGTATATCTCGCATCCGTTTCCTACCCACGTTCAAATTCCTCAACTGATAAAGTTAGGGTTCTTCAGAGGGTGCGTGAAAAGCAACAAGTTTGGGGGTGTTCATTGTTTGTCAGAAAATATAACCTTTGTTCCATCAGTAAAGTTTTTCTTCTTCTTCATCGGTAACAATGGGACCAAAACGTGCTCGTTCTCGCACTCCAGAGTCGTCCTCTGCAAGTAGCCAGAGTGGTGACAATGTGAATTTTTCTAAATTTCTCAGTCTTGATGCCCAGATAGAGTATTACCGAATTGTGGCTAAATCATTTATTAGAGAGAGTGGGCTTAAGCCAGAGGCACAAGATGGGACATTGGTAGATATGATAAGGGAAAAATGTTGGCATGGAGTTTGCTCTACACCAATGGCTGCACCTATGGCCATTGTAAGGGAATTTTATGCGAATGCAAAGGAGACAATGAATGGCTTTTCTTTCGTCCGAGGGGTTCAAGTGAACTATCGCCCAAGGGCAATTCGTGGCGTATTTAATTTACCCGACCCTCAAACTGGACTTACAAATTGGGCTGAGATAGAACAAATGGAGACAAACTTAGATGAAGTCATTACTGATTTATGTATACCAGGGACACAATTGACTTACAACCAGGAACTAATCAGCCCAGGACCTTTCCAGGTTTATCTCTCAACCGTTATTCCATGGCTTGGAATCTATTTGTTTGTGCAAGACTCATTCCATCATCCCATCAACATGAGATTACAACTGAGCGAGCAATCATCCTGTGGGGTATTATTGTAGGAAAATACATTGACGTTGGTCACCTCCTTAATTAGAACATGCTACACTATATGCGGGGCAGCACTACAGGAAGTATACCACATGCCTCAATTGTGGCTCATTTGTGTGCTAGAACATGAGTTAGATGGACAGATGAGCAACTTCAATACCCAATTCAGGATATCACTCACGCCACGATAGCAAAATTCAAAGATTGGGCAGGAGGTACCTCGCATCCAAGGGGTAAGAGTTTCATCCTTCGTCCTGCATCATCTACACCATCATCGCAGCCCTCAAAGACAAATGAAGCAGGCACGTCAACTCATGCCACTGCTGCTACTGATGATCGACAGTTCTGAAGGTTAGAGAGGAAGGTCGATGCTATATACGATAATTTTGCAGTGTTTGCTACAGGTTTGACGAGGTCTCTAGCGGAGGCTTTTGCGCAGTAGGGTACCATGCTCGAGTGGGCACAATTTGGGACAACCGTGCCATTTCTACCGTCGAATTCACCACACGAAGAGGGTGGTGCAGCTGATCATTGGGGAGAGTTCTTTTAAACCCTATTCCTTCATTCATTGGGACAATGAATATGTTAAGTTTGGGGATATTGGATAATAGTGTAGTTGTATGTAGTTAATTTGCATATTTTTGCATGTTTAGTTTAACTTTTGCATGTTTATGTGTTAGTTAATAATTACAGAAAAGTTTTCTATTTTTAGTAGTATTATATGTTTTAGTTATGTGTTTAGTTGCATATCCCAAATTTCTAGTTTTATGAAGTTTGAGTCTAGCCACTGATGAAATTAAATTTTGAAGGATTTTTGAATTTGTTGGATAACATGAGCTTAGCTATAATGTTTTACATGATGTAATCCACGCCTGTTGTTTAGATGCTTTCGGTTAGCACATACGTGTTAACATATGCTTACTGGTATAAGAGTACTGTGTTTTTATTTCTTAATAGAAAATGTAGTTTTTAAGAAAGAGAATTATGTAGAAAGTGGACTTTAGCTATGAAAACAATTATAATCAAACTTTGGGAACACATGGGTATGCTTATTGTGTATAAAAAAACAAAAGAGAAAAATCTATCTTGTAACCTTCCTGAGCTGAATTATTGAATCCTTGGAAGGGGCGAGATGGAGCGTAAAACGCACTCGCTGCATATATAAAAAAATAGCAATAAACACCGCAGGAAAGTGCAAAATCACCATCATGGGTAAAAATAAAGCAATTTAAACCCATTGTTGAACCTTAGTTTGGATTGATGTGTTGGATTAGTTTTTTTTGCATTAGTATACATAAGTCTTGATTAAGACTCTAATTTTTTGTTTTGAGCAGTTTAACATGTGTATTCTTTACCTTTGTCAAGTTTTTGGTGAACACAAAACACACACACAACATCTTTATAGCAAGTATGAGTTATTTGATTGTATGATATTATGTCTATAGCTTAGTTTGAAATTTTATTCTTGAATCTGGATAATTCGCTAAGGCACATTGGATTAGAATTCCATTTTAGCTAGAAAAACTTGGGACTCATTTGCATAATAGTTTAGTTTGCATAACATGTAGTTGCATTTCATTGTTTACTGTCATATGCATTGCTTGAGGGCAAGCAATAGTTTAAGTTTGGGGGTATTTGATAAGTAGGTTTTATACCTACTTATTGGGTGTCAACTCACTAGAATTATGCTCATCTTAAGTAGTTTTTACTACGTTTTAGTTGCAGTTTATGTTTATTTTGCAGTACTTGTAGTGGAACTCTTATAACAAGGAAAGGCATGGAAAAGCAAGAATGGCATGGATTGGCATTAGCATGGATAAGCATGGTGGCATGAAGCTAGCGAAGACTAGGCAAGATGGACATGTGTAGATGAGGAACTGAAGTAGTGGATGAGTGCTATGCAGAAAAGAAAGGATGAAGAACAAACAACAACAATCAAGAAGCAACAACAGCAAGAGACAGCAGGCAGAAGTCGCGCGGCCGCGCGGCTAATCGGGCTTTAAATCGCGCACCCGCGCTACTTGAGGTTAGAAATCTTTGCACCATCGCGCGGCCGCACCCCAGGAACAAAGGAATATGGCGCGCCCGTGCCAAGGCCTTGGTAGACACACCTATCGCGCGCCCGCGCCCGTGTTACACTATGATCTTGCGCGACCGCGTGAGTCCTCTGTAGTCTATTTTGTTGACTTTTTGTAATTTGAAATTTGGGTGCTTTAGGATCAACTGAACAAGGATGGTTGGTACCAGACGTGTTTTATTGGAGTCTTTAATCAGTTTTTATATCAAGCAATTAGGGTTCTTAAGTTTTAACTAGTCTAGAGGGGTTTTAATAAATTTTTGATACATTCTATATCCTATCTTCATCTTAGTTACTCAATAATTATTAGTTTCATTTTATGGAGATTATTGGTGCATTGGAACAAGCTTGGAATAGATTCTGCAACTGGGTATAACAGATTTGTTTATCAATTCTCTTACATCTCTTATTTGCATTGTTTAATTCCATGTGTTGCTTCATTCCCATAATGGCTTTTGGTTCAAAAATGAACTAAACTCCATTATGGGATTCTAATGGATTTTGATATGTAGTCTAAACTTATATATCTGATTGTTTGATTGTATGTTTATCATGGGATTACCTATTATGATTGAGCATAATAAATGAATGTTTGATCACCATTCACCTTGTATGCTTGTATGGATTTGAAAAATGAAATATGAGTATTGATAAAATCATAATGGCTAATTTATGAGGCTGAGTTGTTTAGCTTTGTAATTCGTGAACCAGATAGAAGTATACCGTTTCACCGTGTGTAGTACTAAAAGCCTGGATTTCAATTCATTATTGATGCAATTTCACATAGACATATAGTGATTTTGGTAATAGGGTCGCTTATATGATTTCTATCATATGTGGAAGTTATGTGAATTGTGACACCCCCAAATCCGGGTACTTTGGTGTTCACTGTACGAATATCATCTATTTATCTACCCATAAATAAAAGTAAACCATGCAATAGATAGAATTAAATAAATAAATCTCCCCTTATGGGGTTACGTCATCTGCATAAAATACAATCCCAGGTCACTCTAACCTTAAACATCTGTGCGAAATCATAAACAATAACAAGTCTTAAAAAACATCAAGTCTGTAAATAAATACACATCAAGTCTTAAATAACAACAAGTCTTCCTCATTTGTTAACCTTTCCCTTGCCTTTACTAGTGGAAGGCTCGTCAGATCTTTCATTCTTAACTGCAATGTTATTATTACGCAAGAGGGAGCACGATTTTCCCACAAGTATAACAATATGACAAATGAATAAAAACATGCGAATAAATCAAAGACTTCTGAAATAGGAAAAATCAGCTTTTGAATCAAGAATGAATAACAAGAAACAAAAGAACTTCTGAGGGTCATAAGACCTTGAACTATGTCCTAGGTTGTCAAGTGTTTATACTTGAAACCTTTAACAGTCATAAGACTATGGACTCTTCTTCTCGTAATTAGGGGGATCAGCCCTTAGTACTATAATGTGCACAATATCTTAACGCTAACGCATAAGTAATCCCCTATACAGGGTTGTTCATCTAAGTTTGACATTAGAGTCTGCACCAAAGGAAGTTTGGTTTGGATAATTCAAAAAGGGTTCTAAAATTTAGAATGCTCATCAACTATGGACTAGTCGAATCATTAAGGGTTCGCTAATCTAACAAGGTTCAACAGTAACTGATAATTTAAATTGAATAGCAAACTCAAAAGGTATACAATAGAATAATTATTGTATATCAGAATCATACTTTGAAAGATTAATACACCTTAATATAATAAAATGGACTTGATCAATAATAACGAGAATTTGCTCGATGTAAAGAGACAACTTATAGGCTCATATAAAGATAACGAGTAAGGTTAGGAAACTTGCATCGTGCGTAGATTACACGTTAATTATACTCGTTCCTTGATTTAATCCTACGTATCATTTACGTTCACAATACCAATCAATTATAATGTAACTAATCATCATACGTTCATTCTTTTTGTCTAACTCGAATTATGACTATACTTAGTCAACTACTACACTCATTGTAACATAATTTACACTTCATGAACAATAAGCTAACTATGCGTTCAATCATTCAATTCACACATAAATGTGTTATTGACATGTTAAGAATTTATTTTAACACCTAATTATATGTCTAACATGTTTTTATGTTCATTAGATTTAGTTACTAACACATTGCTTGACTTGAGCATTTAAAAAAATTCATTTCTGGACCATTTCGCTAAGTAGGCATTTGCTTACAACATTATCTTAGTTCTTGGTATTTATTGCTTATACTGTTATATTGCTGACTTGAGACATGGTGTTTATGAAGCGGGGAATTAGGCATGGAGTTTGGCGGCCATGCTGAAACTCCATTCTCAATTTTCGATTCACGAAGAACACAAAATCAGGCAAAATTATCATTACATGATCATTAAATTCATCAAATTAAACATACCCACATACTAGAATTCGTACATAATCATTACCCAACCTTTATAGAGTGATTTTAACCAATTAAAACATATAATTACATAATTAAAACATGCAATTTCACTATTCTTGATGTTCTTGAAGGTTTTGAACATAAAACATAAAAATTTACACTACGGATTCGTTATAACACCAAATCCATCCATTCAAGGTTTGTTTTCTTCGTTTCAACATGCATAATTATATTCGAGTGTGAATTTTACGAAACAATAAATGTTTGACATATTAAATTTACGTATAAGGGCCATATGGCCATATTTCTATACTCTATAACTTTTGAAGCAATAATATACGTTATAATATTATGAAACTGATGACATGGAACCATACAATATATAGGAAAACAAATAACAACATCTTATCACATATATACACATAATCCTTACTCTTTCCAATTGTTGAATTTAACAGAAAATTGAAAGCCATATTCATGAAACTTTAAATGACGTAAATAAACTGGGTTGAAGAAATTACCCAAAGCGTAGAGTGTAGATTAAAATCCTTTTTTTTCAGATATTACTTCAATCACAGAGTTTCTCCCACAATTCTTCTGAAATCTCTTTGAGCTCTAAACTTTTAATTAACTTAGCATACGTGAATAGCAAAATAATAATACTTTGATCGTGATAAGAGGCTGGTGTGGTGGTGGTTATTTACCCAATCATGGGTTAACGCGCCACAACCTCCACTAATGCCATGTTTCATTTGGCCTTAAAAGGCTTATACCCATTTAATTTAATAATCTCTTATACTATAGTTTAATAGTGTCACACCCTTTATAAAATAAATCAAATATCTTATTTAATTTATTTTAAATAACATATTATATTTTCTCATGAATTCACATAATCACACAATTAAATTTCTCATTAATTAATTATGTCAAATTATTAAATCTCTAATTAATTACTAAATTAATTAAAATACCATTAGGCTTATTAAATATTTCTTTTAATTCAATAAGCTCACATAATTACATACTTCGAATAATAAAAATTCTCCACATTAAACACATATAACTAAATTAATCTACCACAATTTCATCAATTAATTATTTAATCTAATAATTAATTCATTGAAAAATATTTATTCAATTCAATAAATATTAAAATTAAATTACAAAATCTCGGTTGTCACATCTTTTCCCCCCTTAAAAGGATTCTGTCCTCAGAATCACAACTTAAACAATTTGTCCCATTACATTCTCCCCTCCTTACAAAGATTCTGTCCCTAGAATCGCTTATAACAATCTAAGTAAATAAATGAGTAATTCTTCATCATATTCTCTTCGAGTTCCCACGTAGCTTTTTCAGTGTTGTGGTTCTTCCAAATTACCTTAACAGAAGGTATTACTTTATTTCTTAGAACTTGCTCTTTTCGGTCGACAATCTGAACATGAATTTCTTAATAAGATAAGTCTTTGTCAAAATGTAGGGGTTCATATTCAATCACGTGCTTGTAATCGGGTTTGTAGGGTCGTAGAACTGAAACATGGAAAACGTTGTGGACATTCTCTAGAACTGGAGGTAAGGCTACCTCATATGAAATCTCTCCGATCCTTCGCAGAACTTCAAAGGGTCCAATGAATCTTGGGCTTAATTTCCCTTTCTTTCCAAACCTGATCTTTCTCTTCTAGGGAGAGACCTTTAAGAACACATAACTACCCAGTTCAAACTCAACATTCTTACGGTGTGGATCAGCGTATTTCTTCTGTCTATCTTGGGCTGCTATCAATCTTGTTCGGATCACTTTGACTATTTATGCTGTTTGTTGTACCAATTATGGGCCTAGTAATTGTCTTTCGCCAACTTCATCCCAGTAAAGCGGAGTTCTGCACTTTCTGCCGTATAACGCTTTATAAGGCGGCATTCCAATACTAGTGTGGTAGCTGTTGTTGTAGCTGAACTCTATGAGCGGTAGATGGTCATCCCAGTTTCCTTTAAAGTCCATTATACAAGCTCTTAACATGTCTTCTAATATCTGAATTGTTCTTTCACTCCATCCATCTATCTAAGGGTGATATGTCGTGCTCATTCGTAACTATGTACCCATGCATTCTTGTAGACATTTCCAGAAGTTTGACGTAAAGCGCGGATCTCTATCTGAAACAATTGACACCGGAACTCCGTGCCTTGAAACAATCTCTTTCACAAATAACCTTGCCAACTGATCTAAGTTGAATCTGATTTTGATTGGAAGGAAGTGTGCGAATTTTGTCAATCGGTCAACAATAACTCATACTGCGCCGTAGCCTTTTTGAGTTGTTGGTAGGCCAACCACGAAATCCATCGTAATATGTTCCCATTTTCATTCTAGAATCTCTAAAGGTTGTCGTAACCCACGCAGCCTCTGATGTTCTGCTTTGACTTTCTGACATGTCAGGCACTTGGCAACACATTCTGCAACCTCTCGTTTCAAATTTGACCACCAGAAATGTTGTCGAAGATCTTGGTACATCTTGGTACTACCAGGTTGAATCGAATATCGAGAGTTATGAGCCTCGCTCAAAATTTCTTCCTTAATCTCTGGTACTAGCGGTACCCAAATTCTACTTTCAAATCTCAGTATTCCTTCCCTATCCATCTTGAATCTTGATTCAGTTCCTTCGGATATCTTCTTTTTAACATTTTTACATTCGTCATCCTGAAGTTGAGCCTCCTTAACTTTATCCAGTAGAGTTATACTAGATTGCATCTGAAATAACTTCTCATCAATCTCCATAGGATACTTTACTTCCAATTCCAGCTTTTCCATTGCTGAAATTAACTCCTCCTGATTAGTCAAGATCATCAGTTTCTCCCGACCCTTTTAACTTAAGGCGTCGGCAACCATATTTGCCTTACCTGGATGGTATAGAATCTCACAATCGTTGTCCTTAATTAACTCCAACCACCTTCTTTGGCGCATGTTCAAGTCTTTCTGTGTAAAAATATATTTCAGAATCTTGTGGTCTGTATATATTTCACACTTCTCCCCATAGAGATAGTGCCTCCAGATTTTCAAAGCAAAAACCACTACAGCTAACTCCAAGTCATGGGTCAAATACCCCTTCTCATAATCCTTCAATTGTCGTGACACATATGCAATGACTCTACCATTATGCATAAGCACACAACCAAGTCCTTTATGCGATGCATCACTATAAACTAAAAAAATTCCTGTATCATCCGGAAGATATAATACAGGTGCTGAACTCAACCTCTTCTTTAATTCTTGCAAGCACTTCTCACACTTCTCCGTCCAAACAAATTTCACCCATGTTCTAGTCAAATTCGTCAACGGAGTCGCAATCTTGGAAAAGTCCTGAATGAATCTTCTGTAATAACTTGCCAATCCAAGAAAACTTCTTACTTCTGACGGCGTCTTCGGCTGATCCCAATTAATCACTGCTTCGACTTTTGAAGGATACACTAAAATTTCGTCCCTGTCGATCACATGTCCAAGAAATTGTACTCTTTCAATCTAGAATTCACATTTCAAAAACTTAGCATATAACTTCTCTCTTCTCAATGTCTCTAACGTCAACCTCAAATGCTCTTCATGTTCTTCCTTGGTTTTTCAATATACCAAAATATCATCTATAAATACCACTACGAATTTGTCCAAAAATAGCTTGAACACTCCATTCATTAAGCCCATAAATGTTGCAGGAGCATTTGTTAGACCAAATGACATTACCAAAAATTCGTAGTGACTATATCGTATTTTAAACGCTGTCTTCGGTACATCCTCTGGTCTCACCTTCCGTTGATGATAACCACTCCTCAAGTCTATCTTTGGAAAATATCTTGCTCCCTTTAACTGATCGAATAGGTTGTTGATTTGCGGTAATGGATATCTATTCTTTATCGTGACCTTATTCAATTCTCTATAGTCGATGCAGAGCCGCATTGTCCCATCCTTCTTCTTCACGGATAAAATCGGCGTTCCCCAAGGCAATACGCTTGGTTGGATATACTTCTTATCCAGTAATTCTTGTAGTTAGACCATCAGTTCTTTCATCTCTACTGGTGCCATTCGGTATGGTGCCTTCGATATTGTAGCCGTTCCTGGAGCCAAATCAATCACGAATTCAACTGCTCTATCTAGAGGAAGTCCTGGCAAATCATCCAGAAATATGTTTGCAAAATCTCTCACTACTGGTATCTCCTATCGACTATCGACTATCGACTATGTAAGTTAGATATCCTACACAGCCTTGCCTTAACAACCTCCTGGATTGCATCATCGTCAGACAACTCGCTTGTCTGGGAGACTTGCTACCGTAAAACACAACCTTTGATGGAGTCATAAGGTTAATACACTTCTTCTGGTAGTCAATTACTGCCCCATAATTGGATAACTAGTCCATACCCAAGATAATGTCAAATTCTCTAAGTCGAATAGGGAGAAGATCTACGTTCATGATATTACCTTTACTATCCACTCTACAGTTCTTATGCATGTACTTAACATGGATTATTTCTCTATTCGCAATTTCTATGTTCATGGCGTATTCTAACTCGTCCTTAAGCAATTCTAAGTTCTTAGCAAAGTCATCAGATATAAATGAACAAGTAGCACCCGGATCAAATAACACATAAGTATTAACTTTATTGATCGGAATGATACCTGACACCACATCACGAGACTGCACTGCATCCTGTACTATCATGTTGAATGTTCTAGCGGTCGTTCGGTTGGTTGTAGTTGGTCCTGTGATAGTCAGAGTGCCTCCACCACTGTTTCCTCTATTCCCTCCTGATCCCGTTCCTCCAGATCCCTTCTTAGGACAATCCCTTGCAAGATGATCCTTTGAGCCACAAGTGAAACAGGCACCCTTCTTTGGGTTAGGACAGTTAGGTGCTATGTGGCCTTCCTGACCACAATTGTAACACACTCATTTTCCCTTCATGAAAACTCCCAGATGAGTTTTCCCACAGGTTGGGCATGCTTCGATCATCTTTTTTTGCCCTCTTTGTTGACTTCCAGCTGATGAGTTATCAGACCACTTTCTCTTCTGATTATTACTACCTCACGTGCTACTTCCACCAGTCTTGTTAATTCCTTCATTTTCACTCTTTTTCTTCTTCTGATCCTGATTATATTTGGTTACCGCATCGCTTCCACCTTCAGTGAGTATTGCCTTCTCTAACACTCTAGTAAAAGTGTTCAATTGGAACATTAACACCTTGCTATAAAACTAGGGCTTCAGTCCCTGCTCGAAATGTCTTACCTTCCTCTCATCATTATGCACTTGGTATGTGGAGAACCTAGCCAACTCGTTGAATCTTGCCGCATAATCAGCTACGAACATATTCCCCTATTTCAATTCCAGAAACTGAACTTCCATTTGATTTTGCGAACTGGTCGGAAAATACATCTCAAAAAACATCTCATTGAATCTCTCCCAGGTTATTACACCTTCTCCTCCCCGTACTTTGTTTGTTTGCCACCAATAACTAGCTTCAAACTTCAGCATGAATGTTGCGTATGCGGTTTTCTGGTCTTCTCTTACTCTAGCGACATCAAACACCTTCTCCATCTCCATAACCTAGGTTTGAGCCTCGATTGGGTTTATGGAACCCTTAAACTCTGTCGGTTCCACCGCCTTGAAATCCTTAAACTATGTGTTTGGTGGTGTTTGTGGTTGATTGTTAATTGCTCCGGCTAATAGGTTCACTAACTATTGAACAGGGTTAGCATTGGCGTCGTTGTTGTTATTCATCGGTTCTCCTTGAGCTTGTTGACGGTTTTGCCTTCTTCTAGGCGGTATATTTCTGTTAAGAATATAGGCTTATTAAGTCTTTATTCAATCCCTTGAACATTTAAGGCTTAACTAAAACATTTAATCATAATTCACTTAACACATTATTTCGAATAAACTCTGACATTTTATTCAAATCAAAAGTTTTAACATCATACGATAGCATCACTGCTATTTACATCAACTATCCCGAGATAAAAAATCTACAGGATTTAAAACATTAAAATATTCCTTTGTTTATAAACACATCAGAATTTACATCTTAAACTACCAGGTAGGTTTCACATAAATAAACTAATCCTATCACTGCATGTTAAGGCGCTGAATAGCCTTGCCACGTTCCTCTTCCATGATGCGGGACATCGTCCTGCGATCTAGCATATATGATGGTAGACCTTCAAACTGAATTTGATACCCCATAACTCGATCCTGGGCCGCATCCATTGCATTTTGAAGTGTAGTGTATGTCTCCCTAAGCTTAGCCTTCTTCGCACGACAATCCTTTTCTACAAGATCAGCACGACGTGACTCTCTTACCCAGCACTCCTCTGCTATGGCCAACCTTTCTGAGCTCGCTTTCAGATCCTTCTTCAACTTTTCTATTTCTTCGGACTTCTCCTCAGTTTGACCCTTCTCGTGAACCAAATCCCACTCCACGTTTCCTAAACGTGTGTGAAGAGTCACAATTTCCCCATCCTTCTGCTTGATGGTAATTTGCTGGATAACAGTCCACTCCTTCAGCTCTTGAACAGTGTCTTGTAACTCTATGTTACGATAATAAAGTGCATAATACATCTCAGCATCGATGGAGTTCGGTGGGAACTCCTCTTCCTCCTCTTCTTCATCAAAATCCTCCTTTGGATCAGTCTCAGGCTCATACTCCCGACCAACAACAGTGATCAACGGAGATGGTTCTCTCTGTACCAACTGTTCCCTGACGACATGAATGTCTCGGGGCTCCTCCTCTGTAGGAACTCGGGGTTCCTCCTCCCCAGCTCGACTAGCTCCTCTAACATCCGACATCCTGACAACAAAATTTTAAGTTTTAGTTACTAATCCATGCTAGCGAACACATAATTTAACAAATAAGCACGTAAAGTCTTGTATTATCTTCAATGAATTAAGAAATTCATTTCTTATAACTCGATAAGAGTTTACCACCACTATGTTCTCAATCTCCTATAAGGCTACTACCTAAGGTTGTTCCCCCCACCTAAGGTTCATAACCTACAGCTTTTATACCAACCTGTGACACCCCCAAATTCGGGTACTTCCATTTCCGCAGGATTTGGTGTTCACTGTACAAATATCATCTATCTATCAACCCATAAATAAAAGCAAACCATGCAATAGATAGAATTAAATAAATAAATCTCCCCTTATAGGGTTACATCATCTACATAAAATACAATCCCATGTCACTCTAACCTTAAACATCTGTGCGGAATCATAAACAATAACATGTCTTAAATAACATCAAGTCTGTAAATAAATACACATCAAGTCTTAAATAAGAACAAGTCTTCCTCATTTGTTAACCTTGCCCTTACCTTTACTAGTGGAAGGCTCGTCAGATCTTTCATTCTTAACTGCAATGTTATTATTACGCAAGAGTGAGCACAATTTGTCCACAAGTATAACAATATGACAAATGAATAATAACATGCGAATAAATCAAAGACTTCTGAAATAGGAAAACTCATCTTTTGAATCAAGAATGAATAACAAGAAACAAAAGAACTTCTGAGGGTCATAAGACCTTGAACTATGTCCTAGGTTGTCAAGTGTTTATACTTGAAACCTTTAACAGTCATAAGACTATGGACTCTTCTTCTCGTACTTAGGGGGATCAGCCCTTAGTACCATACTGTGCACAATATCTTAATGCTAACGTATAAGTAATCCCCTATACAGGGTTGTTCATCTCAGTTTGACATTAGAGTCCACACCAAAGGAAGTTTGGTTTGGATAAATTAACAAGGGTTCTGAAATTTAGAACGCTCATCAACTATGGACTAGTCGAATCATTAAGGGTTCGCTAATCTAACAAGGTTCAACAGTAACTGATAATTTAAATTGAATAGCAATATCAAAAGGTATACAATAGAATAATTATTGTATATCAGAATCATACTTTGAAAGATTAATACACCTTAATATAATAAAATGGACTTGATCAATAATAACAAGAATTTGCTCGATGTAAAGAGACAACTTATAGGCTCATATAAAGATAACGAGTAAGGTTAGGAAACTTGCATCGTGCGTAGATTACACGTTAATTATACTTGTTCCTTGATTTAATCCTACAAATCATTTACGTTCACAATATTAGTCACTTATAATGTAACTAATCATCATACGTTCACTCTTTTTGTCTAACTCGAATTATGACTATACTTAGTCAACAACTACACTCATTGTCACATAATTTACACTTCATGAACAATAAGCTAACTATGCATTCAATCATTCAATTCACACATAAATGTGTTATTGACATGTTAAGAATTTATTTGAACACCTCATTATATGTCTAACATGTTTTTATGTTCATTAGATTAAGTTACTAACACATTACTAGACTTGAGCATTTAAAAAAATTCATTTCTGGACCATTCTGCTAAGTGGCGCTGTGGCGCCACTGTTATACTGGTTCTTGGCGCTGTGGAGTGGATTCGAGATCTTGAGACATGGCATGCATGGCAGCATGCTGGCCGCGAGAATTAGGCATGGAGTTTGCGTCGCGGCGCGAAACTCCAATTTCTGAATTTCCAGTTCGCGAAGAACACAAAATCAGGCAAAATTATCATTACATGATCATTAAATTCATCAAATTAAACATACCCACATACTAGAATTCATACATAATCATTACCTAACCTTTATAGAGTGATTTTAACCAATTAAAACATATAATTACATAATTAAAACATGCAATTTCACTGTTCTTGATGTTCTTGAAGGTTTTGAACATAAAACATAAAAATTTACACTACAGATTCGTTATAACCCCAAATCCATCCATTCAAGGTTTGTTTTCTTCATTTTAACATGCATAATTATATACGAGTGTGAATTTTACGAAAAAATATATGTTTGACATATTAAATTTACGAATAAGGGCCATATGGCCATATTTCAATACTCTATAACTTTTGAAGCAATAATATACGTTATAATATTAAGAAACTGATGATATGGAACCATACAATATATAGGAAAATAAATAACAACATCTTATCACATATATGCACATAATCCTTACTCTTTCCAATTGTTGAATTTGACAGAAAATTTAAAGCCATATTCATGAAACTTTAAATGACGTAAATAAACTGGGTTGAAAAAATTATCCAAAGTGTAGAGTGTAGATTAAAATCCTTTTTTTTCAGATATTACTTCAATCACAGAGTTTCTCCCACAATTCTTCTGAAATCTCTCTGAGCTCTAAACTTTTAATTAACTTAGCATACGTGAATAGCAAAATAATACGCCTGATGCGTATAAGAACTGGCGTCGTGGTGGTCAGTTACCCAATCATGGGTTAACTGCTCACAGCCTCCACTAATGCCATGTTTGGCTAGCCTTAAAAGGCATATACCCATTTAATTTAATAATCTCTTATACTATAGTTTAATAGTGTCACACCCCTTTATAAAATAAATCAAATATCTTATTTAATTTATTTTAAATAACATATTATATTTTCTCATGAATTCACATAATCACATAATTAAATTTCTCATTAATTAATTATGTCAAATTATTAAATATCTAATTAATTATTAAATTAATTAAAATACCATTAGACTTATTAAATATTTCTTTTAATTCAATAAGCTCACATAATTACATACTTCGAATAATAAAACTTCTCCACATTAAACACATATAACTAAATTAATCTACCACAATTTCATCAATTAATTATTTAATCTAATAATTAATTCATCGAAAAATATTTATTCAATTCAATAAATATTAAAATTAAATTACAAAATCTCGGTTGCCACATGAATAGGTCATAATTCATTGAAAAATGGTTATGTCCACTTTTGTGCTCTTGACTAGTTTTCCATGATAAGTATATAAACATTACATGATGGTTAAAAGTTAGATGAAGTATTAAATAAAGTTAGAATCCTATTCTTTCCAAATTTGATTACATTATTTTAGTATTATATTTTTATTCATTAATTGAATTTAGAATTAATTATAATTGTTAGTGATTCGTTAAAGCATATAAAAATAATGAAATAGTTGATGTATGATAATTAAGATTTAAAACCTTTCTACCTAGATCGATACTTTTCTTACTTTGTACTACTTGTTGACCCATGTATGCTTGCACGAGTTAGAGTCCTTTTTGTTAGACTAAAAAGAAGGCAACAATACTAGATGTTTGAAATGTGACAGGATAATCATGATACAATGTACAGCAACATGATGCAAATGTATGTGGTTTGTTGGACTGTTCTCCAACAGGATGGGATGACTGCTGGCTCCCATGACTTCTGCCGGGGATTGTCATTCATTACTGACAACCTTGATGAATTGTCTTAGACGTGCGATCCAAAGTTCTCAGGAACTTCCAGGATGTTGGCGTTGGGAATATCACCAAAGTCCTTAATCCTTGATACAGACTTTACACTGAAAATATATCTTTAATGTACAAGAGACTTTGTGGGGAGGTGTTTTGTCTTAGGAGGATGTGTATAACATATTCCATCATCCGTTCTCCCCGATGAGGATGTTCTTTCCTGGTTTGTATTACCAGGTCTTTCCGCTGCTTTATTGGAGTTACTGCCAACAGTCTGTGTTGCCAAGGCCATCTGACATTCGTTGTCATGTTCATCAACGGATGAGATCCCTGATGGATAGTGTCAAGGCTGCTTGACCTTCGTCGATGTGTACATCAATGGATGAGATCATCATATGGTTTCTGACGCTTTGCTGGATTCATTTGTTAGCAGCTGAATGTCGTCAAGGTTTCTTGGCCTTCGTTGACATGTTCATCAACGACTGATTTGGATAGAGGTTCCACTGGGGAAGAACGGTTTTGGGGTTCCGACCCCGTACAGATGGCATTCGGACCATCATGAGGCATTGCCGAGTGTGGTTTGCAACTGTTGTGATCATCAGTATAGTGACCCCTGTATCTGGGCTAATACCAATGAGTGACATGTAGAGCCACATTTTGGTCTCTGAAAACCAGGATTTCAGGCTATTTCGCTCAATCGCGTAGTGTTTTTATTCCCAATTTGGTCTTTTCAGCTTGTGAGATCTCCTTTACAACTCGAACTGGACCGAGCTGGAGGGGTGGGCCCCACCCAGGGGAGCTGTAGGTACACCTACAGCCAACCGTGGGTGGTTTTAAGCTACAGTTTGCTTTTAAAATTCATTTCTAAGTTGCACCACACAGGAAATCTGAGAGTTCTTCTTCAGATCTGCTGAGTTTGGGTGTCTTTCTACAAATTCTATCACCGTACAAGTGTTCTGCACTGTCCTGGTAACGTATGCATGTCTTCTTTTCTAGTTTTTATCTGTTGAAAAATGAAATATCACATAAAATGCTTCTAAACACATAGTAGTGAATATGTATGCTCATATGACTTGATAAAAAATATTCAACACAGTAAATGTTAGTATTTAACCATGCTGAACACAATGATGTGAAAAAATTTAACTTTTGAAATAGTCAAATTGGCACCTTTTCCTTCTATTTCTTATCCTATTTGAGGACAAATGAGAAAAGGTGGTAAAGCAAAGTAATCCTGGTAATTAGGCTACCCTTGCAAATTTTGACTTTGATATATGTACGCATGTATAAGATGTTTATGATTGTGGGCAGGTGTACTACTGAATGGCCACCTAGTCATGCCTATGTGCATGTGGATAGTCCTATTTACAAAGGAGACTATGGCAAAAAATTTCAAAATGTAGGCATTGGATAGCCATGCATATTAACTCTACTGTAGGCATATGTTAAACTAATGCATGCATGCATGTAGTCATAAAATGCATTTGAAAAAGCTCCATGTTAGAGTTTACCACACCCTTTCTGAGGTGATTTGGAGACTAGTGTCCAAATATATGGATCTGGATCAGCTGAGTAGTTCCCGCAGGACCACTTCAGGTGCGCGGAGGAGGGCTTTTGATGTGCCTCGACCCCGTTCTGTTAGACAGCCTCATCGTTTGGTGGAGGCGGTGATATGTCCTGTCCGGGTTGAGATACCAGATGGTGAGGACGAGGAGGAGGATATACCTATTACGGACCCTGCTCCTGCTGCTCATGTTCCCCGTAGGGATTTTCCAGGTATTCAGGTGATGATCCCAGAGATCCTGGGTGATATGAGTCAACACCCCTCAGTTTACTTGCATGAAAACGAGGTACAAGCTGGATTTTGATCTTCCTTTTTTCCTATTGACGAGGAGTAAGGATTTTGATGTTGATCTGCTTTATGATGTAGGTTCCCGACTTTATACAGCCTAGAGGGAACTGGTTCAGTATTTACTCTACATATCAGGCTCTGCATCCTGACTATCAAGTGATTGTGTATGGTTAGAGTTTTGGGGCATTCTTTTTCATCCTCCCCTGTCATTGTCCCTGGGGTTATCTCAGGGCATTGTCTAAGCGCTGGTTTCACTAGACTCAGTCTCTCCATTTGTTGGATTGTGAGGTGATGATGACGCCGATGGATTGACGATTTATCACCAGTATAGAGTTTAGAGGGGTGCTAGTGCCATGTACGACGGATATTACCCCGAATGTCGTTTGATCCTTTCTAGGAGTTTCGGCTGAGGCGCTAAAGGGTAGATGCTATGAGCGGGCTATTGAGTGAGCCCATACCCAATGATGTGAGAGTCAGGGATTGCATTCTTTGGTGATTATTCCTGATAATCATTAGGGGCTGCTTCATAGCAGATAATTCTTCTACGGTATCGTTCACTTTGGTGAGCACCACATGAGATGTGGACCGTATTGGAGAGTATAATTGGGGCTCCAACACCTTCGCCTATTTCCTTAGGGGGATGTACATGTGTTCGCAGGGCTTGATGGAGGCTTGGCTAGGATTTTACCCGTTTCTGCTGGTGAGTATTTCTCTTGTGATTTCCCATGTACAGGTTAAGAGTGTTGACTGACAGCAAATGTTTGCCTTTGTGTTGGCAGTTTTGGGCCTATGAGAGACTCCCATGTTTACGTCTTGTGAGTGTGCTAGGCTTGGAGACCTATCCACGAGTACGTCGATGGCATCACTCCATATTGACGGAGGTTCCTGTAGCTAAGGGTTTCACCCATTATCATCTACAGTTGGAGTTATTAACAGCCGATGTTATCACATGGATTCCCTATTCTGGGGAACATTTGCCCATTGGGTTTGAGGATGGATACCCGACTGGTGTCATGTATGTGATATCCACCCGTAGGATTCCTCTCTTTACTGATGGAGGATGGGAGCTCTATTTAAGAGAGCGTCCTATTAGGAGCACCACAGGGGAAATCCGTATACCGATCTTGCCTCCTGCTAGGCATTATTGGCCTGTTTCACACTCGCCCGTCATTGATATCCCATTGATGGGTGTTGACGGTTTTACACTATCAGGGGGTCCTTATACTCAGGAGATGTTCCAACATTGGTGGTCCCTTTGTACCATTGGAGCCTAGACCCATGCCATACAGTTTATGGGGGATATGGTTCCTAGATCTGTGATGATGACGGATTGGATAGCCTGTGTCAGAGATCTGACTCATTTAACATAGATTGATAGTTTGACCCGATAGTTGGATCGTGCACATTTTTTTATCTGGCATTTGGGCAGAGATCCTTTAGAGACAGATACTTTTGATCCTTCCAGCTCTGGCGCTGGCCTTTCAGGTGACCCATGTGTCTTTGCTGGTGCAGATCCTCTGTTGTATAGGCCTAATATCCCCGTTGATGGAGATCTAGTGACTCAGAAGGAGTTACATTAAGTGGACATGATTGATGATGTAGATATTGACACCATTATCTTCTTCTGATCTATATTCTCATTATATCTTTTGATAGGCCTCTGTTAGATACTGGGTGGCTATGCCCCATTCTCGCTATATCTTTTGATAAACCTATGTTAGTTGTTGGGCATCTGTGCCCCATTTCCCTTTATTTTTAGCTGTACATAGATCTATTAGATGCTGATGTACTTAGGAATGTATATATTATTATTCCCTACATCTATTATTATGCATATGTACGTATGTCTAGAGATATTCAGCATTGACCCCTGGATGGTCTTATGATACGGCCCACGCAGATGTCTTCCTCAAAAGTTAGCCGCATTGATCACACCCCACCAGTATTGGTAGCTTCCCATCTGAGGTCGTGGTATGATAGTATGTCACCTCCAGACAGAGTGACTATAGATCAGTTATTGCAGTATTCTATGACCCTCTTGATGTTTCAAGTTCTCGCAGGCTTTGTAGAGGGTATGCTGTAGCATTGTATACCAGAGAGGTAGGTTTTTCGGTTTGGTATCCATAAGTTGAATCCTACATTAGAGGAGTATGCACGGTTAATGGTGCTGCCCTTAGACAGACCTTGCGCGCGGATGGCTATCGGCGATATGAGCCCGCAGTTTATGACCCTCACCGGGCTGAGGCATAGAGTTGTACAGGATGAGATCACATTTGGCCATGTGGTATCCCAGCATTTTCTGATGGACAGATTTGCTCAAAAGACAGTTATACACGGCACTCCAGGGATTTTACCATGCCAGAGGATCATTGGAGTCTAGCCAGAGTAGACATATTTTTGATGTGTGTATTATCATACGTGTACATGCCATGGTATATGGATGAGCTGGACATTGGCGTCATTATGGCAGTGAGAGCTCTCAGGGAGGGTTATACAATTGTGTCGATGATTGTAGTAGAGACGCTGAGATCAGCTACATATTGTTGGACGTACCCTGCAGGGGTATTCACAAGTAGCTCGGTCATGTTGTACGTGTGGTTCATGTCACACCTGAGACCGATTGGCACTTTTTGACGGCACGTGTATTATTTTACCCATGAGATAGCTATGTCTTACTCCTTCTAGCCAGCGGAGTGTATAGACGTTATATATTAGTCGATATTCTTGGTAGGGATCGTAGATCCGTTTGACATTCTGCCATGTACATGGCTTAAGTCACCATACAGCTTCATTACTCATGCTCCTGGCATGGATTATCTCCCGTTGGCTGGTTTGAGGGGCATGGCGACTTAACACCCATTAGCTGTGATGTCGCAGTTTGACCAGTTCTAGGACTTCCATCCTTTTGAGGGCGCATTGAGTCAGCGCTTGGCTTCCCACCACTTGTCAGCAGAGGACAAATCCAGGGTGTATGCTTGTTGGGATCAGCGTGAGCTAGCTGCATTTTTTGTTAGCCATCCGGGCTGTTCGTCAGAGTATTCTGCATGGATGGAGACAGAGATAACATCGGTTGTGGTAGTTTCCATAGTGCCAGAGATTGATTCTGATGATGAGGAACCCACAGAGGACATTGATCTTCCCACCGAGGAGGAGCTATTCACTGGGTTGACAGCAGGTCTTGTAGATTCTCCCAGTATAAGTGCTACTGTGATCCAACATTCAACACAATATTTAGAGTAGAGTCTTCATCTGATGACCTTTGAGAGAGATCAGGCTAGGGCCTTGATGTTGACAGCTCTTGATGGGAGAGATACCGCTCTATTGGAGAGAGAGGAGGCTGTAGCTCATAGAGACATCGCTATTGCTGAGCGGGATGAGGCTAGATCATCCATAGATGCATTGATTGTTGAGTGGGATGTTGCCATATCTACCCAGGATGTAGCCATTACAGATAGTACTACAGTGCGATCCCTTACTACTGGCATGTTTGCCGATATGAGTGCATATATTAATGAGCATCATGCCACCATGAAGTTGGCTGTGGATCTGTTAGCTCGTGTAGATACCCTTGGGTAGGAGCTTGTAGCGTTGCCTCCTTCTTCGGAGAGAGATGCCATGTTGGACTTGATAGTTCGTATATCCACGGGATTGTAGATAGACTTGTATTTTCCTGCACAGACTAGCTTAGCCATTTTGTCATGTACAACACATACTGTATATATCAAACAACATTGTATATGGCAGGGAAATATATTTTGATTCACTTCCCTTTTAGTTATGCCTTGCTACTTGCTTGATATTTGCCTATTTCTTTAGGGCTTGTGATCTTTATATATTCTAAACTCATCCTTGATGGGTGGATAATAAAACGTCACAGGATCTTTCAGAAGGGATCATTGATCTCTGTATATCCCTACCCTCTTTGGTGTCTTGGGACTGGTTTCTGTATGTAGAGGTGGAGAGGAGTGTGACTTTTCCTCTCTGAAATTCACCGCACCACAGATGGTTGTCGGTACTCCTATTGAAGAGAAGATCCCAAATAGTTCCATCTCTTATGGATTGGGGTTGCTCTTCGAGGAATCAACAACAGCGTACATAGTCGCCAACTCTCCCATTTATGGGGAGGCCAAGTAGTCCCATCCCTTTTGTCTGAAGCCGATAAAATGTGGTGGATTGAAGTTTGATCCCAGTATCGTTGACAAGTATTTGTTTTGGTAAGGGTAAGACCGAACCATAACTAACTGCCTACATTGGAGATCAGGTCTGCGTAGTTCGAACCTGGTGTAAGAGGTTCAACGCTGTATGTGAAGGGGTAGAAAGTGTAGGAATGTTTTTGTGATTTTTGTATAGGAGGGGGTAGAAATGTTTTTGTTGTTTTTCTTTTTTTTATTATTGTGACTGGGCCATATAAAATGGTTGCCTACGTACTCCAAGGTATCGGGGAGATCAGGTCGATGTAGTTCGCCCCATGTTCAGGATGATTTGCAGCCAAAAAAGTTTAATCCCATGTTCAGGACAAACTGCGGGGGAAAAGTTTGATCCCATATTCAGGACAAACTACAGGTGTGAAAATTCTTATCCGTAGTGGGACAATACTGCGGGTGTGAAAAGTTTTATCCCTGGAGGGACAAAACTGTGGGTGTGAAAGGTTTAATCCCTCGTGGGATAACCTGAGAAAGGTTTAAAACAAAGTTCAGTGAAAGATCTGATGATCTAAAAACTAGGTTGCTGACTTGAAGAGTGTGTTTCCCTGATGGGGAAAATGGGTATAAAGAAAGGTTGTATGTAGTAAGGGTTAGAAAACTAGAAATGACTGGTGATCTGGTGATCCAAAACCAGGATGTTTGCTTGATGGTAATTTTAGACATAGTATCATTTCATCGTGTCTGAGTTGATGAGATGTGGAAATTCATCGTCGTCTATTCTTGTAATCTGAGAGCACCTCCTGTCAATACCTTCTTGACAATAAACGGCCCTTCCCAGTTTGGAGCGAATTTTCCCTTTGATTGATCTTGGTTGTCAATGATATTCTTCAAAACCAAATCATGTTGTTTAAACTGTCATATCCGAACTTTTCTATTGTAGGATCTGGCGATCCTCTGTTGGTATAACTGACCATGGAAGATAACATCACTTTGCCTTTTGTCTATTAGAGATAATTGGTGATACTTGTATTGTAACCATTGGTCTTTATCCAGCTGAGCGTCTATCAACACTCTAAGGGATTCCATTTCCACCTCTATGGGGAGCACTGCTTCTATCCCATAGGTTGGTTAATGAGTAGGGAGTTGCCCCAGTGGAAGTATGCATTGAACTTCTATAGGCTAATAGAGTTAGATGCAAGAGGTCAGGCCATCCTTTATGATCGGCGAACATCTTTTGCATGATATTCTTGATGTTCTTATTAGCCGCTTCAACAACACCATTTATCTTTGGACGGTAGATGATGGAGTTAAGGTGTTTGATGTGGAATTTACTACACAACTCCTTCGTCATTTTGTTGTTGAGGTTCTAGTATTGTCTGACACAATTACCTCTGGTTGTCTATATTGACAAATGATATTGTTTCTGATGAAAGCAATGATGACTTCTTTGGTAACCTGGGGGAAGGAGGTTGTTTCTACCCATTTGGTGAAGTAATCGATTATGGTGAAGATAAACCGATGCCCATTACTGGCTTTGGGCTCGATGGGCCCGATCACATCCATTCCCCACATTGAGAAGGGCAAAGGTGAGCTCATGTTGTGGAGCTCCCTCGGAGGGGCGTGGATAGAATTCCCATGAATTTGGCATTGATAACATCTCTTGACGTGATCATCACAGTCAGCCTTAAGCGAGAGCCAATAATGCCTTTTTCTGAGGATCTTTTTAACGAGTAGAGGGCCGCTATTGTGTGGGCCGCATACTCCACCATGGATTTCATCCATGAGCCTCTGAGCTTGGTCCTTGTCCAGATGTCTGAGGAGACCTAGTCATGCATCTCTTTTATAGAGTGCATCTCCGCTCAGGTAGAACTTCATAGCTAGTCGATGGATCCGCCTTCTTTCAGTCGGGCTCGCCTCAACGGATGTAGATCCATCTCGCAAGTACTCGTTGATGTACTAATACCAAGGGTGTTGGATGGGAGGTAGCTCATCCAATACTTCTCCAATGTAATTCCCATAGGCTGGGGCTTTTTTAGGGCAAATGGGATGCTTGGCATGTTTTCCTTGTCAGGTATGTTAATCAAGGAGGCTAAAGTTGCTAGCGCATCCATAAAATCTTTCCTATTCTGAGGAATGTGAAGGAAGGTTACTTCTTTAAACTCCGAAGCTATCTGTAAAACTTGCCAAATTGGTAAGGCAGCAAATGTAGCTCTTTGGTGTGATAGATTTTTGTGGTCTGTCTGATTACCAATTCTGAATCTCCAAAGACAATTAACAGCCTGATACCCATTAATTGGGCAAGTTTGAGTCCCATAATATATCCTTCATACTCAGCTGTGTTGTTGGTGTTGACAAACTGCAATTCGATGGCGACGGGATAATGCTCCTCCGTATCGGATACTAGAACTGCTCCAGCTCCAGAACCTTCCATGTTAACAGCTCCATCAAAATACATTTTTCATGATTGGCATGTATCGTATTGATGGTGTTGTTGGTCTGTCATTACCCCTTCATCGGGGAAGTATGTTTCCAGGGGTTTGAAATTCCCTGAAGGTATAGCGGTCAGTTGATCTACATTTCCTTGACCTTTAATAAACTTTTGCGTCACGTAGACGATGTCAAATTATTGTAGTATCAACTGCCATCTGGAAAGCCGACAATTTAACATGGTTTTACTGAACACGTACCTGAGAGGATCTACGCGGGATATGAGATGGGTTGTGTGACCATGAATGTATTGTTGTAACCTCATGGAAGCCCATGCTAAAGCACAACAAGTCTTCTCAATCAGAGTGTACTTGTGTTCACTACTGTTGAATCTTTTGCTGAGGTAGTAGATAGCTCGCCCTTGGCCTCTATCATCTTTCTTTCCCAAAATGCATCCCATGGCATTGTTATTAATGGACAGGTACATGAACAGGGGAATATTATCCCCGGGTGGTACCAAACCAGCTGCTCATGGAGGAGTTCTTCCTGAACAACTTGAACATATGCTCACAGGTTGCTATGAGTTGAGAAATGAACCTGCTAATGAAGTTAATTCTTCCCAAAAATCCCCGTATTTCCTTCTCTGTCTGAGGAATGGGCATTTTTGTAATGGCATGGATTTTGGTGGGATCCAGCTCAATCTCTTTGTGGCTGACTAGGAAACCTAGCAACTTGCCTGATTTAACGCCAAAGGCGCACTTGGTTGGATTCAACTTCAAGTTGTACTTACGCAACCTATTGAAGAGCTTTTTGAGATGGTCTATGTGGTCTTCTTCCCTTAAAGATTTGATAATGATATCATCCATGTAGATCTCTATCTCTTTATTCATTAAGTAGTGGAAAAGAGCCAGTATGGCCCGCTGGTAGGTAGCTCCAGCATTGATGAGGCCGAATGATAACCGTCTATAGCAAAAGGTTCACCAAGGCGTGATGAATGCAGTTTTCTCATGATCCTCTTCAGCAACCATGATTTGATGGTACCCCGTAAAATAATCAACAAAGGAGTACATGTCGTATTGAACAGTATTGTTAATGAGTATGTGGATAAATGTCATGGGAAAGCTATCTTTAAGGTAAGCTTTATTCAGATCCCGATAATCCATGCAAACTCGCACCTTTCCTCCCGGTTTAGGCATGGGAACTATGTTGGATATCCATTCAGGGTATGTTGACACCATGATGATGCTAGCTTGAAATTATTTCACAATTTCTTCCTTAACCTTTAAACTTCACTTAGGTTTTAATCGCCTGAGATTCTGCCTGACTGGCTTGAATCCCTCTTTAATGGGAAGGCAATGGATGATGATATCAGCGGACAAAACCACCATGTCTTTGTGAGACCATGCAAACACACCTTGGAATTGGGTTAATAGTGCAACTATATCATTCTTTTGGTTTGGAGTGAGGACTGTACCAATCTGGATTAGCTTAGGGTTTTCTATGGTTCCGAGGTTGAATGAGGTGGTTTGAACAATATTTGGTTTGGGTTTATCCTTGACCCATTCATTGATCTCCTGAGTTATCTCAATGTTCTCTTGTATTTCCATCAAGTTTGAGTTCAACTTTTCATCAAAGTTACAGTCCTTTTGGAGAAAAGGCACCTCATCAGCAAGTATAAGCAAATCTAAGTTCAAAGTCCTGAAATAAAATATGCTTTCACTTAATATATGAAACTATTTAATCATACAAAGTGTTAGCATGTACGGATAAAATAACTTCTACTATTGTACAGTAAATTAAGTAGTGAAAGCTATCTACAAGGCGGAGGGTGTTTTTGCCCTTTTTACCCTTTGGCGACAAATGTAAGGAGTGCTACTCCAATTGTCAAGGGTAAACTCCTGATGAACGGCAGTGATGAAGTGGCTATCATCGTCCTCCTTCTCTCGAATAATGACCATAATATCGGGAAAATCATCGTCTGGAGTGTATCTATTTGTGTGCTCATCATGTAAAAGGATGCATAGGTGAGAAAAACTCCTAGGGATGTCTTATTTACGTCTTCGTTCCTTTTCTTCCACTTCAGGATCAGGAATTAGGGCCTCTTTTGTTTTAATCGGTATCGGTTTGGGAAATAACATTGCAATAACATGGGCAGAAACCTTTACCGGAGACTGTATAAGCTCAGGATCTGTAGGTGGAGATAATCGCCATATGGCTGATGAAGGAATCAGCTAGTGCTTGTGAGGATTCCTGTGACTGGAGCTAGCAGAATAGCCTAATCCAGCAATCCCTGTTCGACTGGGAACTTGAATTGGGTGCTTAATGCCCCGATGATCCTTTCCCAACCCTTGTCCAGGTTGATAATCCAATGGCATCATCTCTTGAGTGGCCGACATTACCTCAACAAAAATCTTGGGTGTGAAAGGTGGTGCCCCAATGGGATGGTAATGAGTGTTGCTCACCTCCAGGGCATGGAAATTGACCTGCTCAACTTTTGTGTTGAAGCTGATGAGTGGTATGCACCTTGTTTAGGAAATTCTGGCTCAGCATTAACAGTGTTTAGGCTATTATTGATAATTTACTTAAGTTGCTAATTAAGGGTGGAAGGGATGACTCCAGCCATATGAATCCATGGTCTTCCCAAAAGTAGGTTGTATCCTGTAGCAATTTTGAGCACATGACAGGATACATTGAATGTATGTGGACCAATCTCCATAGGTAGTTTAATTTTCCCAACAACATTTCATCGGGACCCATCAAAAGCTTTGATAACTGTATGGCTACTTTTGATCCTCTTGGGATTGATATTCATCTTCTCCAAGGTGGCATAAGGGCAGATATTCAAAGATGATCTACCATCTATCAAAACTCCTCCTACCATGTATCCGGAGGACATCACCGCTATGTGCAATGACTTGCAGTGACTAGTCCCTTCAGAAGGTATGTTGTCATCAGTGAAAGATATCACATTATTTTTAAAAATGTGATCAACCAGATGTTAGAATTTTTTCACATCCACTAATTTTGGCAAATGTGCTTCTTCCAAGACACTTAACAACATCTTCCTATGATCTTCAGAAGAGAAAACCAAGTCCAGTATGGAAATTTGTTGTGGAGCTTCTCTCAAGCTTAAAACCACATTGGCTTCATTATGGCCCATAGTAAGGAGGAACTCTTCAATTTTCTCCATGGGAACTTTCCCATTTGATTTGATGGTAGGCTTCATCACTCGGTGGGGAAGATACAGTGGATTCTCCTTTGACACTGCAACAGTTGTGTGTGATGTAGATCCTTCAGCCTCTCCATAATTCCATGGCACTTTTAGTAGGCTGATAACATGATACTGTGTTCTGGATGGCAATGCAATGGGCTTCGATGCAGTCACTTTCAAAGGATTGTCAACACCTTTGAGTTGAATTACTTGTATTGTGGATGGTCTAACAGCCAAATCATCTTCAACGGATATAACTGCTACGCCGTCCTTCTATTTTGTAGGACATGTGTTCCCACTCTCGAGTAACCAAGTGTTGTCATCTGCCATCTGCAGGACATCACTGTCAATTAAATTCTGAACGAGGTGGCGAAGTGCACAACATTCTTTTGTGCTGTGACCACGAGAATGGGAGTGATACTGACATACTCCATTAGAATTGAACCTTCTTGAATGGGGATTGATTGGAGGTAGAAGGGATGTAATTCTTCCTTCATTGATCAGTAATTGAAATATCTCCTCCATAGGTTAGCCCAGGTATGTGAATTCCCTCTTATTTGGCAAAATCCTGACGGGCTTTGGCATTTGATCTTTTTGTAACTTTATCCTCCAGTGTTTCACTTTCTGAAGGCGATGATGGAGTATTCATAACAAAAGGAAGTAGACTAGCATGCTCCTAACTGACTAATTGGCGTGTGACTTGGTACTGATGGATCTCCATTTCTGCCAATTGGTCTACTTGCTTCCAAAGAGCCTTCATCTTTCATTCCATCACAAACTGGAACTGTGCGTAATCCCATTTCTTAGCACCATCTTTGCTGGTCTGGGAAGATTCAACAACGTATTTGGAACTTTGTCCACTGCTCCAATTAATCATTTTAACCTCTTCTTCTTTGTGTTGAAGAAGAGGGTTGTCTTGCACATAAGGTTGGTCGGGTTTAGTCACCACAATATCCCCGTTGTCTATTAAATCATGGATCTTGTGTTACAAGGCCCAACAATCCTGAGTATCATGTCCTCGTGCTCCAACATGATAGGCACATTTTTGGGTAGCATTGAAACCCTTCCCATTAGGGTTGGCTGGTGGAAGAAGATGTGTAAATTTCTTCTGAGTAGTCAGAAGATTGAGAACATTCTCGAGTGAATCCCCTAGGGGTGTGAACACTCGATTACGTCGGATTTCTCCACCCTTTGGAAATATAGGGTTGGAAGACTGTGCTTGAAAAGGGGAGTAGTTTCTCCTCTGGATAGGCATATTCTGACTACCTTTCTGACCTTGTAGTATCAAGGAAACATCCTCCTCTTTCTTCTTATGGACCCTTCGAGGGTTATTTCCATAAGTTCCGGACTGGATATGCTCAGCAACAGCTTTTAGAGCAGCTAGGTCTTGGATTTTTCCTAACTTCAATCCCATCTCAGCCATCTCTCCATGTTTGCTTATTTCAAAAAATGGCTTGCCACTGCCAGCTAAGACTCTCTCATAGAAGGGAGCTTCTTGTATATCTATGAAAGTCGTCACCATTTTCGATTCCATCATAGAAGGAATAACTTGAGTAGCAAGGCGCCTCCACCTTTGAGCATACTCTCTGTAAGACTCATTAGACTGTTTCTTGACCTTGGTAATTTGGTACAAGTCCGGAGCCATCTGAGACTGAAAATTGTACTGAATGAGGAAGGCATGATCGAGCTCCTCCCAGCAATGTATTTTAGAATTGTCTAATCTGGCATACCATGATCGGGCTTCTCTAGTTAGACTCTTTTGAAACAGCTACATTCTGAGCTTTTCATCTTCTGCATAAGATCCGAGTTCCCCAATAAATACCTTCAAATGTGTGTAAGGATCTCCCAACCCATTATACTTTTCAAATTCAGGAGTCTTGAACTTCTCTGGATAATGCACACCAGGGAATATACAAAGGTCAGCATATGAGATACTCCTGTGTGCACCAATCCCTTTAATAGACCGAATAGTCTATTCCATTTGAAGGACTTTTTTCCTTATATCACCGTTGTTTGGATCTTCTTTGAGATAGATGTTTTCTGGAATTTTGTTGGACTTATCCAACTGCAGCTCAGGTATTGGATTTGCTTGATCCGCACCTTATGTTCCTCCATGTGCAGAGGATTCTGTATGTATGGGTATTCGTAGACCCTGAGTAGACTGGTGTAGTTCTTTAAGCAGAACACTAAATTTGTAATTTGTTTGCTTAATTCGTTAAACTCTTCATGAGAGACAGGAGAATGATTAGTTTGATCAAATGAAGACATAATTGGCTGTAAGCTCGTTGCCTTTTTGGACTTTGAACGAGTAACATGCCCAATTGTTGCCCTACAAAAACTTATGTAGTTTATTCTTGGGGAATGTATAAATGTTTACATGCTATCATAATGTTTCTGTTTTAGGAGTATTATCCTGCAAAATGGATGTTAATTGATAGCATGTCAGGCTCTAATATGCATGTACACATATTCTTCATATTTTCCATTACGTAGAGATTAACATGGATGAAATTACAAGTAATTATTTTTCCAAGTAATTGAAAATGGAAAGCATGAAGAGACTTTCCTCCGCGTTTGGTTTATCAGAGGCTGACCTATCTTAGGTTACTCTTGCGGCTTTTTGGTATGAAGGTCTCCAGATCATTGCAATTTACTTGACGGGAAGTTAATCCGGTCTTTCAACTGAAGCGAATCTGGGTGGTGCCTTTCCTGAGCCTCGTTGGAATTAGTCTCCCTACGAGTCCAGTAATCAAACACCGACAAGATAACCTCCTGGTGGAGGAACCACACAACATAAATTCCAATGCAACATGTGTCACCATTATGGGAATGATGACATGTGTGAAGCACTAATATCCTATGCAGATATAGTATAAAGCATTAAGTGCAATAAGTAAATGCATTCGTAAACATTCATCAAAATGTAAATGCAACATCCATACACAAGAATATAACAGTTTTGAATAGTTTGTAGTAGCGGCTTAAGTCCTCTTACTGGAGTCCCCAGCAGAGTCGCCACCTGTCGACGTCGGGATTTTTACTGTCCCTTTTCTGTTCTTGTCTTTTGGTGTTCTCATGTTAGGTGAGAATTGTTTGAAAAAACAAGTTGTGAAAAGGTTTGGCATTTATATGTCGACGATTGGACTGTAAGAGTTGTTAGTTGGTATTTTTAAATGGTTGCACCAACTCAACCGAGAAAAGGTTTGCACATTGACCACATGATGTAACACTGTTAAACTGGTCTGTGAAGCCGAGATTCATTAGGGTCTGGGGACTTGCTTATGCAGAGGGAAGGTGTTAAACACCCCCCGACATCCATGTTACCACGGTTACCACAACTTTTCAATTAAATTGTTATATGAATGTGTGTATGTGTGTGGGTCAATGTGCAATTATTTAGAAGTAGTGTTATGCCTCATTCGTACATATATACAAAGGGTTTGAATTTGTGTAAAAATTCAGTTTTAAACAAGATATAACAATGATATTTTGTAAAAGAGGTTTTTTAAACCCTTATGCTCAGTAGTAATTGAGGCCTTTGATACTTCTATTTAATTAAATGTTTGGCTTGAATGCTTTTATTTTCGAGATGTGAAGCATCTTCAAGAAAATAAGATATATAGCAGTGTCGAACTCCTTGTGGGCATAAGAGCCATCTAAGGAAATTCAGACACCGTGAATAATGTACAAGCTGTTTACAGCTGAAAATGTACATCACGGGAACCGAATCTAGATTCAGAAAGATTGAATCTGTGATCACATGATTCATAGGCTCACATGATGTAGTAATTTATATGAAAGCTGTAAGCAGTTATATATATACAAAAGCTGTAAATACATATATACAAACTGTCAAACACCACGAAGCGAACTTCATATGGTTCTGGAAATGTAAATATATAAAAGAGATAAATATATATAGAGAGATATGATCAACCACCACGAAGCACCTCCATGGGGGATCGGAAATGTAAATAAAGTAGTAAAAATGAGCAACCGCCATGAAGTAAACTCCAGGCGGGACGAAATGTAAATAAAGCAGTAAAAACGATCAACCGCCATGAAGTAAACTCTAGGCGGGAGAAAATGTAAATAAAGCAGTAAAAGGCCACAAAGTATTTATATATGTATAAAAGCAGTAAACGCTCCGGATATAAAATCCAGGCTCATCGAACAGAGTCCGACAATAGTTTATATATAAGTATATATATACATAAAAGAAATAAATGCTCCGGATATAAATCCAGGCTCATCGAACAGAGTTCGACCATAGTTTATATATAAGTATATATATATAAGCAATAAAAGCTCCGGATGTTAGTCCAGGCTGAATCGAGGCATAACTAGATAATGTTAGTCCATATACATAAATATATATATATATATATATATATATATATATATATATATATACAAAAAGGAAATAAAAGCCACTAATCGAAGTCAGGGCATACACACGCAACACGACTCTCAACGTGAAGAATGGTGTGTGCAAAATGTGGAGAAAAGGCTTTGAAAGGTGTAAGAAGGCTTACAGTGGAATGCCAAAGATTACTTTTATAGCTTTAAATGGATGAACAATTGATTCCCACCAGTAAAAATATAGCAATATATGAGCTCACAAGTGCTTAAAATGAGAAAGCACTCAGTTTATAGTGTGTACATAGCAAACTGGACAGGGCTTCCTTGCCGTTTTTTCTTACAAAATGGCCACCCAAAGCCCTCTATTTATAGCCGTAGGTGTACCTGCAGTAGCCGCAGATGCACCTGCAGCTACCCGGCGTGCCCAGGGGTCCACGGGTCCCGCCATCTTGAAGTACGCACATGCGTGCAACGTGAACAAATGACATGGGATTAGAGGCTGTAAGAAGTTAGGAAGATGGGACCATGCCCTTGGTCTTGTGTAGTAGTCACTCAAGATTTTCGCTATTTAGTTCTTTTAGGACACTTCTTTGTAGAATGTATGTTGAAATGAGTTGAGATGGTGCGCATGTGGGATTGAGGTGGAAAAATGAAGATTTTGCCCTTCACCGGGGTTATCTCTGGTTTGGGTTGATAAAACAGTCATTGCTCAGGGTTGTCTCTGAGATTGGGCTGCTGCAAGTACTGGATGTCCTCAGGGTTGTCTCTGAGGTGTGCCTGACCTCCCGGAGTTATCTCCAAGTTTGGGACTGATTGCCTTGGGGTTATCTCCGAGGTTGAAGCTGATTGTTGAGGGTTGAAACGAGCTTTTTCGGGGTTATCTCTGGAACTGCAACTACAACTGCACTCCTCATGGTTATCTCTGAGGTTGAGACTGAAACTCCCGGTGTTGTTTCCGGGATTAAATATCTCGGGGTTATCTCCGAGATGAAAAAGGCTTCTCCGGTGGGATTTATGGAACTAGAATTGTCTTGTCCTCCAGGGTTATATCTGAAAGATGATTCTGCCCTCCTGCAATTTTTGTAATAGGAATGTAAAATTTTGAGTGTCTACACCCTTTTTGAGTAGTCAGAAGTTGTGACGCCCCCAAATTCGGACCTCCACTTGGTCACTCGAATTTGGTTCGTCACATTCTCATGGTAACACCATAATAACTAAAATCATACATTCACAACGAAAAATCTAATTTAGAATAATATACAATGATTTATTATAATTATTTTCCCAAGTCTTGCAACCTACGATACTTAATAGATTACATAATAGTATCGAATAAAGACCTATTACATAATCCTACATAAGTTTAAACATAGTCTGAAATAATCTTAGTGCAACATATTAGTCTTAAACATAAAAGGAATACGCTAGTCGGTAGCCTTGCCCTTGCCCTTGTCTGTTCCAGAAACACCTCCCCGTTCCTTTTTAACTAAAAGGTTTTAAATAAGCAAGGATGAGCATAAATTGCCCAGCAAGTAATATACAACAAGGGTAAAGAGTTTCTTTAACACGAATTTGAAATATCGAAGTATCATCTCTAAGATAGTTCAAAATTTCATAATAATATCATGAATAGTGAATATCAACAGTTCTTGGAATAAGAATGATAACTCAATATAAATCAACAGATATATATGAATTCAATAACTATCAATGTATCCAACTGGATAAATAATTTATACTGAGTAGCCACTAAGGACTATTGAACTTCCACTAGAGTTACCAATATTAAACTGATAACCCAAAAATATCAAGTACTATAGATGATAAGTCTACAATACTTTACGTTATGCATAACACAACCATAATATTCAATCATGTGTTAGGGTTTCCACCGACATACACTCCCCTTACCAAAAGGGTTGTCCAACTCAGTTTTCAAGATTTTCCCACTAATCAGTTAGTTTGGACAACTTTATAAACATGCATATAGTCTAGCCGAATCAAATTCCATCGACACTTTCACAATATTCAAGAACAATATCAAGTTCAACATGAATAATAATTTCCACAACGGGCTAAACATACTAGCTCATTTAAACGAAAAAGTAATATAACTTGTATTCAAAGAGATAAGCTTACGGTATTCGTCGAATAAAGAATGCAAAGATACTTGCATAATAAGAGTAGGGTTTGGATACTTGCACAATCAAGAGTAAAGTTCAAGGAAACTCGCTCAATAATAATTAGAGTATGTTTAGGGAACTTGCCTTAAGCGTAGTTTATATACGTTAATAAATCAACACTTTCGAATCCTAGTATACCGTATTATAAGTACAAGATGTTCATTAGCTAACACATTCTTTAATCAAGCTCGACACGATTCAAGTATACACATATGTAATACAAAATCAACTTATATGCCTATCATTAATTAAGTGTCTATCAATTTATAACGCGCAAGGTTAAGATCTTTCTACCCATAGACTTTCCTATTACAAGGCAAACACCAACTTATCATCTAAGCATCATATACATATATACATCAGTAGGTTTTAAACTCCTTTTAGCAACATAGGCACCATACAAGCTAACTGCAAAAGATCAGATCTCACCATCATAGATTCTAGATGGTGGCAATTGCTGCCATGGCTAAGCTTTAGGACCCATAGAATCGTTCGATCCCTCCCGCCAAGCCAAGACTTAGCTGCTTCCTTGTGGTCTCTATCCAGCTTGAACATAACAATCATATATGATATATTTTGTCATGTTAAGGGTCTTTTCATGCTCCTTAAGTCAATCTAGTTTCTTTCTGAAAGTAGTATGCACACAAGCCAATCATGTTTGATGATAAAACATATACTTTGTAACAATCTTATTCATTTATTAATAAAAAGTATTAATTTATTAAAGGCTTTTAATTATCTACATGATGCTGTTTTATAATATGTGATAAACCCATAGTTTTAAGCAATGCTTTTAGAATAATGATGATGATCATTCTAATGAGATCTAAATTCTTAGAAAGCTTAAAACTAAAATAGTTCTCAATCGTTGGATTACTAAATTGGGGATTAGTGAATGGGATAAATTGGTACATACATTGCTTGCTCATTGGATGAGGATGATTGATCTCATGATCATTTGTGTGGAGACACTAAAGCAAGTATGTAGGTGCTTATTATTAGAATAAGTTCTTTGAACGTGGCTCGCTAAGGAATACATAATGGAGTTTTACTTGCTGTCAATAGGAATTCTCAGAGTGATAGTAGTACAAGTGATCCTTGGACTTGAGATCATCATAGTATCTTGTGTATGATGAGTTATACTTTGACTTATTCCTTAAGACCCTTAGGGTATATCAAAGGGTATGCTTAGGTATAATAAGTTGTACATGGAGATAATGTATGATCAATAAAGAATCTACCACTTCTAGTAAAAAAAAGAGATATGTCCTATGTGATTCGATAAATGACAACTCAGTAGTCCTTGGCCAAGGCAGAATGAAATTAGAAAAGAGTTTCTAATTTACATTTTTTAGAGTTGTGAATTTAAGAGGCGAAATACGTATAATTAAATAAAATAAGACTTGACAGTAATTACATGTCTTATATTTAATTGGGACATTATATGGTGGAAGGATTGAATTATACGGTAACTATTTACTCAAAGGTTCTTTTATGATTAATGTTGAAATCTATATTATCTGGAAAGTCCTTGATCGCTAGGGAGGCTTATAAATAAATTATTTAATTTATTTATTTAAATAAGATTAGAATTGTTCTAATTGATTTATTCACAACCGGTTTAATATGGAGAACCTAAAGTGTCACACCAGAAAAGGAAGAATAATTATTTAAGAAGTTAATGGCATAATCGTAATAATAAGTTAAGTATATTTAATTTAATCTATGGTGATAGAATAAATTAAATAACTCAATATTTATTATTTAATATTTTAAAAATATTAAATATAAATTAATAAGATGTGTCTTATTATTATTATTACTATTATTATTATTTAATTCCTAAAGGAGTTTGAGAATTAATTAATAAAAGTACTCTCATATATTCCTAATAAGATTATGAGGTAAATTAATTAAAAGATTTTAATTAATTATTCCTAATAAGATTAGGAGCCTAATTAATTAAAGGAGTTTAATTAATTAAAATAAAACTTAATTCCTTAATTGTCAAGGAGGGTTGCCTACATCTATAAATAAGAGGAGTCTTATTATGGGTAAGGGGTTGTTGACTTTTTATAATTTACGCAATTCCAATAGTTGGAGAGTACATTCTTTTTCTATAGAGATAGCTAGGGTTTAGCCAACCACCCTTCTTTTTGAATATTTTTTCTTCTTTGGTGGATCACCTTTAGAGGCCAAACACTTGGGTGGCTAACGTTGATCAAAGGAAGGAACCAAACCCGGTGGATTCAAGTTGAACGCGAAAAAGGATTGGAGGTGAACTTGTACCTGAGAAAGCTCGAATCTTCAAGGGTATGATTCTTGTTCTTCATATTTTTGTTTAATTAATAATTATGCATAAAGGATGATCTGAGTATACGGTTTGTAAAATTTTAAAATTCTAATTTTCCACGTTTCCGCTTTATTTGTGTAATTTGATTGCGTTCATGAATATTACAAACCTAACAGTGGTATCAGAGCCAAACTTTTATGTGAATTATTAATTATTTTAATTTGATATGTATATTGATATGTGTTTAGAATAATTTAATTGGACATAATTTTATTGTATGAAATTTAAAAAAAAAACGGTAATTGATTTCCGAAAATATGTTGGAAATCCGGACTGTTTTTGCTTTTGCGTTGTCATTTTCCGCGTGATGTTTGATTAAAATAAAACCGCCTGTCAGTTTGGTTCATATATACTCCACGATTATTATATATATACGCTGGAGTCCTGATCTACGGTGAAATTTTCTTGGCGACATTGTAGCGATATTTTTTTTTTTTTTTTTAGTATACTCTTAAAAATGTATAATATTTATTTAATTGAAATTTTTATAAAATAGTGTTTTAGGTGTAATTTGGATCGTAAGAAAAGCGAGAGTGCATATACCGTGCATACAACCCTATTTCTTATGTGTATTCAAATTACACCTAAAATACTATTTTTTACAAAAATTTCAGTTGAAATAAATATTATACATTTTTTAAGAGGTACTACAAAAAAAAACAAAAAAAAAATATATATCACTAAAAAATGTCCACCTAGAATTTTCCTTTGTTTTAATAAGTTACTAGTAGTCATGCGAACCTGCCACGTTTTTGAAAAAGTTAAGGGATTCACCTAGCAGGATCTTGATCATGATATATAGTTAATATTAGTTATATATATAATAGTTATATATATAACATATTAACGTTATATATATATAGTTGTAATCTGTTAACTATATATATATATCCGGTTTATATATATATATATATATATATATATATATATATATATATATGTATATATTAATCTTAATTATTTTATTATTAAAATAAAAGGTTTATTTTAATTTTAAAATTGGTTTTCATGCTAACTAATTAGAGTTGGAATTGGATTCCATGATAACTAATTGGAGTTGAAATTGGATTCCATGTTTCCTTAAATAAATGAGTTTATTTAGATATGAAATAAGATTTCATATTATTCAAAATAAAGGAGTTTATTTGTGAATATGAAAAAGAATCCGTATTTTCTTAAATAAAGGAGTTTATTTAAAGAGAATTCGTATTTTCTTTGGCAGGGCAGACACGACATACTATCAGTTGTGATATTATTGCCGGTCTTGTCAAGGCAGATTTTGATAATGCCTTAAGGCAGATGTAATCTAGTAGTAGCTAGAGTAGTTTAAATATGTAAATATTTTTGTATCTAGTAGTGACGTAAAACCCTCTTTTGTATAGAAAAGGGTAGTCTTTTGTAAATCCCAATTTTTAGAAAGCAATAGCGGGATAGTAAGGTAATCAGCTTAGGCTGTGTAATGAAACAATGTAGTATTATACTACAATAAATGAATGAATATAAGCCTTTTTATATACAATCGAGCAATGGATGTTAAAGTTATTGTTTAATTTGGAATGATAACTAACTAATAAAGAAGGAAATAATAACGCGATGTGTTATTTGTTGTATCAGTAAAATGCCGCCAAGAAGAGTGCAACGAAATCAAGGTGCTAATGCGAATCAGCAAGAGGGAGATCCAGAAAACCCCATGCAGGAATTTGTTAATTTAATAACAGCCGCATTTAATAGAACTGGGTCTAATAGCCCTGTAAATTCGGGAGTAGCACGAGCTACGGCCTTTAAGGATTTCAAGAGTATTGGTCCGCTGGAGTTCAAAGGAACTACGAACCCTATTGAGGCCCAAACGTGGGTAAAAGAAATCGAGAAGGCATTTGTGATAGCAAATATCGACGAGGCCTAGAAGGTTGACTTTGCAACCTATTAGATGAAAGGAGAGGCCAACTTTTGGTGGGAGGCCAATCAGGCCAGAGCACATATAGGGAATGTAACATGGGTGAGGTTCAAGGAGATATTCTTCGAGAACTACTTTCCCACAAGCATGCAGGGGAGAATGGAGATGAGGTTCCTCAATTTAAAATAAGGGGACATGACAATGCCCAAATACGCCACCAAGTTTAACGAACTGGCAAGGTTCGCTCCACACCAAGTGGAAACCGAGGTAAGGATGACGCGATGGTTTGAGCAGGGCTTGAAACCCTGGCTCTATAATCGTTTGTTTGTGTTCCAGAGCACTACTTTTGGAACCCTTTTAAAGAAGGCGATAATCGCCGAGGGTGGTAGTGAGGCATTAAGCCAATACCACAAGGATAAGAAGAATAATGGGAAAGTGAACGGGGGAGTAAAGGTTGAAGGAGCCAGCGGTAGTGGCGAGGGACAGAAGAGGAAGGTATTTATCTCTGGGAATACCAGAGTGAAGCAAGGAGACCCGAAGAGAAGGATGGAGGCCTGCAAGACATGCGGGAAGACTCATTTAGGAGTCTATCTCAAGGGGAAGGCCGTGTGCTACAATTGTGGACAGGAGGGGCACATTGCACCTAACTGTCCCAGTCCAAAGAAGAATTACGGGTGCTTTGTGTGTGGGTCAACTGACCACATGGCAAAGACCTGCCCAAAGAAGGGGACAGACGGGAATCGGGGCACTAATAGCGAGAAGTTAGCTATTAGGGGTCCAGTGTAGCCGGGTAGGTCGATGGGCCGTACCTTTAATATGACAGTCCAAAATGCAGTTGCATCGGGGGACGTCGTCACAGGTATTATTCCGATCACCTACATTTATGCTTACATGTTGTTTGATTCGGGTGCTACTTGTTTGTTCATAGCTTGTGATTTTGCTAAACGATTAGAATTACTTCTCGAAAGTTGCCTATACCTTTAAATATTAAGGTAGCGAACGAAGAGATAATTCCTGTTGAAGATATTCATAGGAGTTGTTGCGTAGACATACGGGGTTGTATATTATCGGTAGATTTGATACCAATAAAGTTAGGAGAATTTGACGTAATCCTCAGAATGGATTGGTTAGTTAACCATGGGGCAATTATAGATTGTCAAAAGAAATGTGTGAATATTATAACGTTAAGACAACCTCAAGTAGTATTTTATGGGAATAGATCACCAGGACGTTCGTGTTGTCTAACGATAACACAGATGAGAAAATTATTAAGGAAGGGGTGTGTAGGTTATTTGTGTTATGTTGTTGATACCCTGATAGTGGTATCAACCATGGAACAAATACCTATAGTGAGTGAATTTGCGGATGTATTTCTGAGTGAACTGCCGGGTATTCCGTCTGATAGGGAGACCGAGTTCGTCATAGACATTGTGCCAGGAGCGGCACCAGTTTCTAGGGCACCATATTGTATGGCGCCAGTGGAGATGAAGGAATTTATGGTGCAGTTACAAGAACTGTTGGACAAGAAGTAAATACAACCGAGTGTTTCGCCGTGGGGAGCATTGGTACTGTTTGTCAAGAAGAAGGACATATCGTTAAGACTTTGTATCGACTACCGAGAGTTGAACAAGTTAACGATAAAGAATAAATACCCATTGCCCAGGATCGATGATCTCTTTGATCAGTTGAAAGGGGCTAAGTATTTTTCTAAAATAGATTTGAGAACGGGGTATCATCAGTTGAAGGTTAGGAAGGAGGATGTACCAAAGACAGCATTTAGGACTTGTTATGGTCATTACGAGTTTCTAGTGATGTCATTTGGGTTAACTAATGCACCAGCTGCATTTATGGATATGATGAATAGAGTGTTCAAGAAATAATTGGACAAGTTCATCGCGGTGTTTATTGATGATATTCTAGTCTACTCTAAGACGCCAGAAGATCATGTTGAACACCTAAGATTAGTGTTGGAGATACTAAGGAATGAGAATTTGTATGCAAAATTTACTAAGTGTGAATTTTGGCTAGAGAAGGTACATTTTTTAGGTCATGTTATTGATCAAGAAGGGATTTCAGTAGATCCAGCGAAGGTGGTAGCAGTGATGAATTGGGAACAACCGAAATCATCGACTGAGGTACGGAGTTTCTCAGGGTTAGCGGGTTACTATCGGAGATTTATCTAGGATTTTTCTAAGATAGCGACTCCGTTGACTAATTTAACAAGGAAGACGGTGAAATACGCGTGGACAGATAAATGTGAGGACAGTTTTCAAGAACTAAAGAGGAGGTTGAGTGAAGCGCCTGTTTTGTCATTACCTGATGACATAGGAAATTTTGTAGTTTATAGCGATGCTTCGCATAGAGGACTTGGTTGTGTGCTCATTCAGCATGGCAAGGTCATTGTGTATGCATCTAGGCAGTTGAAGGATTATGAGAAAGTTTACCCTACTCATGATTTGGAACTAGCCGCAATAGTTTTTGCTCTAATGATATGGAGACATTTTCTTTATGGGAAAAAAAATGTGAGATAAACACGGACCATAAGAGTCTGAAATATATCTTCACTTAGAAGGAGTTGAATATGAGGTAGAGGAGATGGCTGGAGTTGATAAAGGATTACGACTGTGAAATCCTTTATCACCCTGGAAAAGCCAATGTAGTTGCCGACGCTTTAAGTAGAAAGGGTCGAGAAATGTTGTCTATGTTAACTACCAAACCGAGTTAATAATGTAGATGGCTAGGATGGAGATAGAAGTGAAGTTGCCAAGTGAATCTAAGATACTTTTACGACAGAGATGAAATCTACTATCGTAGAGAGAGTCAAGGAGGTGCAGTTCAAAACTGATGAGTGTGATCGAGTAAAGGAGCGGTTAACCAAAGAAAAAGAGACTAAGTACAGTCTTGATAACAAGGGTTTATTGAGATTTGAAGGAAGAATTTGGGTTCCGAATGAGACGGAATTAAAGGAGCAAGTTCTACAAGAGGCTCATAGTTCGAGGTTTTTGATTCATCCTGGCAGCACAAAGATGTATCAAGATCTTCGATAGAGTTTCTGGTGGCCGAACATGAAGAGAGATATCGTCGAGTATGTGAGTAGGTGCTTGACTTGTCAGAGAGTTAAGGCTGAACATCAACGACCAAGTGGCTTGCTACAATTATTAGAAATTCCGGAGTGGAAGTGGGAGAATATCACGATGGATTTTGTGGTAGGACTTTCGACTACTTAGAAGGGGTATGATGAGATTTGGGTAATAGTGGACCGGTTGACGAAGTTGGCTCACTTTTTTCCAATTAGGGTCAAGTATAACTTAAGACCAATTAGCTAAACTTTATATTAAGGAAATAATTTCTAGACATGGAGCACCAGTATCGATTGTGTCAGATCGTGACCCACGATTCACATCGAACTTTTGGAGGAGTCTGCAAGAGCAGTTGGGAACACAGTTGAAGCTGAGTACGACATATCATCCACAGACCGATGGACAGAGCGAGAGAACAATTCAGACGTTAGAAGATATGTTAAGTTCTTGCGTCATGGATTTCAAGGGTAGTTGGGATGATCATCTACCATTAGTAGAATTTGCGTATAACAATAGTTATCATGCAAGAATAGGTATGCCGCCTTACGAAGCTTTGTACAGAAGGAAATGCAGAACACCATTATATTGGGATGAAGTGGGAGAACGCCGAACGCTAGGACTTGAATTGGTGCAGCAAAAAGCAGACATTATTAAACTAATACAGATGCGTTTGGTAGCAGCTCAAGGCAGACAAAAGAAGTTTACTGATTCGCATTGAGAGAATAGAGAATTTGAAGTAGGCTCTTACGTCTTTCTTAAGGTATCTCCCTGGAAAGGAAAGATACACTTTGGAAAGAAGGGAAAGTTAAGTCCGAGGTTTATAGGACCTTTCGAAGTGTTAAAACGGGTAGGTGAGGTAGCTTACATGGTAGCATTACCTCCAGACCTAGAACGAATACATAACGTATTTCACGTATTGGTATTGCGTCCTTATAAGCCGGATTATAAGCACGTGATAGAATATGAGCCTATTCATATCGAGAAGGACTTAACGTGCGAAGAAATACTGATTCAAATCATCGATAGAAAAGAACAAGTTCTGCGTAATAAAGTTATACCTTCGGTAAAAGTGTTATAGAAGAACCACGATGCAGATGAAGCAACGTGGGAACTTGAAGAAAAGATGAAAAAGAATTACACTCAATTATTTGTGTAATTTTTTTTATATAGCGAGATTCTGGGGGGCAGAATCCTTGTTAGGGGGAGAGAGTGTAACGCCCCAGAAAATCGAACATTTTGTAAATACTTATAGTAATGAATAAAATAATATTATTTGTTATTATTTTGTGTTAGTAAGATGTTTGTCGTTCTATAACCTAGAAACGTCAGAAATCCGTAGTATTTTAACTACGTAGAAGAATTAAAGTGTTTGAATTTTTAAAACGAAAATAAAAGTTTTCCGAGAAATTTTCTGAAAAATACTATTCATCAATTTCAGTTCGTGAATTATTTTTGAACTTCCGAGAAATACGTAACGTTACAATCAAGGTGAGATGGATTATGTAATAATAATCTAAGTATGGAAAACGTAATATTTCGCATGCGGATTTAATTTGAGAACGTTAGAAATATTAAACGTTAAGAAGAAAGTGTAATAATTGTATGATACGAAGTATTGTACTAGTATGTATGAAGAATGGAATAACATATGTTATTGTAAGACCACAACTTTTTAATAAAGATGATTTTTCTATAAATATCATTTTTAAATATTATGGAATGTATTTGATATAATGTTATAGTTGTGGGTAATATTTATAAATTTTGCAAAGTACGCAAGTTGTTACATAATATTCGATTGGTCGGGAAATATTCGTTTTAACAGGGAATATTCGTACGACGACACAATCATCGGTGGACCCCACAACAGAATTATTGTCGGATTGAGAAAACGATAAAAATATTTTTATGAAAATAACAGCGGAAGTTTTACAGTTAAAAATATTTTTATTATGCATTATCTTAGTCATAATATTTCTTACTGGGCTAGTTGAGCTCACCCTTTTACTTTCATTGTTCTCTTCAGGAAATGAGAACGTAGCAGGGACTAGTCGGGGAACGGAGTGACGGTACAGACGATAGCATTAGTAGTTCTCACTATTCTATGAAATAGTGTGTTAATAAATGTATACCTATTTTGGGGGCGTCACAGTTGGTATCAAAGCTTAGGGATATGATCCCTGGCTATGATGTGAGACAAGAACTAGGAGGGGAGAGACGGGGAATTCCTTCGCTAGTATGACCTACCTATATTTATTTGGTATTTAATTGGTCGGTCAGAGTATATGGATAATATGTGATATGTTAATTAACCCTTGTTTTGTGGAAGTATTAGAAAATGTCATCCGAGAATGTTTAGAACATCAATGGAGCACAGGAGACCGTTGAGTCTCCAAAGATCAATAATCAGGATAATGTGCATCAGGAAGGCGACAATCCTCAAGCAAACAATAACACGGACCAGATGATGAACGATGGAATGTTCAGAGGCTTTACACAATTCATGCAACATCAGGAAAGAGCGGCTCCTGTCCAAAATCTGAGATGGAAACACCGGCAACTCTTGACGGTCACGCTAAGCGATTCAAGGAACTGGGACCACCGAGTTTTTGGAGAACCAAAACCACTTAAGGCGGAGGCGTGGATAAAGCGAGATCAACAAGATATTTGATGTCTTGGGATGCTCCGAGGAGCAAAAGGTTCCCTTGCCACCTTCATGTTTGCAGGAGGCGATTATTGGTGGGAATCAGAAAGCGTACTCAACTTCTTTGTGACCGAAGATGTCTTGGGAGAAGTTCCAAGAACTGTTCAACAACAAGTACTTTCCCGAAAGTATTCGTCACATGAAAGAGGTAGAGTTCATCAAGATAGAGCTAAACAACATGACCGTGTCGCAGTACGAAGCCAAGTTTTCCGAGTTGTCCCGGTTTGCGTCTCATTTGGTTGATAATGAGGAGAGAATGACGCGAATGTTTCTAAGAGGTTTGAAACCCAAGATACGTCAATATCTTATCTCTCATAAACTGTGTTTGTATTTAGATGTTGTTAATAGGGCTCAGTTATTGGAGTGCGATAATGAGTCAACCTAACCAAAAGAGAGCAGCCGATAAAATGATAATACCAGTGATAACAGTCATCAAAGCGGTGACAATAAGCGTGGAGAGAATCAACATGCCAGAAATTGTAACCACTTCGGTGGTAATCATGGCCAAAATAATAAGAATGGACATTTCAAGAAGAGGAGATTCAACAATGATAGAAAGATGTCAGCATCAGCACCTGTCGTTAAGGAAGGAGAACGACCACCTATCATATGCTTCAAATGTGGAGGAGAGGGACACATCCGTCCAAACTGCGCGATGCCATCCAAAGTATGTTACAATTGTGGAAGAGAAGGTCACCTAACCCGATTTTGTCATGCACCGAAGACAAGTCCAGCTGGGATGGAGGCATCAAAGGCCGTCTCAGATAAGACAAAACAGGTAGTTCAAGGGAGAGCGTTTGTCGTGACCTCCCAGAAAGTAAGTAACCCGAACTAGGTCATCACGGGTAAGCTTATCATAAACTCTAGCGAAGTATATACCTTATTTGATACCGGTTCTACCCATTCTTTTATTTCTCCTACTTGCGCTCAACGTTTAAATTTGACTCCGGAGAAATTAGACTTTGACTTATCTGTTAAAACTACATTGGGAGAAATCTTCATTACATCCACTGTTTATAAGTCTTGTTTGGTTCAAATATGTACCCTCACATTACCTGTCAATCTTATTTCTTTGAAAATACTTGCATTTGATGTGATTTTAGGGATTGATTGGTTAACTACTCATTATGCAAAAAATGATTATTTTCGTAAGGTTGTTAGTTTTCATATTCCTAACCAACCTATTATGTGAATTCAAGTAACCAAACCATTAAAATCAATCACTGTCATCTCAAGCCATAAAGCTATTCGTTTATTGAAAAACGGATGTTAAGCTTTCTTAGCTCATGTCACTGATTTAAACAAAAATACGTCAGTTTTGAATGATATCTCTATTGTTAATAAATTTCCTAAAGTATTCCCTGAAGAACTTCCTGGTCTACCCCTAGAGCATGAAATTAAATTTTGTATCGACCTTGAACCCGGTACAAAACCTATTTCCAAAACCCCATATCGAATAGCTCCTATTGAACTTCAGGAGTTAAAGACCCAACTACAGGAATTGTTAGACATCGGTTTCATTCATCCTAGTACGTCTCCTTGGGGTGCTCCTGTTCTATTCATGAAGAAGAAAGATGGGAGTATGCGACTTTGTATTGATTATCGGGAGTTGAATCATGTCACCATCAAAAATAGGTACCCATTGCCATATATTGATATCTGTTTGACCAGTTGCAAGGAGCCAAATTCTTTTCAAAGATTGATCTTCGTTCCGGATATCACCAATTGAAGATTAGAACCAATGACATTCCAAAGACGGCTTTCAGAACTCGGTACGGGCATTATGAATTCCTAGTCATGTCCTTTGGATTGACTAATGCTCCTGCTGCCTTCATGGATATGATGGACCGAGTATTCAAGGAATATTTGGATCACTTTGTGGTTGTCATTATTGATGACATCCTTATTTATTCCAAAAGCTATGAAGATTATGAGCAACACTTGAGGCTGATACTCCAAAAGCTTCGTGAATATAAGATTTATGCCAAGTTAAAGAAATGCGAGTTCTGGCTTGAGGAAGTAGAATTCCTTGGGCACGTAGTATCAAGTCATGGAATATCTGTTGACCCATCAAAGATTGAAGCTATTCAAAGCTGGGAGAAACCTAAATCGATGGATCGAAGTCGTAGCTTTTCTCGGCTTTATTTGGTTATTATCGGAGATTCAGAGAAGGGTTTTCTCAAATCGCTACTCCATTAACTCAGCTGACTCGGAAAGATACAAAATTCGATTGGAACGAGGAATGTGAGAAGATTTTTCAAGAACTCAAGAGGAGACTCATTTCAGCACCTGTTCTGACAATACCATCGGGCTCGGAGGGATTTGTCATCTACAATGATGCTTCGGGCAAAGGGTTAGAATGTGTTCTCATGCAACATGGGAAAGTTATAGCCTATGCCTCTCGACAACTCAAAGAATATGAGAGGAATTATCCTACTCATGATCTAAAGTTGGCAACTGTTGTTTTCGCACTTAAAATTTGGAGGCATTACTTGTATGGGGAGAAAGTGGAGATCTTTACGGATCATAAAAGCCTCAAATATTTCTTCACTCAAAAGGAACTCAACATGCGACAATGACGTTGGCTTGAACTGTTGAAAGATTATGATCATACCATCCAATACCATCCTAGAAAAGCGAACGTGGTAGCTGACGCATTGAGTAGAAGATCATATGCGGGTACGAGTGCGATATTGACAACGTAAAGGCCCATTTTGTGTGACTTACAAAGGATGGAGATAGAGTTAAAGACTCTAGGGACCCATATTATGATGGCGACTATATGAGTAGAATCGACTTTAATTGATAAAGTTAAAGTTGCTCAAGTTACAGATCTGGAGGTGATGCGTATGAGGAAGAAAGTGCAAGAAGGTGCTATGTCGGAAACAAGAATCGATGAAGAAGGAATACTTCGAGTCAGCTCCAGACTTTGTGTTCCTAACAACCCTGATTTAAAGTATAAAATCATGATGGAGGCGCACAACACACCATTTGCTATCCATCCTAGGAGTACCAAAATGTATCGTGATCTTCGTCATACATTTTGGTGGAGCAATATGAAGAGAGAGATAACGCTATTTATCTCAAGGTGTCTAACTTGTCAACGAGTCATGGCGGAGTATCAACTACCAAAAGGTTCATTGCAACCACTTGAAATTCCAGAATGGAAGTGGGAGCACATTACCATGGATTTCGTTACTGGTCTTCCCAAGGTTTCTCAAGGCATAGATGCAATTTGGGTCATTGTTGATAAATTGACCAAGTCTGCTCATTTCTTACCAATACGAGAAACTTATACACTTGAACGTCTAGCTCGTATGTACATAAATGAGATTGTAAGACTACATGGTATGCCAGTATCCATAGTTTCTGATCGAGACCCAAGATTCACTTCACGATTTTGGGTTAGTTTGCAAAAACCTATGGGCACAAACTTACGATTTAGTTCGACATATCATCCTCAGATGGAAGGACAATCAGAGAGGACTATTCAAACTCTTGAAGATTTATTAAGACTCTGTGTCCTTGACTTCAAGGGAAGTTGGGACAAGTTCTTACCATTGGTAGAGTTTTTCTACGACAACAGTTACCAATCAAGTATTGGCATGGCTCCATTTGAAGCGTTGTATAGAAGAAAGTGTCGTTCTCCAGTATGTTGGGATGAGGTGGGTGAAGCAACGTTGTTGGGACTAGAGTTGGTATGTATGACTACGAAAAAGATTCAAACGATACGACAACGTATAAAAACCTCACAAGATCGACAAAAGAGTTATGCTGATCTTCATCGAAAGGACATGGAATTCGATATTGGAGATCATGTGTTGTTACGTGTTGCTCCATGGAAAGGAGTTACGAGATTTGGAAAGAGAGGAAAGCTCAATCCTCGATTCATTGGCCCATTTTTAATCCTCGTTCGAGTAGGAACTGTGGCATATAGACTCGCTTTACCACCAAGTATGTCTCGTGTTCATAACATTTTTCATATATCCATGTTACGTAAATATGTGGAAGACCCGAACCACATTATTGAGTTAGAACCGGACGAAATAGCAGAAGATTTGACGTATGAAGAGGTTCCTGTTCAAATCTTGGATAATAAGGAACATATTCTACGCTCCAAGGTTATACCTCAAGTCAAAGTTTTATGAAGAAACCACGATGTTGAGGAAATGACCTGGGAGTTAGAATCAGAAATGAAATCAAGATATCCTTACCTTTTTGACATACCAGGTACTGATAAGTGGGTTTTATACCTACTTATTGGATATCAATTTAAGCGAATTATGCCAATCTCAAGTACATTTCAGTCTGTTTTAGTTGCATTTCATGTTATTTTGCATTGCATGTACTTAAAACTCCTTTTGGCAAAAAAGTACAGGAAATGGCCTAATATGGTGGTGTTGAATGGCAAGAGGCACTTGGACACATGGCTTGAGGCTGATGGATGCACGACATGAGGATGTAGTGAAGCGGAGGGACTGATAATGAAGGAATGAAAAGAATGAACAAGTAGCAGTAGCAGCAACATGACAGTTTTAGAAGTAGAACTAGAATTTGCAGATCGAAAGCCATGACCTCATGGAATAATAGTTTTGAGAGCGTGCTTTGCGTCACGAGCACTCTTGAGACGAGCATACATCATCGCAAGTCTCGCACCACTGCTGCTGATCTTTCAAGTGTTTATTTGTTTTATTTTAATTTTTAATTAAGAGGGTTGTAATTTGTTTTAAAACGATATCTGACTGGTGTCAGACAGACTTGAATAACTTTAGACGTATTTTCATATCGTAACTAGGGTTTTTACATTGGGGGAGATTCCAACGAAGAACAAAACTCCATCTTCTCTAATTCTTCTTGGTATTCTCCATCATTGTAAATTTATAATATTGTTTTTCTGGATTTATAAGAGGATTTGTACGTTGATATTGGTTTACAATCTATAATTGGGTTTGATTGTTCTATCCCTCATCTTTCAATTGTCTACTTGACAATCATGCTTAGCGTTGACCCCATAATGGCTTTTGGTTCAGTCATGAACTAAACTCCATTATGGGTTTCTAACGGATTTTAATATGTAGTTTGGTTGCATGCTTGATTGCTAGGGCTGTTTTACATATCATATAGGAATTCTATTATGGTTGTTTTACATATATGAATGCTTGATCACCATTCATTTCAGTACTTGTATGGAATTGACAATGAATATACGAGTATGGATTGTAGTCATAATAGCATGCATTATATAGAAATTCATTGTATATGGCTTTGCGTATTTTGTGAATGAGATTGACATATACTTATTCACCGTATGAGTTCAAATAAGGGCTTGTGCTTCAATTCAGTATGATTGCAATTTCACATAGACATATAGTGATTTTGGTTATATTGTTGATTACATAGAATCTATCATCTGTGGATGTTGTGTAAGTAGGTCATAGTTCATTAAAAAATGGCTATGACTCTATTAGTGCTCTTGACTATTTTTCTGTGATATGTGAACAATTCTTGCATGATAGTGGTAATTGGATGAAATATTAAATGAAGTTAGGATCCCATTATTTCTAGATTAGATTTATTCCATTTTTTTTTATTCTCATTTTAGTTATTATTTGTAGTTAGAACAATTCACACTTTTGATCTGTAGTTTAAGCATATAGAAATAGTGATTTGATTGATGAATAGTAGTTTAAATTGAACAACTTTCTCTGTGGGATTGATACTTTACTTACCCTGTATTACTTGTTGACGCATGTATGCTTGCATGAGTTAGAGCTCTTTTTGTTAGAACTGAAAAAGTGGCAACAAGTTTTTTGCGCCGTGGCCGGGGAAAGGCGTTTAGTTTAAATAATTATCATCAATTTTAAGCTATTTTGTATGACTTAGACATATCTATTCTTATCTCATTTCTATTTTTGTTTTATTTGTGTTTTCAGGTACTTGTAGATTTTTATGCACACAAGATCTTCCAATTCCGAATTAACACCAACACAGGATAACATTAACGGGAGAGGTTGGAAAGCTAGTGTGTGAAGAAATTTACAAGCTCAGTTAGAGAGTACTACAGTTAGTATGGCAGAAGAACAGAGAATTGAGCAAAGAGAAGAGCATCGGGCTGTACGAGAATATTCCATGTCGAATATAAATGGGCTACAGTCGAGCATAGTCAGACCGGTGATAGCAACCAACACTTTTGAGATTAAATCGGGCACTATTCATATGGTGCAGAACTCGGTTCAGTTTGGGGGTGCTGCTATGGATGATCCGAATGAACACTTATTGAGCTTCATAGAGATTTGTGATACATTCCGATATAACGGTGTGACAGAGGATGCTATTAGACTGCGGTTGTTCCCATTCTCATTGAGGGATAAGGCGAGGAGTTGGCTTCAGTCTTTTCCATCAGGGTCAATCACTACATTGGAGCACTTAGCGCATAAATTCTTAGCCAAGTTCTTCCCAATGGCTAAGACTGCAAAGATGAGGAAAGCTATTTGTCAGTTTGAGCAACAACAGGGAGAGTCCTTATATGAAGCATGGGAGAGATACAAAGAGATGCTAAGGAAGTGTCTGCATCATGGTATGCCGGATTGGATGGTAATTAATACTTTCTACAGTGGATTAGGATGGAAATCGAGACCGATTGTAGATGCAGCTGCTGGAGGGGCATTATGGGCAAAAAGCTATAACGAGGCCTATACCCTTATTGAGACTATGGCAGCTAACGATTTTTAGAATCCTATATCTCGGATGCCACAGCCCAAGGTTGTAGGTGTGTTGGAGGTAGATGCTATTACACAATTGTCGGCACAGATGGCAGCTATGGCAAAGAAGATAGCCTGAATAGCAGAGAGCAAAATGAAAACAGTTGCCTTCGTTTGTGAAATTTGTGCGGGGTCACACTCCATGGATCAATGTGCCATTCGCTCGGAGTCGGTGCAATATGTGAGCAACTATAGGAAAGACCAAGGTCAATTTTAGAACACATACCACCCCAACAACCGCAATCATCCAAACATTAGCTGGTCGAATAACCAAGGAAATCAACAAAGTTGGTTTCCGCCGAATCATCAATTCCAATCACGACCATTTCGACAACGATATCAAATAAACCACCGTTTCCACCAGGATTCTCTCAGCAACAACATCACGCTCCAGCTGAACCACAGCCAGGAAATAAATCAGAAGTGGAGGAGATGATGTTGAAATACATGGCAAACACGGAAGTTATGATTAAAAGCCAAGCAGTGGCTATTAAGAATTTGGAAACTCAGATGGGGTAGATGGCGAGCATGCTTAACAACAGGCCCCAAGGTTCCTTGCCAAGTAACACAGAGACAAATCCTATAAGAGATGGGAAGGAACAATGCCAAGCAATATCATTAAGATCTGAGAAAAATCTGACAGACATTTGTAAGTCGCATACCGCTACCGAGAACACTAAGGATGCTGCGTCTGTAGCATGAAAGCAGAAAGCGGTGATTTTGATGAAGAAAATCTGAAAAAATCTGAGTCGCAGCAGGTCGAGAAGGATAAAATAGGTTCAGAGGAAAATCCTAAGAGTTCAGTGCCACCAATTCATCCTCAAGTACCATATCCACAAAGATTAACTAAGCAGAGGGAGGATAAACAGTTTAGCAAGTTCTTGGAGGTATTCAAAAAGCTGCAGATCAACATACCGTTCGCCGAGGCATTGGAACAAATGCCAAGCTACACAAAGTTTATGAAGGGTATATTGTCAAGGAAGAGAAGACTAGATGAGTTTGAGACGGTAGCCTTGACAGAGGAATGCAGTGCAGTGCTTCAGCAGAAATTACCTCCAAAGCTGAAGGATCCGGGCAGCTTCACAATTCCGTGCACAATTGGAAAAATGAATTTCAGTAAGTGTTTATGTGATCTTGGGGCAAGCATAAATTTGATGCCCTTGTCAGTGTTTAACCAGTTGGGATTGCCGGTTCCAAAGCCGACAAACATATCATTACAGCTAGCAGATAGATCCATCACATATCCACGGGGAATTGTTGAAGATGTGTTGGTTAAGGTGGACAAGTTTATTTTTCTGGCTGACTTCATCATTTTAGACTACAAGGAGGACAAAAGCATACCAATAATACTGGGGAGACCATTCTTAGCCATAACCAGGACTATGATAGATGTGCAAAAAGGTGAACTCACTATGCGTGTTCAGGATCAGGAGATCACCTTCAACGTCTTTAAAGTAATAAAGTTACCAACGGATGAAGAAGAATGCTTCCTAGTTGACTTGGTGGATTTGGGCCTAAAGGATGAGGTACAGAAACCGGGGAATTATAGACCGTTGAGGTGTGTAACGGGTGAAAATTCAGAGTTGAAGGTAGAGCCATTGACGAAAGTTGAAGTCGTCAAATTTCAGGGTGCGGTGGATAATAACGAAGTCGCCTCAATTCTTTCTTCGACATGAGATTCAGAGACAGTCAAGCTAATTAACTATAACTTAATGCTTGATGGAAGGCAACCCATTATTTCTATCTCTATTTTCTTTTTATTCATTCAGTAGGGTGTTTAGTTAGTTCATCTCTATTTCATTTTTGACAATGTATGTGTTTTGCGTCATTGATGGCATAGCTGAATTGGCATCGAGACATGTTTGAGTAGGGTAGAGCCCTTATGTTGCTGGTTAATTCATGCCTTAACAGTGTGCATTCATATCCATGTAGGTATCTTCAAGTGCACGCATCACGGATATACTGATTGGGGAGTAAACAGTGTACAGTACAAGAAGGGGCATCGCGCGGCCGTGCATGCTAGCGCCTGAAAGTCAGTAGCTCCCATCTCAGTTTAGTAATCCTATTACCCACTCAAGGCCATCACAAGAAGATTCTTCTAAGACACCAGCTTATGGCCACATGTGAGAGCAAGGGTTATGCATGACTACTTAAAACCTATTCGTGGCTTAATTGGATTTTCACTTGATATAACAGAAGCGACTCCTTCCTTTTTCCCATAACAACACGCCTCCTTAGCTCCCATATAAACCTCCTACCCATTATTCTCGTTACCTTCAAAATCAAACTCGCAAATTTTCTTGCACAGAATAAAGCTAGGGTTACTACTTGGGTTGTACAGAAACTAGTTTAGGGGTCGGGAGTGTTTATTCCTTATCCAGCAACTCATCTACATTCTCTCTATAATCCGCACATGGGTCCCAAAAAAGTACACTCCATCCCCATCTCTTCTTCATCAGAATCTTCCTCTAGTAACCAAGAAGAGGATGTTGTGGACCACAGAAAATTTATCAGTTTGGAAGCTCAGCAAGAGTATTATCGTATTGTGGACAAATCCTTTGTGAAGGAACAGGGGTTTAAACCTGAAAAGAAAGATGGCCAACTATGGAATATGATACGTGAAAGAGACTGGGTTGGTTTGGCTGCAACTCCTATGCCTATTCCCATGGGGGTTGTGCGAGAGTTCTACGCGAATGCTAAGGAGATGAAAGGAGGGATAACACTGGTTCGAGGAGTGCAAGTGGACTTTCGACCACCCGCGATCAGAGCAGTCTTCAGAATAAATGACGCACCACCGACCGGGTCTGCTAATTGGATCACATGGGCACATTTGGAAATAGACTTGGAGCTTGTTATTGTGGAGTTGTGCGTGCCAGGAACGAAGTGGACTTACAAAGTTGGTACAACCCAGCCACGCATATTCCAAGCCACAGCCCTAAACCGATATACAAAGGCATGAAACTTGTTCATAGGTGCCAAGCTAGTGCCTTCATCGTATCAGCACGAGATTATAGCGGAGATGGCAATTATTCTGTGGGGGATTATCACCGGGAACTATATTGATGTTGGTCATCTCATCCACCAGAATATGCTATGATATCTACGGGGAGGAACCACTGGGAGCATTCCACACGCTTCAATGGTAGCAATGTTGTGTGCTCATCAGGGATGCAACTGGGGAAACGAACAACTGCAATATCCAAGCCAGGACATCACACATGCCACAATTGCTAAATTTGAGGACTAGGCAGGTGGTGAACCGCATCCGCGTGGTAGAGGTTTTATTCTCCAGCCCACATTTTAATCGCAACAAAGAATTTCTTAGGACCGATGAGGCGGGTCCTCGACATGACCCCAAGCACACACTGTTCATGGTGATCGCCAGCTCCGAAGGTTGGAGCAAAAAGTTGACGCCATGTATGATAATTTTGGAGCATTTGGTACGGGTCTCACGAGGGCTTTGGCTGAAGCCTTTGCACAACAAGGAACAATGCTCGAGTGGCCTCAATTCGGTACAATAGTGCCTTATCCACCACCAGATTCACCACCTGAGGAGGGTGGTACAACCGATCATTAGGGGAGTTCTCTTGTACCCTTTACCTTCATTCAATGGGGCATTGGATATTATAAGTTTGGGGGTATTGGGGAGTAGTATAGTAGTATGTAGTTAGTTTTTGCATGTTTAGTTAAAATGTTGCATGGTTAGTTTAATAATTTAGTTGTTTTTGGTGTTATTGTTTTATTGATAGAAATTTTTTGTTTTAGTTAATTTGCATGTCTCACAAAATTCTTGCGTTATAGAAATTCTTGCCTAGCCAATGATGATAGTGAATTATGAAGGATTTTAGAGTATATGGGATAACATGAACGTAGTTATAATGTTTTACACAATGGAATTCATGTTGCTGTTTAAATGCTTTCGGTTTGCACGGATGTGTTCACAATCACTTGTAGGCATAAGAGTTATGTGTTACTTTGCGTGTTAGAAAATGTAGTTTTAAAAAAGATAAATATGTGGAACATGTATGTAGACTTGACAAACATTGACATTCAAACTTTAGGAAAACATGGGTCTGCTATGTATAAAAAAAATAAAAAATAATGATGAATAACAATAACGTGGCTAGTCTTATTTCTAGGAATACGCTACTTGAGTAGAAATGCGCTCGAGGGGATTGTCTCTACACCTAGCGCCATAAGGTCTTTCATGGTCTGGGAGTCGTTGGTTGAAAGCCTGCTAAGGGGTAGCAGTGTTGCCTAATGGAATAAGGCATTGCACAGTCATGTAAAAAAAATAGCAATAAACACCGCGGGAAATAGCGAAAATCGCCCTCGTGAGTAGCAATAAAGCAATTAATCCCATTGTTAAACTTTCATTTGTTTGGATATGTTGAAACAGTTTGCGTTGTATAAGTAAACATGATTCTCAATTTAGGCTATAATTTTCTGTTTCGAGCATGTTAGCATAAATATTCTTTGCTTGAATCAAGTTTTGGTGAACATTACACACACACACAACATCTCTATAGCATGGATGAATTATCTGAGTGTATGATGTTATGACCATCGTTTAGTTTAAACTTGTATTCCTAAATCTGGATAATTCGTTGAGGCATTTTGGGCTTTAATTCTATTTAAGTTGGAATGATGTGAGACTAGTTTGCATAGTAGTTTAGCTGCATAGTAGTGCTTTTGCATTTTTCTTTGTTATTTAGCATGCATTGCTTGAGGGCAAGCAATAGTTCATGTTTGGGGGTATTTGATAAGTGGGTTTTATACCTACTTATTGGATATCAATTTATGCGAATTATGCCCATCTTAAGTACATTTCAGTCTGTTTTAGTTGCATTTCATGTTATTTTGCATTGCATGTATCTAAAACTCCTTTTGGCAAAAAAGTGCAGGAAATGGCCTAATTTAGTGGTGTTGAATGGCAAGAGGCGCTTGGACACATGGCTTGAGGCTGATGGATGCACGACATGAGGATGTAGTGAAGCGGAGGGACTGATAATGAATGAAGGAAGGAAAAGAATGAACATGTAGCAGTAGCAGCAGCATGACAATTTTAGAAGTAGAACCAGAATTTGCGAGGTATAGCGGTAGCAGCATAATAGCTTTTAAATGGCCGTGAAAGCACTCATTTGGACGATGAGCATACATACTGCAAGTCTCGCGCCCGCGCAAGGAACATACTGGAGGGGCACGCGGCCGCACGCGATGCTGCAGGGTTGTAATTTGTTTTAAAATGATATCTGTCTGGTGTCAGACAGACTTGAATAACTTTTGACATATTTTCATATCGTAACTAGGGTTTTTACATTGGGGGAGATTTCAACGAAGAACGAAGCCAAAACTCCATCTTCTCTAATTCTTCTTAGGATTCTCTATCATTGTAGATTTATAATATTGTTTTTCTGGATTTATATGACGATTTGAATGTTGATATTGTTTTACAATCTACAATTGGGTTTGATCGTTCTATCCCTCATCTTTCAATTGTCTACTTGACAATCATGCTTAGCGTTGACCCCATAATGGCTTTTGGTTCAGTCATGAACTAAACTCCATTATGGGATTCTAACAGATTTTAATATGTAGTTTGGTTGCATGCTTGATTGCTAGGGCTGTTTTACATATCATATGGGAATTCTATTATGGTTGTTTTACATGTATGAATGCTTGATCACCATTTGTTTCAGTACTTGTATGGAATTGACAATGAATATGTGAGTATGGATTGTAGTCATAATAGCATACGTATATGGGGCTGTTGTATATGGCTTGCGTATTTCATGAATGAGATAGACATATACTTATTCACCGTATGAGTTAAAATAAGGGCTTGTGCTTCAATTCAGTATGATTATAATTTCACATAGATATATAGTGATTTTGGTTATATTGTTGATTACGTAGAATCTATCATCTGTGGATGATGTGTAAGTAGGTCATAGTGCATTGAAAAATGGCTATGACTCTATTAGTGCTCTTGACTATTTTCCTGTGATATGTGAATAATTCTTGCATGATAGTGGTAATTGGATGAAGTATTAAATGAAGTTAGGATCCTATTATTTCTAGATTAGATTTATTCCATTTTTTTATTCTCATTTTAGTTATTATTTGCAGTTAGAGCAATTCACACTTTTGATCTATAGTTTAAGCATATAGAAATAGTGATTTGATTGATGAATAGTAGTTTAAATTGAACAACTTTCTCTGTGGGATTGATACTTTACTTACTCTGTATTACTTGTTGACGCATGTATGCTTGTATGAGTTAGAGCACTTTTTGTTAGAACAGAAAAAGAGGCAACAGGTACGTACCCTAATTTCGATGGCGAAATTTCATAAGAAGGGGAGGTTATAAGACCCCAATTTTTAATAAAGATGATTTTTCTATAAATATCATTTTTAAATATTATGGAATGAATTTGATATAATGTTATAGTTGTGGGTAATATTTATAAATTTTGCAAAGTACGCAAGTTGTTACATAATATTAGATTGGTCGGGAAATATTCGTTTTAACAGGGAATATTCGTACGACGACACAATCTTCGGTGGACCCCACAACGGAATTATTGTCAGATTGAGAAAACGATAAAAATATTTTTATGAAAATAACAGCGGAAGTTTTACAGTTAAAACTGTTGAACTACTCGGTAGTAAAAGTACAGTAATACGCGTAGTTGCATAGTAGCACACGGTATTGATTATTGATACTTAAGTGAGAAGTCACTCAATTTTGTTCAATTACTGCTTCAGTAATTGTTGCATAGTATCTCACGTTATTTGATTCAATTATTGTCGATATTTTATATATTATTAAATCAATAATTGAGATGACAGAATTATTAATATTATTATTTGCAATAGGGAGAAATCTAATTGCGCGCCAATAGGGAGAAATCCTTATTGGAAAGCCCCCTCTTTCCTGGGAACAACCTGGTCGATTAATATTGTGAATTATAATAATAATGATAAATGTTGTTAGATATATTGAGGTGTTTTTTCATGAAGTCACGGAAGTTTATATATATATATATATATTTTGTTTTATTAGTATTATTAATGTAATAAAACAGAAAAGCTTTTTGTATAAAACAGGATACTTTTATAAAGTTATTTATTTTATTAGACAATAATTAGAATATATTATATTCTATTATGCATAGTGTTTTGCATAGTAAAATCTTTTTATATAAAACAGAATACTTTTTATTAAGTTTTGTTTTATTTGATTATAAATAAAATATATTATATTTTATTGCATAGTGCAGCATAGTATCCTTTCTATTTTCCTATAAATAAGATGTTTAGTTAGAATTGAAAACCACACCAGAAGTTTAGAGAATTCTTCTATAATCTTGAGCGTATTTTTCTTTAGAGTTTTAAGAAGCTTTGAGCGTAGTACAAGTTTTTTTCAAGAATATCCTCGCCCTACCAGTCGGAATACTCTTCTTTTACGGTAATGGGTATTATTTCTTTCTTTCGTCTTCATGAAGAGAACTTCTGTTATTCCATTCTTTGTTATTATGTTGGAATAACCTGTCTATGCGAAGTACCGTATACTTGGTGAAATTCTTCTGTTAATCCATTCTTTATTATTATGTTGGAATAACTTTGCATCATCAATCATCGCATACATGGTGAAATTCTTCTATTATTCCATTCTTTATTATTCTGTTGGAACATCCTATCTGTGCGTTATGCATGACCTTGTTCTATTATTTATTATTCTGTTGGAACATCCTGTCTGTGCGTTTACGGATGACCTGGTTCCGTTGTTTATTATTTTGTTGGAATATCCTGTTTGTACGTTTACGCATGACTTGGTTCCATTATTTATTATTCTGTTGGAATATCCTGTCTGTACGTTTACGCATGACCTGGTTCCATTATTTATTATTCTATTGGAATAACCTGTCTGTGCGGTCTATCGCATGCCTGGTGATTTCTTTTGTTATTCCATTCTTTATTATACTTAGTTGGTTAAAGTTTTGGCTTTTATACTCCATGAAATTAGTGGAATATCCTTGATATTTGCGCTTCATCTAGTATCTTTTCATGGAAATATTCTTCTGAGCATTCTTGAGTTTTACCCCACAAAGCAGTATCATGTTGATAATTTGGACGTTATTGGTTCCTGGATAAATTAATTCTTGAACTTGTTTTATTGAATTCGTATATCATTGTCATCATCCTCATGTTTATATTATGTTAAAAGTCATTTGTGGCCTGTAGTGCATAGATGGACTTGGTATGATTATGACCAGAGATTATTCGGTATAATCATGACCGTAATGTTACAAATGATGTGGTAAAAGTCCTCATTGGTCCGTAGTGCATTGATGGACAGTTGTTGGCATGATCATGACCATTGATGAATATACGAATATCCTTGGCCGTAGTGCATGGATAATTTGTGGTTGTGATACTAATGAATATCCTTAGCCGTAGTGCAAGGATGATGTGGATTATTTATTAAGCTGAGTCTCAATGATAAAAATGATGAAAAACCTTTTTAAATCATAAAAGATAGTAGATTTTATTCTCTACTTGACTCTTTTAATGGATTGCTTGTTCCGCTGTAGTTAAACTTGATGTCTATTGTATTTTATCAGTTTAACATTGTTGATGGCTAATGATAATTTATTATGCATTATCTTAGTCATAATATTTCTTAATGGGCTAGTTGAGCTCACCCTTTTACTTTCATTGTTCTCTTTAGGAAATGAGAACGTAGCAGGGACTAGTCGGGGAACGGAGTGATGGTCCAGACGATAGCATTAGTAGTCCTCAATATTCTATGAAATAGTGTGTTAATAAATGTATTGAGGACTTTTTTTGAGTTTTAATACTGTCTAGAAGACAATATTTGTATTAAAACTCACAACACATGTTGTATATTTAAGATTGTATTTATATTCTATACCATGTATTTGGCGACTCAGAATAGGTGATGTATACCTATTTTGGGGGCGTCACATTTACGAATTAATATACGAACTAGAATACGAGAATTATACATATGGTATAATGATAAGGCTTTTAATTAAATGGAATGGACTTGTAGGATTATTAGCATATTGCTTGAAGTCCAATAGGAAGTTATATGCAAGCCCAAGTGTTTGTTAATCATGAGTCCAAACTAATGTAATGCAAGCCCAACAAGGAATGAGCTAGATTAATTAAGCAAGTCCAATGTAATGATCCAATGGATTAGCCATGATCCATGGAGCAAACCATGTTAATGTGGGTAGTCTTGATGGGAAAGCATTTTGTGTGGTGATCAAGTGTTGTGATGAGCAAGAAAGGGAAGTGTCTAGCAAGTTAACGTAGTTGTAAAGTAATGAATAGTAAGGAGGTGGGATTAAGGAGCTTAGTTGAGGAGGTGCAATACCTAATTGACCATTATGCCCTAACTTTGAGAGCTCTATAAATAGAGAGCTCTCAATTCATTTGTTTGCTTGATTAAAATTCCTCCCAACTTCTCTCAAGTTAAGTGCTTAAGTGTTAGAGAGAATAAGCTCACATAAGTTAAGAATAAGTCAAGTATCCTTTGATAAATCTTCAAGGAAGAGAAGTACAAGTGCTTCTAGGGTAAGACTCTTGTCTAATATATATTCATCTCTATCATTGTAGGGTGATAAGAGAAGTATGATAGTATGCTAAGAACATAGAAGAAGTAAGTAATGAATGAACTTAAGCTGAATAAGTTGAATAAGCAACTTGAACCTAAATAAGTTATGAACTTATGATGAACTTGTAATATGTTTGTCATATGAAGTTAGTATGTTTGATATGGTATGAGAACATTGATTGATGGACTTAATTCCATATTAAGTCATAAAAAATGGAATTCGTAGTTTATAAGTTGATAAGCCATGAATTTATGAGGAATAAGTCAAAAACTTAATTTAAAATAGGTTAATGTAATAAGTAGTTTGAAATGTTTATATGATGGTTAGAATTCAATTAGAAGAATGATCAAATCATTAGTAACGAAGTTATGCCAGAATTCACACGATTGGACGTTAAGCGTCGAACTCATGAAATTCTCGCAATAGAAGTCAAATTTTGTGTTTGAATTCGGAAATGTTGGTTTTCGATGGAGACAAGTCATATTTGGCATTATAGAGTTGTGGACTGAAAAATGACTGGATTCCGACTTAGAACGAAGAAACGAGCGTTGAACATTCATGAACGTTTATTGTTTTCGTTAAAAATGAACTAATAGGTGAAATGTTAGCAAACGAAGTCAAATAGATAAAATTCTTGCATGAACGCATAGAGTATGGAATTTGTGAACCGTAGGCTTTTGAACGAGCCAATTCGGACTTATAACGAAGAAGTTATGCGTCCGGGAAGTTCACAAAATTAAAAGTTTGTCAAAATTTTCTAATAAAGAGAGTTCAGCCATGCCATGGCCAACCCAAGGCTAAATGGTGGCGTAGCAAGCGCACAATCTGAGTGTCATTACTATCGCAGAGTCGCCGCAACATGGCAGAAGAGAGAGTTATGTGTGGCGCCACAACGCCAAGTTCGGATGCTAGGTACTGCTAACCAGCGCCGCAAAGCAAGTTGAAGAACAATGACCAGCGCCGCAGCGCCAATCCTAGATTTTAGGCTGAGAAGAAATTTTTCAAGTATAGAAATAATGGTAACTCATTGGTAATAAACTAAAGCTTGATTGTAATATTGTTAAGACATGTTTAAACCTTAAGTATTATCAATTAAGGTTAATGAAGGTCAATTGAACACGAATGTAAGGACAACATAACAAAAAGCGGGAAGAAATAATAACAAATCTAAGTCATAATTAGATTGAGAAGAAGGGTAAGATACATTAGGGACTGTGTATGCTCATTCATGACCTAATGTTTTATGTGATATTATCATTACTGTAAAGACTTAAAGTGTACGTGTGATAATCAGTAAGCAGACGCTAAAGGCAAGTACTCTAACCCTTGTTCCAGTTCAATCTGGACAAGCTTTGTGATTCATGTATTCTTACGCATGAATTGATGTATGATGAAGTCAACGCCAATTCTTTCGGCTAGACTTATATTATGTTTCTATCAAAGCATGTACAATGTTTACCAAGTTCTATTTGTATGGTTTTCAATCGAAGACTGAGTATGCTAAAAATGTTTTGTCGTTATACGACAGGCACGTGAGGTTGCCACAACTTAAACGTACAAACGTTTAATGAATGTAGTGTTGATCAACATAGAGTACCATAGGCTGATCACCTAAATGTGCTCGTAAGAAATGTCAGACTTACGGACTTAGTGCCGGGATGTCCTTTTCATAGAACTTATGATATGCTAAAGGTCTTAGACCGAAATTGATGATTTACTGAATATTGTTGTTGTAAAACGTTTTGAATGAAAAGAAGTTCTATTTTGAATTATCAATAGTACTTCGTAACTATTGTTCAGTTATTAAAGATATACGATTTTTATGTTTCAAGCATGTTGTTTATTAGAATTGTTGTACTTGCTGAACTATTCATGCTCACTCTTGCTTGAACCATATGAACACAGCTAAGATCGAATGGACCGAAGGCTCCGGCAAGGATAAAGGCAAAGCGAAGACGAACCCGTAGAATACTTATGTAATAGTATAGGATGAATGTTTGTAATATATTTGATATTGTGACAAGAACAAGTGAAAGGGTTATAAAGAACCTGGGGAATGTAAATATTATTTTAATATATAGAAGACATATTCGTTCTTTTGAGGCATTTCAATTGAATGTATGTATGAATGGTAGTACCATGTAGCACCATCTGTCTGGTTGGAAGATACCCGAATTTGGAGGCGTCACAACAAACGTGTTACTATGAGTTTATGAGCGTATTGATTATAGATATGAAATCACATTATCAACACGATTAATCTTCTAAATTCTGGTTTAAATTTTCTTAATGGATTTCTTCATTTTGCATTATGCCACACAAGGCATTTCACAATTCTCATTGCCACTTAACATTTATTAATACACATTGATCTAATACGAATCAATTGAATTAACCAACTCACAAAATAATAACACTTATATTCACATAAATTTTATTTCCATTAATATATTCATTTAATAATACGGGGAAATTCTCGGGTATTACATCCTCCCCTCCTTACAAAAATTTCGTCCCGGAATTGCTACAAGTTTACACAAATAAATGGGGATAATCCCTCATCATCCTATTTTCTAACTCCCACATTGCCTCCTCGACATCGTGGTTACGCCAAAGCACTTTTACAGAAGAAATAACTTTATTTCTTAAGGTTTGCTCTTTCATATCAAGGATTTGGACAGGAATTTCTTCATACGCTAAATTCTTCTCCACTTGAATATGTTCATAAGAAATCACGTGTTTGTAGTCGAGCTTGTACGGACGCTACACGGATATGTGAAACACGTTATGGATGTTCTCCAACTCAAGTGGTAGTGCAACTTTGTATGCTACTTCGCCCACTCTCTTTAGTATCTCGAACGGTCCTATGAATCTTGGACTCAGTTTTCCTTTCTTGCTGAAATGGATCTTTCCCTTCCACGGAGATACTTTTAAGAATACAAAACTGCTGACTTCAAAATCTCGGTCTTGCCGATGCAAGTCTGCGTACTTCTTCTGGCAATCTTAAGTTGCTACAGTCTGGCTCTTATTATTGCAACCACGTCTGCGGTTTATTGTACTAACTTTTTTCTGAGTATTCGTCGTTCTCCGACCTCGTCCTAACATAATGGTGTTCTGCACTTCCTTCCGTAAAGAGCTTCATACGGTGGCATGCTGATACTCGCATGGTAACTATTATTATACGCAAATTCGACTAAGGGTAGGTGTCATCCCAATTTCCCTTGAAGTCCATCACGCAAGTCCTAAGCATGTCCTCTAGCATTTGTATTGTCAGGTCAATTTGTTCGTTTGTCTGAGGATGATAAGCAGTACTTAACCGTAACTGTGTTCTCATCCTCTCTTGCAAGCTTTTCCAGAATTTTGACGTGAAATGCGAGTCTCGATCAGAAACAATCGACACCGGCACTCCATGTCGTGAAACAATTTCCTTTACATACAGACTCGCTAATTGATTTAAACTATAGCAGATCTTGATAGGTAGAAAATGTACGGTCTTTGTAAGTTGATCCATGATAACCCAAATGGCATCCAAACCTTTCTGTGTGACTGGAAGTCCTACCACAAAAACCATCGTAATATGCTCCCATTTCCACTCTGTTATTTCCAATGGTTGTAGTAACCCACTCGGCCGCTGATGCTCTGCCTTGACTCGTTGACACGTAAGACATCTACTAACGTACTCCGCAATTTCTCATTTTAAATTTGGCCACCAAAAATTTTGCCTCACATCCCGTTACATCTTCGTGCCTCCTGGATGAACGGAATATGTCGCATTGTGTGCTTCGTGCAAAATCTCCTCTCTTAATTCGACTACTGCCGGTACCCACACTCTCCCTTCAAATCTTAAGATATCGTCTTTATCTATTTGAAATTTTTCTACCTCATTTCCCGTGATCCTTTTCCTGATTTTCTCACATTCTTCATCTTTCTCATGTACTTCCTTTACTCTATCCAACAGTGTCGGACAAGCTTCCATTACAAATAACTTCTCTTCAGACCTCTCGGGTCCCTTCACCTCTATTTCCAACTTCTCCATATCTCTTATTAACTCTTTCTGAGTTGTCAGTTGAAACAATTTCTCCCTTCCTTTCTTGCTCAGAGCGTCAGCAACTACGTTTGCCTTCCCCGAGTGATAAAGAATCTCACAGTCATAATCTTGGATTAATTCTAACCACCTCCTCTGACGCATATTCAACTCCTTCTGTGTGAAGATATATTTCAGACTTTTTGTGTCCGTGTATATCTCACATTTCTCTCCACAAATAAATAATGTCTCCATATCTTTAACGCAAAAACTACTGCCTCTAACTCTAAGTCATGAGTAGGGTATCATTTTTCGTAATCCTTCAATTGTCGTGATGCATACGCAATGACTTTGCCGTGTTGCATAAGCACACAACCAAATCCTTTATGCGACTCATCAGTGTACACCACAAATCCTCCCGTATCATCTGGTAAGGATAATACATGCGCCTCGTTTAACCTCTTCTTCAACTCTTGAAAACTCTCTTCGCATTTGTCAATCCATAAAAATTTCGCCATCTTCCTCGTATAATTGGTTAACGGGGTCGCTATCTTAGAAAAATCCTGGCTAAATCTTCGATAGTATCCAGCTAACCCTAAGAAACTTCTCACCTTCGTCGGAGTTCTCGGTTGTTCCCAATTACTTACTGCTTTGACCTTTTTGGGGTCTATTGAGATTCCATTCTCATCCACCACGTGGCCTAAGAATTGAACCTTCCTCATCCAAAATTCACACTTAGCAAACTTCGCATACATCTTCTCCTGTCGTAGTGCCTCCAAAACAATCCTAAGATATTCGGCATGTTCTTCCTTCGTCTTTGATTAGATCAAAATGTCTTCGATGAAAACCACTACGAATTTATCCAAGTATGGCTTGAAAACTTGATTCATCAAGTCCATGAATGTTGCCGGAGCATTAGTTAAACCGAATGACATTACTAAAAACTCATAATGTCCATAGCGGGTTCGAAACGCAATCTTTGGTATGTTATCATCTCATACTTTCAGTTGGTGATATCCCGTCCATAGGTCGATCTTCAAGAAACACTTCGCTCCCTTTAGTTGATCAAATAAGTCGTCTATCCTTAGTAGTGGATATCTATTCTTGATCGTTACTCTGTTTAATTCTCGATAATTGATACAGAGCCTCATCGATCCATCCTTTTTCTTAACGAATAACACTGGTGCTCCCCAAGGAGACACACTCGGTCGAATGTAACCCTTATCCAAAAAATCTTGAAGTTGTATCATTAATTCCTTCATTTCTACTGGCGCCATACGATATGGAGCTTTCGAAATCGGTGTTGTTCCCTGTACTAAGTATATTACGAATTTGATTTCTCTTTCTGGCGAAAGGCCAGGCAGATCAACTGGAAACACATCCTGAAATTCACTTACTACAGGTATATCTTTAATCTCTACTCCCTTTTTTCGAGTATCCACGATGTAAGCTAAATAACCTACACATCCTTTCTTTAATAATTTCCTGACCTGCATCATCGTAACGCAACACGATTGCTTAAGCGATGAGCTACCATAAAACACTACCTTAGACTTACTCGAAGTCTGAAGGTTCACACATTTGTTCTGACAGTCAATTACTACTACATGGTTATATAACCAATCCATCCCCAGTATTATGTCAAATTCCCCTAGTCTAATAGGAATCAAGTCTACGCTCAGTTCATGTTCTCTAATGTTTGCGCGACAATTTCGATAGACGTATTCTATAAGGATTATTTTTTTATTCACAACTTCTATGTTCAAAGGATCTTCTAATCGTTCTCAGGGTGTACTAAGTTTACTAGAAAATTCTTCGGATACAAACGAACAGGTGGCACCCGAATCAAATAATACATAAGCATTTATATTATTGATTGGGATTATACCTAACACCACGTCCTTCGCAGCTACATCATCCTAGATGATCATGTTAAAGGTTCGAGCGGTCGATTGGTTGGGTTGCGCAGGTCCACCAATCATTAACTTACTTCCTCCTCCCTGGCTTGCGCCAGCTCCACTGCTTCCTTTCTTCGGGAAATCCTTTATCTGGTGCTCTGTTGATCCATAAACAAAACATCATGTGATCTTCTTCGGCTTTGGGAAATTTGGCGATATGTGCCCTTCTTGGCCACAATTATAGTAAGTGTTTTTCCTCTTCCGGCATTCTCCCTGATGACTTCTTCCACATTTGTTGCAAGCTTCGGTCCTCTTCTTGAAGTTTCCCTGGTGACTCCCACCTTGGTTATTATTTCTGTTGTTGTTATTTTCTCATTTCCTCTTTCTGGAGTTATTTCCTCCACTGCTGCTCCCTCCATGATGCTCACTACCAGCGTTCTTATTCTTTTTCTCCTTATGATATAGACTTAAGGCCTCACTGTCACCTTCCGCAATTATTGCCTTCTCCAACAATGTTGTAAAAAAATCAATCTGGAAGACCGATACCTTATTATACAACCACGACTTCAACCCTTCCTCAAAATGTCTCGCCTTCCTTTCCTCATCCACAACTTGGTGTTCTGCAAATCGAGCTAGTTCATTGAACTTAGTTACATTTTGCGCCACCGTCATATCACCTTGTTTTAACTCTAGGAATTTTACTTCCATCCTACTCTTCATACTCTTTAGAAAATAGTTCTCGAAGAACAACGTAGTAAACCTCTCCCATGATATCGTTCCTTCCCCCGCTCTCTGCTGATTGGTCTCCCACCAATAGTTCACCTCACCCCTCATCATGTATGTGGAAAATATTGTCTTCTGGTCTTCACCCACGCGAGCTATAGTGAAGGCTTTCTCGATCTCCTTGATCCAAGTTTGCATAATTATCGGGTCAGTGGTTCCCGCGAACTCCGGGGGTCCTCCACTCTTAAAATATTTGAAGGTTGTTACTGGAACAACTTGGGGAACGGGTGGTACGGGTTCGTTTCTTCCCCTCAGAGCTTCTCCCAATAAATCTACCAGTCTTTGTATCGGATCTACTGGACCTCTCTCATCATTAACTGACTCTTCTGGGACAGTTATTCTACATCTGGGCGGCATTTTCTGCATCACAAAATTTTTCATTTTATTATCTAATTATCATACTTAGACATTCCTCAATAGAAAAGAACTACAGGTTTATAACACGTTTCTGAAATAAGATCATTTATATTCATATGCCAAATGGTTACATTACATGATCTTTTCTAGCATACTGCTATAAATGGTATCACATACCCCCTATTATCATAAAAGACGGGGACATACTAACTTACTACCCCTCTAACACTTTTCAGAAGTTCGGGGGTTTACCACTATCTCACATCTTACACAAAAGACTGAGATTATAACAACATATTAACAACACATAAATAAAGTACTACAATACTGACCTTTTCCCTTTAGACTCAATCTAACATCCCACGCTCCACGTCGCTCTGATATTCCATCTGTGTGATGTGCACCACCATGTCTCGGCTTATGGTATGCCTGATATGTCCTTGCTCAGTTGGGTAATGATGTACCCCATCAATCAATCTCTCCATGTCCGTGCGTAAAGCATAGCCCATCTTTTTCATCTTCCTACTCTTGCACCGCACCTCATCCTCTAGATCATCCACCCCATTGTTTTAATCCTCCCACTTTTCCTCGAAGTGAATCATATCCATCACCTCCATCTCTAACTGAGTTCGGAGAGCCTCCTTCTCCGTCCTCTAACTCAAAACCCTCTACTCTAATTCCTCCAGCTTTCCTGCCACCTCAACATTCCTCGCCACCGCTCGGTGAAACAAAGCTCCCATCTGGATCCCTGCCTCCTTACGGTGAGCAATTTCCACCTCCATCTCCTGCATCACTAGCTGCCTTTTATGGTCCTCGTCCCTCAACTTCTGGAACGCAGACTCCCTCTCGCTAGCCTCAGCCTCTAGCTCCTCCATTCTACACCCTAACTCTAAAATATGTTCTTCATACTCTCCTAACATCCGATCCTCAAAAGTAGCTTCGTCGGAGTCCTCCATTGGCTAGGGTTCCTCCTCCAAAGGCTCCTCCTCCGGACCAGACTCAACCTCTTCCTCATCATCGTCATCATCCATCGGGGCCACTACTGAAATAGGCTCTGCTATCAAGGGTGTCTTATAGACTACGTGGATATCACGCGGGCTCCTCCTCTACTACTCGGCTAGGTCCTCCCATGTCAGTCATCCTACAATCACCAACATAAGACAACATAAACAACAACTCCAATAGAATGTTAAATAAACATAAGTTCATTGTATAGAATGAAGTTATATTTCATAACACACTAAGTCTCTCAAGGAAAACTCTACATGAGTTTTATCTCCTTCCTAACTTCTAAGTTCTCCCGAGTTATAATCTAAGGACACTCGCTCCTAAGGCTTATAACTACGGCTTTGATACCAACCTGTGACGCCCCCAAATTCGGACCTACACTTGGTCAGTCGAATTCTGTTCCTCACGTTCTCATGGTAACACCATAATAACTAAAATCATACATTCACAACGAAAAATCTAATTTAGAATAATATACAATGATTTATTATAATTATTCCCCCAAGTCTCGCAACCTATAGTACTTAATAGATTACATAATAGTATCGAATAAAGACCTATTACATAATCCTACATAAGTTTAAACATAGTCTGAAATAATCTTAGTGCAACATATTAGTCTTAAACATAAAAGGAATACGCTAATCGGTAGCCTTGCCCTTGCCCTTGTCTGTTCCAGAAACACCTCCCCGTTCATTTTTAACTAAAAGGTTTTAAATAAGCAAGGATGAGCATAAATTGCCCAGCAAGTAATATACAACAAGGGTAAAGAGTTTCTTTAACATGAATTTGAAATATCGAAGTATCATCTCTAAGATAGTTCAAAATTTCATAATAATATCATAAATAGTGAATATCAACAGTTCTTGGAATAAGAATGATAACTCAATATAAATCAACAGATATATATGAATTCAATAACTATCAATGTATCCAACTGGATAAACAATTTATACTGAGTAGCCACTAAGGACTATTGAACTTCCACTAGAGTTACCAATATTAAACTGATAACCTAAAAATATCAAGTACTATAGATGATCAGTCTACAATACTTTACGTTATGCATAACACCACTATAATATTCAATCATGTGTTGGGGTTTCCAATGACATATACTTCCCTTACCAAAATGGTTGTCCAACTTAGTTTTCAAGATTTTTGCACCAATCAATTAGTTTGGACAGCTTTTATAAACATGCATATAGTCTAGCCAAAACAGATGGCATCGACTCTTTCACAATATTCAAGAACAATACCAAGTTCAACATGAATAATAATTTCCACAAGGGTCTAAACATACTAGCTCATTTGAACGAGAAAGTAATATAACTTGTATTCAAAGAGATAAGCTTACGGTATTCTTCGAATAAATAATGCAAAGATACTTGCACAATCAAGAGTAGGGTTCAGATACTTGCACAATCAAGAGTAAAGTTTAAGGAAACTCGCTCAATAATAATTAGAGTATGCTTAGGGAACTTGCCTTAAGCGTAGTTTATCCACGTTAATAAATCAACACTTTCGAATCCTAGTATAACATATTATAAGTACAAGATGTTCATTAGCTAACACAGTCTTTAATCAAGCTCGACATGATTAAAGTATGCACATATGTAATACAAAATCAACTTATATGCCTATCATTAACTAGGTGTCTAACAATTTATAACGCGCAAGGTTAAGATCTTTCTACCCATGGACTTTCCTATTACAAGGCAAACACTAAGTTATCATCTAAACATCAAATACATATATACATCAGTAGATTTTAAACTCCTTTTAGCAACATAGGCACCATACAAGCTAACTGCCAAAGATCAGATCTCAACATCCCAGATTTCAGATCGGCGCGAACAGTGTGCCATGGCTAAGTTTAAGACCGGCAAGTAATTTGCCTCTTCCTCGCCAAGCCAAGACTCACCATCGCCTTGTGGTCTCTGTCCGGCTTAAACACAACAATCATACATGATATAATTTGTCATGTTAAGGTTCTTTTCATGCTCCTTAAGTCAATTTAGTTTCCTTCTTACATAATAGAATTCTAAACTAATCATTTCAACAAGTTAAGGCCATTCAAGGTTATGAAACCACAAAGTCTATTATGCTTGCTCTTTAAACATATAAGATAGTTACAAAGCTCATATTAGGCATGTTTGTGAGTATTCATAACACATATGTGAAACTAACACCGCTTTAGTTAAAAATATGCTTCGTTCATGCTTTTCTTGAAATGTGATACACAAGCATGGTATATCTATAGTTATACTACATGAGTGAGTCTAATAGTGACATCAAACATGATCACAAGTGTCAAATTTTAACCTTCAAGGTCGCGTGTTAACATTCACTTCAAAAGTTGTATTTTCATTTATAAAGTGCACTAGTTAGTCCAACATGTTCATGATTGCTTACTAATCACATAAACACAAGCTAAATGTTTATTCATGCATTTCTAAGTCATGCTAACATACTTGCAAAGTCAGAATATACATCAAGTAGTGGTTATGCATATTAGCTCACTATACTAAGCTTTTTCTCGAAAAACTTTTCTTAACTCAAAGCCTAAGAAGGTAGACATGAACAAGGAACTAAGAATCATGCATCATACTCCTTTATCTGTGAGATCAGTCATGTATATACACTACTAAGCTCAAAATCTGCAGATCATGAATTTTAATAAAGTTTGTTTTTAAAACTTAAAGTCTTTGTTAAAGATCTTCTATCAATCCACGTTGAACACTTCACACTTTGTACGAACACCTTATACCTCATGTTATACCTCTTTTATGTACTTAATTAAGTCATAACATCACGTTCTTAACATGTAGTATAAACAAAACCAAAGAATCGGTTTCGAGGTATGGGCATTTACCAAGGCCGCACCCCAAAGATAACCACGACGCAATTGCGCACTAAAGTTGAGTTCGTAAAGATGCCTCGCCTGCTTTTGCAAAGAAAATTTCCAACTTGCTTTCCAATGATTCAAGCATGCTTCAAACTTTTATCAAAGTGTTTATACATGCTAGTAAACTCCTTAAATACATCTTAACATGTTAATTCATCATGCTTGACATAGAATTTCAAGGAATTACAAGAATCAAAGAAAACCCATCTCAAGAACATAAATAGAAATTATACCTTCTTGAGTTTAACTTGAACTTCCTACACACTGAATAGGCTTTTACAATGCTCAGCAACTTAGAACTCTCCACTTAAACAACTCTTAGCAACACAAAAATCTGAACTCAAGCTTGCATTTATAGGAAAATCATGGACTAGGCATTGTCATTACACAATCTTGGAATCTATGGTGTAATGGGAAGAAACAATGGTTCATGAAGGGTGGTTTAACAACTCCATACCAACTACATAGCTAGCAATGATAATCTAGGATTTAGCCTTGTGGAGAATACGTGTTTCAATTTTAGCTACTGTTCATGTACTTGTGCCACTCATTTTGGGACAAAAATAAAACTCTCAACAATCTTGTTATCTAGGCTTGGTTTGGTCTACTTAATTCCCACAATGAAATCTTAATGTACAATTGTTACCATATTAGAAATTTATGGATTAATTATACACTCACATCATATAGTCCATGTACATTAAATATATGCAATAAAATAATGCAGTTAGATATTATTGTCTGGGTAGTTCCATAATTATCTCTACCACTCATATAACCATATTATAACCTTATTATATTAATAACTAATTTTATTCCTTCCCTTGATTAATTATCACTTAATATATTATAGTTTCATAAAACATAATATATAGTCACACAATGTCACACTACTCTATATAGTATAGTTGTATTATCGCTCATATGCATATAACTGTCAACATAATATTATTATATTACTAACTTACTTATTTATGTCAAGTAAATAATTTATTCACTTCCTTGATTAATTAACATCAATATTAATTAATCCAATCATCATTGATTAATGTATTTATGGATTTCATTAGTCATTATTTATCTATATAATTCTTATTATACTTATATATATATTGCAAACAATATTAATCACATATTATTAGTTAAGTACCAAGTAATCAATTTTCTACCACAACCATTATCAATTAATTAATATAACAATTAACAATTAATATTGGTTATTTGCGCACTTTATTTCATAGTTTATTAATGTCACACACATCACATAATTGTTTCATTTAATTTTCCAAAGTAGAAGAATTAATTTTTCTCCAATCGACCAATTGGCGCAAATTGCTTGCTAGCTTTTTATCTTCTTGAGGGCGGTGCATTATGTACCGCGTGCCCTAACGATGTCAAGACCGGGTTTAGCTTCAAAGTGTCAATTTTCATCGCTAAACTCGCTTTATACGACATGAATTACTGTCTACAAATGTGTTACTACGAGTTTACGAGCGTATTGATTACACATATGAAATCACATTATCAATATGATTAATCTTCTAAATTCTTGTTTAAATTTGCTTAATGGATTTCTTCATTTCGCATTATGCCACACAAGGCATTTCACAATTCTCATTGCCACTTCACATTTCTTAATACGCATTGATCGAATACGAATCAATTGAATTAACCAACTCACAAAATAATAACACTTATATTCACAGAAATTTTATTTCCATTAATATATTCATTTAATAATTCGGGGAAATTTTCAGGTATTACAGAAGTCCTACCACAAAATCCATTGTGATATGCTCCTACTTCCGTTCTGGTATTTCTAACGGTTGAAGTAATCCGCTTGGTTTCAGATGCTCGACTTTGACTTTTTGACATGTCAAGAATTTTGCGACACCTTTTGTAACATCTCTTTTCATATTCAGCCACCAAAAATGTTGACGTAAATCTTGATACATCTTCGTACTCCCCGGGAGAATTGAATATCTTGAGTTATGAGCTTTAGTCAAGATTTCGTCTTTAATTTTAGGTACTGCTTGAACCCAAATCCTTCCCTCAAACCTCAGTAATCCTTAGGCATCGATCTTGAACTTCATCTCACTACCCTCAGACATTCTTTCTTTGATTTTCTCACATTCTTCATCTTGTAGTTGAGCGTTCTTTACCTTGTCCACTAAAGTTGTACCAGCTTCCATCTAGAATAATCTTTCATCCGATTCCTTCATAAATTTTACTTCCAACTCTAGTTTCGCCATTGCTGAAATGAGCTCCTCCTGGGCAGTTAACAACGTCAACTTCTCCCGACCATTTCTACTCAAGGCATCAATAACCACATTTGCTTTACCCAGATGATAAAAGATTTCACAATCATAATCCTTTATTTGTTCTATCCATCGCCTTTGACGCATGTTCAGATCATTTTGTGTGAAAATATACTTCAAACTCTTATGGTCTGTATATATCTCACACTTCTCCTCAGAGAGATAGTGTCACCATATCTTCAGAGCAAATACTACCGCAGCCAACTCCAAATAAGGAGTCGGGTATCCTTTTTCATAGTCCTTTAGTTGCCTTGATGAATATACAATGACTTTGCCATTTTACATAAGCACACAAACCAGTAATTTATGTTATGCATCACTATAAACCACAAATGTGACGCCCCCAAAAATAGGTATACATCACCCATCTTGAGTCGCCAGATACATGGTACAAAATACAAATACAATTTAATTATACAAACGTCGTGTAAAAATACATCAAAACATAGCTGAGAGTTTTAATAAGAATATTGTCATCTAGGCAATATCCACACTCAAAGGAGTCCTCATTACATTTATTGTCACACTATTTAACAGAATAATGAGGACTACTAATGCTATCATCTGCACCGTCACTCCGTTCCCTGACTCGTCCCAGCTATATTCTCATTTCCTGAAAAGAATAGTGAAAGAAAGGGTGAGCTCAACTAGCCCAGTAAGAAATATTATGACTAAGATAATGCAGAATAAATTATCATTAGCCTTCAACAATGTTAAACTGATAAAATACAAAAGACATCAAGTTTAACTACAGCGGAACAAGCAATCCATTAAAAGAGTCAAGTAGAGAATAAAATCTACTATCTTTTATGATTTAAAAAGGTTTTTCATAACTTTTATCGCTGGGACTCAGCTTAATAAATAATCCAAATCATCCCTGCACTAAGGCCAAGGATATTCATTAGTATCACAACCACAAATCATCCATGCACTACGGGCCAAGGATATTCATGTATTCATCAATGGTCATGATCATGCCAACAACTGTCCATCAATGCACTACGGGCCAATGATGAATTTTACCACATCATTTGTTACATTACGGTCATGATTATACCGAATACTCCCTGGTCATAATCATAACAAGTCCATCTATGAACAACATGCCACAGATGACTTTCAACATAATATAAGCATGGGGATGATGACAATGATATAAGAATCCAATAAAACAAGTTCAAGAATTAATTTATCCAAAATTCAATAACGTCCAAATTGTCAACATGATACTGCTTTGTAGAGTAAAATTCAAGAATGCTTAGAAGAATATTTCCATGAAAATATACTGGATGAAGCGCAAATATCAAGGATATTCCACTAATTTCATGGAGTATAGAAGTCAAAGCTTTAACCAACTGAGTATAACAGAATATATGAAACTGCAAATGGATTTTCGCCAGCCATGCGGTAATCCACGTAGACAGATCATTTCCAAAATTTAATAAGAAATGAATACGAAGGGTCATTCACCATGCATGTGGTAATCCACATAAACAGGTTATTCCAATAGAATAATAAAGAATGGAATAACAGAAGAATTCACCATGCATGTGATAGACCGCACAGATAGGTTATTCCAACAGAATAATAAATAATGGAACCAAGTCATGCATAAACGCACAGACCGGATATTCCAACAGAATAATAAAGAATGAAATAACAAAAGACTTCACCTGGCATGCGATAGACAGCGCAGACAGGTTATTCCAACAGAATAATAAATAATGGAACCAGTTCATGTGTAATACGCATAGATAGTATATTCCAACAGAATAATAAAAAATGGAATAACAGAAGAATTTCACTATGTATGTGGTACTTCACATATACAAGTTATTCCAACATTATAATAAAGAATGGAATAACAGAAGAATTTCACCAAGTATAAGCAGATTAAGATGTATAAAAGTTATTCCAACATAATAATAAAGAATGGAATAACAGAAGAATTTCACCATGTATGCGGTACTTCGCATATACAAGTTATTCCAACATAATAATAAAGAATGGAATAACAAAAGAATTTCACCAAGTATAGGGTAGCCCGCGTATATAGGTTATTCCAACAGAATAATAAAGAATGGAATAACAGAAGTTCTCTTCATGAATACGAAAGAAATAATACCCCTTACCTTAGAAGAAACTGGAAATAGGAGTAGTGAAGTAGCAGAATACTTTTCTTCTTTCTCTCTATAGTTTCTCTCTCTAGAGTTTCAGTGAATTCATAAGAAATAAGGATTTCCCATGAAAGAGGGGGCTTTCCAATAAGGATTTCTCCCTATTGGCACGCAATTAGGTGACTAAACCTATCATTGGCAGAACTTCTAGACATTGTAAATATTTCAATTTAATAATATTAATAACTTTGTCGTCTCAATTATTGATTTAATAATATATCATATAATGCAGACGATACTGTGATAATAATCGAATTAATAATATGAGAGATATGATGCAGCAATTATTGTAGCAATAATTAAGTATAACTAAGTGACTTCTCACGTAAGCATCAATAATCAATACCGTGTGCTACTATGCAACCACGTGTATTACTGTACTTTTACTACCAAGTAGTTCAACAATATTAACGTTAAAACTTCTGTCGTTATTTTCATAAAAAAAAATTTGTCGTTTTCTCAATCCGACAATATTTCTGTTGTGGGGTCTACCAATGATTGCGCCATTGTACGAATATTCCCTACTAAAACGAATATTCTCTGACCAATCGAATATAATATAACAACTTGCATACTTTGCAGGATTTATAAATACTACCCACAACTATAACATTATCTCAAATTCACACCATAATATTAAAAAAAATATTTCGAAAAAAATTAAATCTTTATTAAAAAAATTTGGGGTCTCACGATAGAGACTGTGATGCCCCCAAAATAGGTCCACACAACTCATTTTGAGTCACCAAATACATGGTACAAAAATATAACTACAACTTCATTATTACAATTGTAATGCAAAATACGACGACAACACATATAATATGAGTTTAAATACAAATATTATCTTCTAGACAATATCCAAACACAAATAAGTCCTCATTACAATTATTGATACACTATTTTACAAAATAGTGAGGAGCGTTAAAACAACTGACTTGATACATCACTCCACACCTCGACTAGTTTTCGCTATATTCTCGCCTCCTAAGAAGAAAAAAGGAAAAAGGGTGAGCTCAACTAGCCTAGTAAAGAATATTATGACTAAGATAATGAAAAAAAATTATCGTTAGCCTTCAATAAATAATATAAAATATAATGGACAACAAGTTTTGATCAATATTCGCAGCAAAAATAACAATTCATTAGAAGAGTTAAATAGAGAATGAAATCTACTATCTTCTATGATTTAAAAGTCCATCATCAATATTTTATCCATGTAACATCAATCAATATACATCTTGAATAAAAAATTCATCTTTTTTTTACGGGCCAAAGATATTCATTTGTATCACCAGTTGGTCATGTTCATCTCAACACCTGTCCATCTTTGCACCACGAGCCAAAGATATTCATCAGGTAATCATTCATCTTTGCACTACAGGCCAAAGATATTCAGTTATATCATCATTTAGGACTGAGGATGATGAAAAATATTTTAAAGAAACGAATCTGGTGAGATAAAAGGACAAAGATTAGAGATTCATACGTTGGTTTATCCAAGTTCAAAAATACTCCATAATAATCAACTGTGGAGAAAAATTCAAGAATGAAGATCAAAACATGGATACAATCAAAGATAGTAACCATAATAGACAAATTGGACCAAGAAAAGAAAAATTAATTTTTCTATAAATAGTGACGTATTCGTGAATAGTTTCATATATGTGAATAGTGTCGTATACGTGAATAGTAACCTCGACATGAAAAGGTAAAAATTTCATAATAAAATTCATACTAATATTTCAGTTTAATGATATTGAAAGAAATGATATCACTTAAGAAAAATAAATAACATCCCTTACCTCAAAAGAATAACACTTTTGACTGAAATATCAGATATAATGCTAAAGAAAACTTGCACTGCTTATAAACTCTCAAAGTATCTAAATATTCACAAAAATACGTTTGATATTATAGAGAGAAAACTTCTGATTCTGATGTGATTTTTAATTCTAACCTAAGCACCCTAGTTATAGGAAAATACCAGAACGCCAACGCAGACTAACCTGCTACCCGTGGCTCTACCTTCTGACATTCACGCACACCACACTTCAAACTTCAGCAATTTTTCCAAAAAAAAAAGTGGGCCCACCCATGTTTTTAGAAAACATTAATTTCTGAAACTTTAATCATTCACAATAAATATCCATTTTATCAGAAAAATAAGAATTTTATCTCCATCACATAGGAAATTTAATTCTCTACAACTGTGTAGAAGAAATTTTTTCTAAATTCCAAACAGAAAATGTTTGAAATCCACATACGGATTATTGTTAATACCTCCATTCCGACAAAATAATGATAAAACACCTCAGCATTATTTCTTTCATTTATAACCACATAAAATAAATATTTTCTTATCATATAAATAAATAATATATTAATCATAAATAATATTACAGAATCACAATAATGACAACCAGGTCGTTCCCAAAAAAAGAAGGGGCTTTCCGATAAGGATTTCTCCTTACTGGCGTGCAATTAGGTGACCAAACCCCTTTCCTAGACAGAACTTCCTTAGACAATGCCAATAATTCTATCTAATAATATTATTCAATTAACATGAATTATTGATCTGATAATGGGAAATTTTGTGCAATGACAATTATTGAAACAACAATAATATAAAATATCAACGTAACAATTATTGAATCAATAAAATAAAATATTAAACAGTAATTACTGTAACAATTATTGAGTAGTGCCTTCTTACTTAAGAATCAATAATCCAAAATATCGTGAAATACCGTGTGCATCGCATGCAACCACGCCAGACATCGTATTTACTTTAACCACCCAGTATTCCAACAAGTGTTAACGGTAACAACCACGTCGTTATTTATAAAAAAATTCATACTTGTCGTTTTTCTTCATCAAGCGGTTTTTTTCGTTATAGGGCCCACAAATGGTTTGCGATAAATAAATACGAATATTCCCCGACAACAAGAATATTCCACGACCAAACGAATATTCCCCGACAATAATGAATATTTTATAACCACTTGCTTTTTTTGTAAAATTTGCACATTTTACCCATAACAAACCATATTAATCAAATCCACCTATTACTATCTCAAAATAATAAATAGAGAAAATTCAATTTTATTTATAAAAAGTTGGGGTCTTACAAAGACTCTGTTGTATAACTGTGAGAATGAATTTATTGAGTTATGATTTTGGGGACAAAATCCTTTTAAGGATGAAAGGATGTAACGAACGAGAATTTTATATGTAATTTAAAAATATTTATTCGATTAAATAAATATTTTAATTGATTTATTTATTGAGATAAATAAGTATTTGATGGAATTATTATGTAGTAATTTAGTTTAAATGTGTTATAATAATTAAATTAATGTATGATAGTTTTATGATTTGAAGATTTAATTTAATGAAATAATTAAATTAAATAAATTATTTAATAATTACAATGTGTGTAATAACGATGTTCTAATTTGATTTAATAATTAAATTAAAAATTTAATAATCTATTAAATAAAAGTATAATTATAATGTAAATGTTTGGTTTAATTATTAATGAATTAAGATTAATAATTTAGAGTATTTAGAATTAGATTAATTTAAATTGCTAAGGATGTGACAATTGAACTATATTATATAAGTAATATAAAAATAAATGGAGGGGGAAATTTTAGTGTGCAAGGTAAACAAAACCTTGTGGCTTTTGGCATGATTTAACTGATATACCTGTTAGTTTTTTTTAACTGATGTGTATATGAGTGTTATATGTATATCAGGTTAGTTTATAAGTATTATCCTAAGGATAAAGCTAGAGAAAAAAAATAGAGGAAGAAAATTGAGAGAGTTAGAGAGAAATTCTGTAATCAGAGAAGAAGGGTGGAGCCATAAAGCTTCTTCAAGCTTTATGGGTAATAATCTATTCCTAATTCCTAGTCTTGTTTTTATTTTAATATTTATTCTTTGTCATTGAATTCTTGTTGGATTAGGGTTTAAAATGTTGATTATATGTGTGTATAATCTGATAGTTATCGATTATTAGTGATGAAATTCATTAAATTTTGTTTAAAGGAGAAAATTTAAGTTTACAGTGTATATATATATGAAAGTGGCTTATTTGAGGCCAAAATTGATGTTCAATTCTTATTATAATCTGTAAATTGGTTATGGATTGTTTTAATATGTCAAGAAACGAAAACAATACACGTATAATGGTATAATTTGGTTAAGAAACGAAGTTTTGGTGATTGAATTCGCTAAATGTGTGGAAATTGGAGAAAACAGCAAAAATATGGTTTTAATCCCTTAAATTTGGTTGTTTATGATTGCTTTAGGTGTTATAATGATTAAGTGTATATGTTTTGTGGTTTGGTAAGGTTATAGTGTATGGGTCTATCCATATTACTGTGGAAATTAGAGTTTTGGATCGCATTAGTGCTGGAAGCAGACTACGGTGTTTTGTTGTCGCATCGGTAGCAATTGCAAGGCTTGATGTCAAGGACAAAAACATTGCTTATTTGGATGCAGACAAGAACAAATGTTCTTGTCAAGGCTTTGACGCTGTGGCTTGGGGTAGCGCAATTGTGCCCTTCCTTTAGCAGAAACAATTTAATTTTTTTAGTTTTAGTCCATGACGTGTTGGCCTAACCTAGTCTAAGGTGCATGATAATGTGTTAAACATGTAATGAAGTTCCATAACAGATTGTAAACATGTATTTGATGATTTTAGATTGAAATGATAATGACTTAGAAAACTTTAACTTGTTATTTGATTAAGTCTTGAGATGTTATTTAAGCGTGATGATGCCTTATTAGATTTATGATTTCAAACCTGTAAATGGTGTCAGTGATTGGAATATGAGATACGATAATAAGATGAACTTGAATGAGAATTAAACCTATAGGGTTAATGTTAGTTTAATTAATCGGTATTGAAATTTCAATGGTATATGCAGGGTATTTGGTGAACATTTGTTATAATTGTGTAGCTTACGCACGAGACAAGTTCCTAAACCTTACTTCTTTATTTAAAGCAAGATCTTTATCCTATCTTGTTTATTATTATTATGAAAGTTTCTAAATCTTACTTTTTACTAAACAAGTTTCCTAATCTTAAACTTGATATAGTTTGATCAAGATGTCTCAAGTTCTTTGTTCATATTTAGCAAGTTTTTAATCATCGTTGCTTATTAATTCAAAGCTTGAAATGTTCATTATTCCGAACGTGAAATTTCTAATTCCTTTGAAGATAATCTATTGGATACACAATGTTTTATTCAACCATATATTGTTGTGATTTCATTCTTGACTTAAACATTGTTACTAAATACCTAATTATTATATCAAACCTCGAATGGCTAGTGAACCTTTACAGAAATAACTAGTCCATAGTTGATAAGCATTCTAAAATTCTAGAACCATTGTTAAAGCTAATCCAAACTAAACTTTCTTTAGTGTGGAAATACTAAAGTTAAACTGAGATGAACAACGCTAATATAGGGGATTATGTACGCGTTAGCGTTTAGATGTTTGTTCACAATACATGGTACGAAGGACTGATCCCCTTAAGTACGAAAGAAACGGTTTGTATAGTCTAACGACTGTTGAAGGTTGAGGTAGAAATACTTAGTAACCTAGGACATAGTTCATGGTCTTAAGAATGAGTTCTTTATTATTCAATATTCATTTGTTTACTCTTATGTTATTGTTATTACCATCATTATATTGTGAGCAATTGTTTGGTCACTCTTGCATATAACACTGCAACTAAAGTTGAGAAAGTTGACGAGCCTTCTACTAGCAAGGGCAAGGGCAAGATGTCCAAATGATGAAGACTTGTTTGGTTTTATTTAATAAAATCTATGTTATGAGACTTATTTAATTATGATGTATTCCGCAGACTTATGTAATAATTTAAGGTTAGATTACATGGGATTTATTTTAAGTTGATGTAACCCTTTAATGGGGAGGATTCTTGTTTAAGTGATTTAAGTTATGTCTTTATCCTTGATTATGGGTAGTTAGATGTAATTATTTTGGATAGTGAGCACCAAATCCTATGGGAATGAAGTACCCAAATTTGGAGGTGTCACAAGTTGGTATCAGAGCTTTAGGTTATGAACCTTAGGTGGGAGAAAACCTTAGGAAGTAACCTTTAAGAAGATAGAAAACGTAGTGGCGATAAACTCTTATTGAGTTATAAGGAATGGATAAAGTCATTAATTAAAGATAAATAATAAAAGACTTTATGTGCCTATATGTTAACAACTTATGTGCTCGCGAGTATTGAAAAGTGTCACATAGTGAATAAAACTTAAGGTATTTTGTTGTCAGGATGTCTAATGTTGAAGGATCCAGTCAAGCTACAGAGTAGGTACCTCAGGTGCCAAGAAATGAGGAGCCCCGAGATGTCCATGTTGTTCGAGAGTAGTTGATCTAAAGGGAGCCTTCTCTATTTGTCACTTATGAAGGACAGGGGAATGAGCCTGTGTCTGATCCTCAGGAGGAGGAGGACTCTGAGGAGATTGAGGTGGAGGACGAGGAAAAGGATCCTATGGAGTTTTCACCAAACTCCATTGTAGCTGGGATGTATGATGAATTATATGACCGTAATATAGAATTACACATCAAGGTTGAGGAGCTGAAGGAGCTGGCTGACATGCATCAGCCTAATATAGAGCACAAGGATGTGGAGATTCAGGATCTCGACATACATCTTGGAAATGCAGAATGGAACCTAGTTCACACAGAGGGTCATCAAGAGGAGCTATTGGCTGAGAATGAAAAGATGAAGACTAAAGTTGAGAAGCTAAAAGATGATTTGAAGGAGGAGTCAGCTAAGCGTGCGAGAGCAGAAGATGCTTGGGTTAAGGCTACTCAGTGTGTAAATCGTGCTGAACACAAGGTTCAAACAAAGAAGGCCAAGATGAATGAAATGGATTATGCTTTTCATTCTGCGATTAATATGGCCCAAGACCGAGTCTTTTATTACCCAGCTCAGTTTGAAGACTTGCCATGGTATATGATGGATCATAGAACAATGTTTCATATCATGGAAGAACGCTGCGTTGAGAAGCTTCTCGATGTCTTAATATGCCAAAATAGGAAGAATAATATGTTATGTAATTAAATATGTGTTTAATAAATTGTAAATCCCATATTTTGAGATAAATAATGGGGTAAGATGAGTGTGTAATCCTGAAAACTTTTCAAGTTCAGGAAAGTTGATGATTGATAATAGAGATGTTATCCTTACTATGTTTTGGAAGTTATGAATGAATAAAATATCAAAGTTTATTGAAATGTTATGTGTTAAGCTTTAATCTTAGAAATTGAGTAGTGATCTAATAAACGTATATCTTAAATAGAAAATACCTCCCAAAAGAAGACAACCACGCCAACAACCACCTCTCGAGGGGTCTACTAACAACAATAATAATGAGGTCAACGCTAACCCAGTTCAGCAGTTGGTGACCTTGTTAACATGAGCACTTGCGAATTAGCCCCAAGCTCAAGTTAAGACTTTCAAGGACTTCAAAGCGGTTGGACCGCCAGAATTTCAAGGGTCTATGAATCCAGTTGAAGCCCAAACCTGGATCATGGAAATGGAGAAGGTTTTTGACGTTGTCAAGGTCAATGAGGATTAGAAAACCACTTTCGCAATGTTTATGTTGAAATCTGAAGCTAGTTATTGGTGGCAGGAGAATAAGGTTCGTGGGGGACATGGAATAGTAACATAGGATATGTTCAAAGAAATGTTTTTTGAGATGTACTTTCCAATGAGTATCCGGAACTAGATGGAAGTTCAATTCTTGGAATTAAATCAAGGAACCATGTTTGTGCCAGAGTATGCTGCAAAGTTTAATGAGTTGGAAAGGTTTTCTCCGTATCAAGTCAATATAGATGAGCATAAGGCGAGAAGGTTTGAACAGGGGTTGAAGCCCTGGCTAGAGAAATCAAACACTGTTGGACATGGTTCATTCCATAATGAGTTTTACCGATCTTTCGGTGTCATTCTGGGGTATACCCTAGAAGCGGCTACATATCTACTAAATAAGGTTCCCTCAAAATCCGTCCCTAAGACTCTATATATGATGTGGACAGGGAGGAAACCTAGTCTTAAGAATATTAATATTTGGGGATGTCCAGCTTATGTGAAAAGGTTTTAGAATGATAAGCTTGGGACAAGATCTGATAAGTGTACTTTTGTGGGATATCCTAAAGAAAGTTTAGGATATTATTTCTACAATCCTACTGAACAAAAGGTGTTTGTTGCCAAACATGCTACCTTCTTGGAAAAGGAGTTTATCATTGAAGGGGCTGGTGGGAGGAAAATAGATCTTGAAGAAATTCAAGAACTATAAACCACTACATATCAAATGGATGAACCTATCCAAGTAGAGATACCTTATGTACAACACCCTATTCATAAATCTGGAAGAGTACCGAAGATACCTGATAGGTATGGATTTGTTATAGAAGATGACAATAAGTTACACATCATAGATGATGATAATCCATTGAATTATTAATTGGCTATGAGTAGTAATGACTCAAAGAAATGGCAAGAAACCATGAAATCTGAAATAGACTCCATGTATGAAAACTAAGTATGGACTTTGGTTTCACCACCTGAAGGCATTAAGACTATTGGGTGTAAATGGGTCTTTAAAAGAAAGATTGGAGCACACGGCAAGGTAGAGACCTATAAGGCCAAGCTGGTCGCAAAATATTTTAAACATAGACAAGTAGTTGACTATGATGAAACATTCTCACCAGTAGCGATGCTCAAGTCCATTCAGATTTTGCTTGCGATTGAAGCTTACCATGACTACGAAATCTGGCAGATGGACGTGAAAACGGCCTTCCTCAATGGGAAACTTGAGGAGGATGTGTATATGACACAGCCAGAGGGATTTGTTTCAAAGGTTGGAACAAATAAATTCTTTAAGCTATAATGATCCATTTATGGATTGAAGCAAGCTTCTCGTAGGTGGAAAATCCATTTTGATGAGATAATCAAAGAGTTTGATTTAATCAAAAATGAGGATGAACCATGTGTGTACAAGAAGGTTAGTGGGAGCGTTGTTTCATTCCTTGTATTATATGTTGATGTTGGTCGATTTCGCAATCAATGAATACGTGCAAGTATACACGGTTAACAAGTAATAAAGTGAAAGTAGAGTATCGTTCCCACGAGGAATTATTTAATAAAAATTACTAAATACTAACTCTTAACCAAATCAATTTTCTTTAAACAACTGTAAATTGTGATTTTTCTAATTAAGAAAACTAAATTAACAATTAAAAGAAATTATTCTAAAATAAATTAAATAAACAAAACTAAGATTTGAATGAATTTAGATAAATAAGGATTAAGACTACAATATCCCCAATTATGAACTCTAAATCAATTATCCAATTATTCCAATATTTATACCTACTAAATTGTTAACAAAAATTCTCAAATGCCAAAAGTCCTTTTCCAAGTGATCAATTGCCTTCTATTCAATCTAGATTAATCTTGTTATATTCCTATGAAAAATAATTGAATTAAACTCTTTTCAATCCCAATTCCTTATGTGTTACATGCGGTGAACAGATATTTTCATTCAATTCACAAACCTAATTATTCACTTTGCAAATAACTAAGTCACATGATATCATGCCCAGTTCTAACCCTAGAATTCCTCTTTCAATTCCTTCTAAAGTAACAAGGTAATTACTGATCAGATAATTAATCAATAGGCTCAAGACAAGATAAACAATTCAATTTGACACAAATAATTGGATTAAATCAAATAACTAATTTATAGCCATAAAAGGTTCAATTGAAATCTTAATAAAAGAGTTAGTTCATAATTAATGAATTAAAACCAAGAATCCACAACTGAATAGACATTAAAAGATAAAAGTATGATAAGAGAAGAGAATAGAATCTGTTGTCAGCAAATCTGATGCTCCGCTCTTGCTCTTGCTCTTGATCTTCAGTGTTCTTCAATTTGCTTCAATCTCCAATGGCTAATTAAGAACTAGGGTTTATATTCTAATCTAATGGAGTGTTTTATCTAGCCTAATCTATGTAATCTCCCTTTATTTTATGCCTTACATCACGTATTTATAGGTTACAAGTCCAATTTTTAGCTTAGGAACAAACCCAATCCAATTTGGAGTCAAAAAGGTGTCAAAATTCGCCCCAAAATGCATCCAATCCTTGCCAGGACCTTCCTCAGTGCCCCAAATAGCTAGGCACGACAATTTGAAGATCGCTCTCCAATAGCTTTTACCGGGCATAAGCCTAAAATGGGCTCCCCGACACTAGGGCCTTTTTTGGAAATTTTCTGCTCTGACGTTCTTTGGGAAAATGGCCATAACTTCTTCGTCCGAACTCCAATTTTGATGATTCAAGATGTTCCGGAAAGAGGAGAAGTAAATTTACAACTTTCATTCTTTGAGTTTTTCAAAATAAGGTCCGGAGAAATACTCAAATTGGCTCTGAAGTGACTACTATGTAAATGGCAAGCCGAAAACGCGAATCTAGTCACCCCAAACGTCGATCCAAGTAACTTTTGCCCCAATTCCTATAAAAAAACATAAAACATGCATGAATAGACACAAATAATTAAAATCAACCAAAAGATTAAGCTCAAACGCACTCAATTATGAGTATAAAATTCACTCATCAGTTGATGATATATTACTGATAGGGAATGATATTCCGATGTTATAATCGATTAAAATCTGGTTATCTAAACACTTCTCCATGAAGGACTTGGTTGAAGCATCCTATATTTTGGGGATAAAGATTTATAGAGATAGATCTAAAAGGATGCTTGGCTTATCCCAAGGAACGTACATTAAATTGATGCTAAAGAATTTAGTATGGAAGATTTGAAAAGAGGTTTCATGCCGATGAGCCATGGAATACATCTCTCCAAGAAACAGGCCCCAAAGACACCAGAGGAGAGAGACCGTATGAGTAAGATTCCTTATGCTTCAACAATAGGATCTATCATGTACGGTATGATATGTACTAGATCGGATGTCTCTCACACACTTAGTGTAACAAACAGATATCAGTCGAATCCAAGAGAATAACACTGGAAGGCAGTGAAAATTATCCTAAAGTACTTAAGAAGAACTAAGGATGCATTTCTTGTCTACTGTGGGTCTGAATTTAAACTAGAGGGCATCACCGACTCAAGTTTTCAAATGGACCAAGATGATAGTAACACTGTTTCGGGGTATGTGTTTACCTTAAACGGTGGCATAATGAGTTAGAAGAGTTCCAAACAGCAAACAGTTTCTAATTCAGTGATAGAGGCAGAGTACATAGCTGCAAGTGAAGCTGCAAAGGAAGCTGTTTAGATGAAGAAGTTCATCACCGAACTTGGTGTGGTTCCTAACATTACAAGACCAGTACCTTTATTCTGTGACAACACCGGAGCTGTTACGTAGGCTAAGAAACCTAAGTCTCATCAGAAATCCAAACACGTGTTGCGGCGGTTTCATTTGATTAGAGAGATCATTGAAAGAAGAAATGTCACCTTAGAGCGTGTGGACTCTCAAGACAATATTGCAGATCCATTTACTAAAGCGTTAATATAATAGTATATTGATCGTCACTTAGAGAAGATGGGTATGAGATACCACGACGATTGGCTTTAATGCAAGTGGGATATTTAAAGTAGTATGCATACAAGCCAATCATGTATGATGATAAAGCATATACTTTGTAAACAAATTAATTTATTTATTAATAAAACAATTATTTATTAAAGACATTTAATTATCTTCATGGTGATGTTTTAATAATATGTGATAAACCTATAGTTTTAAGCAATGCTTTTAGAATCGTGATGAGATCATGCTAATGATATATAAATTCTTAGATAGCTGAAAACTAAAATGTTCCCAATCAATGGATTACTAAAAAGGGGATTAATAAATTCGGATAGATTGGTACATACATTACTTACTCATTGGATGAGGATAATTAATCTCATGATCATTTGTGTGGAGACACTAAAGCAAGTATGTAGGCACTTATTGGAGAATAAGTTCACTGAACGTGACTCGCTAAGGAATACGTAGTACAAATGATCCTTAGCCTTGAGATCGTCATAGTATCTTATATATAGTGAATTACACTTTGACTTATTCCTTGAGACTCTTAGAGTATATCAAAGGATATGATTGGGTGTAATGAGTTATATATGGAGATAATGAATGATTAATAAAGAATCTACCACTTTTAGTAAAAGGAGAGAAATGTCCTATGTGATTCGATAAATGACAATCTAAGAATCCTTGGCCAATGTGGAATGAAATTAGAAAGTAGTTTCTAATTTGCATTCATAAGAAGTTTTGCATTTGGGAATCAAAATACATATAATTAAATAAAATAAGACTTGATAATAATTCCATGTCTTTAATTTAATCGGGGCATTGTATGGTGGAAGGATTGAATTGTACGGTAATTATTTATTCAAAGGTTCTTTTATGATTAATGTTAAAATCTATATTATCTGGAAAGTCGTTGAGCGCTAGGGAGGCTTATCCCTATTGTAGAATAAATGTTATTTATTTAAATAAATTAATAGTTTAATTTTTTTATTTAAATAAGATTAGAATTATTCTGATTGATTTATTCACAATCGGTTTAATATGGAGAACCTAATGGGTCAGACCATAAAATGAAGAATAATTATTTAAGAAGTTAATGGCATAATCGTAATAATATGTTAAGTATATTTATTTAATCTATGGTGATAGAGTAAATTAAATAACTTAATATTTATTATTTAATATTTTGAAATATTAAACATAAATTAATAAGAGGTGTCTTATTAATATTATTACAATTATTACAATTATTATTAATTTTAATTTCTAAAAGAGTTTAAAAATTAATTTAATATAAGTACTTTCATCTATTCCTATTAAGATTAGGAAGTAAATTAATTAAAAGAGTTTAATTAATTATCCCTAATTAGATTAGGAGCCCAATTAATTAAAGAAATTTAATTAAATAAATAATACCTTATTATATTAAATAGGGTTACATGATATCTTTATAAGGGGAGTCTTATATCAGATATCAAATATACGTAATTCCAAAAGTTAGAGAGTACGCCCCCTTTTCTATAGAGATAGGAAAAACTAGGGTTTGAGCCAATACACCCTTTTTCTTAAAAATTCTTCTTCCTTGGTGGATCACCTCTAGAGGCCATACACTTTGGTGGCTAACATTGATCAAAGGAAAGGAATCTAACCCGGAGATTCGAGGAGATCGCGGAGAAGTAGGAGTTAAACTTGTACGTGTGGAAGCTCGTATCTACAAGGGTATGATTCCATAACTTCTTGTTCTTCATTTTAATTAATAATATGCATAAAGGATGATCCAGGTAATTGGTTTGTGAAAAAATTTAAAATATGATTTTACTTTGCTTCCGCTAATTTTGCAATTTGATTGCTACTTTGATCTTCACAAAACCTTACACGAAGAAGTCAAGGGTAGTATTTTATTTTTTCCAGTATCAGGTCGCTTAAACGATGGAGTTTTTTAACGATGATGCAAGCCAAGAGATTGTTGAGAAAAAGGTGTGCGGGGTATGCAAAGTTTTTCAAAATGGAAATGTTGGATATAATGTGTGCAATTTCTGAGTTACATAATTAATAAATTGGAATTTTGGTGGATCCAGCAAGAGTAGAGGCAGTGAAGAATTGTGATTAAACTGTTGGAGGTGATGAGTTTCTTTAGAATTTTTGGTATTTATTCAAGATTTATCCAAGGTGTCCACTCTGTTGATTAACTTAACAACGAAATCGTAAAATTCATGTGAACATGAGGTTATTAAGAAGTTCTTTAAGAATTGAAGAAGAAGCTAAGTGGGGCACTTGTATTATCTTTTCCTGGTGATACGGAGAATCTTGTAGTGTATAGCGATGCATCGTATGGTGGACTTGACTGTGTGTTCATTTAAAATTACGAGAAAGGGTATTCAACTCATGACTCAAAGTTTGTTGAGGTAGTGTTTGCCTCAAAAATTTGGAGACATTATTTCTATGGGAGGAAAGGTGAGATATATACGGACCATAAGAGTCTGAAGTGTATCTTCATACAGAAAGATAGAAAGATTTAAGTATGTTTTAAAGGTGATAGTTAATGTTGATTAAAGATTATGACTATAGAATCTTTAATAGATGTGGTTGTCGACTGCTTAAGCAGAAAAGGGTCAGGAGAAGTTATTTTGTTAACTGTTCAAGAGGGGTTTATAATATAAATAGTTAAGTTAGTGTTCGAAGTAGGATGCTCAAAGCATTCGAAAGGGAAGCTGTTCAGATGGAAGATCGTTAAATGTTGTTCAACAAAGTACCAAAAGCGTTAATCCAGGAAGAAATGTGGGAGAGAATACGGTAGGGAATGTTCGAAAGGGAGGATGTCAAATTCAATATCGATACCGAAGGGTGGTTGAGAGTGAATGAAGGAATTTGGTACTGCTAGTGTCAGAAATTGGAGATATAGTTTTGCATAAAAATCATTTGATATATTCGATTTAACTAGGGAGTATGAAAATGTATCAAGACCTTTGATAATACTTTTGGTGGAAAAATTTAAAGCGAGAGGTTGTAGAGTGTGTTGCAAAGATCTTAAAATGTCAAAAGTCAAATCAGGACGTTTGAAGCCAATTGGTTATTGCAACTAGTGAATATACCAGAATGGATGTAGGAGCATGTAGCGATAGGTTTCGTGGTACGTTAGAATCAACATATTTCTTGTTGATCAGAAGTAAATTTACTTTAGATTATTTGACAAAGTTATATGTCAAACAAATTATTTCGAGGCACAGTTCTTTAGTATCAATCGTGTCGGACTGAGGTCCACGATTCACATCGAATAACCAGGAAAGTTTACAGGAACACATGGGAACGTAACATAATTTGTAGTAGTAAGTTTCATTTTCTTGAAGGAAAATCTGAATTCGAGGATCTTAGTATTTGTTTCTACGATGAGTAGGTAAAGTTGTGTATGAGGTAGCCTTACCTCTAAAGTTAGAGCAATTCGAAATGTTTTTCATGTTTCAGTTCTTCGGCCGTTCAAACCTTATTATAAACATGTCATAGAGTTTGAACCATTACAATTTTAAAAGATTTAACTTACGAAGAAATTTTGTTCAGATAGTTGACAGGAAACAACAACCTTAGAAATAAAGTAATACTTTCTATTAAGGTAATCTGGAGGAACCACATCGCTGAAGAGGTTGCATGGTAACTCTAATACAAGATGATAAAAAAAATTAATTAATAATACATTATTATCCTAAGTTATTTGCTTAGTCTATTTGTAGCGATTTTGGGGACAAAATATTTGTAAGGAGGAGAGAATATAACGGGATGAACTAATTGAGTCGTGATTCTGGGGACATAATTCTTTTAAGGAGTGAAAGATGTAATGAACGAGATTCTTATATTTGATTTCTAAATATTTATTGAATTAAATAAATATTTTATTAATTTATTTATTGTGATAAATAAATATTTGATGAATTGTTGTGGACTAATTAATTAAGTGTTATAAATTAATTAAATTAATGTGTAATAATTTTATAGTTCAAAGTGTGAATTTAATTGGGATAATTACATTAAATGAGTTATTAAATAATTATAATATTGTTCTAATTAATTTAATAATTAATTAGAGATTTAATGATTTGTTATAATTAATGAATAATAATTTTAATTATGTGGTAATTTGATTTAATTAGTAATATTGGCTTTAAATTAATTGAGTTTAAATAATATTATTTCATTAATTAATGTGTGACAAATAAACTATATAATAAGTGAGTTAATTAAAATAAATGGAAAAGAGCCTTTTAAAGGCTAGCCAAACATGACCTTGAGTACATGGGATCAGTTAAAGTCTCAGTGCGCTTAACTGATACCCACAAAAGTTAGTTATTAATATTATATGTATAGTATAATCTTCATATTCCTAAGTCTGAAAACATAATACAAAGAGAATAGAGAGAAAAGTTGAGAGAATTGTGAGATTGAAGAAGAAGAAGTTGGAGAACTAAAGGAGTTGCTATCATCTCCTACTAATCTAAACAAACAATCAAGGGTAATCTCTTATATTCAAGTTTTAATTTACGTTCTTGAGTTTTCTCCATGACAGTTTAATTTAAGTTCTCTATTAATTGAAATCCATGATTTATTTGATAAGAACTTGATGTTAGATGTCTATTAGCATGTATAGTTTAATTACATATGACTTATATGTGTTTTAGAGTAATCAAATCCATGTAATTATGTTTTAATTGGACTTTTGTAGTTTACAGAGAAATATGTATGAATATGGCTTAAAAGTATGAAAATTTATGTTTGAATTGCCCATTAATAGATAAATTGATGATTGATTATTATACATGTAGAAACGAAAAGAGAGAAACTTGTATGAACTGATTTGGTTAAAAAAATTAGTTCGTGGTAGTTGATTTTGATAAGGATGTATTAAAAATGGAGTTTTTACAAAAACAGTGAATTTATGGGTTTTAATTTGGTTGTTTAAGTTGTCTAAGTTGTTAAAATCATGGTAGAAAGGTTGGGTAATGATCATATATGAATTATAGTATCTGGGTATGCTTAAATTAATGTATTAATTAAGAAATTAGAAGTTTATAGCCTTATTTGTGTTGTTAGCGAACTTCAGATTCTAGAACTGGCGCTTCGCGCTGTAGCGCTAGATTTAGGCTTAAAATCCGAGCTGCAACGCCAGACTTAAGACTAAAGTCCGAGTTGGCAAGATTCAGTAGAAAGACAGTAGCACCGAGATTAGTTCAAATGGTGGAGTCAAGTATTGTACATATGTGCTGGCCTTATTCGCTTTTAATGGTGGAGCTGCAACGCCAGTTAGCATAATTGCCCATAAATGAGATTTTTAATTATTCAAGTCCAGAAAATGTAATTGTAACCTAAGCTAATGAACATAAAAAGACGTTAATTATATTATTTGTTGTTAAACCAGATTATAATCACATTATAAGTCATGTTTGATGACTGTGAGGTTGTAACTTAATTAAATGTTAATAATTGAGGTTTGATGTTGATAAGAATTAGAATTGTGATTTAAATGCTACAACCTCATGTTATGTGCTAGTAAAGGTTCTAATTGTGTTATGTGGTTAGTATGATTAAACCTAGAGTCAAAGAATGTAAGACGGATGTGTAACTAAGCAATTTGGTCGTGTTGTGGCTAATTGAGATTGTGATTCTAAATGACATATATGTAGGATAATTGGAGAACGTGAATTGTAGTTTTATAGCTTATGCACGAGGAAATTTCCATAACCTTTTCTACTTTATTATTCAGCAAGGTTTTCTTTTAACAGTTATTTTGTTATACTTATGCAAGTCTCCTAACCCTACTTTTACGTTATGCTAGTCTTGAATCTATTATTCAACTGAGGAAGTTCTCTAACCCTAATCCTTCTTTATGCAAGTTCTTATTCCTATGTTATTATTGTTATGTAAGTTCTTTAGACTTAATTTATTGTTGAACAAGTTAATTAATCTTTGCTTACTCATTCCAAGCAAGATTCCTTTGGTCATTCAAAGTCTGTAATTTTATTGTAAGCATTATCTTGTTAAAAAGTGTTTGTTTAGCAACGAATAATTTCTGTGACGCCCCCAAAATAGGTATACATCACCCATTCTGAGTCGCCAAATAAATGGTACAGAAATCAAATACAACTTAATTATACAATTGTCGTGTAAAGTACGACAAAACATAAGCTTGAAGTTTCAACACGAATATTATCTTCTAGACAATATCCAAACTCAAATTCAATATTATTACAATTATTATATCACTATTTCACATAATAGTGAGGACTACTAATGCACCATCACGGACCATCGCTCTGTTCCCCAACTAGTCCCAACTATGTTCTCATTTCCTGAAGAGAACAATGAAAGCAAAGGGTGAGCTAAACTAGCCTAGTAAGAAATATTATGACTAAGATAATGCAGAATAAATTATCGTTAACCTTCAACAATGTTAAATTAATAAAATAAAATAGACATAAGGTTTAACTGTAGCAGAACAAGCAATCCATTAGAAGAGTCAAGTAGAGCATGATATCTATTATCTTTTATGATTTAAAAGAATTTATCATCAATTTTATCGCTGAGACTCAGCTTAATAAAAAATCCACATCATCAAATCACCCCTGCACTACGGCCAATGATATTAATTAGTATCACGACCATAAATTATCCATGCACTACGAGCCAAGGATATTCGTGTTTTCAGCAATGGTCATGAGCATGCCAACAACTGTCTATCAATGCACTACAGGCTAATGACGACTTTTACCACATCATTTGTAACATTACGGTCATGATTATACCAAATAATCCCTGGTCATAATCATACCAAGTCAATCTATGCACTACGAGACAAATATGACTTTCATAACAATATAAGCATGAGGATGATGACAATGATATAAGAATTCAATTAAAAGAGAGCAAAGGATAAATTTTTAAAGATTTATAATTTAATTTTTCCAAAATTCAATAATGTCCAAATTGTCAACATGATACTGCTTTGTGGAGTAAAATTCAAGAATAATATTGTATCAAAAATGATTTGGACTGAAAAGAAATCAATTTTTGTCATAAATAGTACCCCAGGTGAATAGTAACTGAGTGAATAGTACCCTGTGAATAGTATTTTGGGAATAGTAACCCTATGAATAGTACTCCCGCATGAAAAGTTAAAACTTATCAAGAATGCTTAGAATAATATTTTCATGAAAAGATACTAGATGAAGCACAAATATCAAGGATATTCTACTAATTTCATGGAGTATAAAGGCCAAAACATTATCAAAATGAGTGTAGAATTCGAAATCTAAAATGAAATAATATTACTTACACACTACAGATTATGGAAGAAAATATTATTTCATATGAATACTGAACAAAAATAATACCCCTTACCTTAAAAAGAAGAGTATTCCAACTCGTATAACAGGGATATTCTTGAAGAAAACTTTCACTATTTTCTACGCTCAAAGCTTCTTAAAATGCTAAAGAAATATGCTCAATATTATAGAAGAAGAATTCTCTGATTCTGGTGTGATTTTCAATTCTAACTAAGCATCCTATTTATATGAGAATGGAAGGGGTACTGTTAAGAAAAAAAATCACGGATGAAATAATTTGAAATTCACGGATGCAATACGCAAGGTCACGAACTTACTGCTGCTGACCATCAGACGCCTTGTAACAACCCGGAAAATCCAAATTGTTCAGAATTTAAGATTTACAGAATTAGTTATTAATAAAATGAATTTTTATTAATAATATTATGTGCTATGTGTTTATTAATCATTCTATAACCTAGGATGATTATAAATCAGGAGGATTCTGGCTACGAGCTAGACTGAACGAGTAAGAATTTTAAGGAGGAAAATAAAATATTTCCAGGAACAAAATATTTTCGGGGAAAAAGACAAAATAGGCACTATTCACCTGACGAAACCCTAAGGGTTAGGATTTGAATAACCTAAGCCTTTCCAAGAGTTCTGTATGTCAAAATGACATTCCGTTGAAAGATTTGACGATAATATATCGTGAAAAGTTAAGTAAGCCGATAAAAGTTTTTCTCAAAAAACGTACAGAAATCAGACGGAATAAAAATGATGAAAAGTACTGTTATGTACTTTTCATTCGTTTAACTATGTTAGGGGAAAAGGTGAAGGAAAATGGTTAATGTTAAAAAGTGTTTTTCAGTTTTTCAGAGATCCGAAGAATACGTAAAATTTAATCGGTAAAGGAACGAAGAAATATCCAAAAAATATTTGGATTCTGAGAATCGCAGTTTTCGAACTGTCGAACAAATTCCGCAAGATGGAACCACAAAACTTCCAAGGGTAGTTTCGTGAATAGTAAGGATGTGTTAATAGTGATTTAGGAGAGAAATGACTATTTTGCCCCTAACTTTAAAAATCTATAAAAAGGAAGCTAGATTTCATTTGTTTGGGATTTTAAAAATCCTCCAACATTTGAGAGAGAGAGAGATTTCAGATGAGGAAGAAGAGGAAAAGGAGGAGGAAAAGTTGGCTCGTGAGCAAACTTTGTCCGACGGAAGGAGATTAAAGGAGAAAGGTAATATGAAACATTGTCTCATATAATTTTTTTTCTTTAAGTTTTCTATGTTTAAAACATAGCTTAGTGAAAATAAGAGTAAAAGATGTTAGGAATTATTTCATATGGTTAAAATAATGAGAAAATGAAGAAATAAGAATTTGAAGTTTATTTTATAAATTTCTTAAAGAAGTATAAGATTCGTAATGAATTTAAACGATCCGAATGAATCATATGAATGATTTAGTGAAATAAGTAAAGAATGGTGTTTTATAACATCGAATTCCAAGAAAAAGTGAAATCGTAATCAAAATATTGATTAAAAACTAAGAACGAACAAAGAACGAACGAAGAACGCGAAGAACATTGTTGATGGACAAATTTAAAACCATTGTAGTGTAATTGTTATTGATGGACAAGTTGAAAACCATCGCGTATAAGTTAGATGCTTATTGCTTGGTTTGGAACGGTAGAAACGTTCATGAAGAACGGATTAAAACACAACTATAATGAAGTTATGGCAAAAATTTCGTAAAAGACGAAGGAGAATTAGAAAGTGTGTAAATAAACTCGAACGTGTAGGGTTTTATAAGAATGTAAGAGAACGTAGAAAACATGAGTCGTGGACTCAAGAATGAACGAATTCTGAGTTCGAATGATTGAATTATGGACGAATGAACGAAGAACGTTAAAAATGTAGAACGAATGAAGGACAAAGATTAAGCCAATCGAATGGCATGTTAACGGATTGAGAACGAAGTTTTGTCCAAAGGGGATCTAAGTACGTAAGATAAGGAAGAGAATGACTTTGGAATGACCTCGTTCTGAGTTATAATGAATAAGTTATGAGATCGGGAAGTGAGCATCTCAAGTATGTAAAACACTTAGAATTTTTTTTTCAAGAATTAGGGCTTGGCGGCACTTGCTACCATGATTTATAAGGTGAAAGGCTGCGGCCTTGATCGAGAAACTTGATAGTGAAAACTTGCATCGCAGCCATGAAAGTTATAACATAGAGAGGGTGGCGTCATGGCGCTTGATGGCATGCAAGTCATACGAAGTGTGAAGGGAACCGGCGCCACAACGCTGGTGCAGGGAAAAGCCTAGTGATGAGCTTTTAACTGCTCAAATCATGGGGAAAGTGTAACAAAAGCTAATGAACGTATATTTCACGTAATGTAACACTTAAACAAGTGATTTAAACCTTTAGTAAAGGTTGAACGAAAATATTAAACGAGATTAAAAGACAAAGAATGTAACGCGGGATTATTGAACCGATATCCGAGGACCGTAATCGTTATAAACGAACGCGGGGGATTGCTATTATTGTGATTCCTTATACGTTGAGTGACGAGGGTAATGAATAACATTTTGATGTTATGTTATGGTAATGAGAGATAAGTGTAAAGCGTATAGACGTTGTGAACGCAACGCTGTTGCGATGAACGATCGGTCTTAGCATACCATGAACCGTATGACTTTGATATTCAAGAAGAATAATGAATGGTATCAAGAAAGCCGTAATTAACGGTAATAAGATTAATGAAAGTCCGAGGGTGAGTTAGATAGAGAATGTTAGAATGATATGTAAGCGTTAAACACTTTAACTGGTGTGAAGGTTGAGTGTACGCAAATACTAAACGGATAAAACCTACACCCCGTGTATGGTTTAACCGTAAGATAATGAAGACCAATGATTAAACCATGAACGTTGAAGAATTGAATTAAAGACAAGTACGTTTAACGTAAAGAAGCCCAATTGATGATTAACTTGAATGATCGTTTGAGTATACAAAAGACTGCATGACTTAGACGATAAGAATGAATCCTGAGGTATGGTATTTATTTGCCAGAAAGCCATAAGGGATAAGAAATTGACTTAACGAACATTATAGTTTAATAGTTCAGATAAGTTAGGATATGTTTAAGTTGTGGTACAATCATAATCTTTGATGGTTGATATGTGGGAGTTGGGCTAAATAATTCCTTCAGAGAGCGAAGGTATATACGAAACTGACAACCGATCTAACTCACTGTGATGGCAGTGTAGATGAGATGGGAACTTCTTTGTTGGTTGTTTGTGGGAAACCACTCAAGGTACCATATGGACTACTAGTAGAGACGCGTTGTGTGCTAAGTCCTAAAAAAGTTATAAGAAGAAGATAATAATGTAAATCATCAAAGATGATGAACGTATTAAGTAAGACATCTCCGTATGTCATGAAGCCGTAAATCGATAATAAAAGTTGGTTGCGTAAACTTAGGTTGCAAGAGCGCGAACTGTAAGAAGTAAAGTTAAGTAAACTAATGCATAAGTCAAATATATATGACTAATCGTTGTATATAATCCTTATGTGTTATATAGGAATTGGAATGAGCAGTTCAACGTAAGCTGTAGCTGTGCGTAAGGAAAGTTTCCTAACTTCATTCATATTCTAAATGAATGTTAGTTTCTTAAACTCCTCAGATGTTGAACTTAAGAAGTTCTATCTATGTGCGAATTTGTGATATTTTTACAAGGTGATAGAATGTATGAGGCCTTGTGCCACAATTTGAACACTTCGGTGTTTCTATGAGATGAACTGTTTTGTGATTGAACTGTTCAATATGAGAATGTTTTGTTTATACATGAACCGTTATTGTTAAGTCTGTGCTAATGATTCTAGCTAGACAGAATGAGTATGGAAAAGGTAGAAGAATGAAAGTATTTCAAAGTGAATATGACTAATATTTTAAAATGATAGGAATTGAGTTTATTCCTATTATTCAAGCTGCTTCATAACCTTTGTTCGGTTATTGAAGTTTTAAAGGAATATTTGAATTCTTAAAGTTATTTGTTCAACTGCTATGACTTGTTGGGCAATTGAATGCTCACACTTGCTTTAAATGAAAAACAATTTCAGTGTACGAGTAGAATAACTTAAGGATCCTATAAAGATCAAGCTGATCGGTATCTAGAAGAAGTCTCATTCATTAGATGAATGAGCGTGAAGATCAAGTGAAGATTTGTAATGAAGAATAGTGTAATTAAACTATAGACTAGTTTAATGAATTGTTATGTATCCTTGGTGGCGGATAAAAGTCACTCTTGTAAGATGTAAAGAATAATGTAATTATCATTATTTGTAATGGAAGAGGTTATAAGGTATTAGAACTTGGGAATTGAGAAAGTATATTGTTATATTTAAGTATATAATGATGTATGTTTGGAAAGAATTTGGACCGTGACGTCCGAAATCCGGGTATGAAGATAGACTGGATTTCGGGGCGTTACACGCCTACTATCAAAATAATACACCAACTTTATAACATATATATATATATATATATAACTATCATTTTCATTCCTCCACCATCACAAATCTTCCATCACACACACACACACATGCCCTCCCCCCCAGGCATATTCCCCCACCCCCCTTTTTCATTCCATCACACATACACACATACTTCCTTTTTTTCTCCCGGGTATCCTCCACCACCCACCACATTAATATTACACACACACACATCACTTTGACCACACTCATCTTACACTCTCACACACATTTCATTATCACCCACACACATATCACTATCACACACACAAACACACTTTCTCTTCTTTTTTCTTCCCACCACCACATTTCTTCTACCTATTACTTTCACTCCTTTTCCACCACTTTCCACTTACACGCATATTATATATATATATATATATATATATATTCCCTCCACTTTACGTATACTCTTCCCCCCATTTCCAAAATCATTTCTTCCATACGTGGGCCCCACATGTGGCCCCCACCTTTATTATAAAGTATAAATTTCTACCAATTATTTTGAAAAAAGGGTAAATGGGGGGTCCAAATAATACGCCATTATTTACAACAAATACTTCATAAAATCCCCTCAATATTTTTAACAACATTTATTCATCACTATTATTATTCACAATATATAACAATCAGATCATTCCAAGGAAAGAGGGGGCTTTCCGATAAGGATTTCTCCTTATTGACGCGCAATTAGGTGACCAAACCTCTCCTCGACAGAACTTTCTAGACATCGTCAATATTGCAAATAATAATATGAATAACTTTTTCGTCTCAATTATTGATTTGATAATAAAAAAATATTTACAATAATTGAATCAAATAACGTGAGATACTATGCAGCAATTACTGTAGCAATAATTGAATAAAATTGAGTGACTTCTCACGTAAGCATCAATAATCAATACGGTGTGCTACTATGCAATCACGTGTATTACTATACTTTTACCATAGGGTATTTCAACAGTTTAATGGTAAAACATCCGCCGTTATTTTCATAAAAAGTTATTTCAGTCGTTTTCTCATTCTGACAATAATTCCGTTGTGGGGTCCACTAATGATTGTGCCGTCGTACGAATATTCCCTGTTAAAACGAATATTCCCCGACCAATCGAATATTATATGACAACTTGCTTACTTTGAAAAATTTATAAATATTACCCATAAATATAACATTATAACAATTTCACACCTTAATATTCAAACATGATATTTATAGAAAAATTCATCTTTATTCATAAAAGTTGGGGTCTTACAACCTCTCCTTCTTATGAAATTTTGCCCTTGGAATTAGGGTACATACCTAGTATGTCGAAGAGGTGAGGATACCTTGATTTCATTTCAGATTCTAACTCCCAGGTCATTTCCTCAACATCATGGTTTCTCCATAAAACTTTGACTTGAGGTATAACCTTGGAGCGTAGAATATGTTCCTTCTTATCCAAGATTTTAACAGGTACCTCTTCATACGTTAAATCTTCCGCTATTTCATCCAGTTCTAACTTAATAATGTGGTTTGAGTCTTCCACATATTTACGTAACATGGATATGTGAAAATTGTTATGAACACGAGACATACTTGGCGATAAGGCGAGTCTATATGCCACAATTCCTACTCGATCAAGGATTTCAAATGGGCCAATGAATCGAGGATTGAACTTTCCCTGCTTTCCAAATCTCGTAACTCCTTTCCATAGAGCAACACCTAACAACACATGTTCTCTAACATTGAATTCCACGTCCTTCCGATGAAGATCATCATAACTCTTTTGTCGATCTTGTGAGGTTTTTATACGTTTTTGGATCATTTGATTCTTTTATGTAGTCATGCATACCAATTCTGGTCCTAACAACGTTGTTTCACCAACCTCATCCCAACATACGGGAGAACGACACTTTCTTCCATACAACGCCTCAAATGGAGCCATGCCGATACTTGCTTGATAACTGTTGTTGTAGGAAAATTCCACCAATGGTGATAACTTGTCCCAACTTCCTTTGAAGTCAAATACACAGAGCCTGCCCCACAGATGTATTAGAAATGATACCTTGGGACAGATGTAAAGCTAAACAAATTGCTTCTGCTCCAAGAACAGAGGATATGTCGGTTGTAAGAGATGTGAATCGCTTTGTCAACCGATTTCTTGAGTGTTCGAGTTTCTTTATGGCATGAAACAACTCGCAGCATGGGTCTAGGTTATTGATATGTTCCAAAAAAACTCTATTTGAATCCATTTGATTTTTTTTACCGACAAAACCCGTGCTAAAAATATGTTATTTTGAGCGCGGGTTTTTCTGGTCCAAATAAATCTTCAAGAGTTTGTATAGTCCTCTCCAACTACCCGTCCGTCTAAGGGTGATATGCCGAACTAAATCATAAATTTGTGCCCATAGCTTGCTGCAAACTGGCCCAAAATTATAAAGTGAAACTTGGGTCTCGATCAGAAACTATTGATACTGGCATACCATGAAGTCTTATAATCTCATTTATATATATACGAGCAAGACGTTCAAGTGTATAAGTTTCTCGTTTAGGTAAGAAATGAGCAGACTTGGTCAATCTAGCAACAATGACCCAAATCGCATCTATGCCTTGAGAAACCTTGGGAAGACCAGTAACGAAATCGATGGTAATGTGCTCCCACTTCCATTCTAGAATTTCAAGTGGTTGCAATGGACCTTTTGGCACTTGATGCTCTGCCTTGACACGTTGATAGGTTAGACATCTTGAGATAAACTCCGATATTTCTCTCTATATATTACTCCACCAAAATGTATGTCGAAGATCACGATACATTTTGGTACTCCCAGGATGGATTGCAAACGGTGTGTTATGCGCCTCAATCATAATTTTATACTTCAAGTTAGAATTGTTAGGAACACAAAGTCTGGAGTTGACTCATAGTATTCCTTCTTCATCGATTCTTGCTTCCGGAATAACACCTTCTTGAACTTTCTTCATCATACGCATCAGCTCTAGGTCCGTAAGTTAAGCAGCTTTAACTTTATTGATTAAAGTCGGTTCAAGTCGTAAATTTGACATCATCATGTGGGTCCCTGGAGTCTTTATCTCTATCTCCATCCTTTGTAAGTCATACCAAATGGGTCTTTGCGTTGACAATATTGCACTCATACTCGCATATGATCTTCTACTGAATGCGCCAGCTACCACGTTCGCTTTTCTAGGATGGTATTGAATGGTAATATCATAATCTTTAAATAGCTCGAGCCAATGTCGTTGTCGCATGTTGAGTTCCTTTTGGGTGAAGAAATATTTGAGGCTTTTATGATCGGTATAGATCTCCACCTTCTCTCCATACAGGTAATGCCACCAGATTTTAAGCACAAAAACGACTGTTGCCAACTCTAGATCATGAGTAGGATAATTCCTCTCATATTCTTTGAGTTATCGTGAGGCATAAGCTATGACTTTCCCATGTTGCATGAGAACACATCCTAAACCTTTGCTTGAAGCATCACTGTAGATGACAAATCCCTTCGAACCAGATTATATTGTAAGAATAGGTGCTGAAATGAGTCTCCTCTTGAGTTCTTGAAAACCTTTCTCACATTCTTCGCTCCAACTGAATTTCGTATCTTTCTGATTCAGCTGAGTTAATGGAGTAGCAATTCGAGAAAACCCATCTACGAATCTCCGATAATAACCAACTAAGACGAGAAAGCTACGTACTTTGGTCACTGATTTAGGTTGATCCCAACTTTCAATTGCTTCAATCTTTGCCGGGTCAACACATATTCTGTGATTTGATATCACGTGCCCAAGAAATGCTACTTCCTCAAGCCAGAACTCGCATTTCTTCAACTTGGCATATAACTTGTTCTCACGAAGCGTTTGGAGTATCAGTCTCAAGTGTTTCTCATGATCTTCACGGCTTTTGGAGTAAATGAGGATGTCATCAATAAAGACGACCACAAAGTGATCCAAATAATCCTTGAATACTCGGTTCATCATACCTATGAAGGTAACATGAGCATTAGTCAATCCAAAAGACATAAATAGGAATTCATAATGCTCGTGCTAAGTTTTGAAAGCAATCTTTGGAATGTCATTAGTTTTAATCTTTAACTGATGATATCCAGAACGAAGATCAATCTTTGAAAAGAAATTGGATCCTTTCAACTGGTCAAACAGGTCATCAATACGAGGCAACAAATACCTATTTTTGATGGTGACATAATTCAACTCCCGATAATCAATACAAAGTCGCATACTCCCATCTTTCTTCTTTACGAATAGAACAGGAGCGCCCCAAGGAGATGTACTAGGACGAATAAAACCGATGTCTAACAATTTTTGCAGTTGTGTCTTTAACTCCTGAAGTTCAATAGGAGCCATTCGATATGGGGCTTTGGAAATGGTTTTTATACCGGGTTCAAGGTCAATACAAAATTTGATTTCACGCTCCGGGGGTAGGCCAGGAAGTTCTTCGGGGAATACGTCAGGAAATTTATTAACAATAGAAATATCATTCAAATCTGACGAATTTTTGTTTAAATCTGTGACATGGGCTAAGAAAGCTTGACATTTGATTTTAAAAAATGAATAACTTTATGGCTTGATATGATAGTGATTGACTTTAGTGGTTTGGTTACTTGAATTCGCATAATAGGTTGGTTAGGAATATGAAAGCTAACAACCTTATGAAAATAATCAATTTTAGCATGATGAGTAGTTAACCAATCAATCCCTAAACTCACATCAAATGCAAGTATTTTTAAGGAAATAAGATCGACAGGTAATGTGAGGGTACCAATTTGAACCAAACAATACTTATAAACAGTGGATGTAATGAAGGTTTCTCCCAACGAAATTTCAATAGATAAGTCAAAGTCTAATTTCTCTGGAGTAAAATTTAAACGTTGAGCGCAAGTAGGAGAAATAAAAGAATGGGTACAACCAGTATCAAATAAGGTATAGACTTCGCTAGAGTTTATGATAAGCTTACCCGTGATGACCTCGTTCGGGTTCCTTGCTTTCTGGGAGGTCACAACAAATGCTCTCCCTTGAACTACTAGTTTTGACTTGTCCGGGATGGCATTTGGTGTCACCATCCCAATTGGACTTGACTTCGCTGCATGACAAAATCAAGGTAGGTGACCTTCTCTCCCACAATTGTAACATATTTTGGACTGCTGCATACAATTTGGACTGATGTGTCCCTCCCCTCCGCATTTGAAGCATATGATAGGTGGTCGTTAACCTTCCTTAACAACGGGTGTTGGTGTTGACGTCTTTCCATCATTGTTGAATCTTCTCTTCTTGAAATTTCCACTTTTACTGTCTTGGCCATGATTACCACCGAAGTGGTTACCATTTCTGGCATGTTGATTCCCTCCATGTTTGTTGTCACCGCTTCGATGACTGCTACCACTAGTATTATCGACTTGTCGGCAGCTCTCTCTTGGTTGGGTTGACTCATTATCACGCTCCAATAACTGAGCCCTATTTATAACATATGAATACAAACACAGTTTGTGAGAGATAAGATATTAACGTATCTCGGGTTTTAAACCTCTTAGAAACATATGTGTCATTCTCTCCTCATTATCAACTAAGTGGGACGCAAACTGGGACAACTTGGCAAACTTAGCTTTGTACTGCGACAAGGTCATATTGTTTTGCTCCAACTTGATAAACTCCATCTCTTTCAGGTGACGAATACTTTCGGGAAAGTATGTGTCGTTGAATAGTTCTTGGAACTTCTCCCAAGATATTTTGAGTGCGGTAGGCTGAGTACGTTTTACATATTCCCACTAGTAATCTGCCTCTCCTCTAAACATGAAGGTGGAAAAGGGAACCATTTGCTCCTCGGAGCATCCCAAGAGATTAAATATCTTGGTGATCTGCTTTATCCATGTCTCTGCCTTAAGTGGTTCTGGCTTTCCCCAAAACTCTGGTGGTCTCAGCTCCTTGAACTGGTTAGCGGTGACCATCCGTGAGTTGCCAGTGTTTCCACCTGCATTTTGGACAGGAGTCTCTCTCACCTGATGCTGCATGAATTATAGAAAGCCTTTGAACATTTCATTGTTCATCATTTGGTTAGTGTTGTTGTTTACTTGAGGATTATTGCCCTCTTGATGCACGTTATCCTGGTTATTAATCTGTGGTAACTCAACGGTCTCCTGTTCTCCATTGCTTATCTCAACATTCTAAGAAGTCATTTTCGAACACTACCACAAAACAACGGTTAATTGACATGCCACATTTTATCTCTATACTCTGACCGACCAATTAAATAACAAATAAACTTAAGTAGGTCATACTAGCAAAGTATTTACCCATGTCTCCCCCCTAGTTCTAGTCTCATATCTTAGCCAGGGATCATATCCCTAAGCTTTGATACCAACTGTGATGCCCCAAAAATAGGTATACATCACCCATTCTGAGTCACCAAATACATGGTACAGAAACAACTACAACTTTATTAATACAATTGTCGTGCAAAATACGACAACACATAAATTACCACAAAATAAGTCATCATTACAATTATTTTGATACACTATTTTACAAAATAGTGAGGAATACTAAAACAAATTTCTAGAACCATCTTTCCACACCCCGACTACTTCCCGCTACATTCTCGTTTCCTTAGAAGAAAAATGGAACAAAAAGGAAAAATGGTGAGCTCAACTAGCCCAGTAAAGAATATTATGACCAAGATAATATAGAACAAATTATCATTAGTCCTCAATAGGGAAAATCTTATATAATATAATAAACAACAAGTTTCAGATCAATATTCGCAGCGGAAATAACAATTCATTAAAAGAGTTAAGTAGAGAATGAAATCTACTATCTTCTATGATTTAAAAGTCCATCATCAATATTTTATCCCTGTAACATCAATCAATATTCATTTTGAATCAAATATTCATCTTTGCACTACAGGCCAAAGATATTCATTAGTTGGTCATATTCATCTCAACACCTGTTCATCTTTGCACTACGGGCCAAAGATATTCATCGGAGAATCATTCATCTTTGCACTACAGGCCAAAGATATTCAGTTATATCATCATTTAGGACTGAGGATGATGAAAAATATTTTAAAGAAAATGAATCCAGTGAGACAAAAGAACAAATAATAGGGATTCGTACTTTAGACAATCCAAGTTCAAAAGTACTCCATAATAAACCATAGTGGAGTACAATTCAAGAATGAAGATCAAAACATGAATACAATCAAAAATAGTACCCATAATAGATATCTTTGACAAAGAATGAAAATATAAATTTTCTGTGAATAGTGTCGTATTCGTGAATAGTGTTGTATACGTGAATAGTAACCCTGACACAAAAAGGTGGAAATTCCACAAGAAAAAATATACTAATATTTCGGAATGATATTGAAAGAAATAATATCATTTACAAAGAAAATAACATTCCTTACCTCAAAAGAATAGTACTTCTAGCTGGAATATCGATGATGTATTTGAAGGAACTTGCAATCAGATATAAGCAACACTCAAAGTATCTAAATACTCACAAAATACGCTCGATAATATAGAGAGAGAAAATTTTAGTTTCTGGTGTGATTTTCAATTCTAACCTAAGCAACCTATTTATAGGAAAATGCTTAGAACACCAAAGCAGAAAATTTAATACAATAATAATATTTATTAAAATTTTCCTACGCCCACGTTAGAATTCTGAATTCAACACATTTTCAATACAAGTGGGGCCCACCAACATAATAAAAACGTTTTTCTTAAAAAATATATTTAAAACTTCAAAAATTAATTATTCCAGAACTTCAATAATTCATAATAAATAGCTCTTTTATCAAAAAAAATCGAATCTTTTGTCCATTCCATAGAAAGTTTAATTCTCTACAACTTTGTATCTTTAAGTTTTTTCAAATTCCAAACAGAAATTGACCAAAATTCATAGACAGACGATTTTACTGGCTATAATCAAATTTCAGTACAAAATGGGGCCCACCAACATGTTTAACATGTTTTTAGAATTTATTGTAACAAAAATACTCTTCCTCCTCATTTATCCATAGATCACACATTCATTGTAAAAATATCACCATTATTATATTATTGAAATATAATAATATATTTAAATGAATTATTTTATCAGAAAAGATAAAATATCAATTTTCAACAATTGTCACTTTTCTGAAAATTCCTCCATTTATATCCACATAAATATTTTTCTTATCATATAAATCAATAATTATTTATTCACAAATAATATTACAGAATCACAATAATGACAACTAGGCCGTTCCCAGGAAAGGGGGGCTTTACGATAAGGATTTCTCCTTACTAGTGCGCAATTAGACGACCTAACCCCTTTCCTCGACAAAACTTTCTAGACATTGCAAATAATGCTATCTGATAATATTATTCAAATAATATGAAATATTGATCTGATAATGGAAAATATTGTGTACTAACAATTATTGAAACAACAATAATATAAAATATTAACGTAGCAATTATTGAATCAATAAAATAAAATATTGAACATTAATTACTGTAACAATTATTGAGTAGAGCCTTCTTACGTAAGAATCAATAATTGGTGCAATATCGTGTGCTACTGTGTTTAAACCCCTGGGTATTCCAACAGTGTTAACGGTAACAACTACGACGTTAATTAAAAAAACTTATACTTGTCATTTTCTTCATCCAATCGCTTTCCATTATGGGGCCCACAAAAGGCTGCGTTGTCGTACGAATATTCCCCGACAGCAAGAATATTCCACAACCAAACGAATATTCACCGACAACAATGAATATTTTATAACCACTTTCCTATTTGAAATATTTGCGCATTTTACCCATAACTAACCACATTAATCCAATCAACCCTTTACTATTTCAAAATAATAAATAGAGGAAATTCAATTTCATTTATAAAAAGTTGTTGGGGTCTTACAACCTCCCCTCCTTATGAAATTTCATCCTCAGAATTGACTTACGTACTTGGTATTTCAAAAATGTGAGGATACCTCGCTTTCATTTCCGTTTCCAACTCCCAGGTCATTTCCTCTATAACATGGTTCCTCCACAAAACTTTAACTTGTGGTATGACCTTTGTGCGTAGGACATGCTCTTTTTACTATCCAAGATCTTGATAGGTACCTCCTCATAGGTTAAATCTTCGGCTATTTCGTCTGGTTCTAACTCAATAATATGGTTCGGGTCTTTCACATATTTATGAAGCACAGATATGTGAAAAAAATTATGAACACGAGACATGCTTGGAGGTAACGCGAGTCTATAGGCCACATTTCCTACTCGGTCAAGAATCTGAAATGGACCAATAAATCGTGGATTGAGCTTTCCTCTTTTCTCAAATCTTATAACTCTGTCCCATGGAGCAACACACAATAATACATGATCCCCAATACTAAATTCCACGTCATTTCGATGAAGATCCGCATAACTCTTTTGTCGATCCTGTGCCGTTTGTATACATTGTCTAATCATTTGGATCTTTTCTATAGTCATACGTACCAACTTTGGTCCCAACAATGTTGCTTCACCCACCTCATCCCAACATACTGGAGAGCGACACTTTCGTCCATACAATGCTTCGAATGGAGCCACACCTATACTTGCCTGATAACTATTGTTGTAGGAGAATTCCAACAATGGTAAATACTTATCCCAACTTCCTTTGAAGTCTAGGACACAAAGTCTTAATAGATCTTCAAGAGTTTGAATAGTCCTCTCTGATTCTCCGTCTGTTTTAGGATGATATGCCGAACTGAATCGTAAATCCATGCCCATAGCTTTCTGTAAGCTAACCCAAAATCGTAAAGTGAATCTTGGGGCACGATCTGAAACTATGGATACTGGCATGCCATGCAATCTCACAATCTCGTTTATGTATATATGAGCAAGACTTTCAAGGGAATAAGTCTCCTGTATCGGCAAGAAATGAGTAGACTTAGTTAATCTATCAATAATAACCCAAATCGCACCTATGCCTTGAGAAACCGTGGGAAGACCCGTAACAAAATCCATAGTAATATGTTCCCACTTCTATTTCGGAATCTCAAGTGGTTGCAATGGACCCTTTGGCACTTGATGCTCTGCCTTTACACGTTGACAAGTTAAACACCTCGAGATAAACTTCGCGATCTCTCTCTTCATATTGTTCCACCAAAATGTATGTTGAAGATCACGATACATTTTGGTACTTCCAGGATGGATTGCAAATGGTGTATTGTGTGCCTCCATCATGATCTTGTACTTGAAATCAGAGTCGTTAGGAACAAAAAGTCTGGAGTTGACTCGAAGTATTCCTTCTTCATCGATTCTTGCTTGTGGGATAACACCTTCTTGTACTTTCTTCTTCATACGCATCAGCTCCGGGTCTGTGGCTTGAGCAACTTTAACTTTATTGATTAAAGTTTGTTCTATGCGTATACTTGACATCATTGCATGGATCCCCAGAGTCTTGAATTCTATCTTCATCTTTTGTAAATCACACAAAATGGGCCTTTATATTGACAACATCGCACTCGTTCCCGCATATGATCTTCTACTCAATGCGTCAGCTACAACGTTCGCTTTTCCAAGATGGTATTGAATGGTATGGTCATAATCTTTCAACAGCTTGAGCCAACGTCGTTGCCGCATCTTGAGTTCCTTTTTGGTGAAGAAATATTTGAGGCTTTTATGGTCTGAATATATCTCCACTTTCTCCCCATACAGATAGTGCCTCTAGATTTTTAACACAAAAACAACTGTTGCCAACTCTAGATTACGAGTAGGGTAATTCTTTTCATATTCTTTGAGTTGTCGCGAGGCATAGGCTATGACCTTCCTATGTTGCATAAGAACACATCCTAACCCTTTTCCTGAAGCATCGCTATAGATAACAAATCCATCCAAACCAGATGGTATTGTCAGAACAGGTGCCGAAATGAGTCTCCTCTTAGGCTCTTAGAAACTTTTCCTGCATTCCTCGCTCCATACGAATTTTGTATCTTTCTGAGTCAGCTAAGTTAACGGAGTAGCGATTCGAGAAAAGCCGTCCATAAATCTCCGACAATAACCAGCTAAACCCAGAAAGCTACGTACTTTGGTTACTGTCTTAGGTTGCTCCCAACTTTGTATTGCTTTAATCTTTGCCGGGTCAACAGATACTCCATATTTTGACACCACGTGCCCAAGGAATGCTACTTTCTCAAGCCAGAACTCGCATATCTTCAACTTGGCATATAGCTTATTTTCACGAAGCCTTTGAAGTACCAGCTTCAAATGGTGCTCATGATCTTCATGGCTTTTGGAATATATGAGAATGTCATTAATAAAGACAACAACGAACTGATCCAAATATTCCTTGAATACTCGGTTCATCATATCCATGAAAGTCGCAGGAGAATTAGTCAATCCAAAAGACATGACTAAGAATTCATAATGTTCGTACCGAGTTCTAAAGGCAGTCTTCGGAATATCCTCAATTTTAATGTTCAGCTGATGATATCCAGAACGAAGATCGATCTTTGAAAATAATTATGCTCCTTTCAACTGGTCAAACAGGTCATCAATGCGAGGTAGCAGATATCTATTCTTGATGGTGACATGGTTCAATTCCCTGTAGTCAATACAAAGTCGCATACTCCCGTCCTTCTTCTTTAAGAATAAAACAGGAGCACCCCAATGAGATGTACTAGGATGAATTAAACCAATGTCCAATAACTCATGTAGTTGGACCTTTAACTCCTGAAGTTCAATAGGAGCCATTCGATATGGGCTTTGTACCAGGTTCAAGGTCAATAACAAATTCAACTTCACGTTCTGGGGGTAGACCGGGAAGTTTTTCAGGAAATAAGTCAGGAAATTCACTAACAACAGAAATATTATTTAAATCTTACGTGTTTTTGTTCAAGTGTATAACATGGGTTAAGAAAGCTTGACATCCATTTTTTAATAAACGAATGGCTTTATGGCTTGATATGACAGTAATTGACTTTAGTGGTTTGGTTGCTTGAATTTGCATAATAGGTTGGTTAGGAATATGAAAACTAACAACCTTATGAATATAATCAATTTCGGCATGATGAGTAGTTAACCAATCAATCCCTAAAATCACATCAAATGCAAGTATCTTTAAAGAGATAAGATCAACAGGTAATGTGATGGTGCCAACTTGGATCAAGGAAGATTTATAAACATTGGATGTAATGAAAGTTTCTCCTAACGGAGTCTCCATAGATAAGTCAAAGTCTAATTTCTTTGGAGTCAAGTTTAAACGTTGAGCACAAGCAGGAGAGATAAATGAATGGGTAGAACTGGTATCTAGTAAGGTATAAACTTCGTAAGAGTTTATGATTAGCTTACCCGTGATCACCTAATTCGGGTTCCTCGCATTTTGGCCAGCCACGACAAACGCTCTTCCAGGAACCGCTGACTTTAACTTTTCTGGGACAACCTTTTGAGTCACCATCCCCGCTGGACTTGGTTTCGCTATAGTACAATCTCGAGCGATATGACCTTCCTTTCCACAATTATAACATACCTTGAACTGTTATGGGCAAATTGGGCTGATGTGTCCCTCTTTTCCACATTTATAACATATGACTGGTGGTCGTTCTCCTCCCTTAGGAATAGTTGATGCTGGTGCTGATGTCTTCACATTATCATTATTATACCTTCTCTTTTTAAAATCTACCCCCGACTCCCTTCTTCTATTATCATGGACACGATTACCACCAGAGTAGTTACCGTGTTTGTCAGTATTTTTCCCTCCCCGTTAGTTATCATTGCTCCGATGATTGCTGCCACCGGTATGACCCTGGTTATGGTCCCTTGGTTGAACGTACTCATTATCTCACTCTAATAATTGAGCCCTGTTGACAACATCCGAATATAGAGAAAATTTGTGAGAAATGAGATATTGACATATATCGGGTTTCAGACCTCTCAGAAACATCCACGTTATACGTTCTTCATTCTCCACCAAATGAGGTGAAAACCTGGATAACTCCGCGAACTTCGCCTCGTACTGGGACACCGTCATGTTGTTCTGTTCCAGTCTAATAAACTCCACCTCCTTCATATGACGAATACTTTCAGGAAAGTACTTGTCATTGAACAGTTTATGAAATGTTTCCCAAGACATGTTGAGTGCGGCTGGCTGGGTACGCTTCACAGATTCCCACTAGTAATACGCCTTACCGCGAAACATAAAGGTGGCAAATGGAACCTTCTGTTCCTCCTTGCATCCCAAGACATCGAATATCTTGGTAGTTTGATTGACCCACGTCTCCGCCTTAATCGGATCTGGCTTTCCCAAAAATTTTGATGGTCCCAACTCTTTGAACTGTTTGGCTGTGACAAACCGCGCGTTGCTATCATTTCCACCCGTATTTTGTACATAAGTCTCCCTCGTCTGATTTTGCTTGAAATGCAAAAAGCTTCTAAACATCCCATCATTCATCGTCTAATCAATGGTGTTGTTTACAGGAGGAACATTGTCGTCCTGTTACACGTTCTCCTGATTGGTGAGTAAAGGTGTCTCCACGGTCTCATTTACTCCATTGTTAACATTCTCAGTTGCCATTCTCAAATACTGCCATAAAACAAGGGTTAATTAAAAAAAATTAACATATCACATAATATCCCTATATTTTGATCAACCAATAAATAAGCTTAGGTAGGACACACTAGCGAAGGATTTACTCGTCTCTCCCCTCCTAGTTCTATTCTCCGATCTCCACCAGAGACCATATCCCTAAGATCTGATAACAATTGTGACTCCCCATAAATCGGTATACATCACCCATTCTGAGTCACCAAATACATGGTACAAAAACAACTTCAACTTTATTAATATAATTGTCGTGCAAAATACAACAACACATAAAACTGCCACAAAATAAGTCCTCATTACAATTATTTTGATACACTATTATACCAAATAGTGAGGACTACTAAAACAACTTTCTAGAACCATCATTCCATACCCCGACTACTTCCCACTACATTCTCGCTTCCTGAGAAGAAAAATGGAACAAAAAGGAAAAGGGTGAGCTCAACTAGCCCAGTATAGAATATTATGACCAAGATAATATAGAACAAATTATCATTAGTCCTCAATAGGGAAAAATCTGATAGAATATAATAAATAACGAGTTTCAGATCAATATTCGCAGTGGAAATAACAATTCATTAGAAGAGTTAAGTAGAGAATGAAATCTACTATCTTCTATGATTTAAAAGTCCATAATAAATATTTTATCCCTGTAACATCAATCAATATACATTTTGAATCAAATATTCATCTTTGCACTACAGGCCAAAGATATTCATCAGTTGGTCATGTTCATCTCAACACTTGTTCATCTTTGCACTACGGGCCAAAGATATTCATTAGAAAATAATTCATCTTTGCACTACAAGCCAAAGATATTCAGTTATATCATCATTTAGGATTGATGATGATGTAAAATATTTTAAAGAAAATGATTCCAGTAAGACAAAAGAATAAATATTAGGAATTCGTACTTTAGACAATTCAAGTTCAAAAATACTCCATAATAAACCATAATGGAGTAAAATTCAAGAATGAAGATCAAAACATGGATGCAATCAAAAATAGTACCCATAATAGACATCTTGGACAAAGAATGAAAATAATTTTTTTTTTGAATAGTGCCATATTCGTGAATAGTGTCGTATATGTGAATAGTAACCCCGACACAAAATGGTAGAAATTTCACAAGAAAAATTATACTAATATTTTGGCATAATGATATTGAAAGAAATAATATCATTTACGAAGAAAATAGCATTCCTTACCTCAAAAGAATAGTACTTCTAGTTGGAATATCAGATATAACGCTGATGGGAACTTGCATCGTATAGCAAAATTCAACGTATCTAAATACTCACAAAATACGTTTAATAACATATAGAGAGAAAACTTTAGTTTCTGGTGTGATTTTCAATTCTAACCTAAGCACACTATTTATAGAAAAATGCTTAGAACACCAAAGTAGAAAATTTAATAAAATAATAATATTTATTAAAATTTTCCTACGCCCACCTTAGAATTCTGAACTCAGCACATTTTCAATACAAGTGAGGTCCACCAACATAATAAAAATGTTTTTCTTAAAAAATATATTTAAAACTTCAAAAATTAATTATTCTAGAACTTCAATAATTCATAATAAATAGCCTTTTTTATCAGAAAAATTTGAATCTTATGTCTATTCCATAGAAAATTTAATTCTCTACTACTTTATAGCTGTAAGGTTTTCCAAATTCGAAACAAAAATTGACCGAAATTCATACACGGACGATTTTACAAGCTATAATCAAATTTCAGTTAAAATGGGGCCCACCAACATGTTTAACATGTTTTTAGCATTTATTGTAACAAAAACACTCTTCCTTCTCAATTATTCATATATCACACATTCATTGTAAAAATATCACCATTATTATATTATTCAAATATAATAATATATTTAAATAAATTATTTTATCAAAAAAGATAAAATATCAATTTTCAACAATTGTCACTTTTCTGAAAATTCCTCTATTTATATCCACATAAATATTTTCCTTATCATATAAATCAATAATTAATTATTCACAAATAATATTACAGAATCACAATAATGACAACTAGGCCGTTCCCAGGAGAGAGGGGGCTTTCCGATAAGGATTTCTCCTTATTGGCGCACAATTAGATGACCTAACCCCTTTCCTCGACAGAACTTTTTAGACATTGCCAATAATGCTATCTAATAATATTATTCACATAATAAGAATTATTGATCTGATAATATAAAATATTGTGTAGTGACAATTATTAAAACAACAATAATATAAAATATCAACGTAGCAATTATTGAATCAATAAAATAAAATATTGAATAGTAATTACTGTAACAATTATTGAGTAGAGCCTTCTTACGTAAGAATCAATAATTGGTACAATACTGTGTGCTACTGTGTTTAAACCACCAGGTATTCCAACAGTGTTAACTGTAACAACTACGTCGTTATTTAAAAAACACTTAAACTTGATGTTTTCTTCATCCAATCATTTTTCATTATGGGGCCCACAAAAGGCTGCGCCATCGTACGAATATTCCCCGACAGCAAGAATATTCCACGACCAAACGAATATTCACCAACAACAATGAATATTTTATAACCACTTGCTTATTTGAAATATTTGCACATTTTACCCATAACTAACCACATTAATCCAATCAACCCCTTACTATTTCAAAATAATAAATAGAGGAAATTCAATTTCATTTATAAAAAGTTGAGGTCTTAGAGTATACATCACCTATTCTGGGTCGCCAAATACATGGTACATAAATCAAATACAACTTAATTATACAACTATCATATAAAGTATGACAAAACATAATTGTGAGTTTTAACACGAATATTGTCTTCTAGACAATATTCAAACTCAAATTCAATATTATTACAATTATTATATCACTATTTCACAGAATAGTGAGGACTACTAATGAACCATCTCGGACCATCACTCCATTCCCCGACTAGTCCCAGCTATATTCTCATTTCCTGAAGAGAACAATGAAAGCAAAGGGTGAGCTCAACTAGCCCAGTAAGAAATATTATGATTAAGATAATGAAGAATAAACAATAGTTAGCCTTTAACAGTGTTAAACTGTTAAAATACAATATACATCAAGTTTAACTGCAGTGGAACAAGCAATCCATTAGAAGAGTCAAGTAGGGCATGATATCTACTATCTTCTATGATTTAAAAGAATTTATCATCAATTTTATCACCGAGACTCGGCTTAATAAATAATCCACATCATCGAAACACCCCTACACTACGGCCAATGATATTCATTTGTATCACGACCACAAATTATCCATGCACTATGGGCCAAGGATATTCGTGTTTTCGTCGATGGTCCTGATTATGCCAACAACTGTCCATCAATGCACTACGGACCAATGAGGACTTTTACCACATCATTTGTAACATTACGGTCATGATTATACCGAATAATCCCTAGTCATAATCATACCAAATCCATCTATGCACTACAGGCCAAAGATGACTTTCATAACAATATAAGCATGAGGATGATGACAATGATATAAGAATTCAATTAAAAGAAAACAAAGGATAAGATTTATAATTTAATTTATCCTGAATTCAATAATGTCCAAATTGTTAACATGATACTGTTTTGTGGAGTAAAATTCAAGAATAATATTGTATCAAAAATGATTTGGACCGAAAAGAAATCAATTTTTATCAGAATAGTACCCCGGGTGAATAGTAAATGAGTGAATATTACCCCGTAAATAGTACTTCAGGAATAGTAACTCCGTGAATAGTACTCCGGCATGAAAAGTTAAAACTTATCAAGAATGCTCAAAATAATATTTTCATGAAAAGATACTGGATGAAGCGCAAATATCAAGATATTCTACTAATTTTATGGAGTATAGAAGCCAAAACTTTAACACAATGAGTGTAGAATTCAAAATTTGAAACGAAATAATATTACTTACATACTACAAAGTAAGGAAGAAAATATTATTTCATATGAATACAGAACAAAAATAATATCCCTTACCTTAAAAAGAAGAGCATTCCAACTGGTATAACAGAGATATTCTTGAAGAAAACTTTCACTATTTTCTACGCTCAAAGCTTCTTAAAAGGCTAAAGAAATATGCTCAATATTATAGAAGAAGAATTCTCTGATTCTGGTGTGATTTTCAATTCTAACTAAGCATCTTATTTATAGGAGAATGGAAGGGGTACTGTTATGGAAAAAATCACGGGCGAAATAATTTGAAATTCACGGATGCAATACGCAAGGTCACTTGGACCGATCGCTTGACCATCATCGAGACACCTACTATCAAAATAATACATACACACATACACATGCCCTCCCCCCCCCCCCCAAGGCATGTAACTATATATATAACTATCATACACTTTCACTACATATATGTAACTATCATTTTCATCCCCCCACCATCACAAATCTTCCACACACACACACATGCCCTCCCCCCCAAGGCATCTTCCCCACCCCCCTTTTCATTCCATCACACACACACACATACTTTCCCTTTTTTTTTCTCCTAGGTATCCTCCACCACCCACCACATTAATATTACACACACACACATCACTTTCACCACACTCATCTTACACTGTCACACACATTTCACTATCACCCACACACATATCACTATCACACACACAAACACACTTTTTCTTCTTTTTTTCTTCCCACGACCACATTACTTCTACCTATCACTTTCACTCCTTTTCCACCACTTTCCACTCACACAAACATTATATATATATATATATATATATATATATATATATATATATATTCCACCCATCATACACATCACATACATTTATATATATTCCCTCCCCTTTACGTATACTCTCCCCCCCCCTTTCCAAAATCATTTCTTCCATACGTGGGCCCCACATGTGGCCCCACCTTTATTATAAAGAATAAATTTCTACCGATTATTTTGAAAAATAGATAAATGGGGGTCCAAATAATTCACCAATATTTACAACAAATACTTCATAAAATCCCCTCAATATTTTTAACAATATTTATTCATCACTATTATTATTCGCAATATTTAACAAACAAATCATTCCCAGGAAAGAGGGGGCTTTCCGATAAGGATTTCTCCTTATTGGCGCGCAATTAGTTGACCAAACCTCTCCTCGATAGAACTTTCTTGATATTGTCAATATTGCAAATAATAATATGAACAACTTTGTCGTCTCAATTATTGATTTAATAATATTAAAAAAAAATTGACAATAATTGAATCAAATAACGTGAGTTACTATGCAGCAATTACTGTAGCAATAATTTAATAAAACTGAGTGACTTCTCACGTAAGCATCAATACTGTGTGCTACTAAGCAACCACGCGTATTACTGTACTTTTATCACCGGGTATTTCAACAGTTCAACGGTAAAACTTCCGTTGTTATTTATAAAAAGTTATTTCTGTCGTTTTCTCATTCTGACAATAATTCCATTGTAGGGTCCACTAATAATTGTGCCGTCGTACGAATATTCCTTGTTAAAATGAATATTTTTTGACCAATCGAATATTATATAACAACTTGCTTACTTTGCAAAATTTATAAATATTATCCACAACTATAACATTTTAACAATTTCACACCTTAATATTCAAAAATGATATTTATAGAAAAATTAATCTTTATTCATAAAAGTTGGGGTCTTACAATTTTTGTTTGATCATTGATTACTAATGTCATTGCACAATCTTACATTGTTGTACCGAACTCTTAGTTGACTAGCGATCCTTTGATTGATTCAACTAATCCTTAGTTGATGAATGCTCTATAAACTAAATTACCCTTGAAGTCAATCCAAACCAAATTTCCTTTAGTTTTCTTATGTATCTTACAGTTTTGAAAGTATGTACTCGATGATTAACACTTGTTCATTTATAACCCATTGAGACTTTATCTCTTATTGGTTCATTGTTATACTTTGTTCATGATGATTTTGTAATCGAACTCTTGAGTAGTCATTGATCCCTATTTGATTCAACTAGTACTTGGTTGATAGGCATTCTAAAGATCTAGAATTCCCTTAAAGTTAACTCCAAACCAAACTTCCATTGGTACGAAACCTAATGATCTAAGCTGAGATGAACAACCCTATATTAGGGGATTATTTTTAAGCTAGGTAATAATGTTAAAATATTTGCGTAATACATAGTACAAAGGGCTGATCACCTGGAGTACGAGATGGTGGTCCACATAGTCATTTAGACTGATAAAGGTTATAGTAGAAACACTTGTTAACCTAGGACATAGATAATGATTATAGTCTTTTAGACTGTTAAAGGCTAAAGTAGAAATACTTGACAACCTAGAATATAGTTCGTGGTCTTGTAACCCTCAGTGTATTCCTTTGATATTGATATATGTTATTTGACTTAAAAGTTCATTATTCCTTTGAACTCATAGCTCTTAAATTAAATCTTATTGCTTCCGGTGAGAATATATTACCAAGTAAAACTCAGTCGATTGTCATTTATAGACTATTATTGGAAACTATTTTTCTTGTGGGCAATTGTTTGCTCACTCTTGCACAAAACAATGCAGATGAGATCAATAAGTCTGAAGAGCTTTCTAAAAGCAAGGATAATGGAAAGATACTTGAATAGATGGTGTTTAGTTTACTATTTATTTATTTAAGCTTATGTAATAGACTTAATTAAGTTTATGTTTATTTGTTTCGCTGATAATGTATTAATAAAGGTTAGATGACCTGAGATTTATTTGAGATTATGTAACCCCATAATGGGAGGATTATCTATTATGCTTGTGAGATTTATTTATATCCTTTGTTTATGGGTAGATAGATGTAATTTTGTGGAATAGTGAACACTGGATCTGTGGGATTGAAGTACCCAGATTTTGGGGTGTCACATTACCACTTTCTAAAAGTGGTAATGTCTTCCTCAAAGGAATTGTCTACAACCATTGCAGAGATAGGCATATAAAGGACATAAAATAACTTTTCAGCCGTGAGAATTCCTTAACCAATCCATTTAATTCGGTTTGGTTAATTAACATCTAATATGCTTCGTAGTGATAGTAATTTAAACATTATAAAATTATTCAAATGAATTTATAATTAACAACATTTTATCATACATTATTTTACTAATTATCAAAATAAATTAGGTATTGTTTTAAATTGGTATCTATTTTCTTCAAACTATACTACCCTCAATTTATATATTTCAGCAATATCTAATTAAATATATATTAGTGAGAATAAGGATTCCATTTCAAATGTATATAGCCTTGTGTGTTCACAACAAACTATATGTAAATAAATAGGTAGACAACTCTTGTCAATTACATCAACTATGCAACTTCTTTTATTTTGCCTCTTAGATCATAATGGTCAAATATGTGCACATCTGAACAAAAATGATCTAAGTTAAGTCATATCTAGCACTTTTATATATTCAAAAGAAAAACATTGTCCTTATGTGTGCACAACAAAACAACATCGTTCAGTCTATTTATAAGCATTAAATGTGATAAAAATAATATTTTAAATATTTAATACTTGCCTTGTCTGTGCACAACAAACTCATATTATATATTTAATACTCTATTGTTTTACCATGCTAGAAGGCGACGTTCGATATTCCAAATATCTTTGAACGTTACAACTTCATACAAATTCTTTGAGGGGTTTGTTATTATTTGTCTTATCTTGTTTAGCGCGCATGCACACACACACACACACACACACTCTCACACACACACACACACACACACACACACACACACACACACACATATATATATATATATATATATATATATATATAAGCATGCATATAGAATAGTATATTCTACCCGGATTGATTATGAACTTTTATTCTAGTTTGGTTCACTAGAGTCACCAAGTGAACCAAAAGGTCAAACCTAGGGTGCAAGAATTAAATTTAACTATAACTATTACATTTAAACTCGGGCTCCATTACAAACAGGTCTTCAAGTGCTCCTTGCTCCTTGATCTCCAATTCTTCAAAATTAATTCTAACTATTCCTATTACAAAACTATTTATAATAAATAAAAACCTTGATGAACAGTCAATGGGAAGTACATTAAGAAAAAATTAGAGAAGACGAGGTATGCAGATCCCATTTACTAAAATTTATACATTCATGTATTCAATTAAAATAAAATCTAATCATATTGGTCAATAATCCATAACCAATCCCATTTATTATCATACACATCATCATATGCATCAATAAATAACATTCATCTAATGAATAATAAATCAATTCCATATATACATCGATATCAATTTAATGGGCAATTTTAAATTTATTAAAAATCCAATTTTGAGTTAAAAATAAACTCTTTTATTTTAATCAAAATTTAAATCATAATAAATTTCTTTATTTTATTTTATCAATTTTGAATAAAAATAAACTACTTTATTTTTAATCAAATTCTAAATCAAAATAAACTTCTTTATTTTAATTAATATGAATCAAATTTCAAGTACAAAATAAACTCCTTTATTTTAACTTAAAATTGTTGAAAAAAATAAAATATATTGAATCATATTCCTTATTAAAATTAAACATATTTAATTTTAGGAAACATGAAATCTTATTATATATGTGAATAAACTACTTTATTCTAAGAAACATGAATTCTATTCCATATGCGAATAAACTCATTTATTCAAACGAACATGGAATCCAATTCCAAGTTAATATAAAACTTTTAAATATACTCTTTTATTCAAACGAACATGGAATTTATGCAGGGTCACACTCGACAGATCATTGGCAGAGAGCAAAGCGAAAACAGTTGCCTTCGTATGTTAGATTTATGCAGGGTCACACTCGACAGATCAATGTGCTATCAGCTCGGAGTCGGTACAATATGTGAGCAATTCCAACAACCGCAATCATCCTAACTTCAGTTGGTCAAATAATCAAGGAAATCAAAAAAATCGGCCAATTCGAATAATCGAGTTTGATCACCAACAAGTACAACAACGGTTTACGAAGACCACCTTTTCCACAAGGGATTTTACGAACAACAACAACATCACACTCGGTAGCACTTCAAGAAGAAAAGAAATCGTAAAATAGAAGATGATGATGAAGTACATGGCAAACACAGAGGTAATGATCAAAAGCCAAGTAGTGGCTATTAAAAATCTGGAAACTCAAATGGGGCAAATGGCGAGCATGCTTAATAACAAGGCCCGTGGTTCATTGCCAAATGTCTGAGGTAAATCCATGAAGAGAAGGGAAGGAACAGTGTCAGGTTATAACACTCAGGTTTGGGAAGCGATGTCGAGAAAATTCACCAGTAGCGACCGTCTTTGGGTTTACAAAGGGGATGTGCGCATGATGCGATGGCGTAAAATCAATGGTGGCGAAATTAAATAATGAAGATTCCGAGTTGCAGCGAGTATAGAAGGATAAAGTATGTTCAGACGAGAAGCCCATGAGTACAGTAGCACTAGTTCACCCTTCGGTTTTGTATCCACGGAGATTGAATAAGCAGAGGGAAGATAAGCAGTTCAGCAAGTTCCTGGAGGTTTTTAAAAAACTGCAGATCAACATACCTTTCGCTGAGGCATTGGAACAGATACCAAGTTATGCAAAGTTCATGAAGGGTATATTGTCAAGGAAGAGAAGATTATACGAGTTTGAGACAGTGGCCTTGACTGAGGAATGTAATGCAGTGCTTTAGCGTAAACTACCTCAAAAGCTAAAAGATCCAGGCAGTTTCACAATTCCATGCACGATCGGAATGAACTTCAATAAATGTCTGTCTGATCTTGGGGCAAGTATCAATCTGATGCCCTTGTCAGTATTCAATCAGTTGGGATTATTGGCCCAAGGTCGACAAATATTTCTTTTTGACTGGTAGACAGATCCATCACGTATCCACGGGGAATAGTTGAGGATATACTGGTGAAAGTGGATAAATTTATCTTTTCTACTGACTTCATCATTTTGGATTACGAGGAAGATAAAAGTATACCAATCATACTAGGAAGACCATTCTTAGCCACAGGAAGGACTTTGATAGACGTGCAGAAAGGGGAACTCACAATGCATGTACATGATCAGGAGGTTACTTTTAATGTCTTCAAGGCAATGAAGTTCCCAACAGATGAAGAAGAATGTTTCAGAGTTGATTTGGTGGACCGTGTATTAAATGATGAAGTTGAGAGTCTGGTGGATTATGAACCATTGGGGAGTGTCATTGCTAAAATTCAGAATTGGAGGATAAGGATACTAGTCCACAATTCAGAAAATTCAGAACACTTGTCGAGCCATTGACGAAAGCTGGAGAGACATCGGTAAAATTAAATCCATCTCTTAAGACACCTCCAGAACTTGAATTAAAACCACTTCCAGAGCATCTCAGGTACGCATTTTTAAATAAAGATTCAAAGGTACCTGTGATTATTTCTTCTGCACTAACATCTTTTCAGGAAGAAAAACTGCTACGAGTGCTTAGAGAGTTCAAATCAGCTATTGGATGGACCATAGCAGATATCAAAGGGATCAGCCCTTCTTTTTGCATGCATAAGATCCTGTTGGAAGATGATAGTAAGCCATCGGTGGAGCAGCAAAGAAGGCTTAATCCGATAATGAAAGAAGTGGTCAAGAAAGAGGTACTGAAATGGCTGGATGCAGGCATAATCTATCCGATTTCAGACAGCTCATGAATGAGCCTAGTGCATTGTGTACCAAAGAAGGGTGGTATGACCGTCATTACTAATGAGAATAATGAGTTAATTCCAACACGAACAGTGACGGGGTGGAGAGTCTGCATGGACTACCGCAGGCTCAACAAAGCTACAAGGAAAGATCATTTTCCACTACCGCATGAACAGTGACGGGGTGGCGGGTCATGAGTATTATTATCTTTTGGACGGTTATTCAGGCTATAATCAGATTGTGATAGCTCCAGAAGACCAGGAAATAACAACCTTCACATGTCCATACAACACTTTTACTTTCAGAAGGATGTCTTTCGGGTTGTGCAATGCTCCAGCCACCTTTCAGAGATGCATGATGGCTATTTTTTCAGACATGGTGGAACAAAATGTGGAGGTATTTATGGATAATTTTTTAGTCTTCGGGGACTCATTTTATTTATGCCTTGAGAATTTGGTGATGGTTTTGAAGAAGTGTGTTGAGACAAATTTAGTGTTGAACTGGGAAAAGTGCCATTTCATGGTACAAGAAGCAATCATACTGGGACACAAAGTTTTGAAGAAGGGACTCGAGGTGGATAGGGCTAAGCTGGAAACTATTGAGAATTTGCCACCACCTACTTCAGTAAAAGGTGTTCACAATTTTCTGGGACATGCAGGTTTCTACCGCAGATTCATCATGGACTTCTCCAAGATAACTAAACCACTATGCAGTTTATTGGAAAAGGATACATAGTTTAATTTTGATGAGGCTTGCGTGTCATCATTTGAGCACTTAAAAGGGAAACTCACTTCAGCACCAGCGATTACTGCACCATATTGGGATTTGCCATTTGAGTTGATGTGTGATGCTAGTGACTACACTGTAGGGGCTGTTTTGGGGCAGAGAAAGGAAAAGATGTTTCATGTGATATATTATGCCAGCAAGACCGTTACAGATGCACAGTTGAACTATACCACCACAGAGAAAGATTTATTGGCAGTGGTGTATGCCTTTTATAAATTTCGAGCATATCTGATTCGCATAAAGGTGATTGTGTACACGAATCACTCGGCAATTTGACATTTAGTGGCAAAGAAGGATGCAAAGCCCCGGTTGATCAGATGGATTCTATTATTGCAGGAATTTGATTTGGAGATCAAGGACAGAAAGGGCACTGAAAACCAAGAGGCAGACCACTTATCTCGACTAAAGAATTCGGTAAGGGAGGTAGATGACAAGGTTGTAATTAATGAATCCTTTTCAGAAGAGCAGTTATTTGTGGTGAAAGGGGAAGTGCCATGGTTTGCAGACTATGCGAACTATTTGGTGAATAAGATGGTACCTTCTGACTTGGTGGGTTATCAAAAGAAATTTTTTTTGCATGATGTCAAATGTTTTATATGGGATGAACCATACTTGTTTAAAGAGTGTGCTGATTAAATGATAAGAAGGTGTATCTCGTATAGCAAGACCGAGGGGATTTTGCAGGATTGTCATTCTTCAGTGTATGGAGGTCACTATGGTGGAGAATAAACAGCGGCTAGAGTATTAATAGCGGGATTTTACTGGCCGATAATTTTTAAGGATGCATACAGTTTCGTCTAGAGGTGTGATAAATGTCAGAGAGTGGGGAACATCTCAAAAAGAAATGAAATTCTGTTGAACACGATCCTTGAAGTAGAAATTTTTGATGTGTGGGGGATTGATTTCATGGGCCCTTTTGTTTCTTCCTGCGGAAATCTCTACATCTTGCTCGCAGTGGATTATGTGTCGAAATGGGTAGAAGTGGCAGCTCTTCCGACAAATGATGCCAAGGTAGTCCTCATGTTTTTACACAGAAGTATCTTCACTAGGTTTGGGACTCCAAGGGCCATCATTAGTGATGAAGGCAGTCATTTCTGCAACAGGCAGTTTACAGCTTTGCTAGCCAAATATGGGGTGAACCATCATATTGCTATAACTTATCACCCACAAATGACTGGCCAAGCTGAAGTGTCAAATCAAGAAGTCAAAAGAATCCTTGAAAAATTTGTGAACCCCATGAGGAAGGACTGGTCTTTAAAGCTGAATGATGCTGTGTGGGCATATAGGACTGCATACAAAACTCCATTGGGCATATCACCTTTTCAGCTCGTTTATGGAAAAGCCTGTCACCTTCCTATGGAGCTAGAGCATAAGGCATATTGGGCAATTCCGAAGCTCAATTTTGATTTGAAAGCTGCAAGGGAGAAACGCCTACTCGAACTCAATGAGTTGGATGAATTCAGACTATAGGCATATGAGAATTCAAAGCTGTACAAGGAGAAGGTGAAGAAATGGCATGATCAAAAAATCATAGAGAGAACATTTGAACCGGGACAAAGAGTTTTGCTTTTTAACTCCAGATCTAAACTTTTTCCCGGGAAGCTAAAATCAAGATGGTCAAGGCCATTTACAGTGAAAACGGTCATCCCACATGGTGCAATAGAAGGATATGATAAATTCCCGAATCAGCCTTTTAAAGTAAATGGGCAGCGATTGAAGCATTACTTTGGTGGCGAGGTGGACAGACAAAAAGTCACCTCAATTCTTTCTTCGACATGAGATTTAGAGACAGTCAAGCTAATTGACTATAACTTAGCACTTGATGGGAGGCAACCTATTATTTCTATCTCTACTTTTTATGTATTCAGTTTAGGTTGTTTTTGTGAGTTCATTTGTAGTTTTAATTATGATAGTAGAATAGCTTTGCATAAATATAGTAGTAGCTGAATTTGGATATGAGTATGTCTGTGCATAGCATTGGAATTATGGTATTAAGTTAGAAACTCAGGCTTCTTCAACAAATCATGCGGTAATAGTGTTTATTGTTGATATTGTAGGTGTATTGGATGGAGTGCATGACTGTCTTGCAGCTTTGGGAATGGAAATTGATGATCAGATTGTAACCCGCACGCACTGCCAAGCAATGATAATAGTACTAAGTCCGCGCACCACGCATTTGCTAGCATCTACATGCGGCAAAAGAAAAGTCAGCAGCGCCTACGAATCCCATTGCCAAGCCACGTGGTGGCATGACATTCACCGGACATTGAAATTTTTTTAAGTCTTAAAACAGGTGTTAAGACTCATTTGTCTATCAGTTGATATAACAGAGAGGCGCATACTCCTTGCTCTCCATTACATGCACGTCTCCTCATCTTTAATCAGTTACAACTTGAAGCCATACATCTCTCCTCCACTACGCGATTATCGCTTCAGATCTCAGACCCACGATTGATTGCTACACTATAAAACCTAGGGTTTTAGATTGGTTGTGCAAATCCGTTTAGGGGTTATTCACTACATCAACTATCACTCACTATCAGGAAAGTACTCTTCGTCGGCTCTATCAATTTTAAATGGGTCCAAAGAGAGCACGTTCGAGTTCTTCTTCATCGTCGTCTTCCTCTAGCAGTCAAGGTGAGGATGTTGTAGATCATACCAAATTTCTGAGTCTGGAAGCATAAACGGAGTATTACTAAATTGTGGCAAAGTCATTTGTAAAGGAGCGCGGTTTCAAACTTGAGAGGCAAGATGGTCAGCTATGGGATATGATTCGCGAAAGAGGATGGGTTGGATTGACTGCAACCCCTATGCCTGTTCCAATGAGTATCGTCTGAGAATTCTATGTCAATGCTAAAGACATAATGAGTGGTCTTTCTGTGGTTCGCGAATTTCAAATAGATTACAGACCACCTGCAATCAGAGAAATTTTCAGGATAACTGACACACCACCGACTGGGTCTGCTAATTGGGTAGAAGGTGCACATTTGGAAATAGATCTGGAAATGGTCATTACTGAGTTGTGCGTTCCAGGAACGAAGTGGACTTATAAGGTACGCAGACGAATCACCTCGCAGATATTCGGTACCGCGACTTTGAATCGATAATCAAAGGCGTGGAATTTATTTATATGTGCCAAGCTCGTTCTGTCATCTCATCAGCATGAAATCACAGCGGAGAGGGCAATCATTCTGTGGGGAATAATCACATGCAAGTACATTGATGTGGGCCACCTCATCCATCAAAATATGTTGTGTTATCTACGGGGAAGCACAACGGGGAGTATTACACACGCATCTGTTGTAGCTATGTTGTGTGCCCATCAAGGATGCCATTGGGACAATTAACAAATGCAAAACCCGAGCCAAGATATCACTCACGCAACCATTACAAAATTCGAGGATTGGGCAGGAGGTGCACCACACCCACGAGGAAAAGGCTTCATCATCCAACCCACATTCTCAGAGCCACCACCGCAGCCCTCTCAAACAGATGAGGCGGGCCCGTCAACTCAAGCAACTGCTACCACTGGGGATCGACAGCTCCGAAGGTTGGAGCGAAAGGTCAATGCGATGTACGGCAATTTTTTAGTGTTTGCTACGGGTCTGACGCGGTCATTGGCAGAGGCATTTGCACATCAAGGAACTATGCTGGAGTGGCCACAGTTCGGGACCGCCGTGCCATATCCACCACTGGATTCACCAACCAATGAGGTGGTGCAGCTGAGCATTAGGGGAGTTTTCTCTAACCCTATACCTTCATTCATTGAGGAAATGAATATTATAAGTTTGGGGGTATTGGGGTAGTAGTGTAGTTGCATATAGTATTTGCATGATTAGTATAAAATTTTGCATGTCTATGTTGCATATAGTGTTTGCATGAGTAATTTGCCTGTCTATCTGTTAAAAAAAATTTAAAATTTTTTTTTAGGTGTTTAGTTATTATTATGTGTGTCAGTTTATGTTTAGTGCATGTCTCACAAATTCTAGATGTCTCACAAATTCTAGCGTTGTGGAAGTTATGTCCAGCCAATGATGAAATTGAATTTTGAAGGATTGTTGAATTTAATGGATAACTTAAGCTTAGCTATAATGTTTTACATGATATGATCCATGATGTTGTTTGAATGCTTTCGGTTTGCATTGCCGTGTTCACAATTGCTTGTAGGCATAAGAATTATGTGTTAAATTGCTTGATAGAAAATGTGGTTTTAAAAAGAGAATTCTGTGGAAAATGGACTTAGACTATACAAAACATTGATAATCAAACTTCGGGAACACATGTGTATGCTATAAAAAAAAGAAAAAAAAACAATAACGTGGCTAGTCTTATTTCGGGGGCCTTGTTACTTGAGTAAGTACGCCCGTAGGAGTGTCTTAACACCTAGCGCCCTAAGGTCTTTTATGGTCTGGGAGTCGTTGGTTGAAAGCTCGCTAAGGGGTAGCATTGTTAGCTTAATGGAATAAGGCATTGCACAGTCATGTGAAAAAAAAAGAGAAAAAGAAAAAAGTAAGAAGAAAATATAGCAATAAACACCGCGGGAAAAAGCGAAAATTGCCCTCATGAGTAGTAATAAAGCAGTTAAGCCCATTCTTGAACCTTAGTTTGTTTTGATATGTTGGAACAGTTTTTGTTGCATAAGTATACATGAATCTTGATTTAGACTATAATTTTCTATGTTGAGCAGTTAAGCATGTGTATTCTTGGCTTAGTCAAGTTTTGGTGAACACAACACACACACACAACATTTTTATAGCATGTATGGATTACTTGAGTGTATGATATTATGTCTATGGCTTAGTTTAAAGTTTCATTCTTGAATCCGGATAATTCACTAAGGCATGTTGGACTTAAATCCTGTTATAGCTGGAAGAATTTGAGACTCGTTTGTATCATGATTTAGTTGCATAGCATGTAGTTGCATTTTCAGTGTTTATATAGTATGCATTGCTTGAGGGCAAGCAATAGTTCAAGTTTGGGGGTATTTGATAAGTGGGTTTTATACTTGTTTATTGGATATCAATTCACGAAAACTATGCTCATCTCAAGTACACTTTATTGTGTTTTAAGCGGAATTTTGTTTTGTTTTGCATTGCATGTACTGAGAACTCCTTTGGTGTGAAAGTGCAGGAAATGGCATAGCTTGGCCATGGTAGATGGCATGAGGCTAATGGAAGCATGACATAAGGAACAATTGGAGATATGCAACTGAGCATGGATGAAGGAAGAGGAATTAGCAGCTGGACACAGAAGTAGTAGCAGCAGCAAAGCATAGAATTCAAAATGCAGAAGTCGTGCGGCCACGCGGCTACACATGCTAGAAATTGCGCGCCCGCGCGATCACCCAAATTGAGTAGAGTTTAAACACGCGCGCATGTGATGATGATTCTAAAGAGACCTTGCTACATGCTTGGCCCGTCTGCAAATTGCTAATTAATTTTATTTTATTTTTTAAATTTTAAGAGTTTAAGTTGGTTAAAACAATTCTGTTTGGTACCAGACGCGACTAGCTTTAGTTTTTACAAGTTTTTCATAATATATAACTAGGGTTTACGCTTTGAGTGATTTCCAACGTGAAGCCAATCATAGACTTATTATTTTCTACTTCTTCTTTGGATTTCATTCATTGTGGATGAACTACTTTTATGTTGCTGGATATTAGTGAGGATTTGAACGTTACATTTGGATTATAATCAGCAATTGGGTTTGATCGATTCTATCTTTTCTCTTTCAATTGTTTGTTTATTTTCTATGTATTGCTTTGATCCCATAATGTCTTTTGGTTCAGTCATGAACTAAACTCTATTATGGTATTCTAACGGATTTTAATACGTAGTCTAACTTATGGCCTGATTATTGGACTGTTTGTGTATCATAAGGAATTTCTATCATGGTTAATTTAAATGCATGAATGATTGATCACCATTCATTTTATGTGCTTGTATGGAATTGAAAAATAGCATGCGAGTATGGATTGTAATCATGATAGCATGTGTATATGGGGTTGTTTTTCTTAGCTTTGTATTTCGTGAATCAGATAGACATATATTGTTTCACCGTATGAGTTATATAAGGGCTTGTGCATAAATTCAATATGGCTGCAATTTCACATAGACATATAGTGAAGTTGGTTGTATTGATGATTACATGATGTCTATTGTATGTGGATGTTATATAAGTAGGTCATAATACATTGAAAAATGGTTATGTCTACATTCGTGCTCTTGGCTAATTTCCTGTGATACGTGTATAGTCTGGCATGATGGCGGTAATTAGATGAACTATTAAATGAAGTTAGGATCCCATTATTTCCAGATTTGATTTATTACTTTTATATTCATCTTTTAGTTATTATTTGAGTTTAGAGTAATTTTCAATCATAAGCATTAGTTTGAGCATATAAAAATAGTGATTTACTTGATGCATAATAATTTAAGTTAGAAACCTTTCTCCGTGGATCGATACTTGATTTACTCTATATTGTTTGTTGACACATGTATGCTTGCATGAGTTAGAGCTCTTTTGTTAGAACTAAAAAAGAGGCAACAGTTATACCCTTGGTGAAGATTTTATGGAGGAACCACGATGCCGAAAAAGCAATGTGGGAACTCGAAAAAAAGATAAAGAAAGATTATCCCCAGCTTTTTGTATAATGTATGTTTTATGTTTTTGATTTCGGGAACGAAATCTTTATAAAATTGAAGAATGTAATGATCACAACGATCAAACAATCTTTTTAAATGAGATTATGTGAAATTATTTAATAAAATGAGATTTTTGTTGATATTTTATGTTTTATGTGACTTATTATCGTTATATGATGGCGCTATGAATTATTTATGTATTTTTGAGTGTTTAGAGGTTCAATGTGGAAAATATTTTTTTTCTAAAACAAATACGTAAAAACATTATTCACGATAAAAACGCAAACTCTTTTTTCGAATGTTTGAATTATGACATATTGTTTCTTCAGAAAAGGGGGATCGATGGCGAAATCGAATTTTGAAAAATTGAAAGTTGGGTTTTCGGCTAACCAAGCGGATTACATAAAGTAAATAAAAAATTTAGGAAACCTAACTGGATATGAAAAAAAATCTAACTAGAATTAGTTTGACTAACTAAGCCTAGGAATTAGGAGTTATAACACCCCCAAATCTATACTCCCACGGTATCCGATATGATGCTTATACCTAATCAATTAATATAACGCATTCAAATCTATACACCCATGATATCTGATTCTACGCTTATATCTAATTAAACTACTATACAAATATCACAAGTACAATTCTCATAGATCCAAGGTTCACAGTATCCCATAACAGATAACAATTCCCTAGAGAACTATTTTTGTGTTTGAATACCCTCACTTGGATGTATAGACTGTATCTATAAATAGTATCTATCTATCTGAAATTCAGAGTACTAGTAATAACATGAACAGTCCATATTACCAGTACCCTCACTCAGTTGTATAGTCTATATCATGCAGATTACACTATTGTCTCGATAATACCTATCTATCTGAAATCCAGAGAATCAATAACAACATGAATAGTCCATGTTGTCAATACCCTCACTCAGATGTATAGTTCCCAAGGATCTCAAACTAAATTGCAAGTTCTAATTACATCTATTTATGTAAAGGAAACACGATTGCGAAAATAAAGATGTTATATATATATATATATATATATATATCATATATTAAAGTTTGGTTACATGATTCTTCATAATGAATTTCTTACTACAAAAGTATTATATTCAACTAAACAGTATTTTAAACTAGTCTAAGCAGAGACGCTTCCCATTGTTTACTCCAAATGTGCCATGGTTACCATCTAATACTGCAAATGGAATGATTTGCAAGAGTGAGCTATGACATGCTCAGGAGGTTTTATAATTTAAAATAATATTGGATTTAAAGAAGTATAATAGTTCAAATTTTTCTTAAATGAGTGTTGTTTACCATGTCTGGAATTTTTATATTTTAACCATTTGTAGACTTTTTACTATTTCTATCAGTCACAAAGACTTAGAAATCTTGTTCAGATGTGAGATAGGGAATCAACCTATTTAACATCCTAGGAGTATGCATCTCATCCTACTCATGCCCTCGTGCACTAAATGTCAATATATTATTGACGTACATTAATCCCCTCTTGGGATATACAACTCAGTATAGGATGTCTTACCAAAGCAATTTGGTTTGACACAACAATTTATGCTCAATAAACAATATCATATGAATAAACAATTCATTTCTTAGTTATGTTGAAGCAATAGCGATAACTTTACAATAATTGGCAATTCAAGTTTAAGTTTGGTAATAATTTCATAAGCAATTCAAGATAGGAATCTTGTTCAACGAATCAACAGGGTTCGTGAAACTTGTATAAATAACAAGACAGGTTAGAAGACTTGTTTAAGTAATTAAAATAGGGAAATTGTGAAAGTAATTAATTAGGGTTTAGTAAACTTGCCTAAGCGAAGATCGATCACGCAATGCTACTCGATTCGTTAATAAACACCTAAGATGTTCATTCATATAAATCTAACACATTAGTATTGATAACAATACTCAAATACATAAACTATTTATGTTCGGGTTAAGTTTGATATGATTTCAGTGTCCTAAGACTTTACCAGGTACTTAATAAGTTAATATATCGGTTAAACTTTATTTATAAGCTTTATTATATTTTTAGATAATTTATATATCTTTTATAATAATTTCCGGAAGCTTATTACAATTTTTAGATATTTTATTTATCCAGTAAATGATTTTTAAATCATTTATTTCTATTTCTAAATAATTAGTATTTACTTAGAATATTATAAAAATCTTGTTTATTATTTTTAAATAATTTATAATCATTTAATATGATTTTTAAATCATTAATATTATTTTTAAATAATTTTTAATATTTATAAATAATTATTCTAATTACTTTATTATTAACTTAATTATTAATAATATCCAAATAAATAAAATATTTATTGAATTTATGTAAAAATATTAAAAGTTATTATAACTTCAAATAATTTTTAAAACTATTTTTATAATTATTTATTAATTATTTCTAATTTTTATTAATTTATTTTTTAGAAATTATTTTATGTCTGTCGCTAAAGCTCTATGGTGACAGAAAGTGTCGCTATAGGTGTTCTTTACTTTCTGGGAATCAGTTGGTCATGGCCTAGAGGTCACTTTGACCTTAGCTTAATTTCCTACTGTTAATGATTATGGGTTTGGAAGTGTATGGGTGTTATAGTTGTAACGTCCGAGAAAAATTAGATTTTTATGAGAATTAAAATTTTATTTTATTATGTGGATTAAATGAATTTAATTGATTATTTATGTAACAACCCAATATTTTTTATACAAATAAATTAGAAATTTTGTGTATAAATTTTTTTTTATTTTTAATATGGTGTATTATGTCAAACCCTAGTTTACTGTGGGAAACCCTAATTTGAAACTCAGTTGTGAGTTTAAGTACATTATATAAGCATGTTATATGATTTATGATTAACCCTAATTAACATTTAGATTTATTAATTTCTTGAAAACCTAATTACCAAAATTATAAACCTAATTGCTAAATTAGCAAGGATAATTATAATTATTATATAATAAACCCTAATGTTCATATATGATTAGAACCCTAATCAAATTAAGAAAAACCGTAATTAAAAATTTTGCAAACTAATTATATTTATTTTAAACCCTAAATAAACAACTTGGGTAACATATATTAAAATTGTTACGCTATGATTATTACATGGCCAAAAACAATTATGGGAGAAGCCTAAAAAGAAATCAAATTCAAGCCCAAACTTAGCCCACATAATTAAGGGTATTTTAGACCTTTGATTTATCTAAATTATGCATTAAAATAATAGCTAAATAAAGAATTAGAGAGTATATACATAGCTGGCCACTATAGGCCTTTTAAGGCAACCAATTAGGCTAATCAAGTTTCCTTAAATAGCTAATGACCTTACTTTCTTACACAAGGTACAATGTTGTCAACACCTCATTGGTGGAAATCTCACTAAGCATACTTAAGATCAAGATAAGGAGTTTTGTCTAATGGACAACAAGAGTATCGGGGATAATAGCTAAATCCCACATTTGCACATAAGTTCTATAAATAGACTTAAGAGAGAGAAATAATCAATTGGTAGGCCATTTTATGCACAACACTCCTCTTATCTCTCTCAAGCTCTCACTAACGAAATTTGGTAGCATATCAGTCATATATCCAACCTCCACTAACACATATCATTAATCAGAAGCCCAAATACAAGATAGATCAAAGAAAAGGTATAAACCCTAGCCATAGAATCTATCCAATAATTTGTTGTTTGATGTTAAAATTTTTGTGTTAGAATATGTTGGTTATAGTGTCTAATGATGATCTTGGTTGCTAAATGTTGGATCCATAACATTTAGAAGCTCGAATTTGAAGATCTACAAAATCTGGAAAAACTTTGTTCTGTGGTCTGACAACGAATGTCAGTGGCCACAAATCCTTGCTCGATTATGGTTTTTGTTGTTTTTAATTTGTTATGTGTAGCTTGTAATGTGTTCTTTAATCTGCAAAAAGAATATGGGTCATTTGATGTCTAGAATGAAAGTTATTAACGGTCAAATCTGGTTAATGAGCAGGCGATAATAAGGAAGAAATGGCAAATTTGATTATGCCAGAGATAGTGTCGACAAGATTTTGATCGGCTAGATCCATCGTCGTGTATACATGTTTTGGTTACGTTGTTGTAATATAATAGTAGCTTGGTATGAGTACTACAAGATTATGCCTTAAAATAGCTTTAATATCAAAGCGTATTGAGCGTAGTGAGTGGTCAAAAGCGAGCCACTTTCGGCCACAGTTGCATTTTCTAGAATTTCCGAAGCGTCGAGAACATATATTAAGTGACCTTTGACCGATCAATATCTTGCTAGATTTTGTTGTTATGGTTATGTTTTGTGATAGATCGTAGTGTTACATGTGGTCTAGAATCTAGAAGTCATAGATCACTAAAACATTAAACGATCGAGTGTAGTGGAGGCTCAAAGTGTGACCCCGATCATTCTTCATTTACGAGTAACCCGTAAAATGAAAGCGATTCTCAACGACCACTTTGGTGGCTTAGATCTTTCATTTGATGCATGATATGAACATGTTTGTTCTTTGGATCTTGTAGTCTTACATTAGCTCTACCAGTTGACCAAAAATAAGTCCGAAACCTGACACATTTGATTTACACTTAGTCAAACCCACTACTTTCGATGGCGGCTTGAAGATCTAGGTTTGCATGAAAACACGAAGAACACCCTCAATGACGGTTACGTCATGCTATAGGTGGTCTTTAGCGACAGATTTATTTATAAAAATTATATTTTCATTAAATAATTATAGAAAATTAGTTTTAAAATATATAATAAATTATTAAAAAATATTTTAAAGTCCAAATATTATATTTTAATTATTTTGGATATATTCATAAATATTTAATATTTTGGAATATTAAAAGGTATTTAATTTATTTAATAATTATATTAAATAAATTATTTAAAAATGATTTTAATACTTGAAAAATCATTTAAAATTATATTATGGTATAAGAAAATATTCTAAGTTATTTTTAATGACTTTTAATATTTTATGATGAATTTCATTAATTAATTAATATTAATGATAATTTAGTTATTTAATAATTGAATTAAATAAATATATTAAAAATCATTTTATTATATTAAAAATCATTTTATTATATTAAAAATCATTTTATTATATTAAAATCATTTTAAATAATAATAAGGTATTTAAGAATATTTTAAGTTATAAAATATAACTTCTAATATTTAAAAGGATAATTTCATTAATAATTTAATATTAATGATATTTATTTAACATTAATGATATTAAATTTATTTAATAATTATATTAATTAATAGTTTAAAATTGCTTTTATTGACTTAAAAATCATTTAAAAAGGATATAAATGAATTAGAAATATTTTAAGTTATAATTAATGACTTTTAATATTGGATAAATAGTACATTAATATTTTAATATTAATGGTAATTATTTAAAAATGATTTTAAATGTTTTAAAAATCATTTAAAGGGTAATATAAATGTTTTAAAAGTATTTTGAGTTAATATAAATAACTTTAATATTTTGGCAATGGTTTCATTAATAGTTTAATATTAATTAAATATTAATGATAATAGAATTGTCTGATATTTAAATCGTGTAATATTGAAAATTCCTGATAAATTATAATAAATGCTTATTGAGTCATTTAAAATAATATAGACCGATATTTCTGAGATATTGAGTTCTGAGAATAGAGTCTTAGACTCGATAATTATTCGATAAAAGCCGTTCAAGATTGCAAGACATAGTTTAAATCGTTCTAGACTTAGATATTTTGATTGTATTAATGTTTGTTTGTGATCCAATGATTGTTGAATATGTGTGACAATGTGATTAGGTTATGTGCTGACTGCGAAATGTAGTACTATGTGTTATAGTATATTGTTCTAATCGAACGAATGACCTGATTAATGATAGGTGATTACATAAAAGATAAAACTAAGTTACGTATTGTAAGCAGCGCATCAGGAAAATATCCTACCTTTGCATTTCCTTTATGCAATGGACATGAGTAAGAATGTTTTAGAATTATATTATTACTGTACAGATTATTAACCCTATATTATATATGCTGATTTAATATCAACATGTTAGTATATGGTAACTCAGATATATATTCTTTTTGTTAATTTCTATAAATGGTTATACAAGTGTCCCCACTTGGATAATCATTGCATTTAATCACATGTTGATACACCTTTGTCAATTACCCGTATATATATATGTTGAATTATAGATTATTGTTGAACAAGATAAAACGTACCATTATCCAACCAAATTACTTTGGTTTGGAACCCCGACAGGTATGAACATCCCATTCATGGGAAAATTTTTATGCCCAATGACCGAGTGAACGATAATATCGTTCTTGTTATGTAGTATTGATCAATCAGGTACAACCAGGTGATCACCCCGTGTCTAGTAAATTATGATTTGGTTTCTGAGATGAAATTCATTTAACCTTTTCGAAAATGAAAACAATGTTCATAATATGTCCCCTTAACCATATTTATAGTCAGTACGTAGTTTCAAAAGTTTAAAAGAGGGTTGTTATGTTATTATTATAGGTTCAGATTTAGTCACAACTATTGATTTGTTGTAGAAGGGTAGTATAAAGAAAACATTTAAATTCTTTCAGCTTATATATATATATACTACTTGCTGGGCACTCAAATGTTCATCCTTGCTTAATTTAAATGTTTTCAGCTAAGTGTGAACAATCTGAAGGCTCTGCTAGAAACAAGGGAAAGGGAAAGGTTGTTGAATGATTTCAATGTTATCTTATGTAATAGTTTAAATTTATTAAGACAATGTTATATATTTACTATCATGTATTGTAAGGAATGATTAAAGGTTACGTACTTGGGAGCTAGTCTTTGATAGTTATGTAAATTAAGTTTAATATTTATATTATTATTAGTATTATTCTGCTCATAGAAATGGTATCGTGAAGCACTGAATTTGGGTTTCAAGTACCCGAATTTGGGGGCTTTACAGGTTGTTATCAAAGTTGTAGGTTATAAACATTTGGAATGTGAAACCTAGGTTATAACCTTAGTAGGAAACTCCTATAGAATATGTTGGCTAGGTGATGGATTGAGGGGATCCATCAAGTTTTAGTTGTACTGAATAAAATATCATTTTATTTTATCAATGAATATATTTTATGGTGGTACTGATGTTGTTTTGATTGTTTATTGTGGTCATAGGATGGCTGACGAGAGTCAAGGTAGCTATTTAGTGAATCAAGAGTCGAGGGACTTTAGTGAGGATTCCATGGATCATGAGATGATAGGAGATTTGTTGGCCAGGAACGTCGAGCTAGAGGTCATGGCTGAGCAAGTGGAGGAGCAGAACCACACCCTCCAGATTTCAGAGGAGCAGTACAAGGACGTTGCTTTCCAGGCACAAGCTGAGTTAACCGAGTTGCGAGGGAGGTTGGAGAAGAGAGAGCTACAGCTAGGACAGTTGAGAGTTGAGGTGGGAGCTAAAGATGCGAGGATATATACTTTGGAGCAAGCTTTAGACATCGCCTTTTTCTGCGATTCGATTTGAGTGGATGGGTGTCCTCCAAAGAAGTGAGAAGCGTGCGTTGATTTGTATTCATGACCGATATAGTCCCACTTTTGTTTCTATTAGGGACTGTTTAGTTGTTGTAAATCCTTATGCCTTGTTGTATGCATAGGATGACAGTTAGACCCCAACTTTTATTTTTGGTTGAGGGGTAGGTAGTAGTGAATCCTCACTTTTGTCCATTAGAAGATAGTTGGTGGTGGGCAGTTTATGCCTTGAGCGTTTATAAAAGTATGCTAGATGTTTAGTCGGTCTGTATTAAAACCGTAGTATATGAAATATAAATAACTCATAGAGAGTTTATAAAGAAATGAATTGACTAAATCCATCGTCAAACAAATTAAAAGATAACTTATATAAAACTATTATTTGCTGTGTGTATATACTATATGCTAATCAGGATAATTTATGTGTGTAGATGTCTGGTGGAAAAGGCTTGTTATATGCTTATAGAATGAAGAAGGATCAAATCCATACCCCTGAGCTAATATCGAAGCTAATAGCTGAAATAGAGGCTTATAATGAAAACAACTCAGATGAAGTGGTTATTATAGAAAACATAGTACCAGATCCGGAGATGGTGGAGCTGACAGATAGTGATTCAGACACTAAAGTTGAAGCTGAACAAGAATCAACAGAGGTGCAAGATCTGAGGAACAAGGTTTCTTCTCTGGAAAAGCATGGAAAATAGAAAAGGCATTAAATAGTCAATCGCATCAAAGCGTTAATAGAAATAATGGAAGAACAAGATAAGCTTAAAATCCAAATTGATCAGATGAGAGCCACAAGCAACACATCGTGTGCAGCTCCGAGCAAGAAGGGGAAGAGGAAGATAAAAGATCGCGGCTTAGGAAATTCCGATAATAACCAATAGAACACTAGTAAAATAGAAAAGTGCACAAACTGTGACAAGAAACATGAAGGTGTATGCAGAAAAGGGAAGAAGATATGTTACATTTGCGGACATGAGGGACATACCTCTCATCATTGTCCCGACTTTAAGCTAGGTGCATGCTTTATTTGTGAAGTAGAAGGTCATCGAGCGAAAGGTTGTCCAAGTAAAAGGCGTAGTGAATAGGTAGTATAGTTGTGTAGGTCTGTTTAATCTTAAGTATGTATGTGTAATGTAATATTCCCAACTTTTGGTATTAGTCAAGGCAGTAAATCCCGACTTTTGTAGTCACAAGGGGATGAAAGATGTTTAAAGTAGTATGTGCTATGCTATGTAAAGTATTCGCTAAATGAATATGAATCTATGTTTGAGTAATGAAATGAATTAATATACTAAACTTATATGATAAGATTTAGAATGTAAAGAATAATATATGGTTTTACTTAACCAGATAATACCGCCAAGACGTCAAACTCGAAACCAACGGGCAGAAGAGTCTGTCAATAACGTTGAGGGACAACAACAAGCAGATCCGATGCAGCACTTTGCAAACATGGTAGCACAAGCTATGCAGCAAGGAATGCCAATCACAGGGAACCAACCGGACAACCGCTTGGCAAATTTTAAAGACTTCAAGGCTGTAGGACCGCCCGAATTCAAAGGGACAATTGACCCTGTTGAAGCGCAGACTTGGATTAAAGAGATTGAGAAGGCGTTCGTGATAGCTAGGGTAGCTGAGGGGCAAAAGACCACTTTTACCACCTACATGATGAAGGGTGAGGCAAATTTTTGGTGGGAAGCGAATCAGGCGAGGGCAGGAGAAGGTGTAGTTACATGGGATAGGTTTAAGACACTGTTCTTCGAGAACTATTTCTCGTCCAGCATGCAAGCTAGGATGGAGGATAAATTTTTATAGTTGAAGTAGGAGAATATGACGGTGTCAGAATACGCCGCAAAATTTAATGAGTTGGCTAGGTTTGCACCGCATCAAGTTGATACGGAAGCTAGGAAAGCGAGAAGGTTTGAGCTGGGATTAAAACCCTGGCTCTACAACAAGGTGGCGGTGTTGCAAATACCTACATTTGTAGCACTCATGGAGAAGGCTATTATTGCTGAGGAAGGGAGTGAGGCCATGAGCCTCTACAACAAGGAGAGAAAGAACAAGAGTAAGGCTGAAGGAACTGGGAAGATGGAAGTTAATAGTGGAAGTAAAAGTGGTAGTAGCAAGAAGAAGGGAAGAAATTTTGGAAGTATTCAGGTGAAGCAGGAAGGAGTGAAGAAGCAAGCTGTGCAGTGTGGAAACTGTGGAAAGAAACCACTCTGGAGAATGTTTGAAGGGGAAGTTCGTGTGCTACAAATGCGGACAGGAGGGCTATATCTCTCCCAACTGCCCCAATCCAAGAATGAACAGTGGATGTTTTCTGTGTGGATCGACTGAGCACAAGGTGAAGGATTATCCGAAGAGGAGGACGGAGGCAGGGAGTGTGAATACTAGCAAGGGCAGTGGAACTCTAGCAATCACGGGACCCACACCATATAGCAAGACGACGAAATCAATAGTAAGGGTCTACAACATGACGGTCCAGGATACCGTAGCAGCTGGTGGTGCAATTCCAGGTATTATTCGTATAACTTTATTTTTATATACACAATTTTCCTATATATAGTATTTTATAAAGAAATTTTGAAGAAAGATTTGAGTTCTTTTAGAAATCAAATTTTCGTTTAATCAGATAGACAAGCTTTACATGAATAGGTTAAAGATCAGTACGATCATTTAGGATCAAGATTTACTTGCAATGATTGTATATGCTACGTACACTTGTATGTGTAGGGTTTAAAACGGTGATTCCGAGGACAGAATCTTTATAAGGGAGGGTGAATGTAACAACCCAATATTTAATATACAAATAAATTAGAAATTTTGCGTATAAATTTTTATTTTTATTTTTAATATGGTGTATTATGTCAAACCCTAGTTACTGTGGGAAACCCTAATTTGAGACTCAGTTGTGAGTTTAAGTCTGTCATATAACTGTGTTATATGATTTATGATTAACCCTAATTAACATTTAGATTTATTAATTTCTTGAAAACCTAATTACCAAAATTATAAACATAATTGCTCAATTAGCAAGGATAATTATAATTATTATATAATAAACCCTAATGTTCATATATGATTAGAACCCTAACCAAATTAAGAAAAACCCTAATTATAAATTTTGTAAACTAATTATATTTATTTTAAACCCTAAATAAACAACTTGGGTAACATATATTAAAATTGTTACGCTATGATTATTACATGGCCCAAAACATTATGGGAGAAGCCCAAAAAGAAATCAAATTCAAGCCCAAACTTAGCCCACATAATTAAGGGTATTTTAGACCTTTGATTTATCTAAAGTATGCATTAAAATAATAGCTAAATAAAGAATTACAGAGTATATACATAGCTGGCCACTATAGGCCTTTTAAGGCATTAAATTAGGCTAATCAAGTTTTCTTAAATAGCTAATGACCTTGCTTTCTTACACAAGGTACAATGTTGTCCACACCTCATTGGTGGAAATCTCACTAAGCATACTTAAGATCAAGATAAGGAGTATTGTCTAATGGACAACAAGAGTATGGGGGATAATAGCTAAATCCCACATTTGCACATAAGTTCTATAAATAGACTTAAGAGAGAGAAATAATCAATTGTTAGGCCGTTTTATGCACAACACTCCTCTTATCTCTCTCAAGCTCTCACCAACGAAATTTGGTAGCATATCAGTTATATATCCAAGCCCCACTAACACATATCATTAATCAGAAGCCCAAATACAAGATAGATCAAAGAAAAGGTATAAACCCTAGCCATAGAATCTGTCCAATAATCTGTTGTTTGATGTTAAAATTTTTGTGTTAGAATAAGTTGGTTATAGTGTCTAATAATGATCTGCGTTTCTAAATGTTGGATCCATAACATTTAGAAGCTCGAATTTGAAGATCTACAAAATCTGGAAAAACTTGGTTCTGTGGTCTGACAACGAATGTTAGTGGCCACAGATCCTTGCTCGATTACGATTTTTGTTGTTTTTAATTTGTTATGTGTAGCTTGTAATGTGTTCTTTAATCTGCAAAAAGAATATGGGTCATTTGATGTCTAGAATAAAAGTTATTAACGGTTAAATACCGTTGACCGGCATTGACCGGAAGAAATCTGGGCAGCCCAGATTATGCCCAGATCTTGTCTGACAAGATTTTGATTGGCTAGATCTGTCCGTGTATACATGTTTTGGTTCTGTTGTTGTAATATAATAGTAGCTTGGTATGAGTACTACAAGATTATGCCTTAAAATAGCTTTAATATCAAACGTATTGAACGTAGTGAGTGGTCAAAGCAAGCCACTCGGTCACAGTTGCATTTTCTTGAATTTCCAGAAACGTCAAGAACATATATTCTGACAGCCTTTGACCGATCAATATCTTGCTATTGTTTTGTTTGTTATGGTTATGTTTTGTGATAGATCTATAGTGTTACATGTGGGCTAAAATCTAGAAGTCATAGATCACTAAAACATTAAACGATCAAAGTGTAGTGGAGGCTCAAAGTGTGACCCACGATCTGTTCTTCATTTCTGGGTAACCCAGAAATGAAGAACAACCTCTGACAACCACTTTGGTGGCTTAGATCTTTCATTTGATGCATGATATGAACATATTTGTTGCTAGATCTTGTAGTCTTACATTAGCTCTACTAGATCTGACCAAAAACAAGTCCAGAAACATAACACACACTGATTTACACTTGGTCAAACCCACATACTCAGAATCGGCTTCAAGATCTGGGTTTGCATGAAGAACACGAAGAACACCTACATGACGGTTACGGCTCGCTCGCTATAGGTGGTCTTTAATGACGCTTTATTTATAAAATTATATTTTCATTAAATAATTATAGAAAATTAGTTTTAAAATACATAATAAATTATTAAAATTATTTTAAAGTCCAAAATTATATTTTAATTATTTTTGATATATTTCATAAATATTTAATATTTTTGGAATATTAAAGGTATTTAATTTATTTAATAATTATATTAAATAAATCATTTAAAAATGATTTTAATACTTGAAAAATTATTTAAAATTATATTATGGTATAAGAAAATATTTTAAGTTATTTTAATAACTTTTAATATTTTATGATGAATTTCATTAATTAATTAATATTAATGATAATTTAGTTATCTAATAAATGAATTAAATAAATATATTAAAAAAGATTTTATTATATTAAAAATCATTTTAAATAATAATAAGGTATTTAAGAATATTTTAAGTTATGAAATATAACTTTTAATATTTAAAAGGATAATTTCATTAATAATTTAATATTAATGATATTTATTTAACATTAATTATATTAAATTTATTTAATAATTATATTAAATAAATAGTTTAAAATTGTTTTATTGATTTAAAAAAATCATTTAAAAGGATATAAATGAATTAGAAATATTTTAAGTTATAATTAATGACTTTTAATATTTGATAAATAGTACATTAATATTTTAATATTAATGGTAATTATTTAAAAATGATTTTAAATGTTTTAAAATCATTTAAGGGTAATATAAATGTTTTAAAAGTATTTTGAGTTAATATAAATAACTTTAATATTTTTTGGTAATGGTTTCATTAATAGTTTAATATTAATTAAATATTAATGATAATAGAATTATTTGATATTTAAATCGTGTAATATTGATTCGATGTTTGAAAATTCTGATAAATTATAATAAATGTTTATTGAGTCATTTAAAATAATATGAATTGATATTTCTGAGATATTGAGTTACTGTAATAGAGTCTTAGACTCGGTAATTACTCGATAAAGTCGCTTTAAGACAATCGCATATATAGTTCGAAAATTATTCTAGACTTAGATATTTTGGTTGTATTAATGTTTATTTGTGATCCAATGACTGTTGAATATGTGTGACAATGTGATTAGGTTATGTCTTTGATCATGAAATGCAAAGACTATGTGTTATAGTATATTATTCTAATCGAACGAATGACCTGATTAATGATAGGTGATTACATAAAAGATAAAACTAAGTTGCGTATTGTAAGCAGCGCATCAGTCAAGTATCCTACCTTTGCATTTCCTTTATGCAATGAACATGACTAAGAATGTTTCAAAATTATATTATTAATGTACAGATTATTAACCCTATATTATATATGCTCGTTGAATATCAACATGTTAGTATATGATAATTCAGATATATATTCTGTTCGTTAATTTCTATAAATGGTTAAACAAGTGTCCCCACTTGGATAATCATTGTATTTAATCACATGTTGATACACCTTTGTCAATTACCCGTATATATATATATATGTTGAATTATAGATTATTGTTGAACAAGATAAAACCTACCATTATCCAACCGAATTACTTTGGTTTGGAACCCCGACAGGTATGAACATCCCATTCATGGGAAAATTTTTGTGCCCAAGGCAGCCAGAGTGAACGATAATATCGTTCTTGTTATGTAGTATTGATCAATCAGGTGGTACAAGGGCCGATCACCCCTGCTCGTAAGTTATGACGGTTTACAGATGAAGTTCTGTTTAACCTTTTCAAAAATAAAAATAATGTTCATAATATGTCCCCTTAACCCTATTTATAGTCAGTACGCAGTTTCAAAAGTTTAAAAGAGGGTTGTTATGTTATTATTATCGGTTCAGATTACTTCACAACTATTGATTTGTTGTAGAAGGGTAGTATAAAGAAAACATTTAAATTCTTTCACTTTATATATATATATATATATATATATATATATATATATATATATATATATATACTACTTGTTGGGCACTCAAATGCTTATCCTTGCTTAATTTAAATGTTTTCAGCTAAGTGTGAATAATCTGAAGGCTTTGCTAGAAACAAGGGAAATGGAAAGGTTGCTGAATGATTTCAATGTTATCTTGTGTAATAGTTTAATATTATTAAGACAATGTTATATATTTACTATCATGTATTGTAAGGAATGATTAAAGGTTACGTACTTGGGAGCTAGACTTTGATAGTTATGTAAATTAAGTTAACTTTTTATATTATTATTATTATTCCGCTCATAGAAATAGTATCGTGAAGCACTGAATTCGGGTTTCAAGTACCCGAATTTGGGGGCTTTACAATTTATGTGAGTAAGTTATGTGAAGGTCATTCCATGACTTAGATTGTGCGGATGTGGTTAGGATTTTGGCTACATGGTAGAATTAAAGTGTTTGAATTTCCAAGATGAAAATAAAAGTTTTCTGAGCACTACAAAAAAATGGGGCTTCAGCAACAACCGATTTTCATTGCTAAAGGCGCCAAATTTCGTTGCTAAAGGGTTTTAGCAACGACTTTACTATCGTTGCGTCTTTCGTTGCGCAATGAGCATTGCTAATTGTTCCGCAACGAACGTATTTTTTTCATTGCCAAAAGTAAACATTTTGCAACGAAATTTGGCTATCGTACAGAGACATAGATCCTTTAGCAACAAAATGTATTGTTACAAAATAATTAAAATGTCGTTGCTAAAAACCCCATTTCATTGCAAAAGCCTGCTAATTGGCAACGAAATGAACTCTTTTTTTTTTGCAACGACCATGCATTTTCGTTCCAATTGACACCATTTTGCAACGACATTTTTCGTTGCAGTATATTATGAAAATTGTTGCCTAAGTTTGCTTTCATTGCGAAATGTAAACTTTTTAGCTACGATTTTTGTTGCTGATTATATTATTTGGCAATGACATTATGCTGTATCAGCAACGAAAATGTTTGTTGTGGGTTATTTTTCAATACCAACGAAAGTTGTCGATTAGCAAGGACATTATATGTTGTCGTTTTTTTATATGTGCAACGAAAGTTGATATGGTTTGCAACGATAAAAAGTGTTACCTTTTATTTTAGTATTAACAACAATATCCTCTCTGTTATTATTAGGTTAATTTTTCGTTGCCAAATATTATATTTTTAATGCCATTAGCAATGAAAATTTGTTGCTAAATGTATAAAAAATTGTTGCTATATATTGTTGCCAAATCAAAATTTGACATTCTTTTTGTGTACCTGGTTGGCTCAATGTCCCCATAGCAAATAATGACAAAAATACAAAAAAACTAAAATATTATTAACTTAATAAAATCATCCACTACATAATCATTAATTATCTTTACAATTAACCATCTAAAGCTACCATAGTTCTTCAATCAAAGTATATATCTACATATATAGAGAGAGTACACTTCATAATTTTGTCCCTTGTCTTCTGTAAACGTAGCAAGAAAATTTGATACCCAGTATTGTAAGGCAGGTCGTAGAAGCAGTCTTCCTGCACATTTAAAAATAATAGCAAGTCAGAAAAATGAAGCAAATAGGTCACCAGAGGAACTTAGTGCCAAAATCAATACACAAAGACAATAGAGTTGCTATGTGGTACAATGTCAAGGCTTGGCTCCTATTTCATAGTACTTTAGAATACCACTAATTTCTTATTCAATTTGAGTGACTAAACAATAAATATGGTTGGCACATCAATGCATAATCACTCTCCAACCTAGTTATAGCACAAGTTAGAACAAGTACTCCACTTTCCATTGCCAAAAATATTTCCCATCATTGAATTCAATTTAATAAGGGATGGGTTATCTTCAAAAAGCATGCAAAAATACTTGAAAAATGATATCTTGCGAAAAGCATTTATGAGCTGAAGATTGAGACTACATACCATACATGCGAATCATAGTCGTTGTTACGATTATCACCCATCACAAAAAATGAGTTTTCTGGTACATGCTGCACCACAGTATAAAAGCATCAGTTTCATAATCAATATTGGTCACAATAATGATTCATTCATATAAAAATCATCTACATCATGCTTTTTGGTGCTTGCCCTTTTACAAACATATATAGGCTAAAATCCTAGGCCACTTATAATTTAAAAAGTTTTATGTATGCACATTTTCCAAATTTTTAGACAGAATAGGAAAAGAACAAGAAAATAAATGGGGAGTTGGAAGTATAGTGAAACTGCACATACAACTGGTGTCATTTCATATTTAGGTGCTCTGAGAATGAAATCTTCTTCCTTCATGAACCTGAAACGTAACAGATTATACAAACACCATGACTACCAAGACATATTATAGGGTGAAAAAACGTACAGATAAGAAAGAACATTATCACATTATCTGTGCCTGTCAAAAATTAGCATATATTAAAGTTTATATGGTAGAATAAATATTCACCCCAAGATGTGTTTAGCATCAAGCTAAATATTAACCTCAGTTTGGTTCTTCAAAAATACAAATCTACATTCTAGAAGTGAAGCAAAACTTACCTTCTCCCATTTGGAATTTTCCATTCGAAGTTATACTGATAATATGATACAGCCAGGTCTGATGTAGCTTTCAATATCCATAGGACTGTGCTTTAACCAGTCCAAAATCTGAAAAAGTTATAAATTTGATAGCATCATACATTCACTGAAGGAGATCATAAAACTTCGGTCAAATAGGTTAGCTTCCCATAAATATTGACATACCTGACTTCGCAAGACGAGGGAATTCACTAGGATCTTTTCCAAAAGGTTTGAAAACAATACAATCAGTACGACTCTGAAATCAGTCAAAAACATATTTAGTTAAGACAAATATCCTTTTGAGGACAAATTCAAATGATAAAGAAATAATTAATCTTCGAAGAAGTATATAACAATACTTTTGGCCATCTCATGTAGCACTACACCAACTAACCAAGGTGTTTTTGTACAAAAAAAAATAATTGTACATAACAAATGAAACTAAACATAACCCAATTCCTATAAAATTCAAGATACAGAACTTAACTTTCATTATAAGAGAAACACAAAATACAGGAAGAATATTGACGAAAAAACTTGTTTAACTTTCATTAACTTTCTTTTTTTAATTTGATGATTGTGGAACCCGCAGCCACTACTCCGTAGGGTGTGGAGTCTGTGGACTAGATAAATAACCGGCCACACCCAATACTGCACCGACCAAGCAAATTGGGGAATACCCTAGTAAACTATGTGTAAGTGGTCATAAGGAGATCATTATCTTTACAGAGAATTGAACCTATGACTATTGCCTTGAAAGGAAATTACTGCTCATGTGAGAAAGTAAGAGCATACACCATAAAATTATGTTTCCTTTATTATTTTTTTTCATGGAAAAACTTGATCAGTATACCCCAACATCATTTCACATCAAATTCAAAACTTCTCGGTTATGTTCCACAATCATACCACATAATTTCACATTGCAATTTCAGCTTTAAAATGACAATTACCAACAAATACATGCAAACGATAATAAAAATACATGAGCCTCAATGTTGGAACTAGTTCTGCTTTTGGGTCTTTGTATCATTCCAGAGTCTCCCAGATGGCTGGTAAGAAATACAAGGCATGAGGGAGTATGTTGCACACTCAGCTAGTAATACCAAAAAGAAAAGAACATTTGGTAACTAACATTCACATGCATGAAGGCAAAGATAGGAAATCAAAAAGAATTTGAAGTTGCGCTACAGAGAATTCGTGGGAAAGATATCGATATATTTGCGGAGGCAGCTGAAATTAAAGTAGTACTTTTGAACTCTAAACTTTGATTTCATTGTCAACGTTTGAGATGATTTTAAAGATAACATGTAGGATTATGCCATTGCATGACAGGATTATATAGAAACTCTTGAAAAGCTCCCAAAAGCTAAGCTGCTGGATTCGTTTCAGAAAAGATATTTGCGCTCAGTCATTGTAATGTCTTTCGCAAGCCTTGCGTATTACTACTATATTTTTCCTTGCTTCTTACCAGTTTTAGTTTTATCTCTGAAATCTGGTATTCGCCTATCATAATTTTTTGTCTAGTCTAACAGTTCTTATTGACGACATTTGATAACCAGATAGGAATTAGACTGATGATTTTTCAATAATTTGGTGGAATCAATAGAATCTGCTTCTATGTCAGCAGTACTTTTGAGTCAGCAGGTAGAGAAATTTCATATATGCTCCTGACCAGGACAATTTAAAATCTGGGATTTGCAATCTCAATTTTCAACTGGTTGAAATATAACTTCTTCAAATAAGAGTTTAAGGAGTTCCTCATAACTTCACCCCATTCCCCCCTTCCCAAAAAAAAACACACACACACACACCCGCATGTTAGACAACAAAATCTAAGTTTGAGCATTAAAATTAACACTATGATCTGTAATATCTCAATATATCCTTCAGATATTGATACCATAATTTATGCATGTATTCAGGTATGCGGAACTTTATCATTCCATGAGTCTATAAATATCTTTCTAAATAGAATTGGTTGTAACGAGTTTATCCTTGATTTGATATTGTTATTGTAGGTTATTATTAGTGCACTAGGTGCATTCATAGTAGACAAAGCTGGAAGAAAACCCCTTTTACTGGTACAACCTAGTATTGAACACTTTTACCTTCAAACATTTGGCATAGAAATTCTTCTTTGAAATAAGATTATGAATATTATCTTCTAGGTTTTGCATCAGGCTTGGTCATAGTCGTATAATAACAGCGATATCATTCTATCTAAAGGTAATAACCATACTAATAATCCATAGATCTGGTATCCGTCTTCTTTTCTTCGATTTAATGGGAAAATTTTTTATTATGAACCAGACTTATGAAATAGGACTCAAGGCAAATTTTTTATTATGTCCTGCAAATCATGAGATCCATTCAGTAATCCACACAAGTTCCTTCCATTGACTGTACCAGCAAGACTTGCAAGGTTCATTAATAGATGAGACATCAGATCCTGATCCTTTGTTTGAGCTATTAGGTGTAATTCATAGAGGAATAAGTTGTAGAATTAGTTAAGTAAGCTAAATATTACAAAGATGAATATAGAACAAAATAAGAAACATAATTTTAAAAGATTTATACTTACAGTGTATATTGGAGAGCATCCTCGCAGAGACTTATCAACACGTAACTACAACTACGCTCATCATTCGAGGGCCACTCCATTAGTTGCATTTTACGGATGTGTTTTCCTTCTAAAATCTATTATGGGCTCGCTAAAGATAACTTCTTCTACCTTCATCAAATTCTGAAAGAGCATGAAACCCGCCATAAGTGTAACCTAATCAATATGAATTATAAATATATATTCATGGAACAACCATCGCCCTAAAAACAATAATACTACTTGGACCCAATGAAACATATCTAAAAGATAGAACTTAGTGAAATAAAAAAATGTGATCCGAACTAATTTTTGCGAGAAGATGTATATAATATAATGTATCTCATTGCAATCATGGAATGTTCCTTATAAAGCCATGAAACACTACACCGCCACATCACGATGAACCTCGCAGATTACATTTTCGACCAATGCTCTAAGTAGCCTTGGAATGCAAATCACACACCTTATGACGCCGATGATAATCTTTTTGCATTGCTCAAATCAACTCGATAGCCCTCCACGGCATATCTGCATGATTTGATGCAAATTTCAACAAGCTTGGGTTTTTTTTCCACTCTTCTCAACGCAATTTTCCTTCTTCTTCAAGAATAGGGTACACTTGCCCCCAAGCTTCAAATTAAGCGACCCAAACCGTTATTTAACACTTCATCTTCAAAGACAACAACCCTCCTCCGTTTCTCCAATTCCCCTTTTCCTCTCTCATTGCCCAAAGTAATTCCATCTGAGCTAGAGGAAGAACTATTAGACAGACCTGTACTTGCAGGAATTTCTGATCCACTAGGAAACAACTGCCTATTCCTGCAATCTGATGGTGATGAATTCAGTGGAGTAGCTCTAAACATATCACCATCCTATTTCTAATCATTCAAATCCCACTCCATACTCTTCTTGCCATTAGACTTCAGATCCGAAATCACAGTTCCAGAAACTTGAGCTTTTCCTCCAAATTTAGCCTCCATCAATCAATATATCAAAACAACCATAAATCGAAATAGCCCAAATATAACATAAAATTTTAAATTTTTTATATTAAAAAAAGTGCTACAATTGAGTAACAAAGAGATCAAACTGAAACCCCAAATTAAGCCTAACCAAACACGAAATTTTTTGATTTTGAACATAGAAAACTTATGCTAGAATTAAAGCATAAATTTTTTGAATAAATTATCATCGAAACCTAATCTAGGAATTTGAACATGTAGGATGAATTATAATACCAGACACAAAGGTTTGCAACAAAAGATAGGGGAGAGAATCGCCTCTGAATGTGTGAGACGTGAAAAAGAAATTGAGAACGCACGGAGATTGGAATCAAATATGGCCGAGGATGGAAGATTGTTGATCGCCTAAATCGTTGAGATCGACGCAGTGTTTTTGCTCCGAGAATGGGTAGGGTTTTGTGAGGGATTTAGCGTGGCGCTTCTTTTTTTTAACCGATGTTTTCTCGTTTTGGCTTTTTGTTATAACGTTATAATAATAATTAAATTAACCAAAATATATAAATTTGACTTTTAAGGATGAATTCAAAATTATTTACTCAAATTTGTTATTTGTACTACCCATGTAAAAATGAAAAATATATTTTTATTGATTTGATTCATAAGAAAAAGGATCTTTAAGAGTTAATTTAAAAGAGTGTATATTAAGATTTATATATGATGAAATTAGATCATATTTTTATGATTTTTAGTAATTATTTAAAAATATTTTAATTTTAATATTAATAATAATCTTGTAATTTATAATAGTATGAGTATTTTCTTCAAACCAAATTTGAAAAGAAAATATGTGTAGGATAAAATTAGTACTTATAAAATGAGGTTCATTTTATTAGTTATTACTCCACGTAAAATATTCGTTTGTAATATTCTTATAAAGTAATTAATATATGACAATGATAAACAATAGTTATAAATTTGAAAATCATATTTTTATATATCACCAAATATATTCAAATATAATTATTTTCATATTTTGAGATTTATTATTTTAAAATTATTATGTCAATTTTTATATTTTAAATTGACATGTTTGAACAATCTGCCAATATTCTTTTAACCGCATGAAGTTCTCCATTAGCATGCTCCAATGGTCATATTGACCATCAAAACGTGGGATCGCCGCCTGCACAAAATTGGAATCTAAAGACATTGTTTTACTCCTTCTGCAAAAGAATAGACAAATGAGTAAATAGAGTTACTGCTATTTTGGACAATGGACTGTTTGGAGACTTTCACAGTCTTTTGGAACTCTCTCGCTTTTCTCTCCTATTTCTGGCTTTGATACCACTGATGTAAACAATAGACAAATAACTAATGTAAAACAAAAGGCTAGAAGACAGAGGATCAGAGGATAATATTATTCTTTAACCAAACAGCCTTTATATAGGCTAATACATAACTGATAACATGAAAATAGGCACTACCCAACAAACTCCTACCACTACCCAACGTTCACAAAATAAACTCCTACCATTACCTAACATTCACAAAATAAACTCCTACCACTAATTGACAATCCTTAAGACTAGGACAACTCAAAACATGCAAATTGCTTATTTTCTCAAGAATATTTTAAATAATTTTATATTATTGTAAATGCGGCAACTAAAAATAAAGAGGGATTTAGAGGGGGGAAATTTATCTCCTTATTAGATGATCAAAGGATGTTATTGGTTTGATCTTTTAATCGATAGCCTTGAAGTGATATTGACTTTTGACTAATCCAACATTTGAATGAACGGCCACGATATGATCAAATGCTCTGGATTATATATATATTCCTTAATTAAGTATATGATATTGTATAATTTTAATGTGTCTAAATATCTTAGTATTAGATTTATATTATTTGTTCAGTAATTTATTTATTTTTTTAAATTTTTTTCAACATTGTTCAGAAGTAGATAAGGATAATCAAGGTAATAAAGTCATTTAAAGTGAAGGGTCAAAATCATTTATTATTCATCATTCGTAAAAGGTATGTATCTATATTATAAAGTCGACCACTTTTTAGACGGTTATTTTTAGTGTTAATAATTAATTTGTGTAACTCTGTCACAAAAAAATGCTTAATAACACCATCAATAATATTGATATTACTTATCCAAATACTTCAATTATATCATTCAGTTATTACCTCTATATAATTCTAAAAATAGTTATGTATATATGTATACCAAATATAGTTTATAATTTTAAACTTTAGTTAATGTAATTAAAATGATTAACATGTACCTTTAATAGAATATATTCTTAAAATTTTAAATATTATTTTATATTAATTTAATATCTATCTTTAAAATAAGAAATATATTTGAATTCATATTCTATTTGAAATTTGTATTAGAATAATCTGTATATATATATATATATAATATATATATATATATATATATATATATATATATATATATATATATATATATATATATATACATAACCTTATTAACTACATACAATTTAGTTTTAATCTTATGTAGCATTTCATTTGTTCATGTTTAAAATATCATTAAATTAATTAAAATTTTCATTCCGTAGACTTTTTGAAGAGTTACACAATATATTTGAAGGGTAAAATGCAAAGTTGACCACTGAACTTTAAGAGTTTTTGGGTATTGAGACCTTTTCTTTTGGTCAACGCAAATTGAGCCCCTTTATATTAAAAAATTTGGACATCGAGTCCCAGGCGCCACATGTGCGTTGACCTGCGTACGTGGCTCTTACGCGGTAGATCTGCGTGGGTATTTTTTATTTTATTTTACATGTGGACGACCTGACGTGGCGAATATTGAACTTCATCCCAAAAAATATGTTGATGCACAGATTTGAACCTAATGACGTGGCGAATATTGATGCACAGATTTGGAATATTGATCCAATGACCATTTGAACACATGGACCTAGTTGCTATTATTTTGCAAGGATTAGTATTTATAACTTAATATAATCATTTCCCTCGAGATAAAACAGATCTACTTTCCTTAGATATGTTACGTACATACATAAATGTACATAACTAATTGCATGACAATAATAATAATAATAATAATAATAATAATAATAATAATAATAATAATAATAATAATAATAATAATATTATTATTATTATTATTGTTATTATTGTTATCTTAATTTAAGGCAACATGTTAATCGTCGTTGCAAAAAGTTGTATAAAATATGCAACGAAAATAAAAATTGTTGCCAATGAATGTGGTCCATATTAGGCAACGAAATATAGCAACAAAAAACTTTCATTGTGCACGATGAGGAAAAATCAAGTGGTTAGAAATTTTGCAACTACTTATGAATTTCGTTGCAAAAATTGAAAGCCTGAAACAATCTGCAATGAAGGACAAGTTTCATTGCTAAACATACACTTTTAGCAACGACTTATAAAGTCGTTGCCTGAAAAATCGTTGCTAAAGCCCCATTTTTAGCAACAAGAAAACTTTTGTTGCCCACGATGACGGGAAATCGAGTGGCCAAAAAATTTGAAACGAATTTCTAACGAAATTTTTTCCCGCCAATGAATTAGCAACGAAATTTTGCAACGACTTATGAATTTCGTTGCAAAAAGTGAAAGCCTGACACAATCTACAATGAAAGACAAATTTCGTTGCTAAACATATACTTTTAACAACGACTTATAAAGTTGTTGCCCAAAAAATTATTGCTAAAGGCCCATTTTTTTTTAGTGGAGAAATTTCTGTAAAAATACTATTCACTAATTTCTGCTCGAGAATTATTTTTGAACTTCCGAGAAACGCGTAATGATAGAATTCTAAGACAAGGTGGAATATCCAATAATATTTTAGTTATGGAAAACGGAGTTTTCACTTGTGGACTTAAAACCTAATGGTTAGGGAAAGTGATTTCCGAGAAGGAATTGAAATGAGTATAATGAATTAACGCGATGATCGTACAATACGTAGGTATTGTAAGAGGTAATAAATGCGAGTATAATAGGAGGTATTAAACAAGTATGTATGAATGATGGTGTGTCCTATATGAATAAGTATACGAGTTAGAATACGAGATTAATATGTAGACAACAGGTTCTAAGGCTTTAAGCCATATATAATGGACTTTTAGGATTGTGTAGGAAATTGTAATGTCCAATTGGAATTATTATAAAGCCCAAATGTAGGAATGGATAAGTCCAATATGAATTAATGAACAAGCCCAATGTTTGTTTATTGCATGCCCAAGTATAAGTTAAGTTAATTAAGCTAAAAGCCCAAAGTAAGAACCGATGGGTTATCAGATGGTTAAAACCCATGGGGAAACCCATGGGTGACCCAAAGTGATGACCAAGAAAAAGTTGTGATGACCAAGCAAAAGAATGTGATGAGCAAGCAAAGGATAAAAGTTGTGATAAGCAAGTATACTTAATGGCTAAGTAAAGTGCTTATACTTGGTGGCTAAGCAAAGGATAAGTTAAGTAATGGCCAAGTAAATGTGGTGATCAAGTAAACTTGATGGCTAAGCTAGGAATAATAAGGAGGTGGATGGCTTATTGACCATTAAGCCCTCACTTTGTGATTTCTATAAATAGAAGGATGCTAGCTCATTTGTTAGTTGTTTTTATTTCATCAAACATCATAAGTACTTATTGGTTAGAGAGAAAAAGCTAAAAAAGCTAGAAAAGTTAGACTTTGTAATTCAAGAAGCAAGAAGAAGAACAAAGCTTAATCAAGTGATCTTCAAGGGTAAGATCCTAAACCATGATTCTCTTTCTCCTCAATTGTTAGAGAAGTGAATAGTGGTAGAACATGTATTCTAAGAAGAAGTAAGAATGATTAATAAAAGGACTTAAGCCTTAATAAGTCATGAATAAGCAATTCATAATCATATAAGTTATAAACTTATGAAGAACAAGTAAGAACTTATCATGTATATAAGTTAATGAAACATGTATGTTAAGATGTTAGTATGATGGAATGAATCCATTTGAAATGGTTTAAAAATTTCAAGTAACGAAGTTATGGCGGAATTCACGAGTTTGTGCGATAATCGTCGAAATCGTGAAATTCTCGGAATCGAAGTCAAATTATGACATTGAGCTAGGAAACATTGGTTTTCGATGGAGTATAATCTCATTTGGCATTATAGAGTTGCGAACTCAAAAATGACCAAATTCTGACTTAGAACAAAGAAACGAGCGTTGAACATTCACGAACGTTTATCGTTTTCGTTAACATGAACTAAAAGGTGAATTTCGAGTTAACGAAGTTAAAAATGAAAAATTCTTGTATGAACACGTAGACTATGTAATTTGTGAGCTAATGTCATTTGAACGAGCCTATTCGTACTTATAACGAAGAAGTTATGAGTCCGGGAATCTCACCTAAGAAATTATCTGTCAAAATTTTTTGGGACTGAGGTCTGGCGCCGCAACGCTAGACAAAGCTCTATAAGTCGTGCCGCAGCGCCAGGGCGAAGGGAGTGGCCACTGCAGAGTCACGCCGCAGCGCCACTCGTAGGCATGAGTCTCGCGTTGCAGCGCCGAGATCGGAGTTGGTATCTTGAAAAGTGGTGCTTAACGCCACTAAAGTAAGGGGATGATGATGCATGCCGGGCGCCATAAAGGAACATTTGTTGACAAAGTTAGGTTTTGTAATTCCAATTGATTAGGAACGAATAATAGAATGTACTTGTACTTAATATACATGGTAAGACTAATTTTAAATCACTTTTATAGTGATGATGGTAGGAATTTAAGTATGGTTTAAGAATAATTAAACGAAGAACGTGAAGGGTAAGTAAGTAAACTGTTAATGGTATTCAATGTTTGTACTTCACCAATAATGTTCGAGTCTCGATTAATAACGTAAGAATGTTAGTAAGCCATAAGGAAGATTAATAAGTCGAATTGACCTTTATTAATGAACTAAATTTACTTAAGACATAGAAGAGAAAGAAGTTGGTAAGAACAATGTAATACAGCAAGCCGGAACCAATAATAATAAATCTAATAAACAATTAGATTGAGAAGAAGGGTAAGATTCATTAGGAACCATGTATATTTATTTATGACCTAATGTGGTATGTTATGTGGTTATGTGTTGTAGAGACCGTAAAGACACAAAGGGAAAGTAATTTTTCTTAACAGTTGTCTAACCTTCGTGTTTGCCAGGTTTTCAGTAATTCATGTTATGAGATGCATGAATGGTTTTAAAGAAAGGGCCGATGCCAGTTTTAACTCGGCTAGGCTGCTCTTAAAAGATTGATTGATTTATTTATAAGTCTTTTAATATAGAATTGATAACACTATCCTACGCCAATTGTTTGTTACAGATTCAAGGTAAGCCTGAGCATGAATAAACATATGTATTTTACATCGATTATTCGATGGGCACGCGAGGTTGCCAAAACTTAAACGTAAATACATTTAACGGATGAGTGTTGATCAACATAGAATACTATAGGCTGATCACCTAGAAGTGCTCATAAGAAATATCGGACTTATGGTCTTAGTACCGGGTTGTCCTTTTTATGAATAAAAGCTAAAGAGAATGTTCATGGTCTATGGACCTACTCAGAATTTCCAAGCTACTATATGTGCTTCAGAATCGTTTTATGAAATGAGAAGTGTTATTCAATGTTTCATAGTTCTTTATAACTATTGTTCAGTTAATGAAGAATAATCATATGATTCTCGAAGTGGTATCTATATAATATATTGTTAGACTTGCTGAGCTAGTTATGCTCACTTCTTGCTTGAATCATATGATTCCAGCTAAGGTCGAGCGAACTGAGGGTTCTAAGAAAGACAAAGGCAAGGCGAAGATGAATGACTAGTTTATTCTGTAATAGACTAGTGTGTTTATATGAATTATATTACAACGAACAAAGAATGTAACGGTTTCAGAACCTGGGGACGGGATTTATTATTATCAATGTAATAAGAATGTCGTTGATACACTCATTTTGATGTTGTTTCAATAGAATGAATGTACAGTTATGAGTACTGTGTAGCACCATCGGTCGGGTTTAAAGATATCCGAATTTGGGGGCGTCACATGCTGGTATCAAAGAATTAAGTTATAAAACTTAAGGGGGAAGAACCTTAGGCTAATAACCTCACTAGGGAAGGAAAAGTTCGAAGGATGTAAACTTGAGTTTTACTTAAGTCGAATGAGTTAATAAGGTATTGAGGAAACTCAGTACCGAAAGATTTAAAAGATGGAAATTTATCCTAAATAAATTAAATGTGATTTGTGCTTATACTATTTTGTATTATGTACTAATCTACATGTTATATGTTATTGTAGATGTCGATCGATAGCTTGATGCAAAGATTTTTACGTGGTGAGTGAAGAAATGGTGAATAAAGTAGAGCCTGTACCTATGCCAGTGGCGGAGGTACCATTAGTGATTCTAGAAGAGTCAGAGCCAGAAGAGTACTTTTCTAAGGAGAACTACTCCGAGGAGATATAGATATAGCATCATACCTGAATATGATGATCGATGTGGAAGAAGAAATGGAGGTAACATCGATTAATACGGTGGTACCTGTACAAGAGTCAACACCACCAGATGCAATGAAAGCATTGTATCTGGCAGTGCTTGACAGGAATGTGCAACTGCGTACAGTTGTGTAGAATCAGAATGAAGAGATTAGTTATCTTTATGATGAAAAGGAGTCTGTAGAAGAAGATTTTAGTCGGAGCACAATGAAAAGGTGCTTATGATAGACAAGGCTAGGGACTATAAGGAAGAGGCCGATGAGCTTTGTAAGAAACTGGTTGAGAAAGACCAGAAGATAGCACATATGTCTTACATCCATGAGAATGCTCATAAGGATTTGAAGCTAAAAATTGCTTGTTATTCCATTGGGTCGGGACAAACTCGACATACTATTAGTCAGGATATTGTGTTGATTCTTGCAAATGAGAAACACGAGGACGCTGTTATGCATTATTAGAAGTCTAGAGTTATAAATATGTGTGTAGTGACGTAAAACCCTCTTTTGTATAAAAGGGTAGTCTTTTTGTAAATCCCAACTTTTGTGAAATTCTATTGTGGGATTGAAATGTAATAGCTTTTGGCTATGGGAGCAAATTGTAAATAGTTTCAAACTATGAAGGAGCATATGAATATAATGAAGTTTTCATTTAATATGTTTTTTATGGTATGAGTTGTTGTTTGGCGAATAATAACTAATTAAGTAAATAGATAATAATGAATTTGTTTTTAATCAAAAAATGTAGCCACGGAGAAGACAACGTAATCAAGAGGCTGAGTCACATAATGATAATCAAGGGGGTCAAAACAATCCAATGCAAGAGTTTGTTAATTTATTAATGATTCATTTAATCAAACCGGGGGTAGAGCACCCACGGGACCTAGGTTAGCCAGAACGACTACCTTTAAAGAATTTAAAAGCTTAGGTCCGCCGGAGTTCAAAGGAACGACGGACCCAATAGATACCCAGACATGGGTGAAAGAAATAGAGAAGGTGTTTGTTATTACAAACATAGCTGAGGCACAAAAGCCATCTTTTATGACTTATATGATGAAAGGGGAAGCCAACTTCTGGTGGGAGGCTCACCAGGGTAGGACTAGAACAGATGCGGTAACCTGGGAATAGTTCAAGAAGGTTTTCTATGAGAACTATTTCCCTACAGGCATGTAAGGGAGGATGGAGATTAAGTTCTTAGAACTTAAGCAAGGGGACATGACGGTTCCCCATTACGCTACCAAATTCAATGAATTGGCAAGGTTTACTCCATACCAAGTGGACACTAAGGAGAGGAAGGCTCGTAGGTTTGAGCAGGACCTGAAACCCTGGCTCTATAGTAGGATTTCTGTGTTCCAGAGTACTTCCTATGGGACCATTATGGAAAAGGCAATTATAGCAGAAGGTGGTAGTGAGGCGTTAACCCAATATCACAAAGAGAGTGTAACACCACCATATCTATACTCCCATGGTATCTGATATGGTGTTTACAGTAAATCAACATAATGCATTTAAATCTATACACCCATGATATCTGATTATAAGATTATATTAAATAGAAGGACTATCAGATATAATTCCCATATATCCAAAATTCACAGTATCCCATAACAGATGTCAATTCTCAAGAGAACTATTACTGTGTTTGGATATCCTCACTTGGATATATGAACTGTATCTGTGACTAGAGTCTATCTATCCAAAATTCAAAGTACCAGTAATAACATGAACAGTCCATATTACCAATACCCTCACCTAGATGTATAGTTTATGCCAAGCAAATTTATACTATCATATCAATAATAACTATCTATCTGAAATTCAGAGTATCAATAACAACATGAACAGTCCATGCTATTAACACCCTCACTCAGATAAATAGTTCCCAAGGATCTCAACTAGATTCGAAGAAGTCTAATTTTATATCTATATATGTAAGAAAACACGGTTGCAGAATTTAAAAGATGTTATATATATATATCATAATATTAAAATTCGATTACATGATTCTCATAACGAGTTCTTATTACAAGGTATTCAGACAAAAATATAATCTAATCTATGTAGGGACGCTTCCCTTTATCTACTCCAGATGTTCCAGGATTACCATCTAAAACTGCAAAGGGAATAATTTGCAAGGGTGAGCTATGACATGCTCAGCAAGTTTTGTATTTATAACAATATATGATTTGAAGAAATACAACAATTCAAAATTTCAATCGATAGTTGTTACTATTTCGGATTTCTATTTATTTCAACAATTTCGAATTTTTCTTTATTTCATCGATTATACAAACTTAGAAATTTTTTGAGATATGAGATAGTGGATCACCTATATTCAACATCCTAGGAGTATGCATTTCATCCTACCAAAGGCTCAAACGCTTTTCCAACATTAGTATCAATATATTCATTGACCATATCACGATCCGTTACGGGATACCCAACTTCAGTATAGGATGTCTTACCAAAACAATTTGGTTTGACTTAACAGTTTATGCTCAATAAACATTATAATATGAATAAATAATTTATTTCTTAGTTATGCTGAAGTTATAGCAATAACATTACAATAAGAAGGTAATTCAATTGTAGGTGTAGTATATTATATCAATAGCATATCAAGATAAAAATCTTGTCCAATGAATAAACAGGGTTTAAGAAATTTGCTTTATAACAGATTTAAGGATAGAGAACTTGCCTAAGTGTAGATCAGTCAAGTTATGTTATTCAATCGTTAATAAATTCCTACGATGTTCATATATATAATTCCAACACGTTAGTATTTATAATAATACTTAATTATATCATTTACATATAAACGAATTAGATTAATTAAGTTTTTGGTATTAAATACCTTTGATAAATGGACTAAATTTCATTTATAAAATTTAATTATCCTTTATAATACTGCTTTTAGAAATATTCAAGTATTTAAAATATTTATTTATCTTTTAAATAATTTTAAATCATTTACTTCTATTTATAAGTAATTAATATTTACTTGAAATATTACAAAAACATTGATTATTATTTTTAAATAATTTATATTCATTTATTATAATTTTATATCATTAATAATATTTTTCCATAATTATTTAGTATTTATAAATAATTATTCTAATTTATTTATTAATAAGTTAATTATTAATAATATCTAAATATAATAAAATAATTATTAAATTTTTGTAAACATATTAGAAATTAATTATAATTATTTAATATAATTTTTAAAACTATTTTTATATTTATTTATTAATTATTTCTAATTTTTTATAATTTTTTAGAAAAATAATTTCTGTCTGTCGCTAAAGCCCTTGTTGATGAAAGTGTCATTGCCAGAGGTGTTCTTGAGTTTTGGGCAATCAGTTCGGTCATGGTCGAGTGACCAGTTTGACCACTAATTATAAGGCTATTGCTAATGATTTTTGGTTTGGTGAAGAGTTGATGTTGTAGTACTCATACAATAGTACAACATGAAACAAATTTTAGGCTTTAACCTACATATATCAAAAATTTATAGAGGCTAAAAGTCACTGTCAGAGCTGTTCTTGAGTTTCTGGGTAACCCAGAAGATTAGTCATGGCCGGTCAACGGTTTTGTGGCTTGAATATCTTTGATTATATGTATTAGATGTGTGTGATGTTTGTTGTAACATGTAGTATATATGTCAGGGTACATATATATAACTTTAACTTGAACAAAGCATAACTTTAAGGTCTCTAATTATGTTGGTCAAAGTACGTACCAAACGCCGTTTTTTCAGTGTTCTTCGATTTTTCGGGCAACCAGTAAAACTTGGTCAAGCTTCGGTCAACGACTTTTGACCATTAATTCCAAAGAATCATATGAGTTGTTTTAGTAATTTGAGATCATATATATGTAGTACATATTACAGGGTATTGATCTATAACAAAACCTTACAAAAAGAATAAACAGAACATGATTAAAAAGGTTGGTCAAAGTAGTCGGTTCAACTGTTCTTGAGTTTTCTGGGTATCCCAAAAACTATAATCCGTGAACGGTCAACCCACTTTGACTGCTTATAACCTGAAATCTATGGTTCCAACGAACCTATTTTCTTTTCCAGATTGAAGACCTACTAACAGGCTACAAATACCAAACAATTTACAGACTAAAACATAAACACATATGAATCTATAGGCCATGACATACGACTGTCACACTTAGTTTTCAAAATTTCCAAATTTCTTAAAACACTTAATTAAGGCATCTAGATGTTATGGAAACGTGTTCTACCAATCTAACATACTAATACATAATTCTAAACAACTAAACAACAAATCTAACATAAGATCAAAGAGCTAATTATGAACTAGGGTTTGTACCTTTTCTTGAATAATTTCTGATTCTAGCTTCTGATATTGTTGCTGCTATCACCTAGGCTTGATTTGGTAAGTTTATAAGTGTATCTAGGCTTAGGAATTTTGTGAGTTTGCTTAGCCCTAAGGTTCCTATTTATAGAATTCTTCAACTTGGCTTTTTGGTCATTTTGTGCAAACTTGCCTGTACAATATCTTGATCTGATGATTATTGTCATGCTTGGTAGTTACAAGCATGTCATGTGTAGCCTAGGGACTTGCAATGGTGACTCCTAACCTACTTGTGAGCTAGTTAGGTTTGTTTAGTAGCTTAATTAGGCTATAATCTTCACTAATCTTGATTAGGGTTTTGTTTCTAATGATTAGGATTGATAAGTGATGTTTATTAGTACCTAATTGAAGTTTACTAACCATGATTAGGTATTAACATAAGCTAATTAGAGTTAGTTTAGCTAATTAGGGTTAGGTTTACAAATTAGGGTTAGGGTTTTGCTAATTAGGGTTAGGATTTGTTAATCTAGGGTTGTTAACCTAAATTTCTCACTAATCCTATCAAGCACGACAAAGATTTTTGTCAGTGTAAGCACGACAAAGCAACTTGTCAGAATAATTTTAACGAAAAGTCTGATTACGGGAAAAAAAAATTAAGCACGAGGTGTCACGCATGACGTTTTTCGGATAAAAATTTATTTGGTCAAATTTGTTAAACAAAGTATATAATAACACATAACACATTCAGAATGAAGAAATTTTATTTATATATCTGGATTTTATACATACGAGTCTTATTAGGGTTTTGGGTTTTTACAATCACCCCCACTAATAAGAATTTCGTCCTTGAAATTACAGTACATGTCAAGTAAATAATTGAGGATAATTCTCGCACATTTTATCTTCAAGCTCCCATGTAGCTTCTTCAACGTTCTGATTTCTCCAAATTACTTTGACCGATGTTATCACTTTATTTCTCAAGACTTGCTCTTTACGGTCGACGATCTTCACAGGTTCTTCTACATAAGAAAGATCATTTTCTATTTGGATCGGCTCATATTGTATAACGTGTTTATAATCAGGTTTATATGGTCATAATACAGATACACGAAACATATTATGAATATGATTCAACTCAGGATGTAGTACTATTTCATAAGCAACTTCACCAACCCTCCTCAAAATTTCAAAAGGTCCAATGAATCTAGGACTTAGTTTTCCTTTCTTGCCAAAACGTATCTTGCCCTTCCAAGGAGATACCTTCAAGAATACGTGGCTGCCTACGTTAAAGTTTCATTATTGACGATGTGGATCGACGTATTTTCTTTGTCGATCTTGAGATACTTGTATCGTTGACGAATAATTCTGATGGTTTCAGTTGTTTGTTGAATTATCTTAGGTCCTAGCATTTGTCTTTCCCCGACTTCATCCCAACATAAAGGTGTTTTACACTTCCTTCCATATAAAGCTTCATAGGGTGGCATACCTATGCTAGCATGATAACTATTATTATAGGAAAATTCAACTAAGGGTAACTGATCTTCCCAACTTCCTTTGAAGTCTATGATACAAGTTCGCAACATATCCTCTAATGTTTGTATGGTTCTCTCACTCCGTCCATCAGTCCGAGGATGATAAGTTGTACTTCATCTTAATTGTGTTTCTAAATGTTTTTGAAGGCTTTTCCAAAAATTTGAGGTAAAACGTGGATCTCGATCTAATACTATAGAAACAGGTACTCCATGCTTAGAAATAATTTCATTGATGTACAGTTTGGCAAGATGATCTAGGTTATGAGTAATTTTAATAGGTAAAAAGTGAGCTGATTTTGTTAAACGGTCAACTATTACCCAAATGGCATTATCGCCCTTTTGTGTAGCTGGAAGACCAACAACAAAATCCATAGTTATATGTTCCCACTTTCACTCAAGAATTGGTAAGGGTTGAAGTAAACCACTCAGCTTTTGATGCTCAGCCTTAACCCTTTGACACGTGAGACATTTGCTTACCCATTCATCTATTTCTCTTTTCATGTTAGACCACCAAAAATGTCTACTTAAATCCTTATACATTTTTGTACTGCTAGGATGTATGGGAAATTTAGAATTATGATCTTCGTTTAAAATTTCATCTTTTAAAGATTGGTTTAACGGAACCCAAATTCTATCTTCATATCTTATTATTTCATCCATATCTATTCTAAATTTGTTATACTTGTCATGAGTTACATTAGACTTATATTTCTGACACTCTTCATCCTTCTCCTGTATCTCTTTGACTTTGTTAAGCAGAGATGAAACTCCCTCTAAAATGTATAATTTTTGGGTAGAGGTAGTTGGACATTCCACCTCAATTTCTAACTTTTCAAAGTCTTTTATTAACCTATCATTGTTGGTTAATACATTCAATTCTTCCTGATTTTTCCTACTTAACGCATCAGCTACGACATTGGCTTTACCGGGATGATATAAGATTTCACAGTCATAATCCTTTATCAGGTCTAACCACCGTCTCTGCCTTAAATTTAATTCCTTTTGCGTAAAAATATATTTCAGACTTTTATGATCTGTATATATTTCGCACCTCTCCCCGTACAAGTAATGTCTCCAAATTTTTAGAGCAAAAACTACTATGGCTAACTCTAAATCATGAGTAGGATACCTCTTCTCATAATCTTTGAGTTGTCGTGATGCATAAGCTATCACTTTCCCATGTTGCATCAACACACACCCTAAACCTCTATGTGATGCGTCACTATATACCACAAGACCTCCTGTATCATCTGGTAAAGATAACACTGGAGCCATGCTCAGTTGCTTCTTCAACTCTTGGAAGTTTTCCTCACATTTATCCGTCCAGACGTATTTCACCGTTTTTCGAGTTAAATTGGTTAATGGGGTTACTATTTTTGAAAAATCTTTTATAAACCGACGATAATAACCCGCTAAACCGAGAAAACTTCATACTTCTGTTGGAGTTGTTAGTTGTTCCCAATTCACAACCGTTTCAATCTTAGCTGCATCTACAGATATTCCATTCTTGTCAATTACATGACATAAAAATTGAACTCTCTTCAACCAGAATTCACACTTGGAAAACTTTGCATAAAGTTGATCCTTTCGTAATATCTCCAAAATGACTCTCTAGTGTTTAGTATGCTCTTCCCGTGTTTTTGAGTATACCAGAATATCGTCGATAAACACTACAACAAATTTGTCCAAGCATGGTTTAAACACTCGATTCATTAAATCCATAAATGCTTCCGGTGCATTTGTTAATCCAAAAGACATTACAAGAAACTCATAATGTCCATAGCGTGTCCTAAACGTTGTTTTCGGTACATCCTCCTTTCTTACCTTTAATTGATGATAACATGTTCTAAGGTCAATCTTTGAAAAATGTTCAGCCCCTTTTAATTGGTCAAACAACTCATCAATCCTTGATAAAGGATATTTATTTTTAATAGTTAATTTATTTAGCTCCCTATAGTCTATACATAGTTTCAGAGTTCAATCATTCTTCTTTACAAACAACACTGGTGCTCCCCAGGGTGAAACACTAGGTTGTATGTACTTTTTATCTAAGAGTTCCTATAATTGTATAAGTAACTCTTTCAGTTCTATAGGTGCCATTCTGTACGGTGCTTTAGAAACTGGGGCCATTCCTGGTGCAAGGTTAATAACGAACTCAATTTACCTATCTAGAGGCAAACCTGGTAAGTCATCCGAAATACATCGGGATAATCCTTAACTATAGGTATTTGATCTAGTTTTACTCCTTCTTGTCGAGTATCAACTATATAGGCCAAATATCCTAAACAACCCTTTCTAAGTAATCTTTCTACCTGAACTATAGTCAAACATCGAGATTGCTTAGGTGAACAACTACCGTTGAACACTACCTTTGACGTCCAAGCAGTCAAAAGGTTTATACGTTTTTATGATAATCAATCATCGCGTTATGACTAACTAACCAATCCATTCCTAAAATAACATCAAATTCTCCCAACTGAATTGGTATTAAATCTACCTTAAAATTATGTCCTTTTATTACCACACTACAGTTTCTGTATATGGTCTTAACCGGAATTCTTTCATTATTAGCAATTTCTACACAAAATGGTTTGTCTAAATTTTCACAAGGTATATTCAAGTTTGTAGAGAAATTTTTAGACACAAAAGAACATGTAGCACCAGAATCGAATAACACATATGCATTTAAAGTGTTGATAGGGATGATACCTGTCACCACATCCTGTGAAGCAACAACATCCCTCACCGACATATTAAATGTTCTTGCGGTAGGTCGATTCTGAACCCCAAGTGCAGCTACGGTTGATTGATTATTCTCTGGTACTCTATTCCCCTTTCCTCATTGGTTCTTGGGTTTAGGAGAATTCTTGGAAAAATGGTCCAACGAACTGATAAGTGTATTTTATATACGCGATTTCATATCTAATTCATGCTTATTTCGTTGTTATATTCTTTTGATCATGAGCATTTTCACTTGTTTTATGTCATTTTATGTGTAGGTTGATGGTTGTGGCATTGAACGTGCTATTGGAGATATTTGGTGCATTTGGAACTTAATTGGAGCATTTTTGGAAACAACTTAGTGCTGCAGCAAGTCATTTGGCAGGAGGTGTGACAACCGTAATTTTGTAATTTAATTTTAAATATTTATTGGATTGAATAAATATTTTTCGATGAATTAATTATTAGATTAAATAATTAATTAATGAAATTGTGGTAGATTAATTTAATTATATGTGTTATATTTATTAAATTATTATGGAGAATTTTTATTATTCGATGTATGTATTTATCCGAGCTTATTGAATTAAAAGAAATATTTAATAAGCTTATGTTATTTTAATTAATTTAATTATTAATTAGAGATTTAATAATTGATATTATTATTAAATGAGAAAATTTAATCATGTGACTATGTGAATTAATGAGAAATTATTTTATTTTATTTAAATAAATTAAATAAGATATTAGATTTATTTTATATGGATGTGACATTTTTTTAAACTATATGATAAGGTTTTATTAAATAATGGGTTTTGAAACCTAGTATGCTAGCCAAACATGGCCTTAATGGGAGTTGAGGAAGTTACCCATGATCGGGTAATCGACCACAACAACGTCGATTGATTTTCTTTATTACGCCTTCTTCTTCATTTTTTCCAAGTCTGACAAAGTTTAATAGAGAGAGTTTCAGAGAGAGATTCAGAAGTGTTGAGGGAGAATTGTGATTGAAGAAGAGTTTAGAAGGAATTCATTCACACACTAATCTACGCTTTACGCTTTGGGTAATTCTCTCCGACCCAAATTCCTATTTTACGTCTTTATAAGTTTTCATGAATATGGCCTAAGTTTTCTATAAAGTTTCTGTAGTTGGAAAGGGTAACAATTATGTGATTATGTGTTGATATATAACAACATAGCATGTTTTATATATATTATATGGGTTTCCATATCTTCAATTTCATGAAATTATATAGTAAAAGATTTCAGAGTATGTTATATGGCCATATGACCTTATACGTGATTTTTATATGTCAAATATAAATTATTTTGAAAAATTCACACATTGATATGATTATGCATGTTAAAATGAACAAAATGAAACTTGAATGGTTGGATTTGGCTTTATAACGAATCTGTAGCATTAAAATTTATGTTTTTGTTCAAGAACTTCAAGAACATCAAGAACAGTCCAATTTGCATGCTTTAATTCTGTGATTATGTGTTTTAATGGGTGAAAATCACTCCGTAGATATTAAGTATTGATTATTTATGAATTCTAGCATGTGGGTATGTCTAAATTCGTGTAAGAATAAGTTGTTTGGAAATTTTTAGTCGTGTTCTGCAATTTTCGCGAACTGTAGAATCTTGAACTGGAGTCTCGCGCCGCGACGCCAACTCCTAGTTCTTTTCCTGCTGGCCACACGCCATGCATATGGCTTACCAAGATCGCAGTCACCAAGAGTCAAGATACAAAAGTGGCTCCACAAATACCACTTAGCAGAATGTCCAAAAAATGCAAATTTTTAATGTTCAAGTATAGAAATGAGTTAGTGACCTAGTCTAGTGAACATAAAAACTTGTTAGACATATAATGAGATATTAAAATGAGTTTTTACCAAGTCAATAAGACAATTACATGTTATTTGAATCGTTGATTATGTAATTAACTTGTTGTTCGTGTAGTATTATATTATGTGAAAACAAGTATGGTAATTTGACTAAGTATGGTCCTGAAGTCGAGATTAGACAAAGAATAACTTATGATGTTTAGTACGTTATTATTGACTGGTATTGTGAACGTAATTGATATGTAGGATTTAATTCAAAGAACGAGTTTGTTTAAGTGTAATCTACGCACGAGGCAAGTTTCTAAACCTTATCTTGTTACATTGAGCTAGTTTTCTAACTCTAAATTTACGTTGAGCAAGTTTCTTACCCTAAACTTTCGTTGAGCAAGTTTCCTAACCCTACTTGTTATCGTTATATAATTTGATTAATTCATCTTTCGATATTGAGCAAGTTCTCATTATTATTGATCAAGCCTGTCTTGTATATTAAAGTTTATTAATCTTTAAGCATGATGTTGTTATACAATAATTTCTCTATTGTATACCTTTTGAGATGTTATTCAAGTTAAATATTCGTTTACTATTAAACCTTATTAGACTAGCGAACCCTTATTGATTCAACTAGTCCATAGTTGATGAGCGTTCTAAATTTCAGAATCCCTTGATGAATTATCCAAACCAAACTTCCTTTGGCGCGGACTCGAATGTCAAACTGAGATGAACAACCCTGTATAGGGGATTATTTACGCTTTAACGTTTAGATATTGTGCACAATATGGTAATAAGGGTTGATCCCCCTAAGTACGAGAAGAAGAGTCCATAGTCTTATGACTGTTAAAGGTTTCAAGTATAAACACTTGACAACCTAGGACATAGTTCAAGGTCTTATGACCCTAAGAAATTCTTTTGATTCTTGTTATTCATTCTTGATTCAAAAGTTGAGCTTTTATATCAGAAGTTATTATTTCTCTAGCATGTTATCATTCATTTGTTATATTGTTATACTTATGGGAAATCGTGCTCACTCTTGCATAATAATAATATTGCAGTTAAGAACGAAAGAGCAGACGAACCTTCCAATAGTAAGGGCAAGGGCAAGCTTAGCAATTAATGAAGACTGATTATTTATGTGATTATGTAATGATAGTTCGACTTGATGTTACTTAAGACTTATTTGTTTATGTTTTCCGCACAGATGATTTAAGGTTAGAGTAACCTGGGATTTATTTATTATGCAGTTGATGTAACCCCATAAGGGGAGAGATTTATTATTTATTTCTATCTATTGCATGGTTGGCATTTATTTATGGGTAGATAGGTTGGGAAAATTTGAGGTGTCCCTGCTGCGCTTATACTTTCTTTTGGACTCGAATTTTAGTTGTTTGTATGGTCTTATAACTCTATTGGATAAAGATTGTGGCTGGAGTGTTAGGCTTGATATATACTACACTATCAAACACAAAAAAGAAGGGAATTAAGGAGATTACAGAGATCAAAGTCAGTTTGTGAAGAGCAAAAGTGGAGGAGTAATTCGAAGAGTTTTTCAAGACGATTGCAATTTTAGTCTACGTAAAGGGTGTTTTCTAATATTCTTTGTGTTAGATTATTATTTGTAATTGAAAGAATGATTTCTATGATTTATTCAGTGTTTATTTCATTTATTATGAACTAATTCATTTTTTAGGCTTGTGATGGATCCTTAAGTGAATCGATGGTTTTGTAAGCTTTGATTCCCAATTTAATAAGTTATCTCCAGTTTATCTATATTAATTTGTGTTTGAATCTATGAATTGCCTGATCAACAATTCTTTGTGGGGTTGGGTGGAATCGAGAGAGGATATTCAATTCTAGACCTAGTTAGTATAACATGTGTTCAGGATTTTGTTAGTAGCTTAAACTTGATGAGTGTTAAGGTAGAGATATGCTTGACACCGCATGTAATCGGATAGAGAACTTATTCTTCAACCTTCTTTAATTGTAATTCACATAGAGATATAGTGGGTTAGTTGATTAAGGTGTTTAACGGATTTCTATCTTAATTGTGGATTGAAGTTAATATGGTATTAGTGCATCGAGAGGTGGTTAGTAATGCGTTCGTGTTCTTGATTAATAAACTGAGATAGTGCGTTAAATTGGGATAAAAGTGTTAAAATCAAAGTGAAGCTTAAGGTGAAATCATAAGTTTAATTCTCCATCAATTGTTTGAAAATTCAGATTTTGGTATTCGTGATTGTTTTATGTTAATTTAATTATTCTAAATTTTAGTTTTGGTTTTGTTAATTTTAATCGTTGAATTTGATTTGTTTAATAAAATTAGGGTTAATAGAAGATTGGTAATTGTGAGTTAAGGTATTTGCTAATTTATCTCTCTGGGAACGATACTCTACTCATCACTCTATTACTTGTCGACCACGATACTTCATGCGTGTGTGTGTGATATAGATTTTACCCAACAAGTTTTTGGCGCCGTGCCGGGATAACATTAGTATAATTTTTAATACTTTTACAATATCGCTTTAATTAATCCAGCTTTTTACTTAGACATTTTTATTTTTGTTTTGTGCTTTTTATTTCGTGTGTTGGACATAGTTTATGCAAACCCTGGCCTAAAAATCCGCATTTGTCGCTTTTTGACGCATTTACATCGAGAGAAGGTTTCAGAGGTTGAGTAAGTGGATTAAAGAAACGAGGCAAGAATTGAAAAACACCCAAAAGGAAGAGGAAATAGTGATGGCTACCAAGATAGAAAGCGTTAAGGGACTTCACAATACCCAAAGTAACGGAACTGCATTCAAGTATAACGAGACCAGCAATAGCAGCAAACATGTTTGAAATAAGCCTCGGATGATGCAAATGATTCGTAATTCAGTTTCATTGGGGATTGGCAAACGATGATCCGAACGAGCACTTAGTCGGGCTCGAAATGTGCGATACTTTTAGGTTTAATGGAGTTTCAGATGAGGCGGTGAGACTTCGATTGTTCCCATTCTCTTTACGGACAAGGCGAAGAGTTGGTTGCATTCTTACCATCTCGTTCAATAACAACGTGGGAGGATTTAGCTCGTAAATTCCTTGCAAAATTCTTTCCACCCCATGTAAAAATCGCAAGATGAGGAATGAGATTACAATGTTTGAACAAGATCATGGGGAGTCGTTATATGAGGTAATGGAGAGATACAAAGAACTACTCGTAAAATGTCCACATCATGGATTGCCCTAATGGCTACAAATGAACACCTTCTACAACGGACTACATGGGAATCTTAGGACAAGTATCGATGCAAAGATTCAAGTGAGCGCTTATGGCTAAGAGTTACGAAGAAGCTTCATTTAATTGATTGAAACCATGGTCGCTAATAACTACCAAAGGGCCCACATCGAGAATGACACAGTAAAGGGCGGTGGGGTATTAGAAGTCGATAATATGACATCAATACAAGCACGTATGGTCAGAATGTCAAAGAAGTGGAGCAAGTGGTAGCAAAGACAAACACAAAAACACAAAGAAGCACCGCAAGAAGTAATAGTATGTGAGTTGTGTGCAGGAGAACACCCAACGGAGCAATGTGCAATTAACCCCGCAAATTGCAGTAGCTTCATTGGCAATTACAAATGTAATTCCTCAAAACACATATCGTAACACATATAACCAAGGAAATCGGAACCATCCAAATTTTTCATGGAGCAACAACCAATGTAATCAAGCTTCACGACAATCATATCCTCCGTGTTTCCGTAATCAACAACAAACCAGTTCAATATCAAGTTTTGGAGGATAAGTTAGATAAATTCATGGCTACTACCCCACAACAAGCGATTAAGAATCTAGAAATTTAGGTGGGTCGAGAAGCAAGGAATCGAATAAGAGACCACAAGGAACACTGCCAAGTGACACCGAGAAAAATCCTAAGGGTAATCACGAGCAGGTCAAGCCATTATGTTGAGAAGTGGAAAACAGCTTGTGGGTCAAGAGCCAGAAATTTCAGTTACAAAGGAAAGTGCAACAGAGGCAGAAAATACAGGGGTGAGATAAAGCAAGGAAACGAGAACCAAACGGATAAAATCAACCCAGTGAACAAACCAGTTGTTTATCCTCCCCCACCATTCCAGCAAAGAGTTCAAAAACAAAAGTTAGATAAGCAATTTTCAAAATTTTGGAAGTTTTCAAGAAACTTCAAATTAACATACCATTTGCAGAAGCCCTAGAACAAATGCCTAGTTACGCAAAATTTATGAAAGGGATTCTATCAAGGAAAAGAAATGGGAAGATTTTGAAACTGTGGCATTAACAGAGGAGTGCAAAAGCAGATTATTAAAGCAGTAAATTACCACCAAAACTCAAGGACCCGGGGAGCTTTACGATTCCATGCACAATCGGTGAGAGGCATTTCAAGAAGTGTTCATGTGATTTGGGGGCAAGTGTAAACCTTATGCCATTATTAGCAGTACTTAGAATTAGGTTTGCCCGATCCAAGGCCTACTTAACATCTCCTTACACAACAAGGATAGGTCACCACATATCCGAGAGGCATAGAGAGGACATCTTAGTGAAAGTGGACAAATTTATATTCCCCATGACTTCATCATTCGGATTTTGAGGAGGACAAGAACATACCAATTATCTTAGGGAGACCATTTTGGCTACAGAGAAGAACTCTTATAGATGTTCAAAAGGAGAACTCACGATGAGGGTTCAAGATCAAGAAGTGAAATTCAATGTGTTTAAGGCCATGAAGTTCCCTACTTGATGAGGAAGAATGTTTTCGAATGGATCTAATCGAGCAAATCATTAGTGAGGATATGAGCAAAAGTTTGGTGAATGATCCTTTAGAAACAACATTAGTGGGAGATGAAGAGATCGACGATCCTAAATGGTGGATTACCTTCAATTGCTAGACTCATTGCCACGAAAGTACCAAGATTTAGAACCCCATTTGAACCATTGCACACCTGAGGAGGTAATTGCAGTAAAAGTTGAAACCATCATTGGAAGAGCCACCAAAACTCGAACTTAAGCCACTTCCTAAGCACCTCGTGTATGCCTATTTAGGCAATTTAAATTTTTTATTGTTATTATTTCAACCGCACTTAACTAATCATAGGAAGAAAAGTTGTCGAGGGTGCTTAGGAACACAAATCACCCATTGGATGGACAATTGCCGACATAAAGTAGGAATCAGCCCTTCATTTTGTATGCACAAAATATTGATGGAAGATGAGGCAAAACCAACAAAGAGAACAACAGAGGAGACTCAATCCGATTATGAAGGAGGTGGTAAAGAAGGAAGTTCTAAATGGTTAGATGTCAAGCATCATCTATCCGATATCCGACAAAAGAATGGGTTAGTCCCCACCAAAGCAGGTACCAAAAAAAAGGAGGAACGATTTGCAGTGCGTAATGAAGATAATGAGTTAATCCCAACCGTAAAATGACGGGTCAAGGGTTTGTATGGATTACGTAAAATTGAACAAGGCAACCCGAAAAGACCATTCCCACGCCCTTTATCGACCAAATGTTAGATAGATTAGCGGGACATCAAGATACTATTTGTTGGATGGGTACTGGATACAACCAAATAGTCATTGCTCCAGAGGACCAAGAAAAGACCACATTCACGTGTCCCTTACCACGCACATTTGCATTCGTGGAGGATGTCATTTGGGTTATGCAATGCACCAAACGACTTTCCAACGGTGTATGATGGCAATTTTTTCCGATTTGGTGGAGAAAATGTTGAGGTCTTCATGGATGACTTTTCAAAGATATGGGGATAGCTTTGATAATTGTTTCAAGAATCGGGTAATGGTGTCGCAAAGATGCGAGGAAACGAATCTCGCTTCGAATCGGGAAAATGCCACTTCATGGGTCAAGAGGCATAATTTTGGGCCATAAGGTATCACCAAGGATTGAAGTTGACAAGGCAAAGTCGGAAACAATTGAAAATTGCCTCCACCAACCTCAGTGAAGGGTATTAGAGTTTTTTGGGACACGCCGGGTTCTACAGAGGTTTATAAAGGACTTTCAAAATTATGTAAACCTCTATGCAATTGTTAGAGAAAGATGCGACATTCATTTTGATGAAGATTGCAAGACAAACGTTTGAGTTATTAAAAGGAAATTGACTACAAATTTCAGCTTATAGTTGCACCGATGGAGCATGCCATTCGAGCTTATGTCTGATGCAAGCAACATCGCGATTGGAGCTGTTTTGGGTCAGCGTAGAGACAAGGTGTTTCACGCTATATACTACATAAGCAAAACACTTACAGAAACTCAATTTAACTATACAACCACAGAGAAGGAGTTGCTTGCCGTGGTATATGCATTTGACAAATTTCGTGCCTATTTAATCGGAGCTAAGGTGATAGTCTACACTGACCATGCTGCAATTCGGTACTTGATAGAGAAAAAGGATGCTAAGCCACGCCTTATAGGGTGGATTCTCCTTTTGATTTAGAAATAAAGGATAAGAAGGGGACGTAGAACCAAGTAGCTGATCACTTGTCCAGGCTGGAAAACCACAGGAAAGAAAAAGATGACAAATGTGAAATCAATGAGTCATTCCCGGATGAGCAGCTATTTGAGATTTCAGCAGAGATTCCGTGGTATGCCGACTATGCAAATTTTGTTGTGAGCAACATTCTACCACCTGACCTCACAAGGCAACAGAAAAAGAAATTTCTGCACGATGTTAAATGGTACATGTGGGATGATCCATACTTGTTTAAGCAGTGCGCCGACAAGGTGATTCGATGGTGCATCCCATACAGCGAAGTGAAGAATATTCTGCATGAGTGCCACTCATCGGCATATGGTGGGCATTATGGAAGCGAGAGAACAGCAGCAAAGGTGCTACAATGCGGTTTCTATTGGCCCACATTATTCAAAGACGCCCACCAATTCGTCAAACAATGTGATAGGTGTCAAAGAGTGGGAAACATATCGAAACGTAATGAGATGCCCTTACAAACGATTCTGGAAGTGGAACTTTTTGATGTATGGGGTATCGATTTCATGGGACCATTTCCATCGTCCATGAATAATCAATACATTCTCCTCGCAGTGGACTACGTATCAAAATGGGTCAAAGCCGCAGCTCTACCAACAAATGATGCCAGAGTGGTCCTCAAATTTCTGCAAAAGAACATATTCACGAGGTTTGGCACACCAAGAGCAATTATAAGTGATTTAAGGTAGTCACTTCGCAATAAACCGCTTATCGCTTTTTTGGCCAAATATGGAGTGAACCACAAGATAGCCACAACATATCACCCACAAACAAGTGGACAAGTCGAGGTATCGAACAGAGAAGTTAAAAAGATATTCGAGAAAGTGGTGAACCGAAGTCGGAAAGATTGGTCACTTAGATTGATGATGCTCTATGGGCCTACCGAATCGCATACAAAAACACCAATCGGATGTCACCATATCAATTGTTGTACGGAAAGCATGTCATTTATCGGTGGAACTACAAAGACAAGGCATATCAAGCAAGTTGAAAAGCTAAATTTTGATCAAAAGGTCAGAGAGAAAAGAGACTACTTCAGTTGAATGAACTAGACGAGTTTCACCTTCAAGCCTATGAGAATGCCAAGATATACAAAGGAAAAGTCAAATGATGGCACGATCCGAAAATTTCGCACGAACATTCGAGCCGTGCCAATCAATTACCCTATTGTTTAACTCAAAGGTCGCGCTTTGTTCCTGAAAAGCTCAAATCACGATGGTTGGGACCATTCACAACAAACAAGTTTTCTCCTCACGGGGCAGTTGAAATTTACAACAGAACCCTCTCAAACGCATTCAAAGTCAATCTGGACACCCATCAAGCATTATCGGGTGGAGAAACCAACACCGATGTGATCGCCATCACATTGGTAGACACAACTTAAACAAGAAGTAGTCAGGCTGAACGACTTAAAATCAAGCGCTCATTGGGAGGCAACCCAACTTTCAGTTTATTATCGTATTTTTCATTCGCATTTGCTTAATCATAGTTTTAGTAACTCACTAGATAGAAGAATAAAATAAAATTCTCGTGATACTCCACACAACATACCATACATCCAATACTAACTAAAGTCATGTTTCATACCATGCAAGCTGGGAAACAAAAGCATCATTGGAGTACAAAAGCAGCAAAACAAGGAATAGACAGGGACTACCCTTCACGGGTATGCATCTCCTAAGTATAACACCCCTCACGGGGTGGGGGTCCTTCACACTAGATGACAGGAGCAAAAGCTCAGAAGAGACACAACTTCTTTCACGAAGTGGGTCCTGACCAACAACTATAAGGGCAATGCCCCCAGGGTGAAATTTTAAGATAATACCTTCACGTAAGTGGGGTCCCGGAAGATGAATGGACTTAGCAGCTTTGTTATTCTTCTATCATACCCAATAAACCCCACACTTTCATTAACCCACTACTCCATAACTACCACCCACTTTCCCCACATTCCCAAGACCATTACTACCCTCCACCTTCCCACCTCCTCACTCCACCAATAATAGACTAATCCCCCCATCTATAAATACTACATCAATTCATCCAACCCTATTCACCAAATTTCTTAATAATAGACATACAAATTGCATACTTGTGAGCTAGAGAGGTCCAAATCCAAGGTTTGGGGAAAGTTAGGGTTCTACAAGCTACAAGGAGGAATGGCTTCATCATCATCTAAACGCCAAACTGGGGGAGAGTTCACGACCATCCCAACCAACTCGCACCTTCGATCGTCGAAAGTTTATGAAAGTGTCGCCGCAAATGAATTTACCCAGATGACTACATACTCACCAAAGCCCTTACACCGGAGTGGGGTTTGGCACCAGATGGTAACGACGGAGAGCTTATGCCATAAATTTATAAGAAGGGATGGGTGAAATTCATCGAGGACCCAAAACCAACCGTCGTGAATATTGTCAAAGAGTTCTATGCAAATGCTGAGGACAAAGAGCCCTTCCGAGCTTTTGTGCGAGGAAGGTTGGTGCCATTTAGTGCGGAGGCTATCAATACGTACTACCAACTGAGGGAACCTCGTCATTGACAATACAAGCATCTCCGTACTTCTGATCCAGATTTTGATGAAGTTATCATGACAATGACGAAGCAGGCACGTCATGGATGAAAGGCCAAAAGGGAGGCACGGTGTTCCCTAGCAAGAACCTCAGCCTCTATGGAAAAATCTGGTATGCATTCCTTTGTGCAAAATTGCTTCCTTCCCAACACACTTCCGACGTCACCAAGGAGAAGGCGTTGCTTTTATTCGCCATTGTGCAAGAGTTTATTATTGACGTCGGGGCGATCATCTGCGTCTCTATCCGCCGGCGTTTCACGTGGAATTTTTTCGGGCGGCTTGCCACACCCATCACTCATATGTGGGTTGTGCCGTCAAGCAGGAGTTAGATGGTCTGATGATGAACCCACGCAAATGCCTCTCGTGACCGCTTGATTCATGAATGATCGCGCTGACACTGTGGTGGGCAGGAGGCGAGTCGCACCGCGGTGGAGTGGGTTTCATTTTTTTCATCATCATCTAAGTAAGGAGAGGATGCTACGTAAGTTTCTTGGGGATGAGGGATGACGACATGGCCGATCAAGGGATGAAAGCAGTAACAAGGACCGACGCTATATCCAGATCTCAATTCCTTGATTTCCAAAATCAAATGACGAAAAATGCCAAGGTAACTCATCAGAAATGCGACGATTGGCAATGAGGCAAGAGCACATGTTTGAGGCTATGCACACCTCTTTTGCCTCATTGAACACAACTCTCCAATGTTTCAATCCAGAAGCAGGCAATTTCCATATCTTCAGATTTACCCACGCCTGTGTTCCCACCGAGTGACTCAGATGATGAACAACAACAACCACCTCCTCGCACTTAAGCATCGCCAGTAGGAAGTCCTCACAATTATTTTATATATCATACAATGCGACATTGTTCACCTTAAGTTTGGGGGATTTAAATACATGTTTTGCATGCATTTTAGTTAGATGCATATTTTTTTTTTTTATGTCATTATAATTTCAGATAAGCATTTTATGTTTGGTATCGTATGATTTAGGCATTTATGGTAGCTTAGGTTTGCATAGTAGAGATTAGTATAATGCATTTTGTCAATTGCATTTTGTTATGTCTCCAAATATATAAAAAGAAAAAAAAATTAGTTAGTAATTATTGTGTTGTTTTAATCCTTTAATGTCAGGTTTCATGTTATTATGGCCTATGATGTGATCGTCAAATAAGTAGCAAATACAAAGAATGAATATTAGAACTGTGACACAATGATCGCTTATGATTCAATCTTGAGTTTGTTTGAAATCGGTATACAAGGATAGCACGCTTAACAAACATATGTGTTAATCGTTAAGTTCAAACCTAAGACGTAAGTGGTCTCTAAAGGATAATGTTAGAACGATTGCTAGAATGACAAGGATGGTCGGTAGAAGGCTAAACTTAGGCAAGAACCTAAGTTTGGGGGAATATTGGGGTATATAAGCTATTATTAAAAAAAAAAAAAGAAAAAAGAAAAAAATATGAATAAACACCGTGGCGTGTTTGTCTAGTTTTGTGGCCTTTGTTACTTGAGTAAGTAAGCCCGAGGGGATTGTCTTTTACACCTAGCGCCCTAAGGTCTTAATGGTCGGGAGTCGCTGGTCTAAAGCTCGTTAAGGTAGCATTGAAAAGCCTAAGGAATAAGACATCAGACAACTATATGATGATAAAAAAAAAAGGAATAAAACGGGAAATAAGAGCAATAAAGCCCCGTGAATGGAAATAAAGCATAAGTACCTCGAGTGAACCTGCACGATTTGTGATTGCTTGATTTTTAGTTCGATCTAGCTATTTTTGAAGTTTTGAAGTTTGTTTCGCATGATTCCTTCTAAGAGATTGGTTAGGTATTGAATTTGGGTCTATATCGCTTGTCATGGATGTTACACACACACACACACACACTATATCAGTGATGATAGCTTGAGATTCGAGGATTAAAAGTGATTTGTAGATTGGTTTTGATGGTTGATATTGTATAGTTGCTTATTTTCACTGAGGCCATTAAGATAATTTTGATTCTGCAATATTGTTGGATTGAATAGCATAAAAAGTAGGTCGTAGTCATATCATTGCATTTCATGTAGTTGTTTTGTGCTCGAGGACCAACATTTATTTAAGTTTGGGGGATTTTGATAAGTGTATTTTATATACGCGATTTCATATCTAATTCATGCTTATTTCGTTGTTATATTCTTTTTGATCATGAGCATTTTCACTTGTTTTATGTCATTTTATGTGTAGGGTGATGGTTGTGGCATTGAACGTGCTATTGGAGATATTTTGGTGCATTTGGAACTTAATTGGAGTATATTTGAAACAACTCAAAGGTCAGCAGAAGAAGTCATTTATAGAGGATAGCCCACGGGTGGCATGAATGAAAGTTTTACACTTCACGGGCTGGGGTCTTCCAAGTCAACTAAATAGAGGCAAGTTTCACTTGGGCAAAGTTTATATATACACACCCCACCAAGTGGGGGGTCTACATTCATTCAAGACAGAGCACAAGTCAACGGCAAGGCATCTATAGATATATATACTCACGGGCTGGGTTGGGGGAAAATTTGAGGTGTCCTGTTGCGCTTATACTTTTTTTTGGACTCGAATTTTAGTTGTTTGTATGGTCTTATAACTCTATTGGATAAAGATTGTGGCTGGAGTGTTAGGCTGGATATATACTACTCTATCAAACACAAAAGAGAAGGGATTTAAGGAGATTACAGAGATCAAAGTCAGCTTGTGAAGAGCAAAAGTGGAGGAGTATTTCGAAGAGTTTTTCAAGACGATTGCAATTTTAGTCTACGTAAAGGGTGTTTTCTAATATTCTTTGTGTTAGATTATTATTTGTAATTGAAAGAATGATTTCTATGATTTATTCAGTGTTTATTTCATTTATTATGAACTAATTCATTTTTTAGGCTTGTGATGGATCCTTAAGTGAATCGATGGTTTTGTAAGCTTTGATTCCCAATTTAATAAGTTATCTCCAGTTTATCTATATTAATTTGTCCTTGAATCTATGAATTGCCTGATCAACAATTCTTTGTGGGGTTGGGTGGAATCGAGAGAGGATATTCAATTCTAGACCTAGTTAGTATAGCATGTGTTCGTGGATTTTGTTAAGTAATTTTAAACTTGATGAGTGTTAAGGTAGAGATATGCTTGATAATCGCATGTAATCGGACAGAGAATTTTTCTTCAACCTTCTTTAATTATAATTCACATAGAGATATAGTGGGTTAGTTGATTAAGGTGTTTAACCGATTTCTATCTTAATTGTGGATTGAAGTTAATATGGTATTAGTGCATCGAGAGGTGGTTAGTATGCTGCTCGTGTTCTTGATTAATAAACCGAGATAGCGTTAAATTGAGATAAAAGTGTTAAAATCAAAGTGAAGCTTAAGGTGAAATCATAAGTTTAATTCTCCATCAATTGTTTGAAAATTCAGATTTTGGTATTCGTGATTGTTTTATGTTAATTTAATTATTCTAAATTTTAGTTTTGGTTTTGTTAATTTTAATCGTTGAATTTGATTTGTTTAATAAAATTAGGGTTAATAGAAGATTGGTAATTGTGAGTTAAGGTATTTGCTAATTTATCTTCGTGGGAACGATACTCTACTCATCACTCTATTACTTGTTGACCACGATACTTATGTGTTGTGCGATATAGATTACCCAACACGAACCAATTAAAACGTTGCAAAAGTTGTCTTTTTGTTATTATTAACATTGGCTACTGTAGGGTTTCGACACAAAAACGCAGCGGAAATAAACCAATTTAAAGCAATTCCGAAACCCAAAACAGGATCCATGCGAAAACAATTAACTCAGTGGTTAGAAATTATACCGATTTTGATACTGAAATTGATGCACTCGAATCTCCAACGCAATCCAAATGAATCGCGCCTCTACGGTATCCACACGAACGCTCCGAGTATCGTCCTACGATCTGCAGAAGAAGGAACCGTGGTACTAGCCACCAAGGATGAGGATTTTTCAGAACTTGTTTCTCTCTAGTCTCTCTCTAAGAGCGGCTAGGGTTTTTAGTTAATGAATAATACCTAAAATGGCTGCAACATATCATATATATATATAGCCATTTAAAAATATTATTCAAAACTTAATTTAATAAAATCGAATTTATATATATATATATATATATATATATATATATATCTTAATTAAGTCTTACTTAATTAATATACCCATATATAAATTATCCTATTAATTTAAATTTGTAATTTAAATACTATCAATCATATTGATATATTTAAATATTTATAATTTAAATTAATCCCCTTTTAATTACGTTCTATGTGTGTGACCCTATAGGTTATTATTATGTTGGCAATAATTTTAAGATTATATTATAAAATTATAAACAGTGAGCGGCATCTAGTAATGCATCACTGCTACCCAAGTAATAATAAGATCGATGATTCGATGCAACCTTTTCATGACCAATGTTTCAATGTAATTTAATCCTTTTAACCTTAATATCCTAGATTAAACTCGAGTCATGGAATGTGTCATACTCTTCATAATTTAATCCTAGTTTTCTTGATCAATGAGTAGACTATATGAAACAAATCACTATTTGAGCATGGCCATGCATTTCATAGTCTTACTCAATCAAGAGGCCTATGGATATCACCCCTAATATATAGGATGGTTAAATTCCATCTAGATCACTCATATTCCTCACATGATTCATGATGTACCCAATAATCACCTTTATAGTTCACCCTATTAAAGGTGACATTTGATGATATAAAAGTACATAAATTCCCGTGTAGTAATATAGCGATTTCAGGTTGGAGGACCATTACATCATTGTCACTATGAGAATTGCTCATGACACTTCGTATAATGCTCCATATAGAATTCTCATGGTGGGTCTGTCCAGTACATGGTTCTCTAACATGTACCTATGCATTGACTTAATATCTCATATATTTATGACCAATGAGATTTGGTCATCAGTCAATCCACATACTAGTCTCAATGCATCACTGTTGTCCCATCAACAATAATACTCGACTAGGGACATTTAAGAACAATGATACTAATTATAATTATATAATCTCATATTCAAGTCACATACTTGAAACTATATAATTTATATCACTATTCTAAGGAATTTTATTATGTTAACATTTATATAACGCAGTAAATATAACCATAATAAAATCATTCATTTATTCAATCAAATATAATATCAAAATGTTAAGCAATTATATAATATAATTGGCCTCTAGGGCATAAACTCTAACAGTTACTAGGAAAATTTTCTCTATCTCAGAAATCCAAATTTGTGCATCTACAGGTTCTGATGTACCTTTAAACTCAGGTGGTCCAACTAATTTAAATTCTTTAAAAGTTATGTTTTGGTTCAAAGGTCTATTTACAACTTCTAGCATAAGGTCTACTAACTGCTAGGTAGAATTATCATCATTCATTTCTCTTTGGGGTCTTCTGGTTGGTGGCATTATTCTATATAAAATAATAACCAAAATTCACATAAGAACTTGAATAATACAATACAACATATTATTTATTCTATATATCACACTGATCTTACATAACAACTTCTTAATTAAACATACTACTATCTTACAAAATACTGATTACAATACAAACTTTGAATGCTTCTTTATTATACTAATATAAAGCATTCAATCACCTATGCTACTCTCTAGAATTCATTGATATCATCAAAGAAATCATGAATCATTTGACAAACCACAGATCGATCGATGAGATAAGTCGTTTTCTTCTCCTCTACCGGATATCGAACTACAAGGCGCTGTAAATCATTAAAAGTATCTCGAACACCCAGAGATGTTTTAAGAAGCCTTGACTAAATTTCCTTCCTGCCCCTCTCTATATGGTGCAGTTGTACTTTTATTCGTTGACTATGTCCCCTCTCATGCTGTAGCATTCACTCTGCTATATCAGCCCTAAACCTCATCTTATTATTCTTATATTCTGTTGTCTTCATCAGTGATGCCATTGCCTCATCATGTTCATCAATTCTCATTAATTGTCCTGCTACTGGATCTTCCTCTTCCTCAGCATCTAGCAGTTGTTGATGATGAAGCAATTCCTCATCTTCCGCATCACTGGCTATGTATGACTCTATTTGTGGTGGATTATTGGCTATTACCATTTCTTCAGCATTGGAGTTGGCCATCTATAAAAGAAAACTCCTTAAATACTGTATAAAAATTTACTTAACATAATAGTTTTAATGTTATATTTTATGTGTACTTTTAAAATTTTTACGGACTCGAAGATTATATACTAAGATTTCTCTTCTTATATCTATAGCCTTAAACTTTGATACCAAAATTGTAACACCCCCATATCTATACTCCCACTGTATCTGATATGGTGTTTACAGTAAATCAACATAATGCATTTAAATCTATACACCCATGGTATCTGTTTATAAGATTACATTAAATTGAGGGACTATCAAATATAATTCCCATATATCCAAAATTCATAGTATCCCATAACAGATGTCAATTCTCAAGAGAATTATTACTGTGTTTGGATACCCTCACTTGGATATATGAACTGTATCTATGACTAGAGTCTATCTATCTGAAATTCAGAGTACCAGTAATAACATGAATATTCCATATTACTAATACCCTCACCCAGATGTATAGTCTATGCCAAGCGAATTTATACTATCATAGCGATAGTAACTATCTATTCGAAATTTAGAGTATCAATAACAACATGAATAGTCCAGGCTATTAACACCCTCACTTAGATAAATAGTTCCCAAGGATCTCAACTAGATTCGAAGAAGTCTAATTTTACATCTATATATGTAAGAAAACACGGTTGCGGAATTTAAAAGATGTTATATATATCATAATATTAAGATTCGATTACATGATTCTCATAATGAGTTCTTATTATAAGGTATTCAGACAAAAATATAATCTAATCTATGTAGGGACGCTTCCCTTTATCTACTCCAGATGTTAGGATTACCATCTAAAACTGCAAAGGGAATACTTTGCAAGGGTGAGCTATGACATGCTCAGCAAGTTTTGTATTTATAACAATATATGATTTGAAGAAATACAACAATTCAAAATTTCGACTAATAGTTGTTACCATTTCTTGATTTCTATTTATTTCAACCATTTCTGGAATTTTTCTTTATTTCTGTCAATCACACAAACTTAGAAATTTTGTTCAGATATGAGATAGGGGATCAACCTATTCAACATCCTAGGAGTATGTATTTCATCCTACCAATGCTCAAACACACCCAACATTAGTATCAATATATTCATTGACCATATCACGATCCCTTACGGGATACCCAACTTCAGTATAGGATGTCTTACCAAAAGAATTTGGTTTGACTCAACAGTTTATGCTCAATAAACATTATAATATGAATAAATAATTAATTTCTTAGTTATGCTAAAGCTATAGCAATAACTTTACAATAAGAAGGTAATTCAATTATTGGTGTAGTAAATTATATCAACAACATATTAAGATAAAAATCTTGTCCAATGAATAAACAGGGTTTAAGAAATTTACTTTATAAGAGATTTAAGGATAGATAACTTGCCATGGCGTAGATCAGTCAAGTTATGTTATTCAATCGTTAATAAATACCTACGATGTTCATATATATAATTCCAACACGTTAGTATTTATAATAATACTCAATTATATCATTTACATATGAACGGATTAGATTAATTAAGTTTTTGGTATTAAATACCTTTGATAAATAGACTAAATTTCATTTATAAAATTTAATTATCCTTTATAATACCTTTTTAGAAATATTCAAGTATTTAAAATATTTATTTGTCTTTTAAATGATTTTAAATCATTTACTTCTATTTATAAGTAATTAATATTTACTTAAAATTTTACATAAACATTGATTATTATTTTTAAATAATTTATATTCATTTATTATAATTTTTATATCATTAATAATAATTTTCCATATTTTTTTAGTATTTATAAATAATTATTCTAATTTCTTTATTAATAAGTTAATTATTAATAATATCTAAATATAATAAAATAATTATTAAATTTTTGTAAACATATTATAATTTAATTATAATTATTTAATACAATTTTTAAAATTGTTTTTATATTTATTTATTAATTATTTCTAATTTTTTTATAATTTACTTTTAGAAAAATAATTTATGTCTGTCGCTAAAGGCCTTCAGTGACAGAAAGTGTCGTTGTAGGTATTTTTGAGTTCTGGGCAATCAGTTCGGTCATGGTCAAGTGACCGGTTAGACCACTAATTATAAGGCTATTGCTAATGATTTTTAGTTTGGTCAAGAGTTGATGTTGTAGTACTCATACAATAGTACAACATAAAAAATAATTTAGGCTTTAACCTACATATAACAAAAGTTATAGAGGCTCAAAGTCACTGTCAGAGTTGTTCTTGAGTTTCTGGATAACCCAAAACAGTAGTCATGGCCGGTCAACGGTTTTGTGGCTTGAATATCTTTGATTTTGTGCATTAGATGTGTGTGCTGTTTGTTGTAAATGTAATATATATGTCAGGGTACATATATAAAACATTAACTTGAACAAAGCATAACTCTAAGGTCTCTAATTATGATGGTCAAAGTATAGCCAAACGTTGTTCTTCGTGTTCTTCAGTTTTCTGGGCAACCTAGAAAACTTGGTCAAGCTCGGTCAAAGACTTTTGACCATTAATTCCAGTAATCCTATGAGTTGTTTTAGTAATTTGAGATCATATATAAGTAGTACATATTACAGGGTATTGATCTATAACAAAACCTTACAAAAAGAATAAATGAACATGATTAAAAGGTTGGTCAAAGTAGTTTGTTCAATTGTTCTTGAGTTTTCGGGTAACTTGAGGAAAACTATAATCCGTGAACAGTCAACCCACTTTCGATCGCTTATAACTCGAAATCTATGGTTCCAACGAACCTATTTTCTTTTTCCATTGAAGACCTACTAACAAAGCTACAAATACCAAACAATTTATGAGACTAAAACATAAACACATATGAATCTATAGGCCATGACATACGACTGCACACTTAGTTTTCAAAATTTCCAAATTTCTTAAAACACTTAATTAAGGCATCTAGATGTTATGAAAACGTGTTCTACCAATCTAACATACTTTCTAACATACTAATACATAATTCTAAACATCTAAACAACAAATCTAACATAAGATCAAAGAGCTAATTATGAACTAGGGTTTGTACCTTTTCTTGAATAATTTTCGATTCTAGCTTTTGATATTGTTGCTGCTATCACCTGGGCTTGATTTGGTAAGTTTATAAGTGTATCTAGGCTTAGGAATTTTGTGAGTTTGCTTAGCCCTAAGGTTCCTATTTATAGAATTCTTCAACTTGGCTTTTTGGTCATTTTTGTGCAACTTGCCTGTACAAATATCTGATCTGATGATTATTGTCATGCTTGGTAGTTACAAGCATGTCATGTGTAGCCTAGGGACTTGCAATGGTGACTCCTAACCTACTTGTGAGCTAGATATGTTTGTTTAGTAGCTTAATTAGGCTTTAATCTTCATTAATCTTGATTAGGGTTTTTTTTTCTAATGATTAGGATTGATAAGTGATGTTTATTAGTACCTAATTGAAGTTTACTAACCATGATTAGGTATTAACATAAGCTAATTAGAGTTAGTTTAGCTAATTAGGGTTAAGGTTTTGCTAATTAGGGTTAGGGTTTGTTAATCTAGGGTTGTTAACCTAAATTTCTCATTAATCCTAACAAGCACGACAAAGCATTTTGTCAGTGTAAGCACGACAAAGCAACTTGTCAAAATAATTTTACCGAAAAGTCCGATTACGGGAAAAAAAAAAAATTAAGCACGAGGTGTCAAGCACGACGTTTTTCGGACAAAAATTTATTTGGTCAAATTTGTTAACCAAAGTATATAATAACACATAACACATTCAGAACGGAGAAATTTTATTTATAAAATGGGATTTTATACATACGAGTCTTATTAGGGTTTTGAGTTTTTATAGAGAGAAAGAATAAGAGCAAGTGAGAGGGAGGAACCAAGGAAGAGAGTTCCAGTGGTAGTGGCAGTATGCCAAAAAGTAAGAATTTTAACTCCAGGAATACTGGAGTGGGACAAGGAGATCCTAAGCGTAGGATCAAAGTATGTAAGACATGTGGAAAGACTAGTTTAGGAGTCGGTCTGAAGAGGAAATCAGTTTGTCATAACTGTGGGCATGAGGTTCATATATCACCCAATTGTCTTAATCCTAAGAAAAACCATGGCTGTTTTGTATGTGGGTCGATGCACCACATGGCAAGAAATTTCCCAAAGAAGGGGTCGGAGGAAAATAAAGGTGTTAGTAGTGGTAAGTTAGCCATTACTGGACCACCATTATCGGGTAGACCTATGACACCCCCAAATTCGAGTATCTTCTAACCCGACAGATAGTGCTCCACGGTGCTACAGTTCACATAAACATTCAATTGAAAAGCCTCAAAAGAATGAATGTGTCTTATATATATTGCAAATCATTATTACAATTCCCCAGGTTATTTATAACCGTTACATTTGTTCTTGTCATAATATCAAATATTATCATTATAAACCTATACTATTACATAAGTATTCTACGGGTGCGCCTTAGGCTTGCCTTAATCCTTGTTGGATCCTTTGGTCTGTTCGGTCTTAGCTGCATTCATATGGTTCAAGCAAGAATGAGCATAACTAGCTCAACAAGTACAACAATTCCATTTAACAATATGCTTGAATCATACAAATCATATATCTTCAATAACTGAATAATAGTTATAAAGTACTATCGATAATTCAAAATAGCACTTCTCTTTTCTTTAAAACGTTTTACAATGACAATATTCAGTAAAACATCAATTCCAGTCCAAGACCTTGAGCATTTCATACTTTCTTTAAAAAGGACATCCCGTCACTAAGTCTGTATGTCCTACATTTCTTACGAGCACGTCTAGGTGATCAGCCTATAGTACCCTATGTTAATCAACACTACATTCATTAAACGTATGTACGTTGAAGTTTTGGCAACCTCACGTACCTGTCATTTGACGAAAAAACATTTTAGCATACTCAATCTTCATTTGACAACCATAACAATATAGCTTGGTAAAACATTAACCATACTTAAATAGATTATAAGAAATCCAAAAATCTTAAGTCTAGCCAAAAGAATTGGCTTTCACTTCGTCATACATCAATTCATGCGTAAGAATACATGAATCACAAAGCTTATCTAGACTGAACATAAACAAGGGTTAGAATACTTGCCTTCAGCGTCTGCTACGGTTATTACACGTTCACTTTAAGTCTTTAAGGTCTCTACAGTAGATGATCACATCAGATAACACGTTAAGTCATGAATAAACATACATGATTGCTAATGAATTTTACCCTTATTCTCAATCTAATACTGTATTAGATTTGTTACTATTTGTTCCGACTTGACATTTATTGTTTATATTGTTATTATGTTTATGTTCAATTGATTATCATTAATCTTTATGTATCATACTTAAGGTTTAACAATGCCTTACAATGTTATAATTAAGCTTTACTTTTTTTGTTAATCAACTATCATTCATACTATACTTGCAACTATTTTTTACTGTGCACTCATTAAGTCTGGCGTTGTGACACCAGTTATTACAATACAACTCGCGCTGCGGTCCGGGTTTCCAGTAGCTGAGGGTCGAACCCAGCATTGCGGCACCACTTTATACTCTACAAGCCGCCCCACGGCGTGAGACTACAGAAGGTCCAAGCCCTGCACACGGTGCTGCAACGCCACTATTATGCCTTGGGCGCGGTGCCAGCCCTGCGCACCAGACAGTGAAAATTTTTTCTTTACATAACGAACTTCCCGGACTCCAAATTTGATCATTTTAAGTCTGAATTGGCTCGTTCAAAACACATTAGTTCACAAATCACATACTCTACGTGTTCATGCAAGAATTTTATATTTTCAACTTTCTGAACTCAAAATTCAACTATTGGTTCATTTTTAATGAAAACGATAAACGTCTGTGAACGTTCAACGCTCGTTTCTTCGTTCTTAGTCGGAATTTGGCCATTTTTGAGTCCGCAACTCTATAATGCCAAATAATACTTGTTCCCATCGAAAACCAATGTTTCCGAGCTCAAAATCAAAATTTAACTTCTAATATTAGAATTTCACGAATTCGACGATTATCGTCCAATTGTGAAAATTCTGGTATAACTTTGTTACTTATGATTTTTTTATCATTTCAAATGGATTCTATCCATCATATTGACATCTTAACCTACATATTACATTAACTTATTTTTATGATAAGTTATGACTTATTCTTCATGAGTTTATAGCTTATCAAAGTATAAACTACATATAACTTTGTTTCACATGGATTATGATAGTTTAAGTCTTCTAACCATCATTCTTACATACTTTTATCATACTAACTTCATTTATGAAAACATGTTACAAGTCTTACAAGTTCTTCCTTAATTCATAGCTTTTCTATAAACACAGTGCTTATTCTCGGCTTATTAGGACTTAAGTCCTTAGATTCTTCATTCCTATCATTTCTTAACATACATGTCTATTAATCCACACTTCTCTTATCAACCTACAATGGTAGAGATGGAAGACTAATGACATAGGATCATTACTTTTGACGAACTAGCTTTTCTTCTTCTTTTATAACAATGGAAGTTTAGCTTATTCTTGCTTAATCTCTCTAACAAATAAGTTGAAAATGTTGGATGAAAATGAACAATTAAATAATGAAATCCAAAGCTTGGTATTTATAGGATTTCCTAAGTTAGGGCATAATGGACAAAAGCCACATCCTACCTCCTTTGTAACCTACTTACTATTCATTACCTAGCAACTAAGTAAACTTGCTCCCTACTTCTTTTGCTTGGACATTACATAAATTACTTGGTCACCACATTAATATCTTGGTCAACAAGATTAACCACATTATAATGGGTTGCCCCATGGGTCACCCTAACCCATTGGATCATAGCTTGGGCTTAGGTTTAATTTGCTTAACTTAAGCTTTGGACTTGTATTAACAAACGTAATTGGGCTTCACATTAACAAACACTTGGGCTTGCACATTTAATTCTATTGGACTTTAAAATTTGCTAAAGAATCCTACAAGTCCATATCCTTTAGCTAAAAGCCTTATAACGTATTGTTTATGTATTATGCTCTTATTCTAACTTGTATACTAATTTGTAATATACGATATCCCATCATTCATATATACTCGTATAATACATCGTATCATACTCGTATTCGTTATCTCGTATAATATATACATATCATACAATCATCACTTTAATTCTTTAACGCTTTATTTTCCCTAACATTCTCGAATTAAGCCCGCATGCGTAAAATTACGTTTTCCATACTTGAATTATTATTACATAATCCAACTTACATCGATATTCTATCGTTACGTATTTCTCAGAAGTTCAAAAATAATTCCCGAGCAGAAATTGATGAATAGTCTTTTTCAGAAAATTTCTCGGAAAGCTTTTATTTTCCTCTTGGAAATTCAAACACTTTAATACTACGACGTTCCGATGTTTCTAGGTTATAGAATGACATTCATCTTACGAACACATAACAATAACAAATAATCTAATTTATTCATTATTTCTTAAATAAAATTATCTTACAATGGATCTTTATTTCTAGGTCGTTACACTCTCTTCCCTTTATAAGGATTTTGTCCTCAGAATCTTGCTAAAAAAATTATACAAACAAGTGAGGTAATTCTTTTTCATCTTTTCTTCAAGTTCCCACGTTGTTTCTTCTACATCGTGGTTCTTCCATAACACCTTCACGGAAGGTATTACTTTGTTTCGCAGAACTTTCTCTTTTCTGTAGATAATTTGAATCTGCATTTCTTCGTACGTTATGTCCTTCTCGATATGAATAGGCTCATACTCTATTACGTGCTTATAATTCGGCTTATAAGGACGTAACACAGATACGTGAAACACATTATGTATTCGTTCTAAGTCTGGAGGTAAGGCTAACACGTAAGCTACCTCTCCTACCTTTTCTAATATCTCAAAAGGTCCTATAAACCTGGGACTTAATTTTTCCTTCTTTCCAAAGCGCATCTTTCCTCTCCAAGGAGATACCTTTAGAAATATATACAAGCCTACTTCAAATTCTCTATTTACTCGATGCAAATCTGTAAATTTCTTTTGTCTGTCTTTGAAGTCGCTACTAGACGATTCAGATCGGGTTTGACATAATATCCACATTGTTTTGTCGCATTCAATTCAGTCCTAACATTCGGCGTTCTCCCACTTCATCCCAATATAATGGTGTTCTGCACTTTCTTCCATATAAGGCTTCATAAGGTGGCATACCTATGCTTGCATGATAACTATTGTTATACAAAAACTCTACTAATGGTAGATGATCATCCCAACTACCATTGAAATCCATTATGCAAGATCTTAATATATCTTCTAACGTCTGAATTTTTCTCTCGCTCTGTCCATCAGTTTGTGGATGATATGCCGTACTCAGCTTTAATTGTGTTCCCAACTGCTCCAGCAGACTTCTCAAATTATTTTCTTAACATAAAGTTTAGCTAACTGGTCCAAGTTATACTTGACCTTTATTGGAAAAAAGTGAGCCAACTTCGTCAACCGGTCCACTATTACCCAAATTGCATCATACCCTTTCATTGTAGTCGAAAGTCCCACCACAAAGTCCATCGTGATATGCTCCCACTTCCATTCCGGGATCTCCAATGACTGTAACAAGCCAGTTGGTTGTTGATGTTCGACTTTAACTTTTTGACAAGTCAAGCACCTAGTTACATACTCGGCTATCTCTCTCTTCATGTTCGGCCACCAAAAACTCTGTCGAAGGTCTTGATACATCTTAGTACTCCCAGGATGAATCGAAAACCCCGAACTATGAGCCTGTTGTAATACTTGCTCCTTTAATTTTGTATCATTCAGAACACAAATTCTTCCTTCAAATCTCGATAACCCCTCGTTATCAAGCCGGTACTTAATATCTTTTTCATTAGCTAACCGCTTCTTCATCTCGTCACACTCATCAGTTTTGAGCTGCACCTCCTTGACTTTCTCTAAAATGGTAGATTGAATCTTTGTCGTAAACAATCTCTGCCCCTATTCACTTGGCAACTTCACTTCTATTTCCATCCTAGCCATCGACAACTATATTGGCTTTTCCAAGGTGATACAGGATTTCACAATCATAATCCTTTATCAATTCCAGCCATCTTCTCTTCGTCATATTCAACTCCTTCTATGTGAAGATATATTTTAGACTCTTATGGTCCGTGTATATCTCACATTTCTCTCCGTAAAGATAATGTCTCCATATCTTTAAGGCAAAAACTACTGCGGCCAGTTCCAAATCATGAGTAGGGTAAACTTTCTCATAATCCTTCAACTGCCTTGATGCATACACAATAACTTTTCCATGCTTCATGAGCACACAACCAAGTCCTCTATGCGAAGCATCGCTATAAACTACAAAATTTCATGTGTCATTGGGTAATGACAAAATAGGCGCTTCACTCAATTTCTTCTTCAGTTCTTGAAAACTGTCTTCACATTTATCAGTCCACTCGTATTTCACCGTCTTCCTTGTCAAATTAGTCAACAGAGTAGCTATCTTTGAAAAATCCTGGATGAATCTCCGATAGTATTTCTCTAACCCTAGGAAACTCCGCACCTCAGTTGACGTTTTTGGCTATTCCCAATTCATCACGGCTTCCACCTTCGCTGGATCTACCGAAATCCCCTAATGGTCAATAAAATGACCTAAAAACTATACCTTTTCCAACCAAAATTCACACTTTGTTCACTTTGCATTCAACTTCTCCTTCCTTAGTGTCTCTAACACTATTCTTAAGTGTGCAGCATGATCTTCTGGCATCTTAGAATAGACTAAATTATCATCAATAAACACCACAACGAACTTGTCCAAATATTATTTGAACACTATGTTCATCATATCCATAAATGAAGCTGGTGCATTAGTCAACCCAAATGACATCACCAGAAACTCGCAATGACCATAACGAGTCTTGAATGTTGTCTTTGGTACATCCTTCTTTCTAACCTTCAACTGGTGATAACCCGTCCTTAAATCTATTTTAGAAAAATACTTAGCCTCCTTCAACTGATCAAAAAGATCATTGATCTTGGGCAATGGGTATTTATTCTTTATCGTTACCTTATTCAACTCTCTATAGTCGATACAAAGTCTTAACGATCCGTCCTTCTTCTTTACAAACAGTACCGGTGCTCCCCACGGAAAAACATTTTGTTTTATGTACTTTCTGTCCAATAGTTCTTGTAACTGTATCATTAACTCCTTTATCTCCATTGGCGCCATACGATACGGTGCCCTGGAAACTGATGTCGTTCCTGGCACAATGTCTATTACAAACACGGTCTCCCTATCCGGTGGAAGACCTGGTAATACACTTGGAAAAACATTCATGAATTCTTTAACTATAGGTATTTGTTCCATGGTTGCTACCACTCTCTGGGTATCCACAACATGGCATAAATAACCTACACATCCCTTCCTCAATAATTTCCTAGTTTGTGTCATGGTAAGACAACACGAACGCCCCGATGATCTATTCCCATAAAATACTACCTGAGGTTGTCTCAATGTTCTAATTAATGTTCACACATTTCTTCTAATAATCAATTATTGCCCCTTGGTTAACCAACCAATCCATTCTGAGAATTACATCGAATTCTCCTAACTTTATCGGTATTAAATCTACCAATAATTTAAAACCCCGTATGTCTACGCAATAACTCCTATGAATATCTTCAACAGGAATTATCTCTTCGTTTTCTATCTTAATATTTAAAGGTATAGGCAACTTTTAGGGAAGTAATCCTAATTCTCTAGCAAAATCACATGCTATAAACGAACAAGTAGCACCCGAATCAAATAGCACGTAAGCATCTATGTCATTGATCGGAATAATACATGCGACTACGTCCGCTGATGCAACTGCATCTTGGACTGTCATGTTAAATGTACGGGCCAACGGCCTACCAGGCTACGCTGGACCACTAATAGCTAACTTACCGCTATTAGCGCCCTTATTCACATTCGTCCCCTTCTTCGAGCAGTTCTTTGCCATGTGGTCAGCTGACCCATACACAAAGCATCCATGGTTTTTCTTTGGACTTGGACAGTTAGGCGAAATGTGCCCCTCCTGTCCACAATTGTAGAATTCGGCCTTCCCCTTGAGATAGACTCCCAGATGAGTCTTCCCACAAGTTTTGAAGACCTTCATTCTCATCTTTGGATCTCTTTGTTTCACTCTGATATTTCTAGAGTTAAACACTTTCTGCTTCTGTCCCTCACCACTCTTGCTGGCTCCATCTATCTTCACTTCCCCATCAACATTCCCCTTATTCTTCTTGTCTTTATGGTACTGGTTTAGAGCCTCGTTACCGCCTTCGACGATTATCACCTTCTCTAAAATAGTCCCAAATGAAGTACTTTGGAACACAGATATACGATTATAGTGCCAGGGTTTCAAGCCCTGCTTGAACCGTCGAGCTTTCCTAATCTCGGTGTCCACTTGGTGTGGAGCAAACCTCGCCAGTTAATTAAATTTGGAAGAATATTGGGGAACCGTCATGTCCCCTTGTTTCAAGTCTAGAAACTGCATCTCCATTCTTCCCTGCATACTCGTGGGAAAGTAGTTCTCGAGGAATATCTCCTTGAACCTCACCGACGTTAAGTTCTCTATAACAGCCCTAGCGTGGTTAGCCTCCCACCAAAAATTGGCTACACTTTTCATCATATAGGTTGCAAAGGCAACCTTATGACCCTCTTTGACATTTGTTATGACAAATTCCTTCTCAATTTCTTTCACCAAGGTTTGGGCTTCTATAGGGTCCGTAGTTCCCTTGAACTCCGGTGGACCCACACTTTAAAAATCCTTTGATGTAGTAGCTCGTACTACACCCAGATTTACGGGGATATTAGTCCCATTTCTATTAAACGTGGTTATTAATAAGTTAATATATTCCTACATTGGGTTAACTGGACCTACCTCCGGTTCATTTACATTAGCGACTTGGTTTCGTTGTTCAAAATCTGTTGTGGCCAGACCAGCGATAACATCATGATAGATAGTGTGCCAAGTCTGCCCAACCTCTATTGGATATCAAAGCCACCTGCTGCTAGAAATCCTTATGAGAACTCCTATGAATATAGGACATTCTACCTATCTTTTGCTTCTTGGTCTTTAGCTCCCCCCTGAGCTCAAAGACAACCTGTTTTAGCTCATGGACCTTGTCCTTGGTTAAAACTCGCTCGTCGTGTTCCTATTCCCACATCGACTCAACATCTGTCTTATCCTGTAAGACAGCCTAGAGCTCTGATCTTAACTCCTTCACCTCCTGACAATAGTGGAGGTTCCTGTCTAACACTGTCATGAACAGTGACATCATAGACTCCCCTTGGGGTGTCTCTTCTACAAGTATCATAGGGTTGAAAGACACCACCTCTAACATGCCGTTAAATACCGACATGAGATCGGGGTCCTCTAAGTCTCCAGACTCAATCACCACTACTTCCGGCTCCTCTGCTATTGGATTCGGTATAACCTCTATCTGGTTAACTGACTCTTCGTTGTCTACCTGTACGTCTCTATACATTCCATTTCCACCTGACATCTATAACAAAACAATTAAGTTTGATTAGTAAACATCAGTAGAATAATAAAAAACACATAACATATATATATATAATGCATTTTTATAGGATTAATTTCTTCTTTTACTTCTTTGACTTCTCTTAAGGTTATGACTTAAGGTTTTAATTCCCCCCTTAAGTTTTGTAACCTAATGCTCTGATACCAATCTGTGACGCCCCCAGATCTGGGTATCTTCCAACCCGACAGATGGTGCTCCACGGTGCCACAGTTCACACAAACATTCAATCAAAAAGACTCAAAAGAATGAATATGTCTTATATATATTGCAAATCATTATTACCATTCCCCAAGTTCTTTATAACCATTACATTTGTTCTTGTCATAAATCAAATATTATCATTACAAATATATACTATTACATAAGTATTCTACGGGTGCACTTTACCCTTGCCTTTATCCTTGCCAGATCCTTTGGTCCGTTCGGTCTTAGCTGCATTCATATGGTTCAAGAAAGAATGAGCATAACTAGCTCAGCAAGTACAACAATTTCATTTAACAATATGCTTGAATCATACAAATCATATATCTTCAATAACTGAACAATAGTTATGAAGAACTATCGATAATTCAAAATAGCACTTCTCTTTTCTTTAAAACGTTTTACAATGACAATATTCAGTAAAACATCAATTTCGGTCCAAGACCTTGAGCATTTCATACTTTCTTTAAAAAGGACATCCCAGCACTAAGTCCGTAAGTTCGACATTTCTTACGAGCATGTTTAGGTGATCAGCCTATAGTACTCTATGTTGATCAACACTACATTCATTAAACGTATGTACGTTTAAGTTGTGGCAACCTCACGTGCCTTTCGTTTGACGAAAAAACATTTTAGCATACTCAGTCTTTATTTGAAAACCATACCAATATAGCTTGGTAAAACATTAACCATACTTAAATAAATTATAAGAAATCCAAACATCTTAAGTCTAGCCGAAAGAATTGGCTTTGACTTCATCATACATCAATTCATGCGTAAGAATACATGAATAACATAGCTTATCTAGATTGAACATAGACAAGGGTTAGAATACTTGCCTTTAATGTCTGATACAGTTATTACACGTTCACATTAAGTCTTTAAGGTCTCTACAGTAGATGATCATATCACATAACACGTTAGGTCATGAATAAACATACATGATTCCTAATGAATTTTACCATTCTTCTCAATCTAATCCTGTATTAGATTTGTTACTATTGGTTCTGGCTAGTTGTTTATAGTTTATATTGTTATCACGTTTATGTTTAATTGATTATCATCAATCTTTATGTATCATACTTAAGGTTTAACAATGCCTTACAATGTTCTAATTAAGCTTTACTTCTTTTGTTAATCAACTATCAATCATACTATACTTGCAACTATTCTTTACTGTGCACTCCTTAAGTCTAGCGTTACGGCGCCACTCTATACTCTCCAAGCCACGCCACGGTGTGAGACTACAAGAAGTCCAATCATCGCACATAAACACTGCGGTGCCACTATTATGCCTTGAAACAGTTTGGCATGGCTTCTGACTACATGCACCTGAGAACGGTGAAATTTTTTCTTTACATAATGAACTTCCCAGACTCCAAATTTGATCATTTTAAGTCCGAATTGGCTTGTTCAAAAGCCATTAGTTCACAAATCACATACTCTACGGGTTCATGCAAGAATTTTATATTTTTGACTTCGTTAACTCAAAATTCACCTATTGGTTCATTTTTAACGAAAAGGATAAACGTCCGTGAACGTTCAACGCTCGTTTCTTCGTTCTAAGTCGAAATTCAGCCATTTTTGAGTCCACAACTCTATAATTCTAAATAAGACTTTTTCCCATAGAAAACCAAAATTTTCGAGCTCAAAATCAAATTTTGACTTCTAATCCGAGAATTTCAAGAATTCGACGATTATCGTCCAATCGTGAGAATTTTGGCATAACTTTGTTACTTATGATTTGTTCATCGTTTCAAATGGATTCTATCCATCATACTGACATCTTAACCTACATATTACATCAACTTATTTTCATGATAAGTTATAACTTATTCTTCATGAGTTTATAGCTTATCAAAGTATAAACTACATATAACTTTGTTTCACATGACTTATGATAGTTTAAGTCTTCTAACCATCATTCTAACATATTTTATCATACTAACTTCATTTATGAAAACGTGTTACAAGTCTTACAAGTTCTTCCTTAATTCATAGCTTTTCTATAAATAACGTGCTTATTCTCGGCTTATTAGGACTTAAGTCCTTAGATTCTTCATTCCTATCATTTCTTAGCATACATGTCCATTAATCCACACTTGTCTTATCAACCTACAATGATGGAGATGGAAGACTAATGACATAGGATCACTACCTTTGATGAACTAGTTTTTCTTCTTCTTTTCTAACAATGGAAGTTTAGCTTATTCTTACTTAATCTCTCTAACAAATAAGTTTAAAGTGTTGGATGAAAATGAACAAGTAAATAATGAAATCCAAAGCTTAGTATTTATAGGATTTCCTAAGTTAGGTCATAACGGACAAAAGCCACATCCCACCTCCTTTGTAACCTCCTTACTATTCATTACCTAGAAACTAAGTTAACTTGCTCCCTACTTCTTTTGGTTGGACATTAAATAAATTACTTGGTCTCCACATTAATATCTTGGTCACCAAGATTATCCACATTATCATGGGTTTCCCCATGGGTCACCCTAACCCATTGGATCATAGCCTGGGTTTAGGTTTAATTTGTTTAACTTAAGCTTTGGGCTTGTATTAACAAACTTAATTGGGCTTCACATTAACAAACACTCGGGCTTGCACATTTAATTCTATTGGACTTTACAATTTGCTAAACAATCCTACAAGTCCATCATCTGTAGCTAAAAGCCTTATAACATATTATTTATGTATTATGCTCGTATTCTAACTCGTATACTAATTCGTAATATACTTTATTCCATCATTCATACATACTCGTATAATACTTGTATTCGTTATCTCGTACAATACATACATATCATACAATCATCACTTTAATTCTTTAACGCTTTATTTTACCTAACATTCTCGAATTAAGTCCGCATGCGTAAAATTACGTTTTCCCTACTTGAACTATTATTACATAATCCAACTTACATCGATATTCTATCGTTACGTATTTCTCGTAAGTTCAAAAATAATTCCCGAGCAAAAATTGATGAATAGTGTTTTTCAAAAAATTTCTCGGAAAGCTTTTATTTTCGTCTTGGAAATTTAAACACTTTAATTCTATCACGTAGCCGAAATACTACGACGTTCTAACGTTTCTAGGTTATAGGATGACTTTCATCTTACTAACATATAACAATAACAATTAATATAATTTTATTCATTATTTATTAAATAAAACTATCTTAAAATGGATTCGTATTTCTGGGTCATTACACTCTCTCCCCCTTATAAGGATTTTGTCCTCAGAATCTTGCTAAAAAAAATTATACAAACAACTGAGGGTAATTCTTTTTCATCTTTTCTTCAAGTTCCCACGTTACTTCTTCTGCGTTATGGTTCTTCCATAATACCTTCACAGAAGGTATAACTTTGTTTCACAGAACTTGCTCTTTTCTATCGATAATTTGAATCAGTACTTCTTCGTACATTAAGTCCTTCTCGATATGAATAGGCTCATACTCTATTACGTGCTTATAATCCTGCTTATAAGGACGTAACACAAATAAGTGAGACGCATTACGTATTCGTTCTAAGTCTGGAGGTAAGGCTAACATGTAAGCTACCTCTGCTACCTTTTCTAATATCTCAAAAGGTCCTATAAACTTAGGACTTAACTTTCCCTTCTTTCCAGCGTATCTTTCCTTTCCAAGGAGATACCTTTAGAAATACATACGAGCCTACTTCAAATTCTCTATTTACTCGATGCAAATCTATAAATTTCTTCTGTCTATCTTGAGCTGCTACTAGACGCATTCCTATCAGGTTGACAATATCCGCTATTTGTTTCACCAATTCAGGTCCTAGCATTCGGCATACTCCCACTTCATCCCAATATAATGGTGTTCTGCACTTTCTTCCATATAAGGGTTCATAAGGCGGCATACCTATGCTTGCATGATAACTATTGTTATACGGAAACTCCACTAATGGTAGATGATCATCCCAACTACCCTTGAAATCCATGACGCAAGATTTTAACATATCTTCGAACGTCTGAATTATTCTCTCGCTCTGTCCATCAATTTGTGGATGATACGCCATACTCAGCTTTAATTGCATTCCCAACTGCTCTAGCAGACCTCTCCAAAAGTTCAATGTGAATTGTGGATCACAATCTGACATAATCAAAACCGGTACTCCATGTCTGAAAAATTATTTCCTTAACATAAAGTTTAGCTAACTGGTCCAAGTTATACTTGACCTTTATTGACAAAAAGTGAGCTAACTTCGTAAACCGGTCCACTATTAGCCAAATCGCATCATACCCTTTCGTTGTAGTCGGAAGTCCCACCACAAAGTCCATCGTGATATGCTCTAACTTCCACTCCAGGATCTCCAATGGCTATAACAAGCCACTTGGTCATTAATGTTCGGCTTTAACTTTCTGACAAGTCAAGCACCTACTTACATACTCGACTATCTCTCTCTTCATGTTCGGCCACCAAAAACTCTGTCGAAGGTCTTGATACATCTTAGTACTCCCAGGATGAATAAAAACCCTGAACTATAAGCCTCTTGTAACACTTGCTCCTTTAATTTCATCTCATTCAGAACCCAAATTCTTCCTTTAAATCTCAATAACCCCTCGTTATCAAGACTGTACTTAATATCTTTTTCATTAGCTAACTGCTTCTTCATCTGGTCACATTCATCAGTTTTGAGCTGCACCTCCATGACTTTCTCTACAATGGTAGATTGAATCTCTGTTATAAACAGTCTCTGCTCTGATTCACTTGGCAATTTCACTTCTATTTCTATCCTATCCATCTCTGTTATTACCTCAGTTTGAGCCGTTAACATAAACAACTTCTCCCGACCCTTTCTACTTAAGGCATCAATAACTACATTGGCTTTTCTAGGGTGATTCAGGATTTCACAATCATAATCCTTTATCAATTCCAACCAACTTCTCTGTCTCATATTAAACTCCTTCTATGTGAAGATATATTTTAGACTCTTATGGTCCGTGTATATCTCATATTTCTCTCCGTAAAGATAATGTCTCCATATCTTTAAGGCAAAAACTACTGCGGCCAGTTCCAGATCATGAGTAGGGTAAACTTTCTCATAATCCTTCAACTTCCTTGATGCATACACAATGACTTTTCCATGCTGCATGAGCACGCAACCAAGTCCTCTATGCGAAGCATCACTATAAACTACAAAATTTCATGTGTCACCAGGTAATGACAAAATAGGCGCTTCACTCAATCGCTTCTTCAGTTCTTGAAAACTGTCTTCACATTTATCAGTCCACTGGTATTTCACCGTCTTCCTTGTCAAGTTAGTCAACGGAGTAGCTATCTTCGAAAAATCCTGGATGAATCTCCGATAGTAATCCGCTAACCTTAGGAAACTCCGCACCTCAGTTGACATTTTCGGTTGTTCCCAATTCATCACGGCTTCCACCTTCGCTGGATATACCGAAATCCCCTCATGGCCAATAACATAACCTAAAAACTGTACATTTTCCAACCAAAATTCAAACTTTGTTCACTTTGCATACAACTTCTCCTTTCTTAGTGTCTCTAACACTATTCTTAGGTGTTCAGCATGATCTTCTGGCGTCTTAGAATAGACTAGAATATCATCGATAAACACCACGACAAACTTGACTAGATATTGTTTGAACACTCTGTTCATCATATCCATAAATGCAGATGGTGAATTAGTTAACTCAAATTACATCACCAGAAACTCGTAATGACCATAACGAGTCCTAAATGTTGTCTTTGGTACATCCTCCTTTCTAACCTTCAATTGGTGATACCCCATCCTTAAATCTATTTTTGAAAAATACTTAGCCCCTTTCAACTGATCAAAAAGATCATCGATCCTGGGCAATGGGTATTTATTCTTTATCATTAACTTTTTCAACTCTCTGTAGTCGATACAAAGTCTTAACAATCCGTCCTTCTTCTTTACAAACAGTACCGGTGCTCCCCACGGTGAAACACTCGGTTGTATATACTTTCTGTCCAACAGTTCTTGTAATTGTACCATTAACTCCTTCATTTCCACTAGCTCCATACGATACGGTGCCCTGGAAACTTGTGTCGCTCCTGGCGCAATGTCTATTACAAACTCGGTGTCCCTATCCGGTGGAAGACTCGACAATTCACTTGGAAATACATCCATGAATTCTTTAACTATAGGTATTTGTTTCATGGTTGCTATCAGTCTCTAGGTATCCACAACATGGCACAGATAACCTACACATCCCTTCCTCAATAATTTCCTAGTTTGTATTATAGTAAGACAACACGAACGCCTCGGCGATCTATTCCCATAAAATACTACCTGAGGTTGTCTCAACGTTCTAATGTTCACACATTTCTTCTGACAATCAATAATTGCCCCATGGTTAACCAACCAATCCTTTCCGAGAATTACATCGAATTCTCCTAACTTTATCGGTACTAAATCTAACAATAATTTACAACCCTGTATGTCTACGCAACAACTCCTATGAATATCTTCAACAGGAATTATCTCTTCGTTTGCTACGTTAATATTTAACGGTATAGGCAACTTTTTGGGAAGTAATCCTAATTGTCTAGCAAAATCACATGATATAAACGAACAAGTAGCACCCAAATTAAACAGCACATAAGCATTTATGTTGTTGATCGGAATAATACCTGCGACTATGTCCCCTGATACAACTGCATCTTGGACTGTCATGTTAAAGGTATGGGCCAACGGCCTACCCGGCTGCACTGGACCACTAATAGCTAACTTACCGCTATTAGCGCCCTTATTCCTGTTCGTCCCCTTTTTTGGGCAGTTCTTTGCCATGTGGTCAATTGACCCAAACACAAAGCGTCCGTGGTTTTTCTTCGGAATTGGCGAAATGTGCCCCTCCTGTCCACAATTATAGTATCTGACCTTCCCTTGAGACAGACTCGAGATGAGTCTTCCGCGGAGTTTCTGAGCCTCCATTCTCCTCTTTGAATCTCCTTGTTTCACTCCAGTATTCCCAGAGTTAAACACTTTCTGCTTCTGTCCCTCGCCACTCCCCAATCAACCTTCCCCTAATTCTTCTTGTCTTTATGGTACTTGCTTAGAGCCTCGCTACCACCTTCAGCGATTATTGCCTTCTCTAAAATAGTCCCAAATGAAGTACTTTGGAACACAGATATACGGTTATAGAGCCAAGGTTTCAAGCCCTGCTCGAACCGTTGAGCTTTCCTAACCTCGGTGCCCACTTTGTGAGGAATAAACCTCGCCAGTTCATTAAACTTGGCAGCATATTGGGGAACCGTCATGTCCCATTATTTCAAGTCCAGAAACCGCATCCCCATTCTTCCCTGCATACTCATAGGAAAGTAGTTCTCAAAGAATATCTTCTTGAACCTCACCCACGTTAAGTTCTCTATACCAGCCCTAGCCTAGTTAGCCTCCCACCAAAAATTGGCTTCACCTTTCATCATATAGATTGCAAAGGCAACCTTCTGACCCTCTTTGACATTTGTTATAAAAAATGCCTTCACAATTTCTTTCACCCACGTTTGGGCTTCTATAGGGTCTGTAGTTCCCTTGAACTCTGCCAGACCCACACTTTTAAAATCCTTGAATGTAGCAGCTCGTACTACTCCTGGATTTACGGGGATATTAGCCCCATTTCTATTAAACGTGGCTGGTAATAAGTTAACAAATTCCTGCATTGGGTTAACCAGATCTCCCTCCGGTTGATTTACATTAGCACCTTGGTTTCGTTGTCCTCTTCTTGGCGGCATTTTGTTGTTACAATAAACAAAAAAATTCATTAATATTTCCTTCTTTTTAGTTAGTTATTATTCCAAAATTAAACAATAACTTCAACATCCATTACTCAATATGTTCCGTAAAAATGCTTATATTGATTCATTCATTGTAGTATAATACTACATCGTGCCATTACACAACCTAAGCTGATTACATTACTATCCCGCAGTTGCTTTCCAAAAATTGGGATTTACAAAAGACTACCCTTTAATATTCAAAAGAGGCTTTTACGTCACTACTAGATACACAATATTTACATATCTAATTCTACTCTAAATACTACTAGATTACATCTGCCTTAAGGCATTATCAAAATCTGTTGTGGCTGGACCAATGATAACATCTGGCCCGATAGTGTCTTCGAAAGTCCGCCTAACCTCTATTGGATATCCAGCCACCTGCTGCTGGAAATCCTTATGAGAACTCTTATGAATATAGGACATTCTACCTATCTTTTGCTACTTGGTCTTTAGCTCCCCCCTATGCTCAATGACCTCCTACTTTAGCTCACGGACCTTGTCCTTGGCTAAAACTCGCTCGTTGTGTTCATGTTCCCACATCGACTCCATATCTATCTTATCCTGTAAGACAGCCTGATGCTCTGATCTTAACTCCTTTACCTCCTGACAATAGTGGAGGTTCATATCTAACACTGTCATGAACAGTGACATCATAGTCTTTTCCCTAACATTCTCGAATTAAGACCGAATGCGTAAAATTACGTTTTCCATACTTGTATTATTATTACATAATCCAACTTACTTCGGTATTCTATCGTTACGTATTTCTCGGAAGTTCAAAAATAATTCTCGAGCAGAAATCGATGAATAGTCTTTTTCGAAAAGCTTTTATTTTCGTCTTGGAAATTCAAACACTTTAATTCTCTCACATAGTCAAAATACTACGATGTTCCGACGTTTCTAGGTTATAGAACGACATTCATCTTACTAACATATAACAATAACAAATAATATAATTTTATTCATTATTTATTAAATTAAATTATCTTATAATGGACCCTTATTTCTCGGTCGTTACAAGACCTATGGCCCGTACTTTTAATATGACGGTCCAAGATGCGGTTGCATCAGCAGATGTAGTAACATGTATCATTACAATCAATACAATGAATGCTTATGTGATATTTGATTGGAGTGCTACTGTTCTTTTATAGCATGTGAATGTGCTAAGTGATTAAGTTCACTCCTGAGAGCATTATAAATACCTTTAAACGTGAAGGTAGAAAATGAAGAAATAACTCTCGTTGATTATATTCATGAGAATTGTTTCATGTGTAATAGACGTAATAAGGTATCGGTAGATAAGTACCGATAAGGTTGAGAGAATTTGAAGAAATTCTCAGTATGAATGGGTTAATTAACCATAGAAAAAAATTGTCATAAGAAAAGAATGAATCTTCTGTTTTCTAAGAAAACCCAAGGTAGTATTTTACGGTAATAAATCACCAGAACATTCTTGTTGTCTAATCATGACGCAAGTTAGGAGGATGTTAAGGAAGAGGATGAGTCGTTACATTTGTGTATCGACTATTATAAGAGGAGTAAGTTAGCGGTTAAGAATAAATACCCATTGCCCAGGTTCGATGATCTATTTGATCAGTTGAAAGGGGCAAAGTATTTTTATAAGATATATTTGTGTACGGGGTATCGTCGGTTGAAAGTAAGGAAGAAGGAGGATGTACCTAAGATGACATTCAGAACTCGTTATGGTTATTACGAGTCTCTAGTTATGTCGTTTGGGGTGACTAATGTATTAAAGTTAGACTTTCTGTAAGGGGCACCGAGCAAGTCGGTAGAAAGCTGATAGGTACTCTTGTGAGGTGCTATGGTTGAAAGGACCATTAGCATCACAGAGTGTTCAAATAATATTTGGACGAGTGTGTCGTAATGATCATTGCTGATATTCTAGTCTATTTTAAGATGTCAGAAGATCACACTGAACATTTGAAGATAGTGTGGGAAACACTATGGATGGAGAAGTTAGATATGGAATTCACTAATTGTGAATTTTAGCTTAAAAGATATACAGATTTGTTATTGATAAGTATGATGGGAATGAGAAGTGAGAAAAAGAATTTTTAGGAACTAAAAAGGAAGGTTAAGTGAGGCACCTGTATTATCTTTATCAGATGATACGAGGAACTTTGTAATTTATAGTGATGCTTCACATAGAGGACGAGGTTACATGCTCATGTAGCATGGCAAGGTCATTCCGTATGCATCACGCCAGTTAAAGGATTATGAGAAGGTTTATCCTACTTATGATCTACAATTGGCAGCTGTAGTTTTTGAATTAAAAATATGAAGATAGTATTTATACAGGGAGAAGTATGAGATATACACGGACTATAAAGAGTCTAAAATATATCTTTACACGGAAGGAGTTGGATATGAGGTAGAGAAGGTGATTAGAATTGATAAAGATTACGACTATGATATCTTATGTCATATGGGGAAGGTAAATGTAGTAGCCGACGCGTTAAATAAAAAGGGTAGGGAAAAGCTATCGATGTTAACGACTCAAAATGAGTTAATAACAGAGATGGCGAGAACGGAGTTAGAAGTTAAATTACGGAATGAAGTGGTAGAAATGTTACTCACAATGTTGACTCAATCCACAAAAATGGAACGAGTTAAGGAAGTACAACTAGATAATGAGGAATGAAAGTGAATGAAAAATAGGATGAAGGATGATGAGAAGACCAAGTATAATCTTGTTTTGAAAGAGGAATTTGAGTTCCAAATAATTCTAGAGTTAAAAGAAAATTAGTGAGTAGAACCGTAGTTTGAGTTGGTCGATACATCCAGGTAGTACTGTGATGTATTAAGACCTTCGATTGAACTTTGGTTGGCCAAATATGGAAGAGAGATAGCGTAATTTGTTAGTAAGTGCTTAACTTCCAACTCAGATTATTGATAGGAAGGGACAAGACATGTGAAATAAGATAATACCTTTGGTGAAGGTGAAATGGAGGAACCACAATGCCGAAGAAGCAACGTGGTAACTCGAGATTAAAATGAAGAAATTTTTTTTCCTCATTTGTTTATATATTGTAGCGAGATTCTGGGGACAAAATCCTTATAAGGGGGGAGAATGTAATGTCCAAGAAAATCAAATTTTTATGAGAATTAAATTTTTATTTGATTATGTGGATTAAATGAATTTAGTTGATTACTTATGTGAGTAAGCTATGTGAAGGTAGTTCTATGATCTAGAATGTGTGGATGTGGTTAGGATTTTGGCTACATGGTAGAATTATAGTGTTTTAATTTTCAAGATGAAAATAAAAGTTTTCTGAGAAATTTTTGTAAAAACACTATTCACCGATTCCTGCTTGGGAATTATTTTTGAACTTTCAAGAAACGTGTAATGATTGAATTCTAAGATGAGATGGAATATCCAATAATATTTCAGTTATGGCAAACGAAGTTTTTGGTTGCGGACTTAAAACCTAACGGTTAGGGAAAGTGATTTCCGAGAAGGAATTGAAATGAGTATAATGAATTAAAGTGATGATCGTATAATACGTAGGTATTGTACGAGATAATGAATACGAGTATAATAAGAGGTATTATATGAGTATGTATGAATGATGGTGTGTTGTATATGAATAAGTATACGAGTTAGAATACGAGATTAATACGTAGACAATATGTTCTAAGGCTTTAAGCCATATGTAATGGACTTGTAGGATTGTGTATGAAATTGTAATGTCCAATTGGAATTATGATAAAGCCCAAGTGTAGGAATGGATAAGTCCAATATGAATTAATGAACAAGCCTAATGTTTGTTTAATGCAAGCCCAAGTATAAGTTAAGTTAATTAAGCTAAAAGCCCAAAGTAAGAACCGATGGGTTATCGGATGGTTAAAACCCATGGAGCAACCCATGGGTGACCCAAAGTCGTGGCCAAGCAAAAGTTGTGATGGCTAAGCAAAAGAATGTGATGAGCAAGAAAAGGATAAAAGTTTTGATAAGCAAGTATACTTAATGGCTAAGTAAAGTGCTTATACTTGGTGGTTAAGCAAAGGATAAGTTAAGTAATGGCCAAGTAAATGTGGTGATCAAGTAAACTTGATGGCTAAGCTAGGAATAGTAAGGAGGTGGACGGCTTATTGACCATTAAGCCCTCACTTTGTGATTTCTATAAATAGAAGGATGCTAGCTCATTTGTTGGTTATTTTTATTTCATCCAACATCATAAGTACTTATTGGTTAGAGAGAAAAATCTAGAAAAGCTAGAAAAGTTAAACTTTGTAATTCAAGAAGCAAGAAGAAGAATAAAGCTTAATCAAGTGATCTTCAAGGGTAAGATCCTAAACCATGATTCTCTTTCTATTAAATTGTTAGAGAAGTGAATAGTGGTATAACATATATGCTAAGAAGAAGTAAGAATGATTAATCAAAGGACTTAAGCCTTAATAAGTCATGAATAAGAAATTCGTAATCATATAAGTTATAAACTTATGAAGAACAAGTTAGAACTTATCATGTATATAAGTTAATGAAATATGCATATTAAGATGCTAGTATGATGGAATGAATCCATTTGAAATGGTTTAAAAATCTCAAGTAACGAAGTTATGGCGGAATTCACAAGTTTGGACGATATTCGTCGAAATCGTGAAATTCTCAGAATAGAAGTCAAATTTTGACATTGAACTAGGAAACGTTGGTTTTCAACGGAGTATAGTCTCATTTCGCATTTTAGAGTTGCAAACTCGAAAATGACCGAATTTCGACATAGAACGAAGAAACGAGCGTTGAACGTTAATGAACATTTATCGTTTTTGTTAAAATGAACTAAAAGGTGAATTTCGAGTTAACGAAGTCGAAAATGAAAATTTTTTGCATGAACACCTAGATTATGTAACTTGTGAGTTAATGGCTTTTGAACGAGCCAATTCGGACTTATAACGAAGAAGTTATGAGCCCGGGAATCTCACCTAAAAAATTATCTGTCAAAATTTTCTAGTACTGAGGTCTGGCGCTGCAGCGCCAGACAAAGCTCTATAAATCGCGTCGCAACGCCAGGGCGAAGGGAGTGGTGACTGCAGAGTCACGCCGCAGCGCCACTCGTAGGCATGAGTCTCGCGCCACAACGCCGAGACCGGGAGTTGCGTACTGAAGAGTGGCGTCGCAGCGCCACTAAAGTAAAGGGATGTCGCGCCGCGGCGCCGACAGTGAAAATTGGTTAACCAAGTTAGGTTTTGTAATTCCAATTGATTAGGAACGAATAGTAGAATGTACTTGTACTTAATGTACATGGTAAGACTAATTTTAAATCACTTTTATAGTGATGACGGTAGGAATTTGAGTATGGTTTAAGAATAATTAAACGAAGAACGTGAAGGGTAAGTAAGTAAACCGTGAATGGTATTCAACGTTGGTACTTCACCAATAATGATCTAGTCTCGATTAATAATGTAAGAATGTTTGTAAGCCATAAGGAAGATTAGTAAGTCGAATTGACCTTTATTAATGAAGTAAATTCACTTCAGACATAGAAGAGAAAGAAGTTGGTATGAACAATGTAATACGGCAAGCCAGAACCAATAATAACAAATCTAATAAATAATTAGATTGAGAAGAAGGGTAAGATTCATTAGGAACCATGTAGGTTCATTTATGACCTAATGTTGTATATTATGTGGTTATGTGTTGTAGAGACCGTAAAGACTCAAAGGGAAAGTAATTTTACTATAGCAGACGCTGAAGGCAAGTTTTGTTAACACTTGTGTAACCTTCGTGTTAGCTAGGTTTTCAGTGATTCATGTTATGAGATACAGGAATGGTTTTAAAGAAAGGGTCGATGCCAGTTTTAACTCGGCTAGGCTGCTCTTAAAAGATTGATTGATTTATTTATAAGTCTTTCAATATAGAATTGATAACGCTATCCTACGCCAATAGTTTGGTACGGATTCAAGTTAAGCTTAAGTATGAATAAACAAATGTATTTTACATCGATTATTCAATGGGCGCGTGAGGTTTCCAAAACTTAAAAGTAAATACGTTTAACGGATGAGTGTTGATTAACATAAAGTACTATAGGCTTATCACATAGAAGTGCTCGTAAGAAATATCGGACTTACGGTCTTAGTATCGGGTTGTCCTTTTTATAAATAAAATCTAAAGAGAATGTTCATGGTCTATGGACCTACTCAGAATTTCCAAGCTACTATATGTGCTTCAGAATCGTTTTACGAAATGAGAAGTGTTATTCAATGTTTCATAGTAGTTCATAACTATTGTTCTGTTCATAAAGAATAATCATATGATTCTCAAAGTTGTATCTCTATAATATATTGTTAGACTTGTTGAGCTAGTTATGCTCACTTCTTGCTTGAATCATATGACTGCTGCTAAGGTCGAGCCAACCGAGTGTTCTAATAAAGACAAAGGCAAGGCGAAGGTGAATGACTAGTTTATTCTGTAATAGACTAGTGTTTTTGTATGAATTATATTACAACGAACAAAGAATGTAACAGTTTCAGAACCTGGGGATAGGATTTATTATTATTAATGTAATAAGAATGTCGTTGATACACTCATTTTGATGTTGTTTCAATAGAATGAATGTATAGTTATGAGTACTGTGTAGCACCATCTGTCGGGTTGGAAGATAGCCGAATTTAGGGGCGTCACAATAGTACTTATGTAATAGTACAGCAACATACCAATTTCATGCTTTAACCTACGTATAACAAGAAGTTATAGAGGCTCAAAGTCATTGTCAGAGCTGTTCTTGAGTTTTTGGGTAACCCAGAACAGTGGTCATGGTCGGTCAACGATTTTGTGGCTTCTAGATCTTTCAATCCATGTGATAGATTTGTGTTTTGATTGATGTAATATGTAGTCTATATAACAAGGTACATATAGGTTACACTTGTTTGAACAGAGTATGATTATAAGGTCTAGATCTATGTTGGTCAAAGTACAGCTAAAGGCTGTTCTTCATGTTCTTCATTTTTTCTAGGTAACCTAGAAAATACAGTCATGCTCGGTTAACGACTTTTGTCCATTAATTCTGGTAATCTTATGGATTATTTAAGTGTTCGAATGTTATAGATATGTAATATGTATGTCAAGGTATTAATTCATTACACTTAGACATCATAACAACAAACAGAAAGTGATTAAAAGGTTGATCAAAGTAGCCGGCTTAACCTGTTCTTGAGATTTCTGGGTAACCCAGAAATCAGAACTTCGTGATTGGTCAACCACTTTTGACCACCTATATCTTGCAATATATGATTCTAATGAACCTAATTTCTTTTTCAGATTAAATAAATCATGTAATACTAAAACTAGCATACAATTAACAGACCTAACTATTAACATACACGAATCTATAGGCTCTGACATTCGACTGTCAGACCTATTTTTCGAGAATTTCCAGCTTGCTTAAAACACCACTTTGATGCATCTACATGTTATGTAAACATGTTCTATTAGTTTAGCATACTTACTAACATGTTATTACACATATCTAAACATCTAAACTACAAATTAAACATAGCATCAAAGATCTAGGTTAAAATTAGGGTTTACACCTTTTCTTGCTTGATTTTGATTTCTGGCTACTGATTTTGTTGTTTCTATCAACGAGGCTTGTTTAGGTGTGTAATAAGAGTGTATAGGCTTGGAAAATTCATGAGTTTGCACTAAACTAAGGTTGCCTTTTATAAAATTTCTAAACTAGGGGTTTTGGTCATTTTCACCAACTTGCCTCTCTAATATCCAATGTTCTATTACTTGTGCTGCTTGGGAGTTACAGGAATGTCATGTGGTATGTTGGAACTTGGTTTGATGACTAACAACCTACTTATGAGCTAGCTTGCACAAATTAGTAGCTTAATTATGCCATAATCCTCTTTAATCTTGATTAGGGTTTTGGTTTTTATGATTAGAACTACTTAATGATGTTTATTAGCATATAATTGAAGTTTAATAATCATTATTAGGTGTTAGGATAGCCTAATTAGGGTTTAGTGTAACTAATTAGGGTTAAAGTTTACAAATTAGGGTTAGGGTTTATAAATTTAGGGTTAAAGTTTCCTGATTTCGATATTAGGGTTCCTAACTTAGACTTTTCATGAATCCTAACAACCACGACCAAGATTTTTGTCAGTGTAAGCACGACAAAGCAGCTTGTCAAAATACATATACCAAAAAGTCCGTTTTTGAAAGAAAACTTTTAAGCACGACGTGTCAAGTACGTCAACTTTCAGACGAAAATTTAGTTTACCTAATTTGTTTAATAGAGTATATAATAACATAAAACCCTTTCAGAACAGAGAGATTTTATTAATATTACTAAATTTACATAACTGAATCTTTTTAGCGTTTTGGGGTTTCATATAAACTCCCACTGATAAGAATTTCGTCCTCAAAATTACAGTACAAGTTAAGTAACAAAGTTAGGGATAATTCTCTTGCATTTTGTCCTCGAGCTCCCATGTATCCTCTTCAACGTTCTGATTCCTCCAAATCACTTTGACCGTTGCTATCACTTTATTTCTTAGGACTTGCTCTTTATGGTCGATGATCTGCACAAGTTCTTCTACATAAGAAAGATCTTCAATTTGGATCAGCTCATAGTTTATAATGTGTTTATAATTAGGTTTGTATAGTTGTAATACAGACGCATGAAACACATTATAAATATGGTTTAATTCAAGGGTAGTGCTATCTCGTAAGCAACTTCACCTACCCTCCTCAAAATTTCAAAGGGTCCAAAGAATCTTAGACTCAATTTTCCTTTCTTTCCAAAACGTATCTTGCCCTACCAAGGGGACACTTTCAAGAATACATGGCTTCTTACGCTAAAGTTTCATTGTTGACGATGTGGATCAACATATTTCTTCTGTCGATCTTGAGGCGGTTGTAATCGTTCACGTATAATTCTTATGGTCTCAATAGTTTGTTGGATTATTTTAGGTCCTAGCATTTATCTTTCCCCGACCTCATCCCAACATAAAGGTGTTCTACATTTCCTCCCATACAAGGCTTCATAAGATGGTATACATATGTTAGCATGGTAAGTGTTGTTGTAGGCAAATTCTACCAAAGGTAATTGATCTTCCCAACTTCTTTTGAAGTCTATGATACAAGTTCTTAACATATCCTATAATGTTTGAAGGGTTCTCTAACTTTTCCCATCAGTTTGAGGGTTATAAGCTATACTTAATCTCAAATGTGTTCCTAAGTGTTTTTGAAGGCTTCCCTAAAAATTTGAGGTGAAATATGGGTCTCGATCTGGCACTATAGAAATAGGTACTCCATGCCTTGAGATAATTTCATTAATGTATAACTTGGCAAGTTGATCTAAGTTATAAGTAACCTTAATAGGTAGGAAGTGAGCTGATTTAGTAAAACGGTAAACTATTACCCAAATGGCATTATGGCCCTTCTGTGTAGCTGGAAGGTCTACCACTAAGTCCATTGTTATATGTTCCCACTTCCACTTAGGAATTGGTAAGGGTTGAAGTAAACCACTCGGCTTTTGATGTTCAGCCTTAACCCTTTGACATTTAAGACATTTTCTTACCCATTCAGCTATTTCTTTTTTTATACTCAACCACCAAAAGTGTTGACTTAAGTCTTTGTACATTTTAGTACTACCAGGATGTATGGAAAATTTAGAATTATGAGCTTCGTTTAAGATTTCGTCTTTTAATGCTCGATTTAACTGAACCCAAATTCTATCTTCATATCTTAGTACTCCATCCTTGTCTATTCTGAATTTTATATTTTTGATGAGAGTTATATTAGACTTACATTTTTGACACTCTTAATCTTTTTCCGACATCTCTTTGATTTTATCTAGTAGAGTCGAAACTCCCTCTAGAAAGAATAACTTTTGGGTAGAGGTAGTTGGACATCTTGTAACGACCAAGAAATTTGAATTTTATTGTAAAATAATTTTATTGAATTAAATAATAAATAAAATTATATTCTATGTGTTATCAAGATGGTTGTCATTGTATAAACTAATAATGTGGGATTGTCGTAGTATTTAGCTATGTGAAGGAATTAAAGTGTTTAAATTTCCAAGATGAAAATAAAAGTTTTTCGAGAAATTTTTTGAAAAACATTATTCATCGGTATTTGCTCGGGAATTATTTTTAAACTTTCGAGAAATACGTAATGATAGAATGTCAAGGTAAGATGGATTATGTAATAATAATCTAAGTATAGAAAATGCAATATTTCGCTTGCGGACTTAAATTGAGAACGTTAAGGAAAGGGAAGAATTAATGAGTTAAGTAATAATCGTATGATACATGAGTATTGTACGAGGTAATGAATACGAGTATAATACAAGGTATTATACGAGTTTGTTGAATGATGGTATACCGTATATAACGAAGTTGTATATGAGTTAGAATACGAGAATGATACGTAAACAATACGTTATATGTATTGAGCAATAGTATTGGACTTGTAGGATTTGTTAGGCATTTGTACAAGCCTAAGTGAATTATTGGTAAGGGCCAAATGTTAATTAATGAACAAGTTAATGTTTATTAATATAAGCCCAAAAGTTAAGTAAGTTAATCCAAGCAAGCTAGGATCCATTGGGCTATAGTGACCCATGGGGAAAACCATGTTATTATGGTTAATCTTGGTAATCAAGTATTATGTGTGATGACCAAGACTTAGGTGTATTGGTCAAGCAAGAGATAAGTGTAGTGTTTAACAAGTAATAAATAGTAAGGAGGTGGCTTAAGGAGGTGGGATGGTATATTGACTAAACTAACCTAACCTTGTGAATTCTATAAATAAGAGGAGCTTGCTAGTCATTTGTTAATTGTTCAACTCATCCAGACAACTTATAAAGTGCTTAAGTGTTAGAGAGAATAAGCTACTTTCATTTGAGAAGAAGAATAAGACTTATTCCAAAGAACTTCTAAGGTAAGACTTCTTGTCCATTAATCTTCTATCTCTACCATGATAGGTTGATAAGAGGAGTAGGGATTAGTGAGCATGAATGTTAAGAAGTAAGAAGAATGATTAATTAAATGAACTTAAGCAGCATAAGTCAGAAATAAGTTATTTAAAATTGCATAAGTTATAAACTTATGAAGAAGCTATATGAACTTGTTATAGGTTAACCTTGAGAGTTTGTATGAAAATAAAGAACTTGTATGAACTTGTATCAAGTATACATGAATGAAATTATATGTTGAGAACATATAAAGGATGATGATTAAAAGACTTTAATTATCATAAGTCATGAGCAATGAAGCTATAAGTAGTTTATACCTTAATAAGTTAATAGCTTATGGAAGAATAAGTTAAAATCCAAGATGAAAATAAGTTGTTGTAATAAGTATGTTGAGATGTTAATATAATGAATTGAATTCATTTGAAGTAATGAACGAATAATAAGTACGGAAGATTTGCCGGAAATCGTATGATTGGACGATGATTGTCGAATTCGTGAAATTCTCGGAATAGAAGTCAAATTTTGTGTTTAAAGTCGGAAATGTTAGTTTTCGATGGAGAAAAGTCATATTTGGCATTATAGAGTTGCGGACTCAAAAATGAACGAATTCCGACTTAGAACGAAGAAACGAGCATTGAACGTTCACGAACATTTATCATTTCGTTAAAAATGAACCAATAAGTGAATTTTGAGCAAACGAAGTCGAAAATATAAAATTCTTGCATGAACACGTAGAGTATGTAATTTGTGAACCGTAAGCTTTTGAACGAGCCAATTCGGATTTATAACGAAGAAGTTATGAGCCCGGGAAGTTCACAAAGTTAACAAACTGTCAAAATTATCTAGTGCACAGAGCTGGCGCCGCGGTGCCAGGCCAAGGCCAATTTGTTGTGCCGCAGCACCATGAATAGTGTTTAACCCATCAAGAGTGGCGCCGCAGTCATGGACTAATCGAGTAAAGACTCATGGCCATAGAACGCCAAGTCTAGGACTTCTATCTGTAATCTCGCATACAGGCCATGGCTTAAGGAGAACAAGTTGGCACCGCAGCGCCAGTCCTAGATCAAAGATAGTAAGGAATGTTTGTAAGTACCAAAAAAAAGGAATGTAATTAATTCAAAGTGAACTTACCTTAAGGAACTTGAAGTAACATTGTTAAACCTTAAGGATAGTATGAAAAGGTTGATAATAACCTATTCGAATATGAATGTAAGTATAATGACAAGCTGAAATTAATAGTAATCAAATCTAATATGTGATTAGATTAAGAAGAAGGGTAAGATATAGCTGTATACATACTTGATTATATATGACTTAACGTATGGCGTTATGTAATCATGTATTGTAGAGACTTGAAAGACTCGAACATAAAGTAATTTATACCATAGCAGACGCTGAAGGCAAGAATTCTAACCCTTGTCTCAATTCAATCTGAACAAGCTTTGTAATTCATGTATCCTTACACATGAATTGATGTATGATAAAGTTAAAGTCAATTCATTCGGCTACACTTAATGCATTTGGTGGATTATTGATAATCTATCCAACTGTTATTAAATGTTGTTATCTTTTGTCAACTACTCAATATGGTTTTCAAAAGAAGACTAAGTATGATAAACAAATGTTTTGTCGGCATACGACAGGCACGTGAGGTTACAACAAATTAAACGTACATACGTTTAATGAATGTAGTGTTGATCAACATAGAGTACTATAGGCTGATCACCTAGAAGTGCTCATAAGTAATACCGGACTTACGGACTTAGTGTCGGGTTGTCCATTTCAAAGAAAGAATGAAATACTCGAGGTCTTGGACCAGAGTTTATGTTTTACTGGATATTATTCATTGTGAAACAATTTGAAAGAAAGATGAAGTGCTATTTTGAATTATCAATAGTACTTCATAACTATTGTTCAGTTATTGAAGATATACGATTCTTATGTGTCAAGCATGTTGTTATTGAAATTGTCATACTTGCTGAGCTAGTTATGCTTACTCTTGCTTGAACCATATGAATGCAGCTAAGACTGAACGTCATGAAGGATCAAATAAGGATAAAGGAAAGGCTAAGGCGGATCGTTAAGTTGTCTATGTAATAGTATAGGTTTAATGTTGTAATGTAATTGATATTATGACAAAGAACGTTTGTAATGGGTATAGAACCTGAGAAAGGTAAATATTACTTTGAATATATAGAAGACATGTTCGTTCTTTTGAGGCTTTTCAATTGAATGAATGTATGAATGGTAGTACCGTATAGCACCATATGTCGGGTTGGAAGATACCCGGATTTGGGGGCGCTACAGGTTGGTATAGAAGCATAGGTTATAAAACTTAAGGGGAAAATTAGAACCTTAAGTCCTAACCTTAAGAAAAGTCAAAGAAGTAAAAGATGGAAAGTAACCCTATAAAAATGCATTATAATTATGTTATGTGTTTCTATTATTCTACTGATGTGTACTAATCAAACTAAATTATTTTGTTGTAGATGTCAGGAGAAATGAAATGTATAGAGATATACATGTAGTTAGCGAGGATTCGGTAAATCGAGTAGAGATCCTACCAAATCCTGTAGCAGTAGAACCAGAAGTGGTGACAATTGAGTCTAGAGACTCGGACAACTTAGACTACATGTCTGTGTTTGATGGCATGCTAGAGGAAGAGATGGATATGATGTCTTTTGACCAGGTAGCACCTACAGAAGAGTTGACTTCGAGGGAGTGAATGAAGGCATTATTCATGTCAGTATTGGATAGAAATGTCCAGTATTGTAAGGAGGTAAAGTAGTTAAAAGAGGAACTTCAAGCTGTCCGAGAGAACAAGACTAGTATGGAGGGTATGTTGGAAGAGGAGCATGATGATCAAATTTTGGCCAAGGACAAGGTCCATGAGCTGAAAAATGAAGTCTTTGAGCTCAAGCAGGAGCTAAAGACTAAGAAAAAAAAGATAGAAAGAATGTCCTATATACATAGGAGTTCTAATACGGATTTCCAGCAGCAAGTAGTTGGGTACCCAATAGAAGAAGGGCAGACCCGACATACTATCAGTCGTGATGTTATTGCCGGTCTTGCCAAGAAAGATTTTGAGAATGCCATACGGCAGATGTAATCTAACAATAGCTAGAATAGTTTAGATATGTAAATATTATGTATCTAGTAGTGACGTAATACCCTCTTTTGTATATCAAAGGGTAGTCTTTTGTAAATCCCAACTTTTGGAAAGCAACTGCGGGATAGTAATGTAATCAGCTTAGGCTGTACAATGTAAGCAATGTAGTATTATATTACAAGTAATGAATCAATATAAGTTTTTTTATGGAATATATTGAGTAATGAGTATGAGTTATTGTTTAATCACAAATAATAACTAACCAACAAGAAGAAAGTATTAATGACGTGTTGTTTTCTTAACAACAAAATGCCGTCAAGAAGGAGATAACGGAATCAAGAATCTAATGAAAATCAACCGGAGGGAGGTCCAGTTAATCCAATATAAGAGTTCGTTAATCTTTTAACGATCGCGCTTAATAGAACTGGGGCTAATGTACCCATAAATCCCAGAGTAGTACGAGCTACTACTTTTAAGGATTTCAAAAGTGTCAGTTCGCCGGAGTTCAAAGGAACTACGGACCCTATAGAAGCCCAGACATGGGTGAAAGAGATTGAGAAAGCATTTGTTATAACAAATGTTAATGAAGGTCAGAAGGTTGCTTTTGCAACCTATATTATGATGGGTGAGGCCTACTTTTGGTGGGAGGCAAACCAGGCTAGGGTTGGTATAGAAAATCTAACGTGGGTAAGGTTCAAGGAGATTTTCTTCAAGAACTACTTTCCCACGAGTATGCAGGGAAGGATGGAAATGTGGTTTCTTGATCTAAAGCAAGGGGATATGACGGTTCCCTAGTATGCTGCCAAATTTAACGAACTGGCAAGGTTTGCTCCACATCAAGTGGACACGGAAGTAAGGAAGGCTAGACGATTCGAGCAGGGCTTGAAACCCTGGCTTTATAGTCAAATTTATGTGTTCCAAGGTACTTCTTTTGGGACCATACTAGAAAAGGCAATAATTGCTGAGGGTGGGAATGAGGCTCTTAGCCAGTACCGCAAAGATAAGAAAAACAAGGGTAAAGCCGATGGAGGAATAAAGACCGAAGGAGCCAGTGAGTGTAAGTGACGGTCAAAAGAGGAAGGGATTTAATGCAGGAATACAGAGGTAAAATAAGGGATCCTAAGAGGAGGATGGAGGCTCAGAAAACCTATGGGAAGACTCACTTAGGAGTCTGTCTCAAGGGAAAGGCAGTATGTTATAACTATGGACAAGAAGGGCACATTTCGCCTAACTATCCAAGTCTAAAGAAAAATCATGGATGCTTTGTATGTGGATCAACTGACCACATAGCAAAAAACTGCCCATAGAAGGGGATGGATGGAAACAAGGGCACTAATAGCAGTAAGTTAGTTATTGGTGGTCCAGCGCAGCCGGGTAGGCCGATGGCCCGCACCTTTAATATGACGGTCCAAGATGCGGTGGCATCAGGGGATGTAGTCGCAGGTATTATTTCGATCAGCAACATAAATGCTTACATGCTGTTTGATTCGGATGCTACTTGGTCGTTAATAGCATGTGATTTTGCTAGACGATTAGAATTATTTCCCGAAAAGTTGCATATACCTTTGAACATTAAGGTAGCAAATGAAGAGATAATTCCTGTTAAAGATATTCATAGGAGTTGTTGCGTAGATATACGGGGTTATAAACTATCGATAGATTTGATACCGATAAAGTTAGGAGAATTCGATGTAATTCTCAGAATGGATTGGTTGATTAACCATTGTGCAATTATAGATTGTCAAAAGAAATGTGTGAGCATTAGGATGTTGAAACAACCTCCTGTAATATTTTACGGTAATAAATCACCGGGACATTCGTGTTGCCTTACGATGACACAAACTAAAAAACTGTTAAGGAAGGGGTGTGTAGGTTATCTGTGTCATGTTGTTAATAGCTAGTAAGTGGGAGCGACCATGGAACAGATACCTATAGTGAATGAATTTATGGATGTATTTCCAAGTGAATTATCGGGTTTACCGCCAGATAGGGAGATCAAATTTATAATAGACATTGTGCCAGGAGCGGCACCAGTCTCAAGGGCACCGTATCGTATAGCTCCTATGGAAATGAAAGAGCTAATGGTTCAGTTACATGAACTATTGGATAGAAAGTAATACAACCAAGTGTTTCCCCGTGGGGGGCACCGATATTGTTTGTCAAGAAGAAAGACGGATCGTTAAGGCTTTGTATCGACTACCGAGAGTTGAACAAGTTAACGATAAAGAATAAAAACCCATTGCCCAGGATCGATGATCTTTTTTATCAGTTGAAAGGGGCAAAGTATTTTCCTAAAATAGATTTGCGGACGGGGTATCACCAATTGAAGGATAGGAAGGAAGATGTACCAAAGACGGCATTCAGGACTCGTTATGGTCATTACAAGTTTTTGGTAATGTCATTTGGGTTGACGAATGCACCAGCTGCATTTATAGATATGATGAACAGAGTGTTCAAACAATATTTGGACAAGTTCGTCGTAGTGTTTATCGATGATATTCTATTCTATTCTAAGATGCCAGAAGATCATGCTGAACACCTAAGATTAGTGTTGAAGACACTGAGAAAGGAGAATTTATATGTGAAATTCACTAAGTGTGAATTTTGGTTAGAGAAGGTGCAGTTTTTAGGTCATATCATTGACCAAGAAGGAATTTCAGTGGATCTAGCAAAGGTGGAGGCAGTAATGAACTGGGAACAACCGAAAACGCAGACTGAGGTGCGGAGTTTCCTAGGGTTAGCAGGATACAATCGAAGATTTATTCAAGATTTTTCGAAGATAGCTACCCCGTTGACTAATTTAACAAAGAAGACAGTGAAATACGTATGGACGGATAAATGTGAAGATAGTTTTCAAGAACTGAAGAAAAGATTAAGTGAAGCACCTGTTTTGTCATTACCCGATGACACAGGAAATTTCGTAGTATATAGTGATGCTTCGCATAGAGGACTTGGTTGCATGCTCATGCAGCATGGCAAGGTCATTGCGTATGCATCACGGCAGTTGAAGGATTATGAGAAAGTTTATCCTACTTATGATCTGGAACTGGTCGAGTATTTGTTTTAAAGATATGGAGACATTATCTTTATGGGGAGAAATGTGAGATATATACGGACCATAAGAGTCTTAAATATATCTTCACACAAAAGGAGTTGAATATGAGACAGAGAAGATGGCTGGAATTGATAAAGGATTATGATTGTGAAATCCTGTATCACCCTGGAAAAGCCAATGTAGTTGCCGACGCCTTAAGTAGGAAGGGTCGGGAAAAGTTGTCTGTGTTAACGGCTCAAAATGAGTTAATAACAGAGATGGCTAGGATGGAGATAGAAGTGAAGATGCCAAGTGAATCGGGATAGGTACTTTTTGCGACGGAGATGCAATCTACCATCGTAGAGAGAGTCAAGGAGGTACAACTCAAAACTGAGGACCAAGTGAAGAAAATGTTAGCTGATGAAAAGGATATTAAGTATAGTCTTGATAATGAGGGATTGTTAAGATTTGAAGGAAGAATTTGGGTTCCGAATGAGACGGAGTTAAAAGATCAAGTGTTATAGGAAGCTCATAGTTCAAGGTACTCGATACATCCTAGTAGCACTAAGATGTATCAAGACCTTCGACAGAGTTTTTGTTGGCCAAACATGAAGAGAGAGATAGCAGAATATGTTAGTAGGTGCTTGACTTGTCAAAAAGTTAAGGCCGAACATCAATGACCAAATGGCTTGTTACAGTCATTAAAATTCCCGAATAGAAGTGGGAGCATATCACGATGGACTTTGTGGTGGGACTTCCGACTACAATAAAAGGGTACGATTTGATTTGGGTAATAGTGGACCGGTTAACAAAGTCGGCTGACTTCTTGCCAATTAGGGTCAAGTATAACTTAGACCAGTTAGCTAAACTTTATGTTAAGGAAATTATTTCCAGACATAGAGTACCAGTATCGATTGTGTTAGATCGTGATCCACGATTCACATCAAACTTTTGGAGGAGTTTGCAAGAACAGTTAGGTAGAATTTGCGTATAACAACAGTTATTGTGAGACCCCAGATTTTATGAATAAAGATTTAAATTTCTCGAAATATTTTTTTAAATATTATGGAGTGGATTTGATATAATGTTATAGTTGTGGGTAGTATTTATAAATTTTGCAAAGTATGCAAGTTGTTGTATTATATTCGATTGGTTAGGGAATATTCTTTGTGTCGGGGAATATTCGTACGACGGCACAATCATTGGTGGACCCCACAACAGAATTATTGTCGGATTGAGAAAATGACAAAAATATTTTATTGAAATTAACGGCGGAAGTTTTACCGTTGATACTGTTGAACTACTCGGTAGTAAAAGTACAGTAATACACGTGGTTGCATAGTAGCACACAGTATTGATTATTAATGCTTACGTGAGAAGTCACTCAGTTTTGTTCAATTATTGCTATAGTAATTGTTACATAGTATCTCACGTTATTTGATTCAATTATTGTCGATATTTTATATAATATTAAATCAATAATTAAAATGACAGAGTTATTAATATTATAAATTGTAATATTAACGATGTCAGAAGTTCTCGCCAAGGAGAGGTTTGGTCACCTAATTGCGGCATGATAGGAGAAATCCTTATTAGAAAGCCCCTCTTTCACAGGAGCGACTGGTCGATTAATATTATGAATTATAATAAAGATGATAAATGTTGTTAAAATTATTAAGGTGTTTTTTTTATGAAGTTTTGCTTATTTTATGGATTCCTAATTACCCATTTTCAAAATAATCGGTAGAAAATTATTTAAAGGTGGGGCCCACATGTGGGTGCCACATGTGGGGCCCATATGTGTTGGAAAATGATTTTGGAAATGGAAGAGTATATGTATAGAAGTATATGTGTGTATTGAGTATATGGTGGGAGAAAATGAGATGTGAAAGTGATGGGTGTGTGAGTGGAAAATGGTGGAAAAGTGGTAGTGTGATAGTGATGTGTAAGAGTGTAGTGAATTTGATTATTGGGTGGGTGGGGGATAGATGTTGGTTATGGGGGAGAAAAATTAAGTGGTGTATATATAATATTGATATATATAATTTGAAAACATGTGTTTATATATATGTATTATATTTTAATTTTTGTTGTGATTTTATTGGTTAGTTGATTGACTTTATTATATTTGGTTGAAGAAATAAATCTGAATTATTTTTTCCTCACGACAAGACACTTCCATTCTCCTATAAATAGAAGTTCATTCCTTCATTATTTCTTACTTAATTCCTTTGAAACTCTATAGAGAGAAAATTATAAAGAAGAAAAGATTTCGCTACTTAACTACTCTTATATTCAGTTCTTTTACGGTAAGGGGTGTTATTCTTTCTTATTCATGAAGAGAACTTCTATTATTCCATTCTTTATTGTTCCGTTGGAATATAACCTATATCGTGGGCTACCCTATAATTGGTGACATTCTTCTATCATTACATCTTTATTATTACGCTTCGGAATATCACATGCGTGTGTTTTACACGGACTGGTTCCATTATTTATTATTCCGTCTTTATTATTACCGCGGAATATCACATCTATGCGTTTTCTGTGGGACACGGGTTCCATTATTTATTATTTTGCACTTATTATTACATTGGAACATCACGTTTCGGTGTGAATTTCACGACTTGGTTCCGCTTTTTATTATTCATTGGAATAACTTTTATACGTGAAGTACCGCATGCATGGTGATTTACATTGTTATTTCATTCTTTATTATTACATTAGAATATCCCGCTTGCGTGATTACGCTTTGACCTAGTTCCGTTATTTATTATTCTCATTGGAATAACTATCATATGGCACCGCATGCATGGTGATTTCTTTTGTTATTCCATTCGTTATTATACTCGGTTGGTTAAAATTTTGACTTCTATAATCCATGAAATTAGTGGAATATCCTTGATATTTGCGCTTCATCCAAAGATTTTCATGGAAATATTCTTCCGAGCATTCTTGAATTTTACTCTACAAAGCAAATATCATGTTGACAATTTGGGACGTTATTAGTCATTTGAATAAATTAATTCGTGAACTTATTTTATTGAATTATTATATCATTGTCATCATCCTCATGTTTATTTTTATTTTTTTGAAAGTCATCTCATGGTTTTGTAGAGCATGGATGGACTTGGTATGATTATGATCGGGGATTATTGATTGTAATCATGACCGTAATTTTACAAATGATGTGGTAAAAGTCCTCATTGGCCCGTAGTGCATTGATGGATGATTGTTGGCATGATCATGACCATTGATGAATATACGAATATCCTTGGCCCGTAGTGCATGGATAATTTGTGGGCGTGATACGATGAATATCCTTGGTAGTAGTGTGGGGATGATGTGGATTATTTAATAAAGTTTGAGTCTCGGTGATAAAAGTGATGAAAAATATTTTTAAATCATAAAAGATAGTATATTTTATTCTCTACTTGACTCTTTTAATGGATTACTTGTTCCGCTGCAGTTAAACTTGATGTCTATTGTATATTATCAGTTTAACATTGTTGAAGACTAATGATAATTTATTCTGCATTATCTTAGTCATAATATTTCTTACTGGGCTAGTTATGCTCACCCTTTCTTTCACTATTCTCTTCAGGAAATGAGAACGTAGCCGGAACTAGTCGGGGAATGGAGTGACGGTCCAGATGATAGTATTAGTAGTCCTCACTATTCTGTTAAAAAATGTGACAATAAATGTAATGAGGACTCTATTTGAGAATGGATATTGTCTAAAAGACAATATTTGTATTTATACTCACAGCATGTCTTTTGTCGTATTTTACACTACTGTTGTATTATTAGTTTGTATTTGAATTTTGTACCATGTATTTGGCAACTCAAGATGGGTGATGTACACCTATTTTGGGGGCGTCACAATTATCATGCAAGCATAGGCATGCTACCTTACGAAGCTTTGTACGGAAGGAGGTGAAGAACACCATTATATTGGGATGAGGTGGGAGAATGCCGAATGCTAGGACCAGAATTGGTGCAGCAGACAGCGGATATAGTAAAGTTAATTCAGATGCGTCTTGTCACAGCTTAGGACATACAGAAGAAGTATGCGGACTCGCATAGAATAAATCGAGAGTTTGAAGTAGGCTCGTATGTGTTTTTAAAGGTATCTCCCTGGAAAGAAAAGATACTCTTTGGAAAGAAGGGAAAGTTAAGTCCAAGGTTTATAGGACCTTTTGAAGTATTAAAACGGGTGGGAGAGGTAGCCTATGTGATAGCATTACCTCCAAACCTAGAACGAATACATAACGTGTTTCACGTATCTGTGTTACGTCCTTATAAGCCAGACTATAAGCATGTAATCGAGTATGAGCTGATTCATATCGAGAAAGACTTAACGTACGAAGAATCGTCGATTCAAATCATCGATAGAAAAGAGCAAGTTCTACGGAACAAAGTTATATCTTCAGTAAAGGTATTATGGAAGAATCACGATACCGAAGAAGTAACGTGAGAATTAGAAGAAAAGATGAATAAAAATGTTCCTCAATTATATGATTAAAGTAAGACGAGATTCTGGGGACAAAATCCTTATAAGGAGGGAAGGATGTAACGACCGAGAAATTCAAATTTTATTATAAAATAATTTTATTGAATTAAATAATAAATAAAATTATATTCTGTGTGTTATTAAGATGGTTGTCATTGTATAACCTAATAATGTGGGAATGTCGTAGTATTTTAGCTACGTGAAGGAATTAAAGTGTTTAAATTTCTAAGACGAAAATAAAAGTTTTCCGATAAATTTTCCAAAAAACACTATTCATTGGTATTTGCTCGGGAATTATTTTTGAACTTTCGAGAAATACGTAATGATAGAATGTCAAGGTAAGATGGATTATGTAATAATAATCTAAGTATGGAAAATGCAATATTTCACTTGCGAACTTAAATTGAGAACGTTAAGGAAAGGGAAGAATTAATGAGTTAAGTAATAATCGTATGATACGTGAGGATTGTATGAGGTAATGAATACGAGTATAATACAAGGTATTATATGAGTTTGTTGAATGATGGTATATCGTATATAACGAAGTTGTATATGAGTTAGATTACGAGAATGATACGTAAACAATACGTTATATGTATTGAGCAATAGTATTGGACTTGTAGGATTTGTTAGGCATTTGTACAAGCCTAAGTGAATTATTGGTAAGGGCCAAATGTTAATTAATGAACAAGTTAATGTTTATTAATACAAGCCCAAAAGTTAAGTAAGTTAATCCAAGCAAGCTAGGATCCATTGGGCTATAGTGACCCATGGGGAAAACCATGTTATTATGGTTAATCTTGGTAATCAAGTATTATGTGTGATGACCAAGACTTAGGTGTAATGGTCAAGCAAGAGATAAGCGTTGTGATTAACAAGTAATGAATAGTAAGGAGCTGGCTTAAGGAGGTGGGATGGTATATTGACTAAACTACCATAACCTTGTGAATTCTATAAATAAGAGGAGCTTGCTAGTCATTTGTTAATTGTTCAACTCATCCAAACAACTTATAAAGTGCTTAAGTGTTAGAGAGAATAAGCTACTTTCATTTGAGAAGAAGAATAAGACTTATTCCAAAGAATTTCTAAGGTAAGACTTCTTGTCCATTAATCTTCTATCTCTACCATGATAGGTTGATAAGAGGAGTAGGGATTAGTGAACATGAATGTTAAGAAGTAAGAAGAATGATTAATTAAATGAACTTAAGCAGCATAAGTCGGAAATAAGTCATTTAAAATTGCATAAGTTATAAACTTATGAAGAAGCTATATGAACTTGTTATAGGTTAACCTTGAGAGTTTGTATGAAAATAAAGAACTTGTATGAACTTGTATCAAGTATACATGAATGAAATTATATATTGAGAACATATAAAGGATGATGATTAAAAGACTTTAATTATCATAAGTCATGAGCAATGAAGTTATAAGTAGTTTATACCTTAATAAGTTATAAGCTCATGAAAGAATAAGTCAAAATCCAACATGAAAATAAGTTGTTGTAATAAATATGTTGAGATGTTCATATGATGAATTGAATTCATTTGAAGTAATGAACGAATCATAAGTAATGAAGATTTGCCAGAAATTGCACGATTGGACGATGATCGTCGAATTCGTGAAATTCTCGGAATAGAAGTCAAATTTTATATTTGAAGTCTAAAATGTTGGTTTTCGATGGAGACAAGTCATATTTGGCATTATAGAGTTGCAGACTCAAAAATGAACGAATTTTGACTTAGAATGAAGAAACTAGCATTGAACGTTCATGAACGTTTATCGTTTCGTTAAAAATGAACCAATAGGTGAATTTTGAGCAAACGAAGTCGAAAAATATAAAATTCTTGCATGAACACATAGAGTATGTAATTTGTGAACCGTAGGCTTTTGAACGAGCCAATTCGGATTTATAACGAAGAAGTTATGAGCCCGGGAAGTTCGCAAAGTTAACAAATTGTCAAAATTATCCTGCATTGTCTGAGCAGAGCTAGAGTCACAAGGCCAAACATTAAGGCCAATTTGAATGTGACCGCAGGCGGACCAATCGAAGTAAGGACTCGTCACAAGCGATTGCCATGTCCGGACTTTGCTATCAGTAATCTCGTCTTGCTTGGCTTAAGGAGAACAAGATGGTATGCCAGATGCTGAATTTCTAGATCAAAGATAGTAAGGAATGTTTGTAAGTACAAAAAAAAGGAATGTGATTAATTCAAAGTGAACTTACCTTAAGGAACTTGAAGTAACATTGTTAAAACCTTGTTAAACCTTAAGGATAGTATAAAGAGGTTGATAATAACCTATTCGAATAAGAATGTAAGTATAATGACAAGCCAGAATTAATAGTAATCAAATCTAATACATGATTAGATTGAGAAGAAGGGTAAGATATAGTTGTATACATACTTGATTATATATGACCTAACGTATGGCGTTATGTAATCATGTATTATAGAGACTTGAAAGACTCGAACATAAAGTAATTTATACCGTAGCAGATGCTGAAGGCAAGTATTCTAACCCTTGTCTCAGTTCAATCTGAACAAGCTTTGTAATTTATGTATCCTTACGCATGAATTGATCTATGATAAAGTTATAGCCAATTCATTTGGCTAGACTTACTGCATTTGGTGGATTATTGACAATCTATCCAACTGTTATTAAATGTTGTTATCTTTTATCAACTACTCAATATGGTTTTCAAAAGAAGTCTAAGTATGATAAACAAATGTTTTGTCGTCATACGACAGGCACGTGAGGTTGCCACAAATTAAACGTATATACGTTTAATGTATATAGTGTTGATCAGCATAGAGTACTATAGGCTGATCACCTAGAAGTGCTCGTAGGTAATACCGGACTTACGGACTTAGTGTCGGGTAGTCCTTTTCAAAGAAAGAATGAAATACTCGAGGTCTTGGACCGGAGTTTATGTTTTACTAGATATTATTCATTGTGAAACAATTTGAAAGAAAGATGAAGTGCTATTTTGAATTATCAATAGTACTTCATAACTATTGTTCAGTTATTGAAGATATACGATTCTTATGTGTCAAGCATGTTGTTATTGAAATTGTCATACTTGTTGAGCTAGTTATGCTCACTCTTTCTTGAACCATATGAATGCAGCTAAGACTGAACATCCTGAAGGATCGAATAAGGATAAAGGAAAGGCTAAGGCAGATCGTTAAGTTGTCTATGTAATAGTATAGGTTTAATGTTGTAATGTAATTGATATTATGACAAAGAACGTTTGTAATGGGTATAGAACCTTGGAAATATAAATATTACTTTGAATATATAGAAGACATGTTCGTTCTTTTGAGACTTTTCAATTGAATGAATGTATGAATGGTAGTACCGTATAGCACCATATGTTGGTTTGGAAGATACCCGGATTTTGGGGGCGCTACACATCCTACCTCAATTTCAAGTCTTTCAAAATCTTTTATTAACCTTTCATTGGTGGTTATTACATTCAACTTCTCTTGGTTCTTTCTACTTAACGTATAAGCTACTACATTGGCTTTTCTGGGATGATATAAGATTTCACAGTCAAAATCCTTTATCAGCTCTAACCATCTCCTCTGCCTTAAGTTTAACTCCTTTTGTGTAAAAATATTTATGTTTCAGACTTTTGTGATCTGTATATATCTCACACTTCTCCCCGTACAAGTAATGCCTCCAAATTTTTAGGGCAAAAACTACCGCGGCTAACTATAGGTCATGAGTAGGATACCTCTTCTCATAATCTTTGAGTTGTCGTGATGCATAAGTAATCACTTTCCCATGTTGCATCAACACACACCCTAAACCTCTGTATGACGCATCACTAAATACTACAAGGCATCCTGTATCATCTGGTAAGGACAACACTGGAGCCATACTCAGTCGCTTCTTCAACTCTTGGAAGCTCTCTTCACATTTATCTGTCCAGACGTATTTTACCATATTTTGAGTTAAAATGGTTAGTGGGGTTGCTATTTTTGAAAAATCCTTTATGAAACGTCGATAATAACTTGCTAAACCGAGAAAACTTCTTACTTCTGTTGGAGTTGTTGGTTGTTCCTAATTCACAATCGTTTCGATCTTAGTTGGATCTATTGATATTCCATTTTTTTCAATTACAATAATTCACACTTAGAAAACTTTGCGTAAAGTTGTTCCGTTCGTAATATCTCCAAAATGACTCTCAAGTGTTTAGCATGCTCTTCCCATGTTTTTGAGTATACCAAAATATCATCGATAAACACTACAACGAATTTGTCTAAGCATGGTTTAAACACTCGATTCATCAAGTCCATAAATGTTGCAGGTGCATTTTTCAACCCAAAGGACATCACAAGAAACTTATAATATCCATAACGTGTCCTAAACGCTGTTTTCTGTGCATCTTCTTTTCTTACCTTTAATTGATATAACCTGTCCGAAGGTCAATTTTTGAAAAATGTTCGGCTCCTTTTAATTGGTCAAAAAAATCATCAATTCTTGGTAAAGTATACTTATTCTTAATTATTAATTTATTTAATTCTCTATAGTCAATACATAACCTCATGGTTCTATCCTTCTTCTTTACAAACAATACTGGTGCTCCCCAAGGTGAAACACTAGGTTGTATGTACTTTTTATCTAAGAGTTCCTATAGTTGTACTAGTAACTCTTTCAGTTCTACAGGTGCCATTCTATATTGTACCTTAAAAATTGGTGTCGTTCTTGGTGCAAAGTCAATGACAAAACTGATTTCCCTATCTAGAGGAAGACCTGGTAAGTCATCTGGGAATATATCAGGAAATTCCTTAACTATAGGTATTTGATCTAGTTTTACTCCCTGTCGAGTATCAACTATATAGACCAAATAACCTAAACAACCATTTCTATGTAACCTTTCTGCCTGAGTTATAGTCAAACATCGAGATTTCTTAGGTGAACAACCTCCATTGAACACTACCTTTAACTTCGACACAATCAATACATTTATATGTTTTTGATGGAAATCGATCATTGCATTATGGTTAACTAACCAATCCTTTCCTAATATTACATTGAATTCTACTAATTGAATTGGAATAAGATTTACCAGAAAATTGTGTCCCTTTTTATCCACACTAAAGTTCCTATATATAGTCTTAATAGGAATCTTTTCATTGTTTGCAATTTCTACACAGAATGGTATGTCTATGTTATTGCATGGTATATTCAAGTTTTTGAAAAAATATTTTACACAAAGGGACAAGTAACACTAGAGTCAAATAACACATATGCATTTAAAGTGTTGATAGGGATGATACCTGTCACCACGTCTTGTGAAGCAACAACATCCCTCACCGACATATTAAATGTTCTAGAGGTTGGTCGACTCTAAGCTCCAACTGCAGCTACTGTTGACCGATTATTGTTATTCTCTGAGACTCTATTTCCTCCTCATCCCTGGTTCTTGGTTTGGTACAGCTCCTTGCTAAATTTTCTAACAAACCACAGTTGAAACATTTATTTTTATTTCTAAGACATAATCCTATATGTTTTCCCCCACATGTAGGACAAGATTCCATCTTACTATTTTTATTATTATTAAAGTTGTTGTTATTATTACTTACCTTTTTCCCCGAGTTGTTAGAAAAAGTAGTATCCCATTTCCTTTTATTATTAAGCCCACATGAACTGGGTTCTGTCTTGGTTTCCCTCCCTCATTTTGATTCTTCTTTTCCTTATGAAAATTGATAAGATTCTCTTTTTCACTCTCAGCTATGAAAGCTTTCTCGAGTATTTCAGAAAAAGTCTTTATTTTCAATATAGACAATTTGCTACGTATTTAAGGTTTCAAACCTTCCTGATACCTTCGAGTCTTCCTAGGTTTAGTATTTACATGGTGTGGAGTAAACCTGGATAGTTCGTTAAACTTGGTTGTATACTAAGATACATTAAATTCTCTTTGTTTCAACTCTAAGAATCATACTTCCATACAATCCTTCAGAGAATGGGAAAAATAATTTTCAAAGAACAATTCTTTGAATCTATCCCATGACACAACTTTAGTTTCTACCTGACCCCTAATAGATTATCACCAGTAATTTGCCTCTCCTTTTAAGAAAAAGGTTGCAAAAACTGTCTTTTGATTCTCATTGACATTGGTTACTAAGAAAAAAATTTCTATCTCAATAATCCAGATTTGTTCATCAACTGGTTCGGACGTATTATTAAACTCAGGTGGACTAACTAGTTTAAAGTCTTTAAAAGGTGTGGTTTGAGTTGTGGGTCTATTCATAACACCTAATAAAAGTTCTATTAACGTTAGGTAGGATTAACATCGTTATCTATCTCTCGTTGAGGTCTTCTAGTTGGTGGCGTGATTCTATAAAATAATAAACATCCACAATAAGAATCTGTATGAAACAAACATATTTTTTATTCATATAACACATAGTACACACAAAAACAACTAGTAGTGTAACGACCCCAAAAATTCATACAATATAATTCTCAACTTCGGTCGTTAATAACACATCTACCTTCAAATTTTACATCCTTATTTGATGTTAAACTTTATAAAATGCGGAATAATTTAAACATTTCTATCTTCTTACTTTAATTCCCTGCATCATAACCTTTATCATCTATATGTCTTTGAATCATATATAATCCATAATTCACTTCATCACAATTATTATATCAAATTTTACATTTCAACTCGATAACCTTTGCATATCAGATAACTCAAATTTTAACTTTACAACTCAACATAAAACTATACATCATAAAACATTTAATACATCTCATGAATCTTAATCATGGTTTAAAGAAATAACAACTTTAATTAAGAATATTAATCTATGTGTATTATTTCTGATCCACGTCATTCAAGTAGCACATAGTGTTACCTTCAATCCTTAACCTGCAAAAATGGTTATTTGCAAGGTTGAGCTCGATGACCAAACAAAATCTAATAGGTTTTCATGCATCACGTAGCACATAATAGCATGCTCAACATATATCTCATAAACATTGGACTAACATAACATACATGTTACGGTTCATATAACAAGTATAAAGATTGAGTTCCTTACTCAATCAGCATGCTTTACTCAATCAACGTAGTCATAAGTTGACTTTAATATTTCATACATTCAACATATATATAACACATTATGCTCTTTGCAATAAAGATTTAAAACAATCAAATTCACATAGCAAATAGGAACTGAAAGACTTGCCTTGATCGTTGTTTACCAATAACAGTTTAACAGCTTACACATATTTGCACTTCACGTGCCCTACATAATTATATAATCATTCACATTAACTATTAGTCACATAGCAATTCATAGTAGTTGTAATGTAAACTTTACTCTACATCTCATAACCCTTCCTATTATCAATACACAATGTTCAATTTTATTGTGTTAACTTTCGACTTATAGCTCACTATATTTCATATTCAAAGTTCATTCAAGTGTTTAAGTCTTGCTAGGAATCATTATTGGTTTTATATTAAACCCATTTCATACCTTATAATGTTCATTTCATTTGACTTAAAATACTTTTTACGTTCATTATCACTTAACACGGCGTTTCGACGTTTATTCGTCACACGCCCAATTTGTCTCTCTTGTGTGTGCTTGGTATGCGTATTTAACTTATCTAATATATCATTTATTAATGTTAAGCATCATTATACTTCATAATATTCGTGTTCTATAACTTAGAATAACATCTTTTGTCATCAAGAGCACTACACTTGCATACGTGCATGCCCGACGCCCTCCGATTACCTCCGAAAACACAATAGTCCTAAAAATGACCATTTTGACCCCTGTTCCCGACCTCAAATTGAAAAACGTAAAGAATAAAGTTTTAGATCTATTCATCTTCGTTCCGTATCATCTTGAATCACCTCAATCGGAGTTCGTATGAAAACGTTATGCCTATTTTACTAAAATAGGTCAAAGTAGTCACACCTGACATACTTTGGACACAGCTTCGCCCAATTAAGCCTTGGGCACGGTGTTGTGCCCTACAGTGCAGTTGCACCCCAAATAACTTAGGGCACAGCGCAGCTGCACCCGTTAGCAGAAATGGGAGCTGAAGCTACTGTTCTTCACGATTTTTAACCATTTTTCTCTTACTAATCTTCATAACTTGAGTTATACACATCCAAATTAGTCCGTTTTTGATTCTATGGATTCGTAATTCATAGAACTACAACATACTAGAATTATAAAAATTTATAGAAACACTAGCTAGCCTAAATCTTAACCCAAAACTCATATTCATACTAAACTTTCATATTTTAACATGTTTAACGAATTCATTCACTACGAATTCGTTTCTTAACCAAATTGATTCATTAAACTTGCGTTATTTTCGTTTTTGAATGTATTAACACAAACCATTGCCAATTTATAGATTAACACATGATTCAACCACTAATTTTTGGTCTCAAAGTAAGCCAAAATATATATATATTATCACATAACCAAGGTCTTCATCCTAAACATGTTTCCACGGATTTTAATTTCTAAAAATCATTCCTAGACAACATATACAGATTATAATCATATACCAACATATATATAATATCATTTATTAATGTTAAGCATCATTATACTTCATAATATTCATGTTCTATAACTTAGAATAACATCTTTAGTCGTCAAGAGCACTACACTTGCATACGTGCATGCCCGACGCCCTCCGATTGCCTCTGAAAACACAAAAGTCCTAAAAATAACCATTTTTACCCCTGTTCCCGACCTCAAATTGAAAAACTTAAAGAATAAACGTTATAGGTCTATTCGTCCTCGTTCCGGATCATCTTAAATCACCTCAATCAAATTTCGTATGAAAACGTTATGCCTATTTTACTAAAATAGGTCAAAGCGATCACACTGACATACTTTGTACAGCATTGCAATTGCCTTCAATAAATTTGGCAATTGACCCTACCTCTGATAGCAATGTCCAAAATGACTTAGGGCACACGGTATGACTAAACGCTTGTTAGCGTAAAAGCGAGAGTCAAGCTCACCATTCTTCGCGATTTTGACCATTTTTCTCCTACTAATCTTCATAACTTGAGTTATACACATCCAAATTAGTCTGTTTTCAATTCTATGGATTCGTAATTCATAGAACAACAACATACTAGAATTATAACAATTTATAGAAACACTAGCTAGCCTAAATCTTAACCCAAAACTCATGTTCATACTAAACTTTCATGGTTTAAGATGTTTAGTGAATTCATTCACTACGGATTCGTTTCTTAACCAAATTGATTCATTCAACTTGCGTTATTTTTGTTTTTGAATGTATTAACACAAACCATTGCTAATTTATAGATTAACACATGATTCAACCACTAATTTTTGGTCTCAAAGTAAGCCAAAATATATATATTATCACATAACCAAGTTCTTCATCCTAAACATGTTTCCATGGATTTTAATTTCTAAAAATCATTCCTAGACAACATATATAGATTATAATCATCTACCAACATATATATTGTAACGCCCGAGAAAATCGGATTTTTATGACAATTAAATTTTTATTTAATTATGTGAATTAAATGAATTTAATTGATTTATTTTGTGAGTAAGTTATGTGAAGGTCGTTCTATGACCTAGAATATGCTAATGATGTTAGTAATCTGGCTACGTGCTAGAATTAATTGTCTAGAATTTTTGAGACAAAAATAAATGTTTTTCGAGAAATTCCCGTAAAAACACTATTCATCCGTTTCTGTTCGGGGAATTATTTTGAAATTCTGAGAAATGCGTAATGATAGAATATTGAGATGAGATGAAATATCTAATAATATTTCATTTATCGTAAATGAAGTTTTCGCCTGCGGACTTAAAACCTAAAGGTTGAGTAGAATGATTTCCAAGAAGGAAATGAAATGCATAGAAGGAATTGCGTTATTGTTAGAACTTGTGTTATACTAGGATGATACTATTTAGTATTTACGTATAATACGATGAGTTAATACGAAGTACAATATGATTATAGTACGAGTATTGTATGGAGAGAATACGTGAATTATACGTATAGAATACGATTCGTATTATGGAATTAAGTTAAGACTTAATGTTAATTCATTTGGGTTAGATTATGTTTAGTCAAATCAATTGAATGAGCAAGCCCAAGGGATTAGTGTGTTAAGCCCAAGTCAAGGTCCAATATTAAATTGGTTATGCCCCCCCTTTCCAAGAAAATCGAACCGTGGATCGAACCAGTGGGTCATCGAGTGGGTAAAACCTATGGGGCAACCCATGGGGATGACCCATGGGCAAGGTGGGCCGACCACTTGGTGTGCAAGGCAAGATAATCACTTGGTCACCAAGTATTTTACTTGGTGACAGAGTGTTGAATAGTAAGGAGGTGGTGGTGTACTGTCCAATTTGCCCTCCATTTCATTTGCCTATAAATATAAAGCTAGGATTGGTCTTTTGTGAGTTTTCCAAATTGCCAACCTAGATTATTGAGAGAGAGAAAGAGCTAGACTTAAACCATTCTTCAACCTTGAAGCTTTTTCATTAGAATTTTATCGAGCACATAAAGATCATTAAGGTAATATTCCTTAATAGTAGTTCCATCTCTTTTGGTTTTCTTTTAGTATGGAGAATCACAAATGGGTGGTGTATGGCTTGTATGGAGGGATAAGAATGACTTACCATAGATTCAATCTCTATAAGTCATGAGATCATAAAAATCATAAGGATTATTATAGCTTAAAATCATGGAAATATTGATTGTTGATAAACAATTGAACTCCATCAATACGTTAATATGTGCATCTTGTTTGGTTAGGATGTAAATATGAAGTCCATGGAGTATTCCATGTGATTTGGTTTAGAGAACATTAGTAACGAAGTTATAGTGAATTTCACGGAAATAGACGTTAAATGTCGAAAACGTAGAAATTCCAGATTGGTGGTCGAAAGTTGGCATGAGACTTGAAAATGTTGTTTTCCGATGGCAACACATGAGATAGGGTATTTAAGAGTCATGGACTCAAGAATCGTCAGGTTTCGACTTAAAATGAAGAAAACGAGCATTGAACACTCATTAACGTTTACGAACGCTTAAAAAATGAACTCAATAATGATGTAGAGTTAACGGATTCGAAAGTGTCAAATTCTTATATGAACGCATAGGGTATGTCATTTATGACGTGTAGGCTTTTGAATAGACCAAATTGGACTTATAACGAAGAAGTTATGAATCCGGGAAACTCACCAAAAATTTTATCTTTGAAAATTATCTCAGTGCTTTAAGGTGCAGCGCGTATGGAGCAGAGATGTGTAATAAATACCTTGCCGCAATACTTGACAATGTAATAATATTGGAAAGTGGCCATGCCTCCACTACTAGTATAAGGGAGTCTCACGCCATAGCGCCAAGACCGGGACCTAGGTACTGCTAACTGGCGCCGCAGCGCCAATCTTGAATAGAAAGTTCACGCCGTAACGCGGGTGCAAGGTATTTGTTGAATAATATATGTTTGAACTGCAATTATTCAAAGACCTAGAAGAGTGAAGTTTATGCACTTCATAAGTGTATTAAAACTATTCCTATACTACCTATACTAAGGTATATGGTATTGAAACTTAGGAATTTAATGTACGTTAGTAAGTTATGAACATAGAACGCAAAGTGTTGTCAATGAACCCTAGTCGGGAAATAACGTTGTTACTTTGCCAATGATGTTAGAGTCCGGTTAATAATGTAAGTTGATTAATAAAGTCGGGACGAAGGGTAATAACTCGAGTTAACTTTATTAATGTTATTAAGTTAACAAAGACATAGATGAGAAAGAAGTTGGTAGGAACAATGTGAATAATTGTTTAATAGCTAATTATAGTGTGCTATGTGAATATATCATGTAGATTCTGTAAAGGATGTGGTCAGTCGATTAAGTTATTTGAAGACGCTGAAAGGAAAGTTTTCTTAGCGCTTGTCTAACCTTCAAGTTAGTCAAGTTTTATGTGATTCATTGTACTGAATTGCACGACGGGTTTTAAAGAAAGTGTCAATGCCAGATTTAACTCGGCTAGACTACTCGTAAGATATAAATTGATTTCTATACATATCTTTCTATATAGAAATTGTAACGCTATCCTATGCCAAGTAATTGGTACGGATGTGAAGGTAAGGTTTGTCTATGAACAAACAAAAGTATTTTTCATCGATTATTCGATGGGCACGCGAGTTTGCCAAATGTTAAACGTAAATACGTTTAACGAATGAGTGTTAATCAACATAGAGTACTATAAGGTGATCACCTAGAAGTGCTCGTAAGTAATGCGGATGTCTGACCTTAGTCTTTGTGATATCCTTTTCAAGTATGAAAAGCAATCTACATTCATGGTCTATTGAATGGGTTCGAATTCTAATCTACTCTATACTTTGGGAATTGATGTTATGAAATGTTAAAGTATTATTATTTCATAATACTTCATAACTATTTGTTCAGTTATGTATGAATTTGTCATAAATTCACGAATGTGGTATTACTGTTATCTTTTGTTAAACTTGTTGAGCTTGTTATGCTCACTTCTTACGTGAATTATATGATTGCAGTTAAGGATGAACGTACTGAGAATGCTAAGAGAGATAAGGGTAAAGCTAAGATGGATACCTAGCCATCGTGTAATAGAATAGTATGTTTGTATGTATTATACATTATGAACAACGAACAATGTAATCGGTTTATGAACCTGGGAAGAATTATACTTTAATTGTAATAAGAAGATAGTAATTACATTCATTTTATGGTATTTCAATTGAATGATTGTATAGTTATGAGTAACGTGTAGCACCATATGTCGGGTTGGAAGATACCCGAATTTGGGGACGTCACAGGTTGGTATCAAAGCATTAGGTTATAAAACTTAAGGGGGGAAGAACCTTAGGCTAATAACCTCGTAAGGAAGGTAAAGTCCGAAAAAGGAAATTCGAGTTAAATGAATTAATAAGGTATTGAGGAAACTCAGTACCGAAAGATTTAAAAGATGGAAATTAATCTTAAATAAATTAAATGTGGTTTGTGCTTATACTATTGTGTATTATGTACTAATCAACTTGTTATGTGCTATTGTAGATGTCGATTGATAGCATGATGTATAGAGACATTCACGTTGTGAGTGAAGAGTCAGTGAACCAAGTGGAGGTAGTACCTATGCTAGTGGCGGAGGTACCATTAGTGGTTCTAGAAGACTCAGATATTGAGGAGTACCTCTCTGAGGAGCAATACTTCGAGGAGACAATGGGGATAATGTCATATCTGAATATGATGATCGATGTAGAGGAGGAGATGGAGGTAACATCGATTAATACGATGGTACCTACTCAGGAGCCAACACCTCCGGATGTAATGAGATCATTGTATCTGGTTGTGTTGGATAGGAATGTGCATCTGCGCACTGTGGTGCAGACACAGAAAGAGGAGATAACCGCCCTATATGAGGCGAAGGAATCTGTAGAGGCGGATTTTGAGTCAGAGCACGATGAGAAAGTGCGTATGACGGATAAGGCACGGGACTATAAGGAAGAGGCCTTAAAGCTTCGAAAGAAATTGGTTGAAAAAGACCAGAAGATAGCTAGGATGTCATACATCCACGAATGTGCTCGCGAGGATTTCAAGCTAAAAATTGCTTGTTACTCCATTGAGTCCAGGCAGACTCGACATACTATAAGTTGAGATATTGTGTCGATACTGGCAAATCAGAAATATGAGAATGTCGTTCGACAGTGTTAGTAGATCGTTAGATCTTTTTGGTATATGTGTAGTGACGTAAAACCCTCTTTTGTATAATTAAAGGGTAGTCTTTTTGTAAATCCTAAATTTTGTAGATCGCGGGATAGTATGTAATAGCTTTTTGGCTAAGGGAACATGATGTAAATAGTTTTGACTATGAAAGCATATTAATATAATGAAGTTTTTATTTAATGTGCTTGTTGTGTTATGAGTTATTGTTATTTGAGAATGATAACTAAGTAGTTAAATAAATAATAACGAAACTTTATTTATTTAATCAGAATTATGCCGCCAAGAAGGAGAAAACGTAACCAAGAGGCCGAGTCTCATAATGAAAATCAGGGGGGTCCTAATAACCCTATGCAAGAGTTCGTTAATTTATTAACAGCAGCATTTAACCAAGTTGGGGGAGGAATTCATGTAGTTCCTGGGGTAGTAAGAACAACTACCTTCAAGGAATTTAAGAGTGTGGGTCCTCCTGAGTTAGAGGAAGCAGCGGACCCACTAGAGGCCAGAACATGGGTAAAAGAGATTAAAAAGGCGTTTGTGATTACAAACATAAGAGGTATAAAGACTTCTTTTGCGACTTACATGATGAAGGGGGAAGCCAACTACTGGTGGGAGGCTCACCAGGGTGGGGCTAGGACCAAAGTTGTTACATAGGAACAGTTTAAGAAAGTGTTCTTCGAGAACTACTTCCCTACTAGCATGCAAAGTAGGATGGATATTAAGTTCTTAGAACTTAAGCAGGGGGATATGACAGTTCCCCAGTATGCTGCCAAATTCAATGAATTGGTGAGGTTTGCTCCACATCAGGTGGATACAGAAGAGAGAAAGGCGCACAGGTTTGAGTAGGGCTTAAAACCTTAGCTCTACAGTAGAATATCGGTTTTTCAGAGTGCTTCCTACGGGACCATTCTGGAAAAGGCGATAATAGCTGAAGGTGGTGGTGAGGCATTGTCTCAGTACCACAAAGAGCGGAAGAACAAGAGTAAGTTAGAAGGAGGTAGTAAGGCTGAAGTTGCCAGCGGAAGCGACAACTTGGCTAAGAGGAAAAGCTTCAACCCTAGGAATACTGGGGTAAAGCAGGGAGATCCTAAGCGGAGGACGGAGGCATGCAAGACATGCGGAAAGACTCACATGGGAGTCTGTTTAAAGGGGAAATCAGTCTGCTACAACTGTGGGCAGGAGGGGAATTTATGACCTAACTGTCCTAACCCTAAGAAGAATCAGGGGTGTTTTGTCTGTGGGTCATTGGACCACATGGCAAGAAATTAACCGAAGAAGGGTTTAGAGGGAAATAAGGGTTCTAGTAGTGTTAAATTAGCCATTACTGGACCAACACCATCGGTGGGTAGACCCTCGGCCCGTACGTTTAATATGACTGTCCAAGATGCGGTTGCATCAGTGGATGTGGTAGTAGGTATCATTCCGGTCAATGAGATAAATGCTTATGTGCTATTTGACTTGGGTGCTACTTGTTCTTTTATAGCATGTGAATTTGCTAAGCGATTATGTTTAATCCCTAAAAAGTTACCAATACCTTTAGACATTAAGGTAGCCAACAAAGAGATAATCCCCATTGAACATATTCATAAGGATTGTTGCATAAATATTAGAGGAAATAAGTTATCGGTAGATTTGGTACCGATAAGGTTAAAAGAATTTGATGTAATTCTTGGTATGGATTGGTTGGTTAACCATAAGGCGATAATAGATTGTCATAGGAAAAGTGTAAACCTTTGGATTTCTAAGAAAACCATCACCGAGACGCTCTTGTTGTCTGTCGATGACACAAGCTAGGAAAATGTTGAGAAAAGGGTGTATAGGTTATTTGTGCCACGTTGTGGATACCCAAAGAGTGGGAACATCCTTGGATCAGATACCTATAGTATAATAGTTCACGGATGTATTTTCGGAGGAGTTACCGGGTATTTCACCGGACAGGGAGGTAGAGTTTGTAATTGATCTGTTACCGGGAACGGCACCAGTTTCAAGGGCACCATATCGGATGGCGCAAGTTGAGATGAAGGAGTTAATGGTTCAATTACAGGAACTATTAGACAGAAAGTACATTCAACCGAGTGTGTCTCCTTGGGGAGCACCGGTATTGTTTGTAAAGAAAAAGGATGGGTCTTTAAGACTTTGTATTGACTATCTTGAGTTGAACAAGTTAACGATTAAGAATAAATACCCGTTGCCCAGGATCAATGATCTATTTGATAAGTTGAAAGGGGCAAAGTATTTTTTTTTAAGATAGATTTGGGCACGGGGTATCATCAGTTAAAGGTGAGAAAGGAGGATGTACCTAAGACGGCGTTCAGAACTCGTTATGGTCATTACGAGTTTCTGGTGATGTCTTTTGGGTTAACCAATGCGCCAATCGCATTTATAGATATGATGAACAGAGTGTTCAAACAGTATTTGGACAAGTTCGTCGTAGTGTTCATTGATGATATTCTAGTCTATTCTAAGACGTCAGAAGATTATGCCGAACATTTAAGGATAGTGTTGGAAACACTAAGAAAGGAAAAGTTGTATGCAAAATTCATAAAGTGTGAATTTTGGCTCGAGAGAGTGCAGTTTCTAGGACATGTTATTGACAAAGATGCCATTTCCGTAGATCCAGCAAAGGTAGAAGCAGTTAATGAGTGGGATACTATAGAAGGTTCATTCCGGACTTTTCTAAAATAGCTACTCCGTTGACAAATCTGACAAGAAAGTCAGTGAAGTACATGTGGACTGAAAAATGTGAGAACAGTTTTCAGGAACTAAAGAAGAGGTTAAGTGAGGCACTTGTATTGTCCTTACCAGATGATACAGGGAACTTTGTAGTGTATAGTGATGCTTCGCATAAAGGACTGGGTTGCGTGCTCATACAGCATGGCAAGGTTATTGTGTATGCGTCACGTCAATTAAAGGATTATGAGAAGGCCTATCCTACTCATGATCTGGAATTGGCAGCTGTAGTTTTTGCCTTGAAGATATGGAGGCATTATCTATATGGGGAAAAGTGTGAGATATACACGGACCACAAAAGTCTGAAATATATCTTCACACAAAAGGAGTTGAATATGAGACAGAGAAGGTGGTTAGAGTTAATAAAAGATTATGACTATGATATTTTATATCATCCGGGGAAAGCAAATGTAGTAGCTGATACGTTAAGTAGGAAGGGTAAAGAGAAACTGTCAATGTTAACTACTCAGAATGAGTTGATAACGGCGATGAAAAACATGGAGTTAGAAGTTAAGTTACCGGAGGAAGTGGTGGAAATGCTATTTTCCATGGAAACCCAACCGACCATAGTGGAACGGGTTAGGGGAGTACAATTAAGCAACGAGGAATGCAAGCAGATGAAGAAGAGGATAGAAGATGAAGAAAAGACTAGGTATAACCTCGATAGGGAGGCATTACTTCTTTTTGAAGGAAGAATTTGGGTTCCAAATGATTCTGAATTAAAGGAAGAAATAATGATGGAGGCTCATAGTTCGAGGTACTCGATACATCCCGGTAGTACGAAGATGTATCAAGACCTTCGTCAGAACTTTTGGTGGCCGAACATGAAAAGGGAGATAGCAGAATATGTTAGTTGGTGCTTAACTTGTCAAAAGGTTAAGGCTGAACACCAACGACCGAGCGGGTTGTTGCAACCGTTAGAAATTCTAGAATGAAAATGGGAGCACATCACAATGGATTTTGTGGTGGGACTTCCAACAACAAGGAAAGGATACGATTCTATTTGGGTGATAGTGGATCGATTGACGAAATTGGCTCATTTTCTACCAATAGGAGTTAGGTATAACCTAGATCAGTTAGCTAAGCTGTATGTCAAGGAAATTATTTCCAGACATGGAGTACCTGTTTCGATTGTGTCAGATCGTGATCCACGATTCACATCGAACTTCTGGAGGAGTTTGCAAGAGAAAATGGGAACGCATTTACGATTGAGTATAGCGTATCATCCTCAGATGGATGGTCAGAGTGAACGGACAATTCAAACGCTTGATGATATGTTAAGATCTTGCGTTATGGATTTCAAGGGGAGTTGGGACGAGTATCTACCCTTGGTAGAATTTTTGTACAACAATAGTTTTCACGCTAGTATAGGCATACCGCCTTACGAAGCGTTGTATAGAAGGAAGTGATGAACTCCATTGTGTTGGGTGAGGTGGGTGAACGTCGAATGTTGGGACCTGAGATGGTACAGCAAACGGCGGACATGGTGAAGATAATACGTGCTCGATTGGTAGCGGCCCAAGATAGGCAGAAGAAGTATGCAGATCCTCACAGAGAAAAAAGAGAATTCGATGTAGGATCTTATGTATTTCTGAAAGTATCGCCTTGGAAGGGGAAGATACGTTTTGGGAAGAAAGAGAAGTTAAGCCCAAGGTTTATAGGACCTTTTGAGATTTTAAGAAGGGTAGGAGAGGTGGCTTATGAAGTAGCCTTACCTCCAGAAATAGAACGCATCCATAATGTGTTTCATGTGTCTGTGTTGCGTCCTTATAAACCGGACTATAAACACGTAATAGAGTATGAATCTATCCAGATAGAGAAAGATTTATCCTATGAGGAACTTCGAATTCAAATTGTTGATAGGAAGGAACAAGTATTAAGAAATAAGGTAATACCTTCATTAAAAGTGTTATGGAGAAACCACAATGCTGATGAAGCAATGTGGGAACTCAAAAGTAAAATGAAGGAAGATTTTCCTCATTTGTTTATGTAATTATAAGCTAGATTCTGGGGACAGAATCCTTATAAGGGGGAGAGAATGTAACTCCCGAGAAAATCGGATTTTTATGACAATTAAATTTTTATTTGATTATGTGAATTAAATGAATTTAATTGATTTATTTTGTGAGTAAGCTATGTGAAGGTCATTCTATGACCTAGAATGTGATAATGAGGTTAGTAATCTGGCTACGTGCTAGAATTAATTGTTTAGAATTTTTGAGACGAAAATAAATGTTTTTCGAGAAATTCCCGTAAAAACACTATTCATCCGTTTCTGTTCGGGGAATTATTTTGAAATTCCGAGAAACGCGTAATGATAGAATATCGAGATGAGATGAAATATTTGATAATATTTCATTTATGGCAGACGAAGTTTTCGCCTGCGGACTTAAAACCTAAGGGTTGAGTAGAATGATTTCCGAGAAGAAAATGAAATGCGTAGAAGGAATTGTGTTATTGTTAGAACTTTTGTTATACTAGGATGATACTATTTTGTATCTACGTATAATATGTTGAGTTAATACGAAGTACAATACAATTATAGTACGAGTATTGTACGGAGAGAATACGTGAATTATACGTATAGAATACGATTCGTATTATGGAATTAAGTTAAGACTTAATGTTAATTTATTTGGGTTGGATTATGTTTAGTCCAATCAATTGAATGAGCAAGCCCAAGGGATTAGTGTGTTAAGCCCAAGTCAAGGCCCAATATTAGATTTGTTAAGCCCAATCCAAGAAAACCGAACCGTGGATCGAACCGGTGGGTCACGAATGGGTAAAACCCATAGGAAAACCCATGGGGATGACCCATGGGCAAGGTGGGCCGGCCACTTGGTGTGCAAGGCAAAATAATCACTTGGTCACCAAGTATTTTACTTGGTGATAAAGTGTTGAATAGTAAGGAGGTGGTGGTGTATTGTCCAATTTGCCCTCCATTTCATTTGCCTATAAATAGAAAGCTAGGATTGGTCTTTTGTGAGTTTTCCAAATTTCTAACCTAGATTATTGAGAGAGAGAAAGAGCTAGACTTAAACCATTCTTCTACCTTGAATCTTTTTCATTAGAAGTTTATCAAGCACACAAAGATCGTTAAAGTAATATTCCTTAATAGTAGTTCCATCTCTTTTGGTTTTCTTTTAGTATGGAGAATCACAAATGGGTGGTGTATGGCTTGTATGGTGGGATAAGAATGACTTACCATAGACTCAATCTCTAGAATTTATGAGATCATAAAAATCATAAGGGTTGTTATAGCTTAAAATCATGAAAATATTAATTGTTGAGATTGATTGTTGATACACAATTGAAGTCCATCAATACGTTAATATGTTCATCTTGCTTGGTTAGGATGTAGATATGAAGTCCATGGAGTATTCCATGTGATTTGGTTTAGAGAACATTAGTAATGAAGTTATGGCGAATTTCACGAAAATAGACGTTAAACGTCGAAAACAAAGAAATTCTGGATTGGTGGTCGAAAGTTACCGCGAGACTTGAAAATGTTGTTTTTCGATGTCAACACGTGAGATAGGGTATTTAAGAGTCATGGACTCAAGAATCGTCGAATTCCGACTTAAAACAAAGAAAACAAGCATTCAACGCTCATTAACATTTACGAACTCTTAGAAAATGAACTCAATAGTGAATTTTGAGTTAACGGATTCGAAAGTGTCGAATTCTTATATGAACACGTAGGGTATGTCATTTATGACGTGTAGGCTTTTGAACAGACCAAATCGGACTTATAACGAAGAAGTTATGAATCCGGGAAACTCACCAAAAATTTTATCTGTGAAAATTATCTGGTGCTGAGGTCTGGCGCCGCGGTGCCAAACAGTGTGTTAAATGTCGTGCAGCGGCGTACGCAGACGATGTAATGGACTCTCTTGGAAAGTGGCACCATGGCGCCATGTGGAGTATAAAGGAGTCTCGTATTGCGGCCAGACCAGAGGGCCAAGGACACAAGTACTGCTAGCTAGCGCATGCATAGCCAGGTCTTGAATAGAAAGTCATGCCATGGCCTTGGTGCAAGGTATTTGTTGAATGACTTAGGTTTGAACTGCAATTATTTAGAGGCCTAGAAGAGTGAAGTTTATGCACTTCATAAGTGTATTAAAACTATTCCTATACTACCTATACTAAGGTATATGGTATTGAAACTTAGGAATTTAATGTATGTTAGTAAGTTATGAACAAAGAACGCAAAGTGTTGTCAATGAACCCTAGTCGGGAAATAACGTTGGTACTTTGCCAATAATATAATATCTATTTTTATCATATCATCCAATAAAATATAAGTTTCAAAAGAAAACTCTAAGAACACATATACTAAAGTTTGTAGAATAGGTTATTACATCTTTGATTTTTGGAATAGATGATTAACAAGATGATTACCCTTCTTCTTCCCTTTCTTTGATTCTCAACATTGTCTCTCAATTCCCTCAATTTCTCTCTTCTCTGTATTCTTCTTTCTTCCTTTTAGACTTAGGAAAACTAAACTGATAAAACACGTAATATAAAACTGATATAACATTAAGCGTACACTTATATGGCTTCATCAGTTAAATTATGCCAAAGGTCACAAGACCATTTTTGGCAAAACCCTCTCCAACCTCCTTTTAATTTATTTTCATGTTTTGCTTATTATATAGTATACAAATGTCACACTTATTAAATTTAAATCATAATCTTTAATTATCCACATAATATTTACTTTGCCAACATAATTCTTAATATTTATTTAATAAATATTAACCTTCTAAATTAATCATTCATTAATTCCATTAATCAATTAAATTAAAATAACACCATTACACGATATTATAATTATTAAACAATTAATTTAATTTGATTATTTCATAAAATTAAATCTTCAATCCATAAAATTACCATACATTAATTTACTTAATATAAACACTTAACTAAATTATTACACAACAATTTCATCGAATATTTATTTATCTCAATAAATAAATTATTTAAAATATTTATTTAATTCAATAAATATTTAAAATAATTACCAAATTTATTTAATTTCTTCAATAGTTAACTTTACTATTGAACCTCACTTTCCCAATATATGAATATATATTTCTCTTCACACCAGATCACACATTTAAAAATATATATAGTACGTATATATACATACTCAAGCTCAAAATATCTCATAATAAGAATTTTAATTATTAAATTCCTATTTTAATAACTTATAAAAATTCGAGTTGTCACAAGTAGTTTATAAACACTACCAACTATAATACAAACTGCAAATGCTATTAGATTTCTATACTACATGTAATAACCCGGGATTTCGAATAATCCGAATTTTATGAATAATTTTTTTTATATTTATTTAATATTGATATTGACTGTTAATATTGTGATGTGTATTCGTGATACGAGTCTTGAGATATAGTCAATTTGTGTATTGATTGAGAAAATTAGAGTAGTTGTGCTTAACAAAGAATAGAAACCCTAACCCTAGTTACAGATGGGGATTCGATAGAAAATATAATTAAAATAGTTATATTGATCAGTATGTGTTTGTATTATAGAGAAATTTTGATCAATGATTGATCGGATAAGGTTTAAAATTTGTAAACCCTAATAAGGGATTAGAAACCCTAATCTCAGGTTTAAAAACCCTAACGCTTAGTTAGGAACCCTAATTGTATGTCGGGAAACCCTAATTTTAAATTCGAGAATCATAAACCCTAATTAGGAAACACTAATCCTAATTAGCAAGCCTAATGTGATTATTAAACCCTAATATAATTAGAAAACCCTAATTATGCTTTAGAAATCTTAATTTTCTAATTAAAACCCTAATTAGGAAAATTAGAAATTTAATTTATACAACCTAAGGGCTAGAACCTTAGGGTTAAACCCTAAGGGTTTGGACAATTAACCATAATGCCATTAAAATTGGAAGGAAAAGGACCAAAATGCCCTTTTTGGATTTCTTTAATATGTAACTTATGAAATTTTACAACAACTTTAGTTGGTGACCAACTAATTTGACTTTGTGACTCAAATCTAAGCAAATCAGCCTCTCATTGACAGCTATAGCAGCAATATGCATTGCATTTAAGGATTTATAAGAGATAAGAGAGAGAAAGTCTAGCATTTTACTTATTTTGCACTCTAGCTCTCAACAACTCATTCTCTCTCCCAACCTCCGAAAATTACAAGTGTTTTAGTTCCTAAAACGCCTCTTAGAACACCTAGATCAGATTTGGAAAGCTAAGATCAAAGATTGGACAAGAGAGGTATAAACCCTAAACTCAACCTAGATCATGTATGCTAAGTTCATGTTTGTGTTTATGTGTTTAAATCAGTGCTAGAAGATGTTTTATGATGATCTATGATGATCTATAATAGATCCATAGCATCAAAGGCCTTAAAAATGGAGTTTTTGAAAAACTGTTCTTGAACCCTAAAGTCGTCTGACAAGCTAATGTCAGTGACTCCAGATTCTTTTTTGTTTATGATTTTTTTTATTTTAAAGTTTTAATCCATACTCTGACATGAGGTCTGTGATCTGGAAGTGGAATCCAAGCTATTCGATTTCCAGATTACAAGATATAATCGGTCAAAGTCGGTTGACCGACCATGACCGAGTAAATTCTGGGTAACCTAGAAATACATGAACAGCGTCTGACCAGATCTTCTTAGGGTAGGGTCAGTCAAGTTTTAAGAGGTTTGATTTTGTTGTTATATGCATGTTGTAGCCTGTAATATGTACTATAGATCCATGGTCTTAGAACTCATAAATAACAAACAGATCGGATGTAGTGGATGGTCAAAGTAGACCATCCGGTATCATTTTCTGTTTTCTGGAATTTCCAAAAAACGTAAGAACACGTTTTCTGACAGCCTTTGACCGGGCTTAATCTGGAGATTTGGATGTTGTTGAAATGGGGTGTTTTTACGTAAATGTTCTATGACACAAGGACTATAGGTTTGAACCTTAATAACACCGATTAGCATATCATAACACTAACGTAATTAGGCTGGAAAGTGGTAGCATGAACCTGCCTGGGTTTCTAGGTTACCCAGAAAACCCAGGAACAATCTGACAGTGCGTTTGAGATCTCGGATCTTACATCTGAGTTGTTGTATGACCAAGTTAGTGGTTGATTATTGTAGTACTACATGTATACTACAAGATTGATGCACAAGGTAGCCCAGAAACACAATGGATTGAAAATTATGAACGGTCAAAGTAAGACCCTTGCTATCTGACTATCAGTGTTCTTGAGCCTCAAAAACACCTACAACGACAGAAAGTGTCTCTATAGGCTATAGTGACGGTTTATTTAATTTTATTTTCTGATTTTCTGAATATTGATTAAAAATAGAAAATAAATTCTAAAAATTACCAAAAATAGTTTTAAAAATTATTTTCAATTATGAAAATTAACTTTTTGACTATTTGGGATATTTTTCATTAATATTTATAATTATTTAAATATTAATAATATTTAATTTATTTAATTAGTGTATTAAATAAATTAGAGAAAAATGATTTTAATATTATAAAAATCATTTAAAATAAGAATAAAGTGTTTAAAAATATTTTGAGTTATAAAATGTAACTTTTAATATTTTTGGAGAATTCTCATTAATAGTTTATTATTAATGATATTAGATTTATTTAATTATTAAACTAAATAAATGATGGAAAAATGATTTTATTGATTTAAAAATCATTTAAAAAATGAGAAAAATGATTTAATATTTTAAGTTATAATTAATGACTTTTAATATTTTGATAAGAATTTCATTAATATTTAAATATTAATGGTGATGGTTTAAAAATAATTTTAATTATTTTCAAAATCATTTAAATAGAATATTGGTGATTTAAAAATATTTTAAGTTATTATTAATAACTTTAATATTTTGACAAATATATCATTAATATTTTAATATTATTAAATATTAATGATGATGGAATTAAACAGTATTTAAATCATTTAAAAATGATTTCGGTGTTTAAAAACTATTACAAATTATAATAATTGTTAGAAAATTATTAAAAGCTTCCGAAAAATATTATGAACGATATTTGACATATCTAAAATAATATTGAAGCTTTGAAACCAAATATAATTGACAATAAATGTGTTAATTGTCGGATAGGGAAACTAGTACACCGAGAACAGACCAAAGTCCAACCAGACCAAACTAGTTAGACTTAATGAGTGTTTATATAGGTTATAAACACTGATGTGGCTATGTGGTGATGTTTCTAGGAGAAAGATTGATTGTGAATTACAGTAATGTGTGTTATAAATGAGTGTGCTAATTGTAAGACCGATACTGTTTATTATAGGTCTTACGAACGCAGATAAGTATATTGTGTAGTCGTAATCAACGTGAAAGGCAAGTTTCCTTAACTCAACCTGAGTTATATTCGTTCAATTATTATGGTGGTTAATTATTGTTGATTAGACCACGTCTGAGAATTATTGTTGATTATTTGCAGTTAGTGCATATTTATTAATTCAAACTGAATTAGTGATTCTGGAAATATACTTGGAAAATAACTGTTGTTGGATAATTACATCCGTAGAAATTATTATTGACTGTACAGATAATTTATGTCTATTGTCGAATTATGTTGAGATATGTCTTAGCCAATTATTCTGGCTAGACAAATATTTGTTAGAACTGGATAGGTTCGAGAAGAGAATTCAATTATTATTGATAGATCAATGCTAATTATTTCGGCTAGATCGAGAAAGTGATTAGATATTGAAATCATTGTATTTCGTTGTTAAATCAAATTTTGATTCTAAGACTGAGAAGAACAACCTTTTATACAAAGGGAACATATCTGGTCGTATATTCGGCCTTTGCGCACGAGTAAGTATTATGCATAATATAGGGTACAAGGAGTTGGCCGCTCTAAGTACTTGCAGAGGGGTATGACTTAATCTTTATGGTTATCTGATACACCTGGGTATATCAAAGTATATCTTTGATAGTTACTCGAGAAGAGAAGCTCTAGATCCTTTTGTGATTACTCGGCATAACTGTGGAAAATATTTACATCCTGTATTTGGGTATGTCAAAGTAAATCTTTGATAGTTACTCGAGAAGATAATTTCAAGATCATTTGAGATCATTCAGCTTAAACTTTGGAAAATACTTCTAAATTGTTATTAAATCGAATATCGTAGAAACTTTGAAAGTGTTGTAACATTTCATTATTGAACTATTGTGTTGCATAGTTTGTGAGAAGATTGGTTAAAGAAGAATAAATTTTTCAGCTATTTCAAAGTTTTCCGAACTTTGGTTTCATTCTATCAAAATGGATAGTCTGTTATTATTGATTTTTATACATTTATTGTATATCTTAACTTGCAAGGAAAATTTGTTGCTCACCCTTGCTAAATAAAACTTTTCAGCTAGGGACGAAGTGGCATGAGGTGATGTGAAGGACAGAAGCAAAGGCATAATGATAAATTAGTTATGAATAACATTATTATTATGTTATGTTTGTAAACCCTTTTTGTATAACTAAATGGTATGTTTGTAATGTTAAGGTTAGAGAACCTGGGGTAATGTATTAACTATATCAGTTAATGAAGTGTATGTTTCTATTTATCATTAAATGGGTAGTTAAATGTTATTTATGTTGTGGATCGTGAGCACCAAACTCGGGGGTCAGGTAACCCAGATTTGGGGGTGTCACACTACACTTAGAAATTATTAACTTCATCGAAGGAATCCTGGATCATGTGGCATACCACAGATCGATTTATTAGATAGGCAGTTTTATTCCCTTTAACTGGATATCGAAGTACTCGTCATTGCAAATCAATGAAGACATCTCAATTTTTCAGAGCAGATTTGAGTAACCTCAACTGTATTTCCCTCCTACCACTCTATGCATGGTGCAGTTGTACTTTTACTCGATTATTGGTTCCCCTTTCATGCTCTAAAATTCCCTCGGCTAAATGTTCCTCAAACCTCATCTAATCATTATCATGTTTAGATTTGTTAACTATTGATGTAAGACCCCAACTTTTTGTAAATAAAGATTTAATTTCTCTAATTATTATTTTGAAATGGTAAGGGGTTGATTTGATTAATGTGGTTAGTTATGGGTAAAATACGCAAATATTTTAAATAAGCAATTGGTTATAAAATACTCATTGTTGTTGGGAAATATTTGTTTGGTCGTGGAATATTCTTATTGGCGGGGAATATTCGTATGATGGCGCAACCATTTGTGGGCCCCATAACGGAAAAATGTCAGATGAAGAAAATGATAAGAATGAGTTTTTTATAAATAACAACGTAGTTATTACTGAATGCTTTCTTGTTGAAATACCCGGTGGTTAAAATACTGATGTCTGGCGGTGTTGCATAAAGAAGACACTCAGTATTGTACCAATTATTGATTCTTACGTAAGAAGTCACTACTCAATAATTTTTACAGTAATTACTGTTCAATATTTTATTCTATTAATTCAATAATTGTTACGTTGATATTTTATATTATTGATTCAATAATTGTCACTGCACAATATTTACTATTATCAGATAAATAATTCATATTATTTGAATAATATTATTAGATAGTATTATTGACAATGTCTAAGGAAGTTCTGTCTAGGAAAGGGGTTTGGTCACCTAATTGCGTGCCAGTAAGGAGAAATCCTTACCGAAAAGCCCCCTCTTTCTTGGGAACGACCTGGTTGTCATTATTGTGATTCTGTAATATTATTTGTGAATAATTAATTATTGATAAAAAGATGATAAGAAAATAATTTTTTATGTGGATATAAATGAAGGTATTAATGCTAAGGTATTTTATCAATATTTTGTCGGAATGGAGGAATTTTTAGAAAAGTGACAATTGTTAAAAATTGATATTTTATCTATATTATTATATTACATTATAAATGTATAAAGTGATAATATAATAATGGTGATATTTTTACAATGAATGTGTGATATATGAATAAATGAGGAGGAAGAGTATTTTTGTTACAATAAATGCTAAAAACATGTTAAACATGTTGGTGGGCTCCATTTTTGACTGAAATTTAATTATAGCCTGAAAGATCATCCGTATGTGGATTTCGGTCATTTTCCCTTTATAATTTGGAAAAAAGTTCTTCTACAAAGTTGTAAAGAATTAAATTTCCTATGGAATGGACATAAGATTCAAAATTTTCTAATAAAAGGGCTATTTATTATGAATTATTGAAGTTCCAGAATAATTGATTGTTGGAGTTTTAAATATTATTTTTAAGAAAAACATTTTTTTTATGCTGGTGGGCCCCACTGGTGTGCTGAAATCAGATTTTCAAGGAGGTGTGCAAAAAAATTTTTATAAAATATTATTTTATTAATTTCTCTGGTTTGGTGTTCTAAGTATTTTCCTATAAAAAGGATGCTTAGGTTAGAATTAAAAATCACACCAGAATCTGAAATTTCTGTAAGATCCCAACTTATTATAAATAAAATTGAATTTTCTCTATTCATTATTCTAAATTAATAAGGTGTTAATTTGATATAATGCTTTGGTTATGAGTGAAATGTGCAAATTTTACAAAATAAGCAAGTGGTTATAAAATATTCATTTTTGTAGGGGAATATTCTTTTGGTCGTGGAATATTCTTTTTATCGGGGAATATTCGTACGACGGCACAGCCAGTCGTGGGGCTCGTAACAGAATAAATGTCGGATGAAGAAAATGATAAAGTATGAGTTTTTATGAATAACGGCGTAATTGTTACCGTTAACACTGTTGGGTTACCTAGTGGTTAAAATACTGATGAAAGCACTGCGGCATCAAGCAGTATTGTTGAATTATTGATTAAATACGTAAGAAGGCACTACTCAATAATTATTATGATAGTTATTCTTATTTAATATTTTATTTTATTGCAATAATTGTTTGCATTGATAGTTTATATTATTGTTGTTTCAATAATTGTCACCGCATGATATTTCCCATTATCGGATCAATAATTCATATTATTTGAATAATATTATGAGATAGCATTATTGGCAATGTCTAGAAAGTTACGCTCAAGGAGAGGTTTGGTCACCTAATTAATTGCTGTAGCGAAGGAGAAATCCTTATTGGAAAGTCCCTCTTTCTGGAACCGCATGGTTGTCATAATTGTGATTCTGTAATATTATTTATGAATAATTAATTATTAATTTATATGATAAGGAAATATTTATTTGATGTGGATATAAATGATGGATTTATTTATGTGGTTATTAATGAAGGAATTAATGCTGAGGTGTTTTATCAGTATTTTGTCAGAGTGGAGGTATTAAAAAACATCCGTTTGTGGATATCGGATATTTTCTGTTGGGAATTTGGAAAACCTTTCTTTTACAAAGTTGTAGAAAATTCGATTTCAGGCAGAATGGACATAAAATTCGTATTTTTTAGATAAACGAACTATTTTCTATGAATTGTTGAAGTTTCGAAAAATAAAATAATTTTTTATTAATTTATGGGTGGGACCCACTTTTTGGTTGGTGGAATACACATGGGCTGCTGATTATTTTCTTCAAGAATGTCATGCTGATGGCTTTCTTAAGGCATGTGTAGAAAAGTTTGTTAAAATAATAATTTTTTATTATTTTAGTCTCCTTTGGCGTTCTAGCATTTTCCTATAAATAGACGCTTAGGTTAGAATTAAAAATCACACCAGAAACAAGTTTTCTTTCTCTCTAGATTATCGAGCGTATTATTGTGAGTATTTTGATACTTTAAGAGTTGCTATTCCGTGCAAGCTTCTGTCGACTTTATATCCAAAATTCAGTCAGAAGTACGGTTATTTTGAGGTAAGGGATGTTATTTTCTTCTTAAATGATATTATTTTCTTCAATATCATTATGCCAAAATATTGGTAAACTTTTTAATCAAATTTAGAACTTTTTGTGTCGGGGTTACTATTCACGTATACGGCACTATTCACCGAAAAATGAAAATTTTTCTTTTTGTCCAAGATGTCTATTTTGGCTACTATCTTTGATTATATCCATGTTTTGATCGTTATTTTTGAATTCTGCTTCACAACTGATTATTATGAAGTATTATTGATCTTGGATAAACTGTTAAACGAATCCCTAATATTTATCCTTCTATCTCACTGGATTCGTTCTCTAAAATGTTTTTCATCATCCTCAGTCCTTAATGATGATATTACTGAATATTTTTGGCCTGTAGTGCAAAGATGAATGAATACAAAGATGAATGATTAACTGATGAATATCTTTGGCCCGTAGTGCAAAGATGAACAGGTGTTGAGATGAACATGACCAACTGGTGATACAAATGAATATCTTTGGCCTGTAGTGCAAAGATGAATTTTTGATTAAAGATGTTTATTGATTGTTGTTACAGGGATAAAATATTGATGATGGACTTTTAAATCTTAGAAGATAGTAGAATTCATTCTCTACGTGACTCTTCTAATGGATTGTTGTTTCCGTTGCTGTTGTTGATCTAAAACTTGTTGTCAATTATATTCCATTAGATTTTTCCCTGTTGCAAACTAACGATAATTTGTTGTATATTATCTTAGTCATAATATTCTTTACTGGGCTAGTTGAGCTCACCCTTTTCCTTTTTGTTCCATTTTTCTTCTCAAGAGGTGAGAACATAGCAGGATCTAGTCGGGGTATGGAGTGATGGTTCTAAAAAGATGTTTAAGAAGTTCTCACTATTTCTGTAAAATAGTGTTTGAAAAATTGTAATGAGAACTTATTTGAGTGTGGATATTATCTAGAAGACAATATTTGTATTTAAACTCATAGTTTGTGTTGTCGTATTTTACACGACATTTGTATTATTGAAGTTGTAGTTTGCTTTCTATACCATGTATTTTGGCGACTCAGAATGGGTGTCGTATACCTATTTTGGGGGTGTCACAATTTCTCTCTGTATAATATCAAGCATATTTTTGTAAGTATTATATACTTTGAGAGTTGATAAGCAGTGCAAGTTTCTTTCAGCATTATATCTGATATTTCATCCATAAATACTATTCTTTTGAGGTAAGAGATGTTATTTTTTTCGTAAATGATGTTATTCTTTTAATATCATTATACCAAATTATTGGTATGAATTTTATTATGAAATTTTTATCTTTTCAAGTCGAGTTTACTATTTATGTATATGACACTATTCACGTATATGACACTATTCATGAATATGGTACTATTCACGACACGTATACGACACTATTCACGTATACGGCACTATTCATGTATACAACACTATTCACAGAAAAATTAAATTTTCTTTTCGTTGTCCAAGTTGTTTGTTATGGTTCCTATCTTTGATTGGATCTATATTTTAAACTTTACTCTTGAATTTTGCTCCACAATTGATTATTATAGAGTATTTTTGAATTTAGATAAACTAAAGTACGAATCCCTAATCTTTGTCCTTTTATCTCTCTAGATTCGTTTCCTTAAAAATATTTTTATCATCCTCAGTCTCAAATGGTGATATAACTTAATATCTTTGGCCCGTAGTGCAAAGATGAATGATTACCTGATGAATATCTTTGGCCCGTAGTGCAAAGATGGACAGGTGTTGAGATGAACATGATCAACTGGGGATACGAATGAATATCTTTGGCCCGTAGTACAAATTTGAATATTTGTTTTAAGATGTATATTGATTGATGTTACAGGGATAAAATATTGATGATGCCCTTTTAAATCATAGAAGATAGTAGACTTCATTCTCTACTTAACTCTTCTAATGAATTGTTATTTCCAATGCAATTGTTGATCTAAAACTTGTTGTCTATTATATTTTATCAGATTTTTCCCTGTTGAGGACTAAAGATAATTTGTTCTACATTATCTTAGTCATAATATTCTTTACTGGGCTAGTTGAGCTCGTTCTTTTCTTTTTTGTTCCATTTTTCTTCTCAGGAGGCGAGAATATAACGGGAACTAGTCGAGGTGTGGAGTGATGGCTCGAGACAGTTGTTTTAGCAGTCCTTACTATTTTGTAAAATAGTGTATCAATAATTATAATAAGGACTTATTTGAGTTTGGATATTGTCTAGAAGACAATATTTGTGTTAAAACTCACAGCATATGTGTTGTCGTATTTTGCACGACAATTGTAATAATAAAGTTGTAGTTGTTTTCTGTACCATGTATGTGGCGACTCAGATTGGGTTGGGTGGACTGGACCTATTTTGGGGGCGTCACAAGTGATGCCATTGCCTACTCATGATCTTCAATTCTCATTAATTATCCTGCTACTTGATCCTCCTCTTCCTCAGCATCTAACAGTTGTTGATCATGAAGCAATTCTTCATCTTCTACATCACTATGTATAAATGACTCAATTTGTGGTGGATTATTTATTATCATCATTTCCTTAGCATCGGAGTTGGCCATCCTATAAAACAAAACTTCTTTATTACTTATAAAAAAAATTTACACAAAACATAATATTTTTAATGTTATTTTTATGTATAGTTTAATATTTTTATGGACTCAAAGACTATATACTAAGACTCATCTTCCTTATATCTATAGCCTTAACATGGATTTGATACATTTAATGTAACGCCCTCAAATTTATACTCCCACGGTATCCGATATGGTGCTTACAACTAATCAATTAATATAACACATTCAAATCTATACACCCATGGTATCCAATTCTATGCTTATATCTAATCGAACTACTATACAAATATAACAAGATACAATTCCCATAGATCTAAGGTTCACATTATCCCATAACAAATAACAATTCCCTAGAGAACTATTGTTGTGTTTGGATACCCTCACTTGGATGTATAGACTATATCTACGAATATTATCTATCTATCTGAAATTCAGAGTACTAGTAATAACATGAACAGTCCATATTACCAATACCCTCAGTCAGATGTATAGTCTATATCATGCGGATTACACTATCGTATCGATAGTACCTATCTATCTAAAATCTAGAGTATCAACAACAACATGAACAGTACATGTTGTCAATACCCTCACTCAGATGTATAGTTCCCAAGGATCTCAAACTAAATTGAAAGATCTAATGACATCTATTTATATAAAGGAAACACGGATGCGAAAATAAAGAAGTTATATATATCATATATTAAATTTTTGATTACATGATTCTTCATAAAGAATTTCTTATTACAAAAGTATTACATTCAACTAGACAGTATTTTAAACTAGTCTAAGCAGGAATGCTTCCTATTGTTTACTCGAGATATGCTAAGGTTATCATCTAATACTGCAAAGGGAATGATTTGCAAGAGTGAGCTATGACATGCTCAGCAGGTTTTATAATTTAAAATAATATAGGATTTGAAGAAGTATAACAATTCAAATTTTTCTCAACTGAGTGTTGTTTACCATGTTTGGAATTTTTATATCTCAACCATTTCTGGACTTTTTACTATTTCTGTCAGTCATAAAGACTTAGAAATCTTGTTCAGATGTGAGACAGGGGATCAGCCTATTCAACATCCTAGGAGTATGCATCTCATCCTACTTGTGTCCTTGTGTACTAAATGTCAATATATTATTGACTTACATTAATCCCCTCTTGGGATATACAACTCAGTATAAGATGTCTTACAAAAGCAATTTGGTTTGACATAACAGTTTATGCTCAATAAACAATATCATATGAATAAACAATTCATTTCTTAGTTATTCTGAAGCTATAGCGATAACGTTACAATAATTGGCAATTCAAGTTTAGGTTTGGTAAAACATATCAAAAGCAATTCAAGATAGGAATCTTGTTCAACAAATAAACAGGTTTCGAGAAACCTGCGTAAATAATAAGATATGTTAGAAGACTTGTTTAAGTCATTAAAATAGGGAACTTGCGAAAGTAATTAATTAGGGTTTAGTAAACTTGCCTGAGCGAAGATCGATCATGCAACGCTACTCGATTCGTTTATAAACACCTAAGATGTTCATTCATATAAATCGATAATAATACTTAAATACATAAACTATTTATGTTCGGGTTAAGTTTGATATGATTTCGGTGTCCTGAGACTTTAGGTGGTAATTAATAAGTTAATATCTCGATTAAACTTTATTTATAAGCTTTATTATATTTTTAGATAATTTATATATCTTTTATAATAATACCTAGAAGCTTATAACAATTTTTAGATATTTTATTTATCCATTAAATGATTTTAAATCATTTATTTCTATTTCTAAATAATAAGTATTTACATAGAATATTATAAAAATCTTGTTTATTATTTTTAAATAATTTATAATCATTTAATATGATTTTTAAATCATTAATTTTATTTTTAAATAATTATTTATTATTTATAAATATTTATTCTAATTACTTTATTATTAACTTAATTATTAATAATATCCAAATAAATAAAATATTTATTTAATTTATGTAAAAATATTAAAAGTTAATTATTATAACTTAAAATAATTTTTAAAACTGTTTTAATAATTATTTATATTTATTTATTAATTATTTCTAATTTTTATTAATTTATTTATTAGAAATTATTTTCTGTCTGTCGCTTTGAGTTTCTGGAAATCAGTTGGTCATGGCCTAGAGGTCACTTTGACCTTAGCTTAATTTCCTACTGTTAATGATTTCTGGGTTTGGAAGTGTATGGGTGTTATAGTACTTATGTAATAGTACAACAACATACCAATTTCATGCTTTAACCTACATATAACAAGAAGTTATAGAGGCTCAAAGGCACTGTCAGAGTTGTTCTTGAGTTTCTGGGTAACCCAGAACAGTGGTCATGGTCTGTCAACGGTTTTGTGGCTTCTAGATCTTTCAATCCATGTGATAGATTTGTGTTTTGATTGATGTAATATGTAGTCTATATAACAAGGTACATATAGCTTACACTGGTTTGGACAGAGTATGATTCTAAGGTCTAGATCTAGGTTGGTCAAAGTACGACCAAAGGTTGTTCTTCATGTTTTTCAGTTTTTTGGATAACCTAAAAAACACAGTCATGCTCGGTCAACGACTTTTGACCATTAATTCTGGTAATCCAATGGATTATTTAAGTGTTTGAATGTCATAGATATGTAATATGTATGTCAAGGTATTAATTCATTACACTTAGACATCATAACAACAAACATAAAACGATTAAAAGGTTAGTCAAAGTAGCCGGCCCAACCTATTCTTGAGATTTCTGGGTAACCCAGAAATCAGAACTTTGTGATCGGTCAACCACTTTTGACCACCTATATCTTGCAATATATGATTCTAATGAACCTGATTTCTTTTCCAGATTAAAGACCTCATGTAATACTACAACTAGCGTACAATTAACAAACCTAACTATTAACATACACGGATCTATAGGCTCTGACATTCGACTGTCAGACGTGCTTTTTCAGAATTTCCAGTTTGCTTAAAACACCATTTTGATGCATCTAGATGTCATGTAAACATTGTGACAACCCGAAAAATCGGATTGTCCAAAATTTAAGATTTAAAGAATTAGTTATTAATAAAATAAATTTTTATTAATAATATTTTGTGCTATATGTTTATTAATCGTTCTAGAACCTAAGATGATTATAATACGGGAGGATTCTGGCTACGAGCTAGACTGAACGAGTAAGAATTTTCAAGACAAAAATAAAAATTTTCCGGGAACAAAAATATTTCTGGGGAAAAAGACGAAATAGGCACTATTCATCTGACGAAACCCTAAGGGTTAGGGTTTGAATAACCTAAGCCTTTTCGAGAGTTTAGTATGTCGAAATGACATTCCGTCGAAAGATTTGACGATAATATATCGTCAAAAGTTAAGTAAGCCGATAAAAGTTTTTCTCAAAAAACGTACAGAAATCGGAAGAAATAAAATTGACGAAAAGTACTGCCATTTACTTTTCATTCGTTTAACTACGTTAGGGGAAAACGTGAAGGAAATGCTTAATATCAAAAAATGTTTTTCAGATTTTCGGAGATCTGAATTATACGTAAAAGTTAATCAGTAAAGGAAAGACGAAATATCCAAAAATATTTGGATTCTAAGAATCACAGTTTTCGAACTGTCGGACAAATTCCGCAAGATGGAACCACGAAGCTTTCAGGAGAAGCTTCGTGAATAGTAAGGGGGTTAGTAAGGAGGTGTGAATAGTAATTTTAGGGGTGAAATGACTATTTTGCCCCTAGCTTTGAAAATCTATAAAAGAGAACCTAAATTTCATTTGTTGGTGATTTTTGAAAATCACCAACACTTTTGAAAGAGAGAGAAGTCGGATGGGAGGAAAAAGGAAGAGGAAAATTTGGCTCGTGAGCAAACTTTGTCTGACGGAAGGAGATTAAAGGAGAAAGGTAATCTAAAACCTAACTTCTATATAATTTTCTTTAAGTTTTATATGTTAAAAACATAACTTAATGAGAATAGAAGTAAAAGATGTTAAGAATGATTTTCATTTCGTTAAAATCATGAGAAAAGAAGAAATAAGAAATCAGAAGTTTAGTTTATAAATTTCTTAAAGAAGTATAAGTTTTGTAATGAATTTGAACGATCTGAATGAATCATATGAATGATTCGGTGAAATAAGTAAGGAATGGTGTTTCATAACACCGAATTCCAAGAAAAAGTGAAATCGTAATCAAAATATCGATTAAAAATGAAGAACGAACGAAGAACGTGAAGAACACACGAAGAATATTGTTGATGGACAAATTTAAAACCATTGTAGTGTAATTGTTGTTGATGGACAAGTTTAAAATCATTGCATATAAGTTAGTTGCTTATTGCTTGGTTAGGAACGGTAGAAACGTTCATGAAGAATAGATTAAACTTAGTTATAACGAAGTTATGGCGAAAATTTCGTAAAAGATGAACGAAAATTAGAAAGTATGTAAATGAACCCGAAGGTGTAGGGTTTCATAAGAAAGTAAGAAAACGTACAAAACGTGAGTCATGGACTCAAGAACGAACGAGTTCCGATTTTTGATGACCGAATTACAGACGAACGAACGAAGAGCGTTAAAAACATAAAATAAATGAAAGATGAAGATTAAGCCAATCCAATGGCATGTTAATGGATTCGGAATATATTTCTGTCTGAGGGGAATTTAAGTATGTAAGATAAGGAAGAGAATTGCTTTGGAACGACCTCGTTCTGAGTTATAACGAATACGTTATGAAATTATGAAGTAAGCATCACGAGTATGTAAAAGACTTAAGAAAAATTTTCAAGATTTAGGGCTTGGCGCCGCAGCGCCAGCCATGCTTTGGAAGGTGGTACCACAACGCCAAACTGGGGAGTAAGACACCGGAGACTCGCGCCACAGCGCGAGCAATAGCAAAGGAGGATGGCACCGCAATGCTAGCCCGGGAAGAAAGACACTGCAGAGTGGCGCTGCAGCGCGAGAGAAAGAGAAGGAACCGGCACCGCAGGGCATGTGCAGAGCCAATCCCAGAGAAGAGCTTTTTATTGCTCAACTCTGGGGGAAAATAAAATGAAAGGTAAAGACCATTTAGTTCATCGGATGTAACACTTAAACAAGTGATTTAAACCTTTAAGGAAGATTTAACGGAAAGATTGAATGAGATTAAAAGACAAAGAAGATGAACGCAATGCTGTTGCGATGAACGATCAGTCTTAGCATACAACGAGTCGTATGACTTCGACATTAAGAAAGAATAATGAATGTGTGGTTAATGTAATGGATAACTAAAGAAGTAAGTAAGATATGAATTATCAAGAAAGCCATAACGAGCAGTAATAAGATTAATGAAAGCCGAATGTGAGTCAGATGGAGAATATTAGAATAAAATGTAATCGTTAAACACTTTAACCAACGTCAAGGTTGAGTGTATGCGAATATTAAATGGGCAAAACCTATATCCCGTGTATGGTTTGACCGTAGGGTAATGAAGACACGTATTTAAACCTATGAACGATGAAGAACTGAATTAAAGACAATGACGTATAACACAAAGAAGTCGAGTTAATGATTAACTTGGATGACATTCCGAATCGAATCAACCGGACGTTATAAGATAAGAATTAGTAACATAAAATGCTTAACGTTATGAATGCGTAGAATGAATATGGAATGACCGTTCTAAGTATACAAAAGACTGTATGACTTAGACGATAAAGAATGAATCCTGAGGTATGGCATTTAATTGTTAGAAAGACATGAGGAATAAGAAATTAACTTAATGAACATTATAGTTTAATGGTTAGGATAAGTTAAGATAAGGTAAGGTTGTAGTGCAATCGTAATCTTTGACGGTTGATGTGACGCCCCCAAAATAGGTATACAACACCCATTCTGAGTAGCAAAATACATGAAACAGAAAAAACTACAACTTTATTAATACAATTATCGTGCAAAATACGACAACACATAAACTGTGAGTTTAAAAACATATATTGTCTTCTAGACAATATCAACACTCAAATAAGTCCTCATTACAATTATTGATACACTATTTTACAAAGTAGTGAGGACTACTAAAACGACTTTCTAGAACCTTCATTCCATACCCCGACTAGTACTCGCTACATTCTCGCCTCTTGAGAAGAAAAATGGAACAAAAAGGAAAAGGGTGAGCTCAACTAGCCAAGTAAAGAATATTATGACTAAGATAACATAGAACAAATTATCGTTAGTCCTCAACAGGGAAAAATCTGATAGAATACAATAGACAATAAGTTTTAAATCAATATTCGCAGCGGAAATAATAATTTATTAGAAGAGTTACGTAGAGAATGAAATCTACTATTATCTATGAATTTAAAAGTCCATCAAAAATATTTTATCCTTGTAACATCAATCAATATACATCTTAAGTCAAAAATTCATCTTTGCACTACAAGCCAAAGATATTCATCAGTTGGTCATGTTCATCTCAACACATGTACATCTTTATACTACGGGCCAAAGATATTCATAATAAAATCAACCATCTTTGCACTACAGGCCAAAGATATTCAGTAATATCATCATTTAAGACTAAGGATGATGAAAAATATTTTAAAGAAAATGAATCCAGTGAAACAAAAGAGCAAATATTAAGGATTCGTACTTTAAACAGTCCATGTTCAAAAATACTTCATAAATAACTATAGTGAAGTAAAATTCAAGAATGATCAAAACATGGATACAATCAAAGCTAGTATCCATAATAGATATCTTGGACAAAAACGAAAAATTTAATTTTTCTGTGAATAGTGTCGTATTCGTGAATAGTGTCGTATACGTGAATAGTAACTCCGACACTACAAGATAAGAATTTCACAAGAAAAATCCTACCAATATTTCGGCATAATGATATTGAAAGAAATAATATCATTTATATAAAAAAAATAACATCCCTTACCTCGAAAAGACAGTACTTCTGACTGGAATACTGGATATAGTGCAGAAGGGAACTTGCACCGTATAGAAACACTCAAAGTATCAAAATACTCACAATAATACGCTCGATAATATAGAGAGAGAAAGAGAGAGAAAACTTGTTTCTGGTGTGATTTTTAATTCTAACCTAAGCACCCTATTTATAGGAAAATGCTTAGAACACCAAAGCAGAAAATTTAATAAAATAATAATATTTATTATAATTTTCTACGCCAACCTTTGAATTCAGATTTCAACATGTTTAACAACCCACTAATCATAACAAAAACGTTTTTCTTAAATAAAACAATTAAAACTTCCAAAAATTAATTATTCTAGAACTTCGAAACTTCAATAATTCATAATAAATAGCTCTTTTATCAAAAAAAATCGAATCTTATGTCCTTTCCATAGGAAATTCCATTCTCTACAACTTTGTATGTTTAAGTTTTTCAAAATTCCAAGCAAAAATTGACCGAAATCCATAAACGGGCGATTTTACAAGCTATAATCAAATTCCAGTCAAGAAATGGGCCCACAAACATGTTTAACATGTTTTAAACAATTTTTGTAACAAAAATACTCTTCCTCCTCATTTATTCGTATATCACACATTCATTTTAAAATATCACCATTATTATATTATTAAAATATAATAATATATTTAAATGATATATTTAAAGATAAAATATCAATTTTTCAAAAATTGTCACTTTAAAATTTTCTCCATCTATATCCACATAAAATGAATATTTTCCTTATCATAATAATCAATAATTAATTATTCATAAATAATATTACAGAATCACAATACTGATAATCAAGCCGTTCCCAAGAAAGAGGGGGGCTTTCCAATAAGGATTTCTCCTCACTGGCGCGCAATTAGGTGACCAAACCTCTCCTTAGACAGAACTTTCTAGACATTGCCAATAATGCTATCTAATAATATTATTCAAATAATATGAATTAGTGATCTGATAATGAAAAATATTGTGTAGTGAAAATTATTGAAACAACAATAATATAAAATATCAACGTAGCATTTATTGAATCAATAGAATAAAATATTGAACAGTAATTACTGTAACAATTATTGAGTAGTGCCTTCTTATGTAAGAATCAATAATTGATGCAATACAGTGTGCTACAGTATTTTAACCACCGAGTATTTCAACAGTATTAAAAATAAAAACTACGCCGTTATTTATAAACAACTTATACTTGTCATTTTTTTCATCCAATCGCTTTTCGTTATGGGGCCCACACATAAGGTCGCTACCGTAAATACAAATATTCCCAACAAAGCAAGAATATTCCACGACCAAACGAATATTCCCCGACAACAATGAATATTTTATAACCACTTGCTTATTTAAAATATTTGCGTATTTTACCCATAACTAACCACATTAATCAAATCAACCCTTACTATTTCAAAATAATAAATAGAGAAAATTTAATTTCATTTATAATAAGTTGGGGTCTTACAACCTCCCCTCCTTATGAAATTTCATCCTCGAAATTGACGTACGTACCTGGTGTTTCGAAAAGGTGAGGATACCTCGCTTTCATTTCCGTTTCCAACTCCTAGGTCATTTCCTCTATAGCATGGTTCTTCCACAAAACTTTAACTTATGGTATGACCTTTGTGCGTAGGACATGCTCCTTCCTATCCAAGATCTTGATAGGTACCTCTTCGTACGTAAGTCTTCGGCTATCTCGTCTGGTTCTAACTCAATAACGTGGTTTGGGTCTTTCACATATTTATGAAGCACAGATATGTGAAAACATTATGAACACGAGACATACTTAGAGGTAACGCGAGTCTATAGGCCACATTTTCTACTCGGTTAAGAATCTGAAATGGACCAATAAATCGTGGATTGAGCTTTCCTCTTCTCCCAAATCTTGTAACTCCCTTCCATGGAGCAACAAGCAACAATACATGATCCCCAATACTAAATTCCACGTCCTTTGGATGAAGATCCGCATAACTCTTTTGTCGATCATGTGTCATTTGTATATGTTGTCGAATCATTTGGATCTTTTCTGTAGTCATACGTACCAACTCTGGTCCCAACAATGTTGCTTCACCCACCTCATCCCAACATACTGGAGAGCGACAATTTCGTCCATATAATGCTTTAAATGGAGCCACACCTATACTTGCCTGATAACTGTTGTTGTAGGAGAATTCCACCAATGGTAAATAATTATCCCAACTCCCTTTGACGTCTAGGATACAGAGTCTTAATAGATCTTCAAGAGTCTGAATAGTCCTCTCTGATTGTCCGTCCATTTGAGGATGGTATGTCAAACTGAATCGTAAATCCATGCCCATAGCTTTTTGCAAGCTAACCCAAAATCGTGAAGTGAATCTTGGGTCACGATCCTAAACTATGGATACTGGCATGCCATGCAATCTCACAATCTCATTTACGTACATACGAGCAATATGTTCAAGGGAATAAGTCTCCCGTATCGGTAAGAAATGAGCAGACTTGGTTATTCGATCAGCAATAACCTAAATAACATTTATGCCTTGAGAAACCGTGGGAAGACCCATAACGAAATCCATGGTAATGTGTTCCCACTTCCATTTCAGAATCTCAAGTGGTTGCAATGGACCCTTAGGCACTTGATGCTCCGCCTTTACATGTTGACAAGTTAAACACCTCGAGATAAACTTTGCAATCTCTCTCTTCATATTGTTCCACCAAAATGTATGTCGAAGATCACGATACATTTTGGTACTTCCAGGATGGATCGCAAATGGTGTATTGTGTGCCTCCATCATGATCTTATACTTCAAATCAGAATCGTTAGGAACACAAAGTCTGGAGTGGACTCGAAGTATTCATTCTTCATCGATTCTTGCTTCTGGAATAGCACCTTCTTGTACTTTCTTCTTCATATGCATTAGCTCCGGGTCGGTGGCTTGAGCAACCTTAACTTTTTTGATTAAAGTCAGTTCTATGCGTATACTTGACATCATCGCATGGGTCCCCAGAGTCTTGAATTCTATCTTCATCTTACACAAAATGGGACTTTGTGTTAACAACATCGTACTCGTTCCCGCATATGATCTTCTACTCAATGCGTCAGCTACCACGTTCGCTTTTCTAGGATGGTATTGAATGGTGTGGTTGTAATCTTTTAACAGCTCGAGTCAACGTCGTTGTCGCATGTTGAGCTCCTTTTGGGTGAAGAAATATTTGAGGCTTTTATGATCTGAATATATCTCCACTTTCTCCCCATATAGATAGTGCCTCCAGATCTTTAGCGAAGCGATGGCCGCTAACTCTAGATCATGAGTAGGATAATTCCTCTCATATTCTTTAAGTTGTCGCGAGGCATAGGCTATGACTTTCCCATGTTGCATGAGAACACATCCTAACCCTTTGCCTGAAGCATCGTTGTAGATAACAAATCCATCCGAACTAGACGGTATTGTCAGAATAGGTGCTGAAATGAGTCTCCTCTTTAGCTCTTGAAAACTATTCTCGCATTTCTCGCTCCATACGAACTTTGTATCCTTCTGAGTCAACTGAGTTAACGGAGTAGCGATTCGAGAAAACCCTTCCATGAATCTCTGATAATAACCATTAAGCCCGTAAAGCTACGACTTGATCCACCGTCTTGATTGTTCTAACTTTGTATTGCTTTAATCTTTGCCGGGTCAACAGATACTCCATGTTTTGACACTATGTGCCCAAGGAATGCTACTTCCTCAAGCCAAAACTCGCATTTCTTCAACTTGGCATATAGCTTGTTTTCACGAAGCCTTTGGAGTACCAGCTTCAAATGGTGGTCATGATCTTCACGACTTTTGGAATATATGAGGATGTCATCAATAAAGACCACAACGAATTAATCCAAATATTCCTTGAATACTCGATTCATCATATCCATGAAAGTCGTAGGAGCATTAGTCAATCCAAGTGACATGACTAAGAATTCATAATGCCCGTACCGAGTTCTGAAGGCAGTCTTTGGAATATCCTCAGTTCTAATCTTCAGCTGATGATATCTAGAACAAAGATCAATCTTTGAAAAGAATTATGCTCCTTGCAACTGATCAAACAGGTCATCAATGCGAGGTAGCGGATACCTATTCTTGATGGTGACATGGTTCAATTCTCGATAGTCAATACAAAGTCGCATACTCCCATCTTTCTTCTTTACAAATAAAATAGGAGCACCCCAAGGAGATGTACTAGGACGAATAAAACCGATCCAACAACTCCTGTACTTGGACCTTTAACTCCTGAAGTTCAATAGGAGCCATTCGATATGGGGTTTTAGAAATGGGCTTTGTACCGGGTTCAAGGTCAATAAAGAATTCAACTTCACTTTCTGGGGGTAGACCGGGAAGTTCTTCAGGAAATACGTCAGGAAATTTACTAACAACATGAATGTTATTCAAATCTGATATGTCTTTATTCAAATCCATAACATGGGCTAAGAAATCTTGACATCTGTTTTTCAATAAATGAATAGCTTTATGACTTGATATGACAGTGATTGATTTTAGTGGTTTAGTTGCTTGAATTCATACAACAGGTTGGTTAGGAATATGAAAACTAACAACCTTATGAAAACAATCAATTTTGGCATGGTAAGTAGTTAACCAATCAATCCCTAAAATCACATCAAAAGCAAGTATCTTTAAAGAGATAAGGTCAACAGGTAATGTGATGGTGCTAACTTGGATCAAACAAGATTTATAAATAGTGGATGTAATGAATGTTTCTCCTAACGGAGTCTCCACAGATAAGTCAAAGTCTAATTTCTTCGGAGTTAAGTTTAAACGTTGAGCACAAGTAGGAGAGATAAATGAATGGGTAGCACCGGTATCTAGAAAGGTATAAACTTCGCAAGAATTTATGATTAGCTTACCCATGATCACCTCATTTGGGTTCCTCGCATTTTGACCAGTCACAACAAGCGCTCTTCCAGGAACCGTTAACTTTGACTTTTCTGGGACAGCCTTTTGAGTCACCATCCCCGTTGGACTTGGTTTCGCTACCGTACAATCTCGAGCGATATGTCCTTCCTTTCCATAATTATAGCATACCTTGAACTGTTGTGGATAGTTTGGGCTGATATGTCCCTCTTTTCTGCATTTATAGCATACGACCGGTGGTCGTTCTCCTCCCTGTAGAACCGATTCTTTCAGCAGTCTTTGACGTCTTTACATTGTCATTGTTGAATCTCCTCTTTTAAAAATCTCCCCGACTCGCTTCTTCTATTTTCATGGCCATGATTACCACCCGAAGTGGTTACCGCTTTTGTTCAGTATTTTTTTCTTTCTCCATTTGGTTATCGTTGTTCGATGGTAACATCGCCACCGATATGATCCTAGTTGTGGTCCCTCGGTTGAACTTACTCATTATCTCACTCTAATAATTGAGCCCTATTGACAACATCTACATAGAGAGAAAATTTATGAGAAATGAGATATTGACGTATGCCGGGTTTCAAACCTCTCAGAAACATCCACGTCATACGTTCCTCATTCTTCACCAAATGAGGTGCAAACCTGGATAACTCTGCAAACTTCGCCTCGTACTGGGACACCGTCATGTTGTTTTGTTCCAATCTAATAAACTTTACTTCCTTCATATGACGAATACTTTCAGGAAAGTAATTGTCATTGAACAGTTTCTGAAAGGTCTCCCAAGACATGCTAAGTGCGGCTGGATGGGTACACTTCACAGATTCCCACCAGTAATCTGCCTCATTACGGAACATAAAGGTGGTAAATGGAACCTTATGTTCCTCTGTGCATCCCAAAACATCGAATATCTTGGTAATTTGCTTGACCCACGTTTCTGCCTTAATCTGATCCAGCTTTCCCCAGAATTTTGGTGGTCCCAACTCTTTGAACTGCTTGGCTGTGACAAACCGTGTGTTGTTATCATTTCCACCTGTATTTTGTACACGAGTCTCCCTTGTCTGATTTTGCATGAACTACAAAAAGCTTCTAAACATACCGTCATTCATCGTCTGCTCAGTGGTGTTGTTTACAGGAGGAACATTGTCGGCCTGTTGTACGTTTTCTTCATTGGTGGGTAAAGGTGTCTCCATGGTCTCATTTACTCCACTGTTAACATTCTCGGTTGCCATTCTCAAATACTGCCATAAAACAAGGGTTAATTGAAAAAAATTAACATATCACATAATATCCCTATATTCTGACCAACCAACAAATAAGCTTAGGTAGGACACAGTAGTGAAGGATTTACTTGTCTCTCCCATCCTAGTTCTATTCTCCGATCTCCGCCAGAGATCATATCCCTAAGCTCAGATACCAACTGTGACGCCCCCAAAATAGGTATACAACACCAATTCTGAGTCACCAAATACATGGTACAGAAACAACTACAACTTTATTAATACAATTGTCGTACAAAATACGAAAACACATAAACTGTGAGTTTAAAAACAAATATTGTCTTCTAGAAAATATCAACACTCAAATAAGTCCTCATTACAATCATTGATACACTATTTTACAAAGTAGTGAGGACTACTAAAACAACTTTCTAGAACCTTCATTCCATACCACGACTAGTACTCGTTACATTCTTGCCTCCTGAGAAGAAAATAGAACAAAAGGGAAAAGGGTGAGCTCAACTAGCCAAGTAAAGAATATTATGACTAAGATAACATAGAACAAATTATCGTTAGTCCTCAACAGGGAAAAATCTGATAGAATATAATAGACAACAAGTTTTAAATCAATATTCGCAGCGGAAATAATAATTCATTAGAAGAGTTACATAGAGAATGAAATCTACTATTATCTATGAATTTAAAAGTCCATCATCAATATTTTATCCCTGTAACATCAATTAATATACATCTTAAGTCAAAAAATCATCTTTGCACTATAGGCCAAAGATATTTATCAGTTGGTCATGTTCATCTCAACACCTGTACATCTTTGCACTACGGGACAGAGATATTCATAATAAAATCAACAATATTTTCACTACAGGCCAAAGATATTCAGTAAAATCATCATTTAAGACTAAGGATGATGAAAAATATTTTAAAGAAAACGAATCCAGTAAAACAAAAGAACAAATATTAAGGATTCGTACTTTAAACAGTCCATGTTCAAAAATACTTCATAAATAACTATAGTGAAGTAAAATTCATGAATGATCAAAACATGGATACAATCAAAGCTAGTATCCATAATAGATATCTTGGACAAAAATAAAAATTTAATTTTTCTGTGAATAGTGTTGTATTCGTGAATAGTGCCGTATACGTGAATAGTAACCCCGACACTAAAAGATAAGAATTTTACAAGAAAAATCTTACCAATAATTCGACATAATGATATTAAAAGAAATAATATCATTTATATAAAAAAAAAATAACATCCCTTACCTCGAAAAGACAGTACTTCTGACTGGAATACTGGATATAGTGTTGAAGGGAACTTGCACCGTATAGAAACACTCAAAGTATCAAAATACTCACAATAATACGCTCGATAATATAGAGAGAGAAAGAGAGAGAAAACTTGTTTCTGATGTGATTTTCAATTCTAACCTAAGCACCCTATTTATAGGAAAATGCTTAGAACACCAACGCAGAAAATTTAATAAAATAATAATATTTATTATACTTTTCTACGCCAACCTTTGAATTCAGATTTCAACATGTTTAACAACCCACTAATCATAACAAAAACGTTTTTCTTAAATAAAACAATTAAAACTTCCAAAAATCAATTATTCTGGAACTTTGGAACTTCAATAATTCATAATAAATAGCCCTTTTATCAGAAAAATTCAAATCTTAAGTCCTTTCCATAGGAAATTCCATTCTCTACAACTTTGTAAGTTTAAGTTTTTCCAAATTCCAAGCAGAAATTGACCGAAATCCACAAACGGGCGATTTTACAAGCTATAATCAAATTTCAGTCAAGAAATGGGCCCACAAACATGTTTAACATGTTTTAAACAATTTTTGTAACAAAAATACTCTTCCTCCTCATTTATTCATATATCACACATTCATTGTAAAATATCACCATTACTATATTATTAAAATATAATAATATATTTAAATGAATTATTTTATCAGAAAAGATAAAATATCAATTTTTCAACAATTGTCACCTTAAAATTTTCTCCATCTATATCCACATAAATTGAATATTTTCCTTATCATAATAATCAATAATTAATTATTCATAAATAATATTACAGAATCACAATACTAACAACTAGGTCGTTCCCAAGAAAGAGGGGGCTTTCCAATAAGATTTCTCCTTACTGGCGCGCAATTAGGTGACCAAACCTCTCCTTAGACAGAACTTTCTAGACATTGCCAATAATGCTATCTAATAATATTATTCAAATAATATGAATTATTGATCTGATAATGAAAAATACTATGTAGTGACAATTATTGAAACAACAATAATATAAAATATCAACGTAGCAATTACTGAATCAATAGAATAAAATATTGAACAGTAATTACTGTAACAATTATTGAGTAGTGCCTTCTTACGTAAGAATCAATAATTGGTGCAATACCATGTGCTCTTGTATTTTAACCAATTTAGTATTTCAACAAAGATACTTGGTAACAACTACAATTTATTATTTATATAAACAACTTATACTTGTCGTTTTCTTCATCCAATCGTTTTCCGTTATGGGGCCCACACAAGGCTGCGCCATCGTACGAATATTCCCCGACAGCAAGAATATTCCACGACCAAACAAATAATCCCTGACAACAATGAATATTTTATAACCACTTGCTTATTTAAAATATTTGCGCATTTTACCCATAACTAACCACATTAATCAAATCAACCCTTACTATTTCAAAATAATAAATAGAGGAAATTTAATTTTATTTATAATAAGTTGGGGTCTTACAGTTGACATATGGGAGCTGGGCTAAAAAATTCCTTCAGAGTGCGAAGGTATATACGAAACTGGCAACCAATCTAACTCACAGTGAAAGACAATGTAGATGACTCGAAAACTTGTTGGATGGTTATTTGTGGGAAACCACTCAGAGTACCATATGGACTACTAGTATAGACACGATGTGCGTTGAGTCCTAAAAGAGTATAAGAAGAAGAAAAGAATGCAAATCATCAAAGATGATGAATGTATGAGTAAGACATCTCCATATGTCATGAAGTCGTAAACCGATAAAGGAAGTTGTCACATAAACTTAGATTGAAAGAACGCGAACCCTAAGAAGTAAAGTTAAGCTTAAACCAATGCGTAAGACAAGTATATAACTAATTGGTGAATGTGCTATTTTCCTTATGTGTTATATAGGAATTAAAATGAGCAGTTCAGCGTAAACTTTAAGTTGTAACTGTGCGTAAGGCAAGTTTCCTAACTTTATTCATATTTTAAATGAATGCTAGTTTCTTAAACTTCTCAGATGTTGAACTTGAGAAGTTTTGTCTAGGTACGAATGTGTGATATTTGTACAAGGTGGTAGAATGTATGAGGCCTTGTGCCATAATTTGAACACTTCGATGTTTCTATGTGATGAACTGTTCTGTGATTGAACTATTCAATATGAAAATGTTCTGTTTATACATGAACCGTTTTTATTAAGTCTATGCTAAAGATTCTAGCCAGAGAGAATGTGTATGAAAAAGGTAGAAGAATGAAAGTATTTCAAAGTGAATGTGACTAATGTTTTAAAATGATAGGAATCGAGATTATTCCTATTACTCAAGATGCTTCATAACCTTTGTTCGGTTATCGAAGTTCTAAAGGCATGTTTAAATTCTTGAAGTTATTTTTTCAACTGCTATGACTTATTGAGCAATTGAATGCTCACACTTGCTTTAAATGAAAAAAAAATCAGCGTACGAGTAGAAGAATTTAAGGATCCCGTGAAGATCAAGTTGATCGGTATCCAGAAGAAGTGCCATTCATTAGATGAATGAGCGTAAAGATCAAGCGAAGACTTGTAATGTAGAATAGTTTACTTAAACTATAGACTAGTTAATGAACTGTTATGTATCCTTGGTGGCGGATGAAAGTCACTCGTGTAAGATGTAAAGAATAATGTAATTATCATTATTTGTAATGAATGAGGTTATAAGGTATTAGAACATGGGAATTGAGAATGTATGTTGTTATGTTTCAATATATAATGATGTATGTTTGGAAAGAAGTGGGACTGTGACGTACGAAATTCGAGTGTGAAAATAGACCAACTTTTGGGGCGTTACAAAGTGGTATCAAAGCTGATAGGTTATAAATCTTAGGTATGGGTACCTAAGACTATAATCGTATAGAGAATGATAAGAAGATCGTTGAGTTAAACGATTGAGGAAGAAGATCACCACGTGATCATAGTGAATTGTAATAACAGATGATCTGTTAAATGATGAATGATTTATAGCTAATGTTATAAATGAATGGTACTATGAATTATAATGGAAAGAAGAACTCAGATTGAGTTATAAAGGATAGCATACGAATTAAAGAAAATTCGTAATAAGTAAAGAGAAAGTTAGAAGTTGTAAGATTTCAATTGAGGACTCATGTGATAGCTGAGTTGTATGAACCTTTTTTATGGGCAGAGGTTTGTGCTTTGGTGTAACAACTGCTTAGCTTATTATAGTGATATTCATTTGAATATGTTGCGCTATTAATATGTATATGACTAGAAGGTGAATCTTTTCTCATGTATATGCTTGATAGGTACAAAATGATAAGTTAGGTGCGAGTTCTTAAAACTCATACTTATGAAAAGTTTGTGACTCATAGTTATATGTTATGTTTCTGAGAACTAAGCATATGGATAGTCCTTGATTTGTTCTTGGATTACATATTTCGAAGATAAGTTCTTAAACACATATGATTGTGGAAAGTTCCTAAACACATAAAGTGTGGTAAGTTGACGGACTATACTAAGTTATAGGAATGTTTAGACTGAAAACAAGTTATTTTAAATAGGTTTAGCATTGAATGTGCTAGAGAAAAGTAAGTATTGTCGCAAGTAAGACAATGAAGGAAGATGGAGAATAGGATATTCTAAGTCATCTAGTTATGCTAGATTTCAAAGTTTATTGAAATCGTGCTTATGTGTGCGCGTTTTGAAAAGGAAAGAATTGGTTCAACTTTTGGAACCAATGGATTTTAAAAGAACTATTCTTGGTATGTTTATGCAAATTGTTTCTGCTAAACAGAAATTGATTTGAAATATCAAAATGAATTTTATATCATCAGTGCATTTGATGTAAAGATGGAAAAAAGATGGAGTTGTTAATGCAATTGAACCTAGTGTTGGATGTGATCTTAGGATCAATAACCCACTATGGTATGATGTATAATGATGAAGTCATAAACCGACGAAGTTCTCAACGTACTATGAAAAGTACGGTATCATGACGTCATAAAACGTTTTGATGTATTGCGAAAGAAATTTAAATGGTAGTCGATGTCAATTGATTTGACTAAACGAATGTTTCAAGTTGATATCCAATTTATTGGTATGGTCTAAGCTACTTGATTTGGCTAGACAAATGGTATGTCATGTTTAAAAGAAAATCGAGCTTTCTTTGAGAAGAATTGTGCCAACCCAAATTGTTTTGGTGTGGAATCTAATGATTCAGTCTGAGGTGAACACATCCCGAAATGGGGTTATACGATGGGTTGATCGCCAACGTATGAAAGAGGTAGTTTACCTTCTTAGTGATTGTAAACTGATCGTGAAAGAAGGGTTACGGCGAAATATTGTTAAACCTAGTAAGAGTTCATGGTCAATTTGACCCCTCAGAAAAAGTATGAAATATTTTAAAGGAATTCTTATATTCCTCGTTATTCATTCTACTTCATAATTCTTGGTAAGTTATGAAGGTGAGGGAATGTTTGAAAGATCAGAACTTCTTTGAAGAGAAGTTGAGAAGAAGGGTAGGTTAAAATTTTGAGGATGAAATTCTGTGAAGAAGGGGTGAATGTGATGACCCGGGTATGGGTGCGGTTTTAAAAAATTCTGAGGATGAAATTTTTATAAGGGAGGAAGAATGTGACAACCCGGAAAATCGGATTGTCCAGAATTTAAGATTTAAAGAATTAGTTATTAGCAAAATAAATTTTTATTAATAATATTTTGTGCTATGTGTTTATTAATCATTCTAGAACCTAGAATGATTATAATACGGGAGGATTCTGGCTACGAGCTAGACTGAATGAGTAAGAATTTTCAAGACGAAAATAAAATTTTTCCGGGAACAAAAATATTTTTGGGGAAAAAGACGAAATAGGCACTATTCACCTGACGAAATTCTAAGGGTTAGGGTTTGAATAACCTAAGCCTTTCCGAGAGTTCGATATGTCGAAATGACATTCCGTCGAAAGATTTGATGATAATATATCGTGAAAAGTTAAGTAAGCCGATAAAAGTTTTCCTCGAAAAACATGCAGAAATCAGACGAAAGAAAAACGATGAAAAGTATTGCTATGTACTTTTCATTCGTTTAACTACGTTAGGGGAAACCGTGAAGGAAAATGCTTAACGTCAAAAAGTGTTTTTCAGTTTTTCAGAGATCCAAAGAATACGTAAAAGTTAAATTTCATATGTTGGTGATTTTGAAAATCACTAACAATTGAGAAAGAGAGAGAGAAGTTAGATGGGAGGAAAAGGAAGAGGAAAAGTTGGCTCGTGAGCAAACTTTGTCCGACGGAAGGAGATTAAAGGAGAAAGGTAATCCAAAACCTAACTTCTATATAATTTTCTTTAAGTTTTATATGTTAAAAACATAACTTAATGAGAATAGAAGTAAAAGATGTTAAGAATGATTTTTATATGGATGAAATCATGAGAAAAGAAGAAATAAGAAATCAGAAGTTTAGTTTATAAATTTCTTAAGGAAGTATAAGTTTTGTAATGAATTTGAACGATCCGAATGAATCATATGAATGATTTGGTGAAATAAGTAAGGAATGGTGTTTCATAACACCGAATTCCAAGAAAAAGTGAAATCATAATCAAAATATCGATTAAAAATGAAGAACAAACGAAGAACGCGAAGAACACACGAAGAACGTTGTTGATGGTCAAATTTAAAACCATCATAGTATAATTATTGTTGATGGACAAGTTTAAAATCATCGCGTATAATTTAGTTGCTTATTGCTTGGTTAGGAACGGTAAAAATGTTCATGAAGAACGGATTAAACTTAAGCTATAACGAAGTTATGGCAAAATTTTTGTAAAAGATGAACGAGAATTAGAAAGTGTGTAAATGAACCCGAAGGTGTAGGGTTTTATAAGAAAGTAAGAAAACGTAGAAAACATGAGTCGTGGACTTAAGAACAAATGAGTTCCAAGTTCGGATGACAGAATTACAGACGAACGAACGAAGAGCGTTAAAAACGTAGAACAAATAAAGGATAAAGATTAAGCCAATCGAATGGCATGTTAACGGATTCAGGATAAATTTTAGTCTGAGGGGAATTGAAGTACGTAAGATAAGGAAGAGAATAGCTTTAAAACGACCTCGTTCTGAGTTATAACAAATAAGTTATGAAATCATGAAGTAAGCATCACGAGTTTGTAAAAAACTTAGAAATATTTTCAAGATTTAGGGCTTGGCGCCGCAGCCCCATCCATGCTTTGGAAGGTGGTGCCGCAGCCTTGCACTGAGGGAGTTAGAACAATCGAGACTCGTGACTGCGGTATGACGAAGCAATGGCAAAGGAGGGTGGCGCCGCAGTGCCAGTCCGGGAAGAAAGACACTATAGAGTGGCGCTGCAGCGCAAGAGAAAAAGAAGGAATCGGCACCGCAGCGCCGTTGCAGAGCCAAGCCCAGAGAAGTGCTTTTTATTGCTCAACTCTGGGGGAAAATAAAATGAAAGGTAAAGAACATTTAGTTCATCGGATGTAACACTTAAACAAGTGATTTAAACCTTTAATGAAGATTGAACGGAAAGATTGAACGAGATTAAAAGATAAAGAAGATGAACGCAACGCTGTTGCAATGAACGATTGGTCTTAACATACAACGAATCGTATGGCTTCAAAATTAAGAAAGAATAATGAATGTGGGGTTCATGTAATGGATAACAAAAGAAGTAAGTAAGATATGAATTATTAGGAAAGACATAATGAACGGTAATAAGATTAATGAAAGCTAAATGTGAGTCGGATAGAAAATATTAGAATGAAATGTAATCGTTAAACACTTTAACCAACGTGAAGGTTGAGTGTATGCGAATATTAAACAGACAGAACCTACACCCCGTGTATGGTTTGACCGTAGTGTAATGAAGACCAATGATTAAACCTGTGAACGGTGAAGAACTGAATTAAAGATAATGACGTAGAACATAAAGAAGTCGAGTTAATGATTAACTTGGATGACGTTCCGAATCGAATCAACCGGATGTTGTAAGATAAGAATAAGTAACGTAAAATTCTTAACGCTACTAATGCGTAGAATGAATACGGAATGACCATTCTAAGTATACAAAAGACTGTATGACTTATACGATAAAGAATGAATCCTGAGGTATGGCATTTAATTATTAGAAATCCATAAGGAATAAGAAATTGACTTAACGAACATTATAGTTTAATGGTTTGGATAAGTTAAGATAAGGTTAAGTTGTGGTGTAATCGTAATCTTTGATGGTTGACATATGAGAGCTAGGCTAGAAAATTCCTTCAGAGAGCGGAGGTATATACGAAACTAGAAACTGATCTAACTCACTGTGAAAGACAATGTAGATGAGATGGGAACTTGTTGGTTGGTTGTTTGTGGGAAATCACTCAGAGTACCATATGAACTACTAGCAGAGACATGATGTGTGTTGAGTCCTAGAAGAGTATAAGAAGAAGATAAGAATGCAAATCATCAAAGATGATGAATGTATGAGTAAGATAGCTTTGTATGTCATGAAGTCGTAAACTGGTAAAGGAAGTTGTCGCGTAAACTTAGATTGAAAGAAAGCGAACCCTAAGAAGTAAAGTTAAGCTTAAACCAATGCGTAAGTCAAGTATATATGACTAATTGGTGTATGTGTTATTTTCTTTATATGTTATATAGGAATTGGAATGAGCAGTTCAGCGTAAACTTAAAGATGTAGCTGTTCGTAAGGCAAGTTTCCTAACTTCATTCATATTTTAAATAAATACTAGTTTCTTAAACTTCTCAGATGTTGAACTTGAGAAGTTTTGTCTATGTACGAATGTGTGATATTTATACAAGGTGGTAGAATGTATGAGGCCTTGTGCCATAATTTGAACACTTCGGTGTTTCTATGTGATGAACTGTTCTATGATTGAACTGTTCAATAAAAAAATGTTCTATTTATACATGAACCGTTATTGTTAAGTCTGTGCTAAAGATTCTAGCCAAACAGAATGTGTATGAACAAGGTAGAAGAATGAAAGTATTTCAAAGTGAATGTGACTAATATTTTAAAATGATAGGAATCGAGATTATTCCTATTATTCAAGGTGCTTCATAACCTTTGTTCGGTTATCGAAGTTCTAAAGGAATGTTTGAATTCTTGAAGTTGTTTGTTCAACTGCTATGACTTACTGATCAATTGAATGCTAACACTTGCTTTAAATGAAAAACATTTTTAGCGTATGAGTAGAAGAACTTAAGGATCCCGTGAAGATCAAGTTGATCGGTATCCAAAAGAAGTGTCATTCATTAGATGAATGAGCGTGAAGATCAAGCGAAGACTTGTAATGTAGAATAGTTTAATTAAACTATAGACTAGTTTAATGAACTATTATGTATCCTTGGTGGCGGATGAAAGTCACTCGTGTAAGATGTAAAGAATAATGTAATTATCATTACTTGTAATGATCGATGTTATAAGGTATTAGAACATGGGAATTGAGAATGTATGTGTACTAATTCAATATTTTCTATATAAATAAATAAGAAATTTTGCGTATAAAAAAAATTTATTTTTTTATTTTAAAGGTGAGAATATATGCCAGGTAATGTGTATGTATATTTGTGATAAATAAAAATTTATTTATTACATGAATAATATTTAATAATTTTATTTTAGAATTATTAATCATTATAAATTATATTCTTATAATAATTAATTTTACGATAAAAATGTTTTTATTACTTATTTTCCATGAAAATATGTTTATATATTATTTAAATAATATATAAAATAATTATTAGAATTATTAAAATAACTATTTTATTATATGAATTTATTTTGATTAATTAAAGTGATTATTTAACTTAATTAATAATTTTATATATGACAGATAAATCAGATATGGAATCCAAACCCTAATTTTGGATTTTGATCAAGGAATGAGAATAATAATATAATATTAATTATATTTTAATTTTTCAGTGCTATAAATATGTACTGTATGTACGTATTGTTGATTGGTTAATTATGGTGTCGTATTTGATAAACCCTAGTTTTGAAGTCCAACGAGACTTTAAAATCTTTTAAGTCACTGTGTCAGGTGATTAATGATATTTATAATGAATATTAATGCTAATTAGGAAAATCCTAATTATAGGAGACTCTAAATATAAATTAAAACCCTAATTTGAAACTCAAGATGAGTTCGAGACTGTTATATAACTGTGTTATACGATGTATGTTGTGTATTATATAATGATATGATTAATTAGGTAAACCCTAATTAAAATTTAGAAACCATAATTTCTAAAAATTAGAAAACCTGAGTGTCAAGCTATTAAACCCTAATTCAAAAGTCGAATGCAAGCTTAAGACTGTTATGTAACCATGATTAATGTGTAATGATCGGTATTAGAGATATTAACCCTAATTAGGGAGAATCTTAATTATTCAAAACCCAAATTTATTTATTTTTTAACTATAAACCCTTATTATTTTTCTGATTTATAAACCCTAATTTGCTTATGGTAAACCCTAATTGCTAAATTTAGAAGTTTAATGTTAATTATTGTATCTTAAACCTAATTTGCAAAGTGCTAAGTGTAGTAACCCGATATTTTCTAAATAAAATAAACAAGAAATTTTGCGTATAAATTTTTTTATTTAATGACGAGACTAAGTGTCAAGTAAAGTGAACGATAAATGCGAATACATTTATTACTTGAAAAATTAGAAATAATTTTGGAATTATTAATTACCACAAATTATATGGTAATAAATTTCGTAGTCGAAATGTTTTTATTAATTATTTTCCATGAAAACATGATTGGAAATACTATATGAAATGATAATTAGATTTATATAATAAATATTTTATTATATGAATTGTTCGAGAATATTTAAGTTAATTATTTTAACTTGATTATTGATCTCGTACGAAGAATAATTCAGATATGAGATCCAAACCTCGGATTGGGATTGTGATCAAGAGATGAGAATAATAATATTATATTATTGTTATAATGATTTTGAAGACAATAATTATGTCTCGTGTGTATAAAGTGAAATATAATATTGTGCAAAATGACGGCCAATTAGGTCATATCATATTACCGCATGCGGTGAAACCCTAATTATTAAACTCGGTTATGAGATATTTACGAGTAGTATTTGTGTATATGAAGTTTGTGTATAAGAATATCGAATTAGACGAAACCCTAATTATCATTGTAGACGTCGATAATTAGGACAAACCCTAATTATTATAACCCTAACCGGTTGAAATTAGAAACCGTAATGACTGTGTTAGTAACATACATAGATAATTAAAGAACCACTAATGGTCAATTAGAAATCCTAATTGATGACGTTGAGAAACCCTAATTTTAATTACCGGGTTTAATTTCGATGTTATTATATAAGTATTTTAATTTACCAAAGGATAGAAGTTAATTGGTAAATTATAAGAATTAAATCTAGTGATTAAATATTACATTTAATTTCCTTGTACAAGATTGCCCATACACTCTTAAACAAAGCCCAACCATCACCCATAACAAATCAGAAGCAAGAATCAAGAATTTTTGGCAAAAAGGGTATAAGGACACTAAACCTAGAAATCCTTTGATTCGATGTTATTTGATGCAATTGATTGTTTAAAGTTGTGTAATAGGATGTTAATTGATGATATGGGTTGATAAATCAAAGACCCATAACATCAAAGTGCATTGAATTTGAAGATTTAAGCAAGTTGGAAAAAAATCGAATTTCATTATTTTCACCAAATGTCGAGGTCATAACTTTTTGCTCGATCATGAGTTTTGTTCTTTAAAAGTTGTTATGTGTTGCCTGATATGTGGTCTTTAATCTGCAAAAAGAATCAAGTCCATATCATGTATAGATTAGAAGTTATAGATGGTCAAACGTGGTTGACCGATCATGATAAACTGTTTTTGGGAAGTCTATAATGGGGGCATTCTAGTCTACTTTTTATGCTTTAAAAGGTCTGGGCTTTTGATATGTTGTAGTTCACTGAGTTAGGAAGCCATAGGCTTTGGAATGACCTCATTCCGACCTCGGATGAGGGAATTACGGTGATTGGAAGGAAATGTGTCAAATTTCTCAAAACTAAAAGTCAAGAATGGATGTGTTATTCGGGACAACCTTTATTTTGATTAGTTAATGTTTCCAAAACCTTACGGGCTTTTGGTATGTTATAGTACAAGAATAAGCTTTCCATAGACTCAAACGGACTAAACACCATTTTCTAAACCTATAAATATAAGGGCTTGGCCTTTGTTTCATTCACCAACAATAAGGCCTCCAATTTTTGAGAAAGGCTTTGTTGTGGGAGAACTTTTTATAAAGATCTCCTTAGTTAAATTTTGGCGTGGAAGTGCGATTATTGTGGAAATTGGTATTTAGGGTATGTTTCTTATTTAATTTTGTAATATTTTTAATTGTTGGTTAAAGTTTGAATTTTTGAAGTTTAGTTAGTGTTGTTAATAAACTAGTTAGTTTACTATGTTTATTTTGGCTTGGAATTGATTATGTAAATGAGTTATTTGTGATGACTTTTAATATTTTGTGATGAATTTCATTAATTAATTATTATTAATGATATTAAAGTTATTTAATGATTATATTAAATAATTTAGTTTTAAAATGATTTTTAATATTATAAAAATCATTTTAAATGAAAATAAGGTATTTAAAAATATTTGAAGTTATAAAATATAACTTTTAATATTTAAATGATAATTTCATTAATAATTAAATATTAATGATATTAAGATAATATTAATGATATTTAGTTTATTTAATAATTATTATTAAATAAATAGTTTAAAAATGGTTTTACTTATTTAAAACTATTTAAAGAGGATATTAAGGATTTAAAATATTTTAAGTTATAATTAATGACTTTTAATATTTGATAAATAGTACATTAATATTTAAATATTAATGGTAATTATTTAAAAATAATTTTATTGTTTTAAAAATCATTTAAGGGTAATATAAATGTTTTAAAAATAGTTTGAGTTATTATAAATAACTTTTATATTTTGGCAATGGTTTCATTAATAGTTTAGTATTAATTAAACTATTAATGATAATGAAATTGTTTAATGTTTAAATCATTTAATTATGATTCCGATATTTGAAAGTTATAGCCGGCCAAACTAGCTGACTTGAGAACCGATTATGAAGTTCTGAATTTGAAGAACACCTATAGTAACAGTTATATCACTATAGGCCCTTTAGTGACAGATTTGAATTATTTTAAATTTTTCAATTTTTGGAAATTTTGAAAATGATTAAAAATTAAGATGTCTGATATTTACAGATGTTAAGGTATAAACTAAGAGTCTTAGACTCAGTATTTACCCGATAAAGTCGCTTAAAGACAACCACAAATGTCGAATTCTGTAATAGAAAGAAAAGGCTCTTTGTAAGAGCATGGATGAGATATTTGAAAAATGTATAAAAATATTTCAAGTATAGAATAGGAACTAAAAGTATGATCACTGTGATTATGTGATTAGACTATGTGCTGACTGTAATAGACAGTAATATGTGTTAAGATATATTGTTCTAATTGAACGAATGATCTGATTATTGATAGGTTGTGATAAAGAGATAAAACCTAAGTTGAGATTTGTAATCAGCGAATCAGGCAAGTATCCTACCTTTGCACTTCCTTTATGCAATGGACATGAATAAGAAGTTTCAGAATTATTCTATCCCTGTACAGATTATGTACTCTTTGATTATCGACGTGTTAGCTCAGATATATATTCTGTTCATTGATTTCTATAAATGGTTATACAAGTGTCCCCACTTGGATAATCATGACATTTGTTCACATGTTGATACACCTTTGTCAATTACCCGTATATATATGTTGAATTACATATTATTGTTGAGCAAGATTAAAACCTTCGAGTTTGGAAACGGAGACATGTATGAACATCCCTATATGGGAAGATTTTTGCATGCGCGGATAGAGTGAGCGATGAATTTCGTTCAAGTTATGTAGTATTGATCAATACATGGTACAATCTGGTGATCACCCTCCGCGTCCGTAAGTTATGACGGTTTGAGGATAGAATTCGCTAAACCTTTCGAAAATGAAAAGAATGTTCATAGTATGTTTCTTAAACCCTATTCAAGGGTAGAGCAGAGCCAAATTTAAAGAATTTGAAAGAGAGTTGTTATGTGAATTTTTATCAAGATGATTACTTCACAACTTTCAATTCATTGTAGAAGTGTTATGTAAAGAGAATACTTATATTCTTTCAAATTTTATATATAATTGCTATTACTTGTTGGGCACTTAAATGCTCATCCTTGCTTAAATTAAATGTTTTCAGTTATGTATGAGCAACTCAAGGCTCAGAGCACGAACAAAGGAAAAGGAAAGCTGATCGAATAAGTGTGTATTATGAGTTAATGGTTATAGTTGTATTGGTATCTATTCAAGTATTGTAAGGAATGTATTTGAAGGTCACGTACCTGGGGAAGTAAACTTTGATGTATGTAAATTAAGTTCGAATGTATTAATATTTAGTATTATTCAGCTTAAAGAAATGGTATCGTGGAGAACCGAGTTCGGGTTTCAAGTACCTGGATTTGGGGTCGTCACACTAAGTAATTAAAAACCTAAATCAATTAAGAAACCCTAAATTACATTTTTAGGAAACTAAAATATTATATTTTCAAACCCTAAATTAGACATCCTATAAATTAATTATGCTAAACCTTAGGGTTAAACCCTAAGGGTTTAACAACATTACTACTTTACCATTAAAATTATAAGGCCATTGATCATTTTACCCTTTGTGCATTATTTAAGATAACTTGTAAATCTAACCAAATAAGGAGTTGGTGACCTAATAATTTGACTTGGTGGCTTATTATATCCAGAAAATCAGTTCAAATCATCAGATCTTAGAAACATACAATGCATCTAAGTAATATACATAGATTGGAGAGAGAGAAAGTCACAAATAATTGTCATTTTGCACTCTAGCTCTCAACAACTTTTTCTCTCTTCAAACCTCTGAATTCTTTAAGTTTCTCAGTCATATAAACACCTCTTAGAACACCTAGATCTGATTTGGAGAGCTAAGTTCTAAGATTTGAAGCTTGAAGGTATAACCCTAACTTTTATTTTGATAAAGTATGCTAAGAAAATTTTTGTGTTTAAGTGTTTAATCTTGTGTTATGGGATGCTTTTAGATGATCTATGATTATCCATCATGGATCCATAGCATCAAATGACTTTAAAATATGCTCTGACTAGCAAATGTCAAAGCCCATAGATTCTTCCCTATTTATTATTTTTGTTGTTTTAAGCTTTGTATGTGTAGTCTGACATGAGTACTTTATTCTGGAACTGGAATCGTAGTCACTTGATGTCCAGATTTTGAGTTATAATCAGTCAAAGTCAGTTGACCGACCATGACCGAGTATAATTCTAGGTAACCCAGAAAGTATGAACAGTGTCTGACAAAATTTTTAAGCTCCTTGATCTGTCAGTTGTTTTAGTATTTTGATGATGTGTTGTAGTCGGGTATGTGGACTCAAGATCCATGCTTTGAGAACATTAAAATAGTCATCAGATCGAACGTATCAAATGGTCAAAGTAGGCCATTCGGCCACGACTTGGATTTTCTAGAATTTCCAGAAATGGTTTTTGCATGAGCTTCTGACAAGATTTGACCACATTAAATCTAGTCAATGTGTTAGATTTGGACTGCGATGAGGATAGGTAGTTGTTCCTTGTCATGTATACTACGAATATGAACCATAAATCCACCAAAATAATGAACAGAACTAAGATTTAATTGAGTTAGAAAGAGGCACCACGAATTGCTGGGTTCCTGGGAAAACCCAGAAACATTCTGACAAGAAGTTTGCAAGCCCAGATCTTCTTATTGGTTTGTTGTTTGACCGAGATGATGGTTGGATATTGTAGTGTTACATTTTTACTACACGATCAAAGTTTAAGATAGCCCAAATCATGTCTAGACTGAAAATTATGAACGGTCAAACCTACCACCTTGATCACTGACTATGCATTTCTGGGTTTGATGACGAACACAAAGAACACCTATAGCGACGGTTCTATCGCTATAGGGTCCTTTAGCGACAGTTTATTTCTAAAATTAATTATTTTTATTAAATAAATAGAAAAATTAGTTTTTAATTATTAAAAATAAAAAATAAATTATTACAATTTATTTTAAAGTCTGAAAATCAGTTTTTAATAATTTTTAATATATTTCATAAATATTTAATATTTTTGAGATATTAAAGGTATTTAATTTATTTAATTATAATATTAAATAAATTAGTTAAAAATGAATTTAATATTTGAAAAATCATTTAAAATTTTATTATGGTATAAGAAAATATTTTAAGTTATTTTTAATGACTTTTAATATTTTGTGGTAAATTTCATTAATTATTTTAAGTTATAAAATATAACTTTTGATATTTTGTCATGAAAATTTTAATTATTTAATATTAATGATATTAGATTTATTTAATAATTATATTAAATAAATTAGTTTTAAAATGATTTTTATATTATAAAAATTATTTTAAATGAAAATAAAGTGTTTAAAGATATTTTAAGTTATAAAATATAACTTTTAATATTTAAAGGATAATAATTTAATATTAATGATATTAATTTAATATTAATGATATTAATTTAATATTAATGAAATTAATTTAATATTAATGAAATTAAATTTATTTAATAATTATATTAAATAAATAGTTTTAAAATTGTTTTATTAATCTAAAAATCATTTAAAAGGATATAAATGAATTAAAAATATTTAAAGTTATAATTAATGACTTTTGATATTTTGATAGATAATGAATTAATATTTTAATATTAATGGTAATTATTTAAAAATGATTTAATTGTTTTATAAATCATTTAAGGGTAGTATTAGTACTTTAAAAATACTTTGAGTTATTATAAATAACTTTAATATTTTGGCAATGGTTTCATTAATAGTTTAATATTAATTAAATATTAATGATAATAGAATTATTTAATATTTAAATCATTTAATAAATGATTCTGGTGTTCGAAAATTCATGATAAATGTTTAAAAATTATTATAAGTCATTTAAAAATAATATAACTGATACTTACAGATGTTGAACTACAAGTTAGAGTCTTAGACTCGATAATTATCTGATAAAGCCGTCGGTACACCGACATATTTCAGAAATTGATCTGGACTTAGATATTTTAATTGTATTAATGTTTGTTTGTGATTTAATGACTGTTGAATATGTGTGACAATGTGATTAGGTTATATGCTGACTGCAATATGCAGTGCTATGTGTTATAGTATGTTATTCTAATCAGTAAGATGATCTTATTAATGATAGGTCTTGATATAAAAGATAAAACTAAATTGCGTATTGTAAGCAGCAGACCAGCCAAGTATCCTACCTTTGCATTTCCTTTATGCAAATGAGTAAGAAAGTTTCAAAATATTATTATTATTGTACTAGATTGTTAACCATATTGTTATATATATTATATCCTATCATTGTTTATCAACATGATATTATATTATATAATTCAGATATATATTCTGTTCGGTAATTTCTAAATATGGTTATATAAGTGACCTCACTTGGATAATCATTGTATTTAAACACATGTTGATATATATATATATATATATATATATATATATATATATATATATATATATATATGTGGGGGGTTTAATCCATGGTAAAGCGTTTTATATGAGCACTTTATTCAAAGAATCAAGTTGATTACCGTTGATCTGGATAATGGAAGCCTGGGATTGGTCAATTATTCCCCCTGCCACTACAAGCTGTAGCAAACCTTTGCCATGGATTAAAATCCTATATATATATATATATATATATATATATATATATATATATATACCTATTGATCCCCCGTATGTATACTTTAAGTAAAAGCCGTCTAAGCTATTTGACCAGCTAGACACAAATTTAGAAATATCGTTGAATTTGATAAAACCTTTTTGTATCCAATCAAATTTTTTTGGTTCGGATTTCCGACTAAGTATGAACATCCCGAACATGGAAAAACTTTTATGCGCCCAAGGCGGACAGAGTGAACGATAATATCATTCTTACATGTAGTACTGATCAATACAGGGCCCATGGGATGTACTCCCTCGCGCCCGTAAGTTATGACGGTTTGCAGATGAAGTTCTACTAAACCTATTCAAAAATTGAAAATAATGTTCATAGTATGTCAACTAAACCCCATTTATAGTCAATACGTAGTTTCAAAAATTTGAGATAGAATTGTTATGTTATTATTATCGGTTCAGTTTACTTCACAACTATTGATTTGTTGTAGAAGTGATGTACAAAGAAAACATTTAATTCTTTTAGCTAATTATATTTATAATTGTTATTACTTGTTGGGCACCTAAATGCTCATTCTTGCTTTAAATTTAAATGTTTTCAGCTAAGCGTGATCAATCTGAAGGTTCAGACAAGATCAAGTGAAAAGGAAAGCAAACAGAATATGTTTAATGATATCTTTTGTAATAGTTAGACTGTGTTAAGACAATGATATGTATTATCTATCATGTAAAGAATTATAGTAAAGGTTGCATACTTGGGATTAGACTTTGATAAATGTTAGTTAAGTTTGATATTTATATGATTGTTATTATTATTAGTATTATTTTCGCTCATAGAAATGGTATCGTAAAGCACCGAGTTCAGGTTTTAAGTACCTGAATTTGGGGGCGTTACATCATGGTATCAGAGCTTTAGGGCTAGAAACCTTAGGTGAGATAGACCTTAGGCTATAACCTTAGAACAGAGGGAAACATTGAAAATATAAATAACTCATATAGAGTTTATTATCAATTCACGAGAACTATGCCCATCTCAAGTCCATTTTAGTATGTTTTTAGTTGCATTTTGTGTTATTTTGCATTGCATGTAATGAGAACTCCGATGGTATGAAATTGCAGAAAATGGCATAGTTCGGCATTGGTAGGTGGCACGAGACTAATGAAGGCATGACACGAGGAACGAGTGGAGAAATAGAGAAAAGGAACTGAGCATTGATGGTCAAAGGAACAATAACAGCATGACAAAAAAGTAACAGCAACAGAACTCAAGGATGCAGACCACAGAAGCCGCGCGGCCACGCAGCTACACAAGTTGGAACTCGCACGCCCGCGCCATCAACCGACAGAAGCTTAATTTGCATACACGCGTGCACGCGCCTATTTTATATGGGGATCGCGCGCGGCCACGCGCGTCATCGAATTCTGTTGTTTAACTTAATTTAAAATTTGAAATTGGAAGTGTTTGTATTGACATAAACTACTCTAGTTGGTACCAGATGCAATTATCTTTAGTTTTTATCAATTTTTCATATTAGAGAACTAGGGTTCCAAGCGTTGAATACAATTCCAAAGAGGGTTGAGGATACATTAAAGATTTTCTTCATCTTATTTTGGATTGATTCATTGAATAAGAACTACTTTAATTTTAATGGATAATATTGGAGATTTGAACAACACTTTTGGAACATAATCTACAATTGGTTTTGATCAATTCTATCTTCTCTCTCAATTGTTTTATTTATTTTTCATGTGTTGCTATAATCCCATAATGGTTTTCAGTTCAGAGATGAACTAAACTCCATTATGGGATTCTAACGGATATTGATATGTAGTCTAAAATTATTGGCCTGATTGCGTGATTGTGTAGTTATCATGGAATTTCTATTATGATTGATTGGATTGCATGAATGTTTGATCACCATTCATTTTATGTACTTATATGGAAATAAAAAATGACATGTGAGTATGGTTGTAATCATGATAGCATGCGTGTATGAGGATGAAATGTTTAGCTTTATATTTTGTGAATCAGATAGAAATATACTGTTTCACCGTGTGTAGTAACATAAGAGCTTGTGCTTCAATTCAATATTGCTGCAATTTCACATAGAAATATAGTGATTTTGGTTTTATTGATGATTACATGATTTCTACTGCATATGGATGTTATGTTAGCAGGTTATAATGCATTGACGAATGGTTATGTCTATTTTTGTGCTCTTGGCTAATTTTCCACGATACATGTATAATCTTGCATGATGGCATTATTTAGATGAAATATGAATTGAAGTTAGAATCCCATTATTTCTATATTTGATTTATTATTCTATTATTCTTCTTTTATTCGTTAATTGAGTCTAGATTAATTCAAATTGTAGCGTTCGTTTAAACATATTTAAATAGTGATACAATTGATGCATGATAATTTAATCTTGAGACCTTTCTCTGTGGATCGATACTTTTCCTCTGTACTAATTGTTGACCCATGTATGCTTTCATGAGTTAGAGTCCTTTTATTACAACTAAAAAGGAGGCAACAAGTTTTTGCCCTTGTATATCTGCTATAGTTTATCCAATAGCCGACTTGAACTCTCTAAGGACTCGTAGCAGTTCTTCTTCCTGAAAATATGTTAGTGTAGAAGAAATAATCACAGGTAGCTTTGAATCTTTATTTAAAAATGCATACCTCAGATGATCTGGAAGTGATTTCAATTAAAGTTCTGGAGGTGTCTCAAGAGATGGCTTCAATTTTACTGATGTCTCTCCAGCTTTCTTCGATGGCTTAGCAGGAGTTTTGAATTTTCTGAATTGTGGAGTAGTATCAAGAAATTGCACAAGTTCATTAAATTCCTCATCCTCTAATTCTGAATTTCCAGCCATAACACTTCTCAATGGTTCATTATCCACCAAACTCTCTACTTCATCATTTAAGACCTTGTCCACCAAATCAACTTTGAAGCATTCCTCTTCATCTGTTGGAAATTCCATTGCCTTGAATACGTTGAAAGTGACTTTCTGATCATGAACACGCATTGTGAGTTCCCCTTTCTGAACATCTATCAAGGTCCTTCCTGTGGCTAGGAATGGTCTTCCCAGTATGATTGGTATACTCCTATCTTTTTCATAATCTAAAATGATGAAATCAGCCGGAAAGATGAATTTATCCACTTTTACCAATACATCTTCAACAATTCCCCGTGGATAAGTGATGGATCTGTCAACTAGCTGTAAAAAAATATTTATCGGCCTTAGAGCCGGCAATCCCAACTGATTGAATACTTACAAGGGCATCAAATTTATACTTTCCCCAAGATCACACAGACATTTACTGAAGCTCATCTTTTCGATTATGCATGAAATTGTGAAACTGCCAGGATCCTTCAACTTTGGAGGTAATTTGCGCTGAAGCACTGCACTGCATTCCTCTGTCAAGGCTACTATCTCAAAATCTTCTAATCTCTTCTTTCTTGACAAAATACCCTTCTTGAACTTTGCATAACTCAACATATGTTCCAATGCCTCAGCAAAAGGTATGTTAATCTGCAGCTTTTTAAAAATCTCCAAGAACTTGCTTAACTGCTTATCTTCCCTCTGCTTATTCAATCTCTGTGGATACGGAACCGGAGGGTGAACTCTTGGTATTTGATTTCCAGGCTTCTCAACTGAACCTACTTTATCCTTCTCTTCCTGCTGTAACTCAGAATCTTCATTATTTTCTTTCTTCTCAGACAACTTATCTGCCTCGCGCGGCCGCGCCATGCTCATTTTCTGCAACCTGTTTCCCAGACCTAAGTGTACTAATCGCCTGTAAGTGTTCCTTCCATTCTCTTCTTGGATTTGCCTCCGTAGTACTTGGCAATGAACCCTAGGGCCTGTTGATAAGCATGTTCGCAATCTGACCCATTTGAGTTTCCAGATTATTAATAGCCACCGCTTGGCTTTTAATCATCACCTCTGTATTCGCCATGTACTTCATCATCATCTCCTCCATTTCTGATTTCTTTTCTTTCTGAGGTGCAGATGGAGTGTTATGTTGTTGTTGAGAAAATCCAGATGGATAAGGTGGTCTTGGTGAAAACTGTTGCTGAGCCGACTATGACTGAAATTGGTTATTCGATTGAAACCGATTCTGTTGATTTCCTTGGTTATTTGACCAACTGAAGTTTGGATGGTTGCAGTTGTTGGAGTTGTATGTGTTCTAAAATTGTCCTTGATCCTTTCGGTAGTTGCTCACATAATGTACTGACTCCGAACTAATAGCACATTGGTCCATAGAATGCAATCCTTCACAAATCTCACATACAAAGGCAACTGTCTTTACCTTCGTCTTTGTCAAAGAGTCAATCTTCTTTGCCATGGATGCCATCTGTGCTGACAATTGAGTGATCACATCCACTTCTAAGAAACTTGCAACTTTGGGATGTGGCATCCTGGCTGTAGGGTTTTGAAAATCATTTGCTGCCATTGTCTCAATGAGGTTGTAGGCCTCTTTATAGCTCTTTGCCCATAAAGCTCCTCCTGCAGCTGCATCTACAATAGGCCTGGACTGCTATCCCAATCCATTATAAAATGTGTTGATCACCATCCAATCTGGCATACCATGGTGTGGACACTTCCTTAGCATCTCTTTATATCTCTCCCAGGAATCATATAGTGACTCGCCCTGTTGCTGCTCAAACTGGGAAATTGTTGTCCTCATCTTCGCAGTCTTAGCCATCGGGAAAAACTTGGCTAAGAATTTTTGTGCTAGGTCCTCCCATGTGGTGATAGATCCCAAAGGTAAAGAGTGAAGCCAACTTCTTTCTTTATTCCTCAAAGAAAATGGAAACAGTCTAATCTAATAGCACCTCCGTCACCCCGTTATATCTGAACGTGTCACATATTTCAATAAAGCTCAATAGGTGCTCATTAGGATCATTTATAGCATCACCCCCAAACTGTACCAAATTCTGCACCATTTGAATAGTTCCCGGCTTTATATCAAAGGTGTTAGCTGTTATCGCTGGTCTGACTATACTCGACTGCAATCCATTAATATTTGGCATTGAATAGTCTCTCAAAGCCCTATGTTCTTCTCTTTGCTCTTCTCTTTGTCCTACAGCTGCTATATTAGATGTTGTGGCCTCTAACTCTGCTTGTATATTTCTACGCGCTCTTGATTTCCACCCTCTACCATTATTGTTGTCCTGTGTAGGTATCAACTCGGAATTGGATGATCGCGTGTGCATAAAATATATACAAGTACCTGAAACAAAAACAAAAACACAAATAGAAATGAGATAAGATTAGATTAGATTTGTCTAAGTCATACAATATAGCTTAAAACTGATGATAATAATTCAATTAAACGCCTTTCCCCGGCAACGGCGCCAAAAACTTGTTGCCTCCTTTTTAGTTGTAATAAAAGGACTCTAACTCATGCAAGCATACATGGGTCAATAAGTAGTACAGAGTAAGAAAAGTATCGATCCAGGGAGAAAGGTTTCAAGATTAAATTATCATACATCAACTGTATCACTATTTAAATATACTTAAACGAACGCTACAATTTTGAATTAATCTAGACTCAATTAACGAATAAAAGAAGAATAATAGAATAATAAATCAAATATAGAAATAATGGGATTCTAACTTCAATTCATATTTCATCTAAATAATACCATCATGCAAGATTATACATGTATCGTGGAAAATTAGCCAAGAGCACGAAAATAGACATAACCATTCGTTAATGCATTATAACCTGCTTACATAACATCCACATGCAGTAGAAATCATGCAATCATCAATAAAACTAAAATCACTATATTTCTATGTGAAATTGCAGCAATATTGAATTGAAGCACAAGCTCTTATGTTACTACACACGGTAAAACAGTATATTTCTATCTGATTCACAAAATATAAAGCTAAACATTTCAGCCTCATACACGCATGCTATCATGATTACAACCATACTCATATGTCATTTTTCATTTCCATATAAGTACATAAAATGAATGGTGATCAAACATTCATGCAATCTAATCAATCATAATAGAAATTCCATGACAGCCACATAATCACGCAATCAGGCCATTAATTTTAGACTATATATCAATATCCGTTAGAATCCCATAATGGAGTTTAGTTCATCTCTGAACAAAAAACCATTATGGGATTATAGCAACACATGAAAAATAAATAAAACAATTGAGAGAGAAGAGAGAATTGATCAAACCCAATTGTAGATTATGTTCCAAAAGTGCTGTTCAAATCTCCAATATTATCCAACAAAATTAAAGTAGTTATTATTCAATGAATCAATCCAAAAGAAGATGAAGAAAATCTTCAATGTATCCTCAACCCTCTTTGGAATTGTATTCAACGCTTGGAACCCTAGTACTCTAATATGAAAAACTGATAAAATCTAAAGATAATCGCGTCTGGTACCAACCAGAGTAGTTTATGTCAATACAAACACTTCCAATTTCAAATTTTAAATTAAGTCAAACAACAGAATTCGATGACGCGCGCGGCCGCGCGCGATCCTCATATAAAATAGGCGCGGGTGCGCGTGTATGCAAATTAAGCTTCTGCCGGTTGATGGCGCGAGCGCGCGAGTTCTAGCTTGTGCAGCCACGCGACCGCGCGGCTTCTGTGCTCTGCATCCTTGAGTTCTGCTGCTGTTGCTTCTTTGTCATTCTGCTATTGTTCCTTTGACCATCAATTCTCAGTTCCTTTTCTTCATTTCTCCACTCGTTCCTCGTGTCATGCCTTCATTAGTCTCGTGTCACCTACCAATGTCGAACTATGTCATTTCCTGCAATTTCATACCATCGGAGTTCTCATTACATGCAATGCAAAATAACACAAAATGCAACTAAAAACAAAATGCAACTAAAAACATACTAAAATGGACTTGAGATGGGCATAGTTCTCGTGAATTGATATCCAATAAGTAGGTATAAAACCTACTTATCATTTATAAGGATATGAATTGAATAAATTCATCTTAAAACAAAATAAAAGATAACTTAAATAAAACTATTATTTGTTGTGTGTATATACTATGTGCTAATCTAGATAAACTATGTGTGTAGATGTCAGATAGAAAAGAATTAGGATACCCTCAGATCGTAAAGAAGGAACCGATCTCCATGACCGAGCCAATATCAAAGCCAATAGCTAAAATAGAGGCTCACATTGAAAGCTACCTCAATGAGGTGGTTATTTTGGAAAGTGGAGTATAGGACCTAGAAATGATAGTATAACTTATAGGTAGAGTATAGTTACAGAATATAAGGTCAAGCTCGAGTTCTTAAACTCGTATGTTTGTGATGAGTTCTTAAACTCATGATATGTGGTAAGTTTGAAGAATTTGGTATAGTTATGTATGAATGGATTATTGAGGATGATGATAATATATAGAATACTAAGCAATAGATTTTAGTAAAGGTGTAGAAAATAAGTAGTATTAGTGTTACTTGGATATGTATGATTATGTGATGCGTATAGAATAAGTATGTCTGTATAAGGTAATATTCTCAACTTTTGTATAAGTTATGGCAGCGATTCCCGACTTTTGAGTCACAAAAGGGATATCGGATGTTTAAAGCAATATGTGTTATGCTATGTCAAGTGTTATGAATATGAATCTAAGATGGATTAATGAAATAAGTTGGTATAAAGATAGTAGATATTTATCTGAACACTAGTTAATACAGTAAATCGAGTTTTCGAATAAATGATTATTTGAGTAGAAAATTTTGCGTATACAGAATTTTGTGAATATGGACGATCAAGCTATGCAGAACGGAATACCATCCGCGGGAAATCAGCCAAATAATCGATCGAAAAACATCAAAGACTTCAAGGAAATCATACTGTCAGGATTTAGAAGATCAACTGACCCTGTTGATGCATTTGTGATAGCTAGGGTAACGAAGGGGCAAAAGACAGCTTTTGCCACCTATACGATCAAAAGGAAGACGAATTTCTGGTGGGAGACAAATCAAGCTGGAATCGGAGAAGGGAGTAGTGGTAGTAGGACTGGAAAAAAGAAAGGAGATAATTTCGGGAATACCAGAAACATGCCAGGAGGTGGAAATAAACATGTTGTGCAATGTGGAAACTGCGGAAAGAATCACTCAGGTGAGTGATTAAAAAGAAAGTTTGTGTGCTATAAGTGTGGGCAGGAGGGACATATCTCTCCTAACTGCCCCAATCCAAAAATGTATAGAGGGTGTTTTATTTGTGAATCAATGGAGCATAAGGTAAAAGACTGTCCAAGAAGGAGAAAGGAGGCAAGGAATGCGAATACGAGGAAAGGCAACATGACATTGGCAACAACGGGACCAACTTCAACAAACAAACCAATAGAACAACTACAAGAGTCTTCAACATGACCGTTCAAGACACTGTAGCAGCCGGGGATACAACTCCAGGTATTATTCGAACAAATTTTATTTTCTTATATATTATTTTCTTATATATATAGTAAATTATTTTATAAAGAAATTTTGAAGGAGGAATTTGAGTTCTTTTAGAAATCAAATTTCTGTTTAAGAAGATATATAAGCTTTATGCTGAATAGTTAAAGATCAGTTCGATCAATTATAATCAAGATCTACTTGCAATGATTGTGTATGCTATGTACCCTCGTATGTATAGGTTTTAAAATGGTGATTCCGGGGACAAAATCTTTGTAAGGGAGGGTGAATGTAATAACCCGATATTTTCTATATAAATAAATCAGAAATTTTGCGTATAAAAAAATTTATTTTAAAGGTGAGAATATGTGTCAGGTAATGTGTATGTATATTTGTGATAAATAAAAATTTATTTATTACATGAATAATTTTAGATAATTTTATTTTAGAATTATTGATCATTATAAATTATATTCTTATAATAATTAATTTTACAGTAAAAATGTTTTTATTAATTATGTTCCATGAAAATATGTTTATATATTATTTAAATAATATATGAAATGATTATTATAATTATTATAATAACTATTTAATTATATGAATTTATTTCAAATTAATTAAGCTAATTATTTAACTTAATTAATAATGTTATATATGACAGATAAATCAGATATGGAATCCAAACCCTAATTTTGGATTTTGATCAAGGAATGAGAATAATAATATAATGTTAATTATATTTTGATTTTTCAGTGCTATAAATATGTATTGTATGTACGTATTGTTAATGATTGGTCAATTATGGTGCAGTATTTGATAAACCCTAGTTTCGAAGTCCAACAAGACTTTAAAATCTGTTAAGTCACTGTGTCAGCTGATTAATGATATTTATAATGAATATTAATGCAAATTAGGAAAACCCTAATTATAAGAGACTCTAATTATAAATTAAAACCCTAATTTGAAACATAAGATGAGTTCGAGACTGTTACATAATTGTGTTATACGATGTATGTTGTGTATTATATAATGATATGATTAATTAGGTAAACCCTAATTAAAATTTAGAAACCACAATTTCTAAAAATTAGAAAACCCGAGTGTCAAGCTATTAAATCCTAATTCAAAAGTCGAATGCAAGCTTAAGACTGTTATGTAACCATGATTAATGTGGAATGACCGGTATTAGAGATATTAACCCTAATTAGGGAGAATCTTAATTATTCAAAACCCTAATTTATTTATTTTTGAAGTATAAACCCTTATTATTTTTTTGATTTATAAACCCTAATTTGCTTATGGTAAACCCTAATCGCTAAATTTGGAAGTTTAATGCTAATTAGTGTATCTTAAACCTAATTAGCAAAGTGATAAGTAATTAAAAACCTAAATCAATTAAGAAACCCTAAATTATATTTTTAGGAAACTAAAATGTTATATTTTCAAACCCTAAATTAGACATCCTATAAAGTAATTGTGTTAAACCCTAAGCGTCAAACCCTAAGGGTTTGACAACATTACAACTTTGCCATTAAAATTATAAGGCCATTGACCATTTTACCCTTTTGTGCATTATTTAAGATAACTTGTAAATCTAACCAAATAAGGAGTTGGTGACCTAAAAATTTGACTTGGTGGCTTATTATATCCAGAAAATCAGTTCAAATCATCAGATCTTAGCAATATACAATGCATCTAAGTAATATATATAGATTGGAGAGAGAGAAAGTCACAAATAATTGTCATTTTGCACTCTAGCTCTTAACAACTTTTTCTCTCTTCAAACCTCCGAATTCTTTAAGTTTCTCAGTCATATAAACACCTCTTAGAACACCTAGATCAGATTTGAAGAGCTAAGTTCTAAGATTTGAAGCTTAATGGTATAACTCTAACTTTTATTTTTATCATGTATGCTAAGAAAAAATTTGTGTTTAAGAGTTTAATCTTGTGTTATGGGATATTTTTAGATGATCTGTGATGATCCATCGAGGATCCATAACATCAAATGACTTTAAAATGTTGATTTTTTAAAACTGTCCAAGAACAATTTTTATGGTCTGACAAGCAAATGTCAGAGCCCATAGATTCTTCCCTGTTTATTATTTTTGTTGTTTTAAACTTTGTATGTGTGGTCTGACATGAGTACTTTATTCTGGAACTAGAATCGTATTCAATTGATGTCCAGATTTCGAGTTATAATCGGTCAAAGTCGGTTGACCGACCATGACCGAGTATAATTCTCGGTAACCTAGAAAGTATGAACAGCGTCTGACAATATTTTTAAACTCCTTGATCTGTTAGTTGTTTTAGTATTTTGATGATGTGTTGTAACCAACTTGTAGTCAGGTATGTGGACTCAAGATCCATGCTTTGAGAAGATTAAAATAATCATCAGATCGAACGTATCAAATGGTCAAAGTAGGCCATTTGGCCACGACTTAGATTTTCTAGAATTTCCAGAAATGGTTTTTGCATGAGCATCTGACAAGATTTGACCACATTAAATCTGGTCAATGTGTTAGATTTGGACTGCGATGAGGATAGGTAGTTGTTCCTTGTCATGTATACTACGAATATGAACCATAAAACCACCAAAATAATGAACAGAACTGAGATTTAATTGAGTTAGAAAGAGGCACCACGAACTGCTAGGTTTCTGGGAAAACCCAGAAATGTTCTGACAAGAAGTTTGCAAGCGCAGATCTTCTTGTTGGTTTGTTGTTTGACTAAGATGATGGTTGGATATTGTAGTGTTACATTTTTACTACACGATCAAAGTTTAAGATAGCCCAAATCATGTCTAGACTGAAAATTATGAACGGTCAAACCTACCACCTTGGTCACTGACTATGCATTTCTGGGTTTGATGAAGAACACGAAGAACACCTATAGCGACAGTTACGTCAGCGATAGAGGTCCTTTATGACGACTTATTTCTAAAATTAATTATTTTATTAAATAAATAGAAAAATTAGTTTTTAATTATTAAAATACAAAATAAATTATTAAAATTTATTTTAAAGTCTGAAAATTAGTTTTTAATAATTTTTAATATATTTCATAAATATTTAATATTTTTGAGATATTAAAGGTATTTAATTTATTTAATTATAATATTAAATAAATTAGTTAAAAATAATTTAATACTAAAAAATTATTTAAAATTTTATTATGGTATAAGAAAATAATTTAAGTTATTTTTAATGACTTTTAATATTTCATGATAAATTTTATTAATAAATTAATATTAATGATAATTAAGTTATTTAATAAATATATTAAATAAATTATGAAAAATAGAATTAATAATTTAAAAATCATATAAAAATGATTTAAAGGTTATAAAAATATTTTAAGTTATAAAATTGGTATTCCAGACCAACTCCTCCGGATTTACAGTTCGAAGAAAGAAATCTAGATAAACAGTTTTCGGTATCCTCTAATAAAATTTATGAATGGAATATAGATGGATTTAGTGAACAAGAAATTCTTAATAAACTTAATCATATATACATGGTAGCTAATGATTTACATCACTAAATTTAACACTTTGTCTCAACGGACATTGTTGAGTTAATAGCTAGTGGATTCAATTTGGCATTCTTAGGTCTTGGTGGAAAAAACATCTCACAGAAGACATTAGAATATCCATAATTCATGTTATTCAAAGAGATAAAGAAGGCAATCCCATCTTTGATGAAGATGCTGGTATTGGTCTTCCTGATGGAGTTAACACTTTAATATTCACCATAACTAAACATTTTGTTGGAACCCCTAGCAATATTATAGAAAGAATTCATGATCAGTTAAGTAATCTTACTTGTCCCACTCTAAGTGATTTTAGATGGTACAAAGATGTATTTACTTCTAGAGTTATGATGAGAAATGACAGTAATAAACCATTTTGGAAAGAAAAATTCGTTAATGGTTTGCCGTCTTTATTTGCTCACAAAGTTAGGGAAGAATTAAGTAAAAACCTAGGATATATTGATTATGATAATTTAACTTATGGTGATATTATTAGTCATATCCAAAAAATTGGATTAAAAATGTGCATTGATTTTAAATTAGCTAAACAAGCCAGAAAAGACAAAAATAAAGCTAAATACGAGTTAGGAACATTTTGTGAACAGTATGGTTTACCGCCTGTGGCTCCCTCTAGAAGAAAACGCAGGCATAAAGATAAACACATTGAGACACATAAAAATCATAAACGCAGTAAGAAGAGATATACTCACAGCAAAAATAAGAATAATAATCAAGATAATTATTACAATAAACCTAAGTCATCAAAGAAAAAATCTTATAAAAAATCAAAAACATTTGATAAAAGTAAAATTGTTTGTCATAATTGTGGGCAGAAAGGTCATTACAAAAGTGAATGTAGAGTTAAACAAAAATTAGCTCAGTTGAATATTTCAATGAAGATCTGAAACGATTATTAGAATTAATGAGAATTGATAATAAGAGTAGTAGCGATAATGAAGAAGCACGATATTCCGAATCTTCTAGTAACAACACATCAACATAAATTACGATAGTGAAGATGAAGTCACTATATATACGTAAAACCGTAATAAAAACTGTTGTAAAAGAATTAGTGTAATCACAAAAGATGAAGAAGAAAGCTCCTTATTAATAGATCTAATCAGTAAAATTACGGATCCAGAATTAAAAACTCAATATCTAAAAGCAGTTAAAAGATTTATTAACTAAAGATAAAGAGAGTCAACGACAAGGTTCTTAGAGCAAAGAAAACCCGTATTCGGTTTAAATAAGACTCTTGAAAGATTCAAATCTCGATTAAAGAAATTACGCTTCGAATTAAATCAAGAGGTTAATAAACTTAAAAAGGAAATTTCTAATTTAAAGGTAGAAATTTCTAATTTAAGAAAAGAGATTGACAATAAAAATCGGATCTTCAAGTTAATGATTCTTCTTCAGTGATGAAAGTCACGAGGATCCGAGAATCATCTAGAGCCGAGGATTACGATCTCTTTATTCAAGGTCTTTCTCTTAAAAGAATTAAAGACATTACTATTCAAAATGGTATATTTCCATTAATTTAGTCATTGATAAAACCTTTTCGAGACAACTCCCCGCTTCTAGTAGAATCTTGATGCGAGACTTGAATTGTATTCAAGAAGGTATTATCCCCACTAGATATTATAAGAAAACTAGTGAAAAATTAAATTGACTAATGGTAATGGGATGGAAATAAAGTACAAATTACCTAAAGTGCATATATATCGGGAATGACATGTGTTTCAAGACCTCGTTCGTCTTAGTTCGCAATCTTACTGACAAAATCATTTTAGGCTTACCATTCATATATTTGCTTTATCCATTTACCACTAGTAGTAAAGGTTTAAGTTGTGAACATCTAGGAAAGAAAATTATATTTAAATTCTTAATTAAACCCAAAGGAAGAGATTTAAAATTTATTCAAGAAGAATCAATTTCTAAATCATTGAATCTGTTAAATTGTAAAGTTACTCACCTAAATTTTCTTAAAGAAGAAATTAAGTACCAACAAGTTGAGGACCAACTTAAGAATAACAGGGTTCAAGAAAAAATAAAAGAATTAAAAGATTATTTAATAAATAACTTATGTTCTGATTCTCCCAATGCTTTTTGGCATAGGAAGAAGCACACAGTTAGATTACCCTATGCTAAAGAATTTAAAGAACGTTTAATTCCTACTAAGGCTAGGCCTATTCAAATGAGTCATGAACAAATGGAGTTATATAAAATTGAAATCAGTGATCTCCTCAGTAAAGGGCTAATTAGGCATAGTAAGTCACCGTGGTCTTGTCCAGCCTTCTACGTTAATAATGAAGCTGAGAAAGAACGAGGTGTCCCTCGCCTAGTCATTAATTATAAACCATTAAACAAAGTTTTAGAGTGGATTAGGTACCCTTTGCCCAACAAGGATGATCTCATTGGTAGGTTAAGCGTCTCCACAATCTTTAGTAAATTTGACCTCAAGTCAGGATTCTGGCAAGTTGCCATTCACCCAGATGATAGGTACAAAATTGCATTTACCACTCCGTTCGGACACTACGAATGGAATGTTCAGTCATTTGGACTTAAGAATGCACCCAGTGAATTTCAGAATATTCTTAATAATATTTTGAATCCTTGATCATTTTATCATTGTTTACATCGATGACATCCTTGTTTTCTCAAGACTATTGAAGAACATATTAAACACTTGAATTCATTCTTCAAAAGCGAGTTAAAACCAATGGTCTTGTCCTTTCTCCTTCCAAGTGTAGTCTATTTTTGACTAAAGTCGATTTCTCGGTTTAATCCTCTATCATGGACTCATGCCGCCAATCGATGAGCTATTCAATTCAATTCAAATAGGTTCCCGGATAAGATTAAGACAAGAATCATTTCTGAGAGGTTTCTTGGCTCGCTCAATTATATTGGCCGATTTACAAGGACCTCGGGAAGATTTGTAAGCCACTCTTTGGTAACACAAAGTAATCCTCCCCTTGGGTGACATTCATACTTACATCATCCGTGAGTTAAAAAATATGTTAAGGTTTTACCTGCCTTGGCATCTCTAATGATGATTGACATTCAAAATAGTTAAGGCGGCGCCTCGACATTGGATTAGGAGGCATACTCAAAACAGTAAATTGACTCTACTTTAATGAACAAATTGTTCGTTTCCATTACAGCGCATGGAATTCTACACAATTAAAATACAAGACTATCAAAAGGAGATTTTATCTCTAGTTTTATGTATTAAAAATTCCGGAGAGATTTATTAAATCGTAGATTTTTAGTCGAATAGATTGTAAGTCAAGAAAATTTATTCTTGAAAAAGACGTTGAGAAGCGTCGCCTCTAAGCATTCGTTAAGCTAGATGGCAAGCAATTTTAAGTATTTTCGATTTTGACATTGAATATATTAAAGGTAGTAATAACTTCGGTCCCAGATTTTTCTCACTCGTGAATTTATTAATCTGGTACAATCGAGAGAAAAATGAGTGTTCGAGGAGGTTCATCTTCTCGTAGTCATGGCCTTCTTCTCTTTGGTCCGATTAATCAACCAATTAATCAACCAAAGGGGCTGTTGTTCCTCACCCAGTCACCCAGACACATAATAAATTCCAGGTGCTTGGTACAGTCCCCAAGCCCTACTCCTCAGTTCTTGCTAGTCAACCAAAGCCATTTGATAATTTTGCTAGTCAAGCTCCAGCTACTTCGTCAAAACCTAGTCATCCAGTGTCTGATTATCATCCAATTTATGATCAACACTTATTCCATGTTGAGTTAAATATGAAACCTAAAAATGACCCTATTCAGTTAGCAGCCCAGTATTTTCCTTCGGGATGGCATTTTACTCCTTTAGCTCCATATAAGTCACTTGTTTATTATAGAGATATCCTTATTGAAACAGTGGGTTTTCATTAAACCAATCTATGCCAATGATGATAAATCAAAACTCCTTTATCATTCATTGTATATTAAACAAGTCCTTAATTCATCTGATTGGAGTAGTCATCCTTCAGATCTCAGATCTCTTTCTAATCAATCTAGTTCTTTTTGCTATTATGATTATATTGAAGCTTGGCACAAAATCATGCTTCATCAAAATGAAGATCATAGTCACTTTCGTGGTTCTTTCGATTCGACCACAAATTTAAAAGTCAATTCCCCCAAATGGTTCATTCTTTGGTGGACAAGGTACAGTTGAGTCATGACATTTTCCCTAAACCTCTCCTTGCCCGGTTAGAGCATTTTGTCATCACAAGTAACTATCATTCCAAATATGAGGAAATTCCGGTCTTCCTTATATTTTGCAATAAATATAAAATCCTTGGATTTTGAAATGGCAATATATAATTCTGACCACTCAAGAAGTCTTTATTTTTTAGTCTCCGTCGTCCATAGGAATCGGGAATGACTCGAGACTTATCTTTCTCCTATTTCTCAGGTCTCTCGCCGTTTTTCAATTAAATGGTGGGATAAATTTGGAGTAGACAGAATAGTAGGCCAAGTTCAAAAAGAATTCTCGCCTTCTCCTCTGTTATCTCCTCCAGTTAACGTCAATACAGTTACTACGGTCTCTGCCGTTGCATCCTCTAGTAAATCAAAAGCAATTTGAATTAGCAAAATCGCCACTTCACCGCTTGACCACGAGATGTTTCGATTATTCTAATTTCGAGTTAAAGGCGTCTTCTTGGCGCTATTCATTTAAGACTTGATCAGTTACGTGAAGAGTCAGACAAAGCTTCTTCTCAGTCCAGAGGAGATAATTCTAGTCAAGATTCTGAAAACGAAGGCAGTTGTGACCCCTATGGCACAATTGCTCTTCAGGATGCTCAAGATCCATTTTCTTGAGCCCATCTCTAATCAATCAAAGTGAAGATGTGATTCCCTATTTCGGATCACCAAAGACTGCTCCCGACCTTAGTCATCTGCACTCCGGAAGCCTCGATCACCGCTTTCAGCATTGTCAATGACATCTTACGCTTTTCACCAAAGCGACTTTTCGATCAAACATCCGGTCCCATGACCGCTTTAGTCAAAAGAAGACGTTTGCTTTTCCACCGAAAGCAGATTCTTTTTCCTTTTACTTTAGTAAAATGTTTTTTACTTGTACTTTTACTTTAAGTAAAATGTTTCTTACTTTTACTCAGTTATTGTAATAGTAATCTTGTATCAGTTCGTTTCCTTGTTCTATAAAAGGAAATCGAATTCATTGATTTAAAGCGAGACTTAGAAAGACTCAGAGTTCCTTCTCTGACAAATCTTTAGCCTCAACCGCTGTTTAGCCTACTTAACCCCCCTTCATCTAATGTTCTTATTTCAGTAATTTTGTAAGTTATCTATCTTGTACAGTTTGTAAATAGTTTGAATTAATCAATAAAATTGTTTTTATTTAGTAATTTAATTGTGATTTGTATGCGCACTTGTTCTTCTTCTTTCTTCTCCTTCTTGTTCCGCTTTAAATGGTATCATATATATATATATATATATATATATATATATATATATATATATATATATATATATATATATATATATATATTGATCCCCGTATGTGTACTTTAAGTAAAATTCGTCTAAACTATTTGACCCACTAGACACTGATTTAGAAATATCGTTGAATATGATAAAACATTTTTGTATCCAATCAAATTATTTTGGTTCGGATTCTCGACTAAGTATGAACATCCCGAACATGGGAAAAATTTTATGCGCCCAAGACGGATAGAGTGAACGATAATATCGTTCTTGCATGTAGTATTGATCAATACAAGGCCCATGGGATGTACACTCTCGCGCCCGTAAGTTATGACTGTTTGCGGATGAAGTTCATCTAAACCTATTCAAAATTAAAAACAATGTTCATAGTATGTCAACTAAACCCCATTTATAGTCAATACGTAGTTTCAAAAATTTGAGTTAGAATTGTTATGTTATTATTATCGGTTCAGTTTACTTCACAACTATTGATTTGTTGTAGAAATGATGTACAAAGAAATCATTTAATTCTTTCATCTAATTATATTTATAATTGTTATTACTTGATGGGCACCCAAATGCTCATTCTTTATTTAAATTTAAATGTTTTCAGCTAAGCGTGATTAATCTGAATGTTCAGACAAGATCAAATGAAAAGGAAAGCAAACAGAATATGTTTAATGGTATCTTTTGTAATAGTTAGATTGTATTAAGACAATGATATGTATTACCTATCATGTAAAGAATTATAGTAAAGGTTGCGTACTTGGGATTAAACTCTGATAAATGTTAGTTAAGTTTGATATTTATATGATTGTTATTATTATTAGTATTATTTCTGCTCATAGAAATGGTATCGTAAAGCACTGAGCTCGGGTTTCAAGTACCTAAATTTGGGGGCATTACAGTATGTTGTTATATTTCACTATATAATGATGTATGTTTGGAAAGAAGTGGGACCGTGACGTACAAAATTCGAGTGTGAAAATAGACTGAATTTCAGAGTGTTACAAACATGTTCTATCAACTTAGCATACTTACTAACATGTTATTACACATATCTAAACATCTAAACTACAACTTAAATATAGCATCAAAGATCTAGGTTAAAATTAGCGTTTGCACCTTTTCTTGCTTGATTTTGATTTTTGGCTACTGATTCTATTATTTCTATCACCAAGGCTTGTTTAGGTATGTTATAAGCGTGTATAGGCCTGGAAAATTTGCGAGTTTGCACTGAACTAAGGTTGCCTTTTATAGAATTTCTAAGTTAGTGGTTTTGGTCATTTTCACCAACTTGCCTCTCCAAATATTTGATGTTCTGTTACTTGTGCTGCTTGGGAGTTACAAACACGTCATATGGTGTGTTGGAACTTGGTTTGATGACTAACAACCTACTTGTGAGCTAGTTTGCAAAAATTAGTAGCTTCATTATGCCTTAATCCTCTTTAATCTTGATTAGGGTTGCTTAATGATGTTTATTAGCATCTAATTGAAGTTTAATAATCATTATTAGGTGTTAGGATAACCTAATTAGGGTTTGGTCAAACTAATTAGGGTTAGGATTTGAAAATTAGGATTAGGGTTTATAAATCTAGGTTTAAGGTTTCCTAATTTTGATATTAGGATTTCTAACTTAGATTTTTCATGAATCTTAACAAGCACGACAAAGCGTTTTGTCAGTGTAAGCACGACAAAGCAGCCTGTCAAAATACATATACCAAAACATCTATTTTCGGTTAAAAAAAATTTAAGAATGACGTGTCAAACACGTCAACTTTCAGACGAAAATTTATTTTACCTAATTTATTTAACATAGTACATAATAACACAAAACACTTTCAGAACGGAGAGATTTTATTAATATTACTGAATTAACATAACCGAATCTTATTAGGGTTTTGTGGTTTCACAGGTGGTTTGGCTAAAAAATTTGGAAGGTGGCTAGAATTGAGTCAAGAGTGTAAGAAAAAAGCTAAACCAAGGAAGGAAATAGCTTGGCTAAGTCTAAGCCAAGGGAGGAGCCAAATGCAAGCCAAATATCAAGTGGCTTGGCTAGGATGGAAGCTATGACTCAAGCCTTAGGAGTTAAACCTAAGACTTGGAGCCAAAGTTTGAAAGTGTTGGATGATTATCCCATATGGGATAATGCATTGGATGACTCATTGTTTATCAAATGAGATGATAAGGGGAAAAAATGTCCAATGAGGTGAAAAAAGAGGCTAAATGGCCAAGCATAGGAAGCAGGGGGGAAGAATAGGATGACTCATGGTCTTATGTGGTTAAATGAGTTTAATGCTAACTTATCTCCATAACCCACCAAAAACCAAGTGTCAACTTTTCATCCATTAACCCCACATGTGTTAGATTAGCTTTAAAGCTAAGGTTAAGTTAAGTGTATGATGATTTAATTAAACCATCTAACACTTAGCTCATTTCATGTTTCAAAAGTTGTAAGCAAGCTAAAGAATGAGAGAGTTAAAGAAAAAAAGGCTAATAAAGCTAGAAATAGCAAGAGAAAGCTAAATAACATAGAGAGAAAAAGGAAGATGGTGAACCATCAAGGAGGGGGAGAAGGCTAAATAAAAGATTGGATCAAGCTTGAGAAGAAGAAGAGCTACGAAGGTAAGAACATCAAACCACCATCTCTTCTTCTTGTTATTTTCTTGTTTGAAGTAGTTGTTGGTGGTTGGTTAAGTGAAGATCACGAGGGTGATCTTGAAGTAATAAGGTGGATATGAAGGAGTAAATTCTTATAAAACACCTTAATGATGCATGTCAAGTGAATCAAATAATTAAAATTTAAGTCCAAGCATGAGGATGGATAAACAAGATAATAGAGGACTTTAAACGGACTTTAATATATGTTTTTTTGTATGTTGTGGAATGATTTCATATGATGAAATCATAGATATGTATGTTGTGTAAGGGTTCCAAGTTAAACAGAGGAAAAATACGCTATAACAAAGTTATGATGAAATTTTCCGTAAAATGTGTCAAATAAGAAAAAGTCTAGCTTGGTACTCTTTTTGAACTAAGTTTACATGTAGTTAACGCTTCCAAAAAATTATTTTTCCATGAGATATGTAGTTGGGTGAATATGTGAGTCGTGGGCTCAAAAACGAACTCAATCTGACTTCGGATGAGTTAGTTATGAAGTTTAGAAAATTTGACGTTGAAAACATCTTTCGGTGAAAAATGCCTCCCGAAGGGGTTTTTAGCCAATTTCCCAACAAGTTATAGAATATTTAAATTTTTCTATGTAGGGGGATTTGAAGAATTTGTTATAAGGAAGAAAAAGGAGTAAGAATAAGCTCGTTTCGATATTTGATGAGTAAGTTATGATGGTTTAAAGTAGGCGCATTGAAACTATTTGAAACCAAAAATTTATGAAAATCAAACTTTTTGGCCGAGCAACCTATTGATCTCTTGTGACATCCCGGATTTTTAAGAATTAATAAATGAGAATTTAATAAATAAAATTCCTATTTTAAGATGTTTAAGTACGACTATGTGTATATGTGTTATATATTGTGAAATATGTGAATTGGTGTGAAGAGAATTTAAATGTTAATTTAATATTTATTGAAGTAAATAAATATTTTAATTAAATTATTTATTGATATTATGTGATTAACATGGAATAATGTAATTAAGTGTATTATATTAATTAAATGATTATTTAATATTTAATTAATATGTAATGATTTTATATTATAGTTCTAATTTAATTGAGATAATGTAGTGATGTGATAATTGTTACATGAAGTTATAATTAGCGAGTAATTATAATGTGACAATTTTATGTGATTAATTGATGTTAAACTTTTAATTAATTAAATTAATGTTAAGATTTAATTAATTAAAGAATAACATTAAGAATATGTGTTAAAGGATCTATTAAAAGAGTTAAAAGAGTTTTTAAAACCGTTTTCCCAAACAAAGCCCTACTTTTATTTTAAACTTGTTTTACCCAAACAAGACCTTAACTATTAAAACCTGATTTTAAAATAATATGGTTTTTCCAAACAAGCCTTAGGGCTTTTAAAATTCTACATTTGTAACTTATATATTAAATTGATAATTAGTATATGTAATTATATGGGAGTTACATATTCTATAATTATGTGTTATATATATTGTATATACACTAAGTTATGTTAGATTTCTAAACCTAAGTCTAAACTAAGAACAAAGAGAAGAAGAGAGAATAAGAGAGAGAAGGCTGATATTGATGGAGAAAAATAAGGAAAGGAGAAAAAAAATCAAGAAGGCTTGCAAGAAGAAAAAGGAAAGAACTTAAAAATTTATAATTTTTGTACTCTCTTATGTTAGATCTTTATGAACCAAGCAACTTTTGTTTTGGATCTTTAAAAAACTCGCGATTTACATGAGTATTGGTATTTTAATGTTTTAAAAATCATATAAAAAATTATTTAAAGTTTAGAAAAATGTTTTAAGTTATAAAACATACCTTTTAATATTTTGGCATTAAAACATTAATATTTTAATATTAATGATGAGTTATTTGATAATAATTTTAACTGTTTTAAAATCATTTAAATGTGTTATTAAGGTATTAAAAATAATTTGAGATATTATAAATGATTTATAATATTATGTCATGATTTTCATTAATATTTGATATTAAATAAATGATAAAGGAATATTGTGGTATTTAAATCATTTAAATATGATATGAATGATTGAAAAATCATGATAAATGATAATAATTATCTGAAAATTATTACAAGTCATTGAAAAATATTTTGACTGAAAATGAAATTATCTAAGGTAAATGTAAAGCATTTTGGCAGTCTTATGGAAATTAGACTCATGAATTATCCGACTAGACCGTCAGGATGTCAGAAATTATACCGAATTCAACTCAGACTAAAATAGTTTGACTTGATACCAAATTTTAGATATTTTATAGACTGATAGGATTATGTGGTAATTTGTTAGGTTATATTATAACCATATTTAACAGTACTATACTGTGATGATATTATTCTAATATTTAGATATCGGTATTATCTATATTAGGTCTTCAGACAAAGTGATATAGGTTGCGTAACGGTAATCAATGGTACAGGCAAGTTCTCTAACTCGATCTTGAGTTAATATTTTTGAAATATGCTTGGGGTTAATCATTACTGATTATACCATGTCTATGAATTATTGATTCGCACTTTGTGCATATTGCATGTATTCATCAGGTATGAAAGGCTGATCACCTTCATTACCATTTGGTCCAGTTGATTTATTCATGTTCATTATTCGTTCAGCTATGAAAAATTGTTCATGCTCTTTCACAATGTATATATTGTAGAAAGTTAGCCAGCTTATTGTTCAATTTTTTTCAATCATGATATATCCTTAATTGCACTTATACTTGCTGGGCAAAATTATTGCTCACCCTTGCTATATCATGATAAACATTACAGATTAGGATGAATACGTCGTATACAGGAAAAGTCAAAGACAAGTCAGCTTTGAATTATATGTCACTACTACAAAACAATAAGTAGACAACAGCGTGAAAAAAGCGTGGTGGTTTACATCGAGGAAAAAGCGTCGTGGTTAAGGGTGTTGTCTATTTGACACCCTTACACAACGTTTTTAAAACGTTGTAGTTAAGCACAATACACAACGTTTTTTAAGAAAAAAACGTTGTAGATTTGTTTTTCAAAAATTAGCAGATGCTTAAAAACGTTGTAGAAGGTATGATTCCACAACGTTTTTTGAATAAAAACGTTGTTGTTTAGTATATCAGACAACGTTTAGACACATTTACACAACGTTTTAAAAAAGTTGTAGATTAAAAAAAAAAAAAAAAAAAAGATTGTGGTTCACCTATATTACCAATGCACCTGCAATATGCTAATGCCATGATATATAGCTAAAATTACAAAGAATATTAATACCATACAAAACGTTTACATCCCAATAATTCTTTGTAATGCCAATTACAAAGAATATTAATACCATATAATACATTTACATCTCAATAATGCCAAACTATCCATACATCTTAAATTCACTTTTGAGATAAACAATAGTAATCCTGTTAATTTATAGCTGAAAAGTGGGGAAATACAATTGAACTTTGTCAACAACAAAAAAGGAAGCATTACAGTTTCATGCCCTAAGAGTCCACACACCTTTAGAGAGAGATTATCTTCAAATGCAGTATAACTTTTCTTCAGACCTTCTTGCTAACAAGCACCAGAAATTGTCATGATCCAGATCTACCAAGAAGTGTAGTCAAGCATTTAGGTGCCAGAAACAAAATCCAGTTGGTCAGTTTGACTTATACTAGAGCACCTAATGTTTATCAATATGGTCAACCAGCACCTGTTACAAGTTGCTGGAAATGCAAAATGCCATGAAATAGAAAAGATAATATAGATCCATTGAAATATTAAGAGCTTCATTTCCTAGGAGTCTCCTTTAATATTTTATGCAGCTTATAGCCTATAGGAGAGAAGAACAGAATTTAGATGAAATTAGCCTCACCGTAGTGCCGCCCAAAAGAAAGTGTGACAGTACCGTCGTCTATTAGATCACGACCACCAACAGATACATTAAAGTTTTCCATATGGATATCCCTAATAGCTGGCCCCTCAACAGTATTGTCATGATTGACAGATACAACAGGCATTCCAGCTTTGGCTGCTTCCATTTCTGCTAAATGCATTTGGTATTGCATCTGTCCAAATAAAAAAAAACCTTCTAAGTCAGTAGTAGCAAGAGAAGCGGCAGAGGTGGGGGCAATGGGGAATCTGGGTGCTCTCATCCATAGTATCAAAAGCTGCTAACCCAAAGTAAGTCTTATCTACCCGCCTCTACCTAGAAATCAGTAAATAACACCCTACCAGACAAATGATTCCAGATAAAATGTTTAGGTCTTTACACAAATTAGTTATTCTACATAAGCACCATGCAGCATTAAAGGTCCAAGACTTACCCCCAATCTGACCTTGTTAGTCTCTTTTTTCTCCCTGTTCCTGGTGTGCCTCAAAACATTAAGTTTGTTCAGTAATAAATGCTAGCTGAAAAAGAATTGTCATGTAGAGATTGAACTTTCAACCCCTTCTTAAGAACCTGATGAGTCGGCCATCTGTTCACCATCAACCAGCAATATAGGGACCTTCTTGTAGTCTGACCATTTAATTTCCTTCTTGCTGAGAGGATTTACCTCAACAATTTTGTAAGGAATGTCATAGTAATCCAGGAATGCTGATTAAGAAAGTATAGAATACAATAGACGTCAAAAACAAGTATAGCATCATAAATTTATTGATGACAGAATAAACATAAATATGCAGTGAATCAAAGAACTCGATGGTCTTAACAGACTTTTAACAAACCACACATTAATCACGAGCACTACCCAGTTTCGAAAAGCTGACTTCCTCTGAAGAAGTAATATACTTTTTTTACATAACAAAGTTTTAAAGCTTTCTCAGTTCGACTAGGCAATAAGTTTATAGTTGTACGCACTAGCCACTCAACTACATGTATCCTTATTACCTGTCAATAATAAGCAGCATAGAGGAAAAAGAAATCCACATTCCTGTGGCCATGAAAGTAAGTTTGATGTGATGGATAGACCTTGGAGCAATAGCAACCACAAATACTAACTCTACAATAGTGAATTATAAACAATAACTAATTTTATTCATACATTACTGTTCTGCAGGGGCTTAACATGATAAAAATTCAAAGTAAGGATTCATTCAAACAATTTTAATCTAATCAGAACATACAGCCATCTAGGTTAAGAACATACCCCATCAAACAAAATATATCTTTTTCTCAACAACCATTTCCTGAACCAAAGCGAGAATATCCAGCTTGAGAATTCTGGTTCAGGAAGCTACCCGGAAACCCACCTTGCGCTCCTTGTGTAACATAATCAACAGTATATCCACTTTGAGAAGCCTGCATGCAATGGACTAGAAGTGTCAATAGTGACTGAAAAGTGCACACCCCAACCCATCTCATCCCAGTATCCCACCCTAACAAAGCCATATGTCTCTCTCTCTCTGTGTATATATATAGAAAAGAAAAGAACAACATAATTCAGTAATCAAAGTACTATCTCAACAATAATTATATGGATCAGACGAAGACATACGCATACCTGCTGTTCAGAAAAGGATCTCAACAATAATTATATGCATACCTGCTTGTACGAGTATATTAATTTTTTCTTGAACTACTAGAACATTAGTATTCTTAATTAGTGAATTCACAAGACCCCTCATGATTTTACATTACTCCCAGGCCTAGGCCTAGCTTGGTAGATTGTAATGAAATCACCAATAAATGGGACCACGACAGCAGCCAGTACTTTATACCTGAATAAGCTTCTTGAATTTGTTTAAATTTAAGCTTAGCCTCACCCAGCTGTGAAGGGCTTTTCGCCCATTTATCCGGATGCCAGTGCTGCATCAAGAAAAAAATTAAAAAAATCTAAGCATACACTTGGCATAATTTTATATATATATATATATATATATATATATATATATATATATATATATATATATATATATATATATATATAAAGTGTTAAGTTACCGAATTACACTTGTAGAAAAAAAATGAAACGAGACAAAACCAAAAATTTGATCTGTAATTAAATACACAGCATAACGCCATTGCCCATCCTCTTTAATCACACCAATTTGGCTGTAAATCTTACGGACCACTCCTTCCAATTTCTCAAATTTCTCTTTCGGAACAACCAGTAAGTTATCCACAACAATTATGTTACCAAATTCGCCTTCGAATTCCAACGAATCCTCTTCATAAAGATCCTCATCATCACTTCAATCAAAAACAAAATAAAAACTTCAATACACAAACGATTTATTTTAAGCAATCTAGGGTTCTGTTTCAGTAAAATAAAGATAAAAAAACGATACCTTCTTATGCCAAAATCTTCACCAGGAGGAAACCCTAGCCCCAAAACAGCTTATCTTCAAACACCCAATTAAAGATCTTCATATTTCAGCCTCAGAGAGAAGGTACACCCAATCAGAACACAACCAAAGAGCAGAAAGAGACAAGGAAAACAGAAACAGAAGGAACGAAGAGAGGAAACTGAAGAGAGGGAACGAAAAACCGAAAGCGAGAGAAGGAAATTGAAGCTCTTGAACGAAAGTGTCGAGCACGAACGGAGACCAAACTGACGAGCACAGAGAAAAAGAACGAAACTGACGAGCCTTGGAAAGAAAAAGAGCATACGTCTTTTAATTTTAAGTGTTCACTTGATCTCCGTGTTTTTAATATAGACAACGTTTTAAAAAAAAAGTTATCTAGTTAAAATTAAAAAAAATACATTTTTAAATAGATAACGTTTTTATATATATATCTATAATATTTTGTTTAAAAATATTGTAGAAAAAAATACCACAACGTTTTTATAAAAACGTTGTGATTTAAGTGTTGTCTATTTACTATTTTGTAGTAGTGTGTGCAGCTAAATTTATAACAGTAATGTATGATAATAACTTTGTATGTCAGATAGGATATTGATTTAGTTATTATGTGAAGGTTCTCGACCTTGAGAATAGTGTGTAATGTTTAATGTATAAACAGTTTATGTTTATATCTTCCGTAATAGTTATAGAAATAGTATACCAGATCCGTAGTGATTTGGGACCCGAAGTACCGGGGGTATTACAGCTGGTATAAAAGTTGATAGGTTATACACCTTAAATAAGAGTACCTTAGACTATGACCTTAGGTTAAAAGAATAAGAAGTTAAGTTTAAGTTACGTGTAATGAAAAGGTGATTCTTTTCACATACGTAGATGTATAGGATGAGTTTAGTCCTAGAAATGTTATAAGAAGAATATTAGAATGGCGAGGGATAAAACTCGAAAAAATATTGAGTAACGTGAATTATATTAAATTCTTAAAGGAAGAGTTAATAAATAAACAAGAAGATTTAAAGAAGAATCTTGAAGAGATATGTAAATAAGAATCAGGAGTTGCCTACCTCCAATAGACAAGATAATGAATAATGATGAATAGACAAAGTCTGTAAGATTAAAAGTATAAATGAAATCGTAAATGATGAGAAAGGAAAGAAAGAGGATTGTAAAACAAAACGATCACAAGTTAAGAAAAGAATTTTAAGGGAGATGATTATAGAATAAGATCACGACGTGATCTGTTTAAGTTATAAAAGAAAGATGGTCTGTAATGTTTGAATAATTATAGCTTGATGCTATGAAGATAATGTACTATGAACTAGTACGAGATAACTCACGAAGAGCTATAGATGATGAGGTACGAAAAATTCGTATCGAGCAAAGAGCAAGTTATAAGCAAGATAAAGTTAGGTGAGATTTCAATTGAGGACTCATGTAATGGCTAATTTGTACAAACCTTTATATGGGCGAGGGTTTTGTGCTAGCATGCACTCAGTTTATCACATTGATAATCATTGGAATGTTGGTGTTGCGCTATCAATGTATATGTGGCGAAAATGTGATTCTTTTCTCATGTGTATATTTGATAGTTAGAAACTATTAAGATTAATCAGGATATTATTAAGATTAGAGTGCAGTTCTTAAAACTAATGCATATGGTAAGTTTCGGGACTTATAATAATATGGTATGTTTTGAACCCCTCAGCGAATGGATGCCTATGGTCTGACTAGGATAAGTTCTTAAACTCATATTATTGTGGTAAGTCTTGAACTTCCAATGTGTAGTAAGTTTGATGAACTATACTGGGAGTATATGAAGATTGTATGTTGAAATACAAGAATACTTAGTATAAGAGCATTGATGGTGCTAGAAATAAAAGAAGTAGTCGGTAATGAGGTAATGGAGTAAAAATTGAAATTGATGGAGAAAATTAGGTATTCAAAATCTTCTAGCTCTGCTAGATTTTCAAAATTTATTGAATTCGTGCTAATGTTTGCACTTCTATTTTTCTTCAAAAATATTGGATCAAATGATGGAACCAATGAGTTTTAAAAATAATATCGTTATTCGTATATCTATGCTAATTGTTTCGGCTAGACAAAAATGATTTAAAAATATCAAAATGTATTTTGTTTTGTTTTTTCGTAGTCATTAAGGCATCACTAAATATGATGCTAATTTGACAAACGAGGAAGTCATCAATGCAATTAAACCTGGTGTTGGATGTGATCATAAGATCGTCAACCCATTATGGTAAAATGTAGCATGACAACGTCATATAATGACTGAATCCTCAACGTACTATCGAGATAGTACGGTATCATGTCATCATAAAAGGATTTGTAGTTTTCTTTAAACAAAGAGAGATATGCCATATGAATTGGATAAAATTATTTCGATTGATGTCCGAATTTTTACTAGAATTATATGCTACTTAATTCAGCTAGACAAATATTGAAAGATGTTTATGGAATTCGAGCATTTTTGGTCAAAATATGTCAAACCAAATTGTTTTGGTGCGGATTCAGATGTTAAGAAGCTGAGGTGAACAACCCTATAAAAGGGGACATGTTATCGGAGACAATAGTTAGAATGCAGCGATATAGTAAATTCTGATGTACTACGTTTGGGCTGGCGCGTAGGGGTATGATAAATTCAGCCACCTAGAAATCCGAAATGCGGTTTATAGTGTGAAATCTTGGAGGTGAAGCACTATTAAACCTAGAAAGAAGTTCAAGGTCTTTCGACCACTCAAAGCATTATTGGAATCTTTTAAATTCCTGAGTTATTTATATCGCTTCCCAATTATTGAGCAATTGTAGAAGATTCTTATTGTTCTGATGGATAATGTAGCGAGAAGAATAGCCCTTAGAAAGAAGTAGTTGTAGAACGCTTTAATCCAGTGAATAGAGATTAACGTAAAATCTATTTTGATAGATTGAATGAATGAAGATTAATAAATAAAATTTCGAGGATGAAATTCTTAGAAGAAAGGGTGAATGTAATATCCCAAGTGTTTATGATAACGTACCTTAGAAAAGAAAATGAATGGGTTAAAGAATATATAATATTTGATATATGACTGTGTTTAATTGAAGGTTATGTAATAAAACCTAAAAGTTGTTGAAGAAATGAATGAAGTATATATGTATATGTAAAACTTTTTGCTAAGTTAACGTGTTGAAGTTATTCAACGATAAGTGTGAAAGAGATTTTGTGAAAACCGAGTAAGGGAGGTTTCGTTGATTTCGAGGACGGAATCCTTATAAGGAGGGAATGATGTGACATCCCAGATTTTTAAGAATTAATAAATGAGAATTTAATAAATAAAATTCTTATTTTAAGATGTTTAAAAATACAGTATGTGTATATGTGTTATATATTGTCAAATATGTGAATTTTGTGAAGAGAATTTAAATGTTTATTTAATATTTATTGAAGTAAATAAATATTTTAATTAAATTATTTATTGATATTATGTGATTAATATGGAGTAATGTAATTAAGTGTATTATATTAATTAAATGATTATTTAATATTTAATTAATATATAATGATTTTATGTTATAGTTCTAATTTAATTGAGATAATGTAGTGATGTGGTAATTGTTACATAAAGTTATAATTAGCGAGTAATTATAATGTGACAATTTTATATGATTAATTGATGCTAAACTTTTAATTAATTAAATTAATGTTAAGATTTAATTAATTAAAGGATAACATTAAGAATATGTGTTAAATGATCTATTAAATGAGTTAAAAGAGTTTTTAAAACCGTTTTCCCAAACAAGGCCCTACTTTTGTTTTAAACATGTTTTACCCAAACAAGACCTTAACTATTAAAACCTAATTTTAAAATAATATGGTTTTGCCAAACAAGCCTTAGGGCTTTTAAAATTCTATATTTGTAAGTTATATATTAAATTGATAATTAGTATATATAAATATATTGGGAGTTACATATTCTATAATTATATGTGTTATATGTATATTGTATATACACTAAGTTATGTTAGATTTTTAAACCTAAGTCTAAACTAAGAACAAAGAGAAGAAGAGAGAATAAGAGGGAGAAGGCTGCTATTGATGGAGAAAAAGAAGGAAAGGAGAAAAAAAAAAGAAATTAAGAAGGCTTGCAAGAAGAAAAAGGTCAAAAATTGAAAATTTATAATTTTTGTGCTCTCTTTTGTTAGATCTTTATGAACCAATCAACTTTTGTTTTGGATCTTTAAAAACTCATGATTTACATGAGTATTGGTATTTTATATGTGTATCAAAGTATTTTTGAAATAAAAAGTTAGATCCAAAGTGAGAAAATCAAGTTTTGTACCAAAAGGTTTAAGAAAAAGCTTTCTTTTGTATGCTATATATTTTTATGTTAGATTCATTGGGTTCATGTGGTAAATGGTTTAAAACATGATAGCATGCTAGATACATGAGTTAAGGGCAAAACCCCTTTGGAATCACTCAAATATGTTAAGAAATGAACAAGTTATGAATTAAATCCCAAACTACCTTAACTGTTGAACATAAGCTACTGATCAGTCACTTCTGTCCATTTTCCGTAACCAAAACAGAATCAAAATAGATGTTTGATAAATGGAAACTGTAGTTCGGGAAAGTATGAATCCAATGATACCTATTGGACATAAATCTGATTTGTAGATTTCGTTTTATAAGCGTTTCCGTTAAGGACCCCAAATCTGAAAAATGAACCTACTGTTGAAGAAAACCTTGCTGACCAGTCACTTTGGGCCTGATTTCCGGAGCCTAGACAGATTGTAATTTGGTGTTTGATAACTGAAAACTGTAGTTTAAGAAGATAAGGATCCAACGAGTTTGATTGGACCTCAATCGGAGTTGTGGATCTCGTAATACAAGCGTTTCTGTAAAAGACTCCAAAACTGAAAATATTTACAAGGCATGTAACGGACAGTCGGTAGTGTCCTATTTTCAGGGTGCTATACTGGGCCAAATGGACCGTTTCTTGAGCCTAAAATATAGCTCGAGAAGTTAAGATTCTAACGATACCAAGTGGGACCAAATCAGACTTGTAGATTTCCGTCTACAAGCGTTTCCGTGGAGGACCCCAACTTTATACGAAAATTATAGAATAAATAGAAAATAAATATTAGAAATTCATAATAAAGTTTTTAAAAATTTATTTTAAGTTATAAAAATTAACTTTTAATATTTTGACATAATTTTCATTAATCTTTTAATTTAATTAAATATTAATAATATTAAATTTATTTAATAATTATATTAAATAAATAAGTTAAAAATAATTTTAATACTTTAAAAATCATTTGAAAGTAATATTAAGGTTTTCAAAAATGTTTTAAGTTATAATAAATAACTTTTAATATTTTGATATTAATAACATTAATATTTTAATATTAATGGTAATTATTTAAAATGATTTTAATACTTTAAAAAATCATTTGAAATTATAATAAAGTGTTAGAAAATATTTTAAGTTATTTTGAATGACTTTTAATATTTTGTGATGAATTTAATTAATAATTAATTATTAATAATAATTGATTTATTTAATAAATATATTAAATAAATTATGAAAAATAGTTTTAATGTTTTAAAAATCATATAAAAATGATTTAAAGTTTAGAAAAATGTTTTAAGTTATAAAACATAACTTTTAATATTTTGCCATGAAAACATTAATATTTTAATATTAATGGCGTTAATTGATAATGATTTTAAGCATTTTAAAATCATTTAAATGTATTATTAATGTATTAAAAATAATTTAAGATATTATAAATGATTTATAATATTATGTCATGATTTTCATTAATATTTGATATTAAATAAATGATAAAGGAATATTGTGGTATTTAAATCATTTAAATATGATATTAATGATTGAAAAATCATGATAAATGATAATAATTATCTGAAATTATTATAAGTCATTAAAAAATATTTTGACTGAAAATGAAATTATCTAAGGTAAATGTATAGCATTTAGGCAGAGTCTTATGGAAATTAGACTCATAAATTATCCGAGTAGACCATCGGGATATCAGAAATTGTACCGAATTCAACCCAGACTGAAATAGTTTAACTTGATACAAAATTTTAGGTATTTTATAAACTGATAGGATTATGTGGTAATTTGTTAGGTTATATTATAACTGTATTTAAGAGTACTATACTGTGATGATATTATTCTTATATTTAGATAATAGTATTATCTATATTAGGTCTTCAGACAAAGCGATATAGGTTGCGTAACAGTAATCAATGGTACATGCAAGTTCTCTAACTCGATCTCGAGTTGATATTTTTGAAATATGTTTGGGGTTAATCATTACTGATTATACCATGTCTATAAATTATTGATTCGCACTTTGTGCACATTGCATGTATTCATCAGGTATGAAAGGCTGATCACCTTCATTACCATTTGGTCCAGTTGATTTATTCATGTTCATTATTCGTTCAACTATGAAAATTTATTCATGCTCTTTCACAATGTATATATTGTAGAAAGTTAGCCAGCTTATTGTTCAATTTTTTCAATCATAATATATCCTTAATTAAACTTATACTTGCTAGGCAAAATTGTTGCTCACCCTTGCTATATCATGATAAACATTGAAGATTAGGACGAATACATCATTATCTGAGGAAAAGTCAAAGACATCGACTTTGGATTATATGTAAAATCTAAATTTATATGATAATGTATGATAATAACTTTGTATGTCAGATAGGATATTGATTTAGGTATTATGTGAAGGTTCTCGACCTTGGGGATAGTGTGTAATGTTTAATGTATAAACAGTTTATGTTTATATCTTCTGTAATAGTTATAGAAATAGTATACCAGATCCGTAGTGATTTGGGACCCGAAGTACTGGGGGTATTACATCTCTAGCGTTGGGGCGTTGAAAAATAACCTTGGTTGGGTTCCGGGGTGCTAGGCGCTAGGCCCCAGGTAAGGAAATGTCAGCTTTGTTTCCTTTTAGTAAATTGGGCATAACTCTTTCGTCTGAACTCCGATTGAGGTGACTCTGTGACGCCCCAAATCCGGGTATCTTTCAACCCGACAGATGGTGCTACATGGTACTACCATTCATTCATTCATTCCATTGAATAGTCTTAAGAAAGACTAATATAACTTCTATATATCAAAATAATATTACATTCCCCAGGTTCTTTATAACCCATTCGTTTGTTCTTGTCATAATATCAAATATATTACAATTGTCCATCCTATACCATTACATAAGAACTCTAAGGGTTCATCTTCGCCTTGCCTTTATCCTTGCCCGAACCTTCAGTACGCTCGATCTTGGCTGTGTTCATATGGTTCAAGCAAGAGTGAGCGTGACTAGCTCAGCAAGTACTACAATTATAATAAACAACATGCTTGAAACATAGAACTCATATATCTTCTGTAACTGAACAATAGTTATGAAGTACTATCGATAATTCAAAATATCACTTCTTTTCCTTCAAAACGTTTTACAACAATCATACTCAGTAGAATAACAATTATGGCTCAAGATTATGAGCATTCATAAGTTCTTTTGAAAAGGACAACCCGACACTAAGTCCGTAAGTTTGGCATATCTTACGAGCACGTCTGAGTGATCAGCTCATAATACTCTATGTTGATCAACACTACATTCATTAAACGTGTATACGTTTAAGTTGTGGCAACCTCATGTGCCTGTCGTTAAACGACGAAAATATTTTAGCATACTTGGTCTTCGATTGAAAACCATACCAATGTAACTCGGTAAATATAAATCATGCTTGACAGAATCATATATAAGTCTAGCCAAAAGAATTGGCTTAAGACTTCATCATTCAAAACTTCATGCGAAAGAATACATGAATTACAAAACTTGTCCAGACTGAACTGGAATAAGGGTTAGAATACTTTCCTTCCTTGATTCGCTTCTTGATTAATACTAAATACGAAGACTTTAAGTTTCTACGTTTCTACAATACATGATCATATACCGTACCACATTAGGTCATATATAATCAAGTATGCATCCTATTATATCTTACCCTTCATCTCAATGTAAATCCTGACTTAGATCTACTATTATGGGTTTTCGGCTTTCATTACATCATTCACATTACGTTCACATTCAATTGATCATTAACTCTAATCATCATGCATTACATGTCTAACAATGCATTGACCATGTTATAATAACACCTTTAGTTCATTACCCTCAAGTCCCCTTTCATTCTGTACTTGTAATTATTCTTTACTGTCGAAAACCTAGGACTTGTATGTTGTGGCCACTCTTAGCTCTTTATCTCGGCGTTCTTGTGTGAGTTAGCGATGAGATCTAGTCACTATTACACGGTCTTTCTTGGTATACCTTTTGGCCTTAGGTTGGTAGCCTTATGGCGCCAATTCTGTGCCTTAGAAATATTTTTGCAGATTTTGATTTTTGTGAATTTCCCGGACGCATAACTTCTTCGTTATAAGTCCGAATCAGCTCGTTCAAAAGCCTACGGTTCACAAATTACGTAATATATGCACTCATGCAAGAATTTCATCTATTTGACTTCGTTTGCTCAAATTTGACCTATTAGTTCATTTTTAATGAAAACGATAAACGCCCGTAAACGTTTAACGCTCGTTTCTTCGTTCTAAGTCGGAATCCGGCCATGTTTTGAGTCCGAAACTCTACAATGCCAAATATAACTTGTCTCCATCGAAAACCAACGTTTCCAACTTCAAACTCAAAATACGACTTCCATTCCGAGAATTTCACGAATTCGATGATTATAAATCAATCGTGTGAGTTAAAAGCAAAACAACATTCTTAATGATTCTAAATGGATTTTAATCAACAAAAGATCATTACATGTTACTTATTAAACCAACTTATAAATAAAGTAGGTTTTGACTTATTCAAATAAGTCAATGACTTAATCAACTTATGAACTATAAATCTTCATGCTTATGACTTATTAAGAACTTAAGTCCACTAGTCAATGTTTTCATACTATAAACAACATAGTAAACATCATATGACAATATATGATAAGTTCTTCATGGTTCTAGCAACTTATTAATGTTCAAGTTGCTTATCCAAATTATTCGGCTTAAGTTCATTCCTTATTAACTTATTACATGATCTTAGCATAATGTTCATTAACTATACTTCTATTATCATCCTATTATAATAGAGATGAAAGAATATTGAACACAAGAACAATACCTTTGAAGTCTAACTTCTTCTTCTTGGAAATCTAACAAAAGAAGCTTTGGCTTAAAAGTGCTTATTTGCTCTACCAAATAAGTAGCTTATACTTGAGAGGAAAATGTTTGGATGAAATTAAAACATCCAACAAAATGAATTGTGGCTCTTGTATTTATAGGCATCCAAAAGCTAGGGCATTTTAGACATTAAACTACCCACCTCCTCATTCCACCTCCTCATTTCCACCTCCTCAATCATCCACCTCCTTACTATTCCTTGTGTGCTCATCACTTCACTTGATCACCACACATAAACCTTGCCCATCAAGCTTACCCATTTCCTACTTGGTTTGACCCATGGATCATGGCTTAGTCATTGGGCTTTGATAATTAATCTAGCTTCTCTCTTAATGGGCTTATGCTACAATGGTTTGGGCTTATGATAATTAAACACTTGGGCTTGATGATCACATACATTGGACTTCTATATTAGACTATTAATCCTACAAGTCCATTAACTTAAATTAAACAACTTAACAAATATACCACACGTATAATCTTTGTATGCTAACTCGTATACTAGTTCGTAATATACGTTATCTCATTTTTCCTACATAATAGTACAATACATCGTATTATACTTACATTCATTCCTTCATACAATGTATACACATTATACGATCACAACTTTCTTCCTTTACGCTTAATAACCTAACATTTCCAAATTAGGTCCACATGCGAAATATTACGTTTTCCATACTTAGATTATTATTACATAATCAATATCGCCTTGATATTATAACGTTACGTATTTCTTGGAAGTTCAAAAATAATTCCCGAGCAGAAATCGATGAATAGTGTTTTTCGAAAAATTTCTCGGAAAGCTTTTATTTTCGTCTTAGAAATTCAAACACCTTAATTCATTCACGTAGTTAAAATACTACGATATTCCGACATTTTTAGGTTATAGAACGACATTCATCTTCTCCGCACGTAATAATAATAAATAATATTATTTTATTCATTATTAAAAGTAATTACAAAATGTTCGATTTTTCGGGGCGTTATAGACTCGGGATGATTAGGAATAATAAGAAGTAGACCTACAACTTTAATTCTTTAATTTTTGAGATTTGAGGTGGTGATCAAGGTTCTAAATGAGTTGTTTTAGGACTATTGTGTAATAAGAGTCAAACCATGGTGGTTTGTTTGGATTACCGTGATGTCGGGCCATGTTTGACTTGTATTTTTGAGTTCTAAACATTGGACTTTGGAAATATAGTCTATGGAAAGTGTAAACCAAGGTTTGGTAGGTATATGTGATGTGTTAATCATACGCAATGGCATATTGGTTAAGCATTCGGGGTAGAAAAGTCAAGCGTATGACGTACGAACGTCGAAATGCCTAGTCAAATGTTAACAAACCTAAATAGTGTTTTGACTCTTATGAGACGGATATTATAGAACATGTAATAGAGGTAAAGTAAATCATGAGTGACGTTTATACATGGCTAATTGGTATGTTTATGTGCACTAAATGTGTAGGACCGTTAAAGGGAGATTAACGCTAAGGTTGTCAAGACCGTTAAGGTAAGTATTCTAACTTCATTCAATCTTTATTTGAATGCTGGTTTAAAGTATGTGGATATATATTCTTATGAATAATCCTTCTGTATGCTTTGGTTTACACAATGTTTAATGGTTGTGTAAACTTTAGACTTATACAAACTCTTTATTGGTTGTATAAGTGTTTTGCTATGCCATAATGCATCAAATGCTTAAAGCTTTGCTATAAAGCATGAATTACTGAAGTTTTCAAGTTCTAATATGCACGAACTGTTTAAGAAATATGTCAATTCCATTTATATCGGTTAGAAACATGTTCAAACTTTTCAATAATCTAGATATGATCTTTTGGATTGTTTATGAATTTAGGTTGAGATTCCAAACCAATTTCTACTTAGTACGGATTTAGACTAAGAATGAACAACCCTAATATTGGGGGAAATGTTTTATATTGTCGACATGTAATGTCGAGCGACGAAAGAATGCAAATTAAGTCGTTCGCCATGTAGTATTAATTAATATAGGGTACAAAGGGCTGATCATCCAATGTACTCATTAGTCATGACGGTTTGCAGTGGAATAACTTTTTAAACCTTTTTGAAATGAAAATAAAAGTTCAAGGTCTTATGATCGCACAGCTAAAGTCACTACGTCGTTTTAGAAATAAAGGAAGTAAACTCCTATCATTTGAGATCTATTCACAACTTTTGTTCAGTTGTTAAAGGTTTAGAAGTATAAAAGCATGATTCTTGATTTTGTTATTTTATATGTAACTTTTATACTTATTAGGCATGTAATTGCTCATATTTTCTTAAAATTAAATGTTTTTAGCAAAAACTTAGCGTGCGGAAGGTTCATGAAAGGACAGGGTTAACGGAAAGATGAACGAATAAGAGTATTATGGAACCTATTTGTAATAGATAGGTTTATTATAAATAATTACTGTTTTAATTATCATGTTAAGAAGATTTAAAGGTCATAAAACATGAGTATGTCATACTATGTTTGTAATAATTAGTAATTACTTTCCTAGTAGTATGAATGCATGGTTAAACATATGTTAGTATTAGTATCGCGAAGCACTTGATCTGGAGTTTAAAGGTACTCAGTTATAAATAATATAGTTTAAAGGCACTTCTCTTACTTTATAAAAAAATATTTTTCCTACATTAGGTCAAAAACTAACCCATCTACATATACATATATATTATGTAACGACCCCAAAATTCATACAATTCATCTCTCGACTTGGTGAGTTAACAATACGTCTAACTTCCGATTTTACATCATTATTCGATATTAAAATTAATAAAATTGCGGAATAATTTAAATTTTTCTGTATTCTACTATCCTTGAATAATATCTATTTTAGGATTCGCTTCATCAGAGTGATTTTATAAAATCTTACCTTTCAACCCGATAATCTTTACATATAAGATAACTCAAACTTTACAGCTTATCGTTACATTATATCATCGTGATTTATCAAGTACATCATCCGAAATCTTAATCATGGTTCAATATAAAAACAATTCAGCCAAAGTATTTAAATCTTCATGCATTACATCCGATTCATGTCATTTAAGTAGCACATAACGTTACCTTGAATCCTTAACCTGTAAAATTGGTTATTTGCAAGGTTGAGCTCGACAACCCAACAAATCTAACAGCTTTCATGCATCACGTAGCATATAAGTAACATGCTCAGATTATTCCATATAATCATTAGACTATCATATCATACATGCTTCAGTTCATATAACAAGTATGAAAATTGAGTTCCTTACTCAATATTCATTCTTTACTCAATTAATGTAGTCATAAATTGACTTTAACATTTCGAGCTCATAACATTTATAATATCTTTGCAATATAGATTAAAACAATTCATCATCAAGTACACATGCATGAGATATGAACTAAAAAGACTTTTTGATTCGTTTCTTACCAACTACATCTTATTGCCTTGCGTTTATCCTACAATAGTTTAGAAGTTCATATATACAAGTATTAGTTACATATACACGATGAAATCAATTAGATTGCATTGACTCTTCGTCTTATCTTTTTATTTCAAAACATTTCCTTCTAATCGTCACTCGATGTTCAATCAAGTGTTTAAGTCTTGTTACAACATCTCTTTGTTCAATCGATTTAATTATGTTAAAATTCCTTTTCCTTCTCATTATATTCCACTTTAATTGACACTTACCATTCGGTTAAGTCTTAAACATTGTCTTTACATCCCCTTAGATGTATAATGTTTGTTAACATTATTTAAGTTAACCTTCATCTCGTATTTCTTTATACTTCTCTTTTAGTAAACACTAAGCATTCGGTTAAGTCGTTATAACTTGATATTACATTATAGTAATGTATTATCTTCATTAAAGTTAATTAAATCAACTTCCATCTCATGCTTTTAAATTACTTCAACCAAATGGTTACTTAATATTTAGTCAAGTTCTTATAATCTTGCATCTACATCCTTTTAGATGTAAATTAGGTTAGTTAAATTAATTAACTTAACCTTCCTATCATTCTTTAAATTTCATTTTATACTTTCAAGGTATTTCTTTCAATTGGTACTTAACATGTAGTTAAGTTATTCACTTATGTCTCTACATCATCTTGGATGTTTATTAGGTTAACTTAGATTAATTAAATTAACTTCTACATTATTCTTCCAAATTTCTTCTTTTAATTGATACTTAACATTAAGTTAAATATTTAAAGTGTATGTGTATAACTCGAGTTATGAAGATTAGAAGGAGAAAGGGTCAAAAATTCGCATGAATAACACAAACTCTAGAATTGGGATCTATGAATACCCACCACTGGCGGGGTTTGTAGTTCAAAAGTTCCACCCAGTGGGTATCCCGGCCCCGTGGGATTTTCTAGGTCAAAAAACCTCTCCGTGGGGTGGGAAGAATGACTAAGTGTTAGAGAAAAATTTATCCGGATATATTTTACTAAAATGCCCATAACATTTTCATACAAAACTCCGATTGAGACGATTCAAGATGATCTGGAAGAAATACGAGTAGACCTACAACTTTCATTCTTTAAGTGTTTCAATTGAAGGTCGTTAGAAGGTGTAAAAATGGTAATCTTTCGGACTGATGTGTATTCGGAGGCAATCGGAGGGCGTCGGGCATGCACGTATCATTTGAGATCTATTCACAACTTTTGTTCAGTTGTTAAAGGTTTAGAAGTATAAAAGCATGATTCTTGATTTTGTTATTTTATATGTAACTTTTATACTTATTAGGCATGTAATTGCTCATATTTTCTTAAAATTAAATGTTTTTAGCAAAAACTTAGCGTGCGGAAGGTTCATGAAAGGACAGGGTTAACGGAAAGATGAACGAATAAGAGTATTATGGAACCTATTTGTAATAGATAGGTTTATTATAAATAATTACTGTTTTAATTATCATGTTAAGAAGATTTAAAGGTCATAAAACATGAGTATGTCATACTATGTTTGTAATAATTAGTAATTACTTTCCTAGTAGTATGAATGCATGGTTAAACATATGTTAGTATTAGTATCGCGAAGCACTTGATCTGGAGTTTAAAGGTACTCAGTTATAAATAATATAGTTTAAAGGCACTTCTCTTACTTTATAAAAAAATATTTTTCCTACATTAGGTCAAAAACTAACCCATCTACATATACATATATATTATGTAACGACCCCAAAATTCATACAATTCATCTCTCGACTTCGGTAGTTAACAATACGTCTAACTTCTGATTTTACATCATTATTCGATATTAAAATTAATAAAATTGCGGAATAATTTAAATTTTTCTGTATTCTACTATCCTTGAATAATATCTATTTTAGGATTCGCTTCATCAGAGTGATTTTATAAAATCTTACCTTTCAACCCGATAATCTTTACATATAAGATAACTCAAACTTTACAGCTTATCGTTACATTATATCATCGTGATTTATCAAGTACATCATCCGAAATCTTAATCATGGTTCAATATAAAAACAATTCAGCCAAAGTATTTAAATCTTCATGCATTACATCCGATTCATGTCATTTAAGTAGCACATAACGTTACCTTGAATCCTTAACCTGTAAAATTGGTTATTTGCAAGGTTGAGCTCGACAACCCAACAAATCTAACAGCTTTCATGCATCACGTAGCATATAAGTAACATGCTCAGATTATTCCATATAATCATTAGACTATCATATCATACATGCTTCAGTTCATATAACAAGTATGAAAATTGAGTTCCTTACTCAATATTCATTCTTTACTCAATTAATGTAGTCATAAATTGACTTTAACATTTCAGGCTCATAACATTTATAATATCTTTGCAATATAGATTAAAACAATTCATCATCAAGTACACATAGCAGATATGAACTAAAAGACTTGCCTGATTCGTTTCTTACCAACTACATCTTATTGCCTTGCGTTTATCCTACAATAGTTTAGAAGTTCATATATACAAGTATTAGTTACATATACGATGAAATCAATTAGATTGCATTGACTCTTCGTCTTATCTTTTATTTCAAAACATTTCCTTCTAATCGTCACTCGATGTTCAATCAAGTGTTTAAGTCTTGTTACAACATCTCTTTGTTCAATCGATTTAATTATGTTAAAATTCCTTTTCCTTCTCATTATATTCCACTTTAATTGACACTTACCATTCAGATTTAAGTCTTAAACATTGTCTTTACATCCCCTTAGATGTATAATGTTTGTTAACATTATTTAAGTTAACCTTCATCTCGTATTTCTTTATACTTCTCTTTTAGTCGACACTAAGCATTCAGTTAAGTCGTTATAACTTGATATTACATTATAGTAATGTATTATCTTCATTAAAGTTAATTAAATCAACTTCCATCTCATGCTTTTAAATTACTTCAACCAAATGGTTACTTAATATTTAGTCAAGTTCTTATAATCTTGCATCTACATCCTTTTAGATGTAAATTAGGTTAGTTAAATTAATTAACTTAACCTTCCTATCATTCTTTAAATTTCATTTTATACTTTCAAGGTATTTCTTTCAATTGGTACTTAACATGTAGTTAAGTTATTCACTTATGTCTCTACATCATCTTGGATGTTTATTAGGTTAACTTAGATTAATTAAATTAACTTCTACATTATTCTTCCAAATTTCTTCTTTTAATTGATACTTAACATTAAGTTAAATATTTAAAGTGTATGTGTATAACTCGAGTTATGAAGATTAGAAGGAGAAAGGGTCAAAAAATTCGCGAATAACACAAACTCTAGAATTGGGATCTATGAATACCCACCCTGGCGGGGGTTTGTAGTTCAAAAAGTTCCACCCCAGTGGGTATCCCGTCCCGGCGGGATTTTCTAGGTCAAAAACCTCTCCCCGGCGGGGGTGGGAAGAATGACTAAGTGTTAGAGAAAAATTTATCCAGATATATTTTACTAAAATGCCCATAACATTTTCATACAAAACTCCGATTGAGACGATTCAAGATGATCTGGAAGAAATACGAGTAGACCTACAACTTTCATTCTTTAAGTGTTTCAATTGAAGGTCGTTAGAAGGTGTAAAAATGGTAATCTTTCGGACTGATGTGTATTCGGAGGCAATCGGAGGGCGTCGGGCATGCACGTATCATTTGAGATCTATTCACAACTTTTGTTCAGTTGTTAAAGGTTTAGAAGTATAAAAGCATGATTCTTGATTTTGTTATTTTATATGTAACTTTTATACTTATTAGGCATGTAATTGCTCATATTTTCTTAAAATTAAATGTTTTTAGCAAAAACTTAGCGTCTGCGGAAGGTTCATGAAAGGGCGGGGTTAACGGAAAGATGAAGCGAATAAGAGTATTATGGAACCTATTTGTAATAGATAGGTTTATTATAAATAATTACTGTTTTAATTATCATGTTAAGAAGATTTAAAGGTCATAAAACATGAGTATGTCATACTATGTTTGTAATAATTAGTAATTACTTTCCTAGTAGTATGAATGCATGGTTAAACATATGTTAGTATTAGTATCGCGAAGCACTTGATCTGGAGTTTAAAGGTACTCAGTTATAAATAATATAGTTTAAAGGCACTTCTCTTACTTTATAAAAAATATTTTTCCTACATTAGGTCAAAAACTAACCCATCTACATATACATATATATTATGTAGCGACCCCAAAATTCATACAATTCATCTCTCGACTTAGGTGAGTTAACAATACGTCTAACTTCTGATTTTACATCATTATTCGATATTAAAATTAATAAAATTGCGGAATAATTTAAATTTTTCTGTATTCTACTATCCTTGAATAATATCTATTTTAGGATTCGCTTCATCAGAGTGATTTTATAAAATCTTACCTTTCAACCCGATAATCTTTACATATAAGATAACTCAAACTTTACAGCTTATCGTTACATTATATCATCGTGATTTATCAAGTACATCATCCGAAATCTTAATCATGGTTCAATATAAAAACAATTCAGACAAAGTATTTAAATCTTCATGCATTACATCCGATTCATGTCATTTAAGTAGCACATAACGTTACCTTGAATCCTTAACCTGTAAAATTGGTTATTTGCAAGGTTGAGCTCGACAACCCAACAAATCTAACAGCTTTCATGCATCACGTAGCATATAAGTAACATGCTTTCAGATTATTCCATATAATCATTAGACTATCATATCATACATGCTTTCATATATACAAGTATGAAAATTGAGTTCCTTACTCAATATTCATTCTTTACTCAATTAATGTAGTCATAAATTGACTTTAACATTTCAGGCTCATAACATTTATAATATCTTTGCAATATAGATTAAAACAATTCATCATCAAGTACACATAGCAGATATGAACTAAAAGACTTGCCTGATTCGTTTCTTACCAACTACATCTTATTGCCTTGCGTTTATCCTACAATAGTTTAGAAGTTCATATATACAAGTATTAGTTACATATACACGATGAAATCAATTAGATTGCATTGACTCTTCGTCTTATCTTTTTATTTCAAAACATTTCCTTCTAATCGTCACTCGATGTTCAATCAAGTGTTTAAGTCTTGTTACAACATCTCTTTGTTCAATCGATTTAATTATGTTAAAATTCCTTTTCCTTCTCATTATATTCCACTTTAATTGACACTTACCATTCAGTTAAGTCTTAAACATTGTCTTTACATCCCCTTAGATGTATAATGTTTGTTAACATTATTTAAGTTAACCTTCATCTCGTATTTCTTTATACTTCTCTTTTAGTCGACACTAAGCATTCAGTTAAGTCGTTATAACTTGATATTACATTATAGTAATGTATTATCTTCATTAAAGTTAATTAAATCAACTTCCATCTCATGCTTTTAAATTACTTCAACCAAATGGTTACTTAATATTTAGTCAAGTTCTTATAATCTTGCATCTACATCCTTTTAGATGTAAATTAGGTTAGTTAAATTAATTAACTTAACCTTCCTATCATTCTTTAAATTTCATTTTATACTTTCAAGGTATTTCTTTCAATTGGTACTTAACATGTAGTTAAGTTATTCACTTATGTCTCTACATCATCTTGGATGTTTATTAGGTTAACTTAGATTAATTAAATTAACTTCTACATTATTCTTCCAAATTTCTTCTTTTAATTGATACTTAACATTAAGTTAAATATTTAAAGTGTATGTGTATAACTCGAGTTATGAAGATTAGAAGGAGAAAGGGTCAAAAAATTCGCGAATAACACAAACTCTAGAATTGGGATCTATGAATACCCACCCTGGCGGGGGTTTGTAGTTCAAAAAGTTCCACCCCAGTGGGTATCCGTCCCGGCGGGATTTTCTAGGTCAAAAACCTCTCCCCGGCGGGGGTGGGAAGAATGACTAAGTGTTAGAGAAAAATTTATCCAGATATATTTTACTAAAATGCCCATAACATTTTCATACAAAACTCCGATTGAGACGATTCAAGATGATCTGGAAGAAATACGAGTAGACCTACAACTTTCATTCTTTAAGTGTTTCAATTGAAGGTCGTTAGAAGGTGTAAAAATGGTAATCTTTCGGACTGATGTGTATTCGGAGGCAATCGGAGGGCGTCGGGCATGCACGTATGCAAGTGTAGTGCTTATGACGATAAAAGATGTTGTTCTATTTAATAAAATATGAATATTAGTAAATATAATGATGTTTAACATTAATACATGATGTATTAGATAAGTTGTATAAGCATACTAAGCGTACGTAAGAGAGAAGAATCGGGCGTGCGACGAATGAACGTTGAAATGTCGTTACAAGTGTTAATGGACTTAAAAAGTGTTTTAATTAAAATGAAATAAACATTATAAGATATGGAATGTGGTTAATATAAAACCAATAAGGAGTCCTCATAAGAATTAAACACTTGAATGAATTTCGAGTATGACTAAGAAGAAATATAGTATTGATTAATAAGTTATATTAGATTGAAACTCAAGGTTGTAAGAGTTGAGAATGTGATTTAGATGCTAAAAGTCTTATGTTATATTTTAATGAGTTTTCAGACTAGTGTTATATGGTTGATTAATATGGTTAAACCTTAAGCTAAAGGTTATGTGACAACCCAGAAAATCAGATTTTCCAAAATTTAAGTTTAAAGAATTAGTTATTAATAACATGAATTTTTATTAATAATATTATGTGTTTTGTGTTTATTAATCGTTCTAGAACCTAGGATGATTATAATACGGGAGGATTCTGGCTACGAGCTAGACTGAACGAGTAAGAATTTTCAAGACGAAAATAAACTTTTCCGGGAACAAAAGTATTTCTGAGGAAAAAGACGAAATAAGCACTATTTACCCGACGAAACCCTAAGGATTAGGGTTTGAATAACCTAAGCCTTTCCGAAAGTTAGGTATGTCAAATGACATTCCATAGAAAGATTTGACGATAAAATATTGTGAAAAGTTTATTTAGCCGATAAAAGTTTTTCTTGAAAAACATGCAGAAATCGGACGAAATAAAAACGACGAAAAATACTGCTATGTACTTTTCATTCGTTTAACTACGTTAGGCAAAAACGTGAAGGAAAACACTTATCATCAAAAAGTATTTTTTAGTTTTTCCAAGTACCTAAGAATATGTAAAAGTTAATCTGTAAAAGAAAGACTACATATCAAAAAATATTTGGATTCTGAGAATCGCATTTTTCGAACTTTCGGACGAATCCCGAAAGACGGAACCACGAAGCTTCGTGAATAGTAAGGAGGTTGGTTAAGGATGAATGAATAGTAACTTTGGGGGAGAAATGACTATTTTGCCCCTAGCTTTGAAAATCTATAAGAGAAGTGTTAGTTGATTTCTTTGAAATCAACCAATACTTTGAGAGAGAGAGAGAGAGAGAGAGAGAAAGATAAGAGCTTGGAGAAGAAGAAGAAGGAAGAGAAAGTGTATGGATGCTCGGATCGGAGAAGATCGAGAAATAGAAAAGCTAGTAAATCGCTGGTTTTGTTTAGAGGAAGAAGAATAAAGAAGAAAGGTATTACAAACCTAACTTTTAAGTTAATTTTCTTTAAGTTTCATATGTTAAAAACATAACTTAATGACAATAGAAGTAAAAGATGTTAAGCATGATTTTCATATGGTTGAAATCATGAGAAAACAAAGAAATCAGAATTAAAAGTTTTCTTAAGGAAATATGAATTGCTTAGTGAATTTGAACGATCCGAATGAATCATATGAACGATTCGATGAAATAAGTAAGAAATAGGTTTTTATAAAACCAAATTCCAAGAAAAATTTAAATCGTAATCAAAATATCGATTAAAAATGAAGAACGAACGAAGAACGCGAAGAACATGTGAAGACCACGAAGAACACGTGAAGAACACAAAGAACGTTGTTGATGAACAAATTTAAAACCATCGTAGTTAGAACTTGTTGTTGATGGACAAGTTTAAAATCATCTCATATAATTTATATTCTTATTGCTTGGTTAGGAACGATAGAAATGTTCATGAAGAACAGATTAAACTTAGCTATAATGAAGTTATGATGAAAATTTCATAAAAGACGAGCGAAAAGTAGAAAGTATGTAAATGAACGCGAATGTGTAGGGTTTCCTAAGAATGTAAGAAAACATAGAAAATGTGAGTCGTGGACTCAAGAAAGAACAAATTCCGAGTTCGGATGACTAAATTACGGACGAACGAACGAAGAACATTAATAACGTAAAACGAACAAATGATGAAATTTAATCCAATTGATTGGCATGTTAATTGATACAGAATGAATTTCTATTTGAGGGAAGTTGAAGTAAGTAATGAGAGTAAGGAGATGGCTTTGGAATGACCTCATTCCGAGTTATAATGAAGAAGTTACGAGATTGCAAAGTAGGCGTCTCAAATATGTTCAAGACTTAGAAATTTTTTCTGAGTTTTAGAACTGGCATCGTAGCGCCAGTTATGCCTTGGGAATCGGTGCCACATCGCCATCCCGGGGACTAAGCTACTTGAGACTTGTTGTAACGCCCGAGAAAATCGGATTTTTATGATAATTAAATTTTTGTTTGATTATGTGAATTAAATGAATTTAATTGATTTATTTTGTGAGTAAGCTATGTGAAGGTTGTTCTATGACCTAGAATATGCTAATGTGGTTAGTAATCTGGCTACGTGCTAGAATTAATTTTTTATAATTTCCAAGACGAAAATAATTGTTTTCCGAGAAATTTCTGTAAAAACACTATTCATCTGTTTCTGTTAGGGGAATTATTTTGAAATTCCGAGAAACGCGTAATGATAGTATATTGAGATTAGATGAAATATCTAATAATATTTCATTTATGGCAAATGAATTTTTTGCTTGCGGATTTAAAACCTAAGGGTTGAGTAGATTAATTTTCGAGAAGGAAATGAAATGCGTAGAAGGAATTTCGTTATTGTTAATGTGTGTGTTATACTAGGATGATACTATTTAGTATCTATGTATAATACGATGAGTTAATACGGAGTATAATACGATTATCGTACGAGTATTATACGGAGAGAATACGTGAATTATACGTATAGGATTAGTATTATGGAATTAAGTTAAGTCTTAATGATAATTCATTTGAGTTGGATTATGTTTAGTCCAATCAATTGTATAGGCAAGCCCAATGAATTAATGTGTTAAGCCCAAGTCAAGGCCCAATATTAGATTAATTAAGCCCAATGCAAGAAAACCGAACCGTGGATCAAACCAGTGGGTCACCGAATGGGTAAAACCCATGGGGCAACCCATGGGGATGACCCATGGGCAAGGTGGGCCGACCACTTGGTGTGTAAGGCAAGATAATCACTTGGTCACCAAGTATTTTACTTGGTGACAAAGTGTTGAATAGTAAGGAGGTGGAATATTTGACTAAAAAGCCCTGCCTCTTGTTTTCCTATAAATAGGAAGCCTATGTTGACCATTTGATATTTTTCCAAGACTTAACCAACATATTTGAGAGAGAAAAAGAGCTTGATTTAAACCATTCTTCTACCTTGAAGCTTTTTCATTAGAAGTTTATCAAGCACACAAAGATTGTTAAGGTAATATTCCTTAATAGTAGTTCCATCTCTTTTGGTTTTCTTTTAGTATGGAGAATCATAAATGGGTGGTGTATGGCTTGTATGGTGGGATAAGAATGACTTACCATAGATTTAATCTCTATAAGTCATGAGATCATAAAAATCATAAGGGTTGTTATAGCTTAAAATCATGGAAATATTGATTGTTGAGATTGATTGTTGATAAACAATTGAACTCCATCTATACATTAATATGTGCATCTTGCTTGGTTAGGATGTAGATATGAAGTCCAAGGAGTATTCCATGTGATTTGGCTTAGAGAACGTTAGTAGCGAAGTTATTGCGAATTTCACGGAAATAGACGTTAAACTTTGAAAATGTTGAAATTCCGGATTGATAGTCGAAAGTTGCCGTGAGACTTGAAAACGTTATTTTTCAATGTCAATACGTGAGATATGGTATTTAAGAGTCGTGGACTCAAGAATCGTCGGATTCCGACTTAAAACGAAGAAAACAAGCATTGAACGCTTATTAACGTTTATGAACGCTTAGAAAATGAACTCAATAGTGAATTTTGAGTTAACAGATTCAAAACTGTCGAATTCTTATATGAACGCGTAGAGTATGTCATTTATGACGTGTGCTTTTGAACGGACCAAATCGGACTTATAACGAAGAAGTTATGGCTCCGAGAATCTCACCAAATTTTTATCATTGGAGAAAAATCGATGCGAGGTCTGCACCGCATGATGCAGACAGGTGTCGATAAATGTCGTAGCGCAAGACTGACAAGCACAATGTAATGGGCTACTGGAAAGTGGTGTCACAGCGCCACTGATAGAAGGGAGTCTTGCACTGCAGCGCCGAGACCAAGACCTAGGATGCTTAAGCTGGCTAAGTAAAGCCAGGTCTTGAATAGAAAGTTCACGCTTACTACATGCTTGAGTGTGGTATTTGTTGAATATCTTAGGTTTGAACTGCAATTGTTCAGAGACCTAGAAGAGTAAAGTTTATTGTGACGCCCCCAAAATAGGTATACATCACCCATTCTGAGTTGTCAATACATGGTACAGAAACAACTACAACTTTATTATTACAACAGTAAAACTGTGAGTTTAATTACAAATATTATCTTCTAGACAATATCTATACCCAAATTAATCCTCATCACAATTATTTATACATTATTTTACAAAAATGGTGAGGACTACTAAACAACTCTCTCTAGAACCTTCATTCCATACCCCGACTAGTACTCGCTACATTCTCGCCTCCTGAGAAGAAAAATGAAACAAAAAGGAAAAGGGTGAGCTCAACTAGCCCAGTAAAGAATATTATGACTAAGATAATATACAACAAATTATCGTTATTCTTCAACAGGAAAAAAATCTAATAGAATACAATAGACAACAAGTTTTAAATCAATATTCGCAGCGGAAATAATAATTCATTAGAAGAGTTAAGTAGAGAATGCAAACTACTATCTTCTATGTATGAATTTAAAAGTTCATAAATCTATCTTTTATCCCTGTAACATCAATTAATATATATCTCGAATCAAATATTCATCTTTGCACTACAAGTGAAAGATATTCATAAAAATCATTCATCTTTTGCACTACTGGCCAAAGATATTCAATAATATCATCATTTAAAGGTGAGGATGATGAAAAATATTTTTAAAAAGCGAATCCAAATTGAAACAAAATGACAAGGATTAAGGATTAAGGATTAGTACTTTGTTTTATCCATGTCCAAAAATACCTCAAAAATAATCATAGTGGTGTAAAATTCAAGAATGATCAAAACATGGATATAATCAAAGCTAGTATCCGAATAGATATTTTGGACGAAAAGGAAAATTTTCATTTTTCGATGAATAGTGTAAATATTCGTGAATAGATCAGATATCGTGAATAGTCTTGAGTATCGTGAATAGTAACCCAGACACTAAAAGTTCCAAATTTGATTTAAAAGTTCAGATCAATACTTGGCATAATGATATTAGAATAAATAATATCATTAAAAAAAAATATCCCTTACCTCGAAAGATCAAGTACTTTAATTTGAAACAGGATATAAAGGCTATGACTTGAACTTGCAAGTATAGCAATACTCAAAATATACTCAAAATACTCACAAGAATAATTTCGATAATATAGAGAGATAAAACTTGATTTCGGTTTAATTTTCAATTCTAACCTAAACACCCTATTTATAGGAAAATGCTTAGAACACCAAAGCGTAAAATTTAATATAATATTAATATATAAATTAAATTTTCCACGCCTAACCTTCAAGAACTGAATTCAGCTCATTCAACACACATGTGTAACACACCATAATGAAAAAAAACGTTTTTGTTATTTAAAATATTTTAAACTTCTAAAAATCAATTATTTCGGAGTTTCGGAACTTCAATAATTCACAATAAATAGCCCTTTTGTCATACAATTCGAAACTCGCGACTTTTTATAGGAAATTCAATTCTCTACAACTTTACAGAAGAAAAGTTTTCCAAATTCCAAACATAAATTGACCGAAATCCACAAACGGACGATTTTATAGGCTATAATCAAATTTCAGTCAAGAAATGGGGTCCACCGACACATAAAACATGCTTTAAATATTTTTGGTAACAAAAATACTCCTCCTCCACATATACTCATATATCCCACATTCATCATAAAAATATCATCATTATTATATTATTAAAATATAATAATATATTTAAATGAATTATTTTATCAGAAAAAGATAAAATTTCAATTTTCAACAATTGTCACATTAAAAATTTTCTCCATCTATATCCACATAAAATCAATATTTTTCTCATCATATGAATCAATTTATTCACAAATAATATTACAGAATCACAATATTGACAACCAGGCAGGTTTACAGGAGGAAGAGGGCTTTCCAATAAGAATTCTCTCTTACTTACAAGCAATTAGGTGACCAAACCTCTCCTTAGAGCGAGAACTTTCTAGACATTGCCAATAATGTTATCTAATAATATTATTAGGATAATATAAATTATTGCTTCGATAATGAAAAATCTTGTGTAATGATAATTATTGAAACAACAACAATATAAAATATTAATGCAGCAATTATTAAATCAATAAAATACTGAACAGTAATTACTGTAACCATTATTGAGTAGTGCCTTCTTACGTAAGAATCAATAATTGGTGCAATACCGTAATCTTCTTGTGTTTTAACCACCGAGTATTTTAACAAGATTAATTCTGTAATAACTACTGTAGATTATTTTTAAACAACTTATATTTGTCGCTTTCTTCATCCAATCGCTTTCAGTTATGGGGCCCACAAAAGATCGCTACGGTTGACGAATATTCCCGACAATGAAGAATATTCCACGACCAAACGAATATTCCCTGACAACAATGAATATTTTTTAGCCACTTGCTTATTTTAAAATATTTGCGTATTTTACCCATAACTATCCACATTAATCAAATCAACACTTACTATTTCAAAATAATAAATAGAGAAAATTAAATTTACTTAATAATAAGTTGGGGTCTTACATTTATGCACTTCATAAGTGTATTAAAACTATTCTTATACTATCTATACTAATTTATATGGTATTGAACTTGGGAATTGAATGCATGTTAATAATGTATGAACAAAGATTGCAACGTGTTATCAATGAACCCTAGTCGGGAAATAACGTGGTACTTTGCCAATGATGATAGAGTCCAGTTAATGACGTAAGTTGATTAATAAAGTCGGGACGAAGGGTAATAAGTTGAGTTAACTTTATTAATGATATTAAGTTAACAAAGACATAGAAGAGAAAGAAGTTGGTAGGAACAATGTGAATAATTGTTTGATAGCTAATTACAAATTGTCTTTATATGAATATATCATGTAGATTACAGTAAAGGTTATGGTCGATCGATTAAGTTATTTGAAGACGGCAGAAAGGCAAGTTTTCTTAAACGCTCATTCGACTTTCAAGTTAGCCAAGTTTTATGTGATTCATTGTACTGAATTGCACGACTGATTTTAAAGAAAGGGTCAATGCCAGATTTAACTCGGCTAGACTACTCGTAAGATTTAGAATGATTTGTATACATATCTTTCTATATAGAAATGTTAACGCTATCCTATGCCAAGTAATTGGTACGGATGTGAAGGTAAGCTTTATCTATGAACAAACAAAAGTATTTTTCATCGATTATTCGATGGGCACGCGAGTTTGCCAAATGTTAAATGTAAATACGTTTAACGAATGAGTGTTGATCAACATAGAGTACTATAGGCTGATCACCTAGAAGTGCTCGTACAGCCTTAGTGCTGTGATATCCTTTTCAAGTATGAAAACAGAAAGCTATTGTTCATGGTCTATTGACCGGTTCAGAATTCCTAATCTACTCTATACTTTGGGAATTGATGATATGAAATGTTAAAGTATTATTGTTTCATAATACTTCATAACTATTTGTTCAGTTATGTATGAATTGTTATATAATTCACGAATGTGGTATTACTGTTATTCTTTGTTAAAACTTGCTAAGCTTGTTATGCTCACTTCTTACGTGAATTATATGATTGCAGTTAAGGATGAACGTACTGAGAATGTTAAGAGAGATAAGGGCAAAGCTAAGATGGATACTTAACCATCGTGTAATAGATTAGTATGTTTGTATGTATTATACATTATGAACAACAAACTATGTAATCGGTTTATGAACCTGGGAAGGATTATACTTTGATTATAATAAGAAGATAGTAATTACATTCATTATGTTGTATTTCAATTAAATGATTGTATAGTTATGAGTACAGTGTAGCACCATCTGTAGGGTTGGAAGATACCCGAATTTGGGGGCGTCACAGGTTGGTATCAAAGCATTAGGTTATAAAAATTAAGGGGGGAAGAACCTTAGGCTAATAACCTCGTAAGGAAGGTAATGTCCGAAGAAGGAAATTCAATAAATGAATTAATAAGGTATTGAGGAAACTCAGTACCGAAAGATTTAAAAGATGGAAATTAATCTTAAATAAATTAAATGTGGTTTGTGCTTATACTATTGTGTATTATGTACCAATCAACTTGTTATGTGCTATTGTAGATGTCGATCGATAGCATGATGTATAGAGACATTCACGTTGTGAGTGAAGAGTCAATGAACCAAGTGGAGGTAGTGCCTATGCCAGTGGCGGAGATACCGTTAGTGGTTCTAGAAGATTCTGATCCAGAAGAGTACATGTCCAGGGAGGATTACTTTGAAGAAACAATGGGAATAACATCATATCTAAATATGATGATAGATGTGGAGGAGGAGATGGAGGTAACATCGATTAATACGATGGTACCTACTCAGGAGCTAATACCTCCGGATGCAATGAGATCATTGTATCTGGCTGTGTTGGATAGGAATGTACATCTGCGCACTGTGGTGCAGACACAGAATGAGGAGATAACCGCCCTATATGAGGCGAAGGAATCTGCAGAGGCGGATTTTAAGTCAGAGCACGATGAGAAAGTGCTTATGATGGATAAGGCATATGACTATAAGGAAGAGGCCATAGAGCTTCGAAAGAAACTGGTCGAGAAAGACCAGAAAATAACAAGGATGTCGTACATCCACGAGTGCGCTCATGAGGATTTCAGGCTGAAAATTGCGTGTTATTCCATTGAGTTCGGGCAGACTCGACATACCATAAGTCCAGATATTGTGTCGATACTGGCAAATCAGAAATATGAGAATGTCGTACGACAGTGTTAGTAGATCGTTAGATCTTTTTGTATATAAGTAGTGACGTAAAACCTCTTTTGTATAATTAAAGGGTAGTCTTTTTGTAAATCCCAATTTTTGTAAAAGGCAATGGCGGGATAGTATGTAATAGTTTTTTGGCTAAGGGAACATGATGTAAATAGTTTTCACTATAAAAGTATATTAATATAATGAAGTTTTATTTAGTGTGCTTGTTGTGGTTTGAGTTGTTATTTGAGTATGATAACCAAGCAGTTAAATAAATAATAACGAAACTTTATTTATTTAATCAGAATTATGTCGCCAAGAAGGAGACAACGTAACCAAGAGGCCGAGTCTCATAATGAAAATTAGGGGGGGTCCTAATAACCCTATGCAAGAGTTCGTTAATTTATTAACGGCTGCATTTAACCAAGTTGGAGGAGGGATTCTTGTAGCACCTAGGGTAGCAAGAACAACTACCTTTAAGGAGTTTAAAAGTGTGGGTCCTCTTGAGTTCCAAGGAACTACAGATCCTTTAGAGGCCCAGACATGGACAAAAGAAATTGAAAAGGCATTTGTGATTACAAACGTAAGTGAGGCGCAAAAGACTTCTTTTGCGACTTACATGATGAAGGGGGAAGCCAACTACTGGTGGGAGGCTCACCAGGGTGGGGCTAGGACCAAAGCTATTACATGGGAACAGTTTAAGAAGGTCTTCTTCGAGAACTACTTCCCTACTAGCATGAAAGGTAGGATGGAGATTAAGTTCTTAGAACTTAAGCAGGGGGATATGACAGTTCCCCAGTATGCTGCCAAATTCAATGAATTGGCAAGGTTGTCTCCACATCAGGTGGATACGGAAGAGAGAAAGGCGCGTAGGTTTGAGCAGGGCTTAAAACCCTGGCTCTATAGTAGAATATCGGTTTTTCAGAGTGCTTCCTACGGGACCATTCTGGAAAAGGCGATAATAGCTGAATGTGGTGGTGAGGCATTGTCTCAGTACCACAAAGAGCGGAAGAACAAGAGTAAGTTAGAAGGAGGAGGTAAAAGGTGAAGTTGCCGGTGAGCGACAACTTGCCTAAGAGGAAGAGCTTCAACCCTGGGAATACTGGGGTAAAGCAGGGAGATGCTAAGCGGAGGACGGAGGCATGCAAGACATGTGGAAAGACTCACATGGGAGTCTGTTTAAAGGGGAAATCAATCTGCTACAACTGTGGGCAGGAGGGGCATTTGTCACCTAACTGTCCTAACCCTAAGAAGAATCAGGGGTGTTTTGTCTGTGGGTTATTGGACCACATGGCAAGAAATTTCCCGAAGAAGGGTTTAGAGGGAAATAAGGGCTCTGTTACTGGTAAATTAGACATTACTGGACCAACACCATCGGTGGGTAGACCCTCGGCCCGTATGTTTAATATGACTGTCCAAGATGCGGTTGCATCAACGGATGTGGTAGCAGGTATCATTCCGGTCAATGAGATAAATGCTTATGTGTTATTTGACTCGGATGCTACTTGTTCTTTTATAGCATGTGAATTTGCTAAGCGATTAGGTTTAATCCCTGAAAAATTACCAATACCTTTAGACGTTAAGGTAGCCAACGAAGAGATAATCCCCATTGAACATATTCATAAGGATTATTGCGTAGATATTAGAGGGAATAATTTATCGGTAGATTTGGTACCGATAATGTTAAAAGAATTCGATGTAATTCTTGGTATGGATTGGTTGGTTAACCATAAGGAGATAATAGATTGCCATAGGAAAAGTGTAAACCTTCAGCTTTCTAAGAAAACTAAGGTAGTGTTCTTCAGTAATAAATCATCGAGACGCTCTTGTTGTCTATCGATGATACAAGCTAGGAAGATGTTGAGGAAATGGTGTGTAGGTTATCTGTGCCATGTTGTGGATACCCAAAGAGTGGGAACATCCTTGGACCAGATGCCTATAGTGCAAGAGTTCGCGAACGTATTTACGGAGGAGTTACCAGGTATTCCACCGGACAGGGAGGTAGAGTTTGTAATTGATCTGTTACCAGGAACGACACCAGTTTCAAGGGCACCATATCGGATGGCGCCAGTTGAGATGAAGGAGTTAATGGTTAAATTACAGGAACTATTAGACAAAAAGTACATTCAACCGAGTGTGTCTCCTTGGGGAGCACTGGTATTGTTTGTAAAGAAAAAGGATGGGTTGTTAAGACTTTGTATCGACTATTGTGAGTTGAACAAGTTAACGATTAAGAATAAATACCCGTTGCCCAGGATCGATGATCTATTTGATCAGTTAAAAGGGGCAAAGTATTTTTCTAAGATAGATTTGTGCACGGGGTATCATCAGTTAAAGGTGAGAAAGGAGGATGTACCTAAGACAGCGTTCAGAACTCGTTATTGTCATTACGAGTTTTTGGTGATGTCGTTTGGGTTAACTAATGCGCCAGCCGTATTTATGGATATGATGAACAGAGTGTTCAAACAGTATTTGGACAAGTTCATCGTAGTGTTCATTGATGATATTCTAGTCTATTCTAAGACATCAGAAGATCATGCCGAACATTTAAGGATAGTGTTGGAAACACTAAGAAAGGAAAAGTTGTATGCGAAATTCACAAAGTGTGAATTTTGGCTCGAGAGAGTGCAATTTCTAGGACATGTTATTGAAAAAGATGGCATTTTCGTAGATCTAGCAAAGGTAGAAGCAGTTAATGAGTGGGAGCAATCGAAAACGCCAACCGAGGTTTAGAGTTTTTTGGGGTTAGCAGGATACTATAGAAGGTTCATTCCGGACTTTTCTAAAATAGCTATTCCATTGACAAATCTGACAAGAAAGTCGATGAAAAATGTGTAGACTAAAAAATGTGAGAACAGTTTTCAGGTGTTGAAGAAGAGATTAAGTGAGGCACCTGTATTGTCCTTACCAGACGATACAAGAAATTTTGTAGTGTATAGCGATGCTTCGCATAAAGGACTGGGTTGCGTGCTCATGCAACATGGCAAAGTCATTGCGTATGCGTCACATTAATTAAAGGAGTATGAGAAGGCTTATCCTACTCATGATCTGGAGTTGGCAGCTGTAGTTTTTACCTTGAAGATATGGAGGCATTATCTATATGGTGAGAAGTGTGAGATATACACAGACCACAAAAGTCTAAAATATATCTTCACACAAAAGGAGTGAATATGAGACAGAGAAGGTGGTTAGAGTTAATAAAAGATTATGACTATGATATTTTATATCATCCGGGGAAAGCAAATGTAGTAGTCGATGCGTTAAGTAGGAAGGGTAAAGAGAAACTATCAATGTTAACTACTCAGAATGAGTTGATAACGGAGATGGCAAACATGGAGTTAGAAGTTAAGTTACCGGAGGAAGCGGTGGAAATGCTATTCTCCATGGAAACCCAACCGACCATAGTGGAACGGGTTAGGGGAGTACAATTGAGCAAAGAGGAATGCAAGAAGATGAAGAAGAGGATAGAAGATGAAGAAAAGACTAGGTATAACCTCGATAGGGAGGGATTACTTCGTTTTGAAGGAAGAATTTGGGTTCCAAATGATTCCGAATTAAAGGAAGAAATAATGATGGAAGCCCAAAGTTCGAGGTATTCGATACATCCCGGTAGTACGAAGATGTATCAAGACCTTCGTCAGAACTTTTGGTGGCCAAACATGAAAAGGGAGATAGTAGAATATGTTAGTAGGTGCTTAACTTGTCAAAAGGTTAAGGCTGAACACCAACGACCGAGCGGGTTATTGCAACCGTTATAAATTCCAGAGTGAAAGTGGGAGCACATCACAATGGACTTTGTGGTGGGACTTCCAACAACAAGAAGATGATACGATGCTATTTTGGTGATAGTGGATCGATTGACAAAATTGACTCATTTTCTACCAATAGGAGTTAGGTATAACCTAGACCAGTTAGCAAAGCTATATGTCAAGGAATTTTTTTCCAGACATGGAGTACCTATTTCGATTATGTCAGATCGTGATCCACGATTCACATCGAACTTTTGGAGGAGTTTGCAAGAGCAAATGGGAACGCAGTTAAGATTGAGTACGGTGTATCATCCTCAAACGGATGGTCAGAGTGAACGAATAATTCAAACGCTTAAAGATATGTTAAGATCTTGCGTTATGGATTTTAAAGGGAGTTGGGACGAATATCTACCGTTGGTGGAATTTTTGTACAACAATAGTTTTCACGCTAGTATAGGCATTCCGCCTTACGAAGCGTTGTATGAAAGAAAGTGCCGAACTCCATTGTGTTGGGATGAGGTGGGTGAACATCGGATGTTGGGACCTGAGATGGTACAACAAACTGCAGACATGGTGAAGATAATACGTGCTCGATTAGTTGCGGCCCAAGATAGGCAGAAGAAGTATGCAGATCCTCACAGAGAAAAGAGAGAATTCGATGTAGGATCTTTTGTCTTTCTGAAAGTATCGCCTTGGAAGGGGAAGATACGTTTTGGGAAGAAAGGGAAGTTAAGTCTAAGGTTTGTAGGACCTTTTGAGATTTTAATAAGGGTATGAGAGGTAGCTTATGAAGTAGCCTTACCTCCAGAAATGGAACTCATTCATAATGTGTTTCATGTGTCTGTGTTGCGTCCTTATAAACCAGACTATAAACACGTAATAGAGTATGAATCTATCCAAATAGAGAAAGATTTATCCTGTGAGGAGCTTCCAATTCAAATTATTGATAGGAAGGAGCAAGTATTAAGAAATAAGGTAATACCTTCAGTGAAGGTGTTATGGAGAAACCACAATGCTGAAGAAGCAACATGGGAACTCGAGAGTAAAATGAAGGAAGATTTTCCTCATTTGTTTATGTAATTATAAGCTAGATTCTGGGGACAGAATCCTTATAAGGGGGAGAGAATGTAATGCCCGAGAAAATCGAATTTTTATGATAATTAAATTTTTATTTGATTATGTGAATTAAATGAATTTAATTGATTTATTTTGTGAGTAAGCTATGTGAAGGTCGTTCTATGACCTAGAATGTGCTAATGTGGTTAGTAATCTGGCTACGTGGTAGAATTAATTGTTTAGATTTTCCTAGACGAAAATAATTGTTTTCCGAGAAATTTCCGTAAAAACACTATTCATCCATTTCTGTTAGGGGAATTATTTTGAAATTCTGAGAAACGCGTAATGATAGTATATCGAGATTAGATGAAATATCTATTAATATTTCATTTATGGCAAACGAAGTTTTCTCCTGCGGACTTAAATCCTAAGGGTTGAGTAGATTGATTTCTGAGAAGGAAATGAAATGCGTAGAAGGAATTTCGTTATTGTTAATGTGTGTGTTATACTAGGATGATACTATTTAGTATCTATGTATAATACGATGAGTTAATACGGAGTATAATACGATTATCGTACGAGTATTATACGGAGAAAATACGTGAATTATACGTATGTAATATGATTAGTATTATGGAATTAAGTTAAGTCTTAATGATAATTCATTTGAGTTGGATTATGTTTAGTCTAATCAATTGTATAGGCAAGCCCAATGAATTAATGTGTTAAGCCCAAGTCAAGGCCCAATATTAGATTAATTAAGCCCAATGCAAGAAAACCGAACCGTGGATCAAACTGGCCACTTGGTGTGCAAGGCAAGATAATCACTTGGTCACCAAGTATTTTACTTGGTGACAAAGTGTTGAATAGTAAGGAGGTGGGATATTTGACCAAAAAGCCCTACCTCTTGTTTTCCTATAAATAGGAAGCCTATGTTGGCCATTTGATGTTTTTCCAAGACTCAACCAACATATTTGAGAGAGAAAAAGAGCTAGACTTAAACCATTCTTCTACCTTGAAGCTTTTTCATTAGAAGTTTATCAAGCACACAAAGATCGTTAAGGTAATATTCCTTAATAGTAGTTCCATCTCTTTTGGTTTTCTTTTAGTATGGAGAATCATAAATGGGTGGTGTATGGATTGTATGGTGGGATAAGAATGACTTACCATAGATTCAATCTCTATAATTCATGAGATCATAAAAATCATAAGGGTTGTTATAGCTTAAAATCATGGAAATATTGATTGTTGAGATTGATTGTTGATAAATAATTGAACTCCATCTATACGTTAATATGTGCATCTTTCTTAGTTAGGATGTAGATATGAAGTCATGGAGTATTCCATGTGATTTGGCTTAAAGAACGTTAGTAGCGAAGTTATGGCGAATTTCACGGAAATAGACGTTAAACGTCGAAAACATTGAAATTCCGTATTGATAGTCGAAAGTTGTTGTGAGACTTGAAAATGTTGTTTTTCAATGTCAACACATGAGATATGGTATTTAAGAGTCGTGGACTCAATAATCGTCGGATTCTGACTTAAAACGAAGAAAACGAGCATTGAACGCTCATTTAATGTTTACGAACGCTTAGAAAATGAACTCAATAGTGAATTTTGAGTTAACGGATTCAAAAGTGTCGAATTCTTATATGAATGCGTAGAGTATGTCATTTTACGTGTAGGCTATTGAACGGACCAAATCGGACTTATAACGAAGAAGTTATGGCTTCGAGAATCTCACCAAATTTTTATCTATTGGAGAAAATCTGCATCGAGGTCCTGGCGCATGACACTAGACAATGATGTGTTAAATGTCAGCGTCACCGTGGCAAACGACACGATGTAATGGGCTCTTGGAAAGTGGTACCGTAGTGTCACCGATAAAAAAAGGAGTCTCATGGCCATAAGCAATGGCCGAGACCAAAACATGGGTATCTTTGTTAACTAAGCGCCACAAACAGCCGATCTTGAATAGAAAGTTCACGTCATGGCCTTGAAGTGGTGGTATTTGTTGAATGACTTAGGTTTGAACTGCAATTGTTTAGAGACCTAGAAGAGTAAAGTTTATGCACTTCATAAGTGTATTAAAACTATTCATATACTACCTATACTAATGTATATGGTATTGAACTTAGGAATTGAAGGCATGCTAATAATGTATGAACAAAGATCGCAATGTTTTATCAATGAACCCTAGTCGGGAAATAACGTGGTACTTTGCCAATGATGATAGAGTCCGGTTAATGACGTAAGTTGATTAATAAAGTCGGGACAAAGGGTAATAAGTTGAGTTAACTTTGTTAATGATATTAAGTTAACAAAGACATAGAAGAGAAAGAAGTTGGTAGGAACAATGTGAATAATTGTTTGATAGCTAACTATAGTGTGCTATGTGAATATATCATATAGATTCTGTAAAGGCCGTGGTCAGTCGATTAAGTTATTTGAAGACGCTGAAAGGCAAGTTTTCTTAAATGCTTGTCTGACTTTCAAGTTAGCCAAGTTTTATGTGATTCATTGTACTGAATTGCACGACTGATTTTAAAGAAAGGGTCAATGCCAGATTTAACTCGGCTAGACTACTTGTAAGATATAGATTGATTTGTATACATATCTTTCTATATAGAAATGTTAATGCTATCCTATGCCAAGTAATTGGTACGGATGTGAAGGTAAGGTTTGTCTATGAACAAACAAAAGTATTTTTCATCGATTATTCGATGGGCACCCGAGTTTGCCAAATGTTAAACGTAAATACGTTTAACGATTGAGTGTTGATCAACATAGAGTACTATAGGCTGATCACCTAGAAGTGCTCGTAAGTAATGCGGATGTACATAGTGCTGTGATATCCTTTTCAAGTATGAAAATGAAAAGCTACTGTTCATGGTCTATTAATTTGGTTGTAATTCCTAATCTACTCTATACTTTGGGAATTGATGATATGAAATGTTAAAGTATTATTGTTTTATAATACTTCATAACTATTTGTTCAGTTATGTATGTATTGTTATATAATTCAAGAATGTGGTATTACTGTTATTCTTTGTTAAAACTTGCTGAGCTTGTTATGATCACTTCTTGCGTGAATTATATGATTACAGTTAAGGATGAACGTACTGAGAATGTTAAGAGAGATAAGGGCAAAGCTAAGATGGATACTTAGCCATCGTGTAATAGATTAGTATGTTTGTATGTATTATACATTATGAACAACGAACTATGTAATCGGTTTATGAACCTGGGAAGGATTATACTTTGATTGTAATAAGAAGATAGTAATTACATTCATTATGTTGTATTTCAATGGAATGATTGTATAGTTATGAGTACAATGTAGCACCATCTATCGGGTTGGAAGATACCCGAATTTGGGGGCGTCACACTTGTGCTGCAGTGCCAAGAATAACAAAGGAAATGGCGCTGCATCTCTGGTACAGAGAAAAACCCAGAGAAGAGCTTTTAATTGCTCAACTCCTTTCGAAAGTGTAAGAAAAGATAAAGAACATATAGTTCACATAATTTAACACTTAATCAAATGAATTAAACCTTTACTGAAGGTTGAATCAAAAAATTAAACGGGATTAACAGACAAACAATGTAAACACAAAATACATAACCAATATCCGGGGACCGTAGTTTTGATAAAACGAACGTGTGAGATTACTATGATTGTGATTCCTTAGACATTGAGAGATTAAGGTTGAGTGTACGCAGATATTAAACAGGAAGAACCTACACCCGTGTATGGTTTGATCGTAAGGTAATGAATAATAATGATTAAACCTGTGAACGGTGAAGAAACTGAATTAATGACAATGACATATAACGTTTAAAAGCCGAGTTAGTACTAATAACTTGGATGACGTTCCGAGTCGAATGAACCGAACGTTATAAGATATGAATAAGGTAATATAAAATGCTTAACGCTATGAACACATAGTATTAGCATTGAATTATCGCTCTTAATATACTAAAAATTATATGAATTAGAAGATAAGGAATGAATCCTGAGGTATGACATTTAGTTTCTAAAAAGCCATAAGGATTGAGAAATCAACTTAATGAACGTTATAGCTTTAATGGTTCAGATAAGTTAAGTTAAGTTTAGGTTGTGGTACAATCGTAATCTTTAATGGTTGACATATGGGGGCTGGGCTAAACAATTCCTTCAGAGAGCGGAGGTATATACGAAACTGGCAACCGATCTAACTCACTGTGAAAGACAGTGTAGATGAGACGGGAAACTAGTTTGTTAGTTGTTTGGAGGAAACCACTCAGAGTACCATATGGAATATTAGTAGAGATTCAATGTATGCTAAGTCCTAGAAAAGTTATAAGAAGAAGATAAGAATATAAATCATTAAAGATGATGATCGTATGAGTTAAGACATCTCCGTATGTCGTAACACCGTAAAACGATAAAGAAAGTTGGTCACGTAAACTTAGATTGAAAGAATGCAAACCCTAAGAGGTAAAGTTAAGTTTAAACCAATGCATAAGTCAAGTATATGACTAATTTGTGCATGTGCTATTTCTTTATGTGTTATATACGGTTTGCAATGAACAGTTTAGCGTAAACTGTAAGCTATAGCTGTGCGTAAGGTAAGTTTCCTAACTTCATTCATATTTTAAATGAATGCTAGTTTGTTAAACTTTCTAAGATGTTTAACTTAAGAAGTTTTGTCTATGTGTAAATGTGTGATATTTGTACAAGGTGGTAGAATGTATGAGGCCTTGTGCCATAATTTTAACACTTTGGTGTTTCTATGATATGCACTATTCTGTGGTTAAACTGTTCAATATAAGACTATGTTTTTTATACATGAACCATTATTTTTAAGTCTATGCTAAAGATTCTAGTCGGATAGGATGTGTGTAAAAAAGGTAGAAGAATGGAAGTATTTCCAAATGAATGTGGCTAATGTTTTAAAATGATAAGAATCAGAGTTTATTCCTATTATTTAAGCTACTTCATAATCTTTGTTCGGTTATTGAAGTTCTAAAGGAATGTTTAAATTATTAATGTTGTTTATTCAACAGTTATGACTTGTTGAGCAATTGAATGCTCACACTTGCTTTATATAAAAACATTTTCAGCGAACGATGTTAGAAGGAACTTAAGGATCCTGTAAAGATCAAGTTGACCGGTATCCAGACGAAGTGTCAATCAATATATAAATGAGTGTGAATATCAAGCCAAGGTTTGCAATGTAGAATAGTGTAATTAAACTTTAGAATAGTTTAATGAACTGTTATGTATCCTTGGTGGCAGATGAAAGTCACTCTTGTAAGATGTAAAGAATAATGTAATTATCATTATTTGTAATGAAAGTGGTTATAAGGTATTAGAATTTGGGATTTGAGAGTGTATGTTGTTATATTTAGCTATATAATGATGTATGTTTGGAAGGAGATGTACTCGTGATGTACGAAATTTGGGTGTGAAGATAGACCGGATTTCGGGGCGTAACAAGTTGGTATTAGAGTTGATAGGTCATTCATTTGCTCCTGGCTGCTGTAGTTGTTGACTTTCTTTGGCTTGCTATTTTTGCCTTGTCGCATGAACCTTCTGAGTATCTTTACGAGCATTGCAAAGTCCTCATCATCATCTTCATCGTAGTTAGAATCAACTTCAGTGTTGACTTTGGAGGTGTTTTCAGTTGCTTTGAGAGCAACACTTTTATCCTTCTTTCTTCCTTCAGATAAGGTTTTTGCTCGTTGAGTCAGCTCCAGTTCGTATGTGAGAAGGTTGCCATATAACTGTTGAACAGTCATTTTATGTAGATTCTTTGACTCTCTAATGGCAGTGGTTTTGGCATCCCACTTGCTTGGTAAGGCTCTCATGAACTTTATGATTAGATCTTTATTTGGATAGATCTTTCCATAGGCTTGTAGAGAGTTGAGCAGAACATTAAATCTCTCATAGGTGGCAGTGACGTTCTCTCCTTGAATGTGAGAAAACATCTCATATTGCTGAGTCAAGAGAGATTGTTTGTTTTCTCTTACTTCTTCTATTCCTTCATGCATAATGAGTAAAGCTTCCCAAACCTCCTTTGTTGTTTTGTTATTGACCACGTTTTCAAACAGATCATCTTCTAAGGATTGGAATAAGATGTTCTTGGCCTTTTTGTCGAGCTGGACAACTCTCTTCTCTTTTTCTGTCCATTCTCCTTTGACCTTGATCTGTATTCTGTTTGGGTCGTCTGTTATTGGTGCAAGCTTTGTAGGAACATAGGGTCCATTCTGAACAGTTTTAAATAGATCTTCATCTATTTAATCCATGTAGGCTTGCATCCTAACCTTCCAGTTAGCGAATTTATCTTTGTTGCACATAGGTGGCTTGCTGCCTCCTCCAATCTTTGATTCGCTTGGTAAGTGTGCCATTGGATCTACTCAAGCTTTGTAGGCTATATTATAGAACCTACTCTGATACCAATTGTTAGTTCTCGGAGGCACAATAGTTATCTAGAAGAGGGGAGGGGGGGGGGGGTTGAATAGATAATTAAAAATCATTTTCTTTTTACTTTGATTTAAACACAACGGAAATAATGATTGTTTGATTTCCCTTTTAGATATAGTGAGTTAATGAATAGTGAGGCAGTTATAGCAGTTATAACAAGAATGAAATAGACACAGTTGTTTTTAAGTAGTTCAGAGTACTTAAAGCTCCTAGTCCACTCTTCTACTCCTCGAGTAGGAAATCCACTAAGGATGTCTTTTACACTTTTTGAATCTCGCAGATTCCTTCTAGACCAACAGTCTAGGTACTTCTTAGTTCACTCTTGAACTCTTCAAGTCCAGCAGACTTGGTTCTTCACAGTTCACTTAGAACTCTTCAAGTCCTTCTGACTTAGAACTCTTACTTCAGTTGGTTGAGTTTGTGATTGATGCTACTCAGTTGCAGTTAAGCACTTGTTCGAAAGAACTGAGTAGCTGAGCAAGCTTCCTCTTTTTCTCAGATCGTAGAGTTGAGCGTTGAGTGTTCTTGTACGTTTTTGTTCGATGCTTGCTTACTTGAACTATCTGTAGATGTCTTGAATATATGTGATCTTTGAGATCTGCCCTTTGAATCCATCCGTTGAAACATTAAATGCATTTGACATTTCTGAACTTTGATAGAGACTTTTTCGCACACCTACGAAGTTGCATCTCGCCCATGACACGCTAGTGATCGCTTTCTCACCTAACACCTGAAAAGGTGTTTTTCCTCTGTCCTATGGTCCTTTTCTTAGCTTCATGAATACGTTCCTTTTGTTAAATAATAAGGATATCTTTTGTACCGTTGGGACTGGTGAGGACTTCAACGTTTCAAAACCTTTCCACATTTGTTAGGATTTGTCTCTTAACAAAAGTAGGGCTCTATACTTCTGACACAAGACAGATGATACTCTGCGATCCATATCGTGGTGTCTTGTCCTATTGATGCTTGGTCTGAAAAGAACCCTACGATCGCTCTCAAGGATTTTCACACTACGATCTTCACTTTTTCATCTTTCAGACTCTACGTTTCCGAGAGCACTCTATGATCTTCACTTACTCGTCTTGCAGACTCTACGTTTCCGAGAGCACACTATGATCTCTGAGTTAACTTCGGCAAACGTCTGGACCACTCTACGATTACTAAAGAGGCCCTTCAAGGAAGATACACTACGATCTTCTGAGCTCTACAATCCCACCTTAGCTTCTGCAACTTGTTGATCAGCTCGATACACTGCAATTCTTGTTGAAGCCTATCAATTCTTTTCAAGACATAGATCAACCTAACATCTTTGATCTCTTTATCTATACATTCGTTTATAGAATGATGAACATTAATAGCTGAGATCAACCTAACAATTTTGATCTATTACTAAGTCCTTGTACATATATTCCTTGAAGGACTTTACATATAATCATGAGCATTTACTTTAAACATCAAATCACAATATGCATTTTCCCAACAATCTCCCCCTATTTGATGTTGACATAACCAAGGAGACTTGTTGTCATGATAATTAAGACCTAGATGCATTTTCAGGAAAGTGAACATGACTTAATATTTCAGTGAGCAGCTGAAATTTCTAGAGAATAAGCATGAATTTATTGATGTTTGAAGAAAAGATATTACAGTTAAGCTTTACATCAATCAGAATTTAAGTTTCAACTTATCTTTATTTCTTTGATCTTTTGCATGGAGGATTGGCATACTCCTCAGCTCTTCTTTTCCTGATTGCTTCTTCTCTTCTGGCTAGATCTTCTAGCTCACTTGGGCTTATCCTCGGATTGTGATCATCCCTATTCATGAATGCAGGATCCCCAATTGGCATTCTTAGGCCTGTGGTGGTCACATTGTGTGAGCTGGTAGTTGGCCCTAGACTCCTTATTGGTTGAGCCATTAAATTTTTCTCACGATCGGATCATTTGAGTCGATAGCGGATCATGGAGTCTCTTTGGTGGATTTTCCTTGCAGGAGGATTCCTTGAGGATTGAGTTTGGGATTGACCTCTGCCTTTGCCCTTACCTCCCTGATGATCTCCTTTCCCTTTATTCTCCCCCTTTATATTAGCATCAAGGGTTCGAATGTCTTCGGAGAGGCGAGTCACTCCTTGGACAAGCTCGTTGAGTTGACTCTGAGTTTGAGCAGTGTCCTCACGATTTTCTTAGATCAAAGCATCAGATTGAGTTTCACGTCGTTGAAGGATGTTCAAGACATTTTCAGTCTGCTGCATTTGGCCTATGGAGAAGTCTTGAATTTCCTTTACTGCAGTTTGGAGACTTGTGATGCTCTTTATCATTAGTTCATTTTGAGATTCTTGAGTCTTTTGTAAGATCAAGACAGCATCCCTATGTCTTTTAGCTGCGTGAAAGTGGATGTCATCCCTGTCCTTTATGCTTTGAAGCATTTCTCTGATGATCTCTTTAAGCGTTTTAGTGAGCTCAGAGCTGAGGGTGCTTGGTAGACTATTTATAGCACTGATCATTGTTGTTAATCTCATGTGAAGGAGCTCAGTGTGTTCTTCAAGACTCTCATCGAGTTCCTTGATCAGTTTCTTGGACATTGCTGACAAATTGGCTTTGGTGGACAACTTAGAGAGAAGTTCATTGAGCTGGGGAATTTGTGAGGGAAGGGGTATGCTCTTGAAGTGATCTTGTAATGATTAGAGGGCAAGATCAAGGTTAAAGTATTCATTGGTGGATGAGGAGGGAATGTCGGATGGAGGGGCCTGTGTATGGTTGTTTAGAGTAGGTGGCTCTACGATTTGGGCTTGGGACTCTATAATGGGGCTAGAGTCTGTAATCGTAGAGATGATAGGGGGTGAGAGTAGTATAGATGTGGTCATATTTGGCTTATCAGTCACAAAATTTTGGAATTCTGTAACGGGAAATTGATTTAGAGGATGTAGGATCACTTCCAACCATCGTGGGAATTCATAAAATTAACTGAAGGAGGGTGATGGAAAGTGATTAATTCTGAAGAGGGTTGGGATAGTCAGTACCTCATGTTCGTTCTTTGAAGATGAGTTATTTGTGAGTAACTTCTTGGCAAAGTTGAAACTGCCTGGGAATCCATGAGCTAGCACAGAGATGGCTGGATATTCTTTGAAGCTCCAAAACATGTGATTCCAGGAGTTTAGAATTTGAGCTTAATGGAAAGGCATCATGGGTAGATAGGAGAACAGCTGCTCATAGTTAGCTTCTCTATACCCATTAATGCCCACTGCTATGACCTCGACCTCGTCATCCTCGTCCTCTTCTTTGTCTTCGTTCGAAGAGTCCACTATATCAATTGCTTCATTTTGTTCCTGCTTGGTTTGCCCTCATTTTTTGCAGGAACCTCTTCTTCTGTCATGGGGATATCATGAGTCTCCCCCTCAACATGATCATCCTCCTGCATGATTAGTAGCTCCCCCTCAGTTGGAGCATTTTCTAGGATTAGAGCTTCAGTCCTCTCCCCCTCAGCTGGTGTAATTTCTATAATTAGAACTTCTGGTATCTCCTCCTCAGCTTGAGCGTTGTCTTTTTGGCTTTCTTTGGATGGTTCCTTTTCAGCAACCAATTCTTTTGTCTTCCTTCTTGAGTACTCCTTCATTGACAAGAATATACTTCTTAACCAGTTTTCATCTTGGTTTTCTAGGCTGAGCCACAGTCTCAGGACTTTCTTGAGCTTCAGCTTTGTCCTGTTGATCAGCCAGAACATCTGATGCAGCAACCTCCTTGCTCGAGGTGTTCAGTCTGGTCTCTATGATCGGTAGAGACTCTACGATCGAAGAGACAAATGGCCTCTTGGATTTGTGACTAATTTTGTTCTTCTTCAGCAGCTATGATATGGTAGCCCTATCTTCTTCTGCCTCAGCCTGCTGTTGTTTTCTTCTTAGGATCCTTAGAGTTTCAATGTCAGAGGACTCTACAGGTTTATAATTAGTTGATCCCTGGGGTTCTTCAACCATTCTATCCTTTAGCTTTCTCTTGCCCTTGCTCTTTCTAACCAGGGAAGTGGGTTCCTCCTTGTTGGTTTCTTCTTCTTCTTCTTCAGTTTCCCTGAAAACTGACGTATTTCCTGGAATCCATGACTCCTTCGCATCAGCAGTCCTATAACTGGATTCAGACATCATACGCATATTTTTTGCTGGATTCCTTTTCCAGTTCACTAATAGTTGCTGGGTCATTCATCGGTTTTGATTGATGGATTCTCCTTCATCGTCCCCAATTTTGTCACCCAGAGCGGACTGTAGGATGATGCTTATAAATCGCCCGTAGAGCATCTTTTGAGGGTTCTTTGTCTTCTTTGAGCTGATGATCCACTTTCCAATCCATTCAAGCAATAGAGCTCCATAGTTAAGTTGTATTCCATAACATATGGCAGTCATAAGCTTGAGTTGCACCTCATTTACAGAATCGTGACCAGAGCTCTTGCAACAAATACATTTTCCTACAATATCAGCCAAAAATTCATACCTCTGAGGAAACTCCTTCTTCTTGTATCCTTTTACGGAGGGGGATTTCTTGTGATGCATCCTTTTAAGTCCCTCGTGGAAGTCTATGCCATCTATGAACGAATACCCTTCAGATTTGAAACCTAGGGCTAGATTAATGTCCTTAGCCTTCAGTCTGATTTCCACGTCCCTGACTTTCGTAGTGATGGTGTCATTTTCAAACACACCATTCCTGTAGAATTCTTTCACTAGCTTAGGGTAGATCAATGTGTATGTACCTAGAGCTTCTTCGAGACCCGCCTTCTTCAATAACGACAGAGTCTTGTGAAATTTGGGTTCAGCTATTTTGAACTCATCAAAACGGAGTCTGTAGATAGAGATGACGTTGGAAGCCGCCATTGATTTCTTTACAAGGAGTATGACTATCTGAGCTTTCTTTAGGGTTTTTGCTTGAGAGAGAATGAGAGAGATCAGCTTTTTGAACTTCTAATTTCAAAAGGACGATTTCAATTTGTACTTGTGACTTTCCTATCTCCATTTTGCTTAGTGGGACAGATGTCAAATTCTGCTTGGCTTTATAAATCTGACTAAGGAGGATTGTACTGAATTACCCTTAACTCCTTCTGAGCTAATATATTCTTCAGAAGGACTATAATCGTTGAGATGGTCCTTGGAATTATCGAGTCTGTTCTACGATTGTCGAGTCTGCTCAGCCATCGTTGAGTCGTTTCAGCAGTCGTTGAGTCTGAGTTGTAATCGTCGAGTCTAAACGAGTCCTTGTAATGACCTTTTGACTTAGCATTCTTCTTGGTTTAAGGTAGCTCAAGAAGGGCCAACCTCATTGAATGAATCAAGGGTTAGGTTTGTCCCTGAGGCGCTTATCAGAGAGATTTCTTTGGTTTGTTGAGCTTTCGTCATCACAGGATGCTCCTTTGTTTTGTTGATGGAATTCTGCTATCGTTGAGTCTGCATCGCGATCGTTGAGTCAGCACTATGATCGCTGTCTTTTATGACACTTTAGCTTTACGATCTTGGACTTCCTTTGATCATGTCTATGATTTCGAACATAGCCTTTAAATCTGTATAGTTAGCACAAACTAGAGCATATTTTTCATGGTTGTAAGTTAAGCATGCCTAGCTCACTTATTAACTTATTAAATCTGGATTCATCTAGAGGTTTTGTAAAGACATCAGCAAGTTGGTTTTTAGTAGGGATATAATGTAAAGATATAGTTCCATTTTGCACATGATCCCTAATGAAGTGATACCTTATTTTTATATGCTTAGTCCTAGAATGCATGACAAGATTACGAGTTATTGCAATTGCACTTGTGTTATCACAATGAATAGGTATGGATTTGAATTCAAACCCATAATCTGCTAGCTAATTTTTCATCCATAGGATCTGAGCACAGCAGCTGCCAGCAACAATGTATTCAACTTCTGCAGTTGAAGTGGATACTGAATTTTGCTTCTTGCTAAACTAGGACACAAGTATGTTTCCTAGCAATTGACAGGTGCCACTGATACTCTTTCTATTTATTTTACAGCCTGCAAAATCAGCATCTGTGTATCCTGTCAGTTCAAATGAGGACTCCTTGGGATACCAAAGGCCCAAGTGAGGTGTACCCTCGAGATACCTAAAAATCCTCTTTACAGCAATTAAATGAGATTCTTTAGGATTAGCCTGAAATCTAGCACAAATGCATGTTGCAAACATTATATCTGGTCTACTGGCAGTTAGATATAAAAGAGAGCCTATCATACCTCTGTATTGAGTTATATCAATACTTTTACCTTTTTCATCTTTGTCAAGTTTGGTTGCAGGAGCAATTGGGGTTTTAATGGGAGAGGCTGATTCCATGCCATACTTCTTAAGTAAGTCTTTAATGTATTTGGCTTGGTTTATGAAGATTTCTTCATCAGTCTGCTTTACTTGCAGTCCAAGGAAGAAATTTAGCTCACCCATTATGCTCATTTCAAACTTGCTCTGCATAATCTTGGAGAATCTCTTGCATAACTTTTCATCAGTAGATCAAAAAATAATGTCATCAACGTATATTTGAACTAATAGGACTTTATCTTTATACTTTCTAAGAAATAGTGTGGTATCTACTCTACCTCTAGTGAACCCATAGTGAACCCATTTTCAATAAGAAAGTTAGTTAGAGTTTCATTCCATGCTCTAGGTGCTTGTTTAAGACCATATAAGGCTTTGTCTAATCTAAAGACATAATTAGAAAGAGATGGATTGATGAAACCTGGAGGTTGCTCTACATAGACTTCTTTTTGAAGTTCACCATTCAAGAATGCACTTTTAACATCCATCTGAAAGACCTTGAATTTCATGTGAGCAGCAAAGGCAAGGAATATTCTGATGGGTTCTAGTCTGGCAACAGGTGCAAATGTCTCATCGTAGTCCATGCCTTCTTCCTGAGAGTAGCCCTTGGCCACTAGTCTTGCCTTATTCCTGGTTATTACTCCATCTTCATCCATATTATTTCTGAAGACCCACTTGGTTCCAATAACAAGATGATTCTTTGGTCTTGGTACCAATCTCCATATTTTTCTTCTTTCAAACTGATTAAGCTCTTCCTGCATGGCCTCTATCCAGCTGGAGTCTTCCATAGCATCCTCTATCTTCTTAGATTCCATTTGTGACAAGAAACTTAGATAAAAGCATTCATTTTGGGTGGCAGCTCTTGTTTTGACTCTTGCACTCGGATCTCCAATGATTAGATCTTGAGTGTGATCTCTTGCCCATCTACTTCATGTTGGGACATCTGTTCTTATGCCTTCTTGTCTTAAATCTTCAAGATCTATTTCTTATTCTTGGTGTGGAGGTTCGTTGTCTGGCAAAGGCCTCTCTATGATCTCAGTTCCTTGCCCAACGATTTCACTATCTGGCACTACGATCGTAGTGTTGAGCTCGACGACCTCATTCGTAGTGTCTGAACTGTTGGTCGTAGTGTCTTGAGGCACTGTTTTGTCTAAGTCTGTCTCATCAAAGATGATGTGAATCGAGACTTCAACACTCAGTGTCTTCTTGTTAAACACTCTGTAGGCCTTACTGTCTGTGGCATATCCAAGAAAGATTCCTTCATCTGACTTTGGTTGAAACTTTGTCAAATACTGCTTTCCATTGTTGAGAATGTAGCATGCACAACCGAAAACATGAAAGTAGCTGACATTTGACTTTCTTCCTTTCCACAACTCATAAGGAGTCTTCTTAATCGTAGAATGTATGAGTGATCTGTTCTGAGTGTAGCATGCAGTGTTGACAGCTTCTGCCCAGAAGTATTCAGGCAGATGGGCTACTACTAGTAGAGTTCTTCCAGCTTCTATCAATGTCCTATTCTTTCTCTCATCTACTCCATTTTGTTGGGGAGTTCATGGAGCTGAGAAGTTGTGACTAATGTCGTTGTCTGTGCAGAACTGGTCCATTTCTGAGAAGTCGAATTCTCTGCCATGATCACTCCTTATCGCCTTGATTTTCTCCCCTTTCTCGTTCATCACCAGTTTGAACATCTTGATCAGTTGGGAGCTTCATTCATCCTTTGAGGTTAGAAAAAACACCCATGTAAATCTGGTGTAGTCGTCGACTACGACCAGTGAGTACCTTTTTCCTCCAAGGATCATTGTTGGAATTAGCCCAAAAAGATCCATATGTAGCAACTGCAAAGGCTTGTCAATTGAGTTGACAGTTTTTCTCTTGAATGAGCTTCTGGTCTGCTTTCCAAGTTGACAGGCATTTCACGGCCTTTCTTTGATGAATTTAAACTTTGGTAAGCCTACAACTAGATCTTTTGAAGCTAATTTGGACATGCTTTTGAAGTTGAGATGAGATAATCTTCGATGCCATAGCCAGCTCATTTCTTCAGATGCTTTAGCCAGAAAGCATATAGTCTCGTCTGAGCTTAGTTGTCCAAGGTTTACTGTGTAGACATTTCCTTCTCTTGTTCTGGTTAGCTTTAGAGCAGATATCTTCAAGTCTCGGACTTGACATTGATTGTTGAGGAATGTTACTTGATAACCCTTGTCGCAGAGTTGGCTAATGCTTAGAAGATTGTGTTGTTGTCCTTCCACATAAGCCACTTTGCTGGAAGATACTGCACCATTTCCAGCTGAGCCATATCCTCTTGTCATGCCAGAGCCGTTGTCTCCAAAGATGACCGAGGGACCCTCATTCTCTATGTAGTTAGACAAAAGGGCTTTGTTCCCTGTCATGTGCCTTGAGCATCCACTGTCCAGATACTAGGATGTGATTGAGGAGCTCTTTTCCTGTAGTAATATTAAACCTTCATTTTGGTACCCATACTTGCATGGGTCCTACTTTGTTAGTGCCCTTGGGGACCCAAATCTGCTTGATTTTGTGTCTCATATGCATGGAATTATAATGACATTTTGTAGCCTTGTGGCCAACTTTGTAGCACACAAAACATTTAATATGATGTATGTTTGTGTGTGTGAGAGAGTTCTTCCTCCATTTGGACTTTTGTGGATTATTAGTCATCCTACTGTTAAGCTGTATTCCTTCTTCCATGTGTCTTTGTGTTTCATGATTTGTGAGGAGTATACCTTACCTCTACTGTTCCTTCCCAATTGGCTCGTAGAGTTAATCTTACTGGACTCTACGATCCTTCGAGGTTGGTGAGTAGTGGCTGGGTTACTGTTCTCGTTTCTGAAACCCAGACCGGCATGAAATCCCTTTTCCCTAGGAATATGGATTGACTCAGTGGAGCAAGGTTTGACAGGATCATCCTTCTGTGAGGATTTCACAAATATAATGCCTCTACTAAAACTTAAGGCATTATTAGTGATAATTTCCTTTATTTTTTCCACACATGGCTCTGAGGTAGATCCTCCAAAGCCTAACCCTATTTTGTCAGAGACACTTCTCTGGGTAGAGATTAGGGAGTCCGTGGATGAAGAGGATTTATTTCATGTAGAGATTGTCTTTTCTAGATCCTCAATTTTAGATGTTAGACTTGACTCTCTTTTTTCATTGAGTTCATTTGTTTGTTTCAAGAGCTTATTCTCGGCTTCAAGCTTGGAGAGAGAATCAGTACTTAGAAGGGATGTTTCCAGTTCTTCTTGAACTTTTTCTTTCTCCTTTTGAAGAAGTGAATAGTCCTTAGTCAGAACTCTAAACCACTTCATGTATTGATATAAATTAGATATTATACCATGCAGTGCAATTCTTAAGTCATCGATATCTACATCAGGAGAGTTGAAGTCAAATACCTCATCGATACTTACTTCATGTATGTTGGAGTTCTGTTTGTCTCTTGCATTTTTGGCCATCTGGCAAAGATTGGCCATTTGAGGATCTTCATCATCTCCAGATTATGGAGTTGAGTCATTGTCTGAGTCACTCCACGATCCTCCAGCTACAAGTCCTTTATCTTTCTTCTGAGGCCTTTTGTTGTCTTTGTATTCCTTCTTTGAATGTGATTTCTTCTTCAGCTCTTCTCTGAGAGGTTTATTGTAGTTGGTAATGAAGTGTCCAGGTTTCTTGCAATTGTAGCATAGGTCATTCATTTGCTCCTGGCTGCTGTAGTTGTTGACTTTCTTTGGCTTGTTATTTTTGCCTTGTCGCATGAACCTTCTGAGTATCTTTACCAGCATTGCAAAGTCCTCATCATCATCTTCATCGTAGTCAGAATCAACTTCAGTGTTGACTTTGGAGGTGTTTTCAGTTGCTTTGAGAGCAACACTTTTATCCTTCTTTCTTCCTTCAGACAAGGTTTTTGCTCGTTGAGTCAGCTCCAGTTCGTATGTGAGAAGGTTGCCATATAACTGTTGAACAGTCATTTTATGTAGATTCTTTGACTCTCTAATGGCAGTGGTTTTGGCATCCCACTTGCTTGGTAAGGCTCTCATGAACTTTATTATTAGATCTTTATTTGGATAGATCTTTCCATAGGCTTGTAGAGAGTTGAGCAGAACATTAAATCTCTCATAGGTGGCAGTGACGTTCTCTCCTTGAATGTGAGAAAACATCTCATATTGCTGAGTCAAGAGAGATTGTTTGTTTTCTCTTACTTCTTCTGTTCCTTCATGAATAATGAGTAAAGCTTCCCAAACCTCCTTTGCTGTTTTGTTATTGACCACGTTTTCAAACAAATCATCTTCTAAGGATTGGAATAAGATGTTCTTGGCCTTTTTGTCGAGCTGGACAACTCTCTTCTCTTTTTCTGTCCATTCTCCTTTGACCTTGATCTGTATTCTGTTTGGGTTGTCTGTTATTGGTGCAAGCTTTGTAGGAACATAGGGTCCATTCTGAACAGTTTTAAATAGATCTTCATCTATTGAATCTATGTAGGCTTGCATCCTAACCTTCCGATTAGCGAATTTATCTTTGTTGCACATAGGTGGCTTCACGCCTCCTCCGATCTTTGATTAAGCTTGGTAAGTGTGCCATTGGATCTACTCAAGCTTTGTAGGCTATATTATAGAACACCTTTCGATACCAATTGTTAGTTCAGGAGGCATAATAGTTATCTAGAAGAGGGAGGGGGGTTGAATAGATAATTAAAATCATTTTCTTTTTACTTTGATTTAAACACAGTGGAAATAATGATTGTTTGATTTCCCTTTTAGATATAGTGAGTTAATGAATAGTGAGGCAGTTATAGCAGTTATAACAAGAATGAAATAGACACAGTTGTTTTTAAGTGGTTCAGAGTACTTAAAGCTCCTAGTCCACTCTTCTACTCCTCGAGTAGGAAATCCACTAAGGTTGTCTTTTACACTTTTTGAATCTCGCAGATTCCTTCTAGACCAGCAGTCTAGGTACTTCTTAGTTCACTCTTGAACTCTTCAAGTCCAGCAGACTTGGTTCTTCACAGTTCACTTAGAACTCTTCACGTCCTTCTGACTTGAAACTCTTACTTCAGTTGGTTGAGTTTGTGATTGATGCTACTCAGTTGCAGTTAAGCACTTGTTCGAAAGAATTAAGTAGCTGAGCAAGCTTCCTCTTTTTCTCAGATCGTAGAGTTGAGCGTTGAGTGTTCTTGTATGTTTTTGTTCGATGCTTGCTTACTTGAACTATCTGTAGATGTCTTGAATATATGTGATCTTTGAGATCTGCCCGTTGAATCCATCCGTTGAAACATTAAATGCATTTGACATTTCTGAACTTTGATAGAGACTTTTCTGCACACCTTCTGAGTTGCATCCTGGCCCACTGACACAGCAGACTGCTTTCTCACCTAACACCTGAAAAGGTGTTTTTCCTCTGTCCTATGGTCCTTTTCTTAGCTTCATGAATACGTTCCTTTTGTTAAATAATAAGGATATCTTTTGTACCGTTGGGATTGGTGAGGACTTCAACGTTTCAAAACCTTTCCACATTTGTTAGGATTTGTCTCTTAACAAAAGTAGGGCTCTATACTTCTCACACAAGACAGATGATACTCTGCGATCCATATCGTGGTGTCTTGTCATATTGATTCTTGGTCTGAAAAGAAACCTACGATCGCTCTCAAGGATTTTCACACTACGATCTTCACTTTTTCGTCTTTCAGACTCTACGTTTCCGAGAGCCACTGTGCCACTGTGCTAACTGTAAATATTGTTGGTCATATTTATATTGTGCTGGCTTTAGGTTAAGGACAACTTACTTTCTTATAAGTTATAATTCAAAGTAGTATTATGGTTGGTGGCTTCATGGATGAATAGAAATATAAAATAGCTAGCTTTCAAAGGTGTACAGTTAAGAGAACAATTAGTTGTGTGTTAAGCGTTGTCTTGAAGGACTAAACTTCAAGTGTGGTAATATCTTCTCCTATTTTCTTAGAGAACTTACGGATGCAATGCAAGCGAGAACATTTGGAACTCAAGTAGCATTTCTCAATGCATCACTTGTAAGCAAACTAAGCTCACTCTCCAATTACTAAAATGTCTTCTTGCTTTAATAATTTTTTTGTTGTCCGCAATATCTTCGTAGAATATATCTAATATGACTTTCATTAACAAATGAGATAGATCCCGGATGTATTCCACGATCTAGTCTGCTTTGCGCTCATAAGACGCTTGTAGCTAAATCGCGGAGTCACTGGCAACACGCACTTTACATTACGAGCTTATTTTAATTTTAATTACTCGGGCTCTAAACATGTAGAATCTGTATTGCTTATTAAATTTACTTTAGTCCTCGTAGCTTCGTTTTGATTGCATCGACGGCGATGAGGTGAGTCACTAAGTCATAAATAATGCAGAGAGTTCATCATGTCATCGTTTGTTGCTTTCTGTTTCATTCTTTGAAAGTAAAAGATTACAAGAGAATTTATTTACTATTTGAGTAGACCTCGACCGTAGAAACTTGTCAAAGGAAAGAAGATTGATTTAACAGAGTTGGAAGGAAGAGCAAACCTAGCCCAAATACAAAAGGTTTGTTAGTTTTGCATTTGTTCCTTCCATTTATTTACATCCCCACCGTTGCTTTATCTCGATCTTTGATTATATGTTTACAATCTCTTTCAAAGACTACAAAATATCCGATGCGAACTAGGAATATCATCATCTCTTGCAGATGCTATAGCATCTTAGAATATGGTTGCTAGGTTTGGAGAAAATGAAGATAAAATAAAATGATATACTCGCGTCTTGTGGATTGTGAACTATCTTTTTATCCTCATGCTTGTTTAGTTGCTTATACAATTATTGTTATTACGGTCGCTATTTATTTCTATATGACTTGTCAAAAGAATTCACCAAAATTTTGCTTTTACGGTTGCATGCTTTTCTAGCAAGGACAACTTTTGCTTTTGTTGTAGATTTTTGAGAAGAACCTACCACAATCAAGAACTACGACATTTGGGTCGCGATACCATATAGTAGAATTTGGATATCACAACATGTACAAGGAGTAGTGACACCACTTTGAATGGTGTTGTTGAAGCGAGATGTACACATGGTCGCTTTATGGACTATGTAAAAGATTCTCGCGTATATATATTTTGACACCACTTTGTACAAGGAGCACATGACACCACTTTGTATTTTGAATGATTTATACATTTTGGCTTTAAATTTAAATGAGAATTTAGACCTTTTAGTTATATATCATGGCATTAGCATATTGCAGGTGCATTGGTAATATAGGTGAACCACAAATTTTTTTTTTATCTACAACATTTTAAAAATGTCGTATAAATTGGTTAAAAACGTTGTCTGATATATTAAATTACAACGTTTTTATTTAGAAAACGTTGTGGAATCATACCTTCTACAACGTTTTTAAACATCTGCTAATTTATGAAAAATAAATCTACAACGTTTTTTTTCTTAAAAACGTTGTGTAATGTGCTTAACTACAACGTTTTAAAAACGTTGTGTAAGGGTGTCAAATAGATAACACTCTTAACCATGACGTTTTTCTGATTGAAATCACGACGTTTTTTTCGTGTTATCTATTTACTGTTTTGTAGTAGTGAATTGAACCTAGTGTTGGATGTGATCTTATGATCAACAACCTGCTATGGTATGATGTATAATAAGAAAGTCATAAACTAACGAAGTCTTCAACGTACTGTGAAAAGTACGGTATCATGACGTTATAAAACGTTTTCAAGTTATGATTAAAAGACTTTAAAGACTAGTCAATGTCAATTGATTTGACTAGACGAATGTTTCAGTTGATGTCCAATTTATTGTTATGATTTAAGCTATTTGATTTGGCTAGACAAATGGAATGTCATGTTATACGAAAATCGAGCTTTCTTTGAGAAGTTGTGCCAAACCAAATTGCTTTGGTGCAAAATCTGATGAATAAGTCTGAGGTGAACATATCCTGATATGGGGTTATATGATGGGTTGATCACCTACATATACAAGAGGTAGTTTACTTTCTTGGTGATTGTAAACTGACTAGGATTGAAAGGTTTACGATGAAATGTTGTTAAACCTAATAAGAGTTCATGGTCGATTTGACCCCTCAGCAAAAGTATGAAATGTTTTAATGGAATCTTGTATATTCCTATTTATTCGTTCTACTTCATAATTTTTAAGATTGTGAAGATTAGGGAATGTTTGAAAGATAAGAACTTCTTCGAAGAGAAGTTGAGCGTATAGTAAGCTAAATTTCGAGGATGAAATTTTGTGAAGAAGGGGTGAATGTGAGGACTCGAGAGATTGGAAGCATAGTTAGACTTGAGGTTTAACTAATGAAGATTATGTCAACAGATGATCCTTAGGAAAAGGATGGTTATAAGAAAGAGAAGAAGTAGGAATAAAACATTTTTTAAAGGTTATAGGAATAAAGCATCCAGGTATGTATGTGGTTTTAGAAATTCCGAGGACGAAATTTTTATAAGGGGGAAGAATGTGGCAACCCAAAAAATCAGATTGTCCAGATTTATGTTTAAAGAATTAGTTATTAATAAAATGAATTTTTATTAATAATATTATGTGCTATGTGTTTATTAATCATTCTAGAACAAAGGATGATTATAATACGAGAGGATTCTGGCTACAAGCTAGATTGAACGAGTAAGAATTCTCAAGACAAAAATAAAAATTTTCCAGGAACTAAAGTATTTACGAGGAAAAAGACGAAATAGATACTATTCACCCAACGAAACTCTAAGGGTTAGGGGTTGAATAACCTAATCCTTTTTGAGAGTTTGGTATGTCAAAATGACATTTCGTCGAAAGATTTGACGATAAAATGTTGTGAAAAGTTAAGTTAGTCGATAAAAGTTTTTCTCGAAAAACGTGCAGAAATCAAATGAAATATAAACGACGAAAAGTACTTTTATGTACTTTTCATTCGTTTAACTACGTTAATGGAATTCGTGAAAGAAAACACTTATCATCAAAAATTGTTTTTTAGTTTTTCGAAGTTTCGAAGAATGTATAAAATTTAATCTGTAAAAGAAAGACGAAATATTCAAAAATATTTAGATTTCGAGAATTGTAATTTTTTGAACTGTCAAACGAATCCGGAAAGACGGAACCACGAAGCTTTCAAGAGAAGCTTCGTGAATATTAAGGAGGTGGAAATAGTAACTTTGGGGGAGAAATGACTATTTTGCCCCTAGTTTTGAAAATCTATACAAGAGAAGTGTTAGTTGATTTCTTTGAAATCAACCAACACTTTGTGAGAGAGAGAGAAAGCTTGAGAGCTTGGAGAAGAATAAAAAGGAAGAGAAAGAGCATAAATGCTCAGATCGGAGAAGATTGGGAATTAGAAAAGCTAGTAAATCTCTAGCTTTGTCTAGAGGAAGAAGAATAAAGAAGAAAGATATTAAAAACCTAACTTTTAAGTTAATTTTCTTTAAGTTTCATATGTTAAAAACATAGCTTAATGACAATAGAATTAAAAGATGTCAACAATAATTTTCATATGGTTAAAATCATGAGAAAACAAAGAAATAAGAATTAGAAGTTTAGTTTATAAATTTCTTAAAAGCTTTCTTAAGGACGTATCAATTGCTTAATGAATTTGAACGCGAATTAATCATATGAATGATTCAGTGAAATAAGTAAGAAATAGTGTTTTATAACACCAAATTCTAAGAAAAAGTGAAATCGTAATCAAAATATCGATTAAAAATGAAGAACGAACGAATAACGCGAAGAACACGTGAAGAACACGAAGAACATTGTTGATGGACAAATTTAAAATCATCGTAGTTAGAACTCATTGTTGATGGACAAGTTTAAAACCATCGTATATAAGTTAAATTCTTATTACTTGGTTAGGAACGATAGAAACGTTCGTGAAGAATAGATTAAACTTAGCTATAACGAAGTTATGACAAAAATTTTGTAAAAGACGAGCGAACAGTAGAAAGTATGTAAATGAACTCAAATGTGTATGGTTTCCTAAGAAAACGTGAGTTATGGACTCAAGAAACAAATTTTGAGACCAAATTATGGACGAATGAACGAAGAACGTTAATAACGTAAAACGAATAAATGATAAAATTTAAGCCAATTGAATGGTATGTTAATGGATACAGAATGAATTTCTGTCTGGGGGAAGTTTAAGTACCTAATGAGAGTAAGAAGATGGCTTTGGAATGACCTCGTTCCGACTTATAACGAAGAAGTTACGAGATTGCAAAGTATGCGTCTCAAACATGTTCAAGACTTAGAAAATTTTTCTGAGTTTTAGAACTGGCCCCGTAGTGACAGTTATGCCTTGGGAAGCGGTGCTGCAGCGCCATCCCATGGACTAAGCTACTGGAGACTTGTGCTGCAGCGCTAGGAATAATAAAGGAAGTGGCGCCGCAGCGCCGTCACAGAAAAAAACCTAGAGAAGAGCTTTTAATTACTCAACTCCTTGGGGAAGTGTAAGGAAAGATAAAGAACATATAGTTCACATAATTTAACACTTAATCAAATGAATGAAACCTTTAGTGAAGGTTGAACGAAAAAATTAACGGGATTAAAAGATAAACAATGTAAACACAAAATACGTAACCAATATTTGGGGACCGTAGTTGTGATAAAACGAACATGTGGGATTACTATGATTGTGATTCCTTAGACGTTAAGAGATGAGGGTTGAGTGTACGCATATATTAAACAGGTAGAACCTACACCCATGTATAGTTTGACCGTAAGGTAATGAATAATAATGATTAAAATTGTGAACAGTGAAGAAACTGAATTAATGACAATGACATATAATGTTAAGAAGCCGAGTTAGTAATAATAACTTGGATGGCGTTCCAAGTCGAATGAACCGGACGTTATAAGATATGAATAAGGTAATATAAAATGCTTAACGCTATGAATGCATAGCATTATCATTGAACGATCGCTCTTAACATACTAAAAACTGTATCAATTAGACGATAATGAATGAATCCTGAGGTATGACATTTGTTTCTAGAAAGCCATAAGGATTGAGAAATCAATGTAACGAACGTTATAACTTTAATGGTTCAGATAAGTTAAGTTAAGTTTAGGTTGTGGTACAATCGTAATCTTTAATGATTGGCATATAGGATCTGGGCTAAACAATTCCTACAGAGAGCGGAGGTATATACGAAACTAGCAACCAATCTAACTCGCTGTGAAAGACAGTGTAGATGAGATGGGAAACTAGTTTTTTGGTTGTTTGTGGGAAACCACTCAGAGTACCATATGCAATATTAGTAGAGATTCGATGTGTGCTATGTCCTAAAAAGTTATAAGAAGATGGTAAGAATATAAATCATTAAACATGATGATCGTATGAGCTAAGACTTCTCCGTATGTCGTAACGTCGTAAAACGATAAAGAAAGTTGGTCGCATAAACTTAGATTGCAAGAACGCGAACCCTAAGAAGTAAAGTTCAGTTTAAACCAATGTGTAAGTCAAGTATATGACTAATTTTTGTATGTGTTATTTCCTTATGTGTTATATAGGGTTTGTAATGAATAGTTCAGCCTAAACTGTAAGCTGTAGCTGTGTGTAAGGAAAGTTTCTTAACTTCATTCATATTTTAAATGAATGATAGTTTCTTAAACTTTCTCAGATGTTGAGCTTGAGATGTTTAGTCTATGTAAAAATGTGTGATATTTGTAGAAGGTGGTAGAATGTATGAGGCCTTGTGCCACAATTTTAACATTTCGGTGTTTCTATGATATGAACTGTTCTATGGTTAAATTGTTCAATATGAGAATGTGTTGTTTATACATGAACCGTTATTTTTAAGTCTGTGCTAAAGATTCTAGCCGGACAAGATGTATATGAAAAAGGTAGAAGAATGGAAGTATTTCAAAATAAATGTGACTAATGTTTTAAAATGATAAGAATCAGAGTTTATTCCTATTATTCAGCTACTTCATAATCTTTGTTCGGTTATTGAATTTCTAAAGGAATGTTTGAATTCTTAATGTTGTTTATTCAACTGCTATAACTTGCTAAGCAATTGAATGCTCACACTTGCTTTAAATAAAAATATTTTCAGCGAACGATGTTAGAAAGAACTTAACGATCCCGTAAAGATTAAGCTAACCGGTATTGAGACGAGTTGTCAATCAATATATGAATGAGCGTGAAAATCAAGCCAAGACTTGTAATGTAGAATAGTGTAATTAAACTTTAGAATAGTTTAATGAACTATTATGTATCCTTGGTGGCAGATGAAAGTCACTCTTATAAGATGTAAAGAATAATGTAATTATCATTATTTGTAATGAACGAGGTTATAAGGTATTAGAACCTCGGATTTGAGAATGTATGTTGTTATAGTTAGCTTTATAATGATGTATGTTTGGTAAAAGATGGGACCGTGATGTACGGAATTCGGATGTGAAAATAGACCAGCTTTTGGGGCGTCACAGGTTATAACTTAACTAAGATAAGAATTGAATCTATGACAATAATGTATATGTAGCTAATTGATGTGATAATCCTAATGGTATGTGTAGGATATTGGAGTACGTGAGTTGAAATTGTATAGCTTACGCAAGAGGCAAGTTCCCTAACCTTTGTTACTTTATTATTCAGCAAGGTTGACTTTTCGTTGTAATGTTTTACTTATGAAAGTTCTCTATCTCTAATCTCTTATTAAGTAGTTAAGTTGTTATTGTTACGCAAGTTTCCTAACCCTACTTTTATGATTATGGAAGTTTCTTAAAGTTATTATTCAATTGAGCAAGTTCTCTAACCCTAATCTTTCATTGTGCAAGTTCTTGTTCCTAACTTGTTATTATTATGTAAATTCTTTAACCCTAATTTATTGTTAAGCAAGTTAATTAATCTTTGTTTCTTTATCCCAAATGAGATTTCTTTGGTTATTCAAAGTCTGTACTATTGTTGAAAGCTTGTTCTTGTTGAAAAACATTTGTTCAGCTAAAATTAATTGTTGTTCAATCTCTAATCACCAATGTCATTGCACTATCTCACATTATTGTACCAAACTCTTAGTTGACTAGCGATTCTTTATTGATTCAACTAATCCTTAGTTAATGAATGTTCTAAACTCTAAATTACCCTTAAAGTCAGTCCAAACCAAACTTCATTTGGTTTGCTTATGAATCTGTACAGTTTTAAGAGTGTATAGTCGTTGACTAATACTTGTTCAACTGATAAACCATTGATATCCTATCTCTTATTGATACATTGGCATAATTTGATTATAACCAAATTCTTGAATAGTTATTGATCCCTACCTGATTCAACCAGTACTTGGTTGATAAGCGTCTAAAGATCTAGAACTCCTTTGAAGTTAATTCCAAACCAAACTTCCTTTGGTACGAAACCTAATGATTTAAGCTGAGATGAACAACCTTATATCATGAGATTATTTTAGAGCTACGTAACAGAGTTAAAATGTTTGCACAGTACATAGTACAAAGGGCTGATCACCTGGAGTACGAGACGATGGTCTATATAGTCGTTTAGTCTGATAAAGGTTACAGTAGAAACGCTTGTTAACCTAGGACATAGATGATGATTATGGTCTTTTAGACTGTTAAAAGTTAAAGTAGAAATACTTAACAACCTATAACATAGTTCGTGGTCTTGTGACCTTTAGTGTATTCCTTTGATGTTGATATCTTTTGTTAACTTAAAAGTTCATTATTCCTTTGAACTCATAGCTTTAGAATTAGAGTTTATTGTTCCTGTAGGAGTACTTTACCATTGAAAACTCAGTTAATTGTCATTCATAGAATGTTATTGTATACTATCCTTCTTGTGGGCAATTGTTTGCTCACTATTGCACAAAACAATGCAGATGAGGTTAAGAAGTTTGAAGAGCTTTATACAAGCAAGGGCAAGGGCAAAGTGCTTGATTATACGACATTTAATTTATCTTCTATTTATGAAGCTTATGTAACAGACTTGATTATGATTATGTTTTAATAATTTTCCACTGATAATTATAATAATAAAGGTTAGATGACCTGGGATTAATTTTGAGATGGTATAACCCTCTAATGGGAGTTTTATTGTTTAAGCTCGCAAGTTTATATCTTTGGTTATGGGTAGTTAGTTATGATTTAATTGGATAGTGAACACCAAATCTATGAGATTGAAGTACCCAGATTTGGGGGTGTCACAAGTTGGTATCAAAGCTTTATGTTATGAAACTTAGGTGGGGAAACCTTAGGTTATAACCTTCTAGGAGATCGAAACCATAGAGGTGATAAACTCTCATCGAGTTCTAAGGAATGAATTAAGGAAATTCATTGAAGATAAAATGATAAAAGACTTTATGTGCTTATGTGTTAACAAACCTTTGTGCTCGCAAGTATTATACATATCGAGATGTGGGAGTTATTAAAACTTTGTTGTCAGAATGATTGATAAAGGAGGATAGGGATTAGGAGCCCTGAGAAGTTCGTACAGTCTGAGTATGGTTGGTATTGGAAAGCCATACCCATTGATTTTTGTTGTAGAACTTGGGTATGAGCTTGAGTTTGATCATGAAGATGAATTTGAGAAGGTAAAGATGCAGTATGAGTGAGTGGAGTTAGGAAAACCATAGAGCGCCAAGCCACGCTAGAGAAAAAAGTTGTCATAACTCAAGAATTTACCAAACGACTTGCAGATGTAGAGCAGAGATTATCTCAGTTGGAGTATTAAAGAGGATAGTTATTAATGAGATTGAGCAAGAATGACTTGGGAAAGGATTCAGCAAAGCGGGCGAGAGCTGAAGACGCATGGGTGAAGGCATCTAAACGCATAGATTATGTTGAAGAAAAGTCAAAGAGTGCCAAGCGAATGATGGAACTTAGAATTTAGTATTCCACTTTCCTGTGTAGGTTGAGGTTTATCTTTGGGTATAAATTGGATCATAGGACGATAATTCGTATCATGGAGCAAGAGCACAATAAAGCTATACAACGTGGAATGTTCTTGTAGATTAGGAAAAAAAAACATTAAGATGATATATAAATTGTGATGAAAATTAATAAGATGTAAATCCTGACTTTTGAAATAAATAGTGGGATATGATGAAGTAATCCTGAAATTTTATTATTATAGGATAAATGATATAAATAGCAGTGAGGCTATTTTGTTATGTGGTGAAGTAATAAATGAATAAAAATACCATTGTTTATTAAGATATATCATGTGTTGTTTAAAAGTGGTTGAGATAAGCTTAAAAGTTTTAATATGTGAATGACTGATGATCTAATAGTACAAATTTTAAACAGTAAGATGCCGCCTAGAAGAGGACAGCAAAGTCAGCAGACCCCCAAGGAATATGTTGGAAGAATGCATATCTTGATTTGTTGTTTAAAGTAAACGTTCATGATTATATGTGAAGTCCTTCAAGGAATATATGTACAAGGACTTAGTGATAGATCAAAATTGTTAGGTTGATCTAAGCTTTCAATGTTCATCATTCTTTAAATGAATGTATAGATAAAGAGATCAAAGATGTTAAGTTGATCTATATCTTGAAATGTAATAGATAGGCTTCAAACAGATTTGTTGTCTAATAAGCTGAGTAAGAATCTGCAGAAGCCAAGGCAAAATCGTAGAGCATCAAGGATCGTAGTATGACTACCTTGAAGGGCCTCTCCAGTGATCGTAGAATGGTCCAGACATTTTTCGAAGCCAACTCAAAGATCGTAGTGTGATCCAGACGTTTGTCGAAGCCAACTCAGAGATCGTAGTGTGCTCTTGGAAACGTAGAGTCTGCAAGACAAGCAAGTGAAGATCGTAGTGTGCCAGCCCTTAAGAGAAATTGTAGTGTTCTCATTTGGTTGCATCAAGCAACAAGGTGGCAAGACACCATGATAAGAATCGTAGAGTATCATCTGGCTGTGTCAGAAGTTGTGGGCCTTGATCATTTATTCAAAGATAAAATCTTAACAAATGTGGAATGGGTTACAAACGTTAAAGTAATCACCAGTCCCAATGGCAAAAAAATATCCTTAGTATACAACAAAGAGACGTATTAAAGAAGCTAAGGAAAGGACCATGGGACAGAGGAAAACACCTTTTCAGGTGTTAGGTAAGAAAGCAGTCTGCTATGTCAGTGGGCCAGAATGCAATTCAGAAGATATGTAGAAAAGTCTCCATCAAAGATCAGAAACGTCAAATGCATTAAATGCTTCTACGGATGGATTCAACGGGCAGATTTCAAGATCACATATATGCAAGACATCTGCAGATGATTCAACCAAACAAGCAATAGAACAAAAAGAGAGAATACTCAATGCTCAACTCTACGATCTGAGAAAAAGAAAAATCTTGCACAGCTACTCAGTTCTTTCAAACAAGAGCTTAACGACAACTGAGTAGCACCAATTAAGAACTCAACAATAGCCAAACAAGTGAAGTAAGAAGTTCCAAGTCAGAAGGAATTGAAGAGTTCTAAAGTGAACTGTGAAGAACCAAGTCTGCTGGACTTGAAGAGTTCAAGAGTGAACTAAGAAGTTCCTAGACTGCCAGTCTAGAAGGAATCTGTGAGATTTAGAAAGTGTAAAAGACATCCTTAGTGGATTTCCTACTCGAGGAGTAGAAGAGTGGACTAGGAGCTTTAAGTGCTCTGAACCACTTAAAACAGCTGTGTCTATTTCATTCTTGCTATACCTGCTATAACTGTTATAAATGTTACAACTGCCTCACTCTTATTAGCTCACTTTATCTAAAAGGGAGATCAAACAAACCTTAATTCCGCTGTGTTTAAATCATTATCAAAATTGACAAAGTAAAACTAATTTTTTTAAAATATCTATTCAACCCCCCCTCTAGATAACTATTGTGCCTCCAGGAACTAACAGAATATACATACAATAATGAAACTGATAGCAACCCGGTGCCGCAGTTGGTGAATTTGCTGGTCGGAGCACTTAAAAATCAACTGAATTCCTAGATGTATAGTAAAATCTTGATGTTTTAACTGAATTCATTCACATCAGGACTAGAGAGAATGATTGTTGTAGACAGTGAAGGTAATACACTAACATACAACAAGAGTAGAGGGAAAATAAAGGTAAAAAGGGAGATAAGGCAGGAGGTTGCCGTAGGAGTAATGTTCAGAAAAGAAAGTGGAACTAAAATGCCACCGCTGGAAATCATCAAGGAAATAAGAAGAATAAAATGGAGGTGTGTAGAAACTGCAGAAAGAAACATGTAGGTGTTTGTTTGAAGGGAAAGAGGGTGTGCTTCAATTGTAGCTTGAAGGGCCACATTGCACCAAATTTTCCAAGCCCAAGGAAAGGAGCCTGCTTCACGTGTGGATCGAAAGAGCACTTAGCTCGAGTTTGCCCAAAGAAACTGGTAGGAGAAGCAAGCGGAAACAAGGGAGACAACAACAGTGGCAAGCTATCTATTGTAGAGGAGGATCCGCCGAATCGACCAACCGAACCTAAATTCAACGTGATGGTGCAGGACACAATGCAAGGTACTATTCTGATCAATGATTTAAATGATTATGTGTTATTTAATTTAAGTGTTATTTGTTAATTTATGTTTGATGATTTTTTTAAAAAATTAGATTTGCTTCAGGAGGAGTTAGACTATTCCTTAAATATGGAAATTGTGAATACTTATTTCTATTAGGTTATACACAGAATTTGTCGTGTAAACTCATGTGATATCGGTGGATTTAATTCCAAACCAACTTGGGAATTTGAGATTCTCCTAGGATTGGATGGGTTATTGAACCATGAGGCGATGAGTGATTGCCAAAGAAAGTGCGTAAAACTTATGACTCCGAGAAAGTCAAAGGTAGTATTTATTTTTCTAGTTGCAGGTCGCCTGTACGGTAAAGTTATCTATCGATGTTGTAAGTGAGGAAGTTGTTAAGAAAATAGTGTGTGGGATACACGAAGCTCAAGATAGCCCATTTGTTAGCTAACTTGATGAGGAAATCAGTGAAATTTATATGGGTAGGAAATTATGAAGTGAATTTTCAAGAATTGAAGAAGAAGTTAGGTATGGCACCTATGTTGTCTTTACCAAATAATACATGAAATTTTGCGTTGTATAGTGACGCCTCGCATAAAAGACTAGGCTGTGTGCTTATGCAAAACGGAAAAGTCATTACATATGCCTCACGACAATTGAAATATTACGAGAAGGGATATCCGACTTATGATGTAGAGTTAGTAGTAGTAGTGGTCACCCTGAGGATTTGGAGGTATTATTTTTGGGAAGTAGTGTGAGATATAAATAGACCATAAGTGTCTAAAGTATATCGTTGTACAAAGATATTTAAGCATGCATTTGAAGTGATAATTGAAGTTGATTAAGGATTGTGACTACAAAGTCCTAAATGAATATGGTTACCGACGTCTTAAGCAAAAGGTAGGAGTTATTTTTATTAACTATGCAAGATGGGTTCAATCATGTATGACAGAGTTTCATGATTAACATCAAATTTCCAAAAAAGTTATAAGAATGCATAGGGATGCAGTTGTGAATGAGCGCCTTGTACCATTTACAAACTGATGGCCAAAATGAAAAGATAAGCCAAACATTGGAAGACATTTATTTTAGTTTAGTTCGTCTACAACAACATCTATCCCGCAAAACATGGGTATGTTACCGTAAGAAGTGTTGTAATAAAAGAAAGATTATTAGGTGCTCAAGAAAAATAGAGGAAATCTGTGGATTAACATTGTCAAAAGTGAGAATTTATAGTAGATAGCTTCGTTTTTTAAAACATCTCACTTGAAGAGAAAGATAAATTTAGTAGAAAGGGAAAGCTGGGTCTGAGGTTCTTAGTTTTACATGTTGCGAGAGTAGAAGAGATGGTTTATGAGGTAGCCTTACCTCTACAGTTAGTATTCGCAATGTTTTCATGTTTCATGGTTATAATCGTACAGACCCTATTATAAGCATGTCATAAAGTATGAACTGTTGCAATTTTAAAAGATTTAATTTATGAAGAAGTACCTATTCAAATAATTGACATAATAGAGCACTTTCTAAAAGATAAAGTGATACTTTCTGTTAAGATAATATAGAGAACCACAACGCTAAAGAATCTATATGGAAACTTGAAGATAAAATGGTGAAAATTGTCCTCAGAATTTTGCTTAATCTTGATATAGCGATTCTGGGGACAGAATCATTTTAAGGGGGAATGAATGTAACGAACAAATTAATGTAACGATCACGAATTTTTATATGAAATTTAAAATATTTATTGAATGAAATAAATATTTAAATTGATATGCTTATTGGTTAAATAAATAATTGATTAATTTATTTGTTAATTAAATATTTTTTTCATGAATTGTTGTGGACTAACTTAATTAAGTGTAATATATTAATTAAGTTAATGTTTGGTAATTTAATGGGTTGAAGTTTTAATGAGTTATAAACTAATTATCATATTATATAATGGTAATATTCTAATTTAATTTAATAATTAAATTAGAGAAAGTTAATAATGATTAAATGAATTGTTGAATAATTATGTTCTAATTTAATTCAATAATTGAATTAGAGATTTAATGATTTGTTAAGTAAAATTATACTTTTAAATGATTAATTAAAATATTAGAATTTAATTAATTAGAGTGTGACAATTGAACCATATTATATAAGTAATATTATAATAAATTAAAAGGGGTATTAATAGCCTTGTGGTTTGAATTTTTGTAACTGTTAAAACCTTTATTCTTCTAACTGATATGGGTTATTATACGTATTATAATATATATCAGTTTATTTTCTAAGTTATGTAAATATTATATTAGTTTTCTTCCTACACCTATTTGCAAACACAGAGATGTGAGAGAGAGTGAAAGCTATTGAGAAAATATGTGTTCTTTGTGATTTGAGTAGGAAATAGAGAATTAACAAAGCTGTTATAATCATCTTTGCTAAGTTTAAGAGGAATCAAAAGGTAATCATCTCGTTCTATATTTTTAGTTGGTGTTCTTAAAGTTTTCTTCACTGAAAATGGTTTTGATGCATGATTTGTTGAGAGAATGGTTATATATGTGTATTTGGTTTCAAGTAATATGTTATATAATATCTATAGGTGAGTTTTTGTTGGGTAAAATCAAATTACGCATAACACGGAAGTATACGTTGTCAACAAGTAATACAGTGAAAGTAGAGTATCGTTCCCACGAGGAATTATTTAACAAGAATCACCAAGTACTAACACGTAACCAACTCAATCTTATTTAAACGAATGAAATTCAATTTATAAGTAAACTAATTCTAATTACCACTAGTTAAATTAAGATTACAGAGATTTAAGATCACAACTTCACTTATTGCTTCATCTAAGTTAACATACTTCTCATCAATTATTCTTTCCATTCTAAATTGTTAATCAAGAACACGAAAGCAAATATAACCACCTCTCGATGCATCATACCATACTCACTCAAATCCACAGATGATAGAATTAAGCAAGACACCCTAATTAACTAATCCAATATATCTCTATGTGAATTACAATTAAAAAGAATTTAATCACAAATTCTCTATAAGATTACATATGGCGTAAAGCCATAACTCTATCCTAAACACGAATCATGAATTCTATTTATGTAGAAATCACAAACATATGCTATCATGATCAGATCTTAATCTATACTTCATCTCTCGAGTTCACAATGATTATCACTGTAATTGTTAGCTAGACAATTAAGCAATTTAAGTCCAAATCACAATAGACAATCCTTACAATAGAACATAATAATTGATAACGAAGCATATAAAAATAAACTACACAATAAGATCCATTGTAATTTCAAACAAAGAATTAGTTCATTAAATTAAAACTAAGAATCCACAATTAAATAATCATTAAAAGATAAGAATAAGAGTAGAGTGAAGAATAAATATGTTGTCAACAAATCTCCATCTTCATCAACCTCCTGCTCTTGATCTTCAATGTTCTCCAAGTTACTTCAATCTCCAAAACTAATAAGAACTAAGTTTTTTTTCCTAATATACTCTAATCTAAACTAATGGAAATCCTCTCCTAATCCTTGCAATTCTCCTCCTTTTATATACCTCTTTATATGTCTTTAAGTCCTCTTAGAAGTCCTTGAATCAAACAGCTCGAACCAATCCTTCTTGGACTCAAATTCTGACAAAATTCGCTTTTTCTACGCGTACCCCCACCCTGGTGGGGGTTTTTTTACACTTCTAGGCCCGCCCCAGCAGGCATACATACTATTTTTTAGCTTGTACCCCCGTCCCGGCGGGGGTTTCCTTCACAAAAAGCCCGCCCCGACTGGGGTCCTTTTTCTGCTGCAGCGTCCTTTGGAAAACAACCATAACGTTTGATCCAGGAGTAGTTACGGGGCCTGCCACCTATCAAATCAAAGCTATCGACGAGCTCTACAACGTTCATTCTTTGCGAATTGACAAATAATGGACGGATGAAGGTTGAAATTGTGTTGGAAGTGAATGCTATGTAAATGGACATCCAAAATAGTGAAATTCAACGTCCGTTGTTACAAATGTCATAACTCTTGCATCCGAACTCTGATTGGAATGATTCAAGATGTTCTAGAAAACTAAGAAGAAACTCTACAACATTATCTAAGTTCCAAGCCAAAAACATGAAATGAACATGAAAGCCCAAACAATATCCGGATTATTTTTCCTTGTTTTTTCATACCTATAGTTGCTCACACAGCTCCCAAACATATAATCTACAAAATGAACACAAAATGCATGAAAAATAACTAAGAAACATGACTATAAGCAAATAATTCAAGTAACAGATACCGGACAAGTAGGTATGAAACCTACTTATCAAATACCCCCAAAATTAAACTGTTGCTTGTCCCCAAGCAACACAACATAATGCAATGCAATGGAATGAAATACAACTAATCTATATGCCTACGAACCCAGCAGTATTGATATAATCAAATCTATTCACCCAGCCTCAGAGAAATCAAGAAAACACGACAATACTTCATATCAAAACCAATCAATAATGCATATCACTCATCAAATCTTAAACTGTTATTACTTGTATAGTGTGTGTGCGCTCAACATCCATGCTAACTAATACAAATTCAAATTTAATACATAACAAATCTCTTTGAAGGCATCATACAGTGTAAACTCAAGAATTTCAAAAACAGACGAGATCCAACTAAAATACAACAATTACCAATATTAAGGATCCAAATAAGGTACTTATGCTTTCTTTTCTTTCTTTTTTTCAATCACGTGGGCTTTTTGCGCTTAATTCCCGTTTTATTCCTTTCTCTTTTTTTTTCATAGATAGTGAATGCGTTTTACGCTCCATCTCACGCTTGTGTTTATGGGGAGTGCTTTTTATGATTCTTCTCAACCCACCACAAGACTCAATTATTCACTTCTCTTTTTTTTAGAAGCTTATATACCCCACTTTTCCCCCCAAACTTAAGTTCTTGCCTAATTCTTCATCTTCACTACCTATCCTTGGCATTCTCTCATTTAAACTAGCATTATCCTTTAGAAATTCCTTATGTATCAATTTGAACTAATCAATCAACAAAGCTGTTATTACTGTGCTATCCTTGTTATACCAGTTTCAACTAGAAAAAGATTTGATTCATAACAAGAAATCACATCAAAGCTCTAATAATCAGTACTATACTCGTCTGCTCAATTCCAGTCTTGTCATTGGCCAAAATAGACTATAAATATCAAACAGCTGGAATCATGAAGATGAACATAGTAACTAACTAATATTTTTTTTATAGACACAAATAAAAACTATTTACAACTACTCTACTATGAAAACTATTATGCACTTACACTACATAAATGCAAACATATAACAAACCTAAACTAAACAAACATAATAACTTATGCAAAACTAAAACAACTACATTAAACATGCAAAACTAAACTAATTAACTCCCCCAAACTTAACAATTACAATGTCCTCATTGTAAAATAAAGCATTAAGTGGACGATGACTTTCCTATAATCATTTAAGCTTGTGGTGATGGTGGCATGACATAAAGACTGAAAAACTCCTCCACATTGGAATTTAAAGGAGGATACTGTGTCATGGGCTCAGGCTGATGGCTTCCCTTTCCATAATCTTTTGCCTGTCCATCGAACCTCCAATACCTTCAATGAAGAGAGATAACATGAATTAGAATAACACTTTGGATTATAAGAGAACTTAATAAACAAATTAATTCCAATCTACTAAATAAACTAATAAAGCATAAAAATATTAAATTCCTGGGTTGCCTCCCAGTTAGCGCTTGATTTACAGTTTTTCAGCCTGACTTGTCTAGTCAATGCTATCCAATTCCCCTTTAAAAATTGAGGAACCCTCCATCCATCAGAAATAATGTAACTTTTGGTAGGTTCCCTTTTGTGATGGCTTTCGAATTAAAGTCACCTAGCATGCTTTGTTTAAATAAGTGCCCAATTGAGAATGTTAAATAACTAGGTGCTTTTCCGTCCGTTGAGCCTATGATTCGATTGGGGCTTTGAGGCTTAGGAAGCACAACGGGCTCTTATTCTATCTTCTCCTCCTCATCCCACCATGGCTTCTCATTTGTACTAACTCTTATGTCATAAAGAGCCTTGCCGACGACATGACTACCAAGCGAGCACGGTTTTGCAAATCTAAATGGACCCTTGATCTTTGGCGGAGAAGGCACTTGGGCACTAATAACATCGGCTCATTCTCGTTGGTACTCACAGTTAGATCTTCAGCGACCTTGTTTTCATTATCCCTACTCGTCTCCTCTTTTTCAACATCTCGACTTATCTAATGGTAGATTTGGTTCAGGCACTTCATCATACTCAGAATCCTCATCATAACACAAATTGTTTTGATGACAGCTGTTCAAGGCTTTAAACATTTGATCCATCTGGTTCTGCAGATTTTGAATTGACTGCTCTTGTTTAATCCTCCTCTCCTCATTTGATGCTACAAACTTGGACAACAATTCCTCTAACCTTGAATTTTCTGTCTCAGTTTTGGAATTCATGTATTGAGGACCATGGGTTGAAGTAATGATGAGTTGTTACATTTGGTTCTGAAAATTATGGCTCGATATTTCTTGACTCATCATCCTTTCCTCTTAGTTTTCTATGAGCTTTGATAGTAATTCCTCCAACTTTGACTTTTCTTCTTGTGGCAATGGAGGTTGACATAAGAATTCTGGTTTGTATGTTGAATTTGGAGCGTAGTATTGGTCTTCAAAATTGTAGCTCCATGAAGAATCCGGGTGATACCCCCAAACTTGATTATAATTGGCATATGCATAATCGTTGAGGTAGTCACCACCATGTAGTTCTGGCCCAAAACTAACAGTGCATTGATTACTCAGGTGATTGCAGCATAATAATTGCAAGTAACTGCTATCCTTTGATTGCGTTGGGCTGCAACAACGTCCAACCTCCTCGAAAGTGTCTCAAGTTGTGCGGATATTGCATAAAATACATTGAGTTCATCAATCCATGTGTCCCTTGGTTGAGTCATACTTGAATATTGCCTTTGATAATTGCATCTAGCCATAGTAAATGAAACGAGAGAAAAATAAGAAGATAATAAAATAAAATAAAAATAAAGAAAGAAAAAAAAATGTTTAAATTAAGACTAATTTGATTGAAGCTAATATTGGCAAAAATATATTAACTAATTCCCCGACAACGGCGCCAAAAACTTGTTGGGTAAAATCTAATTACGCACAACACGCAAGTATTCCTGATCAACAAGTAATACAGTGAAAGTAGAGTATCGTTCCCACGAGGAATTATTTAACAAGAATCACCAAGTACTAACCCGTAACCAACTCAATCTTATTTAAACGAATGAAATTCAATTTATAAGTAAACTAATTCTAATTACCACTAGTTAAATTAAGATTACAGAGATTTAAGATCACAACTTCACTTATTGCTTCATCTAAGTTAACATACTTCTCATCAATTATTCTTTCCATTCTAAATTGTTAATCAAGAACACGAAAGAAAATATAACCACCTCTCGATGCATCATACCATACTCACTCAAATCCACAGATGATAGAATTAAGCAAGACACCCTAATTAACTAATCCAATATATCTTTATGTGAATTACAATTAAAAAGAATTTAATCACAAGTTCTCTATAAGATTACATATGGCATAAAGCCATAACTCTATCCTAAACACGAATCATGAATTCTATTTATGCAGAAATCACAAACATATGCTATCATGATCAAATCTAAATCTATACTTCATCTCTCGAGTTCACATAGATTATCACTGTAATTGTTAGCTAGACAATTAAGCAATTAAGTCCAAATCACAATAGACAATCCTCACAATAGACCATAATAATTGATAGCGAATCATATTAAAATAAAGTACACAATAAGATCCATTGTAATCTCAAACAAAGAATTAATTCATTGAATTAAAACTAAGAATCCACAATTGAATAATCATTAAAAGATAAGAGTAAGAGTAGAGTGAAGAATAAATATGTTGTCAACAAATCTCCATCTTCATCAAGCTCCTGCTCTTGATCTTCAATGTTCTCCAAGTTGCTTCAATCTCCAAAACAAATAAGAACTAAGGTTTTTTCCTAATCTACTCTAATCTAAACTAATGGAAATCCTCTTCTAATCCTTGCAATTCTCCTCCTTTTATATACCTCTTTATATGTCTTTAAGTCCTCTTAGAACTTCTTGAATCAAATAGCTCGAACCAATCCTTCTTGGACTCAAATTCTGACAAAATTCGCTTTTTCTACGCGTACCCCCGCCCCGGTGGAGGTTTTTTACACTGCTAGGTCCATCCCGGTGGCATACACATACTATTTTTCATTTGGTACCCCATTCACGTGGGGTTTCCTTCTAAAAAGCCCGCCTCGTTAGGGTCCTTTTTCTCGCAGTCATTCCTCCCGCAAAACGACCATAACTTTTGATTTGGGAGGAGTTACGGGGCCTGCCACCTATAAAATCGAAGCTATTGACAAGCTCTACAACTTTCATTCTTTGCAAATTGACAAATAATGGACGGCTGAAGGTTGAAATTGTGTTGGAAGTGACTGCTATGCAAATGGCCATCCAAAATAGTGAAATTCAATGTCCGTTGGTACAAATGTCATAACTCTTGCATCCGAACTCCGATTGGAATGATTCAAGATGTTCTGAAAAGCTAAGAAGAATCTCTACAACATAATCCAATTTCCAAGCCAAGAACTTTTAATGAACATGAAAGCCCAAACAATGTCCGGATTGCTTTTCCTTGTTTTTTCATACCAATAGTTGCTCACACAACTCCCAAACATATAATCTACAAAATGAACACAAAATGCATGAAAAGTAACTAAGAAACATAAGTATAAGAAAATAATTCAAGTAACAGATACCGGATAAGTAGGTATAAAACCTACTTATCAGTTTTTGGTAATTAAATCCATGGAAACCTGCTTAGGATGAAGAACTTGGTTATGTGATAATATATGTATTTTAGCTTACTTTGAGACAAAAATTAGTGGTTTAATCGTTTGTTAATCTATAAAATAACAATGGTTTGTGTTAATACATTCAAAAAACGAAAATAACACAAGTTGAATGAATCAATTTGGTTAAAAAATTAATTCGTAATGAATGAATTCGATAAACATGTTAAAACATGTAAAACTAATATGAACATGAGTTTTGGGTCACAATTTGGGTGGATTAGTAGTTCTATAAATTGTTGATTTTCTTGTATATTGTAGTCCTATGAATTAAGAATCCATAGAGTCAAAAACAGACTGATTTGGATGTGTATAACTTGAGTTATGAAGATTAGAAGGAGAAAGGGTCAAAAAATTTGCAAAGAACACAAACTACATAATTGGGATCTGCGAATACTCGCCCCAGTGGGGGGTTGTAGTTCAAAAAGTGCCGCCCCAGCGGGTATCCCACCCCGGCAGGTTTTTCTAAGTCAAAGACCCCGCCCCGGCGGGTGTGGGCAGACTGACCAAGTGCTAGAGAAAAATATGTCTGGACATGTTTTACTAAAATGGCCATAACATTTTCATATTAACTCCAATTGAGGCGATTCAAGATGATCCGGAACGAGGATGAGTAGACCTAAAACTTTTGTTCTTTAAGTCTTTCAATTTCAGGTCGTTATAATGGGTACAAATGGTCATCTTTAGGACTGATGTGTATTCAGAGGTAATCAGAGGGCGTCCGACATGCACGTATGGTAGTGTAGTGCTTCTGACGATAAAAGATATTATTCTAAGTTATAAAAAATGAATATTATTAAATATAATGATTCTTAACATTAATACATGATGTGACGCCCCCAAAATAGGTATACATCACCCATCTTGAGTCGCCAAATACATGGTACAAAATTCAAATACAACTAAATTATACAACAGTCGTGTAAAGTACGACAAATACATGCTGTGAGTTTTAATACAAATATTGTCTTCTAGACAATATCCACTCTCAGAAAAAAAAAGTCCTCATTACATTTATTGTCACACTATTTAACAGAATAGTGAGGACTACTAGCTAATACTATCATCCGGACTATCACTCCATTCCCCGACTCGTCCCAGCTACATTCTCATTTCCTCAAGAGGACAGTGAAAGAAAGGGTGAGCTCAACTAGCCCAGCAAAAAATATTATGACTAAGATAATGCAAAATAAATTATCATTAGTCTCCAACAATGTTAAACTGATAAAATATAATAGACATCAAATTTAACTGCAGCGGATCAAGCAATCCATTAAAAGAGTCAAGTAGAGAATAAAATCTACTATCTTTTATGATTTAAGAAGTTTTTCATCACTTTTATCGCTAAGACTCAGCTTAATAAATAATCCACATCATCCTTGCACTACGGCCAAGGATATTCATTAGGGTCACGACCACAAATTCCATGAACTACGGGCCAAGGATATTTGTGTATTCATCAATGGTCATGATCATGCCAACAACTGTCCATCAATGCACTAGGGCCAATGAAGACCTTTACCACATCACTTGTTACATTACGATCATGATTACACCGAATAATCCCTGGTCATAATCATACCAAGTCCATCCATGCTCTACAGGCCATAGATGACTTTTAAAAAAATATATATATAAACATGAGGATGATGACAATGATATAAGAATTCAATAAAACAAGTTCACGAATTAATTTATTCAGGAACTAATAACGTCCAAATTGTCAACATGATACTGCTTTGTAGAGTAAAATTCAAGAATGCTCAGAATAATATTTCCATGAAAAATACTGGATGAAGCGCAAATATCAAGGATATTCCACTAATTTTATGGAGTATAGAAGTCAAAATTTTAGCCAACTGAGTATAATAACGAATGGATTAACAAAAGAAATCACCATGCATGCGGTGCCAGATGTATGAGTTATTCAACAGAATAATAATAACGGAACCAGTCGTGAAATTCACACCAAGCGGGATGTTCAAACAGAATAATAAGTTCGGAATAATAAATAATGGAACCGGTCCCAGGCGTAAACGCATCTGAGACGAGGATATTACGTGAGAATAATAAATAAAAGCGGAACCAGTCCGGTGTAAAAACACTGATGAGGATATTCCAATGAATATAAAGAGGCAGAATAATAGAAGAATGTCACCAAGTATAGGGTAGCCCGCGTATACAAGTTATTCCAATAGAATAATAAGGAATGGAATAACAGAAGTTCTCTTCATGAATACAAAAGAATAATATCCCTTACGAGTACAACAAATAATATCCCTTACCGTAAAAGAAAAATATTCCGACTGGTAGGGCGAGGATATTCTTTAAGAAAACTTTCACTACACTCAAAGCTTCTTAAAACTCTAAAGAAAATACGCTCAAGATTATAGAAGAGAATTTCTCTGAATTTCTGGTGTGATTTCTATTCTAACTAAGCATCCTATTTATAGGAGAATTGAAGGGGCACTGTGTAAGAAAAATTCACGGATGAAAAAATATTGCTAACTCATGGATGCAAAAAGTCCATCCTTCAACCAATAAGAATTAAGCAACAATAATATATATATATATATATATATATATATATATAAACCACACATGTTTTTAATTTATATATAAAAATATTATATAACCACCACTTGATTTTTCTCCCCCCAAAACCAACATCAATCCCCACACCCCCAAAATCTTTCACTACTACACTCTTACACCTTTCACTATCACACACCCACTCACATCTTACACCCATCACTATCATACTAACTTTCCCACCATTTCCCACTTACACATTATATATATACACACATCATATATATATATATATATATATATATATATATATATATATATATATATTCCTCCCTTATACATAACTCCCATTTCAAAAATTAATTCTTCAACACATATGGGCCCCACATGTGGGCCCCACCTTTAAATAATTTTCTACCAATTATTTTGAAAAATGGGTAAATAGGGGTCCATAAAATAAGCAAAACTTCATAAAAATTACCTTAATAATTTTAACAACATTTATCATCTTTATTACAATTCACAATATTAATAGACCTGTGTCGTTCCAGGAAGAGGGGCTTTCAATAAGGATTTCTCCCTATCAAGCGCAATTAAGTGACCAAACCTCTCTTGGCGTAACTTCTAGACATCGTTAATATTGTAATTTATAATATTAATAACTCTGTCATTTCAATTATTGATTTAATAATATATAAAAATATCTAATAATTGAATCAAATAACGTGAGATACTATGCAACAATTACTATAGCAATAATTGAACAAAAGCGGTGTGACTTCTCACGTAAGCATTAATAATCAATACCGGTGTCTTACTTATGCAACCACGCCAGACATCGCATTACTTTTACTACCGAAAGTAGTTCAACAAGATGATTAACAGTAAAACTTCCGGCCAATTATTTTCAATAAAATATTTTTGTCGTTTTCTTAATCCAACAATAATTCCGTTGTGGGGTCCACCAATGATTGTGTCGTCGTACGAATATTTTCCGACACAAAGAATATTCCCTGACCAATCGAATATAATACAACAACTTGCATAGTTTGCAAAATTTATAAATACTACCCACAACTATAACATTATATCAAATCCACACCATAATATTCAAAAAAATTATTTCGAGAAAATTAAATTTTTATTCATAAAATCTGGAGTCTCACACATGATGTATTAGATAAGTTTTATAAGCATAGTAAGCGTACGGAAGAGAGACGAATTGGGCGTGCGACGAATGAACTTCGAAACGCCGTGACAAGTGTTAATGAAATTAAAAAGTATTTCAAATAAAATAAAATGAACATTATACGATATGGAATGTGGTTAATATAAAACCAATAAGGAGTCCTCATAAGACTTAAACACTTGAATGAATTTTGAGTATGACTAAGAAGAAATATAGTACTGATTAATAAGTTATATTAGATTGAAACTCAACGTTGTACGAGTTGAGAATGTGATTTGGATGGTAAAAGTCTTATGTTATATTTTAGTGAGTTTTTTTATTTTGTTATGTGGTTGATTAATATGGTTAAACTTTATGCTAATTGTTATAACTTAACTAAGATAAGAATTGAATCTATCAAGATAATGTGTATGTAGCTAATTGATGTGATAATCCTAATGGTATGTGCAGGATATTGGAGTACATGAGTTGTAATTGTATAGCTTATGCAAGAGGCAATTTCCCTAACCTTTGCTACTTTATTATTCAGCAGGGTTTACTTTTCGATGTAATGTTATACTTATGCAAGTTCTCTATCTCTAATCACTTATTAAGCAGTTAAGTTGTTATTTTTATGCAAGTTTCCTCACTCTACTTTTACGATTATGCAAGTTTCTTGAAGTTATTATTCAATTGAGCAAGTTCTCTAGCCCTAATCTTTCATTGTGCAAGTTCTTGTTCCTAACTTGTTATTGTTATGCATATTCTTTAACCCTAATTTATTATTGAACAAGTTAATTAATCTTTGTTTCTTCATCCCAAACGAGATTACTTTGGTTATTCAAAGTCTGTACTATTGTTGAAAGCTTGTTCTTGTTGAAAAATATTTGTTCAACTAAAATTAACTATTGTTTAATCTCTGATCACCAATGTCATTGCACTATCTCACATTGTTGTACCAAACTCTTAGTTGACTAGTGATTCTTTATTGATTCAACTAATCCGTAGTTGATGAATGTTCTAAACTACCCTCAAAGTCAATCCAAACCAAACTTCCTTTAGTTTGCTTATGAATTTGTATAGTTTTAAGAGCGCGTAGTCGATTACTAATACTTGTTCAGCTGATAAACCATTGATATCCTATCTTTTATTAATACATTGGCATAATTCGATTATAACCAAACTCTTGAATAGTTATTGATCCCTACTTGATTCAACCATTACTTAGTTGATGAGCGTTCTAAAGATCTAGAATTCCTTTGAAGTTAATTCCAAACCAAACTTCCTTTGGTACGGAACCTAATGATCTAAGATGATATTAACAACCCTATATCAAGGGATTATTTTAGAGCTACACAATAGCATTAAAATGTTTATGCATTACATAGTACAAAGGGTTGATCACCTGGAGTACGAGATGATGATCCATATAGTCGTTTTGACTGTTGTAGGTTACAGTAGAAACGCTTGTTAACCTAGACATAGATGATAATTATGGTCTTTTAGACCGTTAATGGTTAAAGTAGAAATCCTTGACAACCTATAACATAGTTCGTGGTTTTGCAACCCTCAGTGTATTCCTTTGATGTTGATATCTTTTGTTAACTTAAAAGTTTATTATTCTTTTGAACTCGTAACTTTTGAATTAGGGTTTATTATTCTGGTAAGAGTTCTTTAACATTGAAAACACAGTTAATTTTCAATCATAGAATGTTATTGTATATTATCCTTCTTGTGGGCAATTGTTTGCTCACTCTTGCACAAAATAATGCAGATGAAGTTAAGAAGTTTGATGAGCTTTCTACAAGCAAGGGCAAGGGAAAATTGCTTGATTCGACGACATTCAATTTATCTTCTATTTATGAAGCTTATGTAATAGACTTGATTATGATTATGTTTTAATAATTTTTCGCTGATAATTGTAATAATAAAGGTTAGATGACCTGTGATTTATTTTGAGATTGTGTAATCCTTTAATGGGAGTTTTATTGTTTAAGAATGCAAGTTTATATCTTTTGTTATGGGTAGTTAGTTATGATTTAATTGGACAGTGAACACCAAATCTATGGGATTAAAGTACCCGGATTTAGGTGTGTCACAACATAAACATTAACTAACCCAAAACTCATGTTCATACTAAATTTTCATGTTTTGCGTAATTGTTCTCAACAGATTCGATTCTTAACCAAATCAATCAATTAAACCTCTATTGTTTTCGTTTCTCAATGTTAGGACTGGGAATTTTTAAACGATTATATATGTATATTTGTATAAATGAATTTTATTATTATTATTTTATTAATTATTTTGATTATTGTTATCAGTAATATTTTTAACATATGCGATATGATTTAGTAGGTTAGCCAATTTATTTATTTTAAATTGGCTAAGTAATGAAAATGAGGTAAAGATGGATAGTTGGTCAAACCCTATTTTGAATAGGGATTTGATTATTAATACAGTTAATATTATAATTGTATTTCTGATTAAGTATATGTGCAGTATGTGAGTAATGTTACATATTGATCAGTTAAGGTATAACATTAGAAACCCTAATGTTAAATTTAGAAACCCTAATAATTAGTTAGGAAACCCTAATTTGAATTTCAAATAGGGATTTGAAAATTAATACATTTATTAATTTAAATTGTATTTAAGAATGATATGTATTTATATTTATATGATTATATAAGCTTAAGTAATTGATTAGATGATATGTAATTAAGAAACCCTAATGTAATTTGGAAACCCTAATTTTCAATTAGTAACCCTAATTTGCAAAAATTGGCAAAACCTAAGGATTAAAACCTAAGGAACATAAGGAATTACAAGTATGCCGTTAAATTATGTGGACAATGACCAAAATGTCCATTTTTATCTTTCTTTAATAAGGTGGTGTGCAAATCTTGCCAAAATATTATGACTCACCAACTTAAGATTCACCATGTGCTCAATATCCATTCCAATCAGCCATATTTGGATACCTAGCATAGCCAAATTCATTGCATCAAAAGATAGGATTTGTAAGAAGAGTAAAAGAAAAGAAAATCCTAAAGTTACTTTCCAAACATAGATAACTCTCTCTCTCTCTCTCCTAAACCCACAAAATGTTGAGAGAAACTAAGTCATAAGATCAGCCAAGAACACCTCATACACCATCCAAGATCAGATTAGAAAAGAAAAGAATAAATTAACTCAAGAAGGTATAAACCCCAACCCTAATCTAGATCTTACATGCTTAGGTAGATTTTATGTTTTTGTGTTTAAATATGTTGTATGTTATGTTATTTAGTGATCTGGGTTATTAGAACATGGATGAATAACATTTAAATGAAAATAGAGAATTAAGAAATATGGATGAACCCTAAAAATGTGGCCTAACAGTCAAATGTCAGGGCTTGTAGATCTTGATTCTGTTAATTGTTAGAGTTGTTAAATGTATCCTAGTTATAGTATGCCATGAGGTTAACAAATTGGAAGTGGAATCATGCCCATAGGATCAACCAACTGAAAGTTATTCATGGTCAAACCTACTTGACTGATCATAAAAACTATTTCTGGAAAACCTAGAATGCCCAAAAATAGTCTGACAAGATTTTTGAAGGTTTAGATCTTGAATCTGTTATGTTGTTAGTTCATCTAAATGTATCACTTTTATACCCTGACATATGTACTACAAAACCATGACAATAGGTTTAAATAAAAAAGATGCAAGATATTAATGGTTAAAAGTAGATGACCTTAACACATTATGTTTTCTGGAAATTCCGAAAACATGCAGAACAGCTTCTGACAACCGTTTGACCAACCTAGATCTCTCACATATGTTGTTGTTAAGATAAACCAATGTCATACTTTTGTACCTTGACACTTCTACTACATGTTTGTGACACTATATCACTTAAAGAATACATAGAATATATAAGTTATTTAAGGTCAAAGTAGGCTAACCGACATTGACTGCATTTTTTGGAAATTCCAGAAACTCAATAATAGCTTAAATAGGTGGTTTGACCACTCATATCTTGCTTTTATGATGTAGTTAGGCCTAGAAATTGATAATTACTTGTAATATTACATGAGTACTACATCATTGTTACAATCTCATGCCCAGAAACATAACCATTTGAGAATTATTCATGGTCAAAGTAGCCCCCAGGGCATTGACCAAGCATGTTCTTCATTGCTGAAGAACACCTACGGCGACAGTTTTGCGATAATTTTAATGAAAATTAATTAAATAATTTAAATAAATAGAAAATAGTAGAAAATAATTATTAAAAAATCATAATTAAGTTTTAAAAATTATTTTAAGTTATAAAAATTAACTTTTAATATTTGGACTTTAATTTCATTAATATTTTAATTTATTTAAATATTAATGATAATAAATTTATTTAATAATTATATTAAATAAATTAGTTAAAAATGATTTAAAATTTTTTTAAAATGATATTATTGTTTTAAAAATATTTTAAGTTATAATAAATAAATTTTAATATTTTGATATAAATTAAAGTAATATTTTAATATTAATGATAATAAATTTATTTAATAATTATATTAAATAAATTATTTAAAATTGAATTTAATATTTTAAAAATCATTAAAAATGATATAAAGGTTTCAAAAATATTTTAAGTTATAATAAATAACTTTCAATATTTTGACATGAATTACATTAATATTTTAATATTAAGATAAAAAATTAAAAATGATTTTAATATTTTAAAAATTATTTAAAGGTGATATTAAGATTTTAAAAATATTCTAAGTTATAATAAAAAACTTTTAATATTTTGACATAGATTTCATTAATATATGTTAAATTATTTAAATACTAATGATAATGAAATTATTTAATAATTAAATCATTATAAATGATATTAATGTTTGAAAAATCATTATAAGTGATATTTATATTTGAAAAATCATAATAAATAATAATAATTATTTAAAATTGTTATGAGCTTCCGAAAAATATTATAAATGATAAGAAAATTATCTAAAATAAAATTGAAGCTTTAAAATAGAGTTTTATTGAAAATAAACTCAATAATTATCCGATAATGCAATCGGGACGCCGTATTAATACCGAAAACAAACCAGATTGAAATAGTTTGACTTGATAACTGTTATTATATGTTCTAACATCAGTTGTGAATACATGATAATGTGTTTAAGTTGTATGATGACTTTAAATACTAGTTTTATGAGTCATGGTGTATTATTCTAAACCTTACACACTACTTTTATTTTGTGCAAATAGGTATATGTTTATGCAAGTTCCTAACTCAACTTGAGTTATTAATTTCAAAGCATGTTCGTGAATAATTATTGTTGATTATTCACAACTTGGTATAAGAGCTTTAGGTTTGAAAAACAAATGACCAAAATAGAGTTTAAAGGAGATGAATTAAGGAAATTCATCGTAAAATGATGTAGACACTCAAAATTTTGCATTCCTGTTACTAATCGTGCAGGAGGGCAGAATCGTCTTCCAAAGACAACCCTGGAAATCAAATCAATCCAATCTCTGAGATAACCCTGGGAAATCCAAGTATCCAACCCCGAAGATAACCCCATGAGATCTAAGTTTCCAACCCCGGAGATAACCCCGGGAGATGCAAGTTCCAACCCCGGAGATAATCCAGGGAGATCCAAGCTCCAACTCCGAAGATAATCAAGGGAGATCCAAAATTCCAACTGTGACGCCCCCAAAATAGGTATACATCACCCATCTTGGGTCGCCAGATACAAGGTACTGAATACAAATACAAACTAATTATACAATAGTCGTGTAAAATATGATAAAACATAAATTAAGAGTTTTAATAAGAATATTATCATCTAGACAATATCCATACTCAAAGGAGTCCACATTACATTTATTGTCACACTATTTAACAGAATAGTGAGGACTACTAATACTATTATCTGGACCGTCACTCCGTTCCCCGACTAGTCCCGGCCACGTTCTCATTTCCTTAAGAGAACAATGAAAGAAAGGGGTGAGCTCAACTAGCCCATTAAGAAATATTATGATTAAGATAATGCAGAATAAATTATCATTAGCCTTCAACAATGTTAAACTGATAAAATATAATAGACATCAAGTTTAACTGCAGTGGAATAAGCAATCCATTAGAAGAGTCAAGTAGAGCATGATATCTACTATCTTCTATGATTTAAAATGTTTTCATCAATTTTTATCGCCGAGACTCAACTTAATAAATAAACCACATCATCGAGTCATCCCTGCTCTACGGGCCAAGGATATTCATTAAATTATCAATGGTCAAGCCTATACCGAATAATCCCTGGTCATAATCATACCAAAAGCTGTCCGTCAATACACTTCAGGCCACTGAGGACTTTTATCATATCCTTTATAACATTACAGGTCATGATTATACCGAATAATCCCTAGTCATAATCATACCAAGTCCATCTATGCACGTAAGCTAAAGATGACTTTCATCACAATATAAGCATGAGGATGATGACAATGACATAATAATTCAATAAAACAAGTTCAAGAATAAATTTTAAAGATTTATAAGTTAATTTATCCTGAACTCAATAATGTCCAAATTGTCAACATGATACTACTTTGTGGTGTAAAATTCAAGAATGCTCAGAAGAATATTTTCATGAAAAGATACTGAATGAAGCACAAATATCAAGGATATTCCACTAATTTCATGGAGTATAGAAGCTAAAATTTTAACCAAATGAGTATCATAGAATATATGAAACTGCAATGGATTTTCACCCACCATGCGGTAATCCACTTAGACAGATCATTTCCACAATTTAATAAGAAATGAATACGAAGGGTCATTCACCATGCATGTGGTAATCAACATAGACAGGTTATTCCAACAGAATAATAAAGAATGGAATAACAGAAGAATTCACCATGCATGCGATAGACCGCACAGATAGGTTATTCCAACAAAATAATAAATAATAGAACCAAGTCATGCGTAAACGCACAGACATGATATTCCAACAGAATAATAAATAATGGAACTAGGTCATGCGTAAACGCACAGACAAGATATTCCAACAGAATAATAAAGAATGAAATAACAAAAGACTTCACTAGGCATGCGATGATGTAATCAAGACAAAACAAAGTTATTCCAAATGTAATAATAAATAATGGAACCAGTCATTACGTAAGCGAATCACGGATGTGATATTCCAACGGAATAATAAATAATGGAATAACAGAAGAATTTCACCATGTATGCGGTACTTTGCATATATAGGTTATTCCAACATAATAATAAAGAATGGTATAACATAAGAATTTCACCATGTATGCGGTACTTCGCATAGACAGGTTATTCAAACATAATAATAAAGAATGGAATAATGTAAGAATTTCACCAAGTATAGGGTAGTCCGCAGATACAAAGTTATTCCAATGTAATAATAAAGAATGGAATAATGTAAGTTCTCTTCATGAATACAAAAGAAATAATACCCCTTACGGTACAACAAATAATATCCCTTACCTTAGAAGAAAGCTGGATATAGGAGTAGTGAAGTAGCGAGAATACTTTTCTTCTTTCTCTCTATAGTTTCTCTCTCTCGAGTTTCAAATTGAATTCGTAAGAAATAATGAAGGAATGAGCTTTATTTATATGAGAATGGACCTGAATAAGTAACTAATTCATGAACGGTCAGATTGATTTACTTTTAAACAGACTATCCATATTAATTTTACTATGCAAAGATTAATAAAATATTCTAATAAAACAAAATCTTTAAATAAAATATAATATATTCTATTTATAAACGAATAACTTTATAAAAGTATTACGCTTTTATATAAAAAGATTTTACTATGCAAACAATACGCAGCACTATACAAACACTATGCATAATAGTATATTATATATTATATTTATAGTATAATAAAATGAATAACTTTATAAAAGTATTTTGTTTTATATAAAAAAGATTTTACTATGCAAACACTACGCATATTAGAATATTATATATTCTATTTATAGTCTAATAAAACGAATAACTTTATAAAAGTATTCGATTTATATAAAAAGTTTTTGTTTTATTACACTTATAATAATAATAAAACAAAACTTATCACATTTATTATAATTCACAATATTAATCGACCTGTGTCGCTCCTGTGAAAGAGGGGCTTCCAATAAGGATTTCTCCCTATCGGCGCGTAATTAGGTGACCAAACCTCTCCTTGATGGAACTTCTAAACATCGTTAATATTGCAAATAATAATATTAATAACTTCGTCGTCTCAATTATTGATTTAATAATATATAAAATATTGATAATAATTGAATCAAATAACGTGAAATACTATGCAAAGAATTATTGAAAGCAATAATTGAACAAAACTGAGTGACTTCTCACGTAAGCATCAATAATCAATACCGTGTGCTACTATGCAACCACGCGTATTATTGTACTTTTACTACCCAGTAGTTCAACAGGTAATGATAAAACTTACGCCGTTGTTTTCATAAAAATATTTTTGTTGTTTTCTCAACCCGAACATAATTCTGTTGTGGGGTCCACCAATGATTGTGCCGTCGTACGAATATTCCCTGTTAAAACGAATATTCCCTGACTAACGTAATATTATATAACAACTTGCATACTTTTCAAAATTTCTAAATATTACGCACAACTATAACATTATATCAAATTTGCTCCATAATATTCAAAAATAATATTTATTAAAAATTCATCTTTATTCATAAAAGTTGGGGTCTTACAACCTCCCCTTCTTATGAAATTTCTCCCTCGGAATTAGGGTACATACCTGGTATGTCGAAGAGGTAAGGATACTTTGATTTTATTTCAGATTCTAACTCCCAGGTCATTTCCTCAACATCGTGGTTTCTCCACAAAACCTTGACTTGAGGTATAACCTTGGAGCGTAGAATATGTTCCTTCTTATCCAAGATTTGAATAGGAATCTCCTCATACGTTAAATCTTCTGATATTTCGTCCGGTTCAAACTCAATAATGTGGTTCGGGTCTTTCACATATTTACGTAACATGGATATATGAAAAACGTTATGAACACGAGACATACTTGGCGGTAAAACGAGTCTATAGGCCATAGTTCCTACTCGATCGAGGATTAAAATGGGCCAATGAATCAAGGATTGAGCTTTCCTCTCTTTCCAAATCTTGTAACTCCTTTCCCATGGAGCAACACGTAACAACACATGATCTCCAATATCGAATTCCATGTCCTTTCGATGAAGATCAACATAACTCTTTTGTCGATCTTGTGAGGTTCTTATACGTTGTTGGATCGTTTGAATCTTTTCTATAGTCATATGTACTAACTCTGGTCCCAACAACGTTGCTTCACCCACCTCATCCCATCATACTGGAGAACGACACTTTCCTCCATACAACGCTTCGAATGGAGCCATGCCAATACTTGCTTGATAGTCGTTGTGTTGTAGGAAAACTCCATCGACAGAAGAACTTGTCCCAACTTCCTGAATTCAAGGACACGAGTCTTAATAAATCTTCAAGAGTTTGAATAGTCCTCTTTGATTGTCCGTCCGTCTGAGGATGATATGTCGAACTAAATCGTAAATCTGTGCCCATAGCTTTTTACAAACTAACCTAAAATCTTGAAGTGAATCTTGGGTCTCGATCAGAAACTATGGATACTGGCATACCATGCAGTCTTACAATCTTGTTTATGTACATACGAGCATGACATTCAAATGTATAAGTTTCTCGTATTGGTAAGAAGTGAGCAGACTTGGTCAATCTATCAACAATAACCCAAATTGCATCTATGCCTTGAGAAACCTTGGGAAGACCAGTAACGAAATCCATGGTAATGTGCTCCCACTTCTATTCTGGAATTTCAATTGGTTGCAATGGACCTTTTGGCACTTGATGTTCCACCTTGACTCGTTGAGAAGTTAGACACCTTGAGATAAACAGCGCTATCTCTCTTTTCATATTGCTTCCACCAAAATGTATGACAAAGATCATGATACATTTTGGTACTCCCGAGATGGATTGAAAACTGTGTGTTATGCGCCTCCATCATGATTTTATACTTTAAATCGTGGTCGTTAGAACACAAAGTCCGGAGTCGACTCAAAGTATTCCTTCTTCATCGATTCTTTCTTCCAAAGATAGCACCTTCGCATTTTCTTCCTCATACGCATCGCCTCCGTGTCTCGTAGCTTGAAAGCGACTTTAACTTTATTGATTAAAGTCTGTTCTACTCAGATATTCACCATCATCACATGGGTCCCCAAAGTCTTTAACTCTATCTCCATCCTTTGTAAGTCATACAAAATGGGCCTCAGCATTGACAATATTGCACTCGCATTCGCAGATATGATCTTCTACTTAATGCGCCGCCTACCACGCTCGCTTTTCTAGGGTGGGTATCGATGGTATGATCATAATCTTTCAAAAATTCAAGCCAACGTCGTTGTCGCATGTTGAGTTCCTTTTGAGTGAAGAAGTATTTGAGGCTTTTATGATCCGTAAAGATCTCCACTTTCTCCCCATACAAGTAATGCCTCCAAATTTTAAGTGCGAAGATAACAACCGCTAACTCTAGATCATGAGTAGGATAATTCCTCTCATATTCTTTGAGTTGTCGAGAGGCATAGGCTATGACTTTCTCATGTTGAATGAGAACACATCCTAACCCTTTGCCAGAAGCATCACTGTAGATGACAAATCCCTCCAAGCTAGATGGTATTGTCAGAACAGGTGCTGAAATGAGTCTTCTCTTGAATTCTTGAAAACACTTCTAACATTCTTCGCTCCAATTAAACTTTGTATCTTTCCGAGTCAGCTGAGTTAATGGAGTAGCGATTCGAGAAAATCCTTCCACGAATCTCCGATAATAACCAGCTAAACTGAGAAAGCTACGCACTTTGGTCACTGATTTAGGTTGCTCCCAGCTTTGAATTACTTCAATCTTTGCTGGCTAAACAGATATTTCATTACTTGATACTACGTGCCCAAGGAATGTTACTTCCTCAAGCCAGAACTCACATTTCTTTAACTTTGCATAAAGCTTGTTTTCACGAAGCTTTTGGAGTATCAGCCTCAAGTGTTGCTCATGATCTTCACGGCTTTTGGAATATATGAGAATGTCATCAATAAAGACGACCACAAAGTCATCCAAATATTCCTTGAATACTCGGTTCATCATATCCATGAAAGGCAAAGGAGCATTACTCAATCCAAAAGATACGACTAGGAATTCATAATGCCCGCATCGAGTTCGTAAAGCCGTCTTTGGAATGTCATCTGCTCTAATCTTCAATTGGTGATATCTCGAACGAAGATCAATCTTTGAAAAAAATTTGGCGCCTTGTAACTGCTCAAACAGGTCATCAATGCGAGGCAATGAATATCTATTTTTGATAGTGACATGGTTCAACTCCCGATAATCAATACAAAATCGCATATTCCCATCTTTCTTCTTCACAAATAGAATAGAGCGCCCCAAGGAGGAGACGCATTTCAGACGAATAATGAAACCGATGTCTAACAATTCCTCGATTTGAGTTTTAACTCCTCAAGTTCAATAGAGCCATTCGATATGGGGCTTTGAAATGAGTTTTGTAACGGGTTCAAGGTCGATACAAAATTTGATTTCACGCCGGGGTAGGCAGTGAAGTTCTTCCGGAATACGCCAGAAATTCATTAACAATAGAAATATCATTCAAAATCGACGTTTTTTTGTTTAGATCCATGACACGAGCTAAGAAAGCGACATCCATTTTTCAATAAACGAATAACTTTATGGCTCGAGAGATGACAAATGATGGATTTTAATGGTTTGGTTGCTTGAATTCACATAATAGGTTGGTTAGGAATATGAAAGCTAATAACCTATTTAAAATAATCAATTTTGCATGATGAGTAGTTAACCAATCAATCCTCAGAATCACATCAAATGCAAGTATTTTCAAAGAAATAAGATCGATGTGTAACGTAAGTTCTACCGATTTGAATCAAACAAGACTTATAAACCGTGGATGTAATGAAGGTTTCTCCCAACTGAGTTTCAATGAGATAAATCAAAGTCTAAATTCTCTGAGTCAAACTTAAACGTTGAGCGCAAGTAGAGAAATAAAGGAATGGGTAGAACTCAGATCAAATAAAGTATAAATTTAAATTTAGAGTTTATGATTAGCATAATCGTGATGATCCTCGTTCGATTCCTCGCTTTTGGGAGGTTACGACAAACGCCTCCTTGAACTACCGGTTTTATCTTGTCTGGGACACCCTTGGATGCCTCCATCCCAGCTGGACTTTACTTTGGTGCACGACAAAATTGGGCTAGGTGACCTTCTTTTTCACAATTGTAACATGATTTGGACTACATCGTGCAGTTTGGACTTATGTGTCCTTCCCCTCCATATTTGTAACATACGACCACCGGCCATTTTCCTCCTCCTTAATGGTGGGTCCGGTCTCGACGTCTTTCCATCTTTGCTGAACCTTCTCTTCTTGAACTTTCCACTCCTATTGTCTTGGTCGTGATTATCATTTCTGACATGTTGATTCCCTCCACATTTGTTGTCACCGCTTCGATGACTGCTACCACTGGTATTATCGACTTGTTGGTTGCTCTCTCTTGGTTGGATTGACTCATTATCGCGCTCCAATAACTGAGCCATATTCACAACATCTGAATACAAACACAGTTTATGAGAGATAAGGTATTGACGTATCTCGGGTTTCAAACCTCTTAAAAACATCAGCGTCATTCTCTCCTCATTATCAACCAAGTGGGACGCAAACAGAGACAACACGGCAAACTTTGCTTCGTACTGCGCCACGGTCATATTGTTTTGCTCAAGCTTGATGAACTCCACCTCTTTCATGTGACGAATACTTTCAGGAAAGTACTTGTTGTTGAACAATTCTTGGAACTTCTCCCAAGACATCTTTAGTGCTGCAGGTTAAGTACACTTTACAGATTCCAACCAATAATCTGCCTTTTCATGTAACATAAAGGTGGCAAAGGGAACCTTTTGCTCCTCGGAGCATCCCAAGACATCAAATATCTTGTTGATCTGCTTTATCCACGTCTCCACCTTAAGTGGTTTTGGCTCTCCAAAAAACTTCGGTGGTCCCAGCTCCTTGAATTGCTTAGCGGTGACTGTCCGAGAGTTTTCAGTGTTTCCACCTGCATTTTGGACAGGAGTCGTTCTCGCCTAATGTTGCATGAATTGCATAAAGCCTCTGAACATCCCATCGTTCACCATTTCATCGGTGTTATTGTTTTCATGAAGATTATTGTCTTCCAGTTGCACATTACCTTGGGCATTGATCGTTGATGACTCAACGGTCTCATGTGCTTCATTGCTTATCTCAACATTTTCGGATGCCATTTTCAAATACTGCCACAAAACAAGGGTTAATTAACATATCACATATTATCTCTATACTCTGACCGACCAATTAAATACCAAATAAACTTAGGTAGGTCATACTAGCGAAGGAATTCCCCGTCTCTCCCCTCCTAGTTCTTGTCTCACATCCGAGCCAGGATCATATCCCTAAGCTTTGATACTAATCATGACGCCCCAAAATAGGTATACATCACCCATCTTGGGTCGCTAGATACAAGGTACTGAATACAAATACAAACTAATTATACAACAGTCGTGTAAAATACGACAAAACATAAAATGAGAGTTTTAAGAAGAATATTGTCATCTAGACAATATCCACACTCAAAGGAGTTCTCATTACATTTATTGTCACACTATTTAACAAAATAGTGAGGACTACTAATACTATCATCTGGACCGTCACTCTGTTCCCCGACTAGTCCTGGCTACGTTCTCATTTCCTGAAGAGAATAGTGAAAGAAAGGGGTGAGCTCAACTAGCCCAGTAAGAAATATTACGATTAAGATAATGCAGAATAAATTATCATTAGTCTTCAAAAATATTAAACTGATAAAATACAATAGACATAAAGTTTAACTGCAGTGGAATAAGCAATCCATTAGAAGAGTCAAGGAGAGCATGATATCTACTATCTTCTATGATTTAAAATGTTTTTATCAATTTTTATCGCTGAGAGTTAGCTTAATAAATAAACCACATCATCGAGTCATCCTTGCTCTATGGGCAAAGGATATTCATTAAATTATCAATGGTCATGACTATACCGAATAATCCCTGGTCATAATCATACCAAAAGCGTCAATCAATACACTACAAAGCCATCGAGGACTTTTACCATATCATTTATAACATTACTGTGTCATGATTATACCGAATAATCTCTGGTCATAATCATACCAAGTCCATCTATGCACGTAAGACAAAGATGACTTTCATCACAATATAAGCATGAGGATGATGACAATGACATAATAATTCAATAAAACAAGTTCAAGAATAAATTTTAAAGATTTATAAGTTAATTTATCCTGAACTCAATAATTTCCAAATTGTCAACATGATACTGCTTTGTGGAGTAAAATTCAAGAATGCTCAGAAGAATATTTCTATGAAAAGATACTGGATGAAGCGCAAATATCAAGGATATTCCACTAATTTCATGGAGTATAGAAGCCAAAATTTTAACCAAATGAGTATCATATAATATATGAAACTGCAATGGATTTTCACCCATCATGCGGTAATCCACGTAGACAGATCATTTCCACAATTTAATAAGAAATGAATACGAAGGGTCATTTACCATGCAGGTGGCAATTCACATAGACAAGTTATTCCAATGTAATAATAAAGAATGGAATAATGTAAGAATTCACCATGCATGCGATAAATCGCATGCATGTGTTATTCCAATGTAATAATAAATAATAGAACCAAAGTCGTGCGTAAAAAGCACGACATGTGATATTCCAATGTAATAATAAATAATGGAACCAGTCATGCATAAACGCATTTGCATGTGATATTTCAAATGTAATATTAAAGAATGGAATAACAAAAGACTTCACCGCACATGCGATAATCGCACGCATAAAAGTTATTCCAATGTAATAATAAATAATGGAACCAGTCATGCATAACGACTTGGACAGTATATTCCAATGAATAATAAATAATGGAATAACAGAAGAATTTCACCATGTATGCGGTACTTCGCATATACAGGTTATTCCAACATAATAATAAAGAATAGTATAACATAAGAATTTAACCATGTATGCGGTACTTCGCATAGATAGGTTATTCCAACATAATAATAAAGAATGGAATAATAGAAGAATTTCACCAAGTATAGGGTAGTCCGCGTATACAGGTTATTCCAACATAATAATAAAGAATGGAATAACAGAAGTTCTCTTCATGAATACAAAAGAAATAATACCCCTTACGGGTACAACAAATAATATCCCTTACCTTAGAAGAAACTGGATATAGGAGTAGTGAAGTAGCAGAATATTTTTCTTCTTTCTCTCTATAATTTCTCTATCTAGAGTTTCAGTGAATTCGTAAGAAATGATGAAGGAATGAGCTTCTATTTATAGGAGAATGGACTAAATAGTAACTAATTCATGAACGATCCAGATTGATTTACTTTTAAACTAGACTATCCATATTAATTTACTATAAAGATTAATAAAATATTCTAATAAAACAAAATCTTTTAAATAAAATATAATATATTCTATTTATAAACAAATAACTTTATAAAAGTATTCTGTTTTATATAAAAAGATTTACTATGCAAACACTATGCAGGCACTATGCAAACACTATGCATAATAGAATATTATATATTCTATTTATAGTCTAATAAAACTAATAACTTTATAAAAGTATTCTGTTTTATATAAAAAGATTTTACTATACAAACACTATGCATAATAGAATATTATATATTCTATTTATAGTCTAATAAAACGAATAATTTTATAAAAGTATTTTGTTTTATATAAAAAATTTTCTGTTTTATTACACTTATAATAATAATAAAACAAAACTTATCACCTTTATTATAATTCACAATATTAATCGACCAGGTCGTTTCCAGGAAAGAGGGGGCTTTCCAATAAGAATTTCTCCCTATTGGCGTGTAATTAGGTGACCAAACCTCTTCTTGACAGAACTTCTACACATCGTTAATATTGCAAATAATAATATTAATAACTTCGTCGTCTCAATTATTGATTTAATAATATATAAAATATTGACAATAATTGAATCAAATAACGTGAAATACTATGTAGCAATTACTGTAGCAATAATTGAACAAAACTGAGTGACTTCTCACATAAGCATCAATAATCAATATCGTGTGCTATTATGCAACCACGCGTATTACTGCACTTTTACTACCCAATAGTTCAACAGTTAATGGTAAAACTTCCGCCGTTATTTTCATAAAAATATTTTTGTCGTTTTCTCAACCCGATAATAATTCCGTTGTGGGGTCCACCAATGATTGTGTCGTCGTACGAATATTCCCTGTTAAAACGAATATTCCCCGACCAATCGAATATTATATAAAAACTTGCATACTTTTCAAAATTTCTAAATATTACCCACAACTATAACATTATATCAAATTTACTTCATAATATTCAAAAATAATATTTATTAAAAATTCATCTTTATTCATAAAAGTTGGGGTCTTACACCAACCCTGGAGAGAACCCCAAGAGATCCAAGTTCCATCCTCGAGGATAATCTGTGACGCCCCCAAATCCAGGTTTCCTAACCTCGGGTTTGGTGATCATGACCCATCATACATATCACATCTAAATACCCATTTAATTATGAATTTCATCATACGTTTCCTTAATACAAACATACATTAAAACATAATTATACCATCATTAATCCTATAAGATATTTAATAAATGTTAGGTTAATGATTTAACAATTTATAAGGTTTATCTTAAGTAATAAACACTTATTAGATCCTTAAACAATTTATTATAATTATTTGAGTAATGATTCATTTAAAATATCTTCATTTATTAACTCTATCTTCATTTAATTACCAATTAATATCGGTTAAATAGTAATTAATTAATTACCATTAGTTATTATTTACTAAATAATAGCTAATTACATCTACTTATTATTTAATGCTAATTAAATAATGAATAATTAAATTATTAACATTATTTGTCTTTAATTATTATTTAATATTAATTAAGTAATAATTAATTAATCATTTATCCTTGAATAATAAATAATTGATGTATTTTATTCATTAGTCTTTAATTATTCATTACTATTAATAAATGGACGATTAATTAACATATGTCCATATTTAATATTAATTAAATAATAATTATTTATTTATTTATCCTTGAATAATAAATAATTAATTCACTTTATAAATCTTTAATTATTCTTTCTTATTAATCTAAGAATAATTATCATTTGTTCTTATTTATTATTTAATTTTAATTAAAGAATAAATAATTATTTATAAATTTTATGTCAATGTAAGTAAGTAATTACATTATTCGCATACTTAAGCCTTCTTTAATTATTATTTAATATTAATTAATCCATGGTCTAACTCTATTTATTATTTAACCTTAATTAAATAATCAATAGTTAATTTATTAATACTATCTCTACTTAATTATCAGCTAATATCATTTAGATAATAATTAAATTGTTAATTACCTTTAAATTACATTTAATTAGTTTAATAATCATTTAGTGGCATTCAAAATTATAAATTAGTAAGATTTAAATGAGTTTAACCACTAATTTCATAAGTGATCCGAAAAATTGTGAATTAAATATCATAATATTCTTCATAATTTTAGAAAAATTTGGGTCTAAGAAGCGTCGCCGAAATCGGCCGCCGAAAAATCTGTGTTGGTTCGGGAACATTGAACCGGCTGTAGGTTTTCTAGTATTTTCTTATTTTTCCAGATTTGGGGTCCTTTAGTAAAACTTGAATAAAATAAAATCTACAACTCCGGTTTAGGTCCTGTCAGTTTCGTTGGATTCGTATCTTTCCGAACTATAATTTTCATTTATCAAACATCAAATTTGGATCTGTTTTGGTCCCAGAATAAAACCCAGAAGTGGCTGTTCATGCAACATGATTTCATAAGTGGAGTGTTTTGGTAATAAATCTATATCTTGCTCATTTTTTAACATTTTTACATACTTCCAAAGGACTTTTACCCTTAACTCATAGATCTATCATACCAAGAAACAAAATCACAAAAACCCTTTGTAGATTTTAAAATGAAAAGCATAGATCACCCTATTTAAATACATTTTCCCAAAAACTCCTTTAACTTCTTTTTTCCAAATTTTCCAACATAAACTTTTATAAATGAACAAGTTAAACATATTATACTCAAGATTTATCATCCTTATAAGTTTTTAGCCTTTTAGAACTTGCACTTCCATAAACTCATCATAAGATTACATAAAACATACAAAACATAAAACTAAGGTTTGATTTTTCTTACCTAATCTTGTGGGATGTCCTCATTTTCTTTCCAAAGTAAGTTAGGAACTTGGGATGCACAAACCATTTCCTTCTCTTCTTCCCCACAAGGTTCGAACCTCCCTCTCTATTTCTCTCTTGGTTTTTTGCTAGTTTGGGAGAAAATAGAAGAAGAAGAATGGTGGATAAATGAAAATGAAATGAAGATGAATGTGGTGAAATGAAATGGGGTGTGGTGATTATGCGAATATCCCCCATGTTCTTTTTGTCCCTTGGATAATAGGGTTAGTCTTATCTCTTCCTAATCATGCCTAATCATATCATTAAAGGTGCTAATTAGATTCTCCACCAATGGGAAGGTGACAACATTGTACTTGTTGTAAGAGTTACTACTTAAGGAACTTGATTAGCCTGGTCACCTTAGCCCCATTACCCCCTCCATTTTTCTTTTATTTTAATACACAAATTTCATTAATCAAAGGTCTAAAATACCCTTAATCAAGTGGGATAAGTATTGATTTGCATTTTATTTCTTTTGGGCTTCTCCTTTAATTATTTTGGGCTATGTAATAAACATAGTTTAATAATTTTACCCTAATTATTTATTTAGGGTTTCTATTTCCAATCTTATGGAATTTAATTACTTATACATGTTTCTTTAATCAATAACCTAATTAGGTTTCCTTTAATTAGGTTTAAAATTATTAATCACTTGAAATAGGCAAAATTAATCTATTAGGTTAGTATAACTTTTAAATACTAACATTTTCTCAATACCATAACTCTTAGGTTATTTAATTACCTTACCTAATATAAAATTAGGTTATGTGGATTTCCTTTTTAATGAAATTTATAAATATACATATCCATAACTATAGTATATATATTTATTTAGCCATACCCATTTTCACACGGTCCTCACATATTTATTCACTATATTATAGTCATACAATTAATAATTTAAAGATTATAAATATTTCTATTTAACATTCAAGGCTAACACTCAAGCTATGTTAATGTTTCAACATAACTTATCTTACTCTTCCTTAATCAACTTGATTAAGTATTGATCTTAGTTAATTTGAAATAACTAAAGTAACTATCTTGTTTAATTTATATCTCATAACACATATTCACTTATAAACAAAAAAAAATTATTTGTAAAAATTTAAATATATAATTATATAAAGTTCTCAGCCCTTACATTCTCCGCTCCTTATAAGGATTTCTTCCCGGAATCACCATAACCTTACCTTCAAATTATGTCTATCATTAGACCTTTATTTATAAATCCAATTTATTACCCTAATATAGGTATTACTTTGTTTCTTCTTACATTTACCCCTTTCCATCTTATTAAGGGCAAAAAATTCTCTACTAAACTCAAGTCTCATTTGACTTGTCATAGCTCATAATTGCCTGTTATATTTAGGTAACAACATCTTACTCACAATAATATTCATTTAATTTATTATGCAACATGTGCTTTCTGTAACACCCGACAAAATTAGATTTTTATGTGAATTAAATTTTATTTTATTATTTGAATTAAATGAATTTAATTGTTTATTTATGTGAGTAAGCTGTTTGAAGGTCGTTCTATGACCTAGAATGTGCGGATGTGGTTAGGATTTTGGCTATGTGCTAGGATTAATTGTTTTGAATTTTCAAGACGAAAATAAAAGTTTTTCGAGAAATTTCTGTAAAAACAGTATTCATCCATTTCTGCTCGGGAATTAAGTATGAATTTCTGAGAAATGCGTAATGATAGAATTCTAAGACGAGAGGGAATATCAAATAATATTTTAGTTATGAGAAACAAAGTTTTCACCTGCGGACTTAAAACCTAAGGGTTAGGGAAAGTGAGTTTCGAGAATGAAATGACTACGTATAATGGTTAGGGTTATTATACATGAGAAATACGAGTATGATACTAGTTATTATACGAGTATAGTATGAAGATTATTACGACGTATAATACGAATATCGTACGAATACTATACAAAGATAATACAAGAGTTATACGAATAGAATATGATTAGTTCTTAATGGACTCTTAGTAATTGGACTTTGTCAATTTCAATTGGACTTGGATTATGTCAAGCCCAAGGTTATGTAAATCAAGCCCAAGATAGGCCCAATACGAATTAATTCTAAGCCCAAACCAAGAAACCGAATGGCGGATCGACCCAATGGATCACCACATGGGTAAAACCCATGAGGGCAACCCATGTGGGACCCATAAGGCCATGTGGGTCGGCCACTTGGTGGCCAAGTAAAGTGCTTTTGTTGGTTGCTAAGCCACGAATAGTAAGGAGGTGGGACACTTGACCAAATTGCCCTCCATTTATTTTTTCTATATAAAGGATACTAGTGTTGGTCATTTTTTGTTTCACCAACACTTGACCAATATATTGAGAGAGAAAAAAAAGTATTAACAAGTAATCAAGAGCATCCAAAGCAAAACATTCAAGTTTTATTCAAGAACGCGAAGAACGTTAAGGTAATAATTTGTAAACTTTAGTCTTCGATCCTTTTCTATTTATTTTTCGTAGAGAATCATGAATTGGTGGAGCATGTCTCTTTCGGAGTAATAAGGATGACTATTAGTGAATTAAAACATTGATAAGCCATGTATAAGTAGGAATCATAAGCTTCTAAGTAAGTTTAAATCGAAGAAACCATTAATCATTGATTTGGTTGTTGATGGACAAATTGAAAACTATCATGTATAGGGTATGTGGATATTGCTTGGTTAGGTTATATATAATGAATCAATGGATTGGTTCCATTTGATTTGGAGTATAAAACACGAGTAACGAAGTTATGGCAAAATTTACAAGATTAGGCGTTAAACGTTGAAATCGTAGAATTTCTGGATTAGTAGTCAAAACTTGTCGTTTAACTCGAAAACCTTAGTTTTCGATGGCGTAACGTAGACCAATGTATTTAAGAGTCGTGGACTCACGAATGGTTGAATTCTGACTTAAAATGAAGAAACAAGCTATGAACGTTCACGAACGTTAAATAGTGAATTCATTGTTAATGGATTTAAAATCTACTTTTATCCGGATGAAATCAAAGTACATGATATGTGTTAGATAACGGCCTTTGAATGAGCCAATTCCGACTTACAACGACCAAGTTAGGAGTCCGGAAAGAATTGAACTAGAAAATATAAAAATTTCTCAAGGGCTCAGGGTAAATTGCAATTCGCCAAGCACATAATACTCGCGCATCAACAGTCACGGGTTCGGAGGAGTAGCTCTATCGCCGAGTCGCATCAGCAGCAAATACCATCAGACGTAGAGAGTCTCGCGTCGCAACGCCGAGACGAGGGTTTAGGTACTACAGAAATCACAACAGAAATCACCATGCATGCGATAGATCGCATAGACAAGTTATTCCAACAAAATAATAAATAATGGAACGGTCCCACAGAACGCACGCATGTGAGGATATTCGACGTAATAATAAAGAATGGAATAACAATGAAATCACCATGTATGCGATAGAATCGCATGCATAAAGTTATTCCAAAAGAATAATAAATAATGGAACCAGTCCCATGAAATGAAATGCACGAGGATATTCCAGCAGTAATAATAAAGAACTAATAATAGAAGAATTTCACCATGTATGCAGATTCAGATAAAAAAGGTTATTCCAATGTAATAACAAAGAATGGAATAATAGAAGAATTTCACCACGATGTATGCAGATTGATAAACAAAGTTATTCCAACATAATAATAAAGAATGGAATAACAACTTTTATGAGTATTGAAAGAAATAATTCTCTTCATGAATATGAAAAGAATAATACCCCTTACCTTAGAATAAAAGTCGATCTTTCGAAATGAGAGGTAATGTAATGACTTCTTCTTCTTTCTCTATAATTTCTCTATAATAAATGCTCTATAGCTTTGGTGAATTGGTGAATTGGTGAATTAGTTTCGATAATTACACGTTTTGGGGCTCAAAAAATTACAGTACAATACCTCCAACTTTTCTTTCATTTTTAATTCAGTCCTGCAAGTATTATTAAACTTGCACCACCTCCCCTAATAGTAAATAATGTGATTTAATAGTTCAATCATGTGAATCAATAGTTATAATCATGTGAAAATACGAATTACAGTATAATACCTCCATCTATACCTCCATTTTTAACTTAGTCATGCAAGTATTATCAATCTTGCACCAACTCCCCTAATAGTATGTGAATGTGACTCAATAGTACACACATATGAACAAATAGTTATATAAACATGTGAATTAGTAGCAAATAATTGCTCATTTATCCGATTAATTACCCGATTTATCAATATAACCCCAGACATCAATTATCATCGGAATAGATGTCGATTTCCACTAACACTAATAATCCCAACACAATGGAACTATCAAATTCATCTTTAATTAACACGAACTTATTCATCATTAATATCATAACTCACAATATTTAACAACCGTGTCGCTCCTGTGAAGAGGGGCTTTCCGATAAGGATTTCTCCTTATTGGCGCGCAATTAGGTGACCAAACCTCTCCTTGACAGAACTTCTAGACATTGTAAATATTGCAATTTAATAATATGAATAACTTTATCGTCTCAATTATTGATTTAATAATGTATCATATTATGCGATGATAATCGCGTGACAATAATCGAATCAATAATACGAGAGATATGATGCAAAGAATTATCGTAGCAATAATTGAGTATAACCGAGTGACTTCTCACATAAGCATCAATAATCAATATCGTGCTACTATGCAACCACGCCAGACATCGTATTTTTACCAATTTAACCATTTACTAAATAGAATAATAATTATAAAAATTGAATACTTTCATTTCGTAAAATTCGAGGTCTCACAATATCTATAAATGTATATATCCATAACTATAGTATATATATTTATTGATCCATGCACCACTTCACATATATTGTCACATATTAAATCACTGTATAACACAAAGTTTTAAATATCAATAATGTACATACATATATAGTGACTTAAAATTCACGGTTATTAACCCTTAGGGTTTTCAAAAAAAATAAAAAATTAATATTTCTAAATTGTAATTAGGATTCTCGAATTAAATTAAACTTTCCCATTCATAAATTAATTTTGTTAATTAGGATTATTTTATCCCAATTTAAATTACTAATTTAGCAATTAAGTCAACAATTGTACATTAGGTTTCGATTTGGAACAAATAGGATTTAAAAAATCAAATTGGGGGTTTGCTAATTAATTAAACTTTACCCTAATTAATATTATAATTAATATCACTTAAGCATTATAATTATCCTTTAAATTCCCAAATTAGGGTTTCCAATTACCAAATTAGGGTTTCAAATTTTAATCAAATTAGGTTTTTAATCGATTTCGTGGTTTCTTATCCATCGCTAGGGTTTTCTAATCGAACGTTGACATTCGTCAATAATATTAGGGTTCGACATCGATAAAATTTATCCGGTCAACTCTCGAATTCTTAACCACATATTTTGAACACATATAATACCATATCCTCAGAACATATACACATATATACTTAATCCTGAATAATTCTCAAAATCCTACACGTAATTTTTGAAATCCTCAAAATTTCATCCCAAAAATATTAAACGCATACACTTATTTTCTCGCCTCAGGTCTATTATTTGACCTTAAATCAATCATTTAAGATTTTAATAAATTGTCTAATTTCTCGAGTTGTCACATTCACCCCTTCTTCTAAGAATTTCGTCCCCGAAATTCACCTTACCCCACCGTACAGCTTACACCATTCACACATATCATCACATGCTACCCAATACACCACTCACAAGGGTAAGAGTTTTCAAATTGCTGAGGGGTCATATAGACTATGAACACCTAGTTTTAATTCGGTATTTATACCAAGAAAAACTTTACATTACTTGGTAGGTTTACAATCACAAAGAAGGTAAACTACCGCTGTTAGATACTTTAGGTGATTAGCCTATCGCATTTTTACGCCATGCATAACGTATTAATTATGTCTAAATAATATTTACGCTACTAGATTGGATTATTTATCCAAACAACATAGTTCACCTCGGCCTTATCATAGATTCCGCATCAAAACAATTTGGTTCGTAAAATTTTTTCAATGAACACTTGGAGTTTTCATAAACATTAGTCTAGTTAATCGAATAACAGAGACTCACATCAATAATTCAATTCAATTGAATTATTTAGGTGTAGCCAAACCCAACTGCAAATTAAAATTTTGAAAACATTTTCGAGAATGACGTTATGATGCCGCATCGTATTAATCAAATTCGCTTGAGGATGCTGTCATTGTATAACTTCGTCATAACACATCATACAATAGTGAAATAACAATTTTAGATCAAATTCATACTAAGTATTCCTGTATTTATAACTCCATCACCTTTTTATCATCTTTGCACTGTGTTACATGGTACATAAGTGATAAATAAAATATATTTTGATATTTCAAATCATTTGCGCTTCAATCAAATAAGTAGTAAAGATAGATCAGATTTTTAAATCGCTTCAAAAATGATTACTTAGTCTACATTATTTTTTTTTAAAAGCACATAGGCGATTAGCTTGATGTCGAAATTTCAAGTCAAAGCATAGCTAGGAATTTTGGAAAACTTATGTCTCCACTAATAATCATTTGCTTAACAATCTATCTATTCCTATAATCCTCAATTCTCCATTCACACACAGCTATACCCAGTTCGTCAAACCACACTTATGAGTTCATAAACTTGCCACAATCATATTAGTTTAAGAACTTGTCCTAGTCAGACTTTTGGCGTCCATTCGCTGAGGGGTTCATAAACATTTCATATAACTATGAGTCAAGAATGTCACATAAGTATGAGTTTTAAGAACTCATACTTAATCCTATATTCTCTTCCTATGACCTATCTATCTGTTATACACATGAGAAAGGAATTGAAAGTAGTATGCACACAAGCCAATCATGTTTGATGATAAAGCATATACTTTGTAACAATCTTATTCATTTATTAATAAAAAGTATTAATTTATTAAAGGCTTTTAATTATCTATATGATGTTGTTTTATAAAATGTGATAAACCCATAGTTTTAAGCAATGCTTTTAGAATAATGATGATGATCATTCTAATGAAATCTAAATTCTTAGAAAGCTTAAAACTAAAATAGTTTCCAATCGTTGGATTACTAAATTGGGGATTAGTGAATCCGGATAGATTGGTACATACGTTGCTTGCTCATTGGATGAGGATGATTGATCTCATGATCATTTGTGTGGAGACACTAAAGCAAGTATGTAGGTGCTTATTAGAGAATAAGTTCATCGAAGCGTGGCTCGCTAAGGAATACCTAATGAAGTTTTACTTGCATGTCAATAGGAATTTCAGAGTGATAGTAGACAAGAGATCCTGGACTTGAGATCATCATAAGATCTTGTGTATGATAAGTTATACTTTGACTTATTTCTTAAGACCCTTAGGGTATATCAAAGGGTATGTTTGGGTATAATAAGTTGTACATGGAGATAATGTATGATCAATAAAGAATCTACCGCTTCTAGTAAAAAGAAGAGAAATGTCCTATGTGATTTGATAAATGACAACCCAAAGAGTCCTTGGTTAAGGCAAAATGAAATTAGAAAGGAATTTCTAATTTGCATTATTTGAGTCATGCATTTAAGGATCGAAATACATATAATTAAATAAAATAAGACTTGATAGTAATTCCATGTCTTATATTTAATTGAGACATCAGATATGGTGGAATGATTGAATTACATTTATTGACTATTTACTCAAAGGTTCTTTTATGATTAATGTTGAAATCTATATTATCTGGAAAGTCGTTGATCGCTAGGGAAGCTTATCCCTATTGTAGGATAAATATTATTTATTTAAATAAATTAATAGTTTAATTTATTTATTTAAATAAGATTAAAATTGTTCTAATTGATTTATTCACAACCGGTTTAATATGGAGAACATAAAGGGTCACACCATGAAAGGAAGAATAATTATTTAAGAAGTTAATAGCATAATCGTAATAATAAGTTAAGTATATTTAATTTAATCTATGGTGATAGAATAAATTAAATAGCTTAATATTTATTATTTAATATTTTGAAAATATTAAATATAAATTAATAAGAGGAGTCTTATTATTATTATTACTATTATTATTATTTAATTCTTAAAGGAGTTTGGAAATTAATTAATAAAAGTACTCTCATTTATTCCTAATAAGATTAGGAGGCTAATTAATTAAAACTTTAATTAATTATTTCTAATAAGATTAGGAGCCTAATTAATTAAAGGAGTTTAATTAATTAAAATAAAACACAATTCCTTAATGTTAAGGAGGGTTGCCTACATCTATAAATAAAAGGAGTCTTATTATGGGTGAGGTGGTTGTTGACGTTTTCATAGAATACGTAATTCCAAAAGTTGAGAGAGTACGCTCCTTTTTCTATAGAAATAGAAAAACTAGGGTTTTGTCAAACACCCATCTTCTTGAATTTTTGTTCTTCCTTGGTGGATCACCTCTAGAGGCCAAACACTTGGGTGGCTAACGTTGATCAAAGGAAGGAACCAAACCCGGTGGATTCAAGTTGAACGCGAAAGGATTTGGAGGTGAACTCGTACCTGAGGAAGCTCGATTCTTCAAGGGTATGATTCTTATTCTTTATCTTTTCGTTTAATTAATAATTGTGCATAAAGGATGATCAGGGTATATGGTTTGTAAAATTTTAAAACTCTAATTTTTCACATTTCCGCTTATTTTATGCAATTTGATTGCGTTCATGAATATTACAAACCTAACAGGAATCACCCTCTTAACATGCATATAGCAAATAGCACGACACAAACATTTCAATGATTATCAGTGCCAGAAACTAAGTGGTTTTTACACCAAGTACAATTCCCCGCCCATACAAGAAATCATACAACTCAGCTGCCGACATGTCCTCAATTGAAATCCCCACCTAATCTTAACCCCCTTTTCAATACAAATTTCTTTTAATCCGTATTCTTTCCTGAATCTGTACCAATTCATGGTACAACTACCACACAACATCTTGCTGTAAACTTTTCAATCCTTAGATTGATTCTTCTCCCTGCTATCACTATATCAGATCACGGGGTGATCTCATCGTATATATTACGATTCATTTCTATACTGTGATCGTTTTATTTTACGATCTCCTATCCATGTACTTTCAGTCTTTTAGACTCGATCTATCCACCACTACTGCTTAACTTTATTATCAGAGTTAGGGAACTCTGTGTCTTAACAACTCGCCAAGATTCGTCTTTGAATCTTACCGATCAACTAACTCTATGTGAGTAAGATATTATCCTAGTCACTGTGGTTATTGGTCTCAGGTATTCCTACCTAAGCTTCATAACCAACAGCTTTGATACCAACTTGTTTATACAATACACTTTACACATTATTCTTCAAAATCGAGTAACCTTAACTTATACACAATTCATAAACTATCTAACACCTAACATTATTATCAAACTATACGATTACAAATTAGCTGCACATTTTATCCCAAGCTGAACTTGGCATTATCCTTTTTCTTGTATCCGAACGCATTCGTCTTATCTGCAATGTTTATCATGATATAGCAAGGGTGAGCATGAAAGTTGCCCAGAAAGTCTGAATAATAAGCTGGCTATAATTCATCAGTATATTTGAGAACTAGCACGATCAAACTTTTGACTGAACAAGTATTTAACATGAACAAATATATCTGGACCAACAGGTAATGAAGATGATCAGCCTTTCATACCTAACTTATACATGCAACATGTACAAAATACAATTATCCATGGCAATCAGCAATGATTAACCATAAGCATATCTAAATGAAACAACTCTTAGTAGAGTTAAGTAAAACTTGCCTGAACCGTTGATTACCGCTATGCAATTTATAACGCTTTATCCGAAGACCTAATATTAGTAATTTAAATCTCCAATATTAGAATAATATCATCACAGTATAATACTATTATACATATATACATAGAATAACCTACACACATAGCACATAACCCTATCAGTCTATAATATTCACTTAATATTATTAATCTTGATAATATTTAATTCTCCTCTTAGTATTACTAGTTCACTAATAACACTTTTATCCGCTTACTAATATTATTAACATCTTAATAATATTTTAATACTTTTACTAATATTATTAATCCTCTTAATTATATTTTAATCATGCATTAATATTATTACTTAATAATAACTTACTTATGCTTTAGTATCATTAATCAATTAATAATACTTTTGTCATTTACCAATCGTATTAATATTTTATTTATTTACTAATATTATTAATTATTTAATAATATTTTATTCATTTACTAATATTATTAATCATTTAATAATATTTTATTCTTGTACTAATGTTATTACATTTATAACATTTTATTTAATCTCGAATATTATAATTGTTTACTTAATAATATTTTAATCATCCAATAATACTTTAATTTAATATTATTAATCTTTTAATAATATTTTAATCTAAGATTAATATTTTAATCTAATATTATTAATCATTTAATAATACTTTAATCATTTATTAATATTTTAAATCAAATATGATTAACCATTTAATAATATTTTAATGAAGTTTTAATCATAATATTTTTATTTACTTAATAATATCATATTCTAATATTATTAATATCATAATAACATTTTAATAATTTATTAGATTAATAAACAATTTATTTTAATTGTTCACCCTTTATTAAACCTCTTATTTAATATCCATAAAAGGTCATAAATAATATTTCTTATATAAATTACCAAAATGCCCTAAAATAGTCATAATATTATATATTAGGAGTATTCAAGCATTAAAATCATGTTTTTCTTATTTAAGACATTATTTAACTATTTATTTTCTTTTATTCATAACTTAATCATTTTTAAGGAAAAATAGCAAACGGATTCCAAAATTTCTCATTTTCTGGATTTGGACAGTATATGACCCAACAATGATCCCCAAATTTTTCTAGAATTTTAGAAAATGATTTACTATTTTTAAAGTGCCCAAAACACTCGGATCTTGCTTCATTTTTTATAAATTGAGATTTGTTCCAAAAACTCTGAAATTTTCAGGGTATACTCTCATAACATATATGAACATATTGTACAAATTTCGGAATTTTCCAGTGTATACACAGTGAGATATTCGAAGGTTAATATTTCGGAGTCCTTTACGGAAATAGCCATTACACACAACCTATACATCGAAACGCGTCCGTTCTTTTTCCTACATGTAGATAACTTCTTAAGGTACCTCCGTGATTTTTCTCGATTTTAAAAGACTAGAAACCAATCAGAAAAAAATTTCAAGAAAAATGGAATAGTAACTATTTTAGGGTTTCAAAACCTCAATACACTATGTGGACTATTTTGGGGAAAACAGTCCCCATGACTTCAATACTTGCTAGATTTGTGTTCTACCACTTGGGTTTACTAGATAACTCATGTATCTAGCGCCCCCCCTTCGACGGATCACAAATCCAAGTTGTAAAACTTGAGTTACACAAGATTTAGTGGAAGAAAAACAAGGGTTTCACCCCTTGGAGAACATGTGCTCATTTTCTTCTTCTAAACCTTTGATCTAACACTCAAGATACTCAGTTCCATACATGATGATATGTAGAACTAGGGTATCTTGAGTATTTTTTCATAACCCCAAAAAACTCAAGCTAAAATACAAAGTAGAAGAAGAATAAGAAAAGAATGGATGAGAACCTCACCTAGTTTTATTTGCTATCCTTCTTGATCTTCCAAAGTAGTATATAATCTCAGGGTGCATAAACAAACTAGCACACCTCTTTCTCTCACAAAACCGAAACTCTCTCTCTCTCTCTCTTTCTCTCTCTTGAAGTTTGCTAGCTTGGGAGAAAAAGATAGAAGAAGAAGAATGAGAGAAAATGAAATGTGCTAGCAAATGAGATGGGTTATTTACTAGACTTTAGTGCTTTGCACCATATCTGCCTGTGATATTATTGTTTCGCACATGTCATCATTCCATACGGTGAAACGTGATGTATGTGAATGTATGTTGTGTGATTCTTCCACTAGAAAGCAAACCCGTCGGTGTTTAATTACTAGACTCAAGGGAGACAGATTGGATTAACTTCCCATCCAGTAAATTGCAATGATCTGGGGACCTTTATGCCAAAAAACCGCGAGAGTAGTAGGTCAGCCTCAGATAATCCAAACGCAAAGGGAACTCTCTTCATACCTTCTCTTTTCAATTACGTTTAATTTCAATTCCATGTAAATCTCAATGTAATGGAAAATATAAAGGATGATGTAAATTTGCATTTTTTCCCTATCAAGACCTGTCATGCTATCTTGTTATCAAAACGACTGACATTTGTTTTGCAGGAGAATATTAAAACACTCCTAAAATAGACACATTGCATAGCATACATCATCTTCACGTTTTCCCATACTAAACTAAGTAGTCTTTTTGTAGGAAAACGATTGGTCCCGTTACCCGTTCAAAGCCCAAAAAATCACTAAGCCCATAGTCAGACATGGCTACAAGTGCCCAACCTTATCCTATTCCTATTTCCTTAGAGGAGTTTGAAGGGTTAAGGAATCAAATAACAGAGTTGGTTATTCTTCTAAAAGAACTAAACAAACAAACTCAGGGTCCACAAATACCCATCCAAACTGAATCCTCTGAATAGGAAGGAATCCAGGGTACGAACAGAGAAGTCGAACAAAACCCCTGAAATCACCCATCTTAAAGAAGATCAAGACACCGGTGATATTCAGAAGAAGGTTCAACAAATAGAAGAGACCAGTCGGTCAATCAAAGGGATTGGAACGCACGAAAGCGTTACCTATTCAGACCTTTGCATCTTCCCAGGGTTCATTATATAGAAAAATTTAAGACTCGTTTTTTAGAAATATGATGGATTGGGAGATCCTTACACTCACTTAAAAGTGTTCATTGGAGAAATCAGATCCTGTGCCAAGGAAAACTGAGAATGCAGTTGTTTCAAAAGAATCTAACTGGAGAAGCCAGAGCATGGTATGCCAGATTGCATAACTCAAAAATCCATAGCTGGGAGGAATTAGCTCATGTTTTCCTTAATCAATACAGCTTTCAAACTCAAATAACTCTAGATAGATATCAAATCACCAAAGTCAAGAAACAAAACAATTAGTCATTTAGAGTGTATGCGTAAAGATGGAGGTGTTTGGCTGCTCAAGTAATCCCATCCATGACAGAGACTGAGATGGTGATGACCTTCATAAAAATTTAAAAAGCTCCATTTTATGAGAGGGTCCTAGCAGGCATAGGAAAACCATTCACAGAAATGATCAAACACGGAGAAATGGCAGAAATGGGGTTAAAATCTGGGAAGATTCATGACCTCGCCGCTTTAAAAGTCGTGACTGAGCATATACAAGCTGGAAATTATGGGAACAACCCCCGAAGGGTTCATAAGAAGAAAGAAGAGGATGTCTCCTTGGTGCTGCAAGGACAAACTCAAAGAGGTAACCAAAACTTGCCTATTCAGAGGAGAAACTATTCCCCTTTTCAAGCACAATCCTTAAATCTTCCTTTGCCTAAAAGTGGAGAAATCAGACGTCCAAGAGTGTTCACACCCTTGGGGGACTCATTGGAAAACATTTTAAAACTTCTGACAACGTAGAAGAAAATTACCCACCTCCTTCTATTAGCCAATCCAAGTGGAAAAGGTTTCAATACAAGCAACAAGTGTGCTTACCATTCTGAAGCTCCGGGTCACGACACCTAAGATTGTTGGTCCCTCAAGCATAAAATCTAGGATTTAATAGACAGTGGTGAGATCGTGGTGACAAAGCCCGAACAACCACATGTTTAAGATAACCCTCTCCCTCAACATAAGGAAGAGAATGTTAAAATCATCAATAGAGGGAGTGGAGAGAGTTCTAATTACCTCAGATACGTGGGAGGTTCTCCCAAACCAACAAAGATAATTCTGATAGTGGAATTATTCAGAGTTCTGGTTTATGATAGAATGGTAGTTGAAGTCTATCGATGAACAGGTTAATCAACTGGCAGAACTGGTGATACATCAGCACCAAGTCACATGACAGTTGTTCAGTCAAGAGAATACAAGTCTCCTCTCTCTTATCACAAAAAATCAACCACAAGCCCAAGAGAGTGAAACCTTAGAGGAAAAGCTTCCAAGAAAAGCAAGATCCCAAGCCCGTCGGGACTATGCTAACCAAATAGAGTTCACCCATTTAGGCCAACCGATGGAATAAAACTTGCAGATGCTGATTAATGAGGGAAAAATCACAACACTGCTACCCCCAATGAATCCACATTCAAAGAGATTTGATGCTACCGGGGTCTGTCAATACCACTCCAATACTCGTGGTCACAGCCTTGAAAGTTGTTGGGCACTTCGTCATTTCATCCAAAATATGATTGACAATGGTGACCTACAAATGGCAGACAATGACACCGTATTGCCTGAGAGTGGGAAGATATTTCCTCCAGGAGCGCAAATATGGAAGGAAGTTATAACAGTCATATCCTCTAAGGGAGACTTGTCTACAACACCTCTTATAATTCAAGGAGTCAAGCTCAAAGGAGTTAATAACCCTTTGAAGGTGGCTGCACTAGAACCACTGGTATTGCCATTCCGGCTGCAATATCTTATCACCAGCCTAAAAAAAGTCCCATGGAACTATGGGGAGGTTGAAGGATCAACATCAAATATAGATGTTGCGGTATCCAAGGAAAACCAACTGTATCTCCGTCAACGAGTGTTACACTAGTCATCAAATCTAAGGGGAAAGTGCCCGAGGAGAAAATCGAATAATTCCTCCGCAGGATGGGATATAATGAAGACAAGGTGGTGTGAAGCTTGCATGAAGCACCTCAATAGATATCCATTTTGAACTTGGTATTCTCTTCTAAAGATCATCAGAAGGTCTTAATGAAGACATTAGAAGAAGCCCACCTGCCAAAGATGGTGGATGTTGAAAAGTTTCATCATCTGGTAGATCACATTTTTAATAACAATGTGATATCTTTTACTGATGATGATATACCCCCCGAAGGGATCGGTCATTGCAAGTCACTTCATATAGCAGTGATATCTTCTGGATATGTGGTCAGAGGTGTGTTAATTGATGGAGGATCGTCCCAGAACATCTGCCCTTATGACACATTGGAAAGGATGAAAATCAATCTCAACCGGATCCGAAGCAGCCACATAGTCATTAGAGCCTTCGATGGGTCTTCACAAGATGTTGTAGGAGAGGTTGAATTGCCAGTGGAAATCGGTCCACATACCTTCTACATAACCTTTTTAAGTTCTCAACATCACTACAGGATATAATTTACTATTGGGAAGACCTTGGATTCATATGGCGACAGTCGTCCCATCCACTCTTCATCAATAGGTAAAGTATATCATCTACGGTAATTTGGTTTATGTCAATGTTGAACCAGGGTATCCTATCCAAAGTGATGTGCCTCTAATCAGTTTCAATGAAAGAGTTAAGCCTATCAGCTTCCAAGCCCTTGAGGTGAGCAACACTCGCTATCAAACTATCGGCTACTGACTTTGAAACCCGTAGTTTTCACCAAGTAATGTCACTACCAAGAGATGATATCCACGGTTTCCAACCTGCACAGCGAGGTTAGGAAAAATCATCAAAGAATCAAAAGCCCAATTCAAATTCCCAGCAAGCCAGGGAAGCCTAGATTAAGCTATTCCTCTTGGTCAAGTCACAGGAACCTGCACAAATATACACCAGTTCCTTCATCTATAATTCTGTTTCCTAAACCTATAGATGAATATTTTGTACGACTTCTAAGGAAAATTTATGTTTCCGTGGCGAATATGCTATTTCCTAAGCCCAGACTGGCTAGTGGGAAAGAAGTCCTAATTCCAGACCCAAACATTAAGGTTAAGAATCAAAGGCGCAAATAAGATATAAAGATATGGTTATCAAAGATGTACATCCTAGTACATACTGATATTCATGTCAGTCATCAAGGCATGAGGTTTGACCAATATTTGATCTTAGATCTAAGGGTTTTCTGGCCAGAGTAAAGTGCTTAGATTGTAGTATAAGTGTAATACTGCTATCATTAATCAATTTCATGTCCATAACATATCATATATGAGAGATCTAGGTTCTGGAATATCATGCCAGAGCTGTTCTTCATTTCTGGGTTTTCCAGAAATGAAGAACAGTTGTTAGGCTCCACTTTGAAGCTTCATAACTTGAGATCTGGGTCCGGTTTGTATGATATAATAGTTCCTTCTTATAGAGGAGATGTCAGGCTATAATAATATATCAACATGCCATCATTAAAACATCCAAAGCATAAGATCCAAGGCAGTCAAACTAGGGGTCAGAACTCGGTTTTTGAAGATATGGGTTTTTCATAAATCTTCATCCGGTCAGTTGGTCAACGGTAGTTTGACCATAAATTGCTACGATCTTGTTACACATCTGAGTGATGTAAAGGTTTTAGTATGTACACAACATGTCAGACTACAAGGATCAATCAACAACATAGCCATAACATCAAATAAAAGCAAGATTAAGAGCCTGGAAAATCTTGTCAGACAACATAGAAAATTTCTAGGTTGCCCAGATTCAACTTTTCGTGACTGGTCAACGACCTTTGACTGCTTATACCGTTCGATCTACAGATGATATGGACTTGATTCAAGTTCTTTATTGAAGTCCTTACAACATACTACAAGTATAAACTCTTAAAACACATAAACAATTAACAAGGATCTAGAGGTCCTGACATTCGGCTGTCAGGCCTTATTTCCAATTTTTTCCAGATTTCTTAAAATGTTAGATCTGAGCACTTTGATGTTATGGATCTGGGATATAACAACCCAGATTACTAAATGACATCTTATTACACCACTTTAAACAATAAACGATAACATCTAACATCAAATCATAGGATTTCAAAGTTTAGGGTTTTTATACCTTTCAAGCTTGATCTTTGATTCCTGACTTTTGACTGTTGTTCTTGGCTTGATAAGAGGCTAACATAGCTTAACTTTTCTCTCTCTCACTCTAGATTTTCGAAATGGATGAGAGAGAATGGCTTGGCAATAATGAGTAAAGTAAGTATTTTCTTACTTTAAATCTCTTAATTTTAGATTCAATGTATGCAAATCTTGCTAGGTGGCACTTGATCTTATCTTTTAAAGATTTAGGGCACATGGCTAAACTTTAGGCTTGATGACTCATAAGATTGGCCTTATCTTTTGCTTAGGTTTTAAGAAAGGGCATTTTGGTTATTTAGCATACCATTTTAATTCTACAATTGTCATTTGATCAAACCCTTAGGGTTTAACCCTTAGTGTTTAAACCTAAGGTTTCCATAAATCAAACTTAGGATTTCCAAATTAGGGTTTTAAAAATAATAATTAACATTTATAAATTATAATTAGGATTCTATATTTATAATAAAATTTCCTAATCATAATCCAAGCTTGCTAATTAGGTTTATTATTTCCTAATTAAAATTGCTAATTTAGCAATTAGGGTCAAAATTGTACATTAGGGTTTATAACCCAGGAATTAGGGTTTTAAAAAAAAATTAAAATTAGGGTTTGCTAATTAATTAAGCTTTATCCTAATTAATATTATAATTAATATCACTTAAGCATTATAATTCTCCGTTAAGTTCCCAGATTAGGGTTTTCAAATTCCGAATTAAGGTTTCGGACTCTCGGTACCGAAATTAGGGTTTTCAGAATCGATTTTCTAGGGTTTCTTATCAGACATTAGGGTTTTCTAACTGAATATTGACATTCTTAATATATACCTAGGGTTTGACATCGATAATATTTATATGGTGACCCTCGACCTTAACCACATACATAACCATATACACGTAACATATTCACATAAACACTTAATCTGAATAATTCACTACAATCCTTCACAAAATTTTGAAATCCTCAAAATTCCTTCCCAAAAAATATCAAACGATACACTTATTTTCCATGCTTCAGGTCATTATTTGACCTTGAATCAATCATTGAAGATTTTAATAAATTTTTTAAATTCTCGGGTCGTCACATTCACCATTTCTTCTAAGAATTTCGTCCCCGAAATTCACCTTACACCTTACACCGTGCACCTTACACCATTTACACATCATCACATGCTACCCAATACACCACTCACAAGAGTAAAAGTTTTCAAATTGTGCTGAGGGGTCATATAGACTATTTATCTGTTATTTTTGCAAAGGTTTTATGAAAATTCATCCACAAACCATTACTTACAGACACAAAGGGTGATTATTCTGATATGCCCTGCATCGCCAAGTAATCGCTTTTATCTGCTTTCTAAATCATCGCCATAAAGCACAAAACCTTACCTCAGTCTTACTGGATTCCGCACCAAAACAATTTGGTTCGGGAAATTTCTTTCAATGAACACTTAGTTTTCATAATCATTAGTCTAGCTGAATCGAATAGTGTAGACTCATATCAATAATTCAATTCAATCGAATTATTTAGGTGTAGCCAAACACCATTGGCAAATTAAAATTTTTGAAAATATTTTTGAGAAAGACGTCATGATGCCGTACTGTATTAACAGTCCGTTTGAGGATGCTGTCATTGTATGACTTTGTCATAACACATCATACAATAGTGGAATAGCGATTTTAGATCAAATTCACACTAAGTATTCATGTATTTACAACTCCATCACCTTTGTATCATCTCTCATCTCTGTACCAGGTTACATGGTACATGAGTGATAAATAAAATAACTTTTGATATTTCAAATCATTTGCGTCTAGCCGAAATAAGTAGCATAGACTATACTTTAAACCGTTTCAAAAATGATTACGAGTCTACAATTTTTTTTTAAAAGCACATAGTGCGTATTTAGCTTGATGTCAAAATTTCAAAGTCTAGCATAGCTAGGAGTTTTGGAAAACTTATGTCTCCACTAATGATCATTTGCTTAAACAGTCTATCTATTCCTATTATCCTTAACACTCCATTCATACAAAACTATACTCAGTTCGTCAAACCACACTTAGGAGTCCATAAACTTGCCACAATCATATGAGTTTAAGAACTTACCCTAGTCGGGACCTTTGGCGTCCATTCATTTGAGGGGTTCATAAACATTTCATATAACTATAAGCCGAGAATGTCACATAAGTATGAGTTTTAAGAACTCGTACTTAACCCTATATTCTCTACCTATGACCTATCTATTTGTTATACACACGAGAAAGGAATCACCCTCATAACATGCATATAGCAAATAGTGCGACACAACATTTCAATGATTATCAATGCCAGAAACTAAGTAGTTTTTACACCAAGTACAATTCCCCGCCCACACAAGGAATCATACAACTCAACTGCCGACATGAGTCCTCAATTGAAATCCCCACCTAATCTTAACCCCCTTCACAATACGAATTTCATTCAATTCGTATTCATAATCCTTTCCGAATCTGCATGCAATTCATAAAGATTAACCGATACACGTTAATCTTGTCGTAAACTTTCCAATCATTAGATTGATTCTTTTCCCTGCTATCACCTTATAAGATCACGGGGTGATCTCGTCGTATATATTACGATTCAATACTATGTCTTGATCGTTTTATTTTACGATCTCCTATCACTGCACTACTGTTCACCACTACTGTTCGACTTTATTATCAGAGTTAGGGAACTCTGTGTCTTAATAACTCACCGAGATTCATCTTTGAATCTTATCGACCAACTAACTCTATGTGAGTTAGATCATATCCTAATCACTGCGGTTATTGGCCTCAAGTATTCCTACCTAAGCTTCATAACCAACAGCTTTGATACCAACTCTGACAGCCCCAAATCCAGGTCCCAAATCACCGCGGATTCGGTTCAATCATTCTATAACTAATTGCGGAAGATATAAACATAAATTGTTTATATAATACACTTTACACATATTTCCCCAAAATCGAGTAACCTTAACTTATACACAAATCATAAACTATCTAACACACGACATTATTATCAAAATATACTATTACAATCTAGCTGCACATTTTATCCCAAGTTGAACTTGGCATTAACCTTATTCATGAATCCAAACGCATTCGTCTTATCTACAATATTTATCATGATATAGCAAAGGTGAGCATGAAAGTTGCCCAGCAAGTTTAAATACAATTTAAAGATATATCATGATTGAAAGAGTCTGAATAATAGGCTGGCTATAATTCATCAATATAATTGAGAACTAGCACGATCAAATTTTTGACTGAACAAGTATTAAACATGAACAAATATATCTAGACCAACTGGTAATGAAAGTGATCAGTCTTTCATACCTGACTTATACATGCAATATGTACAGAGTACAATTCATGGCAACCAACAATGATTAACCATAAGCATATCCAAATGAAACAACTCTTAGTAGAGTTAAGTAAAACTTGCCTGAACCGTTGATTACTGCAACACAATTTATAACGCTTTATCCGAAGACCTAATATTAGTAATATAGATCTCTAATATTAGAATAATATCATCACAGTATAATAATGTTATATATATATATATATATATATATATATATATATATATATATATATATATATACATGTAATAACTTAAACACATAAAGACATAACCCTATCACTATAATACACATAAGACTCTAGTATCAAAGTCAAACTATTTCAAAATCGACTTGAAACCCATTATTAATTCTATCATCCCGATTTGCCTAGTGGGACAAATATCGAGTTTAAGTTCAATTAAACTCGCTAAACACTTAACAATATCTTAGACAAATTTTCTTATCGGTCAAAACAATTTTCATAGACTTTAATAATTTTGGATAATTAATATCATTTATCATAATTTTTAATTATTAAACTCGTATTTATATAATATAAATACCACAAAATTCCTTAATCATTAATATTCATTTAATATTAAATATTAATGAAAAATCATAACATAATAATATAATATAATTATAATATCACAAAGTATTTTTAATACTTTAAAATCATATTTATATGATTTTCAAAAAAATTAAAATCATTATCCAATAATTGCTATCAATAATAAAATATTAATATTTTCTTGTCAAAATATCAAAAGTTATATTTTATAACTTAAAATATTTTATAACACTTAAATCATTTTATATGATTTTAAATCATTAATTATATTTTTCCATAATTTATTAAATAAATTAATTACCATTAATAATAAATTATTAATGAAATTCATCACAAAATATTAAAAGTCATCAAAAATAACTTAAAATATTTTTTAACATATATAATATAATTTTTCATGATTTTTTATTAATTAAAACCATTTTTAAATAATTTATTTACTATTATAATTAAATAAATAAATACCTTTTATATTTCAAAAATACTAAATATTTTTGAAATATACTCAAAATAATTAAAAATTATTTTTCAGGCTTTAAAATAATTTGTCATAATTTATTATGTATTTTTAATAATTAAAAACCATTTTTCTCAATTTATTAAATAAAAATAATTATTTTTCTAAGAAAATGTTGCTAAAGGAGCCCTATAGCGACAGAACCGTCGCTATAGGAGTTCTTGGTGTTCTTGGCCATTTTCCAGAAATTCATGTCAGTCATCAAGGCATGAGGTTTGACCAACATTTGATCTTAGATCTAAGGGTTTTCTGGCCAGAGTAAAGTGCTTAGATTGTAGTATAAGTGTAATACTGCTATCATTAATCAATTTCATGTCCATAACATATCATATATGAGAGATCTAGGTTCTGGAATATCATGTCAGAACTATTCTTCATTTCTGGGTTTTCCAGAAATGAAGAACAGTTGCTAGGCTCTACTTTGAAGCCTCATAACTTGAGATATGGGTCCGGTTTGTGTGATATAATGGTTCTTTCTTGTAGAGGAGATGTCAGGCTATAATAATATATCAACATACCATCATTAAAACATCCAAAGCATAAGATCCAAGGCAGTCAAACTAGGGGTCAGAACTCGGTTCTTGAAGATATGGGTTTTCCAGAAATCTTCATCCGGTCAGTTGGTCAACGATAGTTTGACCATAAATTGCTACGATCCTGTTACAGATCTGAGTGATGTAAAGGTTTTAGTATGTACACAACATGTCAGACTACAAGGATCAATCAAAAACATAGCCATAACATCAAATAAAAGCAAGATTAGGAGCCTGAAAAATCTTGTCAGACAACATAGAAAATTTCTGGGTTGCCCAGATTCAACTTTTCGTGACTGGTCAACGACCTTTGACTGCTTATATCGTTCGATCTACACATGATATGGACTTGATTCAAGTTCTTTATTGAAGTCCTTACAACATACTACAAGTATAAACTCTTAAAACACATAAACAATTAACAAGAAAGGATCTAGAGGTCCTGACATTCGGCTGTTAGGCCTTATTTTCAATTTTTTTCAGATTTCTTAAAATGTTAGATCCGAGCACTTTGATGTTATGGATCTGGGATATAACAACCCAGATCACTAAATGACATCTTATTACACCACTTTAAACAATAAACGATAACATCTAACATCAAATCATAGGATTTCAAAATTTTGGGTTTTTATACCTTTCAAGCTTGATCTTGGATTTCTGACTTTTGATTGTTGTTCTTGGCTTGATAAGAGGCTAACATAGCTTAACTTTTCTCTCTTTCTCACTCTAGATTTTCGAAATGGATGAGAGAGAATGGCTTGGCAATAATGAGGAGTAAAGTAAGTATTTTCTTAATTTAAATCTTTTAATTTTAGATTCAATGTATGCAAATCTTGCTAGGTGGCACTTGATCTTATCTTTTAAAGATTTAGGGCACATGGCTAAACTTTAGGCTTGATGACTCACAAGATTGGCCTTATCTTTTGCTTAGGTTTTAAGAAAGGGCATTTTGGTCATTTAGCATACCATTTAAATTCTACAATTGTCATTTGATCAAACCCTTAGGGTTTGACCCTTGGGGTTTAAACTTAAGGTTTCCATAAATCACACTTAGGATTTCCAAATTAGGGTTTTAAAAATAATAATTAACATTTGTAAATTATAATTAGGATTCTATATTTATAATAAAATTTTCTAATCATAATCCAAGCTTGCTAATTAGGATTATTATTTCCTAATTAAAATTGTTAATTTAGCAATTAGGGTTTATAACCCAAGAATTAGGGTTTTTAAAAAAATTGAAATTAGGGTTTGCTAATTAATTAAATTTTACCCAAATTAATATTATAGTTAATATCACTTAAGCATTATAATTCTCAGTTAAGTTCCCAGATTAGGGTTTTCCAATTCCGAATTAGGGTTTCAAACTCTCGGTACCGAAATTAGGGTTTCCAGAACCGATTTTCTAGGGTTTCTTATCAAAAATTAGGGTTTTCTAACTGAACATTGACATTCTTAATATATACTTAGGGTTTGACACTGATAATATTTATATGGTCAACTCTTGACCCTTAACCACATACATAACCATATACACAGAACATATTCACATAAACACTTAATCTTGAATAATTCACTACAATCCTTCATAAAATTTTGAAATCCTCAAAATTCTTTCCCAAAAATATCAAACACATACACTTATTTTCTGTCTAGGTCTATTATTTGACCTTAAACCAATCATTTAAGATTTTAATAAATTTTCTAAATTCTCAGGTCGTCACAAACATACTTTATAACATACTAATACATAATTCTAAACATCTAAACAACAAATCTAACATAGGATCAAAGAGCTAATTATGAACTAGGGTTTGAACCTTTTCTTGAATGATTTTTGATTCTAGGATCAGATTTTTTATTTTTCTGTCCATGATGCTAGAACTTATTATTATCTTTTTTAACTCCAGGTCCTTTCCCTTTAAATGATCTTGCCTCCAAATAGTTTACACTAGACTGTCCTTGAATCAAATTCTTAGCATCGCGTTTTCGGGCCTCCTCCTCAATACGAAGATGCTTCTGAATTTGATCCAAGGAAAAATCCTCAGATTTTATGCATCAACTTTTTGGCAAAAACTTTCCAAGATGGGGGTAATTTTGCAATTATTGCTCCAACTTGAAAAGTTTCAGGCAAGAAAATTTTAAGAACCCTCAACTTATTAACAATAACCCGGAGCTCATGCACTTGCTCCAAAATAGGTTTGTTATCAACCATTTTATAATCAAAATATTTAGATACTAAATATTTATTTGTGCCTTCTTCCTCAGCCTTGTATTTGAATTCCAAAGCCTCCCATAACTCCCTTGGTGATTGAATGTTGCTGTAGAAATCGTAGAGACGATCCGACAGCGTATTGAGGAAATGTCCACGAGTAAGTTCCTCATCTTCAGTCCTTTTCCTTCTTTGCTCTTTCAGTGCTTCGATGGCATCATTATCTAGCTGCTGACCTTCTGCTGGTTTGGGATCTTCAAGAATAGGCTAAAGGGTAGGGTCCAAAACATAAGCAATCTTCAAAACAGTGAGTACAAATTTCAGTTTATCTTGCCAACGACTGAAATTATTTCCATCAAAACGATCGAGCTTGACAAAATCCTGGTTCATGATTTTGAAACTCTGTATCCATTTAAATAAACACCTTAAGATTGTTAAGAAATATAATGAATATAGAAAATTAGGACGAATGATTGACACGGGTAGTCCATGTCCTTAAGGTGTTTATTGCTCCTTACCACTAAAGTTTGCTAAAGGCTACTAGCAATATACCTCCAGGATTTTATATCAAAGCCTATATATGTTCTAAGTGATAGCAACTCACTTTTTTGAACCTCTAATTTATGCTACTGTGCAAAGATGATAAGATGAAAGAAGATGGAGACTATTCACTTTCATAACTGAAATGTATATTAAGCATTGTTAACGTCAAGTTTCGCCGGCGAGTCCAATCACAGAATCCACCCGCTAGAACTCTGCGACAAGAATGAGATCACACAGGAAGCTTCGGCGGCTTATGCCACGGAGGATAGCTCCGGTGTGAGAATGAGTCTGTAATGCTACAAGGTTTAACAATGGAGGATAAGTATTTAGTGCTCAAAAATAGGTATTACCTCATAATGATAACTTAGGCCTCATATTTATAGTACTCACCACCTTAGGATCCTTCTCCCGCTTCGGATTAGGACTCCTAGTGTATGGTAGTTACCATAACTTGGGTCCAACACAATCTCCTTAAAAGGTGCAAAAGTAGAGTCCAATCTCATTACCACCTTTTGAGTTACCTTATATGCATCTGAATAGTGCGGACTCTGCACGCAGGAGAGCCCACCGTCATGCAGCCCAAACGATCCTATAATCTAACTGGGCTTCTACCAAAGAACTCAAAGACCCGACCTCAACATCACAAGACCGGGTCAACTATGGTCCCGAGGGTTCAAATCTTCGGCCGAACACCTCAAACACTTTCATGGGCTTCTACTTATCTGGCCTCCAAATTTCTTCTAGTATTGAATCTTGGCCCAAATGAGGGCTTCAGAAACGCTTCACGAACATTGCTTCAGCCTCTAATCATAACATATTTATGATTGGAGACTTGAAAGGTCAGGACTTGAATGGTCATGACAGCTAATGATGAACTGTCTGTGGAAGCCGTACAGTCACTTCTTGATATTTGAAATGTTGCACGCCTTTTCACTCCCGGGCCCACCTCAAGGACTTAATAGCCGCCTTAGGGTTCCGTGCCGTACTCCTTATAAAAGCCCCACTTCCCCCCTCATTATTACTTTTACTGACTCTCTCTCCCCAAACTCTCTGTTTTCATTTTTTTTCTCAAGAAGGCGATTCCGTAAGCTTGTTTCTTACTCAATCTGCACCATTTCCTCAACCGCATCTTGATCTTGAAAGTGCCACTCTTGTTTATCTCCTCCCCAAAACTTCTTATTTGCATCACCTTACTTCCAATTTCACATCCAAATGGTCGATTCTAGCATCATTCCTACTAATCGAGCCTATCATCGCCTCTCTCACCACCCCATGACTGTTAGAGGTCGAATTACCAAAGGGTCTAATCTGATACTACTACGGCCCCCGCTACTCTAGCCGATCTTGAGGTTAGAGTTCGGAACGCCTACCACTCCTCAGAGGAGTTTTCACTCACACACCCCTTCTACTCTCTCTCACCCTTCTCAAATCTCCGATATCCAACCCTCTTCAAAATACCCAAAGAATACAGACTCGGGATCCCTCTACCGATGAGAAGAAGATGTTCGGAGGCTCGAGGGTGAATGGGTAGCTGATTCTCTGTATGTCTTTGAAACACGGGGTTCGGTTTCTCTTCATTACTTCATTTCTTCCTTCCTCACCGTGGGGATCGGGTTCTTTCATCGGTGGTGCCGAACTCGTACATCCACCTAGTTTCCTTCATAGCCCACCGTCAGAGATGGGAATCACTCCGGCCTCGACCTCTTCTTCACCCTCTTCACCATCTCCATGTCTCAGGAGGCGAGGCCTTGCTAAGAACTCAACAAGCGCCCCAATCGCTGCAGGCCGATTAAGACCCCTTCCAAGAATAAGGATGGCACGAACAATGGTTCTTTGCAAAAGGAACAGACCTTCACCTTTCTCTCCCCACTGGGCCCATCCAAATTGATTCCCTACTAAAATTTCAAGAGTTCCCTGTATCGAACCGACGCCTTCAAGGCATTCTACAAACAATGGAGCAGATCCGGTGGAGTTTAGGGCTTCGATGGATGAAGCTCGGTCAGATATAAACACGGTTGTGCGTGCCCCTTTTATTGGTTTTGTTTCTTATTGTTACTTTTTATGCTTCATCCCTTAATCTGTCTGTCTCTGTACAGTGACAATCTTCAAACCTGAGGGTGTTGACGACCTCTTCATTCCTGCCACCGTCACCCCCGGATTCATCCGGACCCCGTGACCGAAGCGACTCTCCCAGGAGGACACAATTCCAATCACCGAGTTGTCATTGGGTCCACTGGGCCCGAGCCCCACCACCACAAAAAAGGCGAGGATGGCCCATGAGAAAGGCGGCTTATCATCAAGAAGTCTAAGAAGCCCTCCAAACCAGACCATCAAAGCGCCTCCAGAAGTCGCTTCCACCCCTGCAGGCGACTCTCCGTAGCCTCCTGCCGATCGAGAAGGCCGAGGATTCGGAGGACAATCAAGAGGTTCCTCTCAAACCCCGATCAAAAAGACCTCGGTTGTCGGAAGGTTACGATCACCGACGGAGAGATGGTGGTTCGATGCAGGACTGTTCCACCACTCTTCCCGGGTCCAGCTTCTTCCGGGGATCGCCGATTACTGTCAGCCCAAGAGCCCGTCGAAGTTTTCCTTTTACCCTTTTCGATCACTTCAAACTACTGGTGACGACAACCGGTTCAAAGGATACTCTTTCGATCGATTCTTGGTGGCCTATGTTCGAGCTCGAGACCTGTGTAATTCCTTTGTCACTCGATTCGCTATTAACTTTGACCTTTACTTGGATCGATGTATGTGTTCACTGCAGCTAACGCTTATATTCTTGAGCCATCCCTCCCTCGCCCGATCCACCAAGAAAGAAGTTCATTTGGGACGGAGGTGGAGTCATTGGAGGTCAAGTTCGGTCTGCAATCGGAGACTGAAAAGGAACAGATTCTCATGCCGAGACTCGAGGCCAAGCGGCCCAAGCGAGGGGCCGGATCGAAGAGTTTGGAGCATGAAAGCACAAGGTTTTCCTGGCGAGAGAGAGGATCGTCTGCTCCAAGATGTCAAGGATCGGGAGAACGCTATCGACAAAGATTACACACAAGTTCTCCGGGATGCACGACAAAATGATGTTCTTGATCGAGGAGAACAAACACTCGATCAAGCACTGGTCAACGCCTTTCCCGAAAAAGATAATAGAAGCAGACATGACAAGTCATCGCCGTAGAATACGAGGAATCAAGCCTTGAACGATAGGGTCATATAGCCCAATTTGGTGAAGGGTATGAGACTCATCGGAAAAGGCTAAAGCAAAGTTGATGGTCATTGGGCTTGATGTCTCCATCCTCGACTCTTTGGATTGATTTAGTCCGACGTCAAGATGACCCCCTCCGTAAAGAGTAGATATGTAGGATTTGTAATAAAGAAAATTTTCCTTCTTCTTTTTTTTTTTTGTTTTTTTTTTTTGTACTTAAGAATCGTGGCGGTAGGGTTTGTAAAAGTAAAATTTTCTAAGTATAAATAAGATATACTCTTTGCCCATGAATGTTTATTGTCAGTTTCACTTATGACTAATCTCGATCAGTTGTGTCCACCCGAACCTTCTGATCGGATCGTCCTTAGAGTTTATCTGATTGTAGAGGGTCAACAGCTAGTTATGCGAGAGACTTATCTCGATCAATGGTGTCTTCCGAACCTCTTGACGGATAGTGTCCGAGATCACATACTTTAAGCATATTAAACTCTCGATGTCGGTTATGCTTTCGGACTTATCTCGATCGGTGGAGTTTTTCCGAGGCTCTTGACCGGATAGTGCTCAAGCATGTCTGTTCAAGTAATGTGAAATATATGAATATAGATGAAGTTAAACATCGACAAAAAATAGAACTTTCATTTATATCATTTGAATTGGAGCGATTACATGGATAAAAACAAGAACGACATAACTATCCTTTGGTAAAATTTTCTAAGTCTTCCAAATGTGCCATGTATTCTTTACCTCCGAAGTCCGGCCCATCGTCAAGTCGGTGGGTTCTCGGCTTCGACACTCCTACCACCTCATAAGGCCCCTCCCAGTTGGGCATTAGCTTGTCAGTGTTCTGGGGGGTTGATGCCTCCTACTCCCGGAGGACCAAATCTCCTATTGCAAACCTCTTTGTCTTCATCTTCTGATTATAGTGTCGGGTTGTTCGCTGTTGATAGATCGCCAACCTCATCATTGCTGAATCCCGAACTTCATCTAACAAATCTAAATTCGTTCTCAAACCCTCATCATTATATAGCTCTTTTGATTGGCCGACTCGAAGAGTTGGAGATCCGATCTCAACCGGAATGAGTGCATCGGTCCGTGATGCCAACCTGAATGGGGAGTCTCCGGTTGTAGTTCTTGGGGTGATTCGTCGCCCACAAAACAGATATAGATTCTTGCCACCTACCTTTAATTCATCCAATCTGCGTTTAATCCCATTGAATAGGTTCGATTGGTCACTTCCACTGGCCGTTTGATCGAGGATGGGCAATCAAGTCTTGCGATCTTTGGATCCCTAATTCTTTCAAAAAGCCATCAAACTTAGACCCTACAAATCGTATGCGCCATCGTTCGAGACCATCGCTTCTCGGGATACCGAACCCAGAGACTACCCTTCTTTAAAAACTTCAAACACTCTGTTTGGGTGATCTTTTGCGGTGGTTCGCTTGACCCACTTTGTCGTGTAATGATAACCACGATCACAAAGCTAACTTGTCCCTTAGCTTTTGGCAGAGGCCCAGTAATGTCGATTCCCCAAACAAAGAAAGGGGATCGGGACAAGAGGCGGAATATAGTTCTTCTGGGGTCAAAAGGGATATTCATTGTTGGTGGCACTGGGACACCTCTAACGAATTCCTTTGCTTGATGTAGATAGTTGGCAAGAATACCCCGCCTCAAAATCTTATGCGCCGGTGACTTTGCTCCCATGTGATCTCCATGATTCCCCTCATGCACCTCGGAAGTGTGTGATCGCCTCAAGGAGTCAAACATTTGAAAGCGGTGGAGAGCTAAAGGCCCTTCTTCAGATAGATCTCCATCTTTGAAGGTGAAGTTCGAACTTGATTGTTTGACTTTTGGTTAGGATGCGGTCAGAAGGAGATTCCCATCTACCAAATATGAAATGTAAGGTGTGAGATGAAGAATTGATTTGGCCCAAAGCCAAGATTTACATCTTCGGACACTGGGTTTTTCCAGAACCTCCAAGTACACTGATCCATTGAAAGAGCTTGCTTCAGTTGTTGCCAGCCTTGCCAAGGCATCTGCTATCGTATTCTCTGACTGGTCCACCCCATGACAACTGTATGAAGTGAAGTACATAAGCTTATCCTTTACCTTAGCCAAATATTTGGTCATCCTTGTCCCCGAAGCCAGATTACTTGAGATAAGCGCTTGACCACCAGCTGTGAATCACTGTAGATGATCAACCTCCGTACCTCTAGGCTTCGGGCCAATCGTATCCCTGCTAAGATGGCCTCATACTCTACTTCGTTATTTGTGGCCTTGAAACCAAACCGAATAGCTTGCTGCACCTTGAACCCCTCGGGACTTGTTAGGATGACCCCTGCTCCACTGACATCCATAGTTGACGATCCATCCACGTATAGAGTCCATGAGGTGCGGATTGGTTGTGTTTAAGCTCTTATATTCGCCTCCGGTTCGGTGAAAGAACACTCAACCACAAAGTCTCCGCCAACGTCGCCTTTGATTTAGATTCGGGGACGATACTCTATAACAAATTGTGTCAATTCCATTCGCTTAAAATACTAACCGAATTCGATACTTGAGGCTTGTGCAAGATCTTCTTCAAAGGTTGGTCTGCAGTAGACCACTATCAACCAAACCACGGAAATAGTGCTCGAGTTTCTCGCTAGCAATTATGAGGGCGTAAGCAAATTTTTCCGAGTTCGGGTATCTCGCTTCGAGTCTCGGAGAACATGGTTGACATAGTACAACCGAATTGCTTATCTCCCTCATCCCTTACCAAAGGCCGCCCCCTATCGCCATCGGGCTCGCACTTCAAGTATAAGTATAAAGGTTACGAGGGATCGGTTTCATTAACAATGGTGCCGAACCCAAATATCTCTTGATCTCTCGGAATGCGTCTTCGCATTCTCAAGTCCAATCGGAAACTCTTGTCATTTTCGCCTTTGAGAGTGTCAAAAAGGATAGACATCTTTCGGTGACCTTGACATGAATCTCGAAGGGCGACAATTCTACCCGTCATCCTACGGACATCTTTATATGTCTTTGGAGATTTCATGTCTAAGATCGCCGAGATTTTTTCTCGGATTGGCCTCGATTCCCGCTTTCTTGACCAGATATCCTAGGAATTTTTCTGAACCCAACCAAGGTGCATTTGGTCGAGTTTAGTCTCAACAGGTTGTCTCACCGCTTTCAAGCGGTCTTCTAATTCCTCCAGATGATCTTGACCGACATGCTCTTGACGATCATGTCATCCACATACACTTCCATACTTCGCCCCCACCGCTTTCCGGAATCGAAGTTCATCATTCATTCGTAGGTTGCTCCTGCGTTTAGTAGTCAGAAGGTCATCTTCCGATATGCATATATATGGCAGATGAGTGATGAAGCTAGTCTTCGGTATCCTCCTTGTGCATCGATATTTGGTGATATCCCAGAAAGCGTCCATGAAACTCAAAGATTCCATACCCAAGTGGCATCGATTAATTTGGTCTATGTTGGGTAAGGGTAGAAGTCTTTAGCAGCCTTGTTCAGTCCTGTAGTCAATGCACATCCTCCACTTCCCATTTTGCTTCGTACCAATACCACATTCGCCACCATTCGGGATAGTCAATTTCAAAGATGAACCCCGCCTAACAATTTAGTAACCTCTTCGTCTATAATCTTACATCTTTTGAGGCAAAGATCCTTCTTTTTTCTATCACCGGCTTCTCTTGAATCTGCCCAGATGAAGTCTATGTAATGCGATTGATTCACTTACTCCGCATGTCGCTAGTTCCCAGCGAAGATGTCAAGATACACCAAGTAATTCCGCTGACTGTTCGCAATTGTTCGGATAATCCCGCCCCGATCTTGACCGGTTTATGTCGGATTTCCGGCATCAACTCAACATCCTCTGTTTCTTCCTTTGGTAGAGCCATGGGTTCGAGATCGCCTTCAAGTGAACGGCTCTATCTCGATGGTCATAAATGCATTTTTACGCCATCGACCCCTCGACTCAAGAAGAAATCAAGGTATTCGATAATATCATCTTGGCGATGTCGAGATCTCCGTTTACCTCCCCTATCTCGTTGATGGTCCGGAAACTTGATTTTGAAGTGGGGTATAGGCGTTCTGGATTGCAGGTGCCGCTAAGGTAGGCCTTCCCAAAATGGCGTTAGAAGTCGAATCCACTTGTCGACAAAAATTTTTACCATGATTTACATCTCTTTGGGCCGCATCTAGAACTTCGATTGGTAACGTTATTGTGCTGTGTCATGAGCATGAACCGTCGCCATCGAAGCCGTATAATGGGCCCCTCCTCCTAATTCCATCTTCTTTCCTCCCGATTCATCCAGTTGGTATGCATGTGTGTAGAGTATATCAATAGAAGACCCGTTGTCGATCATCATCCTCTTCTTCCATGTCCACCGCCTGGCCGTTATTATTATTAAGGTGCCCCGTCATGCGGTTCGATCCGTTTCTATAGGGTAGTCGTGCGTCTTAGAAGGAGATGGTGGTCGTGCTCGAATATGGCTCGTCCTTTCTCTACGGCGAGGACCCGACCAATGATAAGACGGCTTCAAGATGCCCATTCCTTTTCACCCGCCAACACACGCCTACAGACTACCGATATCACATCAATAACTCCTCGGGCTTGTGGGTTCGATGCGTTGTTGTGCTTGTCGGGTGAGCTCGTTGTTGTCCTCTCACAGGGCTTCAGCCCTTCTCCGCCAACTACGTCTTCGTATCAACTTCCCGCTCGGACATTCTTTTCTATTAAATCTTTCAAGTTGGTGCAATCTTCGTCCGTGTGACCCGGAGCTACGGTGGTACGACAATACTTGTTCAAACCCTCTTCCCCGGCTTCGGATCGTTTGACATGGTTCGAAAAAGGGCTTCTTAGCATCTCTTCCAAAGAATTTCGCCCGATTCAGATTGAAAAGTGTACACCTTTGTTGACCCCTTTATTCGGGAAGGTGGCCTTCCACCGCCCAAACCCCGTCAGTAGTTTTTCTTGTAGCTATCCGCCTCCCCGATTGTCGGACTTTGATAGCTCTGTTTGTCCCGATCTCTAGTACTTCTCGTGGGATTGTGGTTTGAAATTCCCCATCGCCTCGATCGCTATGTGATCTTCTACCTATGGAAGGCCTCTGTCAGTCGGTAGGGGGTTGATCACTGAGTCCTTCATCGACTTCTTTGATTTTTCCGATGTCAAGCCCGTTGTGAAGAATCCCAAAGCTTGTGGGAATCGGCTCCACCACCGACCCCCTGACCTCTCCCGAAATCTCTTAACATATCGCCTCGGGCTCTCATCCGATCTCTGCTCGACTGCATGAGGGGATATTGTGATCTTCCCCGCCTCTTATTACTCCTAACTGCATGAAATTTTTCCCGAAGGTCTTTCCATGAAGTTATCGATCCCGACACCAAGGTTCCCATCCATTCCGGCGCTTTTCTTCGTGGTAAGTAGTAAACATGTGGCACTTGGTCGCATCAGAGTGGCCATAATCGTCATCAACTGTCATACCCATCGAATGGTCGTAAGGGTCCCCCCGTCGTCATAAGTCTCCATTGGGGCATCTTCCTTTGGGGTCCATTATCTCTCCGATTAATTTTCGAGAGAAGGGCGACCTATATATATCGTCGAGGGCGCTCCGATCGGGCTCTTGACCAACAACAGCTTCTCCAATTCAGCAACCCTTCGAACGAGGGGGTCGGATTCTCCTTCGTGAGGGGACGAATGGGGTTTGTCCTTCTCACGTTCGGGAATCTCGTCTTTCCTCCTCCTCCGCCTGCATCAGACCCGGTGCTTAACGTCGTCCTTCCGGACCGGCCGGCCATCCCTCGAACGACTTCGATACCTACTTCTCTCCTTTCACCCCTTCTTCCTTGGGGTGGCCAAGACCGTATATGGTGTACGCCTCTTAGAGGACGCCTCTTCCTCACCGAAACACGTTAGCCATCTGCGATTCAAGCTCTTCCTCTTTGAAGATGTAGGGTCATTATGACATCTTGTTTTTCTTTGATCTTTTTCTCGCAGGATAAATTTCTCTCGATCTCACTACCACAGCTCGACTCTTTTCCGCGCCTCCAGCTTTCATGAATTAACCGTCCATCCGAGCTTTGGTTCATGGGTATCTTTGGCTTTCATGGAAGAGTCTCGTCGGGGAGCCAATTACCCATCCATCGATAAATCTGGGTTACGGAGCTCAATCTGTTTTCACCGACCCCTCTCACCGAGTGGTGCGGTGTGTTTAGCCTTTTCATGGTCTGAAGCGCATACTCCACACTCGCCATAGTTTTCGCACGAAAAGGGTTCGATTGTGATTGTTATTTAAGCACTCCTCCTTCTTAGCGCCAATGTTAACGCCAAGTTTCACGCCGTGGCGTCAATCATAGAATCCACGTCTTTAGAACACCTGACGAGAAGCAGATCACATGAAGCTTGACGGCTTTATGCCACGGGGATAACTCCGGTGTGAGAATGAGTCTGTAATTCTAAGGTTTAACAATGGAGGATAAGTATTTAGTGCTCAAAATAGGTATTACCTCATAATGATAACATAGGCCTCATATTTATAGTACTCACCACCTTAGGATCCTTCTCCCAATCGGATTAGGACTCTAGTGTATGGTAGTTACCATAACTTGGGTCCAACACAATCTCCTTAAAAGGTGCAAGTAGAGTCCAATCTCATTACCACCTTTGGAGTTACCTTATATGCATATCTGAATAGGTTCGGGACTCTGCACGCAGGAGAGCCTTTCATCAGCAGCCCAAACGGTCCTATAATCTAATCCAAGCCTACTAAAGAACTCAAAGACCCATTCCGAACATCACAAGGCAAGGTTCACTATGGTCCGGAGGGTTCAAATGTCAACCCGAACACCTCCAACACTTTCATGGGCTTGACCCATCTGGTCTCTCCAAATTTCTACGGTATGAATCTTCTACCAAAGGAGAGGTTTCAGAAAAGCTCCTCGAACAAGCATTATTTACAAAGTAAATAATGTAATAATCACATATCAGTTTTAAAACTTATTATATCCCATAATGATTAAACACAAAACTATTTAAACATAAATGAAGTTCATGAATCTGGTTCAATGCCAAAAAGTAGACTCTTGGCTCGGGCCCACGGCCCCCGAACCCCGGGTCACAGGACTTGCACCACGTCATTGTGCCCAACTCCAAGCCTTTCCTTTAGTACCACTAGTGAATTAAACTATTCCACATATACTTATAAAATATTAAATAGTTTTATTCATACTCAATGTGATACTTAAAGAAAATAGTTTTCTTAAACAACAATGAACATTTTCATATTCTCCACTTTGGATACAATTAAAACACAATATATAATTCCTACTTAAACCATATATTACTTTCTATTAATAGACTATCAAATGCACTTTTAATTTAACACAAATTTAATCAATTAATGGGTCTAAATTAATCCCCAAATTGATCAAAACCCATAAAAGAAAAGGTGCAATTAACAGAATGTTTAAGTGCTTATTTTAGTACTGTAACCTCTTGCTTCAGATTGTTAATTTCCTTCTCTTTTTCATACAATTCTTTCCGTGCATCATTTGCCTACAAGGAAATGCAGCAAACCATCCAGTGTTAGAAATGGATATAATATAATCACATCATCAGATGGATGAGTTGACACGCACTTGGCTTTCTTCTAAATAAGCCTATGCTGAAGACAGGTATAAAAATAGGTCGGGGGAGGACTGAGGGGGTAGGTCTCAAATAGACTCCTAGATGGCACCATAAACTGACCAATATACAGTCAGTGAGTCCAAACACCGTGCAAAGCCAAACAAATTTCTGGTTGTAGTTTATCAGAACTGAAGATACAAGTTGTTGGAATTAATTGTTGTCAATCATTAACAGCAAAAGAGATTTGGCAGAACTTACAACATCTCTCCATTTCTTAATTGTATCTCTGTTTCCAAGGCTTAGTGTTGCATTTCGATTTCTGGCAGAAAAATTGAGAGATGCTAATGTCTCGGACAAATTTGACTTGTTCGGACACAGATTTACAATCATCAGAGTTTTTGAGCTTCCACCTATGGTAAGAATACAAAAGAAGAGCAGGAGATAGTTTAACACCTCAATCTCACATACATGACCAAAAAAAAAGAATAAAATATCACCAATTTAACTAATAAACGAAAATAATACTAATATATTCTTTAAGTTTTTATTTTATAAGTGATAACTACTAATACATCTCACAAGTCCAAGAAAGATCTCAACCAAAACTAATGTGCTCAGATTTCCAGTTCCCAGAAAATGATAATAACCTAGGTATTTACACTTTGATCTGCACATGCTCAAACATGGTATACTTTCATTACAGATTTAAAATACAGTTGGCAATCCAAACAGACTATCTATATCTATCTCGTTTTTATTTTATTATTTTAGAAGTAAATAAACAAATCTTTTCCCTTCTTATTTGAATTTAATAGAAATATAACACACATTAAACTCCAACATCGTGCAATTTCTCAGAATGGATTGAACCGCATATTATACAATTTGTCAATAAATCAGGAAATATCCATCACAATCAAAAAGAAACTATTATTCCTGTTTGATATGTTGGATGTACAGTTCCAAAATAACAAATCCCATACTAATTTTAAAACTTATTCATGTTAATAATATTATATCATACTATTAGTTTTATGAGTTACTCTTGTACATAGAAGTAGCTCTTTCAGTCGGTATTGAGTTCTCACAAGGAACAGTGTAATTATTGAGTTCTGCAAGAACTGAGTACACAAATGACTAAGACATTATTTTTGTAAATGACTAAATAAGCAGAGACGGGAAGAAGAAAAACTTCAGAAGGTAATTATACTTCTCTTTTGAAGGTTGCATGAAATATATTGCTTCCACTGAGGGCAAAGGTTGCCTTCTCCTGAAAAGGTCTTCAACCACTGCAGGAAGAGGAGGAAAATTAGCCAGTTATTATTGTCAAAGACACACTCAGAGACTAAGTAGCAAAAGACTCAGTCCAGTTACTGCCTATTCCCATCGAAAAAGACACAATCCAGTACAAAAGGGTTTCAAAGTGGTGCCTATTCCCATCGAATAAGTTAAAAGAAGAATCTAACAAAGAAGATGCAAGTTCTATATAGCATATTTTTAACCATATTTTTAATATCCACCCAATTGCAAATATATCATAACAATATATTCTTCAAACTTTGAATTGAATCACAAAAACTAACCCATGACCATGGCAGAATGCTTAAACCTGAGTTTAATACTTAAACTACAATACACCATGACCATGGCAGAATGCAACCCCCTTACAAAGTTGATACATCAAACTCTGCATTCAAGAAGAAAAAATAGTTAAATAACCAACTTCCCCACCATATATCAGGAAGCTCTATCACTGATAAACTCCAATCTCCTCTGTACCTTGATGGTTTTTGAGGGAATGTTCTCCCCAGTTTGACGAAAAGTTCGGATGAATTTCTTGAGATCAATGTCCATGTATAAAACTGTTTTCCCTTCTTTATTCTGGCCTTGTTTGACATCCATCAACCTATAATATATACAAAAGTAGAGCAGAAACCAAAACAAACATTTAGTTCAGCGTAATTAAAAGTGAGACTGAGAGCTTTCTTTTTCTATTGGCGGGCTGGCGGGCGGGGAGGGGGATCAAATGCATCTAAACACTAAAACTGGGGGAAACCCTAACCTAGTATAAGAACGAATTGACAAAATCAACACTAGAAATCGAAAATTTCTCAATTTGGTACAAAATAGGCCAAGTAAAATTGGGGGTAACCATAACCTATTATAAGAATGAATTAACAAAATCAACTAAAGAAAAGGAAAATTTCTCAATTCGGTACTTCACAGACATGAATCCAAGTAAGGAACGCTGTGAAATTGAGACCAATTAAAACCCTAAACATATAAAAACAAAAGAGGAGTTCAACAAAATAAATGTGCTTAGGAAACTCAACAAATAACTACGAAACCCTAGAACCAGAGAAATTAGTAGTATAAACCTGACAATGTGGGGATCCCTCGAAAGCATACGCAACAAGGAGACTTCACGGAGAGTGGTGGGAGGGACTCCTTCATCGTCCTCGTGGAGTCTCGTCTTCTTCAGGGCTACAATTTTGCTGGTAGCCCTTTCTCTCGCTCTGTAAACCTTCCCCTACGTTCCTTCGCCTACTTTCTCAAGCTTCTCCAAAGCATCCTGCGAGTTGAGACACAGTTGACTTGGCGTCGAAGACTTGAACCAGAACTGAGTGGGATCCGGCTGCGAGTAGGCGTCTGTCCGAGCCGAAAGAGGCGGATGTGGCTGTATCTTTGAAGGCGGAGATGGTGGCTTTGGGTGTTAGGCTTTCGGACGAGAAAATGGAGACGGTTGCGGAGTGAGTGGCGGCGAAGTGGTGAGGAGAAGTTGGCGAGAAGGAGAGAGAAGTGGCTGGTAGCCGAAGCTTTGGATCGTAGGAGAGCAGGGCACAGTAGATCTAAAAACTGTTCTAATTTCAAATTTTTAGTTTTGCGTTTTTTTCCCATGTTTTTTAAATAGATAACATTTTTTTTTAAAACGTTATCTTTTTAAAATTAAAAATTGTCCTTATAAATTCATAACGTTTTTTCATATGTATCTATAACGTTTTGTTAAAAAATGTTATAAAAAATACATCACAACGTTTTTTATAAAATGTCATCTTTTAAGTGTTGTCTATTTATAGTTTTGTACTAGTGAAGCATGATGTCTACTATCTTCTATTATTTAAAAGTTCATCATCAATATTTTATCCTTGTAACACCAATCAATAATTATTTCCAATCAATGAATTATCTATGCACTACAGGGCCAAAGATAATCGTTTGTATAACTAGTGGTCATGATCATGCCAAATACTTGTCCATCTATACACTACGGGTCAAAGATGACTTTCACCACAAACCTTTATCCATGACATTAAAGATCATGATTATACCAATACACAATCCCCGGTTATAATCAAACCAATCAACAGTCCATCTATGCACTACGGGCCAAAGATAACTTTCACCACAATATAAGTATAAAGATGATGACAATGATATAAAGAATCAATCAAGTGAGATTAAGGATAAATATTTGAGATTTATAATTCAATTTATCCAGAGTTCAAGGATGTCCAAATTATCAACATGATCACTAACCGTGGAGTAAAATTCAAGAATGATTTTCATGTATCAAAAATAATTTGGACAGAAAAGTAATCGATTTTATCGTGAATAGTGCCCCATTAATAGTACCCCGAATAAATAGTACTCGAACGGAAAGTAACCCGAATGAATATTATCTCGAATGAATAGTACCACTACATAAAAAGTATCCCGCCATGAAAATATTACAATTTCAATAAGAAAGTTTATACCAATAGTGAAATAATAATAGATGAAACACAAACTATTACGAATATTCCACTAATTTCAAGGGTTTTCACAATTTAATAATAAGGTTATGGAAACAAACAATAAATTTGTACCATAAATAGAGAAATATGAAAGAAGACAATATCCCTTGATTATTACAAAAGAAATGATATCTCATACAAGTATAAAAGAATATACAAAACTTCAAATGGATTTTCACCCATCATGTGATAATTCGCGTAGACAGATCATTTCCATAATTTAATAAAGAATGAATACGAAGGATTATTCACCATATATACGGTAATCCGCGTAGACAGGTTACTCCCATAAATTAATAAAAAATGAATATGAAGGTTTATTCACCATGCATGCAGTAATCCACGTAAACAAGTTACTCCAACAGATTAATAAAGAATGAATATAAAGGGTTATTCACCAGCATGCAATAATTCGCGTAGACAGGTTACTCCCACAAATTAATAAGGAATAGAATGACAACCCTTATGAGTATGAAGTAAATAACATCATTTACGAATATGAAAGAAATAATACCCCTTACCTTAGTAGGAGATTGTATATTGTAATAGTGAAGTAACAGAATACTCTTCTTCTTTCTCTCTATAATTTCTCTCTTTATAGTTTTAGTAAATTCGTAAGAAAGAATGAAGTAATGAGCTTCTATTTATAGGAGAATAGACTAAATAGTAACTGATTCATGAACGGTCTAAATTGATTCACTATTAAACAGACGGTCCATATTGATTTACTATTATAAATTCAACCGACTGTCCATATTGATTTACTATTATAATTTCAACCAACGGTTCATATTGATTTACTATTTCAACTTCAACTAACGGTCCATATTGATTTACTATTACAACTTCAACCGACGTTCTGAAAATTAGCACATCTCCCCGTGGAATAATAAGTTAAACTTACAACAAAAGCCTCATGACAAAGCCCTCTATTTATATCAAAAATTGAATAAATATTTACTACAAATCACTTATCTTCAATCAACACATTTTTAATCTTTCAACAATTATTCATCATTTAATATTATAACTCACAATATTGACAACCAGATCGTTCCCAGGAAAGAGGGGGCTTTCCGATAAGAATTTCATCTTATTGGCGCGCAATTAAATAATCAAACCCCTTTCCTTGACAGATCTTTCTAGAAAATATTGTCAATAATGCAAATAATAATATGAATAACTATGTCATCTCAATTATTGATTTAATAATATAAAATATTGTGCAACTGATACTGTGACAATAATTAAATCAGTAATATTAGATACTATGAAGCAACTACTATGACGATTATTGAATAAAACTGAGTGACTTCTTACGTAAGCATCAATAATCAGAGATACTGTGCAATACCGTGTGCTACTATGCAACAATGCATATTACTATACTTTTATCACCGGGTATTTCAATAGTTTAACGGTAAAAGTTTTGCCGTTATTTTTATAAAAAAGATTATTTTTGTCGCTTTCTATATCCAACAATTATTCTGTTGTAGGGTCCGCCAATGATTGCAACGTCATACCAATATTCCCCTACAAAAAGAATATTTTCTGACCAAACGAATATTCCCCGAGATAGCGAATATTTTATATCAACTTGCTTACTTTGTAAAATTTTCACATATTACCCTTAACTTTAACATTTTATCAATTTAGCCATTTACTAAATAGAACAATAGTTATAAGAAAATTGAATACTTTTATTTCATAAAATTCGGGGTCTTACAACCATTATTGACAACTCCATCCCTCAACAGAAACGGCGGGAGCAGGCAGTTATCACATCCCATTGGAAATCATTCCAATAATAACATTTAACATAACATCGCATCATACTGCATTACATTTTCATCATCCTAAGCTTGTCATATTTCAAGTGTCTAGTATTCTTTATTCTATCCATGCCAATGCACTGCATGTACATTATAAAGAGGGGTATCTGTAGACACTCAAAATTTTGCATTCCTGTTACTAACCCTACAAGAGGGCAGAATCGTCTTCTAGAGATAACCCTGGAATTCACATCATGTTCTAAACCCCAGAGATAACCCTAGGAGATCCAGTTCTAACCCCGGAGATAACCCCGTGAGATCTAGTTTTTAATCTCGGAGATAACCTTGAGAGATTCAGTTCAAGTTCTAGAGATAACCCTGAGAATGTCAGTTCCAACCCCAGAGATAACCTCGGGGGATTAAGTTCAAAGCTCGGAGTCAACCCCGGGAGGACAAACCAACCTCAGAGATAACCCTGGGGACAGTCGGAGTTAACATCAGGCCAAAGACGGAGACAACCTTGGGAAGGGAAAATGGTCATTTTTCCACCTCAACATCACATTAACGTCGTCTGAACATAGTTCAACTCAAACTACGTCCAAAAATGTCCCACAAGAACCATAGCTCCAAAGTGACAACTGCACAAGATAGCTCAACGGATAGACAACGAAGACATGGAGATTTGGTCATGGACTGATCTTCTTGGCTTCGGACAATCTCTAATCCCATTTCATTGTGTAGATTTCGATAACGAATTTCCAAAAAGGTACATCACGCCTCCATCGGATACCCAGATTGAAAGTTATGAAGGTTCAAGCGGACAACGCGTAGCTCGAGTGCACGTACTTTGAGAACAAAGGACATGAACCACGGGTAGCAGGCAACCACAGTAGACATGGTGCCATGCAAGTTAACCTAACGACTACTTAGTCTATAAATATGAGCCTCCATTAGCTCATTTAGAAAAAAAGAAGAAAAGAGAAAACTCTGTCCATTTCAGCCCTTAACCTCTTCTAGATTGCTCCAAACTGAGTTATTCTTCTTTCTAAACACTTGTAAGCTCATGTTCTACAACATACTAAAATTTAATCGGTGGAAACTAAGTTTTCAAGTCTCAAAAGCTATTTGAAATCTACTTGGCAGCCCATTGTAAGATTTTTCAGATTTTTAAGCTTTCTACTACTTTAATATATATACGCCGATATTGAGAATCTTATCGAGTAGTTACGCCCGGATCGTCGATCCGTGGCTTTTTCCTTCTTATATATATATACATTTCTATCTGGCCTGGAGTTTACTTCGTGGTCATTTACCGCTTTTATTTATATATATACCTATATATATATATTTACAGAAATATATAGGGGTTTGTAGTGGCTGGAGCAAAAAAAAATTATAAAAAGCCGTTACAACATGTAGCGGCTGGACCAAAAAAGGGTTGCTCCTAGAAACCGATTGCTATGGATGCAACCCCATATATATATATATATATATATATATATATATATATACATTTCAAAGTCCTACTTGGATTCCAAATTCGTGGCAGTTGACCGTCTATATATATATACCTATATATATATATATTTACTACTTTTATATATATATCTACTTTAACTGCTTTGCAACGTAGATATTTAATTTTCCAGCTTGTGGACTAGATTTGTCTAAATCTAGTTATCTATAACTTTAACATGTTCAAAAGTGACTAAACTGGAACCGTTTAAGCTAGAATGGTTTAGATTTATTTAAATCTAGTTTTCTTTCTAGCTTTTGTACATATTAATCTATCATGATAGCCTAGGACCCATGAGATCCAAGATTGAGCCTGTGAATCTAGATTCGGTTCCCACGATGGACATTTCTCAGCTGCAGCCAGCTTGTAAATTATCTATGGTGTCTAGATATCCTTGGATGGCTATCATTCCCATAAGAAGTTTGGCACTACTATGTATCTTATTTTCTTGAAGATGTTTCACATCTCAAAAATAAAATCAATCAAGCCAAATACATAATAAAATGGAGGTATCAAATGTCTCAATTACTATTGAGCTAAGGGTTTGAAAACATGTTATTCAAAACATCACTGCTATATCTTGCCTAAAACTGAAATTTTATATACAAGTCAAACCCTTTGTATATAGGTGTAAAAGAAGCAAAGCACTACATCCAGATAATTGCACATAGGCCCAATTAGGGGTATCGATAAAATAAAATCAACCGAACAGAGGCAGATTTCGAATCTGAAGCCAGTATTAAAACCGACCAAATTTTGATACCAATACCGGTGTAGGTTGGACTGGTATACTGAACCGGTTTACCTGTACGGTACCGATTTTTACTAAAAATTAATATAATTATTATTTATTATTATTTTATTATTATTTTTTATTATTATTATTTTTTATTATTAATAATAATAATATTATTATAATCATTATTATATTATTATTAATAATTATTTATTAATAAAAAAATTAAAAAATATGTATATACCGGTCCGGTCCGGTTTGGTAAAACTGAACCATAATTACTTCGTAGAAATCGTTACCAAAAAACCGGTATATACCCATTTTTTTACCGAAATCGAATCGGTTCAGTCTGGTTCGGTCCGAAATACCGGAAAAAACTAAAATAGTTGCACAGTTCTAGGACCAATAAACACACATACACACACATGCAGATAATTAGGGTAATTGAGAAGTTGCGATAACCTTGTTTTCACGAAAGTCGAGGGGTGCTTAACACATTCCCCCCACTTAATCAAGCCCCCGAACTCAATGAATCTCGATTTCCAAGGCTAGTTAAACAGTGTCCAACCATTGGGCCTTTGTGTAAACCTTTTCAAAAAATTGGTGAAGTTGGTACAACCATTTGAAATCTACAAAATGGCGACTCTAAAAGTCAAATCGTCGACATTCACATGTTAGATCTTTTTAAACTCTCCTTTTTAGACAAAACTCAACTAAAGTGAGAACACAAAAGGGCAAGCACATAAAGGGACACAAATTTTCCTGACGTCGACAACCTCGTTCGCGTGAAGAAAGATCTGGTGATGTAAGCCGTTGAAAACTACTTCATTGAAGGTCAGAATGATTAACTATGTAAACCATTTACGATAACTCTAGCGTAGCATCGGGAAAGATCCGGTGATGTAAGCCGTTGAAAATTACTTCAACGGAGGTCAGAATGATTGACAGTGTAAACCTTTTCCGAAACTCCAGCGTAGCATCGAGAAAGATCCGATTATGTAAGCTGTTGAAAACTACTTCAACGAAGGTTAGAATTATTGATAGTGTAAACTGTTGGCGACAACTCCAGTGTAACATCGGGAAAGATACGGTGATGTAAGTTGTTGAAAACTACTTCAACGAAGGTCAGAATGATTGACAGTGTAAACAGTTGGCGACAACTCCAGTTTAGCATCGGGAAAGATCCGGTGATATAAATCGTTGAAAAATACTTCAACGAAGGTCATAATGATTGAAAATGTAAACTATTGGCGAAAAATCCAGCGTAGCATCGGGAAAGATCCGGTGATGTAAGCCATTGAAATCTACTTCAATGAAGGTCAGAATGATTGATAGTACAAACTGTTGGCAAAAACTCCAGCGTAGCATCAAGAATGATCTAGTGATATAAGCCGTTGAAGACTTTTTTAACAAATGGCAGAGTATCTGATATTGCAAACCATTGGCGACAACTCCAATGTAGCATCAAAAAAGATCTGATGATGAAAATAGTGGAAAACTATCTTCCTCGGGGAGGACCGATGACGGAATTTGTTATACAAATCCCCAGCTGAGGCACTACTAAGGTTCGATTATTTTTAGACCGTTGTAAACTACTGTTCAAGTAGGCACCGAGGAAATTTGATGATGGTCAACCTTCACAAAATAACTATTCGAGTAGGTATTGAGGATACTGTGAAAGCAAGCAGTAAAAAATTCTATCTCCAGTTGAGCTATCGGCATCAACCTAATAGAAAGCCCGGGCGATGGTGATAATCCCAATGTAATAACTAGAAGAATCTAATGATGGCAACCAAAGCAAGCTATCATCAGGATAAACATCAGTAATCCCTAGTGAGTCACTTGCTAAAATAGAGAAACACGTTTGGCAGAAATAAAGACAGAAAGCACATCCAAAGATAAAAAATGTTGGTGACAACCTCAACGTCAGAATCCAATGGTCTTAGCCATAGGAAAACCTCCACATCAAGGATCTTGAAAACATCTCTATAACTTATTGTCGAATCAGTCTTAATACCACTAATGTACATTTCAAGCCATTGGCGACAACCCCAGTGTAGCATCGGGAAAGATCCGGTGATGAAAGCTTTGTAAACTACCGTTCAAATAGACATCAAGGCAGTTTAGTAGAGACCATCATTGATAGTTCCATCCCTAGAAAAAATGGCGGGAGCAGTCAGTGATAGAATCCCGTTAGAAATAATTCCAACCAAAAACATTCAGCATCCATAACATCATGCTGCATTTCATGGCATCATTTAAGTCATGTCATATTTCAAAGTATCTAGTAATCTTTATCCTGTTCATGCCATTATATGGCATAAACATGATAAAGAGGGGCATCTGTAGACACTCAAAATTTTTCATTCCTATTAATAACCATGCAGGAGGATAAAATCATATTTTATCTTCTAGAGACAACCTTGGAAGTCAAATCATTAAATCTAAACTCCAACGACAACTTCGGGAGATCAAATCAAACTCCGATGACAAACCCGGGAGATCAAATCAAACCCCGTAGAAAACCCCGGAAGATCAATTTAAAACCCCGACGATAACCCCGGGAGATCAAGTCAAAACCTCGGAAACAACCTCGGGAAATCACAAACCAACCTCAGAGACAACCCTGAGGACTAACAAAAGTCAACGACAGTCCAATTTTGGAGACAACCTAAGAAAAAACAACTATAACCACATCAAGCCCATAACCACATCAAGCCCGGAACCATCCCGGGAGGGGTAAAATAGTAATTTTTCCAATGAAACATCTATTCAGCCCAAATCACTGTAAAAGAAGTCATGCAAAACCATAACATCAATCCCGAGTGAAAATAACACAAGACAGCTCAACGGATGTAAGGACCGAGAATTTTATATGATTAAATATTTAAATTTTTACGAATAATTTTTTTATTATTATTATTAAAAAGTACTTGAATCATATAAATGAATATGTGAATTAAGCAGTATAGTTAATTTATTTATTTTAAGTTAACTAAGATGAACACTTTATCAATTTGATTTAGAAAGAGTAAGATACGTTATGTTAAAAATTAACATAGCTTGAATGTTAATCTAGAATGATAAATTAAAAAGATTTAAAATCTTTAAGTGATTAATTATTTATATGAATTATATAAAGTGATTATATGAAGGTGTAATAATTTATCAAGCCAATTGGGGATAATTAAGTTAATGAATTAATGGAACAAAAAGGAAAGCCAAGAGATAATAAATTTATTTAGTAAAGCTTATGCTACTAACTAACTAAGCTTGAGGTTAAAATATTGTAACCTAATTAAATATATTAGGAATGAAAATTTGATAACCTAAGTGTTATTTGTATTTAAAAGTCAAAGTATTTTATTACATACATATTTGTGTGTAACTCCAAACCTTGTAACCTTTTTACTGGAAGTACATATATAACATGAACATCCCCTGAAAATTGTAGAATTTTTGGACAAGAGTTTGAATTATGAAAATTGCTGCAAGATTGGACTATTTTGGTCATTTTAAAAATAGTAAATGAAATCCAAAATTTCTAGACAAATTATATGTTCATCATGATACCATATACTGATATTTTCCAGAAAATATATATTTTTAGAGTTGATATGGTATTTTTCATGTAAATGATTGAGTTATGAATAAATGAATAAAATACATAATGTGATGTTATAAAGGGTAAAAATGTAAAAATTTTTTTACCAAAGACCCTTGATATAAGGTAATCAGATTTTTAGAGGGTAGTTTGGTCATTTTTGATAAAATTTTATATTTATAGCATTTTATGTTTATTAAATAAATGAATTAGTAAAGGGCAAACAGTTAGAATTAATTGTTTATTAGTTTAATAAGCTGATTAAAATATTATTAAGAGCTTAATAATAATATTTTAAGATATTATTAAGTAATTAATAATATTTAGATTAAAATTGGATTAAAATATTATTAAATAATTAATAATATTAAATTAAAAATTATTAAAAATATTAGATAATGATTTAAACCATTATTAAATAATTAATAATATTAGATTAGAGTTAATTTAAAATATTATTAAATAATTAATAATATTAGATAATTATTAATAATATTATTAATTGATTAAAATATTATTAAATGGTTAATAATATTTATGAATGGTTAAGATATTAAAGATTGATTAAAATATTATTAATTGATTAATAATATTAGTAATTGGATAAGATATGATTAATGTACATAATAATATTAAGTGATTAATAATATTATTCAGTGATTAAAATATTATTAAATGATTAATAATATTAATAAGGGATTAAAATATTATTATATGGTTAATAATATTAGAAAGTGAATAAAATATTATTAAAGAATTAATAATATTAGAAAAGAGTTTAAGACAATGATTATATGATAATAATATTATCAAGGGATGATAATATTCCTAATGACTAAGGTCTTATTAAATGTTTGATTACATAATTACATGTGTGACGCCCCCAAATCCGTGTATCTTCCAACTCGACATATGGTGCTACACGGTACTCATAATCATACAATCATTCCATTGAAATCACAACACAACGAATGTATTAACTATCTTCTTATTATCATAAACCGATTACATCATTCATTGTTCATAAGTATAATACATACAACCATACTAGTCTATTACAAGATATTTAACTATCCATCTTAGCTTTGCCTTTATCTCTCTTAGAATTTTTAGTACATTCGGCTTTAGCTGCAATCATATAATTCAAGCAAGAAGTGAGTATAACTAGCTCAGCAAGTCTAATAAAGGATAATATCAATACCACATTCGTGAATTATATGATTATCTTCAACAACTGAACAAATAGTCATGAAGTACTACGAACATTGAGTAGTACTTATCAATTCATAACATCAATTCCAAAGTATATAATAGTTTTGGAATTCTGAACCGGTCGAAAGACCATGAACATACTCTTTCTGTTTTCATACATGAAAAGGACATCACATCACTAAGGACGTGCATCCGACATTTCTTACTAGCACTTCTAGGTGATCAGCCTATAGTACTCTATGTTGATCAACATTCATCCGTTAAACGTATTTACGTTTAAGATTTGGCAAACTCGCGTGCCCATCGAATAAACGATGAAAAATACTTTTGTTTGTTCATAGACAAACTTACCTTTGAATCCGTACCAAATACTTGGCATAGGATAACGTTAAAAATGACATTGACCCTTTCTTTAAAACCATTCACGCATTTCATAGCATGAACCACAGAAAACTTGGCTAACACGAAGGTTAGACAAGCGTTAAGAAAACTTGCCTTCAAGCGTCTTCGAATAAAATATTCAACAATTCTCAGTCTTTATAGTATCTACATGATATATTCACATAACACACTGTAATTAGCTACTAAACAATCTCATCACATTGTTATTACCAGCTTCTTTCTCTTCTATGTCTTAATTGAATTTATTTCATTAATAATGTCAATCCGACTTACTACCCCTTCATAACGGCTTGCTAACGTTCTTACATTATTAACCGAGACTCGATCATTATTAGTGAAGTACCAATGTCGAACACCGTTTACAGTTCACTTACTTCCACTTTGCGTTCTTAGTTTAGCTTGCATTAAATCGTACTTAATTTCCTAACGTTATCACTTTATAAGTGATTTAAGAATGAGTGTTTACTTGCATATTAAGTATACCTACATTTTACTTATTCATTATCAATCAATTAGAATTACAAAACTAACTTGGTCAACTCCTTCATATAACCGCATTACTTATTTGACCCTTACATGCAACAACTCTTCATTGACTGGCCAGCAGATTTCTGAGTCTCAAACCCTTGTATGCAAGGTCTTCTGGCTTGAAATTATCGCGTATGAGTGGCACTTGACGCCACTCTTGATGACTACTTGTCTGCGTGATATGGTATTTGTGGCGTGGCATGTATAGCTTCTGTCTGTATTGTGGCTGTAAATTTTAATGATTAAAAATTTTGATGAACTTCCCGGGCTCATAACTTCATCGTTATAAGTCTGAATTGGTCTGTTCAAAAGCCCTCAGCTCCCATTTTACATACTCTAAGTGTTTATACAAGAATTTTACATTTCTGAATCCACCAACTTGGAATTCACTTTTAAGTTCATTATCGAGCGTTCGTTTATCGTTCTTGAGCGTTCAATACTCGTTTTCTTCGTTCTAAGTCGGAATTCGACGATTCTTGATTCCACAACTCTTGAATACCTTATCTCACATGTTAACATTGAAAACTAATATTTCCATGTCACATGGCAATTTTTGACTACTAATCTGAGATTTTTACGTTTTTGACGTTTAACGTCTAATTCCGTAAAATTCGCCATAACTTCGTTACATGTGTTCTATATGCAAAATCAAATGGAACAACTCCATTGATTCCTTATCGACATCCTAACCAAGCAAGATGCACATACCCTATCAAAAATGGTTTTCAATTTGTCCATCAACAACCATGTTATCATTCAATGATTTCTACAGTTTGAATTTACGTAAACCCTTACGATTTTTACTTAAACATGACTCATCAATGTTTTAATCATTAAAAGCCATCCTTATTCCTGCATAAGAGGCATTCTCCACCAATCTAAGATTCTTTATGACAAAGAAATCAAAAAGATGGAAAGTTAACGATTATGAAATTTTACCTTTTCGTTCTTCACGTTCTTGGTAAAACTTCTTATGGTTTGCTTCAAAGTAAGATGATTACTTGTTTCTAGCTCTTTCACTCTCTTAATATAAGTTGGACAATTCTTGTAAAACAACTAATGAATAACCTAAGCTTGCTTTTATAGAAAAACCAAATGGAGGGTATATTGGTCATCCTCCTCAACCCCCTTACTATTCAAGTCTTAACCACCAAGTAATCACTTTACTTGGTGGCCAAGTGGCCGGCCCACAAGGTCAATGGGTCATCCCCATGGGTTTGATTCGCGGTTTGGTTTCTTGGATCAGGCTTAATTAAACTTAATATCGGGCCTTAACTTGGCTTGATTTCATAATTCATTGGGCTTGATATAATCAGAGTCCAATTGGATTATACAAAGTCCTTAAACTCTAAGTTCATTAAGAACCAATCATATTCTACGCTTATAACTCATGTATTCTCTTCGTATAGTACTCATACGATATTCGTGTTGTACATCGTATTAAATCTTCTTACTATACTAGTATACTAAATAGTATCACACTCGTATATCGTACGCATAATAATCTTAATCATTATACGTATTTCATTTTCCTTCTCGGAATTCACTTTTCCCAACCCTTAGGTTTTAAGTCCGCAGGAGAAAACTTTTTTTGCCATAACCAAAATATTATTACATATTCTATCTCATCTTTGTATTCTATCATTACGTGTTTCTCAGAATTTCAAACTAAATTCCCGAGCAGAAATGGATGAATAGTATTTTTACAGAAATTTCTCAAAAAACTTTTATTTTCGTCTTGGAAATTCAAAAATATTAATTTTAGCACATAGCCAAAATCCTAACCACATCCGCACATCCTAGGTCATAGAACGACCTTCACATAGCTTACTCACATAAAGAATCAATTAAATTCATTTAATTCACATAATCAAATAAAAATTTAATTTTCATATAAATTAAATTTTCTCGGGCGTTACATTCTTCCCCCCTTATAAGGATTCTGTCCCTAGAATCTTGCTATAGTTACATAAACAAATGAGGAATTTTTTTCCTACAGTTTACTTTCGAGTTCCCACGTTGCTTCTTCAGCATTGTGGTTTCTCTAAATAACCTTCACCAAAGGTATTATCTTATTTCTCAAAACTTGTTCCTTCCTATCAACAATTTGAACTGGAAGTTCTTCATACAATAAATCTTTTTCTACCTGAATATATTCATAATCTATTACGTGTTAGGGACGCAACACAGACACGTGAAACACATTGTGTATACGTTCCATTTCTGGAGGTAAAGCTACTTCATAAGCTACCTCTCCTACCCTTCTTAAAATTTCAGAAGGTCTTATAAACCTTGGACTTAACTATCCTTTCTTCCCAAAACGTATCTTCCCTTTCCAAGGCGATACTTTCAGAAAGATATAAGACCCTACTTCAAATTCCCTCTTCTCTTTATGAGGATCAACATACTTCTTCTGCCTATCTTGAGCCGCTACCAATCGAGTAAGTATTAACTTTACCATGTCCGCCATCTGTTGTACCATCTTAGGTCTCAACATCCGACATTCACCTACTTCATCCCAACATAGTGGAGTTCTACACTTCTTCCCATACAATGCTTCGTAAGGCGACATGCCTATACTAGCGTGAAAACTATTGTTGTACGCAAATTCTACCAATGGTAGATGTTCGTCCCAACTCCCTTTAAAATCTATAACGCAAGATCTTAAAATATCTTCAAGCGTTTGAATTGTCCGCTCACTTTGTCCATCCGTTTGAGGATGATACGCCGTACTCAATCTCAACTGCGTTCCCATTTGCTCTTGCAAACTTCTCCAAAAGTTGGATGTGAATCGTGGATCACGATTTGACACAATCGAAACAGGTACTCCATGTCTTGAAATAATTTCTTTGCCATAGAGTTTAGCTAATTATTCTAGGTTATACCTAACTCCTATTGGTATAAAGTGAGCCAATTTCGTCAATCGATCCACTCTAACCCAAATAGCATCGTATCATTTCCTTGTTGTTGGAAGTCCCACCGCAAACTCCATTGTGATGTGCTCCCATTTCCACTCTAGAATTTCTAATGATTGCAACAACCCACTAGGTCGTTGGTGTTCAGCCTTAACCTTCTGACAAGTTAATCACTTACTAACATATTCAGCTATCTCCCTTTTCATGTTTGGCCACCAAAAGTTCTAACGAAGGTCTTGATACATCTTTGTTCTATCGGGATGTATCGAGTACCTCGAACTATGGGCCTCGCTCATTATCTCCTCTTTTAATTCGGAATTATTTGGAACCCAAATTCTTCCTTCAAAATGAAGCAATCCCTTCTTATCGAGGTTATATTTAGTCTTTTCTTCATCTTCCATTCTCTTCTTCATATGATCGCATTCCTCGTTGCTCAATTGCATTTCCTTAACACGTTCCACTATGGTCGGTTGAGTCTCCATTGAATATAACATTTCCATTGCTTCATCCGGTGATTTAACTTCTAAATCCATTCTCGCCATCTCTGTTACTAACTCATTCTGAGTCGTTAACATTGATAGCTTTTCTCTACCCTTCCTACTTAGCGCATCAGCTACTATATTTGCTTTCCCCGGATGATATAAAATATCATAATCGTAATCTTTTAATAATTCTAACCACCTTCTTTGCCTCATATTCAACTCCTTCTACGTAAAGATATATTTCAGACTTTTATGGTCCGTGTATATCTCACATTTCTCACCGTATAAATAAAGCCTCCATATTTTTAAAGCAAAAACTACAGCTGCCAATTCTAGGTCATGAGTAGGATAGGCCTTCTCATAATCCTTTAATTGACGTGACGCATACGCAATGACCTTGCCATTCTGCATGAGCACGCAACCCAGCCCTCTATGCGAAGCATCGCTATACACTACAAAATTCCCCATATCATTTAGCAAAGATAATACAGGTGCCTCACTTAATCTCTTCTTTAGTTCCTGAAAACTATCCTCACACTTTTTAGTCCACACATACTTCATCGACTTCCTCGTCAAATTTGTCAGCGGAGTAGCTATTTTAGAAAAGTCCTGGATGAACCTTCTATAGTATCCCGCTAACCCCAGAAAACTTTGAACCTCAGTTGGCATTTTTGGTTGTTCCCACTCATTAACCACTTCTACCTTTACTGGATCCACGAAAATGCCATCTTTATCAATGACATGTCCTAGAAACTGCACTCGTTCAAGCTAAAATTCACACTTTGTGAATTTCGCATATAACTTCTCCTTCTGTAGCGTCTCTAACACTATCCTTAAATGTTCAGCATGATCTTCTAGCGTCTTAGAATAGACTAGAACATCATCAATGATCACTACAATGAACTTGTCCAAATAATGTTTGAACACTCTATTCATCATATCCATGAATGCAATTTGGCGCGATTAGTCAACCTAAACGACATAACGTAAACTTCGTAATGACCATAACGAGTCCTGAATGCCGTCTTAGGTACATCCTCCTTCCTCACTTTTAACTGATGATACCCCGTACGCAAATCTATCTTAAAAAAATACTTTGCCCATTTCAACTGATCAAATAGATCATCGATACTGGGCAATGAGTATTTATTCTTAATCGTTAACTTGTTCAACTCTCAATAGTCGATACAAAGTTGTAACGACCCATCCTTTTTCTTTACAAACAATACCGGTGCTCCCCAAGGAGACACACTCGGTTGAATGTACATCATGTCTAATAGTTCCTGTAATTAAACCATTAACTCCTTCAACTCAACTGGCGCCATCCTATATGGTGCCCTTGAAACTGGTGTCATACCCGGTAACAGATCAATCACAAATTCGACCTCCCTATCCAGCGGAATACCCGATAATTCTTCCGAAAATACATCAGCAAATTCTTGAACTATAGGTATTTGGTCCAAGGATGCTCTCACTCTTTGGGTATCCACAACATGGCACAAATAATCTACACACCCCTTTCTCAACATCTTCCTAGCTTGTGTCATCGTTAGACAACTAGATCGTCTCGGTGATTTACTACCGAAGAACACTACCTTGGTTTTCTTGGAAAGCCGAAGGTTCACACTTTTCCTATGGCAATCTATAATAGCCTTATGGTTAATCAACCAATCCATACCAAGAATTACATCGAATTCTTTTAACCTTATCGGTACCAAATCTACCAATAACTTATTACCTCTAATATCTACGCAACAATCCCTATGAATATGTTTAATGGGGATTATCTCTTCATTTGCTACCTTAACGTCTAAAGGTATTGCTAACTTTTCAGGAATTAAACCTAATTGCTTAGCAAATCCACATGCTATAAAATAACAAGTAGCACCCGAGTCAAATAACACATAAGCATTTATTTCATTGACTGGAATGATGCTTGCTACTACATCCGATGATGCAACCGCATCTTGGACAATCATGTTAAAAGTACGGGCTGAGGGTCTACCCGCCGATGGTGATGGTCCAGTAATGGCTAACTTACCACTACCAGAACCCTTATTACCCTCTAACCCTTTCTTCGGGCAATTTCTTGCCATGTGGTCCAACGATCCACAAATAAAACAACCATGATTTTACTTAGGGTCAGGACAGTTGGGTGATAAATGTCCCTCCTGCCCACAGTTATAACAATCTGATTTTCCCTTTAAACAAATTCCCAAATGAGTCTTTCCGCATGTCTTGCATGCCTCCATCCTACGTTTAGGATCCCCTTGTTTCACCCCAGTATTTTTGAGGTTAAAACATTTCCTCTTTGGCATACTGCCACTGTGATAACCCAAATTTTTTGGTAATATTAAAATAAGAATTAAATAAATAAATTCTTATTAGATAATATGTTGCATGATATTATATTGCATAAGTGTGTATGAACTATGAAATATGTGATGTTTATGCTTAATAAATATATTGGTATTATATATTTATTATATGTAAATAAATTTTATGGGTAATTTATTAAAGTAAATGAGATGGGTATAATTAAAATAATCTATAATATTAAATTATTTTAATGTGGTGAATTAAGTGGCATTAAATATATACATAATGTATAACCACCCTTCTATTGAAGAAATCATGTATTACATTATTGGATGTAATGTATGTATATTTTTAATGTAGTAAGTATATTATTATATTTATTATAGTTAAATTGTTGAAAACAATTTATAGAAGGAAAAGAAAGTAATTAGTATACAAGAATTATTGTAAACTTTAAATAAATGATATTAAAATAAATTCTAGAGTTGAATTATTTTAATAAAGAAAAGATATTATTTTAATTATAATATCTTATTTCTTGAATAAATTTCCATTTATAAGGTAAATATATTAAGTTATACTTACTATATATAAATAAATTGATATAAACAATTTATAAGGTGAGAGAATAAATTTATTATTATTTTTTTTTATGTGATGTTAGTACATGTGCATTATAAAGAATATTTGCAAGGGGATAAATATAAATACATATTTATTATGCAGAGAAATAAAATTGTGGGAATAATTTGCGTAATGAGGCAAAAAGAGGCGGGTTAAGCATATAATATTTATATATACTTTACCCAAGAGTATTAGAATAAATTCTTATATAAAATTAATTTAATAAAGAAAAGATATTAAATTTATCATAATATCTTAAGAAAGTAAATAAATTCTTAATTGAATTTATGATGATAGGTAGGGATATTATATTATAATATCTTGGGTATGCAAATAATTGTATTTACATAAGAAATTATGTGTAGCATATTTATTTTACAATTATAAAATAAATATGTAATTTGAGTATGCTATGTTATATTTTATATAATTTACATATCAAAGATGGGTTATGTAAATTATATGATTCCAAGAGGGTAAAATAAATTAAGGAGATTTATGTAGTAACTTATTTGATTAAATTAAGTTACTAAGATTGGGTAATTAAATAATTTAATAAATTATGGAAGTGAATTATGAAAGTTAAGAGAGAATTGTGCGAGTTAAGAAAACTTTAGGGTTAAAAACCTAATATTTGAAACTTAAGAAAATATCTTAAGGAATATGCTAGAGAATAAAGAATATTTTGAGAATATGCTAAGAATATGCCAGGGGGTGATTTGCAAGCTTTTAAAGACGAGGGGGAAGACTAGAGAAGACTTAAGTTGGGTGACCAACTTATAAGAAATTGAAAGTAGCTTTTATATAAGTAAAATCAAAATTTACCTATATTCATTTTTAGCTAAATTGGCTAAATTTAGAGAAGAAAAAAAAATTGAATATGGAAATTAAGCTAGGTTTGGTAAGTTGTTGTAAAAGCATGAGGTGTTTAATGGTGAGGCAATAACAGGGACACTAATTAAAAACATAAGTATGTGATGTTATTAAGAATAAACCAAAGAAGAGCTGAAGCTCTACTCCTTCTCCATTCCCTGCCTTTCACTTTGTTCCAAAGAAAAAAAGAAGAAGATAGAAACAGTCCCTGGCCATTCTCCAGCTCTCTTCCATCCGACCAAATCAATTTAGTCCATTCCCACTCGTTCCAAAAGAGAGAAAAGAAAGGAAATAAGCTCTCTCATTTCGTCAATTACAAAATTAATTCTAAGCGGGTAAAAAGAAATGGGAACTAACTTGTGAATTGAAGTAGAATTAGAGCAAAGATTTGGCAAAGGAAGAATTGAACAACAAGCTTGGATAAGAATTAAAACAAGAAATCAAGAATTGTGGAGAAACTCTAGGTTAACTTTTGTGGTAATCTCCAATCAAGGAAAGTTTTTCAGTTCTATTATGTTTGTGGATTAAATGTGATTATGTGGTGAGTTACATACCATGCTTTATGAGTTGTTAAAGTCAAAATATGACTAAGTTAATTGGGTTATGGAACTCAATTTATATGTGATATATGATAGCACATGTTGTATGATGTAACTCGATAAATTAGAAATATATAATGCATGAATGTATGCTTTGTAAAGAATTATTGATGCATGTAGGATATGCATAGTAAAGAATATATATATTTTGTATACGGATATTCATAGTAAAGGAAATGTAGTGCATATGAAATTGTGTGATATGTGAAACATGATAGACTGTTAAATTTGCTGGGCTGTCGAGCTCAATCTTGCAAACACAAACTTTTTGCAGGTTAATGATGTTGAGAGATATTACTTGCTATACGGATGATGAAGATTGAACGATGTGCAAAATGAATACATTTCTTTGAATTAGAAATGGTATAAAGCTATGATTGATAGTTTTGCTAAATGTAATTGGCAGTTATGTAGTTTGAAATGTTGAATAGATAAAGAATGTTTATTCTGAAATGAAAATAGATATGATTCCGAAATAAATGAATCATCGATAGAAAAGATATGAAGTATTGACACTTAATCTTTTAATACGTTTACTCAGATTATACAACTCATATAATAAATATGATTTTAGTATAAAGAAGAATTGTAAAGGTTGCGATTCAGGGAATGAATGAATGGAAAGAAAGAAAAAAAAATTATTCCATATTTTTAACTATTTTAACATTAAATAATGTTTTAAAGCTATAACAAGGTAGTATTAACGCACAAGACCGGGAAGGAAAATAGTCCCGATTTTGGGGGCGTTACAGTTGGTATCAAAGCTGTAGGTTATAAACCTTAGGTAGGTGTATCCTAGGCTATAACCGCAGAGATATGGATAAGGAATAAACTTAAATAGAGTTTAATTTGTTAAGAGATGAATTTAGAAAATTCATTATTAAGTAAATAAGATTCAAAGAAGAATCTTGAAAAGTTATAAAAAAAAATCTAGAGTTACCTAACTCTGATGTTAAAGACAAAAAGTAATAATGAATAAATAGAGTCTATGAGACTAAAAGTATAAAGGGAAAGGAAATCGTAAAGCAAAACGATCATAAGATAGAAGAGAATCGTAATATAACACGATTATAAGATAAGATCACGACGTGATCAGATTGAATAGCAGATAAGCTATGGAATGATTGAAATGATATAGCCTGACGCTATAAAGAGAATGTACTATGAAATGGTATTATGCAAACTCAGAAAAGAGTTGTAGATGATGAGATACGGATTAAATAAAATTCGTATCGAGTAAGGGGAAGCTAGAATTGGGTGGGATGTCAATTGAGAACTCATGTCAGCAACTAAATTGTATGATTCTTTGTATGGGCGGGGAATTGTGCTTGGTGTAACAACCACTTAGCTTCTGGTAGTGATAATCATTGAAATGTTTGTGTCGCGCTATTTACTATATACCTGTTGAGAAGGTGATTCTTTTCTCATGTGTATAACGGATAGGTAGAGAATATAAGATTAGGTTAGATGATATTAAGATTAGGTACGGTTCTTAAAACTAATGCATATGGTAAGTTCATGATTCATAATCATATGGTATGTTTTGAACCCCTCAGCGAATGGACGCCAATGGTCTGACTAGGATAAGTTTCTAAACTCATATGATTATGGCAAGTTCCTGGATTTCCAAAGTGTGGTACGTTTGATGAACTGGGGTATAACTAAGTGTGAATGAAGTATTGAGGATGATAGTAATAGATAGACTTATTAAGCAAATGATCATTAGAGAAATTGAAGTTGATGGTGGAAGCATAGGTATTCCAAATCTTCTAGCTATGCTAGACTTCAAAATTTTTGACATCAAGCTAAATTCGCACTATGGTGCCTTTAAAAACGAATTTTTGTTATCAGTAACAATATATGGTAACAAAGGTGTGTATGTGGACTGTGAACCACTAACATCTCGTTATCTGTTACGACATGATAACACTAAAATTGATTTTCAATGGTTTTGAACCATTTAAAGAAGAGTCTATGCTAATTACTTCGGCTAGACAAAAATGATTTGAAATATATCAAAATATATTTTATATATCATCAATGCATCATGGAACCTGGTGTAGAGATGATAAAAATGATGGAGTCATCAATGCAGTATTACTTAGTGTTGGATGTGATCTAAGGAACGTCAGCCCACTATGGTATGATGTAGTATGATAAAATCACCAAATGACGGAATCCTCAAACGGACTATAAATACAGTGCGGTATCATGATGTCATAAAATGATTTTCAGAATTTTAAACCAGTTAAAAAAAAGGCAATGCCAATTATAGTGGTTAGACAAATGTTTCGATTGATGTTCGAATTATTGATATGCGTCTAAGCTATTTGATTCAGCTAGACAAATGTTTATCAAAACTCAAGTATTTCTTTGAGAATTTATCCCGAACCAAATTGTTTTGGTACGAAATCTTATGCTAAGTTTGAGGTGAACAACCTCGATTGGATAGAATAATCCAATCTAGTAGCGCAAATAGTCGCTAAACAAGATTGATCGTTGTGTATCTGACGCGTGTAGATGCGATAAGCTAATTACCTAACGTGACAGATATACATCTTAAGTTGATCACCTAAGTACAACATGTTTAGAGAATTGGTTGCGGTGAATACGATTAAACACGAGAGTTCATGGTCTATATATGACCCTCGGCATAATATGAAAAGTTTTTTTAACTTCCTAAAAAGGGTAGAAATGGTTGAATGAGATGATAGAAGAGAAATCCTTAGAGGAGGATAAATGTAAAGGTTAAATTGAAAACCTATTTTCGGTTAATAGAAGAAGCAAAGATTAGTAGAATGTAATTTCGGGGACGAAATTCTTAGAAGAAGGGGTGAATGTGACAACCCAAAAATTTAGAAGATCTTGAATAATTAAATTAAGGGTTAAAGTTTAAAGCCTAGAGTGGAAATAGAGGATTTATTTAAAATCTTTAAGAAGAATCTAAGAAAATGGTACGTTGAAATGATTCAACGATAAGGTTACGAGAAAGAATAAGATCTAAACCGATTAAGAATGATTCGGTATTGTGATTCCGGGGACGGAATCCTTATAAGGGGGAAATAATGTGATAACCCAAATTTTTGGGTAATATTAAAATAAGAATTAAATAAATAAAATTCTTATTAGATAATATGTTGCATGATATTATATTGCATAAGTGGGTATGAACTATGAAATATGTGATGTTTATGCTTAATAAATATATTGGTATTATATATTTATTATATGTAAATAAATTGTATGGGTAATTTATTAAAGTAAATGAGATGGGTAGAATTAAAATAATCTATAATATTAAATTATTTTAATGTGGTGAATTGGTGGCATTAAATATATACTTAATGTATAACCACCCTTTTATTGAAGAAATCATGTATTACATTATTGGATGTAATGTATGTATATTTTAATGTAGTAAGTATATTATTATATTTATTATAGTTAAATTGTTGAAAACAATTTATAGAAGGAAAATAAAGTAATTAATATACAAGAATTATTGTATACTTTAAATAAATGATATTAAAATAAATTCTAGAGTTGAATTATTTTAATAAAGAAAAGATATTATTTTAATTATAATATCTTATTTCTTGAATAAATTTCCATTTATAAGGTAAATATATTAAGTTATACTTACTATATATAAATAAATTGATATAAACAATTTATAAGGTGAGAGAATAAATTTATTATTTTTTTTTATGTGATGTGAGTACATGTGCATTATAAATAATATTTGCAAGGGATAAATATAAATATATATATATTATGTTATGTAGGAAATAAAATTGTGGGAATAATTTGTGTAATGAGAAAAAAAAAAAAGAGGCGAGTTAAGCATATAATATTTATATATACTTTACCCAAGAGTATTAGAATAAATTCTTATATAAAATTAATTTAATAAAGAAAAGATATTATATTTATCATAATATCTTAAGAAAGTAAATAAATTCTTAATTGAATTTATGATGATAGGTAAGGATATTATATTATAATATCTTGGGTATGTAAATAATTGTATTTACATAAGAAATTATGTGTAGCATATTTATTTTACAATTATAAAATAAATATGTAATTTGAGTATGTTATGTTATATTTTATATAATTTATATATCAAAGATGGGTTATGTAAATTATATGATTCCAAGAGGGTAAAATAAATTAAGGAGATTTATGTAGTAACTTATTTGATTAAATTAAGTTACTAAGATTGAAGTAATTAAATAATTTAATAAATTATGGAAGTGAATTATGAAAGTTAAGAGAGAATTATGCGAGTTAAGAAAACTTTAGGGTTAAAAACCTAATATTTGAAACTTAAGAAAATATCTTAAGGAATATCTTTAGAGAATAAAGAATATTTTGAGAATATGCTAAGAAATATGCGAGGGGTGATTTGCAAGCTTTTAAAGGCGAGGGGAAGACTAGAAGACTTAAGTTGGGTGACCAACTTATAAGAAATGAAAGTAGCTTTTATATAAGCAAAATCAAAATTTACCTATATTCATTTTAGCCAAATTGGCTAAATTTAGAAAAGAAAAAAAAATTGAATATGGAAATTAAATTTAGGTTTGGTAAGTTGTTGTAAAAGCATGAGGTGTTTAATGGTGAGGCAATATTGGGACACTAATTAAAAACATAAGTATGTGATGTTATTAAGAATAAACCAAAGAAAAGTGAAGCTCTACTCCTTCTCCATTCCCGCCTTTCACTTTGTTCCAAAGAAAAAAAGAAGAAGATAGAAACAGTCCCTGGCCATTCTCCAAATTTCTATTCCATCCAGGACCAAATCAATTTAGTCCATTCCCACTCGTTCCTCCAAAAGAGAGAAAAGAAAGGAAATAAGCTCTCTCATTAAATCAATTACAAAATTAATTCTAAGCGGGCAAGAAGAAATGGGAACTAACTTGTGAATTGAAGAAGAATTAGAGCAAAGATTTGGCAAAGGAAGAATTGAACAACAAGCTTGGATAAGAATTAAAACAAGAAATCAAGAATTGTGGAGAAACTCTAGGTTAACTTTTGTGGTAATCTCCAATCAAGGCAAGTTTTTCAGTTCTATTATGTTTATGGATTAAATGTGATTATGTGGTGAGTTACATACCATGCTTTATGAGTTGTTAAAGTCAAAATATGACTAAGTTAATTGGGTTATGGAACTCAATTTATATGTGATATGTGATAGCACATGTTGTATGATGTAACTCGATAAATTAGAAATATATAATGCATGAATGTATGCTTTGTAAAGAATTATTGATGCATGTAGGATATGCATAGTAAAGAATATATATATGTTGTATACGGATATTCATAGTAAAGGAAATGTAGTGCATATGAAATTGTGTGATATGTGAAACATGATGATATATTAAATTTCTTTGGTACATCGAGCTCAATCTTGCAAACACAAACTTTTTGCGAGTTAATGATGTTGAGAGATATTACTTGCTATATACGGATGATTAAGATTGAACGATGTGCAAAATGAATACATTTCTTTGAATTAGAAATGGTATAAAGCTATGATTGATAGTTTTGCTAAATGTAATTGGCAGTTATGTAGTTTGAAATGTTGAATAGATAAAGAATGTTTATTCTGAAATGAAAATAGATATGATTCCGAAATAAATGAATCATCGATAGAAAAGATATGAAGTATTGATACTTAATCTTTTAATACGTTTACTCAGATTATACAACTCATATAATAAATATGATTTTAGTATAAAGAAGAATTGTAAAGGTTGCGATTCATGGAATGAATGAATGGAAAGAAAGAAAAAAAAATTATTCCATATTTTTAACTATTTTAACATTAAATAATGTTTTAAAGCTATAACAAGGTAGTATTAACGCACAAGACCGGGAAGGAAAATAGTCCCAATTTTTGGGGCGTTACAGCCACTACCACTGGCAACCTCTGCCTTGTTTCCTCCCTCTCCCTTATTCTTATTATTTCTTTCCTTGTCATACTAAGTCAACGCCTCACTACCACCTTCGGCAATAATCGCCTTTTCTAGAATGGTCCCGTACGAAGCACTCTAAAACACCGAAATCCTACTGTAGAGCCTGGGTTTCAGGCCCTGCTCAAATCTACGAGCCTTCCTCTCTTTTGTATCCACTTGATGTGGAACAAATCTTGCCAATTCATTGAATTTGGTTGCGTACTGGGGAATCATCATTTCCCCTTGTTTAAGTTCCAAGAACTTAATCTCCATTCGCCCTTGCATGCTAGTAGGAAAGTAGTTGTCGAAGAATACCTTCTTGAACTGTTCCCACGTAACTACCTCCGTTCTAGCCCCACCCTGGTGAGCCTCCCACCAATAGTTGGCCTCCCCTTTCATCATGTAAGTCGTAAAAAATGTCTTTTACGCCTCACCTACGTTTGTGATAACAAATGCCTTCTCTATCTCTTTCACCCATTTGGGCCTCTAATTGGTCCGTCGTTCCTTTGAACTCCGGTGGACCAACACTTTTAAATTCTTTAAAGGTAGTTGTTCTAGCTACCCTAGGTGCTGTGGGAGCTCTACCCCCAGCTTGGTTAAAGGCTGCCGTTAATAAATTAACGAACTCTTGCATAGGATTATTTGGACCCCCTGATTATCATTATGTGACTCAGCCTCTTGATTACATTGTCTTCTTCTTAACGGCATTTTGCTGATTAAATAAATAAAGTTTCATTATTATCTATTTACTTACTTAGTTATCATTCCATAATAACAACTCATATAACAAAAAGCACATTTAATAAAAACTTCATTATATTAATATGCTTTCCATAGTTCAAAACTATTTACACTTTGCTTCCATAGCCATAAGCTATTACATTACTATCCCGCGATTGACTTCTACAAAAATTGGGATTTACAGAAAGACTACCCTTTAATTATACAAAAGAGGGTTTTACATCACTACACATATACCAAAAAGATCTAATGATCTACTAACACTGCCTTACGACATTCTCATGTTTCTGATTTGCTAAAATCGAAACAATATCTCGACTAATCGTATGTCGACTCTTCCCTGACTCAATAGAATAACAAGTAATTTTTAGCTTGAAATCATCATGAGCACAATTATGGATGTAAGACATCCGTGCTATCTTCTGGTCTTTTTCAACCAGTTTCTTTCGAAGCTCTGCGACCTCTTCCTTATAATCCCTAGCCTTATCTGTCATCAGCACCTTCTTATCGTGCTCTGAATCAAAATCTGCCTCTGCAGACTCCTTCGCTTCATAAAGAGCGATAATCTCTTCATTTTGTGTCTGCACCACTATGCGCAGTTGCACATTCCTATCAAGCACTGCCAGATACAACAATCTCATTGCATCTGGAGGTGTTGACTCCTGAGTAGGTACCACCGTATTAATCGATGTTACCTCCATATCCTCTTCCACGTCTATCATCATATCAAAGTATGATGCTATTCCCATAGTTTCCTTGGAGTAATCCTCCTGTTAAATGTACTCCTCTGTATCCGAATCTTCCAGAATCACTAACGGTACCTCCGCCACAGGCATAGGTACTAGCTCCACTCTGTTCACAGACCTTCGCTCACCACGTGTATGTCTCTATACATCAAGCTATCGTTCGACATCTACAATAACACATAACGTGTTGATTAGTACATAATACATAATAGTATAAGCACAAATCACATTTAATTTATTTAGGATTAATTTTCATCTTTTAATTTTTCGGTACTGAGTTTTCTTAATACCTTATTAACTCATTCGACTCGAATTTATATCCTTCGGACTTTACCTTCCTTATGAGGTTATTAGCCTAAGGTTCTCCCCCATTAAGTTTTATAACCTAATGCTTTGATACCAACCTGTGACACCCCAAAATCCGGGTATCTTCCAACCCGACATAGGGTGCTACACGGTACTCATAATCATACAATCATTCCATTGAAATCACAACACAATGAATGTATTAACTATCTTCTTATTACAATAATAGAAAAAAAAAATCCTTTCCCAAGTTCATAAACTGATTACATCATTCGTTGTTCATAAGTATAATACATACAACCATACTAGTCTATTACAAGATATTTAACTATCCATCTTAGCTTTGCCTTTATCTCTCTTAGAATTTTTAGTACGTTCGGCTTTAGCTGCAATCATATAATTCAAGCAAGAAGTGAGCATAACTAGCTCAACAAGTCTAACAAAGGATAATATCAATACCACATTCGTAAATTATATGATTATCTTCCATAACGGAACAAATAGTCATGAAGTACTACAAATAGTGACTAGTACTTAGCAATTCATAACATTAATTCCAAAGTATATAATAGCTTAGGAATTCTGAACCAGTCGAAAGACCATGAGCATACTCTTTCCGTTTTCATACATGAAAAGGACATCACAGCACTAAGGTCGTGCATCCGACATTTCTTACGAGCACTTCTTGGTGATCAGCCTATAGTACTCTACGTTGATCAACATTCATCCGTTAAATGTATTTACGTTTATGATTTGGCAAACTCGCGTGCCTATCGAATAAACGATAAAAAATAATTTTGTTTGTTCATTGACAAACTTACCTTTGAATCCGTACCAAATACTTGGCATATGATAGTGTTATCATTTCTATATAGAAACACATGAACACAAGTCAATCTAACTCTTAAGAATAGTCTAGCCGAGTTAAAACTGACATTGACAGTTTCTTTAAAACCATTCACGCATTTCATAGCATGAACCACAGAAAACATGGCTAACACGAAGGTTAGACAAGAGTTAAGAAAACTTGCCTTCAAGCGTCTTTGAATAAAATATTCAACAGTTCTTAGTCTTTACAGTATCTACATGATATATTCACATAGCACACTGTAATTAGCTACTAAACAATCTCATAACATTGTTATTACCAGCTTTTTTCTCTTCTATTTCTTAATTGAATTTATTTCATTAATAATTTCAATCTTACTTACTACCCCGTCATCACGTCTTGCTAACGTTCTTACATTATTAACCAAGACAAGACCATTATTAGTGAAGTACTAATGTCGAACACCGTTTACAGTTTATTTACTTCCACTTTGCGTTCTTAGTTTAGCTTCCATTATATCGTACTTAATTTCCTAACGTTAACACTTTATAAGTGATTTAAGAATGAGTGTTTACTTGCATATTTAGTATACCTACATTGTACTTATTCATTATTAATCAATTAGAATTACAAAACTAACTTGGTCAACTCCTTCATACTGGCACCGTGACTGCATATTTGACCTTACATCTGACACTAGTGCTTGGCGTCGAGTTCTGATGGCAGGACCCTTGTCACAACCTTTGCGGTCTGAGAACTTATGTGTATGAGTGGCGCTACGGCACCACTCTTGATATTACTCGTCTTGCACATGCGGCTTGTGATGCGACATGTATATAGCTCTGTGGTGCGGACTTTGATCGAGAAATTTTTTGTGATTAAAATTTTTAATGAACTTCCCGAGCTAATAACTTCTTCGTTATAAATCAGAATTGGTCCGTTCAAAAGCCCTCAGCTCAAATTTTATATACTCTAAGTGTTTATACAAGAATTTTAAATTTATGAATCCATTAACTCATAATTCACTTTTAAGTTCATTATCGAGCATTCGTTTATTGTTCTTGAGCGTTCAATACTCATTTTCTTCATTCTAAGTCAGAATTCAACGATTCTTGAGTCCACAACTCTTGAATACCTTATCTCACATGTTAACATTGAAAATCAACGTTTCCAAGTCACACGACAACTTTTGATTACTAATCCAGGATTTCTACGTTTTCGACGTTTAACGTCTAATTTCGTAAAATTCGTTATAACTTCGTTAATCGTGTTCTATATGCCAAATCAAATGGAACAACTCCATTAATTCCTTATCTACATCCTAACCAAGCAAGATGTACATACCCTATCAAAAATGGTTTTCAATTTGTTCATCAACAACCATGATATCATTCAATGATTTCTATAGTTTGAATTTACGTAAACCCTTACGATTTCTACTTAAACAAGACTCATCAATGTTTTAATCATTAAAAGTCATCCTTATTCCTCTATAAGAGGCATGCTCCACCAATCTATGATTCTTTATGACAAAGAAATCAAAAAGATGGAAAGTTAACGATTACGAAATTTTACCTTTTTGTTCTCCACGTTCTTGGTAAAACTTCTTATGGTTTGCTTAAAATTAAGATGATTACTTATTTCTAGCTCTTTCTCTCTCTTAATATAAGTTGGACAATTCTTGTAAAACAACTAATGAACAACCTAAGCTTGCTTTTATAGAAAAACCAAATGGAGGGTATATTCGTCATCCTCCTCAACCTCCTTACTATTCAAGTCTTAGCCACCAAGTAATCACTTTACTTGGTGGCCAAGTGTCCGGCCCACAAGGTCCATGGGTTATCCCTATGGGTTTCCCCATGGGTTTTACCCATCCGATGACCCATCGGTTCGATCCGCGATTCGGTTTCTTGGATCGGGCTTAATTAAACTTAATATCGGGCCTTAACTTGGCTTGATTTCATAATTCATTGGGGATTATACAAAGTCTTTAAACTCTAAGTTCATTAAGAACCAATCGTATTCTACGCTTATAACTCACGTATTCTCTTCATATAGTACTCGTACGATATTTGTGTTGTATGTCGTATTAAATCTTTCTACTATACTAGTATACTAAATAGTATCACACTCGTATATCGTACGCATAATAATCTTAATCATTATACGTATTTCATTTTCCTTCTCAGAATTCACTTTTCCCAACCCTTAGGTTTTAAGTCCGTAGGCGAAAACTTCGTTTGCCATAACCAAAATATTATTACATATTCCATCTCATCTTTGTATTCTATCATTACGCGTTTCTCAGAATTTCAAACTAAATTCCCGAGCAGAAACAGATGAATAATGTTTTTACGGAAATTTCTCAGAAAACTTTTATTTTCGTCTTGAAAATTCAAAATAATTAATTCTAGCACATAGCCAGAATCTTAACCACATCCGCACATCCTAGGTCATAGAACGACCTTCACATAGCTTACTCACATAAAGAATCAATTAAATTCATTTAATTCACATAATCAAATAAAAATTTAATTTTCATATAAATTAAATTTTCTCGGGCGTTACAACATGTTAGATAATTTATTATAAGAATAGTGGTGTTATGAGTTATAATATGTTATACTAATTTAGAGATTAATATTATTAATGGTAGGTCTTTCAAACGAAGTTCAATTAAATTGTGTAGCAGTAGTCAACGACCAAGGCAAGTTTCCTAACTCAACTTGAGTTATTAACTTTAAAGCATGTTACTCATAAGCATGAAATGTTTATGAGTCATGTCTTCGCTAGTTGTTTCGGCTAAACTAATAATTCATGAATCGTTCTAATATTTGAACTAAGTTTTTATTGAAAGATTGATGCCATTTATTTTGGCTAGATCAATATTAACATTATATGTTGAACTCATAGAATTTCTTTAAAAATAATCCAAACCATATTGTTGTGGTACGGACTCATGATGTAAGATTGAGATGAACAACCCTTATAAAAATGAGAACTTTATTGTCGGGCATCCGACCCTTGCGCTATTTTTGAGTATTATGCATAATATAGGGTACAATGGGGCTAATCACCTTGTGTACTCACAGAAAAGTATAATTTAGTTTTTATAACTAACTTATACTCTTGAGGTAATATAGTTTTAATAACTAATGATTCCTCTATTAGTTCATGATCCATTTGTGATCACTCAACATGAACTTTGGGAATATCCCACTTTGTTGAATATTATTGTAGTACTGATAATTTTTTTAATCAATTGAATATTATTGAATCTTTGAAAGAATTTTACTCTTTCATCCTTGATATGTTATCCAGCATGGAATTCAAGAAATTTTTTATCATTGAGAATGATTTATTATTCAGCTACTTCGAAATCTTTTGAATATTGTTGAAGTTTTAAAAAAGTTAGACTCTTCTATTCATGATATATATCTTTTATTGTATGCTTTAACTTGATAAGAAAACTCATTGCTCACCCTTACTTTAAATAAAACATTTCATCTAAAGTCGAGGTAACCGAAGGATCTAAGAAGAATAAGGCAAAGCAAAGGCGATAAAGTAGAATAAATTGTGTAATGATAATTATTATGTAATATTTTGGTTGAAGCCTTTTTTTATTATAGGGCATGTAATGTTAAGGTTAGTTAACCTGGGATAAAGTTATATTTATGTATTAAGTTATTTAATGAATGATGTAATTCATAATGAATAGGTAGTTAGATGTGATATGTATGATGAATCGTGAGCACAAAACTCGAGGTTAGGGAACCCAGATTTGGGGGCGTCATAATTACAGCCTGAATGGCAACATCAAGGGTTCTAGTGTAGCCACTTTCAAAGGACTCTTTCCTCTTCTGAGCTTCATTCGCTAGATTATCAGAAGTGTTGCAGGCAAGTCTCCTTCAAAGGATATGATCGCTATAACTTCCCTATATCTTTGTGTTCCAGGGGGAAATATCTCATCTTCTTCAGGCAGGACATTACCACCATTTGCTAATTGCTGGTCACCGCTATCAATCGTATTCTGGATCAGGTGACGAAATGCCCAACAAATTTATGTGTCATGCCCAGGAGTGTTGGAGTGGTATTGACATATCCCGGTAGCATCAAATCTCTTGGAACGGGGATTGGTTGGAGGTAACAGTTCTGTGATCTTCTTTTCATTGATCAACATATGTAGGATCTCCTCCATCGTTTGACCTAGAGGAGTGAACTTTCTTTTATCCACATACTCTCGACGAGCCTGGGATCTAGCTTTCCTTACAAGTTTTTCCTCCCAAGTTTCATTCTCTTGGAATCGTTGTTGATCCCTTGTTATAATGGAGAGGAGATTTTCTTAACCCTAACTGATCAGCTGTCGAGTTACTTGGTGTTAATATACCACCAGTTATGCCAGTTGACTAATCTGTTCTTTGATAGACTTCATTTCTTGGTGGATTGAAGACCATCCTTTGGAATATCCCAACTCTGCCGGGATATTTGATTGAGATGTTTCAACAATGTATTGAAGGTATTTGGAAGTTTGTCCCCTTCCAACCCGGATCATGTTTACTCCATCCTCAATGTGTTGAGGTATAGGGTTATCTTCAACATGTGGTTGATCTGGTGTTGTCACCACGATCTCACCACTGTCTATCATGTCTTGGATCTTGTGTTTCAAAGACCAACATTCTTGGGTATCATTCCCTGGAGCCCCAAAATGATAAGCACATTTCTTACTTGGGTTAAAATTATTTCTACCTGGATTGTCTAGTACAAGGAGCTGAGTAATTTTCTTCTAAGTTGTCAAAAGTTTGAGAATATTCTCAAATGAGTCACCTAAGGGTGTGAATATTCTTCGATGTCTAACCTCTCTGGCTTTTTGATCGGAGGATTTGTTGTGACGCCCCCAAAATAGGTCCACACAATCCATTCTGAGTCACCAAATACATGGTACAAAATTCAAATATGAACTTTATTTATACAACTATTAATTATCGTAGAAAATACGATAAAACATAAGTTGTGAGTTTCAATACAGATATTATCTTGTAGACAATATCCAAACTCAAATTATGTCCTCATTATATTATTGTCACAGTATCTTACAAAATAGTAGGTATTACTATAATAAAAATCTTAGACCATTACCCCACCCCCCGACTAGTCCCAGCTATATTCTCGCCTCCTAAGAAGAACAATGGAACCAAAAGGAAAATGGTGAGCTCAACTAGCCTAGTAAAGAATATTATGACTAAGATAATGTAGAAAAAATTATCTTTAGTCCTCAACAGAGAAAAATCTGATAGAAGACAATAGACAATAAGTTTTAGATCAACAACTGCAGCGGAAACAACAATCCATTAGAGGAGTCAAGTAGAGCATGATGTCTACTATCTTTTATGATTTAAAAATCCATCATCAATATTTTATTCCTGTAACACCAATCAATAATTATTTTCAATCAATGAATTATGATCATGATCATGCCAAACACCTGTCTATCTATGCACTACGACCCAAAGAGGACTTTCACCACAAACCTTTATCTGTAACATTAAAGGTTATGATTATACCAATATATAACGCCTGGTCATAAGCATACCAATCAATAGCCCATCTTTGCACTATGGGCCAAAGATGACTTTCAGCACAATATAAAGAATCAATGATAATGATATAAAGAATCAATCAAGGATAACTATTAGAGATTTATAATTCAATTTATCCATAGTTCAAGAATGTCAAAATTGTCAACATGATCACTAATTGTGAAGTAAAAAAATGATATTTAAGAAGATAATTTGGACAAAGAAAAGAAACTAAATTTCTTTGTGAATAGTACTTATGAATATTACCATATGAATAGTACTCATGAATAGTACTGTATGAATAGTACCCCAGATGAATAGTACCTCAACATGAAAAGATTAAAATTTAGTAAGAAAGTTCAAACCAATATTCCAGTGAAATGATATTAGATGAAGCGAAAAACTTAAGGAATTTCTAATCATTTTAGGAATTATAGAAGTAATACTTAACATAGTAAGTTTAAATTTAGGAATATGAAATGAAATAATATCACTTACATAATTTTAGGTATGAACGAAAATGATACTCGTTACGAGTATTGAAAGAAAATAACATCTTTTAGCTTAGTAGAAACTAGATCTAACTTGGTATAACGAATATTATCCTGAGAAAATCTTGCACTATAAGCTATATTCAAAGTATTCTTATAATCAAAAGAAATACTCACAATATTGCAGTAGGAAAACTTGTGATTTTTGGTGTGATTAGGATGGAGGGTTAGCCCCCCTTTTATAGTGCAATCTGGTGGAAAGAAATAAGCAAACTTGCCTAATTCTCTACCTGAGTTTCCTACCTAACTTTCCTTTTCTTTTTTCTTTCTTTACCTAACTTTCATTCTTTCTTTTTATTGGTTGAGGGCCCACAATTTTGGAATAAAAGAATTGCAGGAGAAACACTCCACTCACCCACTTGGAAAATAAATGCACATGAAGTTTGAAAAAAAAAGAATTCAAAATAAAAATGTTAACCTTCACTTCACATGCTGAAAATTATATAATACTATAATAATATTACCATTTAAATTATAAAAATTATACTATTATATTATCACATTACACTATTGTAATGTAATTTTTTAATAATATATTTGAATGAATATTTTATGGGAGAAGATAATTGTGATTCTATAGAAAAATATGTCAAACTTTCAACAAATGTTTCATGCTAAATTCCTTCATTTATATCAAAATTGAACCAATATCCACCATATAATAATTATTCATAATTAATATTAAAAGCTCACAATATTGACAACCAGATCATTCTCAGGAAAGAGGAGGTTTTTCGATAAGGATTTGTCCTTATTGGGGCACAATTATATAACCTAACCCCTTTCCTTGACAGAACTTTCTAGACATTGCCAATAATGTTAACTAATAATATTATTTAAATAATATAAAATTTTATGTAGATGTTACTGTAACAATTATTAAATCAATGATATGAGATACAATGCAGCAACTAATGTAGCAATTATTGAATACCGAGTGACTTTTTACCTAAGAATAATAATCAGAGATACTGTGCAATACTATGTGCTACTGTGCAACCACAGGTATTACTGTACTTTTATCACAGGGTATTTCAAAAGTTAACGATAAAAGTTTTGCCGTTATTTTTTATAAAAAGGTTATTTATGTTGCTTTCTATATCCGATAGTTCACCAATGATTGCGTCGTGGTATGAATATTCCCTGACAAAAAGAATATTCCCCGATAAAATGAATATTTTATGACAACTTGCTTACTTTGCAAATTTTGCACATATCACCCATAAGTATAGTATTATATCAAATCAACACCTTATTATTCAAAATAATATTTAGAGAAATTTAAATCTTTATTCATAAAAAGTTGGGGTCTTACATTTGTAGGTTGTGTAAAGGTTTGAAAAGGGGAATAATTTTTCCTTTGAATGGGCAAGTTTTAGTTGCCTCTCTAGATTTGACCTTGCAGTACCAAGGACACATCCTCTTCTTTCTTTTTATGAACTCTTTAAGGATTATTCCCATAATTTCCAGCCTGAATATGCTCAGCCACGACTTCTAAGGCAGTAAGGTCTTTAATCGTTCTAGACTTCAACCCCATCTAAGCCATTTCTCCGTGTTTAATCATTTCTGAGAATGGTTTTCCTATTCCTTCTAGGACTCTCTCACAGAATGAAGCTTCTTGTATGTTAATGAATGTCATTACCATCTCAGTTTATGTCATTGATGGGATGACTTGAGCAACCAGACGTCTCTATCTTTGGGAAAATTCTCTGAATGATTCAATATTTTGCTTTTTGACTTTGGTAATTTAATATCTATCTAGAGCCATTTGTGACTAAAAGTTGTATTAATTTAAGAAAGAATGGGCTAGCTCTTCCCAGCTTTGAATTTTGGAGTTGCCCAGTCGGGCATACCAGGTTTCGGCCTCTCCGGTTAGACTTTTGTGTAATAGATGCATTCTTAGCTTTTTGTCCTTTACATATGATCTGAGTTCTCGAATGAACAACTTCAAATGAATGTAAGGATCTCCCAATCCATCATATTTCTCAAAACTGGAAGTTTTGAACTTATCTAGGTAGCGAGCCCCTGGAAAGATTTAGAGGTTTGAGTAGTTAACACTCCCATATGCTTTAGTCCCTCTGATTGACCGGATAGTTTCTTCCATTTATTTGACTTTCTTTCGGATATCACTAGCATCTCGATTTTCTTGGAGATTGATGATTTCAGGGGTTTTTGTTGGTTTTCTCATTGTTTCGAGGTTCCAGAATCTGAGCTTCCATTTTCTTGTCAGTACCCTGACTGCCACCTTGTTCAGAGGACTCTGGTTGAGTGGGTATTTTTTTACCCTGAGTACTTTCACTCTGCTTTTTTAGGAAGACAACTAATTATACTATCTGATTTCTGAGTCCCTTGAATTCTTCTCGAGACACAAAACCTGACCCTTGTTGGGTACTTTCTTCCATGTTAATGAGTAAACTTTTTGCCTTCTTGGATTTGGATTTAGTAATGTGACCAATCTTGTCTACAATAAAAGTAGGTAGTTTAGTCTTTATAAACACGAACAATATTCATGCTCATGCAATGTGTCAATTTTTAGGGTTTTTTTAATAATTTCCTGAAAAATAGATGTCAGTTGTTTTGATGACATGTTTTGATATTTAACAATGAATTTGAAAGAATTTACAATAGTTGATACTTTACAATATTTACATAGGACATGTATTTATACAAGACATGTATTGAAAGAGGGAAGGTATGTAGAGACTTCCCTTTGCGTTTGGTTTATCAGAGGCTAGCCTAACTTAGGTTACTCTCACGGCTTTTTCGGCATGGAGGTTCCCAGATCATCGCAGTCTATTGGATGGGAAGTTAATCCGATCTTTCAAATGGAGCGGATCTGAGTGGTACCTTTCTTGAGCCTCACTTATGTTAAGTTTATAATATTCATGAACGCAATCAAATTGCACAAATTAAGCGGAAACATGGAAAATTAGAGTTTAAAATTTTACAAACCATATACCCAGATCATCCTTTATGCATAATTATTAATTAAACGAAAATATGAAGAACAATAATTATACCCTTGAAGATTCGTGCTTCCTCTCGTTCAACTTGAATCCACCGGGTTTGGTTCATTCCTTTGATCAATGTTAGTCACCCAAGTGTTTGGCCTCTAGAGGTGATCCACCAAGGAAGAAGAAAGATTCAAGAAGATGGGTATTTGGCAAAACCCTAGTTTTTTCTATCTTTCATAGAAAAAGGTGTACTCTCCCAACTATTAGAATTATGTCTGTTTTGAAAAGGTCAACAACCCTCACCCATAATAAGACTTCTCTTATTTATAGATGTAGACAACCCTCCTTAACAATTAAGGAATTTTATTTTATTTTAATTAATTAAACTTCTTTAATTAATTAGGTTCCCAATCTTATTAGGAATAATTAATTAAACTCTTTTAATTAATTAGCCTCCTAATCTTATTAGGATATCTGAGAGTACTTTTATTAATTAATTATCAAACTCTTTTAGGAATTAAATAATAATAATAATAATAATAATAATAATTATAAGACTTCTCTTACTAATTTATATTTAATATTTTCAAAATATTAAATAATAAATATTAAGCTATTTAATTTATTCTATCACCATAGATTAAATTAAATATACTTAACTTATTATTACAATTATGCCATTTGCTTCTTAAATAATTATTCTTTCTTTTATGGTGTGACCCTTTAGGTTCTCCATATTAAACCGGTTGTGAATAATTCAATTAGAATAATTCTAATATTATTTAAAATAAATAGATTAAACTATTAATTTATTTAAATAAATAATATTTATTCTACAATAGGGATAAGCCTCCCCAGCGATTAACGACTTTTCAGATAATATAGATTTCAACATTAATCATAAAAGAACCTTTGAGTAAATAGTTACTATACAATTCAATCCTTCCACCACACAGTGTCCCAATTAAATATAAGATATAGAATTACTGTCAAGTCTTATTTTATTTAATAATATGTATTTCGACTCTTAAATGCACAACTCGAAATAATGCAAATTAGAAACTCCTTTCTAATTTCATTCTCCCTTGGCCAAGGACTACTGAGTTGTCATTTATCGAATCTCATAGGACATTTCTCTTCTTTTACTAGAAGTGATAGATTCTTTATTGATTATACACTATCTCTATGTACGTCTTATTATACCCAAGCACACCCTTTAATATACCATAGGGGTCTTAAGGAATAAGTCAAAGTATAATTCTTCATACACAAGATACTATGATGATCTCAAGTCCAAGGATCACTTGTACTACTATCACTACAGGAATTTCTATTGATAGGCAAGTAAAACTCCATTAGGTATTCCTTAGCGAGCCATGTTTAGTGTACATATTCTCCAATAAGCACCTACGTACTTGCTTTAGTGTCTCCACACAAATGATCATGAGATCAATCATCCTCATCCAATGAGCAAATAACGTATGTACCAATCTATCCGGATTTACTAATCCCCAATTTAGTAATTCTACGATTGGGAACTATTTTACTTTTAAGCTTTCTAAGAATTTAGTTCTCATTAGAATGGTCATCATCATTATTCTAAAAGCATTGCTTAAAACTATGGGTTTATCACATATTATAAAGCAACATCATGTAGATAATTAAAAGCCTTTAATAAATTATTACTTTTTATTAATAAATGATTAAGATTGTTACAAAGTATATGCTTTATCATCAAACATGATTGGTTTGTGTGCATACTACTTTTAATCTCCCACTTGCACTAAAGCCAATCGTCATAGTATCTCATACCCTTCTTCTCTAAGTGATGATTATCCTATAGTTGGATAAGCTTTAGTTAATGGATATGTAATGTTGTTCTTGAGAGTCCACTATCTCTATAGTGATTTCCCATCTTTAAATGATTCCTATAATCAAATGAAAGTGCCACAACACATGTTTAGATACAAGATGAGACTTAGAAACTATTCGTAGTTCTACAATGAACTTTTCATCCAAACAATCAACTTGCAGCTTTATTTATAGCTATATACTTTGTCTTTATCACTAAACCAACAACTCTTTATTGTTTGAAACCTTTCTAATTCACTGCACCACTGTTTAAGGTAACCCTTTACCTTAAAGTGGATTTTCTGTTGTCTTGCTCTGTCTGAAAAATTAGAATCTGTTAAACCCTCTAGTTTTAATTTAGACCTCTAGTTTTAATTTAGACCCACCATAAATTTTAATCATATCCTTAGTGTCGATTAAGTACTTTAAGATGTTTTTCACTGTCTTATAGTGATCTTCTCCAGAATATGACCGATCAACATCAGGTCTCATATATTTCATTGAATACATGATTGTCACTCATGTGATCTCTCTTTTCAAGAGTCTATGGGGACTATTAAGAGAGATACACTCCATGGCTCATCAACATGAGACATCTCTTGGAGTTTGCCATGCTAAACAACTTTAACATCAAATAAATATATGTTCCTTGTGCTAAGCCGAGCATCCTTTTAAATCTATCTATATAGATTTATATCCCCAATTACGATACTCTTCCCAAATCATTCATGGAGGAATATTTTGACAACTTTATCTTTACTGATTGTAGCATTAGTATGTCATTCCTTATCCATAGTATATCAACATATAACATTAGGAATGTCACGACGCTCCCACTAACCCTTTTGTACACACTAGGTTCATTCTTATTTGTGATAAAATCAAACTCTTTTGATTTGTATCATCAAAACGAATGTTCCATTTTTGGGAAGCTTGCTTCAATCCATTTCTCTGAGTGTCTACAACTCTTACCTCATAGTATGTAACTGGATCATCATCTTCTATAATGCGTACCTCATCATCATCATCTATAATGAATCCATACCTCTCATGTTTATTCGGTACTATTCTAGATTTACGATTCGGTTGTGGTACAATAGGTCTATCTACAGGTTCCTCTTATATAACTTATAGTCATTTGTGGTTCTTGAACTCTTCAAGATCTATTATCCTCCCACTAGCCCCTTCAATGATAAACATATTTATCTTAGAAGGTAGCATGTTTCGCAACAAACACCTTTTGCTAAGTAGGATTATAGAACATATACCCTAACCTTACTGTAGGATGTCCCACAAATCTATACTTATCAAATCTTGTCCCAAGCATATTCTTTGAAACCTTTTCATATAAGCTGGACAACCCCTTACTTTAACATACTTAAGATTAGGAATCCTCCTTGTCCATAACTTTTATGGAGTCTTAGGGCTGGATTTTGAGGTTACCTTTTCCTAGATTTGCAACCATTTCTAGGACATGACCCCAGAGGGATACTAGAATGTCGATAAAATCATTATGGACTGCATCATGTCCAACAAGGTACGATTTTCCTTTCAGATACATCAATTAATTATTGGGTATCAATAGGCGTCTATTGTGAGAAAACCATTTGAGATGATCTGGAAACTTATTGCACAAGTATTCCTTCCTCGATCTAATCAAAGAATCTTAATACTTTTCAAATTAGTTTCACTTTTGAATTCTTTGAACCTTTCAAATAATTCATACTTATATTTCATCAAATACAAACATTCAACTTTTTGAATGATCATCTCCTTTTCTTATACTAGTTTTTTCAATTTGCAAAATAATGTTTCATGTAAGTTAAGTACACAAAATCAATTAAATAATATTTTAGTTTTATATAAAACATTATTATTATAAATAGAACAATAATTATTCTTAAATATAATAACAAAGATTTCATTGTCCAACAATAAAATGAAAATAGTGTTTCCAATATGAACTGGAATACAATAACAACTTATTGACTTAATAGATTTGCCCGTAGGCAGTGCTAAACTATAAGTTCCTATGGCTAATGCAGCAACCTTTGCTTCATTTACCATACATAGGATTACTTATCCTTTGTTTAGCTCTCTACTTCTGCTTGGTCCCTTCATGAATCTATATTTATAATAACCAAAGCCGGTATCCAATACCAAAGTAGAATCTTGAATTAAAGAAAAATTTATTTCAATCATGAACAAAAATTATATTTATAATCGAAGCTTCACTAAGCTTCTTCTGGTTAGCTCTGCAAGATGTTTCTCGCAGTTTCTTTTCCAGTGTCCTGGCTTATAGCAGTGGAAGCAAAATCCGCTATCCGTATCAGTTTTGTTCTTATTATCCTTTGTTTTTGCCTTTCTATTTACCTTATTTGAATCTTTCTTCTTTTCAGAAGATCCTTTGGCCCCTACCAGTAAGACTTGGTCTTTCTTGGTTGGAAAGTGACTCTCAACATTTTTCAACATGTTAAGCAAATCAGCGAAGCTAATATCTAGCTTGTTCATATGAAAAATTCACAATAATTATGAGAAGGAGTCCAGGAGTAACTTCAAGATCAAATCTTTGCTCAACTATCCATCCATGACAAAACGTGTTGTCCTAATTGTTCAATCAAATTGATCATGTTTAGGACATGTGTCTGTACTATAGTGTTATTGGTCATTCTAGATCGAAAGACCTCCTTAGATATCTGATATCTATTAGTCCTATTTTCCTGACCATCAACTACTTGATGTGCAGGAGTACAGTAAGAGCATCTATAGTTTCATGCCGACGCTGAAGCTCGTTACTTATGGATGGAAGCATGATGTATTGAGCCAACTGTGCATTATCTTGCCACTTTCTAAAAGTATCACTCTCTTCCTCAGAGGCATTGTCTGCAACTATTGCAGGGATAGGAATATTAAGGACATAAGATAACTTTTCAGCCATGAGAACTATTCTCAAAATTCTTTTACCAATACGTTTAATTCAGTCCGATTAATTTAGCATCTAATATGCTACGTAGTGATCATAATTTTAGACATTGTAAAGTTCTATAAATGAATTTGTAATTTAACAACATTATATCATACATTCTTTTATTAATTACCAAAATAATTTAGGTCTTGTTTTAAATTGGTATATCCCACCATTTTCATCAAACTATATTACCCTCACTTATATAGTTCGACAAAATCTAATTAAAGATTTGCTAGTGAGAATAAGGATCTCATTTCAAATGTATATAGCCTTGTGGTGACACAACAAACTCTATATAAATAAATAGGTAGACAACTCTTGTCAATTACATCATCATGTAACTCCTTTTATTTTGCCTCATAAATTATTTTGATCAAGTGGTGGCATATCCGAATCCAAATTATCTAAGTTAAGTCCAACCTAGCACTTCCATATATTCAAAAAAAAATAGTGTCTTTGTGGTGACACAACAAAATAACATTGTTCAATTTTCTTTATAAGCATCAAATGTGATAAAATTAACATCTCAAAAAAATTAAGATAAGCCTTGTGGTGACACAACAAACTTATAATAATTAATTGATACTCTATTATTTTTTATCATGCTAGAAGGCGACGTTCGATATTCCAAATATCTTTGAACGCTTAGGACTTAATATAAAATATTTGAAGGGTTTGTTATTAATTTGTCTCATCTTGTTTAGCGCGCATGCACACACACACACACACACACATATATATATATATAGTATAAACATGCACATATAGAATACTATATTCTACCCAGATTGATTATGAACTTTTATTCTAGTTTGGTTCACTAGAGCCACCAAGTGAACCAAAAGGTCAAATCCTAGGGGTGCAATAATTAATATTTAAATATAACTATTACATTTAAACCCGAGCTCCATTACAAATGGATCTTCAAACGCTCCTTACTCCTTGATCTCCAATTCTTCAAAATTAGTTCTAATTATTCTTATTACAAAAGTATTTATAATAAACAGAAACCTTGATCAACAGTCAATGAGAAGTACATAGAGGAGGGATATAAAATTTATATTAAGAAAAAAATTAGAGAAGACGAGGTACATAAACCCCATTTAATAAAATCCATACATTCATGCATCAAACTAAGATAAAATCCAATCACATTGGTAAATAGTCTATCAATCCCATTTATTATCATACACATCACCATATGCATCAATAAATAACATTCATCTCATGAATAATAAACATTCAATATATATATATATATATATATATATATATATATATATATATTGATATCATTTAATGAGAAAATATAGTTAACATAAAATCTAATTTTGAATCAAAATAAACTCCTTTATTTTAATCCAAATTTAAATCAAAATAAACTTCTTTTATTTTTATTTATCCAATTTTAAATAAAATAAACTATTTTATTTTAATCAAATTCTTTAATCAAAATAAACTAATTTATTTTAATTAATTATGGAATCTAATTCCTTGTCAAAATAAACTCCTTTATTTTGGATAATATGAAATCTTATTCCGTATCTAAATAAATTCTTTTATTTTAGGAAACACAGATTCTCTTTCCTATTCACAAATAAACTAATTTATTTTGAATAATATGAAATCTTATTCCATATCTAAATAAACTTCTTTATTTAAGGAAACATGGATTCTCTTTTCTATTTACAAATAAACTCCTTTATTTTGAATAATATGATCTTATTCACAAATAAACTCCTTTATTTTGAAATCTTATTCCATATCTAAATAAACTATTTTATTTAAGAAAACAGGGAATCCAATTCTATATGTTAATATAAAACCTATTTGAATAAACTATTTTATTCAAACAAACGTGGAATCTAATTCTAATTAATATAAAATTTTTGAATAAACTCTTTTATTCAAACAAACGTGGAATCCAATTCCAAGTTAATATAAAATTTTTAAATAAAGTCTTTTATTCAAACGAACGTGGAATCCAATTCGAATTAAAATAAAAATTTTATTTTAATCCAATTCCAAATCAAAATAAACTCATTTATTTTTAATTTAGAATTCCTAAAAAATTTTTTAATTTTATTTTAATTAAAATATACCTTTTATCTTAATAAAAATCAAAATAAAAATTATATATATATATATATTTTGGAGAGTGGCGCTAATCTCCAAAATTTATTTTTTTAGTTCACGAATTATGCAGTTTTCCCCGAAAACATGATTCTATACCAATAATTATGTCCAAAAATTTTGTTCTAAACACATCAACATACATATCGAATCTAAACAATTAATAATTCACATAAAAGTTTGGCTTTGATGCCACTGTTAGGTTTCTAATATTCATGAACACAATCAAATTGCCCAAATTAAGCGGAAGCATAGAAAATTAGAGTTTAAAATTTTACAAATCATATACTCGGATCATCCTTTATGCATAATTACTCATCCATTCGTTATTTCACAAACCTCAAAGAATGAAAGTTGTAGAACTCGTCGATAGCTTCGATTTGATAGGTTGCAGCCCCCGTAACTCCTGCCAGATCAAAGTTTATGGCCGTTTTACCAGAGGACACTACAGTAGAAAAAATAATTAGCAGCTTGCACCCAAGCTGGGGCTTGGGGTCAAGATGCACTAGCAGGCCACTAGCAAGCCGGGGCTTGTCCTCCAAGGAGTAATACCCAAGCTGGGGCTTGGGTATGCGCAGAAAGAGGAGATTTTATCCGAATTTGAGTCCGATAAGGATTGATTCGAGCTGTTTGATTCAAGGACTTCCGAGAGGACTTAAAGACATATAAAGAGGCTTATAAAAGGAGGAGATTTACAAGGATTAGAGGGAAGTTTTTGGAGAATTCCATTATATTAGATTAGAGTAGATTGGGGAAAAAACCCTAATTCTTATTAGATTTGGAGATTGAAGCAACTTGGAGACCATTGAAGATTCAAAGTAGGAGCAAGGAGGGAGCGTCAAATCTACAGACAATAGATTCTATCTTCTCATCTTCTTCTATCTTTGTCTTTTATTGTTTATTCAAGTGTGGATTCTTAGTTTTAATTCAATAATCATGAACTAATTCTTTGTTTGAGATTACAATGGATCTTATTGTGTAGTTTATTTTAATATGCATCGCTATCAATTATTATGTTCTATTGTGAGAATTGTCTATTGTGATTTGGACTTAATTGTTTTAATTGATTGGCCATTAATTAAAGTGATAATCTATATGAACTCGAGAGAGATGAAGTATAGATTTAGATCGATCATGATAGCATGTGTTTGTGATTTCTGCATAGATGGAATTCATGGTTCGTGTTTAGGATAGAGATATCCCTTTATGCCATATGTAATCTTATAGAGAACTTGTGCTTTAAATTCTATTTAATTGTAATTCACATAGAGATATAGTGGATTAGTTAATTAGGGTGTCTTGCTTAATTCTATCATCTGTGGATGCAAGTGAGTATGAGTATTATGCATCGAGAGGTGGTTTTATCTGCTTTAGTGTTCTTGATTAACAATTCAGGATAGAAAATAATTGATGAGAAGTGTGTTAGCTTAAATGAAGCAATAAGTGAAGTTGTGATCTTAAATCTCCATAATCTGATTTTTAATTAGTGGTAATTAGAATTAGTTTAGTTAAATATTTTAATTTATAACATTAAATTCATTCATTTAAATAAGATTGAGTTGGTTACGGGTTAGTACTTGGTGATTTTTATTAACTAATTCTCTGTGGGAACAATACTCAACTTATTTAGAGCTACATCCTGGGCAGCATCCCGCTCAACAATCAATGCATCTCTGGATGATCTTGCCTCATCCCTCTTAGTAATAGCGGTGTCTCTATGAGCTACAACTTCCTCTCTCTCCAATAGAGCGACATCTCTCCCATAAAGAGCTGTCAACATCAAGGCCCTAGTCTGATCTCTCTCAAAGGTCATCAGATGAAGACTCTGCTCTAAATACTGTGCTAAATGCTGGATCACAATAGCACTCGTACTAGTAGAATCTACAAGAGCTGCTGGCAACCCAGTGAATAGCTCCTCCTCGTTGGGAAGATCAATATCCTCTATGGGCTCCTCATCATCAGAATCAATCTCTGGCATTGTGGATACTACCACATCTGATGCTGTCTTTATCTCCATCCATGCAGAATACTATGTTGACCATGTATACTTGCGTGTTGTGCGTAATTAGATTTTACCCAACAAGTTTTTTTTATCGATCGAATGTTAGACAGATTGGCGGGACACGAGTACTACTGTTTATTAGATGGATACTGGGGCTATAACCAGATCGTCATCGCTCCTGAGGATCAAGAGAAGACTACATTTACGTGCCCTTATGGCACATTCGCATTCAGGAGAATGTCATTCGGGTTATGTAATGCACCTGCGATCTTTCAACGGTGTATGATGGCCATTTTCTCAGACATGGTGGAGAAAAATGTTGAAGTCTTCATGGACGACTTTTCTGTCTATGGGGATAACTTCGATACTTGCCTAGGGAATTTGGTAATGGTGTTACAGCGATGCAAGGATACAAACCTCGTACTTAACTGGGAAAAATGCCACTTCATGGTTGAGGAGTCCATCATCAATATTTTATCCCTGTAACATCAATCAATAATTATTTCCAATCAATGAATTATCTATGCACTACGGGCCAAAGATAATCGTTTGTATCACCAGTGGTCATGATCATGTCAAACACATGTCCATCTATGCATTACTGTGACAACCCAAATTTTTATAAGTTATTAAAATAGGAATTTAATAATTAAAATTCTTATTATGAGATGTTTTGAGTTTGAGTATGTATATATACATGCTATATATTTTGCAATATGTGATCTCGTGTGAAGAGAAATATATATTCATATATTGGGAAAGTGAGGTTCAATAGTTAAGTTAACTATTGAAGAAATTAAATGATTTTGATAATTAATTTTAAATATTTATTGAATTAAATAAATATTTTAAATAATTTATTTATTGAGAAAAATAAATAATTTATGAAATTGTGGTATAATAATTTAGTTACGTGTATATGATAATTAAATTAAAGCAAAGGTAAATTTTATTCTTTGAAGATTTAATTTAATGAATTAATTAAATTAAATGAGTTGTTTAATATTAAAGAAAATAGGTAAATTAAATAAAGCGATGTTTAAATCAAATTTCTTAATTAAATTAAATATATATGATTATTTATTAATCATCGGAAGAATTATAATAAAATTATAAATATTATTGTAAGTTATGTAAATTGAATTTACAGTGTGACAAATAAAAACTATATAATATAATATGATTAAAATAATCTATTATGGGGGATTTGGGTGTAACGCAAGCGACCTTATGGCTTTTGGGTTATTGTAACTGACGCCTTTTTATTTTCTTCACCTGACGTTAGTGGGTTAAAGCCATATCAGTTTGTTTATGCATATATTCTAAAGCTAAGAGAGAAAAACAGAGATTAGGGAGAGAGCTTGGTGAGAAGAATTGCAGAAATTTTTGGAGAAGAAAGTAAACACAGTGGTTTTGAGAGAAGGGTTTGCTAAATCAAGGTATAACCCATTCTTAAATTTTCAAGTTTTAGTTTTGTAATCTTATTCTCTATAATTGTTTTTTTGTTGGGTTAGGGTTTGAGATGTTGATTATGTTCATGTGTAGTCTGACAATTGTTATATAGAAGTTGTATTGAGTAATCAAATTTATGGAAAAGTGGTTTGTAGAAGAAAATTAAGATATTAGTGTTTTGTATATGAAAATGGCTTACTAAGTGCAAAATTTGATGTTCAATCCTTGCTAGAATCTGTTAATTGGTTATATATTGTGTTAGTATGTTAAGAAACAAAAGCGGCGTAGGTTGAATCTTGTCAGTTGATCAAGAAACGAAGTCGTGGCGATCGAATTCTCTAAATTGATAAAACATGAAAATTAGTATGAACATGAGTTTTAAATTCATATTTGGGTTAGTTAATGTTTATGTTATTTGTTGGGTATTTGGTATGTTGTAGTTTTATGAGTTACGAACCCATAGAATCAAAAATGTACTCATTTGGATGAGTATAACTCATGTTATGATGATTAGAAAGGAGTTTGTAGGCCTAATTTGGCTTTATGTAGTGTTCGGGACCAAAATTCGCGAGTTAGCAGAAGGCACCCGCTTCAAATGGGACCCCTAGTGTAAAACCCACGCCCGTGACGGAGGTAGTCTGCCTAGCCAATTTTGGAAAAAAAATCTGACAGGACATGTTTTACTAAAACAACTATAACGTTTTCATACGAACTCCGATTGAGGTGATTCAAGATGATCCGGGAGGAGGACGAATAGACCTACACCTTTTGTCCTTTATGTTTTTTAATTTGATGTCTTTAGGAAGGTTCAAAATAGTCATCTGTGTGACTATTACGTATTTGGAGGCGATCGGAGGGCGTCGATCGAGCACATACGCAAGTATAGTACTCCCGACGATGGAATCTATTTTTCTAAGTGAGGTATCATGCAAATGAATGATATTATACATGACATATAAAATTTTCTTGCTCATAATAGAAAGCATTGGCATGGCTTAGTGTGTGTTTTGAAAAGAAACTTAAAGATTTAAAAAAAAAACAAACCTTGTGGAAACTTATGTTCTATAAGTTTTGAACTTAGTGGTTTATATGCATGATTGAGTTCAAATATAAATGAGCATGATATGGTGTTTATAGTGTCTTGTTCATGATAAAACTTGTTAGACCTTGTGTTAGAGAAGTTTTCAAGAGAAACTTGATATAATAGAACTAAGGTGCATGAATGCTACATGAGGTAGGTTTTGAACTTGAGAAGATGTTATCATGACTTGGTTACTTATGATAAGAGTTTTAAAAGTTGTCTTATATGTGCTATACTACATCATTCATGATAAAATGATTTCAAAGACAAACTCCATTATCTTTTGTAAACTAAGTATTAAAACATGAATGATAAGTGCACTCAACTAGTCAAGCATGACATAAGTTATTTAAGCATGTTTTAAAAGTATGAACTATGCTATGTCTATGTAAATGAGATAGATACATGTGAGCATGCTATTAGAGGCTTATTAGTACCAATATATGGTTTAAAAGCTTATAACATCAAATCTTGTTAAAGAAAGCTGTTAAGCCTTATTGATTGAAATAAATCATTATGGAGCTAAGTAATTTGAATGTGAACTTGAAAATAGATTACAACCTATTTGATGTCAAGTACGGATGGTTAAGGTATACTTATACATGCCTTGCTATTCTAAGAGTATGATGAGAAAGTGGAATGAAGGTTTTATAAACCTAGTTAGTAAACAATGTAACGTTACTAATATATTAAGAATGTATGAAATATATGACTAATGGATGTGAATCCATGATTATATAACTGTGTAGGAATACACGAAGTGCAGATAAGCGTTAAGCATTAAGTCGTAGTTCATAAACTACAGATTAAACAAGTCTTTCAGTTCCTATTTGCTATGTGAACTTGATGATTAACTGTTTTAAATCTTTACTGCAAAGAGCATGATGTGTTATTTATATGTTGAAAGTATGAAATGTTAAAGTCAATATTTGAATACGTTGATTGATTAAAGCATGCTGATTGAGTAAGGAACTCGATCTTTATACTTGGTATATGAACTGCAGCATGTATGTTATATGTTTAGCATGTTATTATATGCTATGTGATGCATGAAAACTGTTAGATCTTGCTGGGCTGTCGAGCTCAACCTTGCAAATAACCATTTTTGTAGGTTAAGGATTGAAGGCAATACTATGTGCTACTTGAATGACGTGGATCAGAAATAATACACGAAGATTAATATGTTAGCTAAAGTTGCTATTTCTTTATACCATGATTAAGATTCATTAGATGTACTACATGTTTTATGATGTATAATTTTATGTTGAGTTGTAAAGCTAAAGTTAGATTTATCTGATATGTAAAAGTTATCGGATTGAAATGTAAAATTTTATATAATAACAGTGATAAAGTGAATCATAAAATAAGATTGATTCAAAGACATGTAGATGATAAAGGTTTTGATTCACGAAATTAAAGTAAGAAGACATAAAAGTTTAAATTATTTCGCATTTTATAAAGTTTAACATCAAATAATGATGTAAATTCAGAAGGTAGATGTGTTATTAACGACCAAAGTTGAGAATTAAATTGTATAAATTTTGGGGTCGTTACAGTTGGTATCAAAGCTGATAGGTTATAAACCTTAGGTAAGAGTACCCTAGGCTATAACCTAAGAGAATAAAGGAGAAGATGATAAAGAAGTTAAGAATCAAAAAGTTATATTTAAGTATAGTACAGTTGTACTCTTTAATAGTTGATGTATGGTATCTGGGCTAAACGATTCTTTCATAGAGCGGAGGTATATACGAACTAGCAACTCGGAACCTAGTTTGTTGGTTGTTTGTGGGAAACCACTCAGCGTGCCATATTGAAACTATTAGAGACTCGATGTGTACCATGTATAGAAGATGGATACGTATGATGAAAAAGGAAAGAAAGAGGATCGTAAAACAAAACGATCACGAGTTAAGAAAAGAATTTTAAGGGAGATGATTATAGAATAACATCACGACGTGATCAGTTTAAGTTATAAAAGAAAGATGGTTTGTAATGTTTGAATAATTATAGCTTGATGCTATGAAGATGATACACTATGAAATAGTACAAGATAAACTCATGAGGAGTTATAGATAATGTGATACGAGGAATTAGTATCGAGCAAAGAGCAAGTTAAGAGTAAGATAGAGTTAGGTGGGATTTCAATTGAGGACTCGTGTAATGGCTGAGTTGTACAAATCTTTGTATGGGCGAGGGTTTTGTGCTTGAACTCAGTTTATCACATTGATAATCATTGGAATGTTGGTGTCGCGCTATCAATGTATATGTGGTAAATAGGTGATTCTTTTCTCATGTGTATATTTGATAGTTAGAAACTATTAAGATTAGTCAGATATTATTAATATTAGGCGCGGTTCTTAAACTAATGCATATGGTAAGTTCGTGACTCATAATAATATGGTATGTTTTGAACCCCTCAACGAATGGACGACTATGGTCTGACTAGGATAAGTTCGTAAACTCATATTATTGTGGGAAATTCCTGAGCTTCCAATGTGCGGTAAGTTTGATGAACTATACTGGGGGTATATGAGGATGGTAAGTTTTAATACAAGAATATTTAGTATAAAAATTAGAAATTGATGGAGAAAATTAGATATTCTAAATCTACTAGCTATGCTAGAATTTTGAGATTTATTGACTTCGCGCCGATGGTTGTACTTTTGATTTTTGAAAAAAAAATGCTGGATTACACTAGTGAACCAAAGAATTTTTAAAATAGTTCTATTATTCGCATATCTATGCTGTTTGTTTCGGCTAGATAAAAAAAATGATTTTTAAATTTTCAAAATATATTTTAACTATATGTATCGGGTGATATGATAAACGATGGAGTCATCAATGCAATGGAACCTGGTGTTGGATGTGATCATATGATCGTCAACCCACTATGGTGAGATGTAGTATGACAACGTCATAATCATGACACCGTAAAAGGATTTTTGAGATTTCTTTAAGATATGAGAATATATATATATGTATATGTATATGTATATGTATATTTAGATTGATGTCCGAATTGTTGTAGAAGTGTATGCTATTTGATTCAGCTAGACGAATATTGAAAGACGATCATAAAATTCAAGTGTTTCTTGAGAAGTTATGCCAAACCAAATTGTTTTGGTGCGGATTCAGATGTTGAAAAGCTAAGATGAACAACCCTTTTATAGGGGATTACGCGGAAGTGTTTAGATGTTTGTGTATAATACATGGTACAAAGGGCTGATCACCCTAAGTACGGGAGTCCCTATAGTCTAGTGACTGTTAAGGTTTAAGTTAAAAGAGTACTTATAACCATGGACAGCGTGCACAATACATCATACGAAGGGCTTAACACCCTAAGTACAGGAGTCCCTATAGTCTAATGACTGTTAAGGTTTAAGTTAAAAGAGTACTTATAACCGTGGACGTAGTTCAAGGTCTTGTGACCCCTCAGCATGATTTAGAATCTTTTAAATTCCTGAGTTATTCATACTGCTTCCCAATTATTGAGCAATTGTGGAAGATTCTTGCTATTCTAAAAGGCGAATGTGGTAAGGGGTATTCCTTAGAAAAAGTAAGTCGTACAATGCAACATTGAATGATGAATATATTGAATAAGTGAGAAAAGAAAATTTTGAAATGAGAAGGAGATGAGTTATCAAAGAATAATGTAAAACTTTTAATAGAAAAGTTTAATAATTGTAGAAAGATCTTTGTGGAAAGAAAGTGGTTATAGAACCCAATGAATGACTAAAGTATTAACGTAAAATCTATTTTGATAGATTGAATGAATGAAGATTAATAAATAAAATTTCGAGGACGAAATTCTTAGAAGAAGGGGTGAATGTAATATCCCAAGCGTTTATGAGATGAGTATATGATAACGACCCTTAGAAAAGGAAATAAATGGGTTAAAGAATATATAATACTCAAAATATAATTGAGTTTAAGTTAAAGTTATGAAATAAAACTTACAAGAATTTATTATCAAGAATAGTGGGAGTATGAAATATAAAACCTATATTAAGGTAATGTGTTGAAGTTATTCAACGAAGAGATTTGATGAAAACCTGAGTAAGGTAGGGTTTCAGTGATTTCGAGGACGGAATCCTTATAAGGAGGAAAGGATGTGACAACCCGAATTTTTATAAGTTATTAAAATAGGAATTTAATAATTAAAATTCTTATTATGAGATGTTTTGAGTTTGAATATGTATATATATACATGCTATATATTTTGCAATATGTGATCTGGTGTGAAGAGAAATATATATTCATATATTGGGAAAGTGAGGTTCAATAGTTAAGTTAACTATTGAAGAAATTAAATGATTTTGGTAATTAATTTTAAATATTTATTGAATTAAATAAATATTTTAAATAATTTATTTATTGAGAGAAAATAAATAATTTATGAAATTGTGGTATAATAATTTAGTTACATGTGTATGATAATTAAATTAAAGCAAAGGTAAATTTTATTATTTGAAGATTTAATTTAATGAATTAATTAAATTAAATGAGTTGTTTAATATTAAAGAAAATAAGTAAATTAAATAAAGTGATGTTTAAATCTAATTTATTAATTAAATTAGATATATATGATTATTTATTAATCATCAGAAGAATTATAATAAAAATTATAGTTATTATTGTGAGTTGTGTAAATTGGTTACAGGTGTGACAAATAAAAACTATATAATATAATATGATTAAAATATTCTACTAGGGGGTTGGGGGAATTGGGTGTAACCAAACGCAACCTTATGACTTTTGGGTTATTGTAACTAACGCCCTTTTATTTTCTTCACTTGACGTTAGTGGGTTAAAGCCATATCAGTTTGTTTATGCATATATTCTAAAGCCAAGAGAGAAACACAGAGATTAGGGAGAGAGCTTGGTGAGAAGAATTGCAGAAATTTTTGGAGAAGAAAGTAAACACAGTGGTTTTGAGAGAAGGGTTTGCTAAATCAAGGTATAACCCATTCTTAAATTTTCAAGTTTTAGTTTTGTAATCTTATTCTATATAATTATTTTTTTAGTTGGGTTAGGGTTTGAGATGTTGATTATGTTCATGTGTATTCTGATAATTGTTATATAGAAGTTGTATTGAGTAATCAAATTCATGGAAAAGTGATTTGTAGAAGAAAATTAAGATATTAGTGTTTTGTATATGAAAATGGCTTACTAAGTCCACAATTTGATGTTCAATCCTTGCTAGAATCTGTTAATTGGTTATATATTGTGTTAGTATGTTAAGAAATGAAAGCGGTGTAGTTTGAATCTTGTCAATTGATCAAGAGACGAAGTCATGGCGATCGAATTCGCTAAATTGACAAAACATGAAAATTAGTATGAACATGAGTTTTAAATTCATATTTGGGTTAGTTAATGTTTTGTTAATTGTTGGGTATTTGGTATGTTGTAGTTTTATGAGTTACGAACCCATAGAATTGAAAATGAACTCATTTGGATGAGTATAACTTATGTTATGATGTTTAGAAATGAGTTTGTAGGCCTAATTTGGCTTTATGTAGTGTTCGGGACCAAAATTCGCTAGTTAGCAGAAGGCACCCCCGCCCCAGCGGGCCCCCCTAGTGTAAAAACCCATGCCCCGGTGGGAGGTAGTCTGCCTAGCCAATTTTGGGAAAAAAAAATCTAACAGGACATGTTTTACTAAAATAGCTATAACGTTTTCATACGAACTCCGATTGAGGTGATTCAAGATGATCCGGGAGGAGGACGAATAGACCTAAACCTTTTGTTCTTTACGTTTTTTAATTTGATGTCTTTAAGAAGGTTCAAAATAGTCATCTGTGTGACTATTACGTATTTGGAGGCGATCGGAAGGCGTCGATCGAGCACATACGCAAGTATATTGCTCCCGACGATGGAATCTATTTTTCTAAGTGAGGTATCATGCAAATGAATGATATTATACATGACATATAAAATTTTCTTGCTCATAATAGAAAGCATTGGCATGGCTTAGTGTGTGTTTTGAAAAGAAACTTAAAGATTTAAAAAAAAAACAAACCTTGTGGAAACTTATGTTCTATAAGTTTTGAACTTAGTGGTTTATATACATGATTGAGTTCAAATATAAATGAGCATGATATGGTGTTTATAGTGTCTTGTTCATGATCAAACTTGTTAGACCTTGTGTTAGAGATGTTTTCAAGAGAAACTTGATATAATAGAACTAAGGTGTATGAATGCTACATGAGGTAGGTTTTGAACTTGAGAAGATGTTATCATGACTTAGTTACTTATGATAAGAGTTTTAAAAGTTGTCTTATATGTGCTATACTACATCATTCATGATAAAATGATTTCAAAGACAAACTCCATTATCTTTTATAAACTAAGTATTAAAACATCAATGATATGTGCACTCAACTAGTCAAACATGACATAAGTTATTTAAGCATGTTTTAAAAGTATGAACTATGTTATGTCTATGTAATTGAGATAGATACATGTGAGCATGCTATTAGATGCTTATTAGTACCAATATATGGTTTAAAAGCTTATAACATCAAATCTTGTTAAAGAAAGCTGTTAAGCCTTATTGATTGAAATAAATCATTATGGAGCTAAGTAATTTGAATGTGAACTTGAAAATAGATCACAACCTATTTTATGTCAAGTACGGATGGTTAAGGTATACTTATACATGCCTAGCTATTCTAAGAGTATGATGAGAAAGTGAAATAAAGGTTTTACAAACCTAGTTAGGAAACAATATAACGTTACTATTATATTAAGAATGTATGAAATATATGACTAATGGATGTGAATCCATGATTATATAACTGTGTAGGAATACACGAAGTGCAGATAAGTGTTAAGTAGTTAAGTAGTAGTTCATAAACTACGGATCAGGCAAGTCTTTCAGTTCTTATTTGCTATGTGAACTTGATGATTAACTGTTTTAAATCTTTATTGCAAAGAGCATGATGTGTTATTTATATGTTGAAAGTAAGAAACGTTCAAGTCAATATTTGACTACGTTGATTGATTAAAGCATGCTGATTGAGTAAGGAACTCAATCTTTATACTTGGTATATGAACTGCAGCATGTATGTTATATGTTGAGCATGTTATTATGTGCTATGTGATGCATGGCCGTTAGATCTTCTTTGGGTTGTTTCGAGCTCAACCTTGCAAATAACCATTTTTGCGAAGTTAAGGATTGAAGGTAACACTATGTGCTACTTGAATAGCGTGGATCGAAATAATATACGAAGATTAATATTTTAGCTAAAGTTGTTATTTCTTTATACCATGATTAAGATCCATGAGATGTACTAAATGTTTTATGATGTATAGTTTTATGTTGAGTTGTAAAGCTAAATTTAGAGTTATCTGATATGTAAAAGTTATCGGATTGAAATGTAAAATTTTATATAATAACAATGATAAAGCGATTTATAAAATAAGATTGATTCAAAGACATGTAGATGATAAAGGTTTTGATTCGGAGAATTAAAGTAAGAAGACATAAAAGTATAAATTATTCCGCATTTTATAAAGTTTAACATCGAATAATGATGTAAAATCAGAAGGTAGATATGTTATTAACGACCAAAGTTGAGAATTAAATTGTATGAATTTTGGGGTAGTTACAACTACGGGCCAAAGAGGTCTTTCACCACAAACATTTATCTGTAACATTAAAGGATATGATTATACCATTACATAATTCCTGGTCATAATTATACAAATCAATAGTCCAACTATGCACTACGGGCCAAAGTTGACTTTTAGCATAATATAAACATGAGGATGATGAAAATGATATAAAGATCAATCAAGTGAGATCAATGATAAATATTAGAGATTTATAATTCAATTTATCCATAGTTCAAGAATGTCCAAATTGTCAACATGATCACTAATTGTGGAGTAAAAATTCAAGAATGATATTCATGTATCAAAAATAATTTGGATAGAAAAGAAATCAATTTTGTCGTTAATAGTAGCCCGTGAATAGTACCCCAAATGAATAGTACTTGAATGAAAAGTACCTCGAATGAATAATACCTCGAATGAATAGTATCATGAATGACTAGTATTCTAAATGAATAGTACCCCGATGTCGACGTCGAGATTTTTATTTGTCCCTTTTCTGTTCTTGTTCTTTGGTGTTCTCATTTTAGGTGAGATTTGTTTGAAAAAACAAGAGAAAAGGTCCGACATGTATATGTCGACGATTTGACTGTAAGAGTCTCCAGTTGGTGTTTTTAACTAATTGCACCAATGCAACCGAAAAAAGGTTTGCACATTGAACCAGTGATGTGACATTGCTAAGCAGAGTTGCGTGAAAGGCAGAGATTCATTTGGGTTAGGGGCTTGATTATGTGGAGGGAAGGTGTTAGGCACCACCCGACATCCGTGTTACCACGATGACCACCACTTTTCAAGAAACTATTATATGAATGTGTGTGTGTGTGTAAGACCCCAACTTTTATAAATAAAGATGAATTTTTCTATAAATATCATTTTTGAATATTAAGGTTTGAATTTGTTATAATGTTATAGTTGTGGGTAATATTTATAAATTTTACAAAGTAAGCAAGTTGTTATATAATATTTGATTGGTCGGGGAATATTCATTTTAACAGGGAATATTCGTACGACGACACAATCATTGGTGGACCCCACAACGAAATTATTGTTGGAATGAGAAAATGGCAGAAATATCTTTTTATGAAAATAACGGTGGAAGTTTTACCATTAACTGTTGAAATAACCAGTGTCAAAAGTACAGTAATACGCGTGGTTGCATAGTAGCACACTGTATTGATTATTGATGCTTACGTGAGAAGTCACTCAGTTTTACTCAATTATTGCTACAGTAATTGTTGCATCACATCTCTCATATTATTGATTCAATTATTGTCATAGTATCATCTGTATAATATTTTATATTATTAAATCAATAATTGAGACGACAAAGTTATTAATATTATTATTTGTAATATTGACGATGTCTAGAAGTTCTATCAATGAGAGGTTAGGTCACCTAATTGCGCGTCAATAGGGAGAAATCCTTATTGGAAAGCCCCCTCTTTTCTGGGAACGACCTGGTTGTTAAATATTGCGAATTATAATAAATAAATATTGTTAAAATTATTGAGGGGATTTTTATGAAGTATTTGATGAAAATTTTGCTTATTTTATGGACCCCCATTTATCCAATTTTCAAAATAATCGGTAGAAAATTATTTAATATAATAAAGGCGGGGCCACATGTGGGGCCCACATGTGGGATGAAGAATGGAAATGGGGGGGTAGAAATGTTTACAAAATGTAAGGGCATATATATATATATATATATATATATATATATGTTTTTTAATTCTCAAGAAGGAGTAATATTGTCACGGAGGGATTATTGTATTAATAATAATAATAATAATAATAATAATAATAATAATAATAATAATAATAATAATAATAATAATAATAATAATAATAAGTTTTGTTTTTTATGAAAAAATAGAATATATTATATTATATATAAAGTTATTTGTTTTATTTGAATATTATAATATTATATTTATAAAACAGACGTCTAAAAAATTTTCAAAGCGTTGCCCGTGAATTGTGAATGTTTCGTTCGTGAATTTCCTTACACAGTGGCCCTTCCATTCTCCTATAAATAGGATGCTTAGTTAGAATTGAAAATCACAGCAGAATCAGAGAATTTTTCTTCTATAATATTGAGCGTATTTCTTTCGAGTTTTAGAAAGCTTTGAGCATAGAAAATAGTGAAAGTTTTCTTCAAGAATATCCCCACTATACCAGTTGGAATACTCTTCTTTTCAAGGTAAGGGATGTTATTTTTGTTCAATATTCGCTTGAAATAATATTTTCTTCCATGCTCTGTAGTATGTAAGTAATATTATTTCATTTCAGATTTCGAATTCTATACTCATCTGGTTAAAGTTTTGGCTTCTATACTCCATGAAATTAGTAGAATATCCTTAAAATTTGTGTTTCATCTAGTATCTTTTCATGAAAATATTATTCTGAGCATTCTTGATAAGTTTTAACTTTTTCATGTCGGAGTACTATTCACGGGTTACTATTCACAAAGTACTATTCACGGGGTACTATTTACTCTAGTACTATTCACCCGAGGTACTATTCATGATAAAAATTGATTTGTTTTTGGTCCAAATCATTTTTGGTACAATATTATTCTTGAATTTTACTTCACAAAGCAGTATCATGTTGACAATTTGGACGTTATTGATTTCTGGATAAATTACATTATAAATTTATCCTTTGCTTCTTTTAATTAAATTCTTATATCATTGTCATCATCCTCATGCTTATATTATGTTGAAAGTCATCTGTGGCCATAGTGCATAGATGGACTTGGTATGATTATGACCAGGGATTATTCGGTATAATCATGATCGTAATGTTACAAATGATGTGGTAAAAGTCCTCATTGGCCCGTAGTGCATTGATGGACAGTTGTTGGCATGATCATGACCATTGATGAATACACGAATATCCTTGCCCCGTAGTGCATGGATAATTCGTGGTCATGATACTAATGAATATCCTTGGCCGTAGTGTAGGGGTGATTCAATGATGTGGATTATTTATTAAGCTGAGTCTCAGCGATAAAAGTGATGAAAAACCTTTTAAATCATAGAAGATAGTAGATTTTATACTCTACTTGACTCTTATAATGGATTGCTTGTTCCGCTGCAGTTAAACTTGATGTGTGTTATATTTTATCAGTTTACACTGTTGAAGGCTAATGATAAATTATATTGCATTATCTTAGTCATAATATTTCTATTTGGGCTAGTTGAGCTAACCCTTTTGCTTCTATTGTTCTCTTTAGGAAATGAGAACGTAGCCGGGACTAGTCGGGGAACGGAGTGAAGGTCCAGATGTTTTCATTAGTAGTCCTCACTATTCTATGAAACAGTGTGATAATAAATGTATTGAGGACCCCATTTGAGTTTGAATACTGTCTAGAAGACAAAATTCGTATTAAAACTCTCAGTTTATGTTTTGTCATATTTTACATGACAGTTGTATTATTAAGTTGTATTTGAATTTTTGTACCATGTATTTGGTGACTCAAGATGGGTGATGTACACCTATTTTGGAGGCGTCACAGTTGGTATCAAAGCTTAGGGATATGATCCCATGCTGAGATGTGAGACAGGAATTAGGAGGGGAGAGACAGGGAATTCCTTCACTAGTATGACCTACCTAAGTTTATTTGGTATTTAATTGGTCGGTCAGAGTATAGGGATAATATGAGGTATGTCAATTAACCCTTGTTTTGTGGAAATATTTGAAAATGACATCCGAGAATATTGAGAATAACAATGGAGCACAGGAGACCGTTGAGTCACCACAGAACCATACCTAGGATAATGTACAACAGAAAGACAATAATCCTCAGGTAAATAACAACACCGATCAAATGATGAACGATGGAATGTTCAGAGGCTTTATACAATTAATTCAACATCAGGGAGAGCGGCTCCTGTCCAAAATGCTGGTGGAAACACTGGCAACTCTCGGACGGTCACCGCTAAGCAGTTCAAAGAGCTGGGACCACCAGAGTTTATTGGAGAGCCAAAACCACTTAAGGCGGAGACGTGGATAAAGCAGATCACGAAAATATTTGATGTCTTGGGATGCGTCTAGGAGCAAAAGGTTTCCTTTGCCACCTTCATGTTGCTAGGAGATGTAGATTTCTGGTGGGAATCTATAAAGCGTTCCCAGCCTGCCGCACTCAAAATGTCTTGGAAGAAGTTCCAAGAACTGTTCAACGACAAGTACTTTCCCGAAATTATTCATCACATGAAAGGGGTAGAGTTCATCAAACTGGAGCAAAACAATATGACTGTGTCGCAGTACGAAGCCAAGTTTGCCGAGCTGTCTCGGTTTGCGTCCCACTTAGTTGATAATGAAGAGAGAATGACGCGAATATTTCTAAGAGGTTTGAAACCCGAGATACGTCAATACCTTATCTCTTATAAATTGTGTTTGTATTCAGATGTTGTAAATAGGGCTCAACTATTTGAGCGCGATAATGAGTCAACCCAACCAAGAGAGAGCATTCGGAAAAATGATAATACCAGTGGTAGCAGTCATCGAAGCGGTGACAACAAACGTGGAGGGAATCAACATGCCAGAAATGGTAACTACTTCGATGGCAATTATGGCCAAGATAATAAGAATGAACATTTCAAGAAGTAGAGATTCAACAATGATGGAAAGACGTCAGCATCAGCACACGTTGTTAAGGAAGGAGAACGACCACCTATCATATGCTTCAAATGCTGGGGGGGAGGGACATATCGATTCAAATCAGGCACAACTGTGAGTCAAAGCGTGTTACAATTGTGGAAGAGAAGGTCACCTAGCTCGATTTGGTCATTCAGGGTAGCCAAGTCCAGTTGGGATGGAGGCACCAAAGGTCGTTCCAGAAAAGTCAAAACAAGTAGTTCAAGGGAGAGCGTTTGTCATAACCTCCCAGAAAGAAAGGAACCCAAACAAGGTCATCATGAGTAAGCTTATCATAAACTCTAGCGAAGTCTATACCTTATTTAATATCGATTCTACCTATTCTTTTATTTATCCTACTTGCGCTCAACGTTTAAATTTAACTCCGGAGAAATTAGACTTTGACTTATCTGTTGAAACTCAGTTGGGAGAAACCTTCATTACATCCCATTGTTTATAAGTCTTGTTTGGTTTAAATGAGAGAAATTTGATTTTATTGTAAAATAATTTTATTGAATTAAATAATAAATAAAATTATATTCATTATGTGTATATCAAGATGGTTGTAAAATAATTTTATCAATTATAACCTATAATATGTTATGGGAATGTCGTAGTATTTTAGCTATTTTATACGTGAAGGAATTAAAGTGTTTAAATTTCCAAGATGAAAATAAAAGTTTTCGAGAAATTTTGAAAAACACTATTCATCGGTATTTGCTCGGAATTATTTTTGAACTTTCGAGAAATACGTAATGATAGAATGTCAAGGTAAGATGGATTATGTAATAATAATCTAATTATGGAAAATGCAATATTTCACTTGTGGACTTAAAATGAGAACGTTAAGGAAATGGAAGAATTAATGAGTTAAGTAATAATCGTATGATACGTGAGTATTGTACGAGGTAATAAATACGAGTATAATATAAGGTATTATATGAGTTTGTATGAATGAAGGTATATCGTATATAACAAAGTTGTATATGAGTTAGAATACGAGAATGATATGTAAACAATATGTTATATGTATTGAGCAATAGTATTGGACTTGTAGGATTTGTTAGGAATTTGTACAAGCCCAAGTGAATTATTGGTAAGGCCCAAATGTTAATTAATGAACAAGTTAATGTTTATTAATACAAGCCCAAAAGTTAAGTAAGTTAATCCAAGCCAAGCTAGGATCCATATTATATAGTGACCCATGGGGCAAACCATGTTATTATGGTTAATCTTGGTAATCAAGTATTATGTGTGATAACCAAGTATTATGTGTGATAACCAAGACTTAGGTGTAATGATCAAGCAAGAGATAAGTGTTGTGATTAACAAGTAATGAATAGTAAGGAGGTGGCTTAAGGAGGTGGATGGTATATTGACTAAACTACCCTAACCTTGTGAATTCTATAAATAGAGGGAGTTTGCTAGTCATTTGTTAATTGTTCAACTCATCCCACAAAATTATAAAGTGCTTTAGTGTTAGAGAGAATAAGCTACTTTCATTTGAGAAGAAAAAGAAGACTTATTCCAAAGAACTTCAAGGGTAAGACTTCTTGTCCATTAATCTTCTATCTCTACCATGATAGGTTAATAAGAGGAGTAGGGATTAGTGAGCATGGATGATAAGAAGTAAGAAGAATGATTAATTAAATGAACTTAAGCCGCTTAAGTCTAAAATAAGTTATTTAAACTTGCATAAGTTTTGAACTTATGAAGAAGCTATATGAACTTGTTATGGGTTAACCTTGAGAGTTTGTATGAAAATAAAGAACTTGTATGAACTTGTATCAAGTATACATGAATGAAACTATATGTTGAGAACATATAAGGATGATGATTAAAAGACTTTAATTATCATAAGTTATGAACAATGAAGCTATAAGTAGTTTATACTTTAACAAGTTATAAGCTCATGGTAGAATAAGTCAAAATCCAACATGAAAATAAATTGTTGTAATAAGTATGTTGAGATGTTCATATGATGAATTGAATTCATTTGAAGTAATAAACGAATCATAAGTAATGAAGATTTGCCAGAAATTGCACGATTGGACGATGATCATCGAATTCGTGAAATTCTCGGAATAGAAGTCAAATTTTGTGTTTGAAGTCAAAAATGTTGGTTTTTGATGGAGATAAGTCATATTTGACATTATAGAGTTGCGGACTCAAAAATGACCGAATTCCGACTTAGAACGAAGAAACGAGCATTGAACGTTCACGAACGTTTATCGTTTTCGTTAAAAATGAACCAATAGGTAAATTTTTAGCAAACGAAGTCAAAAATATAAAATTCTTGCATGAACACGTAGAGTATGTAATTTGTGAACCGTAGGCTTTTAAACGAGCCAATTCGGACTTATAACGAAGAAGTTATGAGCCCGGGAATTTCGCAAAGTTGAAAAACTGTCCAAACTATCTGGTGCACAGAGCTGGCGCCGCGGTGCCAACCCAAGGCCAATTTGTCGTGCCTCAGCGCCGTGAATAGTTTATGACCTACTTAAGAGTGGCGCAATACGGACCATCGAGTAAGGACTCATGGCAGCAGCCAAGTCCGAGGACTTTGCTATCAGTAATCTCGCTTGCAAGAAGCGCGCTTAAGGAGAACAAATGGTGCGCATGGCAGTTTGACCCTAGATCAAAGATAATAAGGAATGTTTGTAAGTACAAAGAAAGGAATGTGATTAGTTCAAAGTGACTTACCTTAAGAAACTTGAAGTAACATTGTTAAAACCTTGTTAAACCTTAATGATAGTATGAGAAGGTTGATAATAACCTAATCGAATATGAATGTAAGTATGATGACAAGCCGGAATTAATAGTAATCAAATCTAATACATGATTAGATTGAGATGAAGGGTAAGATATAGTTGTATACATACTTGATTATATATGACCTAATGTATGGCGTTATATAATCATGTATTGTAGAGACTTGAAAGACTCGAACATAAAGTAATTTATACCGTAGCAGACGCTGAAGGCAAGTATTCTAACCCTTGTCTCAGTTCAATCTGAACAAGCTTTGTAATTCATGTATCCTTACGCATGAATTGATGTATGATAAAGTTAAAGCCAATTCTTCTGGCTAGACTTAATGCATTTGGTGGATTATTGATAATCTATCCAACTGTTATTAAATGTTGTTATCTTTTGTCAACTACTCGATATGGTTTTCAAAAGAAGATTGAGTATGATAAACAAATGTTTTCGCGTCTTCTTACGTGCACACGAGAGTTGCCACAAATTAAACGTATATACGTTTAATGAATGTAGTGTTGATCAACATAGAGTACTATAGGTCGATCACCTAGAAGTGCTCTAAGTAATAATAATCTGGGACTTACGGACTTAGTGTCGGGTTGTCCTTTTCAAAGAAAGAATGAAATACTCAAGGTCTTGGATAGGAGTTTATGTTTCTATGGATATTATTCATTGTGAAACAATTTGAAAGAAAGATGAAGTGCTATTTTGAATTATCAATAGTACTTCATAACTATTGTTCAGTTATTGAAGATATACGATTCTTATGTGTCAAGCATGTTGTTATTGAAATTGTCATACTTGCTGCGCTAGTTATGCTCACTCTTGCTTGAACCATATGAATGCAGCTAAGACTGAACGTCATGAAGGATCGAATAAAGATAAAGGAAAGGCTAAGGAAGACCGTTAAGCTGTCTATGTAATAGTATAGGTATAATGTTGTAATATAATTGATATTATGACAAAGAACGATTTGTAATGGGTATAGAACCGGGGAATGTAAATATTACTTTGAATATATAGAAGACATGTTTGTTCTTTTGAGGCTTTTCAATTGAATGAATGTATGAATGGTAGTACCGTATAGCACCATATGTCGAGTTGGAAGATACCCGGATTTGGGGGCGCTACAGGTTGGTATCAAAGCCTAGGTTATAAAACTTAAGGGGAAAATTAGAACCTTAAGTCATAACCTTAAGAAAAGTCAAAGAAGTAAAAGATGGAAAGTAACCCTATAAAAATGCATTATAATTATGTTATGTGTTTTTATTATTTTACTGACGTGTACTAATCAAACTATATTGTTTTGTTGTAGATGTCAGGAGAAAATGAAATGTATAGAGATATACATATAGTTAGCGAGGATTCGGTGAATCGAGTAGAGATCCTACCAAATCCTATAGCAGTAGAACCAGAAGTGGTGACAATCGAGTCTGGAGACTCGGACAACTTAGACTACATGTCTATGTTTGATGGCATGCTAGAGGAAGAGGTGGATGTGATGTCTTTTGACCAGGTAGCACCTACAGAAGAGTTGACTTCGGGGGAGTCAATGAAGGCATTATTCATGTCAGTATTGGATAGAAATGTCCAGTATTGTAAGGAGGTAAAGGAGTTAAAAGAGGAACTTCAAGCTATTCGAGAGGACAAGACTAGTATGGAGGGTATGTGGGAAGAGGAGCATGATGATCGAATTTTGGCCAAGGACAAGGTCCACGAGCTGAAAAACGAAGTCTTTGAGCTCAAGCAGGAGCTAAAGACTAAGAGACAAAAGATAGAAAGAATGTCCTATATACATAGGAGTTCTAATAATGGATTTCAAAGCACAAGTAGTGGGTATCCAGAGAAGAAGAAGGGCAGACCCGACATACTATCAGTTGAGATGTTATTACCGGTCTGGCCACGAAAGATTTTGAGAATACCATATGGCAGATGTAATCTAGCAATAGCTAGAATAGTTTAGATATGTAAATATTATATATCTAGTAGTGACGTAAAACCCTCTTTTGTATATAAAAGGGTAGTCTTTTGTAAATCCCAACTTTTGGAAAGCAATTACGGGATAGTAATGTAATCAGCTTAGGATGTACAATGTAAGTAATGTAGTATTATTCTACATGTGATGAATCAATATAAGTCTTTTATGGAAAATATTGAGTAATGGGTATGAGTTATTGTTTAATCATAAATAATAACTAACCAACAAGAGGAAAGTAATAATGACGTGTTGTTTTCTTAACAGCAAAATGCCACAAGAAGGAGACAATGGAATCAAGAATCTAATGAAAATCAACCGGAGGGAGGTCCGGTTAATCCAATGCAAGTTCGTTAATCTTTTAACGGTCGCATTTAATAGAACTGGGGCTGTACCCATAAATCCTGGAGTAGTACGAGCTACTACTTTTAAGGATTTCAAAAGTGTCGTTCTGCGGGAGTTCAAAGGAACTACGAACCCTATAGAAGCCCATACATGGGTGAAAGAGATTGAGAAAGCATTTGTTATAGCAAATGTTGACGAAGGTCAGAAGGTTGCTTTTGCAACCTATATGATGAAGGGTGAGGCCAATTTCTGGTGGGAGGCAAACCAGGCTAGGGCCGGTATAGAAAATCTAACGTGGGTAAGGTTCAAGGAGATTTTCTTCGAGAACTACTTTTCCACGAGCATGCAAGGAAGAATGGAGATTCGATTTCTTGATTTAAAGCAAGGGATATGATTTGGTTCCTCAAAGATGTCGCCAAATTTAACGAACTGGCAAGGTTTGCTCTACATCAAGTGGACACTGAGGTAAGGAAGGCTAGACGATTTGAGCAAGGCTTGAAACCCTGGCTCTATAGTCGAATTTTGGTGTTCCAAAGTACTTCTTTCGGGACCATACTAGAAAACAAAATAATTGCTGAAGGTGGGAATGAGGCTTTTAGCCAGTACCACAAAGATAAGAAAAACAAGGGTAAAGCCGATGGAGGAATAAAGATCGAGGGAGCCAGCGGTAGTGGCGACGGTCAAAAGAGGTAGGGATTTAACTCTGGGAATACCGGAGTAAAACAAGGGGATGCTAAGAAGAGGATGGAGGCCTGTAAAACCTGTGGGAAGACTCACTTAAGAGTCTGTCTCAAGGGAAAGGCAGTATGTTATAACTGTGGACAAGAAGGGCACATTTTGCCTAACTGTCCAAGTCCAAAGAAAAATCATGGATGCTTTGTATATGGATCAACTGATCACATAGCAAAGAACTGCCCGAAGAAGGGGACGGATGGAAACAAGGGCACTAATAGCGATAAGTTAGCTATTGGTGGTCTAGCATAGCCGGGTAGGCCAATGGCTCGTAACTTTAATATGGCGGTCCAAGATGCGGTGGCATCAGGGGATGTAGTCGCAGGTATTATTCCGATCAACAACATAAATGCTTACATGCTGTTTGATTTGGGTGCTACTTGTTCGTTTATAGCATGTGATTTGGCTAGACGATTAGAATTATTTCCCAAAAAGTTGCCTATACCTTTGAATATTAAGGTAGCAAACGAAGAGATAATTCATGTTGAAGATATTCATAGGAGTTATTGTGTAGATATACGTGGTTGTAAATTATCGGTAGATTTGATACCGATAAAGTTAGGAGAATTCAATGTAATTCTTGGAATGGATTGGTTGATTAACTATGGAGCAATTATAGATTGCCAAAAGAAATGTGTGAGCATTAGGACGTTAAAACAATCTCCTATAATATTTTACGGTAATAAATCACCAGGACGTTCGTGTTGCCTTACGATGACACAAACTAAAAAATTGTTAAGGAAGGGGTGTGTAGGTTATCTGTGTCATGTTGTTGATACCCAGCGAGTGGGAGTAACCATGGAACATATACCTATAGTGAATGAATTTATGGATGTATTTCCAAGTGAATTATCGGGGTTACCGCCGAATAGGGAGATCGAATTTGTAATAGACATTGTATCAGGAGCGGCACCTGTCTCAAGGGCACCATATCGTATGGCTCCTGTGGAAATGAAAGAGTTAATGCTTCAGTTACATGAACTATTGGACCGAAAGTACATTCAACCAAGTGTTTCCCCGTGGGGGGCACCGGTATTGTTTGTCAAAAAAAAGTCGGATCATTAAGGCTTTGTATCGACTACCGAGAGTTGAACAAGTTAACGATAAAGAATAAATACCCATTGCCCAGGATCAATGATCTTTTTGATCAGTTGAAAGGGGAAAAGTATTTTTCTAAGATAGATTTTGCGGACGGGTATCACCAATTGAAGGTTAGGAAGGAAGATGTACCAAAGATGGCATTCAGGACTCGTTATGGTCATTACGAAGTTTCTGGTGATGTCATTTGGGTTGACGAATGCACCAGATTTATGGATATGATGAACAGAGTGTTCAAACAATATTTGGACAAGTTCATCGTTGTGTTTATCGATGATATTCTGGTCTATTCTAAGATGCCTAGAAGATCATGCTGAACACCTAAGGTTAGTGTTGGAGACACTAAGGAAGGAGAAGTTATATGCGAAATTCACTAAGTGTGAATTTTGGCTAGAGAAGGTGCGCTTTTAGGTCATGTCATTGACCAAGAGGGATTTTAGTTGATCCAAAGAAGGTAGAAGCGTTGATGAATCGGGAACAACCGAAAAACGCCAATCGAGGTAAAGTGAGTTTCCTAGGGTTAGCGAGGATACTATCAAGATTTATCCAAGATTTTTAAAGATAGCTACCCATTGACTAACTTGACAAGGAAGACGGTGAAATACGTATGGACGGATAAATGTGAAGACAATTTTCAAGAATCAAGAAAAGATTGAGTGAAGCGCCTGCTTTTGTCATTACCGATGACACATGAAATTTTGTAGTATATAGTGATGCTTCAGATAAAGGACTTGGTCAAGTGCTCATGCAAAGATGGCAAGGTCATTGCAGATGCATCACAAGCAGTTGAAGGATTATGAGAAAGTTTACCCTACTCATGATCCGAATCGTCATGATAGTATTTGCTTTAAAGATATGGAGACATTATCTTTATGGGGAAAAATGTGAGATATACACCGACTATAAGAGTCTAAAATATATCTTCACACAGAAGGAGTTGAATATGAGACAGAGGAGATGGCTGGAGTTGATAAAGGATTATGATTGTGAAATTCAGTATCACCCTCGAAAAGCCAATGTAGTTGCCGACGCCTTAAGTAGGAAGGGTCGGGAAAAGTTGTCTATGTTAACGACTCAAAATGAGTTAATAATAGAGATGGCTAGGATGGAATTGAAGATGCCAAGTGAATCGGGGTAGATACTTTTTATGACGGAGATGCAATCTACCATCGTAGAGAGAGTTAAAGAGGTACAACTCAAAACTGATGAGTGTGACCAAGTGAAGAAGATGATTTCCAATGAAAAGGATACTAAGTATAGTCTTGATAATAAGGGATTATTAAGATTTGAAGGAAGAATTTTGGTTTCGAATGAGACGGAGTTAAAAGAACAAGTGTTACAAGAAGCTCATAGTTCAAGGTACTCGATACATCCTGGTAGCACTAAGATGTATCAAGACCTTCGACAGAGTTTTTGGTGGCCAAACATGAAAAGAGAAATAGCAGAATATGTTAGTAGGTGCTTGACTTGTCAAAAAGTTAAGGCCGAACATCAACGACCCAGTGGCTTGTTACAGTCATTGGAGATTCCAGAATGGAAGTGGGAGCATATCACGATGGACTTCGTGGTGGGACTTCCGACAACGACAAAAGGGTACGATTCGATTTGGGTAATAGTGGACCATTGATGAAGTCGGCTCACTTCTTGCCAATTAGGGTCAAGAATAACTTAGACCAGTTAGCTAAACTTTATGTTAAGGAAATTATTTCCAGACATGGAGTACCAGTATCGATTGTGTTAGATCGTGATCCACGATTCACATCGAACTTTTAGAGGAGTTTGCAAGAACAGTTGGGAATGCAATTTGAAGTTAAGTACACCTTATCATCCACAAACCGATGGAAGAGCGAAAGGACAATTCAGACGTTAGAAGATATGTTGAGATCTTGCGTTATGGATTTCAAGGGTAGTTGGGATGATCACCTACCACTTGTAGAGTTTCAGATATAACAATAGTTATCATGCAAGCATAGGTATGCCACCTTATGAAGCTTTGTACTGCGGAAGGAGGTGCGTAACACCATTATATTGGGATGAGGTGGGGAGAACGTCAATGCTAGGACCGTAATTGGTGCAAAGCAGAGAAACGGATGTGGTAAAGTTAATTCGGATGTGTCTTGTCACAGCTCAAGACAGACAGAAGAAGTATGCGGACTCGCATAGAATAAATCGAGAGTTTGAAGTAGGCTCGTATGTGTTTCTAAAGGTATCTCCCTGGAAAGGAAAGATACGCTTTGGAAAGAAGGGAAAGTTAAGTCCAAGGTTTATAGGACCTTTTGAAGTATTAAACGGGTGGGAGAGGTAGCCTATGTGATAGCATTACCTCTAGACCTAGAACGAATACATAACGTGTTTCACGTATCTGTGTTACGTCCTTATAAGCCGAAATATAAGCATGTAATCGAGTATGAGCCGATTCATATCGAGAAAGACTTAGCGTATGAAGAATCGCCGATTCAAATCATCGATAGAAAAGAGCAAGTTCTTCGAAACAAAGTTATACCTTCGGTAAAGGTATTATGGAAGAATCATGATGCCGAAGAAGAAACGTGGGAATTAGAAGAAAAGATGAAGAAATTTTTTTCTCAATTATTGGATTAAAGTAAGACGAGATTCTGGGGACAAAATCCTTATAAGGGGGGAAGGATGTAATGACCGAGAAATTCGAATTTTGTTGTAAAATAATTTTATTGAATTAAATAATAAATAAAATTATATTCTATGTGTTATCAAGATGGTTGTCATTGTATAACCTAATAATGTGGGAATGTCGTAGTATTTTAGCTACGTGAAGGAATTAAAGTGTTTAAATTTCCAAGACGAAAATAAAAGTTTTCCGAGAAATTTTCTAAAAAACACTATTCATCGGTATTTGCTTGGGAATTATTTTTGAACTTTCGAGAAATACGTAATGATAGAATGTCAAGGTAAGATGGATTATGTAATAATAATCTAATTATGGAAAATGCAATATTTCGCTTGCGGACTTAAATTGAGAACGTTAAGGAAAGGGAAGAATTAATGAGTTAAGTAATAATCGTATGATACGTGAGTATTGTACGAGGTAATGAATACGAGTATAATACAAGGTATTATACGAGTTTGTATGAATGAAGGTATATCGTATATAACAAAGTTGTATATGAGTTAGAATACGAGAATGATATGTAAACAATACGTTATATGTATTGAGCAATAGTATTGGACTTGTAGGATTTGTTAGAAATTGTTACAAGCCCAAGTGAATTATTGGTAAGGCCCAAATGTTAATTAATGAACAAGTTAATGTTTATTAATGCAAGCCCAAAAGCTAAGTTAATTTAAGCCCAAGTTAGGATCCATGAGTTATAGTGACCCATGGGGCAAACCATGTTATTATGGTTAATCTTGGTAATTAAGTATTAAGTGTGATGACCAAGTATTTTGTGTGATGACCAAGACTTAGGTGTAATGATCAAGCAAGAGATAAGTGTTGTGATTAACAAGTAATGAATAATAAGGAGGTGGCTTAAGGAGGTGGGATGGTATATTGACTAAACTACCCTAATCTTGTGAATTCTATAAATAGAGGGAGTTTGCTAGTCATTTGTTAATTGTTCAACTTATCCCACAAATTTATTAAGTGCTTAAGTGTTAGGGAGAATAAGCTACTTTCATTTAAGAAGAAAAAGAAGACTTATTCCAAACAACTTCAAGGGTAAGACTTTTTGTCCATTAATCTTCTATCTCTACCATGATAGGTTGATAAGAGGAGTAGGAATTAGTGAGCATGGATGTTAAGAAGTAAGAAGAATGATTAATTAAATGAACTTAAGCCGCTTAAGTCGGAAATAAGTCATTTAAACTTGCATAAGTTATAAACTTATGAAGAAGCTATATGAACTTGTTATAAGTTAACCTTGAGAGTTTGTATGAAAATAAAGAACTTGTATGAACTTGTATCAAGTATACATGAATGAAACTATATGTTGAGAACATATAAGGATGATGATTAAAAGACTTTAATTATCATAAGTTATGAACAATGAAGCTATAAGTAGTTTATACTTTAACAAGTTATAAGCTCATGGTAGAATAAGTCAAAATCCAACATGAAAATAAGTTGTTGTAATAAGTATGTTGAGATGTTCATATGATGAATTGAATTCATTTGAAGTAATAAACGAATCATAAGTAATGAAGATTTGCCGAAAATTGCACGATTGGACGATAATCGTCGAATTCGTGAAATTCTCGGAATAGAAGTCAAATTTTGTGTTTGAAGTCGGAAATGTTGGTTTTTGATGGAGACAAGTCATATTTGGCATTATAGAGTTGCGGACTCGAAAATGACCGAATTCCGATTTAGAACGAAGAAACGAGCATTGAACGTTCACGAACGTTTATCGTTTTCGTTAAAAATGAACCAATAGGTAAATTTTTAGCAAACGAAGTCGAAAATATAAAATTCTTGCATGAACACGTAGAGTATGTAATTTGTGAATCGTAGGCTTTTGAACGAGCCAATTTGGACTTATAACGAAGAAGTTATGAGCCCGGGAATTTTGCAAAGTTGAAAAACTGTCCAAACTATCTGGTGCACATGAGTCAAGGCCACGGCGCAAAGCCCAAGGCCAATTTTGTCGCAAAGCAACGCCGTGAATAGTTTATGACTCATCGAAGAGTGGAAGGCAGCAAACATGATAATCGAGTAAGGACTCGCGTCATGCAACGCCAAGTCCGGACTTTGCTATCAGTAATCTCTGCAGCAATACAGCTTAAGGAGAACAAAGTCAAGCCGCCCAGCCACTGATCTAGATCAAAGATAGTAAGGAATGTTTGTAAGTACAAAGAAAGGAATGTGATTAGTTCAAAGTGAACTTACCTTAAGAAAATTGAAGTAACATTGTTAAAACCTTGTTAAGCCTTAAGGATAGAATGAGAAGGTTGATAATAACCTAATCGAATATGAATGTAAGTATGCTGATAAGACAAAATTAATAGTAATTAAATCTAATACATGATTAGATTGAGATGACGGGTAAGATATAACTGTATACATACTTGATTATATATGACCTAATGTATGATGTTATATAATCATGTATTGTAGAGACTTGAAAGACTCGAACATAAAGTAATTTATACGTAGTAGCAGTATGTTGAAGGCAAGTATTCTAACCCTTGTCTCAGCTCAATCTCGAACAAGCTTTGTAATTCATGTATCCTTACGCATGAATTGATGTATGATAAAGTTAAAGCCAATTCTTTCTGGCTAGACTTAATGCATTTGGTGGATTATTGATAATCTATCCAACTCGTTATTAAATGTTGTTATCTTTTGTCAACTACTCGATATGGTTTCAAAAAAGAAGATTGAGTATGATAAACAAATGTTTTTTTGTCGTCTTACTGACATGTGCACGTGAGGTTGCCACAAATTAAACGTATATACGTTTAATGAATGTAGTGTTGATCAACATAGAGTACTATAGGCGATCACCTAGAAGTGCTCGTAAGTAATACCGAACTTACGGACTTAGTGCTCGGGTTGTCCTTTTCAAAGAAAGAATGAAATACTCAAGGTCTTGGACCGGAGTTTATGTTTTACTGGATATTATTCATTGTGAAACAATTTGAAAGAAAGATGAAGTGCTATTTTGAATTATCAATAGTACTTCATAACTATTGTTCAATTATTGAAGATATACGATTCTTATGTGTCAAGCATGTTGTTATTGAAATTGTCATACTTGCTGAGCTAGTTATGCTCACTCTTGCTTGAACCATATGAATGCAGCTAAGACTGAACGTCCTGAAGGATCGAATAAAGATAAAGGAAAGGCTAAGGCGTATCGTTGTCATCTATGTAATAGTATAGGTATAATGTTGTAATATAATTGATATTATGACAAAGAACTTTTGTAATGGGTATAGAACACGGGAAATATAAATATTACTTTGAATATATAGAAGTCATGTTCGGCTTCTTTTGAGGGTTTTCAATTGAATGAATGTATGAATGGTAGTACCAGTATAGCACCATATGTCGGGTTGGAAGATACCCGTAAGTTTAAATTTTATTATAATCCTATCTATTCAAAGACACAAGACTTAGTATCAAGTCAAACTATTGCAGTCTGAGTTGATTTCGGTACTATTATTATATCCCGACAGCCTAGTCGGACAATTATCGAGTTTAAGTTCAATTAAACTGTTTCTAAACACTTAACAATTATCTTAGGTAATTTTATAAATCATCAACATAATTTTCATAGGCCCATAAATTTTTTAGATAATTATTATCATTTATCATGAGTTTTTAATTATTAATATGATTTAAATACCACTTAATTCCATTATCATTAATATTAATTTAATATTAAATATTAATGAAATGCTTAACATAATATTATAATATATTTATAATATCTCAAAGTATTTTTAATACCACATTATTACCATTAAATGATTTTAAATTAATTAAAACCATTATTAACTAATTGCCATTAATATTAAAATATTAATATATTTCATGACAAAATATCAAAAGTTATGTTTTACAACTTAAAATATTCTTATAACACTTAAATTATTTTTATATAATTTTTAAAGCATTAATTTATTTTTCCATAATTTATTTAATAGATCTATTAAATAAATTAACTACTAAATTAATAATAATTATTAATGAATTTCATCACAAAATTTTAAAAGTCATTAAAAATAACTTAAAATATTTTCTAATACCATAAAATATATTTTCATGATTTTTAAAGTATTAAAATCATTTTTAAATAATTTATTTAATATTATAATTAAATAAATTAAATACCACTTATATTCCAAAAATATTAAATATTTATGAAATATACTCAAAATAATTAAAAACTAATTTTCAGGCTTTAAAAATAATTTTTAGGAATTTATTATGTATTTTTAATAATTAAAAATCATTTAATACTAATTATTTATTAAAACTAATAATTTTGGAAAACAAACTGTCGCTAAAGGGCCCTATAGCGACGAAACTGTCGCTATAGGTGGTCTTGGGCTGTTCTTGAGCTTCATGTCAGTGGACAAGGTGATAGGTTTGACCAACTGTAATTCATAGATCTGGAGGTATCTGGGTTTGATTAAGTGTTCAGATTATAGTATTGATGCAATACTACAACCCTAAACAAACAACATGGACATCTTATATCTATTCAGAGAGATCTGGGCTCTCAAAGATCTTGTCAGGCCTCATCTGGGTTTTCTGGGTAACCCAGAAACCCAAACGTTTGCGAGGTACCACTTTGTGGTTCAAATTTCTTAGGGTTCTAGTTATTTGTCTTATGTTCTAATATCTCAAACCTGTAGTTCGTATAACAAGGAACATATATGTAACACCAAACTAGTCATACTACATAACAGGTAATAGATCAAGGCCGGTCAAAGAGTAGGCCAGGAACTGTTCTTGGTGAATTCTGGGTTTTCCAGAAATTCATCCGGACAGTTGGTCAACACTTGTTTGACCACTGATTACTTTGATCCTGTGAAAGATCTGTTTGTTCTAAGGACTTTAGTGTGTAGTCTACATACCAGACAACAAGCTTAAAGTAACAACATGGTCTAAATATCAAACATGTGCAAGATCAGAGGCCTGCAAAACGTTGTCAGAAATTCTGGGTTTTCTGGAGATTTTCTGGGTTTTCCAAAAATGGTTTTCGTGCTCGGTCAATGTACTTTGACTGTTAATAACTTTTAATCTATTCATGATCTGGGCTTGATTCAAGTTCGAGAGCCTAGACAACATAGCATACTACAGATCTATAACATAAAACACACAAAATAACTAACAGGTAAAGATCTATGAGGTCTGACATATGGCTATCAGGCCACTTTTCCAACTTTTCCCAGATTTCTAAAAACTTCTATTTCGAGCATCTAGATGTTATGGATCTAGGATTTAACAACTCAGATCACTAAATGACACCTTATTACACATTTCTAAACAACAAATCACAACATCAAACATCAGATCTAAGGATTTCTAGAAGTAGGGTTTATACCTCTATTATGCTTCCATACTTGATTTTTGATCCATGATCTTGATCCTAGCTTGCTAATGATCACACTAGTGACTGATTCACTTAATATTTTCGTGGCTAAGGAGAGAGAGAAGTTTGGTTGAGTGTAAGGATGCAAATGAGCTTGGTTTGGTGACTTTCCCTCTCTTTGATCTATATATAAAATGATAAAATGCAAGGGCTGATCATGTGATCAGTTGTTGGCTGATTAAAGTTGCTTTCTAGACCACATGGCTAGCCTAGGGTTGGTCACCAACTCCTTACTAGGGCTAGATCTACACTCCACCTCATTATAATATTAAAAAGGGTAGTTTGGTCATTTGTCTTATAAAGTGAATGGCAACTTGGTAACTTCTCATAATCATTAGCTTTTAACCCTTAGGGTTTGACCCTTAGGGTTTAACCTTAAAGTTACATCAATTTAAATTTCTAAGCTTTGCTAATTAGGTTCTGAAAATAGAAAATTATAATTAGGGTTCCCTAATTATAGTAAAGTTTACTAATCACATTCAAGTTTGCTAATTAGGGTTTAGGTTTCCTAATTAACATTAAACTCTATAAATTAATAATTAGGTTTTCTCTAATTGTACATTAGGGTTTCCAACATTAGAAATTATGGCTTTCTAATTAATCAATTAGGGTTATTCCTAATTATACTTACAATTGATAACATAAAACTTTATATTTATCTTCAAGCTTTTCAATTAGGGTTTTAATATTCCGAATTAGGGTTTCAGATTCCTAGAACTAAAATTAGGGTTTCCATAGCCGGTAACAGGGTTTCTTATCAATTGTTAGGGTTTTCTAACTGAAAGTCGAGGTTCTAAAATATTATTAGGGTTTGTGACTGATATAATTTCTCCGGTCAACCCTTGACCCTTAACCACATACTATACACACATATGACCATATACACAAATACTCTTACACTGTAAACCTTCACCATGAGTTTTTAAATTCACAAAATTAATTCCCAAAAATGTCAAATACATACACTTATTTTCTGTCTAGGTTTATTATTTAACCTCTATTCAATCTTTTAAGATTTTATAAAATTGTCTAAATTCTCAGGTTGTCACACTACCCTCAGAGCGTGAAATTGAATTTTGTATCGACCATGAACCCGGTACAAAACCCATTTCTAAAGCCCCATATCGAATGGCTCCTATTGAACTTCAGGAGTTAAAAACTCAACTACATGAATTGTTAGACATAATTCCTAATACGTCTCCTTGGGGTGCTCTTGTTCTATTTGTAAAGAAGAAAGATGAGAGTATGCGACTTTGTATTGATTATCGAGAGTTGAATCACGTCACCATCAAAAATAGGTACCCATTGCCACGTATTGATGACCTGTTTGACCAGTTGCAAGGCGCCAAATTCTTTTCAAAGATCGATCTTTGTTTCAGATATCATCAATTAAAGATTAAAGCCGATGACATTCCAAAGATGGCTTTTAAAACTTGGTACGGGCATTACGAATTCCTAGTCATATCTTTTGGATTGACTAATGCTCTTGCTGCCTTCATAGATATGAAGAACCGAGTATTCAAGAAATATTTGGATCATTTTGTGGTTGTCTTTATTGATGACATTCTCATATATTCCAAAAGCCATGAAGATCATGAGCAACACTTGAGGCTTATACTCCAAAATCTTCGTGAAAATAAGCTTTATGCCAAGTTGAAGAAATGCGAGTTTTGGCTTGAGGAAGTAGCATTCCTTGGGCACGTAGTATCAAGTCATGGAATATTTGTTGACCCGACAAAGAATGAAGCTATTCAAAGTTGGGAGTAACCTAAATCAGTGACCGAAGTACGTAGCTTTCTCGGCTGAGCTGATTATTATCGGAGATTCGTGGAAGGATTTTCTCGAATCGCTACTCCATTAACTCAGCTGACTCGGAAAGATACAAAATTCGGTTGGAGCGAGGAATGTGAGAAGAGTTTTCAAGAACTCAAGAGAAGACTCAGTTTAGCACCTGTTCTGACAATACAATCTGACTCGGAGGGATTTGTCATCTACAGTGATGTTTCGGGCAAAGGGTTAGGATGTGTTCTCATGCAACATGGGAAAGTCATAGCCTATGCCTTTCGATAACTCAAAGAATATGAGAGGAATTATCCTACTCATGATCTAGAGTTGTCAGTTGTTGTCTTCGCACTTAAAATTTGAAGGCATTACTTGTATGGGGAGAAAGTGGAGATCTATACGGATCATAAAAGCCTCAAATATTTCTTCACCCAAAAGGAACTCAACATGAGACAACGACGTTGGCTCGAACTATTGAAATATTATGATCATACTATCCAATACCATCCTCGGAAAAAGCTTAACGTAGAGGCGTGATGAGTAGAAGAAGATCATATGCGGGTACAAGTGCAATATTGTCAACGCAAAGGCCCATTTTATATGACTTGCAAAGGATGGAGATAGAGTTAAAGACTCCAGGGACCCATGTGATGATGGCGAATATACGAGTAGGACCGACTTTAATCGATAAAGTTAAAGCTGCTCAAGCCACAGACCTGGAGCTGATGCGTATGAGGAAGAAAGTACAAGAAGGTGTTATTCTGGAAGCAAGAATCGATGAAGAAGGAATACTTCGAGTCACTCCAGACTTTGTGTTCCTAACAACCCTGATTTAAAGTATAAAATCATGATGGAGGCGCACAACACACCATTTGCAATCCATCCTGGGACTACCAAAATGTACCATGATCTTCGACATATATTTTGGCGGAGCAATATGAAGAGAGAGATAGTAGGGTTTATCTCAAGGTGTCTAACTTGTCAACGAGTCAAGGCGAAGCATCAAGTGCCAAAAGGTCCATTGCAACCGCTTGAAATTCCAGAATGGAAGTGGGAGCACATTACCATAGATTTTATTACTGGTCTTCCCAAGGTTTCTCAATGCATATATGCAATTTGGGTCATTGTTGATAGATTGACCAAGTCTGCTCATTTCTTACCTATACGATAAACTTATACAGTTAAACGTCTTACTCGTATGTACGTAAACGAGATTGTAATATTTCATGGTATGCCAGTATCCTTAGTTTCTTATCGAGACGCAAGATTCACTTCAAGATTTTGGGTTAGTTTGTAAAAAGCTATGGGCACGGATTTGCGATTCGATTAAAGCATATCATCCTCAAACAGACGGCAAATGAAAGGACTTATTCAAACTCTTGAAGATTTATTAAGACTCTGTGTCCTTGACTTCAAAGGAAGTTGTGACAAGTTCTTACCATTGGTAGAGTTTTCCTACAACAACAATTATCAAGCAAGTATTGGAATGGCTCCATTTGGGGCGTTGTGTGGAAGAAAGTGTTGTTCTCTAGTATGCTGGGATGAGGTGGGTGAAGCAATGTTGTTGGGATCGGAGTTGGTACGTATGACTATGAAAAAGATTCAAACGATCCGACAACATATAAAAACCTCACAAGATTGACAAAAGAGTTATGTTGATCTTCATCGAAAGGATATGGAATTCAATATTGGAGATCATGTGTTGTTACGTATTTCTCCATGGAAAGGAGTTACGAGATTTGGAAAGAGAGGAAAGCTCAATCCTCGATTCATTAACCCATTTTTAATCCTCGATCGAGTATGAACTATGGCCTATAGACTCGCCTTACCGCCAAGTATGTCTCGTGTTCATAACGTTTTTCACATATCCATGTTATATAAATATGTGAAAGACCCGAACCACATTATTGAGTTAGAACAAGATGAAATAGCGGAAGATTTAACGTATGAAGAGGTTCCTGTTAAAATCTTGGATAAGAAGGAACATATTCTACGCTCCAAGGTTATACCTCAAGTCAAAGTGTTGTGGAGAAACTACGATGTTGAGGAAATGACCTGGGAGTTAGAATCTGAAATGAAATCAAGGTATCCTCACCTATTCATCATACTGGGTATGTACCCTAATTTCGAGGGCAAAATTTCATAAGAAGGGGAGGTTGTAAGACCCCAAATATTATGAATAAAGATGAATTTTTCTATAAATATCATTTTTGAATATTAAGGTTTGAATTTGTTATAATGTTATAGTTGTGGGTAATATTTATAAATTTTTCAAATTAAACAAGTTGTTATATAATATTTGATTGGTCGGGGAATATTTGTTTTAATAGGGAATATTCGTACGATGACACAATCATTGGTGGACCCCACAACGGAATTATTGTCGTAATGAGAAAACGACAGAAATATCTTTTTATGAAAATAACGGCGGAAGTTTTACCGTTAACTGTTGAAATAACCAGTGTTAAAAGTATAGTAATATGCGTGGTTGTATAGTATCACACGGTATTGATTATTGATGCTTACGTGAGAAGTCACTCAGTTATACACAATTATTGCTACAGTAATTGCTGCATCATATCTCTCATATTATTGATTCAATTATTGTCACAGTATCATCTGCATAATATTTTATATTATTAAATCAATAATTGAGAAGACAAAGTTATTAATATTATTATTTGTAATATTGACGATGTCTAGAAGTTACACAAGGAGAGGTTTGGTTACCTAATCATGCGCCATGATAGGGAGAAATCCTTATTGAAAGCCCCACTTTCTTGGGAACGACCTGGTTGTTAAATATTGCGAATTATAATAATAATGAATAAATGTTGTTAAAAATATTGAAGAGATTTTTATCAAGTATTTGATGTAAATTTTGCTTATTTTATGGGCCCCCATTTACCCATTTTTTAAAATAATCAGTAGAAAATTATTTAATATAAAGGTGGGGCCACATGTGGGGCACATGCGGGATGAAGAATGGAAATGGGGGGGGAGAAAGGTTTACAAAATGTAAGGGCATTATATATATATATATATATATATATATATATATATATATATATATATATATATATATATATGATAATAACATGTGGAGGGGCCACATGTGTTTTTTAATTCTCAAGGAGTAATATTGTCACGGAGGGATTATTGTGTTATTATATATATATATATATATATATATATATATTATAAGTTTTGTTTTTTTTATGAAAAAATAGAATATATTATATTATATATAAAGTTATTTGTTTTATTTGAATATTATAATATTATATTTATAAAACAGACGTCTAAAATTTTTTCAAAGCATTGCCCGTGAATTGTGAATGTTTCGTCCGTGAATTTCCTTACACAGTGCCCCTTCCATTCTCCTATAAATAGGATGCTTAGTTAGAATTAAAAATCACACCAGAATCAGAGAATTCTTCTTCTATAATATTGAGCGTATTTCTTTCGAGTTTTAGAAAGTTTTGAGCGTAGAAAATAGTGAAAGTTTTCTTCAAGAATATCCCCGCTATACCAGTTAGAATACTCTTCTTTTCAAGGTAAGGGATGTTATTTTTGTTCAATATTCACTTGAAATAATATTTTATTCCATACTTTGTAGTATGTAAGTAATATTATTTCGTTTCAGATTTCGAATTCTATACTAATTTGGTTAAAGTTTTGGCTTCTATACTCTATGATATTAGTAGAATAACCTTAAAATTTGCGTTTCATCCAGTGTTTTTTCATGAAAATATTATTCTGAGCATTCTTAATAAGTTTTAACCTTTTCATGCCAGAGTACTATTCACGAGTTACTATTCACAAAGTACTATTCACGGAGTACTATTCACCTGGGGTACTATTCATGATAAAAATTAATTTGTTTTTGGTGCAAATCACTTTTGATACAATATTATTCTTGAAATTTACTTCACAAAGTAGTATCATGTTGACAATTTAGACGTTATTAATTTCTGGATAAATTACATTATTAATTTATCCTTTGCTTCTTTTAATTAAATTCTTATATCATTGTCATCATCCCCATGCTTATATTATGTTGAAAGTCATCTGTGGCCGTAGTTAATAGATGGACTTGGTATGATTATGACCAGGGATTATTCGATATAATCATGACCGCAATGTTACAAATGATGTGGTAAAAGTCCTCATTGGCCCGTAGTGCATTGATGGATAGTTGTTGGCATGATCATGACCATTGATGAATACACGAATATCATTGGCCCGTAGTGCATGGATAATTCGTGGTCGTGATACTAATGAGTATCCTTGGTCGTAGTGCAGTGGTGATTCGATGATGTGGATTATTTATTAAGATGAGTCTCAGCGATAAAAGTGATGAAAAACGTTTTAAATCATAAAAGATAGTAGATTTTATGCTCTACTTGACTCTTCTAATGGATTGCTTGTTCCGCTGCAGTTAAACTTGATGTTTGTTATTTTTTATCAGTTTAACACCGTTGAAGGCTAACGATAAATTATTCTGCATTATCTTAGTCATAATATTTTTTTCTGGACTAGTTGAGCTCACCGTTTTGCTTTCATTGTTCTCTTCAGGAAATGAGAACGTAGCCGGGACTAGTCAGAGAACGGAGTGACGGTCCAGATGTTTGCATTAGTAGTCCTCACTATTCTATGAAATAGTGTGGTAATAAATGTATTGAGGACTCCACTTGAGTTTGAATACTGTCTAGAAAATAATATTTATATTAAAACTCTTAGTTTATGTTTTGTCGTATTTTACACGATAGTTGTATTATTAAGTTGTATTTGAATTTTTATCCCATGTATTTGGCGACTCAACATGGGTGATGTATACCTATTTTGGGGGCGTCACAGTGTGTGTGTGTGGGTCAATGTGCTGTTATGTGGAAGTAGTGCTATGCCTCGTTCGCACCTATATACATAGGGTTTGAATTTGTATAAAAATTCAATTTTAAACAAGATATAGTAATGAGATTTTGTAAAAGATGTTTTTTAAACCCTGTGCTCAATAGTATTTGAGGCCTTTGATACTTCGATTTTATTAAATGTTCGGCTTGATTGCTTTTATTTTCGAGATGCGAAGCATTCTCGAGAAAATAATATATAGCAGTGCCGAACTCCTCATGGGCATGAAAGCCATCTAAGGAAATTCAAACACCGTGAATAATTTACAAGTTGCTTACAGCTGAAAATGTCCATCACGGGAATCGAATCTAGATTCAGTAGACTGAATCTGTGATCACATGATTCCTAGGCTCACATGATGCCGCAGTTTATATGAAAGCAATAAGCAGTTATATATATATATATATATATATATATATATATATATATATATATATATATATATATATATATACAGACATGATCAACCACCATGAAGCACCTCCATGGGGGATCAGAAATGTAAATAAAGCAATAAATGCGATCAACCTCCACGAAGTAAACTCCAGGCGGGACGGAATGTAAATAAAGTAGTAAAAACAATCAACCGCCACAAAGTAAACTCCAGGCGGGACAAAATGTAAATAAAGCAACAAAAACGATCAACCGCCATGAAGTAAACTCCAGGCGGGACTGAATGTAAATAAAGCAGTAAAAGGCCACGAAGTAAACTCAATCGCGTAGCATTTTTATTCCTGATTTGGACTTTTCAGCTTGTAAGAACTCCTTTGCAACTTAAACAGGACCGAGCCGGAGGGGTGGGACCCATATAGAGGTGTCATGAGTAAACACCGTAACTTGTGCAAGAAGTGGACTCGCTGACCAACCGTGATCGCCTTCTTAAATGGGTTGGTCAGATTCCAAAGTCATTTTTAAGTCGTGTCATGAAGGAAATCGAGAGCTCTTCTTCGGATCTCATTGAGTTCGCATAACCTTCTATAAAATCGCATCACCACCGTACAAGTGTTCTACACTGTCCTGGTAACGTATATATGTCTTCTTTTCCAGTTTTTATATGTTGGAAAATGAGTTATGATATGAAATGCATCTAAACACATAGTAGTGATTATGCATGCTGAAATGACTTGATAAAGAATATTCAACATAGTAAATGTTAGTATTAAACCATGCTGAACATAATGGTGTGAAAAATTTTGACTTTTGAAACAGTCAAATTGACACTTTTTTCTGCTATTTCTTATCCTATTTGAGGACAAATGAGCAAAGGTGAAAAATTAATAATCCTGGTAATTAGGCTACCCTTACGGATTTTTTACTTTTATATACTGATGCATATAGGATGTTTATGACTATGGGTAGGTGTGCTACTGAAGGGCCACCTAGTCATGCCTATGTACATGTGGATAGTCCTATTTACAAAGGGGACTATGGAAATTTTTTTCCAAAATGTAGGCATTGGGTAGTCATGCATTTTTAACTCTACTGTAGATGTATGTTAAAATAATGCATGCATGCATGTAGTCATAAAATTGCATTTTAAAAAGATCCAGGTTAAAATTTACCACACCCTTTCTGAGGTGATTTGGAGACTTGTTGTCCAGATATATGGATTCGGATCAGCCGAGTAGTTCCCGCAGGACCACTTCTAGTGTGTGGAGGAGGGCTTCTAAAGTGCCTCGACCCCGTTCCATTAGATAGCCTCGTCGTTTGGAGGAGGTGGTGATACTTCATGTCCGGGTTGATGTACTAGATGTGGAGGATGAGGAGGAGGATGTACTGGTTGAGGCTCCCGCTCCTGCTACACATGTTCCCCGTAGGGACCTCCCGAGTATTCAGGTGGTGAACCCAGAGCTTTTGGGTGATTTTAGTTGACACCCCTTAGTTTACTTGCATGCAAATGAGGTACAAAGCTAAATTTTGATCTTCCTTCTTTCCTATTGATGAGGAGTAAAGGGTTTTAATGTTGATCTGCTTTGTGATGTAGGTTCCCGGCTTTACACTGCCTAGAGGGAACTGGTTTAGCATTTACTCCATATACCAGGCTCTGCATCCTAACTATAGAGCGCGTGCATGACTGGGGATTTGGGGCATTCTTTTCCATCCTTCCCCGCCGCTATCCCTAGGGTTACCTCAGGGCATTGTCTGAGCGCTGGTTTCACCAGACTTTGTCACTCCATTTGTTGGACTGTGAGGTGATGATGACACTGATGGATTGGCGGTTTATCACAGGTTTAGAGTTTGGATGGGAACCAATGCCTTGTACGACATATATTACCCCGACTGCCGTCAGATCCTTGCTAGGAGTTCCGGCGGAGGCGCTCAAGGGCATGACTATTTGTACATGTCCTTTCAGCGTAGATGCTATAAACGGGCAGTGGAGTGAGCCCATACCCGATGATGTGAGAGTCAGGGATTACATTCTTTCGCGATTGTTCTTGATGATTGTTAGGGGCTGCTTCATAGCTGATAACTCTTCTACGGTGTCATTTGCTTTGATCATTGCCATATGACACGTGGACCGTATTAGAGAGTATGATTGGGGTTCCTACACCTTTACCTATTTCCTCAGGGGAATGCGCATGCGTTCGCAGGGCTTGACAGAGGCTTGGCTAGGATTTTACCCATTTCTGCTAGTGAGTATTTATCTTGTAATTTCCCATGTACAGGTTAAGAGTGTTGACTGATAGCAGATGTTTTCCTTTGTGTTGGCAGTTCTGGGCATATGAGAGGCTCCCATGCTTACGTTTGGTGAGTGTGTTAGGATTAGATACCTACCCATAAGGATAACGATGGCTTCATTCCATACTGGCGGAGGTCCCTGTAACATAGGGTTTCACTCATAGCCGCCTACGGCTGGAGTTGTTGATAGCTGATGTCATCACATGGATTCCCTATTTAGGGGAGGATTTGACCATTGGATTTAAGGATGGGTGCCCGACTAGTGTCGAGTACGTGATTTCCACCCGTAGGATTCCTCTCTTCACAGATGGAGGATGAGAGCTCTATTTAGGAGAGCGTGCTATCAGGAGCACCACACAAGAGATTCGTATACTAATCTTGCCTCTTGCCAGGCATTATTCGCCTGTTACATAGTTACCCGTCATTGATATCCCACTGTTGGGTGTTGATTGGTGGTTCCTTCTTACCATTGGAGCCCAGAACCGCGCCACTCAGTTCATGGGGGATATGGTTCCTGAATCCGTGATGATGATGGATTGGCTAGCATGTGTCCGAGATCCGACTCATTTGACACAAATTGACAGTTTGACCCGGTAGTTGGACCAGACATATTTCTTTATCCGGCACTTGGGCAGAGATCCTTCAGAGGCAGATACTTTTGATCCTTCCAGCTCTGGCGCTGGCCCCTCAGGTGACCCATATGGCTTTGCCAGTGTAGATCCTCCCTTGTATAGGCCTGACATCCCTGTGGATAGAGATCCAGTGACTCAGGAGGAGTTACATCAAGTGGACAGGATTGATTATGTAGACATTGACACCATTGTCTTTTTCTAATGTATATTCTCATTATCTCTTTTGATAGGACTCTATTAGACACTGGGTGGCTTTCCCCCATTCCCGGTATATCTTTTAATAGGCCTTTGTTAGATGTAGGGCATCTGTTCCCCATTTTTCTATATTTTTAGCTGTACATATATGTATTAGATGATGATATACTTAGGGATGTATGTACAGTTTCCCATTCCTTATATCATATTTCCATCTATTGTTCATCATGAATGTATTATGTTATGCATATGTATATATGTCCAGAGATATTAAGTATTGACCCTTAGATGGTCTTATGACACGGCCCGTACAGATGTCTTCTTCGACAGTTAGCCGTACTGATCATACCCCACCAGTATTGGTGGCATCCCATCTGAGATCGTGGTATGATAGTATGTCACCTTCAGACAGGGTGACTCTAGATCAGTTATTGCAACATACTATGACTCTCCTAATGTTTCAGGTTCCCGTAGGCTTCATAGAGGGTATGCTGGAGCATTGGATATTGAAGAGATAGGTCTTCCATTTTGGCATCCACGAGTTGACTCATACTCTAGAGGAGTATGAATGGTTGACGGCGCTTCCATTGGATAGACCTTGCGCGCGGATGGCCATCGGCAACATGAGCCGACAATTTATGACTCTCACCGGACTGAGGCGTAGAGTTGTACAGGATGAGATTACATCTGGTCACGTTGTATCCTAACATTTTTTGATGGACAAATTTTTCTCTGAGGATAGTTATACACGGAACTCCGGTACATACCAAAGGATCATTGGCACTCGGCTAGAGTAGATGTCTTGCTATTGTGCGTATTGTTGTATTTATACATGCCATGGTACATGGATGAGCTAGATATTGGCGTTATCATGGCAGTGAGAACTCTCAGGGAGGGTCACACCATTATACCGATGATCATAGCAGAGACACTGAGGTCAGCCACATATTGCAGCACTTACCCTGCAGGGGTATTCACAGGCAGCTTGGTCATGTTGTATGTGTGGTTTATGTCACACTTGAGATCGATTGGCACTTTTAACCGGCATGGGTATTATTTCACCCATGATATATCCATGTCGTACTCCTTTCAGCTTGCAGAGTGTACATATCCTGCATCTTGGTCCGTTTTCCTGGCAGGGATTGGAGATCCATTTGATATATTGTCGTGTACAGGGCTCAGCTCACCCTACAGCTTCATAACTCATGCTCCGAGCATTGATTATCTCCCTTTAGCTAGTTTGAGGGGCATGACTACTTACCAACCACTGGCCGTGATGTGTTAGTTTGACCAGTTCTAGGACTTCCATCCTTTTGAGGGGTCATTGAGTCAGTGCTTAGCTTCTCGCCACTTATCAGCAGAGGATAGATCCAGGTTGTATGCCTATTGGGATCAATGTGAGCTAGCTGAGTTTTTCATTAGCCACCCAGGTTGTTCTGCAGCGTAATCCGCATGGATGGCGATAGAGAAGTTATTGACTATGGTAGTATCCACAGTGGAGGGGGTTTATTCTGATGATGGGGAGCCTATGGAGGTGACTTATATTCCCACCGAGGAGGATTTGACTACTGAGTTGCCAACAGTTGTGATGGATTCTCCCAGTACGAGTGCTACTGTGATTCAGCATTCAGCACAATATCTGAAGTAGAGACTTCATCTGATGACCTTTAAGAAAGATTAGGTTAGGGCCTTGATGTTGACAGCTCTTGATGGGAGAGACACTGCTCTATTAGAGAGATGAGGCCAGATCAGCCAGAGATGCATTGATTGTAGAGCGGAATGCTACTTTATCTACCCGGGATGTGGCCGTCACAGATAGTACTTCAGTGAGATCCCTTATGACTGGCATCCTCATCGATATGAATGCATACATTGAGCAAGAGCTTGCAGCATTACCTCTTTCGGAGAGGTTTGCTATGTTAGATCTTATAGTATGCATACATACAGATCCATAGATAGACTTTTATTTTCCTGCACAGACTAGCTTAGCCATTTTGTAATGTACAACACATAATGTATATATCAAATTACATTATATATGGCAAGGAAATATATTTTGATTCACTTCCCTTTTATTTGTGCCTTGATACTTGCATGATATTTGCCTGCTTCTTTAGGGGTTGTCATCTTGATGTATTCTGAACTCATCTGTGATGTGTGAACATTGAAATGTCGCAGGATCTTTTAGAATGGATCATTGATCTGTGTATATCCCTACCCTTTTTGGTGTCTTGGGACTGGTTTCTGTATGGAAATGAGTAGAGGAGTGTGGCTCTTCCTCTCTAAGATTAACCGTACCACAGATGGTTGCCTGTACTCTTATTTAAGAGGAGCCCAGTTAATTCCATCTCTTATGGATTAGTGTTGTTCTTTGAGCCACAGCCGTAGCTTAGATGGTCACCGGATATCCTATTTGTGAGGAGAGGTCAGGTAGTTCCATCCCTTTGGTCTGAAGCCGATGAAAAATGGTGGATTGAAGTTTGATCCCAGTACCGTGTGACAAGTATTTGTGTATTGGTAGGGGGTTAGACCGAACCATAAATGGCTACCTACGTACTCCTATTGAAGAGGAGATCAGGTCTGCGTAGTTCGAACCTGGTGTAAGAAGTTCAACGCTGAATGTAAAAGGGGGTATGAATGTTTTTGTTATTTTTGTTTATGTAGAGAAAGGGCAGAAATGTTTTTGTTGTTTTTTTATTGCGACCGGGCCATATAGAATATGGTTGCCTACGTACTCCCAGGTATCGGGAGATCAGGTCGATGTAGTTTGCCCCTCAAGACGATTTGCAGCCGAAGAATAGTTTTGATCCCATGTACAGACTAAACTGCGGTGGAAAGAAAGTTTGATCCCATGTTTGGGACAAACTGCAGGTGTGAAAAAGTTTGATCCTTAGTTCAGGACAAACTGCAAGTGTGAAAAAGTTTGATCCTATGTTCAAGACAAACTACAGGTGTGAAAGGTTCAATCCCTGGTGGGATAACCGAAATTGTATGAAGGGTTTGAAATGAAGTGAAACTAGGCTGCTGGCTTGAAGAGTATGTTTTCCTGAGGGGCAGAAGAGTATGCAGAGGCAAGAGGTCATCCTTTGTGATTGGAGGACATCTTCTGCATTATCTTCTTGATGTTTTTATTAGCCGCTTCAACAGCACCATTCATCTTTGGATGGTAGATGATAGAGTTAAGGTGTTTGATGTGGAATTTACTGTGACGCCCCCAAATCTGGTTCCCTTCGAACCTCAGATTCGGTCCGCCACGATACTACTATCGTAAAACTATTTATATCTTTTATTCACAACTTAATGAATATAGCTTTACTTATTACAATTTAGAATATAAATTCTTTCCATTTCCAGGATCTGTACAATGACCCCAAACTTTTATAAGTTTCAGATCTTGGTCATTTACCATTCCTGTCTTACATCATATTCGATGTTATAAAAATATGCGGAATAATTTAAAAATTTTCAATCTTCTCTGAACAAATCTTTTATTGATTGCTTAACATAAATTAATTACATATCCTTGAATCAAATTATGTTATGATTCATTCTATCCAAATTTTGATATAAATTTTTACATCTCGATTCGAATTCCTCTATGTATCACATAGTACAACTTTACAACTCAACATGTATTACATATCGTAAACTATTATCATGTACATCTCCTAGAACCTAAACATGGTTCAAAAGCATATATTTAAATAAATTGATCAATCTCCTTCGATACTATTGAACTTTATCAATCAAGTGGCACATAATCTTTACCGTGAATCCTTAACCTGCAAAAGTGGTTATTTGCAAGGGTGAGCTCGACAGCCCAATAATTCTAACAGTTTTCATGCAGCTCATAGCATATAATAGTATATTCAGTTCATGCATTCATAATCAATTAATATTTACTACGCATGTTACTTCTCACATAAAAGGCACAGAGATTTACTTCACAAGCATATCATCAAATATCAACTTTCAAGTTTCATACATATTTCATATGTATTTCATATATATACATCAACATTTGCGTAGCATAATATAGCTCAACTAACAGTTATTAAATTTATATATCAAATAGGAACTGAAAGACTTGCTTGATTCGTAGTTTATTAACTACGACTTAACTGCTTAAAGCTTATCTGCACTGCGTGTGTTCCTACACAGTTATATAATCATGGATTCATACCCATCAGTCATACATTTCATACAATCTTAATATAAGAACAAATATTATTTCCTAACTTGGTTTCATTTTTACTTGAACTTAGGATAACCATGAGACTAGCTCATTCTACTATCATATTTACCTAAATAATCTTGTTTCATATCTTTTACTCCTTAAGGACAACATATAACCATAACTTAAGACCATGCAGTTGACAAACTGCTCTTGGTCACTCTACAAAACGGTGTATGCATCAAGACTCGCATTTAAGTTAGGAGTGGGCGCGGTCGCTTACTCCAAAATGTAACTAGACTTAGGCTTTTTATTGCCCAACATAATTCCTAGCACGACATATATTCTGATACGTACTGTAAACATATATCAAGTAGGTTCTGATAGTTCTTCAAGTTCACATTTCAAATCATTTAGTTTTGAATTACATAGTTCTATGTTGAATTATTTACATCAACAAGGCTTAACAAGTTCTTTTAACAAAGGTTCAAGGTTTATAAGCTTTGAAACCTTATATTGGTACTAACAACCTTTAATACGCATGTTCACAGGTATCTATCTCATTTACATAGGCATAACATAGTTCATACTTTTAAAACATGCTTAAATAACTTATGTCATGCTTGACTAGTTGAGTTCACATATCATTCATGTTCAAAGGAATAAATAACTCTATCATGCTTGCTTATAAGGTCATAATGCAAGTAACACAATGCTCATCAAAGTTAGTTTCTAAAACTTTTAAATTTCTCTTTAAAATACATACTAAACTGAGTTTGACAACCTTTTATGTGCAATACATCTTGGAATTACATTCCTTATCCATCCGCGCACATAACTAGGCCACATTCACATGTTTCCAAGGTCGGAACTTAAAAGTCACAAAGTTCGTTAAGTTTCATTTTCAAAACTTTAAGTTTTTCTTTTAAAACACTTTAAACCAAGCTATATCAATCTAGTATATGCAAGGTAACTTTAAAACTACATTTCATGTTCGTTGATATGCGTACATAGGGTTCAAGGTAAGAACTCAAAGGACATCAAATTCATCAACTTCTGTTTCTCAAAAACTTTAAGTTTTCTTTCAGAAAATCATGTTCAGGCATTCCATACTGAGTAAAGTAATCTTAGTTATATGACATGTCTATTATCATGAATATTTATGTTTTATCACTTAGAACAACATATTTCATCGCTGGGAGCACTATACTTGCGTATGTGCTCATTCGACGCCCTCCGATCGCCTCCTATTACGTAATAGTCACAAAGATGACTGTTTTGACCCCTTATAACGACCTCAAATTGAAACACTTAAATAATAAAAGTTGTAGGTCTCCTCAATCGGAGTCCGTATGAAAACGTTATGACTGTTTTACCAAAATAGGTCAAAAGTAGTCATAGTTAGCACACACATCGTCGTGGTACCGCACCCTTTCTCTCACCATTCCAAAGACGCCTACACAATTTCCTCAGACCATACTATACGCTGCAGTAATAAAGCGATGAGCTCACAAGACGCAAGAAGAAGGGCTGCCAAGGTGGTTTCATGATGATTATGATTTTTGACATAATTTTCTCATTTTAAGTACGAATTAGTTGGTTTTTGATTAATTGAACTCGTTAAACCCTTAGCTACTCATCTACAGAGTAATTATAACACTTCAAAAACATTAACTAACCCAAAGATTAATCCAAAACTCATATTTATCCTAAATTTTCATGTTTTGACAAATTTAGCGAATTCATTCACTACAAATTCATTTCTAAACCAAATTGGTCCGTTTAACTTTTGTTATTTTCGCATTTGACTATAGTATCAATATCTAACAAAAACTCATGGATTATAACTATCCTTATCCATCAATTTTGTTACTCAAAAGCAAGTATTTCATGATATTACTAAGAAATTGCAAACTTAGGAAATCAAGAGCATAAATGTTAGATTCATTACCTCTTAATGGCTTTAATTTGCTATCTATAGCACTCCAAACCTCTGCTTGCTTGCAATACTACTGAACTTCCATAACAAAATTCTCAACAACTTAAGCAAACGTGAAAGGAGAAGGAGAAAGAAAAGGTGTTCAATTTATAGACAATTCATTGACCATGCTAAGCCATTATCTAAGGAATTAAACCAAGAGATGGAAGGAGAACCCATTGGAAAATCAAGAGTTGGTGCAATAGTGGCCAACCACTCCCATCACCCACACCCTTCTTCATCATGGCTAGCTACTGGAAAGTTTGAGAGATGAAGGAAATAGGTAGCCTTAGGCTAATGGCCCTTCACGTGTGGAAGAAGAGTGTGACTCGCAAAATGGGAAAATTCTACTCTCAGATTTTGATAGATGAATAATGCCACAATACTATATGTTTAATACACATATATGTATACTTAGGTTTTAAATCCAATTGGGTGCATACATGGATTTAAATGATATATGAATATTATGTTAGCGGGTTAGGGGTATAAATATAATCCATATACATTAGTCCACATAATTTAATCTTTAAAACATGTGTGGACTTAATTCCATTGATAACTAATAATTTAATATCTCCCATTGGTATAGAAATAAATTATTTAATACATCTTTATTTACTCCTATACTTTAGAGTACACATTTAATTGTCTCATCACATAGGATGAGATAACAAAACTTATTTAAATCAACTTTATGATTTAATTACTTTCACTATATGATTTTTGTATATCATTAATTCCAATTAAATGTCACACTTCATGTAGTCTTAAGCCATAGGTATTATATATTACTACTACCCATATTTTACATATTACACATAGTAACATGAAATACTATGTAATGATAACGTCCACATTAATATCCTAATTGGGCAAAATATCATTCAGTTGGGTAGTTTTAACCCATTATCACATTTTAATATCACAATGATTAATTAATATTAATCATTTATTTTCTTACAATAATTAGTATGTACTACACTAATTAATATAATAATTCTTCCATAAAATCACTTAATTAACCATTATCATCTTTCAAATATTAAATCCTTTCATATATTATCGTATTACGTAATATATAAACATACTAAAATTAATTAACATAATCATTTCGTTTTCTTCATGTAAAGCACATATATTAATTAATTTACCATTTTACTTAAGTGAATTACTCCTTTAGTTCAATCTACTATCACGCCAAATTACACATAAGTTTTTAATACTCAAATTATATTATTCCATAATATAATTTTAGTTAACCAATATTTATTCTTGTTTAGTTAATTTCCATAACTAACTCTCATTAAATTCATGCTTTGCTATCTCAATTCATTCATGGACACTATAAATATTCAAGTATGACCCATATGATAACATATTAGCCCCTAATATACAATTCCTAAAGTTCAGATTACACAACTCATCATGAACTGTCTACAAACCGGCGCGGTCGCGCTGGTCTTAGGGTTGAGAGTGGCGCGGTCGTGCCACCTTAAGTTAACACGCAGACATGTTATGCTTCAACAGAAATAGAACTTAACTCGCAAATCATTTAACATGCCCCATACATGCTATCTCATTATACTAACCAAAATAAATCCCCAATGACTACATTCTTCTATAATTTAGAGATTAAACTTCAAGTTAAACTCTTCTTTCTTTAATCTATACGTTTAACCATATCCTAATATTAGTCCATAAATCTCTAACTAATATTTATCTAAAGATATATCGACTTTCTTCTCTAGTCAACAACGTACATATATACAAGTCCAAACCTAGCACACATCGAGTCTTTAATGGTATTCAATATAGTACACTGATTGGTTTCCAACAAACAACCAACAAATTAGTTTTTGTCTCGTCTACACTGTTTTCATAGTGAGTTAGATAGGTTACTACTTCGTATATACCTCCGCTCTCTGAAGGAATCGTTTAGCCCAGCTCCTATACATCAACCATTAAAGGTTACGGTTGCACTTCCTTAGACTTGATACTTACTCGTACATGATTGGTGATTATCAAAGATATTTAATGTCACCAACTTATTATGATAAAAAATTCTATAAATTATTTAATGTCAATAGATAATTTTTATCCATCTTCTTACTAATTCATCTCTATAGTTCATAATAATAAATATATAATAATGATATATATTTATTAAACACACCATCACTTATTACATAGCGCATATTACCCTATGTAACACAATACCACATTCCTCGTAACACATTTATATATTCTTGTTTGAACCCATCTCATGCTTTTCGAATTGTATTTACTAAATTCTTATTTTTAATGTTTTCTGAAAATTCGGGTTCTTACATTTACTGCATAACTCCTCCATCATTCTGTTGTTGACGTTCTTAGCATTGTCTGACATAATTACCTCTGGTTGTCCATATCGACAAATGATATTGTTTCTGATTAAAACAATGATGACTTCTTTGGTAACCCTGAAGGAGGCTACTTCTACCCATTTGGTGAAGTAGTCAATCATGGTGAAGATAAACCGATGCCTATTACTGGCTTTGGGCTCAATGGACCCGATCACGTCCATTCCCCATATTGAGAAGGGCCATGGTGAACTCATATTGTGGAGTTCCCTTGGAGGGGCGTGGATAATATTCCCATGAATTTGGCATTTATAGCATCTCTTGACATGATCATCATAGTCAGCATTGAGAGTAAGCCAACAATTCCTTGTTCTGAGGATCCTCTTAACAAGTAAGGGTTCGCTATTGTCTGGGGCACATACTCCACCATGGATTTCTTCCATAATCCTCTGCGCTTGGTCTTTGTCCAGACATTTAAGGAGTCCTAATCCTGCATCTCTTTTGTAGAGTACATCTCCGCTCAAGTAGAATTTCATAGCCAGTCAATGAATCTGCCTTTTTCAGTTAGGCTCACCTCAATGGGTGTAGATTCATCTCACAAATACTCCTTGATATGCTGATACCAAGGGTGTTGGATGGGAGGTAGCTCATCTGATACTTCTCCAATGTAGTTCCCATAGGCTGGAGCCTTTCGTAGGGCAAATGGGATGCTTGACATGTTTTCCTTGTCTTGTATGTTGATCAAGGAGGCCAAAGTTGCTAGAGCATCCGCAAAATCATTCCTATTCCGAGGAATATGGAGGAAGTTCACTTCTTCAAACTCCGAAGCCATCTATGAAACTTGCCGATGGTAAGGAAGCAAATGTAGCTCTTTGGTTTGATAGATTCCCATTGTTTGTTTGATTACCAACTCCAAATCCCCAAAGATAGTTAACTGTCTGATGCCCATTGAGTGAGAAAGTTTGAGTCGCATAATACAGCCTTCATACTCAGATGTGTTGTCTGTGCTGACAAACTACAATTTGACAACGACGAGATATTTCTCCCCCGTACCGGACACTAGAACTGCTCCAACTCTAGAACCTTCTGTGTTAACAGCTCCATCAAAATACATTTTCCACATATGGCATGCATCCTACTGCTGGTGTTGCTGAATTTCCATGACCCCTTCATCGAGGAAGTATGTTTCTAAGGGTTTATAATCCCCTGCGGGTGCGGCGGCCAGTTGATCCGCAATTCCTTGTCCTTTAATGGACTTTTGCGTCACGTAGACGATGTCAAATTATTGCAAAATCAACTACCATATGGACATCCAACAATTCAGTATGGGCTTACTGAACACATATTTGAGAGGATCCAAGTGGGATATGAGATGGGTTATGTGACTATGGAGGTAATGTTGTAACCTCATGGAAGCCCATGCTAAAGCACAACAAGTCTTCTCAATTAGAGTGTACCTGTGTTTTCTACTGCTGAATCTTTTACTGAGGTAGTAGATAGCTCGCTCTTGGCCTCTATCGTCTTTCTATACCAGCATGCAGCCCATAACATTTTCATTAATGGACAGGTACATGAACATGGGAGCATCATCCCTGGGAGGTACCAAGACAGGAGCTTTAACCAATTGCTCTTTGATTGTAAGGAAGGCTTTCTGACACTCATCATTCCATTTTATGGAGGAGTTCTTCCTTAACAGCTTGAAGATGGGCTCACAGGTTGCTGTGAGTTGAGAGATAAAGTTGATTCTTCCCAAAAATCCCTGTATTTCCTTCTTTGTCTAAGGAACGGGCATTTCCTTGATGGCTTGGATTTTGGTGGGATCCAACTCAATCCCTTTGTGACTGGCTAGGAAACCTAGCAACTTGCCTAATTTAACGCTAATGGCGCACTTGGCTTGATTAAACTTCATGTTATACTTACACAACTTGTTGAAGAGCTTTCTGAGATGGTCTAAGTGTTCTTCCTTCCTTCGAGATTTGATAATGATGTCATCCACGTAGATCTCTATCTCTTTGTGCATTAAGTCGTTGAAATTAAAGAGCCATCATAGCTCGCTGATAGGTTTCTCCAACATTGATGAGGCCAAATGACAACTATCTATAACAAAAGGTTCCCTAAGGCGCGATGAAAGCAGTTTTCTCACGATCCTCCTTAGCAACCATAATCTGATGATACCCCGCGAAGCAATCTGTAAAGGAGTAAATGTCATATTGAGTAGTATTGTCAATGAGAATGTGGATGAATGGTATAGGAAAGCTATCCTTAAGGTAAGCTTTGTTCAGATCCCGGTAATCCACGCAAACTCGCACCTTTCCTCCTTGTTTAGGCACGTGGAATATGTTTGATAGCCATTAAGGGAATGTAGACACCATGATGATGCCCGCTTGAAATTGTTTCACAATTTCTTCTTTAACCTTTAAACTCCACTCAAGTTTTAATCGCCTGAGCTTCTGCCTGACTGGATTGAATCCCTCTTTAATGGGAAGGTGATGAAGGACAATGTCAATGGACAAACCCACCATGTCTTCATGAGACCACGCAAACACATCTTGGAATTGGGTTAGTAAATCACTCATATCATTCCTTTGGTTTTTTTTGGTGAGGTCTGAACTAATCTGGATTAGCTTAGGATTTTCTAATGTTCTGAGATTGAAAGATGTGGTTTGATCAAGGTTAGGTTTAGGTTTATCTTCGACCCATTCCTTAATCTCCTGAGGTATCTCAATGTCATCTTGTATTTCCATCAAGTCTGAGTCCAACTTTTCATCAAAGTTACAGTCCTTATGGAGAAAAGGCACCTCATCAGCAAGTATAGGCACATCTAAATTCAGAGTCCTGAAACAAAATATGCTTTCACTTAATATATGAAACTGTTCAATCATATAAAGTGTTAGCATGTACTGATAAAACAACTGCTAATCTTGCATGTAAAAGTAAGCGATTAAAGTTATCTACAGGCGATGGAATTTACTACTTTTACCCTCGTCGACCAATGCATGGAGTGCTGCTCCAATTGTCGAGGGTAAAGTCCTAATGGACTGCAATGATGGAGGGGCTATGATCGTCCTCCTTTTCCCTAATGATGACCATGACGTCTGGTCAATCATCATCTAGAGTGTATTTGTTTGTATGCTCATCATGGACAATGATGCGTATGCCTGACATCATCCTAGCGATGTCTTGTTTACATCTCTGTTCCCTCACTTCCACTTCAGGATCAGGAATTAGGACCTCTTTTGCTTTAACCGGTATCAGTTTGGGAAATAGCATAGCCCTAACATGGGCTGACACCTTTACCGGAGACTATTCAAACTCTAGATTTGCAGGTGGAGACAATCGTCGTGTAGCTGAATTTGAAGGAATCTGTTTGTGCTTATGAGGATTCCTGTGACTAAAGCTAGCAGAATAGCCTAATCCATCTATCCCTATTTGACTGGGCACTTGAATTGGGTGCTTAATACCCTGATGATCTTTGCCCAACCCTTGTCCAGGTTGATGACCTAATGACATCATCTCTTGAGTGGCCGACATAACCTCGGTAGAAATCTTGGGTGTGAGAGGCGGCGCCCCAATGGGATGGTAATGAGTGTTTCTCACCTCCAGGGCATGGAAACTAACCGGCTCAACTTCTGAATTGAAGCTGAGTAGTGGCATGTCACCTTGTTCCGGATATTCCGGCTCAGTATTAACAGTAACTAGTCTATTGTTGATAATGTACTTGAGTTGTTGATGAAGGGTGGAAGGGACAGCTCCAGCCATATGAATCCAATGTCTTCCCAACAGCAGGTTGTATCCTGTGGTTATTTTGAGCACGTGAAAGGATACACTATCACGCCACTACCACGAAAGGCTTTAATACTCAAATTATATTATTCCATAATATAATTTTAGTTAACCAATTAATATTTATTCTTGATTTGTTAATTTCTGTGACACCCCCAAATCCAGGTACTTCATTCCCTCAAGATTTGGTGTTCACCTAATAAAAATATGATGCCCCCAAAATAGGTATACATCACCCATCTTGAGTCGTCAAATACATGGTAAAAAATTCAAATACAACTTAATTATACAACAGTCGTGTAAAATACGACAAAACATAATCTAAGAGTTTTAATAAGAATATTGCCATCTAGATAATATCCACACTCAATGGAGTCCTCATTACATTTATTGTCACACTATTTAACAGAATAGTGAGGACTACTAATGCTATCATCTGGACCGTCACTCCGTTCCCCGACTAGTCCCGGCTACGTTCTCATTTCCTGAATAGAACAGTGAAAGAAAGGGTGAGCTCAACTAGCCCAGTAAGAAATATTATGACTAAGATAATGCAGAATAAATTATCCTTAGCCTTCAACAATATAACAACTGACAGAATATAATAGACAACAAGTTTTAGATCAACAACTGCAGCAGAATAATCAATCCATTAGAAGAGTCAAGTAGAGCATAAAATCTACTATCTTCTATGATTTAAAAAGGTTTTCATCAACTTTATCGCTGAGACTCAGCTTAATAAATAAAAACGAATCATCCCTGCATCACGACCAAGGATATTCATGTACTCATCAATGGTCATGATTATACCGAATAATCCCTGGTCATAACCATACCAACAACTGTCCATCAATGAATAACATGCCAATGAGGATTTTAACCACATCATTCGTTACATTATGATCATGATTATACCGAATAATCCCTGGTCATAATCATATCAAGTCCATCTATGCACGTAAGCCAAAGATGACTTTCATCATAATATAAGCATGAGGATGATGACAATGACATAATAATTCAATAAAACAAGTTCAAGTATAAATTTTAAAGATTTATAATTTAATTTATCTAGAAATCAATAACGTCCAAATTGTCAACATGATACTCCTTTGTGGAGTAAAATTCAAGAATGTTCAGAAGAATATTTTTATGAAAAGATACTGGATGAAGCACAAATATCAAGGATATTCCACTAATTTCATGGAGTATAGAAGCCAAAACTTTAACCAACTGAGTATAAGAGAATATATGCAACTGCAAATGGATTTTCGCCCGCTATGCGGTAATCCACAGAGACAGATCATTTCCACAATTTAATAAGGAATGAATACTTAAGGATCATTCACCATGCATGTGGTAATCCACACGCATAAAAGTTATTCCAATGTAATAATAAAGAATGGAATAATGTAAGAATTCACCACGCATGTGGTAGTCCGCGTGAGACAAAGTTATTCCAATGTAATAATAAAGAATGGAATAACAGAAGAATTCACCGTGCATGCGATAGATCGCATGCAGAAAGTTATTCCAATGTAATAATAAATAATGGAACTGTGTCATGCGTAATACGCACCAACAGGATATTCCAATAGAATAATAAAGAATGGAAGCAGTCATACGTAATCAGATATGTATAAAGTTATTCCAACATAATAATAAAGAATGGAATAATGAAGAATTTCACCATGTATGCGGTACTTCGCATAGACAAGTTATTCCAACATAATAATAAAGAATGGAATAACAGAAGCTCTCTTCATAAATACGAAAGAAATAATACCCTTACCTCAAAAGAAGACTAGATACTGGAATAGTGAGGTAGCAGACTTCTCTTCTTTTTTCTCTTTATAATAATTGCTCTATAGCTTTAGTGAATTGGTGAGAAATAAAGGAAGAATGAGCTTCTATTTATAGGAAAATATAGTATCGATAATTGCACGTGTTGGGGCTCGAAATATTATAGTATAATACCTTCTTCTTTTTCTTCATTTTTAATTTAGTCCTGCAAGTATTATCAAACTTGCAACACCTCCCCTAATAGTAAATAATGTGAATCAATTGTAAATCATGTGAATCAATAGTTCTAGATATGTGAAAATACGAATTACAGTATAGTACCTCCATCTATACCTCTATTTTTAACTTAGTCATGCAAGTATTATCAATCTTGCACCACCACCCCTAATAGTACAAGAATGTGAATCAATAGTACACACATGTGAACAAAAAGTTATAATCATGTGAATTAATAGCAATTAATTGCTCATTTATCCGATTAATTACCCGATTGGTCAGTATAACTTCCAGACATCAATTAATATCGAAATAAATGTCGATTTTCACTAACACCAATAATTCCAACACAATGGAACTATCAAATTCATCTTTAATCAACATGAACTTATTCATCATTAATATTATAACTCACAATATTTAACAACCAGGTCGTTCCCAGGAAAGAGGGGGCTTTCCGATAAGGATTTCTCCTTATTGGCGCGCAATTAGATGACCAAACCTCTCCTTGACAGAACTTCTAGACATTGTAAATATTATAATTTAATAATATGAATAACTTTGTCATCTCAATTATTGATTTAATAATATATTATATTATGCAGATGATACTATGAAAATAATTGAATCAATAATATGAGAGATATGATGCAACAATTACTGTAGCAATAATTGAGTATAACTGAGTGAGTTCTCACGTAAGCATCAATAATCAATACCGTGTGCTACTGTGCAACCACGCGTATTACTGTACTTTTACTACCGGGTAGTTCAACCGTTTTAACGGTAACACTTTCACTATTATTTTTATAAAAAGATAATTCTGTCGTTTTACGACAATACTTTCGTTGTGGGGTCCACCAATGATTGTGTCGTCGTAAGAATATTTCCTGTTAAAATGAATATTCCCCGACCAATCGAATATTATATAACCACTTGCTTATTTCACAAAATTTGTAAATATTACCCACAATTATAACATTATATCAAATCCACACCATAATATTCAAAAATATATTTCGAGAAAATTATTCTTTATTCATAAAAGTTGGGGTCTTACAAAAAATATTCATGTCTAACTACCCAATCATAATAAAATTGAATAATAAACCTTCTTATTAAAGGATTACATTAATAAAAATCTCCCATGTTATCTAACCTTCAAATACAAACATCATATGCGGAAAACTAAATAAGTTCGTTACAATAATTAAAATAAAGTCTGACAACAAAATATCAACATAATTAGAAGTCTTCAATACTTGCTCATCTTTTCCTTTCCTTTACTGATGCTAGGTACATCGACCTTTCAACTTTAGCTGTAATAATTATATAAGCAAGAGTGAGCAAACAATGCTCACTTGAGATGACAATGAATAAGGCTTTGTAACCATTGTCAAATAAAAGGCTCGATGGAACTGAACAATATGCTCTATCAATGATAATCAAAATCTAAAATATATAACTGAGGGTCCTAAGACCACGAACTATGTTCGTAGTTGTAAGTAATCTTTCAACTTAAACTTTAACAGTCATAAGACTATAAGGACTCCTCGTACTTAGGGGGATCAACCTTTTGTACAATGTATTGTGCATAAACATTTCAATGCTATGCGTAAATTATACCCTAATAATAGGGCTGTTCATCTCAAAATTTAGAATACAAGTCCGCACCAAAGTAGGTTTGGTTTGGATAAGTTTCAAAGTAATTTGGAATTTAAAGAACATCAACTACGGAGTAGTTGAATAAAAAGGTAATAACTTTATGTTATGGGATAAATCATAACGGAATCAACATTGTATACTAAGATCATGTTTTAGGAATAATCTAAAAGCATATACATTGAATAATTATAACATACCTTGCTTGAACAATATTAAGTCAAGGTTATTTAAAATTGAGTACTAAGCATGCATAACAAATAGTAAATTGAACGATAAAACCTGTTCAACATAAGTATATCAGAATATGTAAACTTGCATGCTAAATAACAAGTTAAAGACAAGAATAACTTGTTCCATATCAGAATAAGATTTAGAAAACTTACATCATCATAAACAAACTAGTTAAAAGAACTTGCTCAATCGTAAGAATAAACTTGCACAATGTAATAATAGAACTAGCTCAACGAAAGTGTAGAGTTAGAAAGCTTTCCTTGTGTGTAGGATAAACCATAATAACTTGATTCACAATATCCTAATCACATATCCTTAGGATACAATTAGTCATTACAGATACTTGTATACAAATAAGTACTTATTTCATGTATGTCTTGATTTTTAAACCACGTAACCAAGTTACATGAATAAAATAATAATAACACTCATAAAGTATTAATAATATGCTCATTCATAGGATTATAATACCATACTAATACAATTACACTTTTATCAGATATAATATTACGTTATATCAGAATTTACAAAATTCGTGTAAAAGAAAAACTCATTCTTGTCCTATCTTTATTATGTAAGGTGCATAAATACCACAATTTGTATTAATAATTGTTATTGGGCCACAAAGTCGGGCTCGACTCGATTTGAAAATGAGGCGCGAGGTTTTAGAGTTGGGGTGAATTTGTTATTTGAGGCTCTGAGCTTACAGAACCCAATACGAAGAATAGAACGAAGTTAAATTCTGTCTATTTAGCAGCTAATTTAACACGTATAACTTACAGAAATTTATGCATAACCTTTACCCATCATATATATACCAATTTAAAAATAATTAAATAACAATTTTAGATAGATTAAATCCTTGAATGCCATGTTTTAAACCAAAACTCTATTTTTGACATTTGTTAGGACACAATGAACACGTTAACCATAATTATACACCAAATTGATTCATTTGAACTACGTTCTTTTTATTTCTTAACAAATTAGCATATTTAAGGTTCAATTTCACAATTAGCTCACAATCACATATAAATTTTTATATTCATACCAGTCATGTTCATACGTATACTCACTAAAAAGCCAATTCCTTTCTTGCAAACGTAATTTAGCATACAATCACATAAATATATATATGCTAGTTATAACATTATAATTACAATTACACATAATTTCATAACCAATTATACAAACATGGTTTACAAAAAGTTTTGTAAAAACTTTATATTATGGTCAAGAACACATAACACAGAGAACTATGTCATAAAACATATCTATCTATCTATCTATCTATCTATCTATCTATCTATATATATATATATATATATATAATATCAAGGTTATGGGAAAAATACCTTTTGTTGCTTTAAAATCCTTGCTAACCACTGAGAATCGCTTGAAAACTCAGAGCTTTCTCTCAAATTCTCTCTAAAACCTTCTTTTCCTTTTTCTCTATAACTTTCTACTTAGGCTTAGGTTTAAACCAAATACACTATACGTAAATTAAACAAAACCAACGCATGATTTACAAACGTCTAAAACTGACGTCTACTAATTGTCCCTATTAAATTATTAGTTATCATAATTTAATATATATTATATATTTTATTTATATTATTATAATTCAAAAATCCAAAAGCCATAAGGCTCCATTTGGCCAAACTCTTTAAAATTTAATCAATTAAATTCTTATACCTTGTTTGGTAAAATATATTTAAATTAAAGACTTAATATGCATTAAGCCTTGTTTGGCAAAACTGAATTAGTCTCCTTTAACTTATTTTAATAACTCCTTAATAGCATATTTTATGGTCACACTTTAATTAATTAAATTTTAATATTCAATTTAATTAATTCTAATAACAATTTATTAAATTAATTCACCACATAAATTAATACAACAAAATTATAATTTTTTTTATAATTATAATTTTATTTAATCAACTAACACATCATTTTAATTACAAATTCATATTAAATATTATTATAATAATTCATTTAATCATTATAAACTTCCTAACTTAATTATTAAATTAAAGGAGAATATTATCTCAAGATGATCAATTTTCTTAACTCATAAATTATTTATTAAACAAATAATTAACCAAATCAAATCAAATCAAATTAAACAAATATTATTTCAACAATAAACATATCCATTAAATATTTATACAATTCAATAAATATTTAAAAATTATAATTAAAATTCTGGATTGTTACAATTTCCATAACTAACTCTCATTAAATTCATGCTTTGCTATCTCAATCCATTCATGGACACTATAAATATTCAAGTATGACCCATATGATAACATATTAGCCCCTAATATACAATTCCTAAAGTTCAGATTACACAACTCATCATGAACTTTCTATAGACCGGCGCGATCGCGTTGGTCTTAGGCTTGAGAGTGGTGCGATCGCGCCACCTTAAGTTAGGACGCAGACATGTTATGCATCAACAGAAACAGAACTTAACTCGTAAATCATTTAACATGCCCCATACATGCTATCTCATTATACTAACCAAAATAAATCTCCAATGACTACATTCTTCTATAATTTAGAGATTAAACTTCAAGTTCAACATTTCTTTCTTTAATCTATACATTTAACCATATCCCAATATTAGTCCATAAATCACTAACCAATATTTATCTAAAGATATATCGACTTTCTTCTCTCGTCAATAATGTACATATATACAAGTCCAAACCTAGCACACATCGAGTCTTTAATGGTATTCAATATAGTACACTGATTGGTTTCCCACAAACAACCAACAAATTAGTTTCTGTCTCGTCTACACTGTTTTCACAGTGAGTTAGATAAGTTACTAATTCGTATATACCTCCTCTCTCTAAAGGAATCGTTTAGCTTAGCTCCTATACATCAACCATTAAAGGGTACGGTTGCACTGCCTTAGACTTGATACTTACTCGTACATATACTCAAGAAATTGGTGATTATAAAAGATATTTAATGTCATCAACTTATTATGATAAAAAAATTCTATAAATTATTTAATGTCAGTAGATAATTTTTATCCATCTTCTTACTACTTCATCTCTACAATTCATAATAATAAATATATAATAATGATATATATTTATTAAACACAACATCACTTATTACCTAGCTCACATTACCCTATGTAACACAATACCACATTCCTCGTAACACATTTATATATTCTTGTTTGAACCCATCGCATGCTTTAAGAATTTTATTTACTAAATTCTTATTTTAATATTTTCTAAAAATTCGGGTTCTTACATCCTCTCCCCCTTATAAAGATTCCGTCCTCAGAATCATCGAAACCTCATATACTCTGTGATATTCCAAATATTAAATATTCTTTTGAATAATTTTATCCATTCTCTTTACAATAGTTTTATTATAACTTTCTCACTTGCGTTCTACCACATTCTACTTTCTAAGGATCATTCTACTCACTACAATCATCCTTTAGAAGAATTAGAATCTTCCACGATTTTTCAATAATCGGGAAGTAGTATGAATAACTCAGATTCCAAATTATGCTGAGGGATCACACAAGACCGTGAACTAGTGCTTCAACACAATCCTTCACACTGCAAACCAGAGTGCTTATCAATCACAAAGACTGAAAACACCCTCCACACGTACACTAGGTGTAAGGTTTTGTGAAAATCAAAGTAGCAATAAAATTGCAAAAATAGCGAAAGCAAAATAAAATTAGATTTTAAAATTTTTCACAAACCAATTACTCGGATCATCCTTTATGCAAATTATTAATTAAAACGAATAACAAGAAGTCATGGAATCATACCCTTGTAGATATGAGCTTCCACAGGTACGAGTTCACCTCCCACTTCTTCGTGATCTCCTTGAATCTGCGGGTAGATTCCTTCCTTTGATCAATGTAAGCCACCCAAGTGTATGACCTCTAGAGGTGATCCACCAAGGAAGAAGAATTTTCAAGAAGAAAGTGTGTATTGGCTCAAACTCTAATTTTTCCTATCTCTATAGAAAAAGGGGGCGTACTCTCCAACAAATTGGAATTACGTTTATCTTTGATATCTGATATAAGACTCATCTTATAAAGATACCAAGTAACCCTATTTAATTAACATAAAGTATTATGTATTTAATTAAACTCTTTTAATTAAATGGGCTCCCTAATCTTATTAGGAATAATTAATTAAACTCCTTTACCTAATTTTCCCTCCTAATCCTATTAGAAATCAATGAGAGTACTTATATTAAATTAATTTCTAAACTCTTTTAGAAATTAAAATAATAATAATAATTATAATAATATTAATAAGACTCCTCTTATTAATTTATATTTAATATTTCTAAAATATTAAATAATAAATATTAAGTTATTTAATTTATTCTATCACCATAGACTAAATTAAATATACCTAACGTATTATTACGATTATGCCATTAACTTCTTAAAAATTATTCTTCCTTTTATGGTGTGACCCTTTAGGTTCTCCATATTAAACCGGTTGTGAATAAATCAATTAGAACAATTCTAATCTTATTTTAAAAAAAATAATTTAAACGATTAATTTATTTAAATAAATAATATTTATTATACAATAGGGATAAGCCTCCCTAGCGATCAACGACTTTCCAGATAATATAGATTTCAACATTAATCATAAAAGAACCTTTGAGTTAATAGTTACTGCATACAATTCAATCCTTCCACCATACAATGTCCCAATTAAATATAAGACATGGAATTATCACAAGTCTTATTTTATTTAATTATATGTATTTCGATTCCTAAATGCACAACTCCTAATGAATGCAAATTAGAAACTACTTTCTAATTTCATTCCACCTCGCCAAGGATTCTCGGGTTGTCATTTATCGAATCACATAGGACATTTCTCTTCTTTTACTAGAAGTGGTAGATTCTTTATTGATCATTCATTATCTTCATATATAACTTATTACACCCAAGCATACCCTTTGATATACTCTAAGAGTCTTAAGTAATAAGTCAAAGTGGTAGATACTATGATGATCTCATGTCTAAGGATCATTTGTATTACTATCACTACATGAATTCCTATTGATAGACAAGTAAAACTTCATTAGGTATTCCTTGGCGAGTCACGTTCAGTGAGCTTATTCTTTAATAAGTACCTACATACTTGCTTTAGTTTCTCCACACAAATGATCATAAGAACAATCATCCTCATCCAATGAGCAAGCAACGTACGTACCAATCTATCCGGATTCACTAATCCCCTTTTTAGTAATCTATTGATTGGGAACATTTTAGTTTTAAGCTATCTAAGAATTTAGATCTCATTAGCATGATCTCATCATGATTCTAAAAGCATCGCTTAAAACTATGAGTTTATCACATATTATTAAAACATCACCATGTAGATAATAAATGTCTTTAATAAATAATTCTTTTATTAATAAATAAATAAGATTGATTACAAAGTATATGATTTATCATCATTCATGATTGGCTTGTATGCATACTACTTTCACTAGGTGGACAGCCTATTATACCACTACGTTGGGCCGCAACGTAGTGTTTTGTAACGACTACATGCATTACGCTCGGAACCATTGTCCCCGAAAACATGTCCCCTTATAGGGTTGTTCACCTCAACTTCTCCACATCTGAATCTGCACCAGAGCAATCTGGTTTGGCACAAATACTTAAGAATGCTTGAATTTCACAAATATTTTTCAACAGTCGTCTAGCCGAATCAAATAGCTTAGACTTTTATCAACAAATCGGACATCAATCAAAATAATTTAATCAACTTAATTGACATTCTTCATAATTTAAAAGAAACCCAAAAATTCTTTTATGACGTCATGATGTCGTACTAGATTAGTAGTACGTTGAGGATTCCGCCATTATGTGACTTTGTCATATTACATCACACCATAGTGGACTGACGATCTTTCGATCACAACCAACACTAGGTTCGACTGCATTGATGACTCCATCGTTTACCATTTTTAAACCATATCAAATGATGCACATGGTTAGAAATATATTTTGAAAATTTTCAAATCATTTTTGTCGTAGCCAAAACAATTAGCATAGACATAAGAATAAAGGTATTATTTTTAAACATCATTGGTTCAATGACATGATCCAATGTTTTTCAAGAAAACAGAAGTGCAAACATCAGCACGAAGTCAATAAATTTTTAAAAATCTAGCAGAGCTAGAAGATTTAGAAAATTCATGTTTCTCCATCAACTTTACTCCATTGCCTCATTCTATCAATCTCTAACACCATCAATGCTTACTATACCAAAATTTCTTACTTTATAACATATATATAACCGATATAGTTTATCAAACTTACCACACTTTGGAAATCCAGGAACTTGCCATAATCATATGAGTTTAAGAGCTTACCCTAGTCAGACCATAGATGTCCATTCGCTGAGGGGTTCAAAAACATTTCATATAATTATGAGTCACGAACATACCATAAGTATGAGTTTTAAGAACTCGTAACTTAACCTTATATTCTCCAGCTATAACCTATCTATTTGTTATACACATGAGAAAAGAATCACCTTCTTAACAGGTATATAGCAAATAACGCGACATAGACTTTTTAATGATTATCGGTGCCAGAAACTAAGTGGTTTTTACACCAAGTACAATTCCCCGCCCATAACAAGGAATCATACAACTCAACTGCTGACATGGGTCATCAATTGAATCCCACCTAACTCTAGCTCACACTTAACTTGCTCTTTGATCAAAACGAATTCTTCGTATCTCATCATATACAACTCCTTATGAGTTCATATTGTACTATTTCATAGTACATTCTCTTATAGCATCAAGCTATACACACTTAGCCGTTACAGACTATTTATCACTTCATAGCTCAATCTGATCACGTCGTGATCACCAATTTACCTTAGGGTTCTTTCCCTATTATCAATAAAACTCCATCCGAGTTCATTCTTATTATATTTGTCATCTTCATGTTATAGACATCATCTTAACATTTTTATTACCAGAGTTAGGAAACTCCTGAATTCTCATTCTCTAGATACTTCAAGATTCTTCTTTTAATCCCCGCTTATATATATTGTAATCTTATCTTTCTCTCTCTCAGGTTATAGCCTAAGATACACTTACCTAAAGTTTATAACCTACATTTTTGATACCAACTTGTGACGCCCCCAAATCCAGTTCCCTTCGAACCTCAGATTCGGTCTGCCATGATACTACTATCGTCAAACTATTTATATCTTTTATTCATAACTTAATGAATATAACTTTACTTATTACAATTTAGAATATAAATTCTTTCCATTTTCAAGATCTGTACAATGACCCCAAATTTTATAAGTTTCAAATCTTGGTCATTTACCATTCCTGTCTTACATCATATTCGATGTTATAAAAATATGAGGAATAATTTTTAAAAAATTCAATCTTCTCTGAACAAATCTTTTATTGGTTGCTTAATTTAAATTAGTTACGTATCCTACAATCAAATTATGTTATGATTTATTCTATCCAAATTTCGATATGAATTTTTACATCTCGATTCGAATTCCTCTATTTATCACATAGTATAACTTTACAACTCAACATGTATTACACATCGTAAACTATTATCATGTACATCTCCTAGAACCTAAACATGGTTCAAAAGCATATATTTTAATAAATAGATCAATCTCCTTCGATATTATTGAACTTTATCAATCAAGTGGCACGTAATCTTTACTGTGAATCCTTAACTTGAAAAAGTGGTTATTTGTAAGGGTGAGCTCGACAGCCCAACAATTCTAACGGTTTTCATACAGCACATAGCATAAAATAGCATATTCAGTTCATGCATTCATAATCAATTAATATTTACTACGCATGTTACTTCTCACATAACAGGCATAGAGATTTACTTCACAAGCATATCATCAAATATCAACTTTCAAATTTTAGACATATTTCATATGCATTTCATATATATACATCAACATTTGCATAGCATAATATAACTCAACTAACAATTATCAAATTCATATATCAAATAGGAACTGAAAGACTTGTCTGATTCGTAGTTTATTAACTACGACTTAACTGCTTAAAGCTTATCTGCACTGTGTGTGTTCCTACACAATTATATAATCATGAATTCATACCCATCAGTCATACATTTCATACGGTCTTAATATAAGAAAAAAAATTGTTTCCTAACTTGGTTTCATTTTTACTTGAACTTAGGATAACCATGAGACTAGCTCATTCTACTATCATACTTATCTAAACAATCTCGCTTCATATCTTTTACTCCTTAAGGACAACATATAACCATAATTTAAGACCATGCCTTTGACAAAATGCTCTTGGTCACTCTGTGAGAACTACGTGGTGGCTTACATTTAAGCTTGGGAGAGTGGCGCTACCAAGCATTACTCCCAAATGTAACCGGACTTAGGCTTTTTATTGCCCAACACAATTCCTAGCACGACATATACTCTGATACGTACTGTAAACATACATCAAGTAGGTTCTGATAGTTCTTCAAGTTCACATTTCAAATCATTTAACAAAGGTTCAAGGTTTATAAGCTTTTAAACCTTATATTGGTACTAACAACCTTTAATACGCATGTTCACATGTATCTATTTCATTTACATAGGCATAACATAGTTCATACTTTTATAACGTGCTTAAATAACTTATGTCATGGTAGACTACTTGAGTGCACATATCATTCATGTTCAAAGGCATAAATAACTCTATCATGCTTCCTTATAATGTCATAATGCAAGTAACACAATGCTCATCAAAGTTAGTTTCTAAAACTTACAAATTTCTCTTTAAAAGACGTACTAAACCGAGTTTGACAACATTTTATGTGCAATACATCTTGTAATTACATTCCTTATCCATCAGCGCACATAACTAGCCCACATTCACATGTTTCCAAGGTCGGAACTTAAAAGACACAAAGTTCATTAAGTTTTATTTTCAAATCTTCATGTTTTTCTTTTGGAACACTTTAAACCAAGCTATATCAATCTAGTATATGCAAGGTAACTTTAAAACTACATTTCATGTCCGTTGATATGCGTACATAGGGTTCAAGCTCAGAACTCAAAGGACACCAAATTCATAAACTTTCGTTTCTCAAAAACTTTAAGTTTTCTTTCAGAAAATCATGTTAAGGCATTCTATAATGAGTAAAGTAATCTTATTTATATGACATGTATATTATCATGCATATTTATGTTTTATCACTTAGAACAACATATTTCATCGTCGGGAGAACTATACTTGCGTATGTGCTCGTTCGACGCCCTCCGATCGCCTTCTATTACGTAATATTCACAAAGATGACTGTTTTTATCTCTTCTAACGACCTTAAATTGAATCACTTAAAGACTAAAAGTTGTAGGTCTATTCGTCCTCGTTCCGGATCATCTTGAATTGCCTCAATCGGAGTCCGTATGAAAAAGTTATGACTATTTTACTAAAACAGGTCAAAGCAATCACAGTTAGCACACATTGGGCGCGGCCGTGCCCCTTGCTCTCACCATTCAAATGCGCCCACACCATTTCTCGCTTCTAACTGCATGCCACGCTCAGACAAGACAGTGGCGTTTCGCAAGTGGTCGCAAGCACAAATTACAGTTTTTGACATAACTTTCTCATTTTAAGTCCGAATTATTTGGTTTTCGATTCGTTGAACTCGTTAAACTCTTAGCTACTCATCTACAGAGTAATTATAATACTTCAAAAACATTAACTAACCTACAGATTAATCCAAAACTCATATTTATCCTAATTTTTCATGTTTTGACAATCATTCACTGCGAATTCGTTTCTAAACCAAATTGGTCCGTTTAACTTTCATTGTTTTTGCATTTGACTATAGTATCAATATCTAACAACAACTCATGAATTATAACTACACTTAGCCATCAATTTTGTTACTCAAAAGCAAGTATTTCATGATATTACTAAGAAATTGCAAACTTAGGAAATCAAGAGCATAAACGTTAGATTCATTACCTCTTGATGGCTTTAATTTGCTATCTATAGCACTCCAAACCTCTGCTTACTCACAATACTACTGAACTTCCATAACCAAATTCTCAGCAACTTAAGCAAACGTGAAAGGAGTAGGAGAAAAGGAAGGTGTTTAATTTATGGACAATTCATTGACCATGCTAAGCCATTATCCAAGGAATTAAACCAAGAAATGTTAGGAGAACCCATTGGAAAACCAAGAGTTGGTGCAATAGTAGCCAACCACTCCCATCACCCACACCCTTCTTCATCATGGCTAGCTACTAGGAAGTTTGATAGATGAAGGAAATAGGTAGCCTTAGGCCAATGGCCCTTCACGTGTGGAAGAAGAGTGTGACTCACAAAATGGGACAATTTTACTCTCAGCATTTGATAGATGAATAATGCCACATACTATATGTTTAATACACATATATGTATACTTAGGTTTTAAATACAATTGGGTGCATACATGGATTTAAATGATATAGGAATATTATGTTAGCAATTTAGGGGTATAAATATAATCCATGTACATTAGTCCACATAATTTAATCTTTTAAACATGTGTGGACTTAATTCCATTGATCACTAATAATTTAATATCTCCTTTTTTCTATTAATCACCCATTGGTATAGAAATAAATATTTTAATACATCTTTATTTACTCCTATACTTTAGAGTACACATTTAATTGTCTCATCACATAGGATGAGATAACAAAACTTATTTAAATCAACTTTATGATTTAATTACTTTCAATATATGATTTTTATATATCATTAATCCTAATTAAATGTCACACTTCATGTAGTCTTAAGCCATAGGTATTAATATATTACTACTACCCACATTTTAAATATTACACATAGTAACATGAAATACTATTTAATGATAATATCCACATTAATATCTTAATTGGGCTAAATATCTTCAGTTGGGTAGTTTTAACCCATTATCACATTTTAATATCACAACGATTAATTAATATTAATCATTTATTTTCTTACAATAATTAGTATGTACTACACTAATTAATATAATAATTCTTCCATAAAATCACTTAATTAACCATTATCATCTTTCAAATATTAAATCCTTTCATATATTATCGTATTACGTAATATATAAAAATACAAAAATTAATTAACATAATCATTTCGTTTTCTTAATGTAAAGCACATATATTAATTAATTCACCATTTTACTTAGGTGAATTACTCCTTTAGTTCAATCTACTATCACGCCAGTGCCACACAAGGCTTTAATACTCAAATTATATTATTCCATAATATAATTTTAGTTAACCAATATTTATTCTTGTTTAGTTAATTTCCATAACTAACTCTCATTAAATTCATACTTTGCTATCTCAATCCATTCATGGACACTATAAATATTCAAGTATGACCCATATGATAACATATTAGCCCCTAATATACAATTCCTAAAGTTCAGATTACACAACTCATCATGAATCGTTTACTGACCTCAGCTGGCTACCGGTCTTAGTTGGAAAGTTTGACGCTGTCACGCGCCACCTTAAGTTAAGACACAGACATGTTATACTTCAACAAAAATAGAACTTAACTCACAAATCATTTAACATGCTCCATACATGCTATCTCATTATACTAACCAAAATAAATTCCCAATGACTACATTCTTCTATAATTTAGAGATTAAACTTCAAGTTCAACTCTTCTTTCTTTAATCTATACGTTTAACCATATCCTAATATTAGTCCATAAATCTCTAACTAATATTTATCTAAAGATATATCGACTTTCTTCTCTAGTCAACAACGTACATATATACAAGTCCAAACCTAGCACACATCGAGTCTTTAATGGTATTCAATATAGTACACTGATTGGTTTCCCACAAACAACCAACAAATTAGTTTTCGTCTCGTCTACACTATTTTCATAGTGAGTTAGATAGGTTACTACTTCGTATATACCTCCGCTCTCTGAAGGAATCGTTTAGTCCAGCTCCTATACATCAACCATTAAAGGTTACGGTTGCACTTCCTTAGACTTGATACTTACTCGTACATGATTGGTGATTATCAAAGATATTTAATGTCACCAACTTATTATGATAAAAAATTCTATAAATTATTTAACGTCAATAGATAATTTTTATCCATCTTCTTACTAATTCATCTCTACAGTTCATAATAATAAATATATAATAATGATATATATTTATTAAACACACCATCACTTATTACATAGCGCATATTACCCTATGTAACACAATACCACATTCCTCGTAACACATTTATATATTCTTGTTTGAACCCATCTCATGCTTTTCGAATTTTATTTACTAAATTCTTATTTTTAATATTTTCTGAAAATTCGAGTTCTTACATTTACTGCATAACTCCTACATCATTCTGTTGTTGACGTTCTTAGCATTGTCTGACACAATTACCTCTGGTTGTCCATATCGACAAATGATATTGTTTCTGATTAAAACAATGATGACTTCTTTGGTAACCCTGGGGAAGGAGGCTACTTCTACCCATTTGGTGAAGTAGTCAATCATGGTGAAGATAAACCAATGCCCATTACTGGCTTTGGGCTCAATGGACCCGATCATGTCCATTCCCCATATTGAGAAGGGCCATGGTGAACTCATATTGTGGAGTTCCCTTGGAGGGGCGTGGATAACATTCCCATGAATTTGGCATTGATAGCATCTCTTGACATGATCATCACAGTCAGCCTTGAGAGTAAACCAATAATTCCTTGTTCTGAGGATCCTCTTAACAAGTAAGGGTTCGCTATTGTCTGGGGCACATACTCCACCATGGATTTCTTCCATGATCCTCTGAGCTTGGTCTTTGTCCAGACATTTAAGGAGTCCTAATCCTACATCTCTTTTGTAGAGTGCATCTCCGCTCAATTAGAATTTCATAGCCAGTCAATGAATCTGCCTTTTTCAGTTAGGCTCACCTCAATGGGTGTAGATTCATCTCACAGATACTCCTTGATATGCTGATACCAAGGGTGTTGGATGGGAGGTAGCTCATCTGATACTTCTCCAATGTAGTTCCCATAGGCTGGAGCCTTTCGTAGGGCAAATGGGATGCTTGACATGTTTTCCTTGTCTTGTATGTTGATCAAGGAGGCCAAAGTTGCTAGAGCATCCGCAAAATCATTCCTATTCCGAGGAATATGGAGGAAGTTCACTTCTTCAAACTCCGAAGCCATCTATGAAACTTGCCGATGGTAAGGAAGCAAATGTAGCTCTTTGGTTTGATAGATTCCCGTTGTTTGTTTGATTACCAACTCCGAATCCCAAAAGATAGTTAACTGTTTGATGTCCATTGAGTGAGAAAGTTTGAGTCGCATAATACAGCCTTCATACTCAGATGTGTTGTCTGTGCTGACAAACTACAATTTGACGGTGACGGGATATTTCTCCCCCGTACCGGACACTAGAACTACTCCAACTCTAGAACCTTCTGTGTTAACAGCTCCATCAAAATACATTTTCCACATATGGCATGCATCCTACTGCTGGTGTTGCTGAATTTCCATGACCCCTTCATCGAGGAAGTATGTTTCTAAGGGTTTATAATCCCCTACGGGTGCGGCGGCCAGTTGATCTGCAATTCCTTGTCCTTTAATGGACTTATGCGTCACGTAGACGATGCCAAATTATTGCAGAATCAACTACCATATGGACATTCAACAATTCAGTATGGGCTTACTGAACACATATTTGAGAGGATCCACGCGGGATATGAGATGGGTTATGTGACCATGGAGGTAATGTTGTAACCTCATGGAAGCCCATGCTAAAGCATAACAAGTCTTCTCAATTAGAGTGTACCTGTGTTTTCTACTGCTGAATCTTTTGCTGAGGTAGTAGATAGCTCGCTCTTGGCCTCTATCGTCTTTCTATCCCAGCATGCAGCCCATTACATTTTCATTAATGGACAGGTACATGAACATAGGAGCATCATCCCTGGGAGGTACCAAGACAGGAGCTTTAACCAATTGCTCTTTGATTGTAAGGAAGGCTTTCTGACACTCATCATTCCATTTCATGGAGGAGTTCTTCCTTAACAGCTTGAAGATGGGCTCACAGGTTGCTGTGAGTTGAGAGATAAAGTTGTTTCTTTCCAAAAATCCCTGTATTTCCTTCTTTGTCTGAGGAACGGGCATTTCCTTGATGGCTTGGATTTTGGTGGGATCCAACTCAATCCCTTTGTGACTGGCTAGAAAACCTAGCAACCTGCCTAATTTAACGCCAAAGGCGCACTTGGCTTGATTAAACTTCATGTTATACTTACACAACCTATTGAAGAGCTTTCTGAGATGGTCTAAGTGTTCTTCCTTCCTTCGGGATTTGATAATGATGTCATCCACGTAGATCTCTATCTCTTTGTGCATTAAGTCGTGGAAATTAAAGAGCCATCATAGCTCGCTGATAGGTTGTTCCAACATTGATGAGGCCAAATGACAACTGTCTATAACAAAAGGTTCCCCAAGGCGTGATGAAAGCAGTTTTCTACGATCTTCCTTAGCAACCATAATCTGATGATACCCCGCGAAGCAATCCGCAAAGGAGTAAATGTCGTATTGAGTAGTATTGTCAATGAGAATGTGGATGAATGGTACGGGAAAGCTATCCTTAAGGTAAGCTTTGTTCAGATCCCGGTAATCCCCGCAAACTCGCACCTTTCCTCCTTGTTTAGGCACGTGGAATATGTTTAATAGACATTCAGGGTATGTAGACACCATGATGATGCCCGCTTGAAATTGTTTCACAATTTCTTTTTTAACCTTTAAACTCCACTCAAGTTTTAATCGCCTGAGCTTCTGCTTGACTGGATTGAATCCCTCTTTAATGGGAAGGTGATGAAGGACAATGTCAATGGACAAACCCACCATGTCTTCATGAGACCACATAAATACATCTTGGAATTGGGTTAGTAAATCACTCATATCATTCCTTTGGTTTAGGGTGAGGTCTGAACTAATCTGGATTAGCTTAGGATTTTCTAATGTTCTGAGATTGAAAGATGTGGTTTGATCAAGGTTAGGTTTAGGTTTATCTTCGACCCATTCCTTAATCTCATGAGGTATCTCAATGTCATCTTGTATTTCCATCAAGTCTGAGTCCAACTTTTCATCAAAGTTACAGTCCTTATGGAGAAAAGGCACCTCATCAGCAAGTATAGGCACATCTAAATTCAGAGTCCTGAAACAAAATATGCTTTCACTTAATATATGAAACTGTTCAATCATATAAAGTGTTAGCATGTACTGATAAAACTACTGCTAATACTGTACAGAAAGTAAGCAGTTAAAGTTATCTACAAGGTAGATGGAATTTCTGCCCGTTTTACCCTCGTCGACCAATGCATGGAGTGCTGCTCCAATTGTCGAGGGTAAAGTCCTAATGGACTGCAATGATGGAGGGGCTATGATCGTCCTCCTTTTCCCTAATGATGACCATGACATCTGGTCAATCATCATTTAGAGTGTATTTGTTTATATGCTCATCATGGACAATGATACGTTTGCCTAACATCATCCTAGCGATGTCTTGTTTACATCTCTGTTCCCTCACTTCCACTTCAGGATCTGGAATTAGGACCTCTTTTGCTTTAACCTGTATCAGTTTGGGAAATAGCATAGCCCTAACATGGGCTGGCACCTTTACCGGAGACTATACAAACTCTAGATTTGCAGGTGGAGACAATCGTCGTGTGGCTGAATTTGAAGGAATCTTTTTGTGCTTATGAGGATTCCTGTGACTAAAGCTAGCAGAATAGCCTAATCCAGTTGTCCCTATTTGACTGGGCACTTGAATCGGGTGCTTAATACCCTGATGATCTTTGCCCAACCCTTGTCCAGGTTGATGACCTAATGACATCATCTCTTGAGTGGCCGACATAACCTCGGTAGAAATCTTGGGTGTGAGAGGCGGCGCCCCAATGGGATGGTAATGAGTGTTTCTCACCTCCAGGGCATGGAAACTAACCGACTCAACTTCTGAATTGAAGCTGATTAGTGGCATGTCACCTTGTTCCGGATATTCCGGCTTAGTATTAACAGTAACTAGTCTATTGTTGATAATGTACTTGAGTTGTTGGTGAAGGGTGGAAGGGACGGCTCCAGCCATATGAATCCAATGTCTTCCCAACAGCAGGTTGTATCCTGTGGTTATTTTGAGCACGTGAAAGGATACACTAAATGTATGTGGACCAATCTTCACTGGTAATTCAATTACTCCAATGGCGTTTCGTCGGGACCCATCAAAAGCTTTGATAATCGTATGGCTACTTTTGATCCTCTTGGGGTTGATATTTATCTTCTCTATGGTAGCATAAGGACAAATATTCAGAGATGAACCTCCATCTATCAAGACTCCTCCTACCATGTATCCGGAGGACAAAACCGCTATGTGCAACGACTTGCAATGACCGGTCCCTTCAGTGGGTATGTCATCATCAGTGAAAGATATCACATTATTGTTGAAAATATGAACAACAAAATGTTGGAAGTTTTCCACATCCACTGATTTTGGAAAATGGGCTTCTTCCAAGACCCTTAGAAATATTTTCTTATGATCTTCGGAAGAGAAAACCAAGTCCAGTATAGAAATTTGTTGTGGAGCTTCTCTCAAAATTAAAACCACTTTGGCTTCGTTATGGCCCATGGTATGAAGGAACTCTTCAATCTTCTCCATGGGAACTTTTCTATTTGATTTGATGGTGGGCTTCATCACCCGATGGGGAAGATACAATGGATTCTCCTTCGACACGACAACAGTTGTATGTGATGTAGATCCTTTAGCCTGCCCATAATTCCATGGGACTTTATGTAAGCTGACAACAGGATACTGTGGTCTGAATTGTAAGTTAATTGGCTCTGGTGCAGCCACTTTCAAAGGATTGTCAGCTTCTTTGAGTTGAATTGCTTGTATTGTGGGTGGTTTAGCAGCCACATCATCCTCATCGGATATAACTGCTATGTCGTCCTTCCATTTTATAGAACATGTGTTTCCACTCTCGAGTAGCAAAGTGTCATCATCTGCCATTTACAGGACACCGCTGTCAATTAAATTCTGAATGAAGTGGTGGAGTGCCCATCATTCTTCTGTGTTGTGATCGCGACAGTGGGAGTGATATTGGCATACTCCCTCAGAATTAAACCGTTTAGAACGGGGATTGATTGGAGGTAGAAGGGATATAATTCTTCCTTCATTGATCAACATCTGAAATATTTCCTCCATAGGTTGGCCAAGGTATGTAAATTCACTTTTGTTGGAAAAATCTCGACGAGCTTTGGCACTTTCTCTTTTCGCAACTTTTGTCCTTCAGTGTTTCACTTTCTGAAGGCGAGGATGGAATATTCATAACAAAAGGAAGGAGACTAGCATTCTCCTGACTGATTAATTGGTGTGTGACTTGGTGTTAATGAATCACCAGTTCTACCAACTGATCTACTTGTTTGCAAAGAGCCTTAATCTTTTTCTCCATCATAAACTGGAACTGCGCATAATCCCATTTGTGAGCACCGTCTTTGCTGGTCTGGGAAGATTCAACAACATAATTGGAACTCCGTCCACCGCTCCAATTAATCATATTGACCTCTCCTTCTTTGTGTTGAGGAAGAGGATTGTCTTGTACATGAGGTTGGTCGGGTTTAGTTATGACAATCTCCCCATTGTCAATTAAGTCATGGATCTTGTGTTTCAAGGCCCAACAATCCTGATTGTCATATCACGGTGCCCCGGCATGATAAGAACACTTTCGAGTAGCATTAAAACCTTTCCCGCTCGGGTTGGATGGTGGAAGAAGATGTGTAATTTTCTTCTGAGTAATCAGAAAAGTAAGGACATTCTCGAGTGAATACCCTAAGGTTGTGAACACTCGGGGGCGTCTGACATCTTCACCTTTAGGTAATGGAGGGTTTAAAGACTGTGCTTGCAAAGGGGAGTAGTTTCTCCTCTTAATAAGAATATTCTGACTGCCTTTTTGACCTTGTAGTATAAAGGAAACATCTTCCTCTTTCTTTTTATGGACCCTCCGGGGGTTGTTTCTATAAGTTTCAGATTGGATGTGCTCAGTAACTGCTTTAAGAGCCGTTAGGTCTTGAATCTTTCATGACTTCAATCCCATCTCAGTCATCTCTCTGTGTTTGATCATTTCCAAAAATGGTTTGCCAATGCCAGCTAAGACTCTTTCATAGATAGGAGCTTCTTGTATGTCTATAAAGGTCATGACCATTTCTGATTCTGTCATGGAAGGAATAACTTGAGCAGCAAGGCGCCTCCACCTTTGAGCAAACTCTTTAAAAGACTCATTAGACTTTTTCTTGACCTTGGTAATCTTGTACCGGTTAAGAGCCATCTGAGATTGGAAGCTGTACTGAGTGAGGAAGGCATGAGCTAGTTCCTCCCAGCTATGGATCTTTGAGTTGTCTAATCTGGTATACCATGATCGGGCTTCTCCAGTCAGACTTTTCTGGAATAGCTGCATTCTGAGCTTCTCGTCCTCTACATAAGATCCAAGTTCTCCAATGAACACCTTCAAATGTGTATAGGAATCCCCTAACCCATCATACTTTTAAAAGCCAGGAGTTTTGAACTTCTCTGGATAATGAACACCATGGAATATACAAAGGTCAGCATATGAAACACTCCCGTGTGCTCGAATTTCTTTGAGATGGGTGTTTTAAGGAATTTTGTTGGTCGTATCCAATTGAAGTTTTGGAATTTTTTTATATGAACCTTTGCTCCTCCTTGTGTAGAGGATTCTGTATGTACGGGTATTCATGATCCCTGAGTAGATTGGTGTAGTTCTTTAAGCAGAACAACGAAATCTGTAATTTGTTTTCTTAATCCGTCAAACTCTTCTCGAGACACAGGAGCAGGATTAGACTGGTCAGATGAAGACATGATTGGCTATAGGCTTGTGGCATTTTTGGATTTTGAGTAGGTAACAGGCCCAATTGTTTCCCTACAAAAAACTTATGTAGTTTAGTCTTAGGGAATGTATAAATGTTTACATGCTATCATAATGTGTCCATTTTAGGAATATTATCCTATGAAATGGGTGTCATTTGATAGCATGTCAAGTCTTAATATGCATGTGCAAATATTCTTCATAATTTTCATTACATAGTGATGGACATGGAATAAAATTACATGTAATTGTCTTTACAAGTAATTGAAAAATAGAAAGCATGAAGAGACTTTCATCCGCATTTGGTTTATCAGAGGCTGACCTATCTTAGGCTACTCTCGCGGCTTTTTGGCATGAAGGTTCCCAGATCATCGCAATCTACTCGACAGGAAATTAATCTGGTCTTTCAACTAGAGTGAATCTGGGGGGTGCCTTTCCTGAGCCTTGTTGGAATTAGTCTCCCTACAAGTCCAGTAATCAAACATCGACAGGATAGCCTCCTGGTGGAGGAACCACACAACATACATTCACATACAACGTGTCTCACCGTTTATGAAAATGATGACATGTGCGAAGCACTAATATCATAGATAGATATATAGCAGTGCAGTAAGTAAAATGCATTCATACACATTCATCAATAATGTAAATGCAACATTCACACACAAGTATATAATAGTTTTGAAAAGCTTGTAGTAGCGGCTTAAGCCCTCTTACTGGGGTCCCCAGCAGAGTCGCCACCTGTCGACGTCGGGATTTTTATTTGTCCCTTTTTTGTTCTTGTTCTTTGGTGTTCTCATGTTAGGTGAGATTTGTTTGAAAAAACAAGTTAAAAAGGTCCGACATGTATATGTCGACGATTTGACTGTAAGAGTCGCTAGTTGGTGTTTTTAACTGGTTGCACCAACGTAACTGAGAAAAGATTTGCACATTGACCCAGTGATGTGACACTGCTAAACAGGTCTGTGAAATCGAGATTCATTTGGGTTCGGGGGCTTGATTATGTGGAGCGAATGTAATGACCCCAAAACTCACACAATTTAATTACCGACTTCGTTCGTTAACAATACATTCAACCTCTAATTTTACATCATTAAACGATAATACAACCATTGAAATTTGTGGAATAATTAAAATTTACTATTACAATTAAAATTTTCTATTACAAACTATTCTCGTTCCTAGAACTTTTAACCTTTACATCTAAATATCTCAGAATCATTGTAATACTACAAGAGTTTACATCGTAAAATGATATTATAATTCAACATTAATACATTATTCGGAACCTTAAACATTTTAAATAATAATAACTCAGCCCAAGTATATAAATCTTCAAGTATCACATCTGATTCATATCTTTCAAGTAGCACATAACCTTACCTTAAATCTTTAACCTGCAAAAGTGGTTATTTGCAAGGTTGAGCTCAACAGCCCAGCAAAATCTAATAGTTTTCATGCATCACATAGCACATAATAACATGCTCAACATATATCTCATAAACATTGGACTAACATAACATACATGCTGCATTTCATATAACAAGTACAAAGATTGAGTTCCTTACTCAATCAACATTCATTATTAAATCAACGTAGTCATAAATTGACTTTAACGTTTCATACTTCCAATATATAGAACACATTATGCTCTTTGCAACAAATATTTAAAACAGTTCATCATCAAGTCCACATAATAAATAGGAACTTAAAGACTTGCCTTGATCGTTGTTTACCAATAACAGTTTAACAACTTACAGTTATCTGCACTTCATGTGCCCTACATAATTATATAGTCATACACATCAACTATTAGTCACATAACAACACATAATAATTCTAATGTAAACTCTACTCCACATCTCATAATCCTTCCTGTTAAGTAGCAAACAATGTTCAATTAGATTGTGTTAACTTTTTGACTTATGTAATATTTGAAATTCATTCAAGTGTTTAAATCTTTCTAGGAATCATTATTGGTTTTATATTAAACCCATTTCATATTTTATAATATTCATTTCATTTAACTTAAAAAACTTTTTACGTTCATTAACACTTATCACGGCGTTTCGACGTTTATTCGTCGCACGCCTGATTTGTCTCTCTTGTATATGGTTACTATGCTTCTACAACTTATCTAATACATTATTTATTAATTTTAAGCATCATTATGTTTACTAACATTCATGTTTTATAACATAGAACAACATCTTTTATCGTCAAAATCATTACACATGCATACGTGCATGCCCGACGCCCTCCGATTGCCACCAAAAACACATCAGTCCTAAAGATGACTATTTTGACCTCTTTTTCCGACATCAAATTGAAAACCTTAAAGACATAAAGTTGTAGGTCTACTCGTCCTCATTCCGGATCATCTTGAATCACCTCAATCACAGTTCGTATGAAAACGTTATGCTCGTTTTAGTAAAACATGTTCGGTCAGTTTATTTTTTTCAAAATTTGGCTAGACAGACTACCCCCCCCCCCCCCACACCGAGGTGGGGTTTTTGCTCTAGGATATCCCACCAGGGCGGGGGGCCCTTCTGCTAAATCGCAAATTTTCATCCCAAACACTACAGAAAGCCAAATTAGGCCTACAAACTCCTTTCTAACAACCATACCAACCTACCCAAGGTGTAAGATGTTTATAGAAACATAGACTAATATTTCTAACACGTTTCTAACCACATAAACAACATAAACATCAAAGATTACAACCTTTAATTTCACTATTTCTCTTATTCCTCTTCTTTTGACATTAATAGCGAAATTCTTCACTATGAATTCATTTTTAAACCAATTCAAGTAATTCCAATTGTGATAACTCATATTCTTAACATACTAGCATAATACATGATCAATTTCAACAATAAATCATAACTAAACATCAATTTGATAGTTTCAAAAGTCATTTTCAGAAATTAATCCACAAAAAATCATTATGAACACAATTCCTCTTGTTTATCAAAATCACATGGATTAAATTGTTAGAACAACCATATAACTCATAATATATCATAATATAACCCATATTACACATAACTCATGCTCACATCAAAGATTTAAGCATAATTTTCAACATAACTTTATAATCAAATACTATGAACATGATTTCATCATGTTCATCATATCTTTGTGAATTGAAACTTTTGAACAACTATAAAAATCTCATGAAAGCGTATACATGAAAACATATGAACACCGTATATGGATATAAATTCACAATCATGAAAACTTAATTTTACAAAGACTAAATACAAAACATCTTAATTTAGCATAAGGGTTAGTTTGATACCTTTCTATATTGAATTAGGAGAAAAGATGGAGATAATGAAAGCTTTTTTTTTCGTTTTCTCAAGGTTTTCCTTTTTCTTCTTCTTCTTCTTCTTCTTCTTCTTCTTCTTCTCTGTATTCTCTCTTCTTCTCTTTGTTCTTCCTTTCTCTTTTACTAATACATAATATAAACTGATATATGATAATATAATATACGTATACTTATAATACCTATTAATATACAACATAAATACATATATAACTGATGTTAGTTATATTATTTAAAAATCAAAAGCCATAAGGCTTGTTTGGCTAAACCACTTTAAAAATTAATAACTTACAACCCTTATGCCTTGTTTGGTAAAACCACTTAAAATAATGACTTAATCATTCCTTAAGTCTTGTTTGGAAAAATAAAATTAAAACAAGAATTTTAAAAGCTCTAAGGCTTTGTTTGGTAAAACCAAATTTAAAACTCTTTTAATTTATGTTAATAACTCTTTTATCATATAGTTTTATTGTCACAATTTATTTAACAAATTCGCACTCCTCTAATTTAATTATTTAATTAAATTAGAATATCACCATTATACTCGCGTAATAAAATACATTTAAATTCCATCTATTTTATCACACTTAAATAAATTATCCCATAAAAATTTTCATCAAATATTTATTTAATACCATAAATATTCATTTTATTCCATAAAGTTTCCAACTAAAATATTTAGTGTACTTAATAAATATTTTACTCAGATTATATTAATATTTATATTTTCATGCAATATATTAGCTTCTCACTTTATTAAATCAATTATACTTGTATTAATTCACTATTTTAATAAATAGAATTATTCACACTATTTATGAAACTTAACTCATAATAATTTCCATTGCCCACAAGGCATAACAATTAAAATTATATTATCTCATAATATAAATTCACTTAATTAAATTAACTAATATTATTTAATTTCTTTAATAGTTTAATTAACTATTAAATCTCATTTTCTCCAACATATGAATATATAATTCTCTTCACACCAAATCACATAATTCAAAATATATACACCTCATAATAAGAATTTTAATTATTAAATTCTTATTTTAATAACTTATAAAAATTCGGGTTATCACATCCTTCCCTCCTTATAAGGATTCCTTCCTCGGAATCACCGAAACCCTACCTTACTAAGGTTTTCACAAAATCTGTTTCACAATTATCGTTGAATAACTTCAACACGTTAATTTAGCAAAAAGTTTTACATACATATATACTTCATTCATTTCTTCAACAATTTTTAGGTTTTATTACATAACCTTCAATTAAACACAGTCATATATCAAATATTATATATTCTTTAACCCATTTATTTCCTTTTCTAAGGATTGTTATCATAAACACTCGGGATATTACATTCACCCTTTCTTCTAAGAATTTCTTCCTCGAAATTTTATTTATTAATCTTTATTCATTCAATCTATCAAAATAGATTTTACGTTAATACTTTATTCATTCATTGGGTTCTATAAACACTTCTTTCCACAAAGATCTTTCTACAATTATTAAACTTTTTTATGAAAAGTTTTACATTATTCTTTGATAACCCATCTCCTTCTCATTTCAAAATTTCTTTTTTCTCTTATTCAATATATTCATCATTCAATGTCACATTCTACGACTTACTTCTTTCTAAGGAATATCATCCTTACCACATTCGCCTTTTAGAACAGCAAGAATCTTCCACAATTGCTCAATAATTGGGAAGCAGTATGAATAACTCAGGAATTTAAAAGATTTCAAATCATGCTGAGGGGTCATAAGACCTTGAACTACGTCCACGGTTATAAGTACTCTTTTAACTTAAACCTTAACAGTCATTAGACTATAGGGACTCCCATACTTAGGGTGTTAAGCCATTCGTACGATGTATTGTGCACAAACATCTAAACGCATTGCCTAAAAATAATTCCCCAATAATAGGGTTGTTCTTCTCAATTTTTAGAGATGTAACTGAGGGTCATAAGACCATGAACTATGTCCACGGTTACAAGTATTCTTTCAACTTTAACCTTAATAAAGAATATCAGTAGGACTCCCATTTCTTAGGGTGATCATTTCTTCGCATCATGTATTGTGCATTAAACATCTAAACGCCTCCCGTAATACCCTATAAAAGGGTTGTTCATCTCAGCTTTTCAACATTTAAATCCGCACCAAAATAATTTGGTTTGGCATAACTTCTCAAGAAACGCTTGAATTTCATGAACATCTTTCAATATTCGTCTAGCTGAATCAAATAGCATAGACTTCTACAACAATTCGGACATCAATCGAAATATATACACACACACACACACACACACATATATATATATATATATATATATATATATATATATATATTCTCATATTTTAAAAAAATCTCAAAAATCCTTTTATGGCGTCATGATTATGACGTTGTCATACTACATCTCACCATAGTGGACTGACGATCATATGATCACATCCAACACCAGGTTCCATTGCATTGATGACTCCATCGTTTATCATATCACCCGATACATATAATTAAAATATATTTTGAAAATTCAAAAATCATTTTTTTTCTAGCCGAAACAAACAGCATAGATACACGAATAATAGCACAGTTTTGAAAATTCTTTAGTTCACTAGTGTGATCCAACATTTTTTCAAAAATCAAAAGTACAACCATCGGCATGAAGTCAATAAATCTCGAAAGTCTAGCATAGCTAGTAGATTTAGAATATCTAATTTTCTCCATCAATTTCAATCTTTATACCAAATATTCTTGTATTTCAATTTACCATCCTCATATACCCCTATATAGTTCATCAAACTTACCGCACATTGGAAGTTCAAGAACTTGCCACAATAATATGAGTTTAAGAACTTATCCTAGTCAGACTATAGGCGTCCATTAGCTGAGGGGTTCAAAACATACCATATTATTATGAGTCACGAACTTACCATATGCATTAGTTTTAAGAACCGCACCTAATCCTAATAATATCTGACTAATCTTAATAATTTCTAACTATCAAATATACACATGAGAGAAGAATCACCTTTTCACCCAATATACATTGATAGCGCGACATCGACATTCCAATGATTATCAATGTGATAAACTGAGTGCAAGCACAAAACCCTCGCCCATACAAAGGTTTGTATAACTAAGCCATCACATGAGTCCTCAATTGAAATCCCACCTAACTCTATCTTGCTTATAACTTGCTCTGTGCTCGATACGAATTTTTCATACCTCATCATCTATAACTCCTCGTGAGTTATCTCGTACTATTTCATACTACATTATCCTCATAGCATCAAGCTATAATTATTAAAACATTACAGACCATCTTTCTTTTATAACTTAAACAGATCACATCATGATCTTATTCTATAATCATCTCCCTTAAAAAAAATTTCTTAACTTGTGATCGTTTTGTTTTACGATCCTCTTTCTTTCCCTTTTTCATCATTCATGACATTATTCGTTATCTTGGCTATTGTAATTTCTTATCTTTATATCTCTTCAAGATTCTTCTTTGAATTTTCTTGTTTATATAACAATTCTTACTTTAAGAATTTCTAACTTCATTTATATTGCTCAACATTTCATTTGAGTTCCACATTTTCATCATATATATCCATTTTATATACTTGATACACATCGAGTCTCTAATAGTTTCAATATGGTACGCTGAGTGGTTTCCCAGAAACAACCAACAAACTAGGTTTCGAGTTGCTAGTTTGTATATACCTCCACTCTATAAAGAAATCGTTTAGCCCAGATACCATACATCAACTATTAAAGAGTACGATTGTACCACACTGAGATATAACTTTTTATTCTTAACTTCTTTATCATTCTCTTCTTATAGACATTGTCTATTTATTATCACCTAACATCCTTATTATTGGAGTTGGGTAACCCCACTTTCATATTCCTTATAACTCTGCGAGATTCTTCTTTGAATCCTCTCATGCATGTTTTAATCCCTTCTTTATACATTTCTTAAATTACTTCTTATTGTTCAAACTCTATCTGAGCTTATTCTTTCATTATCTGCACCTCTCTTCTCTAAGCTTATAGCCTAAGGTACTCTTACCTAAGGTTTCTAACCTATCAGCTTTGATACCAACTGTAACGACCCCAAAATTCATACAATTTAATTCTCGACTTCGGTCGTTAACAATACATTCAACCTCTAATTTTACATCATTAAACGATAATACAACCATTGAAATTTGTGAAATAATTAAAATTTTCTATTACAATTAAAATTTTCTTTTACAAACTATTCTCGTTCCCAGAACTTTCAACCTTTACATCTAAATATCTCAGAATCATTGTAATACTACAAGAGTTTACATCGCAAAAGGATATTATAATTCAACATTAATACATTATTCGGAACCTTAAACATGGTTCAAATAATAATAACTCAGCCCAAGTATATAAATCTTCAAGTATCACATCTGATTCATATCTTTTAGGTAGCACATAACCTTACCTTGAATCTTTAACCTGCAAAAGTGGTCATTTGCAAGGTTGAGCTCCACATCCCAGCAAAAACTAACAGTTTTCATGCATCACATAGAACATAATAACATGCTTAACATATGTGACGCCCCCAAAACAGGTATACATCACCCATCCTGAGTCGCCAAATACATGGTACAAAATACAAATAAAAACTTAATTATACAACTGTCGTATAAAATACGACAAAACAAATGTTGTGAGTTTTAATACAAATATTGTCATCTAGACAATATCTACACTCAATGGAGTCCTCATTACATTTATTGTCACACTATTTAACAGAATAGTGAGGACTACTAATGATATCATCTCGACCGCTCACTTGTTCCTCGACTAGTCCCGACATTCACGCTCTCATTTCTCAAGAGAAAAAGGTTGAAAGAAAGGGTGAGCTCAACTAGCCCAAGAAGAAATATTATGACTAAGATAACAAAGATAACAACTAACAAAATATAATAGACAACAAGTTTTAGATCAACAACCGCAATGAATAAGCAATCCATTTAAGAGTCAAGTAGAGCATAAAACCTACTATCTTCTATGATTTAAAAAGATTTTCATCAACTTTATCGCCGAGACTCAAATTTTAATAAATAAACCACGCCATCCCTACACCACGGCCAAGGATATTCATGTAATCATCAATGGTCATGATTATACCGAATAATCCCTGGTCATAATCATACCAACAACTGTCCACCAATGAACTACAGGCCAATGAGGACTTTTACCACTTCATTCGTCACATCACGGTCATGACTATACCGAATAATCTCTGGTCATAATCATACCAAGTCCATCTATGCACGTAAGCCAAAGATGACTTTAATCACAATATAAGCATGAGGATGATGACAATGACGTGATAATTCAATAAAACAAGTTCAAGGATAAATTTTAGAGGTTTATAATTTAATTTATCCAGAAATGAATAATGTCCAAATTGTCAACATGATACTTCTTTGTGGAGTAAAATTCAAGAATGCTCCGAAGAATATTTGCATGAAAAGATACTGGATGAAGCGCAAATATCAAAGATATTCCACTAATTTCATGGAGTATAGAAGCCAAAACTTTAACCAAATAAGTATCATAGAATATATGAAACTGCAAATGAATTTTCGCCCACCATGCGGTAATCCATGTAGACAGATTATTTCCACAATTTAATAAGGAATGAATACGAAGGATCATTCACCATGCATGTGGTAATCCACATAGACAAGTTATTCCAACAGAATAATAAATAATGGAATAACAGAAGAATTCACCATGCATGCGATAGATCGCATGATAAAGTTATTCCAATGTAATAATAAATAATGGAACCAGTGTCATGCGTAATAATGCACGACCGATGTGATATTCCAAATGTAATAATAAAGAATGGAATAATGTAGAATTCACCATGCATGCGATAGATCAAGCACAAACAAAGTTATTCCAATGTAATAATAAATAATGGAACTGTGTCATGCGTAATACGACCGATGTGATATTCCAAATGTAATAATAAAGAATGGAACCAAAGTTATGCGTAATCCCAGACGTATACATGATATTCCAACAGAATAATAAAGAATGGAATAACAGAAGAATTTCACAAATGTATACGGTACTTTGCATAGACAGTTTATTCCAACATAATAATAAAGAATGGAATAACAGAATCTCTCTTTATGAATATGAAAGAAATAATACCCCTTACCTTAGAAAGAAACTGGATAATGGAGTAGAGAGGTAGCAAACTTCTCTTCTTTTTCTCTCTATAATTTCTCTCTATAATAATTTGCTCTATAGCTTTAGTGAATTGGTGAGAAATGAAGGAAGAATGAGCTTCTATTTATAAGAAAATATAGTTTCGATAATTGCATGTTTTGGGGCTCGAAATATTGCAGTATAATACCTTCCTCTTTTTTTTCATTTTTAATTTAGTCCTGCAAGTATTATCAAACTTGCACCACCTACCCTAATAGTAAATAATGTGATTCAATAGTAAATCATTTGAATCAATAGTTCTAGACATGTAAAAATACGAATTATAGTATAGTACCTCCATCTATACCTCTATTTTTAACTTAGTCATGCAAGTATTATTAATCTTGCACTAACTCCCCTAATAGTAAATGAATGTGAATCAATAGTACACACATGTGAACAAATAGTTATAATCATGTGAATTAATAGCAATTAATTGCTCATTTATCCGATTAATTACCCGATTGATCAGTATAACTTCTAGACATCAATTAATATCGAAATAAATGTCGATTTCCACTAACACTAATAATTCTAACACAATGGAACTATCAAATTCATCTTTAATCAACACAAACTTATTCATCATTAATATTATAACTCGCAATATTTAACAACCAGGTCGTTCCCAGGAAAGAGGGGGCTTTCTGATAAGGATTTCTCCTTATTGACGCGCAATTAGATGATTAAACCTCTCCTTGACAGAACTTCTAGACATTATAAATATTGCAATTTAATAATATGAATAACTTTGTCGTCTCAATTATTGATTTAATAATATATCATATTATGCAGATGATACTGTGAGAATAATTGAATCAATAATATGAGAGGTATAATGCAAAGAATTATCGTAGCAATAATTGAGTATAATCGAAAGTGACTTCTCACGTAAACATCAATAATCAATACCGTGTTATACTATGCAATCACGTATTATTGTATTTTTTTACTACCGAAAGTAGTTCAAGACGCCCCTTCTTATAAAAAATCCTCGAAAGGTCCAATCCATCCAACCTATTTCTTCGAGTTGTTTCTCCAAAAACATGAGGTATAACGTAAAACAACTTCTAACAACTTTATTACTACAATTATCATCCGGCTAAAATACACATATTTACGTAACATTGATATGTGAAAATGTTATAAAACGAGACATATGCGTAGGTGAGTTTTAATACGGTCAAGGATTAAAATCATAGTGTGACTCATGTCCCAACTATGGACAACACAAAATACAACAACAAAGGATACCTTGGACAATAAAGGTACAATCTAGAACTGTTTTAGAAATTAAAATCTTTGGGAAGTGCTCAAGGAAACCTTCGTACATAGGAGGCCATGAATCTAAGTTATGATAGATACCATATGTCCAGAGAATTATCCTTGGTTGATCCAATAGACCCCAAAGAAAAAAATGAGAAGATTACTATCATGTTCCTTCCAATGGTGAGTCTTCTCGACATATAACTATCTCCACCATCTCATGATTGAACATTATGTTTCAACCAAACTCCAATATCATATAGGTAGTGCTCGTAGATATACTCAGTAAGTGGATGTGCATAACCTTGTCTTATGATAACACGAGGTAATATGTCATTAGACATCTTGTATGATAGTGGCAAAACACCCTTCCAAAGTTGGGTTCACCTCACCCTATTCGGTTCACCAAAATTAAATATCAAATGACGATACAATATGACACACTTATCTAAAGTTCTCAATAAAATTATTTCCATACTATTTAGGGAGAACCTCAACAAAACTATAGACCACCGCTCTATTCCCTCGTTATCCCCTTTCAACCCAGCCTACACTCTTATTACCGAAAGGAATTGTGAAGCAAAAGGGTGAGCACAACTAGCCCAAAGAAAGAATATCATAACTAAAGATAATTAAATTATCAATAGCCTTCATCAAGAATAAATCGTAGATTTAGAACATATGGTAGATGATAAACTTTTCAACCATAGTTGCAAATGAACGAGCAATCCATTAAAAGAGTCAAATAGACCATAATGTCTATTATCTTTCTATGTTAAAAGTCCACCAACAATGTTTTATCCTCGTAACATCAATCAACAGCTCCCTCCTATCCACAATCATATGAATAACTCATAATCATAATTGTGATTCTAAATTCTCTTCTCATCCAGATTTAAGATAATTTTCATCACCTTTCTTTACCAAACATCAAAGATCATGGTTATACCAAATCACAGCCTCATGTTCATAATCATACTAATAAATTCATCTTTTGCACCACGGCCAAAGATATTCATTATCAGTTCATCTTTGCACTACATGCCAAAGATATTCAACAACAGGTCATCTTTGCACTACAGGCCAAAGATATTCAACAACAGTCATCTTTGCACTACACGGCCAAAGATATTCATCAACACTTCATCTTTGCACTACATGCCAAAGATATTCAACAACATGTCATCTTTGCACTACGGGCCAAAGATATTAATATCTCAAAGAAATATATAATCATTTCGTAATTTATATAAACAATAATCATAACCATGTCGATCAATTCACCTTTGCACTTAAGCTAAAGATATTCAATTATAAATTCAATGGTCATGATCATACCAACCAACAATTCATCTTTGCACCATCGCCAAAGAGAACCCATAGTCACGATCATACCAATAATCTACCCATCTTTACACTCAAGTCAAAGAGAAATTTCTTCACCAGATTATAAAAAATGTTATATATGATAATAAAACAATATGATCAAAACATGGATTTAATTTAAAGAGTAAGATTCATAAATCAACAATAACTTGGTCGTAAAAAAGAAACCAATTTTGTCGTGAATAAGACCTCGTGAATAGTAATTCGTGAATAGTAACTCATGAATAGTAATTCATGAATAGTAACCCGACATACAAAAAAAATAGAAATTCCACAATAAAATCCATACCAATATTTCGGTATAATGATATTGAAATAATAACATTTCTTAAACATATAAATAATTTATTTTAATTATTTACACTTTACTAATTCATGCATTTAATCATCCTAAAATGCCAAACTCATAAGATTTCATCACCAATAACCAAAAACCTCATCAAAAATCAGCATATACCATATATAGGATTTCCAAACCATAAAATCCTATTTTTCAATTTTGTTACTTCACATAACATATTTAATTCATTTACTCATAACTAGTCCATTTTATGAAAAATACCAAATCAGTTTTAAAAATATTTCTTTTTTGGGATTTAGCAGAATATAGTCCCATATTGAACATATATTTTTCTTGGAATTTTTAAAATTCATTTACTATTTTTCACATGGCCAAAACTACCAAATATTTAGACATTTATCATAAATTGCACTTTTGTCCAAAAATTTCAAAATTTACAGAATATACTGATGTTATATAGATGTACTCCCAATAAAAATTTCACCAATTTTGGAGTTAATCACAAGGAGTTATAAGCGTTTACTTTTAAAATAGTCTTTTCTCAAAAAATCCATAACTCCTAATCTATACTTCCAAAAATCGCCATTTTTGGACACAATTGTGAAAACTCATCAAAATATTATTTCAAATTTTTCCATAATTTTTAAAGGTCGGAAAAATTACAAAACTGAAGAAACATAAAAACCCTTAAAATCCCTTACATAATAACGACAATATCCCTTACCTCAAAAGAGCAGTACTTCTGACTGGAATACCGGATATAGTGCTGAAGGAACTTGCACCGTATAGCAACACTCAAAGTATCAAAATACTCACAAGAATACGCTCGATAATATAGAGAGAGAAAGAGAGAAAGCTTATGTTTCTGGTGTTATTTTTAATTCTAACTTAGCCCTCTATTTATAGGAAAATATTAGCACGCCAGAAAGCAGCATTTTGACCGCCACCGATGGCTTTTACTCGCTACTATTTCCACCTACCACATTTAAAATAAAATTAAGCACATTTCTTCACCAACCACGGGTGGGGCCCAATCATTCTAGAATTTTCCATCAAAAATCATTTATAAACCTAATTTCTGAATCAATCATCTCTTAAAATTCATAACAATTTATACGTTCATCTTTAATGGTTCAAAATTTGTGGACATATACTCAACTTATATATGTATAACATATCCAAAAATCACAACGATCCAACGGTCGGATTAAAAATTATAACTCACGCAATAGAGCTTTAAGAACACCGATTTGATCTTCTAATACCTCCAATCCGACAAAATACTGATAAAACACCTCAACATTAATTCCTTCATTTATAACCACATAAATAAATCCATCATTTATATCCGCATCAAATAAATATTTCCTTATCATATAAATCAATAATTAATTATATACAAATAATATTACAGAATCACAATTATGACAACCGTGTGGTTCCCCAGAAAGAGGGGCTTTCCAATAAGGATTTCTCCTCATCGGGCGCCGCAATTAGGTGACCAAACCTCTCCTTGATGTAACTTTCTAGACATTGCCAATAATGTTATCTAATAATATTATTCAAATAATATGAATTATTGATCCGATAATGGGAAATATCTTGTGTGCGTGACAATTATTGAAACAACAATAATATAAAATATCAACGCAAACAATTATTGAATCAATAAAATAAAATATTGAATAGTAATTATCGTAATAATTATTGAGTAGTGCTTTTTACATAAGAATCAATAATTCAAAAAATATTGTGCAATACCGTGTTTTACGCGGCAACCACGCCAGACATCGTATTTTAACCACCGTGTATTCCAACATGTTAATTCAGAATTACTACGCCGTTATTTATAAAAACTCAAACTTGTCATTTTCTTTATCCGATAGCTTATTCTCATTATTGGGCCCATAAATGATCGCTACTTGTCTGCATTTAATATTCCCCGACAACAAGAATATTCCACACCACCAAATGAATATTCCCGACAAAATGAGTATTTCATAACCATCATGTATTTTGAAAATTTTACATATATCACCCTTAACTTAAACTTTTTTTTCAATTTAACCATTTACTAAATAATAATTATAAGAAAAATTGAATACTTTATTTCATAAAATTAGGGGTCTTACAATCTTCCCTCCTTATGAAATTTCGTCCCCGAAATTTACGTACCTGGTATTTCAAAGAGTTGAGAATACCTTGCTTTTATTTCAGATTCCATCTTCCATGTCCTCATGTTTTCTCCATTGCTCATCTTCTGTATTTCAGATATCATTCTAGAATACAGCTTCAAAACAAAGGTTATTTAACATATCACAATTTGTCAACTTAAGTAAGAAAATTCAGCTTAGGTAGGACACACACTAGCGAAGGATATTACTCGTCTCTCCCTTCCTAGTTATAATCCCGGATCTCCGCCAGAGACCATATCCCTAAGCTCTGATACCAAATGTGACGCCCCCAAAATAGGTCCAATCCATCCAACCTATTCTGAGTCGCCAAAAACATGGTACAAAAAACAACTACAATTTTATTACTACAATTATCGTGCAAAATACAACAACACATATACTGTGAGTTTTAATACCAACTGTGACTCATGTATCAACTATGGACAACACCTCACAGTGATACCTTACATAAAGGTACAATCTAGAACTGTTTTAGAAATTAAAATCTTTGGGAAGTGCTTAAGGAAACCTTCGTACATAGGAGGCCATGAATCTAAGTTATGATAGATACCATATGACCAGAGAATTATCCTTGGTTTATCCAATAGACCCCAAAGAAAAATGAGAAGATTACTATCATGTTCCTTCCAATGGTGAGTCTTCTCTTCACATATAACTATCTCCACCGTCTGCGATTGAACATTATGTTTCAACCAAACTCCAAGATCATATACGTAGTGCTCGTAGATATACTCAGCAAGTTGATGTGCACAACCTTGTCTTATGATAACACGAGGATATATGTCATTGGACATCTTGTATGATAGTAGCAAAAAATCCTTCCAAAGTTGGGTTCACCTCACCCTATTCATTTCACCAAAATTAAATATCAAATGACGTATACAATATGACACACTTATCTAAAGTTCTCAATAAAATTATTTCCATACTATTTAGGGAGAACCTCAATAGCTATAGACCACCGTTCTATTTCCCTGTTATCCCCGCTCGACCCAGCTACACTTTTATTACCTGAAAGGAATTGTGAAGCAAAAGGGGTGAGCACAACTAGCCCAGTAAAGAATATCATAACTAAAGATAATTAAATTATCAATAGCCTTCATCAGTAATAAATTTGAGATTTAGAACATATGGTAGATGATAAAACTTTTCAACCATAGTTGCAGCGGAACGAGCAATCCATTAAAAGAGTCAAATAGACAATAATGTCTATTATCTTCTCTATGTTAAAAGTCCACCAATAATATTTTATCCCTGTAACATCAATCAACAGCTCCTGTCCACAATCATATGAATAACTCATAATCATAATTGTGATTCTAAATTTCTCTTCTCATCCAGGACGAAGATAATTTTCATCACCTGTCTTTACCTAAAACATCAAAGATCATGGTTATACCAAATCACAGTTCCTGTTCATAATCATACTAATAAATTCATCTTTTCACTACGGGCTAAAGATATTCATTAACAGTTCATCTTTGCACCACATGCCAAAGATATTCAGCAACATGTCATCTTTGCACTACGGGCCAAAGATATTCAACAACAGGTCATCTTTGCACTACGGCCAAAGATATTCATCAACACTTCATCTTTTGCACTACAGCCAAAGATATTCAACAACATGTCATCTTTGCGAAGACGGGCCAAATATATTAATATCTCAAAGAAATATATAATCATTTCAGAATTTATATAAACAATAATCATAACCATGTTAATCAATTCACCTTTGCACTTAAGCTAAAGATATTCAATTATAAATTCAATGGTTATGATCATACCAGTCAATAATTCATCTTTGCACTACTGGCCAAAGAGAACCCATAGTCACGATCATACCAATAATCTACCCATCATTACACTCAAGTCAAAAAGAAATTTCTTCACCAGGATTATAAAAAATGTTATATATGATAATAAAAATAATAAGATTTAAACATGGATTTAATCTAAAGAGTAAGATTCATAAATCAACAATAACTTGGTCAGAAAAAGAAACCAATTTTATCGTGAATAGTACCCCGTGAATAGTAACTCGTGAATAGTAACTCATGAATAGTAATTCATAAATAGTAAACCCGACATAAAAAAATAGAAATTCCACAATAAAATCTATACTAATATTTTGGTATAATGATATTGAAATAATAACATTTCTTAAACATATAAATAATATATTTTAATTATTTACACTTTACTAATTAATGCATTTAATCATCCTAAAATGCCAAACTCATAAGATTTCATCACCAATAACCAAAAACCTCATCAAAAATCAGCATATACCATATATAGGATTTCCAAGCCATAAAATCCTATTTTTCAATTTTGTTATTTCACATAACATATTTAATTCATTTACTCATAACTAGTCCATTTTCATGAAAAATACCAAATCAGTTCCAAAAATATTTCTTTTCTGGGATTTAGCAGAATATAGTCCCATATTGAACATATATTTTTCTTAGAATTTTTAAAATTCATTTACTATTTTTCACATGGCCAAAACTGTCAAATATTTAGACATTTATCATAAATTGCACTTTTGTCCAAAAATTCCAAAATTTTCAGAATATACTGATGTTATATAGATATACTCCCAATAAAAATTTTACCAATTTTGGAGTTAACCACAAGGAGTTATAAGCATTTACTTTTAAAATAGTCTTTTCTCAAAAAATCCATAACTCCTAATCTATTCATCCAAAAATAGCCATTTTTGGACACAATCGAGAAAACTCATCAAAATATCAGTTCAAATTTTTCCAGAATTTTTGAAGGTCAGAAAAATTACAAAACTGAAGAAACATAATAACCCTTAAAATCCCTTACATAATAACGACAATATCCCTTACCTCAAAAGAGCAGTCCTTCTGACTGGAATACCGGATATAGTGCTGAAGGAACTTGCACCGTATAGCAACACTCAAAGTATCAAAATACTCACAAGAATACGCTCGATAATATAGAGAGAGAAAGAGAGAAAGCTTATGTTTCTGGTGTGATTTTCAATTCTAACTTAGCCCTCTATTTATAGGAAAATGTTAGCACGCCATAGCAGACTTGACCTGCTACCTGACGGCTTTACCTGTTACTATTGCCACCCACCACATTTGAAATAAAATTCAGCACATTTCTTCACCAACCACGGGTGGGGCCCACTCATTCTAGAATTTTCCACCAAAAATCATTTATAAACCTAATTTCCGAATCAGTCACCTCTTAAAATTCATACGTTCATTTTTAATGGTTTAAAATTTGTGGACATATACTCAACTTATATATGTATAACATATCCAAAAATCACAAAGATCCAACGGTCGGATTAAAAATTATAACTCACGCAATAGAGCTTTAAGAACTTTGATTTGATCTTCTAATACCTCCATTCCGACAAAATACTGATAAAACACCTCAACATTAATTCCTTCATTTATAACCACATAAATAAATCCATCATTTATATCCGCATCAAATAAATATTTTCTTATCGTATAAATCAATAATTAATTATTCACAAATAATATTACAGAATCACAATTATGACAACAAGGTGGTTCCCAGGAAAGAGGGGGCTTTCCGATAAGGATTTCTCTCATCAAGCACAATTAGGTGACCAAACCTCTCCTCGATGTAACTTTCTAGACATTGCCAATAATGTTATCTAATAATATTATTCAAATAATATGAATTATTGATCCGATAATGGAAATATCTGTCTTGTGACAATTATTGAAACAACAATAATATAAAATATCAACGCGATAATTATTGAATCAATAAAATAAAATATTGAATAGTAATTATCGTAACAATTATTGAAAGTAAAGTGCCCTTTACGTAAGAATCAATAATTCAAAAATAATGTGCAATACACCGTGTTTTATTGCGGCAACCACGCCAGACATCGTATTTTAACCACGTGTATTCCAACAAATTGTTAATTCAGAACTACTACGCCATTATTTATAAAAACTCAAACTTGTCGCTTTTCTTCATCCCATAGTTATTCTCATTATGGGGCCCACAAATGATCGCGCCATCGCATTTAATATTCCCCACAACAAGAATATTCCACGACCAAAACGAATATTCCCAACGTAAATGAGTATTTCATAACCACTGCATGTATTTTGAAAATTTTACATATATCACCCTTAACTTAAACTTTTTTTTTTTTTTCAATTTAACTATTTACTAAATAATAATTATAAGAAAAATTGAATAATTTATTTCATAAAATTCGGGGTCTTGCAAAAAGAATCGAGGATTGAGCTTTCCTCTCTTTTCAAATCTTGTAACTCTTTTCCATGGAGCAAAACGTAACAACACATGATCTCCAATATTGAATTCCACGTCCTTTCGATGAAGATCAGCATAACTCTTTTGTCGATCTTGTGAGGTTTTTATACATTGTCGGATCGTTTGAATTTTTTATGTAGTCATACGTACCAAATCTGGTCCCAACAACATTGTTTCACCCACCTCATCTCAGCATACTGGAGAACGACACTTTCTTCCATACAACGCCTCAAATGGAGCTATGCCAATACTTGCTTGATAACTATTGTTGTAGGAAAACTCCACCAATGGTAAGAACTTGTCCCAACTTCCCTTGAAGTTAAGGACACAGAGTCTTAATAAATCTTCAAGAGTTTTAATAATCCTTTTCGACTGCGCATCCGTTTGAGGATGATATGCCGAACTAAATCATAAATCCGTGCCCATAGCTTTTTGTAAACTAACCCAAAATCTTAAAGTGAATCTTGGGTCTCAATCAGAAACTATGGATATTGGAATACCATACAATCTTACAATCTCGTTTATGTATATACTAGCACGACATTCAAGTGTATAAGTTTCTCGTATCGGTAAGAAATGAGAAGACTTGGTCAATCTATCGACAATGACCCAAATCGCATCTATGCCTTGAGAAACCTTGGGAAGACCAGTAACGAAATCCATGGTAATGTGCTCCCACTTCCATTATGGAATTTCAAGTGGTTGTAATGGACCTTTTGGCACTTGATGCTCCGCCTTGACTCGTTGACAAGTTAGACACCTTGAGATAAACCCCGCTATCTGTCTCTTCATATTGCTCCACCAAAATTTATGTCGAATATCACGATACATTTTGGTACTCCCAGGATGTTGTGCGCCTCCATCATGATTTTATACTTTAAGTCAGAATTGTTAGGAACACAAAGTCTGGAGTTGACTCTAAGTACTCCTTCTTCATCGATTCTTGCTTCTGGAATAGCACCTTCTTGTACTTTCTTCCTCATACGTATCTGCTCCATGTCTGTAGCTAGAGCAGCTTTAACTTTATCGATTAAAGTCGGTTCCACTCGTATATTCGCCATCATCACATGGTTCCCTGGAGTCTTTAACTCTATTTCCATCCTTTCAAAGTCAAACACAATGGGCCTTTGCGTTGCTAATAATGCACTCGTGCCTGCATATGATCTTCTACTCAATGCGTCAGCTACTACGTTCGCTTTTCTAGGATGATATTGAATAGTGTGATCATAATCTTTCAAAAACTCAAGCCATCGTCGTTGCCGCATGTTGAGTTCCTTTTGAGTGAAGAAATATTTGAGGCTTTTATGATCTGTATAGATCTCCACCTTCTCTCCATACAGGTAATGCATCCAAATCTTAAGCTAAAAAGCATCACGCTAACTCTAGATCATGAGTAGGATAATTCCTCTCATATTCTTTGAGTTGTCGTGAGGCATAGGCTATAACTTTCCCATGTTTCATGAGAACACATCCTAACCCTTTGCCTGAAGCATCACTGTAGATGAAAAATCCTCCGAGAGCAGGATAGCATTGTCGTAACAGGTCTTTGAAATGAGTCTCCTCTTGAGTTCTTGAAAACTCTTTTCACATTCCTCGCTCCAACCGAATTTTGTATCTTTTGAGTTAGTTTGAGTTAATGGAGTAGCGATTCGAGAAAACCCTTCTACGAATCTCGATAATAACCAAATAAGCTTTAGAAAGCTACGCATTTTGATCATCGACTTTGGTTGCTCCGGCTTTGAATTGCTTCAATCTTCGCTGGGTCAACAGATATTCCATGATTTTATATTACGTGCCCAAGGAATGCAACTTCCTCAAGCCAGAACTCGCATTTTTTCAACTTGGCATATAGCTTGTTTTCACGAAGCTTTTGGAGTATCAGCCTCAAGTGTTTCTCATGGTCTTCATGGGTTTTGAAGTATATGAGGATGTCATCAATAAAGACGACCACAAAGTGATCCAAATATTCCTTGAATACTCGGTTCATCATGTCCATGAAGGCAGCATGAGAATTAGTCAATCCAAAAGACATGACTAGGAATTCATAATGCCCGTATCGAGTTCTGAAAGCAGTCTTTGGAATGTCATCAGTTTTAATCTTCAACTTATGATATCCGGAACGAAGATCTATCTTTAAAAAGAATTTGGCTCCTTCCAACTGGTCAAACAGGTCATCAATGCGAGGCAACGGGTACATATTTTTGACGGTGACATGATTCAACTCCCAATAATCAATACAAAGTTGCATACTTCCATCTTTCTTCTTCACGAATAGAACAGGAGCACCCCAAGGAGACGTACTAGGACGAATGAAACCGATGTCCAACAATTCCTGTAGTTGGGTTTTTAACTCCTGAAGTTCAATATGAGCCATTTAATATGGGGCTTTGGAAATGGGTTTTGTACCAGATTCAAGGTCGATACAAAATTCAATTTCATGCTCTGGGGGTAGGCCAGGAAGTTCTTGTAGCTCCCCCAAATCTGGGTATCTTCCAACCCAACATATGGTGCTATACGGTACTACCATTCATACATTCATTCAATTGAAAATCCTGAATAGAACGAACATGTCCTCTATATATTCAAAGTAATATTTACATTTCCCAGTTTCTATACCCATTACAAAAGTTCTTTGTCATAATATCAAATACCTTACAACAATGAACCTACACTATTACATAGACAGGTTAACGTTCTGCCTTAGCCTTTCCTTTATCTTTATTCGATCCTTCAAGACGTTCATTCTTAGCTGCATTCATATGGTTCAAGCAAGAGTGAGCATAACTAGCTTAACAAGTATGACGATTTCAATAACAACATGCTTAACACATAAGAATCGTATATCTTCAATAACTGAACAATAGTTATGAAGTACTATTGATAATTCAAAATAGCACTTTATCTTTCTTTCAAATTGTTTCACAATGAATAATATCCAGTAAAACATAAACTCCGGTCCAAGACCTTGAGTATTTCATTCTTTCTTTGAAAAGGACAACCCGACACTAACTCCGTAAGTTCGGTATTACTTACGAGCACTTCTAGGTGATCAACCTATAGTACTCTATGTTGATCAACACTACATTCATTAAACATATTTACGTTTAATTTGTGGCAACCTCACGTGCCTGTCGTAAGACGACAAAACATTTTTTTTTATCATACTCAATCTTCTTTTGAAAACCATATCGAGTAGTTGACAAAAGATAACAACATTTGATAACAGATGGATAGATTATCAATAATCCACCAAATGCATTAAGTCTAGCCAGAAGAATTGACTTTAACTTCATCATACATCAATTCATGCGTAAGGATACATGAATTACAAAGCTTGTTCAGATTGAACTGAGACAATGGTTAGAATACTTGCCTTCAACGTCTGCAACGGTATAAATTACTTTATGTTCGAGTCTTTCAAGTCTCTACAATACATAATTACATAACACCATACATTAGCTCATATATAATCAAGTATGTATATGACTATATCTTACCCTTCATCTCAATCTAATCATGTATTGTATTTGATTACTGTCAATTCTGGCTTTGTCATTCTATTGGCATTCATAGTTGAATAGATTATTATCAACCTTCCTGCACTATCCTTAAGGTTTAACAATGTTACTTCAAGTTCCTTAAGGTAGGTTCACTTTGAATTAATCCCATTCCTTGCTTTGTGCCCATAATTATTCTTTACTATCTTTGATCAAGGACTGGCGCTGCGGCGCTAGTCATAGGCTTACATCTCACGCTACGGCGCGAGTTATCAGTAGCTAGAACCCGACCTTGGCCATGCATTTCATTCTTTACTCTCTTGTTAAGGCCACGACGCGACTTTCAAAGAGATGCTTTCAGACCGTATATGGCAATCAGAGCGCCACTAATATACCTTGGGTTGGCGCTGCGACGCCAACTCTGTGCACCAAAAAATTTTGACAGTTTATCAACTTTGCGAACTTCCCGGGCTTATAACTTCTTCATTATAAGTCCGATTTGGCTCGTTCAAAAGCCTATGGTTCACAAATTGCATACTCTACGCGTTCATGGAAGAATTTTATCTAATTAACTTCATTTGCTAAAAATTCACCTATTAGTTCATTTTTAATGAAAACGATAAACGTTCTTGAACGTTCAACGCTCGTTTCTTCGTTCTAAGTTGGAATTCAGTCATTTTCGAGTCCACAACTCTATAATGCCAAATATAACTTGTCTCCATTGAAAACCAACATTTCCGAGTTCAAACACAAAATTTGACTTCTATTCCGAGAATTTCACGAATTCGACGATTATCGTCTAATCGTGCAATTTCCGGCAAAACTTCATTACTTATGATTTGTTCATTACTCCAAATGAATTCAATTCATCATATGAACATCTCAACATACTTATTACAACAACTTATCTTCATGTCGGATTTTGACTTATTCTACCATGAGCTTATAACTTGTTAAAGTATAAACTACTTATAGTTTTATTGTTCATAACTTATGATAATTAAAGTATTTTAATCATCATCCTTATATGTTCTCAACATATAGTTTCATTCATGTATACTTGATACAAGTGCATATAAGTTCTTTATTTTCATACAAACTCTCAAGGTTAACCTATAACAAGTTCATATAGCTTTTTCATAAGTTTATAACTTATGTAAGTTTAAATGACTTATTTCTGACTTATGCGACATAAGTCCATTGATTAATCATTCTTCTTACTTCTTAACATCCATGTTTCTTAATCCATACTTTTCTTATCAACCTATCATGGTAGAGATAGAAGATTAATGGACAAGAAGTCTTAGCCTTTAAGTCTTTGTGAAATAGTCTTCTTCTTCTTACAAATGGAAGTAGCTTATTCTCTCTAACACTTAAGCACTTTGTAAGTTATTAGATTAGTTGAACAAGTAGTAAATGGCTAGCAATCTCCTTCTATTTATAGAATTTACAAGGTTAGGGTAGTTTAGTCATTAGGCTAACCCACCTCCTTAAGTCACCTCCTTACTATTCATTACTTGGTTAACACAACTCATATCTCTTGCTTGGTCATTACACCTAATACTTGGTCATCACACATTATACTTGATTACCAAGATTAACTATATTAACATGGTTTGCCCCATGGGTCACTACAACTCATGGATCCTAGCTTGGGCTTAAATTAACTTAGCTTTTGGGCTTGCATTAATAAACACTAACTTGTTCATTAATTAACATTTGGGCCTTACCATTAATTCACTTGGGCTTCTAACAATTTCTAACAAATCCTACAAGTCCAATACTATTGCTTAATACATAAAACGTATTGTCTATGTATCATTCTCGTATTCTAACTCGTATAGAAATTTATTATCTACGATATTCCATCATTCATACAAACTCATATAATACCTTGTATTATACTTGTATTCATTACCTCGTATAATACTCACGTATCATACGATTATTACTTAACTCATTAATTCTTCCCTTTTCTTAACGTTCTCAATTTAAGTCCGTAAGCGAAATATTGTATTTTCCATACTTAGATTATTATTACATAATCCATCTTACCTTGACATTCTATCATTACGTATTTCTCGAAAGTTCAAAAATAATTCCCGAGAAAATACCGATGAATAGTGTTTTTTGGAAAATTTCTTGGAAAACTTTTATTTTTGTCTTAGAAATTTAAACACTTTAATTCCTTCACGTAGCTAAAATACTACGACATTCCCACATTATTAGGTTACACAATGACAACCATCTTGATAACACATAGAATATAATTTTATTTATTATTTAATTCAATAAAATTATTTTACAACAAAATCTGAATTTCTCGGTCGTTACATCCTTCTCCCCTTATAAGGATTCTGTCCCCAGAATCACGTCTTACTTTAATCAAATAATTGAAAAAAAAAATTTCTTCATCTTTTCTTTTAATTCCCACGTTGCTTCTTCGGCATCATGGTTCTTCCATAATACCTTTACCGAAGGTATTACTTTGTTCCACATGACTTGCTCTTTTCTATCGATGATTTGAATCGGCGATTCTTCGTATGTTAAGTCTTTCTCGATATGAATCGGCTCATACTCGATTACATGCTTATAGTCCGGCTTATAAGGATGTAACACAGACACTTGAAACATGTTATGTATTCGTTCTAGGTCTGGAGGTAATGCTATCACATAGGCTACCTCTCCCACCCGTTTTAATACTTCAAAAGGTCTTATAAACCTTGGACTTAACTTTCCCTTCTCTCTAAAGCGTATCTTTCCTTTCCAGGGAGATACCTTTAGAAACACATATGAGCCTACTTCAACCTCTCGATTTAATCTATGCAACTACATCCGAATAAACTTTACTACATCCGCTGTCTACTGTACCAATTCTGGTCCTTGCATTCGGCGTTCTCCCACCTCATCCCAATATAATGGTGTTCTGCACCTCCTTCCGTATAAAGCTTCATAAGGCGGCATGCCTATGCTTGCATGATAACTGTTGTTATACGCAAATTCTACTAGTGGTAGGTGATCTTCCCAACTACCCTTGAAATCCATGACGCAAGATCTCAACATATCTTCCAACGTCTGAATTGTTCTTTCGCTCTGCCCATCGGTTTGTGGATGATACACTGTACTTAACTTCAGCTGTGTTCCCAACTGTTCTTGCAAACTCCTCCAAAAGTTCGATGTGAATCGTGGATCACGATTTGACATAATTGATACTGGTACTCCATGTCTGGAAATAATTTCCTCAACATAAAGTTTAGCTAACTGGTCTATGTTATACTTGACCCTAATTGGCAAAAAGTGAGCCGACTTCGCCAACCAGTCCACTATTACCCAAATCGAATCGTACCCTTTTGTCATTGTCGGAAGTCCCACCACGAAGTCCATCGTGATATGCTCCCACTTCCATTTTGGAATCTCCAATGACTGTAACAAGACACTGGGTCGTTGATGTTCGGCCTTAACTTTTTGACAAGTTAAGCATTTACTCAAATATTCTGCTATCTCTCTCTTCATGTTCGGCCACCAAAAACTCTGTCGAAGGTCTTGATACATTAGTGCTACCAGGATGTATCGACTACCTTGAACTATGAGCTTCTTGTAACACTTGTTCTTTTAACTCCATCTCATTCGGAACCAAATTCTTCCTTCAAATCTTAATAATCCCTCATTATCAAAACTATACTTAGAATCCTTTTCATCCACTAACATCTTCTTCACTCGGTCACACTCATCAATTTTGAGTTGCACCTCCTTAACTATCTCTACGATGGTAGATTGCATCTCCATCGCAAAAAGTATCTACCCCGATTCACTCGGCATCTTCAATTCTATCTCCATCCTATCCATCTCTATTATTAACTCATTTTGAGCCGTTAACATAGACAAATTTTCCCGACCCTTCCTACTTAAGGCATCGACAACTACATTGGCTTTTCCAGGGTGATACAGGATTTCACAATCATAATCCTTTATCAACTCCAGCCATCTCCTCTGTCTCATATTTAACTTTTTCTATGTGAAGATATATTTTAGACTCTTATGGTCCGTATATATCTCACATTTCTCCCCATAAAGATAATGTCTCCATATCTTTAAGGCAAATACTAACGCGGCCAGTTCCAGATCATGAGTAGGATAAACTTTCTCATAATCCTTCAACTGCCGTGATGCGTATGCAATGACTTTACCATGCTGCATGAGTACACAACCAAGTCCTCTATGCGAAGCACCACAATACACTACGAAATTTCCTGTGTCATCTGGTAATGACAAAACAGGTGTTGGGTAAAATCTATATACGCACAACACGCAAGTATACGTGGTCAACAAGTAATAAAGTGATAAGTTGAGTATCGTTCCCACAGAGAATTAGTTAATAAAAATCACCAAGTACTAACCCGTAACCAACTCAATCTTATTTAAACAAATGAATTTCAAATTATATAAATTAAACTACTATTAAATTCCACTAATTAAATTAAGACTATGGAGATTTAAGATCACAACTTCACTTATTGCTTCATTTAAGTTAACACACTTCTCATTAATTATTCTCTATCCCGAATTGTTAATCAAGAACACGAACGTAGTATTAACCACCTCTCGATGCACTAATACCATATTAACATCAATCCACAATCAAGATAGAAATCCGTTAAACACCTTAATCAACTAACCCACTATATCTCTATGTGAATTACAATTGAAGAAGGTTGAAGAATAAGTTCTCTATCCGATTACATGCGGCGTCAAGCATATCTCTACCCTTACGAATCAAGTTTAAGCTACTAACAAAATCCACGAACACATGCTATATCAACTAGGTCTAGATTTGAATATCCTCTCGATTCCATCCAACTCCACAAAGAATTGTTGATCAGGCAATTCATAGATTAAAGCTCAAATCAATATAGACAATCCTCACAATATAACATAATAATTGATAGCGAAGAATATTAAAATAAACTACACAATAAGATCCATTGTAATCTCAAACAAAGAATTAGTTCATTGAATTAAAACTAAGAATCCACAATTGAAAACACATTAAAAGATAAGAATAAGAGTAAAGTAAAGAGTAAATCTATTGTCAGCAAATCTTCATCTTCCTCAAGCTCCTGCTCTTGATCTTCAATGGTCTCCAAGTTGCTTCAATCTCCAAATCTAATTAGAACTAGTGTTTTGATTTAATTTACTCTAATCTAATCTAATGGAATGCTCTCTCTCCTCTAATCTCTCCTAATCTCCTAATATATCCCTCTAATCCTTGTTATTCCCCTCCTTTTATAAGCCTTTTTACATGTCTTTAAGTTCTCTTGGAAGTCCTTGAGTCAATTGGATAAAAACAATCCTTCTTGGACTCAAATTTGGCCAAAAAACGTCTTCTTAACGCGATGATACCCCCCCCCCCGTGGGTTTAAGCTTATACAGGGGCCCGCCCGGGGTCCTTCTTGTTTTGAGTGCTTATGCCCACCCCGTGGCAATTTTTAAGAGAAAGCCCGCCCCGGCGGGGGTCTATTTTCTGTCACAGCATCCTCTGGTAAAATGGCCATAACATTTGATCCGTGAGGAGTTACGTGGCCTGCCATCTATCAAATCGAAGATATCGATGAGATCTACAACTTTCAGTCTTTGAGGATTGAGAAATTCTTGCCGGCGGAAGGTTGAAATTGGGCTGGAAGTGACTGCTATGCAAATGACCACCCAAAACCATGACATTCGACGTCCGTTGGCACAACAATCATAACTCTTGCATCTGAACTCCGATTGGAATGATTCAAAAAGTTTCGGAAAGCTACTAAGATGCTCTACAATGTAAGCCAAGTTCCAAGCCATGAACATGAAAGCCCAAATGATGTCCGATTTGCTTTTCTTTATGTTTTTTCTTGCTTTTCCTTACCAATAGTCGCTCACACCGCTCCCAAATGTATAACCTACAAAATAAAAACAAAATGCATGAAAAGTAACTAGGACACATGAATATAAGCAACTAATTCAAGTAAAAGATACCGGATAAGTTTATATAAAATCCACTTATCAAATACCCCCAAACTTAAACTGTTGCTTGTCCCCAAGCAACACAACATAATGCAGTGTGATGCAATGAAATGCAACTAATCTATATGTCTCTGAATCGGCGGTATTGATAGAATCAAATCTATTCACTCAAATTTTTTAGAGAAATCAAGTAAACATGATAATACATTATATCAAAACTCATCAAGACTTCCCAATCAATCATCAAATCTTAGATGTTATCACTAATATAGTGCGTGTGTGCTTCACAACAATGTTAACTGATATAAAATCAAATTTAACACATAACAAGTCTCTTCGAAGGCATCATACAATGTAAACTCAAGAAATCCAAAAATAAGCTAGATCCAACTAAAATCAAACAATTACCAATATCGAGGGTCAACATGGGATACTTATGCTTTATTTTTCATCTACGGGGGCTTTTTGCTCTTATTTCCCGTTTTATTCTTTTTTTCTTTTAGTTTATATACACATAGCTATGCAATGTCTTATTCCCTTAGGCTTTTCAATGCTACCTTAACAAGCTTTCGACCAACGACTCCCAGACCATTAAGACCAGTAGAGTATTTAGGTGTAAAGACAATCCCCTCAGGCTTACTTACTCAAGTAACAAAGGCCACAAAACTAGACAAGCACGCCACGGTGTTTATTCATATTTTTTTTTCTTTTTCTTTGTTTTCTTTTTTTTCTTTCTTCTTTTTCTTTCTTTTTTTATATATAGCTTATATACCCCAAATATTCCCCCAAACTTAGGTTCTTGTCTAACTTTAGCCATCACTACTTATTCTTGTCATTCTTTCATTCAAACTAGCATTATCCTTTAGAATCCAATTATGTATCAATTTAAACTCAATCAATCAACAAGGTTGTTTTTACTGTGCTATCCTTATTATACAAGTTTCAAACAGAAAAGATTTAATTCATAACAAGAAATTACATCAAAGCTCTAATAGTCAGTACTATACTGATCTACTCAATTCTAATCTCATCATTGGCCAAAACAAACTGTAAATATTAAACAGCTGGACTCATGCAAGATGAACATAGTAACTAACTATTATTTTTGAATTTTTGAATTTTTGAATTTTTGAATTTTTGAATTTTTGAAATTTTTTTTAATAATGAACCTAAACTATTTTAACAACATATGCAAAATAACATAACATAAACATGAAACTAAACATGCAAGAACGAACTAAATTAAACTCCCCCAAACTTAGCAATTACAATGTCCTCATTGTAAGAATATAGCGATAAGTAAAAGAGAACTTCCCTGTAATCAGCTAAGCGTGAGGTGATGGTGGCGATGGCGGCGACGATCATTTTCCTATCCATTGAATCTCCAATACCTACAATGAAGAGAGACAACATGTATTAGATTATAAGAGAACTTAATAAGCAAATTAATTCCTATCTACTAAATACTAGTAAAGCATATAAATATAAAACTTCCTGGGTTGCCTCCTAGTCAGCACTTGATTTATAGTCTTTCAGCCCGACTTTGTCTGGTCAATGCTATCCAATTCCTCTTCGAAAGTCGAGGAACCCTCCATCCATCAGAAATAATATAGCTTTTGGTAGGTTCCCATTTATGATAGCCATTGCATTAAAGTCACATAGCATGCTTTCTTTAGATAAGATCACATTCCAGTACGTCCAACATCTAGGCATTTTCTCCATTATGTCTGCGAATAGATTCTGGCATTGAGGCTTGTCAGACACAACAATTTCTTCTTCTATCTTCTCCATCTCATCGCACCATGGTTTCGAAGTTGTACTCTCTTTTACATCACAAGGAGTATTGCCAACGATATGACTACCTAGCGGACAAGGTTTTGCAAATCTAACCGGATTCTTGAACTTTGGCGGAGAGGGCACTTGAGGCATTAACAACATCGGCTCATCCTCATTAGTACTCATAGTTAGCTCTTCACCGAACTTGTTGTCATTATCCCCACTTGTCTCCTCTTTTTCAACATCTTGAGGCTCATCCAGTTGTAGATTTGGTTCGGGTTCTCCGTCAATTTCGTCATCCCTGTCATAAAGCCAAGTGTTTGGAGGAAGGTTTGTTCTGGCGTTGGTCATTTGCTCTGCTATCGATCACGCACGATTTTGACTTGACCTCACTTGGTTACTCATCTTCTCCTCAGCTACTATGAACTTGGAAAATGATTCCCCCAGCCTTGAATTTTCTGTTTCAGTCTCGAAAGCCATGTATTGAGGACCATTAGTTGAGGTAGTGAAGCGTTGTTCCATCCAATTATTAAAATTTTGGATTGACAGCTCCTGACTGTTTATAAACTCTTCTTTTTCTGCTATAGCCCTTAACATGAATTTCATAAACTCTGAATTGTCTTCTTGTCGCATTGGAGGTGAATATGAGAATTCTGGCTTGTATGTTGGACTTGGAGCAGAGTATTGGTCTTCATAAGTATAGCTCCATGACGAATTCGGGTGATACCCCCAAACTTGATCATAAATATCATATGCATACTGATTGAGGTAGTTACCACCATACTGTACCGCCCCAAGATTGATGGTTCATTGATTACTCGGGTGATTGCCAGTATAATAGTCACACATAACTGCCATCCTTTGACTTCGTTGGGCTGCGAGAACCTCCCACGTCTTCGAAGTTGCCTCAATTTGTATTGGCTCTATAGAAGATGTATTAAGTCCATCAATCCATGTTTCCCTTGGTTGAGTAGTGAACGTGTATGGCCATTGATACATACTAAAGTCATCCATGGTACACGAAAAGAGAGAAATATAGGAAGAGAATTACAAATAAAAATAAAAATGTTTAAATTAAGACTAATTTGATTGAAATTAATATTGGTAAAAAATATTAAACTAATTTCCCGTAAGAATTGGCGCCAAAAACTTGTTGGGTAAAATCTATATACGCACAACACGCAAGTATACGTGGTTAACAAGTAATAAAGTGATAAGTTGAGTATCGTTCCCACAGAGAATTAGTTAATAAAATCACCAAGTACTAACCCGTAACCAACTCAATCTTATTTAAACAAATAAATTTCAAATTATATAAATTAAACTACTATTAAATTCCACTAATTAAATTAAGACTATGGAGATTTAAGATCACAACTTCACTTATTGCTTCATTTAAGTTAACACACTTCTCATCAATTATTCTCTATCCTGAATTGTTAATCAAGAACACGAACGTAGTATTAACCACCTCTCGATGCACTAATACCATATTAACGTCAATCCACAATCAAGATAGAAATCTGTTAAACACCTTAATCAACTAACCCAGTATATCTCTATGTGAATTATAATTAAAGAAGGTTGAAGAATAAGTTCTCTATCCGATTACATGCGGCGTCAAACATATCTCTACCTTAACACGAATCAGGTTTAAGCTACTAACAAAATTCTGAACACATGCTATATCAACTAGGTCTAGATTTGAATATCCTCTCTCGATTCCATCCAACTCCACAAAGAATTGTTGATCAGGCAATTCATAGATTAAATCTCAAATCAATATAGACAATCCTCACAATAGAACATAATAATTGATAGTGAAACATATTAAAATAAACTACACAATAAGATCCATTATAATCTCAAACAAAGAATTAGTTCATTGAATTAAAACTAAGAATCCACAATTGAAAACACATTAAAAGATAAGAATAAGAGTAAAGTAAAGAATAAATCTATTGTCAGCAAATCTTCATCTTCCTCAAGCTCCTGCTCTTGATCTTCAATGGTCTCCAAGTTGCTTCAATCTCCAAATCTAATTAGAACTAGTGTTTTGATTTAATTTACTCTAATCTAATCTAATGGAATGCTCTCTCTCCTCTAATCTCTCCTAATCTCCTAACATATCCCTCTAATCCTTGTTATTCCCCTCCTTTTATAAGCCTTTTTACATGTCTAAGTTCTCTTGGAAGTCCTTGAGTCAATTGGATCAAAACAATCCTTCTTGGACTCAAATTTGGCCAAAAACGTCTTCTTACATTGTGCCCACTTCTTGGGGGTTTAAGCTTCACGGCCTTTGCTACGTGGGTCCTTCTTATTTTTGAGTTGCTATGCCATTTGCCCGTGCAACAATTTGTTAAGGGAAAGCCCGCCCCGGCGGGGGTTTGTTTTCTGTCACAGCGTCCTCTGGTAAAATGGCCATACCTTTTGATCCGGGAGGAGTTACATGGCCTGCCACCTATGAAATTGAAGATATCGACGAGATCTACAACTTTCATTCTTTGAGGATTGAGAAATTCTTACCAGATTAAGGTTGAAATTGGGTTGGAAGTGACTGCTATGCAAATGACCACCCAAAACCATGACGTTCGACGTCCGTTGGCACAAGAATCATAACTCTTGCATCCGAACTCTGATTGGAATGATTCAAAATGATTTAGAAAGCTACTAAGATGCTCTAAAATGTAAGACAAGTTCTAAGCCATAAACATGAAAGCCCAAATGATGTCCGATTTGCTTTTCTTTACATTTTTCCTTGCTTTTCCTTACCAATAGTCGCTCACACCGCTCCCAAACGTATAACCTACAAAATAAACATAAAATGCATGAAAAGTAACTAAGACACATGAATATAAGCAACTAATTCAAGTAAAAGATACCGGATAAGTGTATATAAAATCCACTTATCAACAGGCGCTTCACTCAATCTTTTCTTCAGTTCTTGAAAATTGTCTTCACATTTATCCGTCCATACGTATTTCACCGTCTTCCTTGTCAAGTTAGTCAAGAGAGTAGCTATCTTCGAAAAATCTTGGATAAATCTTTGATAGTATCCCGCTAACCCTAGGAAACTTCGCACCTCAGCCGGCATTTTCGGTTGTTCCCAGTTTATCACTGCTTCTACCTTCGCTGGATGAACTGAAATCCCCTCTTAGTCAATGACATGACCTAAAAACTGCACCTTCTCTAGCCAAAATTCACACTTAGTGAATTTTTCATATTACTTCTCATTCCTTAGTGTCTCCAACACTAACCTTAGGTGTTCAGCATGATCTTTTGGCGTCTTAGAATAGACCAGAATATCATCGATAAACACAACGACGAACTTGTCCAAATATTGTTTGAACACTCTGTTCATCATATCCATAAATGCAACTGGTGCATTTGTCAACCCAAATGACATCACCAAAAACTCGTAATGACCATAACGAGTCCTGAATGTCGTCTTTGGTACATCTTCCTTCCTAACCTTCAATTGGTGATATCCCGTTCGTAAATCTATCTTAGAAAAATACTTTGCCCCTTTTAACTGATCAAAAAGATCATCGATCCTGGGCAATGGGTATTTATTCTTTATCGTTAACTTGTTCAACTCTTGGTATTCGATACAAAGCCTTAACGATCCATCTTTCTTTTTGACAAACAATACCGGTGCCCCCCACGGGGAAACATTTAGTTGAATGTACTTTCTGTCCAACAGTTCATGTAACTGAACCATTAGCTCTTTCATTTCCACAGGCGCCATACGATACGGTGCCCTTGAGACTGGTGCTGCTCCTGGTACAATGTCTACTAAAAATTCGATCTCCCTATCTGGCGGTAAACCCGGTAATTCACTTGGAAATACATCCATGAATTCATTCACTATAGGTATATGTTCCATGGTCGCTCCCACTAGCCGGGTATCAACAACATGACATAGATAACCTACACACCCCTTTCTTAATAGTTTTCTAGTTTGTGTCATCGTAAGGCAGCACAAATGTCCCGACGATTTATTACCGTAAAATATTAAAGGAGATCATTTTAACGTCCTAATGCTCACACATTTCTTTTGGCAATCTATAATTGCACCATGCTTAATCAACCAATCCATTCTGAGAATTACCTCGAATTCTCCTAACTTTATCGGTATCAAATCTACCAATAACTTACAACCATGTATATCTACGCAACAACTCCTATAAATATCTTCAATAGGAATTATCTCTTCTTTTGCTACCTTAATTTTCAAAGGTATAGGTAACTTTTTGGGAAATAATTCTAATCATCTAGAAAAATCACATGCTATAAATGAACAAGTATCACCCGAATCAAATAGCATGTAAGCATTTATGTTGTTGATCAGAATAATACCTGCAACTACATCCCCTGATGCCACCCCATCTTGGACCATCATATTAAAGGTTCGGGCCATCGGCCTACCCAGCTGCCCTTGACCACCAATAGCTAACTTATCTCTATTAGTGCCCTTATTTCCATCCATCCCCTTCTTTGGGCAGTTCTTTGCTATGTGGTCAGTTGATCCACATACAAAGCATCCATGATTTTTCTTTGGACTTGGACAGTTAGGCGAAATGTGCCCTTCTTGTCCACAGTTATAACATACTACCTTTCCCTTGAGACAAACTCCTAAGTGAGTCTTCCCACAGGTTTTACAGGCCTCCATCCTCCTCTTAGGATCCCCTTGTTTTACTCTGGTATTCCCAGAGTTAAATCCCTTCCTCTTTTGACCATCGCCACTACTGCTGGTTCCCTCGGTCTTTATTCCTCCATCGACTTTACCTTTATTTTTCTTATCTTTGTGGTACTGGCTAAGAGCCTCATTCCCACCGTCGGCAATTATTACCTTTTCTAGTATGGTCCCGAAAGAAGTACTTTGGAACACCGAAATTTGACTATAGAGCCAGGGTTTCAAGCCTTGCTCGAATCGTCTAGCCTTCCTTACCTCAGTGTCCACTTGATGTGGAGAAAACCTTGCCAGTTCGTTAAATTTGGCAGCATACTGGGGAACCGTCATATCCCCTTGCTTTAAATCGAGAAATTGAATCTCCAGGATAGGTTCTGTCACCCATGTCTGGGCTTCTATAGGTTCCGTAGTTCCTTCGAACTCCGACGGACCGACACTTTTGAAATCCTTAAAAGTAGTAGCTCGTACTACTCCAGGATTTATGGGTACATTAGCCCCAATTCTATTAAACGTGGTCATTAAAAGATTAACGAACTCTTGCATTGGATTAACCGGACCTCCCTCCAGTTGATTTTCATTAGATTCTTAATTTTGTTGTCTCCTTCTTGGTGGCATTTTGCTGTTTAAGAAAACAACAAATCATTATTACCTTCTTCTTGTTGGTTAGTTATTATTTGTGATGAAACAATAACTCATACTCATTACTTAATATATTCCATATAAAGACTTATATTGATTCATTACTTGTAGTATAATACTACATTGCTTACATTATACATCCTAAGCTGATTACATTATTATCCCGCAATTGCTTTCCAAAAGTTGGGATTTACAAAAGACTACCCTTTTATATACAAAAGAGGGTTTTACATCACTACTAGATATATAATATTTACATATCTAAACTATTCTAGCTATTGCTAGATTACATCTGCCGTATGGCATTCTCAAAATCTTTCTTGGCCGAATAATAATAACATCTCGTGATCGATAATATGCTTGTCCGCCTTCTTCTATCGGTAATTGACTACTTCTTCGCTAGAAATCCGCATTAAAAGTCCTATATATATATAGGACATTCTTTCTATCTTTTGTCTCTTAGTCTTTAGCTCCTACTTGAGCTCAAAGACTTCGTTTTTCAGCTCGTGGACCTTGTCCTTGGCCAAAATTCAATCATCATGCTCCTCTTCCCACATACCTTCCATACTAGTCTTGTCCTCTCGGACAGCTTGAAGTTCCTCTTTTAACTCCTTTACCTCCTTACAATACTGGACATTTGTATCCAATACTGACATGAATAATGCCTTCATTGACTCCCCCGAAGTCAACTCTTCTTGTAGGTGCTATCTGGTCAAAAGACATCACATCCACCTCTTCCTCTAGCATGCCATCAAACACAGACATGTAGTCTAAGTTGTCCGAGTCTCCAGACTCGATTGCCACCACTTCGGGTTCTACTGCTATGGGATTTGGTAGTATCTCTACCTGATTTACCGAATCCTCGCTAACTATATGTATATCTCTATACATTTCATTTTCTCCTGACATCTACAACAAAATAATATAGTTTGATTATTACACATTAGTAAAATAATAAAAACACATAACATAATTATAATACATTTTTATAGGATTACTTTCCATCTTTTACTTCTTTTACTTTTCTTAAGGTTATGACTTAAGGTTCTAATTTCCCCCTTAACTTTTATAACCTAGGCTTTGATACCAACCTGTAGCGCCCCCAAATCCGGGTATCTTCCAACCCGACATATGGTGCTATACGGTACTACCATTCATACATTTTGCTGAGATCCATCAAAAGCTTTGATGATTATATGGCTTCTTCGAATCCTGTTGAGATTGATGTTCATTTTCTCTAATGTGGCATAGTGGAAAATGTTTAGGGATGATCCTCCATCTATTAGAACTCCTCCAACCACATATCTGAAAGATATAACCGCTATGTGCAACGATTTATAGTCTAGTCCCTTCGGGAGGTATGTCATCATTGGTGAAGGATATCACATTGTTGTTGAAGATATGATCTACCAGATGATGGAATTTTTCAACATCCACTGTCTTTGGTAAGTGGGCTTCTTCTAACACTTTCAGTAAGACCTTTCAGTGATCCTCTAAAGAGAAAACAAGTCAAGAATAAAGATCTGTTGTGGAGCTTCTTTCAAGCTTTAAACCACCATGGCTTCATTGTATCCAATCTTGCGAAGGAATTCTTCAATCTTCTCCCTAGGCACTTTCCCCTTTGACCTAGTGATGGCTTCATCACCCGTTGAGGAAGATACAGTGGATATTCTTTAGATATTGTAACAGTTATGTTAGATGTGATCTACCAGATGATGGAATTTTTCAACATCCACTGTCTTTGGTAAATGGGCTTTTCTAACACTTTTAGTAAGACCTTTCAGTGATCCTCTGAAGAGAAAACAAGTCCAGAATAGAGATCTATTGTGGAGCTTCTTTCAAGCTTTGAACCACCATGGCTTCATTGTATCCCATCTTGCGAAGGAATTCTTCAATATTCTCCCTAGGCACTTTCCCCTTTGACCTGATGATGGGCTTCATCACCCGTTGAGGAAGATACAGTGGATTTTCTTTAGATACTGCAACAGTTATGTTAGATGTAGATTCTTCAGCCTATCCATAGTTCTATGGTACTTTCTTGAGGCTGACAACATGATATTATGGCCTGAACGACAATATGATTGGCTTTGGTGCAGCCACTTTCAAAGGGTTTTCAACGCTTTTGTGCTGAATTAGTTCAATTGTAAGTGTGGTGGCAGCCAAATCTCCTTTAGATGATATAACTGCTACGAATCCCTTCCATCCTGGAGGAAATATGTCCCCACTCTCAGATGATACAACGTCTTTATCTTCCATTTAGAGGTCACCACTGTCAATCATGTTTTGAATAAGATGGCAAAGTGCGCAACATTCCTCAGTGCTGTGACCACGAGAGTGGGAGTGATATTGACATACTCTATTAGCATCAAACCTTTTTGAGTGTGGGTTGATTGGAGGTAGCAATGCTGTGATTTTTCCATCATTAATCAGCATCTGTAATATCTCTTCCATCGGTTGGCCTAAATAGGTGAATTCCCTTTTATTGGCGAAATCCCAATGGGCTTTAGCTTTTGCTTTTCTTGCAATCTCTTCCTCTAGTGTTTCACTTTCTTGAGTAAGTGGTGGAGTACTTGTAATAAGAGAAAGGAGGCCCACATGCTCCTGACTGAATAATTGACGTGTAACTTGGTGTTGATGAATCACCAGTTCTCCCAATTAATTGACTTGTTCGCCAAGAAACATTATTTCCCATTCCATCATGAACTGGAATTGTGAATAATCCTATCTATCAGAATTATCCTTGCTAATTTGGGATGATCCTCCCAATACTTGAGGTACTTGGAGGTCTCTCCACCGCCTCTGTTGATCATGTTAACCTTCTCTTCCTTGTGTTGAGGGAGAGGGTTGTCTTGAACATGGGGTTGGTCGGGCTTTGTTGCCATGATCTCACCATTTTCAACTAAATCTTGGATCTCATGCTTAAGGGCCCAACAATCATGAGTGTCATGGCCTGGAGCTCCAGCATGGTAAGCACATTTCTTAATTTCATTGAAGCCTTTTCCACTCTGGTTGGCTGGTGGAAGGAGATGAGTAATTTTCTTCTAGGCTATCAGAAGTTTGAGAATGTTTTTGAGTGAGTACCCTAAGGGTGTGAACACTCTTGTACGTCTGACTTCTCCACTCTTTGACAATGGAGGATTTGAAGACTGATCTTGAAAAAGGGAATAGTTTCTCCTCTGAATAGGCAAGTTTTAATTACCTTTTTGTCCTTGTAGTATCAAGGAATTATCCTCTTCTTTCTTCTTATAGACCCTCCGGGGGTTGTTCCAATAACTTCTAGATTGGATGTGCTCAGCTACAACTTTTAATGCGAATAGGTCTTGAATCTTCCCTGATTTCAATCCCATTTCAACCATTTCTCCGTGCTTAATCATTCCTGAGAATGGCTTGCCTATTCAAGCCAGAACCCTCTCATAAAATGGAGCTTCTTGAATGTGTACGAAGGTCATCACCATTTTAGACTCTGTCATAGATGGGATAACTTGAGCACCTCCATCTTTAGGCATACTCTCTAAATGACTCATTGACTTATTTCCTAACCTTGGTAATTTGATACCGGTCTAGAGCCATTTGAGTTTGGAAGCTGTATTGACTGAGGAGAGCATGGGCTAACTCCTCCCAGCTATGAATTTTGGAGTTATCCAATCTAGTATACCATGTTCTGGCTTCTCCAGTCAGACTTTTATGAAATAACTGCATTCTAAGCTTTTCATTCTCGACATAAGATCTGAGCTCTCTAATGAATACCTTTAAGTGGGTGTAAGGATCTCCCAACCAACCATATTTCTCAAAATTGGGAGTCTTAAGTTTTTCCAGATAATGAACCCCGGGGAAGATACAAAGGTCTGACTATGAAACACTTCTGTGTGTTCCAATCCCTTTGATGAACTGAATGGTCTCTTCATTTGTAGAACCTTCTTCTGAATATCACCGGTGTCTTGATCTTATTTAAGATTGGTGATTTCAGGGATTTTGTTGGTCTTATCAGACTGAGACTCAAGTGCTGGAACTTCTTTGTCTGGACCCTGGATTCCTCCATGTGTAGAGGGTTCTGTGTGGATGGGTATTTGTGACCCTGAGTTGACTTGTGTAATTCTTTGAACAGAATAACCAGCTCTATAATTTGATTGCTTAACCCTTCGAACTCCTCACGAGAGATAGGATTAGGATTAAACTGGCCAGATGTAGCCATGTTTAGCTGTAGGCTTAGTGCCTTTTTAGACTTTGAACGGGTAACAGGACCAATCGTCTTCCTACAAAAAGACTTATGTAGTTTAGTCTTAGTGAAACGTGGAAATGTTACATGCTATTTAATGTGTCCGTTTTTAGGAGTATTATCCTACAAAACAGATGTCAGTTGTTTTAATAACAGGATAGCATGACATGTTTTGATAAAAAAAAGGGAATGTATGTTCACATATTCCTTTATATTTTTCATTACATTCAGATTGATATATAAATGAAATTACAAGTAATTGAAATGGGAAGGTATGAAGAGACTTCCCTCCGCGTTATGTTTATCAGAGGTTGACCTATCTTAGGTTACTCTCACTGCTTTTTGGAATGAAAGTTCCTAGATCATCACAATTTACTCGATGGGAAGTTAATCTGATCTTTCAACTGGAGCGAATCTGGGTGGTTGTAATAACCCGATATTTTTTATATAAATTAAATCAGAAATTTTGCGTATAATTTTTTATTTATTTTAAAGGTGAGAATGCGTGCAAGATAAAGCGTATGTATTTGTGTGATAAATAAAAATCTATTTATTACATGAATAATTACAAATAATTTTATTTTAGAATTATTGATCATTATAAAGTATATTCTTTTAATAATTAATTTTATAGTAGAAATGTTTTTATTAATTATTTTCCATTAAAATATGATTATTAAATTATTTAAATAATATATGAAATGATTATAGAATTATTATAATACCTATTTTATTATATGAAATTATTTGATTAATTAAGTTAATTATTTTAACTTAATTAATAATGTTATATATGAAGATAAATCAGATATGGAATCCAAACCCTAATTTTGGATTTTTGATCAAGGAATGAGAATAATAATATTATATTATTATTTGTCGGTGTTATAAATATGTATGCTATGTGTGTAAGGTTAATCTGTGGAGCAGTTTTATTATAATCTACAAAACCCTAATGTTACTGATAAACCCTAGTATTGAAGTCATATGAGACTTTAAAATCTATCTAGTAATTATGTTATGTGATTAATGATATTTATTATAATATTATTTATATTTCAGTGCAATAAATATGTAATGTACGTGTGGACTGATAATGGTTGGTCAATTATGGTGTATCATGGCCAAATCTTAGCATTAATTTGTGATTCCCTAATTTAAAACTCAATTATGAGTTCGAGAATGTTTTGTAATTGTGTTATTATGATTAAGGATAAGTATTATGGAATTTAAAGTTAATTAGGAAAACCCTAATTATGCTTAGGAAACCTAATTAATTAGACCCTAATTAGTAATTAGAAATCCTAATTACTAAACTAGAACCTTAATTGTTAAATTATTAAGCTTAATGATAATTAGGGAAAATTCTATTTATTACTTAGAAAACCCTAATTATAAATTTATAACCCTAATTGACAAATTAGTAACCCTAGTTTGCTATGTATGAACCCTAATCGCTAATTTAACAATCTTAATTATAATTAGTAAATCCTTAAACTAATTTTCAAATCTATGTACTTAGAAAACCTAATTAATTAGCAAACCCTAATTTTTTATTTTTAGAAACTAAATTTTCTATTTTTGGCCTAACTAGAAATCCTACAAATTTTTGTGTTAAACCATAAGGGTCAAACCCTAAGGGTCAAACCCTAAGGGTTTGCCAAGTTACAATTCTACCATTAAATTTATATGGCAAATGTCAAAAGTGCCCTTTTTGAAATTCTTTATTTGGATGGAGTGTAAATCTTGCCATATATGTGGTAGTTTACCAACTCTAAGACTTTCTTGTGCCTTATATTTTCAGCAATCAGCCAGATTCTCTAAGTCATGTGCATTGTATCCATCATGTATATAGATTTAGAGAGAGAAAAAGTCCATTTTATAGCTCATACTTTCTCAAACACCCAACAAATCCTCTCTCTTTCAAAACCTACGAAATCTTAATGCATTTCAGTCACAAAACAAAGCCCCACTACATTCATTAACAAATCAGAAAGCCAAAATAAAGATTTACCAAAAAAGGTATAAAACCCTAAACCAAAAATCTGATAATGTTGTGTTTTTATGTTAAAACATGTTGTTTATAGTGTACATAGATGATCTGGGTTGCTAGATGTTAGATCCATAACATCTAAAGGCTCAAATTTGATGTTTTACAAAATCTAGAAAAAAATTATTTTGTGCTCTGACAACGAATGTCAGAGGCTGTAGATCTCTCTCTGTTTATGATTTTATGTGTTTTATATTTTGGATTTGTAGTCTGCTATGAAATCTGTGACCTGGAACTTTAATAAAGTTCAGATCATTCACAGATTGGTTTTTATTGATGGTTAAACCATGTTGATTTGGCATTGACCATGAAATCTGGTGACCATAAACTTTTGACTAAAGCTCGATGCAACAAGTTCATAGGCCTAGATCTTTCTGTTGTTTGTTGTTTTGTTATTGATGTTGTTTTCATGTTGAAGGTTTTTATATGGACTGTAGATTAAAGCCATTAGAACACCAAAATGATAATCAGGTTTCATATGGTGGACGGTCAAACCAGGCAAGAAGATCACAACTTCTATTTTCTGGGTAACCTAGAAAACGTTTGAAGCTGATCTCTGACATGGTTTGACCGAACCATATCTTCTTTATATGTTGTTGTTAAGGTGATGTTTTGTAATAGATCTCTTACATTACATGTTAGCTACACACTACAACTTTTAGATCACGAAAATCTTACAAGAACAGCAAGTAGTGGAAGCTCAAAAGTGGTCACTCGAACTGTTCTTCATTTCTGGGTAACTCAGAAATGAAGAAAAACTCTGACAACTTGTTAAAGGCTCCAGATCTCACTCAAGTTATACCGATTGGCCATGTTTGTTGTTGGATCGTGTAGCATTACACGAGTACTACAAGATCTGACCAGGATCATGCCCAGAAACATCACAGTTTAAAAACTATTGTTGGTCAAACCTCCTAACTCGTTAACCGCACATGAGTTTCTGGGTTTCCTCAAGAACACTTATAACGACAGTTTCGTCGCTATAGGGCCCATTAGCGACAGATTAATTACTAAATTATTAATTTTATTAAATAATTAGTATTAAATGGTTTTTAATTATTAAAAATTCATAATAAATTACTAAAAATTATTTTAAAGTCTAAAAAATTAGTTTTTAATAATTTTAATATATTTCATAAATATTTACTATTTTTGGAATATTAAAGGTATTTAATTTATTTAGTTATTATATTAAATAAACTATTTAAAAATAATTGTAATACTTGAAAAATCATTTAAAATTATATTATGGTATAAGAAAATATTTGAAGTTATTTTTAATGACTTTTAATATTTTGTGATGAAATTTCATTAATAAATTAATATTAATGATAATTAAGTTATTTAATAAATGTATTAAATAAATTATTAAAAATAGAATTAATGATTTAAAATTATATAAAAATGATTTAATGGTTATAAAAATATTTGAAGTTATAAAACATAACTTTTGTTATTATGTCATGAAAATATTAATATTTTAATATGAATGATATTATATTTATTTAATAATTATATTAAATAAATTAGTTTAAAAATAATTTTAATATTATAAAAATTATTTTAAATGAAACTAAGGTGTTTAAAAATAATTTAAGTTATAAAATATAGCTTTCAATATTTAAAGGTAAAATTCATTAATTATTTAATATTAAATGATATTTGATTTATTTAATAATTATATTAAATAAATAGTTTAAAATAGTTTATTTATTAAAATCATTTAAAAGGATATAAATGAAATAAAAATATTTTAAGTTATAATTAATGACTTTTAATATTTTGGAAAATAGTGCATTAATATTTAAGTATTAATGATAATTATTTAAAAATAATTTTAATTATTTTAAAAATCATTTAAGGATAATATTAGTACTTTAAAAATATTTTGAGTTATTATAAATAACTTTAATATTTTGGCAATGGTTTCATTAATAGTTTAATATTATTTAAATATTAATAATAATAGAATTATTTGATATTTAAATTATTTTATAATGATTCAAGTGTTTGAAAATTCATGATAAATTATGATAATTATTTAAAAATTATTATAAGGCTATGAAAAATCGTATGACTGATATTTACATCTACTGAACTTCGATATAGAGTCTTAGACTCATTAATTACCGATAAAGATGTCGGTACGCCGACATGTTTCAGAAATTGATCTAGACTTAGATAATTTGACTAGATATGTGTTTGTTTGTGATTCAATGACTGTTAAACATGTGTGACAATGTGATTAGGTTATGTGCTGACAGCAATAAGCAGTATTATGTGTTACGATATATATTTCTAATCGATAGAATGATCTTATCAATGATAGATTGCTATATAAAAGATAAAACTAAGTTGTGTAATTATAAGCAGGAGAGCAGGCAAGTATCATACCTTTGCATTTACTTTATGCAAGTGATATAAGTAAGAAAGTTTCAGAATTATATTATCACTGTGCCAGAATATTAACTCTATTGTTATCGATTATGTATCCGATCATTATTTATCATTACAGTATTATTTTATAATTTAGATATTTATTCTATTCGTTAATTTCTAAATATAGTTATACAAGTGTCCTCACTTGGATAATTATTGTATTTAATCACATGTTGATACACACATATCGATCTCTGATATGTATACATTAATTAAAAGTCGTCTAAGCTATTTGACCCAGTTAGACACAGATTTAAAAATATCGTTGAACATGATAAAACTTTATTGTATCCAATCAAATTGCTTTGGTTTGGATTCCCGACTAAGTATGAACATCCCGAATATGGGAAAACTTTTATGCGCCCAAGGCTGAAAAGATGAACGATAATATTGTTCTTATATGTAGTATTGATCAATACATGGCACATTGAGATGATCACCCTCACACCCGTAAGTTATGACGGTTTGCGGATGAAGTTCTTCTAAACCTTAGCAAAAATTAAAAATAATGTTCATAGTTTGTCGACTAGTACTCATTTATAGTCAGTACGTAGTTTTAAAAATTTGAATTGATATGTTATTATTATTGGTTCAGCTTACTTCACAACTGTTGATTCATTATAGAAGTGTCATTCAAAGAAAACATTTAATCCTTTCAGCTACTATTTATTGTTGCTATTACTTGTTGGGCACTCAAATGCTCATCCTTGCTTAATTTAAATATTTTCAGCTAAGTGTGAACAACCAAAAGGTTCGACCAAGAACAAGAGAAAAAGGAAAGCAAACAGAATAAATGTTATGGTACTCTATGTAATAGTATTACTTTATTAAGACAATGATATTTATTAATTATCATATAATGAATGTAGTAAAGGTTGCGTACTTGGGATCAGACTCTGATATTTGTAAATTAAGTTTGATATTTATATTATTGTTATTATTATTAGTATTACTCCGCTCATAAAAATGGTATCGTAAAGCACCGAGTTCGGGTTTGAAGTACCTAAATTTGAGGGCGTTATAGTGGTGTCATTCCTGAGACTCGTGGAATTAGTCTCTCGACGAGTCCAGTAGTTAAACACCAATAGGATAGCCTCCTGGTGGAGGGACCACACAACATACATTCACATACATTGCATATCACCGTATGGAAATGATGACATATGCGAAGCACTAATATCACAGGTAGATATGGAGCGAAGCACTAAGTGCAGTAAGTAAAAGCCATTAGCTCCTAAATCATGTGCACTCTGATTTTACAACCGAATTGGCTCATTCAAAAGCCATTAGCTCCTAAATCATGTGCACTCTGATTTCATCAGAAAATATTTCATTTTTGAATCTTTTAACACGAAATGCATTGATTAGTTCATTGTTAAGAGTTCGTTTATCGTTCGTGAGCGTTTAAAGCTCGTTTTGTTCGTTCTAAGTCAGAATTCGACGATTCTGGAGTCCACGGCTCTTGAATACCTTATCTCACGTGATGCTGATGAAAACCAAAGTTTCCAAGTTACAGGACAACTTTCGACTTCTAATCTGAGATTTTTACGTTTTCAACGTTTAACACTGAATCTTGGAAATTTGGCCATAACTTCGTTACTCGTGTTCTATGCGTAAAATAAAATAGAACAACTCCGTTGATTCATCATCTACATCCTAACCAAGAACTATGCACATACCCTATCAATGATGGTTTTCAATTTGTCCATCAACAACCAAGTTAATGTTCAAAGGTTTCCTCGGTTTAAACTTACGTAACCACTTACGATTTCTACTTAAACATGAATTATCAATGTTTTAATCATTAATAGCCATCCTTATTCCTCCGAAAGAGACATGCTCCATCAATCTACGATTCTCTATGAAAAATTAATCGAAAAGATCGAAGACTAATGTTTACAAAATATTACCTTTTCGTTCTTCACGTTCTTGCTAAAACTCTTATGAGTAGCTTTGGATTGCTCTTGATTACTTGTTTCTAGCTCTTTCTCTCTCTCAAATTATTTTGGCTAATGTTTGTAATTTATCAAATGAACTAGCCAAGCTTCTTTATAAAGGAAAATCTAATGGAGGGCAAAATGGTTAATTGGTCACCTCCATATTATTCATCACCTCCTTAACCACTTAGCCACCAAGTAACCACTTTACTTGGTGGCCAAGTGGCTGACCCACATGCTGCATAGGTTTGACCCATCCAAGGACCCATCGGTTCGATCCGCGACTTGGTTTCTTGGATTGGGCTTGATTTAACCTAACATTGGGCCTTAGCTTGGGCTTGTTTACACAATTCATTGGGCTTGATACAATCCAAGTCCAATTAGATTCTACAAAGTCCTTAAACTCACAGTCCATTAAGAACTAATCGTATTCTACGCGTATAACTCACGTATTCTCTTGGTTTAGTGTTCATACAATATTCGTATTATACGTCGTAATATTCTTCATACTATACTCGTATATCGCACGTATAATAACCCTAATCATTATACGCATTACATTTCCTTCTCAAAAATCACTTTCCCTTACCCTTAGGTTTTAAGTTCGCAGGCGAAAACTTCGTTTGACATAACTGAAATATTATTGGTTATTCCATCTCGTCTTAGAATTCTATCCTTACACGTTTCTCAGAATTTCAAACTTAATTCCCGAGCAGAAATGGATGAATAGTGTTTTTACGAAAATTTCTCGGAAAACTTTTATTTTCGTCTTGGAAATTCAAAACAATTAATTCTAGCACATAGCTAGAATCCTAACCACATCTGCACATTCTAGGTCATAAAACGACCTTCAAATAGCTTATTCACATAAATAATCAATTAAATTCATTTAATCCACATAATCAAATAAAAATTTAAATCATTTAAAAATCCAATTTTCTCGGGCGTTACATTCTCCCCCTTATAAGGATTATATCCCCAGAATATCGCTATAATTATATAAACAAATAAGGACAATTTTCCTTCATTTTACTTTCGAGTTCCCACGTTGCTTCTTCGGCATTGTGGTTCCTCCAAATCACCTTCACCGAAGGTATTATCTTATTTCTCAAAACTTGTTCCTTCCTATCAACAATTTGAACTAGAAGTTCTTCATACGTTAAGTCTTTTTCTATCTGAATAGATTCATACTCTATTACGTGTTTATAGTCCAGTTTATAGGGACGCAACACTGACACATAAAGCACATTGTGTATACATTCCATTTTTGGAGGTAAAGCTACTTCATTAGCTACCTCTCATACCCTTCTTAAAATTTCAAAAGGTCTTATAAACCTTGGACTTAACTTCTCTTTCTTCCCAAAACGTATCTTCCCTTTCCAAGGCGATACTTTCCGAAAGACATATAAACCTACTTCAAATTCCCTCTTCTCTCGGTGAGGATTTTCATACTTCTTCTACCTATCTTGAGCCGCTATTAATCGAGTACGTATTAACTTTACCATGTCCGCCGTCTGTTGTACCATCTCAGGTCCCAACATCTGACGTTCACCTACTTCATCCCAACACAGTGGAGTTCTGTACTTCCTCCCATACAATGCTTCTTAAGGCGGCATGCCTATACTAGCGTGAAAAATATTGTTGTACGCGAATTCCACCAAAGGTAGATGTTTATCCTGACTCCCCAACATCTTAACATATCTTCAAGCGTTTGAACTGTCCATTCACTCTGTCCATCCGTTTGAGGATGATACGCTGTACTCAATTTCAACTGCGTTCCCATTTGCTCTTTCAAACTCCTCCAAAAGTTCGATGTGAATCGTGGATTGCAATCTGACACAATCGACATAGGTACTCCATGTCTTGAAATAATTTTTTTGACATACAGTTTAGCTAATTGTTCTAGGTTATACCTAACTGCTATTGGTAGAAAGTGACTCGATTTCGTCAACCAATCCACTATTACCCAAATAGCATCGTATCCTTTCCTTGTTGTTGAAAGTCCCACCATAAAGTCCATAGTGATATGCTCCCATTTCTACTCTGGAATTTCTAATAATTGCAACAACCCACTAGTTCGTTGGTGTTCAGCCTTAACTTTTTGACAAGTTAAGCACTTACTAACATATTCTGCTATCTCTTTCTTCATGTTTGGCCACCTAATGTTCCGTCGAAGGTCTTGATACATCTTAGTACTACCTGGATGTATCGAGTACCTGAAACTATGAGCCTCACTTATTATCTCTTCTTTTAACTCAAAACTATTTGGAACCCAAATTCTTCCTTCAAAACGAAGCAATCCCTCCTTGTCGAGGTTGTACTAAGTCTTCTCTTCATCTTCGATCCTCTTCTTCATTCGTTCACATTCTTCGTTGCTTAATTGCACTTCCTTAAATCATTCCACTATGGTTGGTTGAGTTTCCATTGAGCATAACATCTCTAATACTTCATCCGGTAATTTAACTTCTAACTCCATTCTCGTCATCTCTGTTACTAACTCATTCTGAGTCGTTAACATTGACAGCTTTTCTCTACCCTTCCTACTTAGCGCATCGGCTACTATATTTACTTTCCCCAGATGATATAAGATATCACAATCATAATCTTTCATCAACTCTAACCATCTTCTCTGCCTCATATTCAACTCCTTCTGTGTTAAGATATATTTCAGACTTTTATGGTCCGTGTATATCTCACACTTCTCCCGGTATAAATAATGTCTCCATATTTTTAAGGCAAAAACTACAGCTGCCAATTCTTGGTCATGAGTAAGATAAGCCTTCTCATAATCCTTCAACTAACGTGACGCATACATGATGACCTTGTCATGCTGCATGAGCACGCAACCCAGTCCTCTATGCGAAGCATCGCTATACACTACAAAATTTCCCGTATCATCTGGCAAAGAAAATACAGGTGCCTCACTTAACCTCCTTTTTAGTTCCTGAAAACTATTCTCGCACTTCTCCGTCCACACATATTTATTGACGTCCTTGTTAAATTCGTCAACGGAGTAGCTATATTAGAAAAGTCCTAGATGAACCTTTTATAGTATCCCGCTAATCCCAAAAAACTCCGAACCTCGGTTGGCGTTTTCGGTTGCTCCCACTCATTAACTACTTCTACCTTCATTGTATCCAGGGAAATGCCATCATTATCAATAACATGTCCTAAAAACTGCACTCGTTTAAGCCAAAATTCACACTTAGTGAATTTCGCATATAACTTCTCCTTGCTTAGTGTTTCCAACACTATCCTTAAAAGTTCAACATGATCTTCTGGCATCTTAGAATAGACTAGAATATCATCGATGAAAACTACAACAAACTTGTCCAAATATTGTTTGAACACTCTGTTCATCATGTCCATGAATGCGGTTGGCGCATTAGTCAACCCAAATGACATAACCAGAAACTCGTAATGACCATAACGAGTCCTAAACGTCGTCTTAGGTACATCCTCCTTCCTTACTTTCAACTGATGATACCCCGTACGCAAATCTATTTTGGAAAAATACTTTGCCCCTCTCAACTGATCAAATAGATCATCGATCCTGGGCAGTGGGTATTTATTCTTAATCATTACCTTGTTCAACTCTTGATAGTCGATACAAAGTCGTAACGACCCATCCTTCTTCTTTTCAAATAATACCGGTGCTCCCCACGAAGACACACTCGGTTGAATGTACTTCTTATCTAATAATTCTTGTAGTTGAACCATTAACTCCTTCATCTCTACTGGCGCTATCCTATATGGTGCCCCTGAAACTGGTGTCGTACCCGATAACAGATCAATCATAAACTAGACCTCCCTATCTGGCGGAAGACCCAGTAAATCCTCCGAAAATACATCCGCGAACTCTTGAACTATAGGTATTTATTCCAATTATGCTCCCACTCTTTGGGTATCAACAACATGGCACAAATATCCTATACACCCGTTCCTCAACATTTTCCTAGCTTGTGTCATCGTTAGACAACAAGAGCGTCTCGGTGATTTACTATCGAAGAACACTACCTTGGTTTTCTTAGAAAGCCGAAGGTTCACTCTTTTCCTATGGCAATCTATTATAGCCTTATGGTTAATCAACCAATCCATACCAAGAATTACATTGAATTCTTTCAACCTTATCGGTACCAAATCTACCGATAATTTATTACCTCTAATATCTACGCAACAATCCTTATGAATATGTTCAACGAGAATTATCTTTTCGTTTGCTACCTTAACGTCTAAATGTATTTCTAGCTTTTTACGGAGTAAACCTAATTGCTTAGCAAATCCACATGCTATAAAAGAACAAGTAGCACCCGAGTCAAATAACACATAAGCATTTATTTCATTTACTGGAATTATACCTGTTACTACATCCGCTGATGCAACCGCATCTTGGACAGTTATATTAAAATTACAGACTGAGGGTCTACCCGCTGATAGTGTTGGTCCAGTAATGGCTAATTTACCACTACTAGAACCCTTACTACCCTCTGACCCCTTCTTCGGGCAAATTCTTTCCATGTGGTCCATCGACCCACAAATAAAACAACCATGGTTTTTCTCAGGATTAGGACAGTTGGGTGATATATGTCCCTCCTGCCCACAGTTGTAACACACTGATTTTTCCTTCAGAAAGACTCCCAAATGAGTCTTTTTGCATGTCTTGCATGCCTCCATCTTATGTTTAGGATCCCCTTATTTCACCCTAGTGTTCACGGAGTTAAAACTCTTCCTTTTTGGCATACTGCCACTACCACTGACACCCTCTGCCTTGATTCCTCCCTCTCTCTTGCTCTTATTCTTTCTCTCTTTGTGGTATTGGGTCAACATCTCACTACCACCTTCTGCTATAATCTCCTTTTCCAGAATGGTCCAAGAGGAAGCACTCTGGAACACATAAATCCTACTATAGAGCCAGGGTTTTAGGCCCTACTCAAACCTACGAGCCTTCCTCTCTTCAGTGTCCACTTGGTGTGGAGCAAACTTGCTAATTCATTGAATTTGGCCTGGTACTGGGGAACCGTCATATCCCCTTGTTTAAGTTCAAGGAACTTAATCTCCATCCTCCCTTATATGCTAGTAGGAAAGTAGTTCTCAAAGAATACCTTCTTGAACTATTCCCACGTAACTGCGTCAGTTCTATCCCCACCCTGTTGAGCCTCCCACCAAAAGTTAGCTTCCCCTTTCATCATGTAAGTTGCAAAAGAAGTCTTTTGCTCCTCAGCTACATTTGTAATAACAAACACCTTTTCAATTTATTTCACCCATGTCTGGGCCTCTATTGGATCCGTTGTTCCCTTGAACTCTGGTAGACCAATGCTTTTAAACTCTTTAAAGATAGTCGTTTTGGCTACCCTAGGTCCCGAGGGTGCTCTACCCCCAGTTTGGTTAAATGCAACCATTAATAAATTAACGAACTCTTGCATATGGTTATTCTGACCCCCTTGATTATCGTTATGTGATTCCGCTTCCTGATTAAGTTTCCTTCTTCTTGGTGGCATTATTCTGATTAAATAAATAAAGTTTCATTATTATCTATTTACTTAGTTATCATTCCAAAATAATAACTCATACCACAACAAAGCACATTAAATAAAAACTTCATATATTAATATGCTTCTTCATAGTTGAAAATATTAATAATTTGCTTCCATAGCCAAAATCTATTACATTACTCTCCCGTGATTGACTTCTACAAAAAATTTTGATTTACAAAAAGACTACCCTTTAATTATACAAAAAAGGTTTTAGGTCACTACATATACACAAAAAGATCTATCGATCTACTAACACTGCCTTACATCATTCTCATGCTTCTGATTCCCTAGAATCGAAACAATATCCCAACTAATAGTATGTCGAGTCTGCCCCAACTCAATGGAATAACAAGCAAATTTTAGCTTGAAATCATCATGAGCACTATTATGGATGTAGGACATCTATGTTATCTTCTGGTCTTTCTCAACCAGTTTCTTACGAAGCTCTACAACCTCATTCTTATAGTCCCTAGCCTTATCTGTCATAAACACCTTTTCATCATGCTTTTACTCAAAATCTGCTTCTATAGACTCCTTCGCTTGATAAAGAGCATTAATCTCTTCATTCTGGTTCTGCACAACTGAGTTGCACATTCCGGTCAAGCACTGCCAGATACAATAACCTTATTGCATCTGGAGGTGTTGAATCTTGTGTAGGTACCACCGTATTAACCGATGTTACCTCCATATCTTCCTCCACATCAATTATCATATTAAGGTATGATGCTAAATCCATATCTCCCTTGGAGTAGTCCTCCTCAGAAAAGTACTTCTCTGTCTCCGACTCTTCTAGAATCACTAATGGTACCTCCGCCACTGGCATAGGTACATGCTCTACTCTGTTCACAGACTATTCACTCATCACGTGTATATCTCTATACATCAAGCTATCGATCGACTTCTACAATAACACATAACATGTTGATTAGTACATAATACACAATAATATAAGCACAAATCACATTTAATTTATTTAGGGTTAATTTCCATCTTTTAAATCTTTTGGTACTGAGTTTCCTCAATACCTTATTAACTCATTCGACTCGAGTTTACTTCCTTCGCACTTTTCCTTCCTTAATGAGGTTATTAACCTAAGGTTTTTTCCCCTTAAGTTTTATAACCTAATGCTTTGATACCAACATGTGACGCCCCCAAATCAGGGTATCTTTCAACCCGATAGATGAGTGTATTAATCATAATCATAATCATAATCATACAATGAGTGTATTAACTACACGGTACTCATAATCATACATTCATTCCATTGAAACAACAACACAATGAGTGTATTAACTACATTTTTATTACATTAATAATAAATCCTTTCCCATGTTCAGAAACTGAATACATTATTCGTTGTTCATAAGTATAATACATACAAACATACTAGTCTATTACAGTATAACTAACTATCCATCTTAGCCTTGACTTTATCTTTCTTAGAACTCCCAGTTCATTCGGCCTTAGCTGTAATCATATAATTTAAGCAAGAAGTGAGCATAACTAGCTCAACAAGTCTAACAAAGGATAATATAAATACCACGTCGAGAATTATATGAATATCTTCCATAATTGAACAAATAGTTATGAAGTACTATGAAACATTGACTAGCACTTCTTATTTCATAACAACAATTCCAAAGTATATATAATAGCTTAGGAATTCTGAACCGGTCGAAAGACCATGAACATACCTTTTTCATTTTCATACATGAAAAGGACAACCCCGCATTAAGACTGTAAGCCCGATATTCCTTATGAGCACTTCTAGGTGATCAACCTATAGTGCTCTATGTTGATCAACACTCATCCGTTAAACGTATTTATGTTTAAGTTTTGGCAACATCACGTGCCCATCGAATAATCGATGAAAAATACATTTGTTTATTCATATACAAACTTACCTTTGAATCCGTACCAAATACTTGGCATAGGATAGCTTAAATAATTCTATATCGAAAGACTTGTAAACAAATCAATCTAACTCTGAAGAATAGTCTAGCCGATTTAAATTTGGCATCGACCCTTTTGTAAAACAATTCATGTATCTCAGAACATGAATCAAAAAAAACTTGGCTAACACGAAGGTTAGACAAGCGTTAAGAAAAACTTGCCTTCAAGCGTCTTCGAATATAATATTCAACAGTTCTCAGTCTTTACAGAATCTATATGATATATTTATATAGGACACTGTAATTAGCTACCAAACAATCTAATCACATTGTTATTACCAACTTCTTTCTCTTCTATGTCTTAAAGGAATTTATTTCATCAATAAATATCAATTTGACTTACTATCCTTCATTACGGCTTGTTAACGTTCTTACGTTATTAACCGAGACCCGATCATCATTGGTGAAGTACCAATGTTGAATAGAATTTACTTTCTTACTCTTTATGTTCTTTGTTTAATTACTAGTTAAACAACAATAAATTTCTAAGGTCATCACTATATATGTGGTATAGGAATGATCTTAACATGTATATGAAGTACATACATGTTCTACTATTCATTTCCAAACAATTGGTATTACAAAACCTAACTTGCAACCTTCCTTTTATTAACAACGGCTACATGCGGTACACATTTTTTTATACTCATTATTGGCCTGTGGTGCCAATTAGCGAGTGTGTCCTACACGGCCTCACACTACGGTATGGTGAGATCTTAGTATACTAGTGGCGCTGCGGTGCCACTCTTCAAGTAACAAATTTCCTTTATCCAAGCCGCTGTGAGCAGAGTTTAATATCTTGGGGAGGCGCGCTGGCGCCACCCCTGAGCCTCAAATGGTTTTGACAGTTTTCTATGAACTTCCCGGGCTCATAACTTATTCTTTTTACATACGAATTGGCTCATTCAAAAGCCATTAGCTCCTAAATCAGTGCACTAAGATTTCATCAGAAAATATTTCATTTTTGAATCTTTTAACATGGAATTCACCGATTAGTTCAATATTAAGCGTTTGTTTATTGTTCGTGAGCGTTCAAAGCTCGTTTTCTTCATTCTAAATTAGAATTCGATGATACTTGAGACCACGACTCTTAAATACCTTATCTCACGTGATGCCACTAAAAACCAAAGTTTCCAAGTTACACGGCAAGTTTCGACTACTAATCCGAGATTTCTACATTTTCAATGTTTAACACCGAATCTCGAAAATTTTGCCATAACTTCGTTACTCGTGTTCTATATGCCAAATCAAATGGAACAACTCCATTGATTAATCATCTACATCCTAACCAAGAAATATGCACATACCCTATCAATGATGGTTTTCAATTTGTCCATCAACAACCAAGTTAACGTTCAAAGGTTTCCTCAGTTTAAACTTAGGTAACCACTTACGATTTCTACTTAAACAGGACTTATCAATGTTTTAATCATTAATAGCCATCCTTATTACTCCGAAAGAGACATGCTCCACCAATCTACGATTCTCTATGAAAAATAAATCAAAAAGATTGAAGACTAATTTTATGACATTTTACCTTTTCTTTCTTCGTGTTCTTGCTAAAACTCTTATGATTTGCTTTGTATTGCTCTTTATTAATTGTTTCTAGATCTTTCTCTCTCTCAAATTATGTTGGCTAATGTTTGTAATTTAACAAATGAACTAGCCAAGCTTCTTTATATAGGAAAATCTAATGGAGGGAAAAATGGTCAATTGGTCACCTCCATACTATTCATCACCTCCTTAACAACTTAGCCACCAAGTAACCACTTTACTTGGTGGCCAAGTGGTCGGCCCACATTCCCCACGGGTCTTCCCCATGGGTTTTACCCATCCGATGACCCATCGGTTCAATCCGCGGTTCAGTTTCTTGGATCGAGCTTAATTTAACCTAACATTGGGCCTTAACATGGGCTTGCTTACACAATTCATTGGGCTTGATATAATCAAAGTCCAATTGGATTCTACAAAGTCCTTAAACTCATAGTCCATTAAGAACTAATCGTATTCTACACGTATAACTCACGTATTCTCTTCATTTAGTATTCATACGATATTCGTATTATACGTCGTAATATTCTTCATACTATACTCGTATATTGCATGTATAATAACCCTAATCATTATACGCATTACATTTCCTTCTCGGAAATCACTTTCCCTAACCCTTAGGTTCTAAGTCCGCAGGCAAAAACTTTGTTTGCCATAACTGAAATATTATTTGATATTCCATCTCGTCTTAGAATTCTATCATTACGCGTTTCTCGGAATTTCAAACTTAATTCCCGAGCAGAAATGGATGAATAGTGTTTTTACAGAAAATTCTCGAAAAACTTTTATTTTCGTCTTGGAAATTCAAAATAATTAATTCTAGCACATAGCTAGAATCCTAATCACATCCGCACATTCTAGGTTATAGAACGATCTTCAAATAGCTTACTCACATAAATAATCAATTAAATTCATTTAATCCACATAATCAAATAAAAATTTAATTCATTTAAACATCTGCTTTTCTTAGGCGTTACAGGAATGAGAGCCATCTAAGGAAATTCAGACACCGTGAATAATATACAAGATGGTGGCAGCTGGAAATGTCCATCACGAGAACTGAATTTAGATTAAGGAACTGAATCTGTGATCACATGATTCCTAGGCTCACATGATAAAGCAATATATACAAAAGCTAAAATAATAACTAGATTTGAAGAAATCTAAACTATTTTAGCTTCATCGGTTCTAGTTTAGTCACCATGAACCGGTTAAAGTGTGAAATAACCAGATTGAAACAAATCTAGCCCGTAATAAAAGCTAGAAAATGAATTATATTTGAGTAAATCTAAGCATTCCAGCTTCAACAGTTCCAGTTTAGTCACCATGAACCGGTTAAAGTGAGAAATAGCCAGATTTAGGCAAATCTAACCCGCAGGCTGACAAACAACTATATATATATATAAGCTGAATATATATATATATATATATAAGTATTTATATATATAAATGCAATAAAAGCCATGGATCGATGATCCGGGCATACCCACACAACGTGACTCTCAATGTGAAAAAATATGTAGGTATAGAAGTGAGAAAAAGCTTAGAAATCTGAAATGTCTTACAGTGGGCTGCCAAAAAGACTTTAGATAGCTTTTGATGAATGAATACTCGGTTTTCACTGGTTAAATTTCAATATGTTGTAAAACACGAGCCACAAGTGTTTAGGAAAAGGAAGCTGTAATGACCCCCAAATTCATACAATTTAATTCTCGACTTCGGTCATTAACAATACATTCAACCTCTAATTTTACATCATTAAACGATAATACAACAATTGAAATTTGCGGAATAATTAAAATTTTCTATTACAAACTATTCTCGTAATTCCCAGAACTTTCCACCTTTACATCTAAATATCTCAGAATCATTTTAATACTAAAAGAGTTTACATCGCAAAATGTTATTACAATTCAACATTAATACATTATTCGGAACCTTGGCCCAAGTATATAAATCTTCAAGTATCACATCTAATTCATATCTTTCAAGTAGCACATAGCCTTACCTTAAATCTTGAACCTGCAAAAGTGGTTATTTCTGAGGTTGAGCTCGACAGCCCAACAAAATCTAACAGTTTTCATGCATCACATAGCACATAATAACATGCTCAACATATAACATACATGCTACAGTTCATATAACAAGTATAAAGATTGAGTCCTTACTCAATCGGCATGCTTTAATCAATCAACATACTCATAAATTGACTTTAACATTTCATACTTTCAACATATATATAACACATCATGCTCTTTGCAATAAAGATTTAAAACAATTAATCATCAAGTTCACATAGCAAATAGGAACTGAAAGACTTGCCTGATCTGTAGTTTATGAGCTACGATTTAACTGCTTAACGCTTATCTGCACTTCATGTATTCCTACACAGTTATATAATCATGGATTCACATCCATTAGTCATATATTTCATATATTCTTACATTATTTCCTAACTAGGTTTGTAAAACCTTAATTTCACTTTCTCATCATACTCTTAGGATAGCTAGGCATGTATAAGTATACCTTAACCATCCGTACTTGACATCAAATAGGTTGTGATCTATTTTCAAGTTCACATTCAAATTACTTAGCTCCATAATGATTTATTTCAATTAATAAGGCTTAACAACTTTCTTTAACAAGTTTGATGTTATAAGCTTTTAAACCATATATTTGTACTAATAAGCCTCTAATAGCATGCTCACATGTATCTATCTCATTTACATGGATGTAGCATAGTTCATACTTTTAAAACATGCTTAATAACTTATGTCATGCTTGACTAGTTGAGTGCACATATCATTCATGTTTTAATACTTAGTTTACAAAAGATAATGGAGTTTGTCTTTGAAATCATTTTATCATGAATGAAGTAGTATAGAACATATAAGACAACTTTTAAAACTCTTATCATAAGTAACTAAGTCATGATAACATCTTCTCAAGTTCAAAATTTACCTCATGTAGCATTCACGCACCTTAGTTCTATTATATCATGTTTCTCTTGAAAAATTCTCTAACACAAGGCTTAACAAGTTTTATCATGAACAAGACACTATAACACCATATCATGCTCATTTATATTTGAACTTAATCATGTATATAAACTACTAAGTTCAGAACTTATAGAACATAAGTTTCCACAAGGTTTGTTTGTTTTTTTTTTAAAATCTTTAAGTTTCTTTTCAAAACACATACTAAGTCATGCTAATGCTTTCTATTATGAGAAAGGAAATTTTATATGTCATGTATTATATCATGCATTTTCATGTTACATCACTTAGAATAACATACTCCATCGTCGGGAGCACTATACTTGCGTATGTGATCGATCGACGCCCTCCGATCGCCTCCGAATACGTAATAGTCACAAAGATGACTATTTGGACCCTACCTAAAGATCTCAAATTAAAATACTTTAAGAACAAAATTTGTAGGTCTATTCGATCTCGTTCCAGATCATCTTGAATCACCTCAATCGGATTTCGTACGAAAATGTTATGGCTGTTTTAGTAAAACATGTCCTCTTAGATTATTTTTTTCCAAAATTGGCTAGGCAGACTTACCCCCCCCCCCCCACCGGGTTGGGGGTTTTCACACTAGGGGGGCCCACCGGGGCAGGGGTCCCTTCTGCTAACTTACGAATTTTGATCCCGAACACTACAGAAAGCCAAATTAGGCATACAAACTCATTTCTAATCATCATAACATGAGTTATACTCATCCGAATGAGTTCATTTTCGATTCTATGGGTTTGTAACTCATAAAACTACAACATACCAAATACCCAACAATTAACATAAACATTAACTAACCCAAATATGAATTTAAAGCTCATGTTCATACTAATTTTCATGTTTTAACAATTTAACGAATTCGTTCACTACGAATTCGTTTCTCAACCATTTCAATTCATTCAACTTTCGTTGTTTTCGTTTCTTCATATACTAACATAATCCAACATCAATTTATAGATTATAACACATATTAGACATAAAATTTTGTACTTTCTTAAGCCATTTTCATACATAACCATTATTATTTCAATTTCTTCCTACAAACCAATTTCTTGTAACCTAATCATCAAATAACACTCACAAATGATGATTAACAGATTATAAACCACATACATACATGTATAACTCCCATGTGATAAGCAATTTATAGAAGATGGTCATAAGAATTCAAACTGTAAACATTAGAAGTAAAGTATACCTTCAAACCCTAGTTGTGGGCTTAGCAAGAGATGGGGAACTCTCCTTCCTCTTGGCAAAATCACAGAAAACTCTCTCTCTCTCTCTCTCTCTCTCTCTCTCTCAAAACCTCTGTATTTCCTTTCTTCCTCACCAAGCTCAATACTAGCCTTAGGAAAAAGAATGCGTAACATATAACTGACTCTCTCTCCCCCCAACGTACGTCAGGTGAAGAAAATAAAAAGGCGTTAGTTATAATAAACCAAAAGCCATAAGGTTGCGTTTAGTTACACACAATTTCTCTCATACTAGATTATTTTAATAATATTATATTATATAGTTTTTATTTGCTACACCTGTAACCAATTTACATAACTTACAATGATAATTATAATTATTATAATTTTTATTATAATTCTTCTGATGATTAATAAATAATCATATATCTAATTTAATTCATAAATTAGACTTGATCATCGCTTTATTTAATTTACATATTTTCTTTAATATTAAACAACTTATTTAATTTAATTAATTCATTAAATTAAATCTTCAAAGAATAAAATTTATCTTTGCTTTAACTTAATTATCATACACGTAACTAAATTATTATACCATAATTTCATAAATTATTTATTTTTCTCAATAAATAAATTATTTAAAATATTTATTCAATCCAATAAATATTTAAGATTAATTACAAAATTTATTTAATTCCTTCAATAGTTAACTCAACTATTAAACCTCACTTTCCCAATATATGAATATATATTTCTCTTCACACCAGATCACATATTTCAAAATATATAGCACATATATATACATACTCAAACTCAAAACATCTCATAATAAGAATTTTAATTATTAAATTCCTATTTTAATAACTTATAAAAATTCGGGTTGTCATATCCTTCCCTCCTTATAAGGATTCCGTCCTCGGAATCACCGAAACCCCACCTTACTAAAGTTTTCACAAAATCTCTTTCACAATTATCATTGAATAACTTCAACACATTAACTTAGCAAAAAGTTTTACATATATATATATATATATATACTTCATTCATTTCTTCAACAACTTTTAGGTTTTATTACATAACCTTCAATTAAACACAGTCATATATCAAATATTATATATTCTTTAACCCATTCATTTCCTTTTCTAAGGATCATTATCATAAACTCTCGGGATATTACATTCACCCTTTCTTCTAAGAATTTCGTCCTCGAAAGTTTTTATTAATCTTTATTAATTCAATATATCAAAATAGATTTTGCGTTAATATTTTATTCATTCATTGGGTAATACAAGAGTTTCACCTCTTCTAAGATCATCATATTCCTCACCTCTTCTTCTTCTAAGAGTTTCACATTTCTCTTCTTTCTGGAGGTTTAGTTCTTTCTTGAAATTATTATGTTTTGCTTAATTTTCTCATTCTTTCCACTTTCACCTTTCAAAATAATAAGAATCTTCCACAATTGCTCGATAATTGGGAAGCGATATGAATAAAAGGAATTTAAAAGATTCCAATCATGCTGAGGGTCATAAGACCTTGAACTACATCCACGATTATAAGTACTCTTTCAACTTAAACCTTAAAATTCATTAGACTATAGGGACTCCAGTTCTTAGGGTGTTAAGCCCTTCGTACAATGTATTGTGCACTCTGTCCACGGTTATAATTACTCTTTCAACTTAAACCTTAACAATCATTAGACTATAGGGACTCCCGTACTTAGGGTGATCAGCCCTTCGTACAATGTATTGTGCACAGACATCTAAACGCTTCCGCGTAATCCCCTATAAAAGGGTTGTTCATCTCAGTTTTTCAACATCTGAATCCGCACCAAAACAATTTGGTTTGGCATAACTTCTCAAAAAACACTTGAATTTTATAATCATCTTTCAATATTCGTCTAGCTGAATCAAATAGCATAGACTTCTACAACAATTCGGACATCAATTGAAATATACATATACATATACATATATATATATATATATATATATATATATATATATTCTCATATCCTAAAGAAATCTACAAAATCCTTTTATGGCGTCATGATTATGACGTTGTCATACTACATCTCACCGTAGTGGGCTGACGATCATATGATCACATCCAACACCAGGTTCCATTGCATTGATGACTCCATCGTTTATTATATCACCCGATACATATAGTTAAAATATATTTTAGAAATTTAAAAATATTTTTTTTATCTAGCCGAAACAAACAGCATAGATATGCGAATAATAGCACTATTTTAAAAATTCTTTGGTTCACTAGTGTGATCCAACATTTTTTTTTTCAAAAATCAAAAGTACAACCATCGACACGAAGTCAATAAATCTCGAAAGTCTAGCATAGCTATTAGATTTAGAATATCTAATTTTCTCCATCAATTTTTAATTTTTATACTACATATTCTTGTATTTCAACTTACCATCCTCCTATACCCCCAGTATAGTTCATCAAACTTACCGCACATTGGAAGTTTAGGAACTCGCCACAATAATATGAGTTTAGAACTTATCCTAGTCAGACCATAGGCGCCCATTCGCTGAGGGGTTCAAAACATACCATATTATTATGAGTCACGAACTTACCATATGTATTAGTTTTAAGAACCACGCCTAATCTTAATAATATCTGACTAACCTTAATAGTCTCTAACTATCAAATATACACATGAGAAAAGAATCACCTTTTTGCCACATATACATTGATAGCGCGACATCAACATTCCAATGATTATCAATGTGATAAACTGAGCACAAACACAAAACTCTTGCCCATACAAAGGTTTGTACAACTCAACCATCACATGAGTCCTCAATTGAAATCCCTCCTAACTCTATCTTGCTTATAACTTGCTCTTTGCTCGATACGAATTTTTCGTACCTCATCATCTATAACTCCTCGTGAGTTTATCTCATACTATATCATAGCACATTATCTTCATAGCATCAAGCTATAATTATTCAAACATTACAGACCATCTTTCTTTTATAACTTAAACAGATCATGTCGTGATTTTATTCTATAATCATCTACCTTAAAATTCTTTTCTTAACTCGTGATCATTTTATGTTACGATCCTCTTTCTTTCCCTTTTTCATCATTTACGACATTATTCGTTATTTTGGCTATTGTCATTTCTTATCTTTAACACTACACTAAAAATGGCCTCTAGCGAAGGAAATTTTGTGAAGGAATTTATTCCTTCACATGAGGAGTTGTTTAGCGAAGGAACAGTGAAGGAAAAAAGTATAATGACAATATAGTTATTAGTGAAAGAAACATCCTTCACAAATTATATTTTTTTCCTCGCAAAATTGGGGCGATAGAAAGATTTTTGGAGCCAATTTATGATGAAAATTTTAGGAAAAAAATCCATTTAGTGAAGGAATTATTACTCACTATATATCATTATTCAAAAGTTTTTTGCGAGGGATAAAATTGGTCGCTATCTTGTTCTAAATAATTTTTTTAATTAATTGTGGTGAATATAAATACTTTAAATTTTTACAATAGTAAATTTAATTTTAATAACACTTTTAAGTAACTTACAATATCAACTATTTATTTTAATAAACTATAAAGTAAATAACTTTACACTATGTTAAACTTTAAAATTTCTCCATAAAAGTTTATTTTTATGATCATAATTAAATAAAGTGAAAGTTAAATAAAAATAAAATTAAATAATCCAAAAGACTTTAAATTTTATTTTAAGTATAAATATTAATCCAAAATGTCTTTTGGAGATTAATTTAAAGTAACTTTATTTTTAGTATTGTATTTAATATTCAGTTAAATAACAATTTTGGAGGGCTTTAATTAAGAAAGACTTTTTGATTATTTAATTATTTGTAATTAGTTCAGTATTAAACCATAAGAAAAAAAAAACTTAACTTTATTTATTTGAAGCACAGTACTGTGCTTGTTTCAAAAAAAAAAAGGAATACAGTAGTGTGCGTAGTGTGCGTGACTCATACCGTCGTACGAGAAAGAGGGAAGCCAGCGATCGAGATAGGAACCAAGCCAGATCAAGGTTTCACTCAATCTTTTGCCAAAATTGAAGTTTCAAAGATGCTAGGTCTCTCAATTTGGTTTTCCCTCGCTCACTTCCTTACCCATAGTTCAGGCAGGAGAAATAAAAAATTAGCGCCAAATTTTGTAAAAGTCGTTATAAGCATCGTCTACTACAAAGTATATGTATATACATTTTTCCCATATATATACATATATATATATATATATATATATATAATATAATGATATTATTTAAAAGATTTTTAAAAATTAATAAAGATGTTATAATTTTAAGAGAATAAAATATTTTATATATAAATCATTAATTAAATTACTTGGGTACATAAACCAAAGTTGATAGGTTTATACTAATAGAATAAGTTTTTAAATTCGCTAAAATAAAATTTGATGCATATATAACTAAGTTAATTGCTTTGAAGAAGATGTCAAAGTTTATTTCATGATTAAAAGAAAGTTTAAAGGATCCTTATGTTTTACTCCTATTAAACTCATTTTCACCCCATCTCATTAATTTATTTTACTTGAAACAACTTTCACTTATCTGTCCAAGAAATCTGCCTACCCGACAACATATAAAATGGGGAAAGTGAAAACACTAGTATTTGATCACCAAAAATAGGGCAGTAGGAGAAGGGCGGGGTTAGGGTTTCAGTTCACAGTCGCGAATCGAAGAAAAGATGTGGCACAAAGCAAGGAGGTCAGAGAGGAAGCTACGGGTCCCCACGTCTCTGAATCTCGTTGTCGCGTGTACCGTGATGACGACCTTTACCAAGCCACCCAGGATCAATAAGGCCTATAAGTTACCTTTATATTTTCAACCCTATTCTGTTAAAATTTGCTGTGCACACAATGAATTCCTGAATAAGAGATTCCACAGTTGTTTATAGAGAGGCAGAGGATTTGTGGACATAAGGTAGCCTTTTTTCATTATCAACCGACTGATTTTTTAATGTAGGCAATAGATCTTGTTTTGAAGCAGACTATGATAGCAGCTGATCAAATTGCTTTTGGAACAATATTAACCTTAATACATGATGTCCAAGTGTAAATCAGTTCAATGGAACTTGTAGTTGAAGAGAATGCCAAACTTTCTTGAAATTTTGATGTAAATTCACAGTTGTGAAACCCAATAGTTGCTAATCTAGATTAGTAATGATATATGAAAGTCTCATGATTTTTTCCTCTAATAATGAAGTTTTTTGGCTCTGCAAAACAAGTTCAATCATATAAATACAAACTTCAATTTAAAAAGTTTTTTTGTGGCTTGGAGATGCTCTTGTAGGTAACCATATAAATATTTATAGTAAGAATTAAATGTCACAGCCAACACTGTTTTGTCAGTTAGTCTATTAGAATCTAAATTATTTGGTTTCTTTCGATCTTCCATTCAATCCGTTGTAGAGATTTGTAACTTTTAGATGCATTTATGAATTACTGATAACTAAATCAAGCAATTTAGTTTTAAAGACTCCATTTTTATGGCATTTTTTTTCTAGACAAAGAGAGTAGATAGATGGTGAAAGAAATGAAGCTGAATTGGAAAGTGTGGTGGACGTCTCTTCTTAAGAACAATCACTGGGTTGTTAAATTAGCAGTTGCATTTCTCTTGGTGGGTCTTGATTTTAGACTTCTTTCCTCTCGATCCACTGAGTTTCCCAATGTTGTAGAAACCCCTTTTCTTCAGGAACCTCATCACCCAAAACCTCAAGCTTCTTCAAATTTACCTGAAACTAGAGATCAAATTCCTCATAAAGGTACCCAAGAATCAATTTTTAATTTCTGGTATTATAATTGGCAGCAGCTGCAAATTTTGGTTGATCTACTGATGTTTCCTTAACTGGGTGGCTCTCTTTAAATTTTTAGTTTATACAAGAAAATGCAAATGTTAAGGCTGTCTTTGATTTGATTTTCGTTATGTACTGAGTTGTTGTTTATGGCTAAGCTGAAGATAGTGCAGGAAAATGTGATCTTTCTATTGGGAATTGGATCGGAAATTTGGCAGGTCCTCTTTACACTAATGAGAGCTGCCAATTTATTAAAACTCATCAGAATTGTATGAAGAATGGGAGGCCTGATAAAGGGTATTGAAACTCATCAAAAAATGGACTGCTGCCCAGTAACAGCAACAGTCAGCCACAAGGAGAATCATTTCCAGGCAAGGTGAGGGTGCAGCTGCTGCCTAATGGCAGCAGCAGTTAGCAAGAAGTGGGAGCTGCAACGTGCAACAGTTGCTGGCCATGTTGTGCATTGTAGTAAGGTGATGTGCTTGGTTTTTTTAACATTTCACATTCCATGTCTGGTATTCATATATGCCTTTGCTTGCTCTCATATTCTATTATTTTTCATCTGTCATATAGGTTAATTAATAATCACTAGTTTCTTTGCTCTTAAAAAGATGAAACGCCAAGAAATAATGGTGCAGGGGATAATAGTATTTGGTTAAAAGAGGAATGGTATCCTGGAGAGGTAAAAAATGATGTCTTGTAATTTATTTTTCTCTCTAGAGGATGAAAACTTGAAAAGCTTATTATTGTGATCTCTTATCTTCTTTAGGAAATGAAAAGTTTGATTCTGGAAACCCACACCCACACTGCTAAATTATTATTGTGCTCTCTTATCTTCTTTTTTATCTATAGGTGTTTCTTACCAAACTTGGGGTTAAATTACCTATCCTATGAAAAAGTGTTATTCAAAAGTTAAACAGGAGATCTTGATTGTGTGGAAGTCAGACAATTACTTGACATTTGTCCCGTCAATGCATTAGACATGGACTGACCACAAAATCCATCAGTTTGCATTACATGCACAAACTGCTTACAAATTCGTTTGTATGTTGAAACTTTTAGTAATTTGGAATTTAAAATAGAAATAGAACTGATCATATCTAACTGCAATCCCCCATACTCCCTGTTTTCAGATTCCAGAAGAAGCACCTCCAGATGAATTTATTTGGTAAGAGTTCATTCTATGTTCTGGGTATTATAAATCAATGGAGCAGTTCACTAGCGCCACATAAGCTTATTTTCTAATGTCACAAAGTATTATGATGTGACTGAGCACTTAATGCATCCATGAGTCAGAAAATTATAGACTCCTAAATTCTTGATCTCGTTCTCACTCTTAATATGAAAAGAGAGGCAGGAAGTTAGGAAAATTCAGTTTCTATTTTTTATGTTATTGACATCTGCGACATATTTTATGAGATAATAAATTTGGCATCCCAAAGATATAGAATTTTTTTGTGGAACCTATAGGAATAGGAATATGTGATATGAGATAAAAATGTTACAATAAAAGATTTTCCCTAAGATGAACATGCATGTTTGAGGTAATAAACATGCATTAACATGCTTAGCATGCCTGAGTTCTGGTCTTTTAATATTAACTGCAGGAAATGGGAATATTGTGAGGCTTGTACCACCATTGATAATTTCAGACAAGGAATTGGACCATGCCCTATTTAAATGTTTACCTATTCTTGATTGGAAGATCTCTCAAACAATACTAGGTTTATCTGTGTCTCAAATATTAGGGATATAAATTTACTGTAAGACAAACAATGGATCCTTCAAAATCCCTAGTAAAGGTTTTTAACATATCCATGATTGGCCTATAAACATTCATTTTTGTTACGTTCATTTACTATTATAAGTGAACTCGGCTTATGTAGATTGGTGCTGTGTTGTATGGGAATTACCACTCATATCAGAGGTGTCTTTCATAAGTTTTCATTATATGGCTTATTTTTAAAAGGTGTTGTAACATTTAAGGATTATAAGTATTTCCTGGATTTTTACAAATTGTGTGATCAACATGAAAATAATAGGCCTAAGAGGATGAATTTTCAGTTTGTAGAGGAAGGAAAATGGTCAAAAGATGCAGAGATAATCAAGTTAAAGGTATTAGTTCCACTGCTTTGCTCTTGATATGCTCCCAGTTAAATATGTTATGCTTATAATCTGTTAATTGCTTTTGCAGAGTCAATTTGGAGAAGCACAAGCCAAAGAGTTAAAAGCTAAGCAAGCACAGCTTGCGAGATCCAAGCTTGATTTCCTTGAAGAAAATGATGATGAAGTGGACTTAACATGATGTACACTTCATTCCTTCTAGCTCGTTGTTATTTTTTTAGTTTTCTTATGTTATTTATTAAATATTGTAAGTAATATGATTCTTGGGAGATCAAGATACAATAACAAATTCTGTACTTATTATGACTTGAGCATTATCTATTTATATATGGAGTATTAGTTTTAATTTTTGGCTCTTTATGCAGTTTATCAATTAGTTTGAAACAAGTATATATGACATGATGTATATTGACTTAAAAGATTAAATGTAATATTTATTATAGCATTTCATAATAATAATAATAATAATAATAATAAAAATGAAATTAGTGATTTGAAAATTAATTATAATTTGCAATGAATTTTGATTATTTATCAATTAATTTTTTTTATAAATTTATAATTTGTGAAGGATTTTACTTGAGAAATGGTTTTTAATGAAGGATTATTTTCCTCACTAAATCTTTTTTAGTTAATTAGTTAGTCATCAACGAAAGATTATTTCCCTCACTAATTTGAAGATACATTCTCAATTTATAATTAGTGAAGGAAAATTTTCTCTCATTAAATAAATTTGTTCTTCACAATATATTATTTATGAGGGAATAAAGTTATTCACTAATTTCAAATAGTCCTTCTTAAAATATTATTTGTGAAGGAAATCAATCTTTCACTAAATAACAATATTCCATTACTAAATACAATTTGTGAAGGAAAAGTTATTCACAATATATATCCTTCAAAAAATTTAGTCACTATTTAGCGAAGGATAGTTTCTAACGAAGCACTCGTGTGAAGAAATATTTCTTGCAATAAATCACTTCATGATAGATATAGAGGTGAAGAATTTGTCCTTCACTTTGGAGGACATTTTTGGTGTAGTGATTTATATCTCTTCAAGATTCTTCTTTGAATTTTCTTGTTTATATAACAATTCCTACTTTAAGAATTTCTAATCAATTACATTGCTCAACATTTCATTTAAGTTCTACATTTTCATCATACGTATCCATTTTTTATACTTAGTACACATCGAGTCTCTAATTGTTTCAATATATGAGTAGTTTCCACAAACAACCAACAAACTAGGTTATGATTTGTTCATATATACCTTCACGTTTAGCCCAGGATACCATACATCAACTATTAAAGAGTACGATTGTACCAGACTTAGATATAACTTTTTATTCTTAACTTCTTTATCATTCTCTTCTTATAGACATTGTCTATTTATTATCACCTTACATTCTTATTATTGGAGTTGGGTAACCTTACTTTCATATTCTTTATAACTCTGCGAGATTCTTCTTTGAATCATCTCACGCGTGTTTTAATCCCTTTTTTATAAATTTCTTAAATTACTTCTTATTGTTCAAACTCTATCTGAGCTTATTCTTTCATTATCTTCACCTCTCTTCTCCAAGGTTATAGCCTAAGGTACTCTTACCTGAGGTTTCTAACCTATCAGCTTTGATACCAACTGTAATGACCCCAAAATTCATACAATTTAATTCTCGACTTCGGTCGTTAACAATACATTCAGCCTCTAATTTTACATCATTAAACGATAATACAACAATTGAAATTTGCAGAATAATTAAAATTTTCTATTACAAACTATTCTCGTAATTCTCAGAACTTTCAACCTTTACATCTAAATATCTCAGAATCATTTTAATACTAAAAGAGTTTACAACGCAAAACGATATTAAATTCAACATTAATACATTATTCGGAACATTAAACATGGTTCAAATAATAATAACTCAGCCTAAGTATATAAATCTTCAAGTATCACATCTGATTCATATCTTTCAAGTAGCACATAACCTTACCTTAAATCTTGAACCTGCAAAAGTGGTTATTTGCAAGGTTGAGCCCGACAGCCCATCAAAATCTAACAATTTTCATGCATCACATAGCACATAATAACATGCTCAACATATAATAGCATGCTCACATATAAATATTCCTTGTTAAAATGAATATTCCCCGACCAATCGAATATTTTATAACCACTTGCTTACTTTGCAAAATTTGTAAATATTAGCCACAACTATAACATTATATCGAATCCACACCATAATATTCAAAAATATATTTCGAGAAAAATTAATCTTTATTCATAAAAGTTGGGGTCTTACAACCTCCCCTTCTTATAAAATTTCATCCTTGAAATTAGGGTACATACCTAGTCTGTCGAAGAGGTGAGGATACCTTAACTTCATTTTAGATTCTAACTCCCAAGTCATTTCCTCAACATCATGGTTTCTCCACAAAACTTTGACTTGAGGTATAACCTTGGAGCGTAGAATATGATCCTTCTTATCTAAGATTTTAACAGGTACCTCTTCATATGTTAAATCTTCTACTATCTCGTCCGGTTCTAATTCAATAATATAGTTCAGGTTTTTCACATATTTACGTAACATAGATATGTGAAAAATGTTATGAACACGAGACATACTGGCATACTATGCAGTCTTACAATATCATTTATGTATAAACGAGCAAGACGTTCAAGTGAATAAGTTTCTCGTATAGGTAAGAAATGAGCAGACTTGGTCAATCTATCAACAATGACCCAAAATGCATCTATGCCTTGAGAAACCTTGGGAAAACTAGTAACGAAGTCCATGGTAATGTGCTCCCACTTCCATTCTAGCATTTCAAGTGGTTGCAATGGACCATTTGGCACTTGATGCTCCACCTTGACTCGTTGATAAGTTAAACACCTTGAGATAAACTTCGTGATCTCTCTTTTCATATTGCTCCACCAAAATGTATGACGAAGATCACGATACATTTTGGTACTCCCAGGATGGATTGCAAATAGTGTGTTGTGCGCCTCCATCATAATTTTATACTTTAAATCAGGGTCGTTAGGAATATAAAGTCTAGAGTTGATTCGAAATATTCCTTCTTCATCGATTCTTGCTTCTGGAATAGCACCTTCTTGCACTTTCTTCTTCATACGCATCAGCTCCAGGCCTGTAGCTTGAGTAACTTTAAATTTATTAATTAAAGTTAGTTCTACTCGTATATTTGCTATCATCACGTGGGTCCCTTAAATTTTTAACTCTATCTCCATCCTTTGCAGGTCATACAAAATGGGCCTTTGTATTGACAATATCGCATTCGTACCCGCATATGATCTTCTACTCAACGTGTCAGCTACTACGTTTGCTTTTCCAGGATGGTATTGAATGGTGTGATTGTAATCTTTCAACAGCTCAAGCCAATGTCGTTGCCGCATGTTGAGTTTCTTTTGGGTGAAGAAATATTTGAGGCTTTTATGATCCGTATAGATCTCCACTTTCTCCCCATACAGGTAATGCCTCCAGATTTTGAGTGTGAAAATGACATCTGCCAACTCTAGATCATGAGTAGGATAATTCCTCTCATATTTTTTGAGTTGTCGTGAGGCATAGGCTATGACTTTCCCATGTTGCATGAAAACACATCCTAACCCTTTGCCTGAAGCATCGCTGTAGATGACAAATCTCTCCAAACCAGATGGTATTGTCAGAATAGGTGCTAAAATGAGTCTCCTCTTGAGCTCTTGAAAACTCTTCTCACATTCCTCGCTCCAACCAAATTTTATATATTTCTGAGTCAGCTGAGTTAATGGAGTAGCGATTCGAGAAAATCCTTCCACGAATCTCTGATAATAACCAGCTAAGCCTAGAAAGCTACATACTTTGATCACTGACTTAGGTTGCTCCCAGCTTTATATTGCTTAAATCTTCGCTGGGTCAACAGATATTCTGTGATTTGATATCACGTGTCCAAGGAATGCTACTTCTTTAGGCCAGAACTCGCACTTCTTCAACTTGGCATATAACTTGTTCTCACGAAGCTTTTGGAGTATCATCCTCAAGTGTTGCTCATAATCTTCATGACTTTTGGAGTAAATGAGGATGTCGTCAATAAAGACGACCACAAAATGATCCAAATATTCCTTGAATACTCGGTTCATCATATCCATAAAGGTAGCAGGAGCATTAGTCAATCCAAAGGACATGATTAGGAATTCATAATGCCCGTACCGAGTTCTGAAAGTAGTCTTTGGAATGTCATCAATTTTAATCTTTAATTGATGATATCCGGAACAAAGATTGATCTTTGAAAAGAATTTGGCACTTTGCAACTGGTCAAACAGGTCATCAATGCGAGGTAACGGATACCTATTTTTGACGGTGACATAATTCAACTCCTGATAATCAATACAAAGTCGCATACTCCCATCCTTCTTCTTTATAAATAGAACAGGAGCACCCCAATGAGACGTACTAGGACGAATGAAAACGATGTCTAACAACTCCTGCAGTTGGGTTTTTAACTCCTGAAGTTCAATATGAGCCATTCGATATGGGGCTTTGGAAATGGGTTTTGTACCAGGTTCAAGGTCGATACAAAATTCAATTTCACGCTCTGGGGTAGGTCATAAAGTTCTTTAGGGAATACATTAGGAAATTTATTAATAATAGGAATATAATTCAAATTTGACGTATTTTTATTTAAATCTGTGACATGGGCTAAGAAACCTTGACATCCGTTTTTCAATAAATGAATAGCTTTATGGCTTGATATGATAGTGATTAACTTTAGTGGTTTGGTTGCTTGAATTCGTATAATAGGTTGGTTAGGAATATGAAAGCTAACAACCTTCCAAAAACAATCAATTTTAGCATGATGAGTAGTTAACCAATCAATCCCTAGAATCACGTCAAATGCAAGTATTTTCAAAGAAATAAGATCAACAGGTAACGTGCGGGTGCCGATTTGAATAAAACAAGACTTATAAACAGTGGATGTTGTAAGACCCCAACTTTTATGAATAAAGATTAATTTTTCCCGAACTATATTTTTGAATATTATGGTGTGGATTTGATATAATGTTATGGTTGTGGATAGTATTTATAAATTTTGCAAAGTACGCAAGTTGTTATATTATATTCGATTGGTCAGGGAATATTCATTTTAACAGGGATTATTCGTACGACGACACAATCATTGGTGGACCCCACAATGGAATTATTGTCGGATTGAGAAAATGACAAAAATATCTTTTATAAAAATAACGACTGAAGTTTCACCGTTAACTGTTGAAACACCCGGTGTTAAAAGTACAATAATATGCGTGGTTGCATAGTAATACACGGTATTGATTATTGATGCTTATATGAGAAGTCACTCAATTTTGTTCAATTATTGCTACAGTAATTGTTGCATAGTATCTCACGTTATTTGATTTAATTATTGTCAATATTTTATATATTATTAAATCAATAATTGAGATGACAAAGTTATTAATATTAATATTTGCAATATTTACGATGTCTAGAAGTTCTGTTAAGGAGAGGTTTGGTCACCTAATTGCGCGCCAATAGGGAGAAATCCTTATTGGAAAGCCCCCTCTTTCTTGGGAACGACCTTGTCGTTAAATATTGTAAATTACAACAATGATGATAAATGTTGTTAAAAATATTGAAGAGATTTTTTATGAAGTCTTTGATGTAAATTTGCCTATAATATGAACCCCCAGTTAACCATTTTTCAAAATAATCGGTAGAAAATTATTTAATATAATAAAGGTGGGGCCACATTTGGGAGCTACATGTGGGGCCCACGTGAAGAGAAAAGTCTTGGGGTGGGATTATTTTGTCACCAGGTGGAGTGTTTTGCAGAAATTGAAGTTTATATATATATATATATATATATATATATATATATATATATAAAGGTTGGAAAATGAGATCTTTGGTGGTGGATATTTGATTCACGGAGGTTGTAACCCATGAATGATAATGTGATATATATATATATATATATATATATAATATTTTATTAGTTTTGTTTTTTATGAAAATATAATATATATTATATTTTATTTGCATAGTATTTTACTATGCAGTGCATAGTAAGATTATATGAATCAGTTTAGAGCATCCGTGAGTTTTCTGTTTCGTCCATTCTTGCACAGTACCCCTTCCATTCTCCTATAAATAGGATGCTTAGTTAGAATTGAAAATCACACCAGAATCAGAGAATTCTTCTTCTATAATATTGAGCGTATTTCTTTCGAGTTTTAGAAAGCTTTGAGCGTAGAAAATAGTGAAAGTTTTCTTCAAGAATATCCCCGCTATACCAGTTGGAATACTCTTCTTTTCAAGGTAAGGGATGTTATTTTTGTTCAATATTCGCTTGAAATAATATTTTCTTCCATACTCTATAGTATGTAAGTAATATTATTTTGTTTTAGATTTCTAATTCTATATTCGTTTTGTTAAAGTTTTGGCTTCTAAACTCCATGAAATTAGTAGAATATCCTTGATATTTGCGCTTCATCCAGTATCTTTTAATGGAAATATTATTCTGAGCATTCTTGATAAGTTTTAACCTTTTCATGCCGGAATACTATTCACGGGATTACTATTCCCGAAGTACTATTCACAGGGTACTATTCGCTCGAGTACTATTCACCCGGGGTAGTATTCATGATAAAAATTGATTCGTTTTCGGTTCAAATTATTTTGTTACAATATTATTATTGAATTTTACTCCACAAAGTAGTATCATGTTGACAATTTGGACGTTATTAATTTCTGGATAAATTAAATTATAAATCTTTAAAAATTTATCCTTGCACTTGTTTTATTGAATCCTTATATCATTGTCATCATCCTCATGTTTATATTATTTTGAAAGTCATCTGTGGCCTGTAGTGCATAGATGGACTTGGTATGATTATGACCAGGGATTATTCGGTATAATCATAACCGTAATGTTACATATGATGTGGTAAAATTCCTCATTGGCCCGTAGTGCATTGATGGATAGTTGTTGGCATGATCATGACCATTGATGAATACACGAATATTTGGGTCATTGTTGATAGATTGACCAAGTTTGCTCATTTCTTACCTATACGAGAAACTTATACACTTGAACGTCTTGCTTATATGTACATAAATGAGATTGTAAGACTGCATGGTATGCCAGTATCCATAGTTTCTGATCGAGACCCAAGATTCACTTAAAGATTTTGGGTTAGTTTACAAAAAGCTATGGGCACGGATTTACAATTTAGTTTGACATATCATCCTCAAACGGACGTACAGTCAGAGAGGACTATTCAAACTCTTGAAGATTTATTAAGACTCTGTGTCCTTGATTTCAAGGGAAGTTGGGACAAGTTCTTACCATTGATGGAGTTTTCCTACAACAACAGTTATCAAGCAAGTATTAGCATGGCTCCATTTGAGGTGTTGTATGGAAGAAAGTATCGTTCTCTAGTATGCTAGGATGAGGTGGGTGAAGCAACGTTGATGGGACCAGAGTTGGTACGTATGACTACAGAAAAGATTCAAACAATTCGACAATGTATAAAAACCTCACAAGATCAACAAAAGAGTTATGTTGATCTTCATCGAAAAGACGTGGAATTCAATATTGGAGATCATGTGTTGTTACGTGTTTCTCCATGGAAAGGAGTTACGAGATTTGGAAAGAGAGGAAAGCTCAATCCTCGATTCATTGGCCCATTTTTAATCCTCGATCGAGTAGGAACTGTGGCCTATAGACTCGCTTTACCGCCAAGTATGTCTCGTGTTCATAACGTTTTTCACATATCAATGTTATGTAAATATGTGGAAGACTCGAACCATATTATTGAGATAGAACCGGACAAAATAGAGGAAGATTTAACGTATAAAGAGGTACCTGTTAAAATCTTGGATAAAAAGGATCATGTTCTACGCTCCAAGGTTATACCTCAAGTCAAAGTTTTGTGGAGAAACCATGATGTTGAGGAAATGGTCTGGGAGTTAGAATCTGAAATAAAATCAAGGTATCCTCACCTCTTCATCATACCAGGTATGTACCCTAATTTTAAGGGCGAAATATATTGTGAATTATAATAATGATGATAAATGTTGTTAAAAATATTGAAGGGATTTTTTATGAAGTCTTTGATGTAAATTTGCCTATTATATGGACCCCAGTTAACCATTCTTCAAAATAATTGGTAGAAAATTATTTAATATAATAAAGGTGGGACCACTTGTGGGAGCTACATGTGGGGCCCACGTGAGGAGAAAAGTCTTGGGGGTGGGATTATTTTTTCACAGGTGGAGTGTTTTGCAGGAAATTGAAGTCGTATATATATATATATATATATATATATATAAAGGTTGGAAAATGAGATGCTGGTGGTGGAATTTTGATTCACGGGGGTTGTAACCCGTGAATGATAATGTGATTATATATATAATATATTTTATTAGTTTTGGTTTTTATGAAAAATAGAATATATTATATTTTATTTGCATAGTATTTTACTATGCAGTGCACAGTAAGATTATATGAATCAGTTTAGAGCGTCCGTGAGTTTTTTGTTTCGTCTGTTCTTGCACAGTACCCCTTCCATTCTCCTATAAATAGGATGCTTAGTTAGAATTGAAAATCACAATTTAATCGAGAGAATTCTTCTTCTATAATATCGAGCGTATTTCTTTCGAGTTTTAGAAAGCTTTGAGCGTGAAAATAGTGAAAGTTTTCTTCAAGAATATCCCGCTTATACCGGTTGGAATACTCTTCTTTTCAAGGTAAGGGATGTTATTTTTGTTCAATATTCGCTTGAAATAATATTTTCTTCCATACTCTGTAGTATGTAAGTAATATTATTTTGTTTTAGATTTTTAATTCAATATTCCTTTTGTTAAAGTTTTGGCTTCTAAACTCCATGAAATTGGTAGAATATCCTTGATATTTGCGCTTCATCTAGTATCTTTTAATGGAAATATTATTCTGAGCATTCTTGATAAGTTTTAACCTTTTCATGCCGGAATACTATTCACGAGATTACTATTCTTGAAGTACTATTCACGGGGTACTATTTGCTCGAGTACTATTCACCCGGGGTACTATTCATGATAAAAATTGATCGCTTTTTAGGTCCAAATTAATTTGGTACAATATTATTCTTGAATTTTACTCCACAAAGTAGTACCATGTTGACAATTTGGACTTTATTAATTTCTGGAATAAATTAAATTATAAATCTTTAAAATTTATCCTTGAACTTATTTTATTGAATTCTTATATCATTGTCATCATCCTCATGTTTATATTATGTTGAAAGTCATCGTGGGCTTTGTAGTGCATAGATGGACTTGGTATGATTATGACCGAGGATTATCGGGGTATAATCATGACCGTAATGTTACAAATGATGTGGTAAAAGTCCTCATTAGCCCGTAGTGCATTGATGGATAGTTGTTGGCATGATCATGGCCATTGATGAATACACGAATATTCTTGGCCCGTAGTGCATGGATAATTTATGGTCGTGATACTAAAGAATATCCTTGGCCGTAGTGCAATGGTGATTCGATGATGTGGATTATTTATTAAGTTGAGTCTTGGCGATAAAATTGATGATAAACTCATAGAAGATAGTAGATTTTATGTTCTACTTGACTCTTCTAATGGAATTCCGCTGTAGTTAAACTTGATGTTTGTTATATTTTATCAGTTTAACACTGTTGAAGGCTAACGATAATTTATTCTGCATTATCTTAGTCATAATATTTCTTATTGGGCTAGTTGAGCTCACCCTTTTGCTTTCATTGTTCTCTTCAAGAAATGAGAACGTAGCCGGTACTAGTCAGGGAATGGAGTGACGGTCCAGATGATAGCATTAGTTGTCCTCACTATTCTATGAAATAGTGTGATAATAAATGTATTGAGGACTCCATTCGAGTTGAATACTATCTAGAAGACAGTATTCGTATGAAAACTCTCAGTTTATGTTTTGTCGTATTATACACGACAGTTGTATTATTAAGTTGTATTTTAAATTTTGTATCATGTATTTGGCGACTCAAGATGAGTGATATTGTATACCTATTTTTGGGGCGTCACAGTTGGTATCAAAGCTTAGGGATATGATCCCTGGCTGAGATGTGAGACAAGAACTAGTAGGGGAAAGATGGGGAATTCCTTCGCTAGTATGACCTACCAAAGTTTATTTGGTATTTAATTGGTCGGTCAGAGTATAGTGATAATATGTTACATGTCAATTAACCTTTGTTTTGTGGCAGTATTTGAAAATGACATCCGAGAATGTTGAGAATAGCAGTGGAGCACAGGAGACCGTTGAGTCTCCACAAATCAATAGTCAGGTTAATGTGCATCAAGAAGGCGACATTCCTCATGCAAAGAACAACACTGACCAAATGATGAACGATGGAATGTTCAGAGGCTTTATGCAATTCATGAAACATCATGTAAGAGCGGCTCCTGTCTAAAATGCAGGTGGAAACACTGGAAACTCTCGGACGGTCACCGCTAAACAGTTCAATGAGCTGGGACCACCGGAGTTTTTTGGAGAGCCAAAACCACTTAAGGCGGAGACGTGGATAAAGCAGATCAACAAGATATTTGATGTCTTGGGATGCTCCGAGGAGCAAAAGGTTCCCATTGCCACCTTCATGATGCGAGTAGAGGCAGATTACTGGTGGGAATCTGTAAAGCCTACTCAACCTGCCGCACTGAAGATGTTTTGGGAGAAGTTCCAAGAACTGTTCAACAACAAGTACTTTCCTGAAAGTATTTGTCACATGAAAGAGGTAGAGTTCATTAAACTAGAGCAAAACAACATGACCGTGTCGCAGTACGAAGCCAAGTTTGTCGAGTTGTCCCGGTTTGCATCCCACTTAGTTGATAATGAGGAGAGAATGATGCGAATGTTTCTAAGAGATTTGAAAACTGAGATACGTCAATACCTTATCTCTCATAAATTGTGTTTGTATTCAGATGTTGTAAATAGGGCTCAGTTATTGGAGCGCAATAATGAGTCAACCCAACCAAGCGAGAGCAGCCGATAAGTCGATAAAACCAATGGTAGCAGTCATCGAAGCTGTGACAACAAACATGGAGGGAATCAACATGCCAGAAATGGTAACCACTTCGGTGGTAATCATGGCCAAGACAATAAGAATGGACATTTCAAGAAGAGGAGATTCAACAATGATGGAAAGACGTCATCATCAGCACCCATTGTTAAGGACGGAGAACAACCACCTATCATATGCTTCAAATGTGGAGGGGAGGGACATATCAGTCCAAACTGTGCGCATCAGTCCAAAACGTGTTACAATTGTTGAAGAGAAATTCACCTAGCCCGATTTTGTCATTTAGGGAAGGCAAGTCCAGCTGGGATGGAGGCACCAAAGGCCGTTCGAAAAGTCAAAACCATTAGTTAAAGGAGAGCATTTATTGTAACCTCTAAGAAAGCAAGGAACCCTAACGAGGTCATCACGGGTAAGCTTATCATAAACTCTAATAAGTATATACCTTATTTGATACCGATTCTACCCATTCTTTTATTTCTCCTACTTGCGCTCAACGCTTAAATTTGACTCAGAAGAAATTAGACTTTGACTTATCCGATTTGAAACACCGATTGTGAAACCTTCATTACATCCACTGTTTAGAAGTCTTGTTTGGTTCAAATCGGTACCCTCACATTACCTGTCAAACTTATTTCATTTAAAATACTTGCATTTGACGTAATTCTAGGGATTGATTGGTTAACTACTCATCATACAAAAATTGATTATTTTCGTAAGGTTGTTAGCTTTCATTTTCCTAACCAACCTATTATGCGAATTCAAGCAACCAAACCATTAAAATCAATCATTGTCATCTCAAGCCATAAAACTATTCATTTATTAAAAAATGGATGTCAAGCTTTCTTAGCTCATGTCACGGATTTAAACAAAAATACGTCAGTTTTGAATGATATTTCTATTGTTAATAAATTTCCTGACGTATTCCCTGAAGAACTTTATGGCCTACCCCCAGAGTGTGAAATTGAATTTTGTATCGACCTTAAACCCGGTACAAAACCCATTTCCAAATCCCCATATCGAATGGCTCCTATTGAACTTCAGGAGTTAAAGACCCAATTGCAGGAATTGTTAGACATCGGTTTCATTCATCCTAGTACGTCTCCTTGGGGTGTTCCTGTTCTATTTGTGAAGAAGAAAGATGGGAGTATGCGACTATGTATTGATTATCAGGAGTTGAATCATGTCACCATAAAAAATAGGTACCCATTGCCACGTATTGATGACCTGTTTGACCAGTTGCAAGGCGCCAAATTCTTTTCAAAGATCGATCTTCGTTCCAGATATCATCGGTTAAAGATTAGAACCGATAACATTCCAAAGATGACTTTCAGAACTCGGTACGGGCATTATGAAGTCCTAGTCATGTCTTTTGAATTGACTAATTCTCCTACTTCCTTTATGGATATGATGAACCGAGTATTTATGGAATATTTAGATCACTTTGTAGTCGTCTTTATTGATGACATCCTCATATATTCCAAAAGCCGTGAAGATCATGAGCAACACTTGAGGCTGATATTCCAAAAGCTTCGTGAAAATAAGCTTTATGCCAAGTTGAAGAAATGTGAGTTCTGGCTTGAGGAAGTAGCATTCCTTGGGAACGTAGTATCAAGTCATGGAATATCTGTTGACCCGACAAAGATTAAAGCTATTCAAAGCTGGGAGCAACCTAAGTCAGTGACCGAAGTACGTAGCTTTCTCGACTTAGTTGGTTATTATCGAAGATTCGTAGAAGGGTTTTCTCGAATTGCTACTCCATTAACTCAGCTGACTCGCAAAGATACAAAATTCGGTTGGAGCGAGGAATATGAGAAGAGTTTTCAACAACTCAAGAGGAGACTCACTTCAGCACCTGTTCTGATAATACCATCTGGCTCGGAGGGATTTGTCATCTATAGTGATGCTTCAGGCAAAGGGTTATGATGTATTCTCCTGCAACATGGGAAAGTCATAGCCTATGCCTCTCAACAACTCAAAGAATATGAGAGGAATTATCCTACTCATGATCTAGAGTTTGCAGCTGTTGTTTTCGCACTAAAGATCTGGAGGCATTACCTATATGGAGAGAAGGTGGAGATCTAAAAGGATCATCAAAGCCTCAAATATTTCTTCACTCAAAAGGAACTCAACATGCGGCAGCGACGTTGGCTTGAACTGTTGAAAGATTATGATCATACCATCCAATACCATCCTGGAAAGGCGAACGTAGTAGCTGACGCATTGAGTAGAAGATCATATGCGGGTATAAGTGCAATATTGTCAACGCAAAGACCCATTTTGTATGACTTACAAAGGATGGAGATAGAGTTAAAGACTCCAGGGACCCATGTGATGATGGCGAATATATGAGTAGAACCAACTTTAATCGATAAAGTTAAAGATGCTCAAGCTACAGACCTGGAGCTGATACGTATGAGGAAGAAAGTGCAAGAAGGTGTTATGCCAAAAGCAAGAATCGATGAAGAAGGAATACTTCGAGTCAACACCAGACTTTGTGTTCCTAACAATCCTGATTTAAAGTATAAAATCGTGATTGAGGCGCACAACACACCATTTGCAATCCATCCTGGGAGTACCAAAATGTATCATGATCTTCGACATACATTTTGGTGGAGCAATATGAAGAGAGAGATAGCGGGGTTTATCTCAAGGTGTCTAACTTGTCAACGAGTCAAGGAAGAGCATCAAGTGCCAAAAGGTCCATTGTAACCACTTGAAATTCTAGAATGGAAGTGGGATCACATTACTATAGATTTTGTTATTGGTCTTCCCAAGGTTTCTCAAGGCATAGATACAATTTGGGTCATTGTTGATAGATTGACCAAGTTTGCTCATTTCTTACCTATACGAGAAACTTATACACTTGAATGCCTTGCTTATATGTACATAAATGAGATTGTAAGACTGCATGGTATGCCAGTATCCATAGTTTCTGATCGAGACCCAAGATTCACTTCAAGATTTTGGGTTAGTTTACAAAAAGCTATGGGCACGGATTTACGATTTAGTTCGACATATCGTCCTCAAACGGACGGACAGTCAGAGAGGACTATTCAAACTCTTGAAGATTTATTAAGACTCTGTGTCCTTGATTTCAGGGGAAGTTGGGACAAGTTCTTACCATTGATGGAGTTTTCCTACAACAACAGTTATCAAGCAAGTATTAGCATGGCTCCATTTGAGGTGTTGTATGGAAGAAAGTATCGTTCTCTAGTATGCTAGGATGAGGTGGGTGAAGCAACGTTGATGGGACCAGAGTTGGTGCGTATGACTACAGAAAAGATTCAAACGATCCGACAATGTATAAAAACCTCACAAGATCAACAAAAGAGTTGTTGATCTTCATCGAAAAGACGTGGAATTCAATATTAAAGATCATGTGTTGTTACGTGTTGCTCCATGGAAAGGAGTTACGAGATTTGGAAAAAGAGGAAAGCTCAATCCTCGATTCATTGGCCCATTTTTAATCCTCGATCGAGTAGGAACTGTGGCCTATTGACTCGCTTTACCGCCAAGTATGTCTCGTGTTCATAACGTTTTTCACATATCAATGTTATGTAAATATGTGGAAGACTCGAACCATATTATTGAGATAGAACCAGACAAAATAGAGGAAGATTTAACGTATAAAGAGGTACCTGTTAAAATCTTGGATAAAAAGGATCATGTTCTACTCTCCAAGGTTATACCTCAAGTCAAAGTTTTGTGGAGAAACCATGATGTTGAGGAAATGGTCTGGGAGTTAGAATCTGAAATAAAATCAAGGTATCCTCACCTCTTCATCATACCGGTATGTACCCTAATTTTAAGGGCTGAAATATATTGTGAATTATAATAATGATGATAAATGTTGTTAAAAATATTGAAGGGATTTTTTATGAAGTCTTTGATGTAAATTTGCCTATTATATGGACCCCAGATTAACCATTCTTCAAAATAATTGGTAGAAAATTATTTAATATAATAAAGGTGGGACGGTTGTGGGAGCTACATGTGGGGCCCACGTGAGGGAGAAAAGTCTTGGGGTGGGATTATTTTTTCACAGGTGGAGTGTTTTGCGAGAAATTGAAGTCGATATATATATATATATATATATATATATATATATATATATATAAAGGTTGGAAAATGAGATCTTTGGTGGTGGAATTTTGATTCACGGGGGTTGTAACCCGTGAATGATAATGTGATTATATATATAATATATTTTATTAGTTTTGGTTTTTATGAAAAATAGAATATATTATATTTTATTTGCATAGTATTTTACTATGCAGTGCACAGTAAGATTATATGAATCAGTTTAGAGCGTCCGTGAGTTTTTTGTTTCGTCCGTTCTTGCACAGTACCCCTTCCATTCTCCTATAAATAGGATGCTTAGTTAGAATTGAAAATCACACCAGAATCAGAGAATTCTTCTTCTATAATATTGAGCGTATTTCTTTCGAGTTTTAGAAAGCTATGAGCGTAGAAAATAGTGAAAGTTTTCTTCAAGAATATCCCCGCTATACCAGTTGGAATACTCTTCTTTTCAAGGTAAGAGATGTTATTTTTGTTCAATATTCGCTTGAAATAATATTTTCTTCCATACTCTGTAGTATGTAAGTAATATTATTTTGTTTTAGATTTCTAATTCAATATTCCTTTTGTTAAAGTTTTGGCTTCTAAACTCCATGAAATTGGTAGAATATCCTTGATATTTGCGCTTCATCCAGTATCTTTTAATGGAAATATTATTCTGAGCATTCTTGATAAGTTTTAACCTTTTCATGCCAGAATACTATTCACGGGATTACTATTCTTGAAGTACTATTCACGGGGTACTATTTGCTCGAGTACTATTCACCCGGGGTACTATTCATGATAAAAATTGATTCGTTTTCGGTCCAAATTAATTTGGTACAATATTATTCTTGAATTTTACTCCACAAAGTAGTACCATGTTGACAATTTGGACGTTATTAATTTCTGGATAAATTAAATTATAAATCTTTAAAAATTTATCCTTGAACTTATTTTATTGAATTCTTATATCATTGTCATCATCCTCATGTTTATATTATGTTGAAAGTCATCTGTGGCCTGTAGTGCATAGATGGACTTGGTATGATTATGACCAGGGATTATTCGGTATAATCATGACCGTAATGTTACAAATGATGTGGTAAAAGTCCTCATTAGCCCGTAGTGCATTGATGGATAGTTGTTGGCATGATCATGACCATTGATGAATACACGAATATTCTTGGCCCGTAGTGCATGGATAATTTTTGGTCGTGATACTAAAGAATATCCTTGGCCGTAGTGCAAGGGTGATTCGATGATGTGGATTATTTATTAAGTTGAGTCTTGGCGATAAAATTGATGATAAACTCATAGAAGATAGTAGATTTTATGTTCTACTTGACTCTTCTAATGGAATTCCGCTGCAGTTAAACTTGATGTTTGTTATATTTTATCAGTTTAACACTGTTGAAGGCTAACGATAATTTATTCTGAATTATCTTAGTCATAATATTTCTTATTGGGCTAGTTGAGCTCACCCTTTTGCTTTCATTGTTCTCTTCAAGAAATGAGAACGTAGCCGGTACTAGTCATGGAACGGAGTGACGGTCCAGATGATAGCATTAGTAGTCCTCACTATTCTATGAAATAGTGTGATAATAAATGTATTGAGGACTCCATTCGAGTTGAATACTGTCTAGAAGACAATATTCGTATGAAAACTCTCAGTTTATATTTTGTCGTATTATACACGACAGTTGTATTATTAAGTTGTATTTGAATTTTGTACCATGTATTTGGCGACTAAAGATGAGTGATATTGTATACCTATTTTTGGGGCGTCACAGTTGGTATCAAAGCTTAGGGATATGATCCCTGGCTGAGATGTGAGATAAGAACTAGTAGGGGAAAGATGGGGAATTCCTTCGCTAGTATGACCTACCTAAGTTTATTTGGTATTTAATTGGTCGGTCAGAGTATAGTGATAATATGTTACATGTCAATTAACCTTTGTTTTGTGGCAGTATTTGAAAATGACATCCGAGAATGTTGAGAATAGCAGTGGAGCACAGGAGACCGTTGAGTCTCCACAAATCAATAGTCAGGATAATGTGCATCAAGAAGGCGACAATCCTCATGTAAAGAACAACACTGACCAAATGATGAACGATAGAATGTTCAGAGGCTTTATGCAATTCATGCAACATCATGTAAGAGCGGCTCTTGTCTAAAATGCAGGTGGAAACACTGGCAACTCTTGAGCAGTCACCTTAAAGCAGTTCAATGAAATTTTGGGACCACCGGAGTTTTTGGAAGCCAAAACCACTTAAAGCGAGGCGTGGATAAAGCAGATCAACAAGATATTTGATGTCTTGGGATGCTCCGAGGAGAAAAAGGTTCCCTTTGCCACCTTCATGTTGCGAGTAGAGGCAGATTACTGGTGGGAATCTGTAAAGCCTACTCAACCTGCCGCAATGAAGATGTTTTGGGAGAAGTTCCAAGAACTGTTCAACAACAAGTACTTTCCTGAAAGTATTCGTCACATGAAATAGGTAGAGTTCATTAAACTAGAGCAAAACAACATGACCGTGTCGCAGTACGAAGCCAAGTTTGCCGAGTTGTCCCGGTTTGCGTCCCACTTAGTTGATAATGAGGAGAGAATGATGCGAATGTTTCTAAGAGGTTTGAAAACCGAGATACGTCAATACCTTATCTCTCATAAATTGTGTTTGTATTTAGATGTTGTAAATAGGGCTCAGTTATTGGAGCGCAATAATGAGTCAACCCAACTAAGAGAGAGCAGCCGATAAGTCGATAAAACTAATGGTAGCAGTCATCGAAGCTGTGACAACAAACATGGAGGGAATCAACATGCCAGAAATGGTAACCACTTCGGTGGTAATCATGGCCAAGACAATAAGAATGGACATTTTAAGAAGAGGAGATTCAACAATGATGGAAAGACGTCAGCATCAGCACCCATTGTTAAGGAAGGAGAACAACCACCTATCATATGCTTCAAATGTGGAGGGGAGGGACATATCAGTCCAAACTGTGCGCATCAGTCCAAAATGTGTTACAATTGTTGAAGAGAAATTCACCTAGCCCGATTTTGTCATTTAGGGAAGGCAAGTCCAGCTGGGATGGAGGCACCAAAGGCCGTTCCAGAAAATTCAAAACCATTAGTTAAAGGGAGAGCATTTATTATAACCTCTAAGAAAGCAAGGAACCCGAACGAGGTCATCACGGGTAAGCTTATCATAAACTCTAGCGAAGTATATACCTTATTTGATACCAGTTCTACCCATTCTTTTATTTCTCCTACTTGCGCTCAACATTTAAATTTGACTCCGAAGAAATTAGACTTTGACTTATCCGTTGAAACTCCGTTGACAGAAACCTTCATTACATCCACTGTTTAGAAGTCTTGTTTGGTTCAAATCGGTACCCTCACATTACCTGTCGAACTTATTTCATTTAAAATACTTGCATTTGACGTAATTCTAGGGATTGATTGGTTAACTACTCATCATACAAAAATTGATTATTTTCGTAAGGTTGTTAGCTTTCATTTTCCTAACCAACCTATTATGCGAATTCAAGCAACCAAACCATTAAAATCAATCATTGTCATCTCAAGCCATAAAGCTATTCATTTATTAAAAAATGGATGTCAAGCTTTCTTAGCTCATGTCACAGATTTAAACAAAAATAAATCGCTTTTGAATGATATTTCTATTGTTAATAAATTTCCGACGTATTCACGAAGAACTTTATGGCCTACCCCCAGAGCGTGAAATTGAATTTTGTATCGACCTTGAACCCGGTACAAAACCCATTTCCAAACCCCCATATCGAATTGCTCCTATTGAACTTCAGGAGTTAAAGATCCAATTGCAGGAATTGTTAGACATCGGTTTCATTCGTCCTAGTACGTCTCCTTGGGGTGTTCCTGTTCTATTCGTGAAGAAGAAAGATGGGAGTATGCGACTATGTATTGATTATCAAGAGTTGAGTCATGTCACCATAAAAAATAGGTACCCATTGCCACGTATTGATGACCTGTTTGACCAGTTGCATGATGTGGTAAAATTCCTCATTGGCCCATAGTGCATTGATGGATAGTTGTTGGCATGATCATGACCATTGATAAATACACGAATATCATTGGCTCGTAGTGCATGGATAATTTGTGGTCGTGATACTAAAGAATATCATTGGCCGTAGTGCAAGGGTGATTTGATGATGTGGATTATTTATTAAGCTGAGTCTTAGCGATAAAAGTGATGAAAAACCTTATAAATTATAGAAGATAATAGATTTTATTCTTACTTGACTCTTCTAATGGATTGCTTGTTCCACTGCAGTTAAACTTGATGTTTGTTATATTGTATTAGTTTAACACTGTTGAAGGCTAACAATAATTTATTCTGCATTATCTTAGTCATAATATTTCTTACTGGGCTAGTTGAGCTCACCCTTTTGCTTTCATTGTTCTCTTCAGGAAATGAGAAAGCAGCTGGTACTAGTCGAGGAACGGAGTGACGGTCCAGATGATAGCATTAGTAGTTCTCACTATTTTATGAAATAATGTGATAATAAATGTATTGAGGACTCCATTCGAGTTGAATACTGTCTAGAAGACAATATTTGTATTAAAACTCTCAGTTTATGTTTTGTCGTATTATACACGACAGTTGTATTATTAAGTTGTATTTGAATTTTGTACCACGTATTTGGCGACTCAAGATGGGTGATGTATACTTATTTTGGGGGCGTCACAGATGTAATGAAAGTTTCTCCCAACAGAGTTTCAACAGATAAGTCAAAGTCTAATTTCTCCAGAGTTAAATTTAAATGCTGAGCACAAGTAGGGGAAATAAAAGAATGGGTAGAACCGATATCAAATAAGTTATAGGCTTTGCTATAGTTTATGATTAGCTTACCCGTGGTGACCTCGTTCGGGTTCCATGCTTTCTGGGAGGTCACGACAAACGCTCTCCCTTAAACTATTGGTTTGGACTTGTCTGGGAGGGCCTTTGGTGTCACCGTTCCAACTGGACTTGGCTTCACTGCACGACAAAATCGAGCTAGGTGACTTTCTCTTCCACAATTGTAACACATTTTGGACTGCTGCATGCAATTAGCACTGATGTGTCCTTCCCTTCCGCATTTGAAGCATATGATAGGTGGTCGTTCTCCTTCCTTCACAACGGGTGTTGGTGCTGATGTCTTTCCATCATTGTTGAATCTTCTCTTCATGAAATTTCCACACTTATTGTCTTGGCTATGATTACCACCGAAGTGGTTACCATTTCTGGCATGTTGATTCCCTTCACGTTTGTTGTCATCGCTTCAATGACTGCTACCACTGGTATCATCGACTTGTCGGCTACTCTCTCTTGGTTGGGTTGACTCATTATCGCTCTCCAATAACTGAGCCTTATTTACAACATCTGAATACAAACACAGTTTGTGAGAAATGAGGTATTAACGTATCTTGGGTTTCAAACCTCTTAGAAACATTCGCGTCATTCTCTCTTCATTACCAACCAAGTGGGATGTAAACCGGGACAACTCGGCAAACTTAGCTTCGTATTGCGACACATTCATATTGTTTTGCTCCAGCTTGATGAACTCTACCTCCTTCATCTGACGAATACTTTCCGGAAAGTACTTGTCGTTGAACAGTTCTTGGAACTTTTCCCAAGACATCTTCAGTGCAGCAGGTTGCGTACGCTTTACGGATTACCACTAATAATCTACCTCTCCTCGACACATAAAGGTGGCAAAGGGAACCTTTTGCTCCTCGGAGCATCCCAATACATCAAATATATTGGTGATCTACTTTATCCACGTCTCCGCCTTAAGTGGTTCTGGCTTTCCCCAAAACTCCGATGGTCCCAGCTCCTTGAATTGCTTAGCAGTGACCATCTGTAAGTTGCCCGTGTTTCCACCTGTAATTTTAACAGGAGCCGCTCTCGCTTGATGTTGCATGAATTATATAAAGCCTCTAAACATCCCATCATTCATCATTTGGTCAGTGTTGTTGTTTGCATGAAGATTGTCGCCTTCCTGATGCACATTATCCTGAGTATTGATTTGTGGAGACTCAACGGTCTCCTGTGCTCCACTACTATTCTCAACATTCTCGGATGTTATTTTCAAATATTGCCACAAAACAAAGATTAATTGACATGCAACATATTATCCCTATATACTGACTGACCAAATAAATAACAAATAAACTTAGGTAGGTTATACTAGCGAAGGAATTACCCGTCTCTCCCCTCCTAGTTCTAGTCTCACATCTTAGCCAGGGATCATATCCCTAAGCTTTGATACCAACTATGACGCCCCCAAAATAGGTATACATCACCCATCTTGAGTCGCCAAATACATGGTACAAAATTCAAATACAACTTAATTATACAACTATCATGTAAAATACAACAACACATACGCTGAGAGTTTCAACACGAATATTGTCTTCTAGACAATATCCAAACTCAAATTCAATATTATTACAAGTATTATCACACTATTTCACAAAATAGTGAGGACTACTAATGCAAACATTTAGACCGTCACTCCGTTCGTTGACTAGTCCCAACTATATTCTCATTTTCTGAAGAGAACAATGAAAGAAAAGGGTGAGCTCAACTAGCCCAGTAAGAAATATTATGACTAAGATAATGCATAATAAATTATCAATAGCCTTCAACAGTGTTAAACTGATAAAATATAATAAACATCAAGTTTAACTGCAGTGGAACAAGCAATCCATTAGAAGAGTCAAGTAGAGCATAAAATCTACTATCTTCTATGATTTAAAAGGTTTATCATCAATTTTATCGATGAGACTCAGCTTAATAAATAATCCACATCATCGAATCACCCCTGCACTACGACCAAGGATATTCATTAGTATCACAACCACGAATTATCCATGCACTATGGGCCAAGGATATTCGTGTTTTCATCAATGGTCATGATCATGACAACAAATGTCCATCAATGCACGACGGGCCAATGAGGACTTTTACCACATCATTTGTAACATCACAGTCATGATTATATCGAATAATCCCTAGTCATAATCATACCAAGTCCATTTATGCACTACGGGGCAACTATGACTTTCATAACAATATAAGCATGAGGATGATAACAATGATATAAGAATTCAATTAAATGAAAGTAAAGGATAAATTTTAAAGATTTATACTTTAATTTATCCAGAATTCAATAATGTCCAAATTTTCAACATGATATTGCTTTGTGGAGTAAAAGTCAAGAATAATATTGTATCAAAAATGATTTGGATCGAAAAGAAATCAATTTTTATCATAAATAGTACCCCCGGGTGAATAGTACCCAAGTGAATAGTATCCCGTGAATAATACTTCAGGAATAGTAACCCCGTGAATAGTACTCCGGCATGAAAAAGTTAAAACTTATCAAGAATGCTCAAAATAATATTTCCATAAAAAGATACTGGATGAAACGCAAATATCAAGGATATTCTACTAATTTCATGGAGTATAGAAGCGAAGATTTTAACAAAACGAGTGTAGAATTCGAAATCTAAAATGAAATAATATTACTTACATACTACAGAGTATGGAAGAAAATATTTTTTCATACGAATATTGAACAAAAATAACATCCCTTACAACTGTTGAACGAAAATAATATTCCTTACAAATATTGAACGAAAATAATATTCCTTACGAATATTAAATGAAGATAATATTTCTTGCGAATATTGAACGAAATAAAATTTCTTACGAATACGAAAAATAATATCATAAGCGAATATAAAATAAATAATACCCCTTACCTTAAAAAGAAGAGTATTCCGACTGGTAAGGCGGGGATATTCTTGAAGAAAACTTATACTGTTTTCTACGTTCAAAGCTTTCTAAAAATCAAAAGAAATACTCTCAATATTATAGAAGAAGAATTCTCTGATTCTGGTGTGATTTTTCAATTCTAACTAAGCATCCTATTTATAAGAGAATGGAAGGATACTATTTAGGATATAAATCATGGACCAACAGTGGAAATAAAATCACAGGCCAATTCTGCAATTCAGATGCCCAACTTTCAAACTAAAAATAATACACACATCATTATCACTTTTATTTTCCACCACCACCACCACACACACACACCCACCCCCTTACACACACACACACACACACACACTTCTTTCTCTTCCACTAACATTTCACTATAACCCACGCACATATCACTATCATCCACACACATAACATTATCACCCACCCACATATCACTATCACCCATCCACATTTCTTATATATATATATATATATATATATATATATATATATATACTCTACCGATTATTTTAAAAAAATTGGTAAATGGAGGTCCATAAAATAAGCAAAATTTATATCAAATACTTCATAAAAACCCCCTCAATATTTTTAATAAAATTTATTCATCATTATTATTATTCGTAATATTTAACAACCAGATCATTCCCAGGAAAGAGGGGGCTTTCCGAGAAAGATTTATCCCTATTGGCGTGCAATTAGGTGACCAAACCTCTCATCGACAGAACGTTCTAGACATCGTCAGTATTGCAAATAATACTATGAATAACTGTATCGTCTCAATTATTGATTTAATAATATATAAAATATCGACAATAATTGAATCAAATAACGTGTGATAATATGTAGCAATAATTAAACAAAACTGAGTGAATTCTCACGTAAGCATCAATAATAAATACCGTGTGCTACTATGCAACCACGCGTAGTACTGTACTTTTAACACCAGGTATTTCAACAGTTAACGGTAAAACTTTTGCTGTTATTTTCATAAAATGATATTTCCATCGTTTTCTAACTCCGACAATAATTTCGTTGTGGGGACCACCAATGATTGTGATGTCGTACTAATATTCCCAGTTAAAACGAATATTATATAACAACTTGTATACTTTGCCAAATTTGTAAATATTTCTCACAACTATAACATTATATTAAATCCACGCCATAATATTCAAAAATGATATATTTATAGAAAAATTCATATTTATTCATAAAAGTTGGGGTCTTACATTAAATTAAATATACTTAACATATTATATATTATGATTATGCAATTAACTTCTTAAATAATTATTCTTCCTTTTATGGTGTGACCCTTTAGTTTCTCCATATTAAACTGGTTGTGAATAAATCAATTAGAACAATTCTAATCTTAATTAAATAAATAAATTAAACTATTAATTTTTTTAAATAAATAATATTTATTATACAATAAAGATAAGCCTCCTTAGCGATCATCGACTTTCCAGATAATATAGATGTCAACATTAATCATAAAAGAACCTTTGAGTAAATAGTTACCCTACAATTCAATCATTCCACCATGTAATGTCCCAATTAAATATAAGATATGGAATTATTGTCAAGTCTTATTTTATTTAATTATATGTATTTTGATTCCTAAATGCACAAGTCCTAATGAATGCAAATTATAAACTACTTTCTAATTTCATTCCACCTTGGCCAAGGATTCTTGGGTTGTCATTTATTAAATCACATAAGACATTTCTCTTCTTTTACTAGAAGTGGTAGATTCTTTATTGATCATTCATTATCTCCATATATAACTTATTACACTGAAGCATACCCTTTGATATACTCTAAGAGTCTTAAGGAATAAGTCAAAGTGTAATTCATTATATATAAGATACTATAATGATCTCAAGTCTAAGGATCATTTATACTACTATCAATACAAGAATTCCTATTGACATGCAAGTAAAACTTCATTAGGTATTCCTTAGGGAGTCACGTTCAGGGAACTTATTCTCCAATAAGCACCTACATACTTGTTTTAGTGTCTCCACACAAATGATCATGAGATCAATCATTCTCATCCAATGAGCAAGCAACGTATGTACCAATCTTTCTGGATTCACTAATCCCTTTTTAGTAATCCATTAATTGAGAACATTTTAGTTTTAAGCTATTTAAGAATTTAGATCTCATTATCATGATCTCATCATGATTCTAAAAGTATTGCTTAAAACTATAGGTTTATCACATATTATTAAAACAATACCATGTAGATAATAAATGCCTTAAATAATTAATTCTTTTATTAATAAATAAATAAATAAGATTAATTACAAAGTATATGCTTTATCATCATACGATTGGCTTGTATGCATACTCTTTTTAGTAGATATATACGTATAGAAGTAATAAAAAGCTTAAAAACCTGAAAAATCTTACAGTGGGCTGCCAAGAAGACTTTAGATAGCTTTTGACACCTGAAAACTTGGTTTCCACCGGTTAAACTTCTGTATGTTACAAAACACGAGCTTAGAGTGTTACCTTAGTGGTCAGAAGCCCAGATTTTGTTGAAGCATTTGAGTAGAACTGCTTTACTAGCTCTGTATAAACTGAAGTGTTGGCTTTAAGCATTCATAGAACCCAGCTTTCTTTACGAGTTCAAGTATGTCCTTGAACTTCGTCTCTAATTCTTCAAACTTTGTAAACCCGAGTTGAATACCAGTTATAACTTTCCATTCTGCCATTTGAGGAGTTCAAGGTATATGGTATGTGATTCGGAGAGATTTAGTTGAATGTGATTTGGGCTATGGAAGTCTGATTGGTTTGGCTTTGAAGAGGATTCTAGGGTTTGGGAAATGGGAGGGAGAAAGGTTCGATAGTTTTTAGTAACTATTTGCAGATTTTGAATTTATCTTTATGGCAGTTCCTTCTGACTCTACATACGCTGTGATGTGTCAATTAGCCATTGGTTGCACGATGCCCAATAATGAGCTGTAACTCCCCATAAACTTTTTAGTTATATATTTCTTTTAGGAGAGTGGACGTTTTAATTGACGTAGATTGACCATTGTCTTCTTTGGTTCGTAGAGTAGTATGGTAAGGCAGCTATGGACTCTACGTTTTCCTTTGTTGACTCAACGATCAACTTTTGATAGATGTTGTAGTGGAGGGTTTTGATATTGCTCCTCATTTTGAAGCTGCTTGCCTCAACCACTGACGTACTTTATGAAGCCTTGGGCATTTCTCTTTAGCAAGACATCTTTCCAATCAGCATTCGAATTGATCTTCCCATAATCTGAATGGTTGGGCAATTGTCCAGTTCTTCAGAGCTCCTCATGAGCTAGTGTATCCTTTGGTAAGACAACAATCGTCGAGTCTGCTTCTATGATTTCTAAGGTTGTACTACAATTGTTGAGGTTGCATTATGATCGTTGAGGTTACATCACGATGGTTGAGTTCTCTCAAAATCTACTCTGCGATCGTTGACTGTCTTGGTCCTTGAGATGAACTTGACTAAGCACTCCTTCTGGGTTAAGGTAGCTCAGGAAGGGCCAACCTCTTAGAGTGAGCTAAGGGTCAGGTTTGTCCCTGAGGCGCTTTCTAGATGAAGTACTTTAGGAGTAATTTGCACTGATATCTCATTTGACCTTTTCTGGCAGGGAGGTCCTCTATCATCTTTAGAAAATTTGTATTTGTTGTAATTGTGGTGTCCTCCTGCTATTACACTATGATCAGATGTTTGATTGTAGGCACTCCACGATTTTTGGTTGGGTGGCTGATAGGTTATCAGTAGTACATTTTGAGACGTTCTTACTGATTATGGATCTTCATTTGGTTCATCAGCCACAAAGTTTTGGGACTTTGTAGATGGTATATTGCTTCATAAAATATTTCAGTGTTGTTGTTCCTTAGCAGTCACTACTCCCCTATGGTTGATGCTGTCTTTCCAGCGAGGTGTGATTCTTTTCCTTCATGTACATTGCGAAGCATCCTTGCATATCTTCTTATGGCTGAAGTCATTAAATCTTCAGAGTTGATCATTCTTCAATCCTTTGACAGCACTATGAACGTAGTCTTTCTTGTCAGCTTATGCTCGTGAAGTTTTGCTCCCGTAATAAGTTCCTCATATTTGATGCTCAATGGTCCTCTGATGTGGGCTTCCTTGAGGACAAGTTTTGCATGCTTGAGCATCTAAGACCCTTTTTCATCTTTAGTTGAGTGGCCTACTTTCATATAAAGGTTAGCATCCACTTGAGCTTCATTTAGATTAGCTCTGCAGGTCTTCAAGGACAGACTTTGACATGTAGGAGTTTTGGTCAGAATTATTTCTGAACCATCCTAAGCCTTCTGCTGGTTGAATCTTCTTGACTGAAGTCCTTTTCTTTAGCATTCCTTAGTGTGGTTAGATAGACCAAGTACCTACAGGTTATAAATTTCTATTTTTGGTACCCATGGTTAAATGGGTCCTGCTAGGTTAATTTTCTAAACCCTTGTTCCTCATATATTTGGATAATCACCATATTGACCACCATCAGTCGTATTCATGCATATAATTTATTTAGCTAATACATTTTGAGATGCATGGTGATGAGTGTGTGTGAAATCTGTTATTTTAACAAAACACTCTTTTTCTTTGATAGTTTCATCATTTGCTAGGTTATGTTCACAGGGTTTAAATGATCACAGAGTGAGAATAAACTCTGCGATTTATTAGTATCTGGTTGATTCATGGAGGTGATCAGTTTCAATGAATCTCCAAGATTCTCTTGTAGAGTTAATCAAACTCTGTGTGTCATTAAACACTTAGACAATAGGGTGTGCATACACATTAACCCATCAGTAAAGATTACTTCACATTCATTCGACCTGTGATTCTCTTAAAACCCACTTCAGGTTTCTTTCAAGTTGTTATCTTCAACCTAAAACTTGGATGGAGAGAAAGTTTATAGACATTTGAGTGTCCACCATTAGTGTAGTTTCTCTCTTAACCTTTTTAGGTAGATTATGATTCCTTGAAGGAATACTATTATAGTTCATAAGGGAGGTGCAAGTATGATGAACATATTTATATTGGTGAGGAATCGTACCTTTTTGCTGTCAGTTTCATAACAGTCATTTATCTTAGATATATTGAGTTTAGGCATTGATGTGCATAGTTTCTCAATTTCTCCTGACAGCTAGTTGCTCCAGTTGATCTTCAATCAATCAGTCGTGGTCTTGAAGATGTAAACTAAGAGAATATCAGCCTCTTTAGTTCTTTGACATCCTTGAGTTCACAAGGTTTACATCCAGCTGTAGGTTGGCCAGACACATGTTTGAGAAGTTCTTCTTTCTTCTCTGGATAAGCATTACTTAGCATGTATGGTCTTTTCATCTTTTCAGGCTGGTGAATATTTAATCCTTTTCTGTTGATGTCTCTTGAGCCTTCTAGCCTGGTCTCCAGACTACAAGATTGACCATGAGCAAGGATTGGTCTTGTTGATATGGGAATTAAGAACATAGACCAATCTGAGCAGCTTTAGGTGTATATGCACATTTACCTGTACACAATATTTCCAACGTGTGAGCTCATCTGCATATAACAAGTGACTTACTACTAAACTAAGTTTAGAACAATGTTTGTGCCTAGGATTAGACTCAAAGCGATTAGCTTTTGAATATAGCATGAGAACCATACTCTGATACCAATTGTTAGTTCCCAGTAGGCACAATATAGATCTCGAAGGGGGGGGGGGGGTTAAATAGATCCTTTTTAATTCAAATACTTTTCTCATTTATTTTGTATTGCTCATTTATTAGCATATGATAAACATAAGAATCTTTTCAAGCACAGCGGAATAAGTAAAAGATCCCCTTCATTGATATATCCATAATTAGACATACATAGCAGTTATAGCATTTAATATACATAATATAAATGACATAAAGTAAAAGACACAAAGATTTTTAAGTGGTTCAGAGACTCATGCTCCTAATCCACTCTTCTACTTTCAACTAGCAAGATTTCCACTAAGGAAGGGCAGCACCCTGAATCACTAAGATTCCTTCAAGGCCAGCAGCCTTGGAACTTCAGTTCACTAACAACTCTTCAAGGCCAGTAGCCTTGGAACTTCTCTAGTTCCCTGGGAACTCTTCAAGCCCAGCAGGCTTAGAATCTTTATTTAGTCCCTCCGGACAAGGAACCCTCAGGCCCTGGCTTCTTTTTGTTGTAGTTGTTGTTGTTGTTGGTGCTGAGCTGCTAAGATGTCATTAAGCTCTGAACATCTTCTGTACTTAGCAGCTCGGTGGTCCTCTTTCCATTTTTCTTCGAGTCTAGACCACATCTTCTTTGGTGCAGCTGATCTTTACTCTTTTCTGTTCATCTTCATCTGATGTCAGTTGTGCACCATCACCATTTGGATTTGCTAAGTCCCTGAGCTTTTGGCAGACTTCTTTTGGCACTTAGCAATCCCTGAACCCTTCTTGAATGTTTTGTAGACATCGTTCTGCACTTGTTCAGTTTCAGTTTTAGGTTCATGATGATTCGTAGAGTGGCTCTCCTGATCTTCTTTGTGCTCTGCCACTTTTCTAAATGCTATTTCTTTAGCCTTCTCGGCTCTCAGCTTGCCTGCCATCTTCAATGACATTCTCATCTTTGCTGAGTGAAGCTCTAATCCGTTCTTGTCCTTCTTCAACACTGCTTCACTTCCACCTTGGTAATGTCATTGTCACTAAAACTTGTTCTGTTGATCTTTGGTAGAACTTGTAGAGTCAATAATAGCATTCAACAACTCAACGATTCTGTAACATGGCAGTCATCAGCAACTCTTGATCTTTGAGGCTCTGTTGATTTATACTGCTTTCTAATCTTCCCGTTGGAAAGTAGTAATTGGAAGCTATTCAAATGGCTTCATAGATCTCGAGTTATTTGGTGCAGACTGCATATGTGACATGACATCTTTTTCTGACTTCCTAACACTGCAGTCTACTGTTTCACCTACCCCATCAGAGATGTCACTTTCATGTCTTAGGCAGGTAGTCAACTTTATTTCTTCCTTCTAATTTCTAAATTAGAGGTTGTCCTTTTGCATCGATGCTCTCAATAAGCTCTATTCGAATATCAATCTTCAGATTGAGTCGTTGCCAATGCCTCAATCTTTAGTTGTTCGAACCCTACGATTCTGATGAATATCTTCTTGAACTTGATCGTAGTGTCTTATTGACTGTTGCTTCTTGACTTGTAGAGTTAACACTACTATCTTGAAGAGTGTTCATTAGATCTCCAATGTGGAACACCTATTCCTTCTCTAGTGCAGTGCTTCAACACTTCTGTTTGCCTCGACTGTTCTCAGATATTGATGGCTTGACTTCTTGCTCTGGCCCCTTCTGAATAACAAGACACTTTAGATTTGTGTCGTTTCCAGCTCGCTTTCTCCTTGTGATCTCCCGTTCACTTATCATCAATGGACTGACCCAATGCTTAATCACTTTAGCATTGTTCTTCAGAGGTGGATCAGTATCTTTGTATACACTCCACCAGTTCCTTCTTCATTCGGCAAACACCACGATCTTGGTTACTTCCAGGATCGTTGTCATCTTTCCACTTGACAGCTACTGCATAAGTTGACTTTCCTCAATCAGCCACTGAGGTCTTCTTATGATCATCTTGTGGAAGAATTCATCTTGAAAGGCTTCACAACTCAATCTAGATGCTGATTAGGTTGATGTTTAGATCTTCTATTAGCTTGCATGCCATTCGTTGAGTGCTCTCTGACTTCCTTTAGGTGAGATGTATCTTTGCAGTACCAACCAGAGGCTTCATTCCTTTGGATATTCTGGGAGTGCTCAATTGTTGAGAATCATTTTTGCTCTATGATTCTACCTTGGCTTTGTGAGCACATCTGTTGAGATCTTAGCTCAAGACTCTCTACGATTGACTTACCGGTGTCGAGACACTACGACTCCGAGATCAGATCTTGACACTACGATTTCTGTCGTTGTGCTTGTTGTCTTCATCTGATCTTGCTTAACTACGATTTCTGCCTTTGATGAAATTAGTAAACTCTATGACTCTGAGTGTAGTCTACGATTCTTGACTTAGCTTTGACATTGGTAGACTCTACGACCCCGAGTGTAGTCTACGATTCTTGACTTGGCTTCGGCAGATGCTCGGTCAACTCGTAGGCAGGCTGTCTCTACGATTCTGAACATGACTTCCTTAGCAGACTACGGCTCCGAGGAAGTGTTCCTCGACATAATACGATCCTTCCTCATTTCTCCTGGCAGTCTACGAACTCCGAGATCTACTATCTTGCAGACTACAATTCTGCCTTGATAGCTCTCGAGTTATCCTTAACTCTCCTGGCAGACTACGATTAATGGTGCAGTGTTCGACGATCAGACAAGCCTATCTATTACATTATAAGATCAACCTAACATGCTTGATCTTTATATATTTATAGTTGTGACACCCCCAAATCCGGGTTACCTGACACCCGAGTTTGGTGTTCACGATCCACAATAATATAACATCTAACTACCCATTCATTTATAAATAGGAATACATAACTCATTAACAGATGTTGTTAATACATAAGTCCCAGGTCTGCTGACCTTAACATTACATACATACCCCTTAGATATACAAAAAGGGTTTACAATACAACATAATAATAATGTTCATTAAACTAATTTATCACTATGCATTTTCCTTTGTTCTTCTTCGCAGCACCTTCTGCAACGTCCTCCCTAGCTGAAAAGTTTTATTAAGCAAGGGTGAGCAACTAGTTTGCCCCACAAGTTAAGTCATACAATAAATGTATAGGAATAAATAACAAGTCTTCTCGCATCCTATGCAACAATAATTTGATAATGAAAGAGTACAACGCTTTCAAGGTTTTCTACGATTTTCAAATGAATAATCAAGAATTAATTCTACAAAATAACAAAGTGGAATGTTTTCCAGATTTATGCTGAGCGATCCATTGGATCTTGAACTTCTCTTCTCGGGTATCTATCAAAGATTTACTTTAATATATACTCAGGTGTATCAGATAACCATAAAGATTAAATCATACCCCGCTGCAAGTACTTAGAGCCGGCCAACTCCTTATACCCTATATTATGCATAATACTTAATCGCGCGCAAAGGTTGAATATACGACCAATAAAATATTCCCTTTATATAAAAGATTGTTCTTCTCAGTCTTAGAATCAAGATTTGATTTTACAACGAAATACTGTGATTTTAATTTCTATTTACTTCTCGATCTAGCCAAAATAATTGGCATCGATATGTTAATAACAATTGAATTCTCTTCTCAAACCTATCAAGTTCTAACAAATATTCGTCTAGCCAGAATGATTAGCTAAGACATTTCTCAACATAATTAGACAATAAACATGAATTATTTGTACTGTCAATTCTATCTTCTACGGATATGAATATCCAACAACAGTTATTTTAAAAATGTATATATTCCAAATCAGTAATTCAATTTTAATTATTAAACATGCACTAACTGCGAATAATCAACAATAAATCCCTGGACGTGGTCTAATTAGTAATAATTAACCACCAATAACAATTAAACAATATTAACTCAAGGTTGAGTTAGAGAACTTGCCTCTTCCGCTGATTACAGCTACACAATAAATTTATCTGCGTTCGTAAGACCTATAACCAATAATATCAGTCTCACAATTCGCACGATATTTCATAACACACAACACTGTAATCTACAGTCAAACTTCTCCTAGACACATTACCACATAGCCACATCAGTGTTTATAATCTATATAAACACTTAACAAGTCTAACTATTTTGCCTACAATTGGTCGGTCCATTCATTCTTGTTACGGTCACCTATCCGACAATTAACACGATTATTGTCAAGTAAATTCGGTTTCTAAGCTTCAATATTAATTTAGATAAGTTAATTATCATCTATAATATTTTTCGGGAGCTTTTAATAATTTATAAGCAATTATTATAATTTATAATAATTTTCCAAACATCGAAATCATTTTAAATGATTTAATTATCAAATAATTGTATCATCATTAATATTAAAATATTAATGACATACTTGTCAAAATATTAAAGTTATTATTAATAACTTAAAATATTTTTAAATCAACAATATTCTACTTAAATGATTTTTAAAGTAATTAAAATCATTTTAAATCATCACCATTAATATCTAAAAATTAATGAAATTATTATCCAAATATTAAAAGTCATTAATTATAACTTAAAATATTTTTAAATTATTTTTTTTTCCTCATTTTTAAATTATTTTTAAATCAATAAAATCATTTTTAATTCATTTATTTAATATAATAATTAAATAAATCTAACATCATTAATATTAATTTATTAATGAAAATTCTCCAAAAATATTGAAAATTATATGTTATAATTGAAAATATTTTCTAACACTTAATTCTCATTTAAAATGATTTTTAAATTAATAAAATTATTTTTATCTTATTTATTTAATTTATGAATTAAATAAATCTAATATCATTAATCTTTATTTATTAATGAAAATTACCTAAAATATTAAAATTACATTTTGTAACTCAAAATATTTTTAAATACATTATTCTTATTTAAAATGATTTTTCATAATATTAAATAATTTTCTCTAATTTATTTAATACATTAATTAAATACCTTTAATATTTAAATAATTATAAATATTAAAGAAAAATATTCAATTGGTCAAAAATTATTTTTATAATTTCAAATAATTTTTAAAATCATTTTAAATAATTTTTAGAATTTATTTCTATTTTTAAATAATTTTCAGAAAATTAGATAAAAAATATTAATAAAAATCGTCGCTATAGGTCTTTAGCGACATTAAAAAGTCATTGTTGGTGTTCTTGAGCTCAAGAACAACGGCGGTGGCGAGATCGAGAGGTCAACTTTGACCGTCAATAAATCTTAATACCAAATGTTTCTGGCAATTTATCACCATGGTCTTGTAGTCAGTACACCACACTACAACAAACAACCAATATCTAAGTCATATATCAACATATCATGAAGATCCGGACTTGTAAACATACTGTCAGACATTACCTGGGTTTCTCCAGAAACCCAGAACTTCGACTGGTCACTCTCCAGTACAAACTAATCTAGGTTCGGATCATTGTTTTGGTGGTTTTATGATTCATACATGTAGTATTCATGACAACGAACAATGAGATGTCAAGATCTCAGTCCAAAAATAACAGATCCATAACTTATCACTTGGTCAAAGTCTGTCAGAATCAATGCTCTTCCCATTTCTGGAAATTCCAAAAACTGCAAATCAGGGTCTAGTGGCCTAGTTTGACCACCTAATCCGGTTATTATGTTGATGTTTTAAGAGGTCTAAAGACCCAGATCTATAGTCCATTATACAGGCTATAACATGGTTACCATAAAATTATCAAAACACAAAACAAATGTCAGATCTCAAGCCAACAAAACGTTGTCAGACGGTGTTCATGCAATTCTGGGTTGCCCAGATTTTAACCGGTCAAAGTCGGTCAACGAGATTTGACCGTTACAAAAATGAAATCTAGCCATTCAATCACTGTGATTCCACTTCCAGATTAAAGACAACATTACAAGCTACATATAATAGCTCTAAAACATCAAAAATAGATAACATAGACAGATCTAGGGCTACTGACATTTCTTGTCAGACCACTAAAAATGCTCAAGAACAGTTTTTTGAAAACTTGAATTTTTACTCACTTTGATGCTATGGATCCATGATGGATCAACACAGATCATCTAAAAACATCTTATAACACTTATAAAAACACTTAAACACAAAATATTTCTTAACAACAAAGATCAAAAATCAATTTAGGTTTATACCTTCTAACTTCAAATCCTTGATCTTAATCTTCCTAATTGATCTTGGTTGATCAAGGGGCTGATTAAGTGACTGGTCTTCTTGATAAATTCGGAGGTTTTTTTGGCTGAGAGGGAGTTGGTAAGAGCTTGGTTGAAAAATAAGCAAATTATGTGATTTTCTCTCTCCCAAATCTATATATATTGTGATATGTTGCTAGATGAGATGCTAGCTGTCAATTTGTGGCTGATTGCTGAGTTTTTAGAAGTCACAAAGTCAAGTGGTTAGGTTATTAACTCCAATATTTGCTAGATTTTCAAGCTAGCTTTTAAAATATACTAAAAGGGATTTTAGTCATTTTCCATATATTTTTAATGGCATACTAGGCATTCTCTAAACCCTTAGGGTTTAACCCTAAGGTTCTAACCCTTAGGTTTTACAACATTAATTTCTAAAATTTCCAATTAGGGTTTTAATTAGAAAAATTAAAATTTCTAAATTATAATTAGGGTTTCCTAATTAAATTAGGGTTTCATAATCACATTAATGTTTTATAAACATAGTAGGCTTGCTAATTAGGATTAGGGTTTCCTAATTAGGGTTTAGGATTCTCAGATTTTAAATTAGGGTTTTTAACTGTACATTGGTTTTCTAAATCTGAGATTAGGGTTTCTAATCCCTTATTAGGGTTTATTAATTACAAACCTTATCCGATAAATAGGGTGCTTAGGTTAGAATTGAAAATCACACCAGAAACTGAAGTTTTCTCTCTCTATAGTAACGAGCGTATTCTTGTGAGTATTTTGATACTTTAAGTGTTTCTATACGGTGCAAGTTCCCTTCAACACTATATCTAGTATTCCAGTCAGAAGTACTGTCTTTTCGAGATAAGGGATATTATTTTTTTTAATGATATTATTTCTTCTAATATCATTATGCCGGAATATTGGTAAGATTTTTCTTGTGAAATTCTTATCTTTTAGTGTCGGGGTTACTATTCACGTACACGGAACTATTCACGAATACGGTATTATTCACGAATACGACACTATTCACAGAAAAATTAAATTTTTATTTTTTGTCCAAAATATCTATTATGGATACTAGCTTTGATTGTATCCATGTTTTGATCATTCTTGAATTTTACTTCACTATGAGTATTTATGAAGTATTTTTGAACTCGGATTGTTTAAAGTACGAATCCTTAGTATTTGTTCTTTTGTTTTACTGGATTCGTTTTCTTTAAAATATTTTTCATCATCCTCAGTCCTAAATGATGATATTACTGAATATCTTTGGCCTATAGTGCAAAAGATGAGCAGTGTTGAGATGAACATGAATTAATCGATGAATATCTTTGGCACATGTAGTGCAAAGATGAATATTTGATTTAAGATATATATTGATTGATGTTACAGGGATAAAATATTGATGATGGACTTTTAAATTCATAGATAATAGTAGATTACATTCTCTACGTAACTCTTCTATGAATTATTATTTCCACTGCAAATATTGATCTGAAACTTGTTGTCTATCGTATTTTATCATATTTTTCCCCATTGAAGACTAACGATAATTTGTTCTATATTATCTTAGTCATAATATTGTTTACTGGGCTAGTTGAGCTCACCCTTTTCATTTTTGTTCCATTTTTCTTCTCAGGAGGCCAGAATGTAGCGAGTTCTAGTCGGGGTGTGGAATGATGGATCTAGAAAGTTGTCTTAGTAGTCCTCACCATTTTTGTAAAATAATATACCAATAATTGTAATGAGGACTTATTTGGGTGTGAATATTATCTAGATGACAATATTTTTATTTAAACTCACAGTTTATATGTTGTATTAATAAAGTTGTAGTTGTTTCTGTACCATGTTATTGATGACTCAAAATAGGTGATGTATACCTATTTTGGGGGCGTCACATTTTATATAAAACAAAATACTTTTATAAAGTTATTCGTTTTATTAGACTATAAATAGAATATATAATATTATATTATGCATAGTATTTTGCATAGTAAAATCTTTTTATATAAAACAGAATACTTTTATAAAGTTATTTGTTTTATTAGACAATAATTAGAATATATTATATTTTATTATGCATAGTGTTGCATAGTGCTACGCATAGTATTTTGCATAGTAAAATTATTTTATATAAAATGAATACTTTTATAAAGTTATTCGTTTTATTAGATTATAAATAGAATATATTGTATTTTATTTAAAAGATTTTGTTTTATTAGAATATTTTATTAAATCAATCTGGACCGTTCATGAATTAGTTACTACGCGGTCCATTCTCCTATAAATAGAAGCTCATTCCTTCATTATTTCTTATTTAATTCTTTGAAACTCTAGAGAGAGAAACTATAGAGAATTCTTCTTCTATAATCTTGAGTGTATTTTTTAGAGTTTAAGAAAACTTTGAAGCGTAGTGTAAGTTTTCTTGAGTATATCCTCACCCCACCGCTTGAGAGTACTCTTCTTTATAAGGTAAGGGGTATTTTTTCATATTCATGAAGAGAACTTCATTATTCCATTCTTTATTATTACATTGGAATAAACTTTGATATCTGTGATCTCACCCTATACTTGGTGAAATTCTTCTATTATTCCATTATTTATTATTACATTGGAATAACTCTGCGCATCTGCAACCGCATACATGGTGAAATTATGTTGTTATTCCATTCTTTATTATTCTCATTGGAATATCTTCTGCATCGCGTTTTACGCTTGGGACTGGGTTTCGTTATTTATTATTATTGTTGAATAACTCCATACATCGCCAATCTGCATGCATGGTGATTTCTCATTGTTATTCCATTCTTTATTATTACATTGGAATATCCTCGCTTGTGCATATTACTACCGACTGGTTCCGTTATTTATTATTATGTTGGAATAACCTGTCTATGTGAAGTACCACATGCATGGTGATTTCTTTTGTTATTCCATTCTTTATTATACTCAGTTGGTTAAAGCTTTGACTTCTATACTCCATGAAATTAGTAGAATATCTTTGATATTTGCGCTTCATCCAGTATCTTTTCATGGTAATATTCTTCTGAGCATTCTTGAATTTTACTCTACAAAGAAGTATCATGTTAACAATTTGGACGTTATTAGTTCCTGGATAAATCAATTCTTGAACTTGTTTTATTGAATTCTTATATCATTGTCATCATCCTCATGTTTATATTATGTTGAAAGTCATATGTGGCCTGTAGTGCATAGATGGACTTGGTATGATTATGACCAGGGATTATTCGTTATAATCATGACCGTAATATTACAAATGATGTGGAAAAAGTCCTCATTGGCCCGTAGTCATTGATGGACAGTTTTTGGTATGATTATAGCTATGGATTCTCTTCGGCCAAGGGTGCAAAGATGAATTATTTTATGGCATGATCAGGACCGTTGATGAAAACACGATTATCTTGGGCCCGTAGTTCATGGATAATTTGTGGTCGTGATACTAAAAAAAATGAATATCCTTGGCCGTAGTACATGGATGATGTGGATTATTTATTAAGCTGAGTCACAGCGATAAAAGTGATGAAAAACTTTTTAAATCATAGAAGATGGTAGATTTTATTCTCTACTTGACTCTTCTAATGGATTGCTTGTTCCGCTGCAGTTAAACTTGATGTTTGTTATATTGTATTAGTTTAACACTGTTGAAAGCTAACGATAATTTATTCTGCATTATCTTAGTCATATTATTTCTTACTGGGCTAGTTGAGCTCACCCTTTCTTTCATTGTTCTCTTCAGGAAATGAGAACATAGCTGTGACTAGTCGGGGAACAGAGTGATGGTCCTAGATGGTGCATTAGTAGTCCTCACTATTCTGTGAAATAGTGTAATAATAAATGTAATGAGGACTCCATTGAGTGTGGATATTGTCTAGATGACAATATTTGTATTAAAACTCATAGCATATGTTTTGTCGTATTTTACATGACTGTTGTATAATTAGTTTGTATTTGTATTCAGTACCATGTATTTGGCAACTCAGAATAAGTGATGTATACCTATTTTGGTGGCGTCACAATATAACAAGCCTTTTCCACCAGACATCTACACACATAAATTATCCTGATTAACATATAGTATATGCACATAGCAAATAAGAGTTTTATATAAGTTATCTTTTATTTTTGTTTGACGATGAATTTATTCAATTCATCTCTTTTTAAACTCTATATGAGTTATTTATATTTTCAATGTTTCCCTCTATTCTAAGGTTATAGCCTAAGGTCTATCCCACCTAAGGTTTTTAACCCTAAGCTCTGATACCAACCAGTAAAGCCCCCAAATTCGGGTACTTGAAACCCGAGCTCGGTGCTTCACGATACCATTTCTATGAGCAGAATAATACTAATAATAATAACAATAATATAATTATTAAACTTAATTTACATAATTATCAGAGTCTAGCTCCCAAGTACGTAACCTTTAATCATTAATTACAATACATGATAAATAATATATATCATCCTTATCTTAATAAATTTAGACTATTACATAAGATAACATTGCATTCATTCAGTAACCTTTCCTTTTCTCTTGTTCTTAGCAGAGCCTTCAGGTTGTTCACACTTAGCTGAAAATATTTAAATTAAGCAAGGATGAGCATTTGAGTGCCCATCAAGTAATAACAATTATAAATATTAGCTGAAAGGGTTAAATGTTTTCTTTATACTACCCTTCTACAACAAATAAATATTTGTGAAGTAATCTGAACCGATAATAATAACATAACAACTCTCTATCAAATTTTTGAAACTACGTACTGACTATATATAGGGTTAAGGTGACATACTATGAACATTGTTTTCTATTTTTGAAAAGGTTAAACAGAAATTCATCTGCAAACCGTCATAACTTATGGGCACGGAGGTGGTCAGCCCGTTATGCCATGTATTGCTCAATACTACATCTAAGAACGATGGTATCGTTCACTCTGTCCACCTTAGGCGCATAAAAGTTTTCCCATGTTCGGGATGTTCATACTTAGTCAGGAATCTGAATCAAAATAATTTGATTGGATTCAAAAAGGTTTTATCATATTCAACACTATTTCGAAATCTGTGTCTGGCTGGTCAAATAGCTTAGACGGCTTCTTCTTAACGTATGCACATGGGGTATCAATAGGTGTGTCATGTGATTAAATACAATGATTATCCAAGTGGGGACACTTGAATAACCATATTTAGAAATTAACGAATAGAATATATATCTGAATTACAATATAGTACCATGTTGATAATCAATGATCGGATATGACATATATAACAATAGGGTTAGTAATCTAATACAATAATAATATAATTCTGAAACTTCTTACTCATGTCCATTGCATAAAGAAAATGCAAAGGTAGGATATTTGCCTGATACGCTGCTTACAATTCGCAATTTAGTTTTATCTCTTATATAACCACCTATCAGTAATAAGATCATTTTTCTTATTAGAATAACATATCGTAACACATAATACTGCCTATTGCAGTCAACACATAACCGAATCACCTTGTCACACATATTCAACAGTCATTGAATCACAAACAAACATTAATACAGCCAAAATATCTAAGTCTAGATCAATTTTTTGAAATATGCTTGCCGGTGTCCAACAAGCCTTTTATTGGGTAATTATCGAGTCTAAGACTCTATTCTGTAGCTCAATAACTTGTAATTATCAGTCATATTATTTTTAAATGACTTATAATAATTTTAAAACATTTATTATAATTTATCATGAATTTTCAAACACCGGAATCATTATTAAATGATTTAAATATTAAATAATTTTATTATCATTAATATTTAATTAATATTAAACTATTAATGAAACAATTGCCACAAAATATTAAAGTTATTTATAATAACTCAAAATACTTTTAAAGTATTAATATTACCCTTAAATGATTTTTAAAACATTTAAAATTATTTTTACATAACTACCATTAATATTTAAATATTAATGTACTATTTATCTAAATATTAAAAGTCATTAATTATAACTTAAAATATTTTTAATTCATTTATATCCTTTTTAAATGATTTTAAATTAATAAAATCATTATTAAAACTATTTATTTAATATAATTATTAAATAAATTTAATATCATTAATATTAAATTATTCATAAAATTATCCTTAAAATATTAAAAGTTATATTTTATAACTTAAAATATCTTTAAACACTTTATTTTTATTTAAAATGATTTTATAATATTAAAATCATTTTAAAAGTAAATTATTTAATATATTTATTAAATAACTTAATTATCATTAATATTAATTTATTAATGAATTTCATCACAAAATATTAAAAGTCATTAAAAATAACCTAAAATATTTTCTTATACCATAATATAATTTTAAATGATTTTTTAAATATTAAAATATTTTTTAACTAATTTATTTAATTGAATAATTAAATAAATTAAATACCTTTAATATTTCAAAATATTAATTATTTATGAAAAATATTCAAAATTATTAAAAACTAATTTTTAGACTTTAAAATAATTTTTAATAATTTAATTTATATTTTAATAATTAAAAACTAATTTTCTACAATTATTTAATAAAAATATAATTTTTATAAAGAAGTGTCACTAAAGACCACCTATAGCAACAGAACCGTCGCTATAGGTGTTCTTCATGTTCTTCATCAAAACCTAGAACACCAACTCGGCCATCGAAAGCTAGTTTAGTTCGACCAAACTTTAATCTCAAAACTATGATGTTTTGAGCATGATTGTGGTCGATCTTATAGTGTTAGTGTAGATCTACATGATCCAAAGAACAACCCCGCCAACAAGCATAAATTGAGGGAAATCTAAGCCATCAAAGTGGCTGTCAGAGACTGTTCTTCATTTTTGGGTTGCCCAGAAATGAAGAACAATTCGAGCATGCACTTTTGGGCTTCCACAACTTGCAATCCGTGTAATATTTTTGTGATCTAAAGGTTCCAGGTCGAAGCCAGCATGAAGTACTACAGATCTATTACTTAACATTATCATAACAACAACAAATCAAGCAAATAAGATCCGGTCAAACTGTTGTCAGAAACACGTTCTTTTGGTTTATGGAAATTCCAGAAATCTTTAGTCATGGCCGAATGGCCTACTTTGACCAGTTACTCATTTCACTCTGTTGATTATATAAATGATATAAAGCCATAATTATAAAGCACATATGTAAGTCTACAAACTGGTTACAACAACAACATCAAATCTCCCAAAACCTGTTAGATCTAAGCGATTGAATATGTTGTCAAACATTGGTAATGACTTTCTGGGTTGCCCAGAAATGGTCTGGTCATGGTCGGTCAACCGAATTTGACCAACAATACCTTGCAATCTAGACCAGATCTAATCCAGATTCTTGATCCAGATCACAAAGAACATAACAGACTACATAATCAAAGCTTTAAAAAACAAAAACACATAACAGAGAAAGATTGGTGGCCACTGACATTCGTTGTCAGACCACAGTTTGAACTTTTTCCAGATTTTGTAAAACTTCAAATCTGAGCCTCTAGATGTTATGGATCTAACATCTAGCAACCCAGATCATCATTATACACTATATATAACATGTTTAAACAATAAATCATAACATTTAACATGCAGATCAAGATCAGATTATAGCTAGGGTTTTTATACCTTTCTAAGAACAATTTTGATTCTAGCTTCTGATTTGGTTAAAGATGATAGTGGGGCTTGTTTTGTGACTGATATGTCTTGATATTTTCGAAGGTGAGAGCTTGAGAGAGTTTAGATGGGTGTTGTGCACAAAATAAGCTAGCAAATGCCATTTCTCTCTCTTCCAATCTATTTATAGAAGTCTAAGATGCATGCATTGGTGATATAAAATGGTTGAGATGTGTATAATTCAGTCACATGGTAGGTCAAGAGTGGTTGAACCACTAAAGCATTGTCAAATTTTACAAGCAACCAATAAAAAATGTGCATAAGGGCAATTTGATTAATTGTATTATAATTTTAATGGTAAACTTGTAATCTTAACAAACCCTTAGGATTTGACCCTTAGGGTTTAACCCTAAGGTTTAACACATAGAATTTGTAGGATTTAGCAATTAGGGTTTGAAAAATATAAAATTTTAGTTTCTAAAATAAAAATTAATTTCTAAAAATTACAAATTAGGGTTTTCTTAATTAGGTAAGTTTTTTAATTACATTATACAGGAACATTAGGGTTTAATTATTTACTAATTATAATTAACCTTGCTAATTTAGCAATTAGGGTTTATGATTTTGATAATTAGGGTTACCAAATCACAATTATGGTTTTTAATTATTAAATTAGGGTTCTAATCATTAGGGTTTTAAATTACTAATTAGGGTTTCCATAATTAGTAGTAAAATCTACTATACATGATATCCATCATATTAACACAATTTCAAATTAGGGTTTATGATTTTGATCACAAACTCCAAATTTAGGTTTCAAATTATTAGGGTTTCTAAATTGGTAAATTAGTGTTTTTTAAACATAAGTATTAGGTTTTCTAAAATATGGAATTAGGGGTTTAGTAATATTAGGGTTTCATAACATAATAATTGACCAACCATTACCAATACGTATATATATAGTACATATTTATATAATCGAAAAATTAAAATATAATTAATATTATATTATTATTCTCATGCCTTGATAAAATCCAAAATTAGGGTTTGGATTCCATATCCTAATTTATTCTTTCATATATAACATTATTAATTAAGTTAAAATAATTAACTTAATTAATCTAATATAAATTCATATAATAAAATAAATAATTATTATAATAATTTAAAAATTATTTCATATATTATCTAAATAATATATAATTATATTTTCATGAAAATAATTAATAAAAATATTTCTACTATAAAATTAGTTATTATAAGAATATAATTTAAAAGGATCAATAATTCTAAAATAAAATTATTTGTAATAATTCATGTAATAAATATATTTTTATTTATCACATAAATATATATACATATTATCTTGGCACATATTCCCCATATTCATTTTAATAAAAAAAAATTATACGCAAAATTTCTGATTTATTTATATAGAAAAATATCGGGTTGTTACAATTTCTTGGGCATGTGATTGACAATGATGGGATTTCAGTGGATCCATCAAATGTCAAAGCTGTAATAAATTGGGAACAACTGACACCATCGGAAGTGAGAAGTTTCTTGGGATTGGCAGGCTACTACAGACGATTTATTAAGGACTTTTCCAAGATTGCCACTTCGTTAACGAATTTGACAAGGAAATCTGTAAAATTTGTTTGGACGGAAAAGTGCGAAGAGATTTTTCAGAACTTGAAAAAGCATAACATGGCACCTGTGTTGTCATTACCGGATAATATAGGAAACTTTGTGGTGTATAGTGATGCATCACATAAAAGACTAGGTTGTGTGCTTATGCAAAACGGCAAAGTCATTGCGTATGCATCAAGGCAACTGAAGGACTATGAGAAAGGATACCCGACTCATGATTTAGAGTTGGTTGCGGCAGTTTTAGCTCTGAAGATATGGAGACATTATCTCTACGGGGAGAAATGTGAGATATACACATATCATAAAAGTCTGGAGTATATTTTCACACAAAAGGATCTAAACATGCGTCAAAGGAGATGGTTAGAACTGATAAAAGATTATAATTGAAAAATCTTTTATCATCTGGGTAAAGCAAATGTGGTTGCCAATGCCTTGAGTATGAAGGGTCGTGAGAAATTGATGGTGTAACGGCCCAGGAGGATCTTATTTTAGCAATGGCAAGACTAGAGTTGGAAATCAAACTTCCAAAAGAATCCGATGAGAGATTGTTACAGATGATAGTTGGTGCAACTTTAGTGGACAAGGTAAAGAATGTTCAACTACAAGATGAAGAATGTGGGAAAATCAAAGAAAGAGTGTACAAGGGTAGTGAGATGAAGTTCAAGATCGATGCTGAAGGAATACTCTGACGCCCCCAAAATAGGTCCACACAACCCATTCTGAGTCGCCAGATACACACTATAGAATTCAAATACAAACTTCATTTATAAAACTATTAAATTATAGTGCAAAATACAACAACACATGATCTATGAGTTTCAATACAAATAACAGTACTCACACTCTAAATTTATGTTACTCTACATAAAGGTACAGTCAATAACTATTTTAGGAATTAAAATATTTGGAAAATGCTCAAGGAATCCTTCATACATGGGAGGTCATGCATCTAAGTTATAATAGATATCACAGAACTTGAGCAGTAACTTTGGTTGACCCAATAGACCCCAAAGAAGAACGAGAAAATTACTATCTTGTTCATTCCAATGGTGTTTATTTTTGACGCTTTCAAAGTCGAATTCTCATCACCCAATTGTTGTTCACCAAAATTAATTAGTAAGTGACGTATAAAATACGACACACACATCTTAAGTCCTTAATACAATTATATATTATTATGTAGTTTTATAATGTATTGAGAAACTTCCATAGTCTCGGACCATCACATTATTCCCCTATTATCCCCGCTCGACCCAGCTACACTCTTACTACCTAAAAGGAATTGTGAAGCAAAAGGGTGAGCTCAACTAGCCCCAGTAAAGAATATTATAATTAAGGTAATGCAGAACAAATTATCCTTAGTTCTCAACAGGAAAAAATGTGATAGAATACAATAGACAACAAGTTTTAGATCAACAATTGTAGCGGAAACAACAATCCATTAGAAGAGTCAAGTAGAATATAATGTCTACTATCTCCTCCAAATTAAAAGACCATCATTAATTTTTCATCCCTATAATACCCATCAACAGTTCTTTATTGTGCCCAAGACAAAGAGAACTTTCATCACATTTCTTCACCTGAACCACCAAGGATTATAGTTAAATTCACAATTCATATTTATAATCATGTAAATCAACAGTCCATCTTTGCACTACAAGCCAAAGACATAAACCTATAAAACCAATAATCAACAGTTCATCTTTGCACTACATGCCAAAGACACATAACTGAAAAACCAATAATCAACAGTCCATCTTTGCACGTAAGCCAAAGATATACCACTATAAAATCAATAATCAACTGTCCATCTTTACACGTAAGCTAAAGATATACAACTTTAAAACCAATAATCAACAGTCCATCTTTGCACATAAGCCAAATATATACAACTGTAAAACCAATAATCAATAGTCCATCTTTGCACGTATGCCAAAGATACATAACTGTAAAACCAATAATCAACAGTCCATCTTTGCACGTAAGCCAAAGATATACAACTATAAAACCAATAATTAAAAGTACATCTTTGCACTACGGGCTAAAGATGGCTTTTACCACATCATTTGTATGTAACATTACAGGTCAGGATTATACCAATACACAATTCTTGGTCATAATCATACCAATCAACACTATATCTATGTATTACGGGCTAAAGATGACTTTTACCACATCATTTGTCTGTAATATTACAGGTCATGATTATACCAATACATAATCCCTTGTCATAATCATACCAATCAACAGTCCATTTATGCACTACGGGCCGAAAATGACTTTCACCACAATATAAGCATGAGAATGACGACAATTATATAAAGAATCAATCAAGTGAGATCAATGATAAATATTAGAGATTTATAATTCAATTTATCCAGAGTTCAAGAATGTCCAAATGGTTAACATGATGATCAAAATGTGGATTCAAATTTAAGAACAAGATTCATATATCAAAGATAATTTGGTCAGAAAAGAAACCAATTTTGTCGTGAATAGTACCCTGTGAATAGTACCCCGAGTGAATAGTAGCAAATGAATATTGCCCCGTCATGCAAAGTACCCTGAATAAATAGATATTCATGTATCAAAAATAATTTGGATAGAAAAGAAAATACTTTTGTCATGAATAGTACCCCATAAATAGTACCCGAATGAATAGTACCTCGAGTGAATGGTATCCGGTGAATAGTACCCCAAATCCCTGAGTGAATAATACCCAAGTGAATAGTAACAAGTGAATAGTAACTCATCATGCAAAGTACCCTGAATTCCCGAGTGAATAATACCCGAGTGAATAGTAACTTATGAATAGTACCCCGAGTGAAAATATTGAAATTTAATAAGAAAGTTTAGACCAATATTTCAATGAAACGATACTAGATGAAGCGCAAAACTCAAGGATATTCTACTAATTTTAGGGATTATAGAAGCAATACTTATTATAGTAAGTTTTAAGAATATAAAAAGAAATAATATACGAAACTGCAAATGGATCACCCGTCATGCGGTAATCCGCGTAGATAGATCTTTTCCACAAATAAAGAATGAGTGTGAAGGGTTATTCACCATGCATGCGGTAATCCGCGTAGACATGTTACTCCCACAGATTAAAGAATGAATACAAAAAATAATATCCCTTACAAATACGAAAGAAATAATACCCCTTACCATACAAAAATAACATCCCTTAAAAATACAAAAGAAATAACACCCCTTACCTTAGTAGAAGATTGGATATTGCAATAGTGAAGTAGCAGGATACTCTTCTTCTTTCTCTCTATAGTTTCTCTCTCTATAGTTTCTCTTGTGAGTCTTAGTGAATTTGTGAGAATGAAAGAAAAAATAAGCTTCTATTTATAAGAGAATGGACTAAATAGTAACTGATTCACGGACGGTCCAGATTGATTTACTATTAAAATGGACGGTCCATATTAATTTACTATTAAAACCAAAATCGACGGTCCATATTGATTTACTATTAAAACCACAACCGACAGTCTAGATTGATTTACTATTAAAACCACAATTGACGGTCCAGATTGATTTACTATTAAAACCACAATCGACGGTCCATATTTATTTACTATTAAAATCACCACCGACGGTCTGGATTGATTTACTATTAAAACCACCACCTACGGTCCAGATTGATTTACTATTAAAACCACCATCGATGGTCCAGAAATTAGTACATCTCTCCATGGAATAATAAGTCAACTTACAACAAACGCCTCATGACAAACCCCTCTATTTATATCAAAAAAATGGAATAAATATTTACCACAAATCACTTATCTTCAATAAACACATTTTTAATCTTTTAAAAAAAATTCATTATTAATATTATAATTCACAATATTGACAACCAGATCATTCCCAGTAAAGAGGGGGCTTTCTGATAAGGATTTCTCCTTATTGGCGCGCAATTAAATAACCTAACCCCTTTCCTCAATAGAACTTTCTAGACATTGTCAATAATGCAAATAATAATATGAATAAATATGTTGTCTCAATTATTGATTTAATATTATAAAATATTGTACAGATGATACTGTGACAATAATTGAAATAATAATATGAGATATTATGCAGCAACTACTGTAACAATTATTGAATAAAACTGAGTGACTTCTTACTTAAGCATCAATAATCAGAGATATTGTACAATATCGTGTACTACTGTGCAACCATGCGTATTACTGTTATTTTATCACCGATATTTCAATAGTTAACGGTAAAAGTTTTGCCGTTATTTTTATAAAAATTTATTTTTGTCGCTTTCTATATTCGACAGTTATTCTGATGTGGGGTCTACCAGTGATTGTGTCTTCGTACGGATATTCCCCGATAAAAAGAATATTCCCCGACCAAACGAATATTTTATGACCACTTGCATACTTTGTAAAATTTTAACATATCACCCTTAACTTTAACATTTTATCAATTTAACCATTTACTAAATATAATAATAATAATAAGAAGAAAATTGAATACTTTCATTTCATAAAATTCGGGGTCCTACAAATACTGAGGTTAGAAGGAAGAATTTGGGTCCCAGCAGTACCGAATATTAAAGACAAATCTTGATTGAAGCTCATAACTCAAGATATTCAATTCGCCCAAGAGGTACGAAAATGTATCAAGATTTACAACAGCATTTCTAGTGGCCAAATATGAAACGTGATGTTGCTAAATGTGTCGTGAAATGCTTGACATGTCAAAGAGTTAAGGTCGAGCATCAGAGACCAAGCAGATTACTTCAACAGTTGGAAATATCGTAATAGAAGTGGAAGCATATCACAATGGATTTTGTGGTAGGTCTTCCGACTACTGAGAAAGGTTATAATGCGATTTTGGTGATAGTGGACAGACTAACGAAATCAACACACTTTTTGCCAATAAAGATTAGATTTAATCTAGATCAGTTGGAAAAGTTATACGTCAAGGAGATCGTTTTGAGACATGGAGTTCCAGTGTCAATTGTGTCAGACAGAGATCTGCGATTCACGTCAAACTTCTGGAAAAGACTACAAGAATGCATAGGAACACGGTTGAGAATGAGTATGGCGTACCATCCTCAAATAGATGGCCAAAGTGAATGAACAATCCAGGCGTTAGAAGATATGCTAAAAGTGTGCATTATGGATTTCAAAGGAAATTGGGATGATGACTTACCATTGGCTGAATTCGCCTACAGTAATATTTACCACGCAAGCATTGGCATGCCACCTTACGAAGCATTCTACGACAAAAAGTGCAGAACTCCACTGTGTTGGGATGAAGTTGGTGAACGTCAACTATTAGGACCGAAATTGGTATAGTAGACTGCTGAGGTTGCCAAACTCATCAGGGCAAGATTGGTGGTTGCTCAAGACAGACAGAAAAAGTATGCTGATCAACACAGGTAAAATCGTGAATTTGTCGTAGGAAATTTCATTTTCCTAAAAGTTTCTCCTTGAAAGGGGAAAATTCATTTTGGTAAAAAGGGAAAGCTAAGCTCGAGGTTTATTGGACCCTTTGAGGTGTTGCGAAGAGTAGGTGAAGTGGCTTACGAGGTAGCTCTACCTCCAGAATTGGAACACTTTCATAATGTTTTTCATGTGTCGGTGCTACGATTGTATTAACCCGATTATAAGCATGTGATCAAGTATGAACTGTTACAGTTCGATAAAGATTTATTTTATGAGGAGATTCCTATCCAGATAGTTGACAGGAAAGAACAAGTGCTCAGGAATAAAGTGATAACTTCCGTGAAGGTGATATGGAGGAACCACAATGACGAAGAAGCTACGTGGGAACTCGAAGATAAAATGATGAAGAACTATCCTGAGTTATTTTTTTAATCTATGTCTTCGATTTTAGGGACAGAATCTTTGTAAGGAGGGAAGAATGTGACGAATAAATTGTTTGAGTTGTGATTCTGGGGTCAGAATCCTTGTAAAGATGGAAGGATGTAACAATCCAAAATTTTAATTATAATTTCAAATATTTATTGAATTAAATAAATATTCTAGTTGATGTGTTTATTGTTAAATAAATATTTGTTTAATTTGATTATTTATTTGTTAAATAAATAATTCATGAGTTGAGGGAATTAACTTAATTAAGGTAATATATTAATTAAGTTAATAATTAGTAATTTGATAATTTAAAGTTAATTAAAATAATAGAGTGATGAATTAATTATTATGAGATAATATTCTAATTTAATTTAATAATTAAATTAGAGAGTTGATAAGGATTAATGAATTATTATAATGTTGTTTTAATTTAATTTAGTATTTTAAGTGATGTATTAATTTATTAAATAAAATTATAATGAAAATTATAATTTTGTTGTATTGTACTATGTGACAAATTGATTTAATAGGTTGTTGTTAGTTTTAATTTAATTAAATTTGAATATGGAAATTTAATTGAATAAACTGTGATAATTAAACTATATTATAAATGAGTTATTAAAATAAATTAAAAGAGTTTTAATTTAGTTTTGTCAAAGAAGGCTTATGGAATGTTAAGTCTTTATTTTAAAAGTGTTTTGCCAAACAAGGCCTTATGGTTTTGAATTTAAAATAAAAATAACTGATATATATTTAGTAACATTATTATTATATGTTAGTTTTATACGTTAGTGTATGTTTTTATTTTACGTAAAGTTTTTAGTTAAGCCTAATATTAAAGAAAGATGAAAATAGAGAAGAGAAAGAAGAGAGAAAAGAGATAAGAAAGTGAGAAGCTCTAGAAAAGTTTGGAGAAAATTGGAAGTTTGGAAGCCAAGAAGGGATTACCAAAGTAGCATTCATCATCTAAACATAAGAAATCAAAGGTAATATTCTTAGTTTCAAGTTTGAGTTTATGTTCTTGAGTTTTTCATACAAACTTTGATTTTGTTGTTAAAATTGATGAGGTGTGGTTTATATATGATAATTGATGGTTTATAATCTATTAGTTATCATCTAGAAATGATTTTCAGTAAATAAATTCATGAAAACTTGTTTTAGAATAAGGATTTATGTGTTTTTAGTTTTCCTTGAAAATTGGATTTTTATGGATGAATTGGTTTGGAAATTTGTTTAGTATGTTTTTAGAGTATGTATAAATCATGATATGTTGTTATAATTAAGTTGTAGGAATTAATTCATATAAACATGTTTTAAAATGAAGAATTGGAGTTATGTGATAATATGTGTATTTTGGTCTAGTTTGAGACTAAAATTAGTTATGAGTTCATGGTATAACCTGTAAAGTGATGATTGCTATTGTTAATATATTGGAATATGAAAAGAATGCAAGTCAAATGGATTGATTTGATCAAGAAATGAATTTGTAGTGTTCGTATGCGCTAAGTATGTTGAAATATGAATATTAAGCATAAACATTGTTTTTGAAGGCTTTAAATTGGTTATTAGTTTTGTTTGAGCTATTAGAATGGTTAAATATATATGTTATGTTGTTTAACTGAAATCTTAGTGTTTGGGTGTGCTTGTGTTGCTGGTTGAATGAGGAATTTGGAGTTTGGTTCGCATCAGGCTGTATGAATAGACTGTAGATTCCAGCTATGTGCACCAACGCGACCGCGCTGGTGTCAATACTTAAAATGGCGTGGCCATTTTTTTATTTTATTTCAATCCATATCATACCATCGTAACCTAATCTTATGAATATAAAAAGATGTTAATCATATTATATGATGTTATAATAGATTGTAGTTGCATTGTAATACCAAATATGAAAATTTAACTTATTAATTAACAAGTTATATAACGATTAAAACTCAATGTTTGTAAGAGTTAAAGAGGAGAATTTAATGATATAGATTTATGTTATATGTTAGTAAGTTTTCATATTCGTGTTATATGATTGATCAATATGGTTAAACCTTAAGTTAAAGGTTATAAATTAAATAGGATGGTGAATGGAACTTATAAGGTTAATGTTAGTCTAACTAATCGATATTACGATTCTAATGGTATGTGTAAGGTATTTTGGCAAACATGTGTTATAATTGTGTATCTTACACACGAGGAAAGTTCCCTAAACCTTTCTTCTTTATGTAAAGCAAGATCCTTATCCTATCTTTTTTGTCATTGCTATGCAAGTTTTCTTATCCTATTTTTACAATTATGCAAGTTTCTTTACCCTACCTCGTTTACAATTGAGCAAGTTCCTAATCCTACTTACATAACTTGATTATGATCATGCAAGTTCTTTAACCTAACTCGTACTTTGAGAAGGTTTCCTGTCTTAAACTTGTTTCTTATTACGCAAATTCCTAAACTCTATTATTGAGCAACTTTTATTCCTCAACTTGTTATTAATTATGTATGTTCATTGACTCAATTCTTTTATTGAGCAAGATTATAGCCCTAGCTTATTTTTATTCAAGCAACGTTTGTTATAATATCCAATGCCTACGCTTTCTAGTTCATCTCTAAAGCATGATTTTGACATATAATGTTGATTTACTTATGATTCATGATTATTCCATATATATCATATTGTTATCGAACACTTGAAAAGATATCGAATTTTATTGATTCAACTAATCCTTAGTTAATGTTCATTGAACCCTAAATTACCCTTGAAACCTATCTAAACCAAACTTCCTTTGGTGCGGACTCATATGTTAAAACTGAGATGAACAACCCTATTATAGGGGATTTATTACACGTAAGCATTTAGATGTTTGTGCACAATATATGGTACAAAGGGCTGATTATCCTAAGTACGAGGAGTCCCTACAGTCTTATGACTATTTAGGTTTAAGTTGAAAGAATACTTATAACCTTGGATATAGTTCATGGTCATGTGACCCTCAGATAAATTTCACATTTTGATTTCAGTTCTTGATTATCAATGATATAGAATGTTATTCAGTTTAACTAAGCTTATTCATTGACAGTTATTATGTTGTTATTATTCATTTATCATTTCAAGTGAGCATTTGTTTTGCTCACTCTTGCATATATAATCATTGCAGCTAAAGTTGAAAAGGTTGATGAACCTACTACTAGCAAAGGGAAAGGAATAATGAACAAGTGTAGAAGACTTGTAAATTTATTAAATTTTATGTTATCAGACTTTCTATTAATTATGGTGATGTAATTATTTACTTTTCCGCATTTGATGAATGTTTAAGGTTAGATAACCTAGGATTTTATTGGATTTAATGATGTAACCCTTTAATGGGAAGTTTTATTTGACAAAATTTTATTTTATTTGGGTAGTAAGAAATGAATGAATGGAAAGTGAACACCGAATCTTGTGGGAATGAAGTACCCATATTTGGGGGTGTCATAATAACCTTTCAAAGAAAGCTCGATTTCCTTTTTAAACATGACATACCATTTGTCTTAGCCAAATGAAATAGCTTAGACCATACTAATAAATTAGACATCAACTTGAAACATTTATTTAGTCAAATCAATTGACATTGACTATTCTTTAAATTCTTTTAATCATAACTTCAAAACATTTTATGACGTCATGATACTGTACTTTTCATAATACGTTGAGGACTTCATCAATTTATGACTTTATCATTATAGATCATAACATAGCGAGTTATTGATCATAAGATCACATCCAACACTAAGTTCAATTGCATTAATAACTCCATCATTTTACCATCCTTACATAAAATGCACTGATGATATAAAATTCATTTTAATATTTCAAATCAATTTCTATCTAGCCGAAACAATTAGCATAGACATACAAAGAATAACTCTTTTAAAATCCATTGGTTCCAAAAGTTGAACCATTTCTTTCCTTTTTAAAACGAACATCTAAGCACAATTTCAATAAACTTCAAAATCTAGTATAGCTAGATGACTTAGAATATCTTTTTTTCATCTTCCTTCATTGTCTTACTTGCGACAATACTTAATCTTTTCTAGCACCTTCAATGCTAAGCATACTGAAAATACTTATTTTCAGTCTAAACATTCTCATACCTTAGTATAGTCCATCAACTTACCACACTTTATGTGTTTAGGAACTTTCCATAATCATATGTGTTCAAGAACTTATCTTCGCAATATGTATTCCAAGAACAAATCAAGGACTATCCATATGCTCAGGGCTCAGAAACATATCATACAACTATGAGTCATAAACTTTTCATAAGTATGATATTCAAGAACTTGCACCTATCTTAACATTATCTACCTATCACATATATACATGAGAAAATATTCACCTTCTCGTCATATATATATTGATAGCGCACATTACTATTCCAATGATTATCACTGTAATAAACTGAGTGGTTCTTACTCCAAAGCATAAACTCCTACCCATAACAAAAGTTCGTACAACTCTGTTATCACATGAGTCCTTAATTGAAATCTTATAACTTCTAACTTTCTCTTTACTTAATAGGAATTTTTTTTAATTCGTATGATATCCTGTAAAACTCTTCTGAGTTATTCTTCTTGTATTACTTTATAGTACCATTCATTTATAGCATTAGCTATAAATCATCCATCGTTTAACAAAACATCTGTTAGTACGATTCAATATGATCACGTGGTGATCTTCTTCCTTAATCATTTAACTCAACAATTTTCTTATCCTTCTCTCTACGATTATAGTCTTAGGTACTCATACCTAAGGTTTATAATCTATCAGCTCTGATACCAACTTGTAACGTCCCAAAATTCGGTCTATCTTCACACCCAAATTTCGTACGTCACGAGTACATCTCCTTCCAAACATACATCATTATATAGTTAAATATAACAACATACATTCTCAAATCCCAGGTTCTAATACCTTATAACCTCATTCATTACAAATAATAATAATTACATTATCCTTTACATCTTATCAGAGTGGCTTTCATCCGCCACCAAGGATACATAATAGTTCATTAAACTATTCTTTATTACAAGTCTTGGTTTGATCTTCACGCTCATTCATATACTGAATGGTACTTCTTCTGGATACCGGTCAACTTGATTTTACGGGATCCTTAAGTTCTTTTACTCGTACGATGAAAATGTTTTTCATTTAAAGAAAGTATGAGCATTCAATTGCTCAGCAAGTCATAACAGTTGAATAAACAACTTCAAGAATTTAAACATTCTTTTAAGACTTCAATAACCGAAAGTAGCTTGAATAATAGGAATAAACTCTGATTCCTATCATTTTAAAATATTAGTCACATTCACTTTTAAATACTTTCTTTCTTCTACTATTTTCATACACATTCTATCTAGCTAGAATCATTAGCACAGACTTAACAATAACGATTCATGTATAAACAAAACATTTTCATATTGAACAGTTAAATCACAAAATAGTTCATCTCATAGAAACACCGAAGTGTTAAAATTGTGGCAGAAGGCCTCATACATTCTACCACCTTTTACAAATTCACACATTTGAACAGAGATAAAACTTCTCAAGTTCAACATGTGAGAAAGTTTAAGAAACTAGCATTCATTTAAAAATATGAATGAAGTTAGGAAGCGTGCCTTACGCACAGCTACAACTTATAGTTTACATTGAACTGCTCATTGCAATCCCTTTCTTCTTTATTCTTCTTCCTATAGACAAAGTCGGTGATTTACTAGCTTTTCTATTTCTCGATCTTCTCTAATTTGAGCATCCATGCTCTTTCTCTTCCTTCTTCTTCTTCTCTAAGCTCTCAAGCTTTCTCTCTCTCTCAAAGTGTTGGTTGATTTCAAAAAAATCAACCAACACTTCTCTTTTATAGATTTTCAATGCTAGCATTTTGCCCCCAAAGTTACTATTCTCATTGTAATACTCACAAATCCAGGTCCTAATCGCCATGAATCTAGAATATTATTTCTATAACTATTGCGGAAGATATAAACATAAATTATTTATACATTAAACTTTACATACTATCCCCAAGGTCGAGAACCTTCACTTATTACCTGAATCAATATCCTATCTGACATACGATGTTATTATTATATATTATTGTTACAAATTTAGTTGCACATATAATCCCAAGCTATACTTGTCTTTGACTTTTCCTTGTATCCAACGTAATCGTCCTAATCTACAATGTTTATTATGATATAACAAGGGTGAGCAACAAGTTTGCTCAACAAGTTTAAGTTCAATAAATTACGGATATATCATGATGGAAAGAATTGAACAATAAGCTGGCTAACATTCAACAATATAATTGTGAACTAGCATGAACAAATTTTCATAGCTGAACGAACATTGAACATGAACAACTATATCTAGATCGAATGGTAATGAAGGTGATCAGCCTTTCATACCTGATGAACATATGCAATATACATAGATTACGATTCAACAAATCATAGACATGGTATAATCAACAATGATTAACCACAAGCATATTTGAATAATCATAACTCAGGGTTGAGTTAGAAAGAACTTGCCTTTATCGTCGACTACTGTTATGCAATATATTTATCTTTGTTTGAAGACCTAATATGGACAATATAGATCTCCCAATATTATAATAATACCATCACATTATAATACTGTTATATATAATTATAAAATAACCTAAACACATAACCCTATCAATCCACAAACTACTTAAGACTCGGTATCAAGTCAAACTATTTCAGTCTGAGTTGAATCCGGCACAATTTTGACATCCTAACAGCCTAGTCGAATAATTCATTAGCCTAATTTCCTTAAGACTCTGCCTAAACACAATACAATTATCTTAGATAATTTTATTATCAGTCAAAATAATTTTCATAACCTCATAATAATTTTTAGATAATTATTATCATTTATCATAATTTTTCAGTCATTAATATCATATTTAAATGATTTAAATACCACTTAATTCTATTATCATTAATATTTAGTTAATATCAACTATTAATGAAAATCATAACATAATATTATAAATTATTTATAATATCTCAAAGTACTTTTAATACCTTAAAATCATATTTATATAATTTTTAAACAATTAAATCCATTATCCGATAATTACCATTAATATTAAAATATTAATATTTTTCATGACAAAATATCAAAAGTTATATTTTATAACTTAAAATATTTTTATAACACTTAAATCATTTTTATATAATTTTAAATCATTAATTCTATCTTTCCATAATTTATTTATATATTTATTAAATAAATTAATTATCATTAATATTAATTTATTAATGAAATTCATCACAAAATATTAAAAGTCATTAAAATAACCTAAAATATTTTTTTATACCATAATATAATTTTAAATGATTTTCAAATATTAAAATCATTTTTAAGTAATTTATTTAATATTATAATTAAATAAATTAAATACCATTAATATTCCAAAAATATTAAATATTAATGAAAAATATTCAAAATTATTAAAAACCAATTTTTAGGCTTTAAAATAATTTTTAGGAATTTAATATGAATTTTTAATAATTAAAAACTATTTTTCTCTATTTATTAAATAAAATAATTAATTTTATAAAGAAACTATCGCTAAAGGGTGCCTATAGCGACAAAACCGTCGCTATAGGTGTTTTTGAGTGTTCTTGGGTAAACCCAAATCTTCATGTCAGTTAACAAGTTACCATGTTTAACTAGTGATAATTCATGGATCCTTAAGTTTCTGGGTTTGTAATTGAGTTAATGTTGTAGTACTGATGTAGTACTACAACCCTAAACAAGTTCCATGGTAAAATCATAACACAACAGAGAGATATAAGCCATCAAAGTGGCTGTCAGAGTTTGTTCTTCATTTCTGGGTTACCCAGAAATGAAGAACAGTTCGTGGGTCTTGCTTTGGGCCTTTGAATCTTTAAGTTCCAGGCTTAGTTTGTGTGATTACTCGGTTCAATCATGTACTATGTATGTCAAGGAACAATAATAATACACTAGATCAACCTAACAACACCACATATAAGAGATCTAAGTCAGTCAACCCTACTTTGACCACCATTTTCTTTGATTCTGTGTAGGATCTAAGGATTCTAGAGGCATGGATCGATAGTACTCATGCCAGTCTACACAAATCAAATACTAACATAGCATAACAACTTAAACACAGCACAACAAGATCTTAGACCTGTAAAATGGTTGTCATAGTTTTCTGGAAAATCTGGGTTACCTAGAATTCGATTTCTATGATCGGTCAACCGACTTTGACCACTTATATCTAGAGATCTAGACATGGTATGGAGTTGATTCCACTTCCAGTCTACTCTCTTCATGACAAAGAACAAATCTATAACATAAAACACATCTAACATCTAATACACACAGATTTATGGGCTCTAACATATGGCTGTCAGAGCACAAATTAGGGTCCATAGGTCAGTTCTAAAAACTTGATTTTCGTGCATCTAAATGTTATGAATCTAAGATATAACAACCCAGATCACTCAATAACATCCTCTAATACATATCTAACTAACAAATAACAACATTTAACATAAAACACATGGATTTGCAAGGTTAGGGTTTTATACCTTTTTGAGCCTTGATCTTGAATCTGATTCTCATGATCTGTTCTTGGTGTTCTAAGGGCTTGATTATGGACTGGTCAACTTATTATTTTTGTGGCTAAGAGGTTGAGAGAGTTTGGTTGGGTGTTAGTGGGACTTTCTTTTGACTTTTCTATGTCCTTGATTTATATAATTTGATTCAATGCATCTAATATAGCAAGTTGGCTGAGATTTGTAGCACATGGGATATTTTAGAGTTGGTAAACAACTCACATTTTGGCAAGATTTGCAAGTTAGCTATTAAAGAATTGAAAAGGGCAATTTGGTCATTTAACTCACATTTTTAATGGCAAATTAGTAACTTGAGCAAACCCTTAGGCTTTAACCCTAAGGTTTTGAAAAATTTAAATTTTAGGATTTTCTAATTAGGTTTAAAAATAGAAAATTAAGATTTCTAAACTATAATTAGGATTTCCTAATTATCTTAAGATTTCCTAATCACAATCGAGCTTGATAATTAGGATTAATATTTCCTAATTAACATTAAAGATTTTAAATTAGCAATTAGGTTTTCCCTAATTATACATTAGGGCTTCTAATTTATAAATTAGGATTTTCTAACTAATTCGTTAGATTTTTACCCTAATTAATCATATAATCATAAACACTTAAGCCTTTGAGATCCCAAATTAGGGTTTTCATACTTCGTATTAGGGTTTCAGATTCCCGAAACTGAAATTAGGGTTTCTAGAGCCGATATTAGGGTTTATTATCAGTCATTAGGGTTTTCTAACTGAACGTCGATGTTCTTAATATATGGTTAAGGTTTGTCACTGATATAATTTATCTGATCAATCCTTGACCCTTAACCACGTACTGCACACATATATAATCATACGCATAGAACATATACACTTAACACTATAAGCCTTTACCAAAAAAATTTAAATCCACAAAATTCCTTCCCAAAAATGTCAAATCCATTCACCTATTTTCTGTCTAGGTATATTATTTGACCTTTATTCAATCTTTTAAGATTTTAATAAATTGTCCAAATTCTCGGGTTGTCACACTCAGCTCCTTACTAACCCCCTAACTATTCACGAAGCTTCTCTTGGAAGCTTCATGGTTCATCCGATAGTTCAAAAAACTGTAATTCTCGGAATCTAAATATTTTTGGATATTTCGTCTTTCCCTTACAAATTTACTTTTACGCATTCTTCGAAACTTTGAAAAACTGAAAAACACTTTTTTATGATAAGCATTTTCCTTCACGTTTTCCCCTAACGTAGTTAAACGAATGAAAAGTACATAATAGTACTTTTCCTCGTTCGTATTTCGTCTGATTTCTGCACATTTTTTGAGAAAAACTTTTATCAGCTAACTTAACTTTTCACGACATCTGATCGTCAAATCTTTCGACGGAATGTCATTTAGACATATCGATCTCTCGTAAAGGCTTATGTTATTTAAACCCTAACCCTTAGATTTTCGTCGGGTAAATAGTGCATATTTCGTCTTTTTCCTCAGATATATTTTTGTTCCTGGAAAATTCTTATTTTCGTCTTAAAAATTCTTACTCGTTCAGTCTAGCTCGTAGCCAAAATCCTCCCATTTTATAATTATCCTAGGTTTTAGAACGATTAATAAACACATACCATAGAATATTATTAATAAAAATTCATTTTATTAATAACTAATTCTTTAAATTTAAATTCTGGAAAATCCCATTTTCCGGGTTGTCACAAACCTTCATGCCGAAAAGCCCGTGAGAGTAAGCCTAAGATAGGTCAGCATCTGATAAACCAAACGCGAAGGGAAGTCTTTTCATTCCTTTCCCTTTTCAATTAAAATGACAAATTCCAATTCCAATCAAATATTAAATGTCATGCCTGTCATGTTATCCTGTCATCCAAACAACTGACCTTGGTTTTGCAAGAAAATATTAAAAAACCCTAAAACTAACACATTGCATAACATGCATATCGCTAATGTTTATCAAGACTAAACTATCTACCCTTTTGCAGGTAAGATTGGTCATATTACCAGATCAAAATCTAGGAAGGCACAAAGCCCATCCACCGATATGGCTGAAAGTGCCCAACCCGAGCCTGGGTCTGTATCTCGAGAGGAGTTCAAGGGACTTAAATATCAAATAGCAGAGCTGGCTATCCTACTAAAAGAACAAAGTAAAAGTACTCAGGGCCAAAATATGCCCACTCAACCAGAGTCCTCCGCACAAGGTGGCAGACAAAGTTCTAACAAAAAGGTGGAAATACAGATACCTGAATGTCACTTCAGTGAAGGAACCAACAAAACTCCTGAAATCACCAATCTCAGAGATGACCAGAAAAGTGAGGATATAAGAAAGAAAGTCCAGCAAATGGTGGAAATCGTCAGGACTATAAAGGGGACATGAACTTATGGGAGTGTTAACTATTCAGATTTATGCATTTTCCTAGGAGCTTGATATCCTGATAAATTTCAAGACTCGGATTTTGAGAAATACAACGGGTTAGGAGACCCTTATACTCATTTGAAAGTATATATCAGAGAACTCGGATCTTATGCAGAGGTCGAAAAGTTGAGAATGCAGTTATTCCAAAAAAATTTGACTGGAAAAGCTAGAGCATGGTACGCGCGACTTGACAACTCCAAAATGCATAGGTGAGAAGAGTTGGCCCATGCCTTCCTGAATCAATATAGCTTCCAGTCGCAAATGGCTCTGGATAGATATCAAGTGATCGAAGTAAAAAAGTAGAACAATGAGTCTTTTCGAGAATACGCCCAAAGATGGAGATGTGTGGCAACACAAGTCAGCCCACCTATGACAAAAATTGAAATGGTGATGACTTTCATTGACATACAAGAAGCTCCATATTATGAGTGAGTCCTAGCTGGAATAAGAACACCATTTTTAGGAATGATTAAACATGGGGAAATGGCTGAAATGGGGTTAAAGTCTAGAAAGATAAAAGACCTCAATACTTTAGAGGCAGTTATTGAGCACCTCCAGACCATAAATTATGAGAGTAACCCTCGAAGGACCCACAAGAAGAAGGAAGAAGATATATCCTTAATACTGCAGGGTCAACTCAGCAAGGCAGTCAAAACCTGCCTATTCAAAAGCAGAATAATTATTCCCTTTTCCAAACATCTATAAAGCCTCCAAATCCTCCATTTCAGAAAGCGGGAGATGTTAAGCGTAGGAGAACGTTTACACCCTTTAGAGATTCACTTGAAAATATATTGAAGCTTCTGACAACCCAGAAGAAGATCACTCATCTTTGTGATAACCCAAAAATTTAGAGGATCTTGAATGATAAGTTAAAGGTTAAAATTTAAAACCTAGAGTGGAAATAGAGGAATGATTTAAAATTTTTAAGAAGAACCTATATGGTTTACTATTTAAAAGAGAATTGAGAAAATAAGGGTTATAAAAATATAAAACCCTAGAATAGATTTATATGTGTACTTGAAGGTATATTAAGAATAAGGTATTATGATACTATCGACGTCAGTATTTTTATTGTCCCTCTTTTGTTCTTGTCTTTTGGTGATCTCATGTTAGGTGAGATTTGTTTGAAAAAACAAGTTATGAAAAGGTCCGACATTTATATGTCGACGATTTGACTGTAAGAGTCGGCAGTTGGTTTTTTAAATGGTTTTACCAACACAACCGAGAAAAGGTTTGCACATTGACCTAGTGATGTGACACTGCTAAACGAGTCTATGAAATCGAGATTCATTAGGGTCCGGGGACTTGCTTATGCGTAGGAAAGGTGTTAGGCACCCCCCCCCTAAACATCCGTGTTACCACGGTGACCGCCACTTTTCAATTAAACTGTTATATGAATGTGTGTGTGCGTGTGTGTGGATCAATGTGTAATTTATTTGGAAGTAGTGCTATGCCTCGTTCGCACCTATATACAGAGGGTTTGAATTTGTGTGAAAAATCAGTTTTAAATAAGATATAGCAATGATGTTTTCTAAAAGAGGTTTTTCAAACCCTGTGCTCAATAGTAATTGAGGCCTTTGATACTTCCATTTTATTAAATGTTTGACTTGATTTCTTTTATTTTTGAGATGCGAAGCATCTTTGAGAAAATAATATATATAGCAGTGTCAAACTCCTTGTGGGCATGAAAGCCATCTAAGAAAATTCAGGCATCGTGAATAATTTACAAGTTACTTACAGCTGAAAATGTCCATCACGGGAACCGAATCTTGATTCAGTAGACTGAATCTATGATTACATGATTCCTAGGCTCACATGATGCCATAATTTATAGGAAAGTAGTAAGCAGTTATATATATAAAAGCTGTAAATATATATACAGACATGATCACCCACCACGAAGCACCTCAATGGGGGATCAAAAATGTAAATAAAGTAGTAAAGACGATCAACCGCCACAAAGTAAACTCCAAGCAGGACAGAATGTAAATAAAGTAGTAAAGACAATCAACCGCCACGAAGTAAACTCCAAACAGGACAGAATGTAAATAAAGCAGTAAAAATGATCAACCATCACGAAGTAAACTCCAGGTGGGACGAAATGTAAATAAAGTAGTAAAAGGCCACGAAGTAAACTCCAGGCCTGACAGAAATGTAAATATATATATATATATATATAAGCGGTTAATAAACAGGATATATATATCGATCTGGGCTTGGTTTATCATTTCAGTGATTTATATATATATATATATATATATATATATATATATATAAAAGGAAATAAAAGCCACAGACCGAAGTCCTGTCATACACACACAATATGACTCTCAATGTGAAGAACAATGTGTGCAAAGTAGAAGAGAAAAGCTTTAAATGGTGTAAGAAGGCTTATAGTGGACTGCCAAAGAAGACTTCTATAACTTTAAATGGATGAACACTCGGCTCCTGCCGGTAAAAATATGACTTAATATAAGCTCACAAGTGTTTAAAATGAGAAAGCACTTAGTTTAGGGGGTGTATAGAGCAAATTTGACAGGGCTTCCTCGTCATTTTCTCTTACAAAATGGCCACCCCAAACCCTCTATTTATAGAGGGGGGATGTGTGGTTCCCGCCATTTCGAAGTACGTTCATGCGTGCAATGTGTTGTCCGTTCGAACTTGCAGAACTTCAATTCGAGCCTCTAATTGAGGTGTATAAGACCTTTTATGAAGTGCTGTTATCGAGAGCTACACAAATGATATGGGATTAGAGGTTGTCAAAAGTTAGGAAGACGGGACCATGCCCTTGGTCTTCAAGCTTTAAATTATATCAGGTGTGCTGTCTTGTGTAGTAGGCACTCGGGATTGTAGCTATTCGGATCTTGTAGGACACTGCTATGTAGAATGTATGTTGAATTGTTGTTGAGACGGCGTAATGTGGGATCAAGGTGGCAAAATGATGATTTTGCCCCTCACCGGGGTTATCTCCGGTTTGGGCGGATAAAGCAGTCGTTGCTCAGGGTTATCTCTGAGATTAGGCTGTTGTAAGCGCTGGATGTCCTCAGGGTTATATCTGAGGTGTGACTAACCTCCCAGAGTTTATCTTCGGGTTTGGGACTGAGTGCCTCGGGGTTATCTCCGAGGTTGAAGCTGATTGCTGGGGGTTAAAACGAGCATCTCCGAGGTTATCTCCGGAACTGCAACTGCACTTCTCGGGGTTATCTCCGAGGTTGACACTATCTTTCCCCGTGTTATTTCTGGGACTGAGACTGAGTATCTCAGGGTTATCTTCGAGATGAAAAGGCCTTCTCCGGTGTGATTTCTGGTATTGAGCTGAGCTGTCCTCCAAGGTTATCTCTAAAAGATGATTTTGCCCTCCTGCAATGTTAGTAACAGGTAAGCAAAAAATTTTGAGTGTCTACAGATACCCCTCTTTATCATATTCATGCAATGTAATTGCATGGATAGGATAAAAAATACTAGACACTTGAAATGCAATAAGATGATCATGATGCAATGTACAACAACATGATGTAAATGTATGTGGTTTGTTGGATTGTTCTCCAATATGGTGGGATGATTGCCGGCAACCCTTGACTTCTACCGGGATTGATAGTTATTACTGACAACCCTGATTAACTGTCTTAGACGTGCAATCCAATGCTCTCAAGAGCTTCCAGGATGTTGACGTTGGGGTTATCACCAAAGTCCTTAATCCTTGATACAGACTTTATATTAAAGATGCATCTCTCATGTACAAGAGACTCTGTGGGGATAGAGCTTCATTTGTTAAGGATGTGTATAACATATTCCATCATCGGTCATCCCCGATGAGGATGTTCTTTCTTGTTTCGTATTGCCAGGTCTTTCCGCTGCTCTATTTGAGTTACTGCCAATAGTCGGTGTTTTCAGGGTTGCCTGACCTTCATTAAAATATGCATCAATGGATGAGATCCCTATCGGGGATAATGTCAAGGTTGCTTGACCTTCGTCGACGTGTTCATCAACGGATGGATTGTATGAAAACCCGTTGGGGAAAAGGTTTTAGGGCTACGACCCTGAACTGATGGCATCAGACCTTCGTGAGGTATTGTCGAATGTAGTTTACAATGTCTGAGATCATTGGTATAGTGAACCATATGTTTGGGCAAATTCCAATGAGTGATATGTAAAGCCACAACTTGACCCTTGAAAACTAGGATTTCAGGCTATTCTGCTCAATCGCATAGAATTTTTATTCCTAATTTAGCCTTTTCAGGTTGTGAGAACTCCTTTACAACTCGAATTGGACCGAGCGTCGTAGGTACACCTGTGGCCAACTATGGGTACTTTAAACCTGTAGGTTTTTTTCACAAGTAATTTTCACGTTGCACCGCGAAGGAAATCCAAGAGCTCTTCTTCAAATTTACTGAGTTCGGGCGTCTTTTTGCAAATTTTATCACCGTACAAGTGTTCTACACTGTCCTTGTAACGTATGCATGTCTTCTTTTCCAGTTTTTATCCGTTGGAAAATGACTTATGATATGAAATGCATCTAAACATATAGTAGTGAATATGCATGCTTATATGATGTGATAAAAAATATTTAACATAACAAATGTTAGTATTAAATCATGCTGAACATAATGATGTGAAAAAATTTGACTTTTAAAATAGTCAAATTGGCACCTTTTTTCTACTATTTCTTATCCTATTTGAGGACAAATGAGCTAAGATTATAAAGAAAAATAATCCTTGTAATTAAGCTACCCTTACGAATTTTTACTTTGATGTACTAATGCATATAGGATGTTTATGATTATGGATAGGTGTGCTACTGAATGGCCACCTATTCATGCCTATGTGCATGTGGATTGTCTTAGTTACAAAGGGGACTATTGGAAAAATTTTCCAAAATGTAGGCATTGGGTAGTCATAATTTTTTAACTCTACTATAGACGTATGTTAAAACAATGCATGCATGCATGTAGTTATAAAACTGCATTTTAAAAAGCTCCAGGTTAGAATTTACCACACCCTTTCTGAGGTGATTTGGAGACTTGTTGTCCAGATATATGGATCTGGATCAGCCGAGTAGTTCCCGTAGGACCACTTCAGGTGTGCGAAGGAGGGCTTCTGAAGTGCCTCGACCCTGTTCTATTAGACAGCCTCGTCGTTTGGCGGAAGCGGTGATACATCAAATTCGGGTTAACGTGTTGGATGTTAAGGACGAAGAGGAGGATGTTCTGGTTGCGGACCCTGCTCCAGCTGCATATGTTCCCCGTAGGGATTTCCCAGCCATTCAGGTGTCGATCCTAGAGCTTCTGGTGATTTGAGTAGACACCCCTCGATTTACTTGCAAGCAAATGAGGTACCAGCTGGATTTTGATCTTCCATTTTTCCTATTGATGAGGAGTAAAGGTTTCTGAAGTTGATCTACTTTGTAATGTAGCTTGCTAAAAGAATATGGTCTACCGAATTGAATTTTTTGTTTAAGAAAATATCTTGGTGTTTTTGTAAATAAAATATTTAATGATAACCAAAAATTCTCACGATTAGATTTTATATAACAAACCAATAAACTTGAATGAAATTAAGTTAAATCAAGTAATAAAAATAACACTAAGATTTTTTACGTGGTTCATTTATTACCTCTATAATAATAGCCTACTCCACGTCTAATACCAACTAGTATTGAAGACTCTCTTTTATTTCTTTAAAAGACTCTTGTTACATTACAGATTCTATAAAATTGAATAACAATAATTCACTTAAGCACTCTTGCTCCTTGTGCACCAATGCACTCCTTAAGCACCTATGCTTCCTTGAACCTGTTTGTAATTAAACCTTAATCCACCTGGATTAAATCCCTTAGACAATACTTAGTCTAAAAACAAATTTAAGATTACAATGATAGAGGTCTAATGATCAAAGCAAATAAGCAATTTAACAATGCAAGGCTCAACTAATGAATGCAATGATCAAATAGAAATAGTAAAAGATATCACCAATATAATGCCCACGAAAATTGACTGAAATCAATGAATCAGCAGCTCAAAATTTGCACCAAGAATAGAATAGCTTTTAAAGTATATGATTGCAAAAATATTAATTCAAATGTTGTAGTGTTGTAACTGATCACTGTTCTCAGCTGTTTTTATAGCCCAATATATTACCGTTTCTCATACAACACATTTTCGTTGTAACAATAATAACGTTGCCAATAAAAATCCCAAAGATAAGCTATAATATTGTTACTGTTGGAAACAAAAAATATAGACTATGTCAAAGATAAGTTCCGTGTAAAACATGTAGCCCATAATCATAACTGCCGCCTTAATAAAGTAACTGACTATCTCCTACTGGCACAAAACTTTATTAATACTAAACTCCTTAAAAAATGTTAGTTCCGCAATTAATGGCAACATGCATCTTCCCAAGATAATCATTACTATCAATTTCCAATATATATGCAACTTTTAGACTTCTAATCAAGATCCACTACCACCATATATATTATACTTCCTTTCTAATATATAACCAATTCGTAATAAATGGAAAGAAGATCACAATGCATTAATACGTGTATCAGTTGAACAGAACTCCTACGCATGCATGTTAACGTTTCTCTTGATAGCAAATAGCAGTGAATAACATATTTGGGACATGCACAAAATATTAATTAATGCACACATAAAATGTCCTAGAGCCTTGAATTGAAAAATTAAATATATTTTCCTTAAGACTCAGAAATTCTTCAAACTTCTTGAGTAATCCATCAAACACTTCTTGAAATAGTTTCCTGAAATCCATAATACACAATTTAGTACCAACGAGCAAGTCATCATCAAAACATAAGGCTAGAACGTGATATAATCAACCTTCTCCCCCTTTTTGATGATGACAACATATATAAATGAAACTCCCCCTAAATTCATGCATATTTCAGGAAAATTTTGAAAATTTTGTAAAACCTGTATGTTAGTATCATACTATACCGAATGTAATTTCATAGATCATAATTTTAACAAAGTAAAATCAAAAACATCAAGTCTTAATATGCATGCATCAAAATCACTTTTAAACATGAATCAAAACAAAATCACAAAATCACCAATAGTCTCAACATCCAAGCAACCATGCCTACCAAAAACCAAATCAAGTGAAACCATAGTCTTAAAACAGAAAAATTAAAACAGAATTCTCAAGAAACTCTCCCCCTTTGTCATCATGTAAAAAGAGAAGACCTCAATCAATTAATATCTTCGAGATTGGCCCACTGTTCTGCACGAGTGGTAAAGTATGGTCGATGACGAAGGCGATGTAAACGCTCTTCCAAGGTGTAAACGTTTGCAAATCGAGGTGGTCGAGGAATAAAGGTTGCAGGAGGAAGCTCTATATCCAGAAAGTCACCCTTGTATTCAGCCATCCAATTGTTCATTGGCCATCATCTGAATCTCAAAACCCGCCTGAAGATCAATAAATTCATCTTCAACCCGATGATAAAATTTATTGATCTCTGGAGCATCCATCGGTAACTTCCCTTTCTCAAGACACATAAGACGATTTCTTATTTCGACCAACTCAGCTTTCACAGAATTTTGATTTTGTAAAATCTCAGTTAAAACATTCATAAAATCAGACCCATTGGAATTTGGCAAAGAAGAGGAAGATGAATCAGGAGTATGAGAAATAGGAGGAGGATAAGTTATAGGAGGATTAGGGAGAAGACAGACGAATTCACCAGCATGGAAAGTAATATGAGATTTTGTTAAATTGGCAGTGTCAATAAGCTCATGATTTGTGACAGAAATTTCATCATCAAAAGAGATCTTAAAATGTTGAAAAAGTTTTGTCAAAAATTTGCTGTAAGGAAGACATTTCTTGCTTTGATGAATGCAACTTTGCATATGAGATAACATCATTTGAGAAAAATTAAAAACCTTTCCTTTGAGAATCCTAGCCACAACAACCAAATCCTGATAAGTAAAATCGGCTCCACCACCAAGGCGTGGAAATAGATTATACCATACCAACTTATGTAATACACATGTAGTAGGACACACACTCACAGTTTTTGGAAGAGACAGAGATGAAATAGAATAATCATTCATAACTATATGGAGCTGTTCCAAAGGATGAAAAGGAATGTTAGCAGCTCCTTTGAGAGTGAAAGGACATGATCCAGTAGAAGAAATACCAAGAATACTTCCAAAATCAATACTGGTAAAAAATAAGGACTTACCCTTTACAAATATAGTAAAACAGTCCCCATTACATTCAAGATTGGTGTAAAATTGTTGGACTAACCGAGGATAAGCAATAGTAGGAGGAAGCAGCATAGAAAAAATGTTGCACTCAGTGAAAAGTTTTTCCAAAATAGAGTGTTTTAGATAAAAGAGATCCAAAGATTTTTCATACACAAACTGTAGCAATGGAGTTTTTAAAACGTGTTTCAAAACTAGGGCCTCTAAAGAAATTTTCTTGCAAATCAAAAGAGGATGAAAATGGATTTACCAGATTCGAAGGAGATTCTGGCTGTGAGAAAAATTGTTCTTCATCCACTGGTTGTTTTAGCTTGCCCTAGTGAGAAGGTTCAACGTCTGAAGCTTTTAAGAAAAAGAAACTAGAATCTGAGTCATCGGATATTAGTGTGGCATCGGATAACTCATGAACAGAGGATTTCTTATGTACTAGTTTGGATTTCATCTTTGTTCCCGTAGGTTGCTTCAGCGACGATCCATCTTCGTTTGATTTCCCAAATGATTGATTGCTGGCTCAGGTTTTTATGATGTGATAAATTTTGTGAGAGTGAAACAGAAAGTTTTGGATAAATGATGAAAACGTAAGATCTGAGTAATGATGAAAGCTGAAGATATAAAATGGAAATTAATCAAGAGTCCATCACCGAAAAGTGTGTGTCTTTTCAATTTTTGAAAGAAATTGTTCGGCTACTATTCCAAGTTTCAAGGTAGAGGTCTTTACGTCTCCTACTTAACTTATATCCGACAATAAATATGACCTTTAATAAACCCATATATCTAGAATATCATTTAAACAGATAAGGAATGTCTAACAGACATATATATTTTATTAGATATCATGCAGAAAATAAATGATATAAATATGTGTAAAATATAACCTGCATGACATAAACTTTTAAACACGTAAATCACAAATATACAATGCGCATTCCAAGTTCTCTCCTTAACATACAAAATCTTTCCTCACTCAAGGGTTTAGTAAAAATATCAGGTAATTGTCTTTCGGTAGGAATAAAAACCAATTTGACTAACCCTTTTGAGACATTATCCCTTAAAAATGGTGTCTTACCTCTATATGTTTTGTACGTGAATGCAAAATAGGATTCTTTGATATGTCAATAGCACTAGAATTATCACAATATATAAGCACATTATTGCAGATTATGTCAAAATCACATAGAGTTTGTTTCATCCATAATATTTGAGAGCAACAACTCCCTCGCAGACTAAATATTCACCCTCAAGAGTTGATAAAGCAATCAAGTTTGCTTTTTACTATGCTACTTAAACAGGACTTTGTCCCAAAATGTACAAGCACCACTTATGCTTTTTGTATCAATTTGAAACCTCTGCATAGTCAAAGATCTGAATAGCCCATTAGTTCAAAAATGATTACTTATTGGATAAAATAACCCTAAATTTATAGTACCACTTAAATATTTAAAAATTCTTTTTGATTGCTTGTAAGTGGGATTCTTTGGGTTTTGCTTGAAATCGAGCACACAGACATACACTGTACATTATATCAAGTATAGATGTAGTTAAATATAGTAAAGAGCCAATCATACCTCGATATTTGGTTAACTCTACATCTATACCTTTATCATCTGAAGTGAGCTTTATAGAAGTGCTCATTGGTGTAGCCTTTGGATTGGTTCCTTCAAAACCAAATCTTTTAAGAAGCTCTTTTGTGTACTTGGTTTGATGAATATAGATCCCTTCCTTTGTTTGCTTGATTTGAAGTCCCAAAAAGTAATTTAGCTCTCCCATTAAGCTCATATCAAATTCCTTATGCATACACTTTGAAAACCACTCACAGAGAAAATCATTAGTAGCACCAAATATTATATCATCTACATATATTTTAACAATGATTATTTCTTGTTTTTCATGTTTAATAAATAGTGTAGAGTCTATTTTACCTCTAGTAAAACCACTTGAAAGAAGATACTTACTCAACCTCTCGTACCAAGTCCTGGGAGCTTGTTTGAGACCATAGAGAGCTTTCTTTAGCTTAAAAACATGACTTGGATATTTCTCATGTTCGAATTCAGGAGGTTGTTTGACATAGACTTCTTCATTGATGTATCCATTAAGAAACGCACTCTTTACATCCATTTGATAAAGCTTGAATTTCTTGTAGCAAGCAAATGCTAATAAGATTCGAATAGATTCTAGTCTTGCGACTGGAGCATAAGTTTCTTCGTAGTCAATCCCTTCTTGCTGATTGTATCCTTGAGCCACTAGCCTTGCTTTGTTGTGAGTGATTATCCCATGCTCATCAAGCTTGTTTTTGAACACCCATTTTGTTCCAATGACAGAACTATCTTTAGGAGGAGGAATTAATTCCCAAACTTGACATCGTTCAAATTGTTGAAGTTCCTCTTGCATTGCCATAAGCCAATTTTCATCAAGTATAGCTTCTTTCGCATTCTTTGGCTCAACTTGTGATGGAAATATAGAGAACACGCATTGATTTTGTAGATTTCTTCGTGTAGTAACTCCTTTGTTTATATCTCTAATGATATTTTCCGGTGGATGATCCTTGAGATATTTTGCTGTCTTTGGCATTTGAACATCGTGTATTACCTCTTCCTATTGAGGAAAATTTTCTTCAAGATCTTGTGTTTCCTCATGTTCATTTTCATTTGGATTGTTCAATCCAGCCTGTTGAGCTTGTCCATTCGGTTTACTGGATGGTTCTCTTCGGTTTACTGAATTTGTTAAAATCTCCAAATTTTCTGCATCCTCTTCTCTTTCTTTTGGAAGATCATTGTTAGTCTCATTGAAAGTTATATGAATTGATTCTTCAACACATAATTTGTAAATATTAAAAACACGATATGCTTTACTGTTTTGAGAATAACCAATGAAAATACCTTCATAAGATTTGGCATCAAATTTTCCCAAGTTATCACTAGTATTTAGTATATAACATTTAGACTCGAATACTTTGAAATAACTTATATTAGGAATTTTATTATTCAAAAGCTCATAAGGAGTTTTCAAAATGATTGGACGAATGAGTACTCTATTTAGAACATAACATGATGTGCTTACTTACTTCGGCCCAAAATTTCTTTGAAGCTTACTCTCTTGCAAAGAATGTTCTAGCAGTTTCTTGTAATGTTCTATTCTTCCTTTCCACTACTCCATTCTCTTTGAGGAGTTCTTGGAGTCGAAAACTCATGGCTTACTCCTTTTGATCACAAAATATAATATAATCCTTTTGAAATTGCATTACATGATCACTCTGAAATTTTTATAAGTTTGAGACTATACTTAGTCTCTAAATTTCTTATCAATTTGTCAAACTCTTTAAATGCTTCATCTTTGGTTCTCAAAAATAATACCCATGTATATCTAGAGAAATCATCAACTATTACAAATGCATAAAACTTACCATTAATACTAGCATACCTTTCTGGGCCAAATAAATCAAGATGAAGTAATTGTAAAGGAGTGGAGGTTGATATCATATTCTTTCAACTGAATGATGTTCTTACTTGTTTCCCAAGTTGGCAAGGAACACATACTCCTTTCTTTTCAAATTTTATCTTCGGCAATCCTTTGACTAGGTTTTTAGAGGACAACTTCTTGATTAAATCCATGTGAACGTGTCCCATCCTTTTATGCCATAGATTAGCCTCATCTTGCATCGAGGCAAGACATAATTCTTTATCCTGTTCCTCAAAGTCAATAGTATATATATTTCATTCCCTTTGTGCAACTAGAGAAACATTGTTAGTACCATGAGAAATAATGCATTTTCTTTATCAAAACTGACTTGGTGACCATTGTCCATTAATTGACTTATACTAATAAGATTAAATTCAAGACCATTAACAAGATGAACATTATCGATGTTAACCTTACCATTGCCAATTTTACCTTTTCCAACAATCTCACAAGTTTGATTATCTCCAAATGTAACCGTTCTATTTTTCTTCTTGATTTTTAGTTCCACGAACTTTGATTTGTCACCGGTCATATGACGAGAGCATCCACTATCAAGAATCCATTTTTTGAGATGGAACCTTCGCCTTGAGACATACCTATCAAGAAAAATTGATTTATCTGTTTGGTACCCATATCTTCTTGGGTCCTTTAGGGTTAGTTACAAGTAAATCAACCTTTTTAACCTATATATTTTTAATCTTATTTTTCTTAAAACAATTTATGTCCAAGTGACCTTTAATACCACAGTTTTTGCATGTTGTGAAAGGAGAACAATAATTTAATTTGAAACGCGACTTGGATCTAAGCATATTCACATTACCGATTTTATGAGTAGAATTATAACCTATTCCTTGTCTATCAAAACTAGGTTTTTGTTTTCCTAACATGACAGTTAGATTATCTTCTCGTTGAACGAATCTAGCAAGAGATATTTTTAATGAGTATACTTCCTTTTGAAGTTCATTAGTATGAATGGGTTTTGACTGGGATTCATTACCAAAAGCATCAATACATACATCTCGCATTTTCAATTCATTTGTCAATTTTTCAACTTCATTGTTCAAGTATGTCACTTTGTTAAAAAGAACTTTGTTATAATTCTCAAGAAAATCATTTTTAGCAATCAAACCTTTTTCTTCTTTACATATAGATTCCTTTCCAATATTTTTCTTTTCATCTATCAAAGATTCTACTTCACCCATTAATGTGTTAACTAAGTCTTTCAAATATGAATTCTTTTCTTTCAATTTCTCATTTTCTTGTTTCAAGGAAATATTTTCAAAAATAGATACCTCATTTGATTCACCTTCTATTCCCATGAAGTATACTTGAGCTATCTCATCCTTGGCGTCGACCTCAACTTCAGATTCTTCTTCATCACTCCAGGTGACTAGTGCCTTGTTTTTCTTGTTGTCCTTGAAGCCTGTTTTTTCTTTAATCTTTAGTTGAAAGAAGTCCTTCTTAAAGTGCCCTGGACGTCCACATTCAAAACACGTTTCCTCAGTTTGCTTTCCTTTGCCTTTATTTGAGTTAAAGATATTCTTTATTTTATTCTTTCTTTGTAGAAGTCCTTTGAGTCTCCGTGACATCATAGCTATCTCTTCGTCAGAATCATCATCAAGCTCTTCTTCATTTCTTGCATTAAGAGCTAAAACCTTCCTACGAGGAGTTTCCTCCTCATCGTCATACCTCTTTAACTGATGTTCATATTCCTCAAGTTCACCAAAAAGAGTTAGAGTATCCATAGTAGATATAGTAGAGGAATCTTGAAGAGTAGTAATCTTAGAAGCAAACCTCTTGGGCATAGCCCGAAGTAACTTACGATTAATCTCACATTGTGGAATAGATTTATCTAGTAACTTTAAAGAGTTCAGAAGAACAAGGAACCTTGCTTGAGCCATCTTTACAGTTTCATCTTTCTCAAGTTTGAACATCCCATAGTCATGTATAAGCATGCTTAGCTTAACTTCTCGAACTTTTGATGTTCCTTCATGACTCACCACTAGAGTATCCCAAATTTCCTTAGCTGTGTTGCATGAGGATACTTTGTCAATCTCAGATTGCACCATGCCGCTTAGTAGAGTATTCATCGCCCTTGAGTCATAGGAAACCATGAAGGTTTTAGTTGAATCCATCTCTAGCAAAGTCTTTGGAGTACCGTCATCTTTCCTTGGAATAACTGGTCCATTCTCCACAACCCACCACTCCCAAGGATCTCTTTTAAGGTAGATCCTCATTCGGAATTTCCAAAAGTTGTAGTTTTCTGTTCCATATAGCAGTGGAGGTCTATTGGTTGATTGACCTTCTTGATTGTTGTTTTAGAACTGTGCCATGTCAGAATCTTTCCCTACAAGTCACCTTTAAGACCAAGTAAGTAGAGCCAAGCTCTGATACCAAATGAAATTCAGATAAGGCACACTTAGAAGGGGGGGGGGGGTTGAATAAGTGTGTATACAAACTATGACCAATTAAAAAATTTAAACTAAGTTATTGAATACAGTCAACTAAATTAATGAATGCAGCTTGCTGAAAGAATATGGTCTACCGAATTGAATTTTTGTTTAAGAAAATATCTTGGTGTTTTTGTAAATAAAATATTTAATGATAACCAAAAATTCTCACGATTAGATTTTATATAACAAACCAATAAACTTGAATGAAATTAAGTTAAATCAAGTAATAAAAAATAACACCAAGATTTTTACGTGGTTCAGCTATTACCCTCTATAATAATAGCCTACTCCACGTCTAATACCAACTAGTATTGGAGACTCTCTTTTATTTCTTTAAAAGACTCTTGTTACAATACAGATTCTATAAAATTGAATAACAATAATTCACTTAAGCACTCTTGCTCCTTGTGCACCAATGCACTCCTTAAGCATCTATGCTTCCTTGAACCTGTTTGTAATCAAACCTTAATCCACCTGGATTAAATCCCTTAGACAACACTTAGTCTAAAAACAAATTTAAGATTACAATGATAGAGGTCTAATGATCAAAACAAATAAGCAATTTAACAATGCAAGGCTCAACTAATGAATGCAATGATCAAATAGAAATAGTAAAAGATATCACCAATATAATGCCCACGAAAATTGACTGAAATCAATGAATCAGCAGCTCAAAATTTGCACCAAGAATAGAATAGCTTTCAAAGTATATGAATGCAAAAATATTAATTCAAATGTTGTAAGTGTTGTAACTGATCACTGTTCTCAGCTGTTTTTATAGCCTAATATATTACCGTTTCTCATACAACACATTTTTGTTGTAACAATAATAACGTTTCCAATAAAAATCCCAAAGATAAGCTATAATATTGTTACTGTTGGAAACAAAAAATATAGACTATGTCAAAGATAAGCCAAAAAGATAATAAGTTCCGTGTAAAACATGTAGCCCATAATCATAACTGCCGCCTTAATAAAGTAACTGACTATATCCTACTGGCACAAAAATACTAGACTCCTTAGAAAATGTTAGTTCCGTAATTAATGGCAACATGCATCTTCCCAAGATAATCATTACTATCAATTTCCAATATATATCTGACTTTTAGACTTCTAATCAAGATCCACTACCACCATATATATTATACTTCCTTTCTAATATATAACCAATCCGTAATAAATGGAAAGAAGATCACAATGCATTAATACATGTATCACTTGAACAGAACTCCTACGCATGCATGCTAACATTTCTCTTGATAGCAAATAGCAGTGAATAACATATTTGGGACATGCACAAAATATTAATTAATGCACACATAAAATGTCCTAGAGCCTTGAATTGAAAAATTAAATATTTGCAATGACCTTACATATTTTCCTTAAGACTCAAAAATTCTTCAAACTTCTTGAGTAATCCATCAAACACTTCTTGAAAATGTTTCCTGAAATCCACAATACACAATTTAGTACCAACGAGCAAGTCATCATCAAAACATAAGGCTAGAACGTGATATAATCAACAAGGTTCCCGACTTCACATAGCCTAGAGGGAACTGGTTCGGCATTCACTCCGCATACCAGGTTTTGCATCCTGATTATAGAGTGATTGTGCATGGTTGGGGCTTCGAAGAGTTCTTTTCCATCCTTCTCCGTCGTTGTCCGTAGGGATATCTCAGGGCATTGTCTGAGCGCTGGTTTCACCAGACTCAATCTCTCCATTTATTGGATTATGAAGTGATGATGACGCCGATAGATTGGTGATTTATCACCGGTATGGAGTTTGGAGGGGTGCTAGTGCCATGTACGGCAGATATTACCCCAACTGCCGTTCGATCCTTGCTAGGAGTTCTGGCTGAGGCTATTTCCTACACCTTCGCCTATTTCCTCAGGGGTATGCGCATGCGTTCGTAGGGCTTGACGAAAGCTTGGCTAGGATTTTATCCATTTCTGCTGGTGAGTATTTCTCTTATAATTTCCCATGTACAGGTTAAAAATGTTGATTGACAGCAGATGTTTGCCTTTGTGTTGGCAATTTTGGGCCTATGAAAGGCTCCTATATTTGCGTTCTGTGAGTGTGATAGGCTTGGAGACCTATCCACGAGGACGACGATGGCATCATTCCATACTGGTAGAGATCCCTGTAGCTAAGGGTTTCACTCATTGTCGTCTACAGCCGGAGTTATTGATAGCTGATGCAATTACTTCGATTCCCTATTCTGGGTAGTACTTGGCCATTGGTTTTGACGATGGATACCCGACTGGTGTCGAGTATGTGATTTCCATCCATAGGATTCCTATCCTTACAGATGGAGGATGGCAGCTCTATTTAGGAGAGTGTGCTATTAGGAGCACCACAGGAGAGATTTGTATACCGATCTTTCCTCCTTCCAGACGTTATTGGCCTGTTTCACAGTCACCTATCATTGATATCCCCTTGATGGGTGTTGATGGTTTTACACTATCAGAGGGTCCATATACCCAGGCTATGTTCCAGCATTGGTGGTCCCTTCATACCATCGGAGCCCAGACCCACACTACGTAGTTTATGGGGGATATGGTTCCTTGATCTATGATGATGATGGATTGGATGGCCTGTGTCAGAGATCCTAATCATTTGACACAGATTGACAGTTTGACCCGGTAGTTGGATCGGGCACATTTCTTTATCCGGCACTTGGGCAGAGATCCGGCAGAGGTAGATACATTTGATCCTTCCAGCTCAGGAGCTAGCTCCTCAGATGACCCCTATGGTTTTTCTGGTGCAGATCCTCCATTGTATAGGCCTAAAATCCCTGTTGATGGAGATCCAGTGACTCAAGAGGAGTTACATCAGGTGGACAGGATTGATGATGTAGACATTGACACCATTGTCTTCTTCTGATGTATATTCTCGTTATATCTTTTGATAGGTCTCCGTTAGACACTAGGTGGCTGTGCCCCATTCTCGCTATATCTTTTGATAGGCCTCTGTTAGTAGTTAGGCGTCTGTGCCCCGTTTCCCTGTATTTTTAGATGTACAGAAATGTATTAGATGATGGTGTACTTAGGAATGTATTTACTTTTATTCCCTACATCATATTGCCATCTATTGTTGATCATGCATGTATTATGTTATGCATATATATGTATGTCCAGAGATATTCAGCATTAACCCCTTGATAGTTTTATGACACGGCCCACACAAATGTCTTCTTCAATAGTTAGCCGTATTGATCATACCCCACCGGTAATGGTGGCATCCCGTCTGAGATCATGGTATGATAGTATGTCACCTTCAAACAGGGTGACTGTAGATCAGTTATTGCAGCATACTATGACTCTCCTGATGTTTCAGGTTCCTGCAGTCTTTGTAGAGGGTATGATGGAGCATTGGATACCAGAGAGGCAGGTTTTCCGGTTTGGCCTACCTTAGAGGAGTGTGCACGGTTGACGGCGCAACATGTGGACAGACCTGGTACGCGGATGGCTATTGGCGACATGAGCCGACAATTTATGACCCTCACTGGGCTGAGGCGTAGAGTTGTGGAGGATGAGATCACATCCGGCCACGTGATATCCCATCATTTTCTGATGGACAGATTTGGCTCAGAGGATAGCTATACCCGACACTCCGGGGATTTTACCATGTCGGAGGATCATTGGCATTTTGCCAGAGTAAAAAGACTGCTACTGTATGTATTGCCATATGTATACATGCCACGGTACATGGATGAGCTGGATATTGGCGTCATTATGGCAGTGAGAGCTCTCAGGGAGGGTCACACCATTGTGCCAATGATTATCGCAGAGACGCTAAGGTTGGCCACATATTGCAACACCAACCCTATAAGGGTATTTATAGGTAGTTCGGTCATGTTGTATGTGTGGTTCATATCACGCTTGAGACCGATCGGCACATTTCGACGGCATGGGTATTATTTTACCCATGAGATATCCATGTCATACTCCTTTCAGCCTGCAGAGTGTATTGATCCTACATCCTGGTCCGATTTCCTGGCAGGGATTGGAGATAAATTTGATATATTGCAGTGTACAGGGCTTAGTTCACCCTACAACTTCATCACTCATGCTCCAAGCATGGATTATCTCCCTCTAGCTGGTTTAAAGGCATGACTACTTACTACCCACTAGCCGCGGTAGTATCCACATCGCTGGGGATTAATTCTGATGATGGGGATCCTATAGAGGATATTGATTTTCCCATCGAGAAGGAGCTATTCACTGGGTTTCCAGTAGCTCTTGCAGATTCTCCCAGTATAAGTGCTACTATTATTCAGCATTTAACACAGTATTTAGAGCAGAGTCTTCATCTGATGACCTTTGAGAGAGATCAGGCTAGGGCCTTGATATTGACAGCTCTTGATGGGAGAGACACCGCTCTATTGGAGAGAGATGAGGCCAGATCAGCCAGAGATGTATTGATTGTTGAGAAGGATGTTGCCCTATCTGCCCGGGATGTGGCCATTATAGATAGTACTTCAGTGACATCCCTTACTACTAGCATGCTTACCGATATGAGTGCATATATTGATGAGCATCATGCCACCATGCAGTTGGTTGCGAATCTATTAGCTCGTGTAGATACCCTTGGGCAGGAGCTTGTAGCATTACCCCCTTCTTTGGAGAGAGATGTCATGTTGAACTTGATAGTTCGTATATCCACGGAAGTGTAGATAGACTTATATTTTCCTGCACATACTAGATTAGCCATTTTTTCATGTATATCGCATATTGTATATATCAAACAACATTATATATGGAAGGGAAATATATTTTGATTCACTTCCCTTTTAGTTGTGCCTTGATACTTGCTTAATATTTGCCTGCTTCTTCAGGGCATGTGATCTTGATGTATTCTGAACTTATCCTTGATAGGTGGACATTGAGACATCTCAGGATCTTTCAGAATGGATCATTGATCTGTATGTATACCTACCCTCCTTGGTGTCTTGGGACTGGTTTCTGTATGTAGATGTGGAGAGGAGTGTGTCTTTTTCTCTCTGAGATTGAACGCACCATAGATGATCGTCAGTACTTCTATTCAAGAGGAGCCCAGTTAGTTCCATCTCTTATGGATTGCTGTTGCTCTTTGAGGACTCAACCACAGCTTAGATGGTCGCCAACTCTCCCATTTATGGGGAGGCCAGGTATTTCCATCCCTTTATTTTAAAGCCGACGAAATGTGGTGGATTGAAGTTTGATCCCAGTACCATTGACAAGTATTTCTTTTGGTAAGGGTGAGACCAAACCATAAATGGCTGCCTACGTAATCCTATTGAAGAGGAGATCAAGTCTGCATAGTTCGAACCTAGTGTAAGAGGTTCAACGTTGAATGGTGTAAGGGTAGAAAAGGTGTAGAAATGTTTTTGTTGTTTTTGTTTATAGAGAAAGGTGTACAAATGTTTTTGTTATTTTTGTTTTATTGTGAAGGGCGTAGAAATGTTTTTGTTGTTTTTGTTTTATTACGATTGGGCCATATAAAATGGTTGCCTATGTACTCCCAGGTATCGGGGAGATCAGATCGACGTAGTTCGCCCCATGTTCAGGACGATTTGCAGCCAAAAACGTTTGATCCCATGTTCAAGACAAACTGTGGGGAAAAGTTTGATCCCATGTTCAGGACAAACTGCGGGTGTGAAAAAGTTTGATCCCATGTTCAGGACAAACTGCGGGTGTGAAAAAGTTTGATCCCATGTTCAAGACAAACTGTAGGGGAAGGGTTCAATCCTTAGTGGGATAACCAAAATTGTATGAGATGTGAAATGAGGGATCTGATGATCTAAAACCAGGCTGCTGGCTTGAAGAGTGTGTTTCCCTTATGGGGCAAATGGTTATGAAGAAAGGGTTGTGTATAATAAGGGTTAGAAAACCTGAAATGACTGGTGATTTGGTGATCCAAAACCAGGATGTTTGCTTGATGGGAACTTCAGACATAGTACCGTTTCATGGTGTCTGAGTTGATGAGCTATGAAATTCGTCGCCATCCATTTCCTGTAATCTGAGAGCACCTCTGTCAATACCTCTTTGACAATAAACGGGCCTTCCTAGTTTGGAGTGACTTTTCCCTTAGACTGATCTTGGTTTTCAACGATCTTCTTCAAAACCAAGTTATGTTGTTTAAATTATCGTAGCCGGACTTTCTTATTGTAGGATCTGGCGATCCTCTGTAGGTATAATTGACCATGGAAGATAGCATCACTTCACCTTTCGTCTATTAGAGACAATTGGTGATATATGTCTTGTAACCATTGGTCTTCATCCAGCTGAGCATCAATCAACACTCTGAGGGATCCCATTTCCACTTCTATGGGGAGCACTGCTTCCATCCCATAGATCAATGAGTAGGGGGTTGCCCCAGTGGAAGTACGCATTAAAGTTCTGTAGGCTAACAAAGTCAGAGGCCAGAGGTTAGACCATCCTTTGTCATTGGCGAACATCTTTTGCATGATCTTCTTAATGTTCTTATTAGCCGCTTCAACAGCACCATTCATCTTTGGATGATAGATGACGGAGTTAAGTTGTTTGATGTGGAATTTACTGCACAACTCCTCCATCATCTTGTTGTTGAGGTTTTTAGCATTGTTTGACACTATCACCTCTGGTTGTCCATATCGACAAATGACATTTTTTATGATGAAAACAATGATGACTTCTTTGGTAACCCTAAGGAAGGAGGGTGCCTCTACCCATTTGGTGAAGTAGTCAATCATGATGAAGATAAATCGATGCCCATTACCGGCATTAGGCTCGATGGGCCCGATCACGTCCATTCCCCACATTGAGAAGGGCCAAGGTGAACTCATATTGTGGAGTTCCCTCGGAGGGGCGTGGATAGAATTCCCATGAATTTGGCATTGATAGCACCTCTTGACATGATCATCACAGTCAGCCTTAAGCGAGAGCTAGTAATACCCTGTTATGAGGATCTTTTTAACAAGTAAAGGGTCGCTTATGTGTTGTCCACATACTCCACCATGGATTTCATCCATGAGCCTCTGAGCTTGGTTCTTGTCCAGACATCTGAGGAGACCTTATCCCGCATCTCTTTTGTAGAGTGCATCTCCGCTCAGGTAGAACTTCATAGCCAGTCGATGGATCAGGATTCTTTCAAGTGGGCTCGCCTCAATGGATGTAGATCTATCTCGCAAGTACTTGATGTACTGATACCAAGGGTGTTAGATGGGAGGTATCTCATCCGATACTTCTCCAATGTAATTTCCATATGCTGGAGCCTTTTGTAGGGAATATGGGATGTTTGGCATATTTTCCTTGTCATGTATATTTATCAAGGAGGCCAAAGTTGCTAGTGCATCTACAAAATCATTCTTATTTTGAGGAATGTGGAGGAAGTTTACTTCTTCGAACTTCGAAGCCATCTGTAAAACTTGTCAATGGTAAGGCAGTAAATATATCTCTTTGGTATGATAGATTCTTGTGGTCTGTCTGATTACCAATTTTGAATCCCTGAAGACAGTTAACCGCCTGATACCCATTGATTGGGCAAGTTTAAGTCCCATGATACATCCTTCATACTCAGTTGTGTTGTTGGTGCTGACAAACTGCAATTTAACGGCGACGGGATACTGCTCCCTCGTATAGGATACTAGAACTGCTCCAACTCCAGAACCTTTCATATTAACAGCTCCATCAAAATACATTTTCCATGTATGGCATGCATTGTACTGATGGTATTAGTGCACTGTCATTACCCCTTCATCGGGGAAGTATGTTTCCAAGGGTTTGAAATCCCCTGCAGGTGCGGCGGCCAGTTGATCTGCAATTCCTTGACCTTTAATGGACTTTTGCGTCACGTAGACGATGTCAAATTGTTATAGGATCAACTGCCATCTGGACAACCAACAATTCAATATGGGTTTACTGAACACGTACTTTAGAGGATCCATGCGGGATATGAGATGGGTTGTGTGACCATGGAGGTAATGTTGTAACCTCATGGGAGCCCATGCTAAAGCACAACAAGTCTTCTCAATCAGAGTGTACTTGTGTTCACTACTGCTGAATCTTTTGTTGAGGTCGTAGATAGCTCACTCTTGGCCTCTATCGTCTTTTTGTCCCAGCATGCAGCCCATGGCATTGTCATTAATGGACAGGTACATAAACAGGGGAACATCATCCCTGGGAGGTACCAAAATAAGAGCGTTAACCAGCTGCTCTTTGATTGTAAGGAAGTCTTTTTGACACTCATCGTTCCATTTCATGGACGAGTTCTTCTTTAACAACTTGAAGAGAGGCTCACAGGTTGCTGTGAGTTGAGAAATGAACCGGCTAATGAAGTTGATTCTTACAAAAAATCCCCGTATTTCCTTCTCTGTCTAAGGAATGGGCATTTCCCTGATGGCCTGGATTTTGGTGGGATCCAGCTCAATCCCTTTGTGGCTGACTAGGAAACCTAGCAACTTTCCTGATTTAACGCCAAAGGCGCACTTGGCTGGATTCAACTTCAAGTTGTACTTACGTAACCTATTAAAAAGCTTTTTAAGATGGTATAGGTGGTCATCTTCCCTTCGAGACTTGACAATGATGTCATCCACATAGATCTCTATCTCTTTGTGCATTAAGTCATGGAAAAGAGCCATCATAGCTCGCTGATAGGTTGCTCTGGCATTAATGAGGCCTAATGACAATCGTCTATAGAAAAAGGTTCCCCAAGGCGTGATGAATGCAGTTTTCTCACGATCTTCCTTAGCAACCATGATTTGATGGTACCCTGTAAAACAATCAGCAAAGGAGTACATGCCGTATTGAGCAGTATTATTAATGAGTATGTGGATAAATGGCACAAAAAAGCTGTCTTTAAGGCAAGCTTTATCAAATCCTGGTAATCCACAAAAACTCGCACCTTTCCTCCCGGTTTAGGCATGAGGACTATGTTGGATAGTCATTCAGGATATGTGGACACCATGATGATGCCAAGTTGAAATTGTTTCATAATTTCTTCTTTAACCTTTAAACTCCACTCAGGTTTTAATCGCCTAAGCATCTGCCTAACTTGCTTAAATCCCTCTTTAATGGGAAGGCGATGGATGACAATGTCCGTGGATAAACCCACCATGTCTTCGTGAGACTATGCAAACACATCCTGGAATTGGGTTAATAGTGCAACCATGTCATTGCTTTGGTTTGCAGTGAGGTCTGTACCAATCTGGATTAACCTAGGGCTTTCTAAGGTTCTGAGATTGAATGAGGTGGTTTGATCAAGATTTGGTTTGGGTTTGTCTTCGACCCATTCCTTGATCTCATGAGGTATCTCAATGTCCTCTTGTATTTCCATCAATTCTGAGTCCAACTTTTCATCAAAGTTACAGTCCTTGTGGAGAAAAGGCACCTCATCAGCAAGTACAGGCACATCTAAATTCAGAGTCCTGAAACAAAATATGCTTTCACTTATTATATAAAACTGTTTAATCATACATAGTGTTAGCATGTACTGACAAAACAACTGCTAATAATGTACAAAAAAGTAAGCAGTTAGAGCTATCTACAAGGAATAGTGGTTTCTGCCCTTTTTACCCTTGGCGACAAATGTAAGGAGTGCTGCTCCAATTGTCAAGGGTGAAGTAATGAAGGGACTATCATCGTCCTCCTTCTCCAGAATGATGACCATAATGTCGGGACAATCATCGTCTGGAGTGTATCTGTTTGTGTGCTCATCATGTAAAAGGATGCGTAGATGAGACAAACTCCTGGAAATTTCTTGTTTATGTTTTCGTTCCCTCTCTTCCACTTCGGGATCAGGAATCAGGACCTCTTTTTCTCTAACCGGTATCGGTTTAGGAAATAGCATAGCCATAACATAGGCTGGAACCTTTACCGGAGACTGTATAGGCTCAGGATCAGTAGATGGAGATAGTTACCGTATGGCTAAAGATGAAGGAATTTGTTTGTGCTTGTGAGGATTCCTGTGACTGGAGCTAGCAAAATAGCCTAATCCAATTATCCCTATTTGACTGGGAACTTGAATTGGGTGTTTAATACCCTGATGATCTTTTCCCAACCCTTATCTAGGTTAATGACCCAATGACATCATCTTTTGAGTGGCCGACATTACCTCGGTAGAAATCTTGGGTGTGAGAGGTGGCGCCCCAATGGGATGGTAATGAGTGTTGCTCACCTCCAGGGCACGAAAGTTAACCGGCTCAACTTCTGTGTTGAAGCTGATGAGTGGTATGTCACCTTGTTCAGGACATTCCGGTTCATCATTAACAGTGACTAGGCTATTGTTGATAATGTACTTGAGTTACTGGTGAAGGGTAAAAGAGACGGCTCCAGCCATATGAATCTACGGTCTTCCCAAAAGTAGGTTGTATCATGTGGCTACTCTGAGCACGTAAAAGGATACACTGAATATATGTGGACCAATCTCCATTGGTAGTTCAATCTCTCCAACGGCGTTTCGTCGGGACCCATCAAAAACTTTGATAATTGTATGGCTATTTTTGATCCTCTTGGGGTTGATATTCATCTTCTCCAAGGTAGCATAAGGACAGATATTCAAAGATAAACCTCCATCTATCAAGACTCCTCCCACCATGTATCCGGAGGACAAAACCGCTATGTTCAATAGCTTACAATGACCCGTCCCTTCAGCGGGTATGTCATCATCAATGAAAGATATCACATTGTTGTTAAAAATGTGATTAACCAGATGTTGGAATTCTTCCACATCCACTGATTTTGGTAAATGGGCTTCTTCCAAGACCCTTAGCAAGATCTTCCTGTGATCTTCAGAAGAGAAAACCAAGTCCAGTATGGAAATTTGTTATGGAGCTTCTCTCAAGCTTAAAACCACCTTGGCTTCGTTATGGCCCATGGTACGAAGGAACTCTTCAATTTTTTTCATGGGAACTTTCCCATTTATTTTGATGGTAGGCTTCATCACCCGATGGGAAAGATACAATGGATTTTCCTTCGATACTGCAATAGTTGTATGTGATATAGATCATTCAGCCTGCCCATAATTCCATGGGACTTTTTTCAAGCTGACAACAGGATATTGTGGCCTAGATGTCAAGAGATTTTGCTTTGGTGAATCCACTTTCACAGGATTGTCAACACCCTTGATTTGAATTGATTGTATTATGGGTAGTCTGGCAGCCAAATCATCCTCAGCGGATATAACTACTACGTCGTCCTTCCATTTTGTAGGACAAGTGTTCTCACTCTCGAGTAACAAAGTGTCATCGTCTTCCATCTACAGGACACTGCTGTCAATTAAATTCTAAATGAGGTGGCGGAGTGCCCAGCATTCTTCTGTGTTGTGACCGCGAGAATAGGAGTGATATTGGCATACTCCATTAGAATTGAATCATTTGGAATGGGGATTGATTGGAGGTAGAAGGGATGTAATTCTTCCTTCATTGATCAGCATCTGAAATATCTCCTCCATAGGTTGGCCAAGGTATGTAAATTCTCTCTTGTTGGCAAAATTGTGATGGGCTTTGGCACTTGCTTTCTTTGCTATTTTATCCTCTGGTGTTTCACTTTCTGAAGGTGATGATGGATTATTTATAACAAAAGGAAGGAGACTAGCATGCTACTGACTGACTAATTGGCGTGTGACTTGGTGTTGATGGATTACCAGTTCTGCCAATTGATCTACTTGCTTACAAAGAGCCTTAATCTTTTGTTCCATCATGAACTAGAACTGTGCGTAATCCCATTTGTCAGCACCGTCCTTACTGGTTTGGGAAGATTCAACAACATAATTGGAACTCTATCCACTGCTCCAATTAATCATATTAATCGCTTCTTCTTTGTGTTGAGGAAGAGGGTTGTCTTGTACATGAGGTTGGTCGGGTTTAGTCACCACAATCTCCCCGTTATCGATTAAGTCCTAGATCTTTTATTTCAAGGCCCAGCTGTGACGCCCCCACATTCAGGTACTTGAAACCCGAACTCGATGCTTCACGATACCATTTCTATGAGCAGAATAATACTAATAATATTAACAATAATATAGATTATCAAATTTAATTTACATATTATCGGAGTTTAGTTCCCAAATGCAAACCTTTAAACATTCGTTACATGATAATAATAATATTTATCATCCTTATCATAAAGTCAAACTATTACATAAGATAGCTTAAACATTCATTCAACGACTTTCCCTTTTCCCTTGTTCTTGGCAGAGCCTTCAGGTTGTTCACATTTAGCTGAAAACATTTAAATTAAGCAAGGATGAGCATTTGAGTGCCCAACAAGTAATAGCAAATAATAACAATTAGCTGAAAGGATTAAATGTTTTCTTTGAACAATACTTCTACAACGAATCTTGATTGTAAAGTAAAAGTTGAACCATTAATAAACAACATGTCACTTCGATTTCAAACTTTTGAAACTACGTATTGACTATATATGAGGATCAGTTGACAGACTATGAACATTGTTTTCTATTTTCAAAAAGGTTAAACCGAACTTCATCTGTAAACCATCATAACTTACGGGCACGGGGGGTGATCAGCCCGTTATGCCCTGTATTGATCAATACTACATTACAAGAACGATATTATCGTTCATCCTTTGTCCGCCTTTTCGCATAAAAATTTCCCATATTTGGGATGTTTATAACAGTCTTGAATCCAAACCAAAACAATTCAGTTGGATAATAAATAAGTTTTATCTTGTTCAACAACAATTTTAAATTTATGTCTAGTTGGATCAAATAGCTTAGACGGTTTTTAATTCAACGTATACATACTGGACACTGATAAGTATGTATCAACATGTGATAAAACATAATGATTATCCAAGTGAGGACACTTGTATAACCATGTTTAGAAATTAACGAACATAATATATATCTTGATCTACAATAATAGAATAAAGGAACTTGTACAACAATTATAATTTAATAACTTACTTAAACAAAATCATTGCATAAGTATATACAAAGGTTGAAATATTTGAACAATTAAAAGGAATAGTTAAGATACTATTTTACACATGTCCATTGCATAAAGTAAATGCAAAGGGTTAGATACTTGCCTTGTCTGCTGCTTACACAACTTAGATTTATCTTTTATATCAAGCCCTATCATTAAATAGATCATTCGTTCGATTAGAATAACATACTATAACACATAGTACTACTATTTGCAGTCAGCACATAACCTAATCACATTGTCACATATGTTTACCAACCATTGAATCACAAATAATCACGTATACAAACATATTATATAAGTCTAGATCAATTTCTGAAATATGTTGGTGTATCGACAACTTTATCGGGTATTTATCGAGTCTAAGACTCTATACCACAGTTCCATATTCATTTAGATAACTTAAACACCAATCGTATTATTTTTCATGACCTTATAATAATTTTAAAATGAGTATTACAATTTATCATGATTTTTGAAACACCGGAATCATTATTAAATGATTTAAATATTAAGTAATTCCATTATCATTAATATTAAATTATTAATGAAACCATTGCAAAAATATTAAGTTATTTAAAATAACTTAAAATATTTTAAAGTATTTATTTTACCTTTAAATGATTTTTAAAACCACTAAAATCATTTTAAATAATTACCATTAATATTAAAATATTAATGTATTATTTATCTAAATATTAAAAGTCATTAATTATAACTTAAAATATTTTTAATTCATTTCTATCCCTTTTAAATGATTTTTAAATTAATAAAACCATTTTAAAACTATTTATTTAATATAATTATTAAATAAATTTAATATCATTAATGTTAAATTAATATTAAATTATTAATGAAATTATCAATTAAATATTAAAAGTTATATTTTATAACTTAAAATATCTTTAAATACCTAGTATTATCATTTAAAATAATTTTAATATAATAAAATCATTTTTAATTAATTTATTTAATGCATTTATTAAATAAATTAAATATCAATAACATTTAAATAAATACTAATATTTATGGAAAATATTCCAAATAATTAAAAGTTAATTTTTATAACTTAAATTAATTTTTAAAATATTTTTTGGAATTTTTAATAATTTATTTCTATTTTTAAATAATTTTTGAATATTTAATTAATTAAAATTAATAAAACTGTCGCTGTAGGCCTTTAGCGACATAAAGCATAGTCTATTATGTTATTGAGCTTTCAAGAACATTCATAGCCAGTTTCGACTTGCTTACTTTGATCAAGAACACATATCGGATTATGATGTTTTTGGACCAGCTAAGACGTTGATCTTCTAGTACTAATGTAGTACTACAAATATCATGCAAGATCTAGGTCCGATTAAAACATACAAGCAAGATATGGAAGCTCAAACAATCTGTCAGAACTGTTCTTCGTTTTCTGGGTTACCCAGAAAACAAGATCGATTCGCCCGATCACTTTGAGCTTCCTGACTTCTTATCCATGCGTTGATTTTGTGATTTAAAAGCTGCAGTGTATAGACAACATGTAAGAGAGTAGATCTACCACAAAACATCACAATAACAACAACATATCAAACAGATCCATATCGGTCAAACCATGTCAGACGACATGGTTAAGCGTTTTCTAGGTTACCCAGAAAACAGCTTCCATGCTCGTCTGGACTAGTTTGACCGTTCACTGCAATCATCCAGTTTGATATATAGGAGATTTTAAGGCATAACCTTGTAATAATTCTACCAGGCTATAACTTAGATACAAGAACAAGATCAAAACAACATAACCTTTATCGGATACGATCGATTTAAAATGTTGTCGGTAGGTTACGGGCAATTTACAGGTTACCCGAAGCGCCCGATCGTGGTCGATCAGCAACTTTGACCCTCAATATCAAAGATCTGATCGTATTCATGTTTACGACCTTGCTACCAATTCCAGTTTAAAGACCTCACATTATACAACAAGATCAAATCTTAAAACAACAGAAATACATAACATACAAAGATTTATAGGGTCTGACATTCGTTGTCAGACCTTTAAAAAAAAATTCCAGATTTTCTTAAAAACTGAATTTGAACACATACATGATATGGATCTATATAATACCAACCCAGATCATTATAAAAGACTATATCTAACATGTTTAACACAAAAACAACAACATATAACAGCAGATTATTGGACAGATTCTTGGGTAGGGTTTTATACCTTTAAGCTTTGATTACTTGAATCTGATCTTGTGATTTGTTAATGGTAAACATGGGGCTGGTTTTGTGGACTGATTAACTTTAAGATTTTGTTGGTTCAAGAGAGAGAGAGTCTAGGTTGAGTGTTGTGCACAAAATGAGCTAGCAAGTGACATTTTCTCTCTCTTAATCTATTTATACTACATAGATGCAATGTATCTAACTTGCAAGGTGTCAAAGAGGATAAGATTGAATGAGTTTTACCCATGTGTTATAAATCTAGAGTGGTGACTTGCAATCTAGCTTATTAAATAAATACCAAAAAGGTTATTTTAGTAAACTAACAAAGTAATTTAAGGGTATTCTTGTCCATGATGCTTGAATCTAGGTTAAAATCAATAGCTCTTAAACCTTAAGGTTTCACAAATAATTTCTAGGGTTTAAAAATTTAAGTTTAAAGTTCAATAAAATTTTAATTAGAACTTACTAATTAAAATTTAGGGTTTTTTAAATAATTAGAGTTCCTTAATATTATTAGGGTTTTCTAATTCATATTATAATTTACTAAAATAATAATTAAGATCACCATTTTAGCGATTAGGGTTTACAACTAGTAATTAGGTTTTATAATTGCTAATTAGGGTTACCTAATATAGAAATTAGTATTCTAAAATATTAATTTAGGGTTTTCATTTAAGAAATTAGGGTTTCTAATTTCATGTTAGGGTTTCCCTAATTAATGTTAGTCTTAATAATAATTGTCATAAATCACAATTCACAATTACCAAATAGCTTTGAACTCGTATCCGAATTTTAAATTAGGGTTTCATAGTAAAACTAGGATTTGTCATAGAACACCATAATTGACCAATCATTATCGATCCACGCATACAGTACATATCTATAGCACTAAAAAATCAAAATATAATTAATATTATATTATTATTCTTATTCCTTGATCAAAATCCAAAATTAGGGTTTGGATTCCATATCTGATTTACCTTGCATAAATAGCATTATTAACTAAGTTAAAATACTTAACTTAATAATCTGAGCTAAAATCATAGAAATAGATAATAATTATAATAATTACAATCATCATTCCATATATAATATAATATCATATTTTCTTTGAAAAGTAATTAATAAAACATTTCTATAATAAAATTAATTATTATAAAAATATAATTTATAGTAATCAATAATTTTAAAATAAAACTATTTCTAATTATTCATGTAATAAATAAATTTTTATTTATCACGAGATATACATATACACATTATCTTGACACATATTCCCCATATTTATTTCAATAAATAAAAAAAATTATACATAAAATTTACGATTTATTTATATAGAAAATATCGGGTTATTACATTCATCCTCCCTTATAAAGATTAGTCCCACGAGTCATAGTTTTAAAACCCATACATACCGAAGGTACATAGCATACACAATCATTGCAAGTAGATCTCGATCAAATTTGATCGAATTGATCTTTAACTATTCACATAAAGCTTGTCTATCTGATTAAACGAAAATTTGATTTCTAAAAGAACTCAAATTCCACCTTCGAAATTCCTTTATAAAATAGTTTATTATTTATAGGAAAATCATGTATATATAAAAAAAAATAAAATTTATCTGAAAAAATACGGAGTTCCATACTTAACCGCCACCGAATCACGGATTTGTCATGTTGTAGACAAATGCGATAGATTTTATCGACTTCTTTGGATGAAGTTGGTCCTTTGATTGCCAAAGTTCCACCGCTTTTCCCCATGTTCACGTTTTCTACCTCCGTTCTCCTTTTCGGACAGTCCTTCACCTTATGCTCCTTTGATCTGCATAGAAAACACCCACTAATTGTTCTAGGATTGGGGCAGTTGGGAGAGATATGGCCCTCCTGCCCGCACTTAAAACATGAAAATTTACCTTTCAGACATTCCCCCAAATGGTTCTTCCCACAATTCCCACATTGCACCACCGGCTTCTTCTTTACACCTTCTTGCTTCACCTGTACACCCCCAAAGTTGTTCCCCTTCCTCTTTTCACCCCTATTCCCAGTATTTGCTTCCACCTTCCCAGCTCCATCAACCTTACCCTAGTTCCTTCTTTCTTTGTTATAGAGGCTCATGGCCTCACTCCCTTCCTCAGCAATAATTGCTTTCTCTATGAGTGCTGCAAATGTAGGGATTTGAAACACTGCCACCTTGTTATAGAGCCAGGGTTTTAATCCCAGCTCAAACCTTCTTGCTTTTCTAGCCTCCGTATCAACTTAATGCGGGGCGAACCTAGCCAACTCATTAAATTTTTCAGCATACTCCGCAACAGTCATATTCTCCTATATTTAATTCCTGAATTTTACCTCCATCCTAGCCTGAATACTCGATGAAAAATAGTTTTCGAAAAACAAAGTTTTGAACCTGTCCCAAGTAACTACACCTGCTCCTGCCCTCACCTGATTCGCTTCCCACCAAAAATTTGCCTCATCCTTTATCATATAGGTGGCAAAAGCGGTCTTTTGCCCCTCAGCTACCCTAGCTATTACAAATGCCTTTTCAATTTCCTTAACCCAAGTTTGCGTTTCTACAGGGTTAGTTGTCCCTTTGAATTCGGGCGGTCCTACAGCCTTGAAGTCCTTAAAGTTCGCTAAGCAGTTGTCTTGCTGGTTCCCTGCGGCTGGCATTCCTTGTTGCATTGCCTAAGCTATCATGTTTGCAAATTACTGCATTGGATCTGGTTGTTGTCCCCCAGTGTTGTTGACAGATTCTTCTGCCCTTTGATTTCGAGTTTGACGTCTTAGCGGCATTATCTGATTAAATAAAACATAATTTAACTTACATTCTAAACCTTATCACATAATTTTAATATATTAAACTTGTTTTATTATTCAAACATAAGTTCATTTTCATTAATTCATAGCAATTTACATAACCCATACTGCTATCCCTTTGTGACCATAAAAGTTGAAATTTACAGCCATAACTTATATAAAAGTTGAAAATATTACATTACACAAACATACTTATCATTTATATTATATTAAATAGACTTACACCACAGAACCTATACTACCTATTCACTATGTTTTTTTCTTGATTTTGGACAACCCTTCACCTGATGACCTTCTATCCCACAAATAAAATAGACACATTGCTTTGGATTGGGACACTGAGGAGAGTAGTGTCCCTCATGTCCGCAATTATAGCAAATATTTTCCCCTTTCCTGTACATGCCTTCATGCTTCTTGTCACAATTTGTACACTTTTCTATTCGGTTAAAGTTCCCTTGGTTATTATCAGGATTTCGATCTTTCATTTTTCTTTTTCCCTTCTTGTTCGGAGCTGCACCCGACTTATTGCTTTTAGCTCCCATTTGGTCAATTTGGATTTTAAGCTTATCTTGTTCTTCCATTATTTTTATTAATGCTTTCCGTAGTTGATTATTTAATAGTTTTTCTATTTCCCACAACTGTCCCAAAGAGGAAACCTGGTCCTGCAGATTCTGCACTTCGGTTGATGCTTGATCAGTTCCAACTTTAGTGTCTGAATCACTATCGGTTAGTTCCACCATTTCCGGATCTGGTACGACATTTTCCACAATAACCACCTCATCGAGGTTGCTTTCACTTTGAGCCTCTATTTCAGCTACTGGCTTTGATATTGGTTCCTTCTTTACGATCCGAGGGTATCCTAATCCTTTTTAACCTGACATCTACACACATAAATTATCCTAATTAGCATATAATATATACACATAACAAACAATAATAATTTTTTTTATAGGTTATCTTTTATTTGATTTGACGATGAATTTATCCGATTCATCTCTTTTTAAACTCTATATGAGTTATTTATATTTTTAACGTTTCCCTCTGTCCTAAGGTGATAGCCTAAGGTTTATCCCACCTAAAATTTCTAACCCTATAGCTTTGACACCATGATGTGACGCCCCCAAATTCAGGTTCTTGAAACCCGAACTCGGTGCTTCACGATACCATTTTTATGAGCGGAATAATACTAATAATATTAACAATAATATAGATTATCAAATTTAATTTACATATTATCAGAGTTTAGTTCCCAACTACGAAACCTTTAAACATTCGTTACATGATAATAATAATAATAATAATATTTATCATCCTTATCATAAAGTTAAACTATTACATAGGATAGCTTAAACATTCATTCAGCGACTTTTCCTTTTCCCTTGTTCTTGGCAGAGCCTTCAGGTTGTTCACATTTAGCTGAAAACGTTTAAATTAAGCAAGGATGAGCATTTGAGTGCCCAGCAAGTAATAGCAAATAATAACAATTAGCTGAAAGGATTAAATGTTTTCTTTGAATAATACTTCTATAACGAATCAACAGTTGTGAAGTAAGCTGAACCATTAATAAACAACATGTCATTTCGATTTCAAATTTTTGAAACTTCGTATTGACTATATATGAGGATCAGTTGACAGACTATGAACATTGTTTTCTATTTTCGAAAAGGTTAAACAAAACTTCATCTGTAAACCGTCATAACTTACGGGCACGGGGGGTGATCAGCCCGTTATGCCCTGTATTGATCAATACTACATTACAAGAACGATATTATCGTTCATATTATGTCCGCCTTTGCGCATAAAAATTTCCCATATTTGGTATGTTCATAACAGTATTGAATCCAAACCAAAACAATTCGGTTGGATAATAAATAAGTTTTATCTTGGTCAACAACAATTTCAAATTTATGTCTAGCCGGATCAAATAGCTTAGACGACTTTTAATTCAATGTATACATATTGGACACTGATAAGTATGTATCAACATGTGATAAAACATAATGATTATCCAAGTGAGGACACGTGTATAACCATGTTTAAAAATTAATGAACAAAATATATATCTTGATCTACAATAACAGAATAAAGGAACTTGTACAACAATTATAATTTAATAACTTACTTATACAGAATCATTGCATAAGTATATACAAAGGTTGAAATATTTGAATAATTAAAAAGAATAGTTCAGATATTATTTTACTCATGTCCATTGCATAAAGTAAATGCAAAGGGTTAGATACTTGCCTTGTCTGCTGCTTACACAACTTAGATTTATCTTTTATATCAAGTCCTATCATTAAATAGATCATTCGTTCGATTAGAATAACATACTATAACACATAGTACTACTATTTGCAGTCAGCATATAACCTAATCACATTGTCACATATGTTTACCAACCATTGAATCACAAATAATCACGTATACAAACATATTATATAAGTCCAGATCAATTTCTAAAACATGTCGGTGTATCGACAACTTTATCGGGTATTTATCGAGTTTAAGACTCTATACCGCAGTTCCATATTCATTTAGATAACTTAAACACCAATCGTATTATTTTTCATGAGCTTATAATAATTTTAAAATGATTATTACAATTTATCATGATTTTTGAAACACCGGTATCATTATTAAATGATTTAAATATTAAGTAATTCCATTATCATTAATATTAAATTATTAATGAAACCATTGCAAAAATATTAAGTTATTTAAAATAACTTAAAATATTTTAAAGTATTTATTTTACCTTTAAATGATTTTTAAAACTATTAAAATTATTTTTAAATAATTATCATTAATATTAAAAATATTAATGTACTATTTATCTAAATATTAAAAGTCATTAATTATAACTTAAAATATTTTTAATTCATTTCTATCCCTTTTAAATGATTTTAAATTAATAAAACCATTTTAAACTATTTATTTAATATAATTATTAAAAAAATTTAATATCATTAATATTAAATTATTAATGAAATTATACATTAAATATTAAAAGTTATATTTTATAACTTAAAATATCTTTAAATACCTTATTATCATTTAAAATGATTTTTAATATAATAAAATCATTTTTAATTAATTTATTTAATGCATTTATTAAATAAATTAAATATCAATAATATTTAAATAAATACTAATATTTATGGAAAATATTCCAAATAATTAAAAGTTAATTTTATTACTTGAATTAATTTTAAAATATTTTTAGAATTTTTAAAATATTCTAAATAATTAAAAGTTAATTTTATAACTTAAATTAATTTTTAAAATATTTTTAGAATTTTTAATAATTTATTTCTATTTTTAAATAATTTTTGAATATTTAATTAATTAAAATTAATAAAGCTGTCGATGTAGGCCTCTGGCGACATACATAAAGCATAGTCTATTGTGTTATTGAGCCTTGAGAACATTCATGCTTGATTTCGACTTGCTTACTTTGACAAGAACACAGATCGGATTATGATATTTTTGGACCAGCTAAGACGTTGATCTTGTAGTACTAATGTAGTACTACAAATATCATGCAAGATCTGGGTCCGATTAAAACATACAAGCAAGATATGGAAGCTCAAACAATCTGTCAGAACTGTTCTTCGTTTTCTGGGTTACCCAGAAAACAAGATCAGTTCGAATGATCACTTTTGGGCTTCCACAACTTGCTATCCATGCGTTGATTTTGTGATTTAAAAGCTGCAGTGTATAGACAACATGTAAGAGAGTAGATCTACCACAAAACATCACAATAACAACAACATATCAAACAAATCCATGTCGGTCAAACCATGTCAGACGACATGGTTAAGCGTTTTCTGGGTTACCCAAAAAACAGCTTCCATGCTCTTTTGGCCTAGTTTGACCGTTCACTGCAATCATCCAGTTTGATATATAGGAGATTTTAAGGCATAACCTTGTAATAATTCTACCAGGCGATAACTTAGATACAAGAACAAGATCAAAACAACAAAACACTGTCAGATACAATCAATTTAAAATGTTGTCAGGCCTGTTCTAGGCAATTTCTGGGTTACCCAGAAATGCCCAGTCATGGCCGGTCAACGGCTTTTGACCCTCAATATCAAGAGATCTGCTCATGTTCTGACCTTGCTACCAATTTCGGTTTAAAGACCTCACATCATACAACAAGATCAAATCTTAAAACAACAGAAACACATAACATACAAAGATTTATAGGGTCTGACATTCGTTGTCAGACCTTTTAAAAAAAAATCCAGATTTTTTTAAAACTTGAATTTGAACACATAGATGATATGGATTTATATAATACCAACCCAGATCATCATAAAAGACTATATCTAACATGTTTAACACAAAAACAACAACATTTAACAATGATTATTGAATGATTCTTGGGTAGGGTTTTATACCTTTAAGCTTTGATTACTTGAATGCGATCTTGTGATTTGTTAATGGTAAGCGTGAAATTTGGTTTTTGTGGACTAATTAACTTTAAGATTTTGTTGGTTCAAGAGAGAGAGAGTCTAGGTTGAGTGTTGTGCACAAAATGAGCTAGCAAGTGACATTTTCTCTCTCTTAATCTATTTATACTACATAGATGCAATGTATCTAACTTGCAAGGTGTCAAAGAGGATAAGATTGAATGAGTTTTACCCATGTGTTATAAATCTAGAGTGGTGACTTGCAATCTAGCTTATTAAATAAATACCAAAAAGGTTATTTTAGTAAACTAACAAAGTAATTTAAGGGTATTCTTGTCCATGATGCTTGAATCTAGGTTAAAATCAATAGATCTTAAACCTTAAGGTTTCCCAAATAATTTATAGGGTTTAAAAATTTAAGTTTAAAGTTCAATAAAATTTTAATTAGAACTTACTAATTAAAATTTATGGTTTTTTAAATAATTAGGGTTCCTTAATATTATTAGGGTTTTCTAATTCACATTATAATTTACTAAAATAATAATTAAGATCACAATTTTAGCGATTAGGGTTTATAACTAGTAATTAGGTTTTATAATTGCTAATTAGGGTTACCTAATATAGAAACTAGTATTCTAAAATATTAATTTAGGGTTTTCATTTAAGAAATTAGGGTTTCTAATTTCACGATTAGGGTTTCCCTAATTAATGTTAATCTTAATAATAATTGTCATAAATCACAATTCACAGTTACCAAATATCTTTGAACTCGTATCCGAGTTTTAAATTAGGGTTTCACAGTAAAACTATGATTTGTCATATAACACCATAATTGACCAACCATTATCGGTACATGTATACAGTACATATCTATAGCACTGAAAAATCAAAATATAATTAATATTATATTATTATTCTTATTCCTTGATCAAAATCTAAAATTAGGGTTTGGATTCCATATCTGATTTACCTTGCATAAATAGCATTATTAATTAAGTTAAAATACTTAACTTAATAATCTGAGCTAAAATCATAGAAATAGATAATAATTATAATAATTACAATCATCATTCCATATATAATATAATATCATATTTTCTTTGAAAAGTAATTAATAAAACATTTCTATAATAAAATTAATTATTATAAAAATATAATTTCTGATAATTAATAATTCTAAAATAAAAGTATTTGTAATTATTCATGTAATAAATAAATTTTTATTTATCAGAGATATATATATACACATTATCTTGACACATATTCCCCATATTTATTTTAATAATAATAATAAAATATTATCATAAAATTTTTGATTTATTTATATAGAAAATATCGGGTTATTACAAAAGCGTAAATAAAAGCTGTAAAAGGCCATTTAAGTAAACTTTGGGCTTTGATATATATATATATATATATATATATATATATATATATATATATATATATATATATATAATTTGGTAAATGCTAGGATATAAAATAGGGCTCATCAAATATGTTTGACAACGATTATATATATATATATATAAGCAAGTAAACGCTCGAGACATAAGTTTAGGCTCAATCGAGGCATAACTCGATAATGTTAGTCCATATATAAAATATATATATATATAAGTATATATATATATATATATATATATATATATATATATATATATATATATATATAGGCATGTAAATGAAAACCACGGACCAAAGTCTGGGCATACACACACAACACTACTCTCAATGTGTATAACAATGTGTGCAAAGATGAAAAAAAGGCTTTATAGAATGTAAGAAGGCTTACAGTGGGCTGCCAATGTAGGCTTCTATAACTCTATATGGATAAATACTCAGCTCCCGCTGGATAAAAATATAGCTATATGTGAGCTAACAAATGTTTAGAATGAGAAAACACTCAATATGGGTGTGTATAGAGCAAATTGGACAGGGCTTCCTCGCCTCTTTCTTTTTTTGTCTCCCTCAAAATGGCTGGCCCAAGGTCTATATTTATAGATCGATGGCATGAAGTGTACTGCAGATGGCAGCAGTGCACACATGTGGTGCAGTTGAGGTGTCCCCGTGCTTTGTGGGTTTCGTCGTCTTGAAGTACATGCACTCGTGCACTGTAATGTCCGCTCGAACTTGCAGAACTTCAATCCGAGCATCCGAACGAGGTATAGACGACCTTCTTCGGACTGCTTATGTCGAGAGTTACGCAATGACATGGATTAGAGGTTGTAAGAAGTCAGGAAGAGGGGACCATGCCCATAGTCTTCAAGCTTCAAATTCTATCCGGTGTGCTGCCACGCGTAATACTCACTCGGGATTGTAACTCCTCAGTTATTGTGGGACATTATTGTAAGTATATATGTACGAAGTGTTGAGACGATGCGCAGGTGTTGAGGTGGCAAGATGACTTTTGACTCTTCACCGGGGTTATCGCCGGTTTGAGATGAAAATAGATGTTGCTCAAGGTTACATCTAAGATTGGATTGCTTGTTTGTATGCCGCAATGTCATCTTGTGAGTGTTCCTGTCTGGCCGGTGTTAGCTCCGGGTCTGAGGTATGAGTGCCTCGGCAGGAGGTCTAAGATTGAAGCTGATAGCATGCATTCGAAACAAGCATTTTTGGAGTTATCTCCAGAACTGCAATAACATTCCTTGGGGTTATCGCTAAGATGAAACTCGGGGTTATCTCTGAGGTTGGAAATAATCCTTCTGGTGTGTGTTCCGGGGTTGGAAATGAGGTTCCCGGTGTGTGTCCCGGGTTTTGAGATTGAACTTCCGGTAGTATCCGGAATGGATGTGAGTTGTCTTTCAGGGTTATCTCCGAAAGAAGAATCTGCCCTCCTGCAATGTCAGTAATAGGCGTGTAGAAAATTTCGAGTGTCTACACCAGTTAGTCAGCCAGGAGCATACCCATCTCCTTCCTTTTGTTATGAATGATTCATCACGACCTTTAGAAAATGAAGCATTAGAGGACAAGGTTGCGAAGAGAGCAAGTGCTAAAGCCCGTCGGGATTTTGCCAATAAAAGGGAATTTACATACCTGGGCCAACCTATGGAGGAAATATTTTAGATGCTAATCATAAAAGGAAGAATCACCTCCCTTCTACCTCCAATTAATCCCCGTTCAAGACGGTTCAATTCTGATGGAGTATGTCAATATCATTCACATTCTCGCAGTCACAACACAGAAGAATGTTGGGCACTCTGCCACCTTATTCAGAATCTAATTGACTGCGGTGTCCTGCAATTGGCAGACGATGACACTGTACTACTCGAGAGTGGGAATACCTGTCCTACTAAATAGAAGGGGCTAGTAGCAGTTATATCCGCTGAGGCTGATGAGAATGTTAAACCATTTCCCATACAAGCAATTCAACTCAAAGGAGCTGACAATCCTTTGAAAGTGGCTGCACCAGAGCCAATTTTTTTACCCTTCAGACCACAGTATCCTGTTGTTAGCTTACACAAAGTCCCATGGAATTATGGAGAAGCTAAAGGATCCATGTCTCATACTACTGCCACAATGTCGAAGGAAAATCCATTGTATCTTCCTCAGAGGGTGATGAAGCCTACCATAAAAACAAAGGGGAAGATTCCCACAGAGAAGATTAAAAAATTCCTCTGCACTATGGGCCATAATGAAGCCAAGGTGGTTCTAAGCTTAAGAGAAGCTCCCCATCAAATCTCAATACTGGACTTGGTTTTCTCTTCCAAGGATCACAAGAAGATCTTATTGAAGGTTTTGGAAGAAGCCTACTTACCAAAATCAGTGGATGTGGAAAAATTTTAACATCTGGTTGATCACATTTTTAACAACAATGTGATATCGTTCACTGATGACGACATACCGCCCGAAGAGACCAGTCATTGTAAGCCATTGCACATCACAGTTTTGTCCTTCGGGTATATGTTAGCTGGAGTTTTGATAGATGGAGGTTCGTCTTTGAATATTTGTCCTTCTGCCACTTTGGTGAAGATGAACGTCAATATCAAATGGATCCGAAGTAGCCATACGGTTATCAAAGCTTTTGATGGATCCCGACAAAATTCTGTCGGAGAGATTGAGCTGCCAATTGAGATTGGTCCAAATACCTTCAATGTATCCTTTCACGTCCTCAAGATAGATTCAGGATACAACCTGCTATCGGGGAGACCATGGATCCACATGGCTGGAGCCGTTCCTTCTACACTTCATCAACAACTTAAATACATTGTCAACAATAGCCTAGTCACTTCCAACGCTGAGCCGAAATGTCCTGAACAAGGAAACCTACCACTCATAAGCTTTAATTCAGAAGTTGAGCTGGCCAGTTTTCATACTTTGGAAGTGAGCAACACACAATACCATCCTATTGGAGCCATACTTATCGTACCAATGATTTCTGCCGAAGTGATGGCAGCTACCCAAGAAATGATTTCATTGGGTCATCAACCTGGACAAGGGCTGGGTATCAAGCACCCAATTCAAACTGGGACAATCGAACTAGGCTATTCTTCCAGTTCCAGTCATAGGAATCCTTATAAGCACAAGCATATTCCTCAAGCTTTCGCCACACGACGATTTTCTCCACATGCACCTCGTGAACTGATACAGTCTCCAGTAAAGGTGTCAGCCCATGTTATGGCTATACTGTTTCCCAAACCAGTACCCTTTAAAGCAAAAGTGGTCCTAATTCCTGATCCCAAAGTGGAAGAACGGTAACAAAAATGTAAACATGACATCGCCTTGATGATGTCAGGCATATGCATCATTGTCCATGATGAACATACAAACAGATACACCCTAGACAATGATTGCCCAGATGTTATGGTAATCATTCAGGATACGAATAGATACACCCCAGACGATGATTGCCCAGATGTTATGGTCATCATTCGGGAAAAGGAAGACGATGACATCCCCTCTATCACTGCAGTCCATCAGGACTTTACCCTCTACAATTGGAGCAACACTCCATGCATTGGTCGACGAGGGTAAAACGGGTAGAAATCCCTCTGCCCTGTAGATAACTTTAATTGCTTACTTTTCTGTACAATATTAGCAGTTATTTTATCAATATATGCTAACACTTTTGTATGATTAAACAGTTTCATATGTTAAGTGAAAGCATATTTTGTTTCAGGACTCTGAATTTAGATGTGCCTACACTTGTTGATGAGGTGCCTTTTCTCCACAAGGACTGTAACTTTGATGAAAAGTTGGACTCTGACTTGATGGGAATACAAGAGGACATTGAGATACCTCAGGAGATTAAGGAATGGGTCAAAGACAAACCTAAACATAATCTTGATCAAACCATTTCTTTCAATCTAGGAACCTTAGAAAGCCGTAAGCTAATCCAGATTGGTTCAGACCTAATCCCAAACCAACGGAATGACATGATTGCGCTACTAACTCAATTCCAGGATGTATTTGCATGGTGTCATAAAGACATGATGGGTTTGTCCATTGACATTGTCCTTCATCGCCTTCCCATTAAAGAGGGATTTAAGCCAGTCAAGCAGGAGCTCAGGCGATTGAAACCTGAGTGGAGTTTAAAGGTGAAAGAAGAAATTGTGAAACAATTTCAAGCTGGTATTATCATGGTGTCTACATAACTAGAATGGATATCCAACATAGTTCTCGAGCCTAAACCAGGAGGAAAGGTGTGATTTTACGTGGATTACTGGGATCTGAACAAAGCTTTCCTTAAAGAGAGCTTTCCTGTGCCCTTTATCCACATTCTCATTGATAATACTGCTCAATACGACATGTACTCCTTTGCGGATTGCTTCGCAGGGTATCATCAAATTATGGTCGATGAGGAGGATCATGACAAAACTGCTTTTATCACACCTTGGGGATCCTTCTGCTACAAACGGTTGTCATTCAGCCTCATTAATGCTGGAGCAACCTATCAGCGAGCTTTGATGGCTCTTATCCATGACTTAATGCATAAGGAGATAGAGATCTATGTGGATGACATCATTGTCAAATCCCGAAGGGAGGAAGACCACTTAGACCATCTCAAAAAGCTTTTCAATAGGTTGTGTAAGTACAACTTGAAGTTGAATCCAGCCAAGTGCACCTTTGGTGTTAAATCAGGCAAGTTGCTAGGTTTCCTAGTCAGCCACAAAGGGATTGAGCTGGATCCCACAAAAATCTAGGCCATCAAGGAAATGCCCATTCCTCAGATGGAGAAGGAAATACTGGGATTTTTGGGAAGAATCAACTTCATTAGCAAGTTTATCTCTCAACTCACAGCAACCTGTGAGCCCATTTTCAAATTATTAAGGAAGAACTCCTCCATGAAATGGAACGATAAGTGTCAGAAAGCCTTCCTTACAATCAAAGAGCAGCTGGTTAACGCTCTTATTTTGGTAACACCCAGGGATGATGTTCCCCTGTTCATGTACCTATCCATTAATGACAATGCCATGGGCTGCATGCTGGGATAGAAAGATAATAGAGGCCAAGAGCGAGCTATCTATTACCTCGGCAAAAGATTCAGCAGTAGTGAACACAAGTACACTCTGATTGAGAAGACTTGTTGTGCTTTAGCATGGGCTTCAATGAGGTTACAACATTACCTCCGTGGTCACACAACCCATCACATATCCCATGTGGATCCTCTTAAGTACGTGTTCAGTAAGCCCATACTGAATTGTCGGCTGTCCAGATGATAGTTGATCCTACAACAATTTGACATCGTCTACGTGACACAAAAGTCTATCAAAGGTCAAGGAATTGCAGATCAACTGGCCGCCACACCTGCAAGGGACTTTAAACCCTTGGAAACATACTTCCCCGATGAAGGAGTAATTAGAATTCAGCAACACCATCAGTATGATGCATTCCATACGTGGAAAATGTATTTTGATGGAGCTGTTAACATGGAAGGCTTTGGAGCTGGTGCAGTTCTAGTATTCGGTATGGGGCAGCAGTATCTCGTCGCCCTCAAATTATAGTTTGTCAGCACCAACAACACAGCTGAGTATGAAGGCTATATAATGGGGTTAAACTTGACCGTTTAATGGGCATTAGGCAGTTAACTGTCTTTGGGGATTTCGAATTGGTAATCAAATAATCCATATGAATCTATGTTTGAGATTACCAACAAGCAAACATCCTGGCTTTAGATCATCAGATCACCAGTCATTCCGATTTTCTAACCCTTTTTACATACTCTTCTGCCCCTCAGGGAAACATAAACTTCAAACCAGCAGCCTAGTCTTACCTCATTTCAAACCTTTCATGCAATTTTGGTTATCCCCCCAGGGATTGAACCTTTCACACCTGCAGTTTATCATGAAGACAGGATTAAACTTTTCTATGCTTGCAGTTTGTCCTGAAGACGAGATCAAACTTTTTCACACCTGTAGTTTATCCCAAGCATGGGATCAAACTTTCATTTCCGCGCAGTATAGCCTTCACATGGGATTTAGACTTCTCTTTGGCTGCGAATCATCTTGTGGGGCGAACTACGTCGACATGATCTCCCTGATAACCATGAGTACATAGGTAACCATATTCTATATGGCCCGATTACAATAAAAACAACATTTATGCCCTTTCTCTATAAAAACAAAAACAACGAAAACACTTCTACACCTTTTTTCATCAATAAAGCTTCTACACCCATTTACACCTTTCACATTCAGCGTTGAACCTCTTACACCAGGTTCAAACTACGTAGACCTGATCTCCTCTTCAATAGGAGTACGTAGGCAGCCATTTATGGTTTGGTCTAACCCCCTACCAGAAAAAAAATACTTGTCACACGGTACTGGGATCAAACTTCAATCCACCACATTTCATCGTCTTCAGACTAAATGGATGGAACTACCTAACCTCTCCTCACAAATAGGAGATTCGGAGACCATCTAAGCTGCGGTTGTGCCTTAAAGAGCAACACCAATCCATAAGAGATGGAATTGACTAGGCTCCTCTTAAATAGGAGTACTAGCGACCATCTGTGATGCGGTCAATCTCAAAGAGGAAAAGCCACACTCCTCTCCACATTTCCATACAAAAACTAGTCCCAAGACACCAAAGATGGTAGGGATACACACAGATCAATGATCAGTTCTGAAAGATCCTATGACGTTTCAATGTCCACACATCAAGGATGAGTTCAGAATGCATCAAGATCACAAGCCCTGAAGAAGCTGGCAAATATTAAGAAAGTATCAAGGCACAACTGAAAGGGAAGTGAATCAAAAAAATATTTTCCTGCCATATATAATACTGTTTGATATATACAATATGTGTTGTACATGACAAAATGGCTAAGCCAGACTGTGTAGGAAAATACAAGTCTAGCTATGGATCTGTGTGTATGCGAACTATCAGATCTAACATAGTATCCCTCTCTAAAGAAGGAGGTAACACTGCAAGTTCCTGCCCAATGGTATCTACACGAGCTAGCAGATCCGAGGCTAACTGCATAGTGGAATGATGCTCATCAATGTATGCACTTATATTGTCAAGGATTCCAGTCATAAGGGATCTCACTGAACTACTGTCTGTGATGGCTACATCTAGGGCAGATAGGGCAGCATCCCGCTCAACAATCAATGCATCTCTGGTCGATCTAGCCTCGTCTCTCTCTAATAGAGCTGCGTCTCTCCCTTAAAGAGCTGTCAACATCAAGGCCCTAGCCTGATCTCTCTTAAAGGTCATCAGATGTAGACTCTGCTCCAGATACTGTGTTGAATGCTGAATTACAGTAGCACTCATAGTGGGAGAATCCATCACAAATGCTGGCAATGCAGTAGTCAAATCCTCATCGATGCAAATATCAGCCTCCTCCATAAGCTCCTCATCGTCGGAATCAGTCCCCTACACTATGGATAATACCACAGCTGATTCAGTCTCTATCTCTATCCATGCGGAATACTCTACAGAACAACCCGGATGACTGATAAATAACTCAGCTAGCTCACGTTGATCCCAACAGGCATACAACCTGGATCTATCCTCTGCTGATAAGTGGTGAGAAGCAAAGCGCTGACTCGATGCCCCCTCAAAAGGATGGAAGTCCTAGAACTGGTCAAACTGACACATCACGGCCTATGGGTGGTAAGTGATCATGCCTCTCAAGCCAACCAAAGGAAGATAATCCATGCCCGGAGCATGAGTGATGAAGCTGTAGGGTGAGCTAAGCCCTGAACACGGTAATATAGCAAACGGATCTCTGATCCCTGCCAGGAAAGCTGACCAAGATGCAGCATCTATACACTCCACAGGCTGAAAGTAGTATGCCATGGCTATATTATGGGTGAAACAATACCCATGCTGTCTGAAAGTGCCAATCGGTCTTAAGTGTGACATAAACCACACATACAAAGATGCACCGAAATTTGCACAAGAAGAACTCTGTCGAGATAAGCGTAGCGATATGTAGTCGACCTTAGAGTCTCTGATATAATCATCGCTATGATGGTGTGACCCTCCTTGAGAGCTCTCACTACCATGATGACTCCTATGTCCAACTCATCAATGTACCGTGGCATGTAGACATACAACAGTACACACAATAGTAGTACATCCACTCTGGCCAAACACTAGTGATCCTCCGGTGTGGTGAAATCCCCGGAATGTCATGTAGAACTATCCTCAGACCCAAATCTGTCAAATAGAAAATACTGGGATATAACATGGCCAGATGTGAGCTTATCCTGCACCACCCTATGCCTCAATCCAGTGAGGGTCATGAACTGCCTACTCATGTCTCCAATCACCATATGCCCACAAGTTATGTCCAGTGGTAACATCGTTAAATGTGCATACTCCTCCAAACTAGGAGTCAACTCCTGGGTCCCAAATCGGAAAACCTGCCTCTCCGATACCCAGTGCTGCAGCATGCCCTCTACAAATCCTGCAGGAACCTGAAACATCAACAAGGTCATAGTATGCTACAACAGATGATCTACAGTCACCCTGTCTGATGGTGACATACTATCATACCACGATCGCATACCAGATGCCACCAATAATGGTGGGGTATGATCAATACGGCTAACTGTCGAAGAAGACATCTGTACGTACCATGTTATAAGACCATCCAGGGGTCAATGTTGAATATCTCTGGACATATATACATATGCATAACATATTAACATGCATTATACAATAGATTGTAATATGATATAAGGAATGGAAAACTGTACATACATTCCTAAGTATATCATCATCTAATACATCTCTGTACAACTAAAATATAGGGAAATGGGGCAAAACTGCCCTACAACTAACAGAGGTCTATCAAAAGATATAGCGAGATTGGGTCTAAGCTACCCAATCTCTAACAGAGGCCTATCAAAAGAGATAATGAGAATATACATCAGAAGAAGATAATGGTGTCAATGTTTACATCATCAATTATGTCCACCTGATGTAACTCCTCATGAGTCACTGGATCTCTATCCACAGAGATATCAGGCCTATATAAGGGAGGATCTGCACCGGCAAAACCATATGTGTCACCTGAGGGGCCAGTACTAGAGTTGGAAGGATCAAAAGTATCTGCCTCTGAAGGATCTCTGCCCAAGTGCTGGATAAAGAAATGTGCCTGGTCCAACTGCCGGGTTAAACTGTCAAATGAGTCGGATCTTAGACATAGGCTAGCCAATCCGTCATCATCACGGATCCTGGAACCATATCCCCCATGAAGGCCGAGTGGCGCGGGTGCAGGCTCCAATCGTCTGAGGAACCACCAATCTTTGGAATATCTCACGAGTGCGGGGACCTCACGACAGTGCAAAATCGTCAACACCCAACAATGGGATATCAATGACGGGTGGCGTGAAATGCAGACCAATAACGCCTGACAGGAGGCAAGATCGGCATACGAATATCTCCTGTGCTGCTCCTAATAGCACGCTCTCTTAAGTAGAGCTCCCACTCTCCATCTATGAAAAGAGAAATCCTATGGGTGGAAATCACGTACTCAACTCCAGTCGGGTACCCATCCTCAAAACCAATGTTCAAATGCTCCCAAGAGTAGGGAACCCACGTGATGACATCCGCTATCAACAACTCTAGTTGTAGGCGACAATGAGTGAAACCCTCCGCAACAGGGACCTCCGCCAGTATGGAATGATGCCATCTCCGTCCTCGTGGATAAGTGTCTAAGCCTAACGCACTCGCAGGACGCAAATATAGAGGCACTGACGCCCCTCCAAATATGGATGCCATCTGCCATACAAGGCACTGACGCCCCTCCAAACTCCATACCTGTGATAAACTGCCAATCCATTGGCGTCATCATCACCTTACAGTCCAGTAAATGGAGTGACTGAGTCGGGTGAAACCAGCGCTCAGACAATGCCTTGAGGTAACCCCAGGGACAACGACGGGGAAGAATGGAAAAGAACATCCCGAATCCCTAGCCATGTACAATCGCTCTATAGTCATCATATAGAGCCTGATACATAGAATGGATGCTGAACCAATTCCCTCAAGGCTATGTAAAGCTGGGAACCTACATCAAATACAGATCAACATCAGAATCCTTGTCTCCTCATCAATAGGAAAGAAGGAAGATTAAGATCTAACTTTATACCTTGTTTGTGTGTAGGTAAATTGAAGGGTGTCGACTCAAATCGCCCAGAAGCTCTGGGTTTGCCACCTGAATGTCTGGTAAATCCCTATGGGGAACAAATGCAGCAGGAGTAGGGTCCGTAACCGGAACATCCTCCTCCTCGTCCTCAACGTCCGACACATCATCCTGGACTGGACGTATCACCGCCTGCACCAAACGACGGGGCTAGCTAACAGAACGGGGTCGAGGCACTTTAGAAGCCCTTCTCCTTACACCAGAAGTGGTCATACAGGAACTACTCGGCTAATCCAGATCCATAATATCTGGACAACAAGTCTCTAAATCACCTCAAAAAGGGTGTGGTAAATTCTTATCTGGAGCTTTTCAAAATGTATTTTTATGACTACATGCATACATGCATTATTTTAACCTACATCTATAGTAGAGTTAAAAGAGCATGACTACCCAATGCCTATATTTTGGAAAAAAAATTCGTAGTCCCCTTTGTAAATAGGACTATCCACATGCACGTAGGCATGACTAGGTGGCCATTCAGTAGCACACCTATCCACAATCATATACATCCTACATGCATTAATATATCATAGTAAAAAATTCGTAAGTGTAGTCTAATTACCAGGATTATTTTGTTTTTCTACCTTTACTCATTTGTCCTCAAATAGGATAAGAAATGACAGTAAAACGTACCAATTTAACTGTTTCAAAAGTCAAATTTTTTCACATCATTATGTTCAGCATGGTTTAATACTAACATTTAATATGTTGAATATTTTTTATCAAGTCATATCAGCATGCATATTCACTACTATATGTCTAGATGCATTTCATGTGATAAATTATTTTTCAACGGATAAAAACTGGAAAAGAATACATGCATACATTACCAGGATAATGTAAAACACTTGTACGGTAGCAGAATTTATAGAAAGTCACCCGAACTAAGCAAATCTGAAGAAGAGCTCTCAGATTTTCTTCGCAACGCAACTTGAAAATGACTTATGAAAGCAACCTGCAGGCTTTACATAGCCACGGTTGGTCGTAGGTCCACTTGCGGCTGCTGTAGGTGTACCCGTGGCACCCCTACATGGGTCCCACCTGTAACATCCCCCGAATCCAGGCCCCAAATCGTCGCGGATTCGGTTTGCTAATCATTCTATTACTGTTTGCGAAAGATATAAACATAAATTGTTTATACATTACATTACACACTATTCCCTAAGGTCGAGTAACCTTAACTTATACACATTTCAAAAACTATTTATTACATAACAATATTTATCACAATACGCTATTACAAACTAGTCAAGACTTTATAACCCAAGCTGAACTTGGCTTTAATCGTTTCTCGTGTCCGAACGCTTTTCGTCTTATCTGCAATGTTTTATCATGATATAGCAAGGATGAGCATGAAAGTTGCCAAACATGTTTAAATACAACAATATAAGGATATATCATGATTGAAGAGTATGAATAATAAGTGGCTATAATTCATCAATATAATTGAGAACTAGCGAGAACAAACTTTTGGTGAACAAGTTTTAAACATGAACAAACATTTACGAACCAAGCTGGTAATGAAGGTGATCGACCTTTCATACGACTTATACATGCAAGATGTACAGAGTACAATTTTCATGGCAATCAGCAATGATTAACCATAAGCTTGAATAAAACACTCTTATTAGAGTTAAGTAAGAACAAACTTGCCTGAACCGTTGATTACCGCAACGCAATTTATAACGCTTTACCCGAAGACCTAATATTAATAATATAGATCTCCAATATTAGAATAATATCATCACAGTATAATACTGTTATATTTAAATACACATAATAACCTAAACACATAACACATAACCCTATAAGTCTATACAACACATAAGACTTAGCATCAGGTCAAACTATTTCAGTCTGACTTAAAACTGACACAATTCTATCATCCCGACGATCTAGTCGGACAATACTAGAGTTTAAGTTCAGTTAAACTCTGCCTAACCCTTAACAATTATCACAGATAATTTTCTTATCAGTCAAAACATTTTTCCTAGGCTCGTAATAATTTTCGAATAATTATTACCATTTATCATGATTTTCCAATCATTAAAACCGTATTTAACTAAATTAAATACCACATAATTCCTTAATCATTAATATTCATATATAAAATATTAATGAAAATCATTACATAATATTATAATATAATTATAATATCACAAAGTATTTTAATATCTTAAAATCATAATTATATGATTTTTAAACACTTAAATCTATTATCAGATAATTAATATTAATATTAAAATATTAATATTTTCATGCCAAAATATCAAAAGTTATATTTTATAACTTAAAATATTTTTATAACACTTAAATCATTTTTATATGATTTTAAAAACATTAATTCTATTTTTCTTTAATTTATTTAATATATTTATTAAATAAACTAATTACCATTAATAATAAATTATTAATTAAATTTATCATAAAATATTAAAAGTCATCAAAAATAACTTAAAATATTTTCTAACACCATAATATAATTTTTTATGATTTTTCATGAATTAAAACCATTTTTAAAATAATTAAATAAATAAATACCATTTATATTCCAAAAATATTAAATATTTTCAAAATATACTCAAAATAGTTAAAAACTATTTTTAGGACTTTAAAATAATTTTTCATAATTTATTATGTATTTTAATAATTTAAAATCATTTATTTCTAATTTTAATTCATTTTCCGGAAAATAAAAATAAACTGTCGCTAAAGGGTTCTTAGGCGACAAAAGTGTCGCTAATTGTGTTCTTGGTGTTCTTGGCCAATTTACAGATCTTCATGTCAGTCACTGAGGGACATGGTTTGACCACAAATGATTCTGGGTTCTGGTCGATTTCTGGTCTACTAATGTTTTTGGTTATGTAGTATAACTGTAATACTACAATTCCAACTCGAGTTCATAGCTAAACAACATAACAACAGAGAGATCTAAGCCCTGATATATCGTGTCAGACATGTTCTTCATTTTCTGGGTTACCCAGAAATGAAGAACAGTCCAAGTGACTACCTTTCGATCCTTATACCTTGCATTCTGTAGCTTGTTCGTGTGAACTAAAGGTTCTATTTTGTAGAAATCATGTCAGGGTACAACTTCATAATCTCATATCAGTCTAATAAACATCATATGTGAGAGATTAAAGCCGGTCAAAAAAGGGGTCAGTAAACAGTTCTTGAAGATATGGGTTTTCCCAGAATCTTCATCAGGTCATACGGTCAACGGTCGTTTGACCATGCATTTCTACGATCCTGGTACATATCTGGGTGATCTAATAGCATTACTTTGTAGTTCACATACCCTTCTACAACCTTCAATCAACAACATAGCCAAAACACTAACATCCGCAAGATCTAAGGTGATGTAAAATATTGTCGAGGCGAGATCTCGGGTTTCGGGTTGCCCGAAACCCATTTTATACGATTGGTCAACGCGGTTTGACCGCTTATATCTTCGATCTACACTTGATCCGACCATGATTCGATTTTAGATCACGGTGCTCATGACATAGAACACATCAAAAACATAAAACAACACTAACCCTTAATAGACACGGATTTAAAGGCCACGACATTCATTTGTCGGACCACTTTTTGAAAAATTTCAGTTGCAAAATTGCTAGATTCGAGCACTTTGATGTTATGGATATGGGATTTTTACAACCCGGATCACTAATAGACACCTTAATACACAACTTTGACCGTTCAATTTTAACATATAACATAAGATCAAGAGATTTTGAAATTTAGGGCTCTTTACCATTTTGAGCTTTTGATCTACAATCGATCTTTGGTTCTTAGCGATATTTGTGATTGTGGGTGATCTAAGCTTATTATCTAACCTTTTTTACTCCCATCCACGAAATTTAAAGAGAGAATGGTCTTGGTTGTTTTGGGAAATCATGTAGCATTTTCTCTCTCTTTAATCTAATATATGTATTAGATACAATGCAATATATATGGCTGATTTGGCTGTTGAGATTGCTGGTCATATAAGTCACATGCTATGGCTAGATTAGGCTAGGGTTTGTTCACCAACTCTTGACTTAGCAAGATTTGCAAGTTGTCAAAAAAAAATCTAAAAGGGCATAAATGACATTTCCATTAATTTCTAGAAATTGCCTTTAGGGTTTAGGTTTTGTGCAATCTAAGATTTGGGGTTTAGACAAATTTAGGCTTTAGGTTTTAACCCTTAACTTCCAAATTAAATTTCTAAAATTTCCAATTTAAGTTTTCAAAATTGAAAATTAATATTTCTAACTTATAATTAGAATTTTCTAATTATATTAAAATTTCTAAATCATAACTTTAAATCTTACTAATTAGGATTAATAATTCCTAATTAAAATTGTTAATTAAGCAATTAGGATCAAAATCACGAGTTAGGGTTTATAAACCAAAATTAGGGTTTCTAATAGAAAATAATTTTCTAATATAGAATTTAAATACTTGTAATTAGATTACAGTTTTCTAATTACCCAATCTTGAAAATTAGAATTAATATATCCTAATTAACATTAAAATATTCAATTAACACTTTCATTTTCCCTAATTAAAAATTAGGGTTTTCAAATCCGTCATTAGGGTTCTTGACGAAAAAGTTTAAGTTCGATAATTTGAAATTAGGGTTTGCTAATTAATTAAGCGTTACCCTAATTAATATTATAATAATAGCAGTAGAGCATTATAATTCTCCATTAATTTCCCAGATTAGGGCTTCAATTTATCAGAATCTGAAACTAGGGTTTTCAGATCAAGTATTAGGGTTTCAGATTTGGAATTAGGGTTTTGTAATCAATTAGTTAAGATTAACCCTAATTAATCTTATAAGTATTTACACTTATGCCATTAAGTTCCCGATTTAGGGTTTCATGCACCGAATTAGGGTTTCGGATGCCCGGAACTGAAACTAGGGTTTCCAGAACCGATTTCTAGGGTTTCTTATCAGACGTTAGGGTTTTCTAACTGAACGTTGGCGTTCTTAATATATTCTCAGGGTTTGACACAGATATAATTTATCTGGTCAATCCTTGACCCTTAACCACATTCTGAACACAGAACATAACCATATTCACAAAACTTAATCGCATAAACACTTAATCCTAAATAATTCACCTAAATCCTTCACCGAATTTTTGAAATTCTCAAAATTCAATCCCAATAACATCAAACGCATACACTTATTTTCTATCTAGGTCTAATATTTGACCTTAAATCAATCATTTAAGATTTTAATAAATGGTCTAAATTCTCGGGTTGTCACATTCACCCCTCCTTCTAAGAATTTCGTCCCCAAAATTGACCTTACACCTTACACCGTATACCAAATAGCTTACACCATTCACACATATCACATACTACCCAATTCACCACTCACAAGAGTAAAAGGTTTAAAATTTTGCTGTGGGGTCATATAAGATCATGAACTTATTTTCTCGGGTATCTATCAAAGATACTCAAATTTCTCGGGTATCTATCAAAGATACTCAAATTTCTCGGGTATCTATCAAAGATACTCAAATTTCTCGGGTATCTATCAAAGATACTCAAATTAAAATATTCCCTTTATATAAAAGGTTATTCTGCTCAGTCTTACTTGATTCCGCAGCAAAACAATTTGGTTTGGAAAATTTCTTTCAATAAAAACATTTTTGAGAATGACGAGAACGATGCCGCGATCTTGACTTGTATTTAACGATCAGTTGAGGATTTCATCATTTGGTGACTTTGTTATACTACATCATCTTGTAATGGAATAGTGATCCTTAGATCACATTCAACACCAAGTAATTCTGCATTGATAACTCCATCATTTTTTTTTATCATCTCTGCACCAGGTCACATGGTACATAAGTGATAAATAAAAACAATTTTTTTTTTTTTTTTAAAAGGCACATAGTGCGTATTTAGCTTGATGTCAAAAATTGAAGTTTAGCAAAGCTAGGGGTTTAGGAAAACCTAAATCTCCACTAATGATCATTTGCTTAAACATTCTATCTATTCCTATTATCCTTAACACTCCATTCACACAACTATACCCAGTTCATAAAACCACACTTATGAGTTCATAACCTGGCCACAATTATATGAGTTTACGAACTTACCCTAGTCTGACCTTTGGCGTCCGTTCGCTGAGGGGCTCATAAACATTTCATATAACTATGAGTCAAGAATGTCACATAAGTATGAGTTCTAAGAACTCGTACTTAATCCTATATTCTCTACCTATGACCTATTTATCTGTATATAACAACTAGCGTGACACAACATTTCAATTATTACCAATGCCACCAACTAAGTAGTTTTTTACACCAAGTACAATTCCCCGCCCATACAAGAAATCATACAACTCAGTTGTTGACACGAGTCCTCATTGAAATCCCCACCTAATACTTAACCCCCTTCTCAATATGAATTTCATTTAATCCATATTCATAATCCTTTTTTGAATCTGTACCATTCACACAGTAATCATGCTTTAAACTTTTCAATCATCAGATTGATTCTTTCTGGTTGTCATAATTTTAACAGATCACGGGGTGATCTCATCGTATATATTACGATTCAATTCCATGTCTTTGATCGTTTTGTTTTACGATCTATTATCCCTGCACTTTTGTTCACCACTTTGTTCACTCAACCTTATTACGAGTTAGGGAACTCGTATCTTAACAACTTATCGAGATTCATCTTTGAATCTTCACAGACCAACTAACTCTATGTGAGTTAGATCTTATCCTAATCACTGCGGTTATTGGTCTCAGGTATTCCTACCTAAGCTTCATAACCAACAGCTTTGATACCAACTGTAGCATCCCCCGAATCCAGCCCCAAATCGTCGCGGATTCGGTTTGCTAATCATTCTATTACTGTTTGCGGAAGATATAAACATAAATTGTTTATACATTACATTACACACTATTCCCCAAGGTCGAGTAACCTTAACTTATACACATTTCATAAACTATTTATTACATAACAATATTTATCACAATACGCTATTACAAAGTAGTTTGACTTTATAACCCAAGTTGAACTTGGCTTTAATCGTTTCTCGTGATCCTAACGCTTTTCGTCTTTATCTCGCAATGTTTTATCATGATATAGCAAGGGTGAGCATGAAAGTTGCCCATCATGTTTAAATACAACAATATAAGGATATATCATGATTGAAGAGTATGAATAATAAGCTGGCTATAATTCATCAATATAATTGAGAACTAGCAGGAACAAACTTTTGACTGAACAAGTTTTAAACATGAACAAACATTTCTGAACCAACTGGTAATGAAGGTGATCAGCCTTTCATACCTGACTTATACATGCAAGATGTACAGAGTACAATTTTCATGGCAATCAGCAATGATTAACCATAAGCTTGAATAAAACACTCTTATTAGAGTTAAGTAAGAACAAACTTGCCTGAACCGTTGATTACCACAACGCAATTTATAACGCTTTACCCGAAGACCTAATATTAATAATATAGATCTCCAATATTAGAATAATATCATCAGTATATAATCTTGTTATATTTAAATACACATAATAACCTAAACACATAACACATAACCCTATAAGTCTATACAACACATAAGACTTAGCATCAGGTCAAACTATTTCAGTCTGACTTAAAACTGACACAGTTCTATCATCCCGACGATCTAGTCGGACAATACTAGAGTTTAAGTTCAATTAAACTCGCTTAAACCCTTAACAATTATCACGAGATAATTTTCTTATCAATCAAAAACATTTTTCCTAGGCTCGTAATAATTTTTTGAATAATTATTACCATTTATCATGATTTTCCAATCATTAAAACCGTATTTAACTAAATTAAATACCACATAATTCCTTAATCATTAATATTCATATATAAAATATTAATGAAAATCATTACATAATATTATAATATAATTATAATATCACAAAATATTTTAATATCTTAAAATCATAATTATATGATTTTTAAACACTTAAATCTATTATCCGATAATTAATATTAATATTAAAATATTAATATTTTCATGCCAAAATATCAAAAGTTATATTTTATAACTTAAAATATTTTTATAACACTTAAATCATTTTTATATGATTTTTAAAACATTAATTCTATTTTTCTTTAATTTATTTAATATATTTATTAAATAAACTAATTACCATTAATAATAAATTATTAATTAAATTTATCATAAAATATTAAAAGTCATCAAAAATAACTTAAAATATTTTCTAACACCATAATATAATTTTTATGATTTTTCATTTTTAATTAAAACCATTTTTAAAATAATTAAATAAATAAATACCATTTATATTCCAAAAATATTAAATATTTTCAAAATATACTCAAAATAGTTAAAAACTATTTTTCAGACTTTAAAATAATTTTTCATAATTTATTATGTATTTTTAATAATTTAAAATCATTTATTTCTAATTTTAATTCATTTTCCGGAAAATAAAAATAAACTGTCGCTAAAGGGTTCTTAGGCGACAAAAGTGTCGCTAATTGTGTTCTTGGTGTTCTTGGCCAATTTCCAAGATCTTCATGTCATCACTGAGGGACATGGTTTGACCACAAATGATTCTGGGTTCCGGTCGATTTCTGGTCTACTAATGTTTTTGGTTATGTAGTATAACTGTAATACTACAATTCCAACTCGAGTTCATAGCTAAACAACATAACAACAGAGAGATCTAAGCCACGATATATATCGTAATCGGACATGTTCTTCATTTTCTGGGTTACCCGAAATGAAGGAACAGTCCAAGTGACTACCTTTCGATCCTTATACCTTGCATTCTGTAGCTTGTTCGTGTGAACTAAAGGTTCTATTTTGTAGAAATCATGTCAGGGTACAACTTCATAATCTCATATCAGTCTAATAAACATCATATGTGAGAGATTAAAGCCGGTCAAAAAAGGGGTCAGTAAACAGTTCTTGAAGATATGGGTTTTCCCAGAATCTTCATCAGGTCATCTGATCGGCTGATCGTTTGACCATGCATTTCTACGATCCCGGTACATATCCGGGTGATCTAATAGCATTACTTTGTAGTTCTTATACCCTTCTACAACCTTCAATCAACAACATAGCCAAAACACTAACAAACCGCAAGATCTAAGGGCTTTAAAATATTGTCAGGCGAGATCCGGGTTTACGGGTTGCCCAGAAACCCATTTTACGATTGGTCAACGCGGTTTGACCGCTTATATCTTCGATCTACACTTGATCCGACCATGATTCCGATTTTAGATCACGGTGCTCATGACATAGAACACATCAAAACATAAAACAACACTAACCCTTAATCAGACACAGATTTAAAGGCCCTGACATTCGACTGTCAGACCACTTTTTTGAAAAATTTCCAGATTTGCAAAATTGCTAGATTCTAGCACTTTGATGTTATGGATATGGGATTTTACAACCCAGATCACTAATAGACACCTTAATACACAACTTTGACCGTTCAATTTTAACATATAACATAAGATCAAGAGATTTTGAAATTTAGGGCTCTTTACCATTTTGAGCTTTTGATCTACAATCTGATCCTTGGTTGCTGATATTTGACGATTGTGGACTGATCTAAGCTTATTATCTAACCTTTTTTTACTCCCATCCACGAAATTTAAGAGAGAGAATGGTCTTGGTTGTTTTGGGAAATCATGTAGCATTTTCTCTCTCTTTAATCTAATATATGTATTAGATACAATGCAATGTATATATGGTGATTTGGTCTTTGAGATTGTTTGATCATATAAGTCACATGCTATGGCTAGATTAGGCTAGGGTTTGTTCACCAACTCTTGACTTAGCAAGATTTGCAAGTTGTCAAAAAAATCTAAAAAGGGCATAAATGACATTTCCATTAATTTCTAGAAATTGCCTTAGGGTTTAGGTTTTGTGCAATCTAAGATTTAGGGTTTAGACAAATTTAGGCTTTAGGTTTTAACCCTTAACTTCCAAATTAAATTTCTAAAATTTCCAATTTAAGTTTTCAAAATTGAAAATTAATATTTCTAACTTATAATTAGAATTTTCTAATTATATTAAAATTTCTAAATCATAACTTTAAATCTTACTAATTAGGATTAATAATTCCTAATTAAAATTGTTAATTCTTGCAATTAGGATCAAAATCACAGTTAGGGTTTATAAACCAAAATTAGGGTTTCTAATAGAAAATAATTTTCTAATATAGAATTTAAATACTTGTAATTAGATTAGGGTTTTCTAATTACCCAATCTTGAAAATTAGAATTAATATATCCTAATTAACATTAAAATATTCAATTAACACTTTCATTTTCCCTAATTAAAATTAGGGTTTTCAAATCCGTCATTAGGGTTCTTGACGAAAAAAGTTTAAGTTCGATAATTTGAAATTAGGGTTTGCTAATTAATTAAGCGTTACCCTAATTAATATTATAATAATAATAAAGTAGAGCATTATAATTCTCCATTAATTTCCCAGATTAGGGCTTCAATTTATCAGAATCTGAAACTAGGGTTTTCAGATCAAGTATTAGGGTTTCAGATTTGGAATTAGAGTTTTGTAATCAATTAGTTAAGATTAACCCTAATTAATCTTATAAGTATTTACACTTATGCCATTAAGTTCCGATTGGGGTTTCATGCTTAGAATTAGTGTTTGGATTCGGGCTCGAAACTAGGGTTTCCAGAACCGATTTCTAGGGTTTCTTATCAGACGTTAGGGTTTTCTAACTGAACGTTGGCGTTCTTAATATATTCTTAGGGTTTGACACAGATATAATTTATCTGGTCAACCCTTGACCCTTAACCACATTCTAAACATAGAACATAACCATATTCACAGAACTTAATCGCATAAACACTTAATCCTGAATAATTCACCTAAATCCTTCACCGAATTTTTGAAATTCTCAAAATTCAATCCCAATAACATCAAACGCATACACTTATTTTCTATCTAGGTCTAATATTTGACCTTAAATCAATCATTTAAGATTTTAATAAATGGTCTAAATTCTCGGGTTGTCACACCACCACTAAAGCTCAGTCAGTTTGAGTTGCAAAGGAGGTCTCACAAGCTGAAAAGGCCAAATTAGGAATAAAAATGCTAAGCGATTGGGCGGAATAGCTTGGAATCCTGGTTGTCACAAGTCAAATTATGGCTTCACATGCCAGTCATTGGTATTCCCCTAAGTGCATGGTACACTATACCTATGATCTCAGCTTTTGAAAATCATACTCGGCAATGCTTCACACAGGTCCGATGCCGCCAAATACAAGGTCGTAACCCTAAAAGGTTCCCCGATGGGGGTTACAATGCATTGTTATCCATTGACATGATCCTCAGCGGGGGTCACAACGCATATTTTCACTCATCCATGTATCCCCAGCGGGGGTTACAACACATTCTTCATCTCTGAACGAATCCCCGGCGGGGGGTCACAACGCACTGTAACCATTGATGTACGTGTCAATGAAGGTCAAGCAACCTTGATGTCATTTCAAAGGATGGCAAGTAAACCCATCGAAGCATTGGAAGCTATTCAATGATCTCATACATCAGTGCACTTATTCACAACCTTCCCCGACGGGGGTCACAACGCAATGCAACCATTGATATACGCGTCAATGAAGGTCAAATAGCCTTGATATGTTCCCTGGCGGGGGTCACAACGTAGTGCAACTATTGATACACACATCAATGAATGTCAAGTAGCCTTGACAGTTTGCCTAACAGGGATCTATCTGGTGATACACACATCAACGAAGGTCAGACAACCCTGATAATACATACTGATGGTAGTAACTCCAACAGGACTGTGGTATATGCTGGTGACACAAATCAAAGAAGACCATCCTCATCGGAGAGGACCGATGATGGAATATGTTATACACATCCTCAAACAGACAAAGCTTTATCCCCACATATCTTTTGCACACGAGAGGCACATCTACAAAGTAAAGTCTATATCAAGGATTCAAGACTTTGGTGATAACCCCAACATCAACATCCTGGAATACTTGGATCGCATGTCCAAGGCATCACTATTTGTCAGCCCCGACAGGATTAACAGGGAACCAGCAATCATTCCATCATATTGGAAAATAATCCAACAAAACACATGCATTATGCATTTGCATCATGTTGCTACACATGGCATCATGTTTATCTTGTTTGCATTTCAAGTGTCTAGGATTATTTATCCTATCCATGCCTTGCATTGCATGAATATGATAAAGAGGGGCATCTGTAGATACTCGAAATTTTTTGCACACCTGTTACTAACATTGCAGGAGGGCATATTCGTCTTTCAGAGATAACATTGGAAGACAACTCACATCCATTCTAGATACCACCGAAAGTTCAGTCTGAACCCCAGAACACACACCGTGAGTATTAATTCTAACCTCAGAGATAACCCTGAGTTTCATCTTTGGATATAACCCCAAGGAATGCCATTACAGTTATGGCGATAACTCTGGAAATGCTTGTTTCAAATGCATACAATCAGCTTCAACCTCAGAACTCCCGCCGAGGCACTCATTCCAAAGACCCGGAGATAACACCAGGAAGACAGGAACACGTAAAGATGACCCCATGGAATTCAAACATTTGCAGCAGTCTAATCTCAGAGATAACCCTGAGCAACGTCTACTATCAGCCCAAACCAGAGATAACCCCGATGAGGGGAAAAATTGTTATCTTTCCACCTCAAACCCCAGCGCGCCGTCTCAACATTTCATACATATATTTCTACACAACAATATCCCACAAGAGCCGAGGAATTCCAATCCTGAGTGACTATTACGTAGGGCAGGACACCAGATAGAATTTAAAGCTTGAAGACCATGGGCATGGTCCCCTCTTCTTGACTTCGTACAACCTCTAATCCCATGTCATTGTGTAACTCTCAAAAAAAGAGGTCCGAAGAAGGTCTTGTACATGTCGTTCGGATGGTCGGATTGAAGTTCTGCAAGTTCGAGCGGACATCACAGTGCACGAGTGCACATACTTCGAGACGACGGGACTCGCAGAGTCCAGGGCACCCCGGGCAGTCGTAAGTGCATTTGCGGCTGTCGCAAGTACACCTGTGACCACCAGCTCTATAAATATAGAGCTTGGGGTGGCCATTTGAAAAGAGAAAAAGGCGAGGAATCCCTGTCAAATTTGCTCTATACACACCCCATATTGAGTGCTTTCTCATTTTAAACACATGTTAGCTCACATATAGCTATATTTTTACCGGCGGAAGCTGAGTGTTCATCAATTTATAGTCATAGAAGTCTTCTTTGGTAGCCCACTGTAAGCCTTCTTACACATTATAAAGCCTTTCTCTTCATCTTTGCACACACTATTTTTCACATTGAGAGTCATGTTGCACACACCTGTTATAAAGTCATGTTCGTGGTTTTCATTTCTGTCTGTATATATATACTTATATATGTATATATTTATTTATATGAACTAACATTATCAAGTTATGCCTCGATTGAGCCTAGACTTATGTCTGGAACATTTACTTACTTTTATATATATATCTATACTTATATATATGAACTATTGTCGGATTATATCCGATGAGCTGATTTTATATAGGAGGCGTTCTCGCTTATATATATATATATATATATATATATATATATATATGAAGCTGTCATGTCGAACTACATCGATGAGCACGGATTTTATTTATATGCGTTATTGCTATATATATATATATATATATATATATATATATATATATATATATATATATACAAATCATTTGAAACGATAAAACCGTAGGGATTGAGAAACATCATGTGCTATCGCTTATATATATATATATATATATATATATATATATATATATATATTTCTGTCAGGCCTGGAGTTTACTTTGTGGCCTTTTACTGCTTTATTTACATTTTGTCCTGCCTGGAGTTTACTTCGTGGCGGTTGATCGTCTTTACTGCTTTCTTTACATTTAGTCTCGCCTGGAGTTTACTTCATGGGGGTTGATCACATTTATTGCTTTATTTACATTTCTGATCCCCCACGGAGGTTTTTCGTGGTGGTTGATCATGTCTCTATATATATATTTACCGCTTTTATATATTTACATTTCTGATCCCCCGTGGAGGTGCTTCGGGATGGTTGATCATGTCTGTATATATATATATATATATATATATATTCAGCTTTTATATATATAACTACTTCTTTTCATATAAACTACGACATCATATGAGCCTAGGAATCATGTGATTACATATTCAGTCTACTAAATCTAGATTCGGTTCCTGTGATGGACATTTTTAGTTGTAAGCAGCTTGTAAATTATTCACGGTGTTTGAATTTCCTTAGATGGCTTTCATGCTCATGAGGAGTTCGGCATAGCTATATATTATTTTCTCGAAGATGCTTCGCATCTCAAAAATAAAAGCAAACAAGCTGAACAATTAAATTTAGAATGGAAGTATGAAAAGGTCTCAATTACTATTGAGCACAGGGTTTGAAAAACCTCTTTTACAAAACTTCACTACTATATCATGTTTAAAACTAAATTTTTCTTAAAAATTCAAACCCTTTGTATATAGGTGTGAACGAGGCCTCGCACTACTTCCAAATAAATAGCACATTGATCTATACATACACACACACACACACATATATATTCATATAATAGTTTCTTGAAAAGTGGCGGTCACCGTGGAAACACGGATGTCGGGGGGTGCCTAACACCTTCCCTCCGCATAATCTAGCCCCCGAACCCAAATGAATCTCGGTTTCACAGACCCGTTTAGCAGTGTCACATCATTGGGTCAATGTGCAAACCTCTTCTCGGTTGTGTTGGTGCAACCAGTTAAAAATACCAATTAGCGACTCTTACAGTCAAATCATCGACATGATACATGTCGAACCTTTTTCACTTATTTTTTCGAACAAATCTCACATAATATGAGAACACCAAAGAACAAGAACAGAAAAGGGACAAATAAAAATCCCGACATCGACAGTGAGTAATGACTATGAAGACACTGAAACTCAAGTTTTGGGAACGCAAAGGTATACTTGCTATCTTCTTAAAAAAAGAAGAAAAAATGAAAAAAAATAACGTGGCTAGTCTTGTTTTGGGGCCTTTATTACTTGAGTAAGTACTCCCGAGGGGATTATCTCTACACCTAGCGCCCTAAGGTCTTAATGATATGGGAGTCGTTGGTTAAAAGCTCGCTAAGGGGTAGCACTGTTAGCCTAATGGAATGAGACATTGCACAGTCATGGGAAATAGAAAAAAAAATCAATAAACACCGCGGGAAAGTGCAAAAATTGCCCTCGTGAGTAAAAATAAGCAGAATAAACCCTTTGCTGAACCTTGCCTTGTACTGATGTGTTAGAGTAGTTGTTATGTCATTTGTATTCATAGTTCTTGATTTGAAACCTCAGTTTTTTTGTCTTAAGCAGTATAGTGTGTGGTATCTTTACCTCTGTCAAGCTTCTTTGTGAACACATCACACACACACACATCATCTCTATAGCAGGTTGGGATTATCTGATTGTATGTCATTATGCCTTTTACTTAGTTTGATGCTTTGTTCTTGGATCTTAATATTTCTCTAAGGCACATCTTATTGGAATTCATATTTAGCTGAGAATGTGGGATTCATTGTCATAGTATCATAGCTAGCATATGTAGATTGCATTATATTGTGTTTCTTGGGGACAAGCAACGATTTAAGTTTGGGGGTATTTGATAAGTAAGTTTTATAACTACTTATTTGCTATCTATTACTTGAATTAGTTGCTTAAACTCATGTTTCTTAGTTACTTTTCATGCATTTTGTGTTCATTTTGTAGATTATATGCTTGGGAACTGTGTGAGTGACTTTCGGTATGAAAACACAAGGAAAAGAAATCCGAACATCGTTTAGGCTTTCATGTTTATTACATGTTCTTGGCTTGGAACTTAGATAATGTTGTAGAGCTTCTTCTTAGCTTCCCAGAATATCTTGAAATATTCCAATCGGAGTTCGAATTCAAGAGTTATGACCTTTGAACCAACGGACGTTGAACTTCACTGTTTTGGGTGGTCATTTGCATAACAGTCACTTGAAACCCAATTTTGACCTTCATTCGTCTACCATTTATTAATTCTCAAAGAATAGAAGTTGTAGAGCTCATCGAGAGCATCGATTTGATAAGTTTCAGGCCCCGTAACTCCTCTTGGATCAAAAGTTATGGTCGTTTTACCAGAGGATACTGTAACAGAAAACCAATGGCGCGGGCGCACAAATTTGTAGTGTATTTTTGGCGCGACCGCGCAAGTCTCTGAACCAAAAAAATGCCATCTGCTACTTGGCTGAAGGCGCTTAACTCGAGCCATTCCGGTAAATGGTAGTGCCACTTTGGAAGTTGACTAGAAGTGACTTTTTCACTAAACAGTAGAATTGGAGCGTAACTTGGAGGGGGGGGGGGGTTCAATTAGGGCTTAAAAATAGACGTATTATGAGTATGAAGAAGACACCACCCCTTAGGGGATCAATAAGCTACTGTTATTTTCTTTCTTCAATTTAAATAAGTAGATTAGAGTAGTGATTTCTAGATTTAATTAGATATGAAGACTTGAAGCAATTGGAAAATATCAGAGATTCCATCTTGGAGCAGGAGAACAAATTTGCATTTCAATTCTCTACTCTTAACCTCTCTTTGATTCCTATTTGTAATTTTATGATGTTTATTCAATATGTGGATGGTGGACTTGATTCAATTATGATTTAAACTTTATTATGAGATTGCAATGGAGTCTATGGATTAGTTTATTTTGATATATTTCATTGTTAGCCTTTTTAAGTTCTATGGATTGTCTATTTAGATTCATGCTAATTGCTTAGTTGATTGGCCATCAATTACTGTGATAATCCATATGGGCTTGAGAGATGAAGTATGGGTTTGGATCTAATCTTATTAGCTTATGATTATATATTCTACATTGTGTTGGGATGTATGATTTGTGCTTAGGATAGACATATACCGAATCACCATTCGTAGTCAATTGAGAACTTGGGCTTAAACCCTAATTATTTGTAAATCACATAGACATATAGTGGTTTAGGTAATGTGGGTATTCATGTGTATTCCATCAATTGTGGATTATATGTGATATGTGTATGGTACATCGAGAGATGGCTATACTTTACTTTTATGTTCTCGACTAACAATCCGGTAAAATTGTTTGGCTTAACAGGGAGTGTGTTGATTTAAATGAGTTAATAGATGAAATTGTGATCTCAGGTCTTCATTATCTAGTCTTATTCCAGGGATAATTAGGTTTATTTAATTTAGCAATTAATATTTATAAATAGCAAATCATTCATTTAAATAAGACTGAAACGCTTACGGGTTAGTGCTTGGTGAACTTTATTAGTTAATTCTCAATGGGAACGATACTTTACTTACTCTTTATTACTTGTTGACCATGTATACTTGCACACATATATTGATTGGTAAAATGACCAATAAGTTTTTGGCGCCGTTGCCGGGGAATTTGTTTAATAATTTTCGCCAACATTAATTTCAATCAAATTGGTCTTAATTTAAACAGTTTTATTTTGTTTTAATTATCTTCTTATATTTCTCTCTTTTCAGGTATCATGGGTGACTTTGTTTATCAATGGCCTTATGCAAATATGATTCAACCAAGGGACACCAGAACTGAAGGACTCAATGTATTTTCTACATTGTCAGCATAAATTGCAACGCTTTCGAAAAGGTTGGATGTTCTTACATCCCAATGCACTCGAGAGATAGCAGTTACATGTGAATATTGTGTTGGCGAGCATCCGAGTTATCAGTGCAACATCAGAGTTAGACAAGTACAGTTTGGGTGTGATTACCTCAGCAACTATATTTATCCCAATTATCATCAAGGTTGTGGGTATCACCCGAATTTTGAATGGAGTTATAACTATCGAGACCAATATTGTGTCCCAAGTGATGAGTGGGATTTATACTTGCGAATCGGATACATTATGGCTTAAATAGTTGTCTGATCTTCGTAGATTTTATACAATTTTATATGATTATAGTGTTATTATGCTTAACCAACAAATTGCAGGGCCTTACAGGACTTTTCTAGCTTTTAGGGGACAAATCGGACAATTCAAATACACTGGCGTCGTAACGCCAATGCCTAGTGTTAGTCTCGTGCCGCGGCGCTGCCCCTTGATCTTTGATGATGTCACCATGGTGCTACAGCGCCCCTGATCTTTCTTGGACTCGCGCTGCAGCGCGAGCTGTTAGTGGGTTTTATAACCACGAATCGGTTCCTAAGTCAAGCTTAATTGGTGTTAATTCTTTGTTTTCTAGTTTATTTTTACTTGTTTGTTGTTGTTTTATGTGTAGATTGGTTGGTGTGGAAAGTGATCAAAAAGGAGTCAAATGGGGCAAAATTTTAGCATGTTTGGAGCTTAATCAAAGTTAGAAGAGCAGAGCATGCCGCCGAGGGCGATTTGTATTTTACACACCCGAAGCAGGTGGGGGTCTTCAATTCAGGTTGATGATAGCTAAGCTTTGTTGAGCGGGCATGTTGCAAGCCAATACCCCCCCAAGGCGGGGGTCTCGAATCGTAAAACAGGTCTAAGTTGTTCAAACCTTTGCTGGGGACGTGAGCTTTAGTACTTGGAATGATTTGGGATTCTAAATGGTGTGGTATTGCACTCAGAAATATGGGTGTGAACATATAATTACATCAAATAAGAAGATCAACACATATACACAAGACAATTAACAAAGATTAAGAACAAGTTTTTGAGCATTGGAGAGAAGATTTTGAAGGATTTTTCATATCATTTGCAGATTAAAGTCAAAATTGAAGGGTGTTCTGAAGTATTATTCTTCTTTAGTCTTACGTTTGTAATTGGAAGGATGATATCTGTAATTTATTCAGTGTTTATTTCATTTATGATGAGCTAAATTACTTTTTAGGCTTATGTTAGATCTTTAAGTGAAACGATGGTTATGTAACTTTGGTTTTCAGTTTAATAAGCTATTATCCAGTTTATCTATATTAATTTTTGATTGAATTTATGAATTGCCTGATCAGCAATTCTTTGTGGACTTGTATGGATTCGAGAGAGGAAATACGAGTCTAGACTTAGTTAATATAACATGTGTTCTTGAATTCTGTGAATGAATAAAATCTTGATGAATGTTAGGGTAGAGATATGCTTAATCGCATATAATCGGATAGAGAACTTGAACTTAAACCTTCTTTAATTGTAATTCACATAGAGATATAGTGAGTTAGTTAATTAAGGTGTTTAACTTAATTCTATCTTAATTGTCGATTTTAATTAATATGGTGTTAGTTCATCGAGAGGTGGCTAATTGTACTTTTATGTTCTTGATTAATAAACTGGGATAGTAAATTGAACTAGAACAAAGGATAATAATCAGAGTGAAGCTTAGGATGAAGTTATAAGCCTAATTCTCCAATACTTGTTTAGAAATTCAGCTTTTGCGATTTGTGATTGTTTTTTATTTTTAGTATTTTTAATAATTGAGACTTTATAATTTTAATCATTAATTTGGATAGTTTAATAAAATTGAGACTAATAGGAAATTGGTAATTGTGAGGGTTAAAACCTTAGTAAATTTCTTTGTGGGAACGATACTCTACTTACTATTATATTACTTATTGACCACGTATACTTGCGTGTTGTGCGTAATTAGATTTTACCCAACAAGTTTTTGGCACCGTTGCCGGGGAACTATTAGTATAGATTTTAATATTTTACGATATCAGTTTAATTAGTCCAGTTTTACTTAAACATTTTTATTTTTGTTTTGTTCGTCTTATTTCAGATTTTTGAAGTTGGTTTATGCAAACGCGGTCCAAAAATCTAGACTTGCTTCCTTTTGAGGACGATATTGAGAATCGCTTTCAAAGGCTAACTAAGTGGATCAAGAAAAAAACAGAAGACTTCGCAAACTCTGAAAAAGAAGAAGCAATGGCTGTCGAAGATCAGAAAGCATTGAGGGACTTTGCTACACCCAAGGTGACTGAGCTATAGTCGAGTATCACCAGGCCTGCTATAGCTACGAACACATTTGAAATCAAGCCTAGGACTATTCAGATGATTCAAAATTTGATTCAGTCTGGGGGTTTGGCAAATGATGATCCGAAAGAACATTTAGTCAGCTTTCTGGAGATTTGTGTCACTTTCAGGTATAATGGGGTGTTGGATGACGCAGTTAGGCTTCGATTGTTCCCATTCATTTTACGGGACAAGGCGAAGAGTTGCTTACATTCTCTACCACCGGGATCAATAACTACATGGGAAGACCTCACTCAGAAATTTCTCGTAAAATTTTGTCCACCAGCGAAAACTGCAAAGATGAGGAATGAGATAACTATGTTTGAACAGCAGCATGGGGAATCAATGTATGAGGCATGGAAAAGATACAAGGAATTGCTCAGAAAGTGCCCGCATCATAGATTGCCTAAGTGGTTACAGATGAATACATTCTACAATGGGTTGAACGGAAATCTCAGGACTAGTATTGATTCTGCTTCGGGTGGGACATTTATGGCAAAAAGTTATGAAGAGGCATATCAGTTGATAGAGACAATAGAAGATAACAACTACCAGTGGCCCACGACAAGAATGACACAGGCGAAGGCAGCTGGCGTGTTAGAAATAGATGGAGTGACGACAATACAAGCGCAAATTTCAGCATTCTCTAAGAAATTGGATGCTTTATCAGGGGTACAGACACATCATATTGCAGTTGTTTGTGAATTGTGCGCGGGTGAACATCCTACAGATCAATGTACAATCATCCCAGCGTCAGTGCAATTTGTGGGTATCTACAATAGGATTCTACATAATATGTACCGGAATGCATACAATTAGGGGAATAGGAATCACCAAAATTTTTTGTGGAGTAATAATCAGCATCAGCAAGCTCAACGACCATCATTTCCCCTAGGATTTCAGAATCATCAACAACCGGCTCAACATCAAGAGAGGAAATCAGATTTAGAGGAGTTGTTGTCAAAATATATAACAATTAATGAGGCAGCTATGAAAAACCAAGCAATGGCCATGAAATCGCAAGAGATAGCCATCAAGAATCTAGAAAATTAGATGGGACAAATTGCATTAGCATTGAATAATAGACCACAAGGGACTCTACCGAGTGACACCGAAAGAAATCCGAAGGGAAATCACAAACAGTGTCTGGCAATCACGTTGAGAAGTGGAAAACATGTAAATGGGAAAAGTGCAAAAAATTCATATAACAACCTGGTTGAGGAAAAATAAGGTGAGGAAAAACAAATCGAGCAACCAAAGTTAGATGACAAGCCAATTGTGTATCCTCCACCGCCATTTCAACAGAGAGTCCAAAAGCAGAAATTAGATAAGCAATTCGCAAAATTTTTGGAAGTGTTTAAGAAACTTCAGATTAACATCCCTTTCGCAGAAGCCCTAGAGCAGATGCCAAGTTATGCAAAATTTATGAAAGGTATTCTGTCTAGGAGGAAGAAGTTGGAAGATTTTGAAACAGTGACATTAACAAAGTAGTGTAGTGCAGTCTTACAGCGAAAATTGCCACTAAAGTTGAAAGATCTAGGGAGTTTTACCATTCCATGCACAATTGGGAACACGGTGTTCAAAAAGTGTTTATGTGATTTGGGAGCAAGTGTAAACCTTATGCCATTATTGGTGTATACATAATTAGGTCTACCTGCTCCAAAGACTACGAACATCTCATTACAGTTAGCGGATAGGTCAGTCATGTACCTGAGAGGAATTGTGGAGGACATTTTGGTCAAGGTTGACAAATTTATATTCCCTGTGGATTTCATAATTATGGATTTTGAGGAAGATAAGAACATCCCAATTATCCTAGGGAGAATCATCGACGTATAAAAAGGTGAACTAACTATGAGGGTCCAAGATCAAGAAGTAAAGTTTAATGTTTTCAAGGCCATGAAATTCCCTATGGACGTAGAAGAGTGTTTTAGGATGGATATCATTAAATAGATAATCAGTGAAGACATGGGTAAAAGTTTGGTTAACGATCCATTGGAAAGAACATTATTGGGAGATGAAGATTTAGATGATCCGAAATTTGTAGATTACTTACAGATGCTAGACTCCCTGCCATGAGTTAGCAGATTTAAAGCACCATTTGAACCATTACACATGGAGGAAAGATCCACAACCAGAATGAAACCATCATTGTAGGAGCCACCTACCCTTGAGCTAAAGCCACTACCTAAACACCTTAGGTATGCGTATTTAGGAAATTATAAAAGTTTACCTATTATTATTTCTGCTCCACTTAACGAATTATAGGAAAGTAAGTTGCTAAGGGTGCTTAGAGAATATAAATTGGCTATAGGATGGACAATCGCAGATATCAAGGGAATCAACCCATCCTTTTGCATGCACAAAAATTTGATATAAGAGGATGCAAAGCTAACAGTGGAGCAACAGAGATGGCTCAACCCAATTATGAAGGAAGTTGTGAAGAAAGAAATACTAAAATGGTTGGACGCCGGTATCATTTACCCAATTTCCGACAGTAAGTGGGTTAGTCCGGTTCAGTGTGTGCCAAAAAAAGGAGGAACGACCGTGGTACAAAATGATGACAATGAGCTAATTCTGACAAGGACAATGACTAGTTGGAGGGTCTGCATGGATTACAGGAAATTGAATAAGGAAACTCAAAAAGACCATTTCCCTTTGCCTTTTATCGATCAGATGTTAGATAGATTGGCGAGCCACAAATTTTACTGCTTATTGGATGGGTATTTAGGGTATAATCAGATAGTCATTGCTCTTAAAGATTAAGAGAAGATAACTTTCACGTGCCCATACGGCATATTCGCATTCAGGAGAATATCCTTCGGCTTGGGTAATGCACCCGCTACTTTCCAACGGTGTATGATGATCATCTTCTTGGACATGGTGGAGAAAAATGTCGAAGTCTTCATGGACAACTTTTCTGTCTATAGAGATGATTTTGATGCATGTTTGGAGAACTTGGTGATGGTGTTGAAGAGATGCATGAAAATAAATCTGATTCTTAACTAGGAAAAATGTCACTTCATGGTTAAGGAAGGCATAATTTTGGGTCACAAGGCAGCAAAAGGATTAGAGGTTGACAAAGCAAAGCTGGAAACGATTGAAAAGCTTCCACCGATAACGTCGATTAAGGAATATGCGATTTTTGGGGCATCTTTGGGTTCTACAGGAGATTTATAAAAGACTTCTCTAAGATTGCAAAACCACTGTGCAGTCTTTTAGAGAAGGATTCAGTTTTTAAGTTTGATGAGGGTTGAAAGTTATCATTCGAGCTATTAAAGAACAAATTGACTACAACTCCAGTTATCGTCGTACCAGATTGGACAATGCCGTTTGAGTTAATGTGTGACGCTAATGACTATGCGGTTGGTGAAGTTTTGGGCCAACGGTGAGAGAAGGTATTTCATGTCATATACTATGCAAGTAAGACACCCACGGAGATCCAAATGAATTACACAACTATGGAAAAGGAATTACTTGCAGTAGTATATGCCTTCGATAAATTCTGGGCATATTTGATCCGAACAAAGATTGTAGTTTATACGGATCACTCAGCTATTCGATACCTAATGTGACGCCCCCAAAATAGGTATACATCACCTATCTTGAGTCGCCAAATACATGGTACAAAATTCAAATACAACTTAATTATACAACAGACGTGTAAAATACGACAAAACATATGTTGTGAGTTTTAATACAAATATTGTCATCTAGACAATATCCACACTCAATTGAGTCCTCATTACATTTATTATCACATTATTTAATAGAATAGTGAGGACTACTAATGCTATTATCTGGACCGTCACTCCGTTCCCGAGTAGTCCCTGCTACGTTCTCATTTCCTGAAGATAACAATGATAGTAAAAGGGTGAGCTCAACTAGCCCAGTAAGAAATATTATGACTAAGATAATACATAATAAATTAACGTTAGCCTTCAACAGTGATAAACTGATACAATATAACAAACATCAAGTTTATCTACATCGAAACAAGAAATCCATTAAAAGAGACAAGTAGAGAATAAAATCTACTATCTTTTATGATTTAAAAGGTTTTTCATCACTTTTATCGCTGGGACTCGACTTAATAAATAATCCACATCATCCCCCCGACTACTGACCAAGGATATTCATTAGTATCACAACCACAAATTATCCATGCACTACGGGCCAAGGATATTCGTTTATTCATCAATGGTCATGATCATGCCAACAACTGTCCAGCAATGCACTACGGGCCAATGAGGACTTTTACCACACCATTTGTAACATTACTGTCATAATTATATCGAATAATCCCTAGTCATAATCATACCAAGTCCATCTATACACTACAGGCCACAAATGACTTTCAACATAATATAAACATGAGGATGATGACAATGATATAAGAATTCAATAAAATAAGTTCAAGAATTGATTTATCCAGGAACTAATAACGTCCAAAATTGTCAACATGATACTTCTTTGTAGAGTAAAATTCAAGAATGCTCAGAAGAATATTTCCATGAAAAGATACTGGATGAAGCGCAAATATCAAGGATATTCCACTAATTTCATGGAGTATAGAAGTCAAAACTTTAACCAACTGAGTATAATAAAGAATGGAATAACCAAAGAAATAACCATGCATGCGATAGACCGCACAGACAGGTTATTCCAACAGAATAATAAATAATGGAACCAGGTCATGCGTAAACGCACAGACAAGATATTCCAACAGAATAATAAATAACGGAACTAGGTCAGGCGAAATTCGCACCGACAGGATGTTCCAACAAAATAATAAATAACGGAACCAGGTCATGCGTAAACGCATACAGACAGGATGTTCCAACAGAATAATAAAGAATGGAATAATGGAAGAATTTCACCATGTATGCGGATTGCTTGGCATAGGTAAGAGTTATTCAACATAATGATAAAGAATGGAATAATAGAATAATCTCACCAAGTATAGGGTAGACCGCGTATATAGGTTATTCCAACAGAATAAAAAAATGGAATAACATAAGTTCTATTCATGAATACGAAAGAAATAATACCCCTTACCTTAAAAGAAACTAGATATAGGAGTAGTGAAGTAACAGAATACTTTTCTTCTTTTTCTCTATTGTTTTTCTCTCTAGAGTTTCAGTGAATTCGTAAGAAATAATGAAGGAATGAGCTTCTATTTATAGGAGAAATGGAAGGATACTGTTTAATCACGGGTGTGCCAGATTATAATTTTATGGATGAACTTTAGCAGACACGGATGTTATACGCAACAATCGAATTTGTAAATATCAAGTAAAAACAAAATATATATATATATATATATATATATATATATATATATATATATATATATATATATATATATATATATAAGCACATGGTGCTTTGAAAATAATACTCCTCTGTGATAACTTTTGCTTCCTCAAAAGTCAATATATCATATATATATATATATATATATATATATATATTACAAATAATATTACTCCTCCCGTGTCCATTAAATCCCCCCCCCCCATTATCAAACCATGTGACAATTTTCTTATATATATATATATATATAACAAAAACTGAGATAACTTTTCACTGATAATTTTAGAAAACTTGGTAAATGGGGGGGTCCAAAAATACAACAAATACTTCATAAAAATCACCTCAATATTTTTAACAACATTTATCATCATTATTATAATACACAATATTAATCGACCAGGTCGTTCCCAGGAAAGAGGAGACTTTCCAATAAGGATTTCTCCCTATTGGCGCGCAATTAGGTGACCAAACCTCTCCTTGGCAGAACTTCTAGACATCGTTAATATTGCAAATAATAATATTAATAACTTTGTCGTCTCAATTATTGATTTAATAATATATAAAATATCGACAATAATTGAATCAATTAACGTGAGATACAATGCAACAATTACTAAAGCAATAATTGAACAAAACTGAGTGACTTGTCACATAAGCATCAATAATCAATATTGTGTGTTACTATACAACCACGCGTATTTCTGTACTTTTAACACCGGGTGTTTCAATAGTTAACGATAAAACTTGCGCCGTTATTTTCATAAAATATTTTTGTCGTGTTCTCAATCCGACAATAATTCCGTTGTGGGGTCCACCAATGATTGTGCCGTCGTACGAATATTCCCTGTTAAAATGAATATTCCCAGACCAATCGAATATTATATAACAACTTGCGTACTTTGCAAAATTTATAACTATTACCCACAACTATAACATTATATCAAATTCATTCCATAATATTCAAAAATGATAATTATAGAAAATTCATCTTTATTCATAAAAGTTGGGGTCTTACAATCTCCCCTCTTATAAAATTTTCGCCCTCGAATTAGGGTACGAACCTCTTATTTGGCGAAGGTGAGAATACCCCTTGATTTCATTTGATTCTAACTCCCAGGTCATTTCCTCAACATCGTGGTTCCTCCATAAAACTTTGACTTGAGGTATAACCTTGGAGCGTAGAATATGTTCTTTCTTATCCAAGATTTGAACAGGAACCTCTTCATACGTTAAATCTTCCGTTATTTCATCCGGTTTTAACTCAATAATGTGGTTCGGGTCTTTCCCATATTTACGTAACATGGATATATGAAAAACGTTATGAACATGAGACATACTTAGCGGTAAAGCGAGTCTATAGGCTACAGTCCTTACTCAATCGAGGATTAAAAATGGGCCAATGAATCGAGGATTGAGCTTTTCTCTTTTTTTTCAAATCTCGTAACTCCTTTCCATGGAGCAACACATAACAACACATGATCTCCAATATAGAATTCCATGTCCTTTCGATGAAGATCAGCATAACTCTTTTGTTGATCTTGTGAGGTTTTTATACATTTTCGTATCATTTGAATCTTTTTCGTAGTCATATGTACCAACTCTGGTCCCAACAAAGTTGTTTCACCTACCTCATCCTAGCATACTGGAGAATGACACTTTCTTCCATACAACGCTTCGAATGGAGCCATGCCAATACTTGTTTGGTAGCTGTTGTTGTAGGAAAACTCTACCAATGGTAAGAACTTGTCTCAACTTCCCTTGAAGTCAAGGACAGAGAGTCTTAATAAATCTTCAAGAGTTTGAATAGTCTTCTCTGATTATCTGTTCGTCTGAGGATGATATGCCGAACCAAATTGTAAATTCGTGCCCATAGCTTTTTGTAAACTAACCAAAAATCATGAAGTGAATCTTGGGTCTCGATCAGAAACTATGGATACTAGCATACCATGCAGTCTTACAATCTCATTTATGTACATATGAGCAAGACGTTCAAGTGTATAAGTTTCTCGTATTGGTAAGAAATGAGCAGACTTGGTCAATCTATCAACAATGGCCCAAATTGCATCTATGCCTTGAGAAACCACAGGAAGACCGAAGCTTGAAATCCATGGTAATGTGATCCCGCTTCCATTCTGGAATTTCAAGTGGTTGCAATGGACCTTTTGGTACTTGATGTTCCGCCTTGACTCGTTGATAAGTTAGACACCTTGAGATATACAGCGCTATCTCTCTCTTTATATTGTTCCACCAAAATATATGTCGAAGATCACGATACATTTTGGTACTCCCAGGATGGATTGCAAATGGTGAGTTATGCGCCTCCATCATGATTTTATACTTTAAATCAGGGTCCTTAGGAACACAAAGTCTAGAGTTGACTCAAAGTATTCCTTCTTCATCGATTCTTGCTTCCGACATAGCACCTTCTTGTACTTTCTTCCTCATATGCATCAGCTCTAGGTCTGTTGCTTGAGCAGCTTTAACTTTATAGATTAAAGTCGGTTCTACTCGTATATTTGCCATCATCACTTGGGTCCCTGGAGTCTTTATCTCTATCTCCATCCTTTGCAAGTCATACAAAATGGGCCTTTGTGTTGACAATATCGCACTCGTACCCGCATATGATCTTCTACTCAATGCGTTAGCTACCACGTTTGCTTTTCCAGGATGGTATTGGATGGTATGATCATAATCTTTCAACAGTTCAAGCCAACGTCGTTGTCACATGTTGAGTTCCTTTTGAGTGAAGAAATATTTGAGGCTTTTATGATCCGTAAAGATCTCCACTTTCTCCCCATATAAGTAATGCCTCCAAATTTTAAGTGCGTAAACAACAGCTGCCAACTCTAGATCATGAGTAGGATAATTCCTCTCATATTCTTTGAGTTGTCGAGAGACATAGGCTATGACTTTCCCATGTTGCATGAGAACACATCCCAACCCTTTACCTGAAGCATCACTGTAGATGACAAATCCCTCCGAGCCAGATGGTATTGTCAGAACAAGTGCTGAAATGAGTCTCCTCTTGAGTTCTTCAAAACTCTTCTCACATTCCTCGTTCCAACCAAATTTTGTATATTTCTGTGTCAGCTGAGTTAAGGGAGTAGCGATTCGAGAAAACCCTTCTACGAATCTCCGATAATAACTAGCTAAACCGAGAAAGCTACGTACTTCGGTCACTAATATAGGTTGCTCCCAGCTTTGAATAGCTTCAATCTTTGCTGGGTCAACAGATATTCCATGACTTGATACCACGTGCCCAAGGAATGCTACATCCTTAAGCCAGAACTCGCATTTCTTCAACTTGGTATAAAGCTTATATTCACAAAGCTTTTGAAGTATCAGCCTCAAGTGTTGCTCATGATCTTCACGGCTTTTGGAATAAATAAGGATGTCATTAATAAAGACGACCACAAAGTGATCCAAATATTCCTTGAATACTCAGTTCATCATATCCATGAAGGCAGCAGGAGCATTAGTCAATCCAAAAGACATGACTAGGAATTCATAATACTCGTACCGAGTTCTGAAAGTCGTCTTTGGAATGTCATCAGTTCTAATCTTTAATTGGTGATATCCGGAACGAAGATCAATCTTTGAAAAGAATTTGGCGCCTTGCAACTGGTTAAACAGGTCATCAATACGTGACAATGGGTACCTATTTTTGATGGTGACATGATTCAACTCCCGATAATCAATACAAAGTCGCATACTCCCGTCATTCTTTTTCACGAATAGAACATGAGCACCCCAAGGAGAAGTACTAGGACGAATGAAACCGATGTCTAATAATTCCTGCAGTTGGGTCTTTAACTCCTGAAGTTCAATATGAGCCATTCAATATGGGGCTTTGGAAATAGTTTTTGTACCGGGTTCAAGGTCGATACAAAATTCAATTTCACTCTCTGGAGGTAGGCTAGGAAGTTCTTCAGGGAATACGTCAGGAAATTCATTAACAATAGAAATATCATTCAAAACTGACCTATTTTTGTTTAGATCCGTGACATAAGCTAAGAAAGCTTGACATCCGTTTTTCAATAAACGAATAGCTTTATGGCTTGAGATGACAGTGATAGATTTTAATGGTTTCGTTGCTTGAATTCATATAATAGGTTAGTTAGGAATATGAAAGCTAACAACCTTACGAAAACAATCAATTTTTGCATGATGAGTAGTTAACCAATCAATCCCTAGAATCATATCAAATGCAAGTATTTTCAAAGAAATAAGATCGACAGGTAACGTGCGGTTACTGATTTGAATCAAACAAGACTTATAAACCGTGGATGTAATGAAGGTTTCTCCCAACGGAGTTTCAACAGATAAGTCAAAGTCTAATTTATCCGGAGTGAAATTTAAACATTGAGTGCAAGTAGGAGAAATAAAAGAATGGGTAGAACCGGTATCAAATAAAGTATATACTTCGCTAGAGTTTATGATAAGCTTACCCGTGATGACCTCGTTTTGGTTCCTTATTTTCTGGGAGGTTACAACAAACGCCCTCCCTTGCACTACTGGTTTTGACTTTTTTGGGACGTCCTTTGGTGCCTCCATCCTAGCTGAACTTGTCTTCGATGAACGACAAAATCGGGCTAGGTGACCTTCTCTTCCACAATTATAACATGCTTTAGATGGCCTCGCGCAGTTTGGACTGATGTGTCCCTCCCCTCCATATTTGAAGCATATGATAGGTGGTCGTTCTCCTTCTTTAACAACGGGTGCTGGTGCTGACGTTTTTCCATCATTGTTGAATCTCCTCTTCTTGAAATGTCCAATCTTATTTTTTTGGCCATGATTACCACCAAAGTGGTTACCATTTCTGGCATGTTGATTCCCTCCACGCTTATTGTCACCGCTTCGATGAGTGTTATCACTGGTATTATCATTTTGTCGGCTGCTCTCTTTTGGTTGGGTTGACTCATTATCGCGCTCCAATAACTGAGCCCTATTAACAACATCTGAATACAAACACAGTTTATGAGAGATAAGATATTGACGTATCTCGGGTTTCAAACCGCTTAGAAACATTCATGTCATTCTCTCCTCATTATCAACCAAATGGGACGCAAACCGGGACAACTCAGCAAACTTGGTTTCATACTGTGACACGGTCATGTTGTTTTGCTCCAGCTTGATGAACTCTACATCTTTCATGTGACGAATACTTTCGGGAAAGTACTTGTCGTTGAACAATTCTTGGAACTTCTCCCAAGTTATCTTCAGTGCGGTAGGTTGAGTACGTTTTACAGATTCCCACCAGTAATCTGCCTCTACACGCAACATGAAGGTGTCAAAGGGAACCTTTTCCTCCTCGGAGCATCCTAGGACATCAAATATCTTGTAGATCTGCTTTATCCACGTCTCCGCCTTAAGTGGTTTTGGCTCTCTAAAAAACTTCGGTGGTCCCAGTTCCTTGAACTGCTTAGCGGTGACCATCCGAGAGTTGCCAGTGTTTCCACCTGCATTTTGTACAGGAGCCGCTCTTGCCTGATGTTGCATGAATTACATAAAGCCTCTGAACATTCCATCGTTCATCATCACAGTCGATGTTGTTATTTACACGAGGATTATCGCCTTCACGATGCACATTATCTTGATTATTGATCTGTGGAGACTCAACGGTCTCCTGTGCTCCATTGATGTTCTCAACATTCTCAGATGTCATTTTCAAATACTACCACAAAATAAAGGTTAATTGACATGTAATATATTATCCATATACTCTGACCGACCAATTAAATGCCAAATAAACTTAGGTAGGTCATACTAGCGAAGGAATTCCCCGTCTCTCCCCTCCTAGTTCTTGTCTTTCATCTCAGCCAGGGATCATATCCCTAAGCTTTGATACCAATTGTGACGCCCGTAAAATAGGTATACATCACCTATCTTGAGTCGCCAAATACATGGTACAAAATTCAAATACAACTTAATTATACAACAGTCGTGTAAAATACGACAAAACATATGTTGTGAGTTTTAATACAAATATTGTCATCTAGACAATATCCACACTCAATTGAATCCTCATTACATTTATTATCACACTATTTAACATAATAGTGAAGACTACTAATGCTATTATCTGGACCGTTACTCCGTTCCCCGACTAGTCCCTGCTACGTTCTCATTTCTAGAAGAGAACAATGAAAGTAAAAGGGTGAGCTCAACTAGCCCGAGAAGAAATATTATGACTAAGATAATCTGAGAATAAATTATCGTTAGCCTTCAACAAATGATAAACCGATATAATATAACAAACATCAAGTTTAAGCTGCGGTGAACAAGCAATCCATTAAAAGAGTCAAGTAGAGAATAAAATCTACTATCTTTTATGATTTAAAAGGTTTTTCATTACTTTTATCATTTGGGACTCGACAATAAATAATCCACATCATCCCCTGCAGACTACTGATTAAGGATATTCATTAGTATCACAACAACAAATTATCCATGCACTACGGGCCAAGGATATTCTTGTATTCAACAATGGTCATGATCATGCCAACAACTGTCCAGCAATGCACTATGGGCCAATGAGGACTTTTACCACATCATTTGTAACATTACGGTCATGATTATACCGAATAGTCCCTTGTCATAATCATACCAAGTCCATCTATGCACTACATGCCACAGATGACTTTCAACATAATATAAACATGAGGATGATGACAATGATATAAGAATTCAATAAAACAAGTTCAAGAATTGATTTATCCAGGAACTAATAACATCCAAAATTGTTAACATGATACTTCTTTATAGAGTAAAATTCAAGAATGCTCAGAAGAATATTTCCATGAAAAGATACTGGATGAAGCGCAAATATCAAGGATATTCCACTAATTTCATGGAGTATAGAAGTCAAAACTTTAACCAACTGAGTATAATAAAGAATGGAATAACAAAAGAAATCACCATGTATGCGATAGACCGCACAGATAGGTTATTCCAACAGAATAATAAATAACGGAACCAGGTCATGCGTAAACGCATAGACAAGATATTCCAACAGAATAATAAATAACGGAACCAGGTCAGGCGAAATTCGCACCAACAAGATGTTCCAACAGAATAATAAATAACGAAACTAGGTCATGCGTAAACGCACAGACAGGATGTTCCAACAGAATAATAAAGAATGGAATAACAGAAGAATTTCACCATGTATGTACTTGCCATAAAGCAGGTTATTCAACATAATGATAAAGAATGGAATAACAGAAGAATTCCACCAAGTATAGGGTAGACCGCGTATACAGGTTATTCCAACAGAATAAAAAAATGGAATAACATAAGTTCTATTCATGAATACGAAAGAAATAATACCCCTTACCTTAGAAGAAACTGGATATAGGAGTAGTGAAGTAGCAGAATACTTTTCTTCTTTCTCTCTATAGTTTCTCTCTCTAGAGTTTCAGTGAATTCGTAAGAAATAATGAAGGAATGAGCTTCTATTTATAGGCGAATGGAAGGATATTGTTTAATCACGGGTGTGGCAGATTATAATTTCATGGATGAACTTTAGCAGACACGGTTGTTATACGCAACAATCGAATTTGCAAATATCAAGTAAAACAAAAATATAATATATATATATATATAAGCACATGGTGCTTTGAAAATAATACTCCTCTGTGATAACTTTTGCTTCCTCAAAAGTCAATATATCAGATATATATATATATATATATATATATATTACAAATAATATTACTCCTCCCGTGTCCATTAAATTCCCCCCCCCCCCCCCATTGTCAACCCATGTGACAATTTTCTTATATATATATATATATATATATATATAACAAAAACTGAGAAAACTTTTCACCGATAATTTTAGAAAATTGGGTAAATGGGGGGTCCAAAAATACAATAAATACTTCATAAAAATCACCTCGATATTGACGCCTAATAAGGATTTCCAATAAGGATTTCTCCCTATTGACGCACAATTAGGTGACCAAATCTCTCCTTGGCAGAACTTCTAGACATCGTTAATATTGAAAATAATAATAATAATAACTTTGTCGTCTCAATTATTGATTTAATAATATATAAAATATCGATAATAATTGAATCAATTAATGTGAGATACTATGCAACAATTACTAAAACAATAATTGAACAAAACTGAGTGACTTGTCACATAAGCATCAATAATCAATATTGCGTGCTACTATGCAACCATGCGTATTCCTGTACTTTTAACACCAGGTGTTTCAACAGTTAACGATAAAACTTGCGCCGTTATTTTCATAAAATATTTTTGTCGTTTTCTCAATCCGACAATAATTCCGTTGTGGGGTCCACCAATGATTGTGTCGTCGTACGAATATTCCCTATTAAAATGAATATTCCCCGACCAATTGAATATTATATAACAACTTGCGTACTTTGCAAAATTTATAACTATTACCCACAACTATAACATTATATCAAATTCATTCCATAATATTCAAAAATGATAATTATAGAAAATTCATCTTTATTCATAAAAGTTGGGGTCTTACACCTAATCTCAAAGAAAGTTGCTAAGCCACGCCTTATTAGATGGATTCTCGTTCTCCAAGAATTTGATTTGGTAATAAAAGATAGAAAGGGTACGAAGAATCAAGTTGAAGACCATATATCTTAGCTGGAAAATCAGGATAAAAAGGAAAAGGACATATGTGTAATTAATGAATCATTTCCAGATGAGCAGCAATTTGGGATCAATACAGAATTTCCATGGTACGCGGATTTCGCTAATTATCTAGTGAGCAACATCCTTTCCCCTGATCTTACACGATAGCAAAGAAAGAAATTCCTACATGACATCAAATGGTACATGTGGGATGAGGCATACCTATTAAAATAGTGCACTGACAAGATGATTAGAAGGTGTGTGCCCAAGAGTGAGGTGAATAGTATATTGCATGAATGTCATTTATCTGCATACGGGGGACATTATGGTAGTGAGAGAACAGCGGAAAAAGTGCTTCAAGCTGGGTTTTATTAGCTTACATTATTTAAGGACACCCACAAGTTTGTTAAAAGTTATGATAGAAGTCAAAGGGTGGGCAACATATCAAAAAGGAATGAGATGCCACTACAAACAATCTTAGAACTTGAATTTTTTGACGTTTGGGGATTGATTTTATGGGGCCATTTCCATCATCATTCGGTAATCAGTATATATTGGTTACAGTTGACTATGTATCAAAATGGGTTGAAGCCACAACACTCCCAACTAACGATGACAAAGTGGTTCTCAAATTCTTGCAAAAGAATATTTTTACGAGATTTGGCACGCCAAGAGCTATTATAAGTGATGAAGGTAGTCACTTCTGTAACAGATTGTTTACAGCTCTCTTGGCGAAGTATGGGGTCAACCATAAAGTGGCAATGACATATCAGCCCCAAACAAGTGGGCAAGCTAAAGTTTTGAATAGGGCGGTAAAGAGAATCTTGGAAAAGGTGGTAACCCCAAATAGAAAGGATTGGTCTCTCAGGTTGGACGATGCACTATGAGCCTATAGAACGACTTATAAGACACCAATTGGTATGTCACCATATCAATTACTATATGGGAAAGCCTGTCACCTATCGGTCGAGTTACAACATAAGGCCTACTGGGCGATACAGAAACTCAATTTCGATCTAGTAGCTGCGGGTGAAAAGAGGCTACTTCAGTTAAGTGAATTTGATGAATTTTGACTTCAAGCTTACGAGAACTCTAAGTTATACAAAGAAAAAGTCAAGAAATGGCATGATAAGAAAATAATAAAAAGAATGTTCAAGCTAGGGAAATCAGTCATGTTGTTCAACTCATGGTTGAGGTTGTTCCCAGGCAAGCTAAAATCAAGGTGGTCGGGTCCATTCACCATCAAAAGAGTTTTCTCACATGGCGTCGTTGAACTCTATAGTAGAAACCCATTGTAGACTTTCAAGGTCAACGGTTGAAGCATTATTGGGGTGGTGAGTCCAATTGGGATGTCATCGCAATCACACTGGCCGATGCACCATAAAAAGGGGGTAGTCCGGCTGAACGACTTAAAATCAAGCGCTAATTGGGAGGTAACCCAATGTTACTTTTTAATTTTTAGTATTTTTAGTCATGTTAGTTAGATTATAGTTTAGACTAATTAGGATATAATAAGTTCATTAAGTAGTTATTACGTTGTATTGTTCTTGATAATCTCTCAACCATGCTTAAAATGATCAAAATTTACTCATAGTTATGTTTGATGGTATTTCAAGAACTTAACAAGCTCATAGATTGGAGTAGTAGGAAAGAAAAAAGGATTACAGAGCCCAGTTACAGGAGACTAGCCCACCGGGGCGGGCCCCTCATGCACTGTACCCCCTGCCGGGGTGGGGGTCTTCAAGTCTAGTTGACAGACCCTATGCCCGCCGGGACGGGCCTCTACACGCTTAACACCCCCACCGGGGGTGGAGGTCCTGGATTCGAACCGGGTAGTTTCGACAGCTACATTAAATTGCGCACTCCTTCTCCTTCTCCAAATAAAACGCCCAATCCCACCACTCCTATATCTCCACTATCTACCCACGTTTGGAAACTAATACACCATCTTCTCCATCATCCCACTACATTAACATAGTTGCCCATTACACTAACCCACTACTTCAATCCATTACTCCTATTCCTCTCCATCACACCATCTCTATAAATTCAGTCCCTCATAACCCAAATTCACCACATACTTTCAACTCCATCTCCAAAAGCTACGAATTAGGGTTCTCATTGAGGTAAGTGTATAGCAATTGAGAGTGACTACCTTGTCTTCTAATTCCTCCCTTCCTAGCACCATAGTAGAAGCAAAATCATTAAGTTTGGGGAGATAAAATAGTGTGCACACCAAGTGGTCGTCAGATTGTGTGAGTGAAGTTTGGGGGGAATATCGTTGTTAAAGCTTACTGATTTTTAATTCAATGGCATCTCAACCCACATCAAAACGACAAAGGGGAGAAAGTTCAGGGTTCGCACAACTAACACGGACCTTTGATCGGCAAAAATTCAAAAGTGTCGTCGCTGCTGCCGCCAACCATTATGATTACATAGTATCCAAAGCTCTCACACCAGAGCGAGGGTTGGCACCAGACCACGTTGATAGTAAAATGATGCAACAGATGTATTAAAAGGGGTGGAAAAAGTTCACGGAGGAACCCGAGGCCGCCGTTGTAAGTGTGGTCAAAGAGTTTTATGTTAATGCCGAGGACAAGACCCCATTCAACGCCTTTGTGCAAGGTAGATTAGTCCCTTTTAGTGTCGATGCCATCAATACATATTATCAATTAAGGGTGCCTAGACATTACAATTATGCTCACTTACATGACAATGATCCTAATTATGAGGCCATTCTGAAGGAAATGACTAAGCCGGGCACAAAATGGATCAACGGTCGAAAAGGGGACACAATATTTCACAACAAGGATCTCAACAGATATGGAAAGATATGGTATGCATTCTTGTACGCCAAATTGTTTCCATCCACACACACGTCCAACATGACCAAGGAGAAGGCAGTGCTCTTTTATGTCATTGTACAAGATTTCATTATCGATATCGGGACAATAATTAATTTTTTAATCCAATGGTGCTGATACGGATATTTCTCGGGTAGTTTACCACACCTGTCACTTATTTGTGGGTTGTGTAGGCAAGCGGGATTTCGATGGTAGGATGATGAGATCACCCAAATGCCACGTCAGACACTGGATTCAAGAATGATTGCACGATATGCTGTATGGCCTGGAGGCGAGTCACATCCTCGAGGAGTGGGATTTATATTTCCATCCAGTTCGAAGGGTGAGGCTGATGTAACACCCCGAAATTCGGTCTATCTTCACACCCGGATTCCGTACGTTATGATCCCATCTTCTTCCAAACATACATCATTATATACTGAAATATAACAACATACACTCTCAAATCCCAGGTTCTAAAAACCATATAACCTTTTTCATTATAAATAATGATAAATACATTATTCATTTCATTTTACAAGAGTGACTTTCATCCGCCACTAAGGATACATAGCAGTTCATTAAACTAATCTAAAGTTCATTTAACTTATTTTATATTACAAGTCTTCACTTGATCTTCTCGCTCATCCACATTCTGAATGGCACTTCATCCGGATCTTTGTCGACTTGATCTTTACGAGATCCTTAAGTTCTTAACATCGTTCATTTGAAAATGTTTTTCATTTAAAGCAAGTGTAAGCATTCAATTGCCCAGCAAGTCATAACAGTTAAACAAATATTTTCAAGAATTCAAACATTCTTTTAAGACTTCAATAACTGAACAAAAGTTATGAAGCAGCTTGAAAAATAGGAATAATTTCGATTCCTATCATTTTAAAACATTAGTCAATTTCACTTTGAAATACTTTCATTATTCTACCTTTTTCATACACATTCTGTTTGGCTAGAATCATTAGCACAGACTTAACAATAACGGATCATATATGAACAACACATTCTCTTATTGAATAGTTAAAGCACAAAACAATTCATCACATAGAAACACTGAAGTGTTTACATTGTGGCACAAGGCCTCATATATTCGACCAGTTTACACAAATATCGCACATTAGCACATAGACAGAACTTCTCAAGTTCAACATCTGGGAAGTTTAAGAAACTAGCATTCATTTGAAATATGAATGAAGTTAGAAAACTTGCCTTACGCATAGCTACATCTTATGCTGAACTGCTCATTCTGGTTCCTATATAGCACATAAGAAAAACAACACATACACTAATTAGTCATGTATATTTGACTTATGCATTAGTTTGCTTAACTTTACTTCGTAGGGTTTGCGTTCTTGTAACCTAAGTTTACACGACCACTTTCCTTACCGTTCTACGGCTTCATGACATACAGAGATGTCTTACTTTTACGTTCATCATCTTTGATGTTTTACATTTTATCTTCTTATTATAACTTCTCTAGGACTCAGCACACATCGTTTCTCTGCTAGTAGTCCATATGGTACTCTGAGTGGTTTCCCACAAACAACCAACAAACAAGTTCCCGTCTCATCTACACTGCCCATAACAGTGTGTTAGATCGGTTGCCAGTTTTGTATATACCTTCGCTCTCTGAAGGAATTTTTTAGCCCAGCTCCCATATGTTAACCATCAAAGTTTACGATTGTACTATAACCTAAACTTATCGTAACTTATCTTAACCATTAACTATAACGTTCGTTAAGTTAATTTCTTATTCCTTACAGCTTTCTGGCAACTAAATGTCATACCTTAGGATTCATTCTTATATGACTCACCTTCGGCTTTCATTACTCTTATTACCATTCATTACGGCTTTCTCAATAATTCATGTCCTACTTACTACATTTGTCAACGTCTAGGTTATCCAACCAGGGTATACTTAGAACGTTCGTCCGACACGAATACAATTCACGAGGATCATTTACGTATTCAATGTTCACGTTGCTCATCTTTTAATCTCTCATTCAACCTTTACTTAAGGTTTTAATCGCTTTCGATCGTTATCCATCCCATGAACCCCATGTTCATTATAATTTCTTAATGTCGAAATCATATTATTCGTTGTATGCTACGACAGATCGTTTATCGCAACTGCGTTGCGTTTGTAGTGTCTATACTCTTTACACTTATCTCTCACTATCATGACATACCATCAAAAAGTTATTCATTACCCTCGTCACTCAATGTCTAAGGAATCACAACTAAAGCAATCCTCCACGTTCGTTTATCGTAACTACGGTCCCTGGATATCGGTTCTGTAATCCTCATTTACATTCTTTCTCTTTTACACTCATTTAATCTTTTCGTTCGACCTTTATTAAAGGTTTAATTCACTTGTTTAAGTGTTATATTAGTTGAACATTATGTTCTTTATCCTCCCATACATTTCCCCCAAGAGTTGAGCAGGTAAAAGCTCTTTTTTGGCTTTTTCCCTACACTAGCGCTACGGCGCCACTCTCTTCTTTATCTCTCACGCCGCGGCGCAAGTTTGCAGTACCCGGCTCCCTGGTCTGGTGCTGTAGCGCCACCTTTCAAGGCATGACTGGCGTCGCGGCGCCAAACCCTAACCCTAGAAAATTTCTCCAAGTGTTAAATCCAATTTGAGACGCTTACTTCCTGTTTTCATAACTTATTCATTATAACTTGGAACGAGGTTGTTCCAAAGCCATTCTCTTCCTTATCTTATGTACTTCAATACCCCCCAGATAGAACTTCATTCTGAATCCATTAACGTGCCATTCGATTGGCTTGATCTTCACCCTTCGTTCATTTTACATTTTTAACGCTCTTTGTTTGTTCATCCGTAATTCAGTCATCCGAACTTGGAATTCATTCGTTCTTGAGTCCACGACTCAAGTTTCTATGTTCTCTTACATTCTTATGAAACCCTACACATTCGAGTTCATTTACTAACTTCGTTATAGCTTAGTTTTAATCTATTCTTCATGAATGTTTCTACCGTTCCTAACCAAGCAATATGCATCTAACTTATACGCGATGGTTTTAAACTTGTCCATCAACAACAATTATCCTACGATGGTTTTAAATTTGTCCATCAACAACGTTCTTCTTGTTCTTCGCATGTTCTTCGTTCATTCTTCATTTTAATCGATATTTTTAGATTACAATTTCACTTTTTATTAGAATTTGATGTTATAGAACATTATTCCTTACTTATTTCACCTACTTATTTATATAATCCACTCGGATCATTCTAATTTATTACAAATCTTATACTTCCTTAAGAAATTTATAAACTAAACTTTTAATTCTTATTTCTTCATTTTCTTACGATTTCAACCATATGAAATCATTCCTAACATCATCTACTTCTTATTCTCATTAAGTTATGTTTCTAAACATAAAAACTTAAAGAAAATTTATAAAAGATTAGGTTTTGGATTACCGTTCTCATTAATCTCCTTCCGTCGGACAAAGATTGCTCACAATCAAACTTTTCTTCTCCCTTCTCCTTCTCATCCTCCCATCCGAACTCTCTCTCTGTCTCCTTCAAAGTGTAGGATTTTCAAAATCCAATTTAAATGATTTAAGCTTACTATTTATAGAAAATCTAAAGCTAGGGTAAAATAGTCATTTCTCCCCCTTTAACCTCCTTACTATCCATGGCTTAAGGACTAAGTTAACTTACTCCTTAAGTTTACTTAACACTTAAGTCTACTTAGCCTTTAAGTTTGCTTAACTCTTAAGTTTACTTAACACCTAAGTTTACTTAACACTTAAGTTTAATTAACACTTAAGTCTACTACTTCCACCTCCTTAGTTAACCTCCTTAATATTCACGAAACATAGCCTGTAAGTTTCGTGGTTCCGTCTTTCGGGTTTTCGTCCGACAATTTTAAAAACTGCGATTCTCGGAATCCAAATATTTTTGGATATTTCGTCTTTCCTTTACCGATTAACTTCTACGTATTCTTTGGATTTCCAAAAAACTGAAAAACACTTTTTGGCATTAAGCATTTTCCTTCACATTTTACCCTAATGTAGCTAAATGAATGAAAAGTACATAGCAGTACTTTTCGTCATTTTCATTTTGTCCGATTTCTACACGTTTTTTGAGAAAAGCTTTTATCGGCTTACTTAACATTTCATGATATATTATTGTCAAATCTTTCGATGGAATGTCATTTCGTCATACCGAACTCTCGAAAAGGCTTAGGTTATTCAAACCCTAACCCTTAGGTTTCGTCAGGTGAATAGTGCATATTTCGTCTTTTTCCTAGGAAATATTTTTGTTCCCGGAAAATTTTCATTTTTTTCTTGAAAATTATTACTCGTTCAGTCTAGCTCGTAGCCAGAATCCTCTCGACTTATAATCATCCTAGGTTCTAGAACGATTAATAAACACATAGCACATAATATTATTAATAAAAATTCATTTTATTAATAACTAATTTTTTAAACTAAAATTCTGGACGATCCGAATTTTTGGGTTGTTACAGCTGATGCTTCCGACAGCTCAGATGACGAAGAGTTCCAGGAGGCGACACTAATGGGAGAGGAAGGAGCAGGGGCAGCACCACAGTCCGCAGCCATATCTAGTCCTCAATTCCTCAACTTTCAACGTCACGTGGATGAGCAAAATAAGATAGCACGTAGAGAGATGTTGTGACGCCCCCAAAATTTCAGACACCCATATCTCAAATTTTTGGTGCATCACATGCTACTACGAATATCTTACAAAATCATTAACAACGGAAATAATAGAATAATTTACATTGATGTAATATAAATATTCACGTCCCAAGGTACCGTAACCATTACTACAACAATTCTGTGATTAGCTTAACATAGCTTAAACATTCTTGAATACATCATAATAATCATAACAATAATAATAATACTTCTATTCTTAAGGACTAAGTTATTCTATCGCCTTGCCCTTTCCCTTGTCCTTTCCTGAAGTACCGCCTTGCTCTGCCTTAACTGTAATGTTTTAGGAAGCAAGAATGAGTAACAAGTTTGCCCAGCAAGTAATATAGCTAGAAGAACAAGCAGTTATAGCATTCGAATCTTTTAAGGGTATAATAATAATTGATAGTTTAAGGACATCAAGAATATCAAGAGTATTCAATAGGAGTTGTTATAGACTGAAGGATATCAACATAATCTCAGGATTTATCCATTTCGAGGTTCAACACGAATGAGTAATTGGCGATCAAATACTAAGGACCAAGAACTCTTACTAGAATTACTTGATATTACTGCGCAATCCAATATCAACGAGTACAACAGTGATCATTTTAAAGTACCCTACGTTATGCATAACATTTAATCATACTATGTATGCACGCGTCGGTTCGACAATATATAATTTCCCTTCTATGAGGGTTGTTCATCTCAAGAGATTTACGATAGTCCGTACCAAATCAATTGGTTTGGATAGCTCTTTAACTCATAATAATAGTCTAGCCGAATCAAGGGCTTAGACAGTTTTTCATCATGCATTTAGGAATGATAAGTCCAATGCTTACAACAACATCAAGGTACACAAGTGATTTTCGAATAGAAGCAAACATTTTCTTGATAAAATATGAATTCAACGTATAAAGTGTGTGAATTAAGGAACTTGCAACACAATAATAATAGTGTTCGGATACTTGCTCAATGTAAATTTGAGTGAGGTTAGGGAACTTGCCCAATAATAACAATAAGTTAGGAATAGAAAACTTGCATGATATGAGTAACAAGTTTTTAGGGATAGGAAACTTGCATAATTGAAATCAAGGTAGAGTAAGAAACTTGACTTTAGCGTTGAGTACTACTAGTAGCGAAAATCACCTCAACGAACTATGGCTGTCCTATTCATGTAAGTATAGGTATTCATTAGCCAAACACACTTGATATATATCAACAACATGTACACATAACACATTTTTCTTTCTATCTGCTGTACCCATCAAAACTCATAACTGTACACTAACATGCTCATACTATTGACCACTGCTAGTTTATTCATAATCTTTCTTCCTCGAAGTTCTAAGAGGTTCATTACTGTTATAAACTATTAGTATAGGAGTTATGGTCTACTTAAAGCAAGTTCTACACATGTTTTAAAACATTAGATTTATTTTCCCGAAGTTGGTAAAACTCTCTACTTAGAACTTATTCGTGTACTAATAGTTTATAACAGTATAGGAGTATTTATTAATCAATCCTTATATCAAGTTATGATGCTGTCTCCGAGTCCCAGGACATCTCGCCATGTCCGAAGATATTATGACTTGATCGAAGACAACATGCTTCGTCCGAAGACATCGCGCTTCGTCCGAAGACATCACGCTTTGTCCAAAGATATTACGCTATGTCCGAAGACATCATGCTTTGTCTGAAGACATCACGCTTTGTCCGAAGACATCACGCTTTGTCCGAAGACATTATGCTCTGTCCGAAGACATCACGCTTTGTCCGAAGATATCACGCTTTGTCCAAAGACATCACGCTTTGTCCGAAGACATCACGCTTTGTCCGAAGACATTTTCCAAAGACATCACGATTTGTCCGAAGACATCATGCTTTGTCCGAGCCAGCTCCTTCAGAGACTTCGGTCTACACTATTTCGACAAAGTTTAAGTTCGTCGGGTTAATTTCATTAAGACTTTACTATATGCATACAACCTAAGGGAATTTCTTAATCTGTGGTCTAACATGACCAAGAACCCATCATTGGTTCTAAATGCGGTCTTTTGCACCCATGGATTTTAGAAGCAGTGAACATGCTCTATTTTGCAGAGTAGCCACAACTTGATTCCAGAAAATTTTTTAACGTATTCATGCACGAAGGTAAACTTTCTAAACACCCTATATCATGCTAATTCATCATACTTGACCTATTAATCTGAAAAATCGAGAATCAACAAGACTCAAGTTAAGAACGGAGTAGAAATTATACCTTCTCGAGCTTTAACCTTGATATCTCTCACACTGATTTGGTAATGCTTAGCAACTAAGAATTCTTTACTCAGATTTCTCCAACACTCTTATCACTAAAATAGACTGCCCTGGTGGCTTGTATTTAAAGAGAAAACATGGACTAGACACTTGCTTTACCCAATGTTGGGATTCACGGTGCAATAGAAATGAACAATGGTTACTTAAGGAGTTGTTCAACCACTCCATACCAGCCACTTATCTAGCCATGCATGCTTAGGATTAGCAGCTTGAAAGTTTTCATAAAGAGAGTTTAGGCTACTGTTCTTTGTACTTGGTGACCCTAATTTGGGGATAAGAGAACAGATCTCAGACATAGATAAGGGGCTAGTCGGTCAGGCCCACTGCCCCACGCCACATTTTAATTTAACCAATACCTTGTACTCTTAGTTAACTATTTTGTTGGATTCCGAATTAGATTCTAAATATCCCAAGTTTATTGGGCTAACTCAAACATCCATCAATTAACTTATTGGGCTAGACTCCCAATTTATTTTTTGGACTTTAAATATGCAAATACTTAATCATCTTTCACTAAGTCCATCCTTGTCTTACACAAGACATTTCATGAACCTATCATAAGTCTCCACATCCTAGCAATCATTAAGAGTTCAATTTTTTAATACAATTGAGTTACTCCCCTCATGCCACGTAAGCATTTATAAAATAAATAATCACTGGCCCTATTTATAAATCTAAATATTAAATCGTAAAAGTTACGGGTATCCTCTCCCCCTTATAAAATTCCGTCCTCGGAATTGATACAAGGTTACACGAAAAGGTGGGGATAGTCTCTCCTCATCCTATCTTCTAATTCCCACGTGGCCTCTTCGACATCGTGGTTTCACCAAACAACCTTAATAGAAGATATAACTTTGTTTCTTAGCATTTGTTCTTTCTTATCTATTATCTGAACAAGAATTTCTTCATATGCCAGATTCTTCTCTACTTGAATGGGCTCATAGGAAATTATGTGCTTATAGTCAGACTTGTACGGTCGTAGTACGGAAATGTGAAACACGTTGTGGATGTGTTCTAATTCGGGTGGCAAAGCAACTTTGTATGCCACTTCGCCCACTCGCTTCAATATCTCGAATGGCCCTATGAACCTCTGACTCAATGTTTCTTTCTTTCCGAATCTGATCTTTCCCTTCCAAGGAGATACCTTCAAAAACACACAACTACCGACTTCAAAGTCTCGGTTCTGACGATGCAAGTCGGCGTACTTCTTTTGGCGATCTTGAGCTGCTACCAATTTGCCCCTTATTGTTGCTACCACATCGGCCGTTTGTTGGACTAATTCTGGTCCAAAAAGTCGTCGTTCTCCGACTTCATCCCAACATAATGGCGTCCTGCACTTTCTCCTGTAAAGAGCTTCATATGGCGGCATACCGATACTCGCATGATAGCTATTATTGTAGGCGAATTCTACTAATGGTAAATGGTCGTCCCAATTTCCTTGAAGTCCATCACGCAAGCTCTAAGCATGTCCTCCAACGTTTGTATGGTTCGTTCACTCGCTGCCGTCGGTTTGAGGGTGATAAGCAAAGACTCAATCTCAATTGAGTTCCCATTCGTTCTCGCAAACTTTTCCGAATTTTGACGTGAAACGCGGATCTCGATCGAGACAATCGACACTTAAGACTCCATATCGCGACACGATTTCCTTTACATACAAATTTGCTAATTGGTTTAAACTGAATCGAATCTTGATGGGTAGAAAATAAGTTGTCTTTGTTAGTCGGTCCACAATAACCCAAATGGCATCGTAACTCTTCTGTGTAATCGGAAGTCCAACCACGAAGTCCATCGTAATGTGCTCCCATTTCCATTCTGGTATTTCCAGCGGTTGAAGTAGTCCACTTGGTCTCTGGTGTTCTGCTTTGACTCTTTGACAAGTAAGACATCTGTTAACACACTCTGCAACTTCTCTTTTCAAATTAGGCCACCAAAAATGGTGTCGAAGATCTGGTACATTTTTGTGCCTCCTGGGTGAACAGAATACGTCGTATTGTGTGCTTCGTGTAGGATTTCCTCTCTCAGTTCGATTACAGCTGGCACCCATACTCGACCCTCGAATCTCAATATACCATCCTTATCTACTTTGAACCTTTCTTCCTTATCTTCTATTATTCTCTTCTTTATCTTTTCACATTCTTTATCTTTCTCTTGTGCTTCCTTTATTCTATCCAATAACGTCGGGTGAGCTCTCATCATGAGAAATCTTCCTTCCGCTTCTCTTGGTTCCTCCACCTCTATTTCCAACCTTTCCATTTCTCTTATTAAATCCTCTTGAGTTGTCAATTTGAATAACTTCTCCCTTCCTTTTCTACTTAAAGCGTCGGCTACCACGTTTGCTTTTCCCGGGTGATAAAGAATTTCACAGTCGTAATCCTTGATCAGTTCTAACCATCTTTTTTGTCGCATGTTCAACTCCTTCTGTGTGAAGATATATTTCAGACTCTTGTGATCCGTATATATCTCACATTTTTCTCCATACAAATAATGCCTCCAAATCTTCAATGCAAAGACTACCGCCGCTAACTCCAAGTCATGGGTAGGGTATCGTTTTTCAAAATCTTTCAACTGTCGTGAGGCATATGCAATGACCTTGCCATGTTGCATCAGCAAACACCCAAGTCCTCTATGCGATGCATCACTATACACCACAAATCCTCCTGTATCATCTGGTAATGATAATACAGGCGCCTCACTCAACCTCATCTTCAATTCTTGGAAACTCTCCTCATATTTGTCCGTCCATACAAACTTCTCTGTCTTCTTCGTTAGATTGGTCAGCGGGGTTGCTATCTTAGAAAAATATTGGATAAATCTTCGATAGTACCCGGCTAAACCTAAGAAACTCCTAACTTCATTGGCGTCTTGGTGTTCCTAAAGCACTTATCGCTTCCACCTTTGCAGGATCCACGAGAAATTCCATTTTGATCTATCACGTGTCCTAGAAATTGAACCCTTTCCATCCAAAATTCACATTTTGAAAATTTTGCGTACATCTTCTCCCTTCTCAATGCTTCCAATACCATCTTCAGGTGTTCAGCGTGCTCTTCCTTCGTCTTTGAATAAATCAAAATGTCATCGATAAATACTACTACGAACTTATCTAAGTATGGCTTGAAAACTCGGTTCATCAAGCCCATAAATGCTGCCGGAGCATTGGTTAATCCAAATGACATCACTAAAAATTCGTAATGTCCATAGCGAGTTCGAAACGCCGTCTTTTGTACGTCCTCCTCTCACACTTTCAACTGATGATAACCCGTTCGTAAATCTATCTTGGAAAAACACTTCGCTCCCTTCAGTTGATCGAAAAGGTCATCTATCCTTGGCAATGGATATTTATTCTTAATTGTCACTCGGTTCAACTCCCGATAATCGATACAGAGCCTCATCGATCCATCCTTTTTCATTACAAACAACACTGGTGCTCCCCAAGGAGACACACTTGGCCGAATGTAACCCATATCTAGTAACTCTTGCAATTGAATCATCAATTCCTTCATTTCTACTGGCGCCATACGATATGGGGCTTTCGAAATTGGTGCGGTTCCCGGTGCTAAGTCTATTATGAATTCAATTTCTCTGTCTGGCGGAAGGCCATGAAGTTCGTTTGGAAACACATCTTGGAAATCTTTTACCACTAATATATCTTTCATTTCTATTCTCTTTTGATGAATGTCCACTATATAGGCTAAATAACCTACACATCCTTTCTTTAACAATTTCTTGGCCTGCATCATCGTAAGGAAACACGATTGCTTGAGCGATGAGCAACCATAAAACACTACCTTAGACCGATTTGAGGTCTGAAGGTTCACACTCTTCTTCTGACAATCGATTATCGCAGCGTGGCCAAATAACCAATCCATTCCTAATATCACATCAAACTCTCCCAGTTTAATCGGAATTAAGTCCACATTTAGTTCGTGACCTCTAATGTTTGCACAACAGTTTTGATAAACAAACTCTATAGAAATTACTTCCTTATTCGCAATCTCTACGTTCAATGAATTTTCTAAATGTTCAGGAGGTATGTTTAGTCATTTAGCAAATTCTTCAGACACAAAGGAGTAGGTAGCACCCGAATAAAATAATACATAGGCATTTATATTATTGATTGGGAGAATACCTGACACCACGTCCCTTGCAGTCACTGCGTTTTGGACAGTCATGTTAAAGGTTCGGGCAGTCGGTCGGTTGGATTGCGTTGGTCCGTCGATCATCAGCTTGCTGCCCCCTCCCTGTTGGCCGCTTCCTCCGTTGCTCCCTTTCTTTGGGCAATCCTTGACTTGATGCTCAGTTGAGCCACACGAGAAACATCCCTTGATCTTTTTTGGTTTTGGGCAGTTGGGTGAAATGTGCCCTTCTGGGCGCTTAGCTTGTAGCAGAATGTCATGCGCCTTCCAACATTCCCCTTGATGGTTTTTCCCGCATTTCGAGCAGGCTTCGCTTCTTTTCTTAAACCTTCCTTAAAAACTTTTTGACTGGTTGATGTTTCGGTGGTTGGCGTTGTCGTCGTGGTTATCCCATTTCCTCTTTCCCAAATAACTTCCACCACTGCTACTCCCTCCACGAGTCTTTCCTCCAGCATTCTTGTTCTTCTTCTCCTTGTTGTATTGGCTCAATGCCTCGCTACCTCCCTCAGCAATTATCGCCTTCTCCAATAATGTGGCGAAAGAGTCGATTTGAAGGATCGACACCTTGTTGAACAGCCAAGGTCTTAGTCCAAGTTCGAAGCGTCGAGATTTCCTTTCTTTAGTGTCTACTTGATGTGTTGCGAATCGTGCGAGAAGTTCATTGAACTTGGCGCATCATCGTGCCACCATCATCTCCCTTGTTTTAGCTCTAGAAACTTTACCTCCATCCTATTCTTCATGCTCTTTCTGAAGTAATCAAGAAGAACAAAGTCTTAAACCTTTCCCTGGTTATAGTCCCTTCTCCCGCCTCTCTGTTGATTTGCTTCCCACCAGTGGTTTGCTTCACCCCTCATCATATATGAGCTTAACACGGTTTTCGGTCTTCACCCACACGAGCAATGGCAAAGGCTTTCTCCATTTCCTTGATCCACGTCATACACGATAGGATCGGTAGTACCCATGAATTCCGGAGGTCCTACACTCTTAAAGTCCTTGAAGTTTGCTACTGGAGCTACTTGGGGAATGGGTGGTACTTGTTTATTTCTTCCCCTAAGAGCCTCCCCTAACAAATCTACAAGCCTCTGAATGGGATCTACTTGTCCTCTCTCATCATTAACCGACTCTTCTGGAGCAGTTAATCTACGTCTGGGCGGCATTCTCCACATTATAAAACTTCTATTTTTATTATCTAATTATATTACTTAAACAATTCCCCATAAAAGGAATAAGATTTCGGAATACATTTCAGAAAAAGATCATTTATATTCATATGCCAAATTGTTACATTACATGATTATCTCCCGCATACTTCTATAAATGACCCAACTTATCCCCTAATATCACAAAAGATGGGGACAACCATTAACATACTACCCCTCTAACATAACTCAAAAGTTTGGGGTTTACAACATCTCACATTCTATATAAGGATTACAACAACAGATAATACACTACACAACGATCTACAACTAATAACTTTTAATGCCTAGACCTAATCTATCATTCCGCGCTCCACAGCGCTATGGTACTCCCTCTGAGTAATGTGCACCACCACATCTCGACTTATGGTGTGTCTGTCTGTCATCCCGCTCTGTCGGGTAGTGATTTACCCCATCAATCGGGATCCCTCCATGGCCGTGCGCAATGCATATCTCATCCTATTCATCTTCCTCCTTTTGCACCTCACTTCATCTTCAAGATCGTTAGCCCTATCATTGGCCCCTTTCCACTTTTCTTCGAAATGGATCCTATCCATTACTTCAATCCTTAATCGAAAGCGGATAGCTTCCTTCCCCGTCCCCTCGCTCAACTCCCTCTCGCTCCATCTCTTCCAACTTCCCTACCAGTTCTACATTCCTAGCCACCGTCTTGTGAAACAAAGCCCCCATCTGGATTCCCCGCCTCCTTACGGTGAGCAATCTCTACTTCCATCTCCTGACATACTAACTTTCTCTGGTGGTCTTCGTCCTTGACTTTTGGAATTTGGACTCTCTGTCTTTGGCCTCGGCCTCTAACTCCTCAACTCGCACCCTAACTCTAAAAATGCCTCCTCATACTCCCCCAACATCCTATCCTCAAACGTAGCCTCGTTGGAGTCCCCATGTGCTCATCCACCATACGCCCTCCTCTAGATCGGACTCTTGGTATTGGCTCTATCTCCTCTTCCTCGTCATCATCATCGATAGGAACTATAGTTGATATAGGCTCTGCTTATCAATCGGTGCCTCTCATATACCACGTGTATGTCACGCGGCTCCTCTTCTACTACTCTATTAGGTCCTCCCATGTCGGTTACCATCCTACAATCACCGACACAAGACAAAACAACCAACAACTCCATTAGAATCATAAGTTCATTGTATAGAATGAAGTTATATTACAGAACACGCTAAGTCCATCTCTATGAAAACTCTATATGAGTTTCATCCCTTTCTATCTTTCGAGTTCTCCTAAGTTATAATCTAAGGGTTCTCGCTCTTAAGGTTTATAACTATGGCTCGATATTAACTTCGTGGCGCCCCAAAATTTGAGACACCCATATCTCAAATTTTTGGTGCATCACGTGCTACTACTGAATATCTTACAAAATCATTAACAATCTTAAATAATAGAATAATTTACATTGATGTAATATAAATATTCACGTCCCAAGGTAAAGTAACCATTACTACAACAATTACGTGATTAGCTTAACATAGCTTAAACATTCTTGAATACATCATAATAATCATAACAATAATAATAATACTTCTAGTCTTAAGGACTAAGTTATTATGTCGCCTTGCCCTTTCCTTTGTCCTTTCCTGAAGTACCGCCTTGCTCTGCCTTAACTGTAATGTTTTAGGAAGCAAGAATGAGCAAAAAGTTTGCCCAGCAAGTAATATAGCTAGAAGAACAAGTAGTTATAACATTTGAATCTTTCAAGGGTATAATAATAATTGATAGTTTAAGGACATCAAAAATATCAAGAGAATTCAATAGGAGTCGTTATAGACTGAAGGATATCAACAAAATCTCAGGATTTATCCATTTCGAGGTTCAACACGAATGAGTACTGAGCAATCACTAAGGACCAAGAACTCTTACTAGAATTAACAGTATTACACTGTAATCCAATATCAACGAGTACAACAGGTGATCAGCCTAAAGTACCCTACGTTATGTATAACATTTAATCATACTCATGTGCGCACGTCGGTTCCCCAACAATATATAATTTCCCCTTCTATGAGGGTTGTTCATCTTAGTAGATTTACGATAGTCCGTACCAAATCAATTGGTTTGGATAGCTCTTTAACTCATAATAATAGTCTAGTCGAATAAGGGCTTAGACAGTTTTTCATCATGCATTTAGGAATGATAAGTCCAATGCTTACAACAACGTCAAGGTACACAAGTGATTTTCGAATAGAAGCAGACATTTGCTTGATAAAATATGAATTCAGCGTATAAAGTGTGTGAATTAAGGAACTTGCAACACAATAATAATAGTGTTCGGATACTTGCTCAATGTAAATTTGAGTGAGGTTAGGGAACTTGCCCAACAATAACAATAAGTTAGGGATAGAAAACTTGCATGATATGAGTAACAAGTTTTTAGGGATAGGAAACTTGCATAATTGAAATCAAGGTAGAGTAAGAAACTTGCCTTAAGCGTTGATTACTACTAATAGCAAAAATCACCTCAACGAACTATGTATGTCCTATTCATGTAAGTATAGGTATTCATTAGCCAAACACACTTGATATATATCAACAACATGTACACATAACACATTTTTCTTTCTATCTGCTATACCCATCAAAACTCATAACTGTACACTAACATGCTCATACTATCGAAGTTCTAAGAGGTTCATTGCTTTAAGTAGACCATAACGTCTATTAATCCCACCGACCTTTATCTACGCATGTTTGCAAACATTAGATTTATTTTCCCGAAGTTGGTAAAACTCTCTACTTAGAACTTATTCGTGTACTAATAGTTTATAACAGTATAGGAGTATTTATTAATCCATCCTTATATCAAGTTATGATGCTGTCTCCGAGTCCCAGGACATCTCGCCATGTCCGAAGATATTATGACTTGATCGAAGACAACTTGCTTCATCCGAAGACATCGCGCTTCGTCCGAAGACATCACGCTTTGTCCGAAGATATCACGCTTTGTCCGAAGACATCACGCTTTGTCTGAAGACATTACGCTCTATCCGAAGACATCACGCTTTGTCCAAAGACATCACGCTTTGTCCGAAGACATCACGCTTTGTCCGAAGACATCACGATTTGTCCAAAGACATCACGCTTTGTCCGAGCCAGCTCCTTCAGAGACTTCGGTCTACACTATTTCGACAAATTTAAGTTCGTCGGGTTAATTTCATTAAGACTTTACTATTTGCATACAACCTAAGGGAATTTCTTAATACAGGGTCTAACATGACCGAACCCATCATTGGTTCTGGTAAATGCAGTACTGTTGCACCCCATGGATTTCAGAAGCAGTGAACATGCTTTATTTTGCAGAGTAGCCACAACTTGATTCCAGACAATTTTTTAACGTATTCATGCACGAAGGTAAACTTTCTAAACACCCTATATCATGCTAATTCACCATACTTGACCTATTAATCTGAAAAATTGAGAATCAACAAGACTCAAGTTAAGAACGGAGTAGAAATTATACCTTCTCAAGCTTTAACCTTGATATCTCACACACTGATTTGGTAATGCTTAGCAACTAAGAATTCTTTACTCAGATTTCTCCAACACTCTTATCACTAAAATAGACTGCCCTGGTGGCTTGTATTTAAAGAGAAAACATGGACACACTTGCTTTACCCAATGTTGGGATTCACGGTGCAATAGAAATGAAAAATGGTTACTTAAGGAGTTGTTCAACCACTCCATACTAGCCACTTAGCTAGCCATGCATGCCTAGGATTAGCAGCTTGAAAGTTTGCGTAAAGAGAGTTTAGGCTACTGTTCTTTGTACTTGGTGACCCTAATTTGGGGACAAGAGAACAGATCTCAGACATAGACAAGGGGTTAGTCGGTCAGGCCCACTGCCCCACGCCACATTTTAATTTAACCAATACCTTGTACTCTTAGTTAACTATTTTGTTGGATTCCGAATTGGATTCTAAATATCCCAAGTTTATTGGGCTAACTCAAACGTCCATCAATTAACTTATTGGGCTAGACTCCCAATTTATTATTTGGACTTTAAACATGCAAATACTTAATCATCCTTCACTAAGTCCATCCTTGTCTTACACAAGACATTTCATGAACCTATCATAATTCTCCACATCCTAGCAATCATTAAGAGTTCAATTTTTTAATACAATTGAGTTACTCCCCTCATGCCACGTAAGCATTTATAAAATAAATAATCACTGGCCCTATTTATAAATCTAAATATTAAATCATAAAAGTTACGGGTATTACAGATGTGGCGACTCGTAGCGAGACAGGACCACATGTTTGATGCCATGAACCTATCGTTTGCCTCAATGAACGCAACGCTCCAAAGACTCAATCCCACTGCTCAATTCCCGTACCAACAACTAGCCTTAATGCCACGATTTCCACCAAGTGACTCCGATGAAGAAGAACACACACCACCACCCCAGGCTTAAGTGATTACAGGGAAGTCCTCATATTTTTATTGCTATATCTATACAATGAGGGCATTGTAACTTTCAAGTTTGGGGGGGTTTAATTTCATGTTTGCATATTTGATTTCATTAGCTAATTTTTCATATAGTTTATAGTTTAGTTTAGGAATTTTTTTTGTTTTAATATTATATTCATGTAATCATGTAGTTACATAGTAGCTTAGGAGCATAAATAGTCTTTATTTATTTTTGCATCATGTTATGTTATGTTTGCCATATATAAAAAAAATTAATTAGTATTGTGTTATTTTGCACATGTCCAACAGTTGTTGTAGTTCAATTTTATTTTGGCCCGTGATGAGATTGGGATTAAGTAGATAAATACAGTACCCAGTATTAGAACTATGATGTAATTTTGAGTTATGAATTGAAACTTTTGCATGTTTGACACTGGTATAACAAGGTTTGCACGTCAATAACACTTATGTGGACTAATTAGTTCAAATTGATACATAAGGATATTCTAAAGGATAATGCTAGTTTGAATGAAAGAATGACAGGAATAAGTAGTCATGGCTAAAGTTAGACAAGAACCTAAGTTTAGGGGAATATTTGGGGTATATAAGCTATCTAAAAAAAATAATAGAAATAAACACTGTGGCATGCTTGTCTAGTTTTGTGGCCATTGTTACTTGAGTAAGTAAGCCTGAGGGGATTGTCTTTACACCTAGCGCCCTAAGTTCTTAATGGTCTGGGAGTCATTGGTCGAAAGCTTGTTGAGGTAGCATTGAAAAGCCTAAGGGAATAAGACATTGCATAGTTATATATGTGTGTGTGTGTGTATATATATATATATAATGAATAAAACCTGAAATAAGAGCAAAAAGCCCCCGTAAATGAAAAATGAAGCATAAGTATCCTTTGTTGACCCTCAAAATTGGCAATTGTTTGAATTTAGTTGGATCTAGCTTGTTTTTGGATTTCTTAAGTTTACACTGTATGATGCCTTCTAAGAGTGTTGTTATTTATTAAATTTGCAATTGCATTAGTTAGCATGGATGTTGAGCACACACACACTATACCTGTAATAACGGTTTAAGATTCGAGGATTGATAAGAAGTTATTAATTGGTTTTGATATGACTTGTTGTAGTGTTTGCTTGATTTCTTTGAGGTCGAAGGAATAATTTTAATTCTATGATGCGGTTGGATTCGTAGACATATAGATTGGATACCTTACATATTATTACATTGCATTGCATAACATGGTAATTTGTTTTGTGCTCGAGGACTAACACGTTTTAAGTTTGGGGGATTTTGATAAGTGGGTTTTATACTCGCGAATCAGTTCCTAAGTCAAGCTTAATTGGTGTTAATTCTTTGTTTTCTAGTTTATTTTTACTTGTTTATTGTTATTTTATGTGTAGGTTGGTTGGTGTGGCAAGTGATTAAAAAGGAGACATTTAGGGAAAATTTTTAGCAAGTTTGTAGCTTAATCAAAGTCAGAAGATAGGAGCATAGCCCACCTAGGCGGGTGTATTTGTGCCTTACACCCCCGCTGGGGTGGGGGGTCTTCAATTTAGTTGACAATAGATAAGCCCGTTGGGGCGGGCATGTTGCAAGCCAATACCCCCGCCCAGGCGGGGGATCCCGAATTAGAACAGTCCTAAGTTGTTCAAACACTGCTAGGACGTGAGCTTTAGTATTTGGAATGCTTTGGGATTCTAAATGGTGTGGGATTGCACTCAGAATATTGGTGTGAACATATAGTTACATCAAATAAAAAGATCAACACATATGCAGAAGATAATTACCAGAGATTAAGAACAAGTTTTTGAGCATTGGAGAGAAGATTTTGAAGGATTTTTCATATCAATTGCAGATTATGGCAAAAGTGAAGGGTGTTCTGAATTATTCTTTTTCTTTAGTCTTATGTTTATAATTGGAAGGATGATATCTTTAATTTATTCAGTGTTTATTTCATTTATGATGAGCTAAATTACTTTTTAGACTTATGATGGATCTTTAAGTGAAACGATGGTTATATAACTTTGGTTTTTAGTTTAATAAGCTATTATCCAGTTTATCTATATTAATTTGCGATTGAATTTATGAATTGCCTGATGAACAATTCTTTGTGGACTTGTATGGATTCGAGAGAGGAAATACGAGTCTAGGCTTAGTTAATATATCATGTGTTCTTGAATTCTGTGAATGAATAGAATATTGATGAATATTAGGGTAGAGATATGCTTAACATCGCATGTAATCGGGTAGAGAACTTGAACTTAAACCTTCTTTAATTGCAAGTCACATAGAGATATAGTGAGTTAGTTAATTAAGATGTTTAACTTAATTCTATATTAATTATGGATTTGAGTTAATATGGTGTTAGTGTATCGAGAGGTGGATAATTCTACTTTTGTGTTCTTGATTAATAAACTAGGACAGTAAATTGAACTGGAACAATGGATAATAATCAGAGTGAAGCTTAGGGTGAAGTTTTAAACCTAATTCTCCAATACTTGTTTAGAAATTCAGCTTTTGCGATTTGTGATTGTTTTGCATTTTTAGTATTTTTAATAATTGAGACTTTATAATTTTAATCATTAATTTGGATAGTTTAATAAAATTGGGATTAATAGGAAGCTGGTAATTGTGATGGTTAAACTCTTACTAAATTTTTCTGTGGGAATAATACTCTACTTACTATTATATTACTTGTTAACCATGTATACTTGCGTGTTGTACGTAATTAGATTTTACCCAACACGAGCTCCGGTGTTTTCCAAACTAACGTGGCGCTGCAGCGCCACCCATAGGCTTATTATCCGCGCCGTGGCGCCACCTCCGGTGCCCAGGCAGAGAAGGCTTGCTCTTGACCTAGCAAAAAGGAGAACAACAGATATATAATGATAAGAAGGAAGCCTCTGCAATATATCTCTTATTTCAGAGAATAGGATAACTTAGGATAGAATAGTTTAGTTTTTCTTCCTCTTTTGTAATTTCTCTCTCTAGTTCTTAGTTAATGTCTGTAAATATAGATTAGGGAGAAGTCTGGGATTTCCTTGGAGCGACAAGAACAGGGAGCTCCACGGATTGGAAAGCTTGATTTGAGAAAAATGCTTGGAGACTGAAGGGCCTTGACAAAGTTTCCTCTTATCCATTTATTTCCTCATATTTTGTAATCCATTATTGTTGTCTTTATTGCTACTTATATTTTGTTCAATAGCTATGAACTGAGTATTGGCTCTAAGATTATAATTGAATCATTTGTTATTTAAATTGATTGTCTTATCTCTTTGGTTGGCACCATATGATTTGGCTTAATATATTAATGCTTAATGATTCTCGCTAAGACATTAGTGATGATTTTGGTAATTTAAATGATATTAAAAGAAGAATTGTAGATTTACACCTAAATATATTTACATGTGATTATGGGTTTTGACTGCATAAGTTACGCGTAGAATAGACATATATATGTGTGCCACGTGCGACCTATTTGAGAACTTATGCTTAAATCCTTGTTATGATTAATTCGCATAGACATGTGTAGGATTGTATCTAGCTTGGACGTTCTTTTCTGTTATATTCCCTATCGGGTGGATCTGGAAAGGATATGTTTGTGCATACCTCGACAGAGGTGTATGATCACCTATGTGTTCTCGGTCGACAAATTATTGTGACCATTAAGACCAAAGAGAGAAGGGTAGGAAGTTTGATGAAGCATAGCATGCCAGGTGTTCGATAAAATGCATGTGGGGTGAAGTTGTAACCTTAGCTTGTAATTTCTTCGATTACCATTCGTTATCCATTTACTTGCTTTAATAATTAGTTATAACTAGACTAATCATACTTCTATTTATTGTTGTTCAAATAAGACTTTAGCGATATAAAGTCGGTACTTGGTAAATATTAGTGATAGTTCCTCGTGGGTTCGACACTTTCCTTATCACTGTATTAATTGTTAGACCGTGTATACTTGCATGTGTTTAGTGATCGGTTTTTCGACCAACAAGTTTTTGGTGTTGTTTCCATGGAACTATTTATTCTAATATTGTCCAATATTGATTTTAATCAATATAGTCTTAATTTGAACGTATATATATATATATATATATATTTACTTGTTTGATCTTCTTTTTTGTTTTTAAGTTTACTGGTTATGGACGATCAATGTTATCAATGGCCATATGAGAGGACGACACAACCAAGCTCGGAAGAAGGACTCGAACAATTGCAAGTTCAAATTGCAAATGTCTTGAGGTTTTCTGACAATCTTGAGTGTCAGTCCACTCAGAATGCCTACTGTCAGAACGAGCTGACATTGAACTGATCTCCTTTCATCCAAACTATCAGGGTTATCCAAACTCTTGGGACTACAGTCAAGAGCAAAATCATGATCTGAATTACTCCTATCCAAATCAGTTTGACTATCAGTCTCCACCACAATGTGAGGTGACGTCTCGACCCAATGACAACTTGTATGTGTACTCAACACGAGAAGAAGAGAACAGGCTTGGAGAGTTTCTCACCAACTTTATTGAGAGAAATGAGGTTCTGATGGCAAGCCAAGAAGCCGCATTGCGAAGCCTTGAAAATCAATTGGGGCAACTCGTCAATGCCATCACAAATCCACCGTAAGGCAATATACCGGTCATAATTGATCTCGATGATGAAAAAGTAGAGCAATGCAGAGTGGATACGCAAGGAAAAGGTGATGAGTCTCTCACAATTATTGAGGGAGACGTCATGGTGCAAACTATCCAACCGGTGGGGTCTGAAGTTGGAGACAAAAGGATTAACAATGGTTTTATAGTCAAGACTGATCAACAACTAGAAACCATGCTCACGACTGTGGAAACCCTGGAGGGCCCGCTAGCGCACAAAGAACACTTTCAAATTGATGAACAAGGTGAATTAATGGATAATTCTAGTGGTGAAAGATTCTTCGTGCTGATGGGTGAAGAAAACAAGGAGGATCAATCATCCATGTCTGCCAAATATTTAAAGGAATTGATGAATAGGCGGCATGAAATGGTCATGTTTTCTTATGAGCTGGATTGAGCGGCATCGGTATAGTCAAGCCGACGACTTTAAAACAAGCACTTGGTGGGGAGGCACCCCCATCTCAGTATCAATTTTCCCTATTTCTCTTTACTTATGTCTAGTCAATATTGCATCTTTTCTCTCTACTTTGTTAACATTGCTACCAGTTTAATTGTAATGAATTGTCGTATCTGATGTGCATGATTTTGTGATTATAGGATACTAGCAGCATGTTTATTTAGTATGTTGCTAGTGTATATCTTAGTTAGAAATAAGGTATGTTAGCTAATACATGGCTTTTGTGTAGGAAAAATCAAGATAAAAGGTTGGCGCCGCAACGCCAACATATACACCACAACTCGCACCGCAGCGCCATATTCAAAATCCAGATTATCTCTTTCGTGCCGTAGTGCCAACCAACAAAGGCCAGGCAGCGCTGCGGTGCCACTAGCGAGCCCAACATACTACTAACTCGAGCCGTAGCGCCAAGCAAAGAAGGATTTCCCATGCCGCGGCGCCACAGGCGAATTTTTGTTGCCTTAAGTAGGCAGAACTCAGATACTGCTCTAAAATTTTCCCCTCTTTTGCACACAAGCCTCCCCTTTGCTAACGCCTACCAGCCTCTCGTTAATTCAACCCCACTTCTCATATATCCCCACACGCTTTCCCCCCTCCAATTCACTATTGTTTCAATCACTATAAAAAAGAAAGGGGATCCATTTAATTACAGAACGAGGGCTTGCCTACATGTCAAACTAGGTTTTTCTTCCCCTTGAAGGTAATTTTTGATTTCCAGACAATCAGTAACTTGATCGAATTTTTGGGATTGTCCTTTTCTTCTTGGTTGTTTGGGTGATTTCCACTGAAGGAAATCTGGTTAGAGCACTATCAACTGAGGTTTGTCTAGTTGGGTTTTCAGAGTGCACACAAGGTACCGTCGCTGTAGGACTTCCATATTCATCTTTGATCACCCGCTTGTATAAGCAAGAAGGTATTCAGTGGGGGCCAGAAGAGATATCCTTCCCACCCAAGGCAGTCATTGACCATCTGACCATCTCATGCTACAATATGTGGGACGAGGTAGATTTTCATGTCAGAGGCGAAGGATATGGGCCACCTACTATTCCACCTCCTACAGCAGGCTCGAGCCTCGCATGACCTCTCGACGCAGCCCAACCGCATTGGGGACTCTTGGCAGACATCATGGCATCCCTCACCTTGCTGCATCAGAAGCACGATGCCGAGGCTCGGAGGAAATAGAGGCACATTACAGCAGTGACCCAGAGGTAGGACATAGCGATGCAGTATCAGGCTAAGCTGGTTAACACGATGTAGAGCATATACACCAATTATTATGGCAAGAATGTTGAGTTCACGTCATACCAGTTCCCAGAGCCTCCAGTCTTCCCACCATACCCTCCACTATCACCGCCCGTCGAAGGTGACGAGGACGATGTCGCTGCTGAGTGACCAAACTTCAGGGAAGCCCTCTTGTATAGATTGATATATGTTTAGCAATGAGGGCATTGCTAACCTTAAGTTTGGGAGTGTTAGGGCCTATTATCATTGTATTTCTGTCTATTTCCATGTTAGGATGCATATTTAGTACTTTGCTTATGTTTTTATTAGTATTGTGGTGCAGTCATTTTGAACTGTGATATTTTGTTTTGGGATTATTATTATGGATGCCATGAATTATTTTTGGTTATTATTTATGAATGGTTAGATTATTATCAGCATGGTTGATTGGTTTATAGCCATCTTTTTGGGGCTTATACAAATTTATATGCTTGTTCTATGCTAATGACCTTTTTACCCTATTTTGAGTTGTTATCATGCAAGGGTTTTATATACATTATTAATTTTTTATTGTGGCTAATGACAAGCGCTAAATGATTATGTCTCTCTTAGAGTCGTGTCAAGCATGTATGAACTAGGGATTTGTTTAGTTGATAAGTTAAGACTGTTATTGATTCGTCCTTCTAGCAAGCACCGACCAACTATGTTAACTAGTTATTTTTTGAATTTAGTTCGCGTGTTTATTGGTTTGAGAGTTTGTTCACTCTTATAAACTTTAATTTATAAAAGGTAATAAAAGACTTAGATGTTTATACAGTTTTGGATCTCGGATTCTGGCATGTTGACATATAAAAAAAAATTTAGAATAGAAATAGAAGAAGATTGAATATCGAAAGTCTTACGGTGGGTCGAGATGGAGCGTAAAATGCAATCGCCCATAAACGCAGGACCGATATTAAGATGGAGCATAAAATGCACTCGCCTAAAAATCTTTAATTTTTGTATAGTCTAATTTGGCTTATGTTGATTACGTGGCCTTTACTGCTCGAGTTATTAGATTCATAAGGGTGTTCTACACCTAGTGCCCTAAAGTCATATGGCTTGGGAGTCACTGATCAAAAGCTCATTAATGGGTAGTTCTGAATAGCCTAAGGTAATTAAGGACTGTCCAAGTTAGATTTTACTTTCTTCATGCTAGAACCTTATGATCCTTTCCTGCACTTGTGTCTTATTCTTAATGCTTGTTGAATGTTTAAGTTACGGAGTGTGCATATTAGTATTAACAATCGACTGTGCGAACTTATTTGAGCTATGATTAGTCATGACGGTTGGTCTCCACACATGCATAGAATGGATCGAATACAGTCTTATGCTTGAAATAGAATGAACCCTTACTCATGTCTGTGTTTGCCTTGTTCTCTGGGAGTAGCTATGATTGAGCTTTGTAGCCATGATGCTAGTAAATAGTTTTATATTTCTTTCGCGTGTTAATTTACTAATGTTATTTTTGTGTTAGACAGTTCGCTTAAGGACAAGCAAAGACTTAAGTTTGGGGGTATTTGATGAGTGGGATTTATACCCACAAATTGGATACTTTATGGCTTAAATAGTTGCCTGATCTTTGTAGATTTTATACAATTTTATATGATTATAGTGTTATTATGCTTAACCGACGTATTGCAAGGCCTTACGAGACTTTTCTGGTTTCAGGGGACAAATCAGACAATTCAAATACACTGGCGCCGCAGTGCCAATGCCTAGTGTTAGTCTCGTGTCACGGTGCCACCCCCTGGTCCTTGCTGATATCACCATAGCACTACAACGCCCCTGATCCTTCTTGGACTCACGCTGCAGCGCGAGCTCTGGTGTTTTCCAAACTGATGTGGCGCTGCATCGCCACCCATAGGCTTATTGTCCCCGTCGCGGCGCCACCTCCGGTGCCCAAGAAGAGAAGGCTTAATCTTGACCTAGCAAAAAGGAGAACAATAGATATATAATGATAGGAAGGAAGCCTCTGCAATATATCTCCTATATCAGAGAATAGGATAGCTTAGGATAGAATAGTTTAGTTTTTCTTCCTCTTTTGTAATTTCTCTCTCTAGTTCTTAGTTAATGTCTGTAAATATAGATTAGGAAGAAGTCTGAGATTTCCTTGAAGTGATAAGAGCAGGGAGCTACACAGATTGGAAAGCTTGATTTGAGCAGAATGCTTGGAGACTAAAGGGCCTTGACAAAGTTTCCTCTTATCCATTTATTTCCTCTAATTTTGTAATCCATTAATGTTGTCTTTATTGCTACTTATATTTTGTTCAATAGCTATGAACTGAGTATTGGCTCTAAGGTTATAATGGAACCCTTTGTTATTTAAATTCACTGTCTTATATCTTTGGTTGGCACTATATGGTTTGGTTTAATATATTCATGCTTAATGATTCTCGCTAAGACATTAATGATGATTTTAGTAATTTACATTATATTGAAAGAAGGATTGTAGATTTACACCTAAATATATTAACATGTGTTTATGGGTTTCGACTTCATAAGTTGTGTATAGAATAGACATATATCTGTACGCCACATGCGACCTATTTGAGAACTTATGCTTAAATCCTTGTTATGATTAATTCGCATAGACAAGTGTAGGATTGTATCTAGCTTGGATGTTTTTTTCTATTCTATTCCCTATCGGGTGGATCTGGAAAGGATATGTTTGTGAATACCTCGACAGAGGTGTATGAGCACCTGTGTGTTCTCGGTCGACAAATTATCGTGACCATTAAGACCAAAGAGAGAAGGGTAGGAAGTTTGATGAAGCATAACACGCCAAGTGTTCGAGAGAATGCCTGTGTGGGGTGAAGTTGTAACCTTAGCTTGTAATTCCATCAATTACCATTCATTATCCATTTACTTACTTTGATAATTATTTATAACTAGACTAATCACACTTCCATTTATTGTTGTTCGAATAAGACTTTAACGATACAAAGTCGGTATTTGGTAAATATTTGTGATAGTTCCTCGTGGGTTCGACACTTTCCTTATCACTGTATTACTTGCTACACCGCGTATACTTGTGCGTGTTTTGTGATCAGTTTTCCGACCAACACCAAGTCCAACACATCCATCGGATTTCTCATATCCACCTCTAGTGCAACAAGAAGAAAATTCAAGGTTGAAGGAATTCATGTCAAAAAGCATAGTAGACCATGAAGAGATGATGATGAGTCAGGAGTTATCAAGCCAAAATCTTAACAGAGAGATGGAACAAATCATTAACTCCTCAATGAATGGTCCTCAATACATGGATTTTGAAACTGAACAAGATAATTCAAGATTGGAGGATTTGTGGTTCAAAATTGTAGCATCAACTGAAGAGAAGATGATTGAGCAAGAGAGGTTAATTCAAAATCTTCAGAATCAGATAGTTCAAATGTTTGAAGCCTTGAACAATCACCCTCCAAACAATTGGTGCTATGACATGGACGATGAAACTGATGGAGAGCCAGAAGTGTAAATGCCACTGAATGAACTGAAAGGAGTGGACATTGAGGAGATAACTGGGGTTATGGAAAATGAAGAACACGAGATAACTTGTATAATACCCCAAGTGCCTTCTCAATTAGAGTTAAAAAATTCAGTGAACTTTACACACCCATGTCCCCTTGGTTGTCACATCCAAAGAAAGAATTTCTGCGATTATGAGGCCTCTTACAAACCATGGTGGGCTGAGGAAGAGATAATAGAAGAAGAAAAGCACGTTGTATCTTTCACGCCTCAATGTAAAAATCTATTCACATATACATTGGGAGAAGCACCTGGCGATGCAATGGAACTAGGGACATCATGTACAGGAAATATGCTAGGTGGCTTCAATCCAAAGACTCTCATGATGGGGAAACTACCAAATCACATAGAAGTTCTAATGGATGGAGGGTTCCTAGCTTATCGCATAGGAATCAGATAGCGGTGTCAAGAAAAGAGTCTAGCTAACGGACTATAAACTGAGTGCTCGATGGGAGGCACCCCATCCAATCATTCTCCCTCATTCTTTAATTCTTATTTACATTTCCATTTACTTCTTCTGCTATGTTTAATTCTTCATACTTTCCGTATTTCGTAGATGTTTGATAGTTGTAAGTCTTAATAATAGTTTGAATATTTCTCCTCTCACGTTCAATCTAATTGCTATAAGCATTCATGATCAAACAGAAGTCAAAAATACTGAAGCTTCCAGGGTACAGGGTAGTGCAGCTGCGCCCAACTATAAGCTAAACACAGCGCAGTCACGCCATATCTCAGTCATAGAAAACAAACACTGCTAAATTTTTAGAATTTCTAACTCAAGCATTCAGACAGTTAGAAGTCCACATTCAGTTTCCAACTTTAGATTATCTCAAACTTATCCATCCCCTGATATACCATCGGATCTTGAGAAGGCGAACGGAGATGACATTGCCACTTAGGGGAGTATTCTTTCACTTTTAATTGCAATGAGGGCATTGTTCGTTTCAAGTTTGGGGGTATTGGGTTTAGTCAGTAGTTTAGAGGATGTAGTGTAATTGCATCATATAGAGTAATTTCATGTTACATATAGTTAATTGCATGTTAGTAGTTATTAGTTTAATTTTGTAGTAAACATATTTTCTTTTTGTTTGCTTAATATCTGTTTAGTAGCATAACATTGCATAATCCCAGGTTTTTAGTTAGTTAAATTCTAATTTGGCCAATGATGACATAGAAATTTGATAGATTTTTAAACTTGGTTGATATCTTGAGCTTAGTTATAATTTTGTACATGATAACAGTGTCCCTTTTTGCTTATTAGTTAAGATTAGCATTCTTGTCTGCAAAGAGGAAAATGTTGTTTTTATTGATACAATTGTGTAGGAAGTTAGTAATGACTATGAAGACACTGAAACTCAAGTTTTGGGAACGCAAGGGTATACTTGCTATCTTCTTAAAAAAAAGAAGAAGAAATGAAAAAAAATATCGTGGCTAGTCTTGTTTGGAGGCCTTTGTTACTTGAGTAAGTAAGCCCGAGGGGATTGTCTCTACACCTAGCGCCCTAAGTTCTTAATGGTCTGGGAGTCGTTGGTTGAAAGCTCGCTAAAGGGTAGAACTGTTAGCCTAATGGAAAGAGACATTGCATAGTCATGGGAAATAGAAAAAAATTAATAAACATCGTAAGAAAGTGCGAAAATTGCCCTCATGAGTAAAAATAAGCAGAATAAACCCTTTACTGAACCTTGCCTTATACTGATGTGTTAGAGTAGTTATTGTTTCATTTGTATGCATAGTTCTTGATTTGAAACCTCAGTTTTTTTGTCTTAAGCAGTATAGTGTGTGGTATCTTTACCTCTGTCAAGCTTATTTGTGGTATCTTCATTATGGCGTTGTCGTGCTCTCATTCAGTCAGCCCAAAATGCTTCCTTTTCACTGTAGCTCCCTTCCAATGCTCCTAGTTCAATTCCAATGCACTAAAACCTACAAAAGTAAAAGAAATGCATGAAAAATAACACAAATACTCAAGAAAAAATAACAATTCAAGTCTAAATGCATCTGATTTGTATGTATGAAACTCACTGATTAGAAACCCCATTCCTAAGGCCCGTTTCTCATCTCTACAGTCACATTAGCTTACGTTGGCAATTATTTTGTTTGAGCTTCATTTCATTTATTTTGTTTTTTTATTTTTGGGATCTTTTAGCATCTTAGATCATATCTAGTGGTGTTTAAACCCTATATTAGAGTCATGGATAGTAAGAGAGGGTTTCTCATAATTAAAATTTCTCCAAATAAACCTCTAAAGTCATTTTAATAGTTGTTCAATTTCAATATCGATATCTCATTTTGTTGCTTGTTATGCATGTGATTTGTTTATTCGTCTTGTTTTTAGGCTACCCAAGCATCCTAAAGTTTCTCTAATGGTGTTTGTATCTTATTATTGGCTACCGAGGAATTCTCTTAAATAGAATTTCCTTCTAGTCGATTTGGGATATATTTTTAACTAGATTTTGTTGTCCTTATTCTAGATCTATGAAATCTTAGATTTATGGGTCTCACTACTTAGATTCTTTGTGATGCCCCCAAAATAGGTATACATCACCCATTCTGAGTCGTCAAATAAATTGTACAAAATAACAACACAAACTTAATTATACAACTGTTGTGTAAAATACGAAAATACATAAGCTGAGAGATGAAACACGAATATTGTCTCGTAGATAATATCCAAACTCAAATGGAGTCCTCATTACAAATATTATCAAACTATTTTATAAAATAGTGAGGACTACTATAGCCACCATCTCGGACCATCACTCCATTCCCCGACTAGTCCCAGCTATATTCTCATTTCCTGAAGAGAACAATGAAAGCAAATGGTGAGCTCAACTAGCCCAATAAAGAATATTATGACTAAGATAATGCAGAATAAATTATCATTAGCGTTCAACAGTGTTAAACTGATAGAATACAATAGATAACAAGTTTAACGGCAGCAAAACAAATAATCCATTAGAAGAGTCAAGTAGAGCATGATATCTACTATATTCTATGATTTAAAAGTTTATCATCAATTTTATCGGTGAGACTTAGCTCAATAAATAATCCAAATCACTGAATTATACATGCACTACGGGCCAAGGATATTCATTATTATCCTCAATGGTCATGATTGTACTGATATATACTCATAATTATACCAATCAACAGTCTATCTATGCACTACGGGCCAAAGATGACTTTTATCTTAATATAAACATGCGGATGATGACAATGATATATAAGGATTCAATTAAATGAGAGCAATGATAAATTTTAAAGATTTATAATTTAATTTATCTTGAATTCAATAATGTTGACATTGGGGTTATTAGCAAATTCCTTAATCCTTGGTACAGACTTCCCACTGAAGATACATCTCTCATGTACAAGAGACTTTGGGGGATTAGGTATTGTCTAATGAAAATTTGTATAACATATTCCATCATCGGTCCTCCATGATGAGGATAGTCTTCCATGGTTTGTAAAATCAGGTCCTTCCAAGGCTCTATCGGAGTTATTGCCAACAGTTTGGGTTATCAGGATTGCCTGACCCTCGTTGAAATGTACTTCAATGGATACCATCATCAGATTATCATCGATGTTTCACTAGATTTACGTGCCAACAATTGGATAATGTCAAGGCTACTTGACCTTCGTTGAAATGTCCTTCAACGGATGAAATCATCGGATCATCACCGATGCTTCGCTGGATTTACGTGCTAATAACTAAGATCATCAGACATCCTCTGACGCTTCGCTGGATTTACTTGTTAACGGCTGAAATAACGTCAAGGTTGCTTGAACTTCGTTGAAATGTCCTTCAACGGCTGATATCATCGGATGGTTTTCGATGCTTCGTTTGATTTGTGTTGCCTCTTTTTCAGTTCTGATAAAAGAGCTCTAACTCATGCAAGCATAAATGTGTCAACAAGTAATACAGAGTAAGTAGAATATCGATCCCATAGAGAAAGTTGTCAAATTTAAACTATTATGCATCAATTAAATCACTATACTTATACGCTTAAAGTAATGACTATAATTGGTGAATTAATCTAATTGCATATAACAACTAAAACAGGAATAATAATGGAATAAACCAAGTCTGGAAAGAATGGGATCCTAACTTAATTTAATACTTCATCTAATTACCACTATCATGCAAGAATTGTTCACATATCACAGGAAAGTAGCCAAGAGCACTAATAGAGTTATAGCCATTTTTCAATGTACTATGACCTACTTACACAACATCCACAAGCGATAGACTCCATGTAATCACCAATATAACCAAAATCACTATATATCTATGTGAAATTGCAATTATACTAAATTTAAGCACAAGCCCTTATTTTAACTCATACGGTGAAATAGTATATGTCTATCTGGTTCACGAAATACACAAGCCATATAAAATAGCCCCATATACGTATGTTATCATGATTACAATCCATAATGGCATGTTCATTGTCAATTCCATACAAGTACTGAAACGAATGGTGATCAAGCATTCATACATGCAAAACAATCATGATAGAATTTCCATATGATATGTAAATCAGCCCCAGCAATCAAGCATGCAACTAAAATACATATTAAAATCCGTTAGAATCTCATAATGAAGTTTAGTTCATGACTGAACCAAAAGCCATTATGGGATCAAAGCTAAACATGGTTAATAAGCAAATAATTAAAAGATGAAGGATAGAAACGATCAAACCCAATTGCTGATTATAGACCAAAGTTAACATTCAAATCCTCATATAAATCCAATAAAATAATAATGATAATCCATAATGATAGAAAATCCCAAGAAGAATTGGAGAAATAGGCGTTTAAGCTTCGTTCTACGTTGGAATCTCCCTCAACGTGTAAACCTTAGTTCCTACTATGAAAATACGTGAAAAATAAAACCCAGATATGTTTGACACCAGTCAGATATCGTTTTAATCAATTACAACCCTTTTAATTAAAAATTAAAATAAAAAAAATTAGTAGCTTTAGGCATCGCGCGCGGCCGTGCGCCCCTCCAGTGTAATCCTCGCGCGGGCGCGCGACTTGTAGTGTGTCATGTTGTCCAGCCAAGTGTGCATCAGCAGCGCTATGGCCCCCAAGCTTGTCCGCCGCATGGATTTCGCAGAATCGTGAATTCGGGTTCTACTACACAGAATCGATCCATTCTCTTTGCTCCTTCCTTTGTCCATCCATGCCTAGTCTTCTGCTCCACATGATCCTCATGCTATGCATCTCCCAGCTTGTGCCTCGCTTCATGCGTCCATTAGCCTCGTGCCCTCTAATACCACCAAATTAGGTCATTTCCTGCACTTTTTCACCAAAAGGAGTTTTAAGTCAATGCAATGCAAAATAACATGAAATGCAGCTAAAAACACACTAAAATGTACTTAAGATGGGCATAGTTCGCTTGAATTGGTATTCAATAAGTAGGTATAAAACCCACTTATCAATTTAAGTGCCAATGACCGAAATAATGTTAAGGTTGCTTGACATTCGCTGAAATGTACTTCAATGGATGAAATCATCAGATGATTTCCAATGCTTCGCTGAATTTACATGCCAATGGCTAGATAATGTCATGGTTATTTGACCTTCATTGAAATGTCCTTCAATAGCTGAACTCATCAGACCATCAAGGATGCTTTGCTGGTTTTACTTGCTAACGGCTAAAATAACATCAAGGTTTCTTGACCTTCGCTGAAATGTGCTTCAACGACTGAGATCATCGGATGACTTCCGACGCTTCGCTGGAGTTACTTTCCAACGGCTAAAATAACGTTAAGGTTGCTTAACCTTCATTTTAATGTCCTTCAATGGCTGAAATCATATGAAATCCCTACTAGGGATAAGTTTTTTTTTGAGTTACTATCCCGAACTAATGGCATCAGACCCTTGTGAGGTATTGTTGAGTGTAGTTTGCAATAGCTGTTATCATTGTTGTTGTGAGCCCTGTGTCCGGGCGAAGACTAATGAGTGATATGTAGACTTGCAGTTTGGTCTTTGAAAACTAGGATTTCAGGCTTTTCCGCTCAATTTTGTAGCAACTTTTTTCGTGATTTAACTTTTTTAGCTTGTGAGACCTCCTTTTTAACTCAAATTAGACCGAGCCTAAAGGGTGGGATGCACCTAGGGGAGCCACAGGTACACCTGCGTCCATCCGTGGGTGGTACTTATAGCTTGCTTACCTTTCACAAGTTATTTTCAAGTTATGTTATACAGAGAATCTGAGAGTTCTTCTTTAGATCTGCTGAGTTCGGGCTGCTTTTTGCAAAATCCGTTATCGTACAAGTGTTCTACACTATCCTGGTAACGTATACATGTCCTCTTTTCTAGTTTTTATCCATTGGAAAATGAGTTATCACATGAAATGCTTCTAAACATATAGTAGTGAATATGCATGCTCATATGACTTAATAAAAAATATTTAACATAGTAAATGTTAGTATGTGACCGTGCTGAACATAATGATGTGAAAAAAATTGACTTTTGAAATAGTCAAATTGGCACGTTTTTCTGCTATTTCTTATCTTATTTGAGAAAAAATGAGCAAAGGTTGTAAAGTAAAGTAATCCTGGTAATTAAGCTACCCTTACGAATTATAACTTTGACATTTTTATGCATATAGGATGTTTATGACTGTGAGTTGGTGTGCTACTGAATGACCACCTAGTCATGCCTATGTGCATGTGGATAGTCCTTTTTACAAAGGAGACTCTAGCAAAAAAATTCTATGAGCCTAGGTTTTGGGTAGATATGCATTTTTAACTCTACTGTAGCCGTAAGTTAATGTAATACATGCATGCATATAGTCATAAAATGCATGTGAAAAGCTCCAGGTTAGAAATTACCACACCTTTTCTAAGGTGATTTGGAAACTTGAGTCCAGATATATGGATCTGGAGTAGCCGAGTAGTTCCTGCAGGACCACTTCAGGTGTGAGGAGGAGGGCTTCAGATGTGCCTCAACCTCGTTCAGTCAGATAGACTCGTCGGTTAGTAGAGGCGGTGATTCGTCCTATCCGGGTTGAGGTACCAGATGTCAAGGATGAGGAGGATGTACCGGTTTTGGCTCCTGCTCCTACTACTTATGCTCCCCGCAGGGATCTTCCAGGCATTAATGTGATGATTCCAGAGCTTTTGGATGTTTTGAGTAGCCATCCCTCGATCTACTTGTAGGCAAACGAGGTAAAAGTTGGGTTTGATCTTCTTTTTTCCTATTGATGAGGAGCCAATATTCTAATATTGCTTTGCTTTTATAATGTAGGTTCTCAGTTTTATGCAGCCTTGAGGGAACTGGTTCAGCATACACTCTCTGTATTAGGCTCTTCATCTAGAGTATAGAGAGATTGTGCATGGTTGGGGCTTTGAGGCATTCTTTTCCATCCTCCCCTATCGTTATCCCTGGGATTATCTCAGGGTGTTGTCTGAGCACTGGTTTCACCAGACTCAGTCTCTCCATTTGCTTGACTATGAGGTGATGTTGACATCGATGGATTAGCATTTTATCACCGGTATGGAGTTTGGAGGGGCACCAGTGCCTTGTACGGCGAACATTACCGCGACTTCCGTCAGATCCTTGCTAGGAGTTCTGGATAAAGCACTCAAGGGCAGGACAGTCCGTACTGGTCCTTTGAGCATAGATTCTATGAGCGGGGCATTGAGTGAGCCCATACTTGCTGGTGTGAGAGTTAGGGATCGCATTCTTCGGTGATTGTTCCTAGTCATTATCAGGGGTTGCTTCATAGAGGATAACTCTTCCACGGTGTCATTCACTTTGGTTAGTGCCACACGAGAGGTGGACCACATTGGAGAGTATGACTGGGACTCCTACACCTTTGCTTATTTCCTCAGGGGAATGTGCATACGTTCGCAGGGCTTAACAGAGGCTTCGTTAGGATTTTACCCATTTCTGCTAGTGAGTGTTTCTCTTTTAATTTCCCATGTACATGTTATGAGTATTGACTGACCATAGATGTTTGCCTTTGTGTTAGCAGTTTTGGGCCTATGAAAGGCTCCCATGTTTGTGTGCCATTAGCGTGCTAGGTCCAAATACCTATCCACGAGGACGACGATGGCATCACTCCACTTTGGCGGAGGTTCCTGTTGCTGAGGGTTTCACCCATTGTCGTTTATAGCTGGAGCTATTGACAGCCGATGTCATCACTTGGGTTCTTTATTCTGGGGACCATTTGACAGTTGGCTTTGAGGATGGGTACCTGACTGGTGTTGAGTATGTGATATCCACCCATCGGATTCCTCTCTTCACAGATGGAGGATGTGAGCTCTATTTGGGAGAGCGCACTATTAGGAGTATTACATGGGAGATTCGTGTACCGATCTTGCCTCCTACCAGGGGTTATTAGCCTGTGTCGCAGTCGCCTGTCAGTGATATCCCGTTGATGGGAGTTGACGGCTTTACATTGTTAGAGGGTCCGTTTACTTAGGAGGTATTCTATCGTTGGTGGTCCCCTCGTACCATCATAGCCCAGACCCGCGCCACTCAGTTCATGGGGGATATGGTTCATAAATCCGTGATGATGATGGATTTGATGGCCTAAGTCCAAGATCCTACTCATTTGACGCAGATTAACAGCTTGACCCAGCAGTTAGACCAGGCACATTTTTTCATCCGACATTTGGGCAGAGATCCTTCAGAGGTAGATACTTTTGATCCTTCCAGCTCTGGGGCTGGCCCTTTAGGTGACCTATATGGTTTTTTCGGCATAGATCCTATATTGTATAGGCCTGACATCCCTTTTGGTGGGGATCAATTGACTCAAGAGGAGTTACATCAGATGGACATGATAGATGATGTAAACTTCAATACCATTGACTTCTTCTGATGTATTTCTCTCTATATCTCTTGATAGGCCTCTGTTAGATACTGGGTGGCTGTGCCCCATTCTCGTTATATCTTTTGATAGGCCTCTTTTATTTGTTGGGCGTCTGTGCCCCATTTCCTTGTATTTTTAGCTGTTTACATAGATGATGTATTAGATGATGATGTAATTAGGAATGTATGTATGTTATTTTTCTTTCCCTACATCATATTTCCATCTATTGTTTATCATGCATGTATTATGTTATGTATATGTATGTCCAAAGATATTCAGCATTGACCCCTGGATGGTCTTATTATACGGCCCACACAGATGTCTTCTTCGACAGTTAGCCGCATTGATCATACCCCACCAGTATTGGTAGCCTCATGTTTGAGATCATAGTATGATAGTTTGTCACCTCCTGATTGGATGACTACAGATCAGCTACTACAGCACTCCATGACCCTCTTGATGTTCCAGGTTCTTGTGGGTTTCGTAGAGGGCATGCTAGAGCATTAGGTATCGGATAGGCAGGTGTTCTAGTTTAATACCCATTAGTTAACTCCCACCTTAGAGGAGTATGAGCGGTTAACGACTTTGCCATTGTATAAGCATTGCACTCAGATGGCTATCGGCGATATGAGCCGACAGTTCATGACCCTCATCGGGTTGAGGCGTAGAGTAGTCCAGGATGAGATCACATGCGGCCATATAGTGTCCCAGCATTTTCTGATAGACAGATTTGGCCATGCGGATAGTTATGCACAACACTCTAGGGATTTCACCATGTCGGAGGATCAGTGGCGTGTTTCCAGAGTAGACGTACTCATAATGTGTGTAGTGGCTTATTTGTTTATGCCACTGTATATGGATCATCTAGACATCGGTGTTGTTATGGCTGTGAGAGCTCTCAAGGAGGGTCTTACCATTGTACCGATGATTATGGCAGAGATATTGAGGTCAACCAGGTACTACCATACCCATTCTGCAGGGGTATTTACAGGCGGATCGGTCTTGCTGTATGTGTGGTTCATGTCACACTTGAGACCTATTGGCACCTTCCGACGACATGGGTATTATTTTTCACATGAGATAGCCATGTCTTACTCCTTTTAGCCAGCAAAGTGTACAGATGCTGCATCCTGGTCGGTGTTCTTTGCAGGGATCAAGGATCCATTTGACATTTTGATGTGCTCAGGGCTGAGTTCTCCCTATAGCTTCATTACTCATGCACTTGGCATGGATTATCTCCCTCTGGCTGGTTTGAGGGGCATAACCACGTATCACCCACTGGCTGTGATGGCACAGTTCGACCAATTTTAGGATGTTCATCCTTTTGAGGGGGCATTGGGTCAACACTTATCTTCTCGGCATTTGTCAGTAGAGGATAGATCCAAGGTGTATGCATGTTGGACTCAGCGTGAGCAGGCTGAGTTTTTAGTTAGCTATCTGGGCCACTCAACAGAGTATTCTGCATGGATGGAGGTAGAGATCACATCAGCCGGGGTTGTATCCACCATGCCGGGGATTTATTTTGACAGTGGGGAGCCCATGGAGGATGTTGGTTCTCCCACTAAGGAGGAGCTATTTGCTAGGTTGATAGCAGCTCTTGTTGATTCTCCCACTATGACTACTATTGTGACCCCGCATTTGGTAGAGTATTTTGAGCAGACTCTGCATCTTGCGACGTATGATAGGGATCAGGCTAGGGCCTTGATGTTAACAGCTCTTGTTGGGAGAGATGTTGGTCTATTAGAGAGAGATGATGCCTTAGCTCGTAGAGATACTGCTATTGCTGAGGGAGATGAGGCTAGATCATCTAGAGATGCAGTGATTATTGAGCAAGATGGTGCTATATCTGCCCAAGATGTCGTTGTTACAGATAGCACTGCAGTGAGGTCTCATACTACTGATATCATTGCAGAGATAAACACCTATATTAATGAGCACAGTGTCACTATGCAGTTGGCTGTAGATCTGTTAGCTCATGTAGATACCATTGGGCAGGAGCTTACAATGTTACCCCCTTCTTCGGAGAGAGATGCTATGTTGGATCTAATTGCACGACCACTGGATTGTAGATGGGCTTATACTTTCATGAATAGACTAGCTTAGCTATCTTTGTCATGTACAATACATATTGTATATATCAAACAGTATTATATATGTTAGGGAAATATATTTTGATGCACTTCCCTTTTATTTATGCATTGTTACCTGATTGATATTTGCCTATTTCTCCAGGACTTGTGATCTTGATGTATTCTAAACTCCTCCTTGATGGACGAACATTGAAATGTCTCAGGATCTTTCAGAATTGATCTTTCAGAAAGTGTCTTGCGACTAGTTTCTGTATGTGGTAATGGAGAGGAGTCTGGCTTTCCTCTTTGAGGTTGACCGCACCATAGATAGTCACCGGTACTCCTTTGTCCAGGTAGTTCCATCTCTTATGGATTGATAATTCTTTTTGAGGATTTAACCGCAGCTTAGATGGTCGCCGATTCTCCCATTTATGTGGGGAGACCAGGTAATTCCATCCCTTTGGTCTAAGCGGATGAAGTGTGGTGAATTCAAGGTTGATCCCAGTACCATTGACAAGTTTTTATGTTTTAGTAGGGGTAAGACTGAACAATGAATGGCTATCTACGTACTCCTATTGAAAAGGAGATCAGGTCTGCGTAGTTCGAACTTGGTGTGAAAGGTTCAAAGTTGTATGTGAAAAGGGTGTACATATGTTTTTTTGTTTTTTTTTCTATGGTGAGATCGGACCATAAAAATGGCTGCCTACGTACTCCCGTGTATTGGGGAGATTAGGTCTACATAGTTCGCCCCTTGTACAAGATAGACTACAGATGAAAAGTTTGATCCCATGTAAAGGATAAACTAAAGGTGTGAAAAGTTTAATCCCTGGTGGGACAAAACTTAGGGTATGAAGTATTTATCCCTAGTGGGACAAACTGAAGGTGTGAAAGGTTTTGAAAATCTGAGTTGAGTGTTAGATCTGATGATCCAAAACCAAGCTGCTAGTTGGAATGGTATATTTTGTCCCTGTTGGGGCAAACAGATGTGAAGGAAGGGTTATATGTAGTGAAGGGTTTTGAAAACCTGAACTGACTAGGGATCTAGTGATCTAAAACTAGGATGATAGCTTGCTGGTAACTTTAGACATAGTACCGTTTCATAGTGTCTGAGTTAATGAGTTACGAAAATTTATCGTTATCCATCTCTTATAATCTGAGAGCTCCTCCTGTCAATACCTCTTGGATAACAAACGGGCCTTCCCAGTTTGGGGAAAATTTTCCTTTTTATTGATCTTGGTTGCCAAGAATTTTCTTCAGGACTAAGTTATACTTTTTGAATTGTCATAGCCGGACTTTTCTATTGTAGGATCTGGGGATCCTTTATTGATATAACCAACCATGGAAGATGGCAGCGGCTCTTCTTTCGTCTATTAGAGACAATTTGTGATACCTATCTTGTAACCATTGGTCTTCATCCAGCTGAGTGTCTATCAACACTCTGAGGGATTCTATTTCCACCTCTATGGGGAGCACTAGGCTAATAGAGTCAGAGGCAACAAGTTAGGCCATCCTTTATGATTGGCGGACATCTTTTGCATGATCTTTTTGATATTCTTATTAGCCACTTCAACAACACCATTCATCTTGGGACGATAGATGACGGAGTTGAGATGTTTGATGTGGAATTTACTGCATAACTCTCCCATTATTTGATTGTTGAGGTTTTTGGCGTTATCTGACACAATCACCTCTGGTTGTCCTTATCAACAAATGACATTGTTTTTGATGAAACTAATGATAACTTCTTTAGTAATTTGGGGGAAGGAGGCTACTTCTACCCACTTGGTGTAGTAGTCAATCATGGTGAAGATAAATCGATGCCCATTACTGGCTTTGGGCTCGATGGGCCCGATGGGCCCGATCATGTCCATTCCCCATATTGAGAAGGGTCTGGGCGAACTCATATTGTGGAGCTCCCTTGGAGGGGCATGGATAGCATTCCCATAGATTTGGCATTGGTAATATCTCCTGACGTGATCATCACAGTCAGCCTTGAGAGAGAGCCAATAATGCCCTATTCTTAGGATTTTCTTGACAAGTAGAGGGCCGCTCATGTGTGGGCCACATACTCCACCATGGATGTCATCCATGAGCCTCTAAACTTGGTCTTTGTCCAAACATCTGAGGAGACCTAATCCTGCATAGCTTTTATTGAGTGTGTCCCCGCTCAGGTAGAATTTCATAGCCATTCGATGGATCCGTTTTCTCTCAGTAGGACTCGCCTCAACGGGTGTAGATCCATCTCGCAGATACTCCCTGATATTTGATACCAAGGGTGTTGGACAGGAGGTAGCTCATCCGATACTTCTCCAATGTATTTCCCATAGGCTGGAGCCTTTTGCAGGCCAAATGTGATGTTTGGCATATCTTCCTTGTCAAGTATGTTGATCAAGGAGGCTAAAGTTGCAAACGCATCCGCAAAGTCATTCCTATTTCGAGAAATGTAGAGGAAGGTTATTTCTTCAAACTCCAAAGCCATCTGTATAACCTGTCGATGGTAAGGAAGAAAATGTAGCTCTTTGGTGTGATAGATCCCAATGGTTTGTCTGATTACTAATTCAGAATCTCCAAAGACAGTTAACCATCTGATGCCCATTGATTGGGCAAGTTTCAACCCCATGATATAGCCTTTATACTCAGCTGTGTTGTTGGTGCTGACAAACTGCAATTTGACGGTGACGGGATACTACTCCCCCGTAATGGATACTAGAACTGCTCCAGCTCCAGACCCTTCCATGTTCACGTCTCTATAAAAATAAATCTTCCATGATTGGTGTGTATCGTCTTGATGGTGTAGTTGGACTCTCATTACCCCTTCATCGGGGAAGTATGTTTCCAAGGGTTTGAAATCCCCTGAAGGTGCGGCTACCAGTTGATCCGCAATTCCTTGACCTTTGACAGACTTTTGAGTCACGTAGACTATGTCAAATTGTTTCAGGATCAACTGCCATCTGGATAGTCGACAGTTCAACATGGGTTTGCTGAACACGAACTTGAGAGGATCCACGCGGGATATGAGATGGGTTGTGTGACCATGGAGATAATGTTGTAACCTCATGGAAGTCCATGCTAAAGCCCAACAAATTTTCTCAATTAGAGTGTACTTATGTTCACTGTTGCTCAATCTCTTGCTGAGGTAATAGATAGCTCGTTCTTGGCCTCTATCATCTTTTTGTCCTAGCATGCAGCCCATGGCATTATCATTGATTGATAGGTACATGAACAGGGGAACACCATCCCTGGGAGGTACAAAAATAGGAGCTTTGACTAGATGCTCTTTGATTATAAGGAAGGCTTTATGACACTCATCATTCCATTTCATGGAGGATTTCTTCCTTAGCAACTTGAAGATAGGCTCACAGGTTGCTGTGAGTTGGGAAATAAATCGGGTGATGAAGTTGATTCTTCCCAAAAATCCCCGTATTTCCTTCTCTGTCTGAGGAGTGGGCATTTCTATGATGGCCTTGATTTTGATGGGATTCAGCTCAATCCCTTGTGGCTGACTAGGAATCCTAGCAACTTTCCTGATTTCATGCCAAAGGCGCATTTAGCTAGATTCAACTTCAAGTTATACTTACGCAACCAGTTGAAGAGCTTTTTAAGATGATCGAGGTGGTCTTACTCCTTTCAGGATTTGACATTGATGTCATCCACATAGATTTATATCTCTTTCTGCATTAGATCATGGAAAAGAGCTATCATGGCTCGCTGATAGGTAGCTCCGCCATTGATGAGGCCGAATGATAACCGTCTATAGAAAAAGGTTCCCCAAGGAGTGTAGAATGCAGTTTTCTCACGATCCTCTTCAGCAACCATGATTTGATGGTACCCCGCAAAGCAATAAGTAAAGGAGTACATGTCATACTGAGCTGTATTGTCAATGAGTATATGGATTAATGGCATATGAAAGCTATCTTTAAGACAAGCCTTGTTCATATCCTTGTAATCCACGCAAACTCGCACCTTCCTTTCAGGTTTAGGCACGGGGACTATGTTGGATAGCCACTCAAGGTATGTTGATACCATGATGATGCTGGCTTGAAATTGTTTCACAATTTCTTCCTTAACTGTTAAACTCCACTCAGGTTTGAATTGCCTGAGCTTTTACCTGACTGGCTAAAATCCATCTTTGATGGGGAGGCGATGGATGACAATGTCAGTTGACAGACTGACCATGTCTTCATGAGACCATGCAAACACATCCTAGAATTGGGTCAATAGAGTAACTGATGTGATAAAATATGTACTGCAAGTGCACAGTGTCGAATTGAAGAACTGGCAAGTACAGGTCGAACCCACAAAGACTACATCAATTCTTTAATATATCCTTAATTAATATTTTAGGCAAATTAGAAACAAAAATGGTGGAGAAGATTTATTAACTAAATTATTCAAACTATTAATTAATAACGGAAACTATTAATGAGAAAAGATACCTAGGAATTAGAATCCACTAAATATTAATATAATAAATAATTTCTTCTTTCCTAAATCAATTCCCAAATTATTTTCACTTCCCTTTAAAAATAATGATTCATATAATTAATATTGGTAAGCATAAGTTATGAAAAATTTACAGATTAACTATAACTTATCAAAACCTCGCAATCAATATAAAAATCATATGCAATTTATGCGGAGGAAAATATGAAAGTGAGAATAATTAGGCATTAATTTTGGAACAGAAAGAAAATATTATTATGAAATACTTGGTTTCATCATAATCCTAGGTATTAGAAATTTAGCTAGCCATGGAATTAAAAACAAAAACAAATAATATTAGTACTACTATTCGCATGAAATAAGAAAAATTATTATAAAGAGAATTTCTATTATATAAATAAAAGAAAGTTATAAATACTCCCTGGCAGTAGTACCACACGTGATTGAAATAAGAGAAAGGACAAACTCTAAATATCTTACTCCCTCCTACACTAGTGAAAAACTGAGAAAAAGAAAATAACAAGTGGTCTTTTTCTCTCTAAAACAAGAAGCCTATTTATAGGGAAAATAACTTTGAAGCCTAATTTAGATTCATTGAGCTTGGAAACTTTTGTTCCCTTTCCATATAGGATTCAATTTCCTAGTGGTAATCAACTTCTCAAAAAGATCTTCTAGATAGACTTTTCTTTCTCTTGTTGGATTTGACTTGCACACTAAGATTGTTCCACCTCTTTCCTTCTCCTTATAGGATTCTTCTTGGATATTCCTTACATAAATAAGAGCATTAAATATCGCTTGATCACCAAGATTTTGACTTTATTGTAACAAATATTAAATCCTAAAAAATAAAATAAAACATATTAATTCAATAAACTAATATAATTAAAAGGACAAAATTAGGGATAATTAAATGTATGAATTACGTGTCTATCAAATACCCCCATACCTAGCTTTTGCTCATCCTCGAGTAAAATAAAACAAAAATTACACTACCCCATTTTCGTAGGAAACACAATTGCACTTAGCATGTGCAACAAGCCTTTAAACCCCAAGTGGACGAGTTGTGTCTCGTGAGGATTTGCAGTGAATATACCCACAAAATTCAAAAAAAAAATTGGGTTCAACACATTATTAAATTGAAAGAAAACTTCTAAATATCTATGGAAGCAAGATTAAATTCAAAATCACACTTTTACCTTATCAAAAATACTCAATCTTCATTTTAGACACCATCCTTCATTAAATCAATTTCATGCGATGCATGCATGTGTATGTGATGCAACTCTTAGTATGGATTTTTACCATGAAAAACAGGCAAACTCTTTTTTCTATGTCTTTCTTTTTTTCCTTTTTTTTATTTTTTTTCAATTTTGATTCTTGATTTGTGCAATGTCTCATTTTTTTAGGCTTTTTCAGAGTTACCCATGTAGAGCGAACGTTGGACCAATGACTCCCAAACCAGATGGCTTTAGGGCACTAGGTGTAGAGATACCCCTAATGATTTACTAACTCGAGTAACAAAGGCCACAAAATTAGACTAGTCAAGCTACTTTTATCCATCACACTTTTCAGCGTGAATATCGATGCTTCTTGAGGCTTGGATACCCAGTTATTTCGTTTAATGGACATTGAAGCAGTTATTTATTCCTTTTCCTCTCTTTTTCAACTTTTCTCAACTTCATTTTTTTTTCTTTTCATTCCTTCTTCTTTTCTTTTCTTCTCTTTTTTTCTTTTTTTTTTGAAATTACTCAAATCATGGTTTATACCCCACAACTAAGAATTAGTGCAAACGTGAAGTGCAAAAATGCTTGTGAAATCAATTTTAAATTCAGATGGTGTTTTGAACTAAGATTTCATATCTTATCAAAAATTCAAGAGTTCTAAATCTTTCCATCTCACTCATGAGTTTTGCTCCACAAACACTTATTAGAATTAATTCAATTCATAAAAAGTCAAACAAAATTTTTAATTTTTTAATTTTTTTGTGTTTATTTTTTTTCGTAAAAAGAAGAAAAATCTAATACAAACAAACTCTCCCCATAACAAAATCATGCATTGCCCTCAATGTATGCAAATGAAGAATAGAAAACAAAGATATGAAAGAATTATACCTTGGATGATGAGGCAGAAACTGGATGATAATATTATACAAAAGAAGAATATACGTACAAACTTACAAAAATAAGTGCATTACCAGTCATGCTGAATCAGGTGGGTCAACAAGGTATACCACCTCCTCCGGTTCGGTTGGCATTTCTAAAAAGGGTTTGAGTCATTGACCATTCACTTTGAAAATTTCTCCACTCTTTGGATTTTCAATATCTACTGCCCCATGAGAGTAAACTACTTTCACTATAAAAGGTTCATCCCATCTAGATCGCAATTTGCCAGGAAATAAATGTAGCCTAGAATTATACAAGAGAACTTTTTGACCAGATGAAAATGATTTTCTCAAAATTGATTTATCATGAAACACTTTTGTTATTTCCTTGTAAATTTTAGCATTTTCATAAGCATCATTCCTAATCTCATCTAACTCAGCTAATTGCAATTGTCTATGACTCCCACCGGTGGACATATTAAAATTCAACTGTTTTATAGCCCATAAAGCACGATGTTCAAGTTCAATAGGTAAGTGACAAGCTTTCCCAAACACAAGCCTATACGGTGACATTCCTAAATTAGTCTTAAAGGCAGTACGGTAAGCCCACAATGCATCTGACAATTTTGGAGACCAATCTCTTCTATTAGAACTCACCGTTTTTTCCAAGATTTGTTTTATTTGCCTATTTGAGACTTCTACTTGACCACTTGTTTGAGGGTGATATGATGTTGCAAGCTTGTGGGTGATGGAATACTTTTTTAGCAAGGATGAAAAAGGCTGATTGCGAAAATGTTTGCACTGATCACTGATTATGGCCCTAGGGGTACCAAAGTGAGAGAAAATGTTCTCTTTCAAAAATTTAACAACAACTTTGTTGTCATTGGTCTTGGTTGGTATAGCTTCTAAAAGAATCCACCACAAGTACAATGTACAGATTTCCAAAAGAATTTGGAAATGGGCCCATGAAATTGATTCCCCACACATCAAATAATTCAATGACATGAATAGGTTGCATTGGCATCATATTCCTCCTAGTGATCCTCCCTAATTGTTGACACCTATTGCAATTGGCACAAATTATGTGGCATCCTTGAATAGACTAGGCCAATAGAAACCACATTGGAGGACTTTGGCGGCCGTATTTTTACCTCCAAAATGTCCTCCACAAGCTTGGTCATGACAAAATGACAGAACACTTCTAAACTCGTGGTCGGGTACACACCTCCTAATGATTTAATCAGGACAATATTTGAACAAATAGGGGTCATCCCAATAAAAATGTTTGACTTGTGAAAGAAACTTGGATCGGTCTTGTTTGGACCAATGGGAAGGAATCTCACTAGTCACTAGGTAATTCACAATATCAGCAAACCAAGGTGTAGTAGATATAGAGAAAAGTTGCTCATCTAGGAAAGATTCATTTAAGGGCAGGTCAGAGTTGGAGTCCACTACTAAACGTGACAAATGATCAGCTACCACGTTTTCAGACACTTTTTTGTCTCGTATCTCGAGGTCAAATTCTTGGAGCAATAAGACCCAACGAATTAAACGGGCTTTTGAATCTATTTTTGAAAGAAGATGTTTAAGAGCAGCATGGTCAGTGTAAACAATTATTTTAGACCCAATAAGATAAGATCGAGACTTTTCTAGGGCAAAAACTACAGCTAGAAGTTCTTTTTCAGTAGTTAAATAGTTCAATTGAGCATCATTCAAAGTCCTACTAGCATAGTATATTACATGGGGAATCTTGTTGATTCTTTGCCCTAGAACAGCACCAACTGCATAGTCAGATGCATCACACATTAACTCAAATGGTTGTCTCCAATCAGGTGATTTGAGGATAGGAGCTAAAGTTAACTCCTTTTTGAGTTGTTCAAAGGATTGAAGACATTTTTCATTAAATTCAAATTTTGCATCTTTACCTAGAAGATTGGTCAAGGGTCTTGCTTTCTTACTAAAATCTTTAATAAATCGCCTATAAAAGCCTACATGTCCTAGGAAAGAACGAATTTCTTTGACTGTCCTAGGTGGTGGAAGATTGGCAATGAGGTCAATTTTGGCTTTATCTACTTATATTCCCTCTTCAGATATGATGTGACCAAGAACATTCCTTTTTTTTACCATGAAATGACATTTTTCCTAATTTAGGATTAAGTTTGTTTCCTTACATCTCCTTAGAACTAAGTCAAGGTGGTGAAGGCACTCATGAAATGTAGACCCAAATATGGAAAAATCATCTATGAAAATTTCTTGGAATTTCTCTACCATGTCATAAAAAATGCTCATCATGCATCTTTAAAAGGTGGCAGGGGCACTATATAGCCCATAGGGTAGACGACGATATGCAATGGTTCTATAAGGACAAGTGAATGTGGTCTTTTCTTGGTCTGCCGGGGCTATGGGAATTTGAAAGTAGCCCGAGTAACCATCAAGGAAACAATAATAAGCATGACCAGTTAATCTTTCTAGAATTTGGTCTATGAAGGGTAAAGGAAAATGATCCTTTCTTATGGCAGCACTGAGTTTTCTATAGTCTATGAAAACCCTCCAACCAGATTGGACACGAGTGAGAACTAACTCATTAGCTTCATTTTGAACCACCGTTAAGCCAGACTTTTTAGGTACCACCTGAACAGGACTTACCCACGAGCTATCAGAAATGGGATAAATGATCCCGTTATCGAGACACTTAAGAATTTCTTTCTTAACAACCTCTTTTAGAACCGGGTTTAACCACCTTTGTGGGTCTTTCACAGGTTTAGCATCATCTATTAAGTGGATCCTATGTTAGACAATTGTTGGACTGATCCCCTTAATATCAGTTATACTCCATCCTATGGTTTCCTTGTTTTCTCTCAAGATGGTCAATAACTCTTCCTCCTGTGTGTTTGTTAAACCGGAAGCAATGATTACAGGAAGAGTTTTGGAGGGACCTAAATAGGCATATTTAAGATTATCAGGTAGAGGTTTGAGTTCTAACTTTGGTGGACTCTTTTCAAGAGGTTCTGAAGATTGAAAGAATGGCTCAGTCTCGGGTTCCCATTTACAGTAAGACATTGATGTTGATGACTCTAGCATTTCATTAACCTCATTTACATATTTTGTTTCATCCCAATTTTGACCAAAATGATTTAGACAAAAATTAAAAATTTCATCTTCTCCTGTAAGTTCATTGTCGGACATGTCCTGAATCATGTTCACTTCAACGGGTTGGTCAAAAAAATCACAAGGTTGCTTTCCCACATTAAACACATTTAAATCAATTGTCATGTTCCCAAATGTCAATTTCATTAGTCCATTTCTACAATTGATTAACGCATTAGAAGTTGCTAGAAATGGTCTACCTAAAATTAGAGGAATTTGACCCTTGGGATTTACAACAGGTTAGGTTTCAAGGACAACAAAGTCAACAGGGAAGACAAAATCACGACGAAATAAAAATGACGAAAAGTATTGTTGTGTACTTTTCACTCGTTTAACTACGTTAGGGGAAAACATGAAGGAAAACGCTTGACACCAAAAAGTATTTTTCAGTTTTTTGAAAATCCGAAGAATACGTAGAAGTTTATCGGTAAAGGAAAGAAGAAATATCCAAAAATATTTGGATTTCGAGAATCGTAGTTTTAAAAATTGTCAGACGAAACCCGAAAGACAGAACCACGAAATTTACAGGCTAAGTTTCATGAATAGTAAGGAGGTTAACTAAGGAGGTGGAAATAGTAAACTTAAGGGCTAAGTAAACTTAAGGGCCAAGTAAACTTAAGGAGTAAGTAAACTTAGTGCTTAAGTCATGAATAGTAAGGAGGGTTGGGGGTGAAATGACTAAAATACCCCTAGCCTTAGTTTTCTATAAATAGGAAGCTTATTTCATTATTTTGGGATTTTGAAAATCCTACACTTTGAGAGAGAGAGAGAGAGAGTTTGGATCGGAGAAAGAAGAGGAAAAAGAAGAGGAAAAGCTTGCCTGAGTGCATGCTTTGTCCAACGGAGGAAAATTAAAGAAGAGAGGTAATCCAAAAACTAAACTTTTAATAAATTTTTCTATGTTAAAACATAGTTTAATGAGAATATGAAGTAAAAGATGTAAGAATGATTTTATATGGTTGAAATCATAAGAAGATGAAGAAAATAAGAATTAGAAGTTTAGTTTATAAATTTCTTAAGGAAGTATACGATTCCTAATGAATTAGAACAATCTGAGTGGATTATATGGATGAGTAGGTGAAATAAGTATGGAATGGTGTTCTATAACATCAAATTCCAAGAAAAGGTGAAATCGTAATCAAAATATCGATTATAAATGAAGAACGAACGAAGAACACGAAAAACAAGCGAAGAACACGAAGAACATTGTTGATGGAAAAATTTAAAACCATCATCGTATAATTGTTGTTAATGGACAAGTTTAAAACCATTGCGTATAAGTTAGATGCTTGTTGCTTGGTTAGGAATGATAGAAACGTTCATGAAGAACGGATTAAAACGGAGCTATAATGAAGTTATGGCAAAAATTTCGTAAAAGACAAACAAGAATTAGAAAGTTAGTAAATGAACCCGAATATGTAGGGTTTTATAAGAAAGTAAGAGAATGTAGAAAACGTGAGTCGTGGACTCAAGAACGAACGTGTTCTGAGTTCGGATGACAGAATTACGGATGAGCGAACGAAGTACATTAAAAACGTAAAACAAACAAAGGGTGAAGATCAAGCCAATCGAATGGCACGTTAACAGATTTAGAATGAAGTTCTGTCTGAGGGGTATTGAAGTACGTAAGATAAGAAAGAGAATGGCTTTGGATTGACCTCGTTCCGAGTTATAACGAATAAGTTATGGAAGCGGGAAGTAAGCATCTTAGAATGATCAAAGACTTAGAAAAATATTCTAGGGTTAGGGCTTGGCGCCGCGGTGCCAGCCATGCCTTGTAAGGCAGCGCTACAGCGCCTGACCAGGGAGCCGGGTATAACAAACTCGCGTCGCGGCGTGAGAGATAAAAGGGAGAGTGGCGTCGCAGCGCCAGTGCAGGGAAAAAGCTAGAGAAGAGCTTTTAACTGCTCAACTCTTGCAGGAAACGTAAGGGAAGATAAAGAATATAATGTTAAACTAATGTAATACTTAATCAGGTGATTTAAACCTTTAATGAAGGTTGAACGAAAAGATTAAATGAGATTAAAAGAAGGTGAACGCAGGTTACGGAACCGATATCTGGGGACCGTAGTCGCGATAAATGAATGTGAGGGATTGCTATGATGGTGATTCCTTAGACGTTGATTCACGAGTTTAATAAATAACATTTCGATGTTATGTTGTGGTAATGAGAGATAAGTGTAAAGCGTATAGACGCTGTGAATGCAATGCAGTTGCGTTGAATGACCGATCTTAGCATACCGCGAACAGTATGGCTTCGACATTAAGGAAGAATACCGAATGGTATTAAGAAAGCCGTAGCGAATGGTAAGAAAATTAACGAAAGCCAAATGTAAGTCGGATGAGAATGTTAGAATGAAATATAAGCGTTGAACACTTTAACCGATGTGAATATTGAGTGTACGCAAATATTAAACAGCCAGAACCTACACCCCGTGTATGGTTTAACCGTATGATAATGAAGACCAATGATTAAACCGTGAACGGTAAAGAAGTTAAATTAAAGACAATAACATTTAACATAACGAAGTCAAGTTAATGATTAACTGAAATGATCGCTTTGAGTATACAAAAGACTGTATAACTTAGACGATAAAGAGTGAATCCTGAGGTGTGGCATTTTGTTGCTAGGAAGCCATAAGGAATACGAAATTGACTTAACGAAGATTATAGTTTAATAGTTCAGATAAGTTAAGATAAGTTAGGTTGTGGTGCAATCGTAACCTTTGATGGTTGACATATGGGAGCTGGGCTAAAAAATTCCCTCAAAGAGTGAAGGTATATACAAAACTAGCAACCGATCTAACTCACTGTGATGGCAGTGTAGACAAGACGAAAACTTGTTTGTTGGTTGTTTGTGGGAAACCACTCAGAGTACCATATGGACCACTAGCAGAGAAGCGATGTGTGATGAGTCCTAGAGAAGTTATAAGAAGAAGATAAGAATGTAACACATCAAAGATGATGAACGTATAAGTAAGACATCTCCGTATGTCATAAAGCCATAGAACGGTAATGAAAGTGGTCGCATAAACTTAGGTTGCAAGAACGCGAACCCTAAGAAGTAAAGTTAAGCAAACTAATTCATAAGTCAAATATACATGACTAATTGGTGTATGTGTTATTTTCTTATGTGCTACATAGGAACTAGAATGAGCAATTCAACAGAAGTCAGAAATGCATGCGTGAAGTGCAAGTTTCCTAACTTCATTCATATTTTAAATGAATGCTAGTTTCTTAAACTTCTCAGATGTTGAACTTGAGAAGTTCTGTCTATGTGTGAATGTGTGATATTTGTGCAAGGTGGTAAAACGTATGAGGCTTTGTGCCACAATGTGAACACTTCAGTGTTTCTATAAGATGAACTGTTCTGTGATTTAACTGTTCAATAAGAGAATGCTCTGTTATTGTTAAGTTTATGCTAATGATTCAAGCCAGGCCAAATGTGTATGAAAAAGGTCGAAGAATGAAAGTATTTTAAAATTAAAGTGAATATTGTTTCAAAATGATAGGAATCGAGATTATTCCTATTATTCAAGTTGCTTCATAACATTTGTTTGGTTATTGAAGTTCTAAAGGAATGTTTAAAATCTTGAAGTTACTTGTTTAACTGCTATGACTTGCTGAGCAATTGAATGCTCACACTTGTTTTAAATGAAAAACATTTGCAGCGAACGATGTTAGAAGAACTTAAGGATCCTGTAAAGATCAAGCTGACTGGTATCCAGATGTAGTGCCATTCAGTATATGAATGAGCGTGAAGATCAATCGAAGACTTGTAATATAAAATAAATTAAATGAACTGTAGATTAGTTTAATGAACTTTTAAGTATCCTTAGTGGCGGATGAAAGTCACTCGTGTAAGATGTAAAGAATAATGTAATTATCATTATTTATAGTGAAAGAAGTTATAAGGTTTTAGAACCTGGGAATTTAGAATGTATGTTGTTATATTTCATTATATAATGATGTATGTTTGGATGAATGATGTACTCGTGACGTACGAAATTCGGGTGTGAAGATAGACCAAATTTCGGGGCGTTACATATTATGTTATGCATATGTATGTATGTCCAGAGATATTCAGCATTTTGGTGGCGTCCCGTCTGAGATCGTAGTATGATAGTATGTCACCTTGAGCGTAGGTAGTGATCAAATCGATTATTACATAAAGATACTAAGTAAGACCCACACTTATTAAAAATGAAATTGAATTTCTTCTATTTATTATTTTGAAATAGTAAGGGTTGATTTGATTAATGTGGTTAGTTATGGGTAAAATGCGCAAATATCTTAAATAAGCAAGTGGTTATAAAATATTCATTGTTGTCGGGGAATATTCGTTTGGTCGTGGAATATTCTTACCGTCGGGGAATATTCGTACGACGACGCAGCCTCGTGTGGGCCCCATAACGGAAAGCGATTGGATGAAGAAAACAACAAGTTTGAGTTTTTATAAATAACGGTGTAATGGTCACCGTTAATACTGATGGAATACCCGGTGGTTAAAATACAAGAATGTCTGGTCGTTAATAACAGATAGCACACGGTATTTGCAGATTTTTGAATTATTGATTCTTACGTAGGAAGGCACTACTCAATAATTGTTCTTCGTAATTACTATTCAATATTTTATTTTATTGATTCAATAATTGCTACGTTGATATTTTATATTATTGTTATTTCAATAATTATCAACGCACAAGATTTCCCATTATCGATCAATAATTCATATTATTTGAATAATATTATTAGATAGCATTATTGGCAATGTCTAAGGAAGTTACATCTAAGGAGAGGTTTGGTCACCTAATTGCGCACCAAGCCAAGAAGAGAAATCCTTATTGGAAAGCCCCTCCTTCCAGGAACGACGACCGGTCATTATTATTGTAATTTGTAATATTATTTGTGAATAATTAATTATTGATTTATATGATAAGAAAAATATTTATTTATGTGGATATAAATGGAGGAATTTTTAGAAAGTGACAATTGTTGAAAATTGATATTTTATCTTTTCTGATAAAATAATTCATTTAAATATTTTATTATATTATAATAATATAATAATGGTGATATTTTTACAATGAATGTGTGATATATGAATAAATGAGGAGGAAGAGTATTTTTGTTACAATAAATGTTAAAAACATGTTAAACATGTTGGTGGGCCCCATTTTCGGCTGAAATTTGATTATAGCCTGTAAAATCGTTCGTATGGGGATTTCGGTAAATTTTTGTTTGGAATTTGGAAAAACTTAAAGCTAAAAAGTTGTAGAGAATTGAATTTCTTATGGAATGGACATAAGATTCAAATTTTTCTGATAAAATGGCTATTTATTATGAATTATTGAAGTTCCAGAATAATTAATTTTTGAAGTTTTAAATATTTTTTTTAAAGAGAAATAATTTTTTTCTGTTTGGTGGGCCCCACTTGTGTGGTAAATGTGGTGAAATCAGATTTCTAATGGTGTGTATGATTTTTTGTATATAAAAATATTATTTTATTAAATTTGCTGCTTTGGTGTTCTAAGCTTTTTCCTATAAATAGGGTGCTTAGGTTAGAATTAAAATCACACCGTAAATCAAGTTTTTCTCTATATTATCGAGCGTATTATTGTGAGTATTTTGATACTTTCAGTGTTGCTATACGGTGCAAGTTCCCTTCAGCGTTATATCTGATATTCTAGCCAAAAGTACTATTCTTTTCAGGTAAGGGATCTTATTTTCTTCGTAAATGATATTATTTTTTTCAATATCATTATGCCAAAATATTGGTATGAATTTTATTATGGAATTTTTACTTTTTTGTGTCGGGGTTACTATTCATGTATACGGCACTATTCACGTATACGACACTATTCACGAATACGGCACTATTCACCGAAAAATGAAATTTTCTCTTCTTTGTCCCAGATATCTATTTTTGTTCCTATCTTTGATTATATCCATGTTTTGATCTTCATTCTTGAATTTTACTCCACTATGGTATATTTTGGAGTGTTTTTGAACATGGATAAACCGAAGTACGAATCCTTAATATTTGTTCTTTTGTCACACTGGATTCATTTTCTTTAAAATATTTTTCATCATCCTCAGTCATAAATGATGATATAACTGAATATCTTTGGCCTATAGTGCAAAGATGAATGATTTCCTGATGAATATTTTTGGCCCATAGTGCAAAGATGAACATGTGTTAAGATGAACATGACCAACTGATGAATGTCTTTAGCCTGTAGTGCAAAGATGAATATTTGATTCAAGATGTATATTGATTGATGCTACAGGGATAAAATATTGATGATGGACTTTTAAATTCATAGATGATAGTAGATTTCATTATCTACATAACTCTTCTAATGAATTGTTGTTTTTGCTGCAGTTGTTGATCTAAAACTTGTTGTCTATTATATTATATCAGATTTTTCCTTGTTGAAGACTAATGATAATTTATTCTATATTATCTTAGTCATAATATTCTTTACTGGGCTAGTTGAGCTCACCCTTTTCCTTTTTGTTCCATTTTTCTTCTCAGGATGCGAGAATGTAGCGGGAAATAGTCGGGGTGTGGAATGATAGTTCTAGAAAGTTATTTTAGTAGTCCTCACTATTTTGTAAAATAGTGTATCAATAATTGTAACGAGGACTTATTTGAGTGTGGATATTGTCTAGAAGACAATATTTGTATTTAAACTCACAGTTTATGTGTTATCGTATTTTGCACGACAATTGTATTAATAAAGTTATAGTTGTTTCTGTACCATATATTTGGTGACTCAGAATGGGTGATGTAAACCTATTTTAGGGGCGTCATAGTTGGTATCAGAGCTTAGGGATATGGTCTCTGACGGAGATCGGGGAATAGAACTAGGAGGGGAGAGATGAGTAAATCCTTTGCTAGTGTTTCCTACCTAAGCTTATTTGTTGGTTGGTCATAATATAGGGATATTATGTGATATGTTAATTTCTTTAATTAACCCTTGTTTTATGGCAGTATTTGAGAATGGCAACTGAGAATGTTAACAATGGAGTAAATGAGACCGTGGAGACACCTTTACTCACCAATCAGGAGAATGTACAACAGGTCGACAATGTTCCTCCTGTAAACAACACCACTAATCAGACGATGAACGATATGATGTTTAGAAGCTTTTTGCAGTTCATGCAAAATCAGACGAGGGAGACTCGTGTACAAAATACAGGTGGAAATGATAGCAATGCGCGGTTTGTCACAGCCAAGCAGTTCAAAGAGTTGGGACCACCAGAATTCTAGGGAAAGCCAATTCTATTAAGGCAGAAACGCGGGTCAAGCAAACTACCAAGATATTCAATGTCTTGGGATGCACAGAGGAACAAAAGGTTTCATTCGCCACCTTTATGTTCCATGGTGAGGCAAATTACTGGTGGGAATCTGTGAAGCATACGCAGCCAGCCGCACTCAACATGTCTTGGGAAATATTTCAGAAACTATTCAATGATAAGTACTTTCCTGAAAGTATTCGTCATATGAAGGAGGTGGACTTTATTAGATTGGAACAGAATAACATGATGGTGTCCCAGTACAAGGCTAAGTTCGCGGAGTTATCCAGGTTTGCACCTCATTTGGTAGAGAATGAGGAACGTATGACGCGGATGTTTCTGAGTGGTCTGAAACCCGATATACGTCAATATCCCATTTCTCATAAATTTTTTCTATATTCAGATGTTGTCAATAGGGCTCAATTATTAGAGCGAGATAATGAGCACGTTCAACCGAAGGACCACAACCAGGGTCATACCGGTGGCAGCTGTCATCGAAGCAATGATAACCAGCGGGGAGGGAAAAATACGGACAAAAGTGGTAACCACTCTGGTGGTAATCGTGGCCATGAAAATAGAAGAACCGAGTCAGGGGAGATTTTAAAAAGAGAAGGTACAACAATGACAATGTGAAGATGTCAGCACCAGCATCAACTATTTCTAAGGGAGGAGAATGACCACCGGTCGTATGTTATAAATGTGGAAAAGAGGGACACATCGGCCCAAACTGTCCACAATAGTTCAAGGTATGTTATAATTATGGAAAAAAAGGTCATATCGCTCGAGATTGTACGGTATCAAAACCAAATCCAACGGGGATGGTGACTCAAAAGGTTGTCCCAGAAAAGTCAAAGTCAGTGGTTCTTGGAAGAGCGTTTATCGTGATTGGCCAAAATGCGAGGAACCCAAACGAGGTGATCACGGGTAAGCTAATCATAAACTCTTGCGAAATTTAAACCTTACTAGATACCGGTTCTACCCATTCATTTATCTCTCCTGCTTGTGCTCAACGTTTAAACTTTATTCCGGAGAAATTAAACCTTAATTATCTATGGAGACTCCGTTAGAAGAAACTTTCATTACATCCACTGTTTATAAATCTTGTTTGATCCATGTTGGCACCATCACATTACCTATTGATCTTATCACTTTAAAGATACTTCCATTTGATGTGATTTTAGGGATTGATTGGTTAACTACTCATCATGCCAAAATTGATTGCTTTTGTAAGGTTGTTAGTTTTCATATTCCTAACCATCCTGTTATGTGAATTCAAGCAACCAAACCACTAAAGTCAATCATTGTCATATCAAGCCATAAAGCCATTCATTTATTAAAAATGGATGTCAAGCTTTCTTAGCCCATGTTATGGACTTGAACAAAAACACGTCATATTTGAATAATATTTCTGTTGTTAGAGAATTTCCTGACATATTTCCTGAAGAACATCCCGGTCTACCCCCAGAACGTGAAGTTGAATTTGTTATTGACCTTGAACCTGGTACAAATCCCATTTTTAAAACCCCATATCGAATGGCTCCTATTGAACTTCAGGAGTTAAAGGTTCAATTACAAGAGTTGTTGGACATCGGTTTCATTCGTCCTAGTACATCTCCTTGGGGTGCTCATGTTTTATTCGTAAAGAAGAAAGACGGGAGTATGCGACTTTATTTTGACTACAGGAAATTAAATCATGTCACTATTCTTTTGATGTAAGAGATGTTATTTTCTTCGTAAATGATATTATATTTTAACAATATCATTATGCCGAAATATTGGTATGAATTTTATTGTGGAATTTCTACCTTTTTGTGTCGGGGTTACTATTCACGTATACGGCACTATTCATGTAAGACCCCAACTTTTATGAATAAAGATTAATTTTTCCCGAACTATATTTTTGGATATTATGGTGTGGATTTGATATAATATTATGGTTGTGGGTATTATTTATAAATTTTGCAAAGTACGCAAGTTGTTATATTATATTCGATTGGTCAGGGAATATTCATTTTAACAGGGAATATTCGTACGTTGGCACAATCATTGGTGGACCCCACAACAGAATTATTATCGAATTGAGAAAACGATAAAAATATCTTTTATAAAAATAACGGCGGAAGTTTTACCGTTAACTGTTGAAACACCCAGTGTTAAAAGTATAGTAATACGCGTGGTTGCATAGTAGCACACGGTATTTATTATTGATGCTTACGTGAGAAGTCACTCAGTTTTGATCAATTATTGCTACAGTAATTGTTGCATGGTATCTCACGTTGTTTGATTCAATTATTGTGGATATTTTATATATTATTAAATCACTAATTGAGACGACAAGGTTATTAATATTGTTATTTGCAATATTTACGATGTCTAAAAGTTCTGTCAAGGAGAGGTTTGGTCACCTAATTGCGCGCCAATAGGGAGAAATCCTTATTGGAAATCGCCTTCTTTCCTGGGAATGACCTGGTCGTTAAATATTGTGAATTATAATAATGATGATAAATGTTGTTAAAAATATTGAAGGGATTTTTTATGAAGTCTTTGATGTAAATTTGCCTATTATATGGACCCCAAGTTAACCATTTTTCAAAATAATCGGTAGAAAATTATTTAATATAATAAAGGTGGGGCCACATGTGGGAGCTACATATGGGGCCCACGTGAGGAGAAAAGTCTTGGGGGGGGGATTACTTTGTCATGCGTGGAGTGTTTTGCAGGAAATTGAAGTTGTATATATATATATATAATATTTTATTTGTTTTGTTTTTTATGAAAAATAGAATATATTATATTTTATTTGCATAGTATTTTACTATGCAGTGCACAGTAAGATTATATGAATCAGTTTAGAGCGTTCGTGAGTTTTCTGTTTCGTCCATTCTTGCACAGTACCCCTTCCATTCTCCTATAAATAGGATTCTTAGTTAGAATTAAAAATCACACCAGAATCAGAGAATTCTTCTTTTATAATATTGAGCGTATTTCTTTCGAGTTTTAGAAAGCTTTGAGCGTAAAAAATAGTGAAAGTTTTCTTCAAGAATATCCCCGTTATACCAGTTAGAATACTATTCTTTTCGAGGTAAGGGATGTTATTTTTGTTCAATATTCGCTTGAAATAATATTTTCTTCTATACTCTATAGTATGTAAGTAATATTATTTCGTTTCAGATTTCAAATTCTATATTCGTTTTGTTAAAGTTTTGGCTTCTAAACTCCATGAAATTAGTAAAATATCCTTGATATTTGTGCTTCATCCAGTATCTTTTCATGGAAATATTATTCTGAGCATTCTTGATAAGTTTTAACTTTTTCATGTCTGAGTACTATATTCACGGGTTACTATTCTCAAGTATTATTCACGGGTACTATTCACTGAAAGTACTATTCACCCATGCAGATTATTCATGATAAAAATTGATTCGTTTTCGGTCCAAATTATTTTGGTACAATATTATTCTTGAATTTTACTCCACAAAGTAGTATCATGTTGATAATTTGGACGTTATTAATTTCTGGATAAATTAAATTATAAATTTTTAAAAATTTATCCTTGAACTTGTTTTATTGAATCCTTATATCATTGTCATCATCCTCATGTTTATATTATGTTGAAAGTCATATGTAGCTGAGTGCATAGATGGACTACGTATGATTATGACCGAGATTATTCTAAGATAATCATGATCGTGTGGACGCTTTAAAATCAAGGTCTCTTCCAACCCGGCGAGATGGTGCTACACTGCAGTACTACCATTCATTCATTCAATTGAATAGTCTCAAAAGGACTAATATAACTTCTATATATATCCAAAATAATATTACATTTCCCAGGTTCTTTGTAACACATTCGTTTGTTCTTGTCATAATATTCAATATATTACAGTCATTCAACTATTCTATTACATAAATAATAAAATGGTTTGTCTTCGCCTTGCCCTTATCTTTGCCTGAGCCTTCAGTCCGCTCGATCTTAGCTGTGTTCATATGGTTCAACCAAGAGTGAGCATGACTAGCTCAGCAAGTACTACAATTCTAATAAACAACATGCTTGAAACATAGAACTTATATATCTTCAGTAACTGAACAATAGTTACGAAGTACTATCGATAATTCAAAATAGCACTTCTTTTCATTCAAAACGTTTCCCAACAACAATATTCAGTAGAATATCAACTAAGGCTCGGAACTATGAGCAGTTCATAATTTCTTTTGAAAAGGACAACCCGGCGCTAAGTCCGTAAGTCCCAAGATAGCTTTATGAAAGCACTTCCGGGTGATCAAACCCATAGTACTCTATGTTGATCAACACTACATTCATTAAATGTGTATACGTTTAAGTTGTGGCAACCTCACGTGCTCGCCGTTAAACGACAAAAACATTTTAGCATACTTGGTCTTCAATTGAAAACCATACCAATATAACTCTCATAAACATAAATCATGCTCGACATAATTATAATATAAGTCTAGCCAAAGAATTGGCTTTAGACTTCATCGCTCAAAACTTCATGTGAAAGAATACATGAATTACAAAACTTGTCCGGATCGAGGCTGGAACAAGGGTTAGAATACTTGCCTTCAAAGATCTCGCCATCGATTAACACCGTACACTTTAGGTCTCTAAGTTTCTACAAACACATGATCATATAACGTACCACATTAGGTCATATATAATCAAGTATGTATACTATTATATCTTACCCTTCATCTCAATGTAAATCCTGACTTAGATATGTTATTATGGTTTTCGGCTTTTCATTACGTCATTCACATTACGTTCACTTTCAATTAATTATTAACTCTTAATCAACATACATTAGTGTCTTACAATGCCTTAACAATGTTATATTAACACCTTAGTTCATTACCAAAGAGTTCTCTTTTATTCTATACTTGTAAACATTCTTTTCCAACAAAACTCTAGGACTGGCGCCGCAGCGCCACACTTAACTATGCATCTCGCGCCGCGGCGTGAGTTAGAATTATCTGATTTGTTCCAAACCTCGCCACAAAGACGGGCTTTAAGGTCATGGAGTCATCGCTTGTGGCCATGACTCTGTGCCTCAGATAGTTTGCAAAATTTTAAAAATTTCATGAAACTCTCGGAAGCATAATTTCTTCGTTGTAAGTCTGAATTGGTCAGTTCAAAAGCCTATGGTTCACAAATTACATACTCTATGCATTCATGCAAGAATTTTATCTATTTGACTTTGTTTGCTAAAATTTCACCTATTAGTTCATTTTTAACGAAAACGATAAACGTTCGTGAACGTTCAACGCTCGTTTCTTCGTTCTAAGTCGAAATCCGATCATTTTCGAGTTTGCAACTCTATAATACCAAATATGACTGTCTCCATTGAAAACCAATGTTTTCGACTTCAAACACAAAATACGACTTCCATTCCGAGAATTTCATAAATTCGACGATAATCGTCCAATCGTGTGTATTCCGGTAAAACTACATTCTTATTGATTCTAAATGGATTTCAACCAACATATGATTATCACAAGTTACTTATTACACCAACTTATAATCAAAGTAGGTTTTGACTTATTCTCATAAGTCAATGGCTTATTTAACTTATGAACTATAATTCCTCATACTTATGCCTTATTATGAACTTAAGTCTATTAATCAATATTCTCATACTATAATCAACATACTAACATCATATGACAAACATATGACAAGTTCTTCAAGATTCCAACAGCTTATTAGAGTTCAAGTTGCTTATTCAACTTATTCGGCTTAAGTCCATTCATAACTTAATTCTTATATGTTCTTAACATACATGTTCATTAATTACACTTCTCTTATCATCCTATTATAATAGAGATGAAAGAATATTGGATACAAGATCATTACCTTTGAAGTCTAACTTCTTCTTCTTGGAAAGTCTAACAAAGGAAGCTTTAACTTAAAAGTGCTTATTCTCCCTAACCAATAAGTAGCTTTATATTGAGAGAAGAATGTTGGATGAAATAACAACCAACAAAAATTGAAATGAGCCTTCTATTTATAGGCCATCCAAATCTAGGGTAGAATGGTCATTATAACCTTCCACCTCCTTAACTAACCTCCTCATTCCACCTCCTTACTATTCATAACCTAGCAACTAAGTAAACTTGCTAGCCACATCTAAAACTTGGTCACCACACTTTTTGTTTGCCCATCAAGCTTACCCATTTTACACTTGGATTGCCCCATGGATCATGGCTTCACATTGGGCTTTGATAATTAATCTAACTACTTCTTTAATGGGCTTGTGTTACCATAGTTTGGACTCATAACTTATCAAACTCTTGGGCTTGATTGTCACATTATATTGGACTTCTACCATTAAGCTAATAATCCTACGAATCCATTACCTTAGATTTAACAACTTAACATTTATACCCCACGTATAATCTTCGTATGCTAACTCGTATATTAATTCGTAATATACGTTATCCCATTCTTCATACATAATAGTATAATATGTCATATTATACTTACATTCATTACCTTCATACAAAGTATACACATTATACGATCATAACTTTCTTCCTTTAACGCTTAATAAACCTAACGTTCCCAAATTAAGTCCGCATGCGAAATATTACGTTTTCCATACTTAGATTATTATTACATAACCCATCTCACCTTGATATTATAACATTACGTATTTCTCGGAAGTTCAAAATTAATTCCCGAGCAGAAATTGATGAATAGTGTTTTTCAAAAAATTTCTCGAAAAGCTTTTATTTTCATCTTATAAATTCAAACACTTTAATTCTCTCACGTAGTTAAAATACTACGACATTCCGATGTTTCTAGGTTATAGAACGACATTCATCTTATCAACACGTAATAATAATAAATAATATTATTTTATTTATTATTAAAAGTATTTACAAAGGTTCGATTTTCTGGGGCGTTACAATGACCGTAATGTTACAAATGATGTGGTAAAAGTCTTTATTGGCCCGTAGTGCATTGATGGATAGTTGTTGGCATGATCATGACCATTGATGAATACACGAATATCTTTGGCCCATAGTGCGTGGATAATTTGTGGTCGTGATACTAAAGAATATCCTTGGCCGTAGTGCAAGGGTGATTCGATGATGTGGATTATTTATTAAGTTGAGTCTCAGCGATAAAAGTGATGAAAAACCTTTTAAATCATAGAAGATAGTAGATTTTATTCTCTACTTGACTCTTTCTAATGGATTGCTTGTTCCGCTGCAGTTAAACTTGATGTTTGTTATATTTTATCAGTTTAACACTGTTGAAGGCTAACAATAATTTATTCTGCATTATCTTAGTCATAATATTTCTTACTGGGCTAGTTGAGCTCACCCTTTTGCTTTCATTGTTCTCTTTAGGAAATGAGAACGTAGCCGGTACTAGTCGGGGAACGGAGTGACGGTCCAGATGATAGCATTAGTAGTCCTCACTATTTTATGAAATAGTGTGATAATAAATATATTGAGGACTCCATTCGACTTGCATACTATCTAAAAGACAATATTCGTATTAAAACTCTCAGTTTATGTTTTGTCGTATTATACACGACAGTTGTATTATTAAGTTGTATTTTAATTTTGTACCATGTATTTGGAGACTCAAGATGGGTGATGTATACCTATTTTGGGGGCGTCACAATTCGCACAAACCTCTAATAAATCTCAAAATATCTCCAATGAAATTGAACACTAATTGTCAAATACTCCAATTTAAATAGAAAGAACTCCACACTTACATAATCTCTACTAATAAGAAATAAATGCTAAAATGGCCCAAACATCCATATACAAAATATTAGGAAAACCAAGTCTAATGATAAGTCTCAAAAACTAATCTACTGATCATTTGGATCAAAGGTAGCTCTCATCCCACATATCCTGATCACCCCTGATTACCTGCTGAAAAAAGAACACAGCGTGAGCCAACTTCCCAGTACGGATATAAAAATTCACATATATAAACAATATATATATGTACCGAAAGAACTGAATGAACGAACAATTACAACTACTAACCAAACATGAATATATCGAAATTGGTGTGACAAGGTACAAATGATTAACATTGTCGAACCGATAACTATAGTCAAAAGAATTTTAAACAAAATAAGGCTGAAATAAATGGTTATAAGGTAACAATTTCATACTGAGCTCAAATACAAATAGTCAAAGGCTAACAAAATACATCGGTACGATGATGCATACAAATCAAATCGGATAGTACGCAAGACACATACGTCACTAATCCGCTAAATAAATCGAATCAAATCAAATACTGGGTCGACCCATACGTATCTTAAACAAACAAATCAAATGGCCAAAGCTCATACCCAGAGCATACAAAAGGATACGCCGTGGAATGATCACATCACCACGGAAGGTGTCATGCCCTTGTATCAAGAGGACATGCATGTGGTACCCCCACAGGTGGTTAGCTCAAGTATACCCTATGGATTAAACTACAAAATGTAAGCCAAAAGGGGTTCAAATCACAAGGCTTACATGACCATCTCCAAATGACATCGAATTATCAAATACGAACATACCCAATTATTACAAGATATCAATGATCAAAACAACTCCCGAATGTGAACAAAATTATACGAAGAATGTTATAAACGAATAAAGTCTCCAAAATATATTGACACGATTAGCTAGTTCAAAGAGTATAAATACGAATTCTAATATCAACGCCAAAACGAAACTATCACAATAAATTTGACAACAAGGAATAATCATGAGAGACAATACCAAATTTCTAAACGAGTAACAAAACGAACGAATTAAATTTAAAAGAGTATCGCTGAAAAAGTACGGAATCCGTACCTTAATATAGTACCAAAATAATTCGCCGAATCCAAATATCACCCGCTAAACTCCCTCAATCCGATCTAATTATCAAAATAAAATACAATACATATAATTAAATTATGAACTCATAAAAATTATATTTTCATAAATTCAATAATTTTAAATATACTATACTCAGCTTTGTAATCAAAAGATATATTTTAATTATAACAACAATATTATAATATTATTTATTACTCTCATTTTTCTTTTTTTTTTTAAAAAAAATGTTTGCATATCTTTTTATATATATATATATATATATATATATATATATATATATATATATATATATATATATATATATATATATATATATATCGAATGAATACAACTTGATATATGTGTATATATATATATAATTTAATGACGATATACACTAATACTCCCTCCTTTACCAAATTATACAGTATAATCATTATACAAAAATCTATGAGTTCTATTAACATCCCCACATCTGTTTATATATACATATATATATAAAGAAAAAAACTTTTAAACATATATACATACATCCTCTTTACAATTGATTGAGGGTTTTATGATTTTACTCACCTTTGTTAAATGAATTTTCTTCCTCTTTGTATTGAAATCTTTTGAATGACTACTTCCTCCTTTATCATATTACGGTGCATTCCCCTTTTTTTTCAATTGTATACCGCGAGACTGAGATTGGGTTTTTTGTTATCTATTTATTAATTAATATGTTTTATTAACACCCTTAAATTTTATTAGGATTTAAAATTACACAATTATAAATTTGACCCAATTAATTTAAAAGCCCAAATTAAGACAATCCTTTACTTATTATGGTCCACATAAATTAAATAGAATCTAACCCAAACATAAAGAAAGCCCAATTAACTATTTTTAAATGTAGATTTAAACGTTATTATTATTATAATTATTATTATTATTATTATTATTATTATTATTATTATTATTATTATTATTATTATTATTATTATTATTTTCGGGTATTACATCACCTTCCCCTTAAAATGGATTCCTTCCCCGGAATCAAAAGAATAGAACGTACCAAATTTTCAAAAACATATGGATACTCCGCTCGGATAGAGTCCTCCATCTCCCATGTAGCTTGTAATAACTCAATATTTTCAATAAGAAATTTTTGCGATTTAATTTTATTTATTTATATATATAAAGGTGGAAATATGTGCAAAGTAAAGTATATGTATCTATGTGATAAATAAATTTATTTATTAGATGTAAATGATTTCTTATTAGACTTATTGATCATTATAGATTATATTCTTATAATAAATTAATTTTGTAATAAAAATATTTATTATTTATTTTTCATGAAAATATGATTATGGTATATATGATATGATTATTAGAATTATTATGATATGTATTTTATTATATTGGTTAAGTTAATTATTTGAACTTCATTAATGAAGGTATGTATGATGGTTATGTCAGATATGAATTTAAGTCTGGATTTTGAATAAGGAATGAGAATAATAATATAATATTTTTTATATTTCAAAGAATATAAACATATCGATATGTGTGTAATGTTAATGTGTGGAGCAGCGATTTATAGTAAAAAGCAAGACAAAATCCTAGCATTATCGGGTAAACTATAGACTGATTCATTTGCATGATCGTAAGGTTTGTTAAGTTATGTGTTATGTAATTAATGACCATTATTATGTTCACTGTTAATTAGGTAAACCCTAATTAATATCTAGAAAACCTAATTACTAAATTAGAATCCCAATTGCTAAGTTATAAACCCTAAGTATTAATTTAGCAAGGATAATAGTAATTAATATATTATAAAAGCTAATTTACAAATCCTAGGTGATTAGGAGACCTAGTGTAATTAGGGAACCCTAATCAACATTCTTAGAAACTAAGATTTTTATTTTTGCCCTTAATACACAATTCTAGATTTAGAGCTTAGAAAACCTTAGGGTTAAACCCTAAGGGTCAAACACTACGGGTTAGAAGTGAATTGACAACTTTTCCATAAAAAGTAAGTACGAAAATGATATAATTTCCCTTGTTATTATTTTAATGAGGTGGAGTGTAGATCTAACCCTAGTAAGGAGTTGGTGACCAACTCTAGCTAGCCATGTGGTCTAGAAGTAAGCTTTAATCATTCAATCTCAGTCATCTTGTATCACAAGTACACTAAATTCAAGTATTATATATAGATTATGAGAGAGAGAATGTCATATTCAAGCCTCATTTGATCACAACACTCAACCAAAACCCTCTCAACTTCAAACATCCAAAATTTTCTTACCAGACCAGTCCCTAATCAAGCCTCACTAACACTTGTAGCAGATCAGAAGCATTAGATCAAGATTTGGTTCATAAAAAGGTATAAAAACCCTAAACCTAGAAATCCTTATGATTCATGTTAATCTTTATGTTTAGATGTTTAAAGTTGTGTAATAGGATGTTATTGAGTGATCTGGATTGTTATAACTCAGATCCATAACACATAGATACTTGGAATTGATGTTTTTAGAATTCTGGAAAAATTTAAAATTGTGGTCTGACAATGAATGTCAGTGCCTTTAGATTCTTGTATGATCTTGGTTTTTGTTGTTTAAAGATTTGTATTTATAGTATGTAATTCAAGCTTTGATCTAGATCAAGAATCAAACTTAGATCTGATCTAGATTGCAAGTTATTCTTAGTCAAAGGTCGTTGACCGACCATGACCAAACCATTTCTGGGCAACCCAGAAATGGGTTTTCACTGTCTGACATGATATTTAAGTCTCCAAATCTGTCATGATTTTGATGTTTTGAGTTTGTTGTTGAAACCATGTTATAGTATGTTAGTTTAACTCTCGATCCATGCTTTTAGTGCCTCTAGATATCAAGTGTACATGATTTTGTGGATCGGTCAAAGGAGGTCGATGTCTGATGAAATCGATTTTCGGGTAAGCCGTAAAAACCGATGAATACGACGATCGACGATGCATTTTGACCAAAGATGTATCTCGCGTATATGTTGTTGTTATGATGATATGTTGATATGTTATTATACCTGGTCATGCATTCTAAAATTACAAACCAGTGGATCTTACAAACTAGAACTAGAGTGCAAGTTATAAGTATCTAAATATAGCACTCTTAGCTTTTCTTCATTTTCTGGAAAACCCAGCAAATGAAGAACAACCTTGTCAGACTTTTCTGTAGCTTAGATCTTCATGATTTGATATGTTTTTGCCATGGAACTTGTTTAGGGGTGTAGTACTACATCAGTTCTACAATATTATCTCATTAGACAGCCCGAAAACAACAAGGAACATAGATCAAATTCTAGTCAAACTACCTACCCTATAATAATCGAAGTTTCAAGATCTAGGTTTCTTGATGAACACTCAAGAACACCTATAATATATCAGTTTTGCCGCTTATAGGGCCCTTTAATGACATTATTTATTTAATAAAAATTATTATTTTATTAAATAATTATAGAAAATTAGTTTTTAATTATTAAAAATACAAAATAAATTCCTAAAAATTATTTTAAAGTCTAAAAATAGGTTTTAAATTATTTTGAATATATTTCATTCATTTTTATTATTTTGGAATATTAATGGCATTTAATTTATTTAATTATAATAATAAATAATTACTTTAAAATGATTTTAATACTTGAAAAATCATTTAAAATTATATTATGTTATAAGAAAGTATTTGAAGTTATTTTTAATATTTTATGATGAATTTCATTAAATTAATAATATTAATGATATTAATTTAATATTAAATGATATTGGATTTATTTGATAATTATATTAAATAAATAATTTAAAAATGATTTTATTTATTTAAAAATCATTTAAAAAGGATATGAATGAATTAAAAATATTTTTAAGTTATACTTAAAGACTTTTATTATTTTGAGAAATAGTACATTAATATTTTAAGTAATTATTTAAAAATGATTTTAAATGTTTTAGAAATCATTTAAGGGTAATATAAATATTTTAAAAATATTTTGAGTTGTTATAAATAACTTTAATATTTTGGCAATGGTTTCATTAATAGTTTTATATTAATTAAATGTTAATGATAATAGAATTATTTACTATTTAAATCATTTAATAATGATACCTGTGTCCTAAAAATTTACGATAAATTATAATAAATGTTTTAAAATTATTATAAGTCATTTAAAAATGATATGACAGATACTAACAGATATTGAACTTTAGTGTGAGATCACAGATTTTATGAATAAAGATTTAAATTTTTCAAAATATTTTTTTGAATATTATGGAATGAATTTGATATAATGTTATAGTTGTGGGTAATATTTATAAATTTTGCAAAGTATGCAAGTTGTTATATAATATTCGATTGGTCGGGGAATAATCGTTTTAATAGGGAATATTAGATGACGACGACACAATTATTAGTGGACCTTATTAAATCTAAATTATCATCGAGTTGAGAAAGCGATAAAAATATTTTTATGAAAATAATCTACGGAAGTTTTACTGATTAAAACCGTTGAACTACTCGGTAGTAAAATTACAAAGATAATCTGGCGTGGTTGCATAGTAGCATTACGGTATTGATTATTGATGCTTACGTGAGAAGTCACTCAGTTTTGTTCAATTATTGCTTCAGTAATTATTGCATAGTATCTCACGTTATTTGATTCAATTATTGTCGATATTTTATATATATTATTAAATCAATAATTGAGATGATAGAGTTATTAATATTATTATTTGCAATATTAACGATGTCTAAAAGTTCTGCCAAGGAGAAGTTTGGTCACCTAATTGTGCGTCAATAAGGAGAAATCCTTATTGGAAAGCTCCCTCTTTCCTGGGAATGACTTGGTCGATTAATATTGTGAATTATAATAATGATGATAAATATTGTTAAATATATTGAGGTGTCTTTTTATGAAGTCACGGAAGTTTATATATATATATATATATATATATATATAAATTTTGTTTTATTAGTATTATTAATGTAATAAAACAGAAAAACTTTTTATATAAAATGTAATACTTTTATAAAGTTATTTATTTATTAGACAATAATTAGAATATATTATATTTTATTATGCATAGTGTTTTGCATAGTGCTCAGATAGTGTTTTGCATAATAAAATCTTTTTTTTATATAAAATGTAATATTTTATAAAGTTATTTGTTTTATTAGACTATAAATAGAATATATTATATTTTATTTAAAAGATTTTATTTTATTAGAATAATTTATTAATAATTTGCATAGTAAATCAATATGGACCGGTCGTTTAAAAGTAAATCAATCTGGACCATTCATGAATTAGTTATTATTAGGTCAATTCTCCTATAAAATAAGCTCATTCCTTCATTATTTCTTTTAATTCACCTCAAACTCTAGAGATAGAAACTATAGAGAGAAAGAAGAAAAGTATTCTGCTACGTACCTCACTTTTCCAATATCCAGTTCTTCTAAAGTAAGGGGTATTATTTCTTTCGTATTCATGAAGAGAACTTCTATTATTTCATTATTTATTATTTCATTGGAATAACTCAGATATCTGCAGCTACCCTATACTTGGTGAAATTCTTCGTTATTCCATTCTTTATCATTATGTTGGAATAACTTTGTCATGCAAAGTACCGCATACATGGTGGAATTCTTCTGTTATTCCATTCTTTATAATTATGTTGGAATAACATGTCTATGCGAAGTACCGCATACATGGTGAAATTCTTCTATTATTGCATTCTTTATTATTTTGTTGGAACATCCTGTTTTGTGCGCTTACGCATGACTGGTTCTCGTTATTTATTATTCTTTTGAATATCCACGTTTGGTCAAGTACATTACCGACCAGTTCCATTAATTATTATTCGTTAGAATAACTCCGTCTGTATGCGCTCTATCGCATGCATGGTGATTTTTGTTGTTATTCCATTCTTTATTATTACATTTGAATATCCCGCTTGCAAGTTAATTTCACCGATTGACGATTCTCGTTATTTATTATTCATTTGAATAACTCAGATAAGGGTCTATCGCATGCTTGGTGATTTCTTTTGTTATTCCATTCTTTATTATACTCGGTTAAAGTTTTGGCTTTTATACTCCATGAAATTAGTGGAATATCCTTGATATTTGCGCTTCATCCAGTATCTTTTCATGGAAATATTCTTCTTAGCATTCTTAAATTTTACTCCACAAAGCAGTATCATGTTGAAAATTTGGACATTATTAGTTCCTGGATAAACTAATTCTTGAACTTGTTTTATTGAATTCTTATATCGTTGTCATCATCCTCATGTTTATATTTTGTTAAAAGTCATATGTGGCCTGTAGTGCATAGATGAACTTGGTATGGTTATGACCAGGGATTATTCGGTATAATCACGACCGTAATGTTACAAATGATGTGGTAAAAGTCCTCATTGGCCCGTAGTGCATTGATGGACAGTTGTTGGCATGATCATGACCATTGATGAGTACACGAATATCATTTGCCCGTAGTGCAAGGATTATTTGTGGTTGTGATACTAATGAATATCCTTGGTAGTGAAAGCGTGGATGATGTGGATTATTTATTGTCGAAGTCTCAAATGATAAAAGTGATGAAAAACATTTTTAAATCATAAAAGATAGTAGATTTTATTCTATACTTGACTCTTTTAATGGATTGCTTGTTCCGCTGCAGTTAAACTTGATGTTTGTTATATTTTATCAGTTTAACATTGTTGAAGACTAATGATAATTTATTCTACATTATCTTAGTCATAATATTTCTTACTGGGCTAGTTGAGCTCACCCCTTTCTTTCACTGTTCTCTTCAGAAAATGAGAACGTAGCCGGGACTAGTCGGGGAATGGAGTGATGGTCCAGATGATAGTATTAGTAGTCCTCACTATTCTGTTAAATAATGTGACAATAAATGTAATGAGGACTCCTTTGAGTGTGGATATTGTCTAGATGACAATATTCTTATTAAAACTCTCAATTTTTGTTTTGTCATATTTTACACGACAGATGTATTATTAAGTTGTATTTGTATTCTGTACCATGTATATGGAAACTCAGAATAGGTGATGTATACCTATTTTGGGGGCGACACAGTTGGTATCAAAGCTTAGGGATATGATCCTCGGCTGAGATGTGAGACAAGAACTAGGGGGGAGAAACGGGGAATTCCTTCGCTAGTATGACCTACCTAAGTTTATTTGGTATTTAATTGGTCGGTCAGAGTATAGGTATAATATGTGATATGTTAATTAACCCTTGTTTTGTGGAAGTATTTGAAAATGACATCCAAGAATGTTGAGAATAGCAATGGTGCACAGGAGACCGTTGAGTTTCCATAGATCAATAATCAGGATAATATGCATCAGGAAGGCGACAATCCTTAGGCAAACAACAACACTGACCAGATGATGAACGATGGAATGTTCAGAGGCTTTATCCAATTCATGCAATATCAGGCAAGAGCGGCTCCTGTCCAAAATGCAGGTGGAAACACTGGCAACTCTCGGACGGTGACCGCTAAGCAGTTCAAGGAATTGGGGCCACTGGAGTTTTTTCGAGAGCCAAAACCACTTAAGGCGGAGACATGGTTAAAGCAAATCACCAAGATATTTGATGTCTTGGGATACTCCTAGGAGCAAAAGGTTCCCTTGGCCACCTTCATGTTGCGAGCAGAGGAAGATTACTGGTGGGAATCTGTAAAGCGTACTCAACCTGCCGCACTGAAGATAACTTGGGAAAAGTTCCAAGAATTGTTCAACGACAAGTACTTTCAAGTATTCGTCACATGAAGGAGGTAGAGTTTATCAAGTTGGAGCAAAACAATATGACCGTGTCACAGTAGGAGGCTAAGTTTGCCGAGTTGTCCCGGTTCGCATCCCACTTGGTTGATAATGAGGAGAGAATGACGCGAATGTTTTTAAGAGGTTTGAAACTTGAGATACGTCAATATCTTATCTCTCATAAACTGTCTTTGTATTTAGATGTTGTTAATAGGGCTCAATTATTGGAGCGCGATAATGAGTCAACCCAATTAAAAGAGAGCAGCCGGTAAAATGATAATACTAGTGATAGCAGTCATCGAAGCGGTGACAATAAACGTGGAGGGAATCAACATGCCAGAAATGGTAACCACTTCGGTGAGAATCATGGCCAAAATAATAAGAATGGACATTTCAAGAAGAGGAGATTCAACAATGATGGAAAGACATCAGCACCAGCACCCGTTGTTAAGGAAGGAGAACGACCACCCCTCATCATATGCTTCAAAATGCGAGGGAGGGACACATCACCAAATCGCGATGTCGTCCAAAGCATGTTATAATTGTGGAAGAGAAGGTGACCTAGCTCGATTTTGTCGTTCAGGGAAGTCAAGTCCAGCTGGGAAGGTGGCACCAAAGGTGGATACGGACAAAACAAAGTCGATGGTTTCAGGGAGAGCGTTTTTCGTGACTTCTCAAAAAGTGAGTAACCCGAATAAAGTTAGCACGAGTTAGTTAATTATACATTCTTGTGAAGTCTATACCTTATTACATACCGGTTCTACCCATTCTTTTATCTCTCTCGCTTGCGCTCAACGTTTAAATTTGACCCCAGAGAAGTTAGACTTTGACTTATTGGTTAAAACGTCATTAGTAGAAACCTTTGTTACCTCCACTGTTTATAAATCTTGTTGATTCAAATTGACACTTTCACGTTACCTGTCGATCTTATCTCATTGAAAATACTTGCCTTTAATGTGATTTGAGGAGTCATTTGGTTAACTACTCATCATGCTAAAATTGATTATTTTTGTAAGGTTGTTAGCTTTTATATTCCTAACCAACCTGTTATACGAATTCAAACAACCAAACCACTAAAGTCAATCATTTTCATATCAAGCCATAAGTAAAAATCCTTAAACCTTTCGCTGGTGACTTCCAAGTCTTGGAATACACCAAGCCGAGATTTTTCGTAGAGGCGCGGCCGTGAATGACGATGGCAAGTTGATAGGTATCAATGTGACGTACTATCCAAGTCTTGGATGAGAGTCACAGTTTTTAAACGATATTCTTATTGTTAATAAATTTCTGGACGTATTCTTGAAGACTTCTTAGCCTACCCCTAGAGCATGTAATCGAATTTTGTATTGACCCCAATACAAAACCCATTTCTATAACTCTCAAGTATTTCTTCACCCAAAACGAACGTATAATGCGCCAAAGACGTTGGCTCGAGCTGTTGAAGATTACGATCATACCATTCAATATCATTGTGGAAGAGAAAACGTGGTAGCTGACGCGTTGAGTAGAAGATCGTATGCGTTTACGAGTGCGATGTTGTTAACACAAAAATCCATTTCGTATAACTTACAAATGATGAAGATAGAGTTAAAGACTCTAGAGACCCACGTGATGATAACTAATATACGAGTAGAATCAAATTTAATCGATAAAGTTAAAGTCGCTCAAGCTACATACTCAGAGCTGATGAATGTGAAGAAGAAGGTTCAAGAGGGCGTTATTCTAGAAGCAAGAATCGATGAAGATAGGAAATCTCTACCCTCGATTTTATTGGCCCATTTGAAATCCTTGATCTAGTAGGAACTGTGGCCTATAGACTTGTTTTACCACCAAGTATGTCGCGTGTTAATAACATTTTTCACGTATCGATGTTATGTAAATATATGGACGACCCAAACCACATTATTGATTTAGAACCGAACGAGATAGCGGAAGATTTAACGTATGAGGAAATAAGTGTTAAAATCTTGAATAAGAAGGATTGTATTCAACACTCAAAGGCTATACCTCAAGAGTTAGAATCTAAAATGAAGTCAAGGTATCCTCATATGTTCGGCATACCAGGTACGTAGGTAAATTTCGAGGGCAAAATTTCATAAGGAGGGGAGATTGTGTGATCCCAGATTTTATGAATAAAGATTTAAATTTCTCGAAATATATTTTTGAATATTATGGAATGAATTTGATATAATGTTATAGTTGTGGGTAATATTTATAAATTTTGCAAAGTATGCAAGTTGTTATATAATATTCAATTGGTCGGGGAATAATCGTTTTAATGTGGAATATTAGTATGACGACACAATCATTGGTGGACCCCTACAATGTAATTATTGTCGGATCGAGAAAATGACAAAAATATTTTTATGAAAATAACGGCGGAAGTTTTTACATTAAAACTGTTGAACTACTCAGTAGTAAAAAAAAGAATGATGTCTGGCGCGTGGTTGCATAGTAGTACACGGTATTGATTATTGATGCTTACGTGAGAAATCACTCAATTTTGTTCAATTATTGCTTCAGTAATTGTTGCATAGTATCTCACATTATTTGATTCAATTATTGTCGATATTTTATATATTATTAAATCAATAATTGAGATGATAGAGTTATTAATATTATTATTTGCAATATTAACGATGTCTAGAAGTTACGCCAAGGAGAAGTTTGGTCACCTAACTGTAAGCGTCAATAGGGAGAAATCCTTATTGAAAGCCCCTCTTTCACAGGAGCGACATTGGTGATTAATATTATGAATTATAATAATGATGATAAATATTGTTAAATATATTGAGGTGTCTTTTTATGAAGTCATTTAAGTTTTATATATATATATATATATATATATATATATATATATATATATAAATTTTGTTTTATTAGTATTATTAATGTAATAAAATGAAATGCTTTTATATAAAGCAGGATACTTTTATAAAGTTATTTGTTTTATTAGACAATAATTAGAATATAATATATTTTTTTATGCATAGTGTTTTGCATAGTAAAATCTTTTTTTTATATAAAAATGTAATACTTTTATAAAGTTATTTATTTTATTAGAAAATAATTAGAATATATTATATTTTATTATGCATAGTGTTTTGCATAGTAAAATCTTTTTATATAAAATGTAATACTTTTATAAAGTTATTTATTTTATTAGACTATAAATAGAATATATTATATTTTAATTAAAAGATTTTGTTTTATTAGAATAATTTATTAATCTTGCATAGTAAATCAATATGGACCGTCCGTTTAAAAGTAAATCAATTTGGATGTTCATGAATTAGTTACTATATTCGATCAATTCTCCTATAAATAGAAGCTCATTCCTTCATTATTTCTTTTAATTCTTTGAAACTCTAGAGAGAAACTATAGAGAGAAAGAAGAAAAGTATTCTGCCACGTCACCTCACTTTTCCAATATCCGGTTCTTCTAAGGTAAGGGTATTATTTCTTTTCGTATTCATGAAGAGAACTTATGTTATTCCATTCTTTATTATTACATTTGAATAACTTGTATACTGGCTACTACCCTTTACTTGGTGAAATTCTTACATTATTCCATTCTTTATCATTATGTTGGAATAACTTTGTCTCATCAAATACCGCATATATGGTGAAATTCTTCTGTTATTCCATTCTTTATCATTATGTTGGAATAACCTGTCTATGCGAAGTACCGCATACATGGTGAAATTCTTTTGTTATTCTATTCTTTATTATTTTGTTGGAACATCATGTCTGTGCGTTTAGGCATGACCTGGTTCCGTTATTTATTATTTTATTGGAATATCCTGTAGGTGCGTATTACGCCTGACCTGGTTCCATTAATTATTATTATGTTAGAATAACATATTCATGCGATCTATCGCATGCATGGTGATTTCATTGTTATTCCATTCGTTATTATTCATTTGGAATATACCGCTTGCATTACTAATTTCGGTCGAATTGGTTCTCGTTATTTATTATTCTATTGGAATAACCTGTCTGTACGGTCTATCGCATGCTTGGTGATTTTTTTTGTTATTCCATTCTTTATTATACTCAGTTGGTTAAAGTTTTGGCTTTTATACTCCATGAAATTAGTGGAATATCCTTGATATTTTACGCTTCATCCAGTATCTTTTCATGGAAATATTCTTCTTAGCATTCTTGAATTTTACTCCACAAAGCAGTATCATGTTGACACTTTGGACATTATTGGTTCCTGGATAAACTACTTCTTGAACTTGTTTTATTGAATTCTTATATCGTTGTCATCATCCTCATGTTTATATTTTGTTGAAATTCATTTGTGGTCTGTAGTTCATAGATGGACTTGGTATGATTATGAACAGGGATTATTCGGTATAATCTTGACCGTAATGTTACAAATGATGTGGTAAAAGTCCTCATTAAATGCAGTAGTGCATTGATGGATGATTGTTGGCATGATCATGACCATTGATGAATACATGAATATCTTTAGCCCGTAGTGCATGGATAATTTGTGGTTGTGATACTAATGAATATCCTTTAGTAGAGCAAAGGATGATGTGGATTATTTATTAAATTTGAGTCTCGTGATAAAAGTGATGAAAATATTTTTAAATCATAAAAGATAGTAGATTTTATTCTCTACTTGACTCTTTTAATGGATTGCTTGTTCATTGCGAGCAAAGAAAACTTGATGTTTGTTATATTTTATCAGTTTAACATTGTTGAAGACTAATGATAATTTATTCTACATTATTTTAGTCATAATATTTCTTACTAGGCTAGTTGAGCTCACCCCTTTCTTTCACTGTTCTCTTCAGGAAATGAGAACATAGCCGGGACTAGTCAAGGAACGGAGTGACGGTCCAGATGATAGTATTAGTAGTCCTCACTATTCTGTTAAATAATGTGACATTAAATGTAATGAGGACTCCTTTGAGTGTGGATATTGTCTAGATGACAATATTCTTATTAAAACTCTCAATTTTTGTTTTGTCGTATTTTACACGACAGATGTATTATTAAGTTGTATTTGTATTATGTACCATGTATATGGCAACTCAGAATAGGTGATGTATACCTATTTTGGGGGCATCACATTTAGAATAGAGTATTAGACTCAATAATTACCCGATAAAGTTGTTGGAACACTGACATGTTTTAGAAATTGTTTTGGACTTAGATGTTTTGACTGTATGAATGTTTGTTTGTGATTCAATGACTGTTAAATATGTGTGACAAGGTGATTAGGTTATGTGTTGACTGCAATAAGCAGTGTTATATGTTATAGTATATTTCTAATCGATCAAATGATCTTATTAATGATAGGTTTCGGTATAAAAGATAAAACTAAGTTTTCGTAATAATAAGCAGCAGACCAGGCAAGTATCTTACCTTTGCATTTTTTTTATGCAATGGACATGAGTAAGAAAGTTTCAGAATTATATTATTATTGTACTAGATTATTAACCCTATTGTTATATATGTTATATCCGATCATTGATTATCAACATGGTACTATATGGTAATTCAGATATATATATATATATATATATATATATATATTATGTTCGTAAATTTCTAAATGTGGTAATTCAAGTGTCCCCACTTGGATAATCATTGTATTTAATCACATCTTATATATATATATATATATATATATATATATATATACCTATTGATCCCAGTATGTATACGATAACAAAAAGTCGTCTGAGCTATTTGACCAGCTATACACGGATTTAGAAATATCATTGAATATGATAAAACCTTTTTTGTATCCAATCAAATTGTTTTGGTTCGGATTCCCGACTAAGTATGAACATCCCGAACATAGGAAATATGTGCCCAAGGCGGACAAAGTGAATATCGTTCTTGCATGTAGTATTGATCAATACAGGGCACATTGGGCAGATCATCCTCGTGTCCGTAAGTTATGACAGTTTGCAGATGAAGTTCTGCTAAACCTTAGCGAAAAATGAAAAACAATGTTCATAGTATGTCACCTTAACCCTATTTATAGTCAGTATGTAGTTTTAAAATTTTGATAGAGAGTAGTTATGTTATTATTATCGGTTCAGATTACTTCATAACTTTTGATTTGTTGTAGAAGGGCACTATAAAGAAAATATTTAATCGTTTCAACTAATATTTATAAATGTTATTACTTGTTGGGCACTCAAATGCTCATCCTTGCTTAATTTAAATGTTTTCAGTTAAGTATGATCGGCTAGAGGGCTCTGCCAAGAGCAAAGGGAAAGGAAAGCTATCAGAATAAGTTTTGTTATCTTATGTAATAGATAGACTTAAATAAGATAATTATATTTATTATCTATCATGTAATGAAATGTTTTAAGGTCGCGTACCTGGGATTAGATTCTGATATGTAAATTAAGTTTGATATTTATGACAATATTATTATTTTCCGCTCATAGAAATGGTATCGTAATGCACTGAGTTCGGGTTTCCAGTATCTGAATTTGGGGGCGTTACATAACTTCCAGCTCCGAATGGTTTTTCCACAAGACTTTAACAAAAGGAATTATCTTCCTCCTCATAATCCGTTCTTGACGATCTAGAATCGCCTTGGCTTCTTCCTCACAAGTAATATCTTCTTGAATCTTATGTAACGGGTATTGCACAACATGAAGCGGATGATAGTTATATTTCCTTAACACCGAAACATGAAAGATATTATGTACATGAGATAACTGTGGAGGCAAAGCCACCCGATATGCCACTTCTCCAACTCTCTCAAGGACTTCAAAAGGGCCAATGAAACACGAACTAATCTTCCATTTCAAACCAAAACTTCGAACACCCTTCCATGGAGAAACTTTCAAAAACACGTGTTCACCATGCGTGAATTCAAGAGCCCTCCTATGAATATCAGCATAACTCTTTTGCCGTGATCTAGCTTCTTTCAACTTTTCTTTAGCCACGGCTACCTTCTTCGTAGTAATCCTAACCAAATCAGGTCCTTCTATTACCCTTTCTCCAACCTCATCCCAACAAGTCGGAGCTTGACACTTCTTACCATATATTGCTTCAAAAGGGGCCATACCAATACTAGTTTGCCAACTATTATTATATGCAAACTCCACCAAACTCAAATAATCATCCCAGTTCCATGTCCATTCTAAAGCACAAGATCACAACATGTCTTCTAATGTCTGAATAGTTCTCTCTGATTGTCCATCTGTCTGTGGGTGAAAAGTTTTACTATAGTTGAGTCGCGTTCCCCAAGCTCGCTAAAATCCTTTCCAAAATCGAGAAGTAAACAGCGGATCCCGATCCGAAGCAATAGAAACTAGAGTCCCATGAAGCCTAACAATCTCACGTTGAAAAATATCTGTTAACTTATTTACCGAAAAATCCTCACGGATAGCAAGAAAATGTGCCAATTTAGTCAAACGATCCACTACCACCCAAATAACATCGTTCTTTTTAAGAGTCCTCGGTAATCCAATCACAAAGTCCATCGAAATGTCATCCCATTTTCACACAGGAATCTCTAACTGTTGCAACAAACCACCAGGCCGCTGATGCTCTATTTTCACTTGCTGACAAGTAAGATATTTACTCACAAATTCAGCTATATCCCTTTTCATTCCACTCCACCAGAAATTCTCCTTCAGATCCTTATACATCTTTGTAGACCCCGGATGAATAAAAAATGGCGAACTATAAGCTTTAGTCAACACTGCCTCACGAATCATTGGATCCACTAGAACACATAACCGTTTACCAAACCATATCACACCTTGCTCGTCAATGAAAAACTCTGGTTGTCTACCCTCATCCATATTTTGCGCTACAGCCCACAACTCGACATCCTCCTTTTGAGCTTCTTTGATATGCAAAGTAAGAGAAGGTTCCACCCTCATACCTGCTACAAACCCATCAGAACCTCTAGCATATAGCTCCAAACCCCCACGTTCCATATTTGAGATAAGTTGAGGTTGTGTAACCAAGGTAGCTACACTCCCTGAACTTTTCCGGCTAAGAGCATCTGCAACCACATTAGCCTTACCGGGGTGATACTGAATCCTGGCATCATAATCCTTGAGAAGCTCCAACCAACGCCTCTGCCTCATGTTAAGCTCCTTCTTAGTAAAAATGTATTTAAGGCTCTTGTGGTCGGTGAAAATGTCACAAGTCTCTCTATATAAATAGTGCCTCCAAATCTTTAGGGCAAAAATAATTGTTGCTAACTCCAAGTCGTGAGTAGGGTAATTCACCTCATAAGGTTTAAGTTTTCTGGAAGCATAAACAATTACCTTACCATTTTGCATCAAAACACACCCTAATCCCTTCTTAGAAGCATCACTGTAAATCTAATAACCTCCTGTCCCCGATGGTAATGTAAGCACTGGAGCCGACAAAAGCCTCTTCTTAAGTTCCTCAAAACTTTTGTCACGTTCCTCATTCCACACAAACTTTATTCCCTTCTTCATCAACTGAGTTAATGGCAAAACTAAAAAAGAGAAACCTTCCACAAATCGCCTGTAGTACCCTGCCAAACCCAAGAAACTCCTTACTTTAGTTACCGTGGTAGGTCTTGGCCAATTAGTGATAGCCTCAACCTTCGCAGGATCCACTTTAATACCTTCAGCAGACACGACATGTCCCAAAAATGCTACATGTTCTAACCAAAATTGGCATTTGGAGAACTTAGCATATAACTTATTCTTCTGCAGAACCCCCAAAAAAGTATGAAGATGCTCTTCATGCTCCTCCTTAGACTTGGAATACACCAAAATATCATCAATGAAGACAATGACAAATTGGTCTAAGTATTCACTAAAAACCCAATTCATCATCCATAAACACTGCCTAAGCATTAGTCAACCCAAACGACATCACCAAAAACTCATAGTGCCCATACCGAGTACGAAAAGCTATTTTTGGAATGTCCTCTTCCCTCACCCTCAACTGATGGTACCCCGACCTCAAATCTATCTTTGAGAAGAACTTTGCCCCTTGGAGCTAATCAAAAAGGTCATCTATCCGTGGTAATGGATATCTGTTCCTAATAGTGATTCGATTTAGCTCCCTATAATCTATACATAATCTCATAGATCTGTCCTTCTTCTTTACAAACAATACTGGAGCACCCCATGGCGATACCCTTGGTCTAATGAATCCATGATCTAACAACTCCTGCAATTGTTCTTTCAACTCCTGTAACTCTAATGGAGCCATCCTATAGGGTGCCTTAGAGATAGGTTCCGCTACAGGAATGAGCTCAATAGTAAAGTCAACTTCCCTTGGCGATGGCAATCCTGGCAGATCCTTAGGAAATACCTCAGGAAATTCTCGCACAACTGGGTAGTCATTAAGCTGGGGCTCATCCCTCGAGGTATCCTTCACATAAGCCAAATAACAATCACGTCCCTTAGTAATCATTTTTCTTGCCTTCAAAGCTGAGATCAACTTTACAACACCATTCGGCTTGGAACATTGAAACTCAAATTCTGGAGCTTCTAAGGTTCCAAAAATGCCTTCTCGCCTGACAATCAATAGTGGCTTGATGCTTACTCAGCCAATCCATACCCAAGATGATATCGAAATCATGCATCACCATTGGAAGTAAGTTATCTGCGTACACCCTCCTCCCTAACTTCAAAGGACACTCATAAAATTGCTCAGAAATAATCACAGAATTCCCCATCGGGGTAGCAATAGATAAATGAGTCCAAGATGACGAACAAATGAAAGTGCAACAATAGAGTGTGTAGATCTAGTGTCAAACAAAATTGATGCCTCACGATTTCCTATAAGAAGAATGCCTAAAATAGTAGTACAGTGCTTGGGCGCACCGATTAATTTGTCAACGCAATATACTCCCCCCGGTGTTATTACTTTGAACACCATTACCAAAGACATCTTGCCTCCCCATTACCACATTTGAATCAGGCGGCCCCATGCTCTATGTCCCATTTGTCAACATAAGAACAAGCCCCTGTCTCTCTATACCATGCCCTACAAGTATGATACCCACCACAAGTAGCACATGGACCAGGTGGAAGTGGACAAAGTTTGGATTCCCCCCCTCTGGGTCCGGATACCGCCGACGAATTTGACCACATGGCGTCTTGACTGTGATTCTCGATTTTCTTTGAAACCCCTGTTCTATTGAAATCCCCTATTTTGATACTGCCCTCCAGCTTGCCACTGACCCTGCTGCTGACCTCCACGACCACCCTGCTGCATTGGGTAAGCAAAATCCCTTCAAGGATTAAATCGCTAACCCGATGGAGGCTCATTCCAATTATTTTGCCTTCTATTCTGATTCTAGCTAAACTGCCTTATTCCTTGCCCTTGTTGGTCATCTCTATCTCTCTTTCGACTCCCTTCTGATTTGGAAGCTCGAAAGTCCTTGTGTTCCATTTCCACACTCTTAGCTACATTAGCCACCTGTGATACATCTGTAAATATGGTATGGATGATCGATCTCCTATACTCATATTTCAAGGCCCATTTGAACTTTTCTGCCTGTTGTACATCAGTCCCAGCTATTTAACCCACAAAATAAGCCAATCTCGTAAACCTCGCTATGAAATAAGTAATGGTCTCATATTCCTTCTGTTGAATGGACATAAATTCCCTAATGTATGCATCCCTATCAGCGTTTGGGAAATACTACTGATAGAAAAGGTCACAAAAACTGTTCCATATGAGTCTATCCATAAATCCATCTCCCTGTGTAGCCTTCAACGATTTCCACCATCGCTGAGCATCATCCTCTAGCTTATAAACTGTTAATCTAACCTTCTGATTTTCTATACACCCAATAACATCAAAAATCTTCTCCAAGTGGGCGATCCAGTTCTCCGCATCAATTGGAGTTGGAGAAAAATGAAAAGAGTTGGGCTTCTGCTTAATGAACCTTTCCAATAACACATACAACGGCTATAAGACCCAAACTTTTATGAATAATGAATAACACATACAATTTTATGAATATTGTGAGGATTTGATATAATGTTATGGTTATGGGTAATATTTACAAATTTTGCAAAGTAAGCAAGTGGTTATATAATATTCGATTGGTCGGGGAATATTCGTACGATGGCATAATCATTGGTGGACCCCATAATAGAAGTATTGTCGTAGTTACAAAATGACATAATTATCTTTTTATAAAAATAACGGAGAAAGTTTTACAGTTAAAACTGTTAAACTACCCGGTAGTAAAAGTACAGTAATACGCGTGGTTGCATAGTAACACATGGTATTGATTATTGATGCTTACGTGAGAAGTCACTCAATTATTGCTACAGTAATTGCTGCATCATATCTCTCATATTATTGATTTAATTATTGTCACAGTATCATCTGCATTTTATGTTATCAAATCAATAATTGAGATGACAAAGTTATTCATATTATTAAATTGCAATATTTATAATGTCTAGAAGTTCTGTCAAGGAGAGGTTTGGTCATCTAATTACGTGCCAATAAGGAGAGATCCTTATCGGAAAGCCCCCTCTTTCCTAGGAACGACCTGGTTGTTAAATATTGTGAGTTATAATATTAGTGATGAATAAGTTCGTGTTGATTAAAGATGAAATTGATAGTTCCATTGTGTTGGAATTATTAGTGTTAGTGGAAATCGACATTTATTTCGGTATTAATGGATGTCCGGAAGTTATACTGACCAGTCGGGTAATTAATCGGATAAATGAGCAATTAATTGCTATTAATTCACATGATTATAACTATTTGTTCACATGTGTGTACTATTGATTCACATTCTTGTTACTATTAGGGGAGTTGGTGCAAGATTGATAATACTTGCATGACTAAGTTAAAAATGGAGGTATAGATGGAGGTACTATATTGTAATTCATATTTTCACATGTCTTGAACTATTGATTCACATGATTTACTATTAGGGGATGTGGTGCAAGTTTGATAATACTTGCAGGACTAAATTAAAAATAAAGAAAAAGAGGAAGGTATTATATTGTAATATTCTGAGCCCCAAAATGTACAATTATCAAAACTATATTTTCCTATAAATAGAAGCTCATTTCTTCATTATTCTTCATCAATTCACTCAAGCTATAGAGTAATTATTATAGAGAGAAATTATAGAGAGAAAGAAAAAGAGAAGTCTGCTACCTCTCTACTCCAGTATCCAGTTTCTTTCTAAGGTAAGGGGTATTATTTCTTTCGTTTTCATGAAGAAAGCTATTGTTATTCCATTCCTTATTATTCTGTTGGAATAACCTGTATATGCGAAGTACCGCATACATGGTGAAATTCTTTTGTTATTCCATTCTTTATTATTATGTTGGAATAACCTATTTATGCGAAGTACCGCATACATGGTGAAATTCTTCTGTTATTCCATTCTTTATTATTCTGTTGGAACATCCTATCTATGCGTATTACGCATGACTTGGTTCTATTATTTATTATTCTATTGGAATAACCTGTCTGTGCAGTCTATCGCATGCCTGGTGAAGTCTTCTGTTATTCCATTCTTTATTATTCTGTTGGAATATCATGTCTGTGCGTTTACGCATGACCTGGTTCCATTATTTATTATTCTGTTAGAATATCCTATCTGTGCATTTACGCATGACCTGGTTCCATTATTTATTATTCTGTTGGAATAACCTGTCTATGCGGTCTATCGCATGCTTGGGGAATTCTTTTGTTATTCCATTCTTTATTATACTCAGTTGGTTAAAGTTTTTGCTTCTATACTCCATGAAATTAGTGGAATATCCTTGATATTTGTGCTTCATCAAGTATCTTTTTATGGAAATATTCTTCTGAGCATTCTTGAATTTTACTCTACAAAGAAGTATCATGTTGACAATTTGGACATTATTGATTTCTAGATAAATTAGATTATAAATCTTTAAAAATTTATTCTTGAACTTGTTTTATTGAATTCCTATATCATTGTCATCATCCTCATGTTTATATTATGTTGAAAGTCATTTGTGGACTGTAGTGCATAGATGGACTTGGTATGATTATGACCAGGGATCATTCGGTATAATCATGAACTTAATGTTACAAATGATGTGGTAAAAGTCCTCATTGGCCCATAGTGCATTGATGGACAGTTATTCGCATGATCATGACCATTAATGAATACACAAATATCATTGGCTCGTAGTGCATGGATAATTTGTGGTAGTGATACTAAAGAATATCCTTGGCCGTAGTGCATAGATAATTCGATGATGTGGATTATTTATTAAGCTGAGTCTCAGCGATAAAACTGATGAAAAACCTTTTAAATCTTAGAAGATAGTAGATTTTATTCTCTACTTGACTCTTTTAATGGATTGCTTGTTCCGCTGTAGTTAAACTTGTTGTCTATTATATTCTATCAGTTTAACATTGTTGAGGGCTAATAATAATTTATTCTGCATTATCTTAGTCATAATATTTCTTACTAGGCTAGTTGAGATCACCCTTTTGCTTTTATTGTTCTCTTCAGGAAATGAGAACGTAATCGAGACTAGTCGGGGAATGGAGTGACGATCTAGATGATAGCATTAGTAGTCCTCACTATTCTGTTAAATAATGTGACAATAAATGTAATGAGGACTCCATTGAGTGTGGATATTGTTTAGATGACAATATTCTTATTAAAACTCTTAGATTATGTTTTATCGTATTTTACACATTTAATTGTCAGTATAATTAAGTTGTATTTGAATTTTGTACCATGTATTTGGCGACTCAAGATGGGTGATATATACCTATTTTGGGGGAATCACAGTTGGTATCAAAGCTTAGGGATATGATCCCTGGCTGAGATGTGAGATAAGAACTAGGAAGGGAGAGACGGGGAATTCTTTCGCTAGTATGACTTACCTAAGTTTATTTGGTATTTAATTGGTCGATCAGAGTATAGGGATATTATATGATATGTTAATTAACCCTTGTTTTGTGGCAGTATTTGAAAATGACATCCGAGAATGTTGAGAATAGTAATGGAGCACAGGAGACCGTTGAGTCTCCACAGATCAATAATTAGGATAATGTGCATCAAGAAGGCGACAATCCTCATGCAAACAACAACACTGACCAAATGATGAATGATGGAATGTTCAGATGCTCTATGCAATTCATGCAACACCAGGCAAAAGCGGATCCTGTCCAAAATGCAAGTGGAAACACTGGCAACTCTCGGACGGTCACCGCCAAGCAGTTTAAGGAACTGGGACCACCGGAGTTTTATGGAGAGCTAAAACCACTTAAGGCGGAGACGTGGATAAAGCAGATCTATAAGATATTTGTTGTCTTGGGATGCTCTGAGGAGAAAAAGGTTCCTTTGCCACCTTCATGTTATTGCGAAGGAGAGGTGACATTGGTGGGAATCAAAAGCGTACTCAACCGCCATGCTTGAAGATGACTTGGGAGAAGTTCCAAGAATTGTTCAACGACAAGTATTTTCCCGAAAGTATTCGTCACATGAAAGAGGTAGAGTTCATCAAGCTGGAGCAAAATAACATGACCGTGTCGCAGTACAAAGCCATGTTTGCCGAGTTGTCTCAGTTTTCATCCCATTTGGTTGATAAAGAGGAGAGAATGACGCGAATGTTTCTCAAAAGTTTGAAACCCGAGAAACGTCAATATCTTATCTCTCATAAACTGTGTTTGTATTCAGATGTTGTTAATAGGGCTCAGTTATTGGAGCGCAATAATGAGTCAACCCAACCAAAAGAGAATAGCCGGCAAAATGATAATACCAGTGATAACAGTCATCGAAGCGGTGATAATAAGCGTGGAGGGAATCAACATGCCAGAAATGGTAACCACTTCTGTGGTAATCATGGCCAAAACAATAAGAATGGACATTTCAAGAAGAGGAGATTCAACAATGATGGAAAGACGTCAGCACCATCACCCGTTGTTAAGGAAGGAGAACGACCACCTATCATATGCTTCAAATACGGAGGGGAGGGACACATTAGTCCAAACTGCGCGATGTCGTCCAAAGCGTGTTACAATTGTGGAAGAGAAGGTAACCTAGCTCGATTTTGTCGTTCACCAAAGACAAGACCAGCTGGGAAGGAGGCACCAAAGGCCGTCCTAGAAAAGTCAAAGCCGGTAGTGCAAGGGAGAGCGTTTGTCATAACCTCCCAGAAAGCAAGGAACCCGAACGAGGTCATCACGGGTAAGCTTATCATAAACTAGCGAAGTCTATACCTTATTTGATATCGGTTCTACCCATTCTTTTATTTCTCCTACTTGCACTCAACTTTTAAATTTGACTCCGAAGAAATTAGACTTTGACTTATTTGTTGAAACTCCATTGGGAGAAACCTTCATTACATCCGTTATTTATAAGTCTTGTTTAGTTCAAATTGGTACCCTCACATTACCTGTCGATCTTATTTCATTGAAAATACTTGCATTTGACGTAATTCTAGGGATTGATTGGTTAACTACTCATAATGCAAAAATTGATTATTTTCATAAGGTTGTTAGCTTTCATATTCCTAACCAACCTATTATGTGAATTCAAGCAACCAAACCATTAAAATCAATCACTGTCATCTCAAGCCATAAAGCTATTCGTTTATTGAAAAATGGAGGTCAAGCTTTCTTAGCTCATGTTACGGATTTAAACAAAAATACGTCAAATTTGAATGATATTTCTATTATTAATGAATTTCCTGACGTATTCCCTGAAGAACTTCCTGGCCTACCCCTAGAGCGAGAAATTAAATTTTATATCGACCTTGAACCTGGTACAAAACCCCTTTCCCAAGCCCCATATCGAATGGCTCCTATTGAACTTCAGGAGTTAAAGACCCAATTGCAGGAATTGTTAGACATTGGTTTCATTCGTCCTAGTACGTCTCCTTGGGGTGCTCATGTTCTATTTGTGAAGAAGAAAGATGGGAGTATGCGACTTTGTATTGATTATCGGGAGTTGAATCATGTCACCATCAAAAATAGGTACCCATTACCTCGCATTGATGACCTCTTTGACCAGTTGCAAGGAGCCAAATTCTTTTCAAAGATTGATCTTCGTTCCGGATATCATCAGTTGAAGATTAAAACTGATGACATTCCAAAGACTTCTTTCAGAACTCGGTACGGGCATTATGAATTCCTAGTCATATCTTTTGGATTGACTAATGCTCCTGCTGCCTTCATGGACATGATGAACCGAGTATTCAAGGAATATTTGGATCACTTTGTGGTCATCTTTATTGATGACATCCTCATATACTCCAAAAGCCGTGAAGACCATGAACAACACTTGAGGCTGATACTTCAAAAGCTTCGTGAAAACAAGCTTTATGCCAAGTTGAAGAAATACGAGTTATGGCTTGAGGAAGTTGCATTCCTTGGGCACGTGATATCAAATCATGGAATATCTATTGACCCAGCAAAGATTGAAGCAATTCAAAGCTGGGAGCAACCAAAATAAATGACCGAAGTACGTAGCTTTCTCGGCTTAGCTGGTTATTATCGGAGATTCGTGGAAGGATTTTCTCGAATCGCTACTCCATTAACTCAAATTGACTCGAAAAGATACAAAGTTTGATTGAGCGAGGAATGTGAGAAGAGTTTTCAAGAACTCAAGAGAAGACTCATTTCAAAGACTGATTCGACAATACCATCTAGCTTAGAGGGATTTGTCATCTATAGTGATGTTTCAGGCAAAGGGTTAGGATGTGTTCTCATGCAACATGGGAAAGTCATAGCCTATGCCTCGCGACAACTCAAAGAATATGAGAGGAATTATCCTACTTATGATCTAGAGTTGGCAGCAATCGTTTTTACACTTAAGATTTGGAGGCATTACCTGTATGGAGAGAAGGTGGAGGTCTATACGAATCATAAAAGCCTTAAATATTTCTTCATTCAAAAGGAACTCAACATGCGACAACGACTATGGCTTGATTTATTGAAAGATTATGATCATACCATCCAATACCATCCTGGAAAAGTGAACGTAGTAGCTGACGCATTGAGTAGAAGATCATATGCGGGCATGAGTGCAATATTGTCAACACAAAGGCCCATTGTGAATGACTTGGAAAGGATGGAAATAGAGTTAAAGACTCCAGGGACCCATGTGATGATGGCGAATATACGAGTGGAACCGACTTTAATCGATAAAGTTAAAGCTGCTCAAGCTACAGACCTGGAGCTGATACGTATGAGGAAGAAAGTACAAGAAGGTGCTATTCTGGAAGTAAGAATCGATGAAGAAGGAGTACTTTGAGTCAACTCCAGACTTTGTGTTCTTAACGATTCTGACTTGAAGTATAAAATAATGATGGAAGCGCACAACACACCGTTTTCAATCCATCTTGGGAGTACCAAAATGTATCGTGATCTTCGACATACATTTTGGTGGAGCAATATGAAGAGAGAGATAGCGGGATTTATCTCAAGGTCTCTAACTTGTCAACGAGTCAAGGCGGAGCATCAAGTGCCAAAAGGTCCATTGCAACCACTTGAAATTCCAGAATGGAAGTGGGAGCACATTACCATGGATTTCGTTATTGGTCTTCCTAAGGTTACTCAAGGCATAGATGCGATTTGGGTCATTGTTGATAGATTGACCAAGTCTGCTCATTTCTTACCGATACGAGAAACTTATACACTTGAACAACTTGCTAGTATGTACATAAACGAGATTGTAAGATTGCATGGTATGCTAGTATCCATAGTTTCTGATCGAGACCCAAGATTCACTTCACGATTTTGGGTTAGTTTGCAAAAAGCTATGGGCACGGATTTACGATTTAGTTCGGTATATCATCCTCAAACGGATAGGCAGCCGGAAAGGACTATTCAAACTCTTGAAGATTTATTAAGACTCTGTGTCCTTGACATCAAGGGAAGTTGGGACAAGTTCTTACCATTGGTGGAGTTTTCCTACAACAATAGTTATCAAGCAAGTATTGGCATGGCTCCATTAGAGGCATTGTATGGATGAAAGTGTCGTTCTCCAGTATGCTGGGATGAGGTGGGTGAAGCAACGTTGTTGGGACCAGACTTGGTACGTATGACTACGAAAAAGATTCAAACGATCCGACAACGTATAAAAACCTCTCAAGATCGACAAAAGAGTTATGCTGATCTTCATCGAAAGGACACGTGGAATTCGATATTGGAGATCATGTGTTGTTATGTGTTGCTCCATGGAAAGGAGTTATGAGATTTAGAAAGAGAGGAAAGCTCAATCCTCGATTCATTGGCCCATTTTTAATCCTCGAACGAGTAGGAACTGTGGCCTATAGACTCGCTTTACCGCCAAGTATGTCACGTGTTCATAATGTTTTTCACATATCTATGTTACGTAAATATGTGAAAGACCCGAACCACATTATTGAGTTAGAACCGGACGAAATAGCAGAATATTTAACGTATGAAGAGGTTCCTGTTAAAATCTTGGATAAGAAGGATCATATTCTACGCTCCAAGGTTATACCTCAACTCAAAGTTTTGTGGAGAAACCATGATGTGGAGGAAATGACTTGGGAGTTAGAATCTGAGATGAAGTCAAGATATCCTCACCTCTTCGATATACCAGGTACGTACCCTAATTTCGAGGACGAAATTTCATAAGAAGGGGAGGTTGTAAGAACCCAACTTTTATGAATAAAGAATATTTTCTCGAAATATATTTTTTGAATATTATTGTGTGGATTTGATATAATGTTATAGTTGTGGGTAATATTTATAAATTTTGCAAAGTAAGCAAGTGGTTATATAATATTTGATTGGTCGGGGATATTCGTTTTAACAAGGAATATTCGTATGATGGCACAATCATTGGTGGACCCCACAACGGAAGTATTGTCGTAGTTAGAAAACGACAGAATTATCTTTTTATAAAAACAATGGCGAAAGTTTTTTATCGTTAAAACTGTTGAACTACCCGGTAGTAAAAGTACAGTAATACGCGTGGTTGCATAGTAGCACACGGTATTGAGTATTGATGCTTACGTGAGAAGTCACTCAATTATTGCTACAGTAATTGCTGCATCATATCTCTCATATTATTAATTTAATTATTGTCACGGTATCATCTGCATTTTATGTTATCAAATCAATAATTGAGACGACAAAGTTATTCATATTATTAAATTGCAATATTTATAATGTCTAGAAGTTCTGTCAAGGAGAAGTTTGGTTATCTAATTGTGCGCCAATAAGGAGAGATCCTTATCGAAAAACCCCTCTTTCCTGGGAACGACCTGGTTGTTAAATATTGTGAGTTATAATATTAATAATGAATAAGTTCGTGTTGATTAAAGATGAAATTGATAGTTTTATTGTGTTGGAATTATTAGTGTTAGTGGAAATCAATATTTATTTCGGTATTAATGGATGTCTGGAAGTTATACTGACCAGTTGGGTAATTAATCAGATAAATGAGGAGAATTAATTGTTATTAATTCACATGATTATAACTATTTGTTCACATGTGTGTACTATTGATTCACATTCTTGTTACTATTAGGTGAGTTGGTGCAAGATTGATAATACTTGCATGACTAAGTTAAAAATGGAGGAGTAGATGGAAGTACTATACTGTAATTCATATTTTCACATGTCTAGAACTATTGATTCACATGATTTACTATTGATTCACATGATTTACTATTAGGGGAGGTGGTGCAAGTCTGATAATACTTGCAGGACTAAATTAAAAATAAAGGAAAAGAGGAAGGTATTATATTGTAATATTCTAAGCCCCAAAATGTGTAATTATTAAAATTATATTTTCCTATAAATAGAATCTCATTTCTTCATTATTCTTCACCAATTCACTCAAGCTATAGAGCAATTATTATAGAGAGAAATTATAGAGAGCAAGAAGAAGAGAAGTCTGCTACCTCTCTACTCCAGTATCCAGTTTCTTTATAAGGTAAGGGGTAGTATTTCTTTCGTATTCATGAAGAGAGCTATTGTTATTCTATTCCTTATTATTCATTGGAATAACTTTGTATATGCTAATCACAGTATACATGGTGAAATTCTTCTGTTATTCCATTCTTTATTATTATGTTGGAATAACCAGTTTATGCGAAGTACCGCATACATGGTGAAATTCTTCTATTATTCCACTCTTTATTATTCTGTTGGAACATCCTGTCTGTGCGTATTACGCATGACCCAGTTCTATTATTTATTATTCTGTTGGAATAACCTGTTTGTCTGGTCTATCACATGCCTGGTGAAGTCTTCTGTTATTCCATTATTTATTATTTTGTTGGAATATCATGTCTGTGCATTTACGCATGACCTGGTTCCATTATTTATTATCCTGTTGGAATATCCTGTCTGTGCGTTTACGCATGACCTGGTTCCATTATTTATTATTCTGTTGGAATAACCTGTCTGTGCGGTCTATCGCATGTTTGGTGAATTCTTTTGTTATTTCATTCTTTATTATACTCAGTTGGTTAAAGTTTTGGCTTCTATACTTCATGAAATTAGTGGAATATCCTTGATATATGCGCTTCATCCAGTATCTTTTAATGGAAATATTCTTCTGAGCATTCTTGAATTTTACTCTACAAAGAAGTATCATGTTGACAATTTGGACATTATTGATTTCTAGATAAATTAGATTATAAATCTTTAAAAATTTATTCTTGAACTTGTTTTATTGAATTCCTATATCATTGTCATCATCCTCATGTTTATATTCTGTTGAAAGTCATCGGTGGCCTGTAGTGCATTGATGGACTTGGTATGATTATGACCAGGGATCATTCGGTATAATCATGACCGTAATGTTACAAATGATGTGGTAAAAGTTCGCATTGGCCCGTAGTGCATTGATGGACAGTTGTTGGCATGATCATGACCATTAATGAATACACAAATATCTTTGGCCCGTAGTGCATAGATAATTTGTGGTAGTGATACTAAAGAATATCCTTGGCCGTAGTGCAGGGGTGATTCGGTGATGTGAATTATTTATTAAGCTGAGTCTCAGCGATAAAAGTGATTAAAAACCTTTTAAATCATAGAAGATAGTAGATTTTATTCTCTACTTGACTCTTCTAATGGATTGCTTATTCCGCTGCAGTTAAACTTGTTATCTATTATATTCTATTAGTTTAACATTGTTGAGGGCTAATGATAATTTATTCTGCATTATCTTAGTCATAATATTTCTTACTGGGCTAGTTGAGCTCACCCTTTTGCTTTCATTGTTCTCTTCAGGAAATGAGAACGTTATCGGGACTAGTCAGGGAATGGAGTGACGGTCCAGATGATAGCATTAGTAGTCCTCACTATTCTGTTAAATAGTATGACAATAAATGTAATGAGGACTCCATTGAGTGTGGATATTGTCTAGATGACAATATTCTTATTAAAACTCTTAGATTATGTTTTGTCGTATTTTACACGACTGTTGTATAATTAAGTTATATTTGAATTTTGTACCATGTATTTGGCGACTCAAGATGGGTGATGTATACCTATTTTGTGGGCATTACAACGGCTGCACTTGCTGACCAACTTTATCCTTGAGAGGAACATTTTTCTCAGGTTGTGGTATGTCTGCATCATCCCCCATACCATTTACATGTTGATTTCCTTGCATCTCATGGAATACCTTTATAGAACTTTGTGTACACTACTGCACAGAATCGCCCATTCACGATTGTTGCTACCATAGCTGGGGTTATTATTGCATTACCCTGAGTCCCATCATTTTCACCCTGGTTAACAACGCCAACTTGGGGCTACCTCTGACCCCTCCTACCGTTATTACCCTGCCTCCCAGCAATTCTCGAAGTCGTACGAGCCATCTATGATACAAAATCAAACAGACAAGAACAAACAGATCAAAACAAATAATCAAGGCCAAATTTATGCAGAACAAAAATCAAACGCAATACAAATATTATATCTACCCAGTGGTCTACCCATAACTCATAGGTCAAGCCTAAAAGGAAATCTACAAGATCATAACCTAAGCTCTGATACCAACTCTGTAATACCCCCTTTCCGAAAAGGAAAAGGAATGTCACGCACAAAACATAATAAACACAAACCTCTAATAAATCTCAAAATATCTCCAATGAAATTGAACACTAATTGTCACATACTCCAATTTAAATAGAAGGAACTCCAAACTTACATAGTCTCTACTAATAAGAAATAAATGCCAAAATGGCCCAAACATCCATATACAAAATATTAGGAACACCAAGTCTAATAATAAGTCTCAAAAACTAATCTATTGATCATTTGGATCAAAGGTGTGATAACCCGGAAAATCGGATTGTCCAGAATTTAAGATTTAAAGAATTAGTAATTAATAAAATGAATTTTTATTAAATACTATTCTGTGCTATGTGTTTATTAATCGTTCTAGAACCTAGAATGATTATTAATCGGGAGGATTTAAATTCTGGCTACGAGCTAGACTGAACGAGTAAGAATTTTCAAAGCGAAAATAAAATTTTCCGGGAACAAAAATATTTTCGGGGAAAAAGACAAAATAGGCACTATTCATCCGTTTCTGCCCAGAGATTTATTTTGAATTTCCAAGAAACGCGTAATGATAGAATCCTAAGACGTAATGGAATATTCAATAATATTTCAGTTATGGCAAAAACGAAGTTTTCGCCTGCGGACTTAAAACCTAAGGGTTAGGAAAAGTGAGTTTCGAGAATTTTATGATTTCATATAATAATTAGGGTTATTATACGTGAGAAATACGAGTACAATACTAGTTATTATACGAGTATAGTATGAAGATTTGTACGACGTATAATACAAATATCGTACGAAGAGAATACGAGAATGGAATGCGTAGAATAAGATTAGTCTAAATGGACTTTGAGTTCATGGACTTTGTAGAATCTAAGTGGACTTGGATTATATCAAGCCCAATGGAATGTGTAATCAAGCCTAGGGTAGGCCCAGTAAGAATTAATGTAAGGCCCAATGTTAAATTTAATTAAGCCCGATCCAAGAAAATTAACCGTGGATCGAACCGATGGGTCACCGGATGGGTAAAACCCATGGGGAAATCCATGGGGGAGACCCATGGGCATGTGGGGCGGCCACTTGGCCACCAAGTAAGGGTGGTGGCCAAGTAAACTTGGTGGCTAAGCCATGAATAGGAGGGAGGTGGGGGTGAAATGACCAATTTACCCTAAGCCTTGGTTTTCTATAAATAGAAAGTTTAAGTTCATTATTTTGAGCTTTTGAAAATCCTACACTATGAGAGATAGAGAGAGAGAGAGAGAGTTCGAATGGGAGAAGACGAGGGAGAGAATGAGGAAAAGCTAGCTCGAATGCACGCTTTGTCCGACGGAAGGAGATTAAAGAAGAACGGTAATTCGAACCCTAGTTTCTTCTAATTTTCTTTAAGTTTAATATGTTCAAAAACATAACTTAATGAGAATAAGAAGTAGATGATGTTAGGAATGGTTTCATATGGTTGAAATCATAAGAAAATGAAGAAATAAAAATTAAAAATTTAGTTTATAAATTTCTTAAGGAAGTGTAAGATTCGTAAGGATTTTGAGTGATCCGAATGAATTTTATGAATGAGTAGTTGAAATAAGTAAGGAATGATGTTCTATAACATCAAATTCCAAGAAAAAGCAAAATCGTAATCCAAAATATCGATTAAAAATGAAGAACACGTGAAGAACGCGAAGAATGTTGTTGATGGACAAATTTAAAACCATCGTAGGATAATTGTTTTTGATGGACAATTTTAAAACCATTGCTTATAATTTATTTACTTATTTCTTGGTTAGGAACGTTAGAAACATTCATGAAGAACGGATTAAAACTGAGCTATAACGAAGTTATGGCGAATATTTCGTAAAAGAAGAACGAGAATTAGAAAGTTTGTAAATGAACCTGATATTGTAGGGTTTCATAAGAATGTAAGAGAACGTAGAAAACGTGAGTCGTGGACTCAAGAACGAACGAATTTCGAGTTCGGATGACCGAATTACGGACAAACGAACGGAAGAACATTAAAAACATAAAATGAACGAAGAGCGAAGATTAAGCCAATTGAATGGCATGATAATGGATTCAGAACGAAGTTCTATATGAGGGTAATCGAAGTATGTAAGATAAGGAAGAAAATGACTTTGGAACGACCTCGTTACGAGTTATAACGAATATGATATGAGATTTCAAAGTCAGCGTCTCAAGCTTTTAAAAGACTTAGAAAATTTTTCTAGGTTTCATGCTTGGCGCCGCAAGTCATGAGTCTCCTGCCTTGGGGGCGGCAGACGCATGATGCGAGCTCGGGCCATTAATTCTTTGCTAAGAAAGTGAAATGCGCAAAAGAAAGGGAATGGCACGGCGCCGCATCGCCGGTGCAGGGCAATGCCCAGAAATGAGATTTTTATTGCTCTATTACTGGGGGATGTGCAAGAAAGAAATATGAACATGTAATTCAACTAATGTAACACTTAATCAAGTGTATTAAAACTTTGATGAAGGTTGAATGAAAAGATTAAATGAGATTAATAGATAAAGAATGTAGACTCGGGTTATGTAACCAATGTCTGGGAACCGTAGTCACAATGAAACTAACATGAGGGATTGCTATAATTGTGATTCCTTAAATGTTGATTAACTAGAGTAATAAATAACATTTCAATGTTATGTCATGGTCATGTGAGATGAATGTAAAGCGTTTAGATGCTATGAACGTAATGTTGTCACGATGAACGATTGGTCTTAGCATACAACGAACCGTATGGCTTTGACATTAAGAAAGAATAATGAACATGGGGTTCAGGTGACGAGTAATGAATGAAAGTAATTAAAACCTTCGATGAAGGTTGAATAGAATTAAGAGGCAAGTAACGTAAATATTGAATACGTAAACGATCCTTGTGAATCGTATTCACGTCGGGCGAATATTCTAAGTATACATTAGTTGTATGACTTAGACGTTGTCGAAGGTAGTAAGTAAGATACGGTTGGTATTTAGAAAGCCGTAGAGAATGGTAAGAAGATTAATAAAAGTCAAATGTGAGTCGGATGAGAATGTTAGAATGAAATGTAAGCGTTGAACACTTTAACCGATGTGAAGGTTGAGTGTACGGAAATATTAAACGGGTAAAACCTACACTCCGTGTATGGTTTGACCGTAGGATAACGAAGACCAATGATTAAGCCTGGGAACGGTGAAGAAGCTGAATTAAAGACAAGTACGTATAACGTAAAGAAGCCGAGTTAATGTTTATAACTTGGATAACGTTCTGAGTCAAATGAATCGGAAATTGTAAGATAAGAATAAGGTAACGTAAAATGCTTAACGCTATAAATGCGTTGAATGAATATTGAATGATTGTCCTGAGTATACAAAAGATTGTATGACTTAGACAATAAAGAATGAATCCTGAGGTATGGCATTTAGTTGCCAGAAAGCCATAAGGAATAAGAAATTGACTTAACAAATATTATAGTTTAATAGTTCGGATAAGTTAAGATGAGTTAGGTTGTAGTACAATCGTAACCTTTGATGGTTGACATATGGGAGCTGGGCTAAACAATTCCTTCAGAGAGCGAAGGTATATACAAAATTGGCAACCGATCTAACTCACTGTTATGGGCAGTGTAGATGAGATGGGAACTTGTTTGTTGGTTGTTTGTGGGAAACCACTCAGAGTACCATATGGACTACTAGCAGAGACACGATGTGTGCTGAGTCCTAGGAGAGTTATAAGAAGAAGATAAGAATATAAATCATCAAAGATGATGAACGTATTAAGTAAGACATCTCCGTATGTCATGAAGCCGTTAACCAGTAAAGGAAGTTGGTCGCATAAACTTAGTTTGTAAGAACGTGAACCCTAAGAAGTAAAGTAAAGTAAACCAATGCGTAAGTCAATTATATGACTAATTGGTATATGTGTTATTTCCTTATGTGCTACATAGGAATTGGAATGAGCAGTTCAGCGTAAACTATAAGCTGTAATTGTGCGTAAGGCAAGTTTCCTAACTTCATTCATATTTTAATTGAATGCTAGTTTCTAAACTTCTCAGATGTTGAACTTGAGAAGTTCTGTCTGTGTGCAAATGTGTGATATTTGTACAAGATGTTAGAATATATGAGGCCTTGTGCCATAATTTAAACACTTCATTATTTCTATGATATGAATTGTTCTGTGATTGAACTGTTCAATATGAGCATGTTCTGTTTATACATGAACTGTTATTGTTAAAATGCATGCTATTGATTCTATCCGCATGTAATGTGTATGAAAGAGAGTAGAGAATGAAAGTATTTCAAAGGGAATGTAACTAATGTTTTAAAATGATAGGGATCGAGATTATTCCTATTATTCAAGCTGCTTCATAACCTTTGTTCGGTTATTGAAGTCTTACAAGAATGTTTGAATTCTTAAAGTTGTTTGTTCAACAGTTATGACTTGCTGGGCAATTGAATGCTCACACTTTCTTTAAATAAAAACATTTTCAGCGAACGATGTTAGAAAGAACTTAAGGATCCCAAAAAGATCAAGTTGATCGGTATCCAGAAGAAGTGTCATTCATTATATGAATGTGCGTGAAGATCAAGCGAAGACTTGTAATATAGAATGATAGAATTAAACTATAAAATAGTTTAATGAACGATTATGTATCCTTGGTGGCGGATAAAAGTCACTTGTACGAGATGTAAAGAATAATGTAATTATCATTATTTGGAATGAAAGAGGTTTTAAGGTTTTAGAACTTGGGATTTGAGGACGTATGTTGTTATATTTAGCTATATAATGATGTATGTTTGGAAGAGGTTGGGATCGTGACGTACAGAATTCAGATTTGAAAATAGACTGGATTTTGGGGCGTTACAAAAGGTAGCTCTCATCCCACATATCCTGAACACCCCTGATTACGTACCGGAAAAAGAACACAGCGTGAGCCAATTGCCTAGTACGGATATAAAAATGCACATATATAAACAATATATATATATATATGTGTGTGTACCGAAAGAACTGAATGAACGAACAATTACAACTACTAACCAGACATGAATATATCAAAATTGGTGTGACAAGGTACAAATGATTAACATTGTCGAACTGACAACTATAGTCAAAAGAATTCTAAACAAAATAAGGCTGAAACAAATGGTTATAAGGTAACAATTTCATACTGAGCTCAAATACAAATAGCCAAAGGCTAACAAAATACATCGGTACCATGATGTATACAAATCAAATCAGATAGTATGCACGACACATACGTCACTAATCCACTAAACAAATTGAATCAAATCAAATACTGGGTCAACCCATATGTATCCTGAACAAACAAATCAAATGGTCAAAGCTCGTACCCAGGGCATACAAAAGGATACGCCGTGGACTGATCACACCGCCACGGAAGGTGTCATGCCTTTGTGTCAAGAGGACATGCCTGTGGTACCCCCACAGGTGGTTAGCTCAAGTATACCCTAAGGATTAAACTACAAAATGTAAGCTAAAAGGGGTTCAAATCACAAGGCTTACATGACCATCTCCGAATGACATCGAATTATCAAATACGAACATACCAAATTATTACAAGATATCAATGATCAAAACAACTCCCGAATGTGAACAAAATTATACGAAGAATGTTACAAACGAATAAAGTCTCCAAAAATATATTGACACGATTAGCTAGTTCAAAGAGTATAAATACGAATTCTAATATCAACGCAAAAATAAAACTATCACAATAAATTTGACAACAAGGAATAATCCTGAGAGACAATACCAAATTTCTAAACGAGTAACAAAACGAACGAATTAAATTTAAAAGAGTATCGCTGAAAAAGTACGGAATCCGTACCTTAATATAGTACCAAAATAATTCACCGAATCCAAATATCACCCGCTAAACTCCCTCAATCCGATCTAATTATCAAAATAAAATACAATACATATAATTAAATTATGAACTCATACAAATTATTTTCATAAATTCAATAATTTTTACTATACTATACTCAGTTTGTAATCAAAAGATATATTTTAATTATAACAACAATATTATAATATTATTTATTACTCTCCTTTTCTTTTTCTTTTTAAAAATGTTTGCATATCTATATATATATATATATATATATATATATATATATATATATATATATATATATATAACTTACTAAAGATCATATTATATATATATAACCCTCTTTGGATCATATTTATATATATAATATATATATATATATATATATATATATATATATAATCTAATCGGAGGCTTATATATATATATATATATATATATATATATATATATATATATATATATGAATATGATATACACTAATACTCCCTCCTTTACAAAATTATACAGTATAATCATTATTCAAAAATCTATGAGTTCTATTAACATCCCCACATCTATTTATATATACATATATATAAAGACAGAAACTTTTAAACATATATACATACATCCTCTTTACAATTGATTGAGGGTTTTATGATTTTACTCACCATTGTTAAATGAATTTTCTTCCTCTTTGTATTGAAATCTTTTGAACGACTACATCCTCCTTTATCATATTACGACGCATTCCCCTTTTTTTCAATTGTATACCGCGAGACTGAGATTATGTTTTTTGTTATCTATTTATTAATTAATATATTTTATTAACACCCTTAATTTTATTAGGATTTAAAATTACACAATAATAAATTTGACCAAATTAATTTAAAAAGCTCAAATTAATACAATCCTTTACTTATTATGGTCCACATAAATTAAATAGAATCTGACCCAAACAAAAGGAAAGTCCAATTAACTATTTTTAAATATAGATTTAAACGTTATTATTATTATTATTATTATTATTATTATTATTATTATTATTATTATTATTATTATTATTATTATTATTATTATTATTATTATTATTATTATTATTATTATTAATGTTATTATTATTATTATTATTATTTTCGGGTATTACAATTCACGTATACGACACTATTCACGAATATGACACTATTCACCGAAAAATGAAATTTTCTCTTCTTTGTCCCAGATGTCTATTTTTGTTACTATCATTGATTGTATCCATGTTTTGATCTTCATTCTTGAATTTTACTCCACTATGGTATATTATGGCGTGTTTTTGAACATGGATAAACTGAAGTACGAATCATTAATATTTGTTCTTTTGTCTCACTGGATTCATTTTTTTAAAAATATTTTTCATCATCCTCAGTCATAAATGATGATATAACTGAATATCTTTGGCCTGTAGTGCAAAGATGAATGATTTCTGATGGATATCTTTTGGCTAAGTAGTGCAAAGATGAACGGTGTTGAGATGAACATGACCAATCGATGAATATCTTTAGCTTTGAAAGTGTAAAAGATGAATATTTGATTCAAGATGTATATTAATTGATATTACAGGGATAAAATATTGATGATAGACTTTTAAAGTCATAGATGATAGTAGATTTCATTCTCTACTTAACTCTTCTAATGAATTGTTGTTTCCGCTGCAGTTGTTGATCTAAAACTTGTTGTCTATTATATTCTATCAAATTTTTCCCTGTTGAAGACTAATGATAATTTGTTATATATTATCTTAGTCATAATATTCTTTACTGGGCTAGTTGAGCTCACCCTTTTCCTTTTTGTTCCATTATTTTTCTCAAGAAGCGAGAATGTAGCGGGAAGTAGTCGGGGTGTGGAATGATGGTTCTAGAAAGTTATTTTAGTAGTCCTCACTATTTTGTAAAATAGTGTATCAATAATTGTAATGAGGACTTATTTGAGTGTGGATATTATCTAGAAGACAATATTTGTATTTAAACTCACAGTTTAGTGTTGTCGTATTTTGCACGACAATTGTATTAATAAAGTTGTAGTTGTTTTTCGCATTACCATGTATTTGGCACTCGAATGGGTGATGTATACCTATTTTGGGGGCGTCACGGTTGGTATCAGAGCTTAGGGATATGGTCTCGGCGTAGATCGGGGAATAGAACTAGGAGGGAGAGACGAGTAAATCCTTCGCTAGTGTGTCCTACCTAAGCTTATTTGTTGGTTGGGTCGAATATAGGGATATTATGTGATATGTTAATTTCTTTAATTAACCCTTGTTTTATGGCAGTATTTGAGAATGGCAACTGAGAATGTTAACAATGGAGTAAATGAGACCGTGGAGACACCTTTACTCACCAATCAAGAGAATGTGCAACATGACGACAATGTTCCTTCTGTAAACAACACCACTGATCAAACAATGAATGATGGGATGTTTAGAATGTGACGCCCCCAAAATAGGTCCAGTCCATCCAACCTATTCTGAGTCGTCAAATACATGGTACAGAAAACAACTACAACTTTATTACTACAATTATCGTGTAAAATACAACAACACAAATGCTGTGAGTTTGGATACAAATATATACCAACTGTGACTCATGTCCCAACTGTGGACAACAACTCACAGTGATACCTTAAATAAAGGTACAGTCAATAACTATTTTAGAAATTAAAATCTTTGGGAAGTGCTCAAGAAAACCTTTGTACATGGGAGGCCATGCGTCTAGGTTATGATAGATATCTTATGCCCACAAAATTATCCTTGGTTGACCCAATAAACCCCAAAGAAAAATGGGAACATTACTATTATGTTCCTTCCAATGATGAGTCTTCTCTTGACATATAACTATCTCCACTGTCTGCAATTGAGAATTACATTTCAACTAAACTCCAAGATCATATAGGTAGTGCTCGTAGATATACTCAGCAAGTGGATGTGCACAACCCTGTCTTATGATAACACGAGGTTGTATGTCGTTAGACATCTTGTATGATAGTGGCAAAACACCCTTCCAAAGTTGGTTTCACCTCACCCTATTCGATTCACCAAAATTAAATATCAAATGATGTATACAATACGACATACTTATCTAATGTTCTCAATAAAATTACTTCCATACTATTTAGGGAGAACCTCAACAACTATGAACCACCACGATTCTATTCCCTTTTATCCTCGCCGACACGGCAACACTCTTATTACCTGAAAGGAATTGTGAAGCAAAAGGGTGAGCACAACTAGCTCAGTAAAGAATACCATGACTAAAGATAATTAAATTATCAATAGCCTTCATCAAAAATAAATCAGAGATTTAGAACATATGGTAGATGATAAAACTTTTCAACCATAGTTTAAATAAACGAAAGCAATCCATTAGAAGAGTCAAATAGACTATAAAGTCTATTATCTTCTCCATATTAAAAGTCCACCAATAATTTTTTATCCCTGTAACATCAATCAACAGTTCCTTTCCACAATCATATGAATAACTCATAATCATAATTGTGATTCTAAATTCCTCTTCTCATCTAGGACGAGATAATTTTCATCACCTGTCTTTACCCGAAACATCAAAGATCATGGTTATACCAAATCACAGTTCCTGTTTATAATCATACTAATAATTTCATCTTTGCACTATGGCCAAAGATATTCATTATTATTTCATCTTTGCACTACAGGCCAAAGATATTCAACAACAGGTCATCTTTGCACTACAAGCCAATGATTTTCAAAACCAGGTCATCTTTGCACTACGAGCCAAAGATATTCATCAATAATTCATCTTTGCACTACATGCCAAAGATATTAATATCTCAATGAAATACATAATCATTTTTAAATTTATATAAACAATAATTATAACCATGTTGATCAATTCACCTTTGCACTTAAGCTAAAAATATTCAACTATAAATTCAATGGTCATGATCATACCAGTCAACGATTCAACTTTGCACTACTGGCCAAAGAGAACCCATAGTTACGATCATACAAATAATCTACTCATCTTTACACTCAAGTCAAAGAGAAATTTCTTCTTCAGGATTATAAAAATATTATATATGATAATAAAAATAATATGATCAAAACATGAATTTAATTTCAAGAGTAAGATTCATAAATCAACGATAATTTGGTTAGAAAAAGAAACCAATTTTATCGTGAATAGTAACTCATGAATAGTAACTCCAACACAAAAAGATAAACTTTCACAATTAAATCTATATCAATATTTATAACACCTTAATCCAAATATTATAAATCACTTAATAATCTCATAATCTAATATTATTAATATTACAACAATATTTTAATCATTTCTTAAACTTATAAACAATTTATTTTAATTGTTTACACTTTAATAATTAATGCATTTAATCATCCTAAAATGCTAAACTCATAAGATTTTATCATCAATAACCAAAACCCTCATCAAAAATCTGCATATACCTCATATAGGATTCTCAAGCCATAAAATCCTATTTTCCAATTTTCTTGCTTTACATAACATATTTAATTCATTTACTCATAACTAGTCCATTTTTATAAAAAAATACAAAATCAGTACAAACAAAAAAAAATTTCTGGAATTTAGCAGAATATAGTCCCATATTGAACATATATTTTTCTCTAAAATTTTTAAAATTCATTTACTATTTTTCATATTGCAAAAACTGTCGAATATTTAGACATTTATCATAAACTGTAATTTTGTCTAAAAATTCTGAAATTTACAGAGTATACTTCTGTTATATACATGTACTCCCAATAAAAATTTCACCAATTTTGGACTTAACCACAAGGAGTTATAAGGGTTTACTTTTAAAATAGTCTTTTCCCATAAAATTCATAACTCTTAATCTATACATCCAAAAATCGCCATTTTTGTACACAATATAGAAAACACATCAAAATATCATTTCAAAATTTTCCAGAATTTTTGAAGGTCAGAAAAATTATGAAACTGAAAAACATAATAACCCTTAAAATCCCTTACAATCCCTTACCTCAAAAGAGCTGTACTTCTGACTGGAACATCGAATGTAAAGCCGAAGAAAACTTGCACTGAATAACAATTCTCAAAGTATCTAAATACTCACAAAAATATGCTCGACAATATAGAGAGAGAAAACTTATGTTTCTGGTGTGATTTTCAATTCTAACATAAGCACCTATTTGTAGAAAAATGCTAGAATGCCAAATGAGACTAAATAATAAAATAATAATATATTATTTCCTTCTTTCATGTCACCTACTAAAACCAGCCTCTAGCATGCCATACTTGAACAAATTTGGCAGCCCACATGTTTAAAACAATAGTGGGTCCCACCCATTTTTAATAAAAATCATTTTATTTTCTGAAACTTCAGTAATTCATAGAAAATAGTCTATTTATCAAAAAAATACGAATTTTATGTCCATTCCATACGAAATCGAATTCTCTACAACTTTGTATCTTTAAGTTTTTCCAAATTCCAGACAGAATATATTCGAAATCCACAAATGGATGATTTTTAATACCTCATAAAATCCATAACCAATCATACGTTAATTTTTAACGGTTCAAAATTTGTGGATATATACTCAACTTATATATGTATAACATATCCAAAAATCACAACGATCCAACGGTCGGATTAAAATTATAACTCACGCAATAGAGCTCTAAGAACACCGATTTGATATTTTAATACCTCCAATCCGACAAAATACTGATAAAGCACCTCAGCATTAATTCTTTCATTTATAACCACATAAATAAATCCATCATTTATATCTGCATCAAATAAATATTTCCTTATCAATAATTAATTATTCACAAATAATATTACTGAGAATCGCAACAATGACAACGACGACAGCGGTTCGTGGAAGAGGGGCTTTTCGATAAGGATTTCTCCTTACTGGCGGGCAATTAGGTGACCAAACCTCTTCTTGACAGAACTTTCTAGACATTGCCAATAATTCTATAATAATATTATTCAAATAATATGAATTATTGAAACAACAACAATATAAAATATCAATACAGCAATTATTGAACCAATAAAATAAAATATTGAACAGTAATTACTGTAACAATTATTGAGTAGTGCCTTCTTACATAAGAATTAATAATTTAACAATACTGTGAAATATCGTAGGTGCTCTTTCTTTGTGCAATCACAGCGTATCAGTATTTTAACCACTGTGTATTCAACAGTGTTAGCTGATAACGATTACACCGTTATTTATAAAAACTCAAACTTTTTCGTTTTCTTCATCCGATAGTTATTTTGTTATAGGGCCCATAAATGGCTACGCCGTAGTACAAATATTCCCCGACAACAAGAATATTCCACGACCAAACGAATATTCCCCAATAGAAATGAGTATTTTATAACCACTTGCGTATTTTAAAAATTTTACATATATCACCCTTAACTTTAAACTTTTATCAATTTAACCATTTACTGAATAACATTTATAAGAAAAATTAAATACTTTTATTTCATAAAATTCGGGGTCTTACAATCTCCCCTCCTTATGAAATTTTGTCCCCGAAATTTACGTACATGGTATTTCAATGACTTGAGAATACCGTGCTTTCATTTCAGATTCCATCTTCTATGTCCTCATGATTTCTCCATTTCTGATCTCCTGTATTTCAGATATCATTCTAGAATAAAGCTTCAAAACAAAGGTTAATTGACATATCATAATTTATCAACATAAATCAAAAAATTCAGCTTAGATAGGACACAAACTAGCGAAGGATATTACTCATCTCTCCCTTCCTAGTTTTAATCCCGGATCTCTGCCAGAGATCATATCCCTAAGCTCTGATACCAAATGTGACGCCCCCAAAAAAGGTCTAGTCCATCCAACCTATTCTGAGTCGTCAAATACATGGTACAGAAAACAACTACAACTTTATTACTACAATTGTCGTGGCAAAATACAACAACACAAATCTTTGTGAGTTTGGATACAAATATATACCAACTCGTGACTCATGTCCCAATAGTGGGACTGACACCTCACGATGATACCTTACATAAAGGTACGAATAATAAGCTGTTTTAGAAATTAAAATCTTTGGGAAGTGCTCAAGAAAACCTTCATACATGGGAGGCCATGCGTCTAGGTTATGATAGATATCATATGCCCACAGAATTATCCTTGGTTGACCCAATAAACCCCAAAGAAAAACGGGAACATTACTATCATGTTCCTTCCAATGATGAGTCTTCTCTTGACATATAACTATCTCCACTGTCTGCAATTGAGAATTACATTTCAACCAAACTCCAAGATCATATAGGTAGTGCTCGTAGATATACTCAGCAAGTGGATGTGCACAACCCTGTCTTATGATAACACGAGGTTGTATGTCGTTAGACATCTTGTATGATAGTGGCAAAACACCCTTCCAAAGTTGGTTTCACCTCACCCTATTCGATTCACCAAAATTAAATATCAAATGATGTATACAATATGACACACTTATCTAATGTTCTCAATAAAATTACTTCCACACTATTTAGGGAGAACCTCAACAGCTATAGACCACCGTTCTATTCCCCTTTTATCCCCGCTCGACCCGGCAACACTCTTATTACCTGAAAGGAATTGTGAAGCAAAAGGGTGAGCACAACTAGCTCAGTAAAGAATACCATGACTATAGATAATTAAATTATCAATAGCCTTCGTCAAAAATAAATCAGAGATTTAGAACATATGGTAGATGATAAAACTTTTCAACCATAGTTGCAGCGGAACGAGCAATCCATTAGTAGAGTCAAATAGACTATAAAGTCTATTATCTTCTCCATATTAAAAGTCCACCAATAATTTTTTATCCCTGTAACATCAATCAACAGTTCCTTTCCACAATCATATGAATAACTCATAATCATAATTGTGATTCTAAATTCCTCTTCTCATCTAGGACGAGATAATTTTCATAACCTGTCTTTACCTGAAACATCAAAGATCATGGTTATACCAAATCACAGTTCCTGTTTATAATCATACTAATAAATTCATCTTTGCACTACGGCCAAAGATATTCATTATCATTTCATCTTTGCATTACAGGCCAAAGATATTCAACAACGGGTCATCTTTGCACTACAAGCCAATGATTTTCAACAACAAGTCATCTTTGCACTACGAGCCAAAGATATTCATCAATAATTCATCTTTGCACTACATGCTAAAGATATTAATATCTCAATGAAATACATAATCATTTTTAAATTTATATAAACAATAATTATAACCATGTTGATCAATTCACCTTTGCACTTAAGCTAAAAATATTCAATTATAAATTCAATGGTCATGATCATACCAGTCAACGATTCAACTTTGCACTACTGGCCAAAGAGAACCCATAGTTACGATCATACCAATAATCTACCCATCTTTATACTTAAGTCAAAGAGAAATTTCTTCTTCAGGATTATAAAAATGTTATATATGATAATAAAAATAATATGATCAAAATATGAATTTAATTTCAAGAGTAAGATTCATAAATCAACGATAATATGGTTAGAAAAAGAACCCAATTTTATCGTGAATAGTAACTCGTGAATAGTAACTTCGACACAAAAAGATAAACTTTCACAATTAAATCTATATCAATATTTATAACACCTTAATCCAAATGTTATAAATCACTTAATAATCTCATAATCTAATATTATTAATATTACAACAATATTTTAATCATTTCTTGAACTTATAAACAATTTATTTTATTTGTTTACACTTTAATAATTAATGCATTTAATCATCCTAAAATGCCAAACTCATAAGATTTCATCACCAATAACGAAAACCCTCATCAAAAATCTGCATATACATCATATAGGATTCTCAAGCCATAAAATCCTATTTTCCAATTTTCTTGCTTTACATAACATATTTAATTCATTTACTCATAACTAGTCCATTTTTATAAAAAAAAAATACAAAATCAGTATAAACAAATTTTTTTTTCTGGAATTTAGCAAAATATAGTCCCATATTGAACATATATTTTTCTCAAAATTTTTAAAATTCATTTACTATTTTTCATATAGCCAAAACTGCCGAATATTTAGACATTTATCATAAACTGTAATTTTGTCTAAAAATTCCGAAATTTACAGAGTATACTTCTGTTATATACATGTACTCCCAATAAAAATTTCACCAATTTTGGACTTAACCACAAGGAGTTATAAGGGTTTACTTTTAAAATAGTCTTTTCCCATAAAATTCATAACTCTTAATCTATACATCCAAAAATCGTCATTTTTGTACACAATATAGAAAACTCATCAAAATATCATTTCAAAATTTTCCAGAATTTTTGAAGGTTAGAAAAATTATGAAACTGAAAAACATAATAACCCTTAAAATCCCTTACAATCCCTTACCTCAAAAGAGCTGTACTTCTGACTGGAACATCAAATGTAAAGCCGAAGAAAACTTGCACTGAATAACAATTCTCAAAGTATCTAAATACTCACAAAAATATGATCGACAATATAGAGAGAGAAAACTTATGTTTCTGGTATGATTTTCAATTCTAACATAAGCACCTATTTGTAGAAAAATGCTAGAATGCCAAATGAGACTAAATAATAAAATAATAATATTTTATTTCCTCCTTTCATGTCACCTACTAAAACCAGCCTCTAGCATGCCATACTTGAACAAATTTGGCAGCCCACATGTTTAAAACAATAGTGGGTCCCACCCATTTTTAATAAAAATCATACGAAAATAGTCTGTTTATCAGAAAAATACGAATTTTATGTCCATTCCATACGAAATCGAATTCTCTACAACTTTATATCTTTAAGTTTTTCCAAATTCCAGACAGAATATATTCGAAATCCACAAATAGATAATTTTTAATACCTCATAAAATCCATAACCAATCATACGTTAATTTTTAACGGTTCAAAATTTGTGGATATATACTCAACTTATATATGTATAACATATCCAAAAATCACAACGATCCAATGGTCGGATTAAAATTATAACTCACGCAATAGAGCTCTAAGAACACCGATTTGATATTTTAATACCTCAAATCCGATAAAATACTGATAAAGCACCTCAGCATTAATTCTTTCATTTATAACCACATAAATAAATCCATCATTTATATCTGCATCAAATAAATATTTCCTTATCAATAATTAATTATTCACAAATAATATTACAGAATCGCAACAATGACAACCAGACAGTTCCCAGGAAAGAGGGGGCTTTCTGATAAGGATTTCTCCTTACTGGCGGGCAATTAGGTGACCAAACCTCTTCTTGACAGAACTTTCTAGACATTGCCAATAATTCTATAATAATATTATTCAAATAATATGAATTATTGATCTGATAATGGGAAATACTGTGCAGTGACAATTATTGAAACAACAATAATATAAAATATCAACGCAGCAATTATTGAACCAATAAAATAAAATATTGAACAGTAATTACTGTAACAATTATTGATTAGTGCCTTCTTACATAAGAATCAATTATTTAACAATCTTGAAATAATATCGTGCTACTCTTTGTGCAATCACGCGCAGACATCGTATTTTAACCTCCGGTATTTCAGCAAGTGTTAGCAGTGAACGATTACGCCTGTTATTTATAAAAACTCAAACTTGTCGTTTTTCTTCATTGGGATGCTTATTTTGTTATGGGGCCCACAAATGGAGTTACTGCCGTCATTTAATATTCCCGACAACAAGAATATTCCACGACCAAACGAATATTCCCCAATAGAAATGAGTATTTTATAACCACTTGCGTATTTTAAAAATTTTACATATATCACCATTAACTTTAAACTTTTATCAATTTAATCATTTACTGAATAACATTTATAAGAAAAATTAAATACTTTTATTTCATAAAATTCGGGGTGTTACATAGAAGCTTTTTGCAGTTCATGCAAAAATCAGACGAGGGAGACTCATGTACAAAATACAGGTGGAAATGATAGCAATGCGCGGTTTGTCACAGCCAAGTAGTTCAAAGAGTTGGGACCACCATAATTCTGGGGAAAGCCAGATTCGATTAAGGCAAAAACATGGGTCAAGCAAACTACCAAGATATTCGATGTCTTGGGATGCACGGAGGAACAAAAGGTTCCATTCGCCACTTTTATGTTCCGTGGTGAGGCAGATTACTGGTGGGAATCTTTGAAGCGTACCCAGCTAGCCGCCCTCAACATGTCTTGGGAAACATTTCAGAAAGTGTTCAATGACAAGTACTTTCCTAAAAGTATTCGTCATATGAAGGAGGTTGAGTTTATTATATTGGAACAGAACAACATGACGGTGTCCCAGTACGAGGCTAAGTTCGCGGAGTTATCCAGGTTTGCACCTCATTTGGAGAGAATGAGGAACGTATGACGCGGATGTTTCTGAGAGGTCTGAAACCCGATATACGTCAATATGTCATTTCTCATAAATTTTCTCTATATTCAGATGTTGTCAACATGGCTCAATTATTAGAGCGATATAATGAGTACGTTCAACCAAGGGACCACAACCAGGGTCATACTGGTGGCAGCAGTCATCGGAGCAATGATAACCAGCGGGGAGGGAAAAATACGGACAAAAGTGGTAACCACTCTAGTGGTAATCGTGGCCATGAAAATAGAAGAAGCGAGTCGGGGGGAGATTTTAAAAAGAGAAGGTAAAATAATGACAATGTGAAGACGTCAGCACCAGCATCAACTATTTCTAAGGGAGGAGAACGACCATCGGTCGTATGTTATAAATGTGGAAAAGAGGGACACATCGGCCCAAACTGTCCACAACAGTTCAAGGTATGTTATAATTATAGAAAAGAAGGTCATATCGCTCGAGATTATACGGTAGAAAAACCAAGTCCAGTGGGGATGGTGACTCAAAAGGCTGTCCCAGAAAAGTCAAAGTCAGCAGTTCCTGGAAGAGCGTTTGTCGTGACTGGCCAAAATGTGAGGAACCCAAACGAGGTGATCACGGGTAAGCTAATTATAAACTCTTGAGAAGTTTATACCTTACTAGATATCAGTTCTACCCATTCATTTATCTCTCCTACTTGTGCTCAACGTTTAAACTTGATTCCGGAGAAATTAAACCTTGACTTATCTTTGGAGACTCCGTTAGGAGAAACTTTCATTACATCCACTATTTATAAATCTTATTTGATCCAAGTTGGCACCTTCACATTACCTGTTGATCTTATCTCTTTAAAGATACTTACATTTGATGTGATTTTAGGGATTGATTGGTTAACTACTTATCATGCCAAAATTGATTATTTTTATAAGGTTGTTAGTTTTCATATTCCTTACCAACTTGTTATCCGAATTCAAGCAACCAAACCACTAAAGTCCATCACTATCATATCAAGTCATAAATCCATTCGTTTATTAAAAAATGGATGTCAAGCTTTCTTAGTCCATGTCATGGACTTGAACAAAAACACGTCAGATTTGACTACTATTTCTGTTGTTAGAGAATATCCTGACATATTTCCTGAAGAACTTCCTGGTCTACCCCTAGAACGTGAAGTTGAATTTGTTATTGACCTTGAACCTGGTACAAAGCCCATTTCTAAAACCCCATATCGAATGGCTCTTATTGAACTTCAGGAGTTAAATTTCTAACTACAGGAGTTGTTGGACATCGATTTCATTCGTCCTAGTACATCTCCTTGGGGTGCTCCTGTTTTATTCGTAATAAGAAAGACGGGAGTATGCAACTTTGTATTGACTACCAGGAATTAAATCATGTCACCATCAAGAATAGGTATCCACTACCTCGCATTGATGACCTGTTTGACCAGTTTCAAGGAGCAAAATTCTTTTCAAAGATCGATCTTCGTTCTGGATATCATCAGCTGAAGATTAGAACTGAGGATATTCCGAAGACTGCCTTCAGAACTCGGTACGGGCATTATAAATTCCTAGTCATGTCTTTTGGATTGACTAATGCTTCTGCAACTTTCATGGATATGATGAACCGAGTATTCAAGGAATATTCAGATTAGTTCGTTGTTGTCTTTATTGATGACATCCTCATATATTCCAAAAATCATGAAGATCATGAACACCATTTGAAGCTAGTACTCCAAAGGTTTCGTGAAAATAAGTTATATGCCAAGCTGAAGAAATGTGAGTTCTTGCTTTAGGAAGTAGCATTCCTTGGGCACGTGGTATCAAAATATGGAGTATCTGTTGACCCGGCAAAGATTGAAGAAATACAAAGTTGGGAGCAACCTAAGGCAGTAACCGAAGTACGTAGCTTTCTGGGCTTAGCTGGTTATTATCAGAGATTCGTGGAAGGATTTTCTCGAATCGTTACTCCGTTAACTCAGCTGACTTGGAAAGATACAAAATTCGTATGGAGCGAGGAATGCGAGAAGAGTTTTCAAGAGCTTAAGAGGAGACTCATTTTAAGACTTTTTCCGGCAATACCATCCGGTTCGGATGGATTTGTTATCTGATGATGCTTGAGCAAAGGGTTAGGATGTGTTCTCATGCAACATGGGAAGGTCAAAGCCTATGCCTCGCGACAACTCAAAGAATATGAGAGGAATTATCCTACTCATGATCTAGAGTTGGCAGCAGTCATTTTCTCGTTAAAAATCTGGAGGCACTATCTATATGGGGAGAAAGTGGAGATATATTCGGATCATAAAAGCCTCAAATATTTCTTCACCCAAAAGGAACTCAACATGGGGCAACGACGTTGGCTCGAGCTGTTGAAAGATTACAACCACACCATTAAATACCATCCTGGAAAAACGAATGTGGTAGCTGATGCTTTAAGTAGAAGATCATATACGGGAACGAGTGCGATGTTGTCAACACAAAGGCCCATTTTGTGTGATTTATAAAAGATGAGGATAGAATTCAAGACTTCGAGGACCCATGCGATGATGTCAAGTCTACGCATAGAACCAACTTTAATCGATAAAGTTAAAGTTGCTCAAGCCACATACCCGGAGCTGATGCGCATGAAGAAGAAAGTACAATAAGGTGTTATCCCGGAAGCAAGAATCGATGAAGAAGGAATACTTCGAGTCAACTCCAGAATTTGTGTTCCTAACGACTCTGATTTGAAGTACAAGATCATGATGGAGGCACACAATACACCATTTGCAATCCATCCTGGAAGTACCAAAATGTATCGTGATCTTTGACATACATTTTGGTGGAACAATATGAAGAGAGAGATAGCGAAGTTTATCTCGAGGTGTTTAACTTGTCAACGTGTAAAGGCAGAGCATCAAGTACCAGAGGGTCCATTGCAACCACTTGAGATTCTAAAATAGAAGTGGGAACACATTACCATGGATTTCGTTACGGGTCTTCCCATGGTTTCTCAAGGCATAGATGCAATTTGGGTTATTGTTGATAGATTAACTAAGTCTGCTCATTTCTTGTCGATACGGGAGACTTATTCCATTGAACGTCTTGCTCGTATGTACGTAAATGAGATTGTGAGATTTCATGGCATGCCAGTATCCATAGTTTCGGATCGTGACCCAAGATTCATTTCACGATTTTGGGTTAGCTTGTAAAAAGCTATGGGCACGCAGTTCTGATTTAGTTAACATACCATCCTCAAAGCGGATGGACAATCGAGAGGACTATTCAAACTCTTAAAGATCTATTAAGACTACGTGTCCTAGACTTCAAAGGGAGTTGGGATAAGTATTTACCATTGGTGGAATTCTCCTATAACAACAGTTATCAGGCAAGTATAGGTGTGGCTCCATTCGAAGCATTGTATGAACCAAAGTGTTGCTCTCCAGTATGTTGGGATGAGGTGGGTGAAGCAACATTGTTGGAACCAGAGTTGGTACGTATGACTACAGAAAAGATTCAAATGATTCGAAAACATATACAAACGACATAAGATCGACAAAAGAGTTATGCGGATCTTCATCGAAAGGACGTGGAATTTAGTATTGGGAATTTTGTATTATTGTGTGTTGCTCCATGGAAGGGAGTTACAAGATTTGGGAAAAGAGGAAAGATCAATCCATGATTTATTGGTCCATTTTAGATTCTTGACCGAGTAGTAAATGTAGCCTATAGACTCACGTTACCTCCAAGTATGTCTCATGTTCATAATGTTTTTCACATATATGTGCTTCGTAAATATATGAAAGACCCGAACCACGTTAATGAGTTAGAACCAGACGAAATAGCCGAAGACTTAACATACGAGGAGGTACCTGTCAAGATCTTAGATAGAAAGGAGCATGTCCTACGCACAAAGGTCATACCACAAGTTAAAAGTTTTGTGGAGGTACCATGGTATTGAGGAAATGACCTGGGAGTTGGAAAAAAAAATGAAAGCGAGGTATCCTCACCTTTTTGAAACACCAGGTACGTACGTCAATTTCGAGGACAAAATTTCATAAGGAGGGGAGGTTGTAAGACCCCAACTTATTATAAATGAAATTGAATTTCCTCTATTTATTATTTTAAAATAGTAAGGGTTGATTTGATTAATGTGGTTAGTTATGAGTAAAATGCGCAAATATCTTAAATAAGCAAGTGGTTATAAAATATTCATTGTTGTCGGGGAATATTCGTTTGGTCGTGGAATATTCTTACTGTCGGGGAATATTCATACGACGGCGCAGCCTTGTGTGGGCTTCATAACGGAAAGCGATTGGATGATGAAAATGACAAGTTTGAGTTTTTATAAATAACGGCGTAATGGTTACTGTTAATACTGTTGGAATACCCGGTGGTTAAAATACAGTAATACGCGTGGTTGCACAGTAGCACACGATATTGCACAGTATTTTTGAATTATTGATTCTTATGTAGGAAGGCACTACTCAATAATTGTTACAGTAATTACTGTTCAATATTTTATTTTATTGATTCAATAATTGCTACGTTGATATTTTATATTATTGTTGTTTCAATAATTGTCACTGCACAATATTTTCCATTATCAGATCAATAATTCATATTATTTGAATAATATTATTAGATAGCATTATTGGCAATGTCTAAAGAAGTTCTATCTAAGGAGAGGTTTGGTCACCTAATTGCGTGCCAATAAGGAGAAATCATTATTGGAAAGCCCCCTCTTTCTTGGGAACGACCTAGTTGTCATTATTGTGATTCTGTAATATTATTTATGAATAATTAATTATTGATTTATATAATAAGAAAAATATTTATTTATGTGGGTACAAATGGAGGAATTTTTAGAAAGTGACAGTTGAAAATTGATATTTTATCTTTTCTAATAAAATAATTCATTTAAATATATTATTATATTATAATAATATAATAATGGTGATATTTTTACAATGAATGTGTGATATTTGAATAAATTAGGAGGAAGAGTATTTTTGTTACAATAAATGTTAAAAACATGTTAAACATGTTGGTGGGCTCCATTTTTGGCTGAAATTTGATTATAGCCTGTAAAATCGTCCGTATGTGGATTTCGGTCAATTTTTGTTTGGAATTTGGAAAAACTTAAAGCTACAAAGTTGTAGAGAATTGAATTTCCTATGGAATGGACATAAGATTCAAATTTTTTCGATAAAAGGGCTATTTATTATGAATTTTGAAGTTCCAGAATAATTGATTTTTGAAGTTTTAAATATTTTTTTAAAGAAAAATGTTTTTTTTTCATTTTGGTGGGCCCCACTTGTGTGGCAAATGTGCTGAAATCAAATTTTTAATGGTGCATATGATTTTTTTATATATAAATATATTATTTTATTAATTTTTCTACTTTAGTGTTCTAAGCCTTTTCCTATAAATAGGGTGCTTAGGTTAGAATTGAAAATCACACCAGAAAACTGAAGTTTTCTCTCTCTATGTTATCGAGCGTATTATTGTGAGTATTTTGATACTTTGAGTGTTGCTATATGGTGCAAGTCTCCTTCAGCGTTATATCTGATATTTCAGCCAGAAGTACTATTCTTTTGAGGTAAGGGATGTTATTTTCTTCATAAATGATATTATTTCTTTCAATATCATTATACCGAAATATTTATATGAATTTTATTGTGGAATTTTTACCTTTTTGTGTTGAGCTTACTATTCACGTATACGGTACTATTCACGTATACGACACTATTCACGAATACGGCACTATTCACCGAAAAATGAAATTTTCTCTTCTTTGTCCCAGATGTCTATTTTTGTTACTATCTTTGACTGTATCCATGTTTTGATCTTCATTCTTGAATTTTACTCCATTATGGTATATTATGAGTGTTTTTTAACATGGATAAACTGAAGTACGAATCTTTAATATTTGTTCTTTTGTCTCACTGGATTCGTTTTTTTAAAAATATTTTTCATCATCCTCAGTCATAAATAATGATATAACTGAATATCTTTGGCCTATAATGCAAAGATGAATGATTTCCTGATGAATATCTTTGGCCCGTAGTACAAAGATGAACAGGTGTTGAGATGAACATGACCAACTGATGAATATCTTTAGCCTATAGTGCAAAGATGAATATTTGATTCAAGATGTATATTGATAGATGTTACATGGATAAAATATTGATGATGGACTTTTAAATTCATAGATGATAGTAGATTTAATTCTCTACTTAACTCTTCTAATGAATTGTTGTTTCCACTGCAGTTATTGATCTAAAACTTGTTGTCTATTATATTCTATCAGATTTTTCCCTATTGAAGACTAATGATAATTCGTTCTATATTATCTTAGTTATAATATTCTTTACTGGGCTAGTTGAGCTCACCATTTTCCTTTTTGTTTCATTTTTCTTCTCAGGAAGCGAGAATGTAGCGGGAAGTAGTCGGGGTGTGGAATGATGGTTCTAGAAAGTTATTTTAGTAGTCCTCACTATTTTGTAAAATAGTGTATCAATAATTGTAATGAGGACTTATTTGAGTGTGGATATTATCTAGAAGACAATATTTGTATTTAAACTCATAGTTTATGTGTTGTCGTATTTTGCATGATAATTGTATTACTAAATGTGTAGTTGTTTCTGTACCATGTATTTGGCGACTCAGAATGGGTGATGTATACCTATTTTGGGGGCATCACATACTATGACTCTCCTGATGTTTCAGGTTCCTGCAGGCTTTATAGAGGTATGCTGGAATATTGGATACCAGAGAGACAGGTCTTCTGGTTTAGCATCCATGAGTTGACTCCTACTGTGGAGGAGTATGCACGCAGTTCACTTGCTACCGCCATTGGAATGACGTCGTTTGCAAGATATGGCCCATCACATGACATGAGCCGACAGTTTATGACTCTCACCGAGCTGAGGCGGAGAGTTGTGCAGGATGAGATCACATCTGGTCATGTTGTATCCTAGTATTTTCTGACGGACAGATTTGGCTCTGAGAATAGCTACACACGGCACTCCGGGGATTTCACCATGCCGGAGGATCGTTGGCACTCAGCTAGAGTAGATGTATTGCTAATATGTGCATTGTCATATGTATATATGCCACGGTACATGGATGAGTTGGATAGGAGTTATAATGGCAGTGAGAGCTCTCAGGGAGGGTCACACCATTGTACCGATGATCATCGCAGAGACGCAATGGTCGACCACATATTGCGAGACTTACCCCGCGGGGGTATTCACGAGGAGTTCGGTATGTGTTATGCGTGTGGTTTATGTCACACTTGAGACCGATTGGCATTTTCAGATGTCATGGGTATTGTTTCACCCATGATATAGCCATGTCGTACTCCTTTCAGCCTGCGATGTGTACAGATCCTTCATCCTGGTCCGTTTTCCGGGCAGGGATCGGAGATCCATTTGCTATAATGCCATGTATAGGGCTTAGCTAACCCTACAGCTTCATCACTCATGCTTCGTGCATGGATTATCTCCCTATAGCTGGTTTGAGGGGCATGATTACTTACCACCCACTGGCCGTGATGTGTCAGTTTCACTAGTTCCAGGATTTCCATCCTTTTGAGGGGGCATTGAGTCAACTCTTAGCTTCTCGCCACTTATCAGCAGCGGATAGATCCTGGTTGTATGCCTGTTGGGATCAGCGTGAGCTAGCTAAGTTTTTTGTCAGCCATCCGGGTTGTTCTGCAGAGTATTCTGCCTGGATGGAGACAGAGACAACATTGACTATGGCAGTATTCACAGTGCAGGGGATCGATTTTGATGATGTGGAGCCTATGGAGGAGACTTATATTCCCATCAAGGAGGATTTGTCTCTTTGGGTTTCAATGATTGTGATGGATTCTCCCGATCTGAGTGCTACTATGATTCAAAGATTCAAAGATAGTATCCGGGAGCGAGTCTACATCTGATGACCTTTGAGAGAGATCAGGCTAGGGCCTTGATGTTGACAGCTCTTGATGGGAGAGACGCGGCTCTATTAGAGAGAGATGAGGCTAGATTAGCCAGAGATGCATTGATTGTAAAGCGGGATGCTGCCCTATTTTCCTGAGATGTGGCCGTCACAGATAGTACTTCAGTGAGATCCCTTACAACTTGTATCCTTGCCTATATGAGTGCATACATTGATGAGCATCATGCCACCATGCAGTTAGCCTTGGATCTGCTAGTGATAAGTGTATTTTATATAAGCGATTTAATATTCAATTTATGCTTATTTGTTGCTAATTTCTTGTGATCATGTTCAATTTCACTTGTTTTGTGTTATTTCATGTGTAGGATTGGTGATTGAGGCATTCTACGTACAATTGGTGATATTCGGTGCGATGGGAATCAAATGGAGCATATTTGGAAGTAATTCAGAATAGCAGGCAAAGTCAGATCACAGAAGGTACCCCCGCCGGGGTGGGCATTGACAGGTTATATACCCGTAAATGGGTCTTCAATTCGATTAATAGAAACAATGCCGGCAAAAAGGACGTTATATAGATACACACCCTCACCGGGGCGGGGGTCTTCATTCAAGAAAGCGAAGCAAGCCCACCGGGCGAAGCGTCTATAGATATAAACCCACGGGCGTAGGGGTGGAAAATGTTGAGTGTCCTGTTTCGGTTATAATTCCTTTTGGGTATGAATTTTAGCTTTTTGGAAGAGCCACCAAAGCTGGAACTTAAGCCACTTCCTAAGCACCTTAGGTATGCGTATTTAGGCAATTTAAATTCTTTACCTGTTTTTATTTCAGCTGCACTTAATGAATTGCAGGAAGAAAAGTTGCTGAGGGTGCTTCGGGAACACAAATCAGCTATTGGATGGACAATTGCCGACATAAAGGGAATCAGCCCTTCATTTTGTATGCACAAAATTTTGACGGAAGATGAGGCAAAACCAACAGTTGAACAACAGTGGCGGCTCAATCCAATTATGAAGGAAGTGGTAAAGAAGGAAATTTAAAAATGGTTAGACGCTGGCATCATCTATCCGATTTCTGACAGCAAATGGGTTAGTCCAGTCCAGTGCGTACCGAAAAAAAGAGGAATGACGGTGGTGCAGAATGACGACAACAAGTTAATCCCAACCAGAATAGTGACAGATTGGCGGGTTTGCATGGATTACAGAAAATTGAACAAGGCAACCCGAAAAGACCATTTTCCACTGCCCTTTATTGACCAAATGTTAGATAGATTGGCGAGACATCAGTATTACTGTTTGTTGGATGGGTATTCGGGCTACAACCAAATAGTCATCGCTCCGGAGGATCAAGAAAAGACCACATTTACGTGCCCTTATGGCACATTTTCATTCAGGAAGATGTCATTCAGGCTATGCAATGCACCAACAACTTTCCAAAGGTGTATGATGGCAATTTTTTCGGACATGGTGGAGAAAAACGTTGAGGTCTTCATGGATGACTTTTCAGTTTTTGGGGACAGCTTTGATAATTGCTTGAAGAATCTGGTCATGGTTTTTCAAAGATGTAAAGACACGAATCTCGTACTAAATTGGGAGAAATGCCACTTCATGGTTGAAGAGGGCATAATTTTGGGCCATAAGGTATCGGCTCAAGGGTTGGAAGTCGATAAAGTGAAGCTGGAAATGATTGAAAAATTGCCTCCACCGACCTCAGTGAAGGGTATTAGGAGTTTCTTGGGACACGCTAGGTTCTACAGGAGGTTTATAAAGGATTTCTCTAAAATTGTGAAACCCAATGCAGTCTTTTAGAGAAGGATGCAACATTCAACTTTGATAAAGAATGAAAGACAACGTTTGATTTATTAAAAAGGAAATTGACTACAGCCCCTATTATAGTTGCACCATATTGGAGCATGCCATTCGAGCTTATGTGTGATGCAAGTGACTTCACGGTTGGGGCTGTTTTGGGTTAGCGGAGCGACAAGGTGTTTCACGCTATATACTACGCAAGCAAAACACTTACAGAAACTCAAATGAACTACACAACCACAGAAAAGGAGTAGCTTGCCGTGGTATATGCATTTGACAAATTTTGTGCTTACTTGATCGGGACTAAGGTGATAGTCTATACAGACCATGCAGCGATTCGGTACTTGATAGCGAAAAAGGATGCCAAGCCACGCCTTATCCGGTGGATTCTCCTACTGCAAGAATTGCCTAAGGGGATTGTCTTTACACCTAGCGCCCTAAGGTCATAATGGTCTGGGAGTCGTTGGTCGAAAGCTCGTTAAGGTAGCATTGAAAAGCCTAAGGGAATAAGACATTGCATAGCTATGTGATCTATATATCTAAAAAAAATTAAATTGAATAAGATGGGAAATAAGAACAAAAAGCCCATGTAGATGAAAATAAAGCATAAGTACCCCGCGTGAACCCTTGAGATTTGTGATTGCTTGATTTTAGTTGGAACTATATATTTTTGAAATTTTTAAGTTTTGCTGCATGATTCCTTCTAAGAGACTGGTTATGTATTGAATTTGAGTCGATATCAGTTATCATGGATGTTACACACACACTATACCAGTGATGATGGCTTGAGATTCGAGGATTAAAGCGTATTTGTAGATTGGTTTTTGATGGTTGATATTGTATAGTTGTTTATTTTCGCTGAGACCGTTAAGATAATTTTGATTCTGCGATATTGTTGGATTTGATAGCATATAAGTAAACTTGTATTCATATCATTGCATTGCATGTAGTCGATTTGTGCTCGAGGACTAACATGGTTTAAGTTTGGGGGATTTTGATAAGTGTATTTTTATACGCGATTTAATATCCAATTCATACTTATTTGTTGCTAATTTCTTGTGATCATGATCAATTTCACTTGTTTTGTGTTATTTCATATGTAGGATTGGTGATTGAGGCATTCTACGTACAATTGGTGATATTCGGTACGATGGGAATCAAATGGAGCATATTTGGAAGTAATTCAGAATAGCAGCAAAGTCAAATAATAGAAGTTACCCCCGTCGGGGTGGGCATTGACAGCTTATATACCCCCGCCAGGGTGGGCGTTATATATCTATACACCCCCACCGGGGCGGGGGTCTTCATTCGAGCAAAACAGAAGGCAAACGCGCCGGGGCGGGCGTCTATAGTATACAAACCCCCACCGGGGCGAGGGGTGGAAAATGTTGAGTGTCCTATTTCGGTTATAATTCCTTTTGGGTATGAATTTTAGCTTTTTGGATGTCAATATAACTCTAATTGATAGAGATTTCGGCTGGAGTTTTATGCTAGATATCTATTACTCTATCAAAAACAACGAGAAGATTACAGAGGACATATTACGAAGATCTGGGCTGAGTTTTTGATAGCAAGTGTGGAGGGGTACTTCGAGAAGTTTTTCAAGTCAGTTGTAATTCTAGTCTACGTGAAGGGTGTTTTCTAATATTCTTTATGTTAGATTATTTATTGTAATTAGAAGAATGATTTCTATGATTTATTCAGTGTTTATTTTGTTTATTATGAACTAATTCACTTTTTAGGCTTGTGATGGATCTTTAAGTGAATCGATGATTTTGTAAACTTTGATTTCCAATTTAATAAGCTATCTCCAGTTTATCTATATTAATTTGTGCTTGAATCTATGAATTGCCTGATCAACAATTCTTCGTGGAGTTGAATGGAATCGAGAGAGGATATTCAAATCTAGAACTAGTTAATATAACATGTGTTCAGGATTTTGTTAGTAGCTTAAACTTGATGAGTATTAAGGTAGAGATATGCTTGACGCCGCATGTAATCGGATAGAGAACTTATTCTTCAACCTTCTTCAATTGTAATTCACATAGAGATATAGTGGGTTAGTTGATTAAGGTGTTTAACGGATTTCTATCTTAATTGTGGATTGAAGTTAACATGGTATTCCTGCATCGAGAGGTGGTTAATACTACGTTCGTGTTCTTGATTAATAAACTGGGATAGTGCGTTAAATTGGAATAAAGGTGTTAAAATCAAAATGGTAGCTTAGGGTGAAATCATAAGTCTAATTCTTCATTAATTGTTTGAAAATTCAGATTTTGATATTCGTGGTTGTTTTGTGTTAATTTAATTATTCTTAATTTTAGTTTTGTTAATTTAAATTATTGATTTGAGTTGTTTAATAAAATTAGGGTTAATAAAAGATTGGTAATTGTAAGTTAAGCTATTTGCTAATTTATCTCTGTGGGAACGATACTCAACTTATCACTTTATTACTTATTGACCATGTATACTTGCGTGTTGTGCATAATTAGATTTTACCCAACAGTTAGCTCGTGTAGATACCATTGGGCAGGAGCTTGCAGCGTTATCTCCTTCTTTGGAGAGGGATGCTATGTTAGATCTGATAGTCCGCATACATACAGGTCCGTAGATAGACTTGTATTTTCCTGCATAGACTAGCTTAGCCATTTTGTCATGTACATCACATATTGTATATATCAAAGAGTATTATATATGGCAGGGAAATATATTTTGATTCACTTCCCTTTCAGTTGTGCCTTGATACTTACTTGATATTTGCCTCCTTCTTCAGGGCTTGTGATTTTGATGTACTTTGAACTCATCCTTGATGTGTGGATATTAAGACGTCACAGGATCTTTCAGAATGGATCATTGATCTGTGTGTATCCCTACCATCTTTGGTGTCTTGGGACTGGTTTTTGTATGTAGATGTGGAGAGGAGTGTGGCTTTTCCTCTCTGAGATTGACCGCACTATAGATGGTCGCCAGTACTCCCATTTAGGAGGAGCCCAGTTAGTTCCATCTCTTATGGATTGGTGTTGCTCTTTGAGGCACAACCACAACTTAGATGGTCGCTGAATCTCCTATTTGTGAGGAGAGGTTAGATAGTTCCATCCTTTTGGTCTAAAGCCGATGAAATGTGGTGGATTGAGGTATGATCCCAGTACCGTGTGACAAGTATTTTTGTTTTGGTAGGGGGTTAGACCGAACCATAAATGGCTGCCTACGTACTCCTGTTGAAGTGGAGATCAGCTCTGCGTAGTTCGAACTAGGTGTAAGAGGTTCAACGCTGAATGTGAAAGGTGTAAATGGGTGTAAAAGCTTTATTGATGAAGAAGGGTGTAGAAATATTTTTGTTATTTTTGTTTATATAGAGAAGGGTAGAATTGTTTTTGTTTGTTTTTATAGAGAAAGGGCAGAAATGTTTTTGTTTTTTTTATTCCGACCGGGCCATATAGAATATGGTTTCCTATGTACTTTTGCATCGGGAGATCGGTCGATGTAGTTTGCCCTCGTGACGATTTGTGAGAAGAAGAAGTTGAATCCTATATGCGAGTAATGAATCATGGGGAAATGAAAGTTTGATCCCATACTTGAGACAAACTGCAGGTGTGAAAAGTTTAATCCCGTCTTCAGGATAAACTGTAGGTATGAAAGGTTCAATCCCTGATGGGATAATCGGAGTTGTATGAAGTGAAACTAGGCTGCTGGTTTGAAAAGTTTGTTTTTCCCTGAGGGGCAGATGGATAAAAAGGAAAGGTTGTATATAAGAGGGTTAAAGAACCTGAAATGACTGGTGATCTGTCGATCCAAAACCATGATGTTTGCTTGATGGTAACCTCAGACATAGTATTGTTTCACGGTGTTCGAGTTGATGAGTTTTGGAAATTCATCATCGTCCATTTCCTGTAGTCTGAGAGCACCTCCTGTCAATATCTCCTTGAACAAACGGGCCTTCCCAGTTAGGAGCAAATTTTCTCTTGGATTGATCTTAGTTGTCAATGATCTTCTTCAAAACCAATTCGTGTTGTTTAAAATACCGTAGCTGGACTTTCCTGTTGTAGGATCTGGTGATCCTTTGCTGATACTGTTGACTTGGTCATATTCCAACCTTAGATTTTTATGATGACTTTCCTATTGTACTAAAATGTTTACTCATGCATTTACAGGATATTAAAAGAATTCTTGAAGCTTTGATTTATTAAAGGATTTAAGACATGAGGGCTTGAAGAATTGCTTGAGTCATTAGGAAATAAATGTAAGATCCTAGCTTAAATTATTTCTCAATCAAGGCTCTAGGATTTACATTGTATTGCATCATTAATTAAGTGTGGAATAAATTAAAATGATTAATTAATTAAAGATTAATTATGAAAATATTTAATTAAGCTTTCAAAATTAATAAGGATCAAATATTAATTAAATTGGAGTAATTTTTGAAAAGCTAATTTTGAAACATTCCCATAATTAAAGGAATTAATTTAAAATAGATTTTGATTCTTTATATAAATCTATACCATATATCTTGGGATTGAGTTATTCATTATTTTTTCCATGATTTATTAATTGATTGAACTTTCCTTAAAATTGATTAAGCAAATAAATATTCATATCTTTAGAATCAATTAGCATGGATCAATTAATCAGAGTAATTTTTGGAAAGCTAATTAGTGAGGGCAAATCTAAATAAATTGGGATTTCAATATTAATAATTTTGAATTGTATGGAAATAATTATGGAAGTACAGAAATATTATTAATGAGCTACCATTTGCTTGATAAAAGATTAAATTAATTGATTCTTCTTTACATAATATAAGATGTTAAGAAAGTTGTCTAATTGACCCAATTGATCCCACGTGCCCATTGATTGAATATGTTAGTAAACAAAAGCTATTGATTATTTAAATCCTTCCTCAAATAAGCAGTATGTTCTCATCACCTTTATTGGGAGAAATCAATTCGGAATAAATTTTGAATATCATATTGTTTCCATAAATTTTGGGAAATGGGTTTTTCATTATTGGGTTTGCCATAATCATGAAAATAATTAAATAATTATGGAGCTAATTAATTGGTTTACTAAAAATAAAAATGAAAGTGTTTAATTTATAAAATGGAGTTAATTGAGAATCTAAAATTAATTAAAATCTTAATATTCCTAATTTTAAATAAGTTGCACATTCGGTTGAATAAAATGATTCTATAATTTATTAAAGGTGCCTTATTTAGAAAAGTGAATCTTGTTTGCATATTTAGTGGACTTGATTTTAGCAACTAAATTCCTTAAATTAGTTGGTTATTTACAGTATGATAAAAGGAACTATAATAGCAAAAGAAGAATAAATTCTTTATTTTGTTTTTTTCCTCTGAATTAAATATGCAATCTGTTTTGAGAAGACTAATTAAAGATGCATAAAGAATTTTACCGGATATATAATTGGAGCAATTTATGGTTCCCATAAATAAAGAAGATGTCATCTAAATGGTAACCAAATCTATCTAGGACTTAAATGTTAGGAATAAAATTCCATGTGAAACTTAATTGAGTGTCCAAATCATAGATAGCGGGAATGCTTTAAAAGCAAGAGAGGATTCTCAATGGAAACAAATGATTCATCCTATTGGTTCCATAATATATTGAAAATATTTATCTTCTTCAACAAACACGTGAGTAATCAGCGGTTTCCTTTTTGGGTCAGTAATCAATTAGTGAGTTTTGCATTACTTGATTCCAGCCTTATCCCACTATGATATCAACGTATTCCATAATGGTTCTAACAGGAAAAAGATTGCAACAACTATGTTTTCTATGACGACTACTTTGATATTCCCAACAGGCATCAAAATAGCTAATCTATAAAAGGAGTCTGGTTGCTCAGAAAAGAACTGCGGACCTAAAAAATCAGAATACCATAGATACACTTTGGCCTCTCTTCACATACACTTATAAGGGCTGCAAAGTTTTCAATTGTGAAGCATTTTTAAAAAGCTGCTACACTTCAAGATCATTGTTAATTTTTAGTTTTCTTCCTTGCGCATAAATCGGTGATATCTTTATCTTTCATATTGATCATTGCATATTAGTTGAGCCTTGAATTGTTGAGATAATTATTGCTTTGATCATAGATTATTTTGTTGTCATATATTTGATCAATTCTCTAAATATGTGGTAGACTAAGTTGTTAGTCTAAGGTTTCTAATCCGGGTTAGATTAAAGGTTTTGCAAGCAAGTTCAAGGAAGCATAGGTGCTTAAGGGTGCATAGGTGCACGGGGAGCAAATGTGCTAGGGAGCAAAGGTGCTCGGAGAGTATAAGTACTCAAAGGTTTTGAAACTTGTCTTGTAAAGGGATTTAATTGTAAACAAAGTTAATTAATAAAGAGAGTCTCCAATACTAGTTTGTATTGGACGTGGATTAGGCCACTAGAATAGAGGATAGGGGCTGAACCACGTAAAAATTCCTTGTGTTCATGTGATTGCTTATTGTGCTAAAATTATCTCATCATTCGGCTATCTATCCAGCAGGCTGCATTCTATATCTATAAAATTACAAAACTAATTTAGCAAGTTGTTTTCACATAATCACATTCTGAAAAAGGCTAAGTCTCTAAATTAAGCATTTTAGAAAGTCTTACATCAACTCAACATCTTGTCTTAACTTTTTAATCTATAAGGATTTTGAATCCAACCTCTTGCATTGAATATCCAAAAGAATTTTTATTGAATCAAAAGCTTTACACTGTTTGTTCCCACACTTATTCAACCCCCCCTTCTAAGTGTGCCTACTTAAATTTCAAATACAACTGACAATGGAAGATAGTCGCGGTTCGCCTTTCGTCTATTAGAGATAATTGGTGATACCTGTCTTATACCCATTGGTCTTCATCCAGCTGAGCATCTATTAACACTATGAGGGATTCTAATTCCACCTCTATGGGGAGAACTGCTTCCATCCCACAGATTAATGAGTAGGGGTTTGCCCCTGTGGAAGTACGCATTGAAGTCCTGTAGGCTAATAAAGTCAGAGGCAACAAGTCAGGCCATCCCTTGTGGTTGGCGGACATTTTTTACATGATTTTCTTGATGTTTTTATTAGCCGCTTCAACAGCACCATTCATCTTTGGATGGTAGATGATGGAGTTAAGGTGTTTGATGTGGAATTTACTGCATAGCTCCTCCATCATTTTGTTGTCGAGGTTCTTAGCATTATCTGACATAATAACCTCTGGTTGGACGGTAAACAATATTGTTTTGAATGAAAGCAATGATGACTTCTTTAGTAAGCCTGGGGAAGGAGGCTACTTCCACCCACTTGGTGAAGTAATAGATCATGGTGAATATGAACCAATGTCCATTACTAGCTTTGGGCTCAATGGGCCCGATCACGTCCATTCCCCACATTGAGATGGGCTAGGGTGAACTCATATTGTAGAGTTCCCTTGTAGGGGCATGGATAGCATTCCCATGAATTTGGCATTAATAGAACCTCTTGACGTGATCATCACAGTCAGCTTTGAGGGTAAGCCAGTATGCCCTATTCTGAGGATCTTCTTAACAAGTAGAGGGTAGCTCGTGTGTGGGCCACATACTCTCATCCATGAGCCTTTGAGCTTGGTCCTTGTCCAGACATCTAAGGAGACCTAATCCTGCATCTCTCTTGTAGAGTGCATCTCCGCTCAGGTAGAATTTCATAGCTAGTCGATGGATCCGCTTTCTTTCAGTTGGGCTTGCCTCAGCGGGTGTAGATCCATCTCGTAAGTACTCCTTGATGTGCTGATACCAATGGTTGTGGATGGGAGGTAGCTCATCCGATACTTCTCCAATATAGTTCCCATAAACTAGGGCCTTTTGCAGGGCAAATGTGATGTTTGGCATGCTTTCCTTGTCAGGTATATGAATCAAGGAGGCCAATATTGCTAGTGCATTCGCGAAATCATTCCTATTATGAGGAATGTGTATAAGGAGATTTCTTCGAACTCCAAAGCCATCTGTAAAACTTGTCGATGGTAAGGCAGCAAATGTAGTTCTTTGGTTTGATAGATTCCTGTCGATTGTTTGATTACTGACTCAGAATCCCCAAAGATAGTTAACCGCCTTATGCCCATTGAACGGGCAAGTTTTAGCCCCATGATACAGCCTTCATACTCGGTTGTGTTGTTGGTGCTGACAAACTACAATTTGACGGTGACGGGATAATGTTCCCCCTACCGGATACTAGAACTGCTCCAGCTCCAGAGCCTTCTGTGTTAAAAGCTCCATCAAAATACATTTTCCACGTACGGCATGTATCGTACTAATGGTGTTACTGAACTGTCATTACCCCTTCATCAAGGAAGTATGTTTCCAAGGGTTTGAAGTCCCCTGCAGGTGCGGCGGCCAATTGATCCGCAATTCTTTGACCTTTGATAGACTTTTGCATCACGTATACGATGTCAAATTGATGTAGGATCAACTTCCATCTGGACAACCGAAAATTTAACATGAGTTTACTAAACACATACTTGAAAGGATCCACACGGGATATGAGATGGGTTGTGTGACCATGGAGGTAATGATGTAACCTCATGGAAGCCCATTTTAAAGCATAACAAGTCCTCTCAATCAGAGTGTACTTGTGTTCACTGATGCTGAATCTTTTGCTGAGGTAATAGATAGCCTGTTCTTGGCCTCTATCATCTTTTTGTCCCAGCATGCAACCCATGGAATTGTCGTTGACTGAAAGGTACATGAATAGGGGAACACCATCCTTGGGAGGTACCAAAAATGGGTGCTTTAACTAGCTGATCTTTGATTGTAAGGAAGGCTTTTTGACACTCATGGTTCCATTTCATGGAGGAGTTCTTCCTTAACAACCTTAAGATGGGTTCATAGGTTGCTGTGAGTTGAGAGATGAATCTGCTAATGAAGTTGATTCTTCCGAAAAAACCCCATATTTCCTTCTCTATCTGAGGAATGGGCATTTCAGTGATGGCCTGGATTTTGGTGGGATCCAGCTCAATCCCTTTATGGATAACTAGAAATCCTAGCAACTTACCTGATTTAATGCCAAAGGTGTATTTGGCTAGATTCAACTTTAAGTTGTACTTACGCAACCTGTTGAAGAGCTTTCTGAGATAGTCTAGGTGGTCTTCCTCCCTTCGGGACTTGACAATGATGTCATCCATATAGATCTCAATCTCCTTATGCATTAAGTCATGGAAAAGAGCCATCATAGCTCGTTGATAGCTTGCTCCAGCATTAATGAGGCCAAATGACAACCGTCTATAACAAAAGGTTCCCCGAGGCGTGATGAAAGCAGTTTTCTCACGATCCTCCTCACCGACCATAATTTGATGTTACCCCACAAAGCAATCAGCAAAGGAGTACATGTCGTATTGAGTAGTATTGTCAATAAGAATGTGGATAAAGGGTACGAGAAAGCTATCTTTAAGGCAAGCTTTGTTCAAATCCCGGTAATCCACACAAACTCGCACATTTTCTTCCAGTTTAGGCACGGGAACTATGTTGGATATCCATTCAGGATATGTAGTCACCATGATAATACCAGCTTGAAATTGTTTCACAATTTCTTTTTTCACCTTTAAACTCCACTCAGGTTTCAATCGCCTGAGCTTCTACCTGTCTGGCTTAAATCCCTCTTTAATAGGAAGGCGATGAAGGACAATATCAGTGGACAAACCCACCATGTCTTCATGAGACCATGCAAACACATCCTAGAATTGGGTTAGTAGCACAACCATGTCATTCCGTTCGTTTGGAGTGAGATCTGAACTAATCTGGGTTAGCTTAGGGTTTTTTAAGGTTCCGAGATTGAAAGAGGTGGTTTGATCAAGATTAGGTTTAGGTTTATCTTCGACCCATTCCTTAATCTCCTGAGGTATCTCAATGTCCTCTTGTATTTCCATAAAGTCTGAGTCTAACTTTTCATCAAAGTTATAGTCCTTGTGGAGAAAAGGCACCTCATCAACAAGTATAGGCACATCTAAATTCAGAGTCCTGAAACAAAATATGCTTTCACTTAATATATGAAACTGTTTAATCATACGAAGTGTTAGCATGTACTGATAAAACAACTGCTAATACTGTACAAAAAAGTAAGCAGTTAAAGTTATCTACAGGGCAGATGGAATTTCTGCCTGTTTTACCCTCGTCGACTAATGCATGGAGTGCTGCTCCAATTATCGTGGGTAAAGTCCTGATGGACTGCAGTGATGGAGTGGGATATCATCGTCCTCCTTCTCCCAAATGATGACCATAACATCTGGGCAATCATCGTCTGGGGTGTATCTGTTTATATGTTCATCATGGACAATGATGTGTATGCCTGACATCATCAGGGCGATGTCTTGTTTACGTTTCTATTTCCTCTTTTCCACTTCGGGATCAGGAATCAACACTTCTTTTGCTTTAACTGGTACTGGTTTGGGAAATAGCATAGCCATAACATGGGTTGGCACCTTTACGGAAGACTGTATTAGCTTAGGAGTATGGCGGAAGTTGAAGGAATCTGTTTGTGCTTATGAGGATTCCTGTGACTGGAGCTAACAGAGTAGCCTAATCCAGTTGTTCCTGTTTGACATGGTACATGAATAGGGTGTTTAATACCCTGATGATCTTTGCCCAACCCTTGTCCAAGATGATGACCCAATGATATCATTTCTTATGTAGCTGCCATTACTTTGGCATAAATCTTGGATACGAGAAGTGGTGCTCCAATAGGATGGTATTACGTGTTGCTCACTTCCAAAGTATGAAAACTGGCCGGCTCAACTTTTGAATTGAAGCTGATGAGTGGTATGTTTCCTTGTTTAGGATATTCCGGCTCAGCGTTGACAGTGACTAGGCTATTGTTGACAATGTATTTAAGTTGTTGATGAAGTGTAGAAGGGACAGCTCCAGCCATGTGGATCCATGGTCTCCCCAATAGCAGGTTGTATCCTGAATCTATCTTGAGGACGCGAAAAGATACGCAAAATGTACGGGGACGAATCTCAATTGGCAGCTCAATCTCTCCGACAGAATTTTGTCGGGATCCATCAATAGCTTTGATAACCATATGGTTACTTCGGATTTGTTTGAGATTGACGTTCATCTTCACCAAAGTGGCATAAGGACAGATAATCAGAGACGAACCTCCGTCTATCAAAACTCCAGCTAACATATACCCGGAGGAAAAAACTATAATGTGCAATGGTTTGCAATGACCGGTCCCTTCGGGCGGTATGTCGTCATCAGTGAAAGATATCACATTATTGTTAAAAATGTGATCAACCAGATGTTGAAATTCTTCAACATCCACTAATTTTGGCAAGTAGGCTTCTTCTAAAACCTTTAGTAAGATCTTCTTGTGATCCTCAGAAGAGAAAACTAAGTCCAGTATTGAGATTTGATGTGGAGCTTCTCTTAAGCTTAAAACCACCTTGTCTTCATTATGGCCCATAGTGCGGAGGAATTTCTCAATCTTCTCTATGGGAATCTTCCCCTTTGCTTTTATGGTAGGCTTCATCACCCTCTGAGGAAGGTAAGTGGATTTTCCTTCGACACTGTAGCAGTAGTATGAGACGTGGATCCTTCAGCTTCTCCATAATTTCATGGGACTTTTTGTAAGCTGATAACAGGATACTGTGGTCTGAATGGTAAGCAAATTGGCTCTGGTGCAGCCACTTTCAAAGGATTGTCACTACCTTTGAGTTGAATTGCTTGTATGGGAAATGGCCCAATAGTCTCATCAGTCTCAGCGGATATAACTGCTACTAGCCCCTTCCATTTATTAAGATAGGTATTCCTACTCTCGAGTAGCACAGTGTCATCGTTTGCCAATTGCAGGACACCACTGTTAATTAGATTCTGAATAAGGTGGCAGAGTGCCCATCATTCTTTTATGCTGTGATCGCGAGAATGTGAATGATATTGACATACTCCATCAGAGTTGAACCGTCTTGAACGGGGATTAATTAGAGGTAGAAGGGAGGTGATTCTTCCTTCATTGATTAGCATCTGAAATATCTCCTGCATAGGTTGGCCCAGGTATGTAAATTCCCTTCTATTAGTAAAATCCAGACGGGCTTTAGCACTTGCTCTCTTTGCAACCTTGTCCTCTAGTGCTTCATTTTCTGAAGGTGATGATGGAGCATTCATAACAAAAGGAAGGAGACGGTCATGCTCCTAGATGACTAACTGGCGTGTGACTTGATGTTGATGGATCACCAGTTCTGCCAATTATTCAACTTGCTTACAAAGAGCTTTCATCTTTCGTTCCATAGAAAATTGAAACTTTGCGTAATCCCATCTATCAACACCGTCTTTGATGGTCTAGGATGATTCATTAATAAAATTGGAACTCTGTCCACTGCTCCAACTAATCATATTGACTTCTTCTTCTTTGTGTTGAGGAAGAGGGTTGTCTTGCACATGAGGTTGATCTGGTTTGGTAACCAATATCTCACCGTTGTCTATTAAATCTTGGATCTTATGTTTTAAGGCCCAACAATCTTGAGTATCATGTCCAGGTGCACCGGAATGATAAGCACACTTCTGAGTAGCATTGAAACCCCAACCATTAGGGTTGGCTGGTGGAAGAAGATGTGTGATTTTCTTCTGAGTAGTCAGAAGAGTAATAATATTCTCGAGCAAGTCTCATAAGGGTGTGAACGTTCGAGGGTGATTTCCTTCTCCACCTTTAGGCAATCGAGGGTTTAAAGACTATGCTTGAAAAGTGGAGTAGTTTTTCCTCTGTATAGGCATATTCTGATTGCCCTTTTGACCTTGTAGTATCAAGGACACATCCTCCTCTTTCTTCTTATGTACCCTTCGGGGGTTGTTTCCATAAGTTACGGACTGGATGTGCTCAGCAACTGCCTTAAGAGCGGTTAGGTCTTGAATCTTTCCTGACTTCAATCCCATCTCAGCCATCTCTCCGTACTTGATCATTTCAGAAAATGGCTTACCAATACCAGCTAAGATTCTCTCATAGAAAGGAGCTTCTTGTATGCCTATGAAGGTCATGACCATTTCTGATTCCGTCATAGAGGGGATAACTTGAGTAGTAAGGCGCTTTCACCTTTGAGCATACTCTCTGAAAGACTCATTGGACTGTTTCTTGACCTTGGTAATCTGATACCGGTTAGGAGCCATCTGAGACTGGAAGTTATACTGTGTAAGGAAGGTGTGAGCTATCTCTTCCCAACTATGGATCTTTGAGTTGTCTAATCTGGTATACCATGAACGAGCTTCTCCAGTCAGACACTTTTGAAACAGCTGCATTCTGAGCTTCTCATTTTCTGCGTAAGATCCAAGTTCTCCAATGAACACCCTCAAATGTGTGTAAGGATCCCCTAATCCGTCATACTTTTCAGAGTCAGGGGTTTTAAATTTCTCTTGATAATGAACATCAGGGAATATGTAAAGGTTAGCATATGAAACACTCCCATGTGCTCCAATCCCCTTGAGAGAACGGATGGTTTCTTCCATTTGAAGGACCTTTTTCCTGATATCACTGGTGTCTGGATTTCCTTTGAGATTTGTGTTTTTAGGGTCTTTGTTGGTCATATCCAACTAAGGTTCCGGATTTGTTTTATCCAAACCTTGAGTTCCTCCTTGTGTAGAGGATTCTGTATATGTAGGCATCTTTGGGCCCTAAGTAGAATGATGCAATTCTTTAAGCAGAACATCCAAATCTGTAATTTGTTTGCATAATCCATCAAATTCTTCTCGAGAAACGGGATTAGACTGGTCAAAATAAGACATGATTGGTTGTAGGCTCGTGGTTTTTTTGGATTTTGAGCTGGTAACAGGCCCAATTGTTTCCCTACAAAAAACTTATGTAGTTTAGTCTTAGGGATAATGTAAATGTTTATATGCTATGTGAGGTATCCGTGTTAGGAATATTATCCTGCAAAATGAATGTTAATTGTTTTGTAATACATGATAGCATGCTAATTTCAAATATGCATGTGCACATATTTCTTCATATTTTCCATTACGATGGATTTGACATGAAATGATACTTACAAGTAAATGCTTTTACAAGTAATTTGAAAATGGAAAGCATGAAGAGACTTTCCTCCATGTTTGGTTTATCAGAGGTTGATCTATCTTAGGTTACTCTCCCGGCTTTTTGGCATGAAGGTTCCCAGATCATCGCAATCTACTTGACGAGAAGTTAATCAGGTCTTTCAACTAGAGCGAATCTGGGTGGTGCCTTTCCTGAGCCTTGTTGGAATTAGTCTCCCTACGAGTCTAGTAATCAAACACCGACAGGATAGGCTCCTAGTGGAGGAACCACACAGCATACATTCACATACAACGTGTCTCATCGTTTATGAAAATGATGATGTATGCGAAACTAATATCACTGAGATAGATATATTACAAAGGCGATAAGTAAAATGCATTCGTACACATTCATCAAAAAATGTAAATGCAACATTCACACACAGGCATATAACAGTTTTGAAAAGCTTGTAGTAGCGGCTTAAGCCCTCTTACTGGTGTCCCAAGCAGAGTTGCTACCTGTCAACGTCGAGATTTTTATTTGTCCCTTTTCTGTTCTTGTTCTTTGGTGTTCTCATGTTACGTGAGATTTGTTTGAAAAAACAAGTGAAAAAGGTCTGACATGTATATGTCGATGATTTGACTGTAAGAGTCGCCAGTTGGTGTTTTTAACTGGTTGCACCAACGCAACCGAGAAAAAGTTTGCACATTGACCCAGTGATGTGACACTGTTTAAATGGGTCTGTGAAACCGAGATTCATTTGGGTTCGGGGGCTTGATTATGTGGAGAGAAGGTGTTAGGCACCCCCCGACATCCGTGTTACCACTGTGACCGCCACTTTTCAAGAAAATGTTATATGAATGTGTGTGTGTGGGTGGGTGGGTCAATATGTTGTTATTTGGAAGTAGTGCGAGGCCTCGTTCGTACCTATATACAGAGGGTTTGAATTTATATGAAAATTTCAGTTTTAAACATGATATAGCAATGAAGTTTTGTAAAAGTGATTTTTCAAACCCTGTGCTTAATAGTAATTGAGACCTTTTCATACTTCCATTTTATTATTAAATGTTTGGCTTGATAGCTTTTATTTTTGAGATGCGAAGCATCTTTGAGAAAATAATATATAGTAGTGTCGAACTCCTCATGGGCATGAAAGCCATCTAAGGAAATTCAAACAAGTAAATAATTTACAAGTCGCCATTTGAAAATGTCCATCACGGAATCAATCTAGATTCGAGAGATCAATCTGTGATCACATGATTCCTAGACTCATATGATGCCGCAGTTTATATGAAAAGAAGTAAGCAGTTATATATATAAAAGCTGTAAATATATATATACAGACATGATCAACCACCACGAAGCACCTCCATGGGGGATCAGAAATGTAAATATATAAAAGCGGTAAATATATATATAGAGACATGATCAACCACCACGAAGTACCTCCATGGGGGATCAGAAATGTAAATAAAGCAATAAATACGATCAACCGCCACGAAGTAAACTCCAGGTGGGACTAAATGTAAATAAAATAGTAAAAACGATCAACCGCCATGAAGTAAACTCCAAGCGGGACGGAATGTAAATAAAGCAGTAAAAGGCCACGAAGTAAACTCCAGGCCTGACAGAAATGTAAATATATATATATATATATATATATATATATATATAAACAGTAAACGCACCGGATGTAAAATTCAGGCTCATCGGACATAATCCAACAACAGTTCATATATATATATATATATATATATATATATATATATATACAGAACCGATCAGGTGAGGGCTCCCTTACTTTGTTAAAATGCGGACTTTTTTTTGGTGCTTTTTTTTGCTTTTTTTAAAACAACTAATTTTTTTTAATATTTTATGGAATCGAATTTTTCCATAATACAATAATTTGTAGTGATTTGGATACTATATAAAAAATATATATACGATGCATGCATTGCATAAATATTTTTGGTATAGGTATCCAAATCACATCCAAAACACTTGTATTATGAAAAAAATTGAGCCCATAAAATATTAAACTTTTTTTAGTAGTTTTAAAAAAAAGTAAAAAAAAAAAAAAAAAAATAAGTCCGCATTTTAACAAAGTAAGGGAGCCCTTATAGGAACCGGACCCTATATATATATATATATATATATATATATATATATATATATAAGCAAATAATCGCTCTAGACATAAGTTTAGGCTCAATCGAGGCATAACTCGATAATGTTAGTCCATATATATAAATATATACATATATAAGTATATATATACAGACAGAAATGAAAACCACAGACCGAAGTCTGGGCATACACACACAACACGACTCTCCATGTGAAGAATAATGTGTGCAAAGATGAAGAGAAAGGCTTTATAGTGTGTAAGAAGGCTTACAGCGGGCTGCCACAGAAGACTTCTATGACTCTAAGTGCATGAACACTCAGCTCCCGCCAGTAAAAATATAGCTATATGTGAGCTAAAAGGTGTTTAAAATGAGAAAGCACTCAATATGGAGTGTGTACAAAGAATATTTGACAGGGCTTCCTCGACTTTTTTTTCTTACAAATGGTCACCCCCAAGCTCTATATTTATAGAGTTGGTGGTCATGCAGTGTACTACAATGTGACCATAGATGCAATTGGCAAGCAGCAGATGCACTCGCAGACTTCGGTGCCCGGGCTCATGGTTCTCATTGTCTCAAAGTACGTGCACTCGTGCACTATGATGTCCATTCGAACTTGCAGAACTTCAATCCGAGCATCCGATTGACGTGTACAAGACCTTTTTCAGATCGCCATTGTCGATAGTTACGCAATGACATGGGATTAGAGGTTGTACGAAGTCAGGAAGAGGGGACCATGCCCATGATCTTCAAGCTTCAAATTCTATCCGGTGTGCTGCCCTACGTAATAGTCACTCGGGATTGGAACTCCTTGGCTCTTGTGGGACATTGTTGTGTAGAAATGTATGTATAAAATGTTGAGATGGCACAATGTGGGGGTTGAGGTGGAAAGATAACAATTGTTCCCCTCACCGGGGTTATCTTCGGTTTGGGTTGATAAAGCAAATGTTGCTCAGGGTTATCTCTGATATTGGAATGTTGTAAGTGTTTGAATTCCTAAGGGTCATCTTTAAGTGTGCCTGTCCTCCCGGTTTTATCTCCGGGTCTTTGGAATGAGTGCCTCAACGGGAGTTCCGAGGTTGAAGCTGATTGTATGCATTTGAAACAAGCATTTCCGGAGTTATCGCCGGAACTGCAACGACATTCCTTGGGGTTATCTCCAAGGATGAAACTCGGGGTTATCTCCGAGGTTGGAACTGATACTCCCGATGTGTGTTCCAGGGTTGAGACTGAACTTCCAGTGGTATCCGGAATGTATATGAGTTATCTTCCAGAGTTATCTCCAAAAGACGAATCTTCCCTCCTGCAATGTTAGTAATAGGTGTGCAGAAAATTTTGAGTGTCTACAAACAACACCGATCAAATGATGAACAATAGGATGTTCAGAGGCTTTATGCAATTCATGTAACATTAGGCGAGAGTGGCTCCTGTTCAAAATACAGGTGGAAACACTGGCAACTCTCGGATAGTCACTTCTAAGCAGTTCAAGGAGCTGGGACCATCGGAGTTTTTGGGAGAGCCAAAACCACTTAAGGCGGAGACGTGGATAAAGCAGATCTATAAGATATTTGATGTCTTGGGATGCTCTGAGGAGCAAAAGGTTCCTTTGCCACCTTCATGTGTTGAGAGAGAGGCGATTCTTTGGTGGGAATCAATAAAAGCGTACTCATTCGACTGCACTCAAAATGTCTTGGGAAAGTTCCAAGAACTGTTAAACGACAAATACTTTCCCAAAAGTATTCATCACATTAAGGAGGTGAAGTTTATCAAGTTGGAGCAAAACAATATGACCGTGTCGCAGTACGATGCTAAGTTTGCCGAGTTGTTCCGATTCGCATCCCATTTAGTTCATAATGAGGAGAGAATGACGCGAATGTTTCAACGAGGTTTGAGACCCGAAATACATCAATACTTCATTTCTCACAAACTGTGTTTGTATTCAGATGTTATAAATAGGGCGCAGTTATTGGAGCGCGATAATGAGTCAACCCAATGAAGAGAATGTAGCCGAAAAATCGATAATACCAGTGGTAGCAGTCATCAAAGCGATGACAACAAACATGGAGGGAATAAACATGCCAGAAATGGTAACTACTTTAGTGGTAATCATGGCCAAGATAATAGAAGTGGAAATTTTAAGAAGAGGAGATTCAATAATGATGGAAAGACACCAGCACCAGCACCTGTTGTTAAGGAAAGAGAATGACCGCCGGTCGTATGTTACAAATGCGGAGGAGAGGGACACATCAGTCCAAACTATACGCAGCAATCCAAAGCATGTTACAATTATAGAAGAGAAGGTCACCTAGCCCGATTTTGTCGTGCACCAAAGTCAAGTCCAGCTGGGATGGAGGCATCAAAGGCCATCCTAGACAAGACAAAACTGGTAGTTCAAGTGAGAGCGTTTATCGAAGAACCCGAACCAAGTTATCACGGGTAAGTTAATCATAAACTCTTTCAAAGTCTATACCTTATTCGATAATGGTTCTACTTGTAAAAACCCAAAACCCTAATAAGACTCGTATGTATAAAATCCCGTTATATAAATAAAAATTTTCTGTGCTGAATGTGTTATGTGTTAATATATACTTTGTTTAACAAATTTGACCAAAGAAATTTTTGTCCGAAAAACGTTGTGCTTGACACCTCGTGCTTAAATTTATTTTTCCATAATTGGACTTTTCGGTATAATTATTTTTACAAGTTGATTTGCCATGCTTACACTGACAAAACGCTTTGTCATGCTTGTTAGGATTAGTGAGAAATTTAGGTTAACAACCCTAGATTAACAAACCCTAACCCTAATTAGCAAAACTGTAACCCTAATTAGTAAACCTAACCCTAATTAGCTAAACTAACCCTAATTAGCTTATGTTAACACCTAATCATGGTTAGTAAACTTTAATTAGGTACTAATAAACATCATTTAACAATCCTAATCATTAAAAACAAAACCCTAATCAAGATTAATGAGGATTAGGGCATAATCAAGCTACTAAACAAATCAAACTAGCTTACAAGTAGATTAGGAGTCACCCAACCAAGTTCCAAGCATAATTACGAGGCGATAACAAACCCTAAGCAGCACAAGTAACTTAGCATCAGATATTTGTGGAGGCAAGTTGCTCAAAAATGACCAAAAAGCCAAGTTAAAGAATTCTATAAATAGGAACCTCAGGGCTAAGCAAACTCACGAAATTTCTAAGTCTAGATACACTTATAAACTTACCAAATCAAGCCTGAGTGTTAGTAGCAATAACATCAGAAGCTAGAATCGAAAATCATTCAAGAAAAGGTACAAACCCTAGTTCATAATTAGCTCTTTGATCTTGTGTTAGTTTTGTTGTTTAGATGTTTAGAATTATGTATTAGTATGTTAGAAAGTATGTTAGATTGGTATAACACGTTTTCATAACATCTAGATGCCTTAAATAAGTGTTTTAAGAAATTTAGAAATTTTGGAAACTAAGTCTGACAGCCAAATGTCAGGGCCTATAGATTCATATGTGTTTATGTTTTGGTCTGTTAATTGTTTGGTATTTGTAGCCTGTTAGTAGGTCTTTAATCTGGAAAAGAAAACAGGTTCATTTGAAGCATAGATTTCAAGTTATAAGTAGTCAAAGTGGGTTGAACGTTCACGAATTGCAGTTTTCCGGGTTACCCAGAAAACTCAAGAACAGTCGAATCGGCTACTTTGACCAATCTTTTTAATCGATTTCTGGTTGTTGTTCTTGTAAGGTGTTGCTATAGATCTATACCCTGTTATATGTACTACATATATATGATCTCAAATTGTTAAAACAACTAATAGGATTACTGGAAGTAATGGTCAAAATTCGTTGACCGAGCTTGACCAAGTTTTCTGGGATGCCCAGAAAACTGAAGAACACGAAGAACATCGTTTGGATGTACTTTGACCAACATAATTAGAGACCTTAGAGTTATGCTTTGTTCATGTTAATGTTATATATATGTACCCTGACATATACTACATGTTACAACAAACACCACACGCATCTAATACACAGAATCAAAGATATTCAAGCCACAAAACCATTGACTGGCCATGACTACTGTTCTGGGTTACCGAGAAACTCAAGAACAGCTCTGACAGTGACTTTGAGCCTCTATAACTTCTTGGGATATGTAGGTTAAAGCCTAAATTTTGATTCATGTTGTACTACTGTATGAGTACTACAACATCAACTCTTGACCAAACGAAAAATCATTATCAGTAGCATTTTATCTAGTGGTCAAACTAGTCACTCGACCATGACCGAATTGTTGCCCAGAACTCAAGAACACCTACAGCGACACTTTCTGTCACTTAAGGGCTTTAGCGACAAACAGAAATTATTTTTCAAAAAATAAATTAGAAATAATTAATAAATAAATATAAATAAATATAAAAATAGTTTTAAAAATAATATTAAATAAATATAATTAAATTCTGATATTTTTACATAAATTTAATAATTATTTTATTTTATTTAGATATTATTAATAATTAACTTATTAATAAAGAAATTAGAATAATTATTTATAAATATTAAATAATTATGGAAAAATATTATTAATGATATAAAATTATAAGAAATGAATATAAATTATTGAAAAATAATAAACAATATTTTTGTAAAATTTTAAGTAAATATTAATTACCTAAATATAGAAGTAAATGATTTAAAAATCATTTAAAGGATAAATAAATGTTTTAAATACTTTAAAACTTCTAAAAAGTATTATAAAGGATAATTAAATTATCTAAAAATATAATAAAATTATCTTAGTAAAAAATTTGGATTTCTGAAATAGAGAAATTTTTGAAGAACACGAAGAACATCGTTTAGATGTACTTTGACAAGCATAATTAGAGACCTTAAAGTTATGCTTTGTTTATGTTAATGTTATATATATGTACCCTGACATATACTACATGTTACAACAAACACCACACACATCTAATACACAGAATCAAAGATATTCAAGCCACAAAACCGTTGACCCGGCCATGACTCACTGCTCGGGTTACCCGAAACTCAAGAACAGCCTCGACAGTGACTTTGAGCCTCTATAACTTCTTGTTATATGTAGGTTAAAGCCTAAATTTTGATTCATGTTGTATTATTGTATGAGTACTACAACATCAACTCTTGACCAAACCAAAAATCATTATCAGTAGCATTGTATCTAGTGGTCAAACTGGTCACTTGACCATGACCGAACTGTTGCCCAGAACTCAAGAACACCTATAACGACACTTTCTGTCACTGAAGGGCTTTAGCGACAGACAGAAATTATTTTTCTAAAAATAAATTAGAAATAATTAATAAATAAATATAAATAGATATAAAAACAGTTTTAAAAATTATACTCCCTCCGTCCCAGGATAAAAGTCTTAGTGGACTTTTCACGCATGTTAAGAAGATGAATAAAATGACAAAATTACCTATAATAATAACATTAAATATGGAGAGAAAATTAGAATAAGAAAAGTATGAGATATTTAATGCTACGGGTATAATAGGAAAATATGTGTAAAAATTTGGTTATTAAAGGAAAATGGACATTTAACATGGGACTACCCAAAATAGTAATAAGGACTTTTATCATGGGATGGAGGGAGTATTAAATAAATATAATTAAATTTCGATATTTTTACATAAATTTAATAATTATTTTATTTTATTTAGATATTATTAATAATTAACTTATTAATAATGAAATTAGAACAATTATTTATAAATATTAAATAATTATAGAAAATATTATTAATGATATAAAAATTATAAGAAATGAATATAAATTATTTAAAAATAATAAACAATGTTTTTGTAAAATTTTAAGTAAATATTAATTACCTAAAATAGAAGTAAATGATTTAAAATCATTTAAAGGATAAATAAATGTTTTAAATACTTTAAACTTCTAAAAAGTATTATAAAGGATAATTAAATTATCTAAAAATATAATAAAATTTTATAAATAAAATTTAGTCCATTTATCAACTTATTTGATATTCGGTAAAGGTATTAAACACTGAAACCTTATTTAATCTAACCCGTTTATATGTAAATGATATAATTGAGTATTATTATGAATACTAACGTGTTAGAATTATATATATGAACTTCGTAGGTATTTTAACAATTTGAATAGCATTACTTGACTGATCTACGCTCAGGCAAGTTTTCTATACCCAAGTTATTACTTTTGCAAGTTCTTCTTAAAGCTTAAGCTACTTATACAAATTTCTTGAACCCTGTGTATTCGTTAAACAAGAATACTATCTTGAATTGCTTTTGATATGTTATACCAAACCTAAACTTGAATTGCCAATTATTGTAAAGTTATTGCTATAGTTTCAGTATAACTCAAAAATAAATTGTTTAGTCATATGATAATTTTTATTGAGCATAAACTGTTGTGTCAAACCAAATTATTTTGGTAAGACATCCTATATTGAAGTTGGGTATCCCGTAAGGGATCGAGATTTGGTCAATAATATATTGACACTAATGTTGGGTGCATTTGAGCACTGGTAGGATGAGATGCATACTCCTAGGATATTGAATAGGCTGATCCCATATCTCATATCTGAACAAAATTTCTAAGTCTGTGTGACTGACAGAAATAAAGAAAAATTCCATAAATGGTTGAAATAAATAGAAATCCAAAAATGGTAACAACTATCAGTCAAAATTTGAATTGTTGTATTTCTTCAAATCATATATTCTTATAAATACAAAACTTGCTGAGCATGTCATAGTTCACCCTAGCAAATTATTCCCTTTGCAATTTTAGATGGTAACCCTAGAACATCTGGAGTAGATAAAGGAAAGCGTCCCTGCGTAGATTAGATTATATTCTTGTCTATTTGAATACCTTGTAATAAGAACTTGTTATGAGAATCATGTAATCGAATCTTAATATTATGATATATATATATATATATATATATATATATATATATATATAACATCTTTTATTTACTGCGTAGAACCGTGTTTTCTTACATATATAGATGTAAAATTAGACTTCTTCGAATCTAGTTGAAATCCTTGGGAACTATTTATCTGAGTGAGGGTATTAATAGCATGGATTGTTCATGTTGTTATTGATACTCTAGATTTTGGATAGATAGTTACTATTGATACGATAGTATAAATTTTCTTGACTTAAACTATACATCTGGGTGAGGGTATTAGTAATATGGATTGTTCATGTTATTACTGGTACTCTGAATTTTGGATAGATAGACTCTAGTCATAGATACAGTTCATGTATTCAAGTGAGGGTATCCAAACACAGTAATAGTTCTCTAAAGAATTACCATCTGTTATGGGATACTGTGAATCTTGGATCTACAGGAATTATATCTGATAGTCCCTCTATTTAATGTAATATTTTAATCAGATACCATGGGTGTATAGATTTAAATGCATTATATCGATTCATAGTAAGCACCATATCGGATACCGTGGGAATATAGATATGGGGGCGTTACACTACCCATTCTTTTATTTCTCCTACTTGCGCTCAACGTTTAAACTTGACTCTGCAGAAATTAGACTTTGACTTATCGGTTGAAACTCCGTTATGAGAAACCTTTGTTACACCCATTTTTTATAAATCTTGTTTGATTCAAATCGGAAACTACGTGTTACCTGTCGATCTTATCTCTTTGAAAATACTTGCATTCGATGTGATTTTAGGGATTGATTGGTTAACAACTCATCATGCTAAAATTGATTATTTTTGTAAGGTTGTTAGCTTTCATATTCCTAACCAACCTATTACAAATTCAAGCAACCAAACCACTAAAGTCAATCACTATCATATCAAGCCATAAAGCTATTCGTTTATTGAAAAACGGATGTCAAGCTGTTTTAGCCCATGTCACGAATTTAAACAAAAATACGTCAGATTTGAATGATATTTTTGTTGTTAATAAATTTCCTGACGTATTTCCCGAAGAACTTCCTGGCCTACCCTCAGAGCGTGAAATCGAATTTTGTATCGACCTTGAACCCGATACAAAACCCTCAAATATTTTTTCACCCAAAATGAACGTAATATGCGCCGAAGACGTTGGCTCGAGCTGTTTAAGATTACGACCATACTATTTAATATCATTGTGGAAGAGCGAATGTGATAGCTAACGAGTTGAGTAGAAGATCGTATGCGGTTACGAGTGTGACGTTGTTAACACAAAGACCCAATTTGTATGACTTACAAAAGATGGAGATAGAGTTAAAAACTCCAAGAACCTACGTGAAGATAGCGAATGTAAGATTAGAACCGACTTTAATCGATAAAATTAAAGCCGCTCAAGCTACAGGCTCAGAGCTGATGAATGTGAAGAAGAAGGTACAAGAAGGCGTTATTCTAAAATTAAGAATCGACGTTGTGAGGAAAACTCAAACCCTCAATTTAATTGGTCCATTTGAAATCCTCGATCGAGTAGGAATTGTGGCTTATATACTCTCGTTACCGCCAAGTATGTCTCGTGTTTATAATGTTTTTCACATATCTATGTTACATAAATATGTGAAAGACCTGAACCACATTATTGAATTAAAACCGAATGAGATAGTGGAAGATTTAACGTATGAAGAAGTACCTGTTAAATTCTTGGATAAGAAGGATCATATTCTACGCTCCAAGGTAATACCTCAAGTCAAAGTTTTGTGGAGAAACTACGATGTGGAGGAAATGACCTGGGAGTTAAAATTTTAATTGAAATTAAGGTATCCTCACCTCTTCGACATATCAGGTACGTACCCTAATTTTGATGACGAAATTTCATAAGAAGGGGAGGTTGTAAGACCCCAACTTTTATAAATAGAGAATAATTTTTCTCGAAATATATTTTTGAATATTATGGTGTGGATATGATATAATATTATAGTTGTGGGTAATATTTGAAAATTTTGCAAAGTAAGCAAGTTGATATAAAATATTCGTTGTGTCGGGGAATATTCGATTGGTCAGGGAATATTCGTTTTAATAGGGAATATTAAATGCGACAAGCATAATCATTGGTGGACCCCACAATGTAAGTATTGTTGTAGTTAGAAAATAATGAAATATCTTTTTATAAAAATAACGCAAAAAATTTTGCCGTTAAACTGATGAACTACCCGGTGGTAAAAAGTACGATGAATGGCGTGGTTCCATAGTAAGACACGGTATTGATTATTGATGCTTACGTGAGAAGTCACTCAGTTATACTCAATTATTGCTACAGTAATTGCTGCATAATATCTCTCATATTATTAATTCATTTATGTCACAGTATTAATAATTTATATTATTAAATCAATAATTGAGATGACAAAGTTATTTATATTATTATTTGCAATATTGATGATGTCTAGAAAGTTCTATTGAGAAAAGGTTTGGTCACCTAATTGCGCGCTAATAGGGAGAAATCCTTATCAGAAAGCCCCCTCTTTCCTGAGAATGATCTGGTTGTTAAATATTGTGAGCTATAATATTAATGATGAATAATTATTAATAAATTAAAAATGTGTTTATTAAAGATAAATAATGTATGGTAAATATTTATTCAATTTTTGATATAAATACAGGGATTGTTATGAGGCATTTGTTGTAAGTTTAACTTAGTATTCCATGGGAAGATTTACTAATTTTATGGATCGTCGATGGTGGTTTTAATAGATAATCAATCTAGACCATTGATGGTGGTTTTAATAGTTAATTAATTTGGACCATTGATGGTGGTTGTAATAGTAAATCAATCTTGACCATTGATGGTGGTTTATATAGTAAATCAATTTGGACCGTCAGTGGTGGTTTTAAAAGTAAATCAATCTCGACCGTCGATGGTGGTTTTAAAAGTAAATCAATCTGGACCGTCGGTGGTAGTTTTAAAAGTAAATCAATCTGGACCGTCGGTTGTGGTTTTAATAGTAATCAATATGAACCGTCCGTTCTAATAGTAAATCAATCTGGATCGTTCATGAATCAGTTACTATTTAGTCCATTCTCCTATAAATAGAAGCTTAATTCTTCTTTCATTCTCACCAATTCACTGAGATTCACAAGAGACACTATAGAGAGAGAAACTATAGAGAGCAAAAAGAAGAGTATTTTGCTACTTCACTATTGCAGTATCCAGTCTTCTACTAAGGTAAAGGGGTATTATTTCTTTCGTATTCATCCTTTAATATATCGGAATAACCTGTCTACGCAGATTACGTACCGTATAATAGGTGAAAATCCTTTTTCAATTTTGTATGTTATTTCTTTTCATATTCTTAAATCTAAACTTACTATGGTAAGTATTGCTTCTATAATCCTTGAAATTAGTGGTATATTCTTAAGTTTTGCGCTTCATCCAGTATCAATTCATTGGAATATTGATCTGAACTTTCTTATTAAATATCAATATTTTCACCCGGGGTACTATTCACGGGTTACTATTCACCCGGTTACTATTTACTAAAATATTATTCACTCGGGTATTCGGGGCACTTTTCATGCCAGGGTACTATTCATGAGTTACTATTCACGGGTTACTATCCACCCGATTACTATTCACTCAAATATTGTTCACTCGGGTATTCGGGGCACTTTTCATGTTGGGGTACTATTCACGGGGTACTATTCCCAAAGTATTATTCATATGGTACTATTCACGGGGTACTATTCATCGGAAAATTTATTTCTTTTCTATCCAAATTATTTTTAATACATGGATATTATTCTTGAATTTTACTCCACAAAGCAGTATCATGTTGACAATTTGGACATTATTGAATTCTAGATAAATTAAATTATAAATCTTTAAAAATTTATCCTTTGCTTTCTTTTAATTAAATTCTTATATCATTGTCATCATCCTCATGCTTATATTGTGATGAAAGTCATCTTTGGCTTACGTGCATAGATGGACTGTTGATTGGTATGATTATGACCAGGGATAATTCGGTATGATCATGACCATTGATGATTACACGAATATTCTTGGCCCGTAGTGCAGGGATGATTCGATGATGTGATTTATTTATTAAGCTGAGTCCCAACGATAAAGTTAATGATAAATTTTTTAAATCATAGAAGATAGTAGATATCATGCTCTACTTGACTCTTCTAATGGATTGTTTGTTCACTGCAGATTAAACTTCTGCATCTATTATATTCTATCAGTTTAACATTGTTGAAGGCTAATGATAACTTATTCTACATTATCTTAGTCATAATATTTCTTCTTTGGGCTAGTTGAGCTCACCCTTTTACTTCCATTGTTCTATTCAGGAAATGAGAACGAGTTTAGGAACTAGTCGGGAAGCGGAGTGATGGTCCGAGATTGTGTTATAGTAGTCCTCACTATTCTATAAAATAGTGTGACAATAAATGTAATGAGGACTCAATTTGAGTTTGGATATTGTCTAGAAGATAATATTCGTGTAAAAACTCTCAGCTCATGTTGTATAATTAAGTTTGTATTTGTATTTGGTACCTTGTATTTGACGATTCAAGATGGGTGTTGTATACCTATTTTGGGGGCATCACAGTTGGTATCAAAGCTTAGGGATATGATCCCTAGCTGAGATGTGAGACAAGAACTAGGAGGGGAGAGACGGGGAATTTCTTCGCTAGTATGACCTACCTAAGTTTATTTGGTATTAAATTGGTCGGTCAGAGTATAGGGATAATATGTGGCATGTCAATTAACCCTTATTTTCTGGCAATATTTGAAAATGGCATCTGAAAATGTCAAGATAAGCAATGAAGCACATGAGACCGTTGAGTCACCAACGATCAATATCTAGGATAATGTGCAATAGAAAGACAATAATCCTCATATAAATAACAACACCTATCAAATGATGATTGATGGGATGTTCAGAGGCTTTATGCAATTCATGCAACATTAGGCGAGAGCGGCTCCTATTCAAAATGCAGGTGGAAACACTGGCAACTCTCGGATGGTCACTTCTAAGCAGTTCAAGGAGCTAGGACCACCAGAGTTTTTGGGAGAGCCAAAACCACTTAAGGCGGAGACGTGGATAAAGCAGATCTGTAAGATATTTGATGTCTTGGGATGCTCTGAGGAGCAAAAGGTTCCCTTTGCCACCTTCATGTTGAGAGGAGAGGCAGATTACTGGTGGGAATCAGTAAAACTTACTCAGCCTGCCGCACTCAAAATTCTTGGGAAAGTTCCAAGAACTGTTAAACGACAAGTACTTTCCCAAAAGTATTCATCACATTAAGGAGGTGAAGTTTATCAAGTTGGAGCAAAACAATATGACTGTGTCGCAGTACGATGCTAAGTTTGCCGAGTTGTTCCGGTTCACATCCCATTTGGTTGATAATGAGGAGCGAATGACGCGAATGTTTCAACGAGGTTTCAGACCCGAAATACGTCAATACTTCATTTCTCACAAACTGTGTTTGTATTCAGATGTTATAAATAGGACTCAGTTATTGGAGCACGATAATGAGTCAACCCAACCAAGAGAGAGCAGCCAACAAGTTGATAATACCAGTGGTAGCATTCATCGAAGCAATGACAACAAACGTGGAGGGAATCAACATGCTAGAAATGGTAACCACTGCGGTGGTAATCATGGCCAAGATAATAGAAGTGGAAATTTCAAGAAGAGGAGATTCAATAATGATGGAAAGATGTCAACACATTTTTGTTGTTAAGGAAGGGAGAACGATCACTGCATCAGGTATGTTACAAATGCGAAGGAGAAGGACACATCAGCCCAAAATGTACGTAGTAGTCCAAATCATATTACAATTATGGAAGAGAAGGTCACCTAGCCCGATTTTGTTGTGCATCAAAGTCAAGTCCAGCTGGGATGGAGGCATCAAAGGCCTTCCCAGATAAGATAAAACTTGTAGTTCAAGTGAGAGCGTTTATCGAGGAACCCGAACCAAGTTATCATGGGTAAGTTAATCATAAACTCTTGTGAAGTATATACCTTATTCAATACTGGTTCTACCTGTTAGTTCCCAGCAAGCACAATATAAATCTAAAAGGGGGGTTGAATAGATCCTTTGAATTTCAAATACTTTTTCTCATTTATTTTTATTGCTTATTAAGTATTATATAACAAACATAAGAATCTTTTCAAGCACAACGGAATTAGTAAAAGATCCCCTTCATTGACATATTCATAATCAATCATACATTGTTCGTAGAGTTAATTTATTTGTAAGCAGTTAACACATACATAGCAGTTATAGCAGTTAATATACATAAGGTAAATGACATAAAGTAAAAGACACAAGGTTTTAAGTGGTTCAGAGACTTAAGCTCCTAATCCACTATTCTGCTTTCAACTAGCAGGATTTCCACTAAGGAAGGGCAGAACCCTGAATCACCAAAATTCCTTCAAGGCCAGCAGCCTTGGAACTTTAGTTCACTAAGAACTCTTCAAGGCCAGCAGCCTTGGAACTTCTCTAGTTCCCTAGGAACTCTTTAAGCCCAGCAAGCTTGGAACTTCATTTAGTCCCTCTAGACAAGGACCCCTCAGGCCCCGGCTTCTTATTTTTGTAGTTGTTGATGTTGTTGGTGCTGAGCTGCTAAGATGTTATTAAGCTCTGAATATCTTCTGTACTTAGCAGCTTGGTGTGATCCTCTTTGCATTTTGCTTTGAGTCTGGACCACATCTTCTTTGGTGCAGGTGATCCTTACTCTTTCTACTCATCTTCATCTGATGTCAGTTGTTCACCATCACCATATGGGTTTGCTAAGTCCCTGAGCTTTTGGTAGACTTCTTCTGGCACTTAGCAATCCTTGAACCCTTCTTGAATGTTTTGCAGACATGGTTCTGCACTTGTTCAGTTTCAACTTTAGGTTCTTGGTGATTCATAGAGTGGCTCTCCTGATCTTCTTTGTACTATGCCACTTTTCTAAATGTTATTTCTTTAGCCTTCTTGGCTCTCAACTTGGCTGCCATCTTCAATGGCATTCTCATCTTTGTTGAGTGAAGCTCTAATCTGTTTAAGTCCTTCTTCAAAGCTGCTTAACTTCCACCTTGGTAGTCTCACTATCACTGAGACTTGTTCTGTTGATCTTTTGGTGGAACTCGTAGAGTCGACAATAGCATTCAACAACTCAAAAATTCTACAACTTAGCAGTCATCAACTCCCTTAATCTTTAAAGCTCTGTTGATTTATACTCCTTCCCAATCTTCTCATTGGAATAGCCGTTGGAAGCTATTTAAATTGCCTCACAGATCTCGAGTTATTTGGTGTAGACTGCAGATGTGACATGACATCCCCTTTTCTGACTTTCTGACACTGCAGTCTACTATTTCACCTACCCCATCAAAGATGTTACTTTCATGTCTCGGGCAGGTAGTCAACTTTATTTCTTCCTTCTGATTTCAATATCAGAGGTTGCCCTTTTGCATCGATACTCTCAATAAGCTTTATTCGAATATCAATCTTCAGATTGAGCCGTTGCCAATGCCTAAATCTTTAGTTGTTCAAACTCTACGATTCTGATGCATAACTTCTTGGTCCTGATCGTAGTGTCTTGTTGATTGTTGCTTCTTAACCTATAGAATTAACACTATGATCTTGAAGAGTGTTCATTAGATCTCCAACATGGAACACTTCTTCCTTCTCTTGTGCAGTGCTTCAACACTTTTGTTTGCCTCGATTGTTCTTAGATACTGATGGCTTGACTCCTTGCTCTGGTCCCTTCTGAATAACAAGACACTTCAGATTTGTGGCGTGTCCAACTCGCTTTCTCCTTGTGATCTCCCGTTCACTTTTCATCAATGGACTGACCCAACGCTTAATCACTTTAGCCTTGTTATTCAGAGGTTGACCAATATCTTTGTGTATACTCCCATCAGTTCCTTCTTTATTTGGCAAACACTACGATCCTGATTACTTCCAAGATCGTTGACATCTTTCCACTTGACAGCTACTGCATATGCTAACTTTCCTTAGTCAACTACTGAAGTCTTCTTAGGATCATCTTGTAGAAGACTTTATCTTGAATGGCTTCATAACTCAATCTAGATGCTGATTGAGTTGATGCTTAAATCTTCAATTAGTTTTCATGTCATTCATTAAGTGCTCTCTGGCTTCTTTTAGGTGAGATGTATCTTTGCAGTACCAACCAGAGGCTTCATTCCTTTGGATATTCTGGGAGTGCTCATATGTTGAGAATCATGTTTGCTCTACGATTCTATCTTGGCTTTGTGAGCACATCTGTTGAAGTCTAAGTTCTGCACTCTACGATTTAGCTTTGGCTGTGTAGACACTACGACTCCGAGATCAGATCTTGACACTATAATTTCTGTCGTTGTGCTTGTTATTTTCATCTGATCTTGCTCGACTGCGATCTCTTCCTATGTTATGATCAGTAGACTCTACGAATCTAAGTGTAGTCTACGATTCTTGACTTAGCTTTGACATTAGCAGACTCTACGCTCCGAGTGTAGTCTGTAATTCTTGGCTTTGGCAAGTGCTCGGTCGGCTCGTAGGCAGGCTGTCTCTACGATTCTGAACATGACATCCTCAATAGACTATGGCTCTAAGGAAGTACTTCTTAACACACTACGATCCTTCCTCGTCTCTCTTGGCAGTCTATGAACTCCGAGATCTACTATCTTGCAGACTACAATTTTGCCTTGATAGCTCTCGAGTTATCCTTGACTCTTCTGGCAGATTACGATTTATGGTGCAGTGCTTCGACGATCAGACAAGCCTATCTATTACATCATAAAATCAACCTAACATACTTGATCTTTCTATATTTATAGTCCTTGTACATCATTTCTTTTTAAGGACTTTACAAAGCTATTTTGCTTATGTAGGATCAACCTAACATATTTGATCAATTCATTCTAAGTCCTTATACATATGTTTCTATAATCTATCAAAGGACTTTACAGCTTTTCTTAATGCAAACATATTTGCATATTCATTCATATATATATATATATATATATTATAATCAAATCATATATAAATAGGAATATCATTCACATGTTTATTCCTGACAATCTCCCCCTATTTGATTATGACAAAAACAATAAGTGCATATGCATTTTATGAATGAATCTTATATACAGTGAGCTGCTGTATTTCTAAAATTGATAATCATGAATGTCATTTATAATAATATGGAATTTAATACACTGACATTTTACATCCTGGATCCAGAACATACCTAACTAGTTAGAGATGTACCTCTTTGGCTCTATGTATATATATGTTTCCAGGATGTCTGTTGATCAGCTACTCATCTATTTGCTCCTGCTCCCCCTGGGATGTGGACTTCATCTCTTTTATCTGTTCCTCCTCAGATGTATGCTTCTCTTCTTCTTCTGGCTCCCCCTCAGCCTCAGGCTCATCATCCTTTGGCTCCCCCTTAGATCTATCTTTTCTTCTTCTGGCTCCCCCTCAGCTTCAGGCTCATCATCCTTTGGCTCCCCCTTAGATGATGATTCAGCTACTTCTTGTGTGGTCTTCTTCTTTGTGTGTTCATCTTCTTTCCTTCTGCTCTTCTTGCCCTTTCTTGAGTGCCTCTTACTCTGCCTCTTTCAATGCCTCTTTTTCTCCCCCTTTTTGTTATTAATCACTTGGGAGAGCTGTTCCATGTTGGACATAAGCTGCTCCATCAGATAAGAGGAGTTACCAACTTCAATTTTGAGTTCTTGTTGACTTAACTCAAGTTGCATAGAGAAAGACTGATTCATGTTGTCAATCTTGTCAGAGAGGACTTGGAGTTTCTCTTCATTTGTCTTTTGTGCTCGTAGAGCTTCAGCCTTCTGATCATGTATGGCCTTCAGATAGGTATGATCTTTCTCTTTGACTTTGAGAGATACATCAGCCATGGTAGCATGGATTCTGTCTTGAACTGAGTTGTCTTTTGTTTCTATCAACCTCTTTGACTCTTCAGTAATTAGAGATATTTTCTCAACCAGCTCAGCAGAATTCCTTAACAGCTCCTGATCCATATGAATTTGGTCATCTGGTCTAGCAACTTCCTATTGAACATTAGCTTGGACTCTACGATTTTCATCCTTGGACAGATTTTTGAAAGTGGTGATAATCTGAAAGATCGTTGAGTACCAATCGACATTGGAAGATGAAGGGATTTTGGGAAACAGTGCTTGAGCAGATGAAAGTTTCTCATCTTGAATTTGAACATTATCAGTGATAGAGTGAACAGACTCTATGATTATCTCCTTGGTCATAAACCTTCTGCCTTCAGAGTTCACTCTACAATCGTAGGGAATATAGTGATTGCCATCACAAAGACTTTGTAATGGGGCTGGTCATTGATCATCATGGTTGCAAACTTCTTTACCCTAGGGAAGTTTTGTGACATAAGTTCCAAATTTGGAAACTGAGAGTAGCGCCAGCTGAAGTAACTCTCATCTTTCTCATTATGTGCTTTTAGCCAAGGCATCCATGGAAAGAACCATCTCAGTAGAGGATTTTCAGAATTGTATAATATAGTTATATAGTCTAACTCCATATTTTTCCAGTTATGAAGCACTTCATCTGTGGTCATTCTCAAAACTCGAAGTTGTTCATTTCCATAATTTATCCATCTTGCTGTTGGTTCAGCTGGTGGTTCATCAAGGATTTCTACTACTATTCTTCTGCTGATTCTAGCTGGAGAGAGAACAGGATAGTATTCTGGTTCCTCTGATCTTTGAGATGTAGAATCAGAATCTTTCTCTATTTCTTCCCTTTTTGATCCAAAATCTTGCTGACTTCCTTCATCAGATTCATCAGTGAAGTTTTCTTGTAGATTTTCATTTTTAGAACCTTCTTCAGCAGTATCTTCCTTGGATGCATTTTCTTCATTATTGGATTCATCTTTAGCACTTTCTTCCTCAGATTCATCATCGCTTACTTTAATGACTGCAGTAGAGTGATCATTTTTCTTGTTAGAGGCAAATTTAGCTAGTAGTCTGCAGCTCTTTCTTCTCCTTGGAGGTTCAGCTATGGGCGAATCAGATTCTTCTTCTTCTTCAGACTCTGAGTCCTTTGAGTTATCAGGCAAGCTTCCTTAATTTTCATCATTGGTAGGGGCAGGTGTTTCTTTTTTGAATTCATCATCTTTTGAGCCATCATGAGGGCTTGTTGGAGTACTTGCATTTGGAGATTCAGATGGGTCATCTTACAGCTTCTCTTCATCTTCTTGGTTGGATGAACTCTCCTGGGGAACTGGGGCTGGTTTGTTTACCACCTTAGCTTTCTTTTTTGAAGGCTCTTGAAGCACTCTGTTGCTTCTTCTTCTTTTTGGGTTTACAGCAGTTGATGCTTGTTTTTCTTTTGTTTCTTATTTCTTCTTATCAGCGAAGGCATAGCTTGCTGAAGCCTTTGCATTCTTTACATTCTTAGACTTCTTCTTTGTTGGTGTGGCAGTAACTGATGTAGAGTTATCAGACTCAGAGCTTTCTTCCTCCTTTGCCTTTCTCTTCTTTGTAGAGACTTTTCTGCTGCTTTCAGTTTGTGTTAGCCTCCTGTTTTCCTTTGGTTTTTCTTCCAATTTATAAATAGTTGTGGAGACATTACTTTGTGAACATTCAGAGGTTCTCCCTCATCATCCTTAATCTTGCTTCCCAGCTTCTTCTTCATCACAATACTTAGCAATCTTCCATGAAATACTTTTGTAAGTGGTTTCTCCGTAGATTTCTTCAACTCAGCCTTTTCTATCCATTTGGAGATTTGATCGAACAGGATGGCTCCAAAATTGATTTGCTTTTTCAGAATAATTGCAAACATAATCTTTAACTGCTGATCGAGTACAGTGTCATGTGCACTTCCTTGCATAGTATACATTTTCCCATTATTTCAGCAAGGAACTCGAATTCCTCAGGAAATTCCTTCTTCTTCATGTCCTTCAAGCTTGGATTTCTTTGGTACCGCATTAGCCTCTTTCCTTCCTCAATGTCGACTTCATCCAGGTTTATCAGACCTTGATTTGGAAACCCTAGACATTTATTTTCAAACTTAATCCTTTCACCTTAGAGGTCAGAAGCCCAGAATTCGTTGACGCATTTAAGTAGAACTGCTTTACTAGCTCTGTATAAACTGGAGTGTTGGCCTCCAAGCACTCAGAGAACCCATCTTTCTTTACGAGTTCAAGTATGTCCTTGAATATCGTCTCTGATTCCTCAAACTTTGTAAACCCGAGTTGAATACCAGTTATAACTTTCCATTCTGCCATTTGAGGAGTTCAAGGTATATGGTATGTGATTCGGAGAGATTTAGTTTAATGTGATTTGGACTCTGGAAGTTTGATTGGTTTTGCTTCAAAGAGGATTCTAGGGTTTTGAAAAATGGGAGGGAGAGAGGTTCAATAGGTTCTAGTGACTATTTGCAGATTTTGAATTTGTCTTTATGTCAGTTCCTTCCAACTCTAAATACGCTGTGATGCGTCAACTAGCCATTGGTTGCACGACGCCCAGTAACGAGCTATAGCTCCCCATTAACTTTTCAGTTAGATGTCTCTTTTAGAAGAGTAGACGTTTGATTGACGTAGATTGACCGTTGACATCTTGAGTTCATAGAGTAGCATGATAAGGCAGCTATGGACTCTACGTTTTCTTTTGTTGACTTAACGATCAACACTTGAGAGATGTTGCATTGGATGATTTTGACATTCTTCTCATTTTGAACCTGCAAGGTTCAACTACTGATGTACTTCATGAAGCCTTAGGCACGTTTCTTTAGCAGGACATCTTTCCAACCAGTCTTCGAACTTATCTCCCATAATCTAAATGTTTGAGCATTTGTCCTGTTCTTCCAAGCTCCTCATAAGTTAATAGTAGCCTCTTGTAAGACTTCGATCGTCGAGTCTGTTTCTACGATTGCTGAGGTTGAACTGCTACCGGAGAGGTTACATCACAATCGTTGAGTTCTCTCTAACTCTACTCTGCGATCGTTGACTGTCCTGATCCTTGAGATGAACTTGATTAAGCAATTCTTCTGGGTTAAGGTAGCTCAAGAAGGGCCAACCTCTTAGAGTGAGCTAAGGGTCAGGTTTGTCCCTGAGGTGCTTTCCAGATGAAATGCTTTAGGAGTAATCTACACTGATATCTCTTTTGACCTTTTTTGTTGATGAGGTCCTCTATCAACTTCAGATAATTGCATTTGCTGTGAACGTGGTGTCTTCCTGCTTTTACACTATGATCAGATATTTGATTGTAGGCACTCCACGATTTTGAGTTAGGTGGCTGATAGGTTATCAGTAGTACGTTTTGAGACGTTCCTACTGATTTTGGATCTTTATTTGGTTTATCAGCCACAAAGTTTTGGGACTCTGTAGTTGGTACATTTCTTCATATAATATCTCACTGTTGTTGTTCCTTAACAGATCACTGCTTCCCCATGATTGATGTTATCTTCTCAGTGAGGTGTGATTTCCTTTTCTTCATGTGTATTAGGGGCATCCTTGCATATCTCCTTCTGACTGAAATCACCACTAACATTCAAATCTATTTTCATCGTAGACATGGATAACTCCAGGATTGATCATTCTACGATTTTTTGACAGCACTGCGAACATAGTCTTCTTTGTCAGCTTGAACTTGTGAAGTTCTGCTCTCGTAATGAGTTCCTCATATTTAATGCTCGATGATCCTCTGTGGAGAGCTTCCTTGAGGATTCTTCTCTTTGTATGATTCACTATCTAAGACCCTTTTTCATCTTAGGTTGAATGACTTGCTTCCACATAAAAGTCAGTATCCATGTGAGCTTTATTCAGATCGGCTCAGCAAGTCTTCAAGGACAGGCTTTGACATATAGAAGGTTTATCAAAATCATTTCTGAACAATCTTAAGCCTTCTGCTGGTTGAATCTTCTTGACTGGGATCATTTGCTTCAGCATTCCTTAGTGTGGCCAGATGGACCAAGTACCTGCAGGTTAGATACGTTTCTATTTTGGTACCCATAATTAAATGGATCCTGCTAGGTTAGTTTTCTAAACTCCTGTTCCTCATATCTTAGGTTGATCATCATATTGACCACCATCAGTCGTATTCATGCATATACTTAATTTGGATAATACATTTTGAGAATGCATGGTTGTGAGTGTGAGAGAAATCTTCCATTTTAATGGAACACTCTTTTCCTTGATGGTTTCATCATTTGCTAAGTTATGTTCACAAGGTTTTAAATGTTCACAGAGTGAGAATCAACTCTACTATTTAATAGTATCTGATTGATTCATGGAGGTGATCAGTTTTTATGAATCTTCAAGATTCTCTTGTAGACCTGATCATATTTTGTGTGTCATTAAACATTTAGACCATAGGATGTACAAACTCATTAACCCATCTGCAAAGATTACTTCACATTCATTCGACCTGAGATACTCTTAAAAACCATTTCAGGTTTCTTTCAAGCTATCATCTTTAACCTAAAACTTGGATGGAGAGAAAGTTAATAGACATTTCATCATCAGTGTACTTTCTCTATTCACCTTTTTAGGTAGATTATGACTCCTTGAAGGAAAGCTGTTATAGTTCATAAGTGATGTGCAATAATGATATTCATTTTTATATTAGTGAGGAACCGTACCTTTTTACTGTCAGTTTCTTAACAGTCATTTATCTTTAGATATACTAAGTTTAGGCATTGATGTGCATGTTTTCTCATTTGCTTCTGACAGCTAGTTGCTCCAGTTGATCTTCAATCAATCAGTCGTGGTCTTGAAGATGCAAGCTAAGAAAATATCAGAATCTTTAGTTCTTTGTCATCCTTGAGTTCACAAAGCTTACATCCAGCTGCTGGTTGGACAAATACATGTTTGAGAAGTTTTTCTTTCTTCTCTGAGTAAAAACATTTCTTAGCATGTATGGCCTTTTCATCTTTTCAGGCTGGTGGATGTTTGATTATTTTCTGTTGATGTCTCTTGAGCTTTCTAGCCTGGTCTTCAGACTACAAGATTGACCGCGAGTAAGGATTGGTCTTGTTGATATGACAATCAAGAACATGGACCAATCTGAGCAACTTCAGGTGTATATGCACATTTACCTGTACACAATATTTCCAACCTGTGAGCTCATTTATAAATAACAAGTGACTTACTACTAAACTAAGTTTAGAACAATGTTTGTGCCTAGGATCAGACTCAAAGCGATTAGCTTTTGAATATAGCATGAGAACCTGCTCTGATACAAATTGTTAGTTCCCAGCAAGCACAATATAGATCTAGAAAGGGGGGTTGAATAGATCCTTTGAATTTTAAATAATTTTTCTCATTTATTTTTATTGCTCATTAAGTAGTATATGACAAACATAAGAATCTTTTCAAGCACAGCGGAATAAGTAAAAGATCCCCTTCATTGACATATTCATAATCAATCATACATTGTTCGTAGAGTTAATTTAGTATTAAGCAGTTAACACATACATAGCAGTTATAGCAGTAAATGTACATAAGGTAAATGACATAAAGTAAAAGACACAAGGTTTTAAGTGGTTCAGAGACTCAAGCTCCTAATCCACTCTTCTGCTTTCAACTAGCAGGATTTCCACCAAGGAAGGGTAGCACCTTGAATCACTAAGATTCCTTGAGGCCCGTGACCTTGGAACTTAAGTTCACTAAGAACTCTTCAAGGCCAATGACCTTGGAACTTCTCTAGTTCTAGGAACTCTTCAAGCCCGATGGGCTTGGAACTTCATTTAGTCCCCTGGGATAAGGACCCTCGAGATACGGCTTCTTGTTGTTATAGTTGTTGATGTTGTTGGTCTTTTTGTTTGCTAAGATGTCATTAAGCTTTGAACATCTTCTGTACTTAGCAGCTTAGTGTTGTCCTCTTTACATTCTACTTTGAGTCTGGACCACATCTTCTTTGGTGCAGGTGATCCTTACTCTTTTCTACTCATCTTCATCTGATGTCAGTTGTTCACCATCACCATATGGGTTTGCTAAGTCCCTGAGCTTTTGGTAGACTTCTTCTGGCACTTAGCAATCCCTGAACCCTTCTTGAATGTTTTGCAGACATGGTTTTGCACTTGTTCAGTTTCAGCTTTAGGTTCATGGTGATTCGTAGAGTGGCTCTCCTGATCTTCTTTGTACTCTGCCACTTTTCTAAATGCCATTTCTTTGGCCTTCTCGGCTCTCAGCTTAGCTGCCATCTTTAATGGCATTCTCATCTTTGTTGAGTGAAGCTATAATCCATTTAAGTCCTTCTTCAAAGCTGCTTCACTTCCACCTTGGTATTCTCACTGTCACTGAGACTTGTTCTTTTTGGTGGAACCCGTAGAGTCAACAATAGCATTCAACAACTCAATGATTCTACAACTTAGCTGTGTAGACTGCAGATGTGACATGACATCCCTTTACGACTTTCTCGACACTCGATTCGACTATTTCACCTACCCCCATCGGAGATGTCACTTTCATGTCTCGGCGGGTAGTCGACTTTATTTCTTCCCGATTTTATATCGAGGTTGTCCTTTGCATCGATGCTCTCAATAAGCTTTATTTGAATATCAATCTTCAGATTGAGCCATTTCCAATGCATCAATCTTCAGTTGTTCGAACTCTACGATTCTGATGCATAACTTCTTGGTCCTGATCATAGTGTCTTGTTGACTGTTGCTTCTTGACCTGTAGAATTAACACTACGATCTTGAAGAGTGTTCATTAAATCTCCAACGTAGAGCACCCTTCTCTTGTGTAGTGCTTCAACACTTTTGTTTGCCTCGACTGTTCTCAGATACTGATGTCTTTACTTCTTTCTCTGGTCCCTTCTGAATAACAAGACACTTCAGATTTGTGGCATGTCCAGCTCGCTTTCTCCTTGTGATCTCTCGTTCACTTATCATCAATGGACTGACCCAACGCTTAATCACTTTAGCCTTGTTATTCAGAGGCTGACCAATATCTTTGTGTATACTCCCATCAGTTCCTTCTTTGTTTGGCAAACACTACAATCCAAATTACTTCCAAGATCGTTGATATCTTTCCACTTGACAGCTACTGCTTATGCTGACTTTCCTTAGTCAACTACTGAAGTCTTCTTAGGATCATCTTGTGGAAGACTTTATCTTGAATGGCTTCACAACTCAATCTGGATGCTGATTGGGTTAATACTTAAATCTTCAATTAGTTTGCATGCCATTCGTTAAGTGCTCTCTGGCTTCCTTTAGGTGAGATGTATCTTTGCAGTACCAACCAGAGGCTTCATTCCTTTGGATATTCTGGGAGTGCTCATATGTTGAGAATCGTGTTTGCTCTACGATTCTATCTTGGCTTTATGAGCACATCTATTGAAGTCTAAGTTCTGCACTCTACAATTCAGCTTTGGCTGTGCAGACACTACGACTCTGAGATCAGATCTTGACACTACAATTTCTGTCGTTGTGCTTGTTGTCTTCATCTGATCTTGCTCGACTATGATCTCTGCCTTTTTTATGATCAGTAGACTCTATGACTCTAAGTGTAGTCTACGATTCTTGACTTAGCTTTGACATTAGTAGACTCTACGACTCCGAGTGTAGTCTACGATTCTTGGCTTTGGCAGGTGCTAGGTCGGCTCGTAGGTAGGCTGTCTCTACGATTCTGAACATGACTTCCTCAGCAGACTACGGCTCCAAGGAAGTACTTCTTGGCATACTACGATCCTTCCTCGTCTCTCCTGGCAGTCTATGAACTCCGAGATCTACTATCATGCAGACTACGATTCTACCTTGATAGCTCTCGAGTTATCCTTGACTCTCCTGGCAGATTACGATTTCTGGTGTAGTACTTCGACGATCAGACAAGCCTATCTATTACATTATAAGATCAACCTAACATGCTTAATCTTTCTATAGTTATAGTCCTTGTACATCATTTCTTTTTAAGGACTTTACAAAGTTGTTTTGCTTATGTTGGTTCAACCTAACATATTTGATCAATTCATTCTAAGTCCTTGTACATATATTTCTATAATCTATCAAAGGACTTTACAGCTTTTCTTAATGCAAACATATATGCATATTCATTCATATATATATCATAATCAAATCATATATAAATAGGAATATCATTCACATGTTCATTCCTGACACTACCCATTCTTTTATTTCTCCTATTTGCGCTCAACGTTTAAACTTGGCTCCGGAGAAATTAGACTTTGACTTATTGGTTGAAACTCTGTTATAAGAAACCTTCATTACATCCGTTGTTTATAAATCTTGTTTGATTCAAATCGGCAACCGCAAGTTACCTGTCAATCTTATCTCTTTGAAAATACTTGCATTCGATGTGATTTTAGGGATTGATTGGTTAACAACTCATCATGCTAAAATTAATTATTTTCGTAAGGTTGTTAGCTTTCATATTCCTAACCAACCTATTACAAATTCAAGCAACCAAACCACTAAAGTCAATCACTGTCATATCAAGCCATAAAGCTATTCGTTTATTGAAAAACGGATGTCAAGCTTTCTTAGCCCATGTCACGAATTTAAACAAAAATACGTCAGATTTGAATGATATTTCTGTTTTTAATAAATTTCCTGACATATTTCCCGAAGAACTTACTGGCCTACCCTCATAGCATGAAATTGAATTTTGTATCGACCTTGAACCCGATACAAAACCCTCAAATATTTTTTCACCCAAAATGAACGTAACATGCACCGAAGACGTTGGCTTGAGCTATTTATGATTACGACCATACTATTCAATATCATCGTGGAAGAGCGAATGTGATAGCTGATGAGTTGAGTAGAAGATCGTATACGATTACGAGTGTGACGTTGTTAACACAAAGACCCAATTTGTATGACTTACAAAAGAAGGAGATAGAGTTAAAGACTCCAAGAACCTACGTGAAGATAGCGAATGTAAGATTAGAACCGACTTTAATCGATAAAGTTAAAGCCGCTCAAGTTACAGGCTCAGAGCTGATGAAGGTGAAGAAGAAGGTGCAAGAAGGCGTTATTCTAAAATTGAGAATCAACGTTGTGAGGAAAACTCAAACCCTCGATTTAATTGGTCCAATTGAAATCCTTGATCGAGTAGGAATTGTGGCTTATATACTCTCGTTATCGCCAAGTATGTCTCGTGTTCATAACGTTTTTTACATAACTATGTTACGTAAATATGTGAAAGACCCGAACCACATTATTGAATTAGAACCGGACGAGATAGCGGAAGATTTAACGTATGAAGAGGTACCTATTAAAATCTTGGATAAGAAGGATCATATTCTACGCTCCAAGGTAATACCTCAAGTCAAAGTTTTGTGGAGAAACCACGATGTGGAGGAAATGACCTGGGAGTTAAAATCTGAAATGAAATCAAGGTATCCTCACCTCTTCGACATATCAGGTACGTACCCTAATTTCGAGGATGAAATTTCATAAGAATGGGAGGTTGTAAGACCACAACTTTTATAAATAAAGAATAATTTTTCTCGAAATATATTTTTGAATATTATGGTGTGGATATAATATAATGTTATAGTTGTGGGTAATATTTGAAAATTTTGCAAAGTAAGCAAGTTGATATAAAATATTCGTTGTGTCGGGGAATATTCGATTGGTTAAGGAATATTCGTTTTAATAGGAATATTCGTACGACGGCACAATCATTGATGGACCCCACAACAGAAGTATTGTCGTAGTTAGAAAACGACAAAAATATCTTTTTATAAAAATAACGACAAAAGTTTTACCGTTAAACTGTTGAACTACCCGGTGGTAAAACTACAGTAATATGCGTGGTTGCATAGTAGCATATGGTATTAATTATTGATGCTTATGTGAGAAGTCACTCAGTTATACTCAATTATTGCTACAGTAATTGCTGCATAATATCTCTCATATTATTAATTCAATTATTGTCACAGTATTAATAATTTATATTATTAAATCAATAATTGAGACGACAAAGTTATTCATATTATTATTTGCAATATTGACGATGTCTAGAAAGTTTTGTCGAGGAGAGGTTTGGTCACCTAATTGTGCGCCAATAGGGAGAAAGTTATGAGGCGTGTTGTAAGTTTGACTTAGTATTCCCTAGGAAGATTTACTAATTTTATAGACCGTCGATGGTGGTTTTAATAGATAACCAATCTGGACCGTTAATGGTAGTTTTAATGGTTAATCAATTTTGACCATTGATGGTGGTTGTAATAGTAAATCAATCTGGACCATTGATGGTGGTTTTAATAGTAAATCAATCTGGACCGTCGGTGGTGGTTTTAAAAGTAAATCAATCTGGACCGTCGATTGTGGTTTTAATAGTAATCAATATGAACCGTTCATTCTAATAGTAAATTAATCTGGACCGTTCATGAATCAGTTACTATTTAGTCCCTTCTCATATAAATAGAAGCTTAATTCTTCTTTCATTCTCACCGATTCTTTGAGATTCACAAGAGACACTATAGAGAGAGAAACTATGAGAGAGCAAGAAGAAGAGTATTTTGCTACTTCACTATTGCGATTATCTGATCTTCTACTAAGGTAAAGGGTATTATTTCTTTCAGTATTCATAAGGAATACTATTTTTCGTATTCATCCTTTAATATATCGTAATAACTTGTCTCTGAATTAAATACAGTATGACGGTAAAAATCCATTTGCAGTTTCGTATGTTATTTCTTTTCATATTCTTAAATCTAAACTTACTATGGTAAGTATTGCTTTTATAATCCTTGAAATTAGTGGAATATTCTTGAGTTTTTCACTTCATCCAGTATCAATTAATTGGAATATTGATCTGAACTTTCTTATTAAATATCAATACTTTCACTCGGGGTACTATTCATAGGTTACTATTCACCCGGTTACTATTCACTAGAATATTATTCACTCAGGTATTCGGGGCACTTTTCATGTCGGGGTACTATTCACGAGTTACTATTCATGGGTTACTATTCATCCGATTACTATTCACTCAAATATTTCTCACTCGGGTATTCGGGGCACTTTTTATGTTGGGGTACTATTCACGGGGTACTATTCCTGAAATACTATTCACAAGGTACTATTCACGGGGTACTATTCACCAAAAAAATTATTTCTTTTCTGTCCAAATTATTTTTGATACATGGATATTATTCTTGAATTTTACTCCACAAAGCAGTATCATGTTAACAATTTGGACATTCCCAAATTCTGGATAAATTAAATTATAAATCTTTAAAAATTTATCATTTGTTTTCTTTTAATTGAATTCTTATACCATTGTCATCATCCTAATGCTTATATTGTAATGAAAGTAATCTTTGGCTTACGTGCATAGATAGACTGTTGATTGGTTTGATTATGACCAGGGATAATTCGGTATGATCATGACCATTGATGATTACACGAATATTCTTGGCCCGTAGTGCATGTATAATTTGTGGACGTGATACTAATGAATATCCTTGGCCCGTAGTGTAGGGATGATTCGATGATGTGATTTATTTATTAAGTTGAGTCCCAGCGATAAAGTTAATGATAAACTTTTTAAATCATAGAAGATAGTAGATATCATGCTTTACTTGACTTTTCTAATGGATTGCTTGTTCCACTGCAGTTAAACTTGTTGTCTATTATATGCTATCAGTTTAACATTGTTGAAGGCTAATGATAACTTATTCTGCATTATCTTAGTCATAATATTTCTTACTGGGATAGTTGAGCTCACCCTTTTACTTCCATTGTTCTCTTCGTGAAATGAGAGCGTGGCAGGAACTAATCGGGAAGCGGAGTGATGGTCCGAGATGGTGTTATAGTAGTCCTCACTATTGTATAAAATAATGTGACAATAAATGTAATGAGGACTCCATTTGAGTTTGGATATTTTCAAGAAGACAATATTCGTGTAAAAACTCTCAGCTGATGTTGTATAATTAAGTTTGTATTTGTATTCAGTACCATGTATTTGGCGACCCAAGATGGATGTTGTATACTTATTTTGGGGGTGTCACAATTGGTATCAAAGCTTAGGGATATGATCCCTGGCTAAGATGTGAGACAAGAACTAGGAGGGGAGAGACGGGGAAATCCTTCGCTAGTATGACCTACCTAAGTTTATTTGGTATTTAATTGGTTGGTTAAAGTATAGGGATAATATGTGGCATGTCAATTAACCCTTGTTTTGTGGCAGTATTTGAAAATGGCATCTGAAAATGTCAAGATAAGCAATGAAGCACATGAGACCGTTGAGTCACCAACGATCAATATCCAGGATAATGTGCAATAGAAAGATAATAATCCTCAGGTAAACAACAACACCGATCAAATGATGAACGATGGGATGTTCAGAGGCTTTATGCAATTCATACAACATCAGGCAAGAGCGGCTCCTGTTCGAAATGCAGGTGGAAACACTGGCAACTCTCGGATTGTCACTACTAAGCAGTTCAAGGAGCTGGGACCACCGGAGTTTTTAGGAGAGCCAAAACCACTTAAGGCGGAGACGTGGCTAAATCACCAAGATATTTGATGTCTTGGGATGCTCCGAGGAGCAAAAGGTTCCCTTTGCCACCTTCATGTTGAGAGGAGAGGCAGATTACTGGTGGGAATCAATAAAACGTACTCAGCCTGCCGGAACTAGTCAGGGAACGGAGTGATGGTCTGAGATAGTGTTATAGTAGTCCTCACTATTCTATAAAATATTGTGACAATAAATATAATGAGGACTCCATTTGAGTTTGGATATTGTCTAGAAGATAATATTCGTGTAAAAACTCTCAGCTCGTGTTCTATAATTAAGTTTGTATTTGTATTCAGTACCATGTATTTGGCGACCCAAGATGGGTGTTGTATACCTATTTTGGGGGGAGTCATTAGCTCGCTTCTTTCGTGAGTATCCTTCTTTACGATCATAAATTATTGATTAGTATAATAATTGATTTTCCACAATGAAAGTATATACGGTCGACAAGTAATAAAGTGAAAGTAGAGTATCGTTCCCACGAGGAATTATTTAATAAAAATTACCAAATACTAACTCTTAACCAAATCAATTTTATTTAAACAATTGCAAATTGTGAATTTTCTAATTAAGAAAACTAAATTAAACAAAAAAAGAGATTAGTCTAAAAGAAAGCAAATAAACAAAACTAAGATTTGATTGAATTAGGTAAATAAGGATTAAGACTCCAATATCCCCAATTATGAACTATAAATCAATTATCCAATTATCCCAATTATTATGTCTCTTTGAATTGTTATGAGGAATTCTCAAATGCCAAAAGCCCTTTTCAAGTGATCCTTTGCCTTCTATTTAATCCAAGTTAATTTTGCTATATCCTATGCAAAACAATTGAATTAAACTCGTTCTGATCCCAATTCCTTATGTATTTACATGCGGTGAACAGATATTTCATTCTATTCACAAACCTAATTATTCCTTTGTGCAAATAACTAAGTCACATGATATCATGCCCGATTCTAACCTAGAATTCCTCTTCCAATTCCTTCAGAGTAACAAGGTAATTCTTGATCGGATAATTAATCAATAAGCATAAGGCAAGATAAACAACTCACTTTGACACAAATAATTGGAATAAATTAAATAACTAATTTATAGCCATAAAAGGTTCAATTGAAATCTTAATAAAGAGTTAGTTCATAATTAATGAATTAAAACCAAGAATCCACAATTGAATAGACATTAAAAGATAAAAGTATGATAAGAGAAGAGAATAGAATCATTGTTGTAAACCAAATCGATGCTCTCCCTCTTGCTTCTTGCTCTTGATCTTGAGTGTTCTTCAATTTGCTTCAATCTTGATGGCTAATTAAGAACTAGGGTTTAGATTCTAATTTAATGGAGTGTTTAATCTAGTCTAATCTATGTAATCTCCCTTTATTTTATGCCTTACATCATGTATTTATAGGTTACAAGTCCAATTTTAGCTTAGGAACAAACCCGATCAATTTGGAGTCAAAAAAGGTGTCAAAATTCGCCCCAAAAAGCAGCGTCCGAGGCCATCACCAAGCCCTTCCCGGTGCCCCGGTCTTGGGCTTGACCTCAAACCACCCCCAAGTGCCCGTGGGCTTTGGGCATAAAGCCTATTTTGGGCGCCCGGCTTTTACCACATGTTACGACATTTTCTGCTCCGGCGTCCTTTGGGAAAATGGCCATAACTTTCAAATTCGAACTCGATTTTGATGATTCAAGATGATCCGGAAAGAGGAGAAGTAGATCTACAACTTTCATTCTTTAAGTTTTTCGAAATAAGGTCCGAAGAAATACTCAAATTGGCTCTGAAGTGACTTCTTTGTGTAAATGGCAAAAAAAAGCGAATCTAGCCACCCCGACGTCGATCCAAGTAACTTTTGTCCCAATTCCTACAAAACAACATAAAACATGCTTGAATAGACACAAACACTTAAAAACTATTCTAAAAGACTTGAGAACAACAATAAATTAAGCGAATGTATCCGATTCATGTGTATAAAACTCATTCATCAAATACCCCCAAACTTAAACCTTTGCTTGTCCTCAAGCAAAAAACACAAAAGAACTAAAATAAACAAAATAACTCAACTAATGAATGAATGCATATGCATGATCTACTTTCTAATATACCTCTGAACCCGAGTAATAAATCGATTATGATATATAGCAGCGAGGCCTCAAAGATACCAATGATACTCAAACAATATATCGATCAAGTTAAAATCCATAACTCTAACCAATTAGTCAATCCAAACTGTCATCACCCATGTTGTGCGTGTGTGCTTGTTAACCATTCTAACCAACCACGATTCAAGATAATCACATAACAAACTTCTTAGAAGGAAAATTTTAGTTCAATTCAATTACTTTTGTGAACATGACAACTCGGTTAAAACTAAGCAATTACCAAGTCTTAAGGTAAATCTGAGATTTATTTATACTCTTATTCAATCACGAGGGCATTTTGCTCTTTCTCGTGTTTTATTCATTTTTTTTTCTCATGGTGTGCAATGTCTTATTCCCTTAGGCTTTTCGGTGCTACCTTAATGAGCTTTTCGACCAGCGACTCCCAAGCCATTAAGACCTTAGGGGGCGCTAGGTGTAAAAACAATCCCCTCGGGACTTACTTACTCAAGTAATGTAAAGGCCACAAAACTAGACAAGCATGCCACGGTGTTTATTCTTTTTTTCTTTCTTTACGGATTTTTTTTTCTTTTTTTTTTTCATCATTTCTTTTTTTTTTTTTTTTTTTTTTTGTAATATATATATCCCATAGATTCCCCCAAACTCAAGCTTTTACGTCATTCCAACCTTTCTTGCTTGGTTCACTAATTTCCTTAAATTTTAACAAGATTTTCCCTCGAAACAAATTATGAAACCCTTGAACCAAGTGGATTAAAGCAGTTAAACTTTAAGTGCTAACTTGAGGTTACATAAGTTTAAGGCAGGCTCAGATTATCATCATGATTAAAATTAGAACTCATCATCAATTATCAACCTTTATTCGAGTTAACATTTAATACCAATCTTATCATAAGTAGAGCTAAGACCACACCAATAGATCACACAGATTCATGCAAAAAAAAAATGCAATTATACTACATGAACACATACTAATGCAACACATATATGAATATGCAAATAACTACCATGTATTATATGCAACCTAAAAAAAAAACAATGCTAACACACATAAAAAAATGAACTACTATATGCGGATAACTAACTATATGCAATACGACACTAAAATGCCCCCAAACTTAAACTAGACATTGTCCTAAATGGATTTAAAATAGAAAAATTAAAGTAGAGGACTTCCACGAAAATATAGCAATCTTCCTCCTTGTCCAGCTAAGTTTGGAGAATATCTTTAGGCACATGGAACAAATTGGGCACCACACTTGAATTTGACTTGAATAACACTTGTAAACCATGATAGAAACAATTTTATTAAATTTTAAATAAATGCAAATTCAAAACTACTAATATAAAACCTAATAAAAACTAAAAATAAAAATTAAACTTGGGTTGCCTCCCGATAAGCGCTTGTTTTATAGTCTCGGCTGACTTCTTCAATTCTCTATCAATTCCCTACGAAAATTGAGGAACCCTCCATCCATCGAAGCAATGTCTCTTTTGGGAGGTTCCCATTCATAAAAACCCTTGAATTGAAGTCACCTAGCATGCTCTTTGTAGATGGGTTCCCTATTAAGAGCGTCCAACAACTAGGTGTTTTCTCCATTATGTCTATGATTAGATTGGGGCATTGAAGCTTAATAAACATAATGGAGTCTTCCTCTATCTTCTCCTTTTCATCCCACCATGACTCACAATTGTACTAGCTCTTATGTCACAAAGAGCTTTTTAAGCTGATTTATATTTGCCGATTGGGCATGGTTTTGCAAAATTGCCCGGATTCTTGAACTTTGGTGGAGAAGGTACATGGGACACTAATGAAATCGGTTCATCTTCGTTGGTACTCAAAGTTAGATCTTCGTCGATCTCCTTTTCTTGGTCTCCAAGTCTTTCCTCTCTTTCAACATCTATATCATTTGGCACATCCGGTTGCAGATTTGGTTCGGGCTCACCATCAGTCTCGGAATTCATGTCATAGAGCCAAGGGTATTGAGGACAAATGTTTGAGGCATTGGTTAGTTGTTACATTTGGTAAGTAAAATTTTGACTCAATATCTCTTGATTAATCCTCCTCTCCTCACATGAAGCTATGTACTTGGACAAAGTTTCCTCCAAATTTGAATGTTCTTCCTGTTGTAGTGGAGGTGGACACGAGAAATCCGGTGGGTATGTTGGACTTGGAGCATAAAATTGATCTTGATGAGTATGGCTCCATGAAAAATCGGGTGATACCCCGATCGATAATAGTTGTTAGGATAGACATAATTATTGGGGTAATCACTGCCGTCTTTATCTTGCACTCAAAGGGCGATGGCGCATTGATGACTCATATGATTTCCGGCACAATAATCACAAGTAACCGCCACACTTTGTGACGTTGAGCTTCAAAAGCTTCAAACATCCTCGAAAGTGTCTCGATCATCTTTGACAATGCGAGAAAGTTTCTCGAGTCTGTCGATCTCCTCTCCCCGCCCATTTGAGTCATTCTTGCCATCCTTCGACTCCGTATGGTTGCATGCAAACCTCCAGCGTCTTGAAGTTGCCTCTATAGAAGATGTATTAAGTCCATCGATCCATGTTTCCCTTGGTTGAGCCAAGAGCGTGTATGGCCATTGATACTCAAACTCATCCATGGTACACTGAAAAAGAGAAATATAGGAAGAGAATTAAAAATAAAAATAAAAATGTTTAAATTAAGACTAATTTGATTGAAATTAATATTGGTAAATAATTATTAAATTAATTTCCGTGAGTGATGGCAAAAACTTGTTGATCGATTTCGTAATCAATCAATGAATACGTGCAAGTATACACGGTCGACAAGTAATAAAGTGAAAGTAGAGTATCGTTCCCACGAGGAATTATTTAATAAAAATTGCAAATACTAACTCTTAACCAAATCAATTTTATTTAAACAATTGCAAATTGTGAATTTTCTAATTAAGAAAACTAAATTAAACAATTAAAAGAGATTAGTCTAAAAGAAAGCAAATAAACAAAACTAAGATTTGATTGAATTAGGATAAATAAGGATTAAGACTCAATATCCCCAATTATGAACTATAAATCAATTATCAATTATCCCAATTATTATGTCTCTCTTGAATTGTTATGAGGAATTCTCAAATGCAAAAGCCCTTTTTCAAGTGATCAATTGCCTTCTATTTAATCCAGATTAATTTTGTTATATCCTATGCAAAACAATTGAATTAAACTCGTTACAATCAATTCCTTTATGTGTTACATGCGTGAATAGATATTCTCATTCTATTCACAAACCTAATTATTCCTTTGTGCAAATAACTAAGTCACATGATATCATGCCCGATTCTAACCTAGAATTCCTCTTCCAATTCCTACAGAGTAACAAGGTAATTCTTGATCGGATAATTAATCAATAAGCATAAAGGCAAGATAAACAACTCACTTTGACACAAATAATTGGAATAAATTAAATAACTAATTTATAGCCATAAAAGGTTCAATTGAAATCTTAATAAAAGAGTTAGTTCATAATTAATGAATTAAAACCAAGAATCCACAATTGAATAGACATTAAAAGATAAAAGTATGATAAAGAAGAGAATAGAATGCATTGTCGAATAAATCGATGCTCCCCTCTCTCCCTCTTGCTTTTGCTCTTGATCTTGATGTTCTTCAATTTGCTTCAATCTCGATGGCTAATTAAGAACTAGGGTTTAGATTCTAATTTAATGGAGTGTTTAATCTAGTCTAATCTATGTAATCTCCCTTTATTTTATACCTTACATCATGTATTTATAGGTTCTGAGTCAATTTTTAGCTTAGGAACAAACCCGATCAATTTGGAGTCAAAAAGGTGTCAAAATTAAGCCCAAAAAAGCGTCCAAGCCATCACCAAGCCCTTCCCAGCGCCCTTGGTCTTTGGGCTTGGCTCAACCCTACCCTCCCTCGGCGCTTGGCATTTGGCATAAGCTAAAAATGGGCGCCCGTGACTACCACATGTTACGACATTTTACGCTCAGAAGCGTCCTTTGGGAAAATGGCCATAACTTCTCTGTAGATCGAACTCCGATTTTGATGATTCAAGATGATCAGAAAAAAGAGGAGAAGTAGATCTACAACTTTCATTCTTTGAGTTTTTCGAAATAAGGTCGGAGAAATACTCAAATTGGCTCTGAAGTGATCTTTGTGTAAATGGCAAGCAAAAAAAGCGAATCTAGCCACCCCGAGCGTCGATCCAAGTAACTTTTGTCCCAATTCCTACAAAACAACATAAAACATGCTTGAATAGACACAAACACTTAAAACTATTCTAAAAGACTTGAGAACAACAATAAATTAAGCGAATGTATCATCAATTCATGTGTATAAAACTCTTTTGAAAATAGCTTAGGCGGTTTTTAAGTCAATGTATGCATACTGGAAACCAATAAGTATGTATCAACATGTGATAAAATATAATGATTATCTAAGTGAGGCCACTTGTATAACCATGCTTAGAAATTAACGATCAGAATATATATCTTGATTTATAATAACAGATTTAAAGAACTTGTACAATAATTTAATAACTTACTTATACAGAATCATTGCATAAGTATATACAAGGTTATGATATTTGAACAATGAAAAAGAATAGTTCAGATATTAGCTTACACATGTGCATTACATAAAGTAAATGTAAAGTTAAGATACTTGCATGATCTGTTGCTTACAGTTATGTAACTTAGTTTTATCTTTTATATCAAGACCTATCATTAATAAGATCATTCATTTGATTAGAATAATATATCATATCACATAGTACTGCTATTTGCAGTCAGCACATAACCTAATCACATTGTCACATATGTTTAGCAATCATTGGATCACAAACAAACACGTATACAGATAATTTATATAAGTCCAGATCAATTTCTGAAACATTTCGGTGTACCAACGGCTTTATCGGGTAATTATTAAGTCTAAAACTCTATTCTGTAATTCATTATTCACTTAGATTATTTAAATATCAGTTATATTTGTTAGAGTTTATGCCCTAGAGGCCAATTATTTGATATAATTGCTTAACGTTTTGATATTATATTTGATTGAATAAATATATGATTTTATTATGGTTTTATTTCTTTGCGTAATATAATTGTTAACATAATAAAATTCCTTAGAATAGTGATACAAATTATATAGTTTCAAGTATGTGACTTGAACATGAGATTATATATTACCATTAGTATCGGTGTTCTTAAATGTCCCTAATCAAAGTATCATTGTTGATGGGACAACAATGATGCATGGAGACTAGTATGTGGATTGATTGATGACCAAATCTCATTGGTCATAAATATATGAGATATTAAGTCAATGCATAGGTACATGTTAGAGAAACGATGTCTTTGGGACGGACCCACCATGAGAATTCTATATGGAGCATTATGCGAAGTGTCGTTAGCAATTCTCATAGTGACAATGATGTAATGGTCCTCCAGGCACGAAATCGCTATATTACTACTAACGAGAATTTATGTACTTTGATATCATCAAATGTCACCTTTAATAGGGTGGACTATAAAGGTGATTATTGGGTTCATCATTAATCGTGTGAGAAATATGAGTGATCTAGATGGAATTTAACCATCCTATATATTATGGGTGATATCCATAGGCCTCTTGATTGAGTAGGACTATGAAATGCATGGCCATGCTCAAATAGTGATTTGTTTCATATAGTCTGCTCATTGATCAAGAAAACTCAGATTAAATTATGAAGAGTATGACACATTCCATGACTCGAGTTTAATCCAGGATATTAAGGTTAAAAGGATTAAATTACATTGAAACATTGGTCATTTAAAAGGTTTCATCGAATCATCGATCTTATTATTACTTGGGTAGCAGTGATGCATTACTAGAATCAGCTCCTTTGTTTATAATTTTATAATATGATTTTAAAATTATTGCCAGCGTAATAATAACCTATAGGTCACACACATGTAACGTTATTTAAAAGGAATTAATTTAAATTTTAAGGATTTAAATATATTAATATGATTAATAGTGTTTAAATCACTTAATTTAAATTAAAAAGGATAATTGTATATATGTATATTAATTAAGTAAGACTTAATTAAGATATATATATATATATATATAAATTCGGATTTTATAAAATTAGGTTTTGATTTGATTAATTCCTTTTAACTACTATATATATGATATATAGCAGACTACTTAGGAGAGATATCATAATTGAAAAACCTAGCCGCTCTCGAGAGAGAGACTAGAGAAAAAGCAGTTTGAAAATCCATTCCTTTTGGTGGCTAAGACATGAAGTCCTTCTTATTGCGAGAATCGATTCGACGGTTCGATGCGGTGTTAAATGTGGATACCGTAGAAGGCTTAATCGGTTTGTATTGCGTTGGAGATTCGATATGATCGGTTTGATTCTCATTTTTTTGTTTATATATCTGGTATAATCTCTAAACCTCTGAATTAATTGATTTTCGCATGGATCCTGTTTTAGGGTTTCGGAAATTGCTTTAAAATTTTAATTTTCGCTGTGCGTTTCTGTGTCGAAGCCCAACAATATTATTTTTCATAAACTTATAATAATTTTTAAATAATTATTATAATTTATCATGATTTTTCAAACATTGTAATCATTATTAAATGATTTAAATATTAAATAATTCTATTATCATTAATATTTAATTAATATTAAAATATTAATGAAACCACTTCCAAAATAATAAAGTTATTTATATTAACTTAAAATATGTTTAAAGTATTAATATTACCCTTAAATGATTTTTAAAATAATTAAAATTATTTTAAATAATTACCATTAACACTTAAATATTAATGAATTATTTATCAAAATATTAAAAGTCATTTATTATAACTTAAAATATTTTTAATTCATTTATATCCTTTTAAATGATTTTTAAATCAATAAAATCATTTTTAACTATTTATTTAATATAATTAATAAATCTAATATCATTAATATTAATTTATTAATGAAATTTACCTTTAAATATTAAAAGTTATATTTTATAACTTAAAATATTCTTAGGCATTTTATTTTCATTTAAAATGATTTTTATAATATTAAAATCATTTTAAACTAATTTATTTAATATAATTATTAAATAAATCTATATCATTAATATTAAATAATTAATGAAATTTATCTTAAAATATCGGAAGTTATGTTTTATAACTTAAAATATTTTTAAATACTTTATTATCATTTAAAATGATTTTAATATAATAAAAGCATTTTTAATTAATTAATTTAATTCATTTATTAAATAAATTAAATATCAATAATATTCAAATATATACTAATATTTATGAAAAAAATGCTGAATTATTAAAAGTTTTATAACTTCAAATAATTTTTAAAATTATTTTTGTAATTTTTCAGAAATTATTTTCTATTTTTAAATGATTTTTGGAAAATAAATTAAATAAAATTATTAAATCTGTCACTAAAGGATGCCTATAGCGACAAAACTGTCGCTATAGGTGTTCTTGAGTGTTCTTGAGAAACCAGATCTTCATAGTCAGTTACCAAGGGTACTACTTTGACCACCATTTAAACCTAGATCTTGTTGTTATCTGGGTTGGTTATGGTGTCAATGTTGTAGTATTAGTGTAACACTACAACTAGAATCAAGTTTCATGGCAATACAACAACAGATCATAGAGTTATTAGCTCTCAAATCTTTATAGTTAGCTACTTTCGATCCTTATAGTTTGTATTTTGGGATTGCTTTGTAGGATCTAGTGGTTTCATCTTGTAGAACAGATGTCAGGGTATAATCTTATAACATCATATTATTATAACAATAACATATGAGCAAGATCTGGCATGGTCAAACCATGTTAGAAATCTTGTTCTTCATTTTTTTGGGTTTTCCAGAAAATCACCAAAACAGATGGTCGAGCCTACTTTGACCAGCTATATTTTTGATTCTATGTAAAATATAAGAGATCTTATGGCATGTATGAGTAGTATACATGTCAGTATACGAGTTTTGAACAATAAAATGGCCTAAACACTTAACAGTAGCAAGATCAAAGGCTTGAAAAACGACTATAAGACCATTCTGAAAATCTGGGTTACCCAGAAACTAGTTTGGTCATGGTCAGTCAACCATGTTTGATTGCTTATAAAATGAAATCTAGACATGATCTGACCCTATTTCCAGTTCCAGATCATAGTCCACATGGCATAGAATAGAGCCATTGTGACGCCCCCAAAATAGGTATACATCACCCATTCTTAGTCACCAAATACATGGTACAGAAACAACTACAACTTTATTAATACAATTGTCGTGCAAAATACGATAACACATATACTACCATAAAATAAGTCTTCATTACAATTATTTTGATACACTATTTTACAAAATAGTGAGGACTACTAAAATAACTTTCTAGAACCATCATTCCACACCCTGACTACTTCCCGCTACATTCTCGCTTCCTGAGAAGAAAAATAGAATAAAAAGAAAAAGGGTGAGCTCAATTAGCCCAGTAAAGAATATTATGACCAAGATAATATAGAACAAATTATCATTAGTCCTCAACAGGGAAAAATCTGATAGAATATAATAAACAACAAGTTTCAGATCAATATTCGCAGCAGAAATAACAATTCATTAGAGGAGTTAAGTAGAGAATGAAATCTACTATCTTCTATGATTTAAAAGTCCATCATTAATATTTTATCCATGTAACATCAATCAATATGCATTTTGAATCAAATATTCATCTTTGCACTACAGGCCAAAGATATTCATCAGTTGGTCATGTTCATCTCAACACATGTTCATCTTTGCACTACGGGCCAAAGATATTCATCAGAAAATCATTCATCTTTGTACTACAGGCCAAAGATATTCAGTTATATCATCATTTAGGACTGAGGATGATGAAAAATATTTTAAAGAAAACAAATTCAGTGAGACAAAAGAACAAATATTAGGGATTCGTACTTTAGACAATCCAAGTTCAAAAATACTCCATAATAAACCATAGTGGAGAAAAATTCAAGAATGAAGATCAAAACATGGATACAATCAAAAATAGTAGCCATAATAGACATCTTGGACAAAGAATGAAAATATAATTTTTCTGTAAATAGTGTCGTATTCGTGAATAGTGTCGTATATATGAATAGTGTCGTATACGTGAATAGTAACCCCGACACAAAAAGGTAGAAATTTTACAAGAAAAATTATACTAATATTTCGGCATAATGATATTGAAAGAAATAATATCATTTACGAAGAAAATAACATTCCTTACCTCAAAAGAATAGTACTTCTAGCTGGAATATCAGATATAACATGTTGAAGGGGACTTGCACCGTATAGCAACACTCAAATATCTAAATACTCACAAATACGCTCGATAATATAGAGAAAGAAAACTTTAGTTTCTGGTGTGATTTTTAATTCTAACCTAAGCACCCTATTTATACAAAAATGCTTAGAACACCAAAACGGAAAATTTAATAAAATAATAATATTTATTAAAAATTTCCTACGCCCACCTTAGAATTCTGAACTCAGCACATTTTCAATACAAGTGGGGCCCACCAACATAATAACAATGTTTTTTCTTAAAAAATATATTTAAAACTTCAAAAATTAATTATTCCGGAACTTCAATAGTTCATAATAAATAGCCCTTTATCAGAAAAATTTGAATCTTATGTCCATTCCATAGAAAATTTAATTATCTACAACCTTGTAGCTTTAAGTTTCCAAATTCCAAACAAAAATTGACCAAAATTCATATACGGACGATTTTACAGGCTATAATCAAATTTCAGTCAAAATGGGGCCCATCAACATGTTTAACATGTTTTTAGCATTTATTGTAACAAAAATACTCTTCCTCCTCATTTATTCATATATCACACATTCATTGTAAAAATATCACCATTATTATATTATTGAAATATAATAATATATTTAAATGAATTATTTTATCAGAAAAAATAAAATATCAATTTTCAACAATTGTCACTTTTCTGAAAATTCCTCCATTTATATTCACATAAATATTTTCCTTATCATATAAATCAATAATTAATTATTCACAAATAATATTACAGAATCACAATAATGACAACCAGGCCGTTCCCAGGAAAGAGGAGGCTTTCTGATAAGAATTTCTCCTTACTGGCGCGCAATTAAATGACCTAACTTCTTTCCTCGACAGAACTTTTCAATAATGCTATCTAATAATATTATTCAAATAATATGAATTATTGATCTGATAATGGAAAATATTGTGTAGTGACAATTATTGAAACAACAATAATATAAAATATCAACGTAGCAATTATTGAATCAATAAAATAAAATATTGAACAGTAATTACTATAACAATTATTGAGTAGAGCCTTCTTACGTAAGAATCAATAATTGGTGCAATACCGTAAAGCATTCGTGTGTTTAAACCACGGGTATTCCAACAAAGTGTTATTGCGTGAATAACTACTACGTCGTTATTTAAAAAAACTTATACTTGTCATTTTCTTCATTCAATCGCTTTCCATTATGGGGCCCACAAAGGTTCTTGCTAGTATCTGAATATTCCCAAACGCAATGAAGAATATTCCACGACCAAACGAATATTCACCGACAACAATGAATATTTTATAACCACTTGCTTATTTGAAATATTTGCACATTTTATCCATAACTAACCACATTAATACAATCAACCCCTTACTATTTTAAAATAATAAATAGAGAAAATTCAATTTCATTTATAAAAAGTTGGGGTCTTACAACCTCCCCTCCTTATGAAATTTTGTCCTGGAAATTGACGTACGTACCTGGTATTTCAAAAAGGTGAGGATACCTCGCTTTCATTTTCGTTTCCAACTCCCAGATCATTTCCTCTATAGCATGGTTCCTCCACAAAACTTTGACTTGTGGTATTACCTTTGTGCGTAGGACATGCTCCTTCCTATCCAAGATCTTGTCAGGTACCTCCTCGTACGTTAAATCTTCGACTATTTCGTCAGGTTCTAACTCAATAATATGGTTCGGGTCTTTCACATATTTACGAAGCACAGATATGTGAAAAACAATATGAACACGAGACATGCTTGGAGGTAACGTGAGTCTATAGGCCACATTTCCTACTCGGTCAAGAATCTGAAATGGACCAATAAATTGTTGATTGAGCTTTCCTCTTTTCCCAAATCTTGTAACTCCCTTCCATGGAGCAACACGCAACAATACATGATCCCCAATACTAAATTCCACGTCCTTTCGATGAAGATCTGCATAACTCTTTTGTCGATCATGTGCCGTTTGTATACATTGTCGAACCATTTGGATCTTTTCTATAGTCATAACAATGTTGCTTCACCCACCTCATCCCAACATACTGGAGAGCGGCACTTTCGTCCATACAACGCTTCAAATGGAGCCACACCTATACTTGTCTGATAACTGTTGTTGTAGGAGAATTCCACCAATGGTAAATACTTATCCCAACTTCCTTTGAAGTCTAGGACACAGAGTCTTAATAGATCTTTAAGAGTTTGAATAGTCCTCTCTGATTGTCCGTCCGTTTGAGGATGGTATGCTCCAATCGAATAAAGAATTGTGCCCCATAGCTTTCTGGAAGCTAACCCAAAATCGTGAAGTGAATCTTGGGTCACAATCCGAAACTATGGATACTGGCATGCCATGCAATCTCACAATCTCATTTACGTACATACGAGCAAGACGTTCAAGGGAATAAGTCTCCCATATCGGCAAGAAATGAGTAGACTTAGTTAATCTATCAATAATAACCCAAATCGCATCTATGCCTTGAGAAACCGTGGGAATACCCGTAATGAAATCCATGGTAATATGTTCCCACTTCCATTTCGGAATCTCAAGTGGTTGCAATGGACCCTTTAGCACTTGATGCTCCGCCTTTACACGTTGACAAGTTAAACACAATACAAAAAAATGGGCCTTTAGCAACTATTTTTTAGGCAACGACTTTATAAGTCGTTGCTAAAAGTATATGTTTAGCAACGAAATTTGTCCTTCGTTGCAGATTGTGTCAGGCTTTCACTTTTTGCAACAAAATTCATATGTTGTTGCAAAATTTCGTTGCTAATTCATTGGCGGGAAAAAATTTCGTTAGAAATTCGTTGCAAAATTTTCGACCACTTAATTTCCCGTCATCGTGGGCAACGAAAGTTTTTTTGTTACTAAAAATGGGGCTTTAGCAACGATTTTTCAGGCAATGACTTTATAAGTCGTTGCTAAAAGTGTATGTTTAGCAACGAAACTTGTCCTTCGTTGCAGCTTGTGTCAGGCTTTCACTTTTTGCAACGAAATTCATAAGTAGTTGCAAAATTTGGAAATAAAATTCGTTAGAAATTCGTTGCAAAATTTTTAACCACTTGATTTCTCCTCATCGTAAGTAACGAAAAGTTTTTATTCTTATATTTAGATTGCCCAATATGGACTACATTCATTGGCAACAATTTTTATTTTCGTTGTATATTTTATACAACTTTTTGCAACGATTTATTAAAATGTTGCCTTAAATTAAGATAATCTCAATAAGCATGTTTTGTAAGACCAAGTATTCTAGATTCTGAGAATTGTCAAAAAAATATTCGTATTTAGTATTTAAAAATTATGTCAAAATGCGGAACATATTCGTTTCCATTTTTTATTCGAATAAACAAATTATTCAAATATCTGAATTAGAATGTCAATCACCTAATAAACAATTTATTCAATTTATTTATAAAAATTAAAAATAAAAAAATATTGACCAATTGCTAACAAATCACAACCATTTAAAGTTGTAAAAATACATATCATAAATGGAAGAGATATCAAATACACCATCATTCATAATTGATCATAAAAAGTCAATTAAAATTTACTAATATAAATTGTACATATAAGCTGTATAAATTGTACTTATAAGTTGTTCAATATTATTTAATTTATTTTTTGCTAAATTAAATGTATGTAAAAGAAAAGAGATACATATACTTAGGGGCATTCCCCATATCGATACAAAATTTCAAGAAAGGGAACTCAACATGACAAATAGTGAAACTCAAATTCTATGACAATACAAGAGCATAAGGCCAAAACAAATCAAATGAGCACTGCATTGGACTTCAAGAACACTGCAGAGCATCCGACCAACAAAACAATAAACGGACAGAATGCTGACTGTGCATATTGGCCCGTTATTTTTGCTGATGTGGTCCGTTATTGCTAACGTGGAGGACAGAAATGCCTGGCTTAAAAATTTCCTTAAAGAAAATGTTGCTCACAAGTATCGAACTCTAGACCTCTCCAAACTAGAAACCTTAAATTCCAACAAAACCACTAGACCAACTACCTATTATGCTAAAATTTATGTAACACTAATATTTAAACCACCTAACATCGTTTCTATGCATGTGAAGATGAGATAATACACTTTTTGGTCACTGTACTAGGAATTGTAATAATAATAATAATAATAATAATTATTATTATAATAATAATAATAAATTTTAAATAATTAAAATAATAATAAAATAATAATAATAATTAAAATTTAAAATAATAATAAAATAATAATAATAATAATTATTATTATGGTACTAATCCTGCAAAGCCCGTCAGTATTAAGACTGGAACAAAATACAAAAGATGATATATTGAGATATAAATTTCAACATAGATTTGTCAGCCATAAAATAAGTCATGTTGATGCATGCCTGCATTTACCAATGTTAGAAACTAAAAAGTGTTCACAAGACAAAAGTGTTTACCAATGCGATAATTAAAATTTTAAATAATAAAATAATAATAAAAATAATAAAAATTATTATTTTAATTATATTAATTTTATTATTATTTAATTATTATTATTATTATTGTTATTATTATTTTAATTATTATTATAATTATTATTATTATTATTTTAATTATTACAATTATTATTATTAGTATTATTATTATAATAATAAATGTAATAATAATAATAATTGTAATAATAATAATAATTATTATTATTATAATTAAAATAATAATAATAATTAAAATTAAAATAAGAGTGATCAAGCATATATTGTTTTTTTTAAAAAAAAAATTAATTGTGTGAGACCCCAAATTTTATGAATAAAGATTTAATTTTCTTGAAATATTTTTTTGAATATTATGGTGTGAATTTTAGATAGTGTTTTAGTTATGGGTAATATTTACAAATTTTGCAAAGTAAGCAAGTGGTTATATAATATTTGATTGGTCGGAGAATATTCGCTTTAACAGGAATATTAAAGACGACTAGTACAATCATTAGTGGACCCCTCATTAACGGAAGTATTATCGTAGTAAGAAAACGACAAAATTATCTTTTATAAAAATAACGGTGAAAGTATTCTTTGTTAAAACTGTTGAACTACTCGGTAGTAAAGAAATACTGATGAATCTGGCGTGGTTGCATACAGTAACACGGTATTGATTATTGATGCTTACGTAAAAGTCACTTTCGGTTATACTCAATTATTGCTATAGTAATTGCCGCATCATATCTCTCATATTATTGATTCAATTATTGTCACAAGATTATCATCAGTATAATATGTTATATTATTAAATCAATAATTGAGAATCAACAAAGTTATTCATATTATTATTTGCAATATTGACAATGTCTCAGAAGTTACATCGAGGAGAGGTTTAGTCACCTAATTGCTGGCGCCAATAAGGAGAAATCCTTATCGGAAAGCCCCCTCTTTCCTGGGAACGACCTGGTTGTTAAATATTATGAATTATAATATTAATGATGAATAAGTTCGTGTTGATTAAAGATGAAATTGATAGTTCCATTGTGTGAGAATTATTAGTGTTAGTGGAAATTGACATTTATTTCGATAATAATTGATGTCTGGAGGTTATATTGACCAATCAGGTAATTAACCGGATAAATGAGCAATTAATTACTATTGATTCACATTCATTTACTATTAGGGGAGGTTGTGCAAGATTGATAATACTTGCATGACTAAGTTAAAAATGGAGGTATAGATGGAGGTACTATACTGTAATTCGTATTTTCACATGTCTAAAACTATTGATTCACATGATTTACTATTTATTCACATGATTTGCTATTAGGGGAGGTGGTGCAAGTTTGATAATACTTGCAAGACTAAATTAAAAATGAAGAAAAAGAGGAAGGTATTATACTGTAATATTTTGAGCCCCAAAACGTGCAATTATTGAAGCTATATTTTCCTATAAATAGAAGCTCATTCTTCCTTCATTTCTCACCAATTCACTAAAGCTATAGAGTAATTATTATAGAGAGAAAGAAGAAGAGAAGTCTGCTACCTCACTATTCCAGTAGGTTTTATGCTCTACTTGACTCTTCTAATAGATTGCTTATTTCTGCTGCAGTTGTTAATCTAAAACTTGTTGTCTATTGTATTCTATCCGTTGTTATATTGTTGAAGGCTAAGGATAATTTATTCTGCATTATCTTAGTCATAATATTTCTTACTGGACTAGTTGAGCTCACCATTTCTTTCATTGTTCTCTTCAGAAAATGAGAATATAGCTAGGACGAGTCGGGGAATGGAGTGATGGTCCAGGATAAATGGCTTTAGTAGTCCTCACTATTCTACGGAATAATGTGATAATAATTGTAATGAGGACTCCATTGAGTGTGGATATTGTCTAGATGACAATATTCTTGTTTAAACTCTCAGCTATGTTTTGTCGTATTTTACACGATTGTTGTATAATTAAGTTGTATTTGAATTTATGTACCATGTATCTGACGACTCAAGATGGGTGATATATACCTGCTTTGGGGGCGTCACAAATTATAATTGTAGTGACTATTTTTAATCATTGAACTCTGGCAAATCTTTCTATTATAAATATTTGTTATTCGCTAATGTACTCATCTTTGTAATTTATTAGATCGATTCTTATACTTACCCATGAGTTTTTTTTAAAATTTAAATTTAATTTGATCGAGTCCTATAACAATAAAAAAAATCTGTCAAAATATTAAATTTTATTCGAAAAACATTGATACCCACGTGACTATTACAAAAAAAAAACAAAAAAAAAATTTGATTCAGTTGTTAAAAAAACTTTGAATGTAATTTTATATTTATGGTATTTAATTTGTAACTGCTTTATATTATTTTAGGGTATTTTAATTATTATTATTATTATTGTAAGTATTTAAAATTTATTATTATTAATACAATAATAATTATTACTATTATTATTATTATTATTACAATTATTATTATTATTACAATTCCTAGTACAGTGACTAAAAAGTGTATTATCTCATCTTCACATGTATAGAAACGATGCTAAGTGGTTTAAATATTAGTGTTACATAAATTTTAACATGATAGGTAGTTGGTCTAGTGGCTTTTGTTGGAATATAAGGTTTTTAGTGTGGAGAGGTTTGGAGTTCAACACTCATGAGCAATATTTTCTTTAAATAATTTTTTTCGGACAAAAATTATAAATAATGACCATTTTATAATTTTTGAGAGTACAATTATTCGATTGTAACAAAAAAAGTTTCGGTAACCACAAATACTAAAAATGCTAATTAAAAAAATACTAAAAATACTAATTAAAAAAAATACTAAAATACTAATTAAAAAAAATACTAAAATACTAAAAAAAATTAAATTAAAAAATACTAAAATTCATCATTTAAAAAAATACTAATTAATGTAATATCAATTTTATCCCTATTTTATTTAATTTTTTTAAAAAAAATGAATTTATAAAAAAAGAAGAGTAAGATGCAACGTCACTTTAATTAGCGTTAGAATTTTTATTTTTATTTTTTTATAGTTAAAGTCTTATATACTCCTTCATTTCCAATGCCGATGACAGAGAATAAACATAAAAAATATTGATATTTGTAAACAAGTACAAGAGATCAAAGAAATAAAAAAAAGAGATTCCAACGTCAGTTAAAGTGATATTACATCTTACTCTTTTTTTTTTTTTTTTACAAGTTTGCTTTATAAAAAAAATTTAAAAAGTTACAATGCCGGTTAGTTTGGCATTGAATCACATTTTTATTTTTTTCAAATTTCTTTAAAAAAATAAAATCATTTTAAAAAAAATTAAGATAATTTTTTTTAAAATTTATTTTTTAAAAAAATATTTTTTAAAGTGGCGTTGGTTGCCTTTCTAATTTTTAGCAAAAAAAAATATCCAAAAATTCAACGCCATTTCAAATGGCGTTCAGTAATTTTTCCCAAATTAAATGTGAGAGTCGTTACTCCCAAAGACAGTCGTTGAAGTTTTTATTTTAAAAAAAATATTCGTTTAAAAATAAAATATTTTTAACACACCAAGTATTGATCCATCGAATTATTATATTAGGGTTCTATCTATATATTGACTTTATCTAAAGAACTTATTCTTGATAACTCTATAGTGCAAACTTCGATTCAACACCATACCAATTTTATAAAAAAAAACCTAATTTTTAAGTAACTTATTACAATATCGACTATTTTTTTAATCAAAGTAAATAAATTTACAATAATTAAATTTTAAAATTTCATACATTGACCATGAAAAAAAAGATTAGGCTCTTTTGTGGAGTAGACCACAAATGTTAAACTCATCTATTCTACAAAAAGAGTTAACTTTGAGTTTATTTTTTGTTAATTTATGGTATCCGACAACTCAAATTGTAATGTAATTAAAATTTTAAAATATGATTTTTTTTAATAATATTTTTTAAATAATTTATAATATTAAATATTTTATTTATTAAAATATTAAGTTACAATAATTTAAATTGACAATAAAAAATTATAATAATTAAGACTCTTTTTATAGAACAAATCACAAATCATTAAATTATTACTATTACATTTTACAAAAAAAAGTTATATTTCAGTTTTGTTATTAACTAATTTATGACATCCTAAAATTAAAATTAAAATTTAAATCAATTTATGTTTTTGAAATAATAATTTTATTTATAATATTACTTTTTAAAGAGTTTACATTATTAATTTTTTTTATAAGTTAAAATGAAACTCTCTTTTTTGAAACAAGTCTTTAATTTAGGAGCCAAAATTTATGTATAGATGTTTTAATCAGAGAACTACATGAACGTGGGTTGGGTTTGCATAAACAGATGGTTCAATCAGGAGCGTTGTGGCCTAACTCTCTCATTCTCTCTCTATACCAATTCCATTGAATATAATTAAAGAGAATTTGTAACAGAGGTTACCCAAATCCAGAAAAAATACAAAAACCAAAGGAGTATTAATGTATTATCTTACGTGAAAATATGTTTACCAAATAGCCCTTACATGCGTGCTATATTACTATTTTACTCCTTTGATAAAAAAAGTACTATCTAGTTTAAGGTTTCTGTTGCTTGGGACTAAGCAAAAAACGGTATAATCGAATAACCGAACCAAACCGAAATAATGTAACCGAAATTTTCTGATAATTCGATTATTTTTAACAATTCGGTTATATCCAAAATTATTTACGGTTTTCGATTAGTTAATACGGATTTTAATTTTGATTATTCGGTTAAACCGAATAACTGAATAACGCCACACTTAAAATAATAATCAACTCATTTCTCAGCCCACTAGGCACTACCGCACTAGCCCAACCCAGATCTCAAACTCTCCTCTCTCTCTTCGCCTCCGCTCTCATCTCGAACTCTCGATCTCTCATCTGACATCTCTCATCCCTCTGTCTCTCGATCTCTCATCCCTCAGATCTCGATCTCGATCTCGATCTCTCATCTCTGTTTTTACCCTAAGTCCCTAACCCAAAAGCTAAAACCCCAGTCCCCAAATCGCACGTCGGACGTCGCGACTCCACTCTGCCTCTGAACGACGGAACCTCATCTCTGACTTCGAGCCTGAACGGAATCTTATCTTTACTACTTCTTGTTCTTTCAATTGTGAGTTCTAAAGTATTTATACTGATATTTACGATTTCCCATCTACTTCTTTTGGATGAACTACTGTGTAATCAATATTTTAGAGTTTATTTATTTGTTTGATTCAATAGTACTGTGATATTTCTTCTTGTATCTTTATTTAAAGTTGATGAGATTATACAGTTTCTGCATTATTCCTCCCCAGATCATCCTTGTTTGGACGAGTTGGGAACAGTGCAAATGAGAGATTTATAAACGTAAGCGAACAGGTTAAAAGAACTAAACAGAAAATGCTGAAGTAAAAATAATCATGTTTATGGAGTAGAATGGCTCACAATAATTTGGTTGGAATGTTCAATGTGTCATGTCTATGATAATTGAGTGATATACAAGCTGTTAGTATCTTAGTATTAAGGTGAAGGTCCACCAAGATGAGGAATGTAGAAAATAAGCTTGTCCTGCCTATAATTCTAGACTTTTAGATAGTTAGAAAGATGGTGAGGTTAAATTGAAACTTCAATCTTAGATGAGACCTTATTTTGGGGAAACTTTCAATATAAAACCTAATTGAATTTTCTCAAGTTTTTCCTTTGAAGATCTTCTTGCAATAAGTTGCTGTCATTGGTTTAAATTCCGAGCATATACTCAATGTAATTTGATAGGCCATAGACAAGTATGGTCTATCCCCATATATATTCCTTACTGTTTAATTGCCTTGAGTTGGTACTGTAATTAAGCTGTTGTACTAGTAACATTTCAAGGGGAAGAAATAAGGCCATTGAGAGTGAAAGAGAACAGAAGCCTGTAGGATTTGAGCAAAAGAAGATGGACTGAAAAAATATAGATCAATTAAATTAGTTGTGGCGCTGGTTGGATGAACGCAACTGGCAGTTAAGTTGGACGATATGATTTAATGTGAATGTTTGAAGCTACTTTAGATAAGAAGATGTAATATTTTGTAAAAGAAGTTGTGAATATACGATATACAATTTCTGCATTATTCCTCCCCAGATCATGTACATATATGGTGTGCATTATTAAACCATGGCAGTGTTATAAATTTCAGTTACGGCAAAAGAAAGGCAGAACATATTGATGAGCATCATGTTTGACCAATTGTACAGGTAAAATGGAATAGATTCTTACAACAGTTATGTGCAATTTCTTCCTATTCCATTCCACCTGTTTATATACTGAAATTTCTAATAGCTACATATTTCAACATGTGCTATATAATGCTATAAATGTGTGTTGATGGATTATTGTTGACACTGTAGGCTAATGCTTTTGTTGGGGGCTCTGTTGCACAATGCTTGACCTGCATGTTGGCATGTTGTTGTACTGCCTACTGCCCTGTTGTGCCTGCTGAGTGTTGACTCATTCGAAATCAGTGCTTAAGTTTTTGACTCCATGCTGCTGATGTTTGGTCTTAGACAGTTAGACTCTTATGGATTATTAAATTATTATGGACTAATTAGTCTTTGTGAAATTATGGATTATGTATTGCTGAGTTGGCCGTTGTACACGTAATCTATGTTATCTGGTTTACTGTTTTATGATTGTGGCAGTTGTATGTTTTTTTTCCTCTGATGACCATAAATTTGTCACAATGTGATTGGATTATCAGGCTTACCTCCCCCTCCACCTTCCCCCCAATATTCAAGTTGAATTTCTTGACATACTAGATCCGGCCCCGGATGTTCTTTTCCGTCCCTAAAAATGAAGTTGCAAAAATAGTGCTGCCAGATTCGTTTTATAAGCTCTCACTTGATGAATTGAAAAGAGAAGCTGATATGAAGCGGAAAGTGATTGCAGAATTCCAGCTTTTGGTTCCCAAATCATACAAGGAAAAGCAAGCAAAAGCCACTCTATGAGGTAAGTTGTTGAAGCTGCTCTTGTTTTTTCATTTTTTTATTAATTGCTTTTAATACTTTGGTGTTCATTGTAAATTTTAACGTACAAAATAAAACTTAGGCCTAAGATTATTCAAAATTCTAATATTAGCATCTGAAATAACTACGTGTTGTAGCATGACATCTATTTGCTTTCATGACAAATAATACCATCTTTAAGTTAGTAATGAAGGTTAGCAGCTCCTATAGAGTCGCAAACACTTGTTATCATATTGAATACTAATTCAATACAACTGCAAAGATGGAAGAATCAATGGAAGAAAGCTGACTTTTCTTCTTGATTCCTTATACATACTTGGTACAGTGATGTGTATGGGAGTAACAACTGGTGAGCGCTTACATCCTTACCCTGTTTGCTGTAAGTTTTGTCCGTTGTATAGTATGCATGATCTTTTTTCTAAAAGACTTGTTGTTTGTCTTGAACAAATGAGGTTTTACTGAGCTGGTTTTGTACTCACTTGGCAACAAATAAAATATTCACGTCGTGCACTTGGTTTGATACTTGTTTCCCCTCTATGCCAAAGACCATGTTGGACAGAGTAGTTGTATAATAAGGTTAACTTTCTCAACCTTTTGTTAATTCTTGGAGAGTGCAAAATTGAGACTAATTTATTTATTTTTGTGTGGGTGGTGGGTATGGGTTTCTTTTTCTTTTCTTTTTTTTTTTTTTTGGGGGGGGAGGAGGAGGGTTATATCTTGTTCTTGTCTAACACAGTCAATTATTTTCAGGTTATGTCTAATTTACTTTTTACTTTTACGGCATGTGCGAATTAGTGAAGGAGTTATTGCTTATCCGTTACTTCAATAAGGTATCTTTCTGCTTCCAATTTATGAAATTTGGTATCTGGTTCTTAAGATATGATGGGTTAATTGGTATACCAAATGAAAATATAGGATGTTCGTGACAATGTCCAACTGGAAGATTTTGAAGATACTTACAGTCTATATTCTAACATTTTAGTTTTGTGTTTGTATATGCAGAAGCAATGTTGTTCCTTCACTTCTTGTTACTAACCTTTGTGGTAGCCTTTTTATTTTGATTTTAAGTTACTTGTTTGAGAAATTTTGCTCATGTTTTTTTGTTCCAGTTGATACTTTTTGCTACTTTCAATGATTATCAGAAGTTAATACCTGAATTCCAAGAGGCAGCAAAAGCTTTCAGGGGAAAGGTGATTCATTACAGCTTAATTCTTATGATTTCCACTGCATTATGAGCTTTTATAAATTGAACAATAATGTTTACTTTTATTACTCACTTATCCGTGAAAAGATTTGCTATGTTGTCTAATAGTTTCTAAATTAGATATTCAGATAAATTTCTTCTTCGTCTTTCAATTGAGATTTAGCAAAGAGAGAAAGAGACTGACTTAAAATTGACACAACCTGAACTAGACTTTGCCACGTGCAAGTTTAAAAAATTAAATTACATACATAAAGAAGGGAGTCACTAGTTTGGACTCCTTTATATCATGACATTGCCACCTCTAGATGTTTGCAAGCTCATTTAAATATTATCTACTCCTAAAACGCTTCTCTTTCTTTTTGGATCCTTCTAAATTATCTTTGTATATGTGGATTTGGACAATGAAGATGTTGGGAAATCAGTTTCAAATTTTTTTGGGGTTATTGGAGATGCAGCAAGAGTGTGTAATTCGCGAAGCAGATGTTTCCTTCTTTGGTTTTGATCTTGGACTCACACATTTAGAAGCATATTGAGAAAACTGAAACAAAAATAAAGGTAATGACTGGGTTGGTTTTCTTCAACGTGAAGGTTATTGCATTCACAGGAAATGAAGATGACAAAAAATTTGTACTAGAAGGAGAATTGACCTTGAGCAGTATTCAGGTTTGTATTCTATTTATCAGTGTTTTTTTTTTCTGTATGCTTTATCTTTGTAAGCACATAGGGAGTGGTACAATGTCACCAATTTTCTTCACTTTCTTGAGCTTTGAGCCTTTGACAATCAAGTATGCTCAAAAGTTTCTCTGGTTAATATACTAGCTTCTTTTTTTTGGTAGTCATTTGGGTAGAATTTCCTTGAAGACAATCTTAAGCCTTTCGATAAGTCGGATCCTCTTCCAGAGACTGTAAGTATTTGGTCTTCATTAGACTGGGATTGTGAAAAAATCAAGCTTCTTTTCTAACCTCTTTTGACTTGCCAATTGGTGCAGAATGACGGGATGTAAAAATAGTTGTCGGAAATTACTTTGACGAGATTGTTTTGGACGAGTCAAAGGATGTTCTTCTTGAGGTACAATCTTGCTCATCAGTGAAATAAATCATCGCTAAGCTTACCATTGTAATGAAGTTGATAATGATGCTAGTTCTGACTTCAATTTGATTTTAAATTAGATATGCGATCCTTGGTGTGGCCATTGCCAAGCATTGGAGCCAATACATAACAAGCTTGGCAAATATTTGAGAGGCATTAACTCACTTGTCATAGCGAGGATGGATGGGACTAAACTATTAGATGTTCAGGCAGAAAGTCATGCTCTAGAAAATTTGGTAGAACATAGTGAGACTCCAAGTGATTCAGACAATTTGACAAAAGGCAAAAGTACTTCTCACCGTCAACGTGAACTTGAACCTACAACAAGACCTGCAAATTTAGAACCAAGCTCATATGATGTGGTTAAATCCAATTCAAAAGAGCACACAACCAGCTCCCCCATGTTCTCCATAACAGAAGGTACTTTTACCCCTTGTTTCTTCACTTCATTGTTGTCTTCTGTTTATCTCGTATGCCAATCCATACAGATCATATTACACGGTTCACATTGTGGTATTCTATGGGGGGATAAAATGTAAATCTTTTTGTTAAACAAAATAGCATAGCTTTATTGAATATCAAATTAAAAAAAATGTATATCTGAGATTTTGCTATATTCAACATTTATGTCCCCTATGAACAATTGGAAGGCACAACTAAAGACTCATACTTATATGTTGATGTTGATGATGATCATGAAATAGCTACCTCCTTCAATAGAAGAATTTTTGTGTTACGTTTACGGAAGACAAAGGACGAAATTATGAAGTGCACTCTTTCTATATATGTAGATATACACTTTGATTGAAGAACTGTGGTAGCTTTAGATGATTAATTGTAAAGATAATGAATGATTATGTAATGGATGATTTTATTAAGTTAATAATATTTTAGTTTTTTGTATTTTGTAATTATTTGCTATTGGGACATTGAGCCAGTCAGGTTCACAAAAAGAATGTCAAATTTTGATTTGGCAACAATATAATTTGTTACCAAAGCATTGAATAAGTTTTAATATAGCAACAATTTTTTATACATTTAGCAACAAATTTTTGTTGCTAATGGCATTAAAAATATAATAGTTGGCAACGAAAAATTAACCTAATAACAACGGAGAGGATATTGTTGCTAATATTAAAATAAAAGGTAACATTTTTTATCGTTCCAAATCATATTAACTTTCATTGCACATATAAAGAAACGGCAACATATAATGTCGTTGCTAATCGACGACTTTCGTTGCTATTAAAAAATAAGCAGCAATAAACATTTTCGTTGCTGATTCAGCATAATGTCGTTGCAAAATAATATAATCAGCAACGAAAATTGTTGCTAAAAAGTTTACATTCCGCAACGAAAGCAAAGCTTAGGCAACAATTTTCATAATTTACTGCAACAAAAAATGTCGTTGCAAAATGGTGTCAATTGCAATGAAAATGCATGGTCGTTACAAAAAAAAAAGAGTTCATTTCGTTGCAAATTAGCAGGCTTTTGCAACGAAATGGGGTTTTTAGCAACGAAATTTTAATTATTCTTCAACAATACATTTTGTTACTAAAAGATTGATAGCTCTGTACGAAAGTCAAATTTCTTTGCAAAATGTATTACTTTTGGCAACGAAAAAAATACGTTCATTGCGGAACAATTAGCAACGCTCATTGCGCAATAAAAGATGCAACGACAGTAAAGTCGTTGCCAAAACCCTTTTGTAACAAAATTTGGCACCTTTAGCAATAAAAATCGGTTGTTGCTGAAGCCCCATTTTTTTGTAGTGACACCTCGAGATAAACTTCGCGATCTCTCTCTTCATATTGTTCCACCAAAATGTATGTCGAAGATCACGATACATTTTGGTACTTCCAGGATGAATTACAAAAGGTGTATTGTATGCCTCCATCATGATCTTGTACTTCAAATCAGAGTCGTTAGGAACACAAAGTCTAGAGTTGACTCGAAGTATTCCTTCTTCATAGATTCTTGCTTCTGGGATAACACCTTCTTATACTTTCTTCTTCATATGCATCAGCTCCGGGTCTGTGGCTTGAGCACCTTTAACTTTATCGATTAAAGTTGGTTCTATGCATATACTTGACATCATCGTATGGGTCCCCAGAGTCTTGAATTCTATCTTCATCTTTTGTAAATCACACAAAATGGGCCTTTGTGTTAATAACATCGCACTCGTTCCTACATATGATCTTCTACGTAATGCGTCAGCTACCACGTTCATTTTTTCAGGATGGTACTGAATGGTATGGTCGTAATCTTTCAACAGCTCGAGCCAACGTCATTGCCGCATGTTGAGTTCCATTTGGGTGAAGAAATATTTGAGGCTTTTATGGTCTGAATATATCTCCACTCTCTCCCCATATAGATACTGCCTCCAGATTTTTAACGCGAAAACGACTGCTGCCAACTCTAGATCATGAGTAAGGTAATTTTTCTCATATTATTTGAGTTATCACGAGGCATAGGCTATGACCTTCCTATGTTGCATGAGAACACATCCTAACCCTTTGCCTGAAGCATCACTATAGATAACAAATCCATCCGAACCAGATGGTATTGTCAGAACAGGTGCCGAAATGAGTCTCCTCTTAAGCTCTTGGTAACTTTTCTCGCATTCCTCGCTCCATATGAATTTTGTATCTTTTCGAGTCAGTTGAGTTAACGGAGTAGTGATTCGAGAAAATCCTTCCACAAATCTCCGATAATAACTAGCTAAACCCAGAAAGCTATGTATTTCGGTTACTACCTTAGGTTGCTCCCAACTTTGTATTGCTTCAATATTCGTCGGGTCAACAGATACTCCATGTTTTGACACCACGTGCCCAAGGAATGCTACTTCCTTAAGCCAGAACTCGCATTTCTTTAACTTGGCATATAGCTTGTTTTCACGAAGCTTTTGAAGTACCAGCTTCAAATGGTGCTCATGATCTTCACGACTTTTGGAATATATGAGGATGTCATCAATAAAGACAACAACAAACTGATCCAAATATTCCTTGAATACTCGGTTCATCATATCCATGAAAGTCGCAGGAGCATTAGTCAATCCAAAAGACATGACTAAGAATTCATAATGCCCATACCGAGTTCTAAAGGCAGTGTTCAGAATATCCTCAGTTTTAATCTTTCAATTGATGATATCCGTAAGCTAAGATTGATCTTTGAAAAGAATTGTGCTTTCTTGCTGGTGGTCAAACAGGTCATCATCATGAGGTAGCAGATACCTATTCTTGATGGTGACATGGTTCAATTCCCGGTAGTCAATATAAAGTCACATACTCTCGTCCTTCTTCTTTACGAATAAAACAGGAGCACCCCAAGGAGATGTACTAAGACGAATAAAATCGATGTCCAACAACTCCTGTAGTTGGACCTTTAACTCCTGAAGTTCAATAGGAGTCATTCGATATAGAGTTTTAGAAATGGGCTTTGTACCAGGTTCAAGGTCAATAACAAATTCAACTTTACATTCTGGGGGTAGACCAGGAAGTTCTTTAGGAAATACATCAGAAAATTCACTAACAACAGAAATATTATTCAAATCTGACGTCTTTTTGTTCAAGTCCATAACATGGGCTAAGAAAGCTTGACATCCATTTTTTAATAAACGAATGACTTTATGGCTTGATATGACAATGATTGACTTTAGTGGTTTGGTTGCTTGAATTCGCATAACAGGTTGGTTAGGAATATGAAAACTAACAACCTTACGAAAATAATCAATTTTGGCATGATGAGTATTTAACCAATCAATTCCTAAAATCACATCAAATACAAGTATCTTCAAAGAGATAAGATGAACAGGTAATGTGATGATGCCAACTTGGATCAAGCAAGATTTATAAATAGTGGATGTAACGAAAGTTTCTCCTAACGGAGTCTCCACAGATAAGTCAAAGTCTAATTTCTCCAGAGTCAAGTTTAAACGTTGAGCACAAGCAGGAGAGATAAATGAATTGGTAGAACTAGTATCTAGTAAGGTATAAACTTCGCAAGAGTTTATGATTAGCTTACCCGTGATCACCTCGTTCGGGTTCCTCTCATTTTGGCCAGTCACGACAAACGCTCTTCCAGGAACCGCTGACTTTGACTTTTCTGGGACAACCTTTTGAGTTACCATCCCCGCTGGACTTGGTTTCGCTACAGTAAAATCTCGAGCGATATGACGTTCATTTCCACAATTATAACATACCTTGAACTATTGTGGGCAGTTTGGGCTGATGTGTCCCTCTTTTCCACATTTATAACATATGACCGGTGGTCGTTCTCCTCCTTTAGGAACAGTTGATGCTGGTACTGATGTCTTCACATTGTCATTGTTGTACCTTCTCTTTTTAAAGTCCCCCCGACTCGCTTCTTCTATTATCATGGCCACGATTACCACCAGAGTGGTTACCGCTTTTGTTAGTATTTTTCCTTCCCTACTGGTTATCATTTCTCCGATGACTGCTGCCATCGGTATGACCCTGGTTATGGTCCCTTGGTTGAACGTACTCATTATCTCGCTCTAATAATTGAGCGTTGTTGACAACATCTAAATATAGAGAAAATTTAAGAGAAGTGAGATATTGACGTATATCGGGTTTCAGACCTCTCAGAAATATCCGCGTCATACGTTCCTCATTCTCCACAAAATGAGGTGCAAACCTGGATAACTCCGTGAACTTCGCCTCGTATTGGGACACCGTCATGTTGTTCTGTTCCAGTCTAATAAACTCCACTTCCTTCATATGACGAATACTTTCAAGAAAGTACTTGTTATTGAACAGTTTCTGAAATGTTTCCCAAGATATGTTGAGTGCGGCTGGCTGGGTACACTTCACAGATTCCCACTAGTAATCTGCCTCACCATGAAACATAAAGGTGGTGAATGGAACCTTCTGTTCCTCCGTGCATCCCAAGACATCAAATATCTTGGTAGTTTGCTTGACCCACATCTCCGCCTTAATCGGATCCAACTTTCCTTAGAATTCTGGTGGTCCCAACTCTTTGAACTACTTGGCTGTGATAAACCGCGCATTGCTATCATTTCCACCCGTATTTTGTACACGAGTCTCCCTCGTCTGATTTTGCATGAACTGCAAAAAGCTTCTAAACATCCCATCGTTCATCGTCTGATCAGTGGTGTTGTTTACATGAGGAACATTGTCGACTTGTTGCACGTTCTCCTGATTGGTGAGTAAAGGTGTCTCCACGGTCTCATTTACTCTATTGTTAACATTCTCAGTTGCCATTCTCAAATACTGCCATAAAACAATGGTTAATTAAAGAAATTAACATATCACATAATATCCCTATATTTTGACCAACCAACAAATAAGCTTAGGTAGGACACACTAGCGAAGGATTTACTCGTCTCTCCCCTCCTAGTTCTATTCCCGATCTCCATGAAACCATATCCCTAAGCTCGATACCAATTTGTGGCGCCCCCAAAATAGGTATACATCACCCATTCTGAGTCGCCAAATATATGGTACAGAAACAACTACAACTTTATTAATACAATTATCGTGCAAAATACAACAACACATAAACTGCCATAAAATAAGTCCTCATTACAATTATTTTGATACACTATTTTACAAAATAGTGAGGACTACTAAAAAAACTTTCTAGAACCATCATTCCACACCTCGACTATTTCCCGCTACATTCTCGCTTCCTGAGAAGAAAAATAGAACAAAAAGGAAAAGGGTGAGCTCAACTAGCCCAGTAAAGAATATTATGAACAAGATAATATAGAACAAATTATCATTAGTCCTCAACAGGGAAAAATCTAATAGAATATAATAAAGAACAAGTTTCAGATCAATATTCGCAGCGGAAATAACAATTCATTAGAAGAGTTAAGTAGAGAATGAAATCTACTATCTTCTATGATTTAAAAGTCCATCATCAATATTTTATCCTGGTAACATCAATCAATATACATTTTGAATCAAATATTCATCTTTGCACTACAGGCCAAAGATATTCATCAGTTGGTTATATTCATCTCAACACTTGTTCATCTTTGCACTACGGGCCAAAGATATTCATTAGAAAATCATTCATCTTTGCACTACAGGCCAAAGATTTTTAGTTATATCATCATTTAGGACTGAGGATGATGAAAAATATTTTAAAGAAAACGAATCCAGTGAGACAAAAGAACAAATATTAGGGATTTGTACTTTAGACAATCCAAGTTCAAAAATACTCCATAATAAACCATAGTGGAGTAAAATTCAAGAATAAAGATCAAAACATGGATACAATAAAAAATTGTACCCATAATAGACATCTTGGACAAAGAATGAAAATAAAATTTTTCTGTGAATAGTGTCGTATTTGTAAATAGTGTCGTATACGTGAATAGTGTCGTATACGTGAATAGTAACCCCGACACAAAAAGGTAGAAATTTCACAAGAAAAATTATACTAATATTTTGGCATAATGACATTAAATAAATAATATCATTTACGAAGAAAATAACATTTCTTACCTCAAAAGAATAGTACTTCTAGCTGGAATATCAGATATAACGTGTTGAAGGGAACTTGCACCGTATAGCAACACTCAAATATCTAAATACTCACAAAATACGCTCGATAATATAGAGAAAGAAAACTTTAGTTTCTGGTGTGATTTTCAATTCTAACCTAAGCACCCTATTTATAGGAAAATGCTTAGAACACCAAAGCAGAAAATTTAATAAAATAATAATCTTTATTAAAATTTTCCTACGCCCACCTTAGAATTCTGAACTCGACACATTTTCAATACAAGTGGGGCCCACCAACATAATAACAATGTTTTTCTTAAAAAATATATTTAAAACTTCAAAAATTAATTATTCCGGATCTTCAATAATTCATAATAAATAGCCCTTTATCAGAAAAATTCGAATCTTATGTCCATTCCATAGAAATTTTAATTCTCTATAACTTTGTAACTTTAAGTTTTTCCAAATTCCAAACAGAAATTGACCGAAATTCATATACGGATGATTTTACAAGCTATAATCAAATTTCAGTCAAAAATGGGGCCCACCAACATGTTTAACATGTTTTTAGCATTATTATAACAAAAATACTCTTCCTCCTCATTTATTCATATATCACACATTCATTGTAAAATATCACCATTATTATATTATTGAAATATAATAATATATTAAAATAAATTATTTTATCAAAAAAGATAAAATATCAATTTTCAACAATTGTCACTTTTCTGAAAATTCCTCCATTTATATCCACATAAATATTTTTCTTATCATATAAATCAATAATTAATTATTCATAAATAATATTACAGAATCACAAAATGACAACAGTAGTTCTCAGAGAAAGAGGGCTTTCAGATAAGGATTTCTCCTTCTTTGGTGCTTGCAATTAGATGACCTAACCCCTTTCCTCGTGAACTTTCTAGACATCGCCAATAATGCTATCTAATAATATTATTCAAATAATATGAATTATTGATCTGATAATGGAAAATATTGTGTAGTGACAATTATTGAAACAATAATAATATAAAATATCAATGTAGCAATTATTGAATTAATAAAATAAAATATTGAACAGTAATTACTGTAACAATTATTGAGTAGAGCCTTCTTACGTAAGAATCAATAATTGGTGCAATACCGTGTGCTACTGTGTTTAAACCACTGGGTATTCCAACATTGTTAACGGTAACAACTTCGCCATTATTTAAAAAAACTTATACTTGTCGTTTTCTTCATCCAATCGCTTTCCATTATGGGGCCCACAAAAGGTTGCGCCGTAATACGAATATTCCCCGACAGCAAGAATATTCCACGACCAAATGAATATTCACCGACAACAATGAATATTTTATAACCACTTGCTTATTTGAAATATTTGCGCATTTTACCCATAACTAACCACATTAATCCATTCAACCCCTTACTATTTCAAAATAATAAATAGAGGAAATTCAATTTCATTTATAAAAAGTTGGGGTCTTACATCCATAACATATAACACAACAAATAGCTAACAGGTAAAGATCTATGGGCCCTGACATATGGCTGTCATGCCATATTTTTTAACTTTTCCAGATTTTTAGAAAACTTGATTTCGAGCATATAGATGTTTTGGATCTAGGAAGTAACAAACCAGATCACTAAATGACACCTTCTAACACAACTCTAACCAACAAATAACAATATTAACACAAAATTTTAAGGATTTCACAATTTAGGGTTTATACCTCTTTTAACTTTGATCCTTTGAATCTGATCCTTGAATCTGTTTATAGAAGCCTATGAACTGATCAGGGTTTAGTTTATCACTCCCTTTCACTCTAAGTCCCGAATTTTTAGAGAGAGAATGTCTAGTTTCATATGAGAAATAAAATGAGTAATTTCTCTCTCTTTAATCTATATATATAACATGATACAATGCAATATGCTGAGATATAAGGCTGATGGCTGGAGATTTAAGTCACATGGGGTTGTTAAAGTAGTTCACCAACTAAAGTGTTGGCAAAACTTGCAAGTAATCTAATAAAGAATATGAAAAAGGGTACTTAGGTCATTTTACATGTGATTTTAATGGAAAATTTGTAAACTTGGCAAACACTTAGGGTTTGACCCTTAAGGTTTGACCCTTAAGGTTTAATCCTAAGGTTTTCAAAAATTTAATTTTTTCTACGATTTTTATTTAGGGTTTAAAAATAAAAAATTTAGTTTCTAAAATTGAAAATTAGTGTTTGCTAATTAGTTAGGTTTTCTAATTACAGTAGACTTGAAAATTTAGGTTTAGGAATTTACTAATCACAATCCAATTTCGCGATTAGGGTTACCAATTTAGCAGTTAGGGTTCCTAATTTAGTAATTAGGATTTTCAATTAGCAAATTAGGGTTTCTAATTTTATGAATAGGGTTTCGAGACAATAATTAGGATTTACTAATTTAGATTATAATTCTAATACTTGTTATTAATCACATTAACATAATTTTTGACCGATCTTAAACTCCGATAAGTTTCAAATTAGGGTTTATCCCAGTAATCCTAGGGTTTGTCATGATACACCATAATTGACCAACCATTATCAGTCTATACACATACTGTACATATTTATAGCACTAAAATATAATTAATATTATATTATTATTCTCATTCCTTAGTCAAAATCCAGAATTAGGGTTTGGATTCCATATCTGATTTACCTTGAATATATAGCATTATTAATTAAGTTAAAATAATTAACTTAATAATCAAATAAAATTCATATAATAAAATAATTATTATAATAATTCTAATAATCATTCCATATATTATTAAATAATAAAATAATCATATTTTCATATAAAATAAATAATAAAAATATTTTTACTACCAAATTAATTATAAAAATATAATCTATAATTGTCAATAATTCTAAAAATTATTTGTAGTTATTCATGTAATAAATACATTTTTATTTATCACATAAATACATAAGTTTTACCTTATACATATTCCCACCTTTAGAATAATAAAAAAAATATTTATACGCAAAATTTTTGATTTAATTATACAGAGAATATCAGGTTATTACAATTGGCTCTAGGGCATAAACTCTAACACCATCTGGTTCGGAGGGATTTATCATCTATAGCGATGCTTCAGGAAGAGGGTTAGGATGTGTTCTTATGAAACATGGAAAAGTCCTAGCCTATGCCTCACGACAACTCAAAAAATATGAGAGGAATTATTCTACTCATGATCTAGAGTTGGCAGAAGTCGTTTTTGCGCTAAAGATCTGGAGACATTACCTGTATGGGGAGAAGGTGGAAATCTATACGGACAATAAAAGCCTCTAATATTTCTTCACCCAAAAGGAACTCAACATACGACAACGACGTTGGCTTGAGCTGTTGAAAGATTACGATCATACCATTCAATACCATCCTAGAAAAGCGAACATAGTAGCTGACGCGTTGAGTAAAAGATCTTATGCAGGTACAAATGTGATATTGTCAACGCAAAGGCCCATTTTGTATGACTTACAAAGGATGAAGATAAAGTTGAAGACTCTAGGGACCAATGTGATGATGTCAAATATACGAGTAGAACCGACTTTAATCGATAAAGTTAAAGCTGCTCAAACCACGAACCTGGAGCTGATGCGTATGAAGAAGAAAGCGCAAGAAGATGCTATTCCGGAAGCAAGAATCGATGAGGATGTAAGACCCCAAATTATAGTAAATGAAATTAAACTTCCTCTATTTATTATTTTGAAATAGTAAGGGTTGATTTGATTAATGTGGTTAGTTATGGGTAAAATGCGCAAATATTTCAAATAAGCAAGTGGTTATAAAATATTCATTGTTGTCGGGGAATATTCGTTTGGTCGTGGAATATTTTTACTGTCGGGGAATATTCGTACGATGGCGCAACCTTGTGTGGGCCCCATAACGGAAAGCGATTGGATGAAGAAAATGACAAATATAAGTTGTTTATAAATAACAACGTAGTTGTTACCGTTAATACTGTTAAAATACCCGGTGGTTAAAACACAGTAGCACACAGTATTACACCAATTATTGATTCTTACGTGAAAGCACTACTTAATAATTGTTACGATGAATTCTTTATTCAATATTTTATTTTATTGATTCAATAATTGCTACGTTGATATCTTATATTATTGTTGTTTCAATAATTGTCACACACTGATATTTTCATTATCGGATCAATAATTCATATTATTTGAATAATATTATTAGATAACATTATTAGCAATGTCTAGAAAGTTCATCTAAGGAGAGGTTTGGTCACCTACTAATTGCCATGATGAGGAGAAATCCTTATCGAAAGCCCCTCTTTCACGAAGGAGCGGCTTGGTTGTCGGTATTGTGATTCTGTAATATTATTTGTGAATAATTAATTATTGATTATTATGATAAGGAAAATATTCATTTTATGTGGATATAGATGGAGAAAATTTTTAATGTGACAATTATTGAAAATTGATATTTTACCTTTTTCGATAAAATAATTCATTTAAATATATTATTATATTATAATAATATAATAATGGTGATATTTTTATAATGAATGTGAGATATATGAATAATGAGGAGGAAGAGTATTTTTGTTACTAAAAATATTTAAAACATGTTTTTCATGTTTGTGGACCCCATTTCTTGACTGAAATTTGATTATAGCTTGTAAAATCGCCCGTTTGTGGATTTCGGTCAATTTATGTTTGGAATTTGGAAAAACTTTCTTCTGTAAAGTTGTAGATAATGGAATTTCCTATGGAAAAGATATAAGGTTTGAATTTTTCTGATAAAAGGGCTATTTATTATGAATTATTGAAGTTTTGAAGTTCCAAAATAATTGATTTTTGGAAGTTTTATTGTTTTATTCAAGAAAAACGTTTTTTGCAATCCCACATGTGTGGTAAATGAGGTGAATTCAGATTCTTTGGTGGTGGGCTTGAATATTTAATAAATAAAATTATTTTAATAAATTTTATGCTTTGGTGTTCTAAGCAATTTTCTATAAATAGGGTGCTTAGGTTAGAATTGAAAATCACACCAGAAACTGAAGTTTTCTCTCTTTATATTATCGAGTGTATTCTTGTGAGTATTTTGATACTTTGAGTGTTGCTATACGGTGCAAGTTCCTTCAGCGTTATATCTGATATTCCAGCCAAAAGTACTATTCTTTTCGAGGTAAGGGATGTTATTTTTTTTTTAAAAAATAATATTATTTTTTCTAATATCATTATGACGGATTATTGGTAAGATTTTTTTTGTGAAATTCTTGTCTTTTAGGGTCAGAGTTACTATTCACGTATACAACACTATTCACGTATACGACACTATTCACGAATACGGCACTATTCACAGAAAAATTAAATTTTTTTTTTTTCCAAAATATCGATTATGGATACTAGTTTTGATTGTATCCATGTTTTGATCATTCTTGAATTTTACTTCACTATGGTTATTTATGAAGTATTTTTGAACTTGGACTATTTAAAGTACGAATCCTTAATATTTGTTCTTTTGTTTCACTGGATTCGTTTTCTTTTAAAATATTTTCATCATCCTCGATCCTAAATGATGATATTATTGAATATCTTTGGCCCTGTAGTGTAAAAAAGATGGTTGATTTTCTTATGACTATCTTTGGCCAGAGTAAAGATGTCTGTGTGTTGATATGAACATGACCGACTGATAAATATCTTTGGCTTGTAGTGCAAAGATGAATATTTGATTCAAAATGTATATTGATTGATGTTACAGGGATAAAATATTGATGATGGACTTTTAAATTCATAGATAATAGTAGATTTCATTCTCTATATAACTCTTCTATGAATTATTATTTCTGCTGCGAATATTGATATGAAATTTGTTGTCTATTGTATTTTATCAGATTTTTCCCTGTTGAAGACTAACGATAATTTGTTCTATATTATCTTAGTCATAATATTCTTTACTGGGCTAGTTGAGCTCACCCTTTTCCTTTTTGTTCCATTTTTCTTCTCAGGAGGCGAGAATGTAGCGAGTACTAGTCGGGGTATGGAATGAAGGTTCTAGAAAGTCGTTTTAGTAGTCCTCATCATTTTTGTAAAATAATGTAGCAATAATTGTAATGAGGACTTATTTGGGTGTGAATATTGTCTAGATGACAATATTTGTATTTAAACTCATAGTTTATGTGTTGTATTAATAAAGTTGTAGCTGTTTCTGTACCATGTTATTGACAACTCAAAATGGGTGATGTATACCTATTTTGGGGGCGTCACAGAGGAAGGAATACTTCAAGTCAACTCCAGACTTTGTGTTCCTAACGACTTTGATTTAAAGTATAAGATCATGATGGAGGCGCACAACACACCGTTTACAATCCATCCTGGGAGTACCAAAATATATCATGATCTTTGACATACATTTTGGTGGAGCAATATGAAGAGAGAGAGAGAGAAAGAGAGAGAGCGGAGTTTATCTCAAGGTGTCTAACTTGTCAACGTGTCAAGGCAGAGCTTCAAGTGCCAAAAGGTCCATTACAACCACTTGAAATTCTAGAATGAAAGTGGGAGCACACTACCATAGATTTCGTTACTGGTCTTCCTAAGGTTTCTCAAGGCATAGATGCAATTTGGGTCATTGTTGATAGATTAACCAAGTCTGCTCATTTCTTACCTATACGAGAAACTTATTCACTTAAACGTCTTGCTCGTATATACATAAATGAGATTGTAAGACTGCATGGTATGCCAGTATCCATAGTTTCTGATTGAGACTCAAGATTCACTTCACGATTTTGGGTTAGTTTGCAAAAATCTATGGGCATGAATTTATGATTCAGTTCGGCATATCATCCTCAAACGGATGGGAAGTCAAAGAGAACTATTCAAACTCTTGAAGATTTATAAAGACTCTGTGTCCTAGACTTCAAAGGAAGTTGAGACAAGTTCTTGCCATTGGTGAAATATTCCTACAACAACAGTTATCAAGCAAGTATAGACATGGCTCCATTTGAGGCGTTGTATGGATGCAAGTGTCGTTCTCTAGTATGCTGGGATGAGGTGGGTGAAGCAACGTTATTGGGACCAAAATTGGTACGCATGACAACAAAAAAGATTCAAATAATCCGGCAATGTATAAAAACCTCACAAGATCGACAAAAAAGTTATGTTGATCTTCATAGAAAGGACGTAAAATTCAATGTTGGAGAACATATGTTGTTATATGTTGCTCCATGGAAATGAGTTACGAGATTTGGAAAGAGAGGAAAGCTAAATACTCGATTCATTCACCCATTTGAAATCCTTGATTGAGTAGGAACTGTGGCCTATAGACTCGCCTTACCACCAAGTATGTCTCGTGTTCATAAAGTTTTTCACGTATCTATGTTACGTAAATATGTGGAAGACCCGAACCACATTATTGAATTAGAACCAAATGAGATAGTGGAAGATTTAACGTATGAAGAGGTACCTGTTAAAATCTTATATAAGAAGGAACATATTCTACGCCCCAAGGTTATACCTCAAGTCAAAGTTTTGTGGAGAAACCACGATGTTGAGAAAATGACCTAGGAGTTAGAATCTGAAATGAAATCAAGGTATCCTCATCTCATCAACATACTAGGTACGTACCCCAATTTCGAGGATGAAATTTCATAAGAAGGGGAGGTTGTAAGACCCCAACTTTTATGAATAAAGATTTAATTTCTCGAAATAAATTTTTGAATATTATGGTGTGGATTTGATATAATGTTATAGTTATGGGTAATATTTATAAATTTTGCAAAGTAAGCAAGTTGTTATAAAATATTCGATTGGTCGAGAAATATTCGTTTTAACAGGAAATATTTGTATGACGGCACAATCATTGGTGGACCCCACACCAGAATTATTATCGGAGTTAGAAAACGACAAAAATAACTTTTTATAAAAATAACGGGAAAAGTTTTACCGTTAACTGTTGAAATACTCGGTGATAAAAGTACAGTAATACGCGTGGTTACATGGTGGCACACGGTATTAATTATTGATGCTTACATGAGAAGTCACTCAATTTTATTCAATTATTTCCATAGTAATTGATTCATAGTATCTCACGTTATTGACTCAATTATTGTCACAATATTTTATATTATTAAATCAATAATTGAGACTGTCGACGTCGGGATTTTTATTTGTCCCTTTTCATTTCTTGTCTTTTGGTGTTCTCATGTTAGGTGAGATTTGTTTGAAAAAACAATTTGTGAAAATGTCCGACATGTATATGTCGACGATTGGATTGTAAGAGTCTCCAGTTGGTATTTTTAAATGGTTGTACCAACTCAACCAAGAAAAGGTTTGCACATTGACCTAGTGATGTAACACTGCTTAACAGGTCTGGGAAATTGAGATTCATTAGGGTCCGGGGGCTTGATTATGCGGAGGGAAGGTGTTAGGCACCCCCCCGACATCCGTGTTACCATGGTGACGACCACTTTTCAAATTAAACTGTTATATGAATGTGTGTGTGTGTGTGTGTGTGTGGGTCAATGTACAATTATCTAGAAGTAGTGTTATGCCTCGTGCTATATACAAAGGGTTTAAATTTTGTATAAAAGTTCTATTTTAACAAGATATAGTAGTGATGTTTTGTAAAAAGAGGTTTTTCAAACCCTTATGCTCAATAGTAATTGAGGCCTTTGATACTTCCATTTTATTACATGTATTCAGCTTGATTTCTTTTATTTTCGATATGCGAGGCATCTTCGAGAAAATAAGATACATAGCAGTGCCGAATTCCTTGTGGGCATGAGAGACATCTAAGGAAATTCAAACACCATGAATAATTTACAAGCTGATTACAGCCAAAAATGTCCATCACGGGAACAGAATCTATATTCAGGAGACTGAATCTGTGATCACATGATTCCTAGGCTCACATGATGTTGCAGTTTATATAAAAGTTGTAAGCAGTTATATATATAAAAGTTGTATATATATATATGAAGGATCAACCACCACAAAGTAAACTCCATGGGGATTGGAAATGTAAATATATATATATATATATATATATATATATATATATATATATATATATATATATATATATATAGGAATGATCAACCACCACGTAAGTAAACTCCATGGGGATTGGAAATGTAAATATATAAAAGCTATAAATATATATAGAACGATCAACCACCACGTAAGTAAACTCCATGGGGATTGGAAATGTAAATATATAAAAGTTGTAAATACATATATAACGATTGGATATATATCAATCCGAGCTCGGTTTGTTAGTTCGAGATATATATATATATATATATATATATATATATATATATATATATATATATATATATATATAAATCAGTAACGCATATAGGATATTATATCAAGCTCAATCAAACGAGTTTGATGATATATATATATATATATATATATATATATATATATATATATAAGTATTTATATATAAAAAGCATTAAACACTTGAGATATAAATCCGTGCTCAATCAAACAAAATTTGATGATAACAATATATATATATATATATATATATATATATATATATATATATATATATATATATATATGTACTAACATCATCGAGTTATGCCTCGATTGAGCCTGGATTTATATCAGGATGATTTATTGCTTTTATATATATATATATATAAAAGAAATAAAAAGCCACGGACCAAAGTCCGGGCATACGCACACAACACGACTCTCAACGTAAATAACTGTGTGTGTAAAAAGTGAAGAAAGGCTTTAAGAAATGTAAGAAGTCCTACAGTGGTCTGCCAAGAAGACTTCAAATAGCTTTAAATGAATGAACACTCGGTTTCCACTGGTAAAATATGACAAAGTACAAGTTCACAAGTGTTTAAAAAGAGAAAGCACTCAGTTTATAGTGTGTACAGAGCAAAATGGACAGGGCTTCCTCGCCTTTTTTTCTTCTTAAAATGGCCACCCCAAGCGATCTATTTATAGAGGGGGGGAGCCGCAGGTCCACCTGCGGCTGCCCAGGGTGTCCCCAGGCTCTGTGGGCCCCATCGTCTCGAAGTACGTGCATGCATGCAACGCGTTATCCGCTCAAACCTTTATAACTTTCAATCCGGGCATCCGATTGAGGTGTATAATACCTTTCTGGAATGATGTTGTCAAGAGCTACACAATTAAATGGGATAAGAGGTTGTACGAAGTCAGGAAGATAGGGCCATGCCTAGATCTTTGGGTCTTTTAATTCCCTCCGGTGTGCTGTCTTGTGTGGTAGTCACTCGGGATTTGAGCTATGGTTCTTATAGGACACTTCTATGTAGTATGTATGTAGAAATGTTGTTAAGATGGCGCAATGTGGGATCGAGGTGGCAAAATGATGATTTTGCCCTTCACCGGGGTTATCTTTGATTTGGGCTTATTTAGCAGTCGTTGCTTAGGGTTATCTCTGAGATTGGGTTGCTGCAAGTACTGAATGTCCTCAGGGTTATCTCTGAGGTGTGCCTGACCTCCCAAGGTTATCTTCGGGGTTTGAACTGAGTGCCTCGGGGTTATCTATGAGGTTGAAGCTGACAGTTGGGGTTGAAACAAACATTTCTAGGGTTATCTCCGGAACTGCAACTGCATTCCTCGGGGTTATCTCCGAGGTTGAAACTAAATATCCCGGGGTTGTCTCCGGGATTGGAACTGGGTATCTCGCGGTTATCTCTGAGATGAAAAAAACTGATAATTTTGGGATTATCTCCAAAATTGGAACTGTTATGTCCTCCAGGGTTATCTCTGAAAGACGATTCTTCCCTCCTACAATGTCAGTAATAGGAATGCAAAAAATTTCGAGTGTCTACAAATGCCCCTCTTTATCATATTCATGTAATGTAATGGCATGGATAGGATAAAGAATATTAGACACTTGAAATGTGATAAGATGTTCATGATGCAATGTACTTCAGTATGATGCAAATGCATGATGAATGTGGTTGGTTGGACCATTTTCTAACGGGATGTGATGACTATTTGTTCCCACGACTTTTGATGGGGACTGGAGTTATCACTGATGACTCTGATGAACGTCTTGGATGTGTATTCCAAAGCTCTTAGGAACTTACAGGATGTTGACGTTGGGGTTATCACCAAAGTCCTTAATCCCTTGTACAGACTTTCAACTAAGGATGTATCTCTCGCGTACAAGAGACTCTGGGGGATTGCACTCTGTCTGATGAAGTTGTGTATAATATATTCCATCATTGGTCCTCCTCGATGAGGATGGTTTTCCCTGGTTTGTATCGCCAGATCCTTCCACTATTTTGTTGGAGTTACTGCCAACAGTTTGTTAATTATCAGGATTGCCTGACCCTTATTGAAATGTTCTTCAATGGATACCATCATGGGATAATTCTTCGATGCCTTGCTGGGTTTAATTGCCAACGGCTGGAATCATCAGATGAATTATGACTCTTCGTTGGATTTACTTGCCAATGGATAATATTGTCAAGGCTGCTTGACCCTATGTGCATCAACGGTTGATACCATCGGATGGTTTTCGATGCCTCGTTGGATTTACTTGCCAGTTGATGAATGTCGTTAAGGTTGCTTAACCTTCGCTGATGTGTGCATCAATGGATGAGTTGTATGAAATCCCCGATGGGGAGGAGTGTTTTGGAGTTATGACCCCGAACTGATGGCATCGGACCTTTGTGAGGTATTGTCGAGTGTAGTTTGCAACAGTTGTGATCATCGGTACCCTGTGTTTGGGTGAATACCAATGAGTGGTAGATAGACCTGTAGTTTGGTCTATGAAAACCAGGATTTCAGGCTTTTTCGCTCAATCGCGTAGCATCTTTTTTCCTAATTTGACTTTTTCAACTTGTGAGACCTCCTTTGCAACTCAAATTAGACCGAGCCGGAGGGGTGGAACCCACCTAGGGGAGTTACAGGTACACCTGCGGCCAACCGTGGGTGGCCTTAAGTGGCATGTTACTTTCATAAGTTATTTTTATATTGTGCCACACAGAAAATCTGAGAGCTCTTCTTCAGATCTGCTGAGTTCGGGCGGCTTTCTGTAAATTTGTCACCGTACAAGTGCTCTACATTACCCTGGTAACGCATGCATGTCTTCTTTTTCGGTTTTTATCAGTTGGAAAAAGAATTATCACATGAAATGCGTCTAAACACATAGTAGTGAATATGCATGCTTATATGACTTGATGAAAAATATTCAACAAAGTAAATGTTAGTATTTAACCATGCTGAACATAATGATGTAAAAAAATTTAACTTTTGAAACAGTCAAATTGGCACCTTTTTCTGCTATTTCTTATCCTATTTGAGGACAAATGAGTAAATGTTGCAAAGCAAAGTAATCCTGTTAAGTAGGCTACCCTTACGAATTATGACTTTGATAGTGTTATGCATATAGGATATTTATGAATGTGCATAGGTGTGCTACTGAATGGCCACCTAGTCATGCCTATGTGCATCATGTGAATAGTCCTGTTTATAAAGGAGACTCTGGCAAAAAAAATTAAAAAGTCTAGGCATTAGGTAGTCATGCATTTTTAACTCTATTGTAAACGTATGTTAAAGTAATGCATATAAACATGAAATGCATTTGAAAAGCTCCAGGTTAGAGTTTACCACACCCTTTCTGAGGTGATTTTGAGACTTATGTCCAGATATATGGATCTAGATTAGCCTAGTAGTTCCCGCAGGACCACTTCAGGTGTGCGGAGGAGGGCTTCTGATGTGCCTTGACCCCGTTCAATTAGATAGCCTCGTCGTTTGGTGGAGGCTGTGATCCGTCCTATCCGGGTTGAGGTACCGGATGTTGAGGATGAGGAGGAGCATATACCAGTTGCGGACCCCACTCCTGCTAATCATGTTCCCCGTAGGGATTTCCCAGGCATTCAGGTGACGATCCCAGAGCTTCTGGGTGATTTGAGTCGACACCCCTCGGTTTACTTGCATGCAAACAAGGTAAAAGCTGGATTTGATCTTCCTTTTTTCCTATTAATGAGGAGTAAGGATTCTGATGCTGATTTTCTTTTGTGATGTAGGTTCCCGGCTTTACTTAGCCTCGAGGGAACTAATTCAGCATTCACTCTACATATCAGGTTCTGCATCCCGATTATCGAGCGATTGTACACAGCTGGGGCTTCGAGGCATTCTTTTCCATCCTCCCCCGTCGTTGTCCTTGGGGTTATCTCAGGGCGTTGTCTGAGCGCTGGTTTCACCAGACTTAGTCTCTCTATTTGTTGGACTGTGAGGTGATGATGATGCCTATGGATTGGTGATTTATCACAGGTATGGAGTTTGGAGGGGCGTTAGTGCCTTGTACGGTGGACATTACCCCGACTGCCGTCAGATCCTTGCTAAGAGTCCTGGCTGAGGCGCTCAAGGGTAGGATAGTTTGTACAGGTCCTTTGAGCATAGATGCTATGAGTGGGCTATTGAGTGAGCCCATACCCGATAATGTGAGAGTCAGGGATCACATTCTTCAGCGATTGTTCCTGATTATTATTAGGGGTTGATTCATAGCGGATAACTCTTCCACGGTGTCATTCACTTTGGTGAGCTCCACACTGGATGTGGACCGTATTAGAGAGTATGACTGGGGTTCCTATACCTTCGCCTATTTCCTTAAGGGCATGCGCATGCGTTCACAGGGCTTGACTGAGGCTTGGCTAGGATTTTACCCATTTCTACTGGTGAGTATTTCTCTTGTGATTTCCCATATACAGGTTAAGAGTGTTGACTGACAGCAGATGTTACCTTTGTGTTGACAGTTTTGGGCCTATAAGAGGCTTCCTTGCTTGTGTCCTGTGAGTGTGTTAGGTTTAGATACCTATCCATGAGGACGGCGATGGCATCACTCCATACTGGCAAAGTTTTTTTTAGTTGAGGGTTTCACCCATTGTCATCTACAGTTGGAGTTATTGACAGCCGATGCTATCACTTGGGTTCCCTACTCTGGGGAACATTTGACCATTGGGTTTGAGGATGGGTACCCGACTAGTGTCGAGTACGTGATATCCACCCGTAGGATTCCTCTCTTTACAGATGGAGGATGGGAGCTCTATTTGAGAGAGCGTGCTATTAGGAGCACCACAGGGGAGATTCGTGTACCGATCTTGCCTCCTGCCAGGCGTTATTGGCCTGTATCACAGTCGCTTGTCAGTGATATCCCATTGATGGGTGTTGACAACTTTACGTTGTTAGAGGGTCCGTATACTCAGGATATGTTTCATCGCTTATGGTCCCCTCGTACCATTGGAGCCCAGACCCGCGCCACTCAGTTCATGGGGTATATGATTCCTGGATCCGTGATGATGACAGATTGGATGGCCTGTGTCCGAGATCCGACTCATTTAACACAGATTGACAGCTTGACCCGGCAATTAGGCCGGGCACATTTTTTCATCCTGAACTTGGGCATAGATCCTTCAGAGGAAGATACTTTTGATCCTTCCAACTCTGGGGCTGGCCCTTCAGGTGACTCATATGGTTTTGCCGGTGAAGATCCTCCATTGTATAGGCCTAATATCCCACTTGGGGGAGATCCAATGACTCAGGAGGAGTTACATCAGGTGGATAGGATTGATGATGTAGACAATGACATCATTGTCTTCTTCTGATGTGTGTTCTCATTATATCTTTTGATAGGACCTTGTTAGATACTAGGTGATTGTGCCCCATTCTCGTTATATCTTTTGATAGGCCTCTGTTAGTTGTTGGGCTTCTGTGCCCCATTTCCTTGTATTTTTAGTTGTACAAAGATAATGTATTAGATGATGATGTATTTAGGAATGTATGTACTGTTTTCCATTCCCTACATCATATTGCCATCTATTGTTTATCATGCATGTATCATGTTATATATATATATGTCCAGAGATATTCAGCATTGACCCCTGGATGGTCTTATCATACGGCCCACACAGATGTCTTCCTTGATAGTTAGCCGCATTGATCACACCCCACCAATATTAGTAGCCTCTCGTCTGAGGTCGTGGCATGATAGTTTTTCACCTTCAGATCGAGTGACCGTAGATCAGTTATTACTGCATTCCATGACCCTCCTAATTTTCCAGGTTCCTGTGGGCTTTGTAGATGGTATGTTGGAGCATTGGGTACCGGAGAGGCAGGTTTTCCGGTTTGGGACCCAGGAGTTGACTCCCACTTTAGAGGAGTACGAGCGGTTGACGGCATTACCACTGGACAGGCCTTGTGCTCGGATGGCTATCGACGACATGAGTTGTCAATTCATGACCCTCATCGGGCTGAGGCGTAGAGTATTACAGGATGAGATTACATCCGGGCATGTGGTGTCCCAGCGTTTTCTGATAGACAGATTTGGCTCAGTGGACAGTTATGCGCAGCACTCCGAGGATTTCACCACGTCGGAGGATCAGTGGCGTATTGCCAGAGTAGACGTACTCATACTATGCGTAGTGACTTATGTGTACATGCCACTGTATATGGATGAGCTGGACATCGGTGTTGTCATAGAAGTGAGAGCTCTCAGGGAAGGTCATACCATTATGCCGACGATTATGACAGAGACATTGAGATCGACTATGTATTGCCACACCTATCCTGTAGGGGTATTCATAGGCAGCTCGGTCATGTTGTACATGTGGTTCATGTTACACTTGAGACCGATTGGCACCTTCCGACAACATGGGTACTGCTTTTCCCATGAGATAGCCATGTCTTACTCCTTTCAGCCAGGGGAGTGTACAGACGCTATATCCTGGTCGGTGTTCTTGGTAAGGATCGGAGATCCATTTGACATTTTGCCGTGTACAGGGCTCAGTTCTCCCTACAGCTTCATTACTCATGCACCTAGCATAGATTATCTCCCTTTGGCTGGTTTGAGGGGAATGACCACGTATCACACACTGGCTGTGATGTCACAGTTTGACCAGTTTCAGGATGTGCATCCTTTTGAGGGGGCATTAGGTCAGCGTTTGGCTTCTTGCCATTTGTCAGCTGAGGACAGATCCAGGGTGTATGCTTATTGGGATCAGCGTGAGTTAGCTGAGTTTTCTGTTAGCCATTCGGGCTGTTCAGCAGAGTATTCTGCATGGATGGAGACAGAGACTGCATCGGTTATGGTTGTATCCACAGTGTCGGGTATTAATTTTGATGGTGGAGAACCCATAGAGGACACTGATTCTCCTGCTGAGGAGGAGCTATTTGTTGGGTTTCCAGCAGCTGTGATGGATTCTCCCAGTATAACTGCTGTTGTGACCCCGCATTGAGCAAAGTATTTAGAGCAGAGTCTTCATCTGATGACATTTGAGAGAGATCAGGCTAGGGCCTTGATGTTGACAGCTCTTGCTGGGAGAGATGTCGCTTTATTGGATAGAGATGATGCTTTAGCTCATAGAGACACCGCTATTGCTGAGCGAGATGAGGCTAGATCATCCAAAGATGCATTGATTGTTAAGTGGGATGCGTTATATCTGTCCGGGATGTAGCCGTTATAGATAGTATTGCAGTGAGGTCCCATACTACTACTATTATTGCAGAGATGAGCACGTATATTGATGAGCACAGTGTCACCATGAAGTTAGTTGTGGATTTGTTGGCACGTGTAGATACCCTTGGGCAGGAGCTCACAGCGTTACCTCATTCGGAGAGAGATGCCATGTTGGACTTGATAGCACATATATCCACTAGATTGTAGATGGGCTTGTATTTTCCTGCACAGACTAGCTTAGCCATTTTGTCATTTACAATACATATTGTATTTATCAAACAACATTATATATGGCAGGGAAATATATTTTTATTCACTTCCCTTTTAGTTTTGCTTTATTACGTGCTTCATATTTGCCTGTTTCTCCAGAGCTTGTGATCTTGATGTATTCTGAACTCATCCTTGATGGGTGGACATTGAGATGTCTCAGGATCTTTCAGAATGGATCCTTGATTTGTGTGTATCCCTACCCTTTGGTGTCTTGGGACTGGTTTCTGTATGTATAATGGAGAGGAGTATGGCTTTCCTCTCTGAGGTTGACCGCACCACAGATAGTCGCCGGTACTCCTTTGTATGGGGGAGCCCAGGTAGTTCCATGTCTTATGGATTGGTGTTTCTCTTTGAGGACTCAACCACAACTTAGATGGTCGCCAATTCTCCCATTTTTGTGGGGAGATCAGTTAGTTCCTTCCCTTTGGTCTAAATTCGATGAAGTGTGGTGGATTAAAGGTTGATACCAGTACCATGTGACAAGTTTTTGTGTTTTGGTAGGGGGTGAGACCGAACCATGAATGGCTACCTATGTACTCCTATTAAAGAGAAGATCAGGTCTGCGTAGTTCGAACCTGGTGTAAGAGGTTCAACGCTATATGTGAAAGGGTGTATAAGGGTGTGGAAATGTTTTTTTATGTGGTGTGATTGGGCCATAAAAATGGTTGCCTACGTATTCTCGTGTATTGGGGAGATCAGGTCGACGTAGTTTGCCCCATGTGTAGGACGGATTGCAGCTGAAAAGTTTGATCCCATGTTCAGGACAAACTGAAGGTGAAAAGTTTGATCCCATGTACAGGACAAACTGCAGGTGTGAAAAGTTTTCTCCCTGGTGGGACAAAACTACAGGTGTGAAAGGTTTTGAAAATAAAGTTGAGTGAAGGATCTGATGATCCGAAACTAGGTTGCTGGTTTGAAGATTATTTTTGTCCCTGATGGGGCAGATGGGTATGAAGAAGGGTTGTATGTAGTGAAGGGTTAGAAAACCAGAAGTGACTGTGGATTTGATGATCCAAAACCAGGATGTTTGTTTGATGGTAACCTCAGACATAGTACCGTTTCATGGTGTTTGAGTTTATAAGTTATGGAAATTCATCGTCGTCCATTTCCTGTAATCTGAGAGCACCTCCTGTCAATACCTCCTTGACAACAAACGGACCTTCCCAGTTTGGGGTGAATTTTCCTTTGGACTGATCTTGGTTGTCAGTGATCTTCTTCAAAACCAAGTCATGTTGTTTAAACTATCGTAGCTGAACTTTTTTGTTGTAAGCTCTGGCGATCCTTTGTTGGTATAACTGACCATGAAAGATAACATTGGCTCGCCTTTCGTCTATTAGAGACAATTGGTGATACCTATCTTGTAACCATTGGTCTTCATCCAGCTGAGCGTCTATCAATACTCTAAGGGATTCCATTTCCACCTCTATGGGGAGCACTGCTTCCATCCTATAGGTTAATGAGTAGGGGGTTGCCCCAGTGGAAGTATGCATTGAGGTTCTGTAGGCTAATAGACTCAGAGGCAAGAGGTCAGGCCATCCTTTGTGATTGGCGGACATTTTCTGCATAATCTTTTTGATGTTCTTATTAGCCGCTTCAATAGCACCATTCATCTTTGGACGGTAGATGACGGAGTTGAGGTGTTTGATGTGGAATTTACTGCATAACTCCTCCATCATTTTGTTGTTGAGGTTCTTAGTATTGTCTGACACAATGACCTCTGGTTGTCCATATCGACAAACAACATTATTTTTGATGAAAGCAATGATGACTTCTTTAGTAACCTTGGGGAAGGATGCTACTTCTACCCATTTGGTGAAGTAGTCAATCATGGTGAAGATAAATCGATGCCCATTACTGGCTTTGGGCTCGATGGGCCTGATCATGTCCATTCCCCACATTGAGAAGGGTTAGGGTGAACTCATATTGTAGAGCTCCCTTGGAGGGGCGTGGATAACATTCCCATGAATTTGGCATTAGTAGCATCTCTTGATGTGATCATCACAGTCAGCCTTGAGAGATAGCCAGTAATGCCTTATTTTGAGGATCTTCTTAACAAGTAGAGGGCCTCTCATGTGTGGGACACATACTCCACCATTGATTTCATTCATGAGCCTTTGAGCTTGGTCCTTGTCCAGACATCTGAGGAGACCTATTCCTGCATCTCGTTTGTAGAGTGCATCTCCTCTTAGGTAGAATTTCATAGCCATTCGATGGATCCACTTTTTCTCAGCAGGAGTCGCCTTAGCGGGTTTAGATCCATCTCGTAGATACTCTTTGATGTGCTGATACCAAGGGTGTTGGATGGGAGGGAGCTCATCTGATACTTCTCCAATGTAGTTCCCATAGGCTGGAGCCTTTTGCAGGGCAAATCTGATGTGTGGCATGTTTTCCTTATCAAGTATATTGATCAAGGAGGCCAAAGTTTCTAGTGCATCCGCAAAGTCATTCTTATTCCGAGGAATGTGGAGGAAGGTTATTTCTTCAAACTCCGAAGCCATCTGGATAACCTGCCGATGGTAAGGCAGCAAATGTAGCTCTTTGGTGTGATAGATCCTAGTGGCTTTTTTGATTACCAATTTAGAATCTCAAAAGACAGTTAACCGCCTGATGCCCATTAATTGGGCAAGTTTTAACCCCATGATACATCCTTTATACTCAGCTGTGTTGTTAGTGCTGATAAACTATAATTTGACGGTGACGGGATATTGCTCCCTCGTAATGGCTACTAAAACTGCTCCAGCCCCAGAACCTTCCATATTTATAGCTCCATCAAAATACATCTTCCATATTTGGTGTGTATCGTACTGATGGTGTTGCTGAACTGTCATTACCCCTTCATCGGGGAAGTATGCTTCCAAGGGTTTAAAATCCCCTGAAGGTGCGGCGGCCAGTTGATCCACAATTCCTTGACCTTTGATAGACTTTTGCGTCACGTAGACGATGTCAAATTGATGTAGGATCAACTGCCATCTAGACAGCTGACAATTCAACATGGGTTTATTGAACACGTACTTGAGAGGATCCACGCGGGATATGAGATGGGTTGTGTGACCATAGAGGTAATGATGTAACCTCATGGAAGCCCATGCTAAAGCACAACAAGTCTTCTCAATTAGAGTGTAATTGTGTTCACTGCTGCTGAATCTTTTGCTGAGGTAGTAGATAGCTCGCTCTTGGCCTCTATCATCTTTCTGTCCTAACATGCAGCCCATGGCATTGTCATTGATTGATAGTTACATGAACAGGGGAACACCATCCCTGAGAGGTACCAAAATAGGAGCTTTGACTAGCTGTTCTTTGATTGTAAGGAAGGCTTTCTGACACTCATCATTCCATTTCATGGAGGAGTTCTTCCTTAACAACATGAAGATAGGCTCACGAGTTTTTGTGAGTTGGGAGATAAATCGGCTGATGAAGTTGATTCTTTCCAAAAATCCCCATATTTTCTTCTCTATCTGAGGAATGGGCATTTTCGTGATGGTCTGGATTTTGGTGGGATCCAGCTCAATCCCTTTGTGGCTGACTAGGAATCCTAGCGACTTTTCTGATTTAACTCCAAAGGCGCACTTGGCTGTATTCAACTTCAAGTTGTACTTACGCAACTTGTTGAAGAGTTTTCTGAGATGGTCTAGGTGGTCTTCTTCCCTTTGGGACTTGACAATGATGTCATCCACATAGATCTCTATCTCTTTGTGCATTAAATCATAAAAAAGAGCCATCATGGCCCGCTGATAGGTAGCTCCGACATTTATGAGGTCGAATGACAACCGTCTGTAGCAAAAGTTTTCCCAAGGCGTGATGAATGCAGTTTTCTCACGATCCTCTTTAGCAACAATAATTTGATGGTACCCCACAAAATAATCAGTAAAGGAGTACATGTCGTATTGAGCTGTATTGTCAATGAGGATGTAGATAAATGGTACGGGAAAGCTATCTTTAAGGCAAGCTTTATTCAGATCCCTATAATCCACGCAAACTCGCACCTTTCCTTCCAGTTTAGGCACAAGGACTATGTTGGATAGCCACTCATGGTATGTTGACACCATGATGATGCCATCTTGAAGTTGTTTCATAATTTCTTCTTTAACTTTTAAACTCCACCCAGGTTTTAATCACCTGAGCTTCTGCCTGACTACCTTGAATCCCTCTTTGATGGGAAAGTGATGAATGACAATGTCATTGGACAAGCCGACTATGTATTCATGAGACCATACAAACACATCCTAGAATTGGGTTAATAGCGTAACCATGTCATTCCTTTGGTTTGGAGTAAGGTCCGTACCAATCTGGATTAGTTTTGGGTTTTCTAAGGTTCCGAGGTTGAAAAATGAGGTTTGATCAAGATTTGGTTTGGGTTTTTCCTCGACCCATTCTTTGATCTCCTAAGGTATCTCATAATCCTCTTGTACTTCCATCAAGTCTAAGTCCAACTTTACATCAAAGTTACAGTCCTTGTGGAGAATAGGCAACTTATCTGTAAGTTTGGGCACATCTAAATTTAGAGTCCTAAAACAAAAATGATTTCACTTAATATATGAAATTGTTCAATCATACAAAGTGTTAGCATGTAATGACAAAACAACTGCCAATACTGTACAAAAAAGGTAAGAAGTTATGATTATCTACAGGGCAGAGGGAGTTTCTGCCCTTTTTACCCTTGTCGGCAAATGCATGGAATGCTGCTCCAATTGCCAAGGGTGAAGTCTTGTTGGACAGCAATGATGAAGGGACTATTATCGTCCTCCTTCTCCCGAATAATGACCATGATATCTGGACAATCATCATCTGGGATGTCTCTATTCATACCCTCAGTATGATCAATGACACACATATTTGATAACCGCTTGGCAATATCTTGTTTACGTCTCCGTTCCTTTTCTTCCACTTCGAGATCTGGAATCTGGGCCTCCTTGCCTTTAACCGGTATCGATTTAGGGAACAACATAGCTATTACATGGGCAGGCACCTTTACCGGAGACCATACAGGCTCAGGATCTGTAGGTTGAGACAATCACCGTGTGGTTGAAGATGAAGGAACTTATTTGTGTTTGTGAGGATTCCTGTGACTGGAGCTAGCAAAATAGCCTAGCCCAACTATTCATGTTTGACTGGGAACTTGAATTGGGTGCTTAATGCTCTGATGATCTTTGCCCAACCCTTGTCCAGGATGATAACCCAATGATATCATCTCTTGAGTTGCCGACATTACCTCGGCAGAAATTCCGGGTATGAGAGGTGGCGCCTCTATGGGATGATAGTGAGTGTTGCTCACCTCTAGGGCATGGAAGCTGACAGGTTTAACTTCTGAATTGAAGCTGATGAGTGGTATGTCACCTTGTTCAGGACATTCTGGCTCAGCATTAACAGTGACTAGGCTATTGTTAACGATGTATTTGAGTTACTGATGAAGGGTGGAAGGGACGGCTCCAACCATATGAATCCAATGTCTCCCCAAGAGCAGATTGTATCCTATGGCTATTTTGAGCACATGAAAGGATACGCAGAATGTATGTGGACCAATCTCCATAGGTAGTTTAATCTCTTCGACAGCACTTCGTCGGGACCATCAAAAGCTTTGATAACCGTATGGCTACTTCTAATCCTATTGAGATTGATGTTCATCTTATCCAAGGTGGCATAAGGGCAGATGTTTAAAGATGATCCCCCATCTATCAAAACTCCTCCCACCATATATCCAGAGGACAGAACCGCTATGTGCAACGGTTTGCGATGACAAATCCCTTCGGGAGGAATGTCGTCATCAGTGAAAGATATCACATTGGTGTTAAAATTGTGATCAACCAGATGCTGGAACTTTTCAACATCCACTGATTTCGGCAGGTAGGCTTCTTCCAAAACCCTTAACAAGACCTTCTTGTGATCTTCAGCAGAGAAAACCAAGTCCAATATGGAGATTTGTTGTGGAGCTTCTTTCAAGCTTAAAACCACCTTGGCTTTATTGTGGCCCATAATATGGAGGAATTCTTCAATCCTCTCAATGGGAACTTTCCCCTTAGATTTGATGGTAGGCTTCATCACCCAGTGGGGAAGATACAGTGGATTCTCCTTCAACACTGCAGCAGTCATGTGGGCTGTGGATCCTTTAGCCTCTCCATAATTCCATGCAACTTTTTGTAGGCTGATAATAGGATACTGTGATCTGTATGGAAATGTAATTGGCTTTGGCTTAGCCACTTTCAAAGGATTTTCAACACCTTTAAGTTAAATTGCTTATATTGTGAGTGGTATGGCAGCCAAATCATCCTCAGCGGATATAACTGCTATGACTTCCTTCCATTTTGTAAGAAATGTGTTCCCACTCTCGAGTAATACAGTGTCATTATCTGCCAACTGCAGGACACCGCTATCAATGAGGTTCTGAATAAGGTGGCGGAGTGCCCTGCATTCTTCAGTGCTGTGTCCGCGAGAGTGGGAGTGGTATTGACATACTCCATTAGAATTGAACCATCTTGAACGAGGATTGATTGGAGGTAATAGAGTTGTGATTCTTCCTTCATTGATCAGCATCTGAAATATCTCCTCCATCGGTTTGCTATTTTTGTAATTTTATCCTCTAGTGTTTCACTTTCTGGAGTCAATGGTGGAGTATTTGTAACAAGAGTAAGGAGACTAGAATGCTCTTGGCTAGCTAATTGGCGTGTGACTTGGTGCTAACGGATCACCAGTTTAGCCAATTGGTTGACTTGCTCACAAAGAGCCTTCATTTTTCATTCAATCATAAACTGGAACTGTGCATAATCCCATTTATCAGCACCATCCTTGCTGGTTTGGGAGGATTCACCACCGTAATTGGAACTCTATCCACTGCTCCAATTAATCATATTAACCTCTTCTTCTTTGTGTTGAGGAAGAGGGTTGTCTTGCACGTGGGGTTGGTCGGGTTTAGCCACCACCATCTCACAATTATCAATCAAATCCTGGATCTTATGATTCAAGGCCTAGTAATCTTGAGTATCATGACCTGGAGCTCCAGCATGATAAGCACACTTCCTGTTAGCCTTGAAACCCTTCCCATTCGGGTTGGCTGGTTGAAGAAGATGGGTAATTTTCTTCTGAGTTGTCAGAAGATTGAGAATATTCTCGAGCGAGTCCCCTAAAGGTGTGAATACTCTAGTGCGTCTGACTTCCCCACTCTTTGGCAATGGATGGTTCGAAAACTGTGCTTGAAAAGGGGAGTAATTTCTCCTCTGGATAGGTATGTTCTGACTGTCTTTCTGTCCATGTAGTATCACGGAAACATTCTCCTCTTTCTTTCTTGAATTCAATCCTATCTTAGCCATCTCTCCATGTTTGATCATTTCAGAAAATGGCTTGCCTATGCCAGCTAAGACCCTCTCATAAAAGGGAGCTTCTTGTATGTCTATGAAGGTCATCACCATTTCAGACTCAGTCAAAGAGGGAATAACTTGAGCGGCAAGGCGCCTCCACCTTTGAGCATACTCTCTGAAAGACTCATTGGCTTGTTTCTTAACTTTGGTAATTTGATACCAGTCGGGAGCCATCTGAGATTGGAAACTATACTAACTGAGGAAGGCATGAGCTAGCTCTTCCCAGCTATGAATCTTAGAATTGTCTAATCTGGTGTACCATAATCGGGCTTCTCCAGTCAGACTTTTCTGGAACAACTGCATTCTGATCTTCTCATCCTCGACATAAGATCTAAGTTCTCCAATGAATACCTTCAAATGTGTGTAAGGATCCCCCAACCCATCTTATTTTTCATAGTCAGGAGTTTTGAACTTCTCTGGATAATGAACACCAGGGAATATACAAAGGTTAGCATATGAAACACTCCCGTGTGCTCCAATCCCTTTGATAGACTGAATGGTCTCTTCCATTTGAAGGAATTTCTTCCTGATATCACCGGTGTCTGAATTTTCTTTGAGATGGATAATTTCAGGGATTTTGTAGGTTTTGTCCAACTAAGACTCAGGTACTGGAGTTTCATTTTTTGGACCCTGATTCCCTCCTTGTGCAGGGGATTCTGTATGCATGGGTAATCGTGGACCCTGAGTAGACTGGTGTAGTTCTTTGAGCAGAACAACCAAATCTGTAATTTTTTTGCTTAATCCTTCAAACTCCTCGTGAGAGATAGGAGTAGGATTAGACTAGTCAGATGAAGCCATGATTGGCTGTAGTCTTGTTGCCTTTTTGGACTTTGAACGGGTAACAGGCCCAATTGTTTCCCTACAAAAAGACTTGTGTAGTTTAGTCTTATGGAATGTATAAATGTTACATTCTGTGTGATGTGTCCGTTTTAGGAGTATTATCCTGCAAAACGGATGTTAGTTGTTTATAAGATAGCATGTTAGATTTTGATATAAAAGGGAATGCATGTACACATATTCCTTCATATTTTCCATTACATAGAGATTGACATGGAATGAATTTACAAGTAGTTGAAATGGAAAGTATGAAGAGACTTCCCTCTGCGTTTGGTTTATCAGAGGCTGACCTATCTTAGGTTACTCTCACGGCTTTTTGGCATGAAGGTTCCCAGATCAATGCAATTTGCTCGACGGGAAGTTAATTCGGTCTTTCAACTGGAGCGAATCTGGGTGGTTCCTTTCCTGAGCCTCGTTGGAATTAGTCTTCCTACAAGTCTAGTAATCAAACACCGACAAGATAGCCTCCTGGTGGAGGGACCACACAACATACATTCACATACAACGTGTCTCACCGTATGGAAATGACGACATGTGCGAAGCACTAATATCACAGGCAGATATAGTACGAAGCACTAAGTGCAGTAAGTAAATGCATTCATACACATTCCTTCAAATATAAATTTAACATACACACACAAGCATATAACAGTTTTAAAAAGCTTGCAATAGCGGCTTAAGCCCTCTTACTGGATGTCCCCAGCAGAGTCACCACCTGTCGACATCGGGATTTTTATTTGTCCCTTTTTTGTTCTTGTCTTTTGGTGTTCTCATGTTAGGTGAGATTTGTTTGAAAAAACAAGTTGTGAAAAGGTCTAACATGTATATGTCGACGATTGGACTGTAAGAGTCGCCAGATGGTAATTTTAAATGGTTGCACCAACTCAACCGAGAAAAGGTTTGCACATTAACCTAGTGATGTAACACTGCTTAATAGGTCTGGGAAACAGAGATTCATTAGGGTCCGGGGGCTTGATTATGCGGAGGGAACGTGTTAGGCACCCCCCGACATCCGTGTTACCACGGTGACCGCCACTTTTCAAATTAAATTATTATATGAATATATGTGTGTGTGTGTGTGTGGGTCAATGTGCAATTATCTGGAAATAGTGTTATGCCTCGTTTTCACCTATATACAAAGGGTTTGAATTTTGTATAAAAGTTCAATTTTAACAAGATATAGCAGTGATGTTTTGTAAAAAGAGGGTTTTCAAACCCTTATGCTCAATAGTAATTGAGGCCTTTGATACTTCCATTTAATTACATGTATTCAGCTTGATTGCTTTTATTTTTCGAGATACGAGGCATAATCGAGAAAATAAGATACATAGCAGTGACGAATTCCTTGTGGGCATGAGAGCCATATAAGGAAATTCAAACACCGTGAATAATTTACAAGCTGATTACAGCCAAAAATGTCCATCACGGGAAACGAATCTAGATTCAAGAGACTGAATCTGTGATCACATGATTCCTAGGCTCACATGATGTTGAAGTTTATATGAAAGCTGTAAGTAGTTATATATATAAAAGCTGTAAATATATATATATATGAATGATCAACCACCACGAAGTAAACTCCGTGAGGGATTGGAAATGTAAATATATATATAGGAACGATCAACCACCACGAAGTAAACTCCATAGGGGATTGGAAATTTAAATATATATATATATATATATATATATATAGGAATGATCAACCTGTGACGCCCCCAAATCCGGTCCGCCACGATACTACTATTGTCAAACTATTTATATCTTTTATTCATAACCTAATGAATATAAATTTGCATATTACAATTTAGAAAATAAATTCTTTCCATTTCCAGGATCTGTACAATGACCCCAAACTTTTATAAGTTTCAAATCTTGGTCATTACCATTCATGTCTTACATCATATTCGATGTTATAAGAATATGCGGAATAATTTAAACTTTTTCAATCTCCATTGAAAAATCTTTTATTGATTTCTTAACTTGAATCAATTACAAATCCCTGAATCAAATTATATTATGATTCACTTTATTCAATTACTGTATAAATTTTAACATCTTAATTTGAATTCCTCTATGTACCGCCTAATACAACCTTATAACTTAACATATATTACGCATCGTAAACTACTATCATGTACATCTACTAGAACCTAAACATGGTTCAAGAGTATATATTTAAATAAATGAATCAATCTCCTTTGATACTATTGAACTATATCAATCAAGTAGCACGTAATGTTTATCGTGAGTCCTTAACCTGCAAAAGTGGTTATTTGCAAGGGTGAGCTCGATGACCAAACAATTCTAACAGCTTTTCATGCAAAGACATATCATATAATAAAGATACTCAAATTTTTATGAATTCATAATCCATTAATATTTACTACGCATGTTACTTCTCATATAACAGGCATATATGTTTATTTCACAAGCATATCATCAAATATCAACTTTCACATATCATACATATCTCATATACATTTCATATATATACATCAACATTCTCATGGCATAATAGAGCTCAACTAACAGTTATCGAATTCATATAACAAATAGGAACTGAAAGACTTGCCTGATTCGTAGTTTATCAACTACAACTTAACTGCTTAAAGCTTATCTGCACTGCGTGTATTCCTACACAGTTATATAATCATGGATTCACATCCATTAGTCATATATTTCATACATTCTTAATGTAATAATAATGTTACATTGTTCTCTATCTTGGTTTTTAAGACCTTCCCTTTGCTTTCTTAGTAAACTCTTAGAATAGCTATGTATATATAGTACACCTTAGCTACACATGCTTCATATCAACATTCATAAATCTGTATCACACTCTTTACTCACTATGTGTTCGACACATATTTAAAGTTTATAGATACGCGATCTACATCGTTCTTACATTTTGTAAACTTTAATAAAATTTTACAACTTTGTGTTTTATATAACCATTACATACTCTTATGCTTAAAACATCATCTATGTCAAGTATTATAGCTTTAGACATTCATTACACATATGCTTTAAGGTTCAGATCAAAGTTAAAATAGAAAGGCATCACTTCCCTGTGGCGCAGTTGCGCTACAATTAGGCCTGGGATGGGCACAGCTGTGCCGTCCCCTGGCTAGGCCAAAGTTGAGTATTTATTTTTTGCTTTTATCTAGGTTCTTAGCATGCATAAGTGTTAACATATATCTTACCCACATGTTATGAGGTCTTAGCCCAAGTTGGGTGCCTCTTGTATTTACCTTAAGTTGTTTTACACTTTTTAGCTTTATTGCCATTTATTTCACAGCTAAGTAAGTTCATACAATAAGGGTCTAACTATGTGACCACCAACGAGGTTAAACAACTTTCAATACACATGCTTACATGTAATCATATGTCTAGTATGGTTTATAACTTAAAATCTTACTTTAAGACATGCATAGTTCATTTTACGTCTATTTAGTAGTGTGCACGTAACCATCATGCCTAGAGGCGTAAAAGTCCTATCATGTTTGCACATAAGATCAGAACACAAGTACTTAATGTTTGTCCCTCTTAGTTTCAAAACTTTAAAGCTTTATTCTCAAAATCAATGTCATCCTAAACTAGTCATGCAAGGCAACTTCAACTCACATGTCATACTTGTTTTTACATGTTTCTACGTATGTTTTCAAGGGCAAAATATAACCACTCCATGTTTATAAAACTTTGTTTGAAAATGATATCTGAGCTTGCCTTTGAAATCATTTTAACCAAATCAAAGTAATCTAACACACCTATGATACAACTTTGAATCTTACATCATGCGTACTTAGACCTCATATATATGTTATCAAGGTCAGAATTAGAGGTACACAAGTTTGTCAATGTTTGTTTTCAAAATCTTTATATATCTTTGGAAAATAACCATCTAGGGAAATCATAGTATACAAAGGTACTCAAGGCCATGTGTCATACCTATTTATTTGCATGACTAAACCCTTTACACAAGCTACAAATATCAGAATTCAAAAGACTCAAGGTTCGTCTAAACTTGTTTTTAAAATCTAAAGTTTCTTTAAAAATATCCTCAATCATGCTAAGGCAATTCCATATAAGTAAGGTAATCTTATATGTCATGTTTATTATCATGCATATTTATGTTTTATCACTTAAAATAACATATTCCATCGTCAGGAGCACTATACTTGTGTATGTGCTCGTCCGACGCCCTCCGATCACCCCCTAATACATAACAGTCAAAATGATGACTATTTTGACCCTTCCTAACGACCTCAAATTGAAAACCTTAAAGAACCTCATTTGTTTATGTAGTTATAAGCGAGATTCTGGGGGCAGAATCCTTATAAGGGGGGAGAATGTAACTCCCGAGAAAATCGGATTTATATGAGAATTAAATTTTTATTTGATTATGTGAATTAAATGAATTTAATTGATTATTTATGTGATGCTCCCAAAATAGGTATACATCACCCATCTTGAGTCGCCAAATACAACCTAATTATACAACTGTCGTGTAAAATACGACAAAATATAATCTAAGAGTTTTAATAAGAATATTGTCATTTAGACAATATCCACCCTCAATGGAGTCATCATTACATTTATTGTCACACTATTTTATAGAATAGCGAGGACTACTAAAACAACCATCTGGACCGTCAATCGGTTCCCCGACTCGTCCCAGCTATATTCTCATTTCTTGAAGAGAACAGTGAAAGAAAGGGTGAGCTTAACTAGCCCAGTAAGAAATATTATGACTAAGATAATGCAGGATAAATTATCCTTAGCCTTCAACAGTATAACAACTGATAGAATATAAAAGACAACAAGTTTTAGATCAACAACTGCAGCGGAATAAGCAATCCATTAGAAGAGTCAAGTAGAGCATAAAATCTACTATCTTCTATGATTTAAAAAGTTTTTCAACAATTTTATCGCTGAGACTCAGCTTAATAAATAAAATCGAATCATCCATGCATCACGACCAAGGATATTCATGTAATCATCAATGGTCATGATTATACCAAAAAATCCCTGGTCATAATCATACCAACAACTGTCCATCAATGAACTACAGGCCAATGAGGACTTTCACCACATCATTCGTCACGTTACGGTCACGATTATACCGAATAATCCCTGGTCATAATAATACCAAGTCCATCTATGCACGTAAGCCAAAGATGACTTTCATCACAATATAAGCATGAGGATGATGACAATGACATAATAATTCAATAAAACAAGTTCAAGGATAAATTTTAAAGATTTATAATCTAATTTATCCAGAAATCAATAATGTCCAAATTGTCAACATGATATTGCTTTGTGGAGTAAAATTCAAGAATACTCAAAAGAATATTTCCATGAAAAAATACTGGATGAAGCGCAAATATCCAAGATATTCTACTAATTTCATGGAGTATAGAAGCCAAAACTTTAACCAAATGAGTATACTAGAATATATGAAACTGCAAATGGATTTTTACCCGCCATGCGATAATCCACGTGAGAGATCATTTCCATAATTTAATAAGGAATGAATACGAAGGATCATTCACCATGCATCATGGTAGTCCACATGACAAAAGTTATTCCAATGTAATAATAAAGAATGGAATAATGAAGAATTCACCATGCATGCGGTAGTCCACATAGACAAAAAGTTATTCTAACGAATAATAAAGAATGGAATAATGTAAGAATTCACCATGCATGCAGTAGTCGTGAGACAAAGTTATTCCAATGTAATAATAAAGAATGGAATAATGAAGAATTCACCGGGCATGCGGTAGTCCGCATGCATGAGTTATTCCAATGTAATAATAAAGAATGGAATAATGTAAGAATTCATCGGGCATGCGAGAGTCCGCATGCAGAAAGTTATTCCAATGTAATAATAAAGAATGGAATAACAACCCTTACGAGTATTGAAAGAAATAACTCTCTTCATGAATACAAAAGAAATAATACCCTTTACCTTAGAAGAAAAGCGGATCTTTGGAATACCGAGGTAGCAAACTTCTCTTATTCTCTCTCTATATATTTCTCTCTATAATAATTGCTCTTGTGAGACTTAGTGAATTGGTGAGAATGAAAGAAGAATGAGCTTCTATTTATAGGAAAATATAGTTTTGATAATTGCACGCGTTTGGGGCTCAAATATTACAAAGATAATACCTTCCTCTTTTTCTTCATTTTTAATTTAGTCCCGCAAGTATTATCAAACTTGCACCACCTCCCCTAATAGTAAATCATGTGAATTAATAGTTCATTCATGTGACTTAATAGTATAATCATGTGAAAAAACTAATTACAGTATAGTATCTTCATCTATACCTCCAGTTTTTAATTTAGTCATGCAAGTATTATCAATCTTGCACCAACTCCCCTAATAGAAAATCATGTGAATCAATAGTACACACATGTGAACACATAGTTATAAGCATGTGAATTAATAGCAATTAATTGCTCATTTATCCAAGTGAATTACCGTATTGGTCAATATAACCTCCGGACATCAATTATTATCGAAATAAATGTCGATTTCCACTAACACTAATAATTCCCACACAATGGAACTATCAATTTCATCTTTAATCAACACGAACTTATTCATCATTAATATTATAATTCACAATATTTAACAACCGTGTCGTTCCGTGAAAGAGGGGTTTTTCGATAAGGATTTCTTCTTCTTATTGGCGCCGCAATTAAGTGACCAAACCTCTCCTTGATGTAACTTCTAGACATTGTCAATATTGCAAATAATAATATGAATAACTTTGTCGCCTCAATTATTGATTTAATAATATAACATATTATGTAGATGATACTGTGACAATAACTGAATCAATAATATGAGAGATATAATATAGCAATTCATCGTAGCAATAATTGAGTATAACCGAGTGACTTCTCACGTAAGCATCAATAATCAATACCGGTGTGCTACTATGTAACCACGCCAGACATCTTGTACTTTTACTAACGGGTAGTTCAACGCTTTTAATCAGTAACACTTTCGCCAAGTTATTTTTATAAAAGATAATTCTGTCATTTTCTAACTATGACAATACTTACGCTGGGGTCCACCAATGATTGTCTTTGTCGTGCATTTAATATTCCCTCGTTAAAATGAATATTCCCCACCAATCGAATATTATATAACCACTTGCTTACTTTTGCAAAATTTATAAATATTACCCATAACTATAACATTATATCAAATCCACACCATAATATTCAAAAATATATTTCGAGAAAATTATTCTTTATTCATAAAAGTTGGGGTCTTACAACCTCCTCTTCTTATGAAATTTTATCCTCGAAATTAGGGTACATACCCGGTATATCAAAGAGGTGAAGATATCTTGACTTCATCTCAGATTCTAACTCCCAGGTCATTTCTTCCACATCGTGGTTTCTCCACAAAACTTTGACTTGCGGTATAACCTTGGAGCGTAGAATATGATCCTTATTATCCAAGATTTTAATAGGTAACTCTTCATATGTTAAATCTTCCTCTATCTCGTCTGGTTCTAATTCAATAATGTGGTTCGGGTCTTTCACATATTTATGTAACATAGATATATGAAAATGTTATGAACACGAGACATACTTTAGCGGTAAAAGTAGTCTATAGGCCACGATTCCTACTCGATCGAGGATTAAAAATGGGCCAATGAATCGAGGATTGAGCTTTCATCTCTTTCTAAATCTCGTAACTCCTTTTCATGGAGCAACACGTAACAACACATGATCTCCAATATTGAATTCCACGTGAGGAGAATTTATTAGAAGAATTTTATGATCAAAATTTAGAATTACAAAATTATATTCATGAGTTAGAAGAGTAGGCTGAAGAACGGCAGGCGGTCGTGGAGCAAAGAGATGAAATAATTCAAAATTGTGTTACCCGATGTGCGATACTTGAACAGAAGCACTCTTTGTCAGAGTATAAGATATTAGAGCTAGAATCTAATAATGTTATGATCAAAGTTCTGATGAAAGAAGAAACAACTCAACGAATAAGAATGGAGGGTGCATGGGTAAAAGCCGCACGATGTGTTGATATTGTAGAAAAAGACGTCCAATCCAATAAGGCCAAAATAGATGAAATGGATTTCGCATTTTTGACAGCAATTGGTAGAATCCAACATCGAGTTCGGAATTACCCTGTACAGAACGATCAACCCTAATTCAATATGGATCGGAGAATAATGATTCAAATCATGGATCAAGAATGCAATGAAGCAATTAAGGGTGGAATGTCCTTTATAGCAAAGTCAAGTCCAGCTGGGATGGTGACGCCAAAGGATGTCCCAGATAATTCAAAATCAATAGTTTAAGAGAGAGCGTTTTTTTTGTGACGAGGAACCCGAACGAAGTTATCACGGGTAAGCTAATCATAAACTCTAGTGAAGTTTATACCTTATTTGATACCGATTCTACCCATTCTTTTATTTCTCCTACTTGCGCTCAACGTTTAAATTTGACTCTGGAGAAATTAGACTTTGACTTATCTGGTGAAACTCCGTTGGGGGAAACCTTTATCACATCCACTATTTATAAGTCTTGTTTGATTCAAATCGGAAACCGCACGTTACCTGTCGATCTTATCTCTTTGAAAATACTTGCATTCGATGTGATTTTAGGGATTGATTGGTTAACCACTCATCATGCTAAAATTGATTATTTTTGTAAGGTTGTTAGCTTTCATATTCCTAACCAACCTATTATGCGAATTCAAGCAACCAAACCATTAAAGTCAATCACTGTCATATCAAGCCATAGAGCCATTCGTTTATTAAAAAACAGATGTCAAGCTTTCTTTGCTCATATCATAGATTTAAACAAAAATACGTCAGATTTGAATGATATTTCTATTGTTAATAAATTTCCTGACGTATTCCCTGAAGAATTTCTTAGCCTACCCCAGAGCATGAAATCGAATTTTGTATCGACCTTGAATTTGATACAAAACCCTCAAATATTTTTTTCACCTAAAATGAACGCATTATGCGCCAAAGACGTTGGCTCGAGCTGTTGAAAGATTACGTACAACCATACCATTCAATACCATCCTGGAAAAGTGAACATAGTAGCTGACGCGTTGAGTAGAATATCATATGCGGGAACGAGTGCGATATTGTCAACGCAAAGGCCCATTTTGTATGACTTGCAAAGGATGGAGATATAGATAAAGACTCCAGGGACCCACGTGATGATGACAAATATACGAGTAGAACCGACTTTAATCGATAAAGTTAAAGCCGCTCAAGCTACAGACTCAGAGTCGATGAATGTGAAGAAGAAGGTTCAAGAGAGAGTTATTCTAGAAGCAAGAATCGACGAAGAGAAAAATCTCAACCCTCGATTTTATTGGCCCATTTGAAATACTTAACCGAGTAGGAACTGTACCCTATAGACTCGCTTTACCACCAAGTATGTCACGTGTTCATAACGTTTTTAACGTATCTATGTTACGTAAATATGTGGAAGACCCGAACCACATTATTGAGTTAGAAGCGTACAAAATAGCAGAAGATTTAACGTATGAAGAGGTTCCTGTTAAAATATTGGATAGGAAGGAACATATTCTACGTTCCAAGGTTATACCTCAAGTCAAAGTGTTGTGGAAAAACCACGATGTTGAGGAAATGACATGGGAGTTAGAATCTAAAAATAAAGTAAAAGTATATCACCACAACATACGCTAAAGCTTAAATTTCATAAGGAGGGAGATTGTAAGACCCGAATTTTATGAAATTAAAGTATTCAATTTTCTTATAATTATTATTTCATTTAGTAAATGGTTAAATTGATAAAAGGATTAAAGTTAAGGGTGATATGTGGAAATTTTGCAAAGTAAAGTAAGTTGTTATATAATATTCAATTGGTCGGAGAATATTCTTTTATCGGGGAATATTAATTAGTAAAATCTAAATAAGTATACGTGGTCAACAAGTAATAAAGTGATAAGTTGAGTACCAATCTAGATTAATTAGCAATAACCTTAACTTACAATTACTAATATTATATTAACCCTAATTTTGTTAAACAAATCAAACTCAATAATTCAAATTAAACTAAACTAAAATTTAAATATAATTAAATTAACACAAAATAACCACAAATATCAAAATCAATTTTCAAACAATTAATGGAGAATTAGACTTATGATTTCACCCTAAGCTTCACTTTGATTTTAACACCTTTATCCCAATTTAATGCACTATCCCATTTTTATTAATCAAGAACACGAAAAGTAGCATTAACCACCTCTCGATGCACTAATACCCTATTAACTACAATCCACAATTAAGATAGAAATCCGTTAAACACCTTAATCAACTAACCCACTATATCTCTATGTGAATTACAATTGAAGAAGGTTGAAGAATAAGTTCTCTATCCGATTACATGCGGTGCCAAACATATCTCTACCTTAACACTCATCAAGTTTAAGCTACTAACAAAAACCTGAACACATGCTATATTAACTAGGTCTAGATTTGAATATCCTGTCTCGATCCCATCCAACTCCACAAAGAATTGTTGATCAGGCAATTGATATATTCAAGCACAAATTAATATAGATAAACTGGAGATAGCTTACTAAATTGGAAATCAAAGTTTACAAAACCATCGATTCACTTAAAGATCCATCACAAGTCTAACAAGTGAATTAGTTCATAATAGACGAAATAAACACTGAATATATCATAGAATCATTCTCCCAATTACAAATAATAATCTAACATGAAAAATATTGAAAAACACCCTTCACGTAGACTAAAATTGCAATTGTCTTGTAAAACTCCTTGAAATATTCCTCCACGCTTGCTATCAAAAACTCCGCTTAGATCTTCATAATTCTCCTCTCTCTAATCTCTTTGTTCTCTTTTATAAAGTAATAGATATCTAGCATAAAACCTCTAGCCGAATTCTCTATCAATTAGAGTTATAATGCCATACAAATAGCTACAATGCGTGCCCAATAAAAATTATAACCAAAACAGACACTCTGGGATTTTCACTCCCCACTTTGGGGTTTCAGATATGATATGTAAGTTTCGCCTACTGGGCTATGCCCCGATTTGCTCGAATGAGGACCTTGCCCTGCACGGGTGTAGAAGATATAATGTCATTTTACGGGCTTAGTTATCGCTAACTAGATTGTAAGACCTTCCGCTTCAAATGGGTGTATAAGTTTTTAATGCCCATTTCCTACGGGTGTATACTGTTAACTGACAATGTTGCTCTTCTAACTTGTTTCCAATTACACTCTATTTGAGTCCCAATCGCACCGAATATCACCAAATGTACGTTGAATGCCACAACCACCAATCTACACATGAAATAACATAAAACAAGTAAAACCGAACATGATCACAAGAATGTAGCAACAAATAAGCATGAATTGGATATTAAATCGCGTATATAAAATACACTTATAAAAATCCCCCAAACTTAAACCGTGCTAGTCCTCGAACACAAAACAACTATATGCAATGCAATGATCTGAATACGAATTCACTTATATGCTATCAAATCCAACAATATCGCAGAATCAAAATTATCTTAACGGCCTCAGCGAAAATAAGCAACTATACAATATCAATCATCAAAAACTAATCTACAAATACGCTGTAATCCTTGAATCTCAAGCCATCATCACTGGTATAGTGTATGTTTGTGTAACATCCATGATAACCGATACTAACTCAAATTCAATACATAACCAATCTCTTAGAAGGAATCATGCAGCACAAACTTAAAAATTTCAAAAACAGATAGTTCCAACTAAAATCAAGCAATCACAAATCTCAAGGGTTCATGCGGGGTACTTATGCTTTATTCATAATTTTTTTTTAAATACGGGGGCTTTTTGCTCTTATTTCCCGTTTTATTTTTATACACATAGCTATGAAGTGTCTTATTCCCTTAGGCTTTTCAATGCTACCTTAACGAGCTTTCGACCAACGACTCCTAGACCATTAAGACCTTAGGGTGCTAGGTGTAAAGACAATCCCCTCGGGCTTACTTGCTCAAGTAACAAAGGCCACAAAACTAGACAAGCACGCCAGGTGTTTATTCATATATTTTTTTTATATGCTTATATACCCCACATAACATCCCCCAAACTTAAGTTCTTGCCTAACTTTAGCCTTAACCGGCCATCCTTGTCATTTTATCATTCACTCTAGCATTATCCTTTAGAGACCATTTAGGTACCGGTTTGAACTTGACTAATCAACACAGATGTTTGTTACTCGTGTTATCCTTTTAAACCAGTTTCAAACAAACTCAAGATTCGATTCATAAACGATCATAGTGTCATAGTTCTAATACTTAATCCTGTATTTGCTACTTATTTGACAATCACATCATAGGCCCCCAACAACATGAAACACAACATTGATGGACTTAAACAACACAATAATTACTAAATAACATTTTTTTTCTTTTTTTTCTTTTTTTTCATTTTTTTTATATAGATGTGAATAACAAAATGCGGATAACAAAATGCATTACACTATTATCTACTATGCAAAACCTAAGCTACTATGAATGCCCTAAGCTATCATGCAATACTGAAAATAAAATGCAATACAAAAATTTAATTGACCAAAATTTAAAATGAACCCTAAAAGCTAAAATGCATGCAAACATGAATTTAAATCCCCCAAACTTAAACAATACAATGTCCTCCTTGGATAATTGATCAAAATGAGTACGTGAGGACTTCCCTGTCAATGCTTAAGCTTGAGGAGGTGGTTGTTGTTCTTCTTCATCGTAATCACTTCAAGGAACCTTGGCATTGATCGGGATGTTGATATGGAAATTGTGTAACGTCGGGTTGAAACTTTGAAGAGTTGCGCTCAATGAGAAAAAGATGTGTGCATAGCATCGAACATGTGTTCTTGCCTCATTGCCAATCGCAAGATCTCCGACGAGTTGCCTTTGGTGTGTGCATTCATTGATTTTGGAAATCAAGGAATTGAGATCTAGATATAGCCTCTACCCGTGGTACCGCTTTCATCCCTCGATCGCCCATTTCTCTCATCATCATCCCCTATGTCTCTCAGAGCATCCACATTATCTTTCGACGATGATGGAAAATGAAACCCAGTCCACGCGGTGTGACTCGCCTCCCCGCCCATACACAGAGTACCGCATTATCATTCTCGAATCAAGCAACATGAAGCGACATTTGAGTGGGCTCATCATCGCACCATCTAACTCCCCGCTGACCAAGACAACCCACATATTAGTGATGGGTGTGGCAAGCCTCCGAAAAAATTCCCACGTAGGGCTAAAGCGGATGGAGAAGCAAATGATAGCCCCGACATCAATTATAAAATCTTGCATAATGGTGTACAACAGCAACACCTTCTCTTTGGTGACGTCCGAGGTATGTTGGGACAGAAGAAATTTCGTGCAGAGGAAGGCATACCAAATTTTGCCATACCGGCTAAGGTCCTTGCTATGGAACACGGTGCCTCCCTTTCGACCTTTCATCCATGACGTTCCCGGCTTTGTCATCTCCATGATAATAACATCAAAATCTGGGTCAGAATTACGGAGATGCTCATACTGGCAGTGGCGAGGCACTCGCAGTTGGTAGTATGTGTTGATGGCGTCGGCACTGAATGGAACTAGACATCCGCGCATAAATGCTTGGAATGGTTCTTTGTCCACGACATTTACGTAAAACTCCTTGACAATATTTATAACGGCTGGTTCCGGCTCCTCGGTAAATTTTGTCCATCCCTTTTGGTAAATTTGCGGCATTAGCTCCCCATCATTAGGATCCGGTGCACAATCCCTCTCAGTGTAAGGGCTTTGGTAAGCATGTAGTCATACCATCATGTGGTGGCGCTGACACTTGTAAATTTCCGGCGATCGAAGGTGCGGGTTGGTTGGGATGGACGTGAACTCTCCCCCCTTTGGCTTTTGGACGATGATTGTGAAGCCATTTCTCTCCCTAGTGCTGACCTTACCGTAACTCGCTCTAGGCTCACAAATATACACTCTTTTTGCTTTATCTTTATATGAAGTGTGGTGGGAGAGTTTATATGATATTTTGTGGTATTTATAGATGGAGATGATAGGCTAACATTGGTGGAGTTAGGAGGTGGAGAGGTGGAGAAGAGTAATAAAGTCTTGGGAATGTGGGGAAAGTGGGTGGTGGTTATGGAGTAGTGGGGAAGTGTGAAAGTGGGAGGTTATTGGGAAGGAGAGAAGACCAAACAACTGCCCACATCTGTCAAAATTCAGGGACCCACTTGGGTATTTGGGGGGTATTGAATTAGAAAGGCTCTGCCCAAGGGCTTAGCCATCGATTGAAGTCGAGACCCCTCCCCCTGGGGTGGTAGAGGTAAAAAGGCCCCACCTCGGCGGGCTTAGTTACTGCTAGGCTTTCTTGTTTTGCTTCAATTTAGCTTACTTTTGTTACACTATACTCGCTTGATGATCCTTTTCCCAGCCTGCATGACATGAAACATGAAAATTAGTGAGTCTTGGATGTCATGTTATGTTGTGGAGAGATTAACGAGAATTTTATTTGATTCTTCTACCTAGGAATTTACTAAAACTATGATTAAGCAAATATGAATGAAAAATACTATAAAGAACTAAAAATTGGGTTGCCTTCTAATGAGCGCTTGATTTTAAGTCGTTCAGCCTGACTACTTCCTGCTTAATTTGTATCGGCCAATGTGATGGCGATCACGTCAGTATTAGCTTCTCCACCCCAGTAATGTTTTAGATGGTGTCCGTTGACTTTGAATGTTTCGAGTGGATTGCGACTATAAATTTCAACCGCACCGTGAGGGAATACCTGCTTGACCGTAAATGGTCCTGACCATCTTGATTTAAGCTTTCCGGGGAACAAACGCAGCATTGAGTTGAATAATAGTACTAATTGGCCTGGCTCGAATGTTCGACGCAAAATTTTCTGGTCGTGCCATCTTTTGACTTTTTCTTTGTATAGTTTGGCATTCTCATAGGCATGAAGACGGAACTCGTCGAGTTCATTCAATTGAAGTAATATCTTCTCTCCTATAGCTTTTTGATCAAAATTGAGTTTTTGCACCGCCTAATATGCCTTATGTTGTAGTTTCACCAGTAAATAACACGCCTTCCCGTACAATAGTTGATATGGTGACATCCCGATTGGCGTTTTGTATGCAGTCCGGTAGGCCCATAAAGCATCGTCCAATCTAAGTGACCAATCTTTCCAACTCGGATTCACCACTTTCTACAATATCTTTTTGACTTCTCTATTCGATACCTCAGCTTGTCCACTGGTTTGAGGGTGATATGTTGTAGCTATCTTATGGTTCACCCCATACTTAGCCAAAAGTGCAGTAAACGGTTTATTGCAAAAGTGACTACCTTCATCACTTATAATTGCTCTTGGTGTGCCAAAACTAGTGAAGATGTTCTTTTGAAGGAATTTGAGGACCACCTTGGCATCGTTTGTTGGTAGGGCTGCAGCTTCAACCCACTTTAACACGTAGTCCACTGCGAGTAGAATGTATTAATTGTTCAAGGACGAGGGAAATGGTCCCATGAAATCGATACCCCATACGTTAAAAATTTCCACTTCCAGAATCGTTTGTAAGGGCATCTCATTATATTTCGAAATGTTGCCCACCCTTTGACACCTATCGCATTGTTTGACAAACTGATGGGCGTCTTTGAATAATATGGGCCAATAAAAACCACATTGCAGCACCTTCGCTGCTGTTCTCTCGCTCCTATAATGCCCGCCATACGCCGATGAGTGACACTCACGCAGAATATTCTTCACTTCGCTATATGGGATGCACCGTCGAATCACGTTGTCGGCGCACTGCTTGAACAAATATGGATAATCCCACATGTACCATTTCACGTTGTGAAGAAATTTCTTTTTCTGTTGCCTTGTGAGGTCAGGTGGTAGAATGTTGCTCATAACAAAATTTGCATAATCGCCATACCACAGAATCTCTGCTGAAATCCCAAACAGTTACTCATCCGGGAACGATTCGTTGATTTCATATTTGTCGTCTTTTTGTTTCCCGTGGTTTTCCAACCTAGACAAGTGGTCGGCTACTTGATTCTCCGTCCCCTTCCTATCCTTTATTTCTAAATCGAACTCTTGAAGTAGGAGAATCCACCAGATAAGGCGTGGTTTAGCATCCTTTTTCGCTATCAAGTACCGAATTGCTGCATGGTCTGTATAGACTATCACCTTAGTCCCGATCAAGTAAGCCCGAAATTTGTCGAACGCATATACCACTGCAAGCAATTCCTTTTCTGTGGTTGTGTAGTTCATTTGAGTTTCTGTAAGTGTTTTGCTTGCGTAGTATATAGCGTGAAACACTTTGTCTCTCCGCTGACCCAAAACAGCCTCAACCGCGAAGTCGCTTACATCACCCATAAGCTCGAATGGCATGCTCCAATCCAGTGCAACTATAACAGGGGTAGTAGTCAATTTCCTCTTTAATAAATCAAACGTTGTCTTGCATTCTTCATCAAAGATGAATGTCGCATCCTTCTCTAAAAGACTGCATAGGGGTTTTGCAATTTTAGAGAAGTCTTTTATAAACCTCTGATAGAACCCAGTGTGTCCCAATAAACTCCTAATACCCTTCACTGAGGTTGGTGGAGGCAATTTTTTAATAGTTTCCAGCTTCGCTTTATCAACTTCCAACCCTTGAGCCGATACCTCATGGCCCAAAATTATGCCCTCTTCAACCATGAAGTGGCATTTCTCCCAATTTAGTACGAGATTCATGTCCTTACATCTTTGCACCACCATGACCAGGTTCTTTAAGCAATTATCAAAGCTGTCCCCATAAACTAAAAAGTCATCCATGAAGACCTCAACATTTTTCTCCACCATATCTGAAAAAATTGCCATCATACACCGTTGGAAAGTTGTCGGTGCGTTGCATAGCCCGAATGAGATCCTCCTGAATGCAAATGTGCCATAAGGGCGCGTGAATGTGGTGTTCTCTTGATCCTCCGGAGTGATGACTATTTGGTTGTAGCCCGAATACCCATCCAACAAACAGTAATATTGGTGTCCCGCCAATCTATCTAACATTTGGTCAATAAAGGGCAGCGGGAAATGATCTTTTCGGGTTGCCTTGTTCAATTTTCTGTAATCCATGCAAACTCGCTAACCTATCACTATTCTAGTTGGGATTAACTCGTTGTCGTTATTCTGCACCACCGTCATTCCTCCTTTTTTTAAGACGCGACCGGATCGACTAACCCATTTGTCCGTTTAAATCGGGTAGATGATGTCTCAAGGCTAACCATTTCAAAACTTCCTTCTTTACCAGTTCCTTTATAATTGATTGAGTCTCGTTGTTGTTCCACCATTGGTTTTGCTTCGCCTTCCATTAGGATCTTGTGCATGCAAAATGCGTGGTTGATTCCTTTATGTCAAGAATTGTCCATCCAATAGTCGATTTGTGTTCTCAAGCACCCTCAAAGAACTTTTCTTCCCGTATTTCGTTAAGTGCAAATTAAAATAATAACATGTAAAGAATTTAAATTGCCTAAATACGCATACCTGAGGTGCTTAGGAAGTGGCTTAAGTTCCAGCTTTGGTGGCTCTTCCAATGATAGTTTTAGTTTTTCTGTGGTTACCTCCTCTGTGTGCAGTGGTTCAAATAGTGTTCTAAATCTTGGTACTCGTGGAAATGAGTCTAGCGATTGAAGGTAATCCACTAATTTCGGATCATCGATCTCTTCATCTCCCAATAATGTTGTTTCTAACGGATCGTTCACCAAACTTTTACTCATGTCATCACTAATGATTTGCTCAATTAGATCCATTCGAAGACATTCTTCCTCATCCGTAGGAAATTTTATGGCCTTAAACACATTGAATTTCACTTCTTGATCTTGGACCCTCATAGTGATTTCTCCCTTTTGTACATTTATAAGTGTTCTCTCTGTAGCCAAAAATGGTCTCCCTAGGATAATTGGGATGTTCTTGTCCTCCTCAAAATCCAAAATGATAAAGTCCGCGGGGAATATAAACTTATCCACTTTCGCTAAGATGTCCTCTATGCCTCTCGGATACGTGACTGACCTATCCGCCAACTGTAAGGAGATGTTCGTAGGCCTTGACTCGGGCAAACCCAATTCTAAATATACTGCCAATGGCATAAGGTTTACACTCGCCCCCAAATCACATAAACACTTGCTAAAATGCATCTCCCCGATCGTGCATGGAATAGTAAAGCTCCCCGGGTCCTTAAGTTTTGGTGGTAATTTCTGCTGTAATACCGCACTACACTCCTCTATTAATGTCACAGTCTCAAAATCTTCCCATTTCTTTTTCCTTGATAAAATCCCTTTCATAAATTTTGCGTAACTAGGCATTTGTTCTAGGGCCTCTGCAAATGGTATGTCAATTTGAAGTTTCTTGAAAACTTCCAAAATTTTGAAAATTGCTTGTCTAAATTTCGCTTTTTAAATCTTTTGCCGGAATGGTGGGGGAGGATAAATGGTCGGTTCATTGACTGGTTTGTTCTTTTCCATTTGTTTTTCATTCCTTGCTTTACCTCACCTAATCGTATTTTTCGCCTCTCGGATCAATCTCCTTTGTAAATCAAAATTTTCGCTCTCGACCAACAAGTTATTTTCCACTTCTCAACATAATGGCTTGACAATCGCTTCGTGATTACCCTTAGGATTTTTCTCTCGTGTCACTTGGTAATGTCCTTGTGGTCTATTATTCAATGCCAACTTAATTTGACCCACCTGATTCTCTAAATTCTTGATCGACATCTCTTGTGATTTCATAGCAATGGTGTGATTTTTTATAGCCAACTCGGTGGTAGTCATGAATTTTGCCAACACTTCTTCCAGATCAAGTTTTCTTTCTTAATATTAAACTGGTTGTTGCTGGTTCTGAAAACCTGGAGGATATGATTGACGTGAAGCTTGATTTTGCTGGTTGTTGCTCCGTGAGAAATTCTGATGATTCCTATTTCCTTGATTGTATGTGTTCTGATTTATGTTTTGAGGAATTATGTTGTAATTGCCGATGAATTGCACAGCTGCTGGATTAATTGCACATTGCTCCGTTGGGTGCTCTCATGCGCACAACTCGTATATTATTGCCACTTGTTGTACTTGCTGTGTTTGCTGAGCTTGTGTTGCTTGTGCTGCTGACACTGACTCCAACTTCTTTGAAAGTGCAGATATCTGTGCCTGCATCGTTGTCATACTATCTAATTCTAATACCCCAGCTACCTTCGCCTGTGTCATTCTTGCTGTGGGCCACTGGTAGTTATTAGCTGACATGGTTTCAATCAACTCGTAGACTTCCTCGTAACTTTTAGCCATGAACGCTCCACCCGATGCTGCATCGATACTTGTCCTGAGATTCCTATGTAATCCGTTGTAAAAGGTGTTCATTTGTAGCCACCGGGCAATCCATGATGTGGGCATTTTCTCGAGCAATTCTTTATCTTCCTGTGCTTCATATAATGACTCCCCATGTTGTTGTTCAAACATTGTAATCTCATTCCTCATCTTCGCAGTTTTCGTCGGTGGGAAGAATTTTGCGAAGGAATTTCGAGCTAAATCCTCCCATGTAGTTATCGAACCCTGACAAGAGAGAATGTAACCAACTCTTCATCTTTGTCCCAGAAAGAGAATGGGAACAATCAAGTCTCACCGCCTCATCCAAACCCCATTAAACCTAAATGTGTCGCACATTTCCAAAAAGTCGACTAAATGCTCATTCGGATCGTCATTTGCAAATCCCCAAACTAAATCAATCTCAATCATTTGTATCATCCCGTGCTTAATTTCGAACGATTTGTCGCTATTATCGGCCTTCGGTGATGCTTTGATCATAGCTCCACCACTTTGGTGTTGCGAAGTCCTCAACGCTTCCGATCTTCTACCGCCATTACTATTTCCTCTTCCTTTTAGGTATTTTGAATTTTGCCTCGCTTTCCTTAATCCACTTACTCAACCTCTCAAACCTTTTCTCAATGTCGCCCTCAAAAGGCAAAGAAGTCCGGATTTTGGGACCGAAGTTCGCATAAACTACGCCCAACACCGAAATAAAGAAGAACAATAAAAAAATGTCTAAGTAAAACTGGATTAATTAAACTGATATTGTAAAACACTTAAGATTTATGCTAAAAATATCCCCGGCAACATGGCCAAAAACTTGTTGGGTAAAATCTAATTATGCACAACACACAAGTATACGTGGTCAACAAGTAATAAAGTGATAAGTCGAGTATCGCTCCACACGTAGATTAATTAGCAATAACCTTAACTTACAATTACCAATCTTATATTAACCCTAATTTTGTTAAACAAATCAAACTCAATAATTCAAATTAACGAAACTAAAATTTAAATATAATTAAATAAACACAAAATAACCACGAATATCAAAATCTGAATTTTCAAACAATTAATGGAGAATTAGACTTATGATTTCACCCTAAGCTTCACTTTGATTTTAACACCTTTATCCCAATTTAATGCATTATCCCAGTTTATTAATCAAGAACACGAAAGTAGCATTAACCACCTCTTGATGCACTAATACCCTATTAACACAATCCACAATTAAGATAGAAATCCGTTAAACACCTTAATCAACTAACCCACTATATCTCTATGTGAATTACAATTGACGAAGGTTGAAGAATAAGTTCTCTATCCGATTACATGCGGTGCCAATCATATCTCTACCTTAACACTCATCAAGTTTAAGCTACTAACAAAAACCTGAACACATGCTATATTAACTAGGTCTAGATTTGAATATCCTCTCTCGATTCCATCCAACTCCACAAAGAATTGTTGATTAGGCAATTCATAGATTCAAGCACAAAATAATATAGATAAACTGGAGATAGCTTACTAAATTGGAAATCAAAGTTTACAAAACCATCGATTCACTTAAGGATCCATCACAAGTCTAACAAGTGAATTAGTTCATAATGAGATTAAATAAACACCGAATATATCATAGAAATCATTCTCCCAATTACAAATAATAATCTAACACGAAAAATATTGAAAAACACCCTTCACATAGACTAAAATTGCAATTGTCTTGTAAAACTCCTCGAAATATTCCTCCACGCTTGCTATCAAAAACTCCGCTTAGATCTTCGTAATTCTCCTCTCTCTAATCTCTTTGTTCTCTTTTATAAAGTAATAGATATCTAGCATAAAACCTCTAGCCGAATTCTCTATCAATTAGAGTTATAATGCCATATAAATAGCTAAAATGCGTGCCCAATAAAAATTATAACCAAAATAGGACACTCAAAATTTTCCATCCTCATTTTATGTAAGTACGGTGTGTGAATATATAATTCACAGCCTGTGGGTTTAGTTATCGCTAATCGATTGATTAGAAGACCCTCATTTTACGGAGGGTGTATAAGTTGTTAATGCCCACCTTTTTGGGGTGTATACTGTTAACTGACAATGTTGCTCTTCTAACTTTTTTCCAATTACACTCCATTTGAGTCCCAATCTCACCGAATATCACCAAATGTACGTTGAATGCCACAACCACCAATCTACACATGAAATAACATAAAACAAGTAAAACCGAACATGATCACAAGAATGTAGCAACAAATAAGCATGAATTGGATATTAAATCGCGTATATAAAATACACTTATCAATGACGACACAATCATTGGTGGACCCCACAACAGAATTATTGTCGGAGTTAAAAAATGTCAAAATTATCTTTTATAAAAATAACGGCGAAAGTTTTACCGTTAACTATTGAAATACCCAGTGATAAAAGTACAATAATACGCGTGGTTGCATAGTAGCACACGGTATTAATTATTGATGCTTACGTAAGAAGTCACTCAGTTTTGTTCAATTATTGCTACAGTAATTGCTGCATAGTATCTCACGTTATTTGATTCAATTATTGTTAAATTTATATATTATTAAATCAATAATTGAGACGATACAGTTATTCATATTATTAATTACAATATTGACAATGTCTAGAAAGTTCTGTCAAAGAGAGGTTTGGTCACCTAATTGCGCCAATAGGGAGAAATCCTTATTGGAAAGCCCGTTCTTTTCTGGGAATGATCTGGCTGTTGTTATTCCATTCTTTATCATTCTGTTGGAATAACTTGTCTACGTGGACTACCGCATGCATGGTGAAATCCTGTTGTTATTCCATTCTTTATTATTTTGTGGGAATAACTTGTCTACGCGGACTACCGCATGCCTGGTGAATAACCCTTCGTATTCATTTGATATTAAATTATGGAAAGGATCTGTCTACGCGGACTACCGCATGACAGTTGAAAATCCATTTGCAGTTTCATATATTGTTCATTTCAGATTCCTAACTCTAAACTTACTATGGTAAGTATTGCTTCTATAATCCCTGAAATGATCAGAAATTCTTTGATATTTGCGCTTCATCCAGTATCTTTTCATAGAAATATTATTCTGAGCAGTCTTGATAAGTTTTAACATTTTCATACCGGGGTACTATTCATGACAAAAATTGATTTCTTTTATGTCCAAATCATTTTTGATATGATATTATTCTTGAATTTTACTCCACAAAGCAGTATCATGTTGACAATTTGGACTTTATTGAATTCTTATATCATTGTCATTATCCTCATGTTTATATGGTTATGAAAGTCATCTTTGGCCCGTAGTGCATAGATGGACTGTTGATTGGTATGGTTATGACCAGGAATCATTCGGTATAATCATGACCTGTAATGTTACAAATGATGTGGTAAAAGTCCTCATTGGCCTGTAGTGCATTGATGGACAGTTGTTGAGATGAACATGACCATTGGTGAAAACATAAATATCATTGGCCCGCAGTGTATGGATAATTCATGGTCGTGATACTAATGAATATCTTTGGCCCGTAGTGCAGGGATGATTCGATGATGTGGATTATTTATTAAGCTGAGTCTCAGCAATAAAATTGATGATAAATTTTTTAAATCATAGAAGATAGTAGATATCATGCTCTACTTGACTCTTCTAATGGATTTCTTGTTCCGCTGCAGTTAAACTTGATGTTTATTATATTTTATCAGTTTAACACTGTTGAAGGCTAACAATAATTTATTCTGCATTATCTTAGTCATAATATCTCTTACTAGGCTAGTTGAGCTCACCCTTTTCTTTCATTGTTCTCTTCAGGAAATGAGAATATAGCAAGGACTAGTCGGGGAACGGAGTGATGGTCCAGATGTTTGCATTAGTAGTCCTCACTATTCTGTGAAATAGTGTGATAATAAATGTATTGAGGACTTATTTTGAGTTTGAATACTGTTTAGAGGACAATATTTGTATTAAAACTCACAGCTCATGTTGTATATTTAAGTTTGTATTTGTATTCTGTACCATGTATTTGGCGACTCAGAATGGGTGATGTATACCTATTTTGGAGGCGTCACTATATATATATATATAAAAAAGCAGTAAACGCACCGGATATTATATCCAGGCTTAATCAAACAGAGTTTGATGATAATAATATATAAGTATTTATATATATAAAGTAGTAAACACTCCGGATATAAGTCTAGGCTCAATCAAACAAAGTTTGATGATAACAATATATATATATATATACACAAAAGAAATAAAAGCCACGGACCAAAGTCCGGGCATGCGCACACAACACGACTCTCAACGTAAATAACTGTGTGTGCAAAAAGTGGAGAAAGGCTTTAAGAAATGTAATAAGTCTTACAGTGGTATGCCAAAAAGACTTCAAATGGCTTTAAATGAATGAACACTCAGTTTCCACCGGTAAAATATGACAAAGTACAAGCTCACAAGTGTTTAAAAAGAGAAAGCACTTAGTTTATAGTGTGTACAAAGCAAAATGGACAAGGTGTGACGCTCCCAATATAGGTATACACCACCCATTCTGAGTTGCCAAATACATGGTACAGAAATAACTATAACTTCATTAATACAATTGTCGCACAAAATACGACAACACATAAACTGTGAGTTTAAATACTTGTCTTCTAAAAAATATCTACACTCAGATAAAGTCCACATTACAATTATTGATACACACAAATAGCACCTATCGTTTTACCTCCACACAAATATAGTGTCCCCTACGGAGAGTGGCTTTGGTGCATTCGACAAAGGTCACCAGATAGAGGCTTGAGTACCAACTCTTGTAGTTGGGTTTTTAACTCCTGAAGTTCAATAGGAGCCATTCGATAAGAGATTTTAGAAATGGGTTTTGTACCGGGTTCAAAGTCAATACAAAATTCAATATCACACTCTGGGGGTAGGCCAGGAAGTTTATTCAGGAAATACGTCAGGAAATTCACTAACAACAGAAATATTATTCAAATCTAACGTATTTTGGTTCAAGTCCATGACATGGGCTAAGAACGCTTGACATCAATTTTTTAATAAACGAATAACTTTATAGCTTAATATGAAAGTGTTTGACTTTAGTGGTTTGGTTGCTTGAATTCGCATAATAGGTTGGTTAGGAATATAAAAACTAACAACCTTACGAAAATAATCAATTTTAGCATGATGAGTGGTTAAACAATCAATCCCTAAAATAACATCAAATGCAAGTATCTTTAAAGAGATAAGATCAACAGGTAATGTGATGGTGCCAACTTAAATTAAGCAAGATTTATAAACTATAGATGTAACAAAAATTTCTCCTAACGGAGTTTCCACAGATAAGTCAAAGTCCAATTTCTCTGGAGTCAAGTTTAAACATTGAGCATACGCAGGAGAGATAAAAGAATGGGTAGAACCAGTATCTAACAGGGTATAGACTTCGCAAGAGTTTATGATTAACTAACACGTGATAACTTCATTCGGGCTACTCGCTTTTTGAGAAGTCACGGAAAATGCTCTTCCTGAAACCACCGACTTTGTTTTGTCCGTATCCTCCTTTGGTGCCACCGACCCAGCTGGACTTGATTTTACTACAGGACAAAATCAAGCTATGTGACCAATTTTTCCACAACTAAAACATACCTTGGAAGGCTGTGAATAGTTTGGATGTATATGTCCCTCCTCTCCGCATCTGTAGCATCTAACCGATTTCATCATTTCCTCCCTAGAATTTGTTGTTGTGCCGGTGGTCTTTGGTATCTTCTTCCGCCAAGTCTTTCCCGTCATCGTTAAATCTTCTCTTCTTGAAATTTCCACTTGAATTATTTCTTCTATTATCTTGGTCATGATTACCTCCGAAGTGGTTACCATTTCTGGCATGATAATTTCCTCCACGATGGTTATCATTGTTCCGCTGACTGTTGCCACCGGTACGATTATCATCGAGTTTTTGGTCGTTATTCTTTGGTTGAGCTGACTCATTATCACGCTCCAATAACTGAGCCCTATTCACAACATCTGAATATAAACAAAGTTTGTGAGAAATGAGGTATTGACGTATTTTGGGTTTCAAACATCGCAGAAACATTTGTGTCATTCTCTCCTTATTATTAACCAAATGGGATGCAAATCGGGACAACTCAAAAAACTTAGCTTCGTATTGCGACACGTTCATATTGTTTTGCTCCAGCTTGATGAACTCTATCTCCTTCACGTGACGAATACTTTCAGGAAAGTACTTGTCATTGAACAGTTTATGAAATGTTTCCGAGACATATTGAAAGCGGCAGTCGGGTACACTTCATGATTCCCACCAATAATCGGGCCTCACCACGTAACATAAAGGTGGCGAATGGAACCTTCATTCCTCCGCATCCTAAGACATCGAATATCTTTGTAATTTGCTTGACCCACATTTCTTCCTTAATCACATCCGACTTTCCCCAAAAATCTGGTGGTCCCAACTCCTTGAACTGCTTGGCTGTGACAAACCGCGTGTTGCTATCATTTCCACTCGTATTTTGTGCACGAGTCTCCCTCGTCTGATTTTGCATGAACTACAAAAACCTTCTAAACATTCCATCATTCATCGTTTCCTCGGTAGTGTTGTTTATAGGAGGAATATTTCCTTCATGTTGCACATTCTCCTGGTTGGTGATTAAAGGTTGTTCCACGGTCTCATACACCCCATTGTTAACGTTCTCAGTTGCCATTCTTAAAAACTGCCATAAAGAAGGGTTAATTAAATAAATTACCATATCACATAATATCCCTATATTATGACCGACCAACAAATAAGTTTAGGTAGGACACACTAGCGAAGGATTTACTCATCTCTGCCCTCCTAGTTCTATTTCCTGATCTCCGCTAGAGACCATATCCCTAAGCTCTGATACCAACTGTGATGCCCCCAAAATAGGTATGCACCACCCATTCTGAGTCGTCAAATACATGGTACAGAAATAACTACATATTTATTAATACAATTGTCGCGCAAAATACGACAACACATAAACTGTGAGTTTAAATACAAATATTGTCTTCTAGAAAATATCCACACTCAGATAAAGTCCTCATTACAATTATTGATACACTATTTTACAAAATAATGAGGACTGCTAAACAACTGTCTAGAACCATCATTCCACACCCCAACTACTTCCCGCTATATTCTCGCTTCCTTAGAAGAAAAATGGAATAAAAAGGAAAAGGGTGAGCTCAACTAGCCCAGTAAAGAATATTACTTCTAAGATAATATACAACAAATTATCCTTAGTCTTCAATAGGGAAAATTTTGATAGAATATAATAGACAACAAGTTTTAGATCAACAACTGCAGCGAAAACAATAATTCATTAGAAGAGTTAAGTAGAGAATGAAATCTACTATCATCTATTAATTTAAAAGTCCATCATCAATATTTTATCCCTGTAACATCAATCAATATACATCTTGCATCAAATATTCATCTTTGCACTACGGGCCAAAGATATTCATTTGTATCACCAGGTTGGTCATGTTCATCTCAACACTGCTCATCTTTACACTACTGGTCAAAGATATTCATCGTAATCATTCATCTTTGCACTATAAAGCCAAAGATATTCATCAAATATCACCATTAAAGACTGACGATGATGAAAAACATTTTAGAGAACGAATCCAATGAGGTAAAAGGACAAAGATTAGGGATTCGTACTTTAGATAATCCAAGTTTAAAAATTCTCCATAATAAACCATAGTGGAGTAAACTTCAAGAATGAAGATCAAAACATGGATACAATCAAAGATAGTAACCATAATAGACATCTGGGATAAAGAAGAGAAAATTTCATTTTTTGGTGAATAGTTCCGTATTTGTGAATAGTGTCGTATACGTGAATAGTGTCATATACATGAATAGTAACTCCGACACAAAAAGGTAGAAATTCCACAAGAAAAATTATACTTCATGAACAATACTCGTGAATAGTACCGTATTCATGAATAGTGTTGTATACATGAATAGTGCCATATACGTGAATAGTAACATCGACATAAAAAGGTAAAAATTTCATAATTAAATTCATACCAACATTTCGGTATAATGATATTGAGAGAATAACATCATTTACGAAGAAAATAACATCCCTTACCTTAAAAGAACAGTATTTCTGACTGGAATATCGGATATAAGGCTGTAGGAAATTTGCATTGAATAGAAACTCTCAAAGTATATAAATACTCACAAAATACGCTCGATAATATAGAGAGAGAAAACTTATGTTTCTGGTGTAATTTTCAATTCTAACTAAGCACTCTATTTATAGAAAAATGCTAGAACGCCAAAGTAGACTAAATTAATAAAATATTCATTTATAAAAAAAATCTACGCACACATTCTTGACCCAAATATCAGTCACCACAAGTGGGGTCCACCAACATCAGATTTTCCACACCAACCAAAAGTGGGGCCCACCATGTTTTTTAATAAAAATATTTAATTTCTGAAACTTCAATAATTCATAATAAATAGCCCTTTAATCAGAAAAAATGCGAATTTTATGTCCATTCCATAGGAAATCGAATTCTCTACAACTTTGTAGCTTTAAGTTTTTCCAAATTCCAAACAAAAAATACCCGAAATCCACATACGGATGATTTTTAATACCTCCATTCCGACAAAATACTGATAAAACACCCCAGCATTAATTCCTTCATTTATAATCACAGAAAATAAATATTTCCCTATTCTTCATTTATATCCACATAAAATAAATATTTTCTTATCATATAAATCAATAATTAATCATTCACAAATAATATTACAGAATCACAATTATGACAACAAGGTCGTTCCCAGGAAAGAGGGGGCTTTCCGATAAGGATTTCTCTTTATTGGCGCGCAATTAGGTGACCAAACCTCTCCTTAGACAGAACTTCCTTAGACATTTTCAATAATGCTATCTAATAATATTATTAAAATAATATGAATTATTGATCTGATAATGGGAAATATCTTTGTGCGTTGACAATTATTGAAACAACAATAATATAAAATATCAACGCAAAGAATTATTGAATCAATAAAATAAAATATTGAAGCAAGAATTACCGTGAACAATTATTGAGTAGTGCCTTCTTACATAAGAATTAATAATTCTAAAATACTATGCAATACTGCAGTATACGCGCATGCAACCACGCCAGACATCGTATTTTAACCACCGTGTATTCCAACAAAGTGTTAATCTGTAATAATTACGCCGTTATTTATAAAAACTCAAACTTGTCGTTTTCTTCATCCGACAGTTATTCTGTTATGGGGCTCACAAATGGCTGCACCGTCGTACGAATATTCCCCGACAATAAGAATATTCCACGACCAAACGAATATTCCCAACAACAATGAATATTTTATAACCACTTCCTTATTTTGCAAAATTTGCACATTTCACCCATAACCAAAGTATTATATCAAATTAACTCCTTATTATATATTTCAAGATAATGAATAGAGGAAATTTAATTTTATTTATAAAAAAATAAATTGGGGTCTTACATAGGGCTTCCTCGCTTTTTCTCTTCTTAAAATGGCCACCCCAAACCCTCTAATTATAGAGGGGAGGTGTGTGTACTATGAGTCGCAGTCCACCATGTTGCTCGGTGAACGCATGCAATGCATTGTCCACTCGAAGTTTCATAACTTTCAATCCGGGCATCCGATTGAGGCGTATAATACCTTTCTGGAATGCTGTTGTTCAGAGCTACACAATGACATAGGATAAGAGGTTTTAAAAAGTTGGGAAGATAGGGCCATGCTTAGATCTTCGGGTCTTCAAATTTTATTCAGTGTGCTGTCTTGTGTAGTAATCACTCGAGATTTGAGCTATGGTTCTTGTAGGACACTTCTGTGTAGTATGTATGTTAAAATGTTGTTGAGACGGCGAAATGTGGGATCGAGATGGAAAAATGATAATTTTCCCCCTCATCGGGGTTATCTCCGATTTGGGCTGATTTAGAAGTCGTTGCTCAGGGTTATCTCTGAGATTGGGCTGCTGCAAGTACTGAATATCCGCAGGGTTATCTCTGAGGTGTGTCTGACCTCCCGGGGTTATCTCCGGGGTTAGAACTGAGTGCCTTTGGGTTATCTCCGAGGTTGAAGCTGACTATTGGGGGTTGAAACAAACATTTCTAGGGTTATTTCCGGAACTGCGACTGCATTCCTCGGGGTTGTCTCCAAGGTTGAAACTGAATATCCCAGGGTTGTCTCCGAGATGGGACTAAGTATCTCGGGGTTGTCTCCGAGATGGAAAAACTAATAATTCTGGGGTTATCTCCGGAACTGGACCTGCATTCCTCGGGGTTGTCTCCGAGGTTGAAACTGAAACTCCTGAGGTTGTCTCTGGGATTGGAACTGGGTATATCAGGGTTATCTCCGAGATGAAAAAACTATTAATTCAAGGGTTGTCTCCGGAATTGGAACTGCTCTGTCCTCCAGGGTTATCTCTGAAAGACAATCCTGCCCTCCTGCAATGTCAGTAACAGGAATGCAAAAAATTTCAAGTGTTTATGAGACGACAAAGTTATTCATATTATTATTTTCATTATTGACGATGTCTAGAAAGTTCTGTCGATGAAAGAGGTTTGGTCACCTAATTGCGCACCAATAAGGAGAAATCCTTATCAGAAAGCCCCCTCTTTCCTGGGAATGATCTGGTTGTTAATATTATGAGTTATAATATTAATGATGATTAAATGTTATTAAAAATTTTGAGTTAAATAGAGAGGATTTTTATGAAGTATTTGTTGTAAAGTTTATTTATTACATGGACCTCCACTTACTCATTTTTCAAAATAATCAGTAGAAAGTTATAAAGTATGTTAGTAAGTATTATTTATTTCATATTCTCTTACGATATTATTTTTCGTATTCGTAAGGAATTTTATTTTCGTTCAATATTCGTAAGGAATATTATTTTCGTTCAATATTAGTAAGGAATATTATCTTCATTCAATATTCGTAAGGAATATTATTTTCGTTCAACAGTTGTAAGGGAGATTATTTTGTTCAATATTCGTAAGAAATAATATTTTCTTCCATACTCTATAGCATGTAAGTAATATTATTTTGTTTTAGATTCCGAATTCTACACTCATTTTGTTAAAGTATTGCTTCTATACTCCTTGAAATTAGTGGAATATCCTTAAAATTTACGTTTCGTCTAGTATCATTCCACTGAAATATTTTCCTGGACATTCTTGATAAATTTTTGATATTTTCATGTCGAGATACTATTCACGGGGTACTATTCATGACAAAAATTGATTTCTTTTCTATTCAAATTATTTTTAATATAATATTATTCTTGAATTTTACTCCACAAAGCATTATCAAGTAAGACAATTTGGATTATAAGACCCCAACTTTTTTTGAATAAAGATGAATTTTTCTATAAATATCATTTTTGAATATTATGAAGTGAATTTGATATAATGTTATAGTTGTGGGTAATATTTATAAATTTTGCAAAGTAAGCAAGTTATTATAAAATATTCGATTGGTTAAGGAATATTCATTTTAACAGGAAATATTCGTACACCGACACAATCATTGGTGGACCCCACAACGGAATTATTGTCGGAATGAGAAAATGACAGAAATAACTTTTTATGAAAATAACGACGGAAGTTTTACCGTTAAACTGCTGAAATACCGGGTGGTAAAAGTACAGTAATACGCGTGGTTTCATAGTAGCACACGGTATTGATTATTGATGCTTACGTGAGAAGTCACTCAATTATATTTAATTATTGCTACAGTAATTGCTGCATAGTATCTCATGTTATCTAATTCAATTATTGTAATATTTTATATTATTAAATCAATAATTGAGACGATACAGTTATTCATATTATTATTTGCATTATTGACGATGTCTAGAAAATTCTGTCGAGAAAAGGGGTTTGGTCACCTAATTGTGCGCCAATAGGGAGAAATCCTTATCGGAAAGCCCCTCTTTCCTGTGAATGATCTAGTTGTTAAATATTGCGAATAATAATAATGATGAATAAATGTTGTTGAAAATATTGAGGGGATTTTTTATGAAGTATTTGATGTAAATTTTACTTATTTTATGGACCCCCATTTATCCATTTTTCAAAATAATCGGTAGAAAATTATTCAATATATATAATAATAATAATAATAATAATAATAAATGTGGGGGTCACATGTGGGAAACAAAGTCTTGGGGGGAGAAAATTTAATGTTTTTCAAGGGATGTACTATTTTTGTGTGTGTGTATATATATATATATATATATATATATATATATTATAAGTTTTGTTTGTTATGAAAAATAAAATATATTATATTTTATTATGCATAGTGTCTGCATAGTAAGTGAATAGTAACAAATAAGAAAAATCAGACAATTTTAGGCGGCCCGTGTTTGGTTCATGTTGCGTCCGTGATTTCTTTTTAAAATAGTATCCTTTCCATTCTCCTATAAATAGGATGTTTAGTTAGAATTGAAAATCACACCAGAATCAAAGAATTCTTCTTCTATAATATGGAGCGTATTTCTTTAGAGTTTAAGGAAGTTTTGAGCGTAGAAAACAGTTCAAGTTTTTTTCAAGAATATCCCCGCTATACCAGTTGGAATACTCTCCTTTTTAAGGTAAGGGATGTTATTTTTATTCAATATTTGTATGAAATAATATTTTCTTTCATACTCTGTAGTATGTAAGTAATATTATTTCAGTTCAGATTTCGAATTCTACACTCGTTTTGTTAAAGTTTTGGCTTCTATACTCCATGAAATTAGTAAAATATCCTTGATATTTTCGCTTCATCCAGTATCTTTACGTGGAAATATTATTCTCAGCATTCTTGATAAGTTTTAACTTTTTTATGCCGGAGTACTATTCACAGGGTTACTATTCCCGAAGTACTATTCACTCGGGTGCTATTCACCTGGGGCACTATTCATGACAAAAAATGATTTCTTTTCTGTCCAAATCATTTTTGATACAATATTATTCTTGAATTTTACTCCACAAAGCAGTATCATGTTGACAATTGGGATATTATTGAATTCTGGATAAATTGACTTGTTAAAGTCTTTAATATTTATCATTTGCTTTCATTTAATTGAATTCCTATATCATTGTCATCATCCTCGTGTTTATATTATGATGAAAGTCATCTTTAGCCCGTAGTGCATAGATGGACTTGGTATGATTATGACTAGGGATTATTCGGTATAATCATGACAGTAATGTTACAAATGATGTGGTAAAAGTACTCATTGGCCCGTAGTGCATTGATGGACAATTGTTGGCATGATCATGACCATTGATGAAAACACGAATATCCTTGGCACGTAGTTCATGGATAATTCGTGGCCGTGATACTAATGAATATCCTTGGCCGTAGTGCAGGGGTGATTTGATGATGTGGATTATTTATTAAGCTGAGTCTTAGTGATAAAATTGATGATAAACTTTTTAAATCATAGAAGATAATAGATATCATGCTCTACTTGACTCTTCTAATGAATTGCTTGTTCCGCTGCAATTAAACTTGATGTCTATTGTATTTTATCAGTTTAACAGTGTTGAAGGCTAGCGATAATTTATTATGCATTATCTTAGTCATAATATTTCTTACTAGGCTAGTTGAGCTCACCCTTTGCTTTCATTATTCTCTTCAGAAAATGAGAACATAGCTGGGACTAGTCGGTGAACGAAGTGATGGTTCGAGATGGTGCATTAGTAGTCCTCACTATTCTGTGAAATAGTGATATAATAATTGTAATAATATTGAATTTGAGTTTAGATATTGTCTAGAAGACAATATTCGTGTAAAAACTCTCAGTTTATGTTTTGTCGTACTTTACACGATAGTTGTATAATTAAGTTGTATTTGATTTATGTACCTTGTATTTGGCTACTTAGAATGGGTGATGTATACCTATTGTGGGGGCGTCACATGGATATTATTGAATTATGAATATATTGAATTATAAATCTTTAAAATTTATCCTTTACTTTCATTTAATTGAATTCTTATATCATTGTCATCATCCTCATGCTTATATTGTGATGAAAGTCATCTTTAGCCCGTAGTGCATAGATGGACTGTTGATTAGTATGATTATGACCAGGGATTATTCGGTATAATTATGACCTGTAATGTTACAAATGATGTGATAAAAGTCCTCATTGGCCCATAGTGTATTGATGGACAGTTGTTGGTATAATCATGATCATTGGTGATAACACGAATATCTTTGGCCCGTAGTGCATGGATAATTCGTGGATGTGATACTAATGAATATCCTTGACCCGTAGTGCATGGATAATTCAGTGATTTGGATTATTTATTGAGCTGAGTCTCAGGGATAAAATTGATGATAAACTTTTTAAATCATAGAAGATAGTAGATATCATGCTCTACTTGACTCTTCTAATGAATTGTTTATTCCGTTGCAGTTAAACTTGTTGTTTATTATATTATATCAGTTTAACACTATTGAAGGCTAACGATATTTTATTCTGCATTATCTTAGTCATAATATTTCTTACTGGGCTAGTTGAGCTCACCCTTTTGCTTTCATTGTTCTCTTCAAGAAATGAGAAAAACGTAGCCTAGACTAGTCGGGGAATGGAGTGGCGGTCCGAGATCGTGGCTGTAGTAGTCTTCACTATTTTATAAAATAGTGTGATAATAATTGTAATGAGGACTCCATTTGAGTTTGGATATTGTCTAGAAGACAATATTCGTGTAAACTCTCAGCTCATGTTGTATAATTAAGTTTGTATTTAAATTCTGTACCATGTATTTGGCGACCCAGAATGGGTGATGTATACCTATTTTGGGGGCATCACAATTATTTTTATTAAAACCGTCGCTAAAGCCTTTAGCGACACTAACTGTCACTGTTGGTGTTCTTGAGCCTCAAGAACACTCAAAGTCAGATGCTTGGTGCCTACTTTGACCAGCCTTAATTCATGGTTCATGATGTTTTCTGGGCTTGCAAAGGTACTGATCATGTAGTATTAATGTAATATTACATGTATCAACAATAAACAAGGTCATACTACTTCACAGTTGCAAGATCTAAGGCTTCAAAATCGTTGTCAGACCTGTTCTAGGTTTTTTGGGTTACCAAGAAACCCAGACAGTTTCAAGTAGTCACTTTGTAGCTCGATTAATCTTGGGTTCTGGTCAATGGTTTGGTGTTTAAATGGTTCAAACTTGTAGTCCTTATGTCAAAGAACAACATCACTACATTTGGGTAGCCTAACTATGTAACGCCCCAGAAAATCGAACTTTTTGTAAATACTTTTAATAATGAATAAAATAATATTATTTATTATTATTATGTGTTAGTAAGATGAATGTCATTCTATAACCTAGAAACGTCGGAAAGTCGTAGTATTTTAACTACGTGAATGAATTAAAGTGTTTGAATTTCTAAGACGAAAATAAAAGTTTTTCGAGAAATTTTCTGAAAAACACTATTCATCATTTTTCGCTCAGGAATTATTTTTGAACTTCAGAGAAATACGTAACGTTATAATATCAAGGTGAGATGGATTATGTAATAATAATCTAAGTATGGAAAATGCAATATTTCGCATGCGGACTTAATTAGAGAACGTTAGGAATATTAAGCGTTAAGAAGAGAGTGTATTGCTCGTATGATATGTAAGTATTGTACTAGGTATTGAATACAAGTATAATACGAAGTATTATATGAGTATGTATGGAGAATAGAATAACGTATATTACAAATTAATATACGAGTTAGAATATGAGAATTATACGTATAGTATATGTAATAAGGCTTTTAGCCAACTAAGTGAGACTTGTAGGATTGTTAACAAATTGGTAGAGTCCAATAAAAATTGGGTGTACAAACTTAAGTGTTTATTAATCAAAAGCCCAAAGTAACATAATGCAAGCCCAAAATGAATAAGCTAAGTTAATTAATTTAAGCCCAATGTAATGATTCAATGGGTTAAGCTTGATCCATGGAGCAACCAATGTTAATGTGGGTTATCTTGGTGACCAAGTACTTTATGTGATGGCCAAGAACTTTAAGTAATGACCAAGTAAAGGATAAGTGTTGTGCTTAGCAAGTAATGAATAGTAAGGAGGTTAGTTTAAGGAGGTGGGATGTGATATTGACCATAATGCCCTAACTTTGGAAGCTCTATAAATAGCAAGCTCACAATTCATTTGTTGGTTGTTAGTTTTCATCCAGCATTAAACAACTTATTGGTTAGAGAGAATAAGCACTTTTAAGACAAACTTCCATATTTGTTCTAAGAAGGAAAAGAACTAGTTCATCAAGGGTAAGACTCTTGTCCTATATTCTTCTATCTCTACCATGATAGCTTCATAGAGAAGTGATGATCATGTATGCTAAGCAATCATAAGAAGTAAATAAGCAATGGACTGAAGCCGAATAAGTTATGAATAAGTAACTTGAATCTAAATAAGTTATTAACTTATGATAAACTTGCCATATGATTGCCATATGAAGTTAGTATGTTTGATAATATGTGAGAATGTTGATGAAAGGACTTAAATCAATAATAAGTCATAAGGAATGAAAATTTGTAGTTTATAAGTTATTAAGTCATGAACTTATGAAGAATAAGACAAAACTTGAAATGAAAATAAGTTGTTATAATATATAAGTTGAAATGTCTACAGAATGAATTGAATCCCTTTAGAACGATGATCAAATCATTAGTAATAAAGTTTTATCGGAATTCACACGATTGGACGATAATCGTCGAATTCGTGAAATTCTCGGAATGAAAGTCGAATTTTGTGTTTGAACTCGGAAACATTAGTTTTTGATGGAGTCAAGTCATATTTGGCATTATAGAGTTGCAGACACAACAATAACCGGATTTCGACTTAGAATGAAGAAACGAGCGTTGAACGTTCATGAACGTTTACCGTTTTCGTTAAAAGTGAACTAATATGTGAATTTTTAGCAAACGCAGTCAAATAGATAAAATTCATGCATGAACGCGTAGAGTATGTAATTTGTGAGCCGTGGGCTTTTGAACGAGCCAATTCGGACTTATAACGAAGAAGTTACGAGTCCGGGAATTTCGCAAAGTTAAATGTCATCAAAATTTTTACGGTGCATGAGTTTATGCGCATGGCCAACCCAAGGTATATTGGTGGTGCTGCAACGCCATACTCTGATGCACATACCTCTCTATAGAGTCATCATGCATGCCGATGAGAGAGTAATAATGTGGTACCGTAGAGCGCATGAGCCGGATGTTAGTGTATCGCTAACTTTCATGGCTGTAGCGCAGTTGAAGAAGAAGGAAGGGTGAGTCTTGTGGCCAAATTGACCCTAGGGTTTCGACAGAGAAGAAAGCTTACAAGTACAAGCATGAATGGTAACTCATTAGTAATGATCTAAGGATCTTAATAAAGCATTGTAAGGTATAGTTAAACCTTAAGTATGTTACCTAAAGGTTGAGGATAAGTAATCAAACATGAACGTGATGTTAATGTAAGAACGACGTAACGAAAAAGCCAGAACCAATAATAACAAATCTAAGTCGTAATTAGATTGAGAAGAAAGGTAAGATTCTTTAGGAACCATGTATGCTCATTCGTGACCTAATGTGTTATGTAATGTTATCATTTACTGTAGAGACTTAAAGACTTAAACAAGAACGTGTTATAACTGTAGCAGACGCTAAATGAAAGTATTCTAACCTTTGTTTCAGTTCGATCTAGACAAGCTTTGTGATTCATGTATTCTTACGCATGAATTGATGTATGATGAAGTCAAAGCCAATTCTTTTGGCTAGACTTAAGATGTTTTGGATTTCTTATAATCTATCAAAGTATGGTCAATATTTTACCAAGTTATATTGGTGAGGTTTTCAAATGAAGACTGAGTATGCTAAAATATTTTGTCGTCAAATGACAGGCACGTGAGGTTGCCACAACTTAAACGTGCATACGTTTAATGAATGTAGTGTTGATCAACATAGATTACTATAGGCTGATCACCTAGACATACTCGTAAGTAATGTCGAACTTTCGGACTTAGTGTTGGGATGTCATTTTCAAAAGAACTTATGAAATGCTCAAGGTCTTGGACCGAAATTGATATTTTACTGAATATTGTTGTTGTAAAACATTTTGAAAGAAAAGAAGTGCTATTTTGAATTATCGATAGTACTTCATAACTATTGTTCAGATATTGAAGATATATGATTCCTATGTTTCAAGCATGTTGTTTATTAGAAATGTTGTACTTGCTGAGCTAGTCATGCTCACTCTTGCTTGAACTATATGAACACAGCTAAGATCGAACGGACCGAAGGCTCAGGCAAGGATAAGGGCAAGGCGAAGACAACCCATAGAATACTTATGTAATAGTATAGAGTGAATGATTATAATATATTTGATATTATGAGAAGAACAAATGTAATGGTTATAAAGAACATGGGGAATGTTAATATTATTTTGAATATATAGAAGACATATTCGTTCCTTTGAGATTTTTCAATTGAATGTATGTGTGAATGGTAGTACCGTGTAGCATCATCTGTCGGGTTGGAAGATACCCGGATTTGGGGGCGTCACAGGTTGGTATCAAAGCATTAGGTTATAAAACTTAAGGGAGGGAAATTAAAACCTTAAGTCATAACCGTAAGAGAAGTTAAGGAAGTAAAAGAAGAAAATAACCTTATAAAAATGCATTATGAATATGTTATGTGTTTTTAATATTCTACTAACATGTACTAATCAACTTAATTGTTTTGTATAGATGTCAGGAGTAAATGGAATGCAGTTAAATGTACAAGCAGTTAGTGAAGAATCAGTTAACCAAATAGAGGTTATACCGAACCCCATAGCAGAAGAACCAGAGATAGTTGTCTTTGAGTCTGGAGACTCAGAGGATCCCGATCTCATGTCCGTGTTCGACGGCATGATAGAAGAGGAGGTGGAGGTAGTGTCCTTCAACCCGGTAGTAATAGCAGCAGAGATGGCTCCTGGGGAGTCAATGATGTCATTGTTTATGTTAGTATTGGATAGAAATATCCATTACTATCGGGAGGTTAAGGAGCTGAAAGCAGAGCTCCAGGCTATTATAGAGGATAAGACGGACGTGGAGTCCATGTGGGAGTAGGAGCACGATGAAAGGGTTTTGGCTAAGGACAAGGTCCACGAGCTGAAACATGAGGTCTTTGAGCTCAAGGAGGAGCTAAAGACCAAAAAGTAGAAAATTGGGAGAATGTCCTATATTCATAGGAGTTCTCATGCATACTTCAAAGAATGGTAGTTTGGTTACCCCATATAGAGGCAGCGAGGCGCACGACATACTATCACCGTGATATTATTGTTGGTTTTGCCAAGGCAGATTTCGATAATACCTTAAGGCAGATGTGATCTAGTAATAGCTAGAGTAGTTTAGATATGTAAATATTTTGTATCTAGTAGTGACGTAAAACCATCTTTTGTATAACAAAGGGTAGTCTTTTGTAAATCCCAATTTTTGGAAAGTAATAGCGGAAAAGTAACGTAATCAGCTTCGACTGTGTAATGTAATCGATGTAGTATTATACTACAATGAATGAATGAATATAAGCCTTTTTACGGAACAACTGAGCAATGGATGTTGAAGTTATTGTTTAATATCGAATAATAACCAACTAATAAGCAAGGAATAATAACGTAATGTGTTGTTTGTTGTAACAGTAAAATGCCGCCGAGAAGAGTACAACGAAACCAAGGAGCTAATGTAAATCAACAGGAGGGAGGTCTAGTTAACCCCATGCAGGAGTTTGTTAATCTTTTAACAGCCACATTTAATAGAATGGAACTCATGCAAGCATACATGTGTCAACAAGTAATACAGAGTAAGTAGAGTATCGATCCCACAGAGAAAGTTGTCAAATTTAAACTATTATGCATCAATTAACTCACTAAATTCATATGCTTAAACTAACAACTAAAAATGGTGAATTAAACTAATTGTAAACAACAACTACAATAAGAATATTAATGGAATAAATCAAATCTGGAAATAATGGGATCCTAACTTCATTTAATATTTCATCCAATCGCCACTCTCATGCAAGAAGTGTTCACATATCATAGGAAAATAGTCAAGAGCACTAACAGAGTTATAGCCATTTTTCAATGCACTATAACCTACTTACACATCATCCACAGATGATTGAATCCATGTAATAATCAATACAACCAAAATCACTATATGTCTATGTGAAATTGCAATTATACTGAATTTAAGCACAAGCCCTTACTCTAACTCATACGGTGAAACAGTATATGTCTATCTGGTTCAAAAAATACGCAAGCCATATAAAACAGCCCCATATTCGCATGCTATCATGATTACAATCCATACTCGCATGTTCATTGTCAATTCCATACAAGTACTGAAACGAATGGTGATCAGGCATTCATACATGTAAAACAATCACGATAGAATTCCCATATGATATGCAAAACAGCCCTAGCATTCAAGCATGCAACCAAACTACATATTAAAATCCGTTAGAATCCCATAATGGATTTTAGTTCATAGCTGAACCAAAAGCCATTATGGGATCAATGCTAAACATGATTACAAAGCAAACAATTGAAAGATGAGAGATAGAACGATCAAACCCAATTACTGAATATAAACCAATGATAACATTCAAATCCTCATAATATTCCAGCAAAATAAAATACTAATCCACCGTGATAGAGAATCCCAAGAAGAATTAGAGAAGTAGACGTTTTGGCTTCGTTCTATATTGGAATCTCCCTCACAGCGTAAACCCTAGTTTCTATGATGAAAATATGACAAAAAGTATCAATCCCCCCCGTCTGACACCAGTCAGAATCATTTTTTTAATCCAATTACAACTCATTTAATTAAAAATTAAAATAAAACAAATACATAGCCAAAGATCGCGCAGCGTGGTCGCTGCCGCCTCCATATGTTCTCGCATGGGGCGCCGAGACTTGCATAATGTCATGCTCTCCCAAGTCGTACTGCTACGCGGTACGCGCGCTCAAGGCTATTCTGCTCGCCGCTGCACTTGCAACTGCAATTTTCCGTTTCGATTTCATACATGCCATTCATTGCCGCTACTTGTTCATTCATGCTTAATCCTCTTCCATGCTTGATCTCTCCTTGTTCCATTGTACCTTCATGCCATGCATATCCCCGCTTGTGCCTTACCTTCACGCATCCATTAGCCTCGTGCCCTCTAATACCACCAAATTAGGCCGATTCCTGCACTTATTCATAAAAAGGAGTTTTAAGTAAATGCAATGCAAACTATCATGAAATGCAACTAAAACACAATAAAATGTACTTGAGATGAGCATAGTTCGCGTGAATTGGTATTCAATAAGTAGGTATAAATACCACTTATCAAATACCCCCAAACTTGAACTGTTGCTTGCCCTCAAGCAATGCATGCTAATGAACAATGAATATGCAGCTACGATACTATGCAACTAATCTATGATGCAACCTAGTCTCACATAGTTCCAGCCAGAACAGAATTCCAATCCAATTTGCCTCAATGAATTATCCAGATCCAAGAATACAATTTCAAACCAAACTATAGGCATAATGTCATACACTCAAATAATTCGTATATGCTATAGAGATGTTGTGTGCGTGTGTGTATGGTGTTCACCAAAACTTGATCTAAGCAAAGAATACATATGCTACATTGCTTCAACAGAAAATTATAGTCTAAATCAAGACTCATGTATACTCATGCCACACAGACTATTTCAACATATCAACACAAACTAAGGTTCAACAATGGGCTTATTGCTTTATTACTACTCACAAGGGAGATTTACGCACTTTTCCGTGGTGTTTATTGCTATTTTCTTTTCTTTTCTCTTTTTCCCTTTTTTCACATGACTGTGCAATGTCTTAATCCATTAGGCACACTATTACCCCTTAACGAGCTTTCAACCAACGACTCCCTGCACCATGAAAGACCTTAGGCGCTAGGTGTAGAGACAATCCCCCATGCATTTTACTCAAGTAGCTGTGGCCTCAAATAAGACTAGCCACGTTATTGCTATTCATTTTTTTTATACATATCATACCCATGTTTTCCCAAAGTTTGCATGTCAATGTTTCATACGGCCTTAAGATCACTTTCCACATATTTTCTTTTAAAACTACATTTGCTATCAAGCAAAGCAACATATACCTCTTATACTTACAAGTGATTGTGAACACATTTGTGCAAACCGAAAAGCATTTAAATAAGAACATGAATTTCATCGTAAAACCTTATAACTACGTTCATGTTATCCAATATACTCTAGAATCCTTCACAATTCACTATCATTATTGTCTAGGCAAGAATTTCTCTAAAGCAAGAATTTGTGTGAGACATGCAACTAAAACATACTAACACAAGCAATCATGACTAAAAATTTAAAAAATTCAGCAAAATTTTGTAAAAATTTTATAAACATGCAGAATTCAACTAAACATGCAAAAATGAAATGAACTAAATGAAACTATACTACTACCCCCAATACCCCCAAACTTATAATATTCAATGCCCCATTGAATGAAGGTAAAGGGTACAGAAAACTCCCCTAATGATCGGCTTGACCACCCTCCTCGGGTGGTGAATCTGGTGGTGGATACGGCACTGCTGTCCCAAACTGAGGCCACTCTAGCATTGTTCCTTGCTGCGCGAAGGCTTCGACCAAGGCCCTTGTGAGTCCCGTAGAAAACGTTCCAAAATTGTCATACATGGCATCGACTTTTCGCTCCAACCTTCGGAGCTGTCGATCGCTAGGAACAATGTGTGCTTGGGTGGATGGGCCTGCCTCATCTGTCTGAGGGGGCTACTGGGATGGCTCTAAGAAAGTTAGCTGGATGATAAAGCCCAATCCTCACGGGTGCGGTTCACCACCCGTCCAATCCTTGAACTTGGCGATTGTGGCAGGAGTGATGTCATAGCTCGGGTTCTGCATTTGCTCGTCATGCCACGGTACTCCTTGTTGGGTACAAAGCATGGCTGCCACAGATGCATGCGGAATACTCCCATTCATGATCCCCTGCCAATAACGCAGCATGTTCTGATGAATGAGGTGGTCGACGTCAATATACATGCCTTTGATAATGCCCCATAAAATGATAGCCCGCTCAGTGGTTACTTCATGCTTATGAGGGGACAGAATTAATTTGGCACATATAAATAAATTCCATGCTTGGGCATAATGATTCAAGGCGGATGCTGGAAAAGATTTTGGCTCGGTCGTCCCTGCCTTATAATTCCATTTGGTTCCCGGGATGCACAATTACGAAACCACTACGTCCAAGTCCATCATCAAATGTGCACCTGTGACCCAATTCGCAGACCTAGTCGGTGGTGTATCAGTTATCCCAAACACTGCTATGATGGCTGGGGGGCGAAAATCCACTTGTACTCCTCGAACCAGCGTTATCCCTCCTTTTATCTCCATCTCCTTCGCATTCGCGTAAAACTTCCGAACAACCCCCATGGGAATAGGTATCGAGTTGCAGCCAGGCTAACCCAGCCTTTTTCTCATAGCATATGCCATAGTTGTCCGTCTTTCTTGTCAGGTTTAAATCCCCGTTCCTTCATAAACGATTTAGTCACGAGGTGATAATAATCTTGCTGGGCTTCCCAGCTGATAAATTTTTTGTGTTCCATGATATCCTCGTCGTGATCACTGGATGATGATTCTGATGATGAAGAGATGGAGATTGAACGTATTCTTTTTGGACCCATGAGCAGATTATAGGTAGAGAATATGATGCCTGCGCTATGATGCGATGTAGTACCCCAAACTTGCTTGTGCACAACCCCCGCAAAAACCCTAGATTATGCTAATGGAGAGAGCTGTGTGTATGAGTTGTGATGAGAGCTGAGGAGTCTTATGATTATGGGAGAATAGAAGAATACGCTTTATATTATGGCATCTGAGAGGTCAAGTAGACCACGAATCGGATTTTTAAACTTTAAAAATTTTCAATGCTTGGTGTCACATACATCACCGCTGCTACTGGCAAATGTAAAAACCTGCATGGTATGCCATGAAAGTGGACGATTTATGTATGGTTTGGATAGAGAAGCTACCGACTTTTTGGCACTGGAATGCGCGACCGCGCGAAGTAAGTACCAGTACTGTAAATTGTTTACTCTCAAACTGCATATTGGTGATGAGTGCACTTGAAAATTCCTACAGAGACATGAATACACACTGTTAAAGCGTGAATTAATGAGCTACAGGCAGGACTAAATTAAATCTATCCTACTTCAAACACATCTTACTACAAATGCAATTACGCACTCAATTATGTATAACATATACTTTATCAAACATGAAATAGAGATGATCTAACTAACTACTCTGCTAAATGAATAAAAAGAAAATAGAGATAGAAAGAATGGGTTGCCTCCCATCAAGCGCTAAGTTATAGTCAATTAGCTTGATTGTCTCTGAATCTTATGTCGACGAGAGAATTACAGTGACTTTTTGTCTGTCCACCTCGCCACCAAAGTAATGCTTCAATCGATGTCCATTGACCTTAAAAGGCTTGTCCGGAAATTGATCATATATTTCAATTGCCCTGTGCGAGAAGACAGTCTTCACTGTGAATGGACCTGACCATCTCGATTTCAGCTTTCTAGGAAAAAGTTTAAGTCTCGAATTATAAAGCAAAACCCTTTGTCCCGGTTCAAATGTCCTCTCCATAATCTTTCGGTCATGCCATTTTTTCACCTTCTCTTTGTACAACTTTGAATTCTCATACGCTTGTAATCTAAATTCATCCAACTCATTGAGCTATAGTAGACGTTTCTCCTCTGCAGCTTTCAAATCAAAATTTAGCTTACGTATTGCCCAATATGCCTTATGCTCTAGCTCCATAAGAAGGTGACAGGCTTTGCCATACACAAGTTGAAAAGGTGACATGCCCAATAGAGTTTTGTATGTTGTTTGATACGCCCATACTGCATCATCTAACTTTAACGACCAGTCTTTCCGTGTGGGATTCACAACTTTTTCTAGGATTCTCTTTACTTCTCGATTCGACACTTCAGCTTGGCCATTCGTTTCATGGATGATAAGTCAGAGTAATGCGATGGTTCACCCTATACTTAGCCAACAAGGTCAGAAATCGCCTGTTGTAGTAAATGACCGCTTTTCATCACTAATGATAGCCCTGGAGTCCCAAACCTCGTGAAGATGCTTTTGTGTAAAAATTGAGGACAACCTTGGCATCATTAGTCGGAAGAGTCAGCAACCTCACCCATTTTGAGACATAATCCATCACGAAAGCAAGATGTAGAGATTTTTCGCAGAAGAAACGAAGGGTCCCATGAAATCAATCCCCCATACATCAAAAATTTCTACTTCGAGGATCGTATTCAAAGGCATTTCATTTCTTTTGGAGATGTTCCCCACTCTCTAACATCTATCACAATCACCGGACAAAATCAGATGCATCCTTGAAAATTGTCGGCCAAGAGAATCTCGCTTGTAAAGATTTCAGCCATTGTTCTTTCACCACCATAGTGACCTCCATATACTATAGAATGACACTCTTGCAAAATCCCCTGGCCTCGCTTATATGGAATACACCTTTTATCACTTGATCGAAAGCAATCGCTTAAACAAGTAAGGCTCATCCCATATATACCATTTGACATCATGCAGAAATTTCTTCTTTTGATAGCCTACCAAGTCAGAAGGTATCATCTTACTTACTAGATAATTTGCGTAGAATGCGAACCATGGCACTTCCCCTTTCACCACAAACAACTGTTCATCCGAAAAGGATTCGTTGATCATGACTTTGTCGTTTACTTCCCTTTCCGGATTCTTGAGTTGAGATAAGTGGTCCGCCACTTGGTTTTCAGTCCCCTTTCTGTCCTTGATTTCCAAATCAAATTCCTGCAATAATAAAATCCATCTGATTAAATGTGGTTTTGCATCCTTCTTTGCCACTAAATGTCGAATTGCTGCGTGATCCGTATACACTATCACCTTTGTGCCAATCAGATATGCTCGAAACTTATCAGAGGCGTATACCACTGCCAATAACTCTTTCTCTGTAGTGGTGTAGTTCAATTGTGCATCCGTGAGGGTCTTCACGGCATAATAGATCACATGAAATATCTTGTCCTTCCACGCCCCAAAATGTTTCTATGACGTAATCACCGCATCACACATCAACTCAAATGGCAGAGCCCAAACTGTGCAAGAATCACCGGTGTCAAGTTAGTTTTTTCTTTAAATGCTCAAATGTCGACATGCAAAGCTTCATCAAAGTTGAACTATGCATCCTTCTCCAATAGAATACATAGTGGTTTAGTTATTTTGGAGAAATCCTTGATGAATCTACGGTAGATCCTCGCATGTCCCGTAAAAACTACTTAACACCTTTTTATAAAGTAGGGGTGGCAAGTTCTCAATAGTCTCCAAACTTTGCCCTATCCACCTCAAGACCCTTTTTCGAAACCTTGTGTCCCAATATGATTCCTTCTTGGACCATAAAATGGCATTTTTCCCAATTCAGCACTAAATTCGTTTCAACGCACCTCTTCAAAACCATAACTAGATTTTCCAGGCATAAATCAAAGGAGTCCCCGAAGACTGAGAAGTCATCCATAAATACCTTCACATTCTGCTCTACCATGTCTGAAAATATAACCATCATGCATCTCTGAAATGTGGCTGGAGCATTGCACAACCTAAAAGACATCCTCCTGAAAGAAAAAGTGTCGTACGGGCATGTGAAGGTAGTCTTTTCCTGGTCTTCTGGAGCTATCATAATTTGATTATAGCCCGAATATCCATCCAGAAGGCAGTAGTACTCATGACCTGCTAATCTATCTAACATCTGATCAATGAATGGGAGTGGGAAATGGTCTTTCCTCGTAGCTTTGTTTAGCTTGCGGAATCCATGCAAACTCTCCACCCTGCTATCTATTCGTGTTGGAATTAACTCATTATTCTCATTGGTCACGATCGTCATGCCACCCCTTTTTGGAACACACTGCATCGGGCTCACCCATGAGTCGTCTCGAGATCGGATAAATTATTCCTCAGATCTAACCATTTCAAAGACCTCTTTCTTAACCACTTCTTTCATTATCGGATTAAGCCTCCTTTGTTGCTTTCAACCGCTTCGGCCATACCATCTTCCATCAGGATCTTGTGCATGCAATATGAAGGGCTGATCCCTTTGATATCTTCTATGGTCCATCCAATATCTGATTTGAACTCTCAAAACACTCGTAGCAATTTTTCTTCCTGACAAGATGTTAGTGCAGAAGCAATAATCACAGGTAATTTTGAATCTGAACTTAAAAATGCATACCTGAGATGTTCTGGAAGTGGTTTTAACTCCAACTCTGGAGGTGTCTCAAGAGATGGCTTTAACTTTACTGAGGCTTCCCCAACTTTTATCAATGGCTCTGCAGGTGGTCTAAATCTCCTGAATTGTGGAGTGGTATCCAGATATTGCACAAATTCATCGAATTCCTCATCCTCCAAATCTGAGTTCTCATCAGTGATATTCCTCAAAGGTTCATAATCCATTAGACTCTGTACTTCATCATTTAGAACCCGATTCACCCAATCAACTAAGAAACAGTCCTCTTCATCTGTTGGGAACTTCATGGCCTTGAAGACATTGAAGGTAACCTCTTGATCATGAACGCGTATCGTGAGTTCCCCTTTTTGCACATCTATCGGAGTCCTTCCTATGGCTAAAAATGGTTTTCCTAGTATGATCTGTATACTCTTGTCCTCTTCGTAATTTAAGATGATGAAGTCAGCCAAAAATATAAACTTGTCCACCTTTACCAACACATCTTCAACAATTCCTCGTGAATACGTGATGGATCCGTCAACTAGTCAAAAGATATGTTTGTTTTACTTGGAGCCGTAATCCCAACCGGTTAAACAATCGACAAGGGCATCAGATTTATGCTTGCCCCAAGATCACATAAACACTTACTAAAGTTCATCTTTCTAATTGTGCATGGAATTGTGAAGCTACCTGGATCCTTCAATTTTGAGGTAATTTCATCAAGCAATCGTGACGCATTCCTCTATCAAGGCTACCGCCTCAAACTCATCTAGTCTTCTTCCTTGACAATATACCCTTCATAAACTTTTATGTAGCTTGGCATTTGTTCCAATGCCTCTAAGAACAAGAGATTGATCTCGCAGCCTTTTTGAATACCTCCAAGAACTTGCATTGAACTATTTATCCTCCCTCCGCTTGTTTAATCTCTGCGGATATCTGGTACTTGAGGGTGAATTGGTGGCACTAAACTCTTGAGCTTCTCCTCCGAACCTATTTTTTATCTTTTTTCTTCCGTTGCTGACTCAGATTTTTCCAGCATTTTCTTCATCAACAATCACCGCTTCGCTTCACTTCACGGTCACGCGAACCTCCTTAATGTTATCAGCGCGGCGCCATGATTTACAAAGGCTCGCCAAATCTTTCCCAGATCTCAATGTGATCGCTGACACCGTTTCCTTCCCGCTCTTCTTGGATTTGCCTCTCGTGTTACTTGGCAAGGAACCTGGGGCCTCTCATTTATTTAGCATGCTCGCCATCCGCCCCATCATCGAGTCTCTAAATTTTAATATCCACCGCTTGGCTCTTAATCATCACCTCCGTATTTGCCATGTACTTCAACATCATTTCCTCCATTTCTGATTTCTTTTCCTGCTGAGGTGCAGCTGGAGTATGATGTTGTTGCTGCGAAAATCCCGGTGGAAACTATGGTTTTTTGTGTATACCGAGGTTGAGCCGGTCGCGGATTGGAATTGATGATTCTATTAAACCGTTTCGGCTTTGTTGATTTCCTTGGTTATTCGACCAGCTAAAGTTTGGATGATTTCGGTTGTTGGGGTGGTATGTGTTATGAAATTGACCTTGGTCTTTCCTATAGTTGCTCACATACTGCACCGACTCCGAGCTGATGGAATAATGATCTGTGGAGTATGACCCCGCACAGATTTCACAAACGAAGGCAACTGTTTTCATTTTACTCTCTGCTATCGTGTCTATCTTCTTTGCCATCGCTGCCATCTGTGCCGACAACTGTGTAATAGCATCTACCTCCAACACACCTGCCACCTTGGGTTGTGGCATTCGAGATGTAGGATTTTGGTAATCATATGCAACCATAGTTTCAATAAGTGCATAGGCTTTGTCATAGCTTTTTGCCCATAATGCTCCTCCTGTAGTTGCATCCACAATCGGTCTCGACTGCCAACCCAATCCGTTGTAAAATGAGTTGATCACCATCCAATCTGGCATACCGTGATGTGGACACTTCCTTAGCATCTCTTTGTATCCCTCCCATGCCTCATATAAGGACTCACCTTGTTGTTGCTCAAACTGAGAGATAGTTGTCCTCATCTTTGCAGTCTTAGCCATTGGAAAGAACTTGGCTAAGAATTTCTGTGCTAGGTCCTCCTATGTAGTGATTGACCCCGACGGCAAAGAATGTAACCAACTTCTCGCCTTATCCCTCAATGAAAATGGAAATAGCCGTAGTCTAATGGCATCCTCCATCACACCGTTATATCGGAATGTATCACAAATCTCTATGAAGCTCAATAAGTGTTAATTTGGATCATCTGTAGCAGCACCCCCAAACTGAACCGAGTTCTGCACCATCTGAATAGTGCCCGGTTTAATCTCAAAAGTGTTGGCTGCTATCGCCGGTCTGACTATGCTCAACTATAGTCCATTTATGTTTGGCATGGAATAGTCCCTTAGGGCCTGATGCTCTTCTCTTTGCTCAATTCTCTATTCTTTTGCCATATCCGGTATAGTTTGTGACGCCCCCAAATTCGGGTCTCTTCCAACCCGACAGATGGTGCTACACGGTACTATTATTCATTCATTCATTCAATTGAATAGTCTCAAAAGGACTAATATAACTTCTATATATATCCAAAATAATATTACATTTCCCAGGTTCTTTGTAACCCATTCGTTTGTTCTTGTCATAATATTCAATATATTACAGTCATTCAACTATTCTATTACATAAATAATCTAATGGTTTGTCTTCGCCTTGCCCTTATCTTTGCCCGAGCCTTCAGTCCGCTCGATCTTAGCTGTGTTCATATGGTTCAAGCAAGAGTGAGCATGACTAGCTAAGCAAGTACTACAATTCTAATAAACAACATGCTTGAAACATAGAACTTATATATCTTCAGTAACTGAACAATAGTTACGAAGTACTATCGATAATTCAAAATAGCACTTCTTTTCATTCAAAACGCTTCCCAACAACAATATTGAAGAGAATATCAACTAAGGCTCGGAACTATGAGCGGTTCATAATTTCTTTTTGAAAAGGACAACCCTGGCTAAGTCCGTAAGTCCCAAGCATAGGTTACGAGCACTACGGGTGATCGACCCATAGTACTCTATGTTGATCAACACTACATTCATTAAACGTGTATACGTTTAAGTTGTGGCAACCTCACGTGCCTGTTGTTAAACGACAAAAACATTTTTAGCATACTTGGTCTTCGATTGAAAACCTTACCAATATAACTCGGTAAACATAAATCATGTTTGACAGAATCATAATATAAGTCTAGCCGAAAGAATTGGCTTTAGACTTCATCGTTCAAAACTTCATGTGAAAGAATACATGAATTACAAAACTTGTCGCATCGAATCGGAACAAGGGTTAGAATACTTGCCTTGATGTCCTTCTGCCATCGATTAACACCCGTACACTTTAGGTATCTAAGTTTCTACAACACATGATCATATAACGTACCGCATTATCTCATATATAATCAAGTATGTATACTATTATATCTTACCCTTCATCTCAATGTAAATCCTGACTTAGATCTACTATTATGGGTTTCCAGCTTTTATTACATCATTCATGTTTCATTCATCTTTGATTGATTATTAACTCTTAGCCAACATACATTAGTGTCTTACAATGTCTTAACAATATTATTATTATATCCTAGTTCATTATTATTAAGTTCCCTTTCATCTGTACTTGAAATCATTGTTTACTGTCCATGGTCTAGAGGGCATGCCGCAATTTCACCCATTACTCAAGATCTCATCATTGCAAGTATAAGTTAGCGATGGCTAACTTCGGATATGGTGCGGCTACATGACCTATTTGGCCTTGGGTTGGCGTCGCGGCGCCAACTCTGTGCCTTAGAAATTTTTCACAGATTTTAAATTTTGTGAACTTCCCGGACGCATAACTTCTTCGTTATAAGTTCGAATTGGCTCGTTCAAAAGCCTACAGTTCACAAATTACGTACTCTATGCGTTCATGCAAGAATTTTATCTATTTGACTTCGTTTGCTAAAATTTCACCTACGATTTCATTTTTAACGAAAACGATAAACGTTCATGAACGTTCAACGCTCGTTTCTTCGTTCTAAATCGGAATTCGGTCATTTTTGAGTCCGCAACTCTATAATGCCAAATATGACTTGTCTCCATCGAAAACAAACGTTTCCGACTTTAAACACAAAATACAACTTCCATTCCGAGAATTTTACGAATTCGACGATAATCGTCCAATCGTGTGAATTCCGGAAAAACTACATTCTGAATGATTCTAAATGGATTTTAATCAACAAAGGATCATTGCAAGTTACTTATTAAACCAACTTATAGACAAAGTAGGTTTTGACTTATTCTCATAAGTCAATGACTTATTTAACTTATGAACTACAATTCCTCATGCTTATGACTTTCTATGAACTTAAGTCCACCAATCCATGTTCTCATACTATAATCAACATACTAACATTATATGACAAACATATGACAAGTTCTTCAAGATTCCAACAACTTATTAGAGTTCAAGTTGCTTATTCAACTTATTCGGCTTAAGTCCATTCATAACTTAATTCTTATATGTTCTTAACATACATGTTCATTAATTACACTTCTCTTATCATCGTATTATAATAGAGATGAAAGAATATTGGACACAAGATCATTACATTTGAAGTCTAACTTCTTCTTCTTGGAAAGTCTAACAAAGGAAGCTTTAACTTAAAAGTGTTTATTCTCCCTAACCAATAAGTAGCTTTATATTAAGAGAAGAATGTTGGATGAAATAACAACCAACAAAAATTGAAATGAGCCTACTATTTATAGGCCATCCAAATCTAGGGTAGAATGGTCATTATAACCTTCCACCTCCTTAACTAACCTCCTTATTCCACCTCCTTAATCCTCCACCTCCTTACTATTCATAACCTAGCAACTAAGTAAACTTACTAGCCACTTCTAAAACTTGGTCACCACACTTTTTGTTTTCCCATCAAGCTTACCCATTTTACACTTGGATTGCCCCATGGATCATGGCTTCACATTGGGCTTTGATAATTAATCTAACTACTTCTTTAATGGGCTTGTGTTACCATAGTTTGGACTCATAACTTATCAAACTCTTGGGCTTGATTGTCACATTATATTGGACTTCTACCATTAAGCTAATAATCCTACGAATCCATTACCTTAGATTTAACAACTTAACATTTATACCCCACGTATAATCTTCGTATGCTAACTCGTATATTAATTCGTAATATACGTTACCTCATTCTTCATACATAATAGTACAATACGTCGTATTATACTTACATTCATTACCTTTATACAATGTATACACATTATACGATCACAACTTTCTTCCTTTAACGCTTAATAAACCTAACGTTCCCAAATTAAGTCCGCATGCGAAATATTACGTTTTCCATACTTAGATTATTATTACATAATCCATCTCACCTTGATATTATAACATTACGTATTTCTCAGAAGTTCAAAAATAATTCCCGAGCAGAAATCGATGAATAGTGTTTTTCAAAAAAATTCTCGAAAAGCTTTTATTTTCGTCTTAGAAATTCAAACACTTTAATTCTCTCACGTAGTTAAAATACTACGACATTCCGATGTTTCTAGGTTATAGAACGACATTCATCTTATCAACACGTAATAATAATAAATAATATTATTTTATTCATTATTAAAAGTATTTACAAAGGTTCGATTTTCCGGGGCGTTACATAGTTCCTTCTAACTGAGCTTGTAGATTTCTTCGCACACTAGCTTTCCAACCTCTCCCGTTAATGTTATCCTACGCTGGTGTTAATTCGGAATTGGAAGATCTTGTGTGCATACAAATCTGCAAGTACCTGAAATTACAAATAAAACAAAAATAGAAATGAGAAACGATCAGAATTGTCTAAGTCATACAATATAGCTTTAAACTAATGATAATTATTTAAATTCAACGCCTGTCCCCGGCAACGGCTCCAAAAACTTGTTGCCTCTTTTTCAATTCTGATAAAAGAGCTCTAACTCATGCAAGCATACATGTGTCAACAAGTAATACAGAGTAAGTAGAGTATCGATCCTACAGAGAAAGTTGTCAAATTTAAACTACTATGCATCAATTAACTCACTATATTCATATGCTTAAACTAACGACTAAAAGTGGTGAATTAAACTAATTGTAAACAACAACTACAATAAGAATATTAATGGAATAAATCAAATCTGGAAATAATGGGATCCTAACTTCATTTAATATTTCATCCAATCGCCACTCTCATGCAAGAAGTGTTCACATATCATAGGAAAATAGTCAAAAGGACTAACAGAGTTATAGCTATTTTTCAATGCACTATAACCTACTTACACAGTATCCACAGATGATAGACTCCATGTAATCATCAATACAACCAAAATCACTATATGTCTATGTGAAATTGCAATTATACTGAATTTAAGCACAAGCCCTTACTCTAACTCATACGGTAAAATAGTATATGTCTATCTGGTTCACAAAATACGCAAGCCATATAAAACAGCCTCATATTCGCATGCTATCATGATTACAATCCATACTCGCATGTTCATTGTCAATTCCATACAAGTACTGAAACGAATGGTGATCAGGCATTCATACATGTAAAACAATCACGATAGAATTCCCATATGATATGCAAAACAACCCTATCATTCAAGCATGCAACCAAACTACATATTAAAATTCGTTAGAATCCCATAATGGAGTTTAGTTCATAGCTAAACCAAAAGCCATTATGGGATCAATGTTAAACATGATTACAAAGCAAACAATTGAAAGATGAGAGATAGAATGATCAAACCCAATTGCTGAATATAAACCACTGATAACATTCAAATCCTCATAATATTCCAGCAAAATAAAATACTAATCCACCGTGATAGAGAATCCCAAGAAGAATTGGAGAAGTAGACGTTTTGGCTTTGTTTTACGTTGGAATCTCCCTCATAGTGTAAACCCTAGTTTCTATGATGAAAATACGACAAAAAGTATCAATCCCCCCCATCTGACACCAGTCAAAATCATTTATTTTAATCCAATTACAACTCATTTAATTAAAAATTAAAATAAAACAAATACACGACTTGAAGACGCCAGCGTATGCGCAGCCCTCCAAGATGTTCGCAGCAGCGCGAGACTTGCATAATGTCATGCTCTCGGTAGAGTACTCACGCAGCGCCAGACTCAATAGTTATTTCGCGGCGGCATGGCTGCTTGCAATCGCAGATTCGATTACGGTTTCGGTTCGATTCATATCATGTCATTGCTACTTGTTCATTCATGCTTAATCCTCTTCCATGCTTGATCTCCTTGTTCCATTGTACCTTCATGTCATGCATATCCCCGCTTGTGCCTTACCTTCACGCATCCATTAGCCTTATACCCTCTAATACCACCAAATTAGGTCGATTCCTGCACTTATTCATAAAAAGGAGTTTTAAGTAAATGCAATGCAAACTATCATAAAATGCAACTAAAACACAATAAAATGTACTTAAGATGAGCATAGTTCGCGTGAATTGGTATTCAATAAGTAGGTATAAATACCACTTATCAACGAGGCTCAGAAGGTTGCCTTTGCAACCTATATGATGAAGGGAGAGGCCAACTTTTGGTGGGAAGCCAATCGGGCTAGGGCCAGGATAGAGAATCTGACGTGGGTGAGGTTCAAGGAGATAGTCTTCGTGAACTACTTTCCCACGAGCATGCAGGGAAGAATGGAGATGCGGTTTCTCGAGTTGAAACAAGGGGACATGTCCGTTCCCCAATACGCCGCCAAGTTTAATGAACTGGCGAGGTTCGCTCCACACCAAGTGGACACCGAGGTTAGGAAGGCGCGACGGTTCAAGCAGGGCTTGAAACCCTGGCTCTATAACCGTATTTTTGTGTTCCAAAGTACATCGTTTGGGACCATTTTAGAGAAGGCGATAATCGCCGAGGGTGGTAGCGAGGCGTTGAGCCAGTACCACAAAGATAAGAAGAATAAGGGGAAAGTGGATGGGGGAGTGAAAATAGAAGGAGCCAGTGGAAGTGGCGAGGGACAGAAGAGGAAAACGTTCAGCTCTGGGAATACCAGAGTGAAGCTAGGAGACCCAAAGAGGAGGATGGAGGCCTGCAAGACCTGTGGGAAGACTCACTTTGGAGTCTGTTCAAGGGGAAGGCCATATGCTACAACTGTGGACAGGAAGGGCATATCTCGCCTAATTGTCCAAGTCTGAAGAAGAACCATGGATGCTTTGTGTGTGGGTCAACTGACCACATGGCAAAGAATTGCCTGAAGAAGGGGACGAATGGAAACCGGGGCACTAGTAACGGTAAGTTAGCTATTAGCGGTCCAGCGCAACTGGGTAGGCCAATGGGTCGTACCTTTAACATGGCAGTCCAAGATACAGTTGCATCAGGGGACGTCATCGCATGTATTATTCTGATCAACGACATAAATTGTAACAACCTGGGTCAAATCCCGAGCCCGGAACAAATCTTGGGTCAAATCCCAAGTCCGAATCAAATCAAATCCATCAAAATAAGGCCTCAAACTACTGACCCAATAGTATCTTCTTGGGTCAACTTAGCCCACCACAGGCTCACCCAAAAGGTCATGACTTGAAAGTACTATTGGTAGTAACTTATTTCCTTATATGCAGACAAATTTTTTCCCTATCTTTCGATGTAGGACTAGGGTGTTACAAACTCCCCCACTTAAATTTCTGACGACCCCGTCAGAACTGATCACACACGGCCCAAAGATCTTTGCCTCTCTAGCCATTGTGGAATAATATCGGCTGGCTTCGTGTCCCCACCTCAGGACCTCCATCTCTCTATTGTGGGATAATACCACCAGCCTTCGTGTCCCCACCTCCGGCAACCCGATTGGATAACCCGACCTGAGCTTTTGAGAGTCGGCTCTAATACCATATGTAACAACCCGGGTCAAATCCCGAGCCCAGAACAAATCTTGGGTCAAATCCCAAGTCCGAATCGAATCAAATCCATCAAAATAATGCCTCAAACTACTGACCCAATAGTATCTTCTTGGGTCAACTTAGCCCACCAGAGGCTCACCCAAAAAGTCATGACTTGAAAGTACTATTGGTAGTAACTTATTTCCTTATATGCAGACAAATTTTTCCCCTATCTTCCGATGTGGGATTGGGGTGTTACATAAATGCTTACGTGCTGTTTGATTCGGGTGCTACTTGTTCGTTTATAGCATGTGATTTTGCTAGACGATTAGGATTACTTCCCAAAAAGTTACCTATACCTTTAAATATTAAGGTAGCAAACGAAGAAATAATTCCTATTAAAGATGTTCATAGGAGTTGTTGCGTAGATATACGAGGTTGTAAATTATCAGTAGATTTGATACCGATAAAGTTAGGAGAATTCGATGTAATTCTCGGAATGGATTGGTTGGTGAACCATGGGGCAATTATAGATTGTCAGAGGAAATGTGTGAATATTAAAACATTAAGACAACCTCAGGTAGTATTTTACGGGAATAAATCGCCAGGACGTTCGTAGGTTATCTGTGTCATGTTGTTGATACCCAGAGAGTGGTAGCAACCATGGAACAAATACCTATAGTTAGAGAATTCGCCGATGTATTTTCGAATGAATTACCGGGTCTTCCACTGGATAGGGAGACCGAGTTTATAATAGACATCGTGCCAGGAGCGGCACCAGTTTCCAGGGTACCGTATCGTATAGTGCCAGTGGAGATGAAGGAGTTAATGGTGCAGTTACAAGAACTGTTGTGTGGGGAGCACCGGTACTGTTTGTCAAAAAGAAGGGTGGATCGTTAAGACTGTGTATCGACTATAGAGAGTTGAACAAGTTAACGATAAAGAATAAATAACCATTGCCCAGGATCGATGATCTCTTTGATCAGTTGAAAGGGGCTAAGTATTTTTCAAAAATAGATTTAAGGACGGGCTATCACCAGTCGAAGGTTAGGAAGGAAGATGTACCAAAGACAGCATTCAGGACTCGTTATGGTCATTACGAGTTTGTGGTGATGTCATTTGGGTTGACTAATGCACCAGCTGCATTTATGGATATGATGAACAAAGTGTTCAAACAATATTTGGACAAGTTCATCGTAGTGTTTATCGATGATATTCTAGTCTATTCTAAGACGTCAGAAGATCATGTTGAACACCTAAGATTAGTGTTGGAGACACTAAGGAAGGAGAAGTTGTATGAGAAGTTCACTAAGTGTGAATTTTGGTTAGAGAAAGTGCAGTTTTTAGGTCATGTTATTGACCATGAGGGGATTTCAGTAGATCCGGCGAAGGTGGAAGCCGTGATGAATTGGGAACAACTGAAAACGCCGACTGAGGTGCGAAGTTTCCTAGGGTTAGCGGGTTACTATCGAAGATTCATCCAGGATTTTTCAAAGATAGCTACTCTGTTGACTAACTTGACAAGGAAGAAGGTGAAATACGCGTGGACTGATAAATGCGAGGACAGTTTTCTAGAAATAAATAAGAGATTAAGTGAAGCACCTGTTTTGTCATTACCCGATGACATAGGAAATTTCGTAGTTTATAGCGATGCTTCGCATAAAGGACTTTGTTGCGTGCTCATGCAGCATGGCAAGGTCATTGCGTATGCATCAAGGCAGTTGAAGGATTATGAGAAAGTTTAACCTACTCATGATCTGGAACTGGCCGCAGTAGTTTTTGCTCTAAAGATATGGAGACATTATCTTTATGGAGAAAAATGTGAGATATACACGGACCACAAGAGTCTAAAATATATCTTCACACAGAAGGAGTTGAATATGAGATAAAGGAGATGGCAGGAGTTGATAAAGGATTATAACTGTGAAATCCTGTATCACCCGGGAAAAGCCAATGTAGTTGTCGACGCCTTAAGTAGGAAGGGTCAGGAGAAGTTGTCTATGTTAACGGCTCAAATTAAGTTAATAACAGAGATGACTAGGATGGAAATAGAAGTGAAGTTGTCGAGAGAATCAGAACAGATGTTGTTTGCAACGGAGATTTAATCTACCATTGTAGAAAGAGTCAAGGAGGTGCAGCTCAAAACTGATGAGGGTGACAGGGTAAAGGAGCGACTAGCCAATGAAACATATACTAAGTACAGTCTTGATAATGAGGGATTATTAAGATTTGAAGGAAGAATTTGGGTTCCGAATGAGATGGAATTAAAGGAGCAAGTATTACAAGAGGCTCACAGTTCGAGGTTTTTGATTCATCCTGGGAGTATTAAGATGTATCAAGACCTTCGGCAGAGTTTTTGGTGGTCGAACATGAAGAGAGAAATAGCTGAGTATATAAGTAGGTGCTTAACTTGCCAGAAAGTTAAGGCCGAACATCAACGACCAAGTGGCTAGCTACAGTCATTGGAGATTCCAGAGTGGAAGTGGGAGCATATCACGATGGACTTTGTGGTGGGACTTCTGACTACAACGAAAGGGTATGATGCAATTTGGGTAATAGTGGACCGGTTGACGAAGTCGGCTCACTTTTTTCCAATTAGGTTTAAGTATAAATTAGACTAGTTAGCTAGACTTTATATTAATAAAATAATTTCCAGACATGGAGTACCAGTGACGATTGTGTCAGATCGTGATCCATGATTCACATCAAACTTTTGGAGGAGTCTGCAAGAGCAGTTGGGAACGCAGTTGAAGCTGAGTACGACATATCATCCACAAACTGATGGCCAGAGTGAAAGGATAATTCAGACGTTAGAAGATATGTTGGGATCTCGCGTCATGGATTTTAAGGATAGTTGGGATGATCATCTACCATTAGTAGAGTTTGCGTATAACAATAGTTATCATGCAAGCATAGGTATGCCGCCTTACGAAGCTTTGTACGGAAGGAAGTGCAGAACACCATTATATTGGGGCGAAGTGGGAGAACGTCGAATGCTAGGACCTGAATTGGTGCAGCAAACAACGGACATTGTTAAACTGATACGAATGCATCTAATAGCAGCTCAAGACAGACATAAGAAATTTATAGACTCGCATCGAGAAAATAGAGAGTCTGAAGTAGGATCTTACATATTTCTAAAGGTATCTCCCTGGAAAGGAAAGATACTCTTTGGAAAGAAGGGAAAGTTAAGTTCAAGGTTTATAAGACCTTTTGAAGTGTTAAAACAGGTAGGTGAGGTAACATATATGATAGCTTTACCTCCAGACCTAGAACGAATACATAATGTGTTTCACGTATCGGTATTGCGTCCTTATAAGCCAGATTATAAACATGTAATTGAGTATGAACCTATTCATATCGAGAAGGACTTAACGTATGAAGAGACGCTGATTTAAATTGTCAATAGGAAAGAACAAGTTCTGCGGAATAAAGTTATATCTTCCGTGAAGGTGATATGGAAGAACCACGATACCGAAGAAGCAACGTGGGAGCTTTAAGAAAAGATAAAAAAGAATTACCCTCATTTGTTTGTGTAATTGTTTTTTTATTTAGCGAGATTCTGGGGACAAAATCCTTATAAGGGGGAGAGAGTGTAACGCCCCAGAAAATCGAACCTTTTATAAATACTTTTAATAATGAATAAAATAATATTATTTATTATTTTTATGTGTTAGTAAGATGAATGTCGTTCTATAACCTAGAAACGTCGGAAAGTTGTAGTATTTTAACTATGTGAATGAATTAAAGTGTTTGAATTTCTAAGACGAAAATAAAAGCTTTCCGAGAAATTTTCTGAAAAACACTATTCATCGATTTTCGCTCGGGAATTATTTTTGAACTTCCAAGAAATACATAACGTTATAATATCAAGGTGAGGTGGATTATGTAATAATAATCTAAGTATGGAAAACGCAATATTTCGCATGCAGACTTAATTAGAGAACGTTAAGAAATAATAAGCGTTAAGAAGAGAGTGTATTGCTCATATGATATGTAAGTATTGTACGAGGTATTGAATACAAGTATAATACGAAGTATTATATGAGTATGTATGGAGAATGGAATAACGTATATTACGAATTAATATACGAGTTAGAATACGAGAATTATACGTATAGTATGTAATAAGGCTTTTAGCCAACTAAGTGAGACTTGTAGGATTGTTAACAAATTGGTAGAGTCCAATAAGAATTGGGTGTACAAACTTAAGTGTTTATTAATCAAAATCCCAAATTAACTTAATGCAAGCCCAAAATGAATAAGCTAAGTTAATTAACTTAAGCCCAATGTAATGATTCAATGGGTTAAGTTTGATCCATGGAGCAACCAATGTTAATGTGGGTTATCTTGGTGACCAAGTACTTTATGTGATGGCCAAGAACTTTAAGTAATAACCAAGTAAAGGATAAGTGTTGTGCTTAGCAAGTAATGAATAGTAAGGAGGTTAGTTTAAGGAGGTGGGATGTGATATTGACCATAATGCCCTAACTTTGGAAGCTCTATAAATATCAAGCTCACAATTCATTTGTTGGTTGTTAGTTTTCATCCAACATTAAACAACTTATTGGTTAGAGAGAATAAGCACTTTTAAGACAAACTTTCATATTTGTTCCAAGAAGGAAAAGAACTAGTTCATCAAGGGTAAGACTCTTGTCCTATATTCTTCTATCTCTACCATGATAGCTTGATAGAGAAGTGATGATCATGTATGCTAAGCAATCATAAGAAGTAAACAAGCAATGGACTTAAGCCGAATAAGTTATGAATAAGTAACTTGAATCTAAATAAGTTATTAACTTATGATAAACTTGTCATATGATTGACATATGAAGTTAGTATGTTTGATAATATGTGAGAATGTTGATGAAAGGACTTAAATCAATAATAAGTCATAAGGAATGAAAATTTATAGTTTATAAATTATTAAGTCATGAACTTATGAAGAATAAGCCAAAACTTGAAATGAAAATAAGTTGTTATAATATATAAGTTGAAATGTCTATAGAATGAATTGAATCCCTTTAGAACGATGATCAAATCATTAGTAATGAAGTTTTACCGGAATTCACACGATTGGACGATAATCGTCGAATTCGTGAAATTCTCGGAATGGAAGTCGAATTTTGTGTTTGAACTCGGAAACGTTGGTTTTCGATGGAGACAAGTCATATTTGGCATTATAGAGTTACGAACTCGAAAATGACCGAATTCCGACTTAGAACGAAGAAATGAGCGTTGAACGTTTACGAACGTTTACCGTTTTCGTTAAAAGTGAACTAATATGTGAATATTTAGCGAACGAAGTCAAATAGATAAAATTTTTGCATGAACGCGTAGAGTATATAATTTGTGAACCGTAGGCTTTTGAACGAGCCAATTCGGACTTATAACGAAGAAGTTACGAGTCTGGGAATTTTGCAAAGTTAAATGTCTGTCAAAAAAATTTTGGTGCACAGAGTTGGTGCCACAAGCGCCAACCCAGTAGTATATTGGTATACCTAAAGACCATATTTAGTGCACATACCTATCAGAGAGTCACGTCATGGTGCTTGAATGAGAGAGAGTAATGTGTGGTGTCTGCAGATTTCTAGAAAGCCGATTGCAGAGTTTGTTAACTAACTCACGCATGACAAGCACAAAGAAAGAAGGAAGGGTGGCGCATTGATGCCCTTCTAGGTTTCGACAGAGAAGAAAGTTTACAAGTACAAGCATGAATGATAACTCATTAGTAATGAACTAAGGAACTTAATGAAGCATTGTAAGGTATGGTTAAACCTTAAGTATGTTACCTAAAGGTTGAGGATAAGTAATCAAACATGAATGTGATGTTAATGTAAGAACGACGTAACGAAAAGCCGGAACCAATAATAACAATTCTAAGTCGTAATTAGATTGAGAAGAAGGGTAAGATTCTTTAGGAACCATGTATGCTCATTCGTGACCTAATGTATTATGTAATGTTATCATTTACTGTAGAGACTTAAAGACTTAAACAAGAGCGTGTTATAACTGTAGCAGACGCTGAAGGCAAGTATTCTAACCCTTGTTTCAGTTCGATCTGGACAAGCTTTGTGATTCATGTATTTTTACACATGAATTGATGTATGATGAATTCAAAGCCAATTCTTTCGGCTAGACTTAAGATGTTTTGGATTTCTTATAATCTATCAAAGTATGGTCAATATTTTACCAAGTTATATTGGTGTGGTTTTCAAATGAAGACTGAGTATGCTAAAATGTTTTGTCGTCAAATGACAGACACGTTAGGTTGCCACAACTTAAACATGCATACGTCTATTGTTCAGTTATTGAAGATATATGATTCCTATGTTTCAAGCATGTTGTTTATTAGAAATGTTGTACTTGCTGAGCTAGTCATGCTCACTCTTGCTTGAACCATATGAACACAGCTAAGATCGAACGGACCGATGGCTCTGGCAAGGATAAGGGCAAGGTGAAGACGAACTCGTAGAATACTTATGTAATAGTATAAAGTGAATGGTTGTAATATATTTAATATTATGACAAGAACAAATGTAATGGTTATAAAGAAACTGGGGAATGTTAATATTATTTTGAATATATAGAAGACATATTCGTTCCTTTGAGATTTTTCAATTGGATGTATGTGTGAATGGTAGTACCGTGTAGCACCATCTATCGGGTTTGAAGATACCCGGATTTGGGGGCGTCACAAACTACATCACAAACTCAAGATCTGACTTTGTCAAACCTTGTTAGAAAACTTGTTCATACGTTTTCTGGAATTTCTAGAAAACTCAAAATGTGCTCGGTCAACTCACTTTGACTGCTCACTACTTTAATTGTGTTTGTTGTTTAAGTGATCTAAGGCCATGAATCTATAGTCCATATAACAGAATATAACATTGATACAACAACATAAGCTAAACACATAACATCTAATAGAACAGTGCTATTGAAAATCTTGTCAAACCTATATGGGTAATTTCTAGGTTACCCAGAAACACCAAGTCATGGTCGATCAACCCACTTTGACCATCAATAACTTGGAATTTGGACATGATATGAACATGATTCCAGTTCTAGATTACACCCCTTATAGCATACTACAAGTCTATTATAGCTAACAAGGTTAACAATTAACAGGTATGAATCTATGGCCTCTTACATTTGCTTGTCAGATAGGGTTCTTGACAATTTTTCAAAACTTAATTTTTGAGCACTTAGATGTTATGGATCTATGATATAACATCATAGATCACTGTATAACATCTTATAACACATATTTAAACACATAAACACAACTTTTATCTTAGCATACAAGATTAAACATAGGTTATAGTTTATACCTCTCTTGAACAAGCTTTGATTCTAAGATTCCTCAACTGATCTTGGGGTGTTATGAGCTTTGTTAGGGACTGAATCACTAATATATTTCGTGGCTTTGGTGAGAGAAAAGTTTGGCTAAGTGTTTGGTTCACAAATTAGCTAAGTTTTGAAGTTTCTCTCTCTTTAATCTCTTAAGTTTGATTCAACAAGTGTATAACTTGCAAGGTGGCATGTAAGATCAGATATTGTATAGGTTTAGAGCACATGGTGATATACCAAAGTGGTGACTCACTAGATTTAGCAAATCTCTTAACTTAAAACTTAAGTAAAGGGGTATTTTGGTCATTTCGCATCTAAAATGGTATTTTAGTAATTTTCCTCATGCTTTTAAGGGTATTCTATTCATTTGACATCATTTCTTTTAATTCTAACCCTTAGGGTTTGATAATTACAATTAGGGTTTTACTAATTAAGGTTTAGGGTTCCTGAATCAGAAATTAAGGTTCCTGGAAATGCAATTAGGGTTCCTAATTGTTCGTCAGGGTTTACTAACTGTAGATTAGGGTTTTTAATCCTCATTAGGGTTTATTAAGGTTATACCTTATCTGACCAATCATTGATCATTAATCTTATACTGTACTAACACATACTCCGAAACACAATTACGATCATTGTATTAAATATCGAACCCTATTCGTAACTAGGGTTAGGGTTTTCATCAACTATTTAACCTAACTTCATTCATATTACTTAGTGAATACACGGTTTGACCATCTTCCTAAACTCGTATCACAGATACTCACCGCAATATTGATAATCAATATCAATATTAAATAATAAAAAAAATTATTCGTAAAATTTGAATTGTTTAAAATTCTGGGTCCTCACAGTTTGAGATGAAGAAACGCTTCCTTTCTCTCTCTAGAAATTAGATTTCTCTCTCTAGAACCTCTTTCTCTATATTCCCTCTTTTTAAAATGAGCTGGGGGGTCTGATATTTAAAGACACGGCTAGCAACAAATCTACCAGCGGTTGGGCTAGGCGGGTCCTGCCGCCTTGAAGTTCGTTCCTTCGATTGGTGCACTGTCTGCTGAAACCTTCATATCTTACAATCCGGGAATCCTATGGAGATGTGTCATACTATTCCGAAAAGCTCTTTCCAAGAGCTACGCTGGCACAGAGCTTGACCTTTTCTGAATCTGGAAAGATGGGTCCAAGACCAAAATAACATCTTCAAGTCTCCGTATGCAATCCGTTGATCTGTCTTGCGCAGTTTACACTCGGGATTGTTACGGTAGCTCTTGCGACTTTATCCACAACTGGATGATTTGTTGTTTATGTTGTGCTGTCAACATTTACATCTTTGCCCTCCCAGGGTTATCTCCAGGGTTGATGTGGCTGTCCCTCGGGGTTGTTTTCGGGCTTGATTGTTGTTGCTTCTGTCTTTCTTCAAGGTTGTCTATGAGGATTGATTTGATATCCCACGGGGCTGTCTCCGGGGGTTGATGTTGTATCCCTCCAGGGTTGTCTCCGAGGTGTAAAAAGACGTTTTTGCCCTCCTGCATAGTTAGTAATAGAAAAATAATTTTTTGAATGTCTACAATAATTTTATACACAGTATTACATGATACTTTGCCCACCAATTTTCAAATTCACCCGAAAATCCCTTTATCTCTCTGTCATCCCCGTCGCCGTCTCTAAATCACCCCTTTCTGTCGTCGCCGCTTCCATTAAGAAAGGCGTCGCCATCCTCAAGGGCACCTCCAACGCCGAAGGCGTCGTTACCCTCACCCAAAATATGTGAATATTAAGTCGGTAATATTAAAATTTTGTTTTATGTGATTTCATAATAAATTTTAACACAAAAAACAGAGAAATTTTTTTCATGAAGATCAATTTTTTCTTGGGTTTTTGCTTATTGAATTTGAGACATGTTATGTGTAGATTTCGAGTTGTAATGGATTAGAACGTGGTTAAATTCTGTACAGTTTTGAGGGGATTGAGCTTAATCACGATGTTGTTGATTTTTTGAGTTATGAATTTGAGGGCAACATCCGTAAAATTTCATTTTTTCAGCACGGAAATACTGACTTATTCATTCAAGTTAAAATTAGATTATTCAAATCTTAAAAAGTAATCAAACCGTCTGAATAGCTGAATAAATCCGTAAGCTCCATAATGCTACATTTTCTAGTGGGCTGCAAATTGTCAGATAGGAACAAAAAATAATGGGTTGAAATTTGTTAAAAATGCCATTACTGGGCCATAGAGCATTAACAACAGTTTCCATAATCAACTCTCTATCCCCAATTTTGAAGAATACATCAACAAATCATTATTCAACAGCTTCCTTATCCTTATTTGACTCTCTATTTTAATCCCTATATAGGATTTTACTCCCAGTATGAGGGAGTCAAAAGACCGTTCTCTATATATACAAAATGACATTTCACACCCTCATTTAAGTGGATAACTTATCAATCATACCCATCTTGACATTTTTTACTACTTTATTTTCAAAATATAAACTTAATATTGACTTATTTTTTAAAAATTAATTTCAAACGTATTCAAATTTAAAATTTATTTAATTTATGTCAATATAATTATAAATATTATAAAAGTACAATTAATTATAAAATTTATTATTTTCAAAATTTAAATGTATCATATTAAATTTAAATTTAAAAATATCACAAATTAACTTTTTAAAAGTTAATATTGATACATTTGCAACTATAATCCATTTAATATTTACCCCATAAATTATTTAAAATTTAAAATAAAATAAAAATTATTTTAAAGTAGAATATAATTGATAAATTATACTCGGTCTTTTATAAATTATTTGATTATTATTAATTTGATTATTGTCCTTTTACAAATTCCAAAAAGGCCTTTACTTCCAATCCCAGTCCCTATATTTAGGGTTTCGCTCTCTCTCCCCGTTCCGGCTTCTTATTTTCCCATCATTTGCAGTTCCAAAGTTCCCACTGGGAAATTGCCATGGTCTTTCTCTCTTTGTATATGTACATATAAATATGTATATATATATATGTTCTTTTCCTTTTTGTACGAGTATATGAGTATGCATATACATTTGTATATATTTGCTGTAATTGTTTTTAAATTTTGGATGCCAGGCTTCAGAGAGAAAATTAGCGAATCCGATGAGAGAGATCAAAGTGCAGAAGCTCGTCCTCAACATTTCTGTGGGCGAGAGTGGAGATCGACTCACCAGAGCCTCTAAGGTACCAACAACAGCTAAATTCGAAGCACTATCATTAGGCGTTCTTTTAATTATTAATTTTTTATTTTTGGTTAATCTTGTACTTATTATTCTGTTCTGTACAGGTCTTGGAACAGCTCAGTGGTCAAACCCCTGTTTTCTCCAAAGGTGCCCGTCTTGTTCAGAATTAAAAACTTTAATGTTTGGGTTTACAATTTAATAGATTGGTGTACATGAAAGGAAACGAATTGAATTCATTTACTTAAGAATTTAGTCTGTAGAGTTTTTGTTTTAATTAATTTTCTTAGAAGCCCTTGGTGGGTAATGTAGTTGATAATCTGACAAAATAAACTTTTTTCTCTTGAACTACTCAAAATCTTTGTTTTGAAAACCTATTTAATTTGAGCACTCTTTTTATTCTTATTAGTTGATGCATTCACTAGTTAACTTATTGGGCTTTTGACTGGCCGGAATAAGGAAATGTGAATAATCTAAATGAATAGGCTGATAATTGATTCTTTGGGTTATTTACGTGTAAATTATAATTGATGATTTGAGGCGTGAAAAAGTATGCTCTATTGTGCTTAATGTGATTTTTCGGATAGTTGAGTTGGGTTATTTCATCATTTAGAATATTGCATTCAAAATAGCAATCAACTAAAAGGAATAAATATTGGTTGATGGTAGACAAATGAATACATGTAAGTTTTTGAAAAACTCAGTTGCACTTTTAAATCCTTCTCTTTTGCTTACAGCAAGGTACACTGTGAGGTCTTTTGGGATCAGACGTAATGAGAAGATTGCATGCTGCGTCACAGTGAGGGGCGACAAGGCAATGCAACTTCTAGAGAGTGGGTTGAAGGTTAAGGAATACGAATTGCTGAGGAGAAACTTCAGTGATACTGGCTGTTTTGGCTTTGGTATCCAGGAGCACATTGATCTTGGAATTAAATAAGCAGTCTATTATCTTAATTTGTATCCTTTCAGTTGATTGAATATGTGCTTATTTACATATATTTTAATTAGCATTGGTAATTTAATTAGCATGATAGAAAGGTTTAAAAATAAGAGTGTGATTTGCCTATTAGCTATGGTAGAGTATTTGTGCATATAATGTCATTGGTTCATTGATGGGTTTGATCCTGATTATAGGTAACAAATTAGATGATTGTTTTCATGTGTATCCTTGTATTGATAACAAGAATATATCTAATAATCTGTAAAATTCTCTCAAATGTAGAAAATTTTCTTTGATGTTAGCTTAAGCATGGCGTCTGAACGCATGTCCTTTGAACTACTCCCTCCGTCCCATATATAATAAACGTCCTAGTTTGATTTTCATGGTCAAATTGACTATTTTTAAAATTAATAAATCTTTAAAAAAAATTCAAGATATATGCTTAGAGATTATGTTCGTAATAAACTACGAAGAATATACTATTAATGTCAAGTTCCATAATTTAAAATATATATTAATTATTTGGTTTAGAAATTGTCAATTTGACCACTGTCCACTAAAGTAAAATTAGGACATTTATTATGGGACGGAGGAAGTATGTTATTTGGACATTGCTGCAAACAGGGTAGATGGAATTTCACCAACTAATGGGGGTTTCTTTTGCCAATTGTGAAATTAGTTTTGTTCATTTATTGTTTAAGTGGAGCATATCAGATGTTCCTGAATTAGTAGATCAACTTGTTTCTCTCCCAAGTCAAGTATTTCAGTAAGGTCTTTACTCAAGGAAAATTTTGATTGAACCAAATGTAAAACTCAAATTTAAATCTTTGATGTAGAGCAACAGTTAAGCTAATGGTATTAAAAAGATAAACTCAACTCAGCAGTCTTTTATCCAAAACTACTTGTGGTAGGTTGAAATGAATTCCATATGTAAGACGGTAAGAGTAATCCTATTTTTGTGAGTTTGGACTGAAAAGAAAAGAACGAAAAACTTAAATTAGGATAGAAAAGCGTGAGACTTTAAATTATTAATTTTTTTAGATTTTTGGGAGTTTATAAGTGGAAAAAAAATTTAACTTTTAAATTTAGGTCACCAATATTTTTAAATAGAGGGTAATATAGGGATTATAAAAGATTCACTTGTATCATTTCCTTTTATGGCCAAATTTATCCATTTTTGGACAAGACTTTGGCTAGAGAAGTGGAAAGTTTTCTTTTTCTTTTCTTTTGTGTTAGTTAGAAAGCTCACAAACAATATGATTGGACTTAAAACTCACGTTTTCCGTCAATTTGTTTTCGTTTTTGTGCATTTTAAAATTGAGAGGGAAAGAAAGGCAAGGAGAAAATTAAAAGATAAGAAAAGAATAAAGTAAATAAAATAATAGAAATAGATGGGAATAAATAGTAAAAATGTGGCGCCCCCAAATCCGAGTACCTTTAAACTCCGTATATGGTCCTCCACGGTACTAAACGTAAACATACATATCCATGCATTCATACTAATAGGAAGGTAATTACTAGCTATTACAGTTCTATTATTACATTCCCAGGTTCTAATACCTTTAAATCTTTGAATCATTATAATTAACATATTAATTATTTACAATAAACTTATCTATTATAGATGGGATCCATATTTTCTTAAGCATTCAACTTGTCTAACTTGCCTTCGTCTTTGTCCTTTCCAGAATCTTCTATACACTCAGATTTCGCTGTAAACATTTAATTTTAAGCAAGAATGAACATTTATATGCCCAACAAGTATAACAGTTGTATATAAAACAACAAAATCAAGAAATCATGCTTTCATACTTCTAAACCTTCGACAACTGAACAAAAGTTATGAAGAAATCTCAAATGATAGAAATTACTAACTTTGTTTTCAAAACATATTTTTGAAATGATGTAGTGACTTTAGCTGAGCGGTCATGAGATCTTGAACTTTCATTTTTTTTTTTCCGAAATGGTTTGAACAACTATTCTGCTGTAAACCATCATGTTTCACGAGTACGTTGGGTGATCGGTCCACTGTACCATGTATTGATCAATACTACATGACAAACAACTTAATTTGCGTTCTTCCGTCACTCGACATTACATGTCGATAACATAAAATATTTTCTCCAATATTAGGGTTCTTTCTCAAACTGAATCCGTACCAAGTAAAAATTGTCTTGGAGACTTTACTTAACTCAAGAACAATTCAAAAGATTATATCTAGATCATTGAAAGGTTTTAACATGTGTTTAACCGATATAAATGACATTGACATACTTCTTAAACAGTTCATGCATATCAGAACTTGAAAACTTGAACATTTCATGCGTTATAGCAAAGCTTTAAACAATTTATGCATTATAGCATAGTTGAACACTTATACAACCAACAAAGAGTGTGTATAAGTCTGAAATTTACACAATATCCAATTAACTGTGCAAAACATAGCATACATACGAATTATTCATAAGAATATACATTTTCGTTCTTAAAAACTACATTCAAAACTGAAGTTGAATGGAGTTAAGAATACTTGCCTCAAACGTCTTCTATACTTTAGTGTTAATCGCCCTTTATGTACTACACATTCAGTGCACATAAACATATCAATTAGCCACGTATAAACGTCACTCATGGTTTACCATTAACTCTATTCATGTTCTATAATGTCCATCTTATAAGAGTCGGGACACTATTTAAGTTTGATAAGGCGTTTCGACGTTCGTACGACCGACTTTTTCACTCCGAATAGTTAACCGATATGCCATTGCGTTATATTTAATACATCCCATATACCTACCAAACCATGATTTACACTTTCCCTAGACTATGTTTCCAATGATTAGAACTCGAAAATACTAGTCAACATGACTCGGCACCACAATGGACAAAGAAACCAGCACGGTTTACCTCCTATTATACAACAGTCTTAAAGATGCCCATTTTAGGTCCTGTTCCCGACCTCAACTCTCAAAATTTAAATAATGAAAGTTTTAGGTCTACTATTTATCTTTTCGGATCATCTTGAATCACCTCAATTGGAGTTTGGACAAGAGTTATGCCCAATTTACTTAAGGGCATTAAAACAACCTTTTTCTTACTTATAGCCTAGTGCCCCGACGCCCAACCAAGGCTATTTTCCAGCGCCCCGGCGCTGGAGATCAGTTAGCTTGTTCGGCCAAAAACTTTGATTTTCATAAATTTTCGATTTTGAATAGTTTCAAAACGCCTACTTTGAAGCATCATAACTTACTCGTTCAATATCGGAACGAGCACTTCTTGCGTCTATTTCTTTGTTGTAACAAAATTTTCAAATCTCTCGGACAGAAATTTTTTCACAATTCTCTAACTTGTTGGGAATTAGGCTAAAACCCTTCTGAGAGCCATTTTTACCGAATGATGTTTTAAATGTCAAATTTCCTAAATGTCATAACTTGTTCATCCGAAGTCGGATTGAACTCATTCTTGAGCCTCACATTCACCCAACCACATATCCCACAAAAAGAAATAATTTTCCAGAGACATTAACTACCCGTAGACTTGGTTCAAAAAGAGTACTAAGCTAGGGTTTTCCTTGATATTTTTTACAGATAATTTCACCATAACTTCGTTATGACGTATTTCCCCCCGTTCCACTTGGATCATTTCCACAACTAACTTAACTATAATTCATTCTTCGCGGATTTCTCAATTAAATCCACAATCAACACATTTATTAGCCTATTTAAGTCCTCTATTAGTCTTGTTTATCCATTCTCATGCATAGGCTTAACATTTTAGTTATTAGGTTTGCTTACATATATCATTTTAAGGTGTTTTGATGTAATAAAACCCTTAAATCTTATCTCTCCAAGATCCTTCAATGATCTATCAAACAACCAACCATCAACATGCACTTCCTTTTATAAATCAAAGGAAAACATAAAGAAAAAGATGGAATGGATGGTTGATGTTCTTACCTTGTTAGTTCTCCGTCTTTCCTTCTTAAACTTGATTGTCAAAGCTTCTAGGTCTCTTCTTCCCTCCTTTATGGTTCGGCCCTCTCTTCTTCTCTCTAGCACTTTATTTTCTTTTTCTTTCTTTATTTAGCTTTCTCTCCTCTCTTGTTTGCAATATTTGGTAAACAAAAGAAATGGCCAAGTGTTGGCAATTAATTCAATTCTCCCACCACTCAACTCAACTTTGAACTAAGGTTAGAGGAGCTCATGTGGGGTTAGCCAATAAAAACAAGGCACTTGGTTTGGTTGGTGTATTAGATAAGAAGCAATTTATTGCTTATTGTCACATAAGGCTTGTGAGTCACCCATGCTCCTCTCCCTTCTCTCTTGCCAAGGCACTTAAGGCCCCATGTGGCCCTCATGCCCCTCCCACGTGCTCCCATGTGATCCCCATGTGCTAGCCTTATCCTCTCCTCATTTCAACACATGTGATAAACATCATCTATACCAAACTTTGGCTCTAAGTCTTGACTTTTTGTCTAAGGCTGGAGCCATGGCTTCCCAACAAAGTCAAGCTATAATATCCTTGGCTCACATTTTGCCAAGCCACTTTATCCCTTGGCTTGGCTTGGCTTTCGTCTTTTCCTTTTAGCTCAAACTAGCCAAGCCTTAAAATTCTCTAACCAAGCCATTAAACTATTAGACTTAGTTAGTCCAACTAAATTCTAGTTAGACATTTCTCATTCAGTTAGGTTTTCCAAATCTTTCAGTTACGTTTTTGTAAATTGCTCGGTTAGTCGAAAAATTGACTTTCAAGTTTTGAAAATCCGATTTTTCCATCGACTTCCATTTTCTGAAGAAACGCTATGCCGTAATTCGAAATTTTGAAAAAACGAGTTTGTGTTTTTAGCGTGAAAAATGTTTTTACGTCTTTTTTTGAAAAATTTTATTTTTCACATTTAACCTCTAAACACTCAAAAATGTGCACATAATTCGCAGCGCCATCATATAACGACCATAAGTCACATAAAACACAAATTATCAATAAAATTTTATTTTATTAAATAATTTCTTATAAATCCTATTTACAAGGATATTCGATCTTTTGCGACCCTTACATTCTTTCCCCTTATAAGGATTTCGTCCCCGAAATCTCAAAATAAAATTACACCAGAGTTGTGGGGATAACTACATTACATCATTCATTTCATCACTCACGCCGCTCTTCGAGCATTGCGACTCATGACACTATCTTTACCTAAGGTAGCACTTATCTTCTCATACTTGTTCATTCCTATCAATTATTTGATTCAAAATTTTTACATACTTTAAGTCTTGTTCAACCATTATTGGTTCATAACTTCTTATATAACTTTTGTCCAATTTATGAGCCATCTCTCTTACACTTGATCAACTTTTCAAAAAGTCCTATAATCGTGTACTTATCCTTTCTTTCCTATTATAACATAAATTCTCTTTCTAGGGCAATACTTTTAAACTATTTATGACAATATGTCAATTTGTCTTCTTAGGTAATGTTGAACTCCATACTACTTCCATAAATCTTTAACCATTTTAGGTCATACATGCGAACTCAATATCTAGAATCTTGTAAGTCAACCTGTGACTCATTCCCATAACAAACAACACCCTACACTGGTACTTATTAACTTGTTCATTCGCTTAAGGATGATGCACAACATTCAACCTCAGTTTCATTTCCCTATACTCTTGGAATCTTTTTCATAACTTGCGCCCCTCGGATCCCGATCCGATGCGACCATAACTAATACCTCATGTCTGAAAATAATTTCCTTAGACATAAAGTTTACTTAAAACTTATCATTAATTGATATAATTACATCGGCTCATCAAACACATACTACACATCATACCACATCTTGCTTCCTTCACATTACTGAAAGTCATATCACAAAATTCCTTATTATATACTCCCATTCCTATTCTAGAATTCCTACAAATCGTTCAATCTTCATCATCCGGCCTCAACTTTCTGTTAAAGCAAGTACTTATGGACACTTTATGTGACCCTTCTTATTCTAGTTCCGATATTATGAGAATTTAAATTCCTCCTTCAAATCTTATCATCTCATTATCAAACATAAATTATCATTGGCAATTATTTGCCTGATTTTCTTACACTACTCATTTTTGAGATTGTGCCTTATTCTGTCTATATTAGCTAGACAATTCTTCTTCCTATAACTTTTCATCTGACTTTTTCGGATATCTTACTTTTTATCATATACTCTTCAATCATATGTTCAAAATCTTTGTACTTCTTAATTCCTTACTTGATTCACATTCTGTGAATTTCACATACTGATATTCTTTCCTTAATACTTTCAACACTATTCTTAAGTGTTCCTTCTGATATTCCTGTGCCTTAAATTAGACCAAGATATCATCTACACATCATTATCGATATGTTCAAATACATCTTGAACACCTTAAACCTCTTCATTTATTAATGTGACTAACACATTCTTCAACCCGAGCCATATCACCAAAACTCGTAATAAACATAACAAGTTCTGAAGATATCTTCAGAACATTCTTTTTCCCTATTTTTCACTGATGATCCTCCACCCTTAGTTTTATCCTCGAACAATACTTCGTTCCCCTTTTTAACAAATCGAAGAAACAAAATTTCTTGATCTTGAGATTTTATTTGAACAAAAACATCCACCAACTTATTCACTACGGTCATCTAACCTATCTTTACTTTCAGTCTTTGAACGTCCACAACGTAACCTCAATAGATTTTATATTTCTTTCTTAACAACCTTTCTGGCTTACATCTTCTCAGCCAACGCGAATACCTCCATCACTTACTATCACCACATAGTACCTTATACTGTTTTACAGTCTTAAGGTTCACTTTAGCTTTTACTGGCAATGTTTCATTGCTCTATGGTCAATTAACCCAATCATTATCTTTTACCGCTTCATAACCTTTGCCACTGCAACACATTATCTGGTACTTCATCCTAACCTTAAGGTTTACTAGCTTCTTAATCCATCTTTGCTCTATGGTTCACCAACCAAATTCATTCCTTGAATTTCATCAAATTCTTAACATTAAATCGGAATGAATCCCATTATCAATTCATGCTTTTCTATCTCTACACAACAATTTCTATTACTGTGCTCATTAGGGATTATACCCTTATATCTTCTATTCTCATGACAATATTCGAGATTCTTCAGAATCGACTTAAACGTCAAACAATTCATACTTTATGAATTAAAAGAGGTTGTACCCAAATCAACATATACACATTAATGTTATTGACCGGGACAAAACCAAACACTATCTTTGACAATATCACATCATCTTGGATAGTGTTCTAAAAATTCCTGCCTAGGCGCTAGGCCACCCTTGGCGCCTCGCCTAGGCACTATGCGGCAAAAAAAAATTTCCAAAAAATTAGGCGGAACCTAGGTGGGCTAGGCGGGGAGTTTTTTTTTTAATAACTACCTAAACTAGATCTTGATATATTTATTTTTCTAATGATTTATCATATTCATAATGCAAGTTGTAGCATATCAAATCACAACAAAAAGTGAACAATATCAAGTCAAAATAGATAATTTTATTATAGTTGTATTTTTTTTGAACTTGTACCAACTTCAAATTATATAAATGATGATACATTTGTAATATTTAGTTTAATTCAATATAATTTTTAAATTTATGTTTAGTTTATTAAGTTTTAATATTGAATTAAATTCTTGAAATTTTAAATTTTTTTATTTAATAGCAATCTTGTTTATGAATAAAACTAATACATTAAAGATATGTTTGAGCTTTGAACAATTGCATGTTTGTGTTTGAACTTTGACATTGGCAATATGGATATGTGTTTGAATTTTAAGCAAAGACCTTTATTATCTTTATTATAGATTGTTTTGCTTTATATTATTTTGTTTGTATAAATGTAAGATAAAATATTAAAATTGGCTTAAAATAAAAAATTCCGTCTAGGCCCCTTAGGCAGTAGGCCCCTCTCGGCTGCCCGCCTCTCGCCTAACGTTTTTATGAACATTGGGATCACCAAATTGAAGATCCAATCTTCCACTGTTGGGTTGAACTAGATCAAATTTATCAGCTTCTCATTCTTACTCCCTTTTTCTGCCGCTCCCTCTGTCGGCTCTTTTCTTTCTGCAATCCTTTGCCATATATAATCTTCTATAACCATACATCCACTTTTCATTGTATAGGCAACTCGGAAAAATTTATCCTTCTTACCCCTCATCTATAGCATTCTACTTTACTTTTCAAGCACACTCTTGTGCGACTCTGTTCACATATCTTACATTCTTCAGATCTTTTCCTTTTTGATCTTTCTAATCTTTCCCGGTATCTCCGGACTGATTCTATTTCTTTTTCTGACCTTTCTTCAATTTCAATCGCCTCTACCAAATTTTGGCTCCAAGTCTTGGCTTTTTGTCTAAGGCTTGAGCCATGGCTTCCCAACAAAGTAAAGCCATAATATCCTTGGCTCAAATTTAGCCAAGCCACTTTATCCACTTTATCCCTTGACTTGACTTTTGTTTTTTCCTCTTGGCTCAAATTAGTCAAGCCTTAAAATTCTCTAACCAAGCCATTAAACTATTAGACTTGGTCCAACTAAATTCTAGTTAGACATTTCTCATTCAGTTAAGTTTTTCAACTCTTTTAGTTACGTTTTCGTAACATGCTCGGTTAGTCGAAAAATCGACTTTCAAAATCCGATTTCGCTGCCGGCCCCCATTTTTCGAAGAAACGCTATGCTGTAATTCGAAATTTTGAAAAAACAAGTTTGTGTTTTTAGTGTGAATAGTGTTTTTACGCCTTTTTTCAGAAAAAAATTATTTTCCACATTTAACCTTTAAACACTCAAAAAAATGCGCACATAATTCATATTGCCATCATATAACGACCATAAATTATCTATAAAATCTCATTTTATTAAATAATTTCTTATAAATCCTATTTACAAGGATATTCAATTTTTTGCGACCCTTGCAAAAAACACGTATATTTATGCATCCATACACAAAAAGATAAAATAAAAACAAAGGGAAGTAATAATTCCCTCAGTCCACTAAAAGATAATGCATGTGCAATTCTCACGCATTAATTAAGAAAACTAGTTTCGATTAGACAACTTTGTGTATGTTACAACAATTTTACCCTTGTGCTTAAATATAAAGTGGTGGGCCCCACTTAAGCACTAAGAGGTGATGTTTAAATATAAAAATAATGGGCTTACTTGAGTATTACTGGGCCATGACATAGTTTAGAGGAGGATTTAATGTAGTTCAATCAGTGTTCTAACAATTTACATCTAGGTATAATTAATTTTTGTCTAAGCGTTAAGCGGTTCTCTATCGCTTAGATTTGGTTGGACGCTAGGCCTCCGTCTTGGCATAATCAGACATCTACTTTGAAAGTCTACAATACTTCAAATGATTTTTTTAAGTCAAAAATTAGTATTTTTTGATAATTTTCATGTAATATTTTAGAAAATTGCATCTATTTTATGTTTTGTACAATATAACAAGTATGTATAATAGAAAAATAAATAAATGAGTCCGCCTAAGAAAATGCCTTGTCCGCCTAGGAAAGCAGACCGCTATTAGCTCTAATCAATTATAAATGCCCTTTTACCGCCTAGCGCCTAGCAACTTTTAGAACATCAAGGACTAGTAGTATGAGTTCTTTGAGGGTAATACATCTTTGTAATTCAATATATTTCTTAAGTCAACATTTTGGAGAGAAATCTTTTGGTACTTGTGCCATCCTTTGGTGGGTAGAGGGAGTATAAAATAAAAAGGAGGGGAAAGGGAAGCAGAAAATATCATGAAAATACTTGTTCAAGTCATGCTTGTACTCTTTATTTGATTGTGCTGGTAAGCATGTTTGGTAGCTTACTATTGGTAGGTTTTCATAGCAGCTATCTCCAGTTTATTTTTCATGCTTTGGTCTGGTAGAAGGTCCCCTTACTATGCTGTTTCTTGTCAACCCTGTTTTGTCTTTGTCTGCAGCATTCCATATACCTTTTAAATTTCTGGTTCTATTCTTGCTGTTTATTTTAAAGACCATAAAAATGAGTTCACATGTCAAAGGTTTATGCATGTTCGTAGTCGGGTGTACTAAGTTCTTCAATTACAAATTTGTATTCCTTATGCAGGTGAAATGTGGTTGTGCAACTTGCTGATAACTATGCATCAAACATGTCTTTCTTTCTCATTCATTTTTCATATCTTATCTTTGTTTTTCAGGTATGACCCTTCAACTGGCATTTATGGTATGGATTTCTACGTTGTACTTGAACGTCCAGGTTACCGTGTGGGACGTCGTCCTAGATGCAAATCTCGTGTTGGAATTCAGCACAGAGTTACAAAGGAGGATGCAATGAAATGGTTCCAGGTCAAATACGAGGGTGTGATCCTTAATAAATCCCAAAATATTGGGGGTTAATTTGACGATGCAGGATCTGCTCAAGATTTAACAGACCTAGGTTTATGCTTTTTAGACCAGCAACGATTCATATGAAGTTCCAAAATTCGAATTGTTGTACCAGATAGTATTTCTACATATTTCACATTTCTTGAGAGAATATTTTTAGCTTTACTATGTTACTGGTTACATGTTTTATTTGTTTGACATTGAGAAACCAGTTTAGGCTTTGAGCACCTTCATATACATCCTGAAAACAAAAAACTATACCAGTACTTTGCTAGTTGCTATCAAATTATATGATTGTGTTCGTTAACACATGCTTGTTACTATTGTTTTATTCTACAACCATCAATATGTTGGTTTGTAGAAATAAAAATGTACATACAATCTAATCGATGTAAGATGTAAATTATATTTAAAATTTTAACTGCAATTTCAAGATCACTTTGGTGTGATATTATTAATTGATGGATAAAAGATGTACCTTATAAAAGATGAATTAATCCTTTGATTTGATATTCAAGTTTCAATCATTTGTTCCTTTGTTCTTGTTCAAATCTCCGAATCAAACGTTAGCTATTAAATATGTGGTCTAAATATGATCCACCAAGAAAATAATAATTGAAGAAGTAAATTTAGGTTTCTCTAAATTTTGGGTGATTAACTCTAATTCTTTGTCTCTTAACTCGTTAGGTTGTAGAGAATACTTGCAAGAGTTGTATTAGTTCTCAATTTATTATTACGTCTTTTTTATAGAGATTTTTCGTCTTCCTAAACTCTTTCCTTTTTATAAGGTCTTTCATTAGGTTATAGAGAATACTTGCAAGAGTTGTATTAGTCCCCAATTTATTATAAGGTCTTTCCTTATATAGATTTTTCATCTACCTAAACTCTTTAGGGCTTAGGGTTTTTAATTTAATTTTCAAACTATTTAGGAATTAAATTATTATAATAAAAATCTTATTAATTTATAATTAGTATTTCTCTAAATATTTAATTATAATTATTAGTATCTCTCCAAATACTAAATTATTATTATTAAGCCATTTACTTTAAAAATAATATTTATCTTTTATGGTGTGACCCTTTAGGTTCAATATTATACTGGTAGTAGAATATATAAATTAGAATTGTTTATAATATTATTTATAATAAATTAAACTCCTTTAATTCAAATATAATAAATAATATTTATTCTACATCACGAGGGACACCTCTCAGCATATCATGACTATCCGGATAATATGAAATCAACGTTTTAATCACAAAGAACCTATTTATAGTTAACATACAATTCAATCTTTCAACATACAATGTCCCGATTAAACATAAGACATGAAATTACTGACAAGTCTTATTTATTTAATCATATGCATTTTGATTTTAAAATGCACAACTCTAGTTAATGTGTAATGATCTCAATGATCAAACAATCTTGGTAAGTGAGATTTATATGAAATTATTTAATAAAATGAGATTTTATTGATAATTTGTATTTAATGCGACTTATGATCATTATATGATCATGCTATGAGTTATGTGCTCGTTTTTGAGTGTTTAAAGGGTAAATGTGGAAAATAAATTTTTTTTTGAGAAAAGAAGTAAAAACACTATTCACGCTAAAAATGCAGACTCGTTTTTTTTGAATTTTCGAATTCCGATATAGCGTTTCTACAGAAAGGGATCGGTGGAGAAATCAGATTTTTGAAAATCGAAAGTCAGTTTTTCGGCTGAATGAGCGGATTACGAAAACGTAACCAAGAAAGTTAGAAAACCTAACTGGATAAAAAAATGTCTGACTAGAATTAGTTAGACTAACTAAGCCTAAGAATTGTAAAGCTTGGCTCAAGATTTGAAAATTGACTAGGGTTGAGCCAATGATTTAGTCTATAGTTTGGATATGCCAGTTGAAGTAGTTGATGGTGTAGTAGTTAAGACTATACCGTCTGACCATTGTAGTGTTTGAAGAGGATTTTGAGAGATGGACCTAGGGTAGATTTGGATAGTGATCATGAAGATCACACTAAAATGGAAGTGAGTGAAGAAAAAAAAAATAGAAGTCGAGGAGGCTCATATAGAGCCAGAGATAGAGAAAGAAGGAGAAGGTAAAGGAATAACAACAACCAAAAATGGTCAAGTATTAGGGGAAGTACATGCTCTGAACATTAAGATGTTTATCCTACAGAAAAGGTGGAAGGAAGAGTAAGTGTTAACTGGTCAGTTATCATTAACATTAATAGGAATAGTGGAAGAGTACGATGAATTAAAAGTGCAAGTTGATAGAATGGGAGCTAAAGGTAGTATGCTATCTGAAGCTCTGGATAAGAAGAAGAAAGGGAAAGGAATTAATGAAGGTGGTAATAGTAATCAAGGAGACTCTAAGAGTAGAATAAAGGATGAAAGAACTGTGGTAAGAACCATGTAAGTGTATGTAGGAAAAAAAAGGATGTATGTTACAAGTATGAGCTGGAGGGACACATTTCCCCTGACTGCCCCAAACTAATGAAAGAAGTGTGCTTCAAGTGCGGATCATTTGATCACCTAATTAAGAGTTGTCCGATGAAGGGGCATGTAGAGTGAGTGAAGAAGGGAGAACGGTAGGATGAACTACGCTCGTACAATTTCAAAGGAACTAGTTCAATAAATAGTATAGTCTTACTCTAAAAAGTTAGGACAAAGTGCTATGTTAGTAATCGAGGTCGTGTGACTACCGTTACCAAGGAAGAATGTGTTAAGGATGATTAGAAAAAATTGTGGTAGTATCATAGTTAACAGGTATATGTATATCACAATGTATATATATGTCTGTGTAATGATGTGAATCCCATCTTATATATAGAAGCGGATATCTTTAATCAGTCCCAACTTTAATAGGAGTTGGGGAATAACTATGTAACTCTTATCTTGGATAAGAAATAGAAGAAAGAATATCGTAAATAGCAGTAAGTGCTACCAAATTGTAAATAGCAGAAGCTATAACAATGTAAAAAGTATGAATTGTAAGATTCATATTAATATAATATATTTATTAAATGTGCTTTGGAATGCGTATGTGTTAGCATTAAAATAAGAATGATCTAGAATAAGAAATGAAATAATAATAAAATATTTTATTAGGAGGGCATGATGTCAAGAAGAGGAAGTTACATAATGTAAAGAATGCAAGAAGAAGAAACTCATAATAATAGATGAGTATAAATGTCAAAAGAACCCAAAGTGGGAAGTTAAAGACCTCCTAATGGAGGCATTTAATAGAAATTCCATTGGAGTAAAGGTAAATCTGTTAGAGTTTATGCCCTAGAGGCCAATTATTTGATATAATTGCATAACATTTTGATATTATATTTGATTGAATAAATGAATAATTTTATTGTGGTTTTATTTACTGCGTTATATAAATGTTAACATAATAAAATTCCTTAGAATAGTGATGCAAATTATATAGTTTCAAGTATGTGACTTGAACATGATATTATATAATTACAATTAGTATCATTGCTCTTAAATGTCCCTAGTCGAGTATCATTGTTGATGGGACAACAATGATACATTGAGACTAGTATGTGGATTGACTGATGACCAAATCTCATTGGTCATAAATATATGAGATATTGAGTCAATGCATAGGTACATGTTAAAGAACGATGTATTGGATAGACCCACCATGAGAATTCTATGTGGAGCATTATGCGAAGTGTCATTAGCGATTCTCATAGTGACAATGATGTAATGATCCTCCGACCTGAAATCACTATATTACTACACGGGAATTTATGTACTTTGATATCATCAAAAGTCACCTTTAATAGGGTGGACAATAAAGGTGATTATTGTGTACATCATGAATCGTGTGAGGAATATGAGTGATCTAGATGGAATTTAACCCTCCTATATATTAGGGGTGATATCCATAGGCCTCTTGATTGAGTAGGACTATGAAATGCATGGCCATGCTTAAATAGTGATTTGTTTCATATAGTCTACTCATTGATCAAGAAAACTCAGATTAAATTATGAAGAGTATGACACATTCCATGACTCGAGTTTAATTTAGAATGTAAGGTTAAAATGATTAAATTACATTGAAACATTGGTCACGGAAAGGTTGCATCGAATCATCGATCTTATTATTACTTGGGAGTAGTGATGCATTACTAGATGCCGCTCACTGTTTATAATTTTATAATATGATTTTAAAATTATTGCCAACGTAATAATAACCTATAGGGTCACACACATAGAATGTAATTAAAAAGGGAATTAATTTAAATTGTAAGGATTTAAATATATCAATATGGTTGATAGTATTTAAATCATGAATTTAAATTAAAAGGATAATTTGTATATATGTATATTAATTAAGTAAGACTTAATTAAGATATAATATATATATATATATATATATATATATAAATTCGGATTTTATTTTAATTAGATTAGGTTTTTGATTAATTTCTTTTAACTGCTATATATATGATATATCAGCGATTTAGGGAATATATCATAACCTAAGAAACCCTAGCCACTCTTAGAGAGAGACTAGAGAGAAAAGTTTCAAAAATCCTGATCCTTGGTGGCTAGTACCGCGGCTCTCTCTTTACTGCAGATCGTGTGACGATTTGCGAGCGTTCGTGTGGATACCATAGAGGCGTAGTTCTATGAGGGATTACATTGGAGATTCGAAGCGTTATAGAATTCTCTTTAATCGGTATAAAATCTTAACACTGAATTAATATGTTTTTGCATGGATCCTGTTTTAGGGTTTCAGAATTGTCTTTGAAAATTTTATATCCCGCTACTTGTATGTGCCAAAATCCCTACAAAATCCTCTAGTTGTGCAAGTAGCCAGTTTAAAAGGAATTTCAAGAGTGTGGGTCCTCATCGATTTAAGGATACCACGTAGACGTTAAAGTTTCAATGATTTAGTCTAGAGTTTGGATATGCTAGTTGAAGTCGTTGATGGTGCAATAGTTTAGACTGTACTTCAACTGGCATATCCATGATAGAGATCTGCCAGGGTGCCTCTTTTAAATGTTGCAACACTCTTGCTTCATTATGCCCCATTTTGTTAAGGAATTCCATGACCTTTTTCTCGGGCACTTTCCCCGTGGTTCTGGTAATAGGCTTTAGCACATACTGAGGTAAATATAAATGGTTATCCTTAGGTAAGATAGCAATGAAATCTGAGGTTGATCCTTCACCTTCCCCATAATTCCATGGGATTTTCTTTAAAGTGATTATGGGGTGCTAAGGTAATGATGGTAACATTAGTGGTTCCGGTGCGGCTATCCTCATAGGAATCTTTCCCATTTCATCCCGTCTTTCTTGAATTACCAAGGGTACTGCAGATGTGTCTCCTTCATAGGAAGTGACCGCTACAATTTCTTTCAAGTTTCTTGTCACAGGAGGAAAGATCAATTCTTCTTCATGCAAGGTATCACTACTGCTTATCATTCACAGAACATCGTTCTCAATGAGATTTTGAATTAGATGACGGAGCGCCCAACAACTTTCTGTGTCATGACCAATAGCGTTAGATTGGTATTGACATATCTTAGTAGCATCCAACCTCCTTGATCGGGGGTCCATTAGGGGTAACCGTTCTGTGACATTTCCTTCATTGATCAACATCTGTAGAATTTCCTAGCTAGATTGGTTTAAATGAGTGAACTTTCTTTTAGCTGCAAACTCTCTACGAGCCTGTAATCTTGCTTCCCTTGCAACTTTATTTTCCCATGTTTCATGCTTTTGGAATCGATAATGATCCTTCTTTGCAATTGGGAGGATTTTAGGTGTAGGAATACTTGTTTGCCTCTGGACGATTTGGCTTATCAGTTGTCAAGTTACTTGGTGTTGATATACCATTAACTCTACCAATTGATCAATCTGCTCCTTGATGAATTTCAAATCGTTATTTTGATTACGATTCACTTTTCACTTATAAATTAGTGTTTTGAATCCTCTAATTCTTCCTTATTTCTTTGTAACACTCATACACAACACTTCATAACAATCTATAAAGCGATTAAGAGATGAAGAGGTTTTAGTTCTTAACTTTTGATTCTTCTCGTTTCTTCATTAACGAACAACTTGATCTTACGTTTTCTTCCTCCGAGACTTGAAGATCCGAGTCTCCCACTTCATCTCTTTAATTTTCTAGAGTTTTTTCTCTTGAATTTGATGATTTGGTAAGGAAGAATGAAGAAATGGCTTGCTATATATCGAAAATCAAGACTAGGGGTATTTTGGTCATTTGTCAACTAAGACATGGCTTTTTACCCTTTTGCCGTAAGAAATTTCTTCTAAATATCTTCCAAGACTTAGCTCCTAAGTTTCGTTGTTTCGTAATATCTTAACTGCCGAAATTCGTTCTGTAGTCGAAAATTCGCTTTCTCCGTTTTAATTTTTTTTAGATATTTCGTCTTTCCTCTTCATCTTAACATTTACGCATTTGTCGAAAAATTGAAAAACGCAAGCGTTTTTGGTTAATAGTATTTTCGGCGACGTTTTCCTTGAAAATGGTTAAACGATCAAAAAGTTGATAAAAATAATTTTCATTTTTTCCTATTTCGTCTTATTACTACACGTTTTTCGAGAAAAATATATATTGGATAATACGACTTTTCACGATATATTACCGGTCGATCTTACAACAGAATGTCATTATGACATATATATCTTTGAAAAGATCTTAGCGTATAACCCTAACTCGTATTATTCTTCGGGTGAATAGTTTTTTTACTTAATATTTCTAGAAAAAAATTTATTCTCATCTTCGAAATTCTTACTCGTTTATTCTTTGAAGTAACAAAAATCCTAACATATAAACACCATCCTAGGTCATAAAATGAACTTTAAACAAATAATATAAATAGTATTCATTAAATATTATTTTATTCAATAATATTCCACAAAAATTTAAATTTAAAGATAAGTGAAATTTCTCGATCGTTATAAAGATTCTGTCATCAGAATCATGATACAAATTACCCAACAAGGTGGGAATAATTATTCTTCATCTTTGTCTTTATATTTTCACTTTGCTTCAAAAGTATGGTGCTACATTCATATTACCTCTACAGAAGGTATATTTTACTACTTAACACTTATCTTTCCTATTAATTATTTTGATAATAATTTCTCAATTCTTAACCTCTCTACACTCTTGTATAGTTCCTCAAACTTACCACATGTTATGAGTTTAGGAACATGTTATAGCAATACGCAGTCCAAGAACAAAACAGGGACTGACTATACACTTAGAGGCTCAAAACATACCATACGATTATGAGTCACAAACTTACCATAAGCATGCGTTTCAAGAAATCACACTTAATCTTAATCTTCTCTAACTATCAAACATATTTATGAGAAAAGAATCACATTCTCACCACACACACACACACACACACACACACACACACACACACACACATATATATATATATATATATATATATATATATAACACACATATATATATATATATATATATATAGCGCAACACTAACATTTCAATGATTATCAATGTGATAACTAAGTATTCGTTAGACTAAGCACAAAACCCCTGCCCATACAAAGGTTTGTAAAACTTAGTTATCACATGAGTCCTCAATTAAAATCCTACCAAATATTATTTCATATATTACACTTTATTTATAGTGTCAAGCTATAACCTTTCAATCATTCAACAGATAATCTATAATTTCATATTTTAATCTGATCACGTCGTGATCTCATTTCACAATCATTTTATATGATGATTTCCTTTATGCTTTTATCCTTATATCTCAAAATTATTATTTAGTTTCTCCTTTTAATTCATATACTACTGATACCCTATTTCTTTGCTTACATATTATCATTACCACTTAATTAAGTTAAACTTAATTCTTTCCCATATGGAAAATTTTTCCTTAATCCATAACACTCCTTAACTAAGATTTGTGTTTATGATACTCTGTCCATTAAAATGAACGAGTTCCCATTACCATTACCTTTCATTAAACTTCTTCACCCTACTCTTAACTTCGCTATATTCATCTCTATTACTCACTCATCTTGAGTCATTAATACTACCAACTTTTCTCGAACCTTTTAAATCTTAAGGCGTCGGTCATTATCCTTATCTTTCATATGTGATATAAAAATCCAATCTAATCTTCAACTAATTCTAGCTTGTTTCTTAGCTTTACAATTATCTTCTTCTATGCATAGATATAGGTTAGACCCTAATGGTCCACATACACTTCACATTCCTTATCATATAACTAATATATCCAAATCTTTAAGCAAACACAACTGTTACTAACTTCAGCTCACGAATAGATCATCCTCCTTTATAATCTTTAATTACTGTGGTGTATACACAACGACCTTGTCATATAGTATAAACACTGAATCCAATTTCTTATGTGTTACATCATTATATGCAATAAAACTTTCCAACATTATCAAATAATGACAATACCGGAATCTCACTCACTCTCTTCATTAACTCTCATAAATATTCTTTATACTTCTTGAGTTAACTGGTTAACTATCTTAGAAAATCTTAAATAAATCCTCGATAACGATCTGCTAACACTAAAACTGCAAACCTTTATCAATTTCCTTGACTACTTCTTATTATTCACAACTTCTTTCTTCACTAATTCTACGGATATACCAACGTTTAAAGATCATACGACCCAAAATTAAACTTCCTTTCAGCAAAAATTCATAAGAAATAAACTTAGCGCACAACTTCTCCCCTTTTAGTGTTTCCACACTATCCTTAACTGTTCAACATGATCCTTTTATGTCTTAAGATAGACTAGAACATCATCTATGAAAACCATATAACTCATTCAACTATTTGTTTACATAATAAAGTCATCTTAATCTTAACTGTATTTAACATGTACATCCATTAAACATCATCATTAAAACTCGTAACAAGTCCTAAACACCAACTCAAAACATTTCCTTATTTCACATCTATTGGCAATACCCAGTTCTCAAATCTATTTTGAAAAATATTTTCCCATCCTTTAACTGATCAAAAAGAACTTCTATCATAACAATCTATATTTACTTTTAATCGTTAATTTGTTCAACTACTTATAGTCGATACAAAATCTCAACACTTCACTCTTCTTCTTCTTTACAAATAACACTGATGCTTCCTACAGAAACACACTCGGTTGAGTACACTTTATACCTAATACTTCTCTATTTCTATCATCAATTACTTCCTTTCATTTACACTATCTTATATAGTATCCTCAAAACCGGTGCCTTCCCGACACAACCTTTTCCACAACTTCTTCTTTTTATCTAGCGAAAAAACCTGACAATCAGTCTGGAATTACATCCACTAATTTCCTTACTACAGGTATCTAACCAGTCTCTTACTCTTACTCATTAGTTATATATAACATAAGTTTAAATAACCCATACTTCCCGTTCTCTTCATAGCCTTCAAGCCCTTATCATCGTCAAATCACCAAAAATATCTCGGGGAGTTACTACCTCAAAACATTACTTTTTACTACCTTAAAATTCACGGTTTACAATTATCTTCTGGAATTTAATCATTGTCCTCTTGTTAACCAACCAATCCTTTACCTATTTACATTAACTCCTTTCAGCGTAATATAAATAAAATCTATTAATATCTTACATCTTCAAATCTCAACACATCACTTCCTATGATCAAAAATCTATAGAAATTGCTTCCATATTCTTCTTCTCTTTAACGCATATATGTATATCTCATCTCTTCATTTAGCTATACTAGCCTTCCTCAAAATTTTCTTCAAATTACTCTTTCCAAAGTATTAACATTCTATTATAGAGCTAAGGTTCCTACCCTTGCTCAAATATTATTATTATTATTATTATTATTATTATTATTATTATTATTATTATTATTATTATTATTATTATTATTATTATTATTATTTTTCTCTTTCTTAACCACAAAATGTGGAACAAATCTAGCCAATTCATTGAACAAGGCAGCGTACTGGGGATCTAACATATCCTTCTACGTCACTCTCAAACCGCATTCCCATGCGATCAATTCCATTACAATTCCTTACTTAATCTGGCATTACTAAATTCATTCTCTCTTGCTCAGTCTCTGATTGAACCTTTAACTTCTATGTGGTATCCTTAAATCGATGAGGTCTCACACTCTTGAAAATCCTTTTAAACTGGATACTTGCACAACTAGAGGATTTACCTTTACTCCAGTGTAATTTCTATTAAATGCCTCCATTAGGAGGTCTCTAACTTCCCACTTTGGGTTCTTTTGACCCTTATACTCATCTATTATTATGAGTTTCTTCTTCTTGCATTCTTTACATTACGTAACTTCTTCTTCTTGACATCATTCCCTCCTTATGAAATATTTTATTATTATTTCATTTCTTATTCTAAAGCATTCTTATTTTAATGCTAATATATATGCATTCCAAAGAACATTTAATAAATATATTATATTAATATGCTTCTTACAATTCATACTTTTTACATTGTTATAGCTTCTGTTATTTACAATTTGATAGCACTTACTGCTATTTATGATATTCTTTCTTCTATTTCTTATCCAAGATAAGAATTACATAGTTATTCCCCAACTCCTATTAAAGTTGGGGCTGATTAAAGATATCCCGCTTCTATATATAAGCTGGGATTCACATCATTACACAGACATATATATACATTCTGATATACATATACCTATTCGTTAACTATGATACTACCACATTTTTTCTAATCATCCTTAACACATTCTTCCTCGGTAACGGTAGTCACATGACCTCGATTACTAACATAATACTTTATCATAACTTTTTAGAGTAAGACTATACTATATCTTGAACTAGTTCCTTTGAAATTGTATGAGCATAGTTCATCCTACCGTTCTCCCTTCTTCACTCACTTTACGTGCCCTTTCATTAGACAACTCTTAACTAGGTGATCAAATGATCCGCACTTGAAGCACACTTCTTTTGTTAGTTTAGGGTAGTCAGGGGAAATGTGTCCCTCCAGCCCACACTTGTAACATACATCCTTTCCTTTCCTTTCTTACATTCCATTACATGGTTCTTAACACAGTTCTTTCATCCTTTATTCTACTCTTAGAGTGTCCTTGATTACTATTATCACCTTCATTAATTCCTTTCCCTTTCTTCTTCTTATCCGGAGCTTCAGATAACATACCTTTAGCTCCCATTCTCTTAACTTGCACTTTTAATTCATCGTGCTCTTCCACTATTCCTATTAACGTTAACGATAACTGACCAGTTAACACTTACTCTTCCTTCCACCTTTTCTGTAGGATGAACATCTTATTGTTCAGAGCCTATACTTCCACTAATACTTGACTATCTATGGTCGTTGCTATTCCTTTACCTTATTCTTCTTTCTCTATCTTTGGCTCTATATGAGCCTCCTCGACATCTATTGTTTTTTCTTCACTCACTTCCATTTTAGTGTGATCTTCATGGTCACTATCCAAATCTACCCCAGGTCTATCTCTCAAAATCCTCTTTAGACACTACAATGGTCAGACGGTACAGTCTTAACTACTACACCATTAACTACTTCAACTGGCATATCCAACCTCTAGAATATAATTGACTAGGGTTGAGCTAATGATTTAGTCTAGATTTTGGATATGCGTACATTTGGAATCCAAAAAGGTTTACATAATTTATTCACATCAAATAACGTAATAGTTAAATGGGCATAAAAATTTACTCATGGAATTTATCCTTCTCTGTCTTCCTTCGAGCCTTCGTCTTAATATGAAAATGTTATCATGATATAGAAAGAGTGAGCAACTACTTTGCCCAACAAGTTTAAATATAAGAATGATATATCATGATTGAAAAGGAATAAGCTTTCAAGTTTTCAACAATGTAATATAATTGTGAAAGAGCGTGAATCAAAACTTCAATAATTAAATGACTAAATCAATAATGTTGGGTGGTCAACAATGACTATGAACAAATTTAACTGAACCTTATGGTAATGAAGGTGATCATCCTTTCATTCCTGATGAACATATGCAACATGAGCTAAGTGCGAATCAATAATCAAAGATGTGGAATAATTGTAAATAATTAAACCACTAGCATGCTTGAAACATAATAACTCGAGTTTAAGTTAAGAAAACTTTCCTGGTTTGACGACTACTGCTACACAATTTAATATAAGCTCTTATGGAAAGACTTATCAATTATAAGATTGATCTTTCAATCAGCATATCATGTCATACCTCATAATACTACTTCTATATAAATGAATTATCTAATATTTAGTCACAAAATCAAACATCATATAATTCCTTAGAAATATTATCGTCCTTTGATAACATTTCTATCTTTTAATCATCATCTTAAAACTTCCATCTAATATTATTAATCACTTAATAATATCTTAATTGTTTACAAATATTATTAACCCTTTAATAATATTCTAACCACCTTTTAATATTATTAATCATTTAATAATATTTTAATCATCTTCTAAATATAAATAATAAAGGTCTCACACATTTTAATATGTAAATATTTTACATCTTGAAGTTTAAATCATTTACATTTCAATACAGAATTATCTTTTACTTTTACCGGCAAATTCGGAGTTCAAACAGCTAATAAAAAACTTTTTATAGTAAAACTTAATTTACTATATTATTTCTTTAATTAATTTTTATATCACTTTATTCGTTCATGAGTCAACATGGTCCGTTGCCTAATATACAAATATTTTATCCTACTAGTCGCTTTATTTTCAGCTTTTATGAATATTCACATTTTTGCTTTCATATATATATATATATATATATATATATATATATATATATATATATTTCGTTAGATAAATCTCAACTCAAAAACTTCATTTTTAACCCCGAAAATCTCAAAATATTATTTTTATAATTTATACAATTTTTTAAAGGTTTCTCGTCCTTCGTTGTACCACAAAATAATTTTATAGGCAATTATAGTTTTTATTTCGCTTAAGTATGTAATTTATATTTATTACATATTTTTATTGCTTTATTTATGCTTGAAAAGAAGTTTCTCGGTGTAAAATATCATTTATAGCCAAATCTCGCATCGTAGGAATTTATTAGATTAATTATGACTTATTATTTTGCCGGAACACGATTCGGAACGTCGAACGTCAAAGTGGCTCGACACGCCGACGCTCGGCATTCGCTAGTTTTTAAGTTCAAACATGTTTCTTTGTTCATTTTTAATTCTCAAATCATGAGTCATATAACAGTGAAATTTTGGGCATGTTATAGATCTCATGTCATAGTCTTTTAGAAAAATTTCACACCGCGAAAACGGATCATGGAAACCAATCAAAACAAACCTCAAAATTCATGTCGCAGAACAAAGATGCGGCCTTGGCCAAAGAAGAAGAAAGGCGTTATTAACGCCGAGCGCGCCAAACTTCACCGTATTCTTTATCGCATCGCTTATCGACTAGGCTTCTTCGCGATTTTTGTAACTCTGATTGATTCTATTTTTGGATATATTTTTCGCATCATATGAGACTATTTTTAAAAAATATGAAACCCCATTTCGGGTTCATTAGGCAGTTCAAACAATTCGTCAAAAATGGACGTTCATAACGATTTTAACGTTTTTTCTAGCTTTACCCTCTCTCGCTAAAATAGTCATAACTTTTTCATTTAAAAACATTTTTGAGTGATTCTTGAGCCCACACAAAGATAAATTCCGGGACTACAATTTTTACCTACTGAAATTTTTCCAGATTCTGAACACATCATTCTAGAAATTCAGTGCAAGTGGACTGCACCGAATTTGTTGGACAGTTTTACCCTGTCTCGCTAAAATAGTCATAACTCTCTCGTTTCAAAGCATTTTAAGAGATTCTTAAGCCCAAGCGAAGCTAACTTCCGGGACTACAACTTTTATTTTTTGACCTTTTCGAAATTCTAAACATAGTTCGTGCAAGGAAACTGCCCCGAGTTGGTTTGATAGTTCTGAAGCAACTACTTTGAATGGTCATAACTCTTTGCTCCGAAGTCTTCAATTCTGGAGTCTATGGAAAGATTATTCAGTGTATTATAATATACCAAAAGCCCAGAATTTCAAGAGCAATCTATCTAACCCCGAATTTTTTGTTTAGGGACAACAATCACTAGCTTTTCTAAGCTTTAAAAACTGTTTTACTTTTCTTTCTTTGGACCAAACTTTTAACACCTAAAATGCTTAGATCTACACATAACACATTTTAAAGCATGTAGATCAAGATTTTTATATTTAGAATCATAAGTCCATGATTGAATTTAAAAAAACCAAAATAATTAAACAAAAGCTTAAGGGTTGGGTGTTGATACCTTTTGTTTTCCTTCTTTTCCTTCTTCTTCTCTTCTCTTCTCTTCTCTTTTCTTTCTCTCCCTTAATGGCTATCTCCCCTCTCTCTTTTTCTTCCTAGGTGTCGTGTGTGAGTGAGAGAAATGATAGAACTTTTCCTTTCTTTTCCTTTTCTTTTGTTAACTATTGTTACTAAATATCTTTCACCAATCTTTATTTTCTCTCTTATCTCTTCCATATCTCATTTTCTCTCTCCTATCTATACAAAATCTTCCAAATGAATTAATCACATGATATATAATACTCCCTCCTTGACTTGCCATCACCTTGCATCAAATATTTGTTAAATGTTACATTTTATTTAATTGCTTATTTAGCTTAAATGTTTGGGCTAAAGTTTGGGCTAACAATTAAATGGTTTGGGATTTTTAGTTAATTGCTTGGGCCATGTATAAAATATCATAGTCCAATACATTTAGTTTACATAACACTATATATTTAATTAGGGTTTCTAGTTTTTTTTTGTTTTGGACTTTAAATAATTAATTATACTATTCTTTTAATGCTTTTGTTAAGTAATTTAATTTTCCAATCTTAGTAACTTAATTTTCCAATCTTAGTAACTTAATTTAATCAAATAAGTTACTACATAAATCTCCTGAAAACGTTTTACCCTCTTGTAATCATATAATTTATATAGCCCATCATTGATATAAATTATATAATACATAATATTAGATACATAAATTACATATTTATTTTATAATTACAAAATAAATATGCTACAAATAATTCATCATGTAAATATAATTACTTACATATCCAAGATATTATAATATAATATCCTTACCTCATTATCATAACTTCAATTAAGAATTTATTTATTTCCTTAAGATATTACGATAAATATAATATATTTCCTTTATTAAAATAATTTCATTTTAGAATTTATTCTAATACTCTTGGGTAAAGTATATATAAATATTATATGCTTAAATCGCATCTTTTTGTTTCATTACGCAAATTGTTCCCCAACAATTTTATTTTCTCTCGTAATATATATATATAATATTTATTATCTCCCAATTACAAATTACGCCAAACATGCACACATAACATATAGAAAAATAATTAATAAATTTATTCTCTAACATTATAAATTATTTATATCAATTTATTTACATATAACAATTATAAAATATTTACCATATTATGTAAACTTACATATCCTTCATAAGTCACAAAAGTATCATGGATAAATAATTAATGTGACCTAATATTCTTATATGATTAATTTAATTAATTATTTCTCTTGCTAAAATACATATAGCACATCACTAAATATATATGTACATATACATATACACATTCACTCTATCCTTATAATATCTCTTCATTGAAATTTATTTTCTTAATAAATTTCCCACATATAATTATTATAATTTTTTTTTACATAATCTCTTTCATCGATTAATTCATTTAAATTTAAAGGTATCTGTAGACACCCGAAATTTTCTGCATACCTGTTACTAACATTGCAGGAGGGCAGAATCGTCTTTCAAAGATAACCCTGGAGGACATCTCAGCTCAATACCAGAAATCACACCGGAGAAGGCCTTTTCATCTCGGAGATAACCTCAAGATACTCAGTCTCAGTCCCGAAAACAACACCGGAAAAGACAGTGTCAACCTCGAAGATAACCCCGAGGAGTGCAGTTGTAGTTCCAGAGATAACCCCGGAGATTCTCGTTTCAACCCCCAGCAATCAGCTTTAACCTCGGAGATAACCCCGAGGAACTCAGTCCCAAACCCAGAGATTGTAGGGTTTTGGCACAGAAACGCACAGTGGAATATAAAAATTTATAAAGCAATTTCCGAAACCCAACACAGGATCCATGAGAAACAAATTTAATTCAGTGGTTTAGAATTTATACCGATAATAGAAAACTCTGAAACCTCTTCGAATCTCCAACGTAATTCGAAAGAACTACGCCTCTACGGTATCCACACGAACGCCTGCGAATCGTCACACGATTCTGTAATAAAGGGAGCTGCGGTACTAGCCCCCAAAGGAATGGATTTTTTATTTTCTCTCTAGTCTCTCTCTAAGAGCGGCTAGGGTTTTCTTATGTTTTGATTAACTTCCCTAAAACACTGATATATCATATATATAGCAGTAAATCGGAATTAATCAAAACTCTAATCTAATTATAATAAAATCTAAATTTATATATATATATATATTATATCTTAATTAAGTCTTACTTAATTAATATATATATATATATATATATATATATATATATATATATCATCCTTTTAATTTAAATTGTGATTTAAATACTATCAATCATATTGATATATTTAAATCCTTACAATTTAAATTAATTCTCTTTTTAATAACGTTCTATGTGTGTGACCCTATAGGTTATTATTACGTTGGAAATAATTTTAAAATCATATTACAAAATTATTAACAGTGAGCGGCATCTAGTAATGCATCACTGCTACCCAAGTAATAATAAGATGGATGATTTGATGTAACCTTTTCATGACCAATGTTTTAATATAATTTAATTATTTTAACCTTAATATCCTAGATTAAACTTGAGTCATGGAATGTGTCATACTCTTCATAATTTAATCTGAGTTTTTCTTGATCAATGAGTAGACTATATAAAATAAATCACTATTTGAGCATGGCCATGCATTTCATAGTCCTACTCAATCAAGAGGCCTATGGATATCACCCCTAATATATAGGAGGGTTAAATTCCATCTAGCTCACTCATATTCCTCACACGATTCATGATGTATCCAATAATCATCTTTATAGTCCATCCTATTAAAGGTGACATTTGATGATATCAAAGTACATAAATTCCCGTGTAGTAATATAGTGATTTCAGGTCGGAGGACCATTACATCATTGTCACTATGAGAATCGCATGACACTTTGCATACTGTTCCACGTAGAATTCTCATGGTGGGTCTATGCCGTACATCGTTCTCTAACATGTACCTATGCATTGACTTAATATCTCATATATTTATGACCAATGAGATTTGGTCATCAGTCAATCCACATAGTAGTCTCAATGCATCATTGTTGTCCCATCAACAATGATACTCGACTAGGGACATTTAAGAGCAATGATACTAATTGTAATTATATAATCTCATGTTCAAGTCACGTACTTGAAACTCTATAATTTGTATCACTATTCTAAGGAATTTTATTATGTTAACATTTATGTAACGCAGTAAATAAACCATAATAAAATCATTCATTTATTCAATCAAATATAATATCAAAATGTTAAGCAATTATATTAAATAATTGGCCTCTAGGGCATAAACTCTAACAGTCTCCCACTTACACTAGAGCCAATCACTCATGTATCTAATACCCATGGAACTAGTGTGACCTTCGTGCTTCTGCTGCGACAAAGCCTTGGCCAGTGGATCTGCAACATTATCATCCGTTGGCACTCTTCCTATATGTACATCTCCTCCATCAATGATTTCACGGATAAGATGGTACTGCCTAAGTATATGCTTGGATCGTTGGTGAGATTTGGGTTCCTTAGCCTGTGCAATGGCTCCATTATTATCACAGTATAGAGCAACCGAATCAACAATGGTTGGAACAACACCAAGTTCAATGATGAACTTTTTAATCCATACAGCCTCCTTGGCTGCACTAGAAGCAACAATATACTCAGCCTCTATTGTAGAATCGGCTACTATCTCTTTCTTTGAACTCTTCCAGCTAACAGCACCACCATTAAGGCAAAACACAAAACCTGACTGAGACTTATAGTCATCATTGTCAGTCTGGAAACTAGCATCTGTGTAACCCTTTACTCCAGTTCGTCTTTACCTCCATATACCAAGAATGAATCCTTAGTCCTCTTTAGGTACTTGAGGATATTCTTAACTGCTGTCCAATGACCTTCACCTAGATTCGATTGGTATCTGCTCATTATGCTCAAAGCATACGAGATATCCGGACGAGTACATATCATTGCATACATGATAGATCCAATTGCCGAAGCATAAGGGATCTTTCTCATACGCTCCTCATCATCTTGTGATTTAGGACATTGGGCCTTAGAGATCTTTACACCATGAGTCATGTGTAAGTGTCCTCTTTTTGCCTCTTGCGTGTTGAACCGTTTCAGAAATTTATCAGTATATGTACTCTGACTTAGGCCGAGCATTTTTCTCAATCTATCTCGATAGATCCTGATACCTAAAATGTAGGCTGCATCGCCTAAATCTTTCATGGAGAAACATTTTTTTAACCACATTTTTACAGCCTGTAATGAAGGAATGTCATTCCCAATAATTAATATGTCGTCAACATATAATATCAAGAATACAATGTGACTCCCACTAACCTTCTTATATACACAAGGTTCATCTTCATTTTTAATAAAGCCAAACTCTTTGATTGCTTCATCAAATCGAAGATTCCAACTCATGATGCTTGCTTCAATCCATAAATGGATCCTGCGACTACATACCTTTCCGGCATCCTTTGGATTGAAAAACCCTCGGGTTGTGTCATGTACACATCCTCAAGGAGATTTCCAGATTAAGGAAAGCGGTTTGACATCCATCCGCCAGATTTAGTAATCATAAAAAGTCGCAATAGTAAGTAAGATCCTGATGGATTTAACCATTGCTACTGGAGAGAAGGTTTCATCATAGTCAACACCTTGAACTTGCTTGTAACCTTTTGCTACCAGTTGGCTTTCGTAGGTTTGTACATTACCATCCATGTCAGTTTTTTTCTTGAAAACCCACTTGCACCCGATTGGTTTTACCCCTTCAGGTGGATCAACCAAAGTCCATAATTGGTTAGTATATATGGAGTCCATTTTAGATCTCATGGCTTCAAGCTATCTCTCAGAATCTGGTCCATTCATAGCTTCTTGGTAGGAAGTAGGCTTATCCTGATCTATGAGCATCACATCGCTGTTTTGAGTCACAAGATATCCATAATATCTCTCGGGCTCTTGGCGTGTCCTACCAGATCTACGATTCCTTGTGTAATTTGAGCAGGTTCACTTTCAACAACATCTTGTGGTTCCTGCTCACGTTCCAACTCAAGTTCAATGATATTTTGTGGTTCTCGAATTTCTTCGAGTTCTACTTTCCTCCCACTGTTTTCTTTAGAGACAAATCCTCTTTCTAGAAAAATACCAGTTCGAGCAACAAACACTTTATTCTCAGAAGGTTTGTAGAATAAATACCCTTTTATTTCTTTTGGGTATCCCACAAAATTACATTTGTCAGATTTAGGTCCGAGCTTGTCAGAATCCAAACATTTTACAAACGCCTCACAATCCCAAATCTTCATGAACGATATACTACGATGTTTCCCAGTCCACATCTCATATAGTGTCTTCTGAACCATCTTTATAGGAACACGGTTAAGTGTGAATGCAGCTGTCTCTAGGGCATGACCCCAAAAGCTTATTGGAAGATCTGCATGACTCATTATTGATCGTACCATGTCCACCAAGATGCGATTTCTCCTCTCAGATACACCATTCCATTGTGGTGTTCCAGGTGGAGTGAGCTATGATATAATACCAGACTCCTTTAGAAGGTTATTAAAGTCTTGGCTTAAGTATTCACCTCCTCGATCGGATCGAAGGGCTTTTATGCTTTTGCCAAATTGGTTTTGAACTTCATTCTTGAATTCCTTGAACTTTTCAAAGGATTCGGATTTGTGTTTCATAAGATACACATATCCATATCTACTGAAGTCGTCAGTAAATTTAATGAAGTAATAAAACCTACCTCTTGCTAACGAACTCATGAGTCCACATACATCACTATGTATAAGTCCCAATATATTGCTAGCCCGTTCACTGTGTCCAGTGAAAGGGGCTTTAGTCATCTTGCCTAATAAACAAGACTCACATCTCTCATATGATTCAAAATCAAATGAATCCAAAAACCCATCATTATGGAGTTTGGATATGCGTTTCTCATTTATATGGCCTAAACGACAGTGCCAGTGATATTGTAACAATCCAGAATTTTAATTATAATTTTTTTTAAATATTTATTGAATTATATAAATATTTAATGGATGTGTTTATCGTTAAATAAATATTTGTTTAATTTGATTGGTTAATTATTTGTTAAATAAATAATTAATGAGTTAAGGAAATTAATTATTATGAGATAATATTCTAATTTAAATTAGTAAATTAAGTTAGAGAGTTTATAATGATTGTCGACGTTGGGATTTTTGAATGTCCCTTTTCGTTACTTGTTCTTTGGTGTTCTCATGTTAATGTGAGATTTGTTTGAAAAAACAAGTGAAAAAGGTCCGACATGTATAATGTCGACGATTTGATTTTAAGAGTCGCCAGTTGGTGTATTTAATTGGTTGCACCAACGCAACCGAAAATGTTTGCACATTGACCCAGTGATTTGACACTGCTAGACGGGTTTGTGAAACTGAGATTCATTTTGGGTCCAGGGGCTTGATTATGCGGAGGGAAGGTGTTAGGCACCCCCCGACATCCGTGTTGCCACGGTGACCGCCACTTTTCAAAGAAATTGTTATATGAATGTGTGTGTGTGTGGATCAATGTGCAATTATTTGAAAGTAGTGCGAGGCCTCGTTCGCACCTATATACACAAGGTTTGAATTTTATAGAAAAATTCAGTTTTAACCAAGATATAACAATAAAGTTTTGTAAAAGAGGTTTTTCAAACCCTGTGCTCAATAGGAATTGAGACTTTTTCATACTTCCATTTTATTATTAAATGTTCGACTTGTTTACTTTTATTTTCGAGATGCGAAGCATTCTCGAGAAAATAATATCTGTGATCTTAGAACTCCTCATGGGCATGACAACCATCCAAGGAAATTTAGACTTTGTAAAATAATATACAAGCCGCTTACAATGAAAAATGTCCATCATGGGAAACAGAATCTAGATTGATGGATCAATCTGTGATCACATGATTCCTAGGCTCACATGATAACGCAATTTGTATGGAAAGCGAAGCGATTATATATATAAAAGTCAAAATATATATATATATATATATATATATATATATATATATATATATATATATATACATACATGATCAACCACCATGAAGTAAACTCTGTGTGGGACGAAATGTAAATAAAGTGTAAAAAGTGATTAAGCGCCACAAGTAAACCGTGTAGGATGAAATGTAAATAAAGTCGTAAAAGGCCATGATATAAACTCCGTGCCTTCGAGAAATGTAAATATATATATGTACAAATATATATAAAAGTAGTAAACACAAGAATGTGAATCTGGGCTCATGAGATACGTCCGACAACAATTATATATATATATATATATATATATATATATATATATATATATATATAAAAGCGAGTAAATGTCTAGGATGTAAAATCCGGGCTCATCGACATCGTCGACAACAATTATATATATATAAGTATATATATATATATATAAAAGCAATAAACGCTCGGGCATCAAGTTCAGGCTCAATCGAGGCATAACTCGATAATGTTAGTCCATATATGAAAATATATATATATATATATATATATATATATATAAGTATATATATACTGCACAAGAATGAAAACCACGGATCAAGTCGAGGCAAACACACTCACACGACTCTCAGCGTGTACACATGAAAGGTGTGCTAATATGAGAAGAAGACTTTATATAATGTGAGAAGGCTTACAATGGGCTGCCAAAGTAGACTTCTATGACTTTAAATGGATAAACACTTAGCTCCCGCCGGATAAAAGATAGCTATATGTGAGCTAACAAGTGTTTAAAAGTGAGGAAACACTCAAAAGATGTGTATGCAGAGTAAAATAGACAGGGCTTCCTCACATTTTTTCTCTCTCCTCCTCTTCTTCAAATGGCTGACCCCAAGGCTTGTATATATAGACGGATGACCGCAGGTACACCTACGGCAGCCGCGGTTGTACCTACAGTTGGTCGTGGTGCATCCGAGCCTCTCGGGTCCTATCGTCTCGTAGTACGTGTACTCGTGCATTGTAATGTCCGCTCAAACTTACAGAACTTCAATCCGAGCATCCGAACGAGGTATATCTGACCTTCTTCGGACCGCTTGTGTTGAGAGTTACGCAATGACATGGATTAGAGGTTGTACGAAGTCAGGAAGAGGGGTCTATGCCCATGGTCTTCAAGCTTCAAATTCTATCCAAAGTACTGCCACTCGTAATAGTCACTCGGGATTGTTACTCCTCGGTTCTTGTGGGACATTGTTGTATGTATATATGTATGAAGTGTCGAGACGACGCGCAAGTGTTGAAGAGACAAGATGATGTTTGACTCCTCACCGGGGTTATCGCCGGTTTGAGTTGAAAGTAGACGTTGCTCAGGGTTACATCTGAGATTGGACTACTTTTTGGTATGCCACGATATCATCTTGTTGAGGTGGTAAGATGACGCTTTTGACTCCTTACCGGGGTTATCACTGCCTTGAACGGAAAGCAAACGTTTCTTAGGGTTACATCTGAGATTGGACTGCTGCAAGTGTTTGAATACCGCAAGGTCATCTGTGAAAGAACCTATCTGCCCATTGTTATCTCCGGTTCTGAGGTATGATTGCCTCGGTAGGAGGTCTGAGCTTGAAGCTGATCGCATGTGTTTGAAACAAACAATTCTGGAGTTATTTCCGGAACTGCAAAAGCATCCCTTAGGGCTATCACAAAGGATGGAGTTGCTACTCCCAGTGTTGTTTCTAGGATTGGAACTGAACGTCGTGGTGTTATCGCCAAGACAGAACTGTCCTCTCCAGTGTTATTTTCGGTCTTTTGATCTTGTAAACCTCGGGGTTATCTCCGAGATTGGAAATGACATTCCCAGTGTGTGTTCCAGGTTTGAGATGAAGTTCCCGGTTTGTGTTCCAGGTTGGAACTGCACTTCCGGTAGTATCCAGAATGGATGTAAGCTGTCTTCTAGGGTTATCTCCGAAAGACGAATCTGCCCTCCTATAATGTTAGTAACAGGCATGCAGAAAATTTCGAGTGTCTACAGATGCCCTTCTTTATCATATTCATGCAATGCAAGGCATGTATAGGATAAAGAATCCTAGACACTTGAAATGCAAGCAAGATAAACATGATGCTATATGCAGCAACATGATGCAAATGTATGATGCATGATTGTCAGGTAATCCTGTTGGGATGACAATCAGTGATGGCTTAGACATGCGATCCAAGTCTCCAAGGATGTTGACGTTGGGGCTATCACCAAAGTCTTGAATCCTAGACACTGGCCTATATTCCATAGAGGTACCTCTTGTGTGTAAGAGATCTGTGGGGATAAAGCTTTGTCTATTTGAGGATGTGTATAACATATTCCCTCATTTTGTCAGAGTTACTGCCAATAGTTTGTCGTCGTCAGGGTTGCCCGACCTTCGTTGATGTGTGTATCACCAGATAAATCCCTGCTGGGTGTATTGTCAAGGTTGCTTGGCCTTCATTGAGGTATGTGTTAATGGTAGCATTGTGTTGTAGCCCTTGCTGGGGAAGGTTGCTTCGATGGGTTTACTTGCCATCGGCTGACATGATGTCAAGGCTGCTTGACCTTCATTGATGTGTGTATCAATGGTTGCATTGTGTTGTAACCCCTGCCGGGGATACGTCGATGCTTGAAAGATGTGCGTTGTGACCCCCACCGAGGATACGTAGATACTTGATAGATGTGCATTGTGACCCCCGCCGGGGAGGTTTGATATTTCGTGGTTTTGCATTGTAACCCCTGCTGGGGATGTTTAGGGTTGTGACCCTGCAAATGACGGCATCGAACCTTTGTGGGGTATTGCCGAGCATGATCTGTGAAAGCTGAGCTCATTGGTATAGTATACCCTGCATTCAGACGAATACCGTTGAGACGACGGGAGTTTAACTCTGACCGACGAGAAACCAGGATTTCAGGCTATTTCGCTCAATCGCGTAGCACTTTTATTCCTGATTTGGCCTTTTCAGCTTGTGAGACCTCCTTTGTAACTCTAACTGGAGCGAGCCAAAGGTGTGGAACCTATGTAGGAGTGCCGCAGGTACACCTGCAGGAGCTGTAGGTGAGCCTACGGCCAAACGTACCTATGTATAGGCGAATGGTTGCTTTCATAAGTCATTTTCAAGTTGCGCAGTGAAGGAAATTTGAGAGCTCTTCTTTAGATCTCGCTTTCGATTCAGGCAACTTTTCGCATATTCTGCCACACCGTACAAGCGTTCTTCAACATCACGGTAACACATGCATGTATTTTTTTCCAGTTTCTATTCGTTGGAAAATGACTTATCACATGAAATGCATTTAGACACGTAGTAGTGAATATGCATGCTGATATGACTTGATAAAAAATATTCAACATAGCAAATGTTAGTATTAAACCATCTTGAACATAATGATGTGAAAAATTTAACTTTTAAAGCGGTCAAATTGGCACCTTTTACGTCATTTCTTATCCTATATGAGGACAAATGAGTAAAGGCATAAAAGTAAAATAATCACGTAATTAGACTACACTTACGGATTTTTCTTTGTGATGTGATTAATGCATGTAGGATGTATATGACTGTGTACAGGTGTGCTACTGAATGGCCACCTAATCATGCCTATGTGCATGTGGATAGTCCCATTTACAAAGGGGGCTATGGAAAAATTTTCCCAAAATGTAGGTATTGGGTAGTCATGCATTTTTAACTCTACTGTAGATGTATGTTAAAGCAATGCATTTTGAAAAGCACCAGGTATATAGCTATTTGCTACCATAGACATGTGATTTAGTTTATTTAATATCTCTTGTTCACTAAAACCATCAATATTCCATTCATAAATTTTATTGGATGACACAGAAAACTGTTTATCTAGATTTCTTTCTTCGAACTATAGATCCGGAGGAGTAGGTCTAGAATACCAATTTCTGGTTATACTAGTGTTTTTGACTGTTAATTTGTTTAACTGATCATTTAAATCTGGTGTCGAAATAGTATCAGAATGATCTGATTGGCTACTGCTTTCAGTATTAGTTTCAACTTGATCAATAGTAGCAATATTGCCACTCGAACCGGGTTCAATTTTTAATTTTTTTAAATAACTTATCAATCGAATGAACAAGTTCACTGTCGTTATTAGGTAGACCTAATTTGACTCTATTTTCTGGTAATTTTATTAAAGAATGTTCAATTTTTGAATCGGGTTTTTTAATTGTGGGTTCTTCGAATTATTCTTCAATCCTGTCTAACTGTCTTCCTACGGTCGCTAGATATTGATTACTAAAATTTAGTTGTTCAATAATTTTTTTATCATCTTTATTACCATCTGAAATCTTAAATGGACTGCAGTAACAGATGTATTTTTGACTGGAAATAGGACTGTTTCTAGTGGAGGATGACTAGAAGAGACCTTGGATTTATCTTCTCTAATCCATTGAGTTTTAGTGATAACATTACATTTACCTTGATATTGATCATACCAATCATAAAAAGTAATATTTATCTTTTCGCTATTAATAAAACGCTTCCATCTATTAACAACTTTATCTCGTTCCTTTTCAGAAGGGTGATTGGAGCGAAATAAATGTCTTTTTTCCTTATTAGACTTGGAATTAAAATCCTTTACAAGATTGTCCCAATCTAATATGAACTCTTTTTTAATAATTCTTAATTGATTATGAATCGGAATTTCAAAATCTGACTGAGTTGGGTACTCAGAAGGGGTAGGAGAAGAAGAGTCTTCTTCTTCTATGAGGTTCTTTTGAGTATAACAAGGGTGACTAGCCTGACCTTGGTTAAGGATACCCTTTAACTTAATATCCCTAACTGAAGGGTTACTAAGTACTTCAATGTCTCTTCGAGTATGAACTGAAGGTCCTGAAGAACTAGTAAAATCTTCTATAATAATCGGTTTTACGCACGTTCAAAACTTATTTTGAATGGGTCATCGAGAAAAAATTGTTTAACATTTTCAATATTTAACAGATTGTTAACTACAGGCTATTGTGGTATTTCATTGGGTAAAGTCCATTGACTAGGTAATGTAATATCTTTCCAGAGGATGGTTCTCGGGATCTGAATATTAGCATCACTAGTTGAACTTTGAATTAAAACGGTTTGATCCTTAGGACTTTTATTGAGAGCATGAACGTTTAAATTCATTTTCATGGTCTTATAATAAATCCTGTAAATCAAAGCTATGGGTTGAGAACCCTCAATAATATGAGTGATCTCACCAGACGTTTTAATGTTTAATGTTACAGCTTTTAATAAATGTTGATCACTTAGGCTTAATGTGAAATTAGGAAAGCAATTGAAATGGATCGGTCCATTGTGCAGACTTGATTCCATAGCACCAATCATACTAGGGTAATAATTCAAAAATCTAGCATCTCTGAGATAGAGGTGGATACTTGAATTGATTCCTTTAATGTTTAACGGTTTTACTGCAACTTGTACCAAACCTATGTGAATAAAATTGTAACCTTTTTTCCTATGTTTTTTGATAACATCAGGAGACAAAAGACTACAATTTTCATATTCTTTATTAATGGCATAAACCTTTTCAACTGTTTTATCATTATAATCTGTATATATATATATATATATATATATATATATATATATATATATATATATAGTGAATCAGGATATATCATTGTGTCTTTTGTTTTGTATTTCTTTAACCTTCTCTGTTTATTTCATTTGCAAGAAATCACACAAATATAATTTTTAAAACAAGAAATTTTAAATAAATAAAAAAAGGCCAAGATATTTATAAGACTAAATTAATTTATTCAACCCTCTTCTAGATTAATTCTAAATTAATTGGGACCTAACAATTAGTATCAGAGCATAACTTTTTAATATGTTTGTTAATTAAGTGATTACATATATAACAAAAAGTAGATCCTTCAATGGCCTATCAAAATGCTACTAGTTGCGAAGGTCTTTTTATGTCTAGACCACCTCTATTTGATGGCACCAACTTTGCCACATGAAAAAATCGCTTTAGAATTTATGTTAGATCTCAAGGTGTGAAAGTCTGGATGACCATAGAAAAGGGAGTCACTATCCCTATGAAGAATGTTCATGAAATACCGATCGAAAAGAAGTTGGCGAATTCACTATAGCTGAAAAGGAAACCCTGAATATTGTTGTCGAAGCAGAAATGGTTCTCACTAGTGCACTTGATGAGAAAGAATACAAACGAGTCAACAACTGCCGAAATACCAAAGAAATTTGGGAGAAACTTATCATTACATATGAATACACCAATCATATAAATGAGACAAGGAAAGATATTATTATTCAAGAAAATAAAAATTTCAAACTATTTGAAGAAGAAACTATCATCAACGTGGAGACCAGATTCACATGAATTGTAGATGAACTAGAGCAACTTGGTAAATCTTATACTATAAACGAGAAGAATCGGATGATTCTTAAAGCTTTTCCTCTAATTGGAAGATAAAAGTTACAACTATTAAAGAGATGCACGATCTTTGTACTTATCCTGTAGATAATCTCATTAGCAATCTACGAGATCATGAAAGAGATATGGCTGCTGAAAAGATCGGAAGTGATCTTGATCTTAAAAAGAAAGGAATAGCTCTCAAAGTTATCTTAGCTGATTAAGATTCTAAAGATGAAGATCTCAAGGAAGAACTTCAAAGCCTTACTGATCATGAAGTAACTTTTCTATCCAGACAACTCAGAAGAGTTATTCAAAGAAAAGCTCAACGGTACAAGAAATGATTCCTCAAATCTAAAAACATCAACATGGTGTTCAACAATTGCAAAGGTAAACAATTCTACAAACCAAAGTACAACAATAAATACTTCTCAATCCAACACCTATCGATTCAAGAACATTTAACCACAAACTAGTTGTACTGAACAACCTAGAAGAAGTATGTCCTCAAGCCAATCATATAGGATGCGATAAAAATTTACTTTGTAATCTTGTTCATTTATTAATAAAAGAATTTATTTAATTAAAGACATTATTTATCCATGTTTAATTGGTTGAATTAAATAAATGTTGTAAACTCATAGTTTTGGAGTAATGCTTTCAGAAACATGAAGAGTTCATAATAATGAGATCTAAATTCTAGATAACTCTAAAACTAAAATGTTTCTAATTGTTGGATCATTAATGTGGGGTTGCAGATTTCGGATAGATTAATACATACTATGTTTGCTCTGTTAAAAAGGATGATTGATCTCATAATCATTTGTATAGAGACACTAAATCAAGTATGTAGGTGTTTATTGGAGAATAAATGGGATAATACACTTTTTGGTCACTATACTAGGGTCTGATTTTCATTGTGGTTACCAAAACTTTTTTTGTTACAATCGAATAACTGTACTCTCAAATATTACAAAATGGCCATTAATTTTAAATTCTGTCCAAAAACCAAACGGAAATGCTTAGTAGACTAACAGAATCCAAGTGGCACTGAGGTGGCACGTAGGGTCCACTCCCACGTGGATCTAAAGTCAAATGTCCAGATAATATCCATTTCTCCATTTATCTCTCCATTTCATTTTTCGAACAACACTTGAGAGAAAAAATAGTTGAGGCCAAGGGAAACACGATTTCGTTTAAGAGTTGTGAAATTGATCAGAGATTATCAAGATCGGTTGAAGAAAAACGTTAATTACTCTATAGGTAAGTAAAATCAACTCTCAATTTCTTCTCATCTCAGTTCTAGGGTTAAAGTAAAAGAGGGGTTTTGGGATTTTTGAAGTTTAATGGATGTAATTGGGTCAAATTCCCTCCATTCCATTTTTTTACTCAATTTGTGGTCCCGATGGTCCTATTTTGTTGTTTTCTTGTAAAAAAATTAGATGGTTATTTTTTTTATGGTGGCCCTAGGTTTGTCAGCGTCTGCTGATGGTGGTGGACCTTGGTTTTTTTGTATACTGATGGTGGCCCTAGGCATCTCTTACATGTGAATTAGTTATATATAAAGATGTCTGTCGTGGCCCTGTGTTGTCTACCATTATATCTACTTTGTATAACATATTCTAGGTCTTGTCCCCCATTATTTGTTTAATCTGACATGCATATTAGTTTAAAGTTTAAATATTTATTTGTCTCCCATTATCTACCTCTGATATAAAGTTTAAAGTTTTTATTTGTCATATGTTAGCAGTGTAGTCTCTTTCTAGTTATAAGTTTCATTTTTTGTAACTTTATGAATTTCATTATCACAGGATGTCTTTGTTGCTGTTGAATGTACATTATGGTGGGAAGTTTAAGTCTGTGCCTGTATATATGAGTATGATGGTGGTTTTACAAAAACAACAAAATTGGATCTTGATTATCTTTGTCCCTAAATAATAGCTTCTATGTCTGAACATTTTACTTATCATAAGAACTCTGTAGTTTACTATAAAGAAAATGGGGTTCCAATGGCACATAGACTTAGAAAATTGCATGATGATGAAAGTATTAGGGCATTGCAGGCAACCTGCATAGGTTAGGATTCTGTTGATTTATATGTTGATCATGGGGATAATATTCCAGAGTATAATGCAGAGGGTAATGTTGATGGGGCCAATAATGAAGGGGTTGATGATGAAGGGTATTTAGATTTGTAATCTGATGATAGTGATTACCATGAATCTGATGGGTTAAGTATTGATGAGGAGTATATTGAGGCTAGAAAGAAGTCAAGGGAATATAGAAGAGAGGTGAAAAAGAATGGGGAGTGAACATGAAGCTGAAACATCTAAAAATGTAAACCAAACTCCAATTCAACAAGAACAAGTAGCTGAAAATGAACACAGACCTCCACATGAACTAAAAGATGTAATTGTTCAAAACAGCGAAGATGATGATTATAATGGGGATGATGACAGTGAAAGCACTGATGGGCAGTGGGACAGTGATGATGAGGATAGTGACAAGCACTATTCCCCAAATGAGGATAGAAGTGAGGAGGAGCAGGAGGAAATGGAAGAGATAGTTAGGGATAAGAGGAGAAAGAAGAATGTAAAACCTAAGTTTAAAATTATACCTTATGACCCTAAAACAAAAAGAAAACATATTAAGTTTAGTGTTAGTCTGCAATTCAGTTCTAAAGAGCATATGAAAGAAGCTGTTAGGAATTATTGGATTGGGAAGGGAAGGTCAATTAGATTCAAAATTAATGCTGGGAAGAGGTTTCAGGTTCTGTGTCAGCTTGGATGTCCATGGAACATGTGGGTTAGCACCATTGGAGGCTTTGAAACTTTACAAATAAAAAAATTAACAATGATCATACTTGCATAAGGTGTGACGCCCCCAAAACAGGTATATATCACCCATCTTGAGTCACCAAATACATGGTACATAATACAACTATAAACTTCTTTTATACAACTGTCGTGTAAAAATACGACAAAACATAGCTAAGAGTTTAAACAAGAATATTGCCTTCTAGACAATATCCACTCTCAATGAAGTCCTCATTACAATTATTATCACACTATTTCACAAAATAGTGAGGACTACTAAAGCCACTTATCCTAGACCATCACTCCATTCCCCGACTCGTCCCAGCTATATTATCATTTCCTGAAGAGAACAACGAAAGAAAAGGGTGAGCTCAACTAGCCCAATAAGAAATATTATGACTAAGATAATGCAGAATAAATTATCCTTAGCTTTCAACAGTGTTAAACTGATAAAATACAATAAACATTAAGTTTAACTGTAGCGGAATAAGCAATCCATTAGAAGAGTCAAGTAGAACATAATGTCTACTATCTCCTCTAGATTAAAATTCCATCGTTAATATTTTATTCTTATAATACTCATCAACAGTTCTTTGTTATACCCAAGACAAAAAAAAACTATCATTACCTGTCTTCATCTGAACCACCAAAGATTATAGTTAAATCCACAATTCATATTTAGAATCATGTAAATAAACAATTTCTCCTTGCCATAAAGGCTTAATAGAACGTTTACTCAATATCCTTACCCCAAAGGCTAAAGGTATTCAAGTGTAATAACAATGATCATACCAATCAGTTGTCTACCTTTGCACTACGGGCCAAAGATATTCAACTATAAAACCAATGGTCATGATTATACCAATCAATTGTCTGTCAGTGCACTACGGCCAAAGACATTCACTTGTTAACTAATGGTCATGATCCTGCCAATCACATCATCGAATTATCCATGCACTCCGGCCAAGGATATTCGTTATTATCACCAGTGGTTATGATCATGTCATACACCTGTCCATCTTTGCACGTAAGCCAAAGATATACAACTATAAAACCAATAATCAACAATCCATCTTTGCATGTAAGCCAAAAATATACAACTGTAAAACTAATAATCAACAATTCATCTTTGCTCGTAAGCCAAAGATATGCAACTGTAAAACCAATAATCAACAGTCCATCTTTGGACATAAGCCAAAGATGACTTTCATCACAATATAAGCACGAGGATGATGACAATGATATAAGCATTAATCAAACAAAATCAAGGATAAATATTAAAGACTTTAAATTTATCTAGAGTTTAAAAAAATATCCAAATTGTCAACATGATACTGCTTTGTGGAGTAAAATTCAAGAATAATATTCATGTACCAAAAATAATTTGGGCAGAAAAGAAATATATTTTTTGGGTAAATAGTATCCCGTGAATAGTAATTAGTGAATAGTAACTCGTGAATAGTAACTCATGAATAGTAACTTATGAATAGTAACTCGTAAATAGTACTCCGTATTCGTACATAGTACTGCATACATAAATAATGTCATATACGCAAATAGTGTCATATACATGAATAGTGTCGTATACGTGAATAGTGTCGTATACGTAAATAGTAACCCTGGCACAAAAAGATAAAGTTTCACAATAAAATCCATATCAATATTTATAACACCTTAATCCAAATATTATAAATCACTTAATAATCTCATAATCTAATATTATTAATATTACCACAATATTTTCCTCATTTCTTAAACTTATAAATAATTTATTTTAATTATTTACACTTTACTAATTAATGCATTTAATCATCCTAAAATGACAAACTCATAATATTTCATCACCAATAACCAAAACTCTCATCAAAAATCTGCATATACCTTATATAGGATTCTCAAGCCATAAAATCCTATTTTCCAATTTTCTTACTTCACATAACATATTTAATTCATTTACTCATAACTAGTCTATTTTCATGAAAATGCCAAATCAAGACAAACAAATTTTCTTTTTCGGGATTTAGCGTAATATAGTCCCATATTGAACATATATTTTCTCGTAATTTTGAAAATTCATTTACTATTTTTCATATGGCTAAAACTGCCGAATATTTAGACATTTATCAAAAATTATACTTTTGTCCAAAAATTCCGAAATTTACAGGGTATACTACTGTTATATAGATGTACTCCCAATAACAATTTCACCAATTTTATAGTTAACCACAAGGAGTTATAAGGGTTTACTTTTAAAATAGTCTTTTCCCATAAAATTCATAACTCCTAATCTATACATCCAAAAATCGCCATTTTTAGACACAATCTAGAAAACTCATCAAATTATCATTTCAAATTTTTTTAAAATTTTTTAGGGTCGAAAAAATTACGAAACTGCCCCTGGCAGAAACCCTTAATTACAACGGTTGAACGAAAAATAATATTCCTTACGAATATTGAATGGAAATAATATTCCTTACGAAAATTAAACGAATATAATGAATATTGAACGACAATAATATTCATATGAATACGAAAAATAATATCTCTTCAGAATATAAAAAAATAATAACCCTTACCTCAGAAAAAGATTGGATACAAGAGTAGTGAAGTAGCAGACTACTCTTCTTCTTTCTCTCTATAGCTTCTCTCTCTATAGCTTCTATCTCTATAATTGCTCTTGTGAGACTTAGTGAATTGATGAGAAATGAAGGAAGAATGAGCTTCTATTTATAGGAAAATATAGTTTCGATAATTGCACATTTTGGGGCATAAATATTACAGTACAATACCTTCAACTTTTCTTTTATTTTAATTTAGTCCTGCAAATATTATCAAACTTGCACTACCTCCCCTAATAGTAAATCAGGTGAATTAATAGTAAATCATGTGACTCAATAGTTCTAAACATGTGAAAAAATTAATTATAGTATAGTACCTTCAACTATACCTCCATTTTTAATTTAGTCATGCAAGTATTATCAATCTTGCACCAACTCCCCTAATAGTAAATTATGTGAATCAATAGTACACACATGTGAACACATAGTTATAAGCATGTGAATTAATAGCAATTAATTGCTCATTTATCAGATTAATTACCCGATTAATCAGAATAACTTTCAGACATCAATTATTATCGAAATAAATATTGATTTCCACTAACACAAATAATCCCAACACAATGGAACTATCAATTTCATCTTTAATCAACACGAACTTATTCATCATTAATATTATAACTCATAATATTTAACAACTAGGTCGTTCATAGGAAAGAGGGGACTTTTCGATAAGGATTTCTCCCTATTGGCATGCAATTAGATTATCTAACCTCTCCTTGACAGAACTTCTAGACATTGTCAATATTGCAAATAACAATATGAATAACTTTGTCGTCTCAATTATTGATTTAATAATATAACATATTATACAGATGATACTGTGACAATAATTGAATCAATAATATGAGAGATATGATGCAACAATTATTGTAGCAATAATTGAGTATAACTGAGTGACTTCTTACATAGGCATCAATAATTAATATCATGTGCTACTATGCAACCACGCGTATTACTGTACTATTACCACCGGGTATTTTATGAAAACTTGCTTACTTTGCAAAATTTTCAAATATCACCCTTAACTTTAAACTTTTATCAATTTAACTATTTACCAAAATAGAAAAATTGAATATTTTTATTTCATAAAATTCGGGATCTCACATAAGGGCACTACAAAACAAGTGTCTCAAAACTCAATGGCTTGCAAACTTTTATGAAGACAGGATTAGAAAGAAACCAGATTGGAAGTTAATTGATATTCAAGATGAAATAATAAGAAAATTAAAGGTAAATGGGTCTTTGACCAAGTGTCACAGGGTAATGGAAATGGCTTTGAAAAATGTTGGGGAATTATTAAATAAACATTATGAAAAAAGTGTGGGATTATGGGGCTCACTTAATAAAGAGCAATAAAAGAAACACATTGGATATTAAGGTTAGAAGAGACAATCCAGAAAATAAGCCTCACTTTCAAAGGTTTTATGTATGCTTTGAAGAACTAAAGAGGGGGTGGATTGAAGGGTGTAGGCCTATCATAGGCTTATATGGTTGTTTTTTGAAGACTGTGGTTGAGGGGCAATTGTTGTCTGTTGTTGGGAGAGATGGTAATAATCAAATGTATCCAATAGCATGGGCCATAGTAGAGAGTGAAAATAGGGATAGTTGGGGATTGTTTCTGGAGCTGTTATTGGGAGACTTGGAGGGTAATGATGGAGTTGGTTGGACCATTATAAGTGACCTTATTCTTATTTTGTTGTACATGAATTTTATGTCTTATTTTATTATCAAATATGTGTAACTGACTGCTTTATTTTCTTGTTTGTGGTTGTAGGGTTTGGTTCCAGCAATTAAGGATATACTTCCTTATGTTGAGCATAGGAATTGTGATAGGCATATTTATGCAAACTGGAGGAAGAGATTCCCTACTCAAGCCTTGCAGTTTGCATTCTGGGAAGCATCTATAGCCACCCATATTGTGCCATTCAAAGAGGCTATGAATGAGATCAAAAGGTTATCAAAGGAAGCCCATGACAAGTTGCTTGAGCAAGACCCCTCTTTGTGGAGCAAAGCACATTTCCAAACACACTTCAAGGCAGACAATGTAGAGAACAACATGAGTGAGACCTTCAATGCATGGATTTTAAAATCTAGATTGATGGCTTCATTAGACATGCTAAAGGAAATAAGAAGTAAAGTGATGGTTAGACTCAACAAAAAAAGGGATAAAATGCTTAAGTGTGAAGCAGTTATATGTCCTAGGATTAGGAAAAAACTTGATGTTCAAATTGAGAATGCAGCTGCATGTGAACCATTATGGTCCAAGGATAGAAAGTTTCAGGTAACTTGCTATTCCCTAAATTGATAATACACTTGTCATAATGTGATTAATTTATGTCTCATACTACATACTGAAACATTGCAAGTAAAGTGTCATGGGGATGCATTTGTGGTTGATCTTGCATATCAAACTTGCACATGTAGGGTGTTTTTGCTAACTGGGATGCCCTGTTGTCATGCTATTAGTGCTATCAATTTCCTGAGGGAGCCATTTGAAAATTATGTGAGTCATTGGTTTAAGAGGGAAACACATACGAAGTGTTACAATCATCTCTTAGAGCTAGATAACAATTTCTGGGAGGAGACACCATATGAAAAGATGTTGCCACCACCAATCACAAGGAAGCTTAGAGGAAGGCCTCAAAGACTAAGGAGGAGAGAACAATGGGAAAGTGAAAAGAACCCAGGAAGAATTACAAGAAGGGGAAGAATAATGCATTGTACCAAATACAGACAAGCATGTCACAATAAAAGTAATTGTCCCAACTCCAATTCACTACCAATGAAGCTTCAAATGAGCTTCAACAAACTGAAGGCACTGGATTACAAAGGGTAAACACTAAAGTTTAATAAAGGTGACTCATAATGAATTACAAGATTGGTGTATGATTGTTGTATTTATTTGTCAATTAAACAAGGATGAAGGAAAGGAAAAGACTACTAAAGGTGATAAAGAGAAGGGAAAAAGGAAGGCCAAAGAGAGTGAAAGTGGGATACAAAGAGTGAAGCTGCCAATAAGAAGAAAGAAAGGGCAACCTCCTGTTGGATTTGGGACTTTTGTGCTTCCAAATGGGAACACAATGTTTCAGTCAGGCAACCAAGGCTACATTCTTGTAAGTATGGAATTCCTTACTCATTTGTTTTACACAGTGTTCATGTATTTGATAATTCATTTTATCTTTTTTTAGATGGATAATTCTCAAGATCCACCAACAACCACACTATAAACAATCAACACACCTCCAACAGTAAATGTACCACTCCAGACAATGCCTTCATCCTCAACATTGACTTCAACTGGCATCCAAACTTTTATGAGTAGAAACAGAGCTACAATAGGTGTTAGTGGTCTAACTGAAGCTGCTGCAAAAAGAAGAGCTGAGATAGGTAGCAGTCAACAAGCAACTGCAACTAATGCATTCAAAAGGCCAAGGAGGAAGGAGACTAAACAATAGATGAATGTGTTTAATGTTGTTTAAGTTTATATTTATTTTGTTTAATGTGGGTAGGAATATGATATATGGTACATTTTGTTTATGGGAATGGATATGGTATGAAAGGCTTAGATGAGCCATTTTGTATTTGGTTTAAACAGTTGGTATGAATATGATATATGGTATATTTTTGGAACATTGTATTGGGTTTTGATGTGTAAGTTTGTGAACTGAAGGAAATTAATGGAGGATGACTAGAAGAGACCTTGGATTTATCTTCTCTAATCCATTGAGTTTTAGTGATAACATTACATTTACCTTGATATTGATCATACCAATCATAAAAAGTAATATTTATCTTTTCACTATTAATAAAACGCTTCCATCTATTAACAACTTTATCTCGTTCCTTTTCAGAAGGGTGATTGGAGCGAAATAAATGTCTTTTTTCCTTATTAGACTTGGAATTAAAATCCTTTACAAGATTGTCCCAATCTAATATGAACTCTTTTTTAATAACTCTTAATTGATTATGAATCAGAATTTCAAAATCGAATTTGAGTTGGGTACTTTCGGAAGGGTAGGAGAAGAAGAGTCTTCTTCTTCTATGAGGTCCTTTTGAGTATAACAAGGGTGACTAGCCTGACCTTGGTTAAGGATACCCTTTAACTTAATATCCCTAACTGAAGGGTTACTAAGTACTTTAGTGTCTCTTCGAGTATGAACTGAAGGTGCTGAAGAACTAGTAAAATCTTCTATAATAACTGGCCTTCTAGTACGTTCAAAACTTATTTTGACCGTTCCATCAGAAAATTGTTTAACATGTTCAATATTTAACAGATTATTAACTACAGGCTGTTGTGGTATTTCATTGGGTAAAGTCCATTGACTAGGTAATGTAATATCTTTCCAGAGGATGGTTCTCGGGATCTGAATATTAGCATCACTAGTTGAACTTTGAATTATAACGGTTTGATCTTTAGGACTTTTATTAAGAGCATGTACGTTTAAATTCGTTTTCATAGTCTTATAATAAATCCTGTAAATCAAAGCTATGGGTTGAGAACCCTCAATCATATGAGTGTTCTCACCAGACGTTTTATGTTTAATGTTAAAGCTTTTAATAAATGTTGATTACTTAGGCTTAATGTGAAATCAGGAAAGCAATTGAAATGGATCGGTCCATTGTGCAAACTTGATTCCATAGCACCAATCATACTAGGGTAATAATTCAAAAATCTAGCATCTCTGAGACAGAGGTAGATACTTGAATTGATTCCTTTAATGTTTAACGGTTTTACTGCAACTTGTACCAAACCTATGTGAATAAAATTGTAACCCTTTTTCCTATGTTTTTTGATAACATCAGGAGACAAAAGACTACAATTTTCATATTCTTTATTAATAGCATAAACCTTTTCAACTGTTTTAACATTTTAATCTGTTTGAAGTTATCAAAAAATGTTGACTGGTAAATTTCTTTAGGGGAAACCCTAGGTATGTTTTAATTGTGTAAAGCTTGACTGATATTTTCATAACTGTGTGTTTCTTGGTTAACTATGTCCGGAAGAGGAGGCAAAATCGACCGGTTACTAGTTGAGGAGTTATACCTGAATAATCTACTCATCTTTTACTAATTTCAAAATAAATGTTTATTCATTATTCTTCCATTCATACCTTCTTACCTTATACAAACTCATACCTATGTTCTATACCCGACACTGCTCACCCAAGAGACTTACAAAAGGTAAACACGAATAAGGTGGATTGAAGTAAGTTAGGTGACTTCGGAACAAGAATAAAAGAGAAATTTTGAAAATAGTAAATGGATGAAGTAAATTACTAGATCTTACTGGCAATTAGAACAGATAAACAACATGGCTGTAATACCTCCATTAACTTATATATCTCCATTAACTTAGTTGTTGATAAAACCTTTTCTATACAACTTCCTGCTCTAGTTGATACTGGCGCAGATCTTAATTGTATTCAAGAAGGTCTAATCCCAACTAAATATTATAAGAAAACTAATGAAAAATTAAACTCAGCCAATGGTAGTCAAATGGAAATAAAATATAAACTGCCTAAAGTTCATATCTGTCAAGATAATATGTGTTTTAAAACATCATTTGTTTTAATTCGCAATCTTACTGATAAGATCATCTTAGGGTTACCATTTATATATTTACTTTACCCTTTTACTACCAGTAATGAAGGATTAAGTTGTAAACATTTGGGAAAGAAAATAACATTTAAATTCCTTATTAAACCAAAAGAAAGAGATTTAAAATTTATTCAAGAAGAGTCTATTTCCAAATCATTAAATTTATTAAATTGTAAATCCACCCATTTGAATTTCTTAAAGGAAGAAAATAAGTACAAACGAGTTGAAGAACAACTGCAGAATAAAGAAGTTCAAGAAAAAATTGAGGAATTAAAAATCTATTTAAAGGACAACCTTTGTTCTGATTCTCCTAATGCCTTTTGGCATCGGAAGAAGCATGTTGTAAGGCTCCTTTATGCTAAGGAATTCAAAGAGCACCTAATTCCTACTAAGGCCAGGCCAATACAAATGAATCACAAATAAATGGAGTTATGTAAAAAGGAGATTAATGATCTGCTTAGTAAAGGTTTAATTTAACCTAGAAAATCCCCATGGTCATGTCCTAACTTTTATGTTAATAATGAAGCAGAAAAGGAAAGAGGTGTTCCCCGTTTAGTAATCAATTACAAGCCATTGAACAAAGTCTTATAATGGATTAGGTACCCTTTACCTAATAAAGACGACCTCATCAACCGTTTGAGTAACGCCACCATTTTCAGTAAGTTTGACCTTAAATCTGGTTCCTGGCAAGTTGCAATCCACCCAGATGATAGGTACAAAACCGCATTTACTACCCCATTTGGTCACTACAAATGGAATGTCCAGGTATTTGGCCTAAAAAATGCCCCCAGTGAATTTTAGAATATTCTCAATGATATTTTGAACCCTTTCAGTCATTTTATTGTTGTCTACATTGATGATATTCTCATTTTTTCCAATTCCATTGAAGAACACCTTAAACACTTGAAATCTTTTTTCAAAACAGTCAAAGATAATGGATTACTTCTTTCGTCTTCCAAATGCAGCTTGTTCCAAGCTAAAGTTCAGTTTCTTGGTTTGATTATTTATCGCGGACTCATACAGCCTATTGAGCGAGCTATTCAATTTACTGATATATTCCCAGATAAAATCACCAATAAAACCCAACTGCAAATATTTTTGGGCTCGCTCAATTATATTGGCAAGTTCTACAAAAATCTAAGGAAGATCTGCAAACCTCTCTTTCAGCGTTTGCAGGACAATCCCCCTCCATGGACTGACATTCATACTTCTGTTGTCCAAAAAGTTAAAAGATATGTCAAGGTTTTGCCTTGCCTTGGCATCTCCAACGATTCTGCTTTCAAGATCGTTGAGACTGATGCCTCTGACATTGATTTCGGAGGTATTCTGAAGCAAAAGTTAACACTCAATTCTCCAGAACAAATTGTTCGCTTTCATTCCGGTGCATGGAATAGTACACAATTAAATTACAAAGATTATTAAAAAGAAATACTTTCATTAGTATTATGTATTAACAAATTCCAAAGTGACTTATTAAACCAAAAGTTTTTAGTTCGTATAGATTGCAAATCTGCAAAATATGTTCTAGAAAAAGATGTTGAAAACATAGCTTCTAAACATTCCTTTGCTAGATGGCAAGCCTTGTTAAGCATTTTCGATTTTGAAATTGAATATATTAAAGGAAGTAACAATTCCATTCCTGATTTTCTCACTCGGGAATTCATTAACACAGGTACGGTTCATCCATCCATCATGAGTTCTAGAGGAGCATCTTCCTCTCGGGGCACGGCTCGCCCTACAGGCCCGAGTAATCAACCAAAAGGAACTTTGGTTCCTCACATAGTTAACCCAGTTTATCAAACCAATAACAAATTCACTGTCCTTGGGACAATGCCCAAGCCATACAATTCAACCTTAGCTAGTAACCCAATCCCGATTGACCCTTTTGCTAGCCAGTCAAAGGCCTACAGTTCAAACCCCAGTCATCCTCCTACTGAGTATATGCTCAAATGGACCAATCACTTGTTTCAAATTGAACCCAGTATGAAAAACAGAAATGATCCAGTTAATTTGTCCTCCCAGTTCTTTCCCCCAGGATGGCATTTCCAACCCCTTGCTCCTTATAAATCCCTTGTGTATTATAAGGATATCCTTATTGAAACCGAGTTAATCTTCATTAAACCTATTTACATCAATAATGATAAATCTAAAGCGCTTTATCATTCTCTGTATATTAAACATTTCATTTCATTATCCGATTGGGGAAAACATCCCTCTGATCTTTTGCAACTTTCTAATCAGGATAACTCTTATTGTTATTATGATTACGTTGAAGCATGGCATAAGGTTTTCCTTCATCAAAATGAGTCAAATAGTCATTCACGGTTTATTCAGTTCGACCATAAATTCAAAAGTCAGTTCCCATATTGGTTCATTCATTGGTGGCACAAATTTGGTTCCACTTATGATCTCTTTCCTGAACCTCTAAAAGTTCAATTTAACCATTTTAGTAACCACAGTAAACCTAATCCAAAGTATAATGGTGTTCCCAGTGTTCTTTAATTTGTCAATAAATATAAGGTCCCTTGAATTCTTAAATGGCAATATGACATTAACACCCCAGCTAAAGTTACAGATCCTCAGTTTGTAGTCACTCCCACTTTCGATCCTTATCCTCTTCTCTCCCGTCGATTTTTCATCAAATGGTGGGATAAGTTTGATGTTAATAGGATTGTTAGTCAGGTCCAATTAGAATTTCCCACTGTTCCTCTCAAGGTTCTACCAGTCTCGTCCAATGAACCTTCCAGTCATTCAAAACCCAAAGAGCCTAAGTCAAAAGAGTTTAATGTCAGTCCTACTGGTTCAACTTGTTCCTGTAGCATTTCTGATTTCAAAGACTATTCTAGTAAAGAATTGAAACTAATTGCCCAGGCACTTAACAAAAGAATTGATGAGTTACATGAGGAAGTTTTCTGTTCATTCTTCTTCCTCTTCTCAGAATGCTTGATCCACCAACATGGATGATGATGGTCAGTATGATCCATGGTATCATCGATCTATAGGATCTTTCAGACCCATTTGCTCGACACCTCAAAGATTTCAGATCCGATCCACTTGCACTTGCTCCTAGTAATCATTCAAAATTTAGTCACCTGCCCCTGCAGCTAATCAGTTAAGGGAATTTGTTTTTCAACCTAAAGCAGCTCCATTCACGCGCACCTGCCCCAGCAGCCTTCAAAGTCAAAAGATGCTCTTTCTTTTCCACCGAAAGCATCTGCTGAGTCAAAAGTTGTCTGCCTCTTCGTCAAAAGTTGCCGAAAGCGTCCATGAATAGTAAAAAAGTCAAGATTTGAAAGCCTTTGTTCATCAATAGTAAAAGTTATCGGTAATCATTTACTTTTGTAATAGTAACTTTGTAATAGTTCCTCTCCTTATTCTATAAAAGGAAACCGAACTCAGTTAGCTAAGCAGACTTTGAAACTTAGAAAGACTCTGAGTTCCTTCTAAGATGAATCTTTGGTGTCTACCGCTATTTAGCCTACTTAACCCCTTCTCTTCTTCTAAATGTTCTAAATAGTAAGTCATTTTAATTTTTAGTTTGTTTGTAAATAGTTTCAATTATCAATAAAATTATTTTGTTTAAAGTAATTAAATTGTGTTGTTTATATGCACTTTTCTGATCATTACTTGCTTCCGCCCCCAAATTGTATCAGAGCCACACGGTTGGTTTTTGGTTCTGTTTGTGGTTCCCGGTCCAAAACAGTTAGCCTAGCTTCTAAATGTTTATTCAAACCTTTGCTTCTTTTGCTCCATCCTTAAATCACCTAGCTTCTTCAAAACACGAGATCGCCATAAGTCCGTTATCTATGCCGTTAAAGTCTCAAATGTGGGAGCGATTTAGGCTAAGGGAATCATTAGATCTATAGGTATGTGTTTATATAAGGTAAGACGGGTTTGAGTTAAACAAAATGCCAAAAGAACAAATTTTTGATTTCTCAGTTAAAACGAAGTAGATTGTTTAGATCGAGTTCACTGACAGATCAAGGCCAATCGAGTGATCCTTTGTGTCAAACGCAGTCTAATTTGTTTTTAAACAAAAATTTTAAAAAAATTTATGAAATTTTGAAGATGTTGACCAATTGTTCGGTGAAAAAAATTTCTCCTCTCTTTATAAACTTAATTTTTCGGGGTGAAAGGGAAAATCCTGGATAAAAATTTTGGGGCTGAATAGTATAGGGATGGTGATCCATCTGAGAAGATGATCAACAGCACCCTCCGGCACCGACAGGAGATGGACCAGTCAGTCAACAGAGATGGCTCCATTAAGTCATCATCGACTTTTAAGAAAAGCGAAGAAGCGATCAACAACAACATCATTGTTGTCCCCAAGTAAATCAACTTTTACTTTAAGTAAAATGCTTTTACTTTTACCTTAGTAAATGTAAATGTAAAATGTTTTTACTTTTACTTTTACTTTGTACTTTTACTTTAGTAAATGTAATAGTGAATCCTACGCAATTCAATAGTAATTTACTTTTCAGTTTTCTATTTAAGTAACTCGAAGTGTTTAGAGTTACTCAGGCTTTTCTTTTGTAAGAAAACCTCACCTGAGGTCCTCTCTCTGCCTTCTCTCTAGGAAACGAAGAAGAAGCTTGTTGCTTCCTTCTTCTAGTAAAGATGAAGAAGAAGTTCTTCATACTTCTCTCTTCCATTTACAGTTTATCTAGGTTATACGTAATCTTTTCCTCAACTATTTATAAATAATAGAAAGAGATTACTTTACCGATTCACCGGTCATCTTCTTTAAGTTTCTTCTTTCTGTTTAAATTTCTGTAAGAAACTTATTCCGCTGTGAAATGGTATCAAAGCCATGTTGTTTATCTGTTCTAGTTGCCAGTAAGATCTAGTAATTTGCTTCATCCATTTATTATTTTCAAAATTTCTCTTTTATTCTTGTTCCGAAGTCACCTAACTTACTTCAGTCCACCTTGTTCGTGTTTACCTTTTGTAAGTCTCTTGGGTGAGCAGTGTCGGGTATAGAACATAGGTATGAGTCTGTATAAGGTAAGAGGGTATGAATGGAAGAATAATGAACAAACATTTATTTTGAAATTAGTAAAAGATGAGTAGATTATTCAGGTCTAACTCCTCAACTAGTAACCAGTCGACTTTGCCACCTGTTCCAGACATAGTTAACCAAGAAACACACAGTTATGAAAATATTAGTCAAGCTTTACACAATTGGAACATACATAGGGTTTCCCCTAAAGAAATTTACCAGTCAACATTTTTTGATAACTTCAAAATAGATTATAATGTTAAAACAGTTGAAAAGGTTTATGCCATTAATAAAGAATATGAAAATTATAGTCTTTTGCCTCCTGATGTTATCAAAAAACATAGGAAAAAGGGTTACAATTTTATTCACATAGGTTTGGTACAAGTTGCAGTAAAACCGTTAAACATTAAAGGAATCAATTCAAGTATCTACCTCTGTCTCAGAGATGCTAGATTTTTGAATTATTACCCTAGTATGATTGGTGCTATGGAATCAAGTCTGCACAATGGACCGATCCATTTCAATTGCTTTCCTGATTTCACATTAAGCCTAAGTGATCAACATTTATTAAAAGCTTTAACATTAAACATTAAAACGTCTGGTGAGATCACTCATATGATTGAGGGTTCTCAACCCATAGCTTTGATTTACAGGATTTATTACAAGACCATGGAAACGAATTTAAACGTTCATGCTCTCAATAAAAGTCCTAAGGATCAAACCGTTTTAATTTAAAGTTCAACTAGTGATGATAATATTCAGATCCCGAGAACCATCCTCTGGAAAGATATTACATTACCTAGTCAATGGACTTTACCCAATGAAATACCACAACAGCCTGTAGTTAACAATCTGTTAAATATTGAAAATGTTAAACAATTTTTTGATGGAACGGTCAAAATAAGTTTTGAACGTACCAGAAGGCCAATTATTATAAAAGATTTTACTAGTTCTTCAAAGACCTTGGTTCATATCAAGAGACATCAAGTACATAGTAACCCTTCAGTTAGGGATATTAAGTTAAAGGGTATCCTTAACCAAGGTCAGGCTAGTCACCCTTGTTATACTCAAAAGGACCTCATAGAAGAAGAAGACTCTTCTTCTCCTACCCCTTCTGAGTACCCAACTCAGTCAGATTTTGAAATTCCGATTCATAATAAATTAAGAGTTATTAAAAAAGAGTTCATATTAGATTGGGACAATCTTGTAATGGATTTTAATTCCAAGTCTAATAAGGAAAAAAGACATTTATTTCGCTCCAATCACCCTTCTGAAAAGGAACAAGATAAAGTTGTTAATATATGGAAGAGTTTTATTAATAGTGAAAAGATAAATATTACTTTTTATGATTGGTATGATCAATATTAAGGTAAATGTAATGTTATCACTAAAACTCAATGGATTAGAGAAGATAAATCCAAGGTCTCTTCTAGTCATCCCACTAGAAAGCAAATTCTATTTCCAAATCAAAAATAAATCATATCGCTTTGCCGATCCATTTAAGATTTCGGATGGTAATAAAAATTATAAAAAAGTTATTGAATAACTAAATTTTAGTAATCAATATCTAGCGACCGTAGGAAGACAGTTAGACATGATTGAAGAAAATTCGAAGAAACCACAATTAAAAAACCCAATTCAAAAATTGAACATCCTTTAATAAAATTACCAGAAAATAGAGTCAAATTAGGTCTACCTAATAACGACAGTGAACTTGTTCATTCGATTGATAAGTTATTTAAAAAATTAAAAACTGAACCCGGTTCGAGTGGCACTATTGATACAATTGATCAAGTTAAAACTGATATTGAAAGCAGTAGCCAATCAGATCATTCTGATACTATTTTGACACCAGATTTAATTGATCAGTTAAACAAATTAACAGTCAAAAACACTAGTATAACCAGAAATTGGTATTCTAGACCTACTCCTCCGGATCTACAGTTCGAAGAGAGAAATCTAGATAAATAGTTTTCTGTGTCATCCAATAAAATTTATGAATGGAATATTGATGGTTTTAGTGAACAAGAGATATTAAATAAACTAAATCACATGTCTATGGTAACAAATAGCTATATAACTAAATTCAACAATATATCTCAGCCAGATATTGTTGAGTTATTAGCTAGTGGATTCACTGGTATTCTCAGGTCTTGGTGGGAAAGGCATCTCACTGAAGATTCTAGATTATCAATAATTCATGCTGCACAATTAGACGAAGACGGCAATCCCATCTTTGATGAAGATGTTGGCATTGGTCCGCCTGATGGAGTTAACACTTTAATTTTTACAATAATTAAACATTTTGTTGGCACTCCCAGTAATATCACTAAAAGAATTCATGATCAGTTAAGTAATCTCACTTGTCCCACTCTAAGTGATTTTAGGTGGTATAAAGATGTGTTTACTTCCAGAGTTATGATGCGAAATGATAGCAATAAACCATTCTGGAATGAAAAATTCGTCAATGGTTTACCTTCATTATTTGCACATAAAGTTCGTGAAGAGTTAAGCAAAAATTTAGGATATATCGATTATGGTAACCTAACTTACGGTGACATAATCAGTTATATTCAAAAGATAGGATTAAAAATGTGTATTGATTTTAAGTTAGCCCAACAAGCTAGTAAAGATAAGAAAAAAGCCAAATATGAGTTAGACACATTCTGTGAACAATATGGTTTACCTCCTATTGCTCCCTCTAGAAGGAAGCATATGCATAAACATATTGAGCATCATAGAAGTCATAGACGTCACAAACGCAGTCATAAAAAATATAAAAATCAAGATGAATATTATAATAAACCTAAAACTACAAAGAAAAGTTACAATAAAAATTCATCTAAAAAATTTGATAAAAGTAAAATTATTTGCCACAATTGTGGGCAGAAAGGGCACTATAAAAATGAGTACAAAATAAAAAAGAAATTATCTCAATTAAATATTTCAAGTGAAGATACCGAGCAACTATTAGAATTAATAAGGATAGAGAACGACGTCAATAATGATGAGTGTTCTGATATCCCTTATTCCTCTAGTAGTAGTCCTAGTAACACTGAAACAGGTAGTGACAATGACGAAGTCACTATTTGGGCTAACAATTGCAATGAAAAATGTTGCAATAAGCAAGTTAATGTAATCAATAAAGAGGATGAAGAGAGTTCTTTGTTAATTGATTTGATTAGTAAAATTTCTGATCCTGAGTTAAAATCTCAGTACACTAAGCAGTTAAACGATTTATTAACCAAAGATAATAGAGTTAAGGATAAAATTATTAAAGCTAAAGAAAAACCAGTATTTAGTCTTAATAAAACTTTAGAAAGATTCAAAACTCCAGTTAAAGAAATCACTCTACCAGAGTTGAATCAAGAAGTTAACAAACTAAAACGAGAAATTTCTAATTTAAAATTAGATGTTTCTAACCTAAGGAAAGAAATTGAAGACAAGAAATCTGATCTTCAAGTTCATGATTCCTCCTCTAGTGATGAAAATCACGATGAGCCTGAATCATCAGGAACAAAAGAAGAACCAGATCTTTTTGTTCAAGGTCTTACACTTAAAAGAATTAAAGATATCACCATTCAAAAATGGTATATCTCCATTAACTTAGTTGTTGATAAAACCTTTTCTATACAACTTCCTGCTCTAGTTGATACTGGCGCAGATCTTAATTGTATTCAAGAAGGTCTAATCCCAACTAAATATTATAAGAAAACTAATGAAAAATTAAACTCAGCCAATGGTAGTCAAATGGAAATAAAATATAAACTGCCTAAAGTTCATATCTGTCAAGATAATATGTGTTTTAAAACATCATTTGTTTTAATTCGCAATCTTACTGATAAGATCATCTTAGGGTTACCATTTATATATTTACTTTACCCTTTTACTACCAAAGAATGAAGGATTAAGTTGTAAACATTTGGGAAAGAAAATAACATTTAAATTCCTTATTAAACCAAAAGAAAGAGATTTAAAATTTATTCAAGAAGAGTCTATTTCAAATCATTAAATTTATTAAATTGTAAATCCACCCATTTGAATTTCTTAAAGGAAGAAAATAAGTACAAACGAGTTGAAGAACAACTGCGAGAATAAAGAAGTTCAAGAAAAAATTGAGGAATTAAAATCTATTTAAAGGACAACCTTTGTTTCGATTCTCCTAATGCCTTTTGGCATCGGAAGAAGCATGTTGTAAGGCTCCTTTATGCTAAGGAATTCAAAGAGCACCTAATTCCTACTAAGGCCAGGCCAATACAAATGAATCACAAATAAATGGAGTTATGTAAAAAGGAGATTAATGATCCGCTTAGTAAAGGTTTAATTTAACCTAGAAAATCCCCATGGTCATGTCCTAACTTTTATGTTAATAATGAAGCAGAAAAGGAAAGAGGTGTTCCCCGTTTAGTAATCAATTACAAGCCATTGAACAAAGTCTTATAATGGATTAGGTACCCTTTACCTAATAAAGACGACCTCATCAACCGTTTGAGTAACGCCACCATTTTCAGTAAGTTTGACCTTAAATCTGGTTCCTGGCAAGTTGCAATCCACCCAGATGATAGGTACAAAACCGCATTTACTACCCCATTTGGTCACTACAAATGGAATGTCCAGGTATTTGGCCTAAAAAATGCCCCCAGTGAATTTTAGAATATTCTCAATGATATTTTGAACCCTTTCAGTCATTTTATTGTTGTCTACATTGATGATATTCTCATTTTTTCCAATTCCATTGAAGAACACCTTAAACACTTGAAATCTTTTTTCAAAACAGTCAAAGATAATGGATTACTTCTTTCGTCTTCCAAATGCAGCTTGTTCCAAGCTAAAGTTCAGTTTCTTGGTTTGATTATTTATCGCGGACTCATACAGCCTATTGAGCGAGCTATTCAATTTACTGATATATTCCCAGATAAAATCACCAATAAAACCCAACTGCAAATATTTTTGGGCTCGCTCAATTATATTGGCAAGTTCTACAAAAATCTAAGGAAGATCTGCAAACCTCTCTTTCGGCGTTGCAGGACAATCCTCCATGGATCGACATTCATACTTCGTTGTCCAAAAGTTAAAAGATATGTCAAGGTTTTGCCTTGCCTTGCATCTCCAACGATTCTCGCTTTCAAGATCGTTGAGACCGATGCCTCGACATTGATTTTTGAGGTATTCGAAGCAAAGTTAACACTCAATTCTCCGTAACAAATTGTTCGCTTTCATTAGGTGCATGGAATAGTACACAATTAAATTACTGAAGATTATTAAAAAGAAATACTTTCATTAGTATTATGTATTAACAAATTCCAAAGTGACTTATTAAACCAAAAGTTTTTAGTTCGTATAGATTGCAAATCTGCAAAATATGTTCTAGAAAAAGATGTTGAAAACATAGCTTCTAAACATTCCTTTGCTAGATGGCAAGCCTTGTTAAGCATTTTCGATTTTGAAATTGAATATATTAAAGGAAGTAACAATTCCATTCCTGATTTTCTCACTCGGGAATTCATTAACACAGGTACGGTTCATCCATCATGAGTTCTAGAGGAGCATCTTCCTCTCGGGGCACGGCTCGCCCTACAGGCCCGAGTAATCAACCAAAAGGAACTTTGGTTCCTCACATAGTTAACCCAGTTTATCAAACCAGTAACAAATTCACTGTCCTTGGGACAATGCCCAAGCCATACAATTCAACCTTAGCTAGTAACCCAATCCCGATTGACCCTTTTGCTAGCCAGTCAAAGGCCTACAGTTCAAACCCCAGTCATCCTCCTACTGAGTATATGCTCAAATGGACCAATCACTTGTTTCAAATTGAACCCAGTATGAAAAACAGAAATGATCCAGTTAATTTGTCCTCCCAGTTCTTTCCCCCAGGATGGCATTTCCAACCCCTTGCTCCTTATAAATCCCTTGTGTATTATAAGGATATCCTTATTGAAACTGAGTCAATCTTCATTAAACATATTTGCATCAATAATGATAAATCTAAAGCACTTTATCATTCTCTGTATATTAAACATTTCATTTCATTATCCGATTGGGGAAAACATCCCTCTGATCTTATGCAACTTTCTAATCAGGATAACTCTTATTGTTATTATGATTACGTTGAAGCATGGCATAAGGTTTTCCTTCATCAAAATGAGTCAAATAGTCATTCATGGTTTATTCAGTTCGGCCATAAATTCAAAAGTCAGTTCCCATATTGGTTCATTCATTGGTGGCACAGATTTGGTTCCACTTATGATCTCTTTCCTGAACCTCTAAAAGTTCAATTTAACCATTTCTGTAACCACAGTAAACCTAATCCAAAGTATGATGGTGTTCCCAGTGTTCTTCAATTTTGTCAGTAAATATAAGGTCCCTTGGATTCTTAAATGGCAATATGACATTAACACCCCAGCTAAAGTTACAGATCTTCAGTTTGTAGTCACTCCTACTTTCGATCCTTATCCTCTTCTCTCCCGTCGATTTTTCATCAAATGGTGGGATAAGTTTAATGTTAATAGGATTGTTAGTCAGGTCCAATTAGAATTTCCCACCTGTTCTCTCAAGGTTCTACCGGCCTCATCCAATGAACCTTCCATATTCAAAACCCAAAGAGCCTAAGTCAGAAGAGTCTAATGTCAGTCCTACTGGTTCAACTTGTTCCCGTAGCATTTTTGATTTCAAAGACTATTCCAGTAAAGAATTGAAACTAATTGCCCATGCACTTAACAAAAGAATTGATGAGTTATATGAGGAAGCTTCTGTTCATTCTTCTTCCTCTTCTCAGAATGCTTCAGTCAGCCAGTTTACGGATGATGATGGTCAGTATGATCCATATGGCACCATCGATCTACAAGATGCTCATGACCCATTTGTTCGACACCTCGCCAGTTTTGATCCATCACTTGCACCGCTTCCGTGACCATTCAAAATTCAACACCGCCTCTGCAGACTAATCGATTAAAGGAATCTTTTCCATCGAAAAGGCTCCATTTAGCACTTTTGCCTTGTTGCCTTCAAAGTCAAAAGATGCTCTTTCTTTTCCACCGAAAGCATCTGCTGAGTCAAAAGTTGTTGGCCTCTTTGTCAAAAGTTGCCAAAAGCGTCCATGAATAGTAAAAAAGTCAAAGATCAGAAAGACTTGCTCATCAATAGTAAAAGTTGTCGGTAATCATTTACTTTTGTAATAGTAACTTTGTAATAGTTCCTTTCCTTATTCTATAAAAGAAAACTGAACTCAGTTAGCTAAGAAGACTTCGAAACTTAGTAAGACTCTGAGTTCCTTCTCAGACGAATCTTTGGTTTCTACCGCTGTTTAGCCTACTTAACCCCTCTTCTCTTCTTCTAAATGTTCTAAATAGTAAGTCATTTTAATTTTTAGTTTGTTTGTAAATAGTTTCAATTATCAATAAAATTATTTCGTTTAAAGTAATTAAATTGTGTTGTTTATATGCACTTTTTTGATCATTACTTGCTTCCTCCCCCAAATGGACTAGCTATATATATATATATATAGCTAGTCCAGTCCTTAAACTCCTCTCCAGAATTTGGGATTTTCCACTATAAAAACATTCTTACAATGGGTGGAGAAATACATTATGTTTCTGGTCTTAGGACTACTATCCCCTAGTATCCTTTAAGAAACACATATTCCTTTTCCCAAACACTGGTACCTCCTTCTTGGCTGGTCATGGAACTTAAGGTCTTTATTTCCTCTAACTCACTTAGAAACCCACTCACTTAGAATCCCAAACCTATAGATCTTTTAAGGTCTTGATCTTAAAGACAAGATCACTCAATAGCTCACAAACACTAAAAGAGTACCTAGCTCTATCCTTGTTTAAAAATGATAATTTTTGTGTTTCAAAATTTGCTTCTTAAATAAGTAGATTAACACAGTTTATATCTCAGTTAATTGAAAGATATACTATGATAACAATTTAAGTTCAAGTATAACAATTATATAACAAATAAACCAATGATCAGAATTATTATGACAACTTATATAAGATCAAGTTGGTTTAATGTATATCACTCTCAAGAAAAGGACTATATATTAATTCTCTATTTTATACACAACGATCAATTTTCCCTCTGAAGAAGCATGCATGATAGATCCGACTACACTATATATAGCCGGGATGACCAGTTTTAAGGATTAAACTGTCTTATATATATCACTTTCTCTTGAAAGGAATACAATTTTTTATAAATTATTTAAGTTGACAAAAGCCCAAATTCCTAAGTATATATAAATGGGATTATCAAAGCAATAAAAAGTAGATCACTAGTTTATCACTCTCTTTATAATGGACGATGTAAAAAAACATAATTAATATATAAAACATGAACTAACTTGATTAAACACAAATATAAATAAATGCAAGTGATACTGCTTTGTGCTTGAAGTGTTCAATATAAATGTATAAATAGTTGATATCACAAGTATTGAACACAAATTAGAAAGTTAATAACAAGCACAAATATAGAAGAATAGAAGGATATGTGATCTCTTTTGTGTGTGAGCAAGTATCAAAGAATATAACTCTTCTTGCACTCTTAGCTCAATTATCTTCCTAACCCACTTAGAATCTAGCTTGAGATAATTTGAGAGTATATAGGGAATATGTGGGAATTTTCTTCGAGCTAGATTCAGAATTAAAGGAAGAAATGATCATCCTATTTATAGGCAAGGCCAAAGAAATTTAGTGGTTGGGATTAGGTTGTGTTTGATAAAATTAGTTGTTAAGATGAATAGTTAGACATCTGAATAATATAGAGTATCTAAATAGAATTGTATCGAAATGAAAAATATTGTTTGATAATTATTTTTTCAAAATGTCTGAAAAACATGTTTTTATTATTTTAACCCTTCTTTTTCTTCTCCCTTCTCCTTCTCTTCTTCTCCTTTCTCCCCAATCCGCCCATCCCCTCCCCATCCCACCCCACCCCACTTCCACCCCATCCCTCCTCTCCTCCCCCGCCCCTCCCCTCCCCTCCCCCACCCCACCCACCTCTTCCCTCCTCCTCCGCCCCACATTGAGGGAGTTGAGGGATCACACAGATCCCAACATTTTGATCATGCTACTTGGTAACAAATCAGATCTTCACCACCTTGTGGCGGTGCCAATGGAGGAGGGAATATCCTTTGCAGAGAGGGAATCACTTTACTTCATGGAAACTTCTGCGTTGGAAGCTATAAATGTCGACAATGCATTCGCTGAGGTTCGCAAAATGGAACTATATCTTTACAATATATCCCTACTGAAAACCAACTTGCTGATCTCTTTACAAAACCTCTAGATGAATCCAGATTTAACAAGTTGATAAGTGAGCTAGGCATGCTTAACTTACAACCATGAAAAATATGCTCTAGTTTGTGCTAACTATACAGATTTAAAGGCTATGTTCGAAATCATAGACATGATCAAAGGAAGTCCACGATCGTAAAGCTAAAGTGTCATAAAAGACAACGATCGCAGTGCAGATTCAACGATAGCAGAATTCCATCAACAAAACAAAGGAGCATCCTGTGATGACAAAAGTTCATCACAAGGACTCGGTCAGAATCGACGATTGCAGTTCAGATTCGACGATTCCAAGGACCATCTCAACGATCGTAGTCCTTCTGAAGAATATATTAACTGTGAAGGAGTTAAGGGAAATTCAGTACAATCCTCCTCAGTCAGATTCATGGAGCCAAGCAGAATTCGACACCTGTCCCACTAAGTAAAATGGAGAGAGGGAAGTTATAAGTACAAATTGAAATCGTCCTTCTGAAATCAGAAGTTCAAAAAGCTCATCTCTCTCAAGAAAAAACCCTAAAGAAAGCTCAGACAGTCATACTCCTTGCGAAGAAATCAATGGCGGCTTCCAACGTCATCTCTGGCTACAGACTCTATTTTGATGAGTTCAAAACAGCTGAACCCAAATTTCACAAAACTCTGTCATTATTAAAGAAGGCTGGTCTCGAAGAGGCTCTAGGTACAGACACATTGATCTACCCTAAGCTAGTGAAAGAATTCTACAAAAATGGTGTGTTTAAAAATGACACCATCACTACGAAATTCAAGGACGTGGAAATCAGGCTGAAGGCTGAGGACATCAACCTAGCCCTAGGTTTTAAATCTGAAGGGTATTCATTCATAGATGGCATAGACTTCTATGAGGGACTTAAAAGGATGCATCACAAAAAATCCCCCACTTTCAAAGGATACAAGAAGAAGGAGTTTCCTCAGAGGTACGAATTTCAGGCTGACATTGTTGGGAAATGTATATGTTACAAGAGTTCTGGTCACGATTCTGTAAATGAGGTGCAACTCAAGCTCATGACTACCATATGTTATGGAATACAACTTAACTATGGAGCTCTATTGCTTGAATGGATTGGAAAGTAGATCACCAGCTCAAAGAAGACAAAGAGCTCTCAAAAGATGCTCTACGGGCGATTTATAAGCATCATCCTATAGTCTGCTCTGGGTGACAAAATTAGGGATGATGAAGGAGAATCCATCAATCCAAACAGACGAATGACCCAGCAACTATTCAAGAACTGGAAAAGGAATCCAACAGAAAATATGCGTATGATATCTGAGTCCAGTGGTAGGACTGCTGATGCAAAGGAGTTAGGGATTACAGGGAATATGTCAGTTATCAGGGAGACTGAAGAAGAAGAAGAAGAAACTAACAAGGAAGAACCCACTACCCTGGTCAGAAAAAGCAAGGGCAAGAGAAAGCTAAAGGCTAGAATGGCAGAAGACCCCCAGGGATCAACTACTAATAAACCTGTAGAGTCTTCTGACATTGAGAGTCTAAGGATCCTAAGAAGAAAACAACAGCAGGCTGAGGCAGAAGAAGACTGAGCTACCATATCATAGCTGCTGAAGAAGAACAAAATTAGTCACAAATCCAAGAGGCCATCTGTCTCATTGATCGTAGAGCCTCTACTGATCGTAGAGACCAGACTGAACACCTCGAGCAAGGAAGTTGCTGCATCAGATGTTCTAGCTGATCAACAGGACAAAGCTGAAGCTCAAGAAAGTCCTGAGGTGTGGCTCAGCCTAGAAAACCAAGACAAAAACTGGTTAAGAAGTATATCCTTGTCAATGAAGGAGTACTCAAAAAGGAAGACAAAGAGTTGGCTGCTGAAAAGGAACTATCCAAAGAAAGCCAAAAGGACAAAGCTCAAGCTGAGGGGGAGATGCCTGAAGCTCTCATCCCAGAAAATGCTCCAGCTGAGGGGGAGCTACTAATCCTGCAGGAGGATGATCATGTTGAGGGGGAGGCTCATGATATCCCCATGACAGAAGAAGAGGTTCCTGCAGAAAATGAGGGCGAACCAGAGCAGGAAGAAAATGAAGCAATTGATATAGTGGACTCCTTGAACGAAGACAAAGAAGAGGACGAAGATGACGAGGTCGAGATCATAGCTGTGGGTATTAATGGGTATAGAAAAGCTAACTATGAGCAACTGTTCTCCTATCTACCCATGATGCCTTTTCATCAAGCTCAAATTCTAAACTCCTAGAATCACATGTTTTGGAGCTTCAAAGAATATCCCGCCATCTCTGTGCTAGCTCATATATTCCCAGGAAACTTCAACTTTGCCTAATAGCTGATCACAAATGGTCCCTCCTAAAGAATGGTGCATGAGGTATTAACTATCCCGATCTTATTCAGAGTTAATCACTATCCACTATCCTTCTACAGCCAATTTTATGAATTTCCAAGCTGGCTGGAAGTGGTCCTCAATCAACCAAGTCAATTCCCAGTTACAGAATCCCAAAATTCTATAACTGATGAACCAAATATGCCCAACTTTATATTAGTCCCACCACCCATCATCTCTACAATCATTGACTCTAGCCCCATTATAGAGTCCCAAGCTCAAATCGTAGAGCCACCTACTTTAAACACCCAAACACAGGCCCCTCCATCCGACATTCCCTCCTCATCCACCAATGAATACTTCAACCTTGATCTTGCCCTATACTCATTACAATATCAATTTAAGAGAACACCCCCTCCTTCACAAATTTCCCAACTCAATGAACTTATTTCAGAGCTGCCCACCAAAGCTGATTTGTCAGCAATGTCCAAGAAAGTGATCAAGGAACTCAATGAGAGTCTTGAAGAACACACTGACCTCATTCAGATGAGATTAACAACAATAATCAATTCTGCAAATAGTCTCCCAAGCTCCCTAAGCTTTACGCTCACTAAGACACTTAAAGAGCTCAGCAAGGAAATGATTTAAATCATAAAGGACATGGATGACATTCACTTTCTAGCAGCCAAAAGACACAAAGATGTTGTTCTTATCTTACAGTCCACTCAGGAAGCTCAGAATAAACTTATGATGAAGAACTTCTTCAATCTGCAAACTGCCGTAAAAGAATTCCAATAATTTTACGTCAGCTAAGGACAACAGACTAACAATATACTAGCCATTCTTCAACAACGGGAAGCTCGATCTGATGCTCTGATCAAAGAAAATTGAGAGGACATTGCTCAAACTCAGAGTCAACTCAATGAGCTTGTCCAAGGAGTGACTCACCTCTCAGAAGACATTCGAACCCTTGATGCTGACATAAAAGGGGAGAATAAAGGGAAAGGAGTTCAAAGTAAGGGCAGAGGTCAATCCCAAACTCAATCTTCAAGGAATCCTCCTACAAGGTAATTCCACCAAAAGACTCCACGGTCCAGCCATCAGACCCAATGATCTGATACTCAACAGTCTGATCAGCAGGAAGTGTTAATGGCTCAACTATTAAGAAGTCAAAGGCCTTCTCCCAGCTCTCATGAGGTGACAACAACATGTCTAAGAATGCCAATAGGAGATCCTGCATTCATGAACAGGCATGATCATAGTGAAAGACTCAGTCAAAGCGAGCTGGAAGAAATAGCTCGAAGAGATAAAACTAGCAGGAGAAGAAGAGCTGAGGAATATGCAAATTCTCCGAGAAGCAAAAGGCCGAAGAAATAGAGATAAGGTGAAACTTAAATTCTTATTGATATAAAGCTTATCTATAATATCTATTCTTTAAACATCAATAAATTCATGCTTATTCTCTAGAAATTTTAGCTGCTCACTGAAATATTAAGTCATGTTTTGTGACGCCCCCAAAATAGGTATACATCACCCATCTTGAGTCGCCAAATACATGGTACAAAATTCAAATACAACTTAATTATACAACAGTCGTGTAAAATACGATAAAACATAATCTAAGAGTTTTAATAAGAATATTTTCATCTAGACAATATCCACACTCAATGGAGTCCTCATTACATTTATTGTCACACTATTTAATGTAATAGTGAGGACTACTAATGTTATCATCCGGAATCACTGTTCCTTGACTAGTCCATGCCACGTTCTCATTTCTCAAGAGAACGGTGAAAGAAAGGGTGAGCTCAACTAGCCCAAGAAGAAATATTATGACTAAGATAATGCAGAATAAATTATCATTAGTCTTCAACAATGTTAAACCGATAAAATACAATAGACATCAAGTTTAAGCTGCAATGAATAAGCAATCCATTAGAAGAGTCAAGTAGAGCATGATATCTACTATCTTCTATGATTTAAAATGTTTTCATCAATTTTATCATTTGAGACTCAACTTAATAAATAAACCACATCATCGAGTCATCCACACTACTGGCCAAGGATATTCATTAAATCATCAATGGTCATGACTATACCGAATAATCCTGGTCATAATCATACCAAAAGCGCCCATCAATGCACTATGAGCTCACGAGGACTTTTACCACATCATTTATAACATTACGAGTCATGATTATCTTGAATAATCCCTGGTTATAATCATACCAAGTCCATCTATGCACGTAAGCCAAAGATGACTTTCATCACAATATAAGCGTGAGGATGATGACAATGACATAATAATTCAATAAAATAAGTTCAAGAATAAATTTTAAAGATTTATAAGTTAATTTATCTTGAAATCAATTACGTCCAAATTGTCTACATGATACTGCTTTGTGGAATAAAATTCAAGAATGCTCAGAAGAATATTTCCATGAAAAGATATCGGATGAAGCGTAAATATCCAGGATATTCTAATAATTTCATGGAGTATAGAAGCCAAAACTTTAACCAAATGAGTATCATAGAATATATGAAACTGCAAATGGATTTTCACTCGCCATGCGGTAATCCACGTAGACAGATCATTTCCATAATTTAATAAGGAATGAATACGAAGGATTATTCATCATGCATGTGATAATCCACATGTACAAAAGTTATTCCAAATGTAATAATAAAGAATGGAACTAGGTCATGCGTAATCCACACGCATGTGATATTCCAAATGAATAATAAAGAATGGAATAACTGAAGAATTCACCATGCATGCGATAGACCGCACAGCATGAGTTATTCCAGCAGTAATAATAAAGAATGGAACCAGGTCTAGCGTAATCCGCACAGACAGGATATTCCAACAGAATAATAAAGAATGCAATAACAAAGAATTCACCATACATGTGATAGACCGCACAGACAGGTTATTCCAATAGAATAATAAAGAATGGAACCAGGTCTAGCGTAATCCGCACAGACATGATATTCCAACAGAATAATAAAGAATAGAATAACAGAAGAATTTCACCATGTATGCGGTACTTCGCATAGACAGGTTATTCCAACATAATAATAAAGAATGGAATAACAAAAGCTCTCTTCATGAATCTGAAAAGAAATAATACCCTTACCTTAGAAAAAAGCGGATCTTTGGACTAGAGAGGTAGCAGACTTCTCTTCTTCTTTCTCTCTATAATTTCTCTCGATAATAATTGCTCTATAGCTTTAGTGAATTGGTGAGAAATGAAGGAACAAATAGTTATAATCATGTGAATTAATAGCAATTAATTGCTCATTTATTCGGTTAATTACCCGACTGGTTAGTATAACTTTCAGACATCAATTAATATCGAAATAAATGTCGATTTCCACTAACACTAATAATTTTAACACAAGGGAACTATCAATTTCATCTTTAATCAACATGAACTTATTCATCATTAATATTATAACTCACAATATTTAACAACCGTGTCGTTCCCAAGAAAGAGGGGCTTTCAGATAAGGATTTCTCTTTATTTAGTAGCAATTAGATGACCAAACCTCTCCTCGATGAACTTCTAGACATTGTAAATAATGTAATTTAATAATATGAATAACTTTGTCATCTCAATTATTGATTTAATAATATATCATATTATCACGGATGATCTTGTGACAATAATCGAATCAATAATATGAGAGATATGATGCAAGACAATTACTATAGCAATAATTGAGTATAACCGAGTGACTTCTCACGTAAGCATCAATAATCAATCTGGTGCTACTTATGCAACCACCACAGATATAAAGATTACTTTTACTGGGTAGTTCAACGGTTTAACGGTAAAACTTCCGCCGTTATTTTTATAAAAAGATAATTATGTCATTTTCTAACTACGACAATACTTCCGTTGTGGGGTCCACCAATGATTATATCGTCGTACGAATATTCCCTGTTAAAACAAATATTCCCCGACCAATCGAATATTATATAACCACTTGCTTACTTTGTAAAATTTGTAAATATTACCCACAACTATAACATTATATCAAATCCACACCATAATATTCAAAAATATATTTCGAGAAAATTATTCTTTATTCATAAAAGTTGGGGTCTTACATGTTTACTTTCCTAAAAATGCATCTAGAACTTGTTAATCATGACAACAAATCTCCTTGGTTATGTCAACATCAAATAGGGGGAGATTGTTGGAAGAATGCATATTTTGATTTGATGTTTAAAGTAAATGCTCATGATTATATGTAAAGTCCTTCAAGGAATATATGTACAAGGACTTAGTGATAGATCAAAATTGTTAGATTGATCTTAGCTTTTAATGTTCATCATTCTATAAACGAATGTATAAATAAAGAGATCAAAGATGTTAGGTTGATCTATGACTTGAAAGGAATAGATAGGCCTTGAAAAGAATCGCAGTCTATCGAGCTGATCAACAGATTGCAGAAGCTAAGCCAGGATCATAGAGCTTAGAAGATCGTAGTGTATCTGCCTTGACGGGCCTCTCAAGAAATCGTAGAGTGGTCCAGACGTTTGCCAAAGCTAACTCAGAGATCGTAGTGTGCTCTCAGAAACGTAGAGTCTGCAAGACGAGCAAGTGAAGATCGTAGTGTGCAAATCCTTGAGAGAGATCGTAGTGCTCTCTTTAGACCAAACACCAATATAACAAGACACCACGATATGGATCGTAGAGTATCATCTGCCTTGTGTTAGAAGCATCGAGCCCTACTTTGGTTTGGAGAAAAATTCTAACAAATGTGGAATGGTTTTGAAACGTTGAAGTCCTCACCAGTCTCAATGGTACAAAAGATATCCTTAGTATTCAACAAAAGGAACGTACTCAAGAAGCTAAGGAAAGGACCATAGGACAGAGGAAAAACACCTTTTCAGGTGTTAGGTGAGAAAGCAGTCTGCTATGTCAGTGGGTCAGAATGCAATTCAGAAGGTGTATAGAAAAGTCTCCATCAAAGTTCAGAAATGTCAAACGCATTTAATGCTTCAACAAATGGCTTCAACGGATAGATTTCAAGGATCACATATATGCAGAACATATGCAGATGATAGAGCTAAGCAATCATTGAACAAAAAAGGCCCAAGAACACTCAACGCTTAACTCTACAATCTGAGAAAAAGAGGAAGCTTGCTCAGCTACTCAGTTCTTTCGAACAAGTGCTTAACTGCAATTGAGTAACATTAATCACGAACTCAACAACTACCAATCAACTGAAGTAAGAGTTCCAAGTCAGAAGGACTTGAAGAGTTCTAAGTGAACTTTGAAGAACCAAGTCTGCTGGACTTGAAGAGTTCAAGAGTGAACTAAGAAGTGCCAAGACTGCTTGTCTAGAAGGAATCTGCGAGATTCAGAAAGTGTAAAAGACATCCTTACTGGATTTCCTACTCGAGAAGTAGAAGAGTGGACTAGGAGCTTTAAGTGCTCTGAACCACTTAAAAACAACTATGTCTATTTCATTCTTCTTTAGAATCGTCATAACCGCGCTATAAGCAATTATAATCGCCTCACTTTTATTAACTCTATCTAAAAGGGAGTTCAAAGAAACCTTAATTTCGCTGTGTTTAAATCATTATCAAAATTGTCTTAATAAAAAGAAAAGTCTTTAGTTATCTATTCAACCCCCCCTTTTAGATAACTATTGTGCCTTCAGGAACTAACATAGTTAAATATGAAAACAATGGAAGTTAACTGGACCAAATTGGTTGAGAAACGAATCCGTAGTGATGAAATTAGTTAAAAAATAGCAAAATTTTTGAATTAAACTAATCAAGTTGTTGTTTATGTGATTTGAAGATTGCTATCATGTTAGTTAAGGGTTACAAGCTTGTATAGAAGTAATCTAGTTGAGTTTAAGCATGTTGCATGAAGAAATTGTGTATGGGTTTTGAGTTCTGCAAAAGCAGAGACTCTTCTGGAGCTGTCTAGGAAGGGCATATATGCGCCCATTCATAGATTCATTAGGTCTTGCAAATTGCTACTGCAGTATCTTTATCTCGGTGTCTAGTTTGGGATAAAGACGCAATTGCGCTTCTCCCCTGATCTAGCAGTACAAGCCAAATTGCTACTGCTGGCACCGATACATGTTGGAGTTTTCTGCTACAATTTGTTAAGCCTTAACATGTTAGAAGATTTTAGTTATGCATGAAAATAGGGTTAACATGTGGTCTAAACTTCCCTTGCATATATGTGTTGCGTTGGTTTACGTTAATATATATTTCAAAAAGAAACTTGAAGATTTCGAAAACAAACCTTGACAAACTTTAAGTTTTTTGAGTTTTGACTTTGTAGTATAAGTGTATTGTGGAGTCATGCAAGCATAGAATGTGATCTTAAGTTACCTCGCATAAGATAACTTGTATAACTTGGATAATATGTATTTTCAAAGTGAAATTCAAGTTTTGAAAACTAATAATCATGAGCATAGCGTCTCCTACATTTCGAACTTGTAAGTATGTATAACAACATGCACAAATGAGCATGACATTTGATTCGAAGTTGCTTTGCATGATTAGGTCGGCATAATGTTGTCTTTTTATAGTTCTAATAAAAGAGCTCTAACTCATGCAAGCATACATGTGTCAACAAGGAATACAGAGTAAGTAGAGTATCGATCCCACAGAGAAAGTTGTTAAATTTAAACTATCATGCATCAATTAACTCACCGTATTTATATTCTTAGACTAATGACTAAAAGTGTTAAATTAAACTAATTGTGAATAACTACTAAAAATAAGAATACAAATAGAATAAATATAATCTGAAAATAATGGGACCCTAACTTCATTTAATATTTCATCTAATCGCCACTATCATGCAAGAAGTGTTCACATATCACAGGAAAATAGCCAAGAGCACAAATAGAGTTATAACCATTTTTCAATGCACTATAACCTACTTACACAACATCTACAGATGTTAAACTCCATGTAATCACCAATACAACCAAAATCACTATATGTCTTTGTGAAATTGCAATTATATTGATTTTAAGCACAAGCCCTTATTCTAGCTCATACGGTGAAACAGTATATGTCTATCTGGTTCACAAAATATGCAAGCCATATACAACAGCCCCATATTCACATGTTATCATGATTACAATCCATACTTGCATGTTCATTGTCAATTCCATACAAAAATATCGAGGCGAATGGTGATCAAGCATTCATACATGTAAAACAATCATGATAAATATCCCATATGATATGCAAAACAACCCTAGCATTTAAGCGTGCAACCAAACTACATATTAAAATCCGTTAGAATCCCATAATGGAGTTTAGTTCATGACTGAACCAAAAGCCATTATGGGATCAACGCTAAACATGATCAATAAGCAACAATTAAAATAAGAAAGATAGAAACGATCAAACCCAATCATTTGAATAAAAACCAATGATAAACGCTTAAATCCTCATAGAAATCCGATGAGATAATAATAGAAATCCACAATGACAGAGAATCCCAAGAAGAATTGGAGAAGGAGACGTTTTGGCTTTGTTCTACGTTGGAATCTCTCCCAAGGTGTAAACCCTAGTTACTATGATGAAAATACGCTCAAAATTATCATGTACGTCGTCGACACGGTCGTAATCGTTTAAAAACCAATTATAAATCATTTAATTAAAAATTCAAATTAAAACAAAATCACAAGACATCGATCGCATTACCTGTCGTCACGCCTCTCAAAGATCGTCTCGGCAAGGCGCGAGACTTCTGAGAATGTGTGCCTTGTCCAGTCGGCCTCTCACGCATGCTGCGCGTCCCAGAGACTTGTCACCTTTCGCATGGCCGCTAAAACTTGAAGTAGTCATCATTATGCGGGCGGCTTTTCATGGTCGGTCGCTGCTCTCAGCTGATACTCTGCCATCTTGCCCAGCGGCTTGCACTCTCTGAGTTACAGTTACGGTTTTGGCTTTCGTCGTCATGTCTGCTGCTACTATTTGTTCTTTCATGCTTGATCTTCTTGCTCCATGCTTGGTCTCCATCCTTCATTGTACCTCCATGCCATGCACATCTTCGTTTGTGCCTCGCCTTCACGCATCTATTAGCCACGTGCCTTCTAATACCACCAAAATTAAGCCGATTCCTGCACTTATTCACCAAAAGGAGTTTTAAATAAATGCAATGCAAAATAACATGAAATGAAACTAAAACACAATAAAATGTACTTGAGATGGGCACAATTCGCATGAATTGGTATTCAATAAGTAGGTAAAAATACCACTTATCAAATACCCCCAAACTTGAACTGTTGCTTGCCCTCAAGCAATGCATACTAATGAACAATGAAACTGCAACTACAAAAATATGCAACTACTCTATGATGCAAATTAGTCTCACATAATCCATGCCATAACAGAATTTCAGCCCAAATTACCTCAGTGAATCATCGAGATCCAAGAATAAAATTTCAAACTAAACTATAGACATAACATCATACACTCAGATAATTTCATATATGCTATAGAAATGTTGTGTGTGTGTGTGGTGTTCACCAAAACTTGATCTAAGCAAAGAATACATATGCTACACTACTCCAAACAGAAAATTATAGCCTAAATCAAGACTCATGTATACTCATGTAACGCAGACTGTTTCAACATATTAGCACAAACTGAGGTTCAACAATGGGCTTATTGCTTTATTGCTTCTCACGAGGGCGATTTACGCACTTTCCCGCGGTATTTATTGCTATTTTTCTTTTCTTTCTCTTGTTCTCTTTTTTTGTTTTCACATGACTGTGCAATGTCTCAATCCATTAGGCACACTGCTACCCCTTAGCGAGCTTTCAACCAACGACTCCCAGACCATGAAAGACCTTAGGGCGCTAGGTGTAGAAACAATCCCCTCGGGCGTACTTACTCAAGTAGCTAGGTCCCCAAATTAAGACTAGCCACGTTATTGCTATTTGATTTATATTTCTTATTTTTTTTATATCTAGCATACCCATGTTTCCCAAAATTTGCACGTCAATGGCTTATACCGTCTATAACACTTTCCACATATTTCTCTTTTTAAAACTACATGTTCTATCAAGCAATGCAACACACACTTCTTAAACCTACATGTGATTGTGAACACATTTGTGCATACCGAAAGCATTTGAATAGCAACATGAATCTCATCGTGTAAAACATTATATCTAAGCTGTGTTATCCAACATGTTATAAAATCTTTCACAATTCACTATCATCATTGGCTAGGCAAAAATTTCTACTAAGCAATAATTTGTGTGAGACATGCAACTAAAACATACTAACACAATCAAGAATGAATAAAAATTAAAAATTTTATGCAAAAAATTGAGCTAAACACATAAACATTTAACTAAACACATAAACATGCAAAATTAAATAAAACTAAACTACTATGATGTGCTCCCCAATACCCCCAAACTTAAAATATTCAATGTCCTCATTGAATGAAGGTAAAGGGTACAAAAAAACTCCCTTACTGATCGGCTTGACCACCCTCCTTGGGTGGTGAATCTAGTGGTGGATACGGCACGGCGGTCCCAAACTGAGGCCACTCTAGCATTGTTCCTTGCTGCGCGAAGGATTTTGCCAAGGCCTGAGTGAGTCCCGTAGAAAACGTCCCAAAATTGTCATATATGGCGTCGACTTTGCGCTCCAACCTTCAAAGCTGTCGATCGCTAGGAACCGGGTGTGCTCGGGTGGATGGGCCTACCTCATTGGGCTGAGGGGACTGCTGAGATGGCTCTGGGAAGGTGGGGTGGATGATAAAACCCAATCCTCATGGGTGTGGTTCACCACCCGTCCACCCCTTGAACTTGGCGATTGTGGCCGTAGTGATGTCGTGGCTCGGTTTCTGCAGTTGCTTGTCATTCCACAAGACTCCCTGTTGGATACAAAGTATGGCTGCCATAGATGCATGCGGGATACTCCCAGTCATGCTCCCTTGCCAATAATGCATCATGTTTTAATGAATTAAGTGGCCGACGTCGATATACTTGCCTGTGATAATGCCCCATAAAATGATCGTTCTCTCGGTAGGTACTTCATGCTTGTGAGGGGACGGAATTAATTTGGTGCATATGAACAGATTTCATGCTTGGGCATAGCGATTTAAGGTGGTCACTGGAAAATATTTAGGCTCGGTCGTCCCTGGTTTATAATTCCATTTGGTTCCTGTGATGCACAAATCCGAAATTACGACGTCCAAGTCCGTCATCAAATGTGCACCTGTAACCCAATTCACAGACCCAGTCGGTGGTGTATCCATTATTCCAAACACTGCTCTGATAGCTGTGGGACTAAAATCCACTTGCACTTAGCGAACCAGCGTTATCCCTCCTTTCAGCTCCATCTCCTTTGCATTCGCGTAGAACTCCCGAACAACTCCCATGGGAATAGGCATAGGCGTTGCGACTAGGCTAGGCTAACCCAGCCTCTTTCTCGTAGCATATTCCATAGTTGTCCATCTTTCTTATCAGGTTTAAATCCTCGTTCCTTCACAAACGATTTAGTCATGAGGTGATAATAATCTTGCTGAGCTTTCCAGCTTATAAATTTTCTGTGTTCCATGTTAACCTCGTCGTAATCACTGGATGATGAGTCTGATGATGAAGAGATAGAGATGGAACGTATTCTTTTTGGACCCATGAGCAGATGATAGGTAGAGAATATAGATGCTCTACCACAAATGAGAGTACCCCCAAACTTGCTTGTGACACTCCCCGCAAAAACCCTAGATTTATGCTAATGGAGAGGGAGCTGTGTATATGAGCGATGGAGAGAGATTTATGATTATGGGAGAATAGCAGAATACACTTTATATTATGGCATGGGAGAAGTCAAGTAGACCACGGATTGGATTTTTACATTTAAAAAAATTTCACTGTTTGGCGTCGCGCGCGGCCGCGCAAATTTGTAATGGGATGGCGCACGGGCGCACGAATGACTTGCTAGGAGTTATTCACATCGACTTCCGGTATTTGGCTTGCTTGTGACATGTGATTTAACTACATGAATAGCGCACCTTTGTTTAGCCCAATTTGCATATCAGTGATGAGTGCAATTGCAAACACCTATAGGAACATGAATGCAGAACATATTATTTATCAGGCATGATGTAATGATGTAACTACTACTCTACTAAAGGAATGAAAAGAAAATATAGGTAAAAATAATGGGTTGCCTCCCATCAAGCGCTAAGTTATAGTCAACTAGCTTGACTGTCTCTGAATCTCATGTCTACGAGAGAATTGAGGTGACATTCTGTCTCTCCACCTCCCCACCGAAGTAATGTTTCAATCGCTGGCCATTTACCTTAAAAGGCTTGTCCAAAAACTGATCATATACTTCAATTGCACCATGCGAAAAGACAGTCTTCACTGTAAATGGGCCTAACCATCTCGATTTTAGCTTTCCGGGAAAAAGTTTAAGTCTGGAATTGTAAAGCAAAACCCTTTGTCCCAGTTCAAATATTCTTTCCATGATCTTTCAGTCATGCCATTTCTTTACTTTCTCCTTATACAACTTTGAATTCTCATATCTTGCAACCTAAATTCATCTAACTCATTGAGCTGGAGTAGTCGTTTCTCCCCTGCAGATGCTAAATCAAAATTGAGCTTCCATATTGCCCAATATGCCTTATGCTCTAGCTCCATAGGGAGGTGACAGGCTTTTCCATACACGAGTTAAAAAGGCGACATGCCCAACAGAGTTTTGTATGTTGTTCGATAAGCCCATACGACATCATCTAACTTCAACGACCAGTCCTTCCGTGTGGGATTCACAACTTTTTCCAGGATTCTTTTTACTTCGCGATTCGACACTTTAGCTTGACCATTTGTTTGTGGGTGATACGCTGTAGTAATGCGATGATTAACCCCATACTTAGCCAGCAAGGCTGTAAACTGCCTGTTGCAGAAATGACTGCCTTTGTCATTAATGATAGCCCTTGAAGTCCCAAACCTCATGAAAATGCTTTTGTGTAGAAATCTGAGGATGACCTTGGCATCATTAGTCGGAAGAGCTGCAGCTTCAACCCATTTCGAGACATAGTCCACTGTGAGCAAGGTGTAGAGATTTCCGCAGGAAGAAACGAAAGGTCCCATGAAATCAATCCCCCATACATCAAAAATTTCTACTTCGAGGATTGTATTCAACGACATTTCATTTCTTTTAGAGATGTTGCCCACTCACGACATCTATCTGCATTGGACAAAATCAGTATGCATCCTTGAAAATTGTCAGCCAGTAGAATACTGCTTGTATCACTCTAGCTGCTGTTCGTTCTCCACCGTAGTGACCTCCATACACTGTAGAATGACACTCTTGCAAAATCCCCTCGGTCTCGCTATATGGAATACACCTTCTTATCACTTGATCAGAGCACTGTTTAAACAAGTATGGCTCATCCCATATATACCATTTGACATCGTGCAGAAATTTCTTCTTTTGATAACCCACCAAGTTAGAAGGTATCATCTTACTTACCAGATAATTTGCGTAGTCTGCGAACCATGGCTCTTCACCTTTCACCACAAACAACTACTTATTTGGAAAGGATTCGTTGATCAGAACTTTGTTGTTTACTTCTCTGTCCGGATTCTCGAGTCGAGACAAGTGGTCCGCCACTTGGTTTTCAGTCCCCTTTCTGTCCTTGATTTCCAAATCAAATTCCTGTAATAATAAAATCTATCTAATCAACCGAGATTTTGCATCCTTCTTTGCCATTAAATGTCGAATCGCTGCGTGATCCGTATACACTATCACCTTTGTGCCAATCAGATATACTCGGAACTTATCAAAGGCGTATACCACTGCCAATAGCTCTTTATCTGTGGTGGTATAATTCAATTGTGCATCCGTTAGGGTCTTGCTGGCATAATAAATCACATGAAATATCTTTTCTTTTCGCTGCCCCAAAACAGCCCCTACGGTGTAATCACTGGCATCACACATCAATTCAAATGGCAAAGTCCAATTTGGTGCAGTAATCACTGGTGCTGAAATTAATTTCCTCTTCAAGTGTTCAAATGCTGACATGCAGGATTCATCGAAGCTGAACTGTGCATCCTTCTCCAATAGACTACATAGCGGTTTAGTTATTTTGAAGAAATCGTTAATGAATCGGCGGTAGAAACCTGCATGTCCTAGAAAACTGCGAACTCCTTTTACTGAAGTGGGTGGTGGAAAGTGCTCAATAATTGCCAGCTTTGCCGTATCCACCTCAAGTCCCGTCTTTGAAACTTTGTGTCCCAATATGATTCCTTCTTGTACCATGAAGTGACATTTTTCCCAGTTTAGCACTAAGTCTTCACATTCTGTTCCACCATGTCTGAAAATATAGCCATCATGCATCTTTGAAACGTGGCTAGCGCATTGCATAGTCTGAAAGACATCCTTCTGAAAGCAAAAGTGTTGTACGGACATGTGAAGGTAGTCTTTTCCTGGTCTTCTGGAGCTATTATAATTTGATTGCAGCCTGAATATCCGTCCAGAAGGCAATAGTACTCATGACCTGCTAACATGTCCAACATTTGATCAATGAATGGGAGTGGGAAATGATCTTTCCTCGTAGCTTTGTTGAGTTTGTGGTAATCCATGCAAACTCTCCACCCTACTACTATTCGTGTTGGAATTATCTCATTATTCTCATTGGTCACGACTGTCATGCCACCCTTTTTCGGAACACTTCAGCATCTTTGGGCTCACCCATGGCTATGCGAGATCGGATAAATTATTCCGGCATCTAGCCATTTCAGCACCTCCTTCTTAACCACTTCTTTCATTATCGGATTAAGCCTCTTTTGTTGCTAAACTATTGGCTTGCTACCATCTTCCATCAGGATCTTGTGCATGCAATATAAAGGACTGATCCCTTTGATATCTGTTATAGTCCATCCATTAGCTGATTTGAACTGTCGAAGCACTCGTAGCAATTTTTCCTCCTGACAAGATGTTAGTGCGGATCGATAATCACGTGTAATTTTGAATCTGAACTTAAAATGCATACACGAGATGTTAGGAAGTGGTTTAAACTCCAACTCTGGAGGTGACTCAAGAGATGGCTTTAACTTTACTGAGGCTTCCCCAACTGTTGTCAATGGCTCTGCAGGTGATCTAAATCTCCTGAATTGTGAGGTGGTATCCAGATATTGCACAAATTCATCGAATTCCTCGTCCTCCACATCTGAACTCTCATTGGTGATATTCTTCAAAGGTTCATAATCTACAAGACTCTGTACCTCATCCTTTGTGATCTGATCCACCAAATCAACCAGAAAACATTCTTCTTCATCTGTTGGGAACTTCATGGCTTTGAAGACATTGAAAGTGACCTCCTGATCCTGAACGCGCATAGCGAGCTCCCCTTTCTGTACATCTATCAAAGTCTTGCCCGTGGCTAAGAATATTCTCCCTAGTATGATTGGTATGCTTTTGTCCTCCTCATAGTCTAGAATGATGAAGTCAGCCGAAAAAATGAACTTGTCTACCTTTACCAACACATCTTTAATAATTCCCTGTGGATACGTGATGGATCTGTCAGCTAGCTGTAGTGATATGTTTGTAGGTCTTGGAGCCAGCAATCCCAACTGATTGAACACTGACAATGGCATCAAATTTATACTTGCCCCCAGATCACATAAACACTTGCTAAAGTTCATCTTCCCAATGGTGTACGGAATTGTGAAGCTGCCTGGATCTTTCAGCTTTGGAGGTAATTTCTGTTGGAGTACTGCACTGCATTCCTCTGTTAAGGCTACCATTTCAAACTCGTCTAATCTTCTCTTCCTTGACAATATACCCTTCATAAACTTTGCATAGCTTGGCATTTGTTCTAATGCCTCGGCAAAAGGTATGTTAATCTGCAGCTTTTTGAATACCTCCAGAAACTTACTAAACTGTTTGTCTTCCTTCTGCTTAACTAACCTCTGCGGATATGGTACTTGAGGGTGCATTGGTTGTACTGGACTCTGGACCTTCTTTTCTGAATTTGCCTTGTCTTTCTCTTCCTGCTGAGCCTCAATATTTTCCAGATTTTCTTCCTTGTCAGTCAACTGTTCTGCCTCGCGCGGCCGCGTGACCTCCTTAGTATTATTGGGAGCGGGCGCGCGACTTGCAGAACCTGTCAAATCTTTCCCTGTTCTCAATGTGATCGCTTGACACTGCTCCTTCCTGTCTCTTCTAGGATTTTTCTCTATGTTACTTGGCAATGAACCTTGGGTCCTATTGTTAAACATGCTTACCATCTGCCCCATCTGAGTCTCAAGATTCTTCATAGCCACTGCTTGGCTTTTGATCATGACTTCAGTGTTTGCCATGTATTTTAACATCATCTCCTCATCTCTGATTTCTTTTCTGGCTGTGGAGCAGCTGGAGTGTGGTGTTGTTGTTGTTGAGAAAATCCCGGTGGAAACGGTGGTTTTGGTGTAAACTGTGGCTAAGATGACTGTGGTTGAAACTGTTGGTTCGGCTGAAACTGATGTTGTTGTTGTCATTGGTTATTTTACCAACTAAAGTTCGGATGATTGCGGTTGTTGGGGTGGTATGTGTTCTGGAATTGACCTTGGTCATTTCTGTAGTTTCTTACATACTGTACTGACTCTGAGCTAATGGCACACTGATCCGTGGAGTGTGACCTTGCACAAATCTCACAAACAAAGGCAACTGTTTTCACTTTGCTCACTGCCAAAGTATCTATCTTCTTAGCCATAGGCGCCATCCATGTAAACAAGCGTGTAATCATATCTACCTCCAAACTTTTGACAACCTTAGGTTGTGGCATCCGAGCTGTAGGATTCTGATAGTCATTTGCAGCCATAGTCTCGGTAAGAGTATAGGCCTCGTCATAGCTCTTTGCCCATAATGCCCCTCCTGCAGCTGCATCCACAATCGGTCTCGACTGCCATCTTAACCCATTGTAAAAGGAATTTATCACCATCCAGTCTGGCATACCGTGATGCGGACATTTTCTGAGCATCTCTTTATAACGCTCCCATGCCTCATATAAGGACTCGCCCTGTTGTTGCTCAAACTGAGAGATAGTCGTCCTCATCTTTGCAGTCTTTGCCATTGGAAAGAACTTGGCTAAGAATTTCTGTGTTAAGTCCTCCCATGTGGTTATTGAGCCTGACGGCAAAGAATGTAGCCAACTCTTAGCCTTATCTCTCAATGAAAATGGGAATAGCCGTAGTCTGATGGCATCCTCCGTCACACCGTTGTATCTGAATGTGTCTCAGATCTCGATGAAGCTCAATATGTGCTCATTCGGATCATCTGTAGCAGCACCCCCAAACTGGACTAAGTTCTGCACCATCTGAATAGTGCCCGGTTTGATCTCAAAGGTGTTGGCTGCTATCGTCGGTCTGACTATGCTAGACTATAATTCATTTATGTTTGACATGGAATATTCCCTTAAAGCCCGATGCTCTTCTCTTTGCTCAATTCTTGGTTCTTCCGCCATACTAACTGTAGTACTCTCTAACTGCGCTTGCAAATTTCTTCGCACACTTACTTTCCAACCTCTTCCGTTTATGTTGTCATGTGCTGGTGTTAGTTCTGAGTTGGATGATCGCGTGTGCATAAAAATTCACAAGTATCTGAAACAAAAAACGAAACAAAAATAGAAATAAGAAACGATCAGACTTGTCTAGGTCATACAATATAGCTTTAAACTAATGATGATTATTTAAATTAACGCCTTTCCCTATGACAGCGGTGCGTTAAAACTTGTTGCCTCTTTTATAGTTCTAATAAAAGAGCTCTAACTCATGCAAACATACATGTGTCAACAAGTAATCTGAGTAAGTAGAGTATCGATCCCACAGAGAAAGTTGTTAAATTTAAACTATCATGCATCAATTAACTCACCGTATTTATATGCTTAGACTAATGACTAAAAGTGTTAAATTAAACTAATTGTGAATAACAACTAAAAATAAGAATACAAATAGAATAAATATAATCTGGAAATAATGGGACCCTAACTTCATTTAATATTTCATCTAATCGCCACTATCATGCAAGAAGTGTTCACATATCACAGGAAAATAGCCAAGAGCACAAATAGAGTTATAACAAATTTTCAATGCACTATAACCTACTTACACAGAAACTACAGATGTTAGACTCCATGTAATCACCAATATAACCAAAATCACTATATGTCTATGTGAAATTGCAATTATATTAATTTTAAGCACAAGCCCTTATTCTAGCTCATACGGTGAAACAATATATGTCTACCTGGTTCACAAAATACGCAAGCCATATACAACAGCCCCATATTCGCATGTTATCATGATTACAATCTATACTTGCATGTTCATTGTCAACTCCATACAAATACTGAGACGAATGGTGATCAAGCATTCATACATGTAAAACAATCATGATAAATATCCCATATGATATGCAAAACAACCCTAGCATTTAAGCGTGCAACCATAATGGAGTTTAGTTCATGACTGAACCAAAAGCCATTATGGGATCAACGCTAAACATGATCAATAAGCAACAATTGAAATAAGAAAGATAGAACGATCAAACCCAATTGCTGAATAAAAACCATGATAAACGCTTAAATCCTCATAGAAATCCAGTAGATAATAACAGAAATCCACAATGACAGAGAATCCCAAGAAGAATTGGAGAAGAAGACGTTTTGGCTTCATTCTACGTTGGAATCTCTCCCAAGGTGTAAACCCTAGTTACTATGATGAAAATACGCTCAAAATTATCAAGTGTACGTCTGACACCAGTCAGAATCATTTAAAAACCAATTACAAATCATTTAATTAAAACTTAAAATTAAAACAAAATTACAAAGATCATCGATTACATGGCATGCATGAAACCTCTCTGAAGATCGTCTCGCGGGCGAGACTTACTGAATGTGTGCCCGTCATTTTTTTGCCTCTCCTCGCGTAGCGTCCCCTGAACTTGTCCTTCTCGCGGCCACGAAACTTGCAGTAGGTCATCATTGTGCGGGCCGAATTTTCATGTAGGTATGAAGCTCCCAGTGATGCTCCGCTTGTGCGTGCATGTGACGGCCATCTGTCATGTCTTTGCTACTATTTGTTCTTTCATGCTTGATCTTCTTGCTCCATGCTTGGTCTCCATCCTTCATTGTACCTCCATGCCATGCACATCTTCGTTTATGCCTCGCCTTCACGCATCTATTAGCCATGTGCCTTCTAATACCACCAAAATTAAGCCGATTCCTACACTTATTCACCAAAAGGAGTTTTAAATAAATACAATGCAAAATAATGTGAAATAAAACTAAAACACAATAAAATGTACTTGAGATGGGCACAATTCGCATGAATTGGTATTCAATAAGTAGGTAAAAATACCACTTATCACATAACATGAATTTGGAGAAATAAAACTTGGACATTTTGTAACCAATATTCATGAGCATTGTGTTCCCTAACCTTTGAACTTTTAGGATGGCATGCTAGTACTATTTACGTCATTAAACATGGCCTATAAATACACTTATCTAGTTTGACAATAGAAGTCATTAAAGCGTGTTTTGAAAGTAAGATTTCAAGTGATAAACTATGCTAGTCATATGTAGATAAGATGAATACATGTGAGCATGTGTATTGAAAGTTGTTTAACATCGTTATTAGTTACATAGTTAGACCCTTGTTGCATGAACTCGCTTAGTCATGAAATAAATAGCAATAAGTCTATAAAGTATGAATATAGCTTAAAGTAAACACAAGAGACACCCAACTTGGGCTAAGACCTCTTAACGTGTTTATATATTATGTGTTAACATTCATGCATGTTAAGAAATGAAGTGTGAACTGAGAACTAAAGATTCAAATCAGTGCGGCGGGGGGGAGACGCAAGTGCGCCCATCCTAGGCCAAATGCGGTCTTGGTGTGCTTTCTGAGGCGGTGTTGCCAAACTATTTTAATGGTAACCTAAACCTTAAAACATGTGTGTATGAATGTCTTAAGTCATAATACTTAACATAAATGATGTTTTAAGCATATAAGCATGTAACGATTATATAAAACTCTGATTGGATAAGTTTTATTAAGTTTTGCATAACGTAAGAACGATGTAGATCATACATCTATAAATTTTAAATGTGTATCGAACACATAGTTAGTCAAGTGTGTGATAAAGGTTTATGAATATTGTTATTAAGCATGTGTAGCTAAGGTATACATAGTTATTCTAAGAGTTTACTAAGAAAGCAAAGGGAAGGTTTTGAAAACCAAGATAAAGAATAATGTAACATTATAATTATATTAATGTATGAAATGTACAACTGATTGATATAAATCCATGATTATACAACTGTGTAGGAATACACGAAGTGCCGATAAGCTATAAGCAGTTAAGTCGTAATTGATAAACTACGAATAAGGCAAGTCTTTCAGTTCCTATTTGATATATGAATTCGATAACTGTTAGTTGAGTTATATTATGCCATGAGAATGTTGAGGTGTATATATGAAATGCATATGAGATATGTATGAAATTTGAAAGTTGATCTTTGATGAGATGCTTATGAAGTAAATCTTTATGCCTGTTATGTGAGAAGTAACATGCGTAGTAAATTATTAATTGATTATGAATGCATGAACTGAGTATGTTATTATATGTTATGTGATGCATGAAAACTATTATAATTACTGGGCTGTCGAGCTCACCCTTGCAAATAACCACTTTTACAGGTTAAGGACTCATGATAAAGTTACGTGCTACTTGATTGATAAAGTTCAGTAGCATCGAAGGAGATTGATTTATTTATTTAAATATATGCTCTTGAACCATATTTAGGTTATAGGAGATGTACATGATAGTAGTTTACTATGTGTAAAACATGTTAAGTTATAAAGTTATACTATGTGATACATAGAGGAATTCGAATCGAGATGTAAAAATTTATATAGTAATTCTAATAGAATGAATCGTAACATAATTTGATTCAAGGATATGTAATTGATTTAAGTTAAGAAATCAATAAAAGATTTTTTTTAAGGAGTTTGAAAAAGTTTAAATTATTTCGCATATTTTTATAACATCGAATATGATGTAAGACAGGAATGGTAAATGACCACGATTTGAAACTTATAAAAGTTTGGGGTCATTATACAGATCCTGGATATGGAAAGAAGTTATATTTTAAATTTTAATAAGCAAATTTATATTCATTAAGTTATGAATAAAAGATATAATAGTTTGACAATAGTAGTATCGTGGCGGACCGGATTCGAGGTTCGAAGGGACGCGGATTTGGGGGCGTCACAGGTTGGTATCAGAGCTGTAGGTTATAAACTTTAGGAAAGATTACCTTAGGCTATAACCTTAAAGAAAGAAAGATAAAGATTAAAATATAGTGAAGATTCAAAGAAGAATCTTGAAGTATCTAGAGAATGAGAATTCAGAAGTTTCCTAACTCCGGTAATAAAAATGTTAAGATGATGTCTATAAGATAAAGATGACAAAGATAATAAGAATGAACTCGAATGGAGTTTAGTTGATAATGGGAAAGAACCCTAAGGTAAACCGATGATCACGACGTGATCAGAATGAGCTATGAAATGATAAATAGTCTGTAACGACTAAGTGGCTATAGCTTGATGCTATAAGAGAAGGTACTATGAAATGGTACGGGATGAACTCATGAGGAGTTATATATGATGATATACAAAAAAATCGTATCGAGCAAAGAGAAAGTTAAGAGTGAGATAGAGTTAGGTAAGATTTCAATTGAGGACTCATGTGAGAGCTGAGTTGTACAAACCTTTGTAACAATCCAAGATTTTGTTTGTAATTTAAAATATTTATTAAAATTAAATAAATAAATATTTTATTTATGTGATTGTTGTTAGTAGATATTTGCGAATTAAATTTATTGAATAATACTCTAATTTAATTTAATAGTTAGAGAGTTGTTAATTAAAGATAACATGTAGTGCTATGTTGCTTCTTTAATTTAATAATTTAAAATGGTGTGTTAATTATTAAATAAAATTGTAATGAGATTATAATTTTGTGATATTTGGATTAAGTGGAAAATTTATTTAGTATGTTGTAATTAGTATATTTAACTAATGTTGGAGATGGAGATCCTAATAAATAATATGAGATTATAAACTATAGTGCAAAGGATTTATTAAAATAAATTAAAGTAGTTTTAAATTGATTTAACCAAACAAGGCTTAAATACATTAATCTTTATTTTAAAAGTATGTTTGTCAAACAAAGCCTTATGGCTTTTGAATTTTGAAATTTAATTATAACAAATAATATAAATAAAATAAATAAAATATAAATAATATATATTAAATTCTGGTAACTGATAACTTATTATGGTTATTAGTAAAACGTCGATTTTGGGACGTTGGGATTTATACGTTGTTGGTATTTTATTTACGTGAAAATAAGTTGGTTTATATTGAAACTGAGAAAGAAGAAGAATACAGAGAGAATAGAGAGAATTTGAGAGAAAAGTTCTGGAAATCCAAAGCAACTTCTGTGTTTTAGCAAGGATTGTTTGAGTAATTGAAGGTATTTTTCCATAACCTTGATATTATATAAATATGTTAAGTTCTACGTCATGAATTTCAAGTCTTTGTGAATTTAATTTTCTTGAATTGTTGTTATACAACCGATTACTTGTGATTGTATGTATTTGTAATGTTAGAACTAGTGTTTAGACAAGAATTAGTATGCTAATTATGTTAAAAAGAAAGTTGTTTACAGTTCATGTTTATACTTATAACTTGTGAAAGTACAAAATTTGGTGGTTAATTTGTAAACTAATCCGTAAATTGAGCCCTGAATATGCTAGTCCTTTAAGAAACGAAGAGAACATAGTTTGAATGAGTTAATTTGGACAAGAATTGTGATCACAGTGATAATTTTTGTGAAGGATGTCAAAAATGGAGTTTTTGGTATAAAATATGGAATTTAAAGAATTTAAATTGGTTGTAGTGTTGTTTAATTATTCTAAGTTAGTGAGTATGTGAGGAATCATGTTTATATGAGTTCTATGTCAATTGGATAGGTTAAATTTACTGTTTTATGGGTGAAATTCGTGTTAATTGGGATAAGAGAGTGCTAGAAAAGCAGATCACAGTAGTTTTCGTACACGTGCTTGGTAGCAAATTCTTATTTGGTGTCAAGGCCGAAAAATTGCAATTGGCTTGGTCCGAAGCTTATATATGGCTAGCAATTGCGCCTATACCTCGATCTGAGGCAGTGATGCCTATTATTTATACAGACCTTGAGGACCTATTATAACTTAGTATAATGGTATGTTAGTGTGACAAACATGTAATGAAGAGGTTAAAACAGAATTGTATCATGTCATTAATAATTTCAAAGTTATAAAAAGATTAGTAAGTTATGAAAGCGATATGTTAGGTTTTAAGGTACTCAATGAATAGTGAATAAGTGTTGTGAAGTTAACACTTGAGATTTTTGAAATACATATGGTGTAAAGTAAAACTTGTACTAAAGTAACAAGTTTATCTAAAAGAGAGTTTTATTTTGGGAAAGTGGATATTAGTTTATCGAATAGATATTGTGATTCTAATAATGTGTGTAGGTGAACGTGAGTTATAAATTATAGCTTATGCACGATGCAAGTTCCTTACTCTAAACTTTTATCGAGCAAGTTTTGAATTCTAATCATTGTTGAATTATTCTAACTTGTTTATAGTTAAGCAAGTTTCTCTAGTTTCATTCTTTTATAGTGAATGCAACTTCTTGAACTCTAATTTCTAATATTAAGCTACCATATTTCATTTACTTTGCACGTGTTATTATTATGTTGAGCAAGCTTTGTTTTCAGCTTGTTATTAGTTAATGTATGTTCAGTAATTCAATTCTTTATTTGACAAGATCATAGCCTTAGCTTACTATTGTCCAAGCAAGGTTTATTGTTCTATTCAATGCTTATGCTTTTTAGTTATTTCTAAGCATGAGTTTAATGTATAGTTGGTTCACCTATGCTCCTTAATCATTTTACATTAAATTATTATTGATCACTCGTAGTGCTGTTAAGACTTGTTGATTCAACTAATCCCTTAGTTGATGATCATGAAACTCCAAATTACCCTTGAAGCTTATCCAAACCAAACCTTCTTTGGTGTGGACTTGTACTTTAAACTGAGATGAACCCTATAACAGGGGATTATTTTAGAGCTACGCAATGGCGTTAAAATGTTTGTGCAATACATAGTACAAAGGGCTGATCACCTGAAGTACGAGATGATGGTCCATATAGTCGTTTAGACTGTTAAAGGTTACAGTAGAAACACCTGTTAACCTAGGACATAGATAATAATTATGGTCTTTTAGACTGTTAAAGGTTAAAGTAGAAATACTTGACAACCTAGAGCATAGTTCGTGGTCTTGTGATCCTCAATTACATTTTGTATGTTGATATCAGTTTTTGATTATCATTGACAGGGTATTATTCAACTCTGGTGAGTTTATTCATTGGCATTTATTATGTTATTATTATTCATTGCTATTTCCAGTGAGCATTTGTTTTGCTCACTCTTGCATATATATACTCATTGCAGCTAAGGTTGAGAAGGTTGATGAACCTACCACTAGCAAGGGAAAAGGGAAAATGAACAAGTGATGAAGATTTGTAATTAATTTATTGTCATGACAATAGACTTTATATTTAATGATGTGATGTAATTATTTTATTTCCGCATTTGATTATTGTTAAAGGTTAGATAACTTGGGAGACTTTTGAATTAATGATATAACCCTTTTAATGGGAGGATTTATGGTTTAATTTTATTATAATTGGGTAGTTAGATATGAATGATTGGAAAGTGAACACCAAATCTTGTGGGAATGAAGTACCTAGATTTCGGGGTGTCACAACCTTTGTATGGGCAGAGGCTTTGTGATCGCACTCGGTTCCTCACAGTGATAATCATTGCAATGTTGGTGTCACGCTATCGATATGCTTATGGTGAGAAGGTGATTCTTTTCTCATATCATATTTGATAGATAGAGACTATGAAGATTAAGATAGAGAATATTAAGATTAGGCGTGAGTTCTTAAAACTCATGCATATGGGAAGTTCGTGACTTATAATCATATGGTATGTTTTGAACTCCTCAGCGAATGGACGCCTATGGTCTGACTAGGATAAGTTCTTAAACTCATATTATTATGGAAAGTTCTTAACTTCCAAAGTGTGGTAAGTTTGATGAACTATACTAGGTATAGAAAACTTCTGAGGTAAGAATTAAGAAATTTTGGTATAGTAAGCATTGATGGGGTTAGAGATTGATAGATTGAAGTTGATGGAGAAACATGGATTTTCTAACTCTTCCAGCTCTGCTAGATTTTCAAAATATATTGACTTCGTGCTAATGTTTGTACTTCTGTTTTCTTGAAAAACATTGGATCATGTGATTGAACCAATGATGTTTAAAAAGAATACCGTTATTCATATGTCTATGCTAATTGTTTCGGCTAAGACAAAAATGATTTGAAAATTTCAAAATGTATTTTTTACCATGTGCATCATTTGATATGGTGTAGAAAATGGTAAACTATGGAGTCATCAATGCAGTCGAACCTAGTGTTGGTTGTGATCGAAAGATAGTCAGCCCACTATGGTATGATGTAATATGAAAAAGTCACATAATAGCAGAATCCTCAACGTACTATTAATTTGGTACGGTATCATGACGTTATAAAAGAATTTTTGGTTTTCTTTTAAATTATGAAAAAGGTCAATTAAGTTGGCTAAATTAATTTGACTGATGTTCAAGTTTTTGAAAGTCTACGCTATTTGATTCGGCTAGACGGCTGTTGAAAAATATTTATGGAATTCAAGCATTCTTGAGTATTTATGCCAAACCAGATTGCTCTGGTGCGAATTCAGATGTTGAAAAGCAGAGGTGAACAACCCTATAAGGGGATATGTTTTCGGGGACAATGGTTCCGAACGTAACACATATAGTCGTTACAAAACACTACGTTCTGGCCCAACATAGTGGTACAATAGGTCGGTCACCTAGTGTACGTGTGGAGGGTGTTTTCAGTCTTTGTGATTGATAAACACTCTGGTTTGCAGTGTGAAGGATTGTGTTGAAGCACTAGTAAACCTAGAGAAGAGTTCACAGTCTTGTGACCCCTAAGCATAATTTGGAATCTAAGATTATTCATACTACTTCCCAATCATTGAATGATTGTGGAAGATTCTTATTCTTCTAAAGGATGAATGTAGTAAGTAGAATGTTCCTTAGAAAGGAAAAAGTGGTAGAATGCATTTGAAAAAGTTATAACAATAAAAACTTTCGAAAAGAGAATGGATAAAATTATTCAAAAGAATATGTAATATTTAGAATAGAACCAAGTAGAGAATGTCTCAATGATTCCGAGGACGGAATCCTTATAAGGGGGAGAAGATATAAGAACCCGAATTTTCAGAGATTATTAAAATAAGAATTTAGTAAATAAAATTCTTAAGGCATGAGAAGGGTTCGAATAAGAATATATATATATATATATATATATATATATATATATATATATATATGCGTGGTGAGGTATGTGGTATGGTGTTACATGAGGTAATATAAACTATGCAATAAGTGATTTATGTGCTTAATAAATATATTATTATTATATATGCATTTTTTATTGAAGAGGCGAGTTGTTTGAAGTAAAGAAGATGGATAGAAATTTATCTTTCGATATTAAATAATTTATGCAAAATTATATTATCGTAGTAAGTTGGTGACATTAAATATCTTTGATAATCACCAATTTCTTGAGTATATGTACGAGTAAGTATCAAGTCTAAGGCAGTGCAACCGTACCTTTAATGGTGGATGTATAGAAGCTAGTCTAAATGATTCCTTCAGAGAGCGGAGGTATATACGAATTAGTAACCGATCTAACGCAATTTATAAAAATAGTGTAGACGAGACGAAAATTAATTTGTTGGTTGTTTGTGGGAAACCACTGAGTGTACTATATTGAATACTATTAAAGACTCGATGCGTGCTAGGTTTAGACTTGTATATATGTACGTTGTTGACGAGAGAAAAAAAATTGATATACCTTTAAATTGGTTAGAGAATTATTAAGTAATTTGATACGACGAGAAGTGAAGATTAAAGGAATGTATATATATGTTATATTTTTAATTTTATGTTATTGGTGGAAAGAAATACTATTAATGAGATTTTATAGTTGCGAAAAGTATAGATTAAAACTAGAAGTTTAATATCTACATTATTAAAGAAAATAGTAATCGATGATGTGGAATCAAAGAAGAGGTTGATTTTAGATGAATTATCATTTATGAGGTATATGTAAAATATTTAGGAGCATAAATTTTATTTCTGCTAATGTAGAACTTGTCTGCCTCTAGACTTGAGGTGGCACAACTGCGCCGGTCTGTAGAAAACTCTTAGTAAGTTGTGAAAATTTGATTTCATGAAATGTATACTAAGGACTCATATAAAGGTCATAAATGGTGATTAAGTTGTCCATGAATGAATTAAGTTAGCAAAACATGATTGAAATAAGAGTTAAATAATTAACCCAGAATAAATATTGGTTAATTAAGTGATATTATAGTATATTATATTATAAAACCTTGTGTGGCAGTGGTGAGATAGTAATTCGAATTAATAAGTTAATTCACTCAAGTAAAATGGTGAATTAAGGATTATGTGTTGCATAAAGAAAATGGAAGGAATATGTTAATTTGATATTAATATGTAATATTTTTTAATATATTACATAGTATTGTAATATATAAAAGGGTTAATATTTGAAAGATAAGTGATTAATAAAAGAAGAGAACGAAAATAGTAATAATTAATTATTGGTTAGAGATTGATGCATTAAGTTAATACTTTATGTGGTGGTTAAAGAGATTTATTTTGGAACAATTTGTGGAAGAAATGAAATGAAAGAATTATATTATATTAATTAGTGTAGTACATACTAATTATTGTAAGGAAATGGCTATTTTGATAAAGATGTTATGAGTATAAGTTCATAGTATATAATCATTTAAGGAAATTAAATATTAAGGTAAAGTGTGACACCTAAGCTTTACATTAAATAAATATTAAAATAATGTGGAATTAGGGAAAAGCCTAACGTGGCCTAGACCCCTAATATTTTACTGTTGAGATAATGAGCTTGAGTTATATAACTCTAGTAACTAGGATAAATGAGCCTTGTGTGGCATGAGTATTAAAGTTAAACCAGAATAAAAGGTTTAACTGGAATTATTGAAAAGAGAATAAATGATTAATATTAATTAATCGTTATGATACTTATGTGTGATATGAAGTAATGGGTTAAAAGTACTCAACTAAATTATATTTAGCCCAATTAAAATATTATTTGGACTAGCCCAAATGTACATGGATTATATGATCCCTAATTTTTATATTATAGTAACAATTGTACATTAAAATTTTATTTTGGGAATTAAAGAAACCAAAGTAAGCATTATTAACCAAAATGCTGAGGATTTAGAACCTTGTCCCAATATCAGTGTCTCTTATTATAACTGTCGTATAAATAGGCCATGTCCCAATATCAGTGTCCCTATTCCTTCTTCACTAAGTAGTATAGCTGATGATTGCTAGAAGGATGGGGGAAATGGAGTTGGTTACCAACCCTTCTCAACCCATTGGACTCTTCTTCTTCCTTTTGGTTTAAATTATTGGGCAAAATCATTGTATGGACAACACTTCCTCTATAAATAAAGTCTCCTTCTTCTATTTCCCGTTTGTTGAGATGTCTGAGAATTTGGTTATGGAAGGATAGAAGAATTGAGAGAAAATGGAGGGTTGGAGAGCTATAGTTAGAAAATTAAAGCCATCAGAAGGTAACAATTCTAATGTATATGCTCTTGAATTCCTAAGTTTTGAATGTCTTAAAAATGTTAAGAAAATACTTACTTTTGAGACAAAAATTGGTGGCTAAGGATTGTTGCAATCCATGAATTACTGTTAGATGTTGTTAATGCAGTTAAATACGAAAACAACATAAGTTAATTGGACCAAATTGGTTGAGAAATGAATCTGTAGTGATAAAATTCGTTAAACATGTGAAATTATGAAAAATAGCAAAAATCTTGAATTAAAGTAATCAATTTATTGTTTATATGATTTGAAGATTGCTATCTTGTTAGTTAAGGTTACAAGCTTTTATAGAAGTAATGTAGTTGAGTTTAAGCATGTTGCATGAAGAAATTGTGTATGGTTTTGAGTTCTGCAGAAGCAAAGACTCTTCTGGAACTGTCTAGGAAGGGCACAGCTGGGCCCATTATGCAGTTCATTCCGTGTAGTCGCAGCCAGTATCTTTGTCTTGGTTATCTGGTTTGGGGCGGTCTTGTGCCTTAGCTCCCCCGCCTAACCAGATAGCAATTACTGTGCGTGCACCAAAGATATGTTGGAGTTTTCTGCTATAATCTGTTAAGCCTTAACATGTTGGTAGATTTTAGTTATGCATGAAAATAGGGTTAACATGTGGTTTAAAGTTCCCTTGCATATATGTGTTGTGTTGGTTTACGTTAATAAAATATGTTTCAAAAAGAAACTTGAAGATTTCAAAAACAAACCTAGGAAAGTACTTGTCGTTGAATAGTTCTTGGAACTTTTCCCAAGACATTTTGAGTGCGGTAGGCTGAGTACGTTTTACTGATTCCCACCAGTAATTTGCCTCTCCTCTCAACATGATGATGGCAAAGGGAACCTTTTTCTCCTCGGAGCATCACAAGACATCAAATGTCTTGGTGATCTGCTTTATCCACGTCTCTGCCTTAAGTGGTTTTGGCTCTCCTAATAACTTCGATGGTCCCAGCTCCTTGAACTGCTTAGCAGTGACCAACCGAGAGTTGCCAGTGTTCCATCTACATTTTGAACAGGAGTCGCTCTCTCCTGATTTTGCATGAATTGCATAAAGCCTCTAAATATCCCATCGTTCATCATTTGATCAATGTTGTTGTTTACCTAAGGATTATTGTCTTCCTGTTGCACATTATCCTGGGTATTGATCATTGGTGACTCAACAGTCTCATGTGCTTCATTGCTTATCTCAACATTTTCAGATGCCATTTTTAAACACTGCCACAAAACAAGGGTTAATTGGCCTGCCAAATATTATCCCTATACTCTGACCGACCAATTAAATACCAAATAAACTTAGGTAGGTCATACTAGCGAAAAAATTCCCCATCTCTCCCCTCCTAGTTCTTGTCTCACATCTCAACTAGGGATCATATCCCTAAGCTTTGATACCAACTGTGACGCCCCCAAAATAGGTATACATCGCCCATCTTGGGTCGCCAAATATATGGTACGGAATACAAATAAAAAATTAATTATACAACTTGAGCTGAGAGTTTTTACATGAATATTGTCTTCTTGACAATATCAAAACTCAAATGGAATTCTCATTACATTTATTGTCACACTATTTTATAGAATAGTGAAGACTACTATAACACCACCTCGGACCATCACTCCGTTCCCTGACTAGTTCCGGCTACGTTCTCATTTCCCGAAGAGAACAATAAAAGTAAAAGGGTGAGCTCAACTAGCCCCGTAAGAAATATTATGACTAAGATAATGCAGAATAAGTTGTCGTTAGCCTTCAATAATGTTAAACTGATAAAATATAATAGACAACAAGTTTAACTGCAGCGGAACAAGTAATCCATTAGAAGAGTCAAGTAGAGCATGATATCTACTATCTTCTATGATTTAAAAAGTTTATCATTAACTTTATCGCTGGGACTCAGCTTAATAAGTAAATCACATCATCGAATCATCCCTGCATTACGGGCCAAGGATATTCATTAGTCATGGGCGAACCTAAGGCTAGGGCAGGGGGGGACCTGACCCCACTGGATTTTCACTTCTTCATATTATATATATATACTACAATTATTAATATATTCACAAATTTTAGAGCATGGTGAAACAAAATAAATAGAGTACTACAGTTATATTAGTACACTACTATAATGTTATTGAAAAAAAATAATATACTACTATATATATTGTTAAAATAAAATACTACTATAAGAACTTAAGTATTTTATTGTCTTGATCAATTTACTTCTCCTGAATACCAAGAAGGTAAAAAACAGAGGAGTTACAGTTACTAAAAATTATGAAATATTTCGTTTATAATTTCTATAATTTACCCAAATTTTTCAAAAAAAAACAATTACTAGTAAATATTCCAATATTATGTAGACAGGTGTCATTTCATTAGTAGTAGTAGTAGTAGAATAAAATTCGAGATCAACATTATTATATTTATCTTATCCCAATAATGTTGTCGGTTGTTGTTGAACAATCCACCAGTCACTTAATCAAATTTAAACATTTTAAAGTATATTAAAATGTTTATCTATCATATTAACAAGATAGTAGCATATTCTTTTTTTCAGTAATATAATAGTAGTGTACTAATATAACTGTAGTACTCTACTTATTTTGTTCCACTAAGCCTTAAAATTTGTGAATATATTAATAACTATATATATATATATATATATGAAGAGGTAGGATAATTAGAAGAAGGCACGTACATGTTATTGAAATATGATATTTTTGTAACTATTAAAAATGAGGTTATCATGCAATAATTTCAAGCAATAAAACCTCAAAAAATATTATTGTGAACAATATTTGAGGATTATTTAGTTTTGTGATTAATTTTATTAAATTAATTTTTATTCTTAATAAATTTTATTTTTAAATTTGACCCCACTAAATTTTCAAGCTGGATCCGCCCCTATCATTAGTATCACGTCCACAAATTATTCTTGCACTACGGGCCAAGAATATTCGTGTAATCATCAATGGTCATGATCATACCGAATTATTCCTGGTCATAATCGTACCAATCAATAGTCCATCTATGCACGTAAGCCAAAGATGACTTTTTCGGTAAATAGTACACCGTGAATAGTACCCTGTGAATAGTACTTCGGGAATAGTACCCCGTGAATAGTACCCCAACATGAAAAGTGCCCCCGAATACCCGAGTGAATAATATTTGAGTGAATAGTAACTCATGAATAGTACCCGGCATAAAAAGTGCCCCGAATACGCGAGTGAATAATATTTTAGTGAATAGTAACCCATGAATAGTACCCCAGGTGAAAATATTGATATTTAATAAGAAAGTTCATACCAATATTTCAATGAAACGATACTTGATGAAGCATTAAACTCAAGAATATTCCATTAATTTCAAGGATTATAGAAGCAATATTTACCATAGTAAGTTTAGATTAAAGAATATGAAAAAAAATAACATACAAAATTGTAAATGGAATTTCACCTATCATACGGTACGTAATCCGCGTAGACATGTTATTCCGACATAATAAAGAATGAATACGAAAAATAGTATTCCTTATGAATACGAAAGAATTAATACCCCTTACAAATACAACAAATAATATCCCTTATGTATACAAAAGAAATAACACCCCTTACCTTAGTAGAAGACTGGATACTGTAATAGTGAAATAGTAGAATACTCTTCTTCTTACTCTCTATAGTTTCTCTCTATAGCTTCTCTTGTGAATCTCAGTGAATTGGTGATAATGAAAGAAGAATTAAGCTTCTATTTATAGGAGAATGGACTAAATAGTAACTAATTCACGAACGGTCCAGATTGATTCACTATTATAACGGACGGTCCATATTGATTACTATTAAAACCACAACCGACGGTCCAGATTGATTTACTTTTAAAACCACAACCGACGGTCCAGATTGATTTACTATTAAAACCACCATCGATGATCCAGATTGATTTACTATTAAAACCACCATCAATGGTCCAGATTGATTTACTATTAAAACCATCATCAATGGTCCAGATTTATTTACTATTACAACCACCATCAATGGTCTAGATTGATTAACTATTAAAACCAACATCAATGGTCCAGATTGGTTATCTATTAAAACCACCATCGACGGTCCATAAAATTAGTAAATCTTCCCATGGAATACTAAGTCAAACTTACAACAAACACCTCATAACAATCCCTATATTTATATCAAAAATTGAATAAATATTTACCATAAATTATTTATCTTTAATAAACACATTTTTAATCTATTAATAATTAGTCATCATTAATATTATAACTCACAATATTTAACAACCAGATCATTCCCAAGAAAGAGGGGCTTTTTTGATAAGGATTTCTCCTATTGGTAGCTTATGATTAGGTGACAAAACCTCTCCTCGACAGAACTTTCTAGACATCGTCAATATTATAAATAATAATATGAATAACTTTGTCGTCTCAATTATTGATTTAATAATATAAAATATTAATAATGTGACAATAATTGAATCAAATAACGTGAGATACTATGCAGCAATTACTGTAGCAATAATTGAGTATAACTGAGTGACTTCTCATGTAAGCATCAATAATCAATATCGTGTGCTACTATGCAACCACGCGTATTACTGTACTTTTACCACCGGATAGTTTAACAGTTTAACGGTAAAACTTTTGACATTATTTTTATAAAAAGATATTTCTGTCGTTTTCTAACTACAACAATAGTTTCGTTGTGGGGTCCACGAATGATTGTCTTGGTCGTACGAATATTCCTCACTTAAAAGCGAATATTCCCGACCAATCGAATATTCCCGACACAACGAATATTTTATATCAACTTGCTTACTTTGCAAAATTTTCAAATATTACCCACAACTATAACATTATATCATATCCACACCATAATATTCAAAAATATATTTCGAGAAAAAGTATTCTTTATTCATAAAAGTTGGGGTCTTACAACCTCCCCTTCTTATGAAATTTTGTCTTCGAAATTAGGGTACGTACCTGATATGTCAAAAAGGTGAGGATACCTTGATTTCATTTCAGATTCTAACTCCCAGGTCATTTCCTCCACATCGTGGTTTCTCCACAAAACTTTGACTTGATACGTTAAATCTTGGAGCGTAGAATATGATCCTTTTTATCCAAGATTTTAACAAGTACCTCTTCATACGTTAAATCTCCCGCTATCTCGTTCGGTTCTAATTCAATAATGTGGTTTGGGTCTTTCACATATTTACGTAACATAGATATGTGAAAAACGTTATGAACACGCGACATACTTAGCGGTAAAGCGAGTCTATAGGCCACAGCTCCTACTCGATCGAGGATTAAGCTTTCCTCTCTTTACAAATCTCGTAACTCCTTTCAATGGAACAACACGTAACAACACATGATCTCCAATATTGAATTCCACGTCCTTTCGATGAAGATCAGCATAACTCTTTCGTCGATCTTATGAGGTTTTTATACGTTGTCGGATTATTTAAATCTTTTCCGTAGTCATACGTAAAAACTCTGGTCCCAACAACGTTCCTTCACCCACCTTATCCCAGTATACTAGAGAATGACACTTTCTTCCATACAACGCCTCAAATGGAGCCATGCCAATACTTGCTTGATAACTGTTGTTGTAGGAAAACTCCACCAATGGTATGAACTTATCCCAACTTCCTTTGAAGTCAAGCACACAGAGTCTTAATAAATCCTTAAGATTTTGAATAGTCTTCTCCGATTTCCCGTCCGTTTGAGGATGATACGCCGAACTAAATCATAAATTTGTGTCCATAGCTTTTTGCAAACTAACCCAAAATCTTAAAGTGAATCTTGGGTCTCGATCAGAAACTATGGATACTGGCATACCATGTAATCTTATAATCTCGTTTATATACATACGAGCAAGATGTTCAAGTGTATAAGTTTCTCGTATCGGTAAAAAATGAGCAGACTTGGTTAATCTATCAACAATGACCTAAATTGCATCTATGCCTTGAGAAACCTTGGGAAGACCAGTAACGAAATCTATGGTAATGTGCTCCCACTTCCATTCTAGAATTTTAAGTGGTTGCAATGGACCTTTTGGCACTTGATGCTTCGCCTTGACTCATTGACAAGTTAGACACCTTGAGATAAACCCCGCTATCTCTCTCTTCATATTGCTCCACCAAAATGTATGTCGAAGATTGCGATACATTTTGGTACTCCCAGGATGGATTGCAAACGGTGTGTTGTGCGCCTCCATCATGATTTTATACTTTAAATCAGGGTCGTTAGGAACACAAAGTCTGGAGTTGACTCAAAGTAATCCTTCTTCATCGATTCTTGCTTCCAGAATAACACCTTCTTGCACTTTATTCCTCATACGTATTATCTCCAGGTATGATGCTTGAGCAACTTTAACTTTATCGATTAAAGTCGGTTCTACTCGTATATTCGCCATCATCACATAGGTCCTTGAAGTCTTTAAATCTATCTCCATCCTTTGTAAGTCGTACGAAATCGGTCTTTGTGTTAATAATGTCACACTCGTAACTGCATATGATCTTCTACTTAACTCGTCAGCTACCATGTTCGCTCTTCCACGATGGTATTGAATGGTATGGTCATAATCTTCAACAGCTCGAGCCAACGTCTTCGGCGCATGATATGTTCATTTTGGATGAAGAAGTATTTGAGGGTTTTGTACCGGGTTTAAGGTCAATATAAAATTCGATTTCATGCTCTAGGGGTAGGCTAGGAAGTTCTTCAAGGAATACGTCAGGAAATTTATTAACGATAGAAATATCATTCAAAACTGACGTATTTTTGTTTAAATCCATGACATGGGATAAGAAAGTTGGACATCCATTTTTCAATAAATGAATAGCTTTATGGCTTGATATGACAGTGATTTACTTTAGTGGTTTGGTTACTTAAATTCATATAATAGGTTGGTTAGGAATATGAAAGCTAACAACCTTACTAAAATAATCAATTTTAGCATGATGAGTAGTTAACCAATCGATTCCTAAAATCACATCAAAGGCAAGTATTTTCAAAGAGATAAGATCGACAAGTAACGTGAAAGTGTCGATTTGAATCAAACAAGATTTATAAACAGTGGATGTAACGAAGGTTTCTCATAACAGAGTTTCAACTGATAACTCAAAGTCTAATTCTTCGGAGTCAAATTTAAACGTTGAACGCAAGGAGGAGAAATAAAAGAGTGGGTAGAACTAGTATCGAATAAGGTATAGACTTCGCAAGAGTTTATGACTAACTTACCCGTAATAACTTGGTTTAGGTTCCTCGATAAACGCTCTCACTTAAACTACCGGCTTTGACTTGTCTGGGACATCCTTTGGCTTCACCATCTCAGCTGGACTTGACTTTGGTGCAGGACAAAATTGGGCTAGGTGACATTTTCTTCCGCAATTATAACATGTTTTGTACTGCTGCATACAGTTTGGACTGATGTGTCCCTCTCTTCCACATTTGTAACATACTACCGGCGGTTGTTCTCCTTCCTTAACAACAGGTGCTGGTGTTGACGCCTTTCCATCATTATTGAATCTCTACTTCTTGAAATTTCCACTTCTATTATCTTGGCCATGATTACCACTGAAGTGGTTACCATTTCTAGCATGTTGATTCCCTCCACGTTTGTTGTCATCACTTCGATGACTGCTACCACTAGTATTATCGACTTGCCGACTACTCTCTCTTGGTTAGGTTAACTCATTATCGCGCTCCAATAACAGAGCCCTATTTACAACATCTAAATATAAACACAATTTGTGAGAAATGAGGTATTGACGTATTTCGGGTCTCAAACCTCGCAGAAACATTCACTTCATTCTCTCCTCATTATCAACCAAATGGGATGCGAACTGGGACAACTCAGAAAACTTAGCCTCGTACTGCGACACGGTTATATTATTTTGCTCTAACTTGATAAACTCCACCTCCTTCATGTGACGAATACTTTTGGGAAATTACTTGTCGTTGAACAGTTCTTGGAACTTTTCCCAAGACATTTTGAAAGCTAAGTCGAGTGACGCGTTTCTTACCGATTCCCACCAGTAATATGCCTCTCCTCTCAACATGAAGGTGGCAAAGGGAACCTTTTGCTACTCGGAGCATCCCAAGACATCAAATATCTTGGTGATCTGCTTTATCCATGTCTCCGCCTTAAGTGGTTTTGGCTCTCTTAAAAACTCTGGTGGTCCCAGCTCCTTGAATTATTTAGCAGTGACCAACCAAAAGTTGCCAGTGTTTCCATCTGCATTTTGAACAGGAGTCGCTCTCGCCTGATGTTGCATGAATTGCATAAAGCCTCTGAACATCCCATCGTTCATCATTTGATCGGTGTTGTTGTTTACCTGAGGATTATTATCTTCCTGTTGCACATTATCCTGGGTATTGATCATTGGTGACTCAACGGTCTCATGTGCTTCATTGCTTATCTTGACATTTTTAGATGCCATTTTCAAACACTGCCACAAAACAAGGGTTAATTGACAAGCCACATATTATCCCTATACTCTGACCGACCAATTAAATACCAAATAAACTTAGGTAGGTCATACTAGCGAAGAAATTCCCCATCTCTCCCCTCCTAGTTCTTGTCTCACATCTCAACCACGGATCATATCCCTAAGCTTTAATACCAACTGTGACACCCCCAAAATAGGTATGCATCACCCATCTTGGGTCGCCAAATACATGGTACAGAATACAAATACAAACATAATTATACAACTTGAGCTGAGAGTTTTTACATGAATATTGTCTTCTAGAAAATATCCAAACTCAAATGGAGTCCTCATTACATTTATTATCACACTATTTTATACAATAGCGAAGACTACTATAACACCATCTCGGACCATCACTCCGTTCCCCGACTAGTTCTAGCTACGTTCTCATTTCCTGAAGAGAACAATGAAAGTAAAAGGGTGAGCTCAACTAGCCCAGTAAGAAATATTATGACTAAGATAATGCAAAATAAGTTATCGTTAGCCTTCAACAATGTTACACTGATAGAATATAATAGACAACAAGTTTTAACTGCAGTGGAACAAGCAATCCATTAGAAGAGTCAAGTAGAGCATGATATCTACTATCTTCTATGATTTAAAAAGTTTATCATTAATTTTATCGCTGGGACTCAGCTTAATAAATAAATCACATCATCGAATCATCCCTACACTACGGGCCAAGGATATTCATTAGTATCAGGTCCATAAATTATTCTTGTACTACGGGCCAAGAATATTTATGTAATCATCAATGGTCATAATCATACCAATCAACAGTCCATCTATGCACGTAAGCCAAAGATGACTTTCATCACAATATAAGCATGAGGATGATGACAATGATATAATAATTCAATTAAAAGAAAGCAAAGGATAAATTTTTAAAGATTTATAATTTAATTTATCCAGAATTCAATAATGTCCAAATTGTCAACATGATACTGCTTTGTAGAGTAAAATTCAAGAATAATATCCATGTATAAAAAATAATTTGGACAGAAAAGAAATAAATTTTTCGGTGAATAGTACCCCGTGAATAGTGTGAGACCCCAAATTTTATGAATAAAGATTTAAATTTCTCGAAATATTTTTTTGAATATTATGGTGTGGATTTAATATAATGTTATAGTTGTGGGTAATATTTATAAATTTTGCAAAGTAAACAAGTTGTTATATAATATTTGATTGGTCGGGGAATATTCTTTTTGTCAGGGAATATTCGTACGACGGCACAATCATTGGTGGACCCCACAATGAAAGTATTGTCGTAGTTAGAAAATGACAGAATTATCTTTTTATAAAAATAACGGCGAAAGTGTTACCGTTAAAACCGTTGAACTACCCCGGTAGTAAAAGTACGATAATATGCGCGTGGTTGCATAGTAGCACACGATATTGATTATTGATGCTTACGTAAGAAGTCACTCGGTTATACTCAATTATTGCTACGAAGATTCTTTGCATCATATCTCTCATATTATTGATTCAATTATTGTCACAGTATCATCTGTATAATATGTTATATTATTAAATCAATAATTAAGACGGCAAAGTTATTCATATTATTATTTGGAATATTGACAATATCTAGAAGTTATGTCAAGGAGAGGTTTGGTCACCTAATTGCGCGCCAATAAGGAGAAATCCTTATCGAAAAGCCCCCTCTTTCCCGGGAACGACCTGGTTGTTAAATATTGTGAATTATAATATTAATGATGAATAAGTTCGTGTTGATTAAAGATGAAATTGATAGTTTCATTGTGTTGGAATTATTAGTGTTAGTGGAAATCGACATTTATTTCGAAATAAATGATGTCTGGAGGTTATATTAACCAATCGGGTAACTAACCGGATAAATGAGCAATTAATTGCTATTGATTCATATGATTATAACTATTTGTTCACATGTGTGTACTTTTGATTCACATGATTTACTATTAGGGGAGTTGGTGCAAGATTGATAATACTTGCATGACTAAATTAAAAATGGAGGTATAGAAGAAGATACTATACTATAATTAGTTTTTTTACATGTTTAGAACTATTGAGTCAAATGATTTACTATTGATTCACATGATTTACTATTAGGGGAAGTGGTGCAAGTTTGATAATACTTGCAGGACTAAATTAAAAATGAAGGAAAAGATGAAGGTATTGTAATGTAATATTTTGAGCCCCAAAAAGTGCAATTATCGAAACTATATTTTCCTATAAATAGAAGCTCATTCTTCCTTCATTTCTCACCAATTCACTAAGTCTCGTAAGAGCAATTATAGAGATAGAAGCTTTAGAGAGAAAGAAGAAGAGTAGTCTGCTACTTCACTACTCCAGTATCCAGTCTTCTTCTGAGGTAAGGGGTATTATTTATTTCATATTCTGAAGAGATATTATTTTTCGTATTCGTATAAATATTATTATCGTTCAATATTCATTATATTCGTTTAATATTCGTAAGGAATATTATTTTCGTTCAATATTCGTAAGGAATATTATTTTCGTTCAACCGTTGTAAGTAAGGGGTATTATTTCTTTCGTATTCATGAAGAGAGTTATTGTTATTCCATTCCTTATTATTCTATTGGAATAACTTGTATATGCGAAGTATCGCATACATGGTAAAATTCTTCTGTTATTCCATTCTTTATTATTCTGTGGGAATAACTTATCTGTGCGGTCTATCGTATGCCTAGTGAATTCTGTTGTTATTCTATTCTTTATTATTCATTTGGAATATCCCATGCGCGGTGGATTACGGATTGGCATGACTGGTTTCGATTCTTTATTATTCATTGGAATATCCATGCATGCGGATTACGCATGACCGGTTCCGTTCTTTATTATTCTTTTGAATATCCTCGTACATCGCAGATTACGCATTGACTTAGTTCCATTATTTATTATTACATTGGAATAACCTATCATGCGGTCTATCGCATGCCTGGTGAATTCTTATGTTATTCCATTCTTTATTATTCTGTTGGAATAACATGTCTATGTGGATTACCGCATACATGGTGAATGATCCTTTATATTCATTCTTTATTAAATTGTGAAAATGATCTGTCTACGTGGATTACCACATGGCGGGTGAAAATCTATTTGCAATTTCGTATATTCTATTATACTCGTATGAGATATCATTTCTTTTGTACTCGTCATGGAATATCATTTTCTTTGGTATTTTTTTTATGAATTACTATTCATGGGTTACTATTCACCCGGTTACTATTCACTCTAGTATTATTCACTCGGGTATTCGGGGCACTTTTCGCGTTAGAGTACTATTCACAAGTTACTATTCACGAGTTACTATTCATCTAAATATTATTCATTCGGGTATTTGGAGTACTTTTTATGTCGGGGTACTATTCACGAGGTACTATTTTTGAAGTACTATTCACAGGGTACTATTCAAAGCAGTATCATGTTGACAATTTGGACGTTATTGATTTTTGGATAAATTAAATTATAAATCTTTAAAATTTATCCTTAAACTTGTTTTATTGAATTATTATGTCATTGTCATCATCCTCGTGCTTATATTGTGATTAAAGTCATCTTTGGCTTACGTGCATAGATGGACTTGGTATGATTATGACCAGGGATTATTCGGTATAATCATGACCGTAATATAATGAATGATGTGGTAAAAGTCCTCATTGGCCTGTAGTTCATTAATGGACAGTTGTGGTATGATTATGACCAGGGATTATTCGGTATAATCATGACCATTGATGATTACATGAATATCCTTGGCCGTGGTGCAAGGACAATTCGATTTTATTTATTAAGCTAAGTCTCAGCGATAAAGTTGATAAAAAAAACTTTTTAAATCATAGAAGATAGTAGATTTTATGCTCTACTTGACTCTTGTAATGGATTGCTTATTTCCGCTGCAGTTGTTGATCTAAAACTCGCTATATATTGTATTATTTCAGTTCTTATACTATTGAAGGCTAAGGATAATTTATTTTGCATTATCTTAGTCATAATATTTCTTACTGGGCTAGTTGAGCTCACCCTTTCTTTCATTGTTCTCTTCAAGAAATGAGAATATAGTTGGGACGAGTCGGGGAACGGATTGACGGTCCAGATGGTTGTTTTAGTAGTCCTCACTATTCTGTGAAATAGTGTGATAATAATTGTAATGAGGACTTCATTGAGTGTGGATATTGTCTAGATGACAATATTCTTATTGAAACTCTTAGATTATGTTTTGTCGTATTTTACACGATTGTTGTATTATTAAGTTGTATTTGAATTTTGTACCATGTATTTTCTGGCGACCCAAGATGGGTGATGTATACCTGTTTTGGGGGCGTCACAGTTGGTATCAAAGCTTAGGGATATGATCCCTGGCTAAGATGTGAGACAAGAACAGGAGGGGAGAGATGGGGAATTCCTTCGCTAGTATGACCTACCTAAGTTTATTTGGTATTTAATTGGTCGGTTAGAGTATAGGGATAATATGTGATATGTTAATTAACCCTTGTTTTGTGACAGTGTTTGAAAATGGCATCTAAAAATGTTGAGATCAGTAATGAAGCACATGAGACCGTTGAGTCACCAACGATCAATACCCAGGATAATGTGCAACAGGAAGACAATAATCCTCAGGAAAATAACAACACCGATCAAATGATGAATGATGGGATGTTCAGAGGCTTTATACAATTTATGCAACATCAGGTAAGAGAGACTCTTGTTCAAAATATAGGTGGAAATAATTACAACCCACGGTCGGTCACCGCTAAGAAGTTCAAGGAGTTGGGACCACCAGAGTTTTTGGGAAAGCCAGAACCACTTAAGGCGGAGACATGGTTAAAGCAGATCACATAGATATTTGATGTCTTGGGATGCTCCAAGGAGCAAAAGGTTCCATTTGCCACCTTTATGTTGCGTGAAGAGGCAGACTACTAGCGGGAATCTGTAAAATGTACCCAGCCTGACGCACTCAAGATGTCTTGGGAGAAATTCCAAGAGCTGTTCAACGACAAGTACTTTCCCGAAAGTATTCGTCACATGAAGGAGGTGGAGTTTATCAAGTTGGAGCAAAACAATATGACAGTGTCGCAATACGAGGCTAAATTTGCGGAGTTATCCCAGTTTGCATCCCATTTGGTCGATAATGAGGAGCGAATGACGCAAATGTTTCTTAGAGGTTTGAAACCCGATATACATCAATACCTCATTTCTCATAAACTTTGTTTATATTCAGATGTTGTGAATAGGGCTCAGTTATTGGAGCGCGATAATGAGTCAGCACAACCAAAAGACAACGACCAACAACACGATAATAATCGTACTGGTGGCAACAGCCATTAGAACAATGATAACCATCGTGGGGGAAATTATCATGCCAAGAATGGTAACCACTTCGGTGGTAATCATGGCCAAGATAATAGGAGTGGAAATTTCAAGAAGAGAAGATTTAACGATGATGGAAAGACGTCAGCACCAGCACCTGTTGTTAAAGAAGGAGAACTACCGCCGGTCGTATGTTACAAATGCGAAGAGGAGGGACACATAAGTTCAAATTGTTCACAGCCTTCCAAGGTATGTTACAATTGTGGAAAAGAAGGTCACCTATGTAACATTCCAGAATTTTAATTGTTTTATTAAATATTTATTGAATTATTTAAATATTTAATGGATGTGTTTATGGTTGAATTTGTAATTGTTCAAATTTGATTTGATTCGATTTGGTTAATTGTTTGTTAAATAAATAATTAAGGAAATTAATTATTTTGCTAATTTAATTTAATTATTAAGTTAGAGAGTTTTGATTAATTGAATTACTATTCTTTTTATTGGAATTTGTAATTAAAAAGGATGTGTTAGTTGATTAAATAACGTTATAATTATATAGATAATTATAATTTTGGTGGTATTGATTTATGTGATGAAGTGATTTAATAAATTGCTATTAAGATTAATTTAATTTGGTAAAGTGTGACAAATAACCTTTTATAAATGAGTTATTAAAATAACTTAAAGGAATTTTAATTCAGTTTTGCCAAACAAGGCCTAATGCCTATTAAGTCTTTAATCTATTTGTGTTTTACCAAACAAGGTATAAGGATTAATTGATTTTTTTTAGTGGTTAGCCAAACAAGCCTTATGGCTTTTTATTTCGAAACTCAAATAACTGATATCAGTTATGTTTATATTTATATTATATAATTAATATATATTATATCCTATATACGTTATTTGTTAAGACGTAAGAATGGAGGAGAGAGGTTAGAGAGAAGAAAGAAAACTCTGAGGAAGAAGAAGAGAAGAAGAAGAAAAGAAGAGAGGAAGAACGGCTAGAGATTGGAGAATAGAAAGGAATAGCCATATCATCTTCTTCAAGGTATTCTCCTATTTCTTTTAGTTTTAAAAGTTTTAGCTTTTCCTATTTCTCTGTAAAATTCTTGTGATAAGATAATTGTTGATTTTATGTGTGTTCGTGTGATAAACTAGTGTTGTAAGATTATTTTCATAGGATATATATGATTATAATCAATGTATTGTGGTTATGTATGTAGTTGTGAAGAAAACCTTTTTACAGAGAGTTTTTGTGAATATATATTGTTTAGCTTAAAGTAGAAATTGAGGGTTAATTAGTTGTTTAGTTGTTAAATTGACCATTTAATTTGATAGAGTATGTATATACTTTGATAAAATGCTTTAAATTAATGGTTTTGGTTGAAAAACAAAATTTACAGTGTTGATTTTCATTGAAATATCAAAAAGTAAGTTTTTAGCCAAAAACAGTGAAATTGGATGTGTTAATTTTGTTGTTTATGTTGTTGTATGGGTAAAAACATGTTAGGAATTCTTGAATTATGTTTACATGAAGTTTTTGTATGAATTGTATGTGATTTAGTCTGTTAGAAACGAGCTTGTAGGCCAAAATTGACTTTTTTCTCCTTTGCCTGTTGCCTAAAGTCGTAAGTAAATCGTTTATTTTCTGCATATGGCCATGCCCAATAAAGATGTTAGTTTCATAGTCAATGCCTTGTTGTGCCTAGCCATGGCTGTTGTAAGTTTGTAGTTTTGTTCATGTACATGAACGCCATGTTTCCTGCCTGCGTGCGCGACCACCGATGTGTAAACTATGGTATGTGCCTGTGAGTTAGCAGAATGGTCTAACAGTGTACTTTTTGCACACAAAATTTTAAGAATTGTTATGTGATAATAGTTGAACTATAAAATATTGATTTTAATGTTTCTATACCTAGAATGAACATGTTATTAACAATTAAATTGTTTTGTAACTTGATTATGTGATTAAAAATCCAATTTTTAAATGATGAACGTACTTAGTTATGTTTGTAAAATGGTAATGGCTAACTATGTCATGATGACATATGTTTATAGGATATTATGATTCATATTGATTCGGTTTAGCCTACGAGAAAGGCAGGTTTTTCTAAACTTTCTTTTTACATTGAGAAAGTTTTCTAATCTATTATCTTGTTAATCAAATTACTGTTTTCAATTCGATTATGATATAATGATGTAAGTTATTCTTAAGCAAGTTATTCTTGTATTTAACTTGTTGTTTAGCATGCAAATCTATATATTCTAATGTTGAACATTTTTATCGATCAAATTGTTATGCATGCTTAGTATTAAATTCTAATTAACATTGGCTTAGTATTGTTCAAGCAAGGTGTTATAGTTATTCAAATTGTATGCTCTTAGATTATTCCTAAAGCATGACTTGAGTTTACTATGATTGATTCAATCACGATTATTCTATAGTGTAATGTTCTTGGTTTCATTCAACTAATCCTTAGTTGATGTTAGTTGAATTCAAATTACCTTGAAAGCTAATCCAAACCAAATTTCCTTTAGTGCGGATTTGTACTCTAAATCTTGAGATGAACAACCCTATTGTTATGAATAGGGTTAACTTAGCGTAGCGTTAAAATGTTTTGTGCACAATAAATTGTACGAAGAAAGTGATCCCCTAAATACGAGGTCCTTATAGTCTTATATTTGTTAAAGTTGGAGTTGAAAGATTACTTGGCTGTGGGCGTAGTTCGTGGTCTTACGACCCTCGGTGATGTATATTTTCCATATCTTGGAATTTCTGTTTCTGATTATTATTGACAGAGTACTATTCATTGTTGATGAGTCTATTTTGGCAGTTATTATTGCTATACTCCTGTTGATTTCATATTATATCCAGTGATCAATTGTTTTGCTCACTCTTGCATATTTATAAACTCATTGCAGCTAAAGAAGAGAAGGTAGATGAACCTTCGACTAGCAAAGGAAAGGGAAAAATGTGCAAGTGATGAAGACTTGTAACTTTTACTTTAGACTTGTATTATGATGATCTTAGACTTGGTTTTAATGAAGTTTATTTAATTTCTTCTTTTTAATGATTGTATTTTAAGGTTAGATAACCTGGGAGATTTTATTATGTAACCCTTTAATGAGAAAGGTTTTATTTATCCAGTTTTATTGTGATTGGGTAGTTAGATATGAATGTTTGATTAAGTGAACACCAGATCCTGTGGGAATGAAGTACCTGGATTTGGGGGTGTCACAACCTAGCCCGATTTTGTCGTGCACCAAAGTCAAGTCCAGCTGGTACGGTGGCACCAAAGGCGGATACGGACGAAACAAAGTCGGTGGTTTTAGGAAGAGAGTTTTTCGTGACTTCTCAAAAAGCGAGTAACCCGAATGAAGTTAGAAAGGGTTAGTTAATTATAAATTCTTGCGAAGGCTATACCTTATTAGATACTGATTCTACCCATTCTTTTATCTCTCTTGCTTGCGCTCAACGTTTAAATTTGACTCCGGAGAAATTAGACTTTGACTTATCGGTTGAAACTTGGTTAGGAGAAACCTTCGTTACCTCCGCTGTTTATAAATCTTGTTTGATTCAAATCGACACTTTCACGTTACCTGTCGATCTTATCTCTTTGAAAATACTTTCCTTTGATGCGATTTTAGATATCGATTGGTTAACTACTCATCATGCTTTTCGTAAGGTTGTTAGCTTTCATATTCTTAACCAACCTATCATGCAAATTCAAGCAACCAAACCACTAAAGTTAATTACTGTTATATCAATCCATAAGTAAAGAGTCCCGAGCCTTTCGATGGTGACTTTCAAGTCTTGAAAAACACCGAAGCCAGACTTTCTGTAGGTGACGTCGTGAATGACGATGGCAAGTTGATAGGTATCAATCTGACGTGTTATCCAAATCTTGGATAAGAGTCACAGTTTTGAATGACATTTCTATTGTTAATAAATTTCCTGACGTATTCTTGAAGACTTCTTGGCCTATCCCCAGAGCGTGAAATCGAATTTTGTATTGACCCCAGTACAAAACCCATTTCTAAAACCCTTAAATATTTCTTCACTTAGAACGAACGTATTATGCACCAAAGACGTTGGTTCGAGCTGTTGAAGATTACGATTATACCATTCAATATCATTGTGGAAGAGAGAACGTGGTAGCTGACGTGTTGAGTAGAAGATCGTATGCGTTTACGAGTGCGATGTTGTTAACACAAAAACCTATTTCGTATAACTTACAAATGATGAAGATAGAGTTAAAGACTCTAAGGACCCACGTGGAGATAACAAATATACGAGTAGAATCGACTTTAATCAATAAAGTTAAAGTCGTGCAAGCTACATACTCAGAGCTGATGAATGTGAAGAAGAAGGTTCAAGAGGGCGTTATTATAGAAGCTAGAATCGACGAAGAGAGGAAATCTCAACCCTCGATTTTACTAGTCTATTTCAAATCCTCGATCGAGTAGAAACTGTGGCCTATAGACTCGTTTTACCGCCAAGTATATCGCGTGTTCATAACGTTTTTCACGTATCGATGTTACGTAAATATATGGACGACCCGAACCACATTATTAAATTAGAACTATACGAGATAGCAAAAGATTTAACGTATGAGGAGATACGTGTTAAAATCTTGGATAAGAATGATCATATTCGACAGTCAAAGGTTATACCTCAAGAGTTAGAATCTGAAATGAAGTCAAGGTATCCTCACCTCTTCGGCATACCAGGTACGCACGTAAATTTGAGGGTGAAATTTCATAAAGATGGGAGATTGTGAGACCCCAAATTTTATGAATAAAGATTTAAATTTCTCGAAATATTTTTTTGAATATTATGGTGTGGATTTAATATAATGTTATAGTTGTGGGTAATATTTATAAATTTTGCAAAGTAAACAAGTTGTTATATAATATTTGATTGGTCGGGGAATATTCTTTTTGTCGGGGAATATTCGTACGACGGCACAATCATTAAGTGGACCCCCTGATGAAAGTATTATCGTAGTTAGAAAATGACGAGAATTATCTTTTATAAAAATACTTGGCGAAAGTGTTACCAGATTAAAAGCTGTTGAACTACCCGGTAGTAAAAGTAAAAATACGATGTCTGGCGTGGTTGCATAAGTAGCTACGGTATTGATTATTGATGCTTACGTAAGAAAGTCACTTTCCGATTATACTCAATTATTGCTACATAAGAATTTGCATCATATCTCTCATATTATTGATTCAATTATTATCAAGATATATCATCGTATAATATGTTATATTATTAAATCAATAATTGAGACGGAAAAGTTATTCATATTATTATTTGCAATATTGACAATGTCTAGAAGTTCTGTCAAGGAGAGGTTTGGTCACCTAATTGCGCGCCAATAAGGAGAAATCCTTATCGGAAAGCCCCCACTTTCCTGGGAACGACCTAGTTGTTGAATATTGTGAATTATAATATTAATGATGAATAAGTTCGTGTTGATTAAAGATGAAATTGATAGTTCCATTATTTTGAAATTATTAGTGTTAGTGGAAATCGACATTTATTTCGATAATAATTGATGTCTGGAGGTTATATTGACCAATCGGGTAATTAATCGGATAAATGAGTAATTAATTTCTATTGATTCACATGATTATAACTATTTGTTCACATGTGTGTACTATTGATTCACATAATTTACTATTAGGGGAGTTGGTGCAAGATTTATAATACTTGCATGACTAAATTAAAAATGGAGGTATAGATGAAGAAACTATACTATAATTAGTTTTTTCACATGTTTAGAACTATTGAGTCACATGATTTACTATTGATTCACATGATTTACTATTAGGGGAGGTGGTGCAAGTTTGATAATACTTGCAGGACTAAATTAAAAATGAAGGAAAAGATGAAGGTATTGTACTATAATATTTTGGTCCCCAAAACGTGCAATTATCGAAACTATATTTTTCTATAAATAGAAGCTCATTCTTCCTTCATTTCTCACCAATTCACTAAGTCTCACAAGAGCAATTATAGAGATAGAAGCTATAGAGAGAGAAGCTATAGAGAGAAAGAAGAAGAGTAGTCTGCTACTTCACTTCTCCAGTATCCAGTCTTCTTCTAAGGTAAGGGGTATTATTTATTTCATATTCTGAAGAGATATTATTTTTCGTATTCGTATGAATATTATTATCGTTCAATATTCATTATATTCATTTAATATTAAGTAAGGAATATTATTTTCGATTCAATATTCGTAAGGAATATTATTTTCGATTCAACCGATTGTAAGTAAAGGGTATTATTTCTTTCGTATTCATGAAGAGAGCTATTGTTATTCTATTCCTTATTATTACATTGAAATAACTTTGTATATGCAAAGCACTGCATACATGGTGAAATTCTTACATTATTTCATTCTTTATTATTCTATGGGAATAACACATGCGTGTTGTCTATCACATGCACGGTGAATTACATTGTTATTCCGGTCTTTATTATACATTGGAATATCACATGCGTGTGGATTACGCATGACCTGGTTTAGATTCTTTATTATCTTTGTTGTAATATCATGTATGCATGCATATTATGCAAGACACGGTTTCGATTCTTTATTATTACGTTGGAATATCACATGCAATGCATGCATTACGCATGACTTGGTTCCATTATTTATTATTACATTGGAATAAACATGCATGCATTGGTCTATCGCATGCACGGTGAATTCTTACATTATTCCATTCTTTATTATTCTATTGGAATAACATGTCTATGTGGATTACCGCATGCATGGTGAATGATCCTTCATATTCATTCTTTATTAAATTGTGGAAATGATCTGTCTACGTGGATTACCGCATGGCGAGTGAAAGTCCATTTGCAATTTCGTATATTCTATTATACTCGTATGAGATATCATTTCTTTTGTACTCGTCATGGAATATCATTTTCTTTGGTATTTTTTTATGAGTTACTATTCACGAGTTACTATTCACCCAGTTACTATTCACTCTAGTATTATTCACTCGGGTATTCGGGGCATTTTTCGTGTCGGAATACTATTCATAAGTTACTATTCACGAGTTACTGTTCACCTGAATATTATTCACTCGGGTATTTGGAGTACTTTTCATGTCGGGGTACTATTCATGAGGTACTATTTTTGAAGTACTATTCACAAGGTACTATTCACGGGGTACTATTTACCCGCAAAATATATTTCTTTTCTGTCCAAATTATTTTTGGTACATGAATATTATTCTTGAATTTTACTCTACAAAACAGTATCATGTTGACAATTTGGACGTTATTGATTTCTGGATAAATTAAATTATAAATCTATAAAATTTATCCTTGAACTTGTTTTATTGAATTATTATGTTGTCATTGTAATCATCCTCATGCTTATATTGTGATTAAAGTCATCTTTGGCTTACGTGCATAGATGGACTTGGTATGATTATGACCAGGGATTATTTGGTATAATCATGACCGTAATGTAATGAATGATGTGGTAAAAGTCCTCATTGGCCTGTAGTTCATTGATGGACAGTTGTGGTATGATTATGACCAGGGATTATTCGGTATAATCATGACCATTGATGATTACATGAATATCCTTGGCCGTGGTGCAGGGACGATTCGATTTTATTTATTAAGCTAAGTCTAAGCGATAAAGTTGATAAAAAAAACTTTTTAAATCATAGAAGATAGTAGATTTTATGCTCTACTTGACTCTTCTAATGGATTGCTTATTTTTGCTGCAGTTGTTGATCTAAAACTCGCTATATATTGTATTATTTCAGTTCTTATACTGTTGAAGGCTAAGGATAATTTATTCTACATTATCTTAGTCATAATATTTCTTACTGGGCTAGTTGAGCTCACCCTTTCTTTCATTGTTCTCTTCAAGAAATGAGAATATAGTTGGGACGAGTCGGGGAACGGATTGACGGTCCATATGGTTGTTTTAGTAGTCCTCACTATTCTGTGAAATAGTGTGATAATAATTGTAATGAAGACTTCATTGAGTGTGGATATTGTCTAGATGACAATATTCTTATTGAAACTCTTAGATTATGTTTTGTCGTATTTTACACGACTGTTGTATTATTAAGTTGTATTTGAATTTTGTACCATGTATTTTCTGGCGACCCAAAATGGGTGATGTATACCTGTTTTAGGGGCGTCACAAATAGTACTTTGGGAATAGTACCCCATGAATAGTACCCCCAGCATGAAAAGTGCCCCGAATACCCGAGTGAATAATATTTGAGTGAATAGTAATTGGGTGAATAGTAACTCATGAATAGTATCCCGGCATAAAAAGTGCCCTGAATACCCGAGTGAATAATATTCTAATGAATAGTAATCGGGTGAATAGTAACCCGTGAATAGTACCCCAGGTAAAAATATTGATATTTAATAAGAAAGTTCAGATCAATATTCTAATGGAACAATACTGGATGAAGCGCAAAACTCAAGAATATTCCACTAATTTCAAGGATTATAGAAGCAATACTTACCATAGTATGTTTAGATTTAAGAATATGAAAAGAAATAACATACGAAACTGCAAATGCATTTTCACCTGTCATACAGTACGTAATCCGCGTAGACATGTTATTCCGATATATTAAAGAATGACTACGAAAAATAGTATTCCTTATGAATACGAAAGAATTAATACCCCTTACGAATACAAAAAATAATATCCCTTATGAATACAAAAGAAATAACACCCCTTATCTTAGTAGAAGACTGGACACTGCAATAGTGAAGTAGTAGAATACTTTTCTTCTTACTCTCTATAGTTTTTCTCTATAGCTTCTCTTGTGAATCTCAGTGAATTGGTGAGAATGAAAGAAGAATTAAACTTCTATTTATAGGAGAATGGACTAAATAGTAACTAATTCACGAACGGTCCAGATTGATTCACTATTAGAATAGACGGTCCATATTTATTACCACAACCGACGGTCCAGATTGATTTACTTTTAAAACCACAACCGATGGTCCAAATTGATTTACTTTTAAAACCACCACTGACGGTCCACATTGATTTACTATTAAAACCACCATCGATGATCCAGATTAATTTACTATTAAAACCACCATCAATGGTCCAGATTGATTTACTATTAAAACCATCATCAATGGTCCAGATTTATTTACTATTACAACCATCATCAATGGTATAGATTGATTAACTATTAAAACCAACATCAATGGTCCAGATTGGTTATCTATTAAAACCACCATCGACGGTCCATAAAATTAGTAAATCTTCTCATGGAATACTAAGTCAAACTTACAACAAACACCTCATAACAATCCCTATATTTATATCAAAAATTGAATAAATATTTACCATAAATTATTTATCTTTAATAAACCCATTTTTAATCTATTAACAATTATTCATCATTAATATTATAACTCACAATATTTAACAACCAGATCATTCCCAGGAAAGAGGGGGCTTTCCGATAAGGATTTCTCCCTATTGGCATGCAATTAGGTGACCAAACCTCTACTCGACAGAACTTTTTAGACATCGTCAATATTCCAAATAATAATATGAATAACTTTGTTGTCTCAATTATTAATTTAATAATATAAAATATGAATATTGTGACAATAATTAAATCAAATTACGTGAGATACTATGCAGCAATTACTATAGCAATAATTGAGTATAACTGTGACTTCTCATGTAAGCATCAATAATCAATACCGTGTGCTACTATGTAACCACGCGTATTACTGTACTTTTACCACCGGGTAGTTCAACAGTTTAACGGTAAAACTTTCGCCGTTATTTTTATAAAAAGATATTTCTGTCGTTTTCTAACTACGACAATACTTCTGTTGTGGGGTCCACGAATGATTGTGCCGTCGTACGAATATTCCTCGTTAAAATGAATATTCCCCGACCAATCGAATATTCCCCAACACAACGAATATTTTATATCAACTTGCTTACTTTGCAAAATTTTCAAATATTACCCACAACTATAACATTATATCATATCCACACCATAATATTCAAAAATATATTTCGAGAAAAATTATTATTTATTCATAAAAGTTGGGGTCTTACAGATAAACTATGCTAGTCATATGTAGATAAGATGAATACATGTGAGCATGCGTATTGAAAGTTGTTTAACATCGTTATTAGTTACATAGTTAGACCCTTGTTGCATGAACTCGCTTAGCCGTGAAATAAATGGCAATAAGTCTATAAATTATGAATATAGCTTAAAGTAAACACAAGAGACACCCAACTTGGGCTAAGAGCTCTTAACGTGTCTATATATTATGTGTTAACATTCATGCATGTTAAGAAATGAAGTGTGAACTGAGAACTAAAGATTCAAATCTGGTCTAGCAGCGGGGGGATGGTAGCATACGCCTATCTTAGGCCAAATCAAGCTGCAGTCTTGATTGCAGTAGAAGCGATGCAATGCCAATCTGTTTTAATGGTAACCTGAACCTTAAAACATGTGTGTATGTGTAATAACCGTAAACATTTAAGTCACCATGTATGTATGTACATTTTTTTTAAACTTTGTGTTATATATGGATACATACATTTATGGATTTCATTAAAAATGAAAGCCTTGTGACCTAATTATACATTAGGTAAGGATATTAAATAACCTAAGGGTTATAGTAACACGAAAAAGTTAGTATTTTATATGTATACTAACTTAAGTGGGTAAACTTAGTATTTCAAGTGACTAATAATTTTAAACCTAATTCTTGTAAATCTAATTAGGTTATGAGATAAAATCATATGTATAAGTAATTAAACTTCATATGATTGGAGATGAAAGCCCTAAATTATCAAATTGGGTAACATTATTAAAATTGTTGGACTATGTTTTTATCTAGCCCAAATCAATTAAAAGAAAAACCCAAGGAAAATAAAATGTAATCCAATACTTAGCCCACTTGATTGGGGGTATTCTAGACATTTGATTAATCAAAAATTTGGCATTTAAAATAAAAGCTAAATGGTGGATATTATGAGGATCCTAAGTGGAATAATTAATCTAGCTTGTCCATTAGTAGACATTATTAAACATAAGGACAATGTTGTAAGGCTCCCATTGGTTTCCACTCCATTATGCACATTTAATCATGTTTAGCCTAAGGTAAGTAATAATACAAAGCGTTTTACCTAATGGGCAACAAAATGATTGTGGGAGAATTAATAATGAATTGCCCATTACATTTTGAATGCACATCTCATTCTTCCAACACTTCATTCGTATTCCAACATTTCATTTTCTCTCCATCTTCTTCTTCTATCTCTTGCTCCCAAGCTAGCCAACTTCAAAGAGAAAAAAGAAAGAGAGAATTTCAGCCATAGGAAGAAGAATTATAGGAGTTCTAGTGGTTTATGCCCCCTAAGTTTATTAGTTACTTTGGAAAATCAAGGAAGGTAGCCACTAAGTCAAGGTATAATGTACCTTCATCTTCTTCTCTTACCTTATTTTGATAGCTTGAGTTTTGATGGGGTTATGTACAACTACTCAAGATACACTAGTTATACATACCATCATGCATGGAACTAAGTATCTTGAGTGTTGGATCTAAGGCTTAGAGGAAGAAAATGAGCATATGTTCTCCAAAGGTGAAAACTCTTGTTTTTCTCCCACTAAATCTTGTGTAACTCAAGTTCTACAACTTGGAATTATGATCCGTCGAAGGGGTGCTAGATACATGAGTTATCTAGTAAACCCAAGTGGTAGATCACAAATCTAGTAAGTTTTGAAACCTTTGAGATTTTTTTACAAAAACAGTCCACTTTATATGCTAAAGCTTTGAAATCCTAAATCAACTCTTGACTTGTTTTTCATGAGGCTGTTTCGGTCAGTTCCTTGTCTTGTAAAAATCTGGAAAAATATTACATAGGCACCTTATGAAGTTATCTACGGCGTAGGAAAAAGAAACGGACACGTTTGAGTTATATATTGTGCGTAATGACTATTTTAGTAAAGGACTCCATAAATATTATCCTACGAATATCTCACTGTGTATACACTGGAAAATTCAAAACTTTTTACAGTAGCTTCATATATGTTAAGAGAGCATACCTTGAAAATTTCAGATTTTTCTGAGTAAAACTCAATTTATGAAAAATAGAGCAAGATCCAAGTGTTTTGGACACTTTAAAAATAGTAAATCATTTTCTAAAATTCCAGAAAAATTAGAGGATCATTGTTGGTTCATATTCTGTTAAAATCCAGAAGCTGAGAATATTTGGAATCAGTTTGCTATTTTTCCTAAAAATGATTAGTTATGAATAAAAGGAAATAAATAGTTAAATGATGCCTTTAATGAGAAAAATATGATTTTTATGCTTGAATGCTCATAATATATTATATCATGACTATCTTAGGGCATTTTGGTAATTTATAATAATAAATATTACTTATGACCTTTTATAGATATTAAATAAGAGGTTATTAAAGGATGAACAATTAGAATAAATTATTTATTAATTTAATAAATCATTGGAATATTATTATAATACTAATAATATTATAATATGATGTTGTTATGTAAATAAAAATATTAGATTAGAGTATTATTATTAAATAATAATATTCGAAATTAAATAAAATATTATTAAATGATTAATAATATTAGTAAGTGAATAAAATATTATTAAATGATTAATAATATTAGTAAAGGGATAAAATATTATTAAATGATTAATAATATTAGTAAGTGAATAAAATGTTGGTAAAAGATTTAAAGTATTATTAGTGAACCAATAATACTAGAAGGTGAATTAATATTATCTAAGTTAATAATATTATGTGAATTAAAGGTAATCGTTAATTAATAATAACACTATCTAGGCATGATAATGTTTATAAGAACTTATTGTAATGTATGATATCTATGTGATTACATAAACGATGTTATGCATTGACTAATTGAAAGACTAATTATAGGTCTCTCAAAGGAAGATAATTTAACTACATAGTGGATAGAAATTTATTTTCGTAGGGTGTAACCTCTGATCGAGGCAAGTTTCCTAACTCAACTTGAGTTATTATTTTCAAAGCATGTTAGTGAATAATTATTGATGATTATTCACGTATTTATTGATTATTGAAATTAGCACTTTGTGCAATCGAATCCGATTCTAACGCCATTGAAGCTGTGAATTAAATTAAAGTTCTTTATTTATGAACTGTTTATGGGATAGATCTATGCTAATTATTATCGCCTAGATCAAGTATGTCTAAATTTGTTAAATCAAATGGGTTTTAAATAAGCGTTCTTATTAATTGATATGGTAAGAACTCTTGGTCGAGAAATGGACAAATTTGATTAAGGCATGATATCAATGTCGGATTATTAAGTGTTTATGCATAAATCACGGGGTATGAAAGGTGATCCCTTGAATACCAAAACTTATTAAAAGGTCCGATTTAAATCTTTGAGCACCTTGGCAAATGTTCATAGTTATTCAAAACCACTCGGTCCATGTTATTCAATTATCGAATATTCAATTGTTGATTATTAATTCATGTTCCTCCACAATCTTATATTATTGTTGAACATTGAAGGCAATATTTCTTTCTAAGTCATGATATATATCCTTTGTCTTTATAAACTTGGGAAGCAAATTAGTTGCTTACTCTTGCTATATCATGACCTCTATTTTTTACTAAGCTTAGAAGGATCTAACGTGAAGGACAAGGGCAAGGGCAAGATCCAGGAGTAATTTTAGAATGAATGTTAAATTAGTTATTATCTAATGGAATTTCTTAAGTAAACTATTTGTATTATAAATGGTGTATTTAAAGTTAAGGTTATGGAGACCTTGGGACCATATTATGAGACCTTATTATAATGAACAATGTATGTTTATTATTTCAAAATAGTTATAGAATGCTTATGATGATGATAGGATCGTGAGCATTGAATCTGAGGTTAGAGAACCTGGATTTGGGGGCGTCACGGAGTTGGTATCAAAGGCATGAGGTTATAAACATTAGGAATCTGAAACCTAGGTTATAACCTTAGTAGAAAACTCTTATAGAGTATGTTAGGAGATGGATTATGGAAATTCATCAAGTTTGTGTTGTACTTAATAAAATATTATTTCATTTCATCAATGAATATATTTTATTGTGAATGTAACGTTGACTTTTATCGTGTTTGTAGGATGTCCGGCGGCGCCAAGTGTAGTTACTCGGTTGGCGAGAACCCATTGAGCATGAGGTCACCCAAGATGTCCCTCATGGTCCTCCATTGGGGACTTGTTGAGGAGAATCGATCAATTAGAAGGCGAGTGGAGGAATTAGAAGTAGAAAACCACACCCTCCAATTTCTTGAAGAACAATACAAGGATGAGGCTCATCAAGCCCGGATGGAGAAATTGAGCAGGAAGGAAAAATTGGATGAGTCGAGTTGCAAGTTGAGATCTTTGAGAGTGCTGCTAGAGAATGAAAAGGCAAAGTTTGGAGAGTGAGCATAAAGCATTTGGAGATGCGAAATTTGAGTTTGATGTAGAAATTGCCAGATAAGATCTGGGTGGAAGAGGCACTCCATGAGTCGGATGAGGTGGTGGGCCAATTAAAGATCGAGCTACTTGAGCCATAAAGGTCGAGTAGAAACTTTAGGGTGGCCCTTGATCTACGTTTGAGGGCAGTATGAGCGTGGGACCGAGGAACCAAGAGATTGAAGAGTCGATTAATAATGTAGCGGGATCTCAACAAAACCCAATGCAAGATTTTATCAACATAATGGTGAAGCCATGAGGAATCAAGCTCAACTCGTGAAAGGAAATCGGTGGGCACCCAACTAGTCAACTTTAAAGACTTCAAGGCGGTAGGACCATGGGAGTTCGGAGGAACAATGAGACCGATAGAAGCCCAAATGTGGGTAAAGGAGATTGAGAAGGCCTTCATTATTGCTAGAGTAGCGAGAAGAACGAAGACCATTTTTGCTACCTACTTAATGAAGGGTGAGGCTAACTATTGGTGGGATGCCAACCGAACCAAAGCTTTAAGCGGAATCGTGACTTGGGAAGCATTCAAGAAGTTGTTCTTGAGAACTACTTCCACGAGGCGTTCAAGCAAGAATGGAGATCAAGTTCTTGGAACTAAAAGCAGGAGAATATGTCGATGTCAGTATCTTTGCGAAATTTAATGAATTAGCCAAATTCGCTCCACATCAAGGTGGACAGAGAGGTGAGAAAGCGAGAAGGTTTGAAAATGGACTAATTTGTGGATTTATAGTAAGGTAGCGGTTTTACAAATCCCATCATTCTCAACTTTGTTGGAAAAAGCTCTTATAGCGGAAGGAGGAAGCGAAGCGGTCTCAAGATACAATCGGGAGAAGAATAAGAAGAAATCAGAAGGTGGGAATCAAAATGTTAGCAGTGGCGGTAACAACAATAAGAAGCGGAAATGGAGCAGTGGGGGTAGTAATCTGGAGATGCAAAGAGGAAGTGTGCAACAAAAGAAGTCGATTGTGTGTGGAAGCTGTGGAAAGGGTCACTCGGGGAGTGCTTGAAAGGAAAAGCGATATGTTATACATGTGGGCAAGAAGGGCATACCTCACCCAATTGTACTAAGGTGAAGAAAGGAGGTTGCTTTAATTGTGGTGAAGTGGGACATCGGATCAAGGATTGCCAGAAGAAGAAAAAAACACGGATGGCGGAAATGGCAACAGAGGCAATAACACTAAGACAACCGGTGGAGGACCCATTGACCAAAAACAATGTAAGCCAAAGACGGACATTCAATATGACGGTGCAAGATCAAGTGGCATCCGGGGAGGTGGTGTCGGTATAATTAGATCAATGATATAAATGCCTATGTGTTATTCGATTAAGGGAGCTTCATGTTCTTTTGTATCGATGAATTTGCTCAAAGATTAAGTTTACCTCATGAACTATTAGAACACCCTATGAATGTAGAAGTAGCAAACAAAGAAATTATCCACACGTAGACTACATCTATAGGAAGCTGTTGTGCTAATGTAAGAGGGTTTAAGCTTAACGTGGATTTGATCTGGATTCGTCTTGGAGAGTTTGATGTAATCCTTGGGATGGATTGGTTATCAAGTCATGGGGCGATCGATTTGTAAGAAAAAGTGCGTATACCTAAAGACTCAAGAATAAGTCAAAGGTGGTATTTCATGGCGATAAATCATGAAGACAATCTTGTTGTCTCGCGATGATGCAAGCAAGGAAGTTGCTTAGGAAGGGTTGTATAGGTTATTTGGCTCACGTTGTGGATACCCATGAATTGAGGGTGAAGTAGGTCAAATACCTATTGTAAGGGAATTCGTTGACGTTTTTCGGAAGAGATTAAGGATTGCCACGGATAGAGATAGAGTTTGTTATCGATTTGGCGCCGAGGACATCACTTATCCAAAGCGCCGTATCGTATGGCTCTCTGAGAAATGAAGGAACTAATGGTTCAACTACAAGAGTTGTTAGATAAGGGATACATTCGACCAAGCGTATCACCATGGGGAGCACCGATCTTATTAAGTAAAGAAGAAGGATGGGTCATTAAGACTTTGTATCGACTACAGAGAGTTGAACAAGGTCACCATTAAGAATAAATACCGTTGCCCGGGATCGACGATTTGTTTGATCGGTTGAAGGGGCAAAATACTTTCAAAAATTGACTTGAGGGTGGTTATCACCAACTAAAGGTGAGACATGAGGATGTTCCAAAGGCGGCATTGAGAACTTCGGTATGGACACTTTGAGTTTACGGTAATGTCTTTTGGGTTAACTAATGCACCAGCTGACATTCATGGATTTGATGAGCAGTGTTTAAGCGGTATTTGGATAAGTTTGTTGTCGTGTTCATCGACGACATTACGGTATATTCAGAGACAGAGGAAGATCACATTTGAACATCTAAGGAAAGTGTTGGAGGCGTTAAGGAGGGAGAAGTTGTATGCAAAGTTCTCCAAGTGTGAATTTTAGTTGCGGAGAGTGCGGTTTTTAGGTCACGTTATCGACAAAGATGGTGTTTTGGTAGATCCGGCCAAAAGTAGAAGCGGTTATCAAGCGGGAGCGACCAAAGACAAGCGAAATTAGGAGTTTCTTGGGATTAGCGAGGATATTATCGAAGATTCATCCAAGATTTTTCAAAGGTAGCATCGCCAATGACCAACCTTACTAGAAAGGCAGTGAAGTTCGTTTGGACGGAAAAATGTGAAACGAGTTTCATGGAATTGAAGAATAGGCTCGGTCAAGCTTTTTGTGTTGGCTTTACGGACAACACGGGAGGATTTGTAGTGTATAGTGATCGTCACACAAGGGTCTTGGGCGTATCTTGATGCGACATGGCAAGGTCATTCAGACGCTTCACGTCGACTAAAGGACTATGAGAAGGGTTATCAGACTCATGACACGGAGTTAGCGGTGATAGTTTTTGCCTTGAAAATTTGGAGGCACTATTTGTATGGAGAGAAGTGTGAGATATATACGGATCATAAGAGTCTAAAGTATATCTTCACCGCAGAAGGAGCTAAATATGAGGCGGTGTAGATGGCTAGAATTGATCAAGGATTATGATTGTGAGATTACGTACCATCGAGCAAAGAAAATGTAGTGGGCGATGCCTTGAGCGAGAAAAAGCGAGAGAGAAGTTATTGAAGTTAACCATTCAAGAGGAATTGGTGAAGTATTTGAACGACTTGACTTAGAGGTTAAGTAATGTCCGATGAGATCAATGAGAAATTATTTCTTTGTGGCGTGAGCCCTACTTTATTATATAAGGTTAAAGAGGCTCAAGAGAAGGGCGAAGATTGCGGCAAACATCAAGAAGCGGTTAGGTGAAGGGGATGAATTGAAATACAAGATTGATGGCACCGGATTGCTAACATTTGAAGGGGCGAATTTGGGTGCAGATTAATACCAGAACTAAGATAAGAGATTACGTAAGAAGCACTGTCACGAGGTACTCGATACACCCCGGGAAGCACAAAGATGTATCAAGACTTACGTCAACACTTTTGGTGGCCAAACATGAAGAGAGAGGTTGCGAGAATGTGTCGCCGGATGTCTAACTTGTCGGAGAGTCAAGGCAGAGCATCAACGAATCGAAAGTGGATTATTACGACCTTTAGAGATTCGAGTGGAAATGGGAGCACATCACGATGGATTTTGTGGTGGGACTTCCAACAATGCAAAAGGGACACGACGCCATATGGGTGATCGTAGATCGTCTTACGAAGTCGGCTCACTTTTTGCCGATCAAGATCAGGTATAGTCTGGACCAACTAGCCAAATTATATATCAAGGAAATTATCTCGAGACATGGCGTACCAATATCTATTGTGTCGGATAGGGATTCGCGATTCACGTCAAACTTCTGGAAGAGTCTTCAGGAAAGAATGGGGACTTGACTACGGATGAGTACCGCGTATCATCAGTGAGCCGATGGGCAAAGCGAGAGAAGCGATTCAAACACTTGAAGACATGCTCAGAGCTTGTGTGATGGACTTGAGGGTAGTTGGGAGGATCATCTTCCATTGGTAGAGTTCGCACATAACAATAGCTACCACGCCAGCATCGGAATGCCGCCGTACGAAGCACTGTATGGAAGGAAATGTAGAACACCCTTATGCTGGGACGAAGTGGGTGAACGTCATTGTGGGGACGAGCTGGTGCGTGAGATCGTAGAGACCATTAAGGTGATTAGAGCCGTGGTAGCGACTCAAGATCGCCAGAAGAAGTATGCAGACTTACATCGCCAGGAGCGAGATTTTGAGGTGGGAAGCTATGCATTTTTGAAAGTATCTCCTTGGAAAGGGAAGATAAGGTTTGGAAAGAAAGGTAAAGCGAGTCAGAGATTTATTGGACCTTTTGAGATCTGAAGAAGATAGAAGTGGCGGCACGAGGTAGCTCTACCTCCTGAATGGAACATATTCATAATGTATTTCATGTGTCGATTCTTTCGACCATATAAGCTCGATTACAAGCATGTGATATCGTGCAGAGCCAATTCAGGTCGAAAAAGATTTGTCGTCGAGGAAATTCGATCGAAGTTTTAGATAGAAAGGAATGAGAATTGCGAAATAAGGTTATACATTACGTAAAAGTTCTTTGGAGGAACCACAATCTTTGAAGAAGCTACGTGGGAACTTGAAGAAAGGATAAGAGAAAATTATCCGCACCTTTTGAGTGACCTTATATGTAATTAGGGACGGAATTCTTATAAGGGGGGAGGATGTAATAACTAGTAAAAATTTAAGTCACCATGTATGTATGTACATTTTTTTTAAACTTTGTGTTATTTATGGATACATACATTTATGGATTTCATTAAAAATGAAAGCCTTGTGACCTAATTATACATTAGGTAAGGATATTAAATAACCTAAGGGTTATGGTAACACGAAAAAGTTACTATATTATATGTATACTAACTTAAGTGGGTAAACTTAGTATTTCAAGTGACTAATAATTTTAAACCTAATTCTTGTAAATCTAATTAGGTTATGAGATAAAATCATATGTATAAGTAATTAAACTTCATATGATTGGAGATGAAAGCCCTAAATTATCAAATTGGGTAACATTATTAAAATTGTTGGACTATGTTTTTATCTAGCCCAAATCAATTAAAAGAAAAACCCGAGGAAAATAAAATGTAATCAATACTTAGCCCACTTGATTGGGGGTATTCTAGACATTTGATTAATCAAAAATTTGGCATTTAAAATAAAAGCTAAATGGTGGATATTATGAGGATCCTAAGTGGAATAATTAATCTAGCTTGTCCATTAGTAGACATGATTAAACATAAGGACAATGTTGTAAGGCTCCCATTGGTTGCCACTCCATTATGCACATTTAATCATGTTTAGCCTAAGGTAAGTAATAATACAAAGTGTTTTACCTAATGGGCAACAAAATGATTGTGGGAGAATTAATAATGAATTGCCCATTACATTTTGAATGCACATCTCATTCTTCAACACTTCATTCGTATTCCAACATTTCATTTTCTCTCCATCTTCTTCTTCTTATCTCTTGCTCCCAAGCTAGCCAACTTCAAAGAGAAAAAGAAAGAGAGAATTTCGGCCATAGGAAGAAGAATTATAGGAGTTCTAGTGGTTTATGCCCCTAAGTTTATTAGTTACTTTGGAAAATCAAGGAAGGTAGCCCCACTAAGTCAAGGTATAATGTACCTTCATCTTCTTCTCTTACCTTATTTTGATAGCTTGAGTTTTGATGGGGTTATGTACAACTACTCAAGATACACTAGTTATACATACCATCATGCATGGAACTAAGTATCTTGAGTGTTGGATCTAAGGCTTAGAGGAAGAAAATGAGCATATGTTCTCCAAGGGTGAAAACTCTTGTTTTCTCCCACTAAATCTTGTGTAACTCAAGTTCTACAACTTGGAATTATGATCCGTCGAAGGGGGTGCTAGATACATGAGTTATCTAGTAAACCCAAGTGGTAGATCACAAATCTAGTAAGTTTTGAAACCTTTGAGATTTTTTTTACAAAAGCAGTCCACTTTATATGCTAAAGCTTTGAAATCCTAAATCAGCTCTTGACTTGTTTTTCATGAGGCTGTTTCGGTCAGTTCCTTGTCTTGTAAAAATCTGGAAAAATATTACATAGGCACCTTATGAAGTTATCTCTGGCGTAGGAAAAAGAGCGGACACGTTTGAGTTATATATTGTGCGTAATGACTATTTAGTAAAGGACTCCATAAATATTATCCTACGAATATCTCTTTGTGTATACACTGGAAAATTCAAAACTTTTTACAGTAGCTTCATATATGTTAAGAGAGCATACCTTGAAAATTTCAGATTTTTCTGAGTAAAACTCAATTTATGAAAAATAGAGCAAGATCAAAGTGTTTTGGACACTTTAAAAATAGTAAATCATTTTCTAAAATTCCAGAAAAATTAGAGGATCATTGTTGGTTCATATTCTGTTAAATCCAGAAGCTGAGAATATTTGGAATCAGTTTGCTATTTTTCCTAAAATGATTAGTTATGAATAAAAGGAAATAAATAGTTAAATGATGCCTTTAATGAGAAAAATATGATTTTTATGCTTGAATGCTCATAATATATTATATCATGACTATCTTAGGGCATTTTGGTAATTTATAATAATAAATATTACTTATGACCTTTTATAGATATTAAATAAGAGGTTATTAAAGGATGAACAATTAGAATAAATTATTTATTAATTTAATAAATCATTGGAATATTATTATAATACTAATAATATTATAATATGATGTTGTTATGTAAATAAAAATATTAGATTAGAGTATTATTATTAAATAATAATATTCGAAATTAAATAAAATATTATTAAATGATTAATAATATTAGTAAGTGAATAAAATATTATTAAATGATTAATAATATTAGTAAAGGGATAAAATATTATTAAATGATTAATAATATTAGTAAAGTGAATAAAATGTTGGTAAAAGATTTAAAGTATTATTAGTGAACCAATAATACTAGAAGGTGAATTAATATTATCTAAGTTAATAATATTATGTGAATTAAAGGTAGTCGTTAATTAATAATAACACTATCTAGGCATGATAATGTTTATAAGAACTTATTGTAATGTATGATATCTATGTGATTACATAACTTCGATGTTATGCATTGACTAATTGAAAGACTAATTATAGGTCTCTCAAAGGAAGATAATTTAACTACATAGTGGATAGAAATTTATTTAAGTAGTTTGTAACTTCGATCGAGGCAAGTTTCCTAACTTCGACTTGAGTTATTATTTTCAAAGCATGTTAGTGAATAATTATTGATGATTATTCACGTATTTATTGATTATTGAAATTACGCACTTTGTGCAATGAATTAGATTCTCTTGCCGTTGGCTGTGAATTAAATTAAAGTTCTTTATTTATGAGCTGTTTATGGGATGATCTATGCTAATTGTATCGACTAGATCAAGTATGTCTAAATTTGTTAAATCAAATGGGTTTTAAATAATTGTTCTTATTAATTGATATGGTAAGAACTCTTGGTGAGAAATGGACAAATTTGATTAAGGCATGATATCGATGTCGGATTATTAAGTGTTTATGCATAAATCACGGGGTATGAAAAGGTGATCCTTGAATACCAAAACTTATTAAAGGTCGATTTAAATCTTTGAGCACCTTGGCAAATGTTCATGGTTATTCAAAACCACTCGGTTCATGTTATTCAATTATCGAATATTCAATTGTTGATTATTAATTCATGTTCCTCCACGATCTTATATTATTGTTGAACATTGAAGGCAATATTTCTTTCTAAGTCATGATATATATCCTTTGTCTTTATAAACTTGGGAAGCAAATTAGTTGCTTACTCTTGCTATATCATGACCTCTATTTTCGATTTAAGCCAGAAGGATCTAACGTGAAGGACAAGGGCAAGGGCAAGATCCGAGGAGTAATTTTAGAATGAATGTTAAATTAGTTATTATCTAATGGAATTTCTTAAGTAAACTATTTGTATTATAAATGGTGTATTTAAAGTTAAGGTTATGGAGACCTTGGGACCATATTATGAGACCTTATTATAATGAACAATGTATGTTTATTATTTCAAAATAGTTATAGAATGCTTATGATGATGATAGGATCGTGAGCATTGAATGCGAGGTTAGAGAACACGGATTTGGGGGCGTCACGGAGTTGGTATCAAAGGCATGGGTTATAAACATTAGGAATGCGAAACCTAGGTTATAACCTTAGTAGAAAACTCTTATAGAGTATGTTAGGAGATGGATTATGGAAATTCATCAAGTTTGTGTTGTACTTAATAAAATATTATTTCATTTCATCAATGAATATATTTTATTGTGGTCTTGACGTTTGACTTTATCGTGTTTGTAGGATGTCGTGGCCTTGAGGTAGTTACTCGGTTGAGCGAGAACCCATTGAGCATGAGGTCACCCAAGATGTCCCTCATGGTCCTCGGTGAGGGGACTTGTTGAGGAGAATCGGTCGATTAGAAGGCAGTGGAGGAATTAAGTAGAAAACCACACCTCCAATTTCTTGAAGAACAATACAAGGATGAGGCTCATCGAGCCCGGATGGAGAAATTCGAACGGAAGGAAAAATTGGATGAGTCCGGTTGCAAGTTGAGATCTTTGAGGTGCTGACTAGAGAATGAAAAGGCAAAGTTTGGAGAGTGAGCATAAAGCATTTGGAGATCAGTGGTGAGTTTGATGTAGAAATTGCCGATAAGATGCGGGTGGAAGAGGCACTCCATGAGTCGGATGAGTGGTGGGCCAATTAAAGATCGAGCTGCGCAGCCATAAAGGTCGAGTAGAAACTTTAGGGTGGCCCTTGATGCGGCGTTTGAGGCCAGTATGAGCGTGGGTGAGGAACCAAGAGATTGAAGAGTCGATTAATAATGTAGCGGGATCTCAACAAAACCCAATGCAAGATTTTATCAACATAATGGTAAAGCCATGAGGAATCAAGCTCAACTGCGAAATCAAAGGGCACCCAACTAGTCAACTTTAAAGACTTCAAATGCGATGGGACCATGGGAGTTGAGGAGGAGCAATGAGACCGATAGAAGCCCAAATGTGGGTAAAGGAGATTGAGAAGGCCTTCATTATTGCTAGAGTAGCGAGAAGAAAGAGAAGACCATTTTTGCTACCTACTTAATGAAGGGTGAGGCTAACTATTGGTGGGATGCCAACCGAACAAAGCGGAGCTGGAATCGTGACTTGGGAAGCATTCAAGAAGTTGTTCTTGAGAACTACTTCCCGAGAGGCGTTCAAGCAAGAATGGAGATCAAGTTCTTGGAACTAAAGCAGGAGAATATGTCGATGTCAAGTATCTTTGCGAAATTTAATGAATTGGCCAAATTCGCTCCACATCAGTGGACACAGAGGTGAGAAGCGAGAAGGTTTGAAAATGGACTAAAAGTCGTGGATTTATAGTAAGGTAGCGGTTTTACAAATCCCATCATTCTCAACTTTGTTGGAAAAAAGCTCTTATAAGCGGAAGGAGGAAGCGAAGCGGTCTCAAGATACAATCGGGAGAAGAATAAGAAGAAATCGGAAGGTGGGAATCAAAATGTTAGCGATGGCGGTAGCAACAATAAGAAGCGGAAATGGGCGGTGGGGGTAGTAATCGGAGATGCGTGCAAGAAGTGTGCAACAAAAGAAGTCGGTGTGTGGGAAGCTGTGGAAAGGGTCACTCGGGGAGTGCTTGAAAGGAAAAAGCGATATATTATACATGTGGGCAAGAAGGGCATACCTCACCCAATTGTACTAAGGTGAAGAAAGGAGGTTGCTTTAATTGTGGTGAAGTGGGACATCGGATCAAGGATTGCGAAGAAGAAAAGCACGGATGGCGGAAATGGCAGAGGGCAATAACACTAAGACAACCGGTGGAGGACCATTGACCAAACAAGCCAAGCAAAGACGGACATTCAATATGACGGTGCAAGATGCGAAGTGGCATCCGGGGAGGTGGTGTCGTATAATTAGATCAATGATATAAATGCCTATGTGTTATTCGATTCGGGAGCTTCATGTTCTTTTTGTATCGATGAATTTGCTCAAAGATTAAGTTTACCTCATGAACTATTAGAACACCCTATGAATGTAGAAGTAGCAAACAAAGAAATTATCCTGTAGACTACATCTATAGGAAGCTGTTTGTGCTAATGTAAGAGGGTTTAAGCTTAACGTGGATTTGATACCGATTCGTCTTGGAGAGTTTGATGTAATCCTTGGGATGGATTGGTTATCAAGTCATGGGCGGTCATTATTTGTAAGAAAAGTGCGTATACCTAAAGACTCGAATAAGTCAAAGGTGGTATTTCATGGCGATAAATCGCCAAGACAATCTTGTTGTCGGCGATGATGCAAGCAAGGAAGTTGCTTAGGAAGGGTTGTATAGGTTATTTGGCTCACGTTGTGGATACCCATGAGAATTGAGGTGAACCGGGTCAAATACCTATTGTAAGAGGAATAGATTGACGTTTTCGAGAAGAGATTCCGGATTGCCACGGATAGAGATAGAGTTTGTTATCGATTTGGCGCCGAGGACATCACCGGTATCCAAAGCGCCGTCATCGTATGGCTCCTCTGAGAAATGAAGGAACTAATGGTTCAACTACAAGAGTTGTTAGATAAAGGGATACATTCGACCAAGCGTATCACCATGGGGAGCACCGGTCTTATTCGTAAAGAAGAAGGATGGGTCATTAAGACTTTGTATCGACTCACAGAGAGTTGAACAAGGTCACCATTAAGAATAAATATACCGTTGCCGGGATCGACGATTTGTTTGATCGGTTGAAGGGGCAAAATACTTTTCAAAAATTGACTTGAGGATGGTTATCACCAACTAAAGGTGAGACATGAGGATGTTCCAAAGGCGGCATTCGAAACTCGGTATGGACACTTTGAGTTTACGGTAATGTCTTTTGGGTTAACTAATGCACCAATGACATTCATGGATTTGATGAAGCAGTGTTTAAGCAAATTATTTGGATAAGTTTGTTGTCGTGTTCATCGGCGACATTACGGTATATTCGAGAGGCGAGAGGAAGATCATGTTGAACATCTAAGGAAAGTGTTGGAGGCGTTAAGGAGGGAGAAGTTGTATGCAAAGTTCTCCAAGTGTGAATTTTGGTTGCGGAGAGTGCGGTTTTTAGGTCACGTTATCGACAAAGATGGTGTTTGGTAGATCCGGCCAAAAGTAGAAGCGGTTATCAAGCGGGAACGACCTAAAGACAAGCAGAAATTAGGAGTTTCTTGGGATTAGCGAGGATATTATCGAAGATTCATCCAAGATTTTTCAAAGGTAGCATCGCCAATGACCAACCTTACTAGAAAAGACGGTGAAGTTCGTTTTGGACGGAAAAATGTGAGCGAGTTTCATGGAATTGAAGAATAGGCTCGATCAAGCACACATGTTGGCTTCTGGGACAACACGGGAGGATTTGTAGTGTATAGTGATGCGTCACACAAGGGTCTTGGTCACGTGTCTTGATGCTTGACATGGCAAGGTCATTGCAGTCGCTTCACGTCGCCTAAAGGACTATGAGAAGGGTTATCAGACTCATGACTGGAGAGTTAGCAATGATAGTTTTGCCTTGAAAATTTGGAGGCACTATTTGTATGGAGAGAAGTGTGAGATATATACGGATCATAAGAGTCTAAAGTATATCTTCACTTGAAGGAGCTAAATATGAGGCGTGTACCGATGGCTAGAATTGATCAAGGATTATGATTGTGAGATTACTGTACCATCGAGCAAAAGAAAATGTAGTGGTGATGCCTTGAGCGAGAAAAAGCGAGAGAGAAGTTATTGAAGTTAACCATTCAAGAGGAATTGGTGAAGTATTTGAACGACTTGACTTAGAGGTTAAGTATCCGATGGAGATCAATGAGAAATTATTTACTGTGGCAGCGAGCCCTACTTTATTAGATAAGGTTAAAGAGGCTCAAGAGAAGGACGAAGATTGCGACAGCATCAAGAAGCGGTTAGCTGAAGGGGATGAATTGAAATACAAGATTGATGGCACCGGATTGCTAAGATTTGAAGGACGAATTTAAAATGCAGATTAATACCAGAACTAAGAGAAGAGATTCTGCAAGAAGCACACAATACGAGGTACTCGATACACCCAGGAAGCACAAAGATGTATCAAGACTTACGTCAACACTTTTGGTGGCCAAACATGAAGAGAGAGGTTGCAGAATGTGTCAGCAGATGTCTAACTTGTCAGAGAGTCAAGGCAGAGCATCAACGACCGAGTGGATTATTACGACCTTTAGAGATTCAGAGTGGAAATGGGAGCACATCACGATGGATTTTGTGGTGGGACTTCCAACAACATAAAAAGGGACACGACGCCATATGGGTGATCGTAGATCGTCTTACGAAGTCGGCTCACTTTTTGCCGATCAAGATCAGGTATAGTCTGGACCAGTTAGCCAAATTATATATCAAGGAAATTATCTCGAGACATGGCGTACCAATATCTATTGTGTCGGATAGGGATCCGCGATTCACGTCAAACTTACGGAAGAGTCTTGAGGAAAGAATGGGGACTTGACTACGGATGAGTACCGCGTATCATCCATGAGGCCGATGGGCAAAGTGAGAGAACGATTCAAACACTTGAAGACATGCTCGGAGCATGTGTGATGGACTTCAAGGGTAGTTGGGAGGATCATCTTCCATTGGTAGAGTTCAGACACAACAATAGCTACCACGCCTTGAGATCGGAATGCCGCTGCGTCTGAAACCTTTGTATGGAAGGAAATGTAGAACACCCTTATCTTTGGGGACGAAGTGGGTGAAGCGTCATTGTTGGGACCAGAAGCTGGTGCAAAGATAATAGTAGAGACCATTAAGGTGATTAGAGCCCGTTGGTAGCGACTCAAGATCGCCGGAAGAAGTATCTGAGACTTACATCGCATGAAGCAAGATTTTGAGGTGGGAAGCTATGCATTTTGAAAGTATCTCCTTGGAAAGGGAAGATAAGGTTTGGAAAGAAAGGTAAAGCCCGAGTCCAAGATTTATTGGACCTTTTGAGATCTGAAGAAGATAGGTGAAGTGGCGTCGAGGTAGCTCTACCTCTGACTGGAACATATTCATAATGTATTTCATGTGTCGAGTCACTACGACCATATAAGCTCGATTACAAGCATGTGATATCGCATACGAGCCAATTCAGTCGAAAAAGATTTGTCGTCGAGGAAATTCCAATCGAAGTTTTAGATAGAAAGGAATGTAAATTGCGAAATAAGGTTATACATTACGTAAAAAGTTCTTTGGAGGAACCACAATCTTTGAAGAAGCTACGTGGGAACTTGAAGAAAGGATAAAGAAAATTATCCGCACCTTTTTTGAGTAACCTTATATGTAATTAGGGGACGGAATTCTTATAAGGGGGGAGGATGTAATAACAAGTAAAAATTTAAGTCACCATGTATGTATGTACATTTTTTAAACTTTGTGTTATATATGGATACATACATTTATGGATTTCATTAAAAATGAAAGCCTTGTGACCTAATTATACATTAGGTAAGGATATTAAATAACCTAAGGGTTATGGTAACACGAAAAAGTTAGTATTTTATATGTATACTAACTTAAGTGGGTAAACTTAGTATTTCAAGTGACTAATAATTTTAAACCTAATTCTTGTAAATCTAATTAGGTTATGAGATAAAATCATATGTATAAGTAATTAAACTTCATATGATTGGAGATGAAAGCCCTAAATTATCAAATTGGGTAACATTATTAAAATTGTTGGACTATGTTTTTATCTAGCCCAAATCAATTAAAAGAAAACCCAAGGAAAATAAAATGTAATCCAATACTTAGCCCACTTGATTGGGGGTATTCTAGACATTTGATTAATCAAAAATTTGGCATTTAAAATAAAAGCTAAATGGTGGATATTATGAGGATCCTAAGTGGAATAATTAATCTAGCTTGTCCATTAGTAGACATGATTAAACATAAGGACAATGTTGTAAGGCTCCCATTGGTTGCCACTCCATTATGCACATTTAATCATGTTTAGCCTAAGGTAAGTAATAATACAAAGTGTTTTACCTAATGGGCAACAAAATGATTGTGGGAGAATTAATAATGAATTGCCCATTACATTTTGAATGCACATCTCATTCTTCCAACACTTCATTCGTATTCCAACATTTCATTTTCTCTCCATCTTCTTCATCTTCTTCTTCTATCTCTTGCTCCCAAGCTAGCCAACTTCAAAGAAAGAAAAGAAAGAGAGAATTTCGGCCATAGGAAGAAGAATTATAGGAGTTCTAGTGGTTTATGCCCCATAAGTTTATTAGTTACTTTGGAAAATCAAGGAAGGTAGCCACTAAGTCAAGGTATAATGTACCTTCATCTTCTTCTCTTACCTTGTTTTGATAGCTTGAGTTTTGATGGGGTTATGAACAACTACTCAAGATACACTAGTTATACATACCATCATACATGGAACTAAGTATCTTGAGTGTTGGATCTAAGGCTTAGAGGAAGAAAATGAGCATATGTTCTCCAACGGTGAAAACTCTTGTTTTTCTCCCACTAAATCTTGTGTAACTCAAGTTCTACAACTTGGAATTATGATCCGTCGAAGGGGGGTGCTAGATACATGAGTTATCTAGTAAACCCAAGTGGTAGATCACAAATCTAGTAAGTTTTGAAACCTTTGAGATTTTTTTACAAAAACAGTCCACTTTATATGCTAAAGCTTTGAAATCCTAAATCAGCTACTGACTTGTTTTTCATGAGGCTGTTTCGGTCAGTTCCTTGTCTTGTAAAAATCTGGAAAAATATTACATAGGCACCTTATGAAGTTATCTACGCGTAGGAAAAAGAACGGACACGTTTTGAGTTATATATTGTGCGTAATGACTATTTCCGTAAAGGACTCCATAAATATTATCCTACGAATATCTCACTGTGTATACACTGGAAAATTCAAAACTTTTTACAGTAGCTTCATATATGTTAAGAGAGCATACCTTGAAAATTTCAGATTTTTCTGAGTAAAACTCAATTTATGAAAAATAGAGCAAGATCCGAGTGTTTTGGACACTTTAAAAATAGTAAATCATTTTCTAAAATTCCAGAAAAATTAGAGGATCATTGTTGGTTCATATTCTGTTAAAATCCAGAAGCTGAGAATTTTTAGAATCAGTTTGCTATTTTTCCTAAAAATGATTAGGTTATGAATAAAAGGAAATAAATAGTTAAATGATGCCTTTAATGAGAAAAATATGATTTTTATGCTTGAATGCTCATAATATATTATATCATGACTATCTTAGGGCATTTTGATAATTTATAATAATAAATATTACTTATGACCTTTTATAGATATTAAATAAGAGGTTATTAAAGGATGAACAATTAGAATAAATTATTTATTAATTTAATAAATCATTGGAATATTATTATAATACTAATAATATTATAATATGATGTTGTTATGTAAATAAAAATATTAGATTAGAGTATTATTATTAAATAATAATATTCGAAATTAAATAAAATATTATTAAATGATTAATAATATTAGTAAGTGAATAAAATATTATTAAATGATTAATAATATTAGTAAGTGAATAAAATATTATTAAATAATTAATAATATTAGTAAAGGGATAAAATATTATTAAATAATTAATAATATTAGTAAGTGAATAAAATGTTGGTAAATAATTTAAAGTATTATTAGTGAACCAATAATACTAGAAGGTGAATTAATATTATCTAAGTTAATAATATTATGTGAATTAAAGGTAGTCGTTAATTAATAATAACACTATCTAGGCATGATAATGTTTATAAGAACTTATTGTAATGTATGATATCTATGTGATTACATAATCGATGTTATGCATTGACTAATTGAAAGACTAATTATAGGTCTCTCAAAGGAAGATAATTTAACTACATAGTGGATAGAAATTTATTTCAGAATGGCATTTTGTAACCTACGATCGAGGCAAGTTTTCTAACTCAACTTGAGTTATTATTTTCAAAGCATGTTAGTGAATAATTATTGATGATTATTCACGTCTTTATTGATTATTGAAATTCGCACTTTGTGCAATCGAATTAAGATTCTCTTGCCATTGAATCGTGAATTAAATTAAAGTTCTTTATTTATGAACTGTTTATGGGATAGATCTATGCTAATTGTATCGACTAGATCAAGTATGTCTAAATTTGTTAAATCAAATGGGTTTTAAATAAGCATTCTTATTAATTGATATGGTAAGAACTCTTGATCGAGAAATGGACAAATTTGATTAAGGCATGATATCAATGTCGGATTATTAAGTGTTTATGCATAAATCACGGGGTATGAAAGGTGATCCTTGAATACCAAAACTTATTAAAAGGTCCGATTTAAATCTTTGAGCACCTTGGCAAATGTTCATGGTTATTCAAAACCACTCGATCCATGTTATTCAATTATCGAATATTCAATTGTTGATTATTAATTCATGTTCCTCCACAATCTTATATTATTGTTGAACATTGAAGGCAATATTTCTTTCTAAGTCATGATATATATCCTTTGTCTTTATAAACTTGTGAAGAAAATTAGTTGCTTACTCTTGCTATATCATGACCTCTATTTTTACTAAGCAGAAGGATCTAACGTGAAGGACAAGGGCAAAGGCAAGATCCAGGAGTAATTTTAGAATGAATGTTAAATTTGTTATTATCTAATGGAATTTCTTAAGTAAACTATTTGTATTATAAATGGTGTATTTAAAGTTAAGGTTATGGAGACCTTGGGACCATATTATGAGACCTTATTATAATGAACAATGTATGTTTATTATTTCAAAATAGTTATAGAATGCTTATGATGATGATAGGATCGTGAGCACTGAATCTGAGGTTAGAGAACCTGGATTTGGGGGCGTCACAGTATGAATGTCTTAAGTCATAATACTTGACATAAATGAGGTTTTAAGCATATGAGCATGTAACAATTATAAACAACTCTGATTGGATAAGTTTTATTAAGTTTTGCATAACATAAGAACGATGTAGATCACGCATCTATAAACTTTAAATGTGTATCAAACACATAGTTAGTCAAGTGTGTGATAAAGGTTTATGAATGTTGTTATTAAGCATGTGTAGCTAAGGTATACATAGTTATTCTAAGAGTTTACTAAGAAAGCAAAGGGATGGTTTTAAAAACCAAGATAGAGAACAATGTAACATTATTATTATATTAATGTATGAAATGTATGAATGATGGATATGAATCCATGATTATATAACTGTGTAGGATTACACGAAGTGCCGATAAGCTTTAAGCAGTTAAGTCATAGTTAATAAACTACGAATCAGGCAAGTCTTTCAGTTCCTATTTGATATATGAATTCGATAACTGTTAGTTGAGCTATATTATGCCATGAGAATTTTAAGGTGTATATATGAAATGCATATGAGATATGTATGAAATTTGAAAGTTGATCTTTAATGATATGCTTATGAAGTAAATCTCTATGCCTGTTATGTGAGAAGTAACATGCGTAGTAAATTATTAATTGATTATGAATGCATGAACTGAGTATTTTATTATATGCTATGTGATGCATGAAAACTGTTAAAATTGATGGGTTGTCGAGCTCACCCTTGCAAATAACCACTTTTGCAGGTTAAGGACTCATGGTAAAGTTACGTGCTACTTGATTGATAAAGTTTAATAGCATCGAAGGAGATTGATTTATTTATTTAAATATATGCTCTTGAACCATGTTTAGGTTCTAGGAGATGTACATGATAGTAGTTTACTATGTGTAATACATGTTAAGTTGTCAAGTTGTACTATGTGATACATAGAGGAATTCTAATCGAGTAGTAAAAATTTATATAGTAATTCGAATAGAATGAATAATAACATAATTTGATTCAAGGATATGTAATTGATTTATGTTAAGAAATCAATAGAAGATTTTTTTTAAGGAGATTGAAAAAGTTTAAATTATTTCGCATATTTTTATAACATCGAATATGATATAAGACAGGAATGGTAAATGGCCAAGATTTGAAACTTATAAAAGTTTGGGGTCATTATATAGATCCTGGAAATGTAAAGAATTTATATTCTAAATTGTAATAAGCAAATTTATATTCATTAAGTTATGAATAAAAGATATAGTAGTTTGACGATAGTAGTATCATGGCGGATCGAATTAGAGGTTCGAAGGGACCCGAATTTGGGGGCATCACAATCCGCGTAAACAGATTACTCCCGCAGATTAATAAAGAATGAGTACGAAGGGTTATTCACCATGCATACGGTAATCCGCGTAGATAGGTTACTCCCGCAGATTAATAAAGAATGAATAGGAAGGGTTATTCACCATGCATGCGGTAATTCGCGTAGACAGGTTACTCCCGCGGATTAATAAAGAATGAATACAAGGGTTATTCACCATGCATGCGGTAATTCGCGTAGATAGGTTACTCCCGTAGATTAATAAAGAATGAATACGAAGGGTCATTCACCATACATGTCGTAATCCGCGTAGATAGGTTACTCCCACACATTAAAAAGGAATAGAATGACAATCCTTATGAATATGAAGAAAATAACATCCTTTACGAATACGAAAGAAATAATATCCCTTACGAATACAAAAAGAAATATCCCTTACCTTAGTAGAACATTGGATACTGCAATAGTGTAGTAGCAGAATACTCTTCTTCTTTCTCTTTATAGTTTCTCTCTCTATAGATTCAGTGAATTCGTAAGAAATAATGAAGGAATGAGCTTCTATTTATAGGAGAATGGGCTAAATAGTAACAAATTCATGAACGGTCCAGATTGATTTATTATTAAAACTTCAACTGACGGTCCATATTGATTTACTATTATAACTTCAACCAGCGGTCCATATTGATTTACTATTATAACTTCAACCAACGGTCCATATTAATTTACTATTATAACTTCAACCAACGGTCCAAAATTAGCACATCTTCCCATGGAATAATAAGCTAAACTTACAACAAATGGCTCATAACAAATCTCTCTATTTATATCAAAAATTAAATAAATATTTACCACAAATCGCTTATCTTTAATCAACACATTTTTAATCTTTTAACAATTATTCATCATTTAATATTATAACTCACAATATTGACAACCAGATCGTTCCCAAGAAAGAGGGGGCTTTCCGATAAGGATTTCTCCTTACTGAAGCTCAATTAAATAACCAAACCTCTTTCCTCTATAGAACTTTATAGACATTGTCAATAATGCAAATAATAATATGAATAACTGTGTCATCTCAATTATTGATTTAATAATATAAAATATTATGTAGATGATACTGTGATAATATTTGAATAAAACTGAGTAACTTCTTACGTAAGCATCAATAATCAGAGATATTGTGCAATACCGTGTGCTGCTGTGTAACAACGTGTATTACTATACTTTTATCACCGGGTATTTCAACAGTTTAACGGTAAAAGTATTTTTGTTATTTTATGAAAAGGTTATTTCTGTCGCTTTCTATATCCGACAGTTATTCCGTTATGTGGTCCACCAATGATTGCACCGTCATACGAATATTCCCTGACAAAACGAATATTTTTCGACCAATCGAATAATTTATGACCACTTCTTACTTTGCAAAATTTGCACATATCACTCATAACTATAGCATTATATCAAATCACACCTTATTATTCAAAATAATATTTAGAGAAAATTATCTTTATTCATAAAAGTTGGGGTCTTACATAATGGAATAATCTTTTTGATAATGGATTAATATTTTTTAATAAATATTGATAATGGGTTATTCTTTTTGAATAAATAAAGATAATGGATGAAAATGGGAAATAATTATGTTTAAAGTAATGATAATGGATTAATCTTTTTGAATAAATATTGATAATGGATTATTCTTTTTGAATAAATAAAGATAATGGATGAAAATGGGAAAACATTATGTTTAAAGTATTGATAATGGATGAAAATGGGTAATCATTATATTTAAAGATAATGATAATGGATAAATAATATATTTATAAAATGTGGGAGATTTTGGCTATAAATAGGAAGACTTAGTATAAGGAAATTCACAACTTCCTGACTTATACTTCCTTTCTCTCTCTAAAAACTTCTTAGAGTACGTTTCTCTCTAAGTATGATAGGCTACCTCAAGTATTAGTAAATATCATCTAGAGTACTAAATTTGTATTTTAAGTCACTCCAAGCTAAATCTTTGTTGCATTTTTCTTTGAATTCCCGAGTGGAATTTTCTTATGTACAGCAGCTCTTTAGAAAAATCATAGTAAATTCATCCTTTGTCGGAATTGAGAGATACCAAAGCATGTTTTCATTATATTTCTGTCCCCTACAACTTTAAAGAAGGAAAAAAAGTCATCTAATGTCATTTTCATATATTAAAATTCCAAAAACTGTAATTTGTCCTAATTTTCGTCACTAATTTCATCCCAAATTTAGAAAGTTCATAACTCACTCATATTAACTCCAAATGGAGTGATTCCTGAGTCTATTTCGTATATATTTTTTCAGAGCTACATTTTTTTGAAAACATAAAGAGATTTCGAAAACTCTAGAAGACCCTAAAGTCAGATTCTTTACTACTACAAAGACGAGCATGGAAGAATTTGTTCGATTATTAATTATTTTTTTTACAATATCGAGGTAAGGGGTATCATTATTTTCATACTTGTAAATGGTTATCATTTTCCTTCGTACACGTAAAGAATGTCATTTTCTTCATACTCGTAAAGGGATATCATTTTTTTAATACTCATAAGGGAGATCATTTTCTTTCATACTCCATATTATGATAAGAAAGTATTATTTTTTTTAAAACTTTATAATTAAATGTGAAAATTCATGTGATCGTTATAATATCCTTAATAGTTTGTGCTTCATCTAATATCTTTGACATGAATCTTCCTATTAAATTTTTAATCATTATATTCAAACTGAGAATCGTATATTTCTTGAACTTTACATTTTATCGAGAACTCTAATCGATTTTCTAGATATCGTGTTAATAATTTGGACTTTTAATAAATTAAATTACAAATCTCTAATAGTTATCATTGATCTTATTGTTCTTATTATATTTATTCATCATATATAACATTTTTTTATACTCATAGTGATGAAAGTTCTTTTTGACTTAAGTGCAAAGATGGGTAGATTATTGGTATGATCATGACCATGAGTTCTCTTCAGCTAATGGTGCAAAGATTAATTATTGATTAGTATGTTCATGACCATTTATTTTATAATAGAATATCTTTGGCTTAAGTGCAAAGATGAATTGATCAACATGGTTATAAGTATTTCTTCTATAATTCCTAAAATGATTAGAAATTTCTTTGAGGTTTGTATTTCATCTAAATATCATTTCACATGAATTTTTATTTACCTTAATCTTCTTATTAAATTTTAATCGTTATCTTTGAAATATAAAACTTAAATATCATTCTTGAATTTGACTCCACATTTTGGTATCATGTTAATAATTTGGATATTATTGGACTCTTAACAAATTAAATGTCAAATCTCGAATGTTTATTACAACTTTCGTACATCCTTTATATTACTGTTATTTTTACTAATCCTCAAAGTATGAAGTTGTTATGAATATCTTTGGCCTGAGTATAAAGAAGAACTATTGACTAGCATGATTATGACCAAAAGTTGTAGATTGGTATAATCATGACCATTGGTGTTATAATTAAATATCTTTGGACTGTAGTGCAAAGATGAATTGATCAGCATGATTATAGCCCAAAATTGTAGATTGGTATGATCATTGATATTATAATTGAATATCTTTGGCCTGTAGTGCAAAGATGAATTGATCAACCTAATTATAACCAAAAGATGTTGATTGACATGATTATAAATAGAAACTATGAATTAATAAAACCATGCTTTTTGGTATTACAGGTAAATACATGTGGTGAAAATTCTCTTTATATTGGGTGCAAAGAAGAACTGTTAATTGGTGATACATGGATAAAATATTGATGGTGAACTTTTAAATTGGAGAAGATAGTAGACATTATGCTCTACTTGACTCTTCTAATGGATTGCTCGTTTTGTCGCAGTTGTTGATCTAAAACTTGTTGTCTATTATATTCTATCAATTTTTCACCGTTGAAGGCTAAGGATAATTTATTCTTCATTATCTTAGTCATGATATTCTTTACTAGGCTAGTTGAGCTCACCCTTTTCCTTTTTATTCCATTATTCTTCTCAGGAAATGAGAATATAGCTGGGACTAGTCAGAAAGTGGAATAATGGTCCGAGCTAGTAACCATATTGTTCCGAGTTAGTGGATGTTCTCATCAAATTATAAGATAATGTGGTAATAATTGTACTAGGAACTTAAAGTGTGTGTTGCCACTATCAAACAAGATGTCTAACCGCATACAAATTCATTTTACCATAAGATATGGTTGTGCGCATCGACTTGCTAACTATATCTATGAGCATTACCTATATAATCTTAGAGTATGGTTGGAATATAATCCTCAATTTGACATAATTGAGATAATTATATGGTAAGATGATACACATCATTGGAATGAACATGATAGTAATCTTCTCGCTCTTCTTCGGGGTCTATTGGGTCAACCAAGGTTAATTCTTAAGTCCTATGATATCTATTATAACTTAGAAGTATGGCATCCCATGTACGAAGGTTTCCTTGAGCATTTTTCAAAGATTTTAATTCTTAAAACAATTATTGAATGTACCTTTATGTAGAGTGTTATTGGTTTTGAGTGTTAACACTGTCATTGTAATAATAGTTGTAAATAGGAAAATTTATGTTTGTCTGTAGTGTTGTTTTTGGCGACCCAAGTTTTGGGTGTGGTTAAGACCCGAATTTGGGGGCGTCACACAGTGTAGTTTAAAAATAAAATTATTTTCCCTTCCCTTCCCTCCTTCTAAACTCAAAAACAAGGAAAATATAATAAAATTTTCATTCCTTCCCTTCTTTTCTAAAACTCACAAACATGACAAGGGAAAATTATAATCGCTTTCCATCCTTTCACATCCCTTCCCCTCCTATAGTTTCCCTTCACATCACATCCCTCCAAACTCACAAACGCAACATTAGAGAAAAAAAATTGAGTTAAAAATGAAATCAAATTTTACTTCCAAGTCTCTTCTATTCCTTCATAAAAAAACTCACAAACATGGGATTTTAATTATTTTCCCTTCCCTCAAAATAAAACTTATAAACACGGCGTAAGTGTTAAAGACTCTCAATTTCATTCAGTTATTCTGAGAAAACTTTCCATTCAATTTTATCAAACATTCCCTTAATTAGTGAATATTTACCTATCATTTTTTTACAATTAATTAGTGAATTTAGTGAAATAATATTGTAATAAAACATTTTACAATAATAATATGCACAATGTGATATTTAATTGATTTAAACAAGTTGGAGGCTTGTTAATTTATTTGTGCGTAATAATCTTTCAATTTTTCTTAATAATCACAACCATATAGTTGAAAAACTAAAATATATACGAGAAACCTGTTAATATGTTATTTAACACACTAATTATAACTCTTAGTAACAACTATCGGATTAAAGTCTTAAATTTAAGCTAAAAACTCGCTATACATATTTTAAGGGTCTATACGAAATAATTTTTAAGTTGAATGCTTCAACAAGTATGGTGTCTTATCTTCTAATATATATAAATATATATATATATATATATTGTAGTTGAGAGTAAACAGTTGATTGGTTTGTAGGCTTGTTATATTATTAATAAAGAACTAGTTTTCTTTTGAATGATTCATACTTGTAAAAATAATAAATATATTGTAGACACTCAAAATTTTGTGTTCCTGTTACTAACCCTACAGAAAGGCAGAATCATCTTCCAAAGATAACCTTGGAAGCCATCCCAGTTTCAACCCCGGAGACAACCCTGGGCGATCCCATTTTCAATCTTGGAGATAACCCCGAGAGACTCAGTTTCAATCTCGGAGACAACCCTGGGAGATTCAATTCCAACCTCGGAGATAACCCCAAGGGATACAACTCAAGTTCCGGAGATAACCCCGGAAAAGTCACTTCCAACCCTGGAGACAACCCCGGAAGATTCAGTTCAACCCCGGAGATAACCCTGGGAGGTCAAGCACACCTTGGAGATAACCCCGAGGACATTCAGAATCCACAGCAGCCCAATCTTAGAGATAACCCTGAGCAACGACTGCTACATCTGCGCAAAAGCCGGAGATAACCCCGATGGGGGTAAAATCATCATTTTTCTACCTCAATACTACATTCACGTCGTCTCAACACAAATCAATCTACACTGCGTATCAAGGTATCCCACAAGAACCATAGCTCAAATCCCGAGTGACTACTACACAAGATAATATACTGGATAGACTTTGAAGACTTGGAGATCTGGTCATGGACCCATCTTCCTGGCTTCGTACAACCTCTAATCTCATGTCATTGTGTAGCTCTCAACAACATCATTCCGAAAAGGCACATCACTCCTTTATTGGATGCCCGAATTGAATTTTATGAAGGTTCGAGCAGAAAGCGCGTATCCAAAGTACACGTACTTCAAGATGATAAGACCTGCATGGTATGGGACACCCCGGGCAGCCGCAGGTAGACGCGCAACCATCAGGTCTTTAAATATGAGTTCTTAGCAGCTCATTTGTAAAATAAAGAGAAAAAAGTGAGAAAAATATGTCCATTTCAGTCTGTAAACACTGCTAGAGTGCTCTAAACTGAGTGATTCTTCTTTCTAAACACTTTTGAGCTCGTGTTTTGTAAATATCTTAAAGTTTAACCGGTATGAAACCGAGTTTTTAGGCGTCAAAAGCTATCTCAAGTCTTCTTGGTATATATATATATATATATATATATATTTATATTTCAAAGTCCTACACGAGTTTACTTCGTAGCGATTGATATATATATATATATATATACTTTTATATATCGCTGCTTTTATATAAATGCATTCATAATGTAGATATTTAATCTTTCAAATTCATGGGCTAGATTTGCTTAAATCTGCTATTTCTAACTTTAATAACGATTCAAAGTGACTAAACGGAACCGTTGAAGTTCGGAATGGTTTAGATTTACTCAAATCTAGTTATTTTTTTTCTAGCTTTTGTACATATTACTTTTAATGTGAGCCTAGGAATCATGTGATCACATATTCAGTCTCTGAATCTAGATTCGATTTCCATGATGGACATTTTGCAGTTGCAGTCAGCTTGTAAATTATCTACAGTGTCCGAATATCCTTAGATTCCTCTCATGCCCACAAGGAGTTTAGCACTGCTATGTATCTTATTTTCTCGAAGATGCTTCGCATCTCGAAAATAAAAGCAATCAAGTCAAACACATAATAAAATGGAAGTATCAAATGCCTTAATTACTATTGAGCACAAGGGTTTGAAAAACCTATTTTACAAAACTTCACTGTTATATCTTGTTAAAATTGAACTTTTATACAAAAGTCAAACCCTTTGTAAATAGGTGCATATGAGGCATAGCACTACTTCCAAACAACTGAACATAGACCTAATGCACACACACACACACACACATTCACATATAAAAGTTTAATGAAAAGTTGCGGTAAACATGTTATCACGGAAGTCGGGGGGTGCCTAACACCTTCCCTACACTTAATCAAGCCCCCGAACCCTAACGAATTTTGGTTTCTCAGACCAGTTAACAGTGCCAAATCACTAGGTCTTTGGGCAAACCTTTTCTCGGTTAAGTTGGTGCAACCATTTAAAAATACTAACTAGTGACTCTCACAGTCAAATCGTCGACATATACATGTTGGACCTTTTTAAACTTGTTTTTTCAAACAAATCTCACCTAAAATAAGAACACCAAAAGACAAGAACAGAAAGGGACAAATAAAAATCCCGACGTCGATAGGTGGCGACTCTGCTGGGGACTCCAGTAAGAGGGCTTAAGTCGCTATTCAAGCTTTTCAAGAAAACTTTTATTTGCTTATGTGTGAATGATGCATTTACATTGAATGGATGTATACTAATGCTTTATTTACTGCACTTTAGTGCTTCGCACCATATGCTTCGCATATGTCATCATTTCCATACGGTGAGACGCGATGCATATGAATGTATGTTGTGTGATTCCTCCACCAAGAGGCTAACCCGTCAGTGTTTGATTACTGGACTCGTCAGAAGACTAATTCCAAGAGGCTCAGGAAAGGCACCACCCAGATTCGCTCTAGTTGAAAGATCGAATTAACTTCCCATCAAGTAAATTGCAATGATTTGGGGACCTTCATGCCAAAAAGTCGCGAGAGTAGCCTAAGATATGTCAGCCTCTAATAATCCAAATGTGGAGGGAAGTCTCTTCATACCTTCCCATTTCAATTACCTGTAATTTTAATTACTTGTAAATTAATTTACATGTCAATCTCAATGTAATGGAAAATATAAAGGAGTATGTGAACATGTTTTCCTTTTTCATATCAAGACATGTCATGTTATCCTATCATCAAAACGATCGACATCCATTTTTTGAGAGAAAACATTAAAACACTCCTAAAAAATGGACACATTACATAGTATGTAACATTTCCCCATTTTCCTGCACTAAACTATATAGTCTTTTTGTAGGGAAACGATTGGTCTCGTTACCCGTTCAAAGTCTAAAAAAGCACTAAGCCCACAGTCAAACATGGCTACAAGTGCTCAGCCTAATCCTACTTCTGTCTCTCACGAGGAGTTCGAAGGATTAAGTAATCAAATAACAGAGTTGGATGTTCTCCTAAAAGAACTAAACAAATCAACTTAGGGTCCACAAATACCCATCCAGATAGAATCCTCTGCACAGGGAGGAATCCAGGGTCCGGACAAAGAAGTCCCAATACCTGAGTCTCAGAATGATAAGTCCAACAAAACCCCTAAAATCACCCATCTTAAAAAAGATCAAGACACCGGTGATATTCGGAAGAAGTTTCTATAAATGGAAGAGACCATTCGGTCCATCAAAGGGATTAGAACACACGGAAGTGTTTCCTATTCATACCTTTATATCTTCTTCGGGGTTCATTATTCAGAGAAATTTAAGGCTCCTGACTTTGAAAAATATGATGGATTGGGAGATCCTTACACGCACTTAAAAGTTTTCATTGGAGATCTCGGATCCTACGCCGTGAATGAAAAGCTGAGAATGCAATTTATTTCGTAAAAGTCCGACTTGAGAAAGCGAGAGCATGGTACACCAGATTGGATAACTCCAAAATTCACAGCTGAGAGGAGTTAGACCATGCTTTCCTCAGTCAATATAGCTTTCAAACTCAGATGGCTCCAGAAAGGTATCAAATTACCAAAGTCAAGAAACAAGTCAATGAGTCATTCAGAGAGTATGCCCAAAGATGGAGGCATCTGACGGCTCAAGTAATCCCATCCATGATAGAGACTGAGATGGTGATGACCTTCATAGATATTCAAGAAGCTCCATTTTATGATAGGGTCCTAGCTGGAATAGGAAAACCATTCTCAGAAATGATTAAGCACGGAGAAATGGCAGAAATGGGATTGAAGTCTGGGAAGATTCAAGACCTTGCCACTTTAAAAGCTGTAGCTGAGCATATCCAATCTGAAAGTTATGGGAAAAACCCCTCGAGGGTCCATAAGAAGAAAAAAGAGGATGTCTCCTTGATACTGTAAGGGCAAACACAAAAAGGCAATCAAAACTTGCCTATTCAAAGGAGAAACTACTCCCCTTTTCAAGCACAGTCCTCAAATCCTCCCTTGCCAAAGAGTGGAGAAGTCAGACACTCAAGAGTGTTCACACCCTTAGGGGACTCACTCGAAAACATTTTCAAACTTCTGACAGCTCAGAAGAAAATCATGCATCTCCTTCCACCAACCAATCCAAGTGGAAAGGGATTCAATACAAGCAAGAAGTGTGCTTACCATTTTGGAGCTCCATGCCACGACACTCAGGATTGTTAGGCCTTCAAGCATAAGATCCAGGACTTAATAGACAATGGTGAAATCGTGCTAACCAAACTTGAACAACCACACGTTCAAGATAATCCTCTCCTTTAACACAAGGAAGAGGATGTTAACATGATCAATAGAGGCAGTGGAGAGAGTTCCAAGTACCTCAAATATGTGGGTGGTTCTCCCCAAACCAGTAAACATAATTCTGACAAGTGGGATTATTCAGAGTTCCAGTTCTTGATGGAACAGGAGTTAAAGTCTCTTAACGAAAAGGTCAATCAACTGGCAGAACTGGTGATACACCAACACCAAGTCACACGATAGTTGTTCAGTCAAGAGCATGCTAGCCTCCTTTCCCTTATCATAAAGATTCCACCACTCACCCAAGAAAGTGAAACCTTGGAGGAAAAGTATGCAAGAAAAGCAAGAGCTCAAGCCCATTGGGACTTTGCCAACAAAAGGGAGTTCACCTATTTAGGCCAACCGATGAAAGAAATATTGCAGATGTTGAACAATGAGGAAAAAATCACAGTACTGCAACCTCCAGTCAACCCACGCTCAAAAAGATTTGATGCTACTGGAGTATGTCAATACCACTCCCATTCTCGCGGTCACAACATTGAAGAATGTTGGGCACTCCGTCATCTTATCCAAAATATGATTGACAGCGGTGACCTGCAAATGGCAGACGATGACACCGTATCACTTGAGAGTGGACATACATTTCCTCCAGAATCACAAAGATGGAAGGAAATCATAGCAGTTATATCCTCTGAGAGAGATTTGGCTGCCACATCATTTAGAGTTCAACTCATCAAGCTCAAAGGAGTTGAAAACCCTTTGAAGGTGGCTACACCAGCACCACTCATATTGTCATTCAGGCCACAGTATCCTATCATAAGCCTTAAGAAAGTCCCATAGAACTATGGAGAGGTTGAAGGATCAACATCAAAACACAACTAACATGTGGTATCCAAGGAAAATCCGCTATATCTCCCTCAACGAGTGATAAAGCCAGTCATCAGATCTAAGGGGAAAGTGCCCAAGGAGAAAATCAAAGAATTCCTCCGCAAGATGGGACATAATGAAGCCAAGGTGGTGCAAAGCTTGAAAGAAGCACCTCAACAGATATCTATTCTGGACTTGGTTTTCTTCTGAAGATCATCGGAAGGTCTTACTGAAGATATTGGAAGAAGCCCACTTGCCAAAGACAGTGGATGTAAAAAAGTTTCATCATCTGGTAGATCACACTTCAACAGCAATGTGATATCTTTCACCGATGATGACATACCTCCATAAGGGACGGGTCATTGCAAACCACTGCACATAGCAATGATGTCTTCCGAATATGTGTTCAAATGAGTGCTAATAGATGGAGGATCATTCCTAAACATCTGCCCCTATGCCACATTGGAAAGAATAAAGATCAATCTCAATCGGATGCGAAGCAGCCACACAATCATCAAAGCTTTTGATGGATCTCGGAGAAATATTGTCGGAGAGATTGAATTACCAGTAGAAATAGGTCCACATACATTCTACATATCCTTCCAAGTGTTCAAAATCATTACAGGATATAACTTATTGTTGGGAAGACCTCGGATCCATATGGCGGGAGCCATCCCATCCACTCTTCATCAACAACTCAAGTATATCATCAACAGTAATCTGGTCACTGTCAATGCTGAACCAGAGTATCATGTCCAAAGTGATATACCTCTCATCAGTTTCAATGAAGAAGTTGAACCTGTCAACTTCCAAGCCCTTGAGGTGAGCAACACGCACTATCAACCCATCGAGGATCCAACTCTAAAACCCAGAGTTTCCGTTGAGGTAATGTTGGTCAGTCAAGAGATGATATCCTTGGGTTTCCAACCAGGACAAGGGTTAGGAAAGAAACAGCAAGGAATTAAATGCCCAATTCAAGTTCCCAGACAGATAGGGAAGGCCGAACTAGGCTACTCCTCTAGGCCCAATCACAGGAACCCGCATAAGCATACACCAGTTCCTTCATCTACAAGGTTGCTGCCTAAACCTCATGAGATGCGATTTGTACGACCTCTAAGGAAAATTCTATGTCTCTCGCATGGGTATGTTATTTCCTAAGCCGATACCGGTTAATGGGAAAGAAGTCTTGATTCCGCACCCGTATATATGGAGGAAAGGAATCAAAGGCGCAAACAAGACATAAAGAGACATTTATCAAAGATGTATTCCCGATCCATACCGAGGGTATGAACAAGGATATCCCTAGATGATGATCGTCCAGACATCATGGTCATCATTCAAGAGGAGGAGGATGATAACCCGCCCCTTCATCACAAATTTATCCACCAGACTTGACCCTCGGCAATTGGAGCAAGACTCCTCAGATTTGCCAAAAAAGGGGTAAAAAGGGCATAAAATCCCTCTGCCTTGTAGATAGCAATAATTGTTTACTTTTGCTGCATAGTATTAGCAGTTGTTTTTGTCATGCCATGCTAACACTATGTATAATCAAATAGTTTCATATATTAAGTGAAAGCATTTTTTTTAGGACTCCAAAGTTAAATATGTCTAAACTTGCTGATGGAGTGCCAATTCTTCACAAGGATTGCAACTTTGACGTAAAGTTGACTCGACTTGATGGAGATTGAACAAGAGGACTATGAGGTGCCTGAAAAGATCAAAGAATGGGTCAAAGACAAACCTAAGCCAAACCTTGATCAAACCACCTCTTTTAGCCTTGGAACCTTAGAAAACCCCAAACAAATCCAGATTGGCAAGGACCTTACCCCAAGCCAAAGGAATGACATGGTTACTTTATCGACCCAATTCCTAGGATGATGTGTTTGCATGGTCTCATGAAGACATGATCGGTTTGTCCACTGACATCGTCATTCATCGCCTACCCATTAAAGAGGGATTCAAGCCAGTCAAATAGAAACTCAGACGATTAAAACCTGAGTGGAGTTTGAAAGTCAAGGAAGAAATTGTGAAACAATTTCAAGTCATCATCATCATGGTATCAACATACCGAAAGTGGCTATCAAACATAGTCCCCATACCTAAAACCGGAGGGAAGGTGGTGTGCGTGTATGCGTGGATTATAGGATTTGAACAAAGCTTGTCTCAAAGACAACTTTTCCGTACCATTCATCCACATACTCATTGACAATACAAATTTCAAGATATGGCATGTATTCCTTTATTGACTACTTTGTTGGGTATCATCTAATAATGGTTGCTAAAGAGGATCGTGAGAAGATAGCATTCATCACTCCTTAGGGAACCTTTTGCTACAGACAGTTGTCATTCGGCCTCATCAATGCCGGAGCTACCTATCAGCGAGCCATGATGGCTCTTTTCTATGATTTAATGCACAAAGAGATAGAAGTCTATATAGATGACATCATTGTCGAATTCCGAAGAGAAGAAGACCACATGGACCATCTCAAAAAGCTCTTCAATCGGTTGCGCAAGTACAACTTGAAGATAAATCCGGCGAAGTGCGCCTTCGGCGTCGAGTCAGGCAAGTTGTTGGGATTCCTAGTGAGCCACAAAGGCATTGAGCTGGACCCTGCCAAAATTCAAGCCATTACTGAGATGCCTATGCCCCGGACAGAGATAGAAATACGGGGATTTTTGGGAAGAATCAACTTCATCAACCGATTCATCTCCCAACTCACAGCAATCTGTGAACCCATCTTCAAGGTATTAAGGAAGAACTCCTCTAAGAAATAGAACGAAGAGCATCAAAAAGCCTTCCTGTCAATCAAAGAGCAACTAGTCAAAGCTCCTGTCTTGGTACCTCCCAGGGATGGTGTTCCCCTATTTATGTACAGGTCCATCAATGACAATGTCATGGGCTGCATGTTGGAACAAAAAGATGATAGAGGCCAAGAAAGAGCTATCTATTACCTCAAAGAAAAGATTCAAAGATCAGTGAGCACAAGTATACCTTGATTGAGAAAACTTGTTGTGCTTTAGCATGGGCTTCCATGAGATTAGAGCATTATCTCCATGGTCACACAACCCATCTCATATCCTGCATGGATCCTCTCAAGTACGTGTTCAGCAAACCTATGTTGAATTGTCGATTGTCCAAATGGCAGTTGATCCTCCAGCAATTCGACATCATCTATGTGACTCAAAAGTCTATCAAAGGTCAAGGAATTGTGGATCAACTGGCCGCCGCACCATCCAGGGATTTCAAACCCTTGGAAACATATTTTCCTAATGAAGGGGTAATGATAATTCAGCAACATCATCATGACAATACAACCTAATCATGGAGGATGTATTTTGATGGAGCTATAAACATGGAAAGTGTTGAGAGCCGAGCAAGCTTTTAGTATCTATTTGGGAGAGCAAGATCTCATTGCCATCAAATTATAGTTTGTCAACACAACAACAACACAACCGAGTATGAAGGTCAGTATAATGGGGTTGAAGCTAGCCCAATCCATGGGCGTCAAATGGTTAATCTGTCTTTGGAGATTCAAATCGGTAATCAAACAAACCATCGGGATCTATCACACCAAAGAATTACATTTGTTGCCTTACCATCGGCAAGTTATCCAGATGGCTTTTGAGTTTGAAGAAATATCCTTCCTCCACATTCCTCTAAACATGAATGACTTTTGTCGATGCACTAGCAACTTTGGCCTCCTCGATCAACATACCGAGAAGGAAGCATTCAAAATATCACATTTGCCCGCCAAAAGGCTCAAACCTATGGGAATTACATCGAGAAGTATCGGATGAACTCGCCTCCCATCCAAACCCTTGGTATCATCTATCAAGGAGTATCTCGTCGAGATGGATCTACGCCCACCGAGGTGAGTCAAGTCGAAAAGAAAAAGCGGATCCATAGAATGGCCATGAAATTCTATCTCGAGTGAGAGATGCACTCTACAAAAAGAGATGCAGGACTAGGCCTTCTAAGATGCCTAGACAAAGACCAAGCTCAAGAGACTCATGGATGAAATCCATGGTGGAGTATGCGCCACACACATGAGCATTCCCTCTACTTGTCAAGAAAATCTTAAGAACAGTGGCATTACTCGGCTCTCTCTCAAAGTCGATCGTGATGATCCGTCAAGAGATGTTATCAATGCCAAATTCATGGAATGCTATCCACGCCCCTCCAAAGGAGCTCCACAATATGAGTTTCCCCCCGCCCTTCTCAATGTGGGGAATGGACGTGATCGGGCCAATCGAGCCCAAAGCCAGTAATGGTCATCGATTTATCTTCACCATGATCGACTACTTCACCAAGTGGGTAGAAGCAGCCTCTTCTCCCCAGGGTTACTAAAGAGGTGATCATTGGTTTCATCAGAAACAATGTCATTTGTCGATATGGACAACCAGAGGTGATTGTATCAGACAATGCCAAAAACCTCAACAACCAAATGATGGAGGAATTATGCAGTAAATTCCACATCAAACATCTCAACTCCGTCATCTATCGTCCAAAGATGAATGGTGTTGTTGAAGCGGCTAATAAGAATATCAAAAAGATCATGCAAAAGATGTCCGCCAATCACAAAGGATGGCCTGACTTGTTGCCTCTGACTCTATTAGCCTACAGAACGTCAATGCGCACTTCCACTGGGGCAACCCCCTACTCATTAACCTATGGCATGGAAGCAGTGCTCCCCATAGAGGTGGAAATGGAATCCCTGAGAGTGTTGATAGATGCTCAGATGGATGAAGACCAATGGTTACAAGATCGGTACCACCAATTGTCTCTAATAGATGAAAGGCGGGCCACAACCATCTTCCATGGTCAATTATACCAACAGAGGATCGCTCGATCCTACAACAAGAAAGTCCGGCCATGGCAGTTCAAAGAAAATGACTTGGTCTTGAAGAAGGTCCTTGACAACCAAGATCAATCTAAAGGAAAATTCTCCCCAAACCGGGAAGGCATTTTTGTTGTCAAGGAGGTATTGACAGAGAGGAGCCCCTCAGATTACAAGAGATGGATGGCGAGGAATTTCCCCAACTCATCAACTCGAATGACACCGTGAAATGGTATTATGTCTAAAGTTACCCGCAAACCAAAGATCCCGGTTTTGGATCATCAGATCCATCATCAATTCAAGTTTTCAAAACTTCTCTCACTAACATCACTTTTTCCCAAGTTTGTCCCACCAGGATGAACTACAGAGACCGATCTCCCCAATACACGGAGTACGTAGGCAGCCATTTTATGGTCCGGTCTAACTACAGAAAAAAAAAAAAAAATCTCTACACCCTTCCACATACAACTTTCAACCTTTTCACGCTAGTTGGAACTACCACGCAGCACCGATCTCCCCTCATCAATGGGAGTATAGGTAGCCATTCATGGTGCAAGGCGGTCTCACCCCTACCAAAAAACACAAAACCCCGTCAACAAAGATTGGATCATCCTTCAAACTTTCAAACCAAACCATAAGAGATGGAACTACCTGATCTCTCCAATACACGGGAATACATCGACGACCATCTGTGGGGTAGTTAAACCACACCTCATCAACTTAGACCATAGGGATAGAACTACCTGGTCTACCCATACAAATGAGAGAAAAACCGACGACCATCTAAGCTACGGTTGAATCCTCAAAGAGAAACACCAATCCATAAGAGATGGAACTACCTGGTCTCCTCCATATAAGTGAGTACCGGCGACCATCTGTGGGGTGGACAACCGCAGAGAGGAAAGACAAAATCCTCTCTATAACCACATTCAAAAACCAGTCCCAAGACACCAAAGGGTAGGGGAATACAAAGATCAACGATCCATTCTGAAAGATCCTGAGACATCTCAATGTCCATCCATCAAGGAGGAGTTCATAATACATCAAGATCACAAGCCCCCGAGAATGTGCAACTATCAAGCAAGTAAACAAGGCATATATCTAAAAGGGAAGTGGATCAAAACATATTTCCTTACCATATAATACTGTTTGATATATACAATATATCCTATACATGACAAAAATAGCTAACCTAGTCTATGCAGGAAAATCAAAGCTAATGTACAAACCAGTGGATAAGTGAGCCATCTAGTCTAACATGGTATCCCTCTTAGAAGATGGAGGTAAATCTATGGGCTCCTGCCCTAGAGTATCCACACGAGCCAGGAGATCTATGGCCATTTGCATGGTGCTACGGTGCTCATCATTGAATGCACTCATCTCTCAATAATAATGTCAATAAAGATGAGATCTCAATGCAATACTATCTATAGTGGCAAGATCTCGGGTAGCTAGAGCATCATCCCTCAACAACAATAGTCAGATCCCTAGATGATCGAGCCTCATCCCGCTCAACAACATGAGTATCCCCGTGAGCTAGAGCATCATCTCTCTCTCAACCAGAGTGCATCTCTATCGTAAAAGAGTTGTCAACATCAAGGCCCTAGCCTCGATCCCTCTCAAACGTCATCGATGTAAACTCGCTCTAAATACTCTGCAGAATGTGGAGTCACAAACAAGAAGAATATCGGGGAATCAACCAGAGCTATCGACAAACCAAAGAAATAGCTCATCCTCGATGGGAGAATCAGGTACTCCATAGGCTCCCCATCATCGTAATCAATACCCCGGCTCCGAGGATACAACCCTAGCCAATGCAATCTCTGCCTCCAACCAAACAAAATACTCTAGAGAATGACCTGGGTGGTTAATCAAAAAGTTAGCCCTCTCATACTTGGTCCAACAGGTATAAATCCTGGACAAATCCTCTACTGACAGAAGCTGAGATGACAAACGTTGACTCAATGCCCCGTCAAAGGGATGAATATCCTAAAACTAGTCAAACTGTGTCACAATAGCCAATGGATGATATGTGGTCACACCCCTTAAACCAGACAAGGGAAGAAAGTCCATGCCAGCTGCAATAGTGATAAAGTTGTAGGGAGAGCTAAGACCTAAACACGACAAAATATCAAATGGGTCCTTGATCCCTGATAAGAAATCTAACCAAGAAGCTGAATCTGTACACTCTGCCGGCTGAAAGGAGTATGACATGGCTACCTCATAGGAAAACCAATACCCATGGCATCAAAAAGTGTCAATCGGTCTCAAGTGTGTCATAAACCCCACGTACAACAAGACCTAACTGCCTATAAACATCCCCATAGAATGGGTATGGCAATATGTGTTCGACCTCAAGGTCTCTGACAGAATCATTGGTAAGATAGCATGTCCCTCCTGGAGAGCCCGAACTACCATGATCACGTCAATATCCAAGTGATCCATGTACAATGGCATGTACAGATAAGCCACTATACAAATCAAGAGTATGTCTACATGGGAGACGTGTTAATCACCGTCAAAAATGGTAAAGTCCCTGAAGTATCACAGATAACTATCCAATTACCCAAATCTATCAATCAGAAAACTCATGGACACTACATGCCTCGAGGAAATCTCGTCCAGGGCAACTCTGCGTCGCAAGCCTGTAAAGGTCATAAACTGCTGGCTCATGTCACCGACAGCCATCTGAATGCAAGGCCTATCCAATAGCAAGTCAGAAGATGCTCATACTCTCCAATGTAGAGAGTCAACTCATGGGTCAAATCAAATCTGAAATACCGCACCTATCCGGTACCCAATGCTCCAGCATGCCCTCTACAAAGCCTGATGGAACTTGGAATGTCCAGAGGGTCAAAGAGTGACGCAACAGCAGATCAACTGTCACCCTATCTAGGGAGGACAAACTGTTATACCGCAATCTCAACAAAGATGCCATCAATACTGGTGGGGTATGCTCAATCCGGCTAGCTGTGGATGAAGACATCTGTAGGGTCGTGTCATAAGACCATCCAGGGGTCAATGCTAAACTCATCTCTGGAAATGCATGTCCATAAACATAATGCATGCATAATAAACACCAGATGACAATATAATGTAGGGAATGGAAAATAGTATACATACATTCCTAAGTACATTATCATCTAAATACATCATCTCTGTATATAACTAGAAAATACAGGGAAATGGGGCACAGCCACCCAACAACTAACAGAGGCCTATCAAAAGATATAACGAGAATGGGGCACAGCCGCCCAATATCAACAGAGGCCTGTCAAAAGATATAGCGAGAAAAGCATCAGAAGAAGTCAATAGTGTTGATGTCCGCATCATCCAACCTATCCATCTGATGTAACTCCTCTTGAGTCATTGAATCTCTGTCAGTAGGGATATTAGGTCAATACAATGGAGGATCTGCATTGGCAAAACCATCTAAATATGGGCCACCTGAAAGGCCAACCCCAGAGCTGGAAGGATCAAAAGTATCTGCCTCAGAAGGATCTCTGCAAAAATGCTGAATGAAGAAATGTGCTCGGTCCAACTGTTGGGTCAAACTATCAATCTGCGTCAGATGAGTAGGCTCTCACACGCAAGCAATCCAATCTATCATCATGACGGAGCCAGGAACCATATCCCCTATAAACTATGTGGCGCGGGTCTGGGCTCCAATGGTGCAAAGGAACCACCAGTGGTAAAATGCCTCTTAAGTGAAAGGTCCCTCTTACAAAGTAAAGCCATCAACACCCACCAATGGGATATTAATGATCGGCTGCAATAAAGGCCAATAACGCCTAGCAGGAGGATAGATCGGAATGTGAATCTCTCATGTGGTGCTCCTAATAGCACGCTCTCCTAAATAAAGCTTCCAACCTCCATCTGTAAAGAGAAGAATCTAATGGGTGGACAACACATACTTGACACCAGTCAGAAAACCACCCTCGAAGCCAACTGTCAAGTGGTCCTCAGAGTAAGGAACCCATGTAATGACATCAGCTGTCAATAGCTCCAATTATAAGCGCGAATGGGTGAAACCCTCACCACCTGTGAACCCTCCATCAAAAGTTGAGTGATGCCATCATCATCCCCGTGGATAGGTGTCTAAACCTAACAGGCTAACGAGATGAAGACATGGGAGCCTCTCATAGGCCCAAAACTGCCAATACAAGATCAAACATCTACGATCAGTCAAACTCTCAACCCGAACAAGGGAAATCAAAAGAGAAAATACTCACCAATAGGAATGGGTAAAACCCTAACCAAGCCTTTGTCACGCCCTCTGAGCGTAGGCGCATTCCCTTGAGGAAGTAGGCAAGGTGTAGGAGCCCCAATCAAACTGTCCAATACGGTCCACCTCCCGTGTGGCGCTAACTAAAGCGAATGACATTGTCGAAGAATTATCAGCTAGGAAACAACCCCTGAGGATGATTAGGAATAATCGCCGAAGGATCCGATCCCTAACCCTACTGTCATCGGGTAATGGCTCAGTCAAATCCCCACTCACGGCATCTACACTCAAAGGACCAGTATGAACTATCCTACCCTTGAGCGCCATCGTCGGGACTCCTAACAAGGATCTGATAGCAGTCGGGGAAATGTCAGCCACAAAAGGCACTGGCGCCCCGAAAAACTCCATCCCAATGATAAATCGCCAATCCATCAGTGTCATCATCACCTCGTAATCCAGCAAATGAAGAGACTGAGTCTGGTGAAACTAGTGCTCGGACAAAGCCCTGAGATAACCCCAGGGACAACGATGGGGGAGGATGGAGAAGAAAGCCTCAAAGCCCCAAGCATACACAATCTCTCGGTACTCTGAATGAAGAGTCTGGTAGAGAGAATGTATACTGAACCAGTTCCCTCGAGGCTGTGTAAAGCCAGGAACCTGCATCACAATGCAAATCAACATCAGAACCCTTGACCCTACAAACAGGAAAAGGAAGATCAACATGGCTTTTACCTCATTCGCATGAAGCTAGATCGAGGGGTGACGACTCAAATCCTCCAGGAGCTCTGGAATCATCACATTTATAGCTGGAAGCTCCCTACGGGGAATAGAAGGAGCCAGATCCGCAACGGGTGCATCCTCCTCCTTGTCCTCAACATCGGTCTCTCAACCCGGACAGGATGAATCACTGACTCCGTTAACCAATGAGGCTGTCGGGCTGGACGAGGCCGAGGCACATCTAAAGTTCTCTTCCTCACACCTGAAGAGGTCCTACGGGATCTGCTCGGCTAGTCTGGATCCATATATTTGGATAAAAGTCTCTAAATCACCTCAAAAAGGGTGTGGTAAATTCTAACATAGAGCTCATTAAATGCATTTTATATCTATATGCATGCATGAATTACTTTAACATACGTCCACAATAGAGTTAAAAATGCATGATCATTCAAATGCCTAGACTCGTGAAAAAAAAAAATCACCAGAGTCTCCTTTGTAAAAAGGACTATTCAGTAGCACACCAACCCAAAGTCATAAACATCCTATATACATAAAAAACATCGAAGTCATAATCCATAAGGGTAACCTAATTACCAGGATTACTTTGCTTCAAAACCTTTGCTCATTTATCCTCAAATAGGATGAAAAAATAGCAGAAAAAGGTGCCAAATTGACTATTTCAAAAGTCAATTTTTTCACATCAATATGTTCAGTATGGTAGAATATTAACCTTTACTGTGTTGAATAATTTTTATCAAGTCATATGAGCATGCATATTCACTACTATATGTTTTGAAGCATTTCGTATGATATCTCACTTTCCAACGGCCAAAACTGGAAAAGAAAACATGTAAACGTTACTAGGATAGTGCAAAATGATTGTACGATGATGGATTTTATAGAATGAAAACCGAACTCAGTAGATCTGAAGTTGAAATCTCAGATTCTCTGTGCGACTTCAAGTTGAAAATGACTTGTGAAAGGGAAAGGAAGTAAGATATAAACCCATGGGTGGTCGTGGGTGTACTCGCGGTAGACATGGATCTACCTGTGGCTACCCTGGGTGCTCCCCAACCCCTTTGGCTCGATCAAATTTTAGTTATAAAGGAGGTCCCACAAGCTAAAAAGTAAAATCAGAAAAAAAGATGCTACGCGATTAAGCGGAAAAGCCTGAAATCCTAATTTTCAAAAACCAAACTGCGGGTCTACATATCAATCATCGGTATTCGCCTAAACACAAGGTTCACAAAAACCAATGATCACAGCTGTTGAAAGCTACCCTTGCCAATACCTCGTGAAGGTCCGATGACATCAACCTGGGTGTAATTGCAATCAAAAGCATACATCTCATCAAAATCCCTCCCCAGCGGAGATTTCATATATCCTTATTCGTTGAAAGCCATTTCAGCGAAGGTCAGGCAGCTCTGACATCCCCAGCCATTGGCAGTAACTCTAGTGAAGTATCGGAGGTGGTCCGATGATGTTAACCGTTGAAGGACATTTTAGCGAAGGTCAGGGAACCCTGACATCACCAGTCATTGGCAGTAACTCCAGCGAAGCATCAGAGGTGGTCTGATGATGTTAACCATTGAAGGATATTTCAGTGAAGGTCAGGCAGCCTTGACATTACCAGCCGTTAGCAGTAACTCCAGCGAAGCATCGGAGGTGGTCCGATGATGTTAGTCGTTAAAGAACATTTCAGTGAAGGTCAGGCATCCTTGATATCACCAGCCATTAGCAGTAACTCCAGCGAAGCATCGGAGGTTGTCTGATGATGTTAGCCATTGAAATCTATTTCAGCGAAGGTCAGGCAGCCCTGACATCACCAGTCGTTGGCAGTAACTCCAACGAAGCATTGGAAATGGTCCAATGATTTTAGCCATTGAAAAATATCTCAATGAGGGTCAGGCAGCCCTAACTGTATAAACCGTTGGCAGTAACTCCAGGTAAGCGTCAGAAAGACCTGACGATGCAAATCGTGGACAACCATCCTCATCGGGGAGGACCGATGATGGAATCTGTTATACAGATCCTCAGCCATCAAAGCACAATTCCCCAAGAGTCTCTCGCACATGAGAAGAGCATCTTCGGTGGAAAGCCTTCAATGAGGATTAAGGACTTTGGTGATAACCCCAATGTCAACATTTTATGGTCTCAAGTGTGGAGAAACCTCCAAAGACTTTGAAGACATCTTTGCAACTTGTCGGCAAATCAGGCTCAAATAGCACTGAGGGACAGTTTAAACCGCTGGCAATAACCCCAGTGTTGCATCAGGAAATTCCTATAAGATTTGGAAACTATCGGTCGAGTAGACATCCAAGCAGTTCATCAGGGTCATCATTAACAACTCCATCCCCCAACAGAAATGGTGGGAACAGACAGTTATCACATCTCATTGGAAACCATTCCAATAAACCACACTATTACATTCGCATCATACTGCATTACATTTGCATCATGTTCATCTTGTCATATTTCAAGTTTCTAGCGATCTTTATCCTATCCATGCCATTACATTGCATGAATATGATAAAGAGGGGCATCTGTAGACACTCAAAATTTTGCATTCATGTTATTAACCCTGTAGGAGGGCAGAATCGTCTTCTAGAGATAACCCTGGAAGCCATCGCAGTTTCAACCCCGGAGACAACCCCGGGAGATCCAGTTTTCAATCTCGAAGATAACCTCGAGAGACTCAATTTCAATCCCAGAGACAAACCCGGGAGATTCAGTTCCAACCTCGGAGATAACCCCGAGGGATACAGCTCAAGTTCCGGAGATAACCCCAGAAAAGTCAGTTCCAACTAGGAGTGATCATTCGGTTATAACCGAACCGAATAGGCTATTCGGTTATAACCTAAAACCAAATTATCGATAATTTTATTGTAACAACCCAAATTTTTATAAATTATGAAAATAAGAATTTAATAATTAAAATTCTTATTATGTGATGTTTTGAGTTTGAGCATGTGTATATACATGCTATATATATTTTGAAATATGTGATCTGGTATGAAGAGAAATATATAATCATATATTGGGAAAGTGAAGTTTAATAGTTAAGTTAACTATTGAAGAAATTAAATAAATTTTGTAGTTTATTTTAAATATTTATTGAATTAAATAAATATTTTTAAATAATTTATTTATTGAGAAAAATAAATAATTTATGAAATTGTGGTATAATAATTTAGTTACGTGTATATGATAATTATATTAAAGCAAAGGTAAATTTTATTTCGTGAAGATTTAATTTAATGAATTAATTAAATTAAATGAATTGTTTAATATTAAAGGAAATAAATAAATTAAATAAAGTGATGTTTCTAGTTTATTAATTAAATTAGATGTATAATTATTTATTTATTATAAGAATAATTATAATAAGATTATAATTATTATAATTATAATTGTAAGCTATTTAGATGGGTTACATGTGTGACACATGAAACCATATAATATAATACTATTAAAATAATCTAGTTGGGGGAATTGGTGTGTGGCCAAACAAGGCCTTGTGGCCTTTGGTCTAATTTAACTGACGCAAACCTTTGGGGTTGTGACCTGACATACGTGGGGGTGAGGGAGGCCAGTTTATTTTCTACGCATTCTATTTCTTTGCCTAAGGCTAAGTAGATAATAGAGAATTAGAGAGAGCTTGGAAGAAAAAAGAAAAAACACAGTGATATTGAGAGTTGGAGAAGAAGGGTTTTGGAAAAGGATTGCTATCAACTTTGCTATCATACAATCAAAGGATTTAGGTATAATTTACCCCTAATTCTAATTCTCAGTCTTGTAATTTTCTATTCTTTGAAGTTGGGTTTTGTTGAATTATTGTACAAGAGGTTGTTGTTATGTATGTATACTCTTGCAAAATCTGTTAATCATCATATATGATTGTTACTTGCTTGTTAAATACATGAAATTTGGGTTTATAAGGAGAAAAGTAAATAACAGTATATGTTTATGAAAAATGGCTTAATAAAGTACAAAATTTCATGTTTAATATGTATGATAATCTGAAAATTAATGTTGGATTATGTTAGTACGTTAAGAAATGAAAGCGGCGTAGTTTAAATCGTGTTAATCGGTTAAGTAACGAAGTCGTGGCGATCGAATTCGCTAAATGAGTAAAAAATGAAGAAATTTGGAAATTGGGGGTTTTTGATTCTTCAAATTTGTGTTTATGTGATGATTTTGTAGATAGAATGATGTGTAGCATGTGTAACTAAGTTATTACAAAGTTTAAAAGTTGAGTGTGGTGTTTTTTGGTGAATATTGGGTTGAATTGGGTTTTTGTAGCAGTATCGAAGTTGTTCTTCATAGCTTTATTTGGGTGTGGCGCAATTGCCGCCATCACCACAAAAGTGAAAGAAATGTCTTGGTAACATGGCCAGTATGGTTTTTCATGATCGAGAGCACCGGTAGCAATTGCTACTTTAAGTGTTAGGCTTTTGAGCTTAGAGAACAAGTTGCCAGTGTCCTAATCCTCAGCAAAAGAAGTCCCTTTATTCAGAAGTCATGACTAATGGACTTAATCTAGTTTGGAAAGCATGTTAATGATGTTAAGACATATTGTGGACTATAATAATAGATTGTAATGAGATGTAATATAAAATGGGAAGATTTTTAAGTAATTATTTAAATAAGTTATGAAATGAAACTAAATGTGATGTTTTCAAAAGTTGAAGATAAAAGATAAGGTTTATGTTGGTTTATAGTGAGATATAAGTTGAAAGAACGATTTGAATGTTAACTTGATTAGTTAACCTAATATATGTTTAAAAGGATGTAAATACATGTTAGAAGACTCAATTGTTAATTGTAAGAGAAGTGTAACGAGATATAAGGTGGATGTTATATAACCTAGTTGTTGTTAACAAGTGTAATACATCTAATATGTGGTAATGGAATCTATGATGACTTTAATGAACGTTAAGTGTCAGTTTCGAAAGAAGTATAAAGAAATACAGAATGGGATTATGTAATGTTAGTGTCATACGAAGAGGAGTAAACACCTGAAGATATGTGTTAAGTTTCAAAGAGACGCAAGTTATAAAAGATTAAGACTAAGAGTCATTGTGGTTTCGTTATATGTGTAACTAATGCATGTGAATATAAACCTTTGAACTGTTGTAGGATGTACGCAATGCATTTTGGTAATTGGTAATCAACGATCAAGGCAAGTCTTTCAATTCCTATTTGCTATGTGAATTTGATAGTTTTAAATCTTTATTGCAAAGAGCATGATGTGTTATATATATGTTGAATGTATAAAATGTTAAAGTCAACTTATGACTACGTTGATTGAGTAAAGCATGTTGATGAGTAAGGAACTCAATCTTTATACATCTTTATACTTGTTATATGAACTGTAACATGTATGTTATGTTAGTCCAATTTTTATGAGATATTTGTTGAGCATGCTATTATGTGTTACGTGATGCATGAAAACTGTTAAATTTTACTGGGTTATCGAGCTCAACCTTGCAAATAACCATTTTTGCAGGTTAAGGATTGAAGGTAATACTATGTGCTACTTGAATGACGTGGATCAGAAATAATACACGAAGATTAATATTTTTAGCTAAAGTTGTTATTTCTTTATACCATGATTAAGATTCATGAGATGTACTAAATGTTTTATGATGTATAGTTTTCTGTTGAGTTGTAAAGTTAAAGTTTGAGCTATCTGATATGTAAAGGTTATCAGATTGAAATATAAAATTTTATAATAACAATGCTAAAGTGAATCATAAAATAAGATTCAAAGACATGTAGATGATAAAGGTTTTGATTTAGGGAATTAAAGTAAGAAGACATAAAAGTTTAAATTATTCTGCATTATATAAAGTTTAACATCGAATAATGATATAAAATCAGAAGGTAGATGTATTATTAACGACCGAAGTCGAGAATTAAATTGTATGAATTTTGGGGTCATTACAGTTGGTATCAAAGCTGTAGGTTATAAACCTTAGGTAGGAATACCGTAGGCTATAACCTTAGAGGAGGAAGGTGAAGATAATGAAAAAATAAGGTCAAATAGAGTTTGAAAAATAAGAAGTAATTTAAGAAATTTATAAAGAAGGGGTTAAAACATAGAGGATTCAAAGAAGAATCTCGCTGAGTTATAAGGAGTATGAATGTGGGGTTACCCAACTCCAATAATAAGGATGTAAGGTGATAATAAATAGACAATGTCTATAAGAAGAGAATGATAAAGAAGTTAAGAATAAAAAGTTATATGTAAGTATGGTACAATTGTACTCCTTAATAGTTGATGTATGGTATCTGGGCTAAACGATTCCTTCATAGAGCGGAGGTATATACAAACTAGCAACTCGGAACTTAGTTTGTTGGTTGTTTGTGGGAAACCACTCAGCGTACCATATTGAAACTATTAGAGACTCGATGTGTACCAAGTATAGAAAGTGGATACGAATGATGAAAATGTGGAACTCGAATGAAATGTTGAGCAATGTAAATGAAGTTAGAAATTCTTAAGGGAAGAAGTGTTATATAAATAAGAAAATTCAAAGAAGAATCTTGAAGAGATATAAAGATAAGAAATGGGAGTTGCCTAACTACAATAGCCAAGATAACGAATAATGATGAATAGACAAAGCCTATAACATTAAAAGCATAAATGAAATAGCCAAGACTAAGCATGGATGGAAAAGGAAAGAAGCAAAGCAAATGCAGATCGATGCGCAAAGAATGTAACTGTAATTCAAAGTTGTAGAAGTCGCACGGCAGGATGAGCTTGGGGATGCACGCCCGCGCGAGCACCCGGCTGGACAACATCATAAACTGCAAGTCGCGCGCCCGCGTGAGGATTACATCGAGGGTCTTGCTGCTGCGATGCCCTCAAGTCCGATTTATTTTATTTTAATTTTTAATTAAAAGGGTTGTAATTGATTAAAAACAATATCTGACTGGTGTCAGACATATCTTTGATTACTTTTTATATATTTTCATAGTAGGAACTAGGGTTTACACGATGAGGGAGATTCCAACGTAGAACAAAGCTTTAAACGCCTAATTCTCCAATTTTTTTTAGGATTTTCTTTCATTGTGGATTATCATTATTATTTTGCTGGATGTATATGAGGATTTGAACGTTAACTTTGGTCTATAATCAGTAATTGGGTTTGATCATTTCTTTCCTTCATCTTTCAATTGTTTGCTTATTAACCATGTTTAGCTTTGATCCCATAATGGCTTTTGGTTCAGTCATGAACTAAACTCCATTATGGGATTCTAACGGATTTTAATATGTAGTTTAGTTGCATACTTGATTGCTGGAGTTGTTTTATATATCATATGGAAACTCTATCATGATTGTTTTGCATGTATGAATGCTTGATCACCATTTGTTTTAGTACTTGTATGGAATTGACAATGAACATGCAAGTATTGATTGTAATCATGATAGCATACATATATGGGGTTGTTTTATATGGCTTGTGTATTTCGTGAACCAGATAGACATATATTGTTTCACCGTATGAGTTAAAATAAGGGCTTGCGCTTAAATTCAGTATGATTGCAATTTCACATAGACATATAGTGATTTTGGTTATATTGATGATTACATGGAGTCTATCGTCATGGATGTTGTGTAAGTAGGTCATAGTACATTGAAAAATGGCTATGACTCTATTAGTGCTCTTGACTACTTTTCTCTGATATGTGAACAATTCTTGCATGATAGTGGTAATTAGATGAAGTATTAAATGAAGTTAGGATCCCATTATTTCCAGACTTGATTTATTATATTTTTATTCGTGTTTGAGTTGATATTTGCAATTAGAGTAATTCACAAATATAGTCATTAGTTTAAGCATATAAGTATAGTGATTTAATTGATGCATAGTAGTTTAAATTTGACAACTTTCTCTATGGGATCGATACTTTACTTACTCTATATTACTCGTTGACACATGTATGCTTGCATGAGTTAAAGCTCTTTTATTAGAACTGAAAAAGAGGCAACAAGTTTTTGGCGTTGTTGCCGGGGAAAGGCGTTTAATTTAAGTAATTATCATCAGTTTCAAGCTATATTGTATGACTTAGATAATTCTGATCGTTTCTCATTTCTATTTTTGTTTTATTTTTGGTTTCAGGTACTTGTAGATTTTTATGCACACGCGATCATCCAACTCAGAATTAATACCAGCACAGGATAACATTAATGGAAGAGGTTGGAAAACAAGTGTGCGGAGAAATTTGCAAGCTCAGTTAGAGAGTACTACAGTTAGTATGGCAGAAGAACAAAGAATTGAGCAAAGAGAAGAGCACCGGGCTCTAAGGGACTATTTCATACCAAATATAAATGAATTACAGTCTAGCATAGTCAGACAGGTGATAGCAGCCAATACTTTTGAGATTAAACCGGGCACTATTCAGATGGTGCGTAATTCTTATGCATGATTTGGGGTGTCTGCTGCACGGATGATCCGAATGAACACCTGTTGAGTTTCATCGAGATTTGTGATACATTCAGATACAATGGTGTGAAGGAGGATGCTATCAGGCTTAGGCTATTCCCATTCTCATTGAGGGATAAGGCTAGAAGTTGGCTACATTCTTTGCCGTCAGGGTCAATCACTACATGGGAGGACTTAGCACAGAAATTTTTAGTCAACTTCTTTCCAATGGCTAAGACTGCAAAAATGAGGAAAGCTATCTCGCAGTTTGAGCAACAATAGGGCGAGTCCTTATATGAAGCATGGGAGAGATATAAAGAGATGTTGAGGAAGTGTCGCATCACCAGATGCAGATTGATGGTGATCAACTCATTTTACAATGGATTGGGATGGCAATGAGACCTATTGTGGATGCAATTGCAGGAGGGCATTATGGGCAAAGAGCTATGATGAGGCCTATACACTTATCGAGACTATGGCTGCAAATGATTACCAGAATCCTACATCTCGGATGCCACAGCCCAAGGTTGCAGGTGTGTTGGAGGTAGATGTTATTACTCAGTTGTCGGCACAGATGGCAGCTATGGCAAAGAAGATAGATATTTTGGCAGAAAGCAGGACGAAAACAATTGCCTTCGTATGTGAGATTTGTGCAGGGTCACACTCCACATATCAGTGTGCTATCAGCTCGGAGTTGGTACAGTATGTGAGCAACTACAGGAAAGACCAAGGTCAATTTCAGAACACATACCACCCCAACAACCAAAATCATCCAAACTTTAGTTGGTCAAATAACCAAGGGAATCAGCAGAATCAGTTTCAACCGAATCAACAATTTCAAGCATACTGTCTCAAATACAGTTTACACCAAAACCACCGTTTCCACCGGGATTTTCTCAACAACATCACACTCCAGCTGCACCACAGCAAGAAAAGAAATCAGAAATGGAGGAGATGATGTTGAAATACATGGAAAACACGGAAGTTATGATTAAAAGCCAAGCAGTGGCTATCAAGAATCTGGAGACTCAAATGGGGCAAATGGCGAGCATGCTCAACAACAGGCCCCAGGGTTCATTGCCAAGTAACACAGAGACAAATCCAAGAAGAGACGGGAAGGAACAGTGTCAAGCGATCACATTGAGATCTGGGAAAAACATTGCAGACACTACAAGTCGCGCATACCACATACCGATTACACTAAAAGCCAGCCGCTACCGCCGAGAAGCAGAAGCGGTGAATCTTGAGGAAGAAAATTTGGAAAATTCTGAGATTTCGCATGAAGAGAAAGTTAAAGCAGGTTCAGAGGAGAAGCTCAAGAGTTCAGTACCACCAATTCACCCTTAAGTACCATATCCGCAGAGATTGAATAAGCAAAGGGAAGATAATCAGTTCAGTAAGTTCTTGGAGGTATTTAAAAAGCTGCAGATTAACATACCTTTCGTTGAGGCATTGGAACAAATTCCAAGCTATGCAAAGTTCATGAAGGGTATATTGTCAAAGAAGTGTAGATTAGATGAATTTTAGACAGTAGCCTTGACAGAGGAATGCAGTGCAGTGCTTCAGCGTAAACTACCTCCAAAGCTGAAAGATCCGGGCAGTTTCACAGTTCCATGCACGATCGGAAAGATAAACTTCGAAAAGTGTTTATATATTCTTGGGGAAAGTATTAATCTGATGCCCTTGTCAGTGTTTAATCAGTTGGGATTGTCGGCTCCAAGGCCGACAAACATTTCTTTGCAGCTAGCTGACAGATCCATCACGTATCCACGGAGAATTGTTGAAGATGTATTGGTGAAAGTGGATAAATTTATCTTTCCGACTGACTTTATCATCTTATATTATGAGGAAGACAAGAGTATACCGATCATACTGGGGAGACCATTCTTAGCCACAGGAAGGACTTTAATAGATGTGCAAAAAGGGGAACTCACAATGTGTGTACATGATCAGGAGGTTACCTTTAATGTCTTCAAGCCAATGAAGCTCCCAACAGATGAAGAAGTGTTTTTTCGAGTTGATTTGGTGGATCAAGGTCTAAAGGATGAAGTTCAGCATTTGGTGAACTATGAACCGTTAAGTTGTGTACTTGGTGAAAACTCAGATTTGGAGGTAAAGCCATTGATTTAAAAGTCAAGTCATTAAATTTTGGGGTAAGGTGGACAGACAGAAAGTCACCTCAACTCTTTCTTCAACATGAGATTCAGAGACAGTCAAGCTAATTGACTATAACTTAGCGCTTGATGGGAGGCAACTCATTATTTCTATCTCAACTTAGTAGTTATTCAGTTCAAGTTGCTTTTGTTAGCTTCTTTTCATTTTTTGTTAAGATAGTGTGAGTCTCTTTACATAATTGTCATCGTAGCTGAATCGCATAGGAGTGCGTTTGTGCATTGCATTAAAATAAGGGTGATAGAATAGGTACCCATTTTTATTTAGTAAATCATGTTATGACAAGATCTATTAATTTTATTGCAGATGTATTGGAGTACATGCCTCACTGTCTTGCAGTCCTGAGAATAAAAGTTAGCAGTGCAGATACAAGGATCACATGGTCGCACGACAATTTCAGCAAAGACCCGCGCGCCCACGCGATAAGCTTACTAGACAACGATTGCCACTCGCACGCCCGCGCGCCCAGCTCATTAAAAACTCTCACGGCCGCGCGCGACATCAGACGTGGAAAAATTTTTAAGTTTAAAAACGTGATGGAGATCATTTGGACTCTCATTTGAAACCATAACAGCAGCGTAATCACCTCAGTCTCCATAACACACGTCTCCTTCTCTCTATTAGTTATAAATTGAAGCCGTACATCTCTCAATCACATATCCACGATTCTTTCCACGTTCAAAGTTCAAACCCACGCTCTCATTCACTGATATAAACTAGGGCTTCTGATTTAGTTGGGCAGAAACGAACTTAGGAGTATTCTCATCATCGGTTCTTCTTCATTCTAAGTAAAATCATCTGCATTTTTTCTATTCACAGCAAATGGGTCCAAAGAGAGCGAGATCGTCTTCTTCATCATCATCCTCCGGCAGTCAACGGGAAGATGTTGTCGACCACAACAAATTTCTGTGCTTGGAAGCCCAACAGGAGTACTACCGAATTGTCACAAAAACATTTTTCAAAGAAAGGGGATTCAAACTGGAAGGACAAGATGGTCAGTTATGCGCCATGATCCACGAGAGAGGCTGGGGTGGACTGACTGCCTCTCCCACGCCCATTCCGATGATCATAGTCCGAGAGTTTTATGCCAATGCCAAAGTCACCATGAGCGGTATCGCTATGGTTCGAGGTTTCGAGATAGACTACAGACCCACCGCCATCAGAACCATTTTCAGACTCACCGAGACACAACCAATAGGGGCCGCCAATTGGATCACAGGGGCACATATGGAAATAGACTTGGAGCTTGTTATTGTTGAACTGTGTGTGCCAAGCACAAAGTGAACTTATAAAGTCGGCACGAACCAACCTCGTATATTCCCAGTAGCTGTACTAAATCGATATGTCAAGGCTTGGAATTTGTTCATATGTGCCAAGCTATTGCCTTCGTCTCATCAGCATGAGATCACGGCGGAAAGGTCCATAATTCTGTGGGGTATAATTACGGGCAAGTATATTGATGTGGGTCATTTGATTCATCAAAATATTTTGAAGTATCTGAGGGGAAGTACCATGGGGAGCATTCCACACGCATAAGTGGTCGCCATGCTATGCGTTCATCAGGGATGAAACTGGGGCAACGAACAAATGCAATACCCAAGCCAAGACATAACTCATGCCACCATTGTAAAATTTGAGGACTGGGCAGGTGGTGAGCCGCACCCGTGCGAACGAGGATTTATTCTCCGGCCTACATTCCCAGAGCCATCACAGCAGCCCTCTCAGACAGATGAGGCGGGCCCGTTGACACGACCACATGCTCCTCATGGTAATCGCTAGCTCCAAAGATTGGAGCGAAGGGTCGATGCCATATACGATAATTTTGGAGCGTTTGCTACAGGTCTCACGAGGGCCTTGGCCAAGGCTTTTGCACAGCAGGGAACAATGCTCAAGTGGCCTCAGTTCGGGACAGCAGTGCCATATCCACCACCAGATTCACCACCCGAGGAGGGTGGTACAGCCGATCATTAGGGGAGTTTTCTGTACCCTTTACCTTCATTCAATGGGGCATTGAATATTATAAGTTTGGGGGTATTGGGGTAGTAGTATAGTTGCATATAGTTTCATTTAGTTTTTGCATGTTTAGTTTTAATTTTGCATGTTTATGTGTTAGTAGATAAAATTTTGCAGAAAATTTTTAATCTTTTAGTTATTATTGCTTGTGCTAGTATGTTTTAGTTTGCATGTCTCACAATGTTTAGCTATACGGAAATTTTGTCTAGCCAATGATGATAGTGAATTTTGAAAGATTCTTGAGTATTGTGGATAACATGAGCTGAGGTATAATGTTTTACACGATGAAATTCATATTGCTGTTTAAATGTTTTCGGTTTGCACGAATGTGTTCATAATCACTTGTAGGTATAAGAAGTATGTGTTGCATTGCTCGATAGAAAATGTAGTTTTAAAAAGAGAAATATGTGGAAAGTGATCTTAAACTGTATGACACATTGATATTCAAACTTTGGGAAAACATGGGTATGCTATGTATAAAAATAAGAAGAAAAATCAAATAGCGATAGAATTGGCTAGTCTTATTTTGAGGCCCCTGCTATTCGAGTAAAACGCCCGAGGGGATTGTCTCTACACCTAGCGCCCTAAGGTCTTTCATGGTTTGGGAGTCATTGGTTGAAAGCTCGCTAAGGGTAGCAAAGTGTTGCCTAATGGAATAAGACATGCACGCAATCACGTGAAAAAAAAGAGAAAAAGAAAAGAAAAATAGCAATAAACACCGCGGAAAAGAGAGAAAATCACCCTCGTGAGTAGCAATAAAGCAGTTAAACCCATTGTTGAACCTTAGTTTGTGTTGATATGTTGAAACAGTCTGTGTTGCATGAGTATACATGAGTCTTGATTTAGGCTATAATTTTCTGTTTTGAGCAATGTAACATGTGTATTCTTTGCTTAAGTCAAGTTTTGGTGAACACCACACACACACACAGCATCTCTATAGCATATATGAATTATCTGAGTGTATGATATTATGCCTATAGTTTGGTTTGAAATGGTAATCTTGAATCTGGATACTTCACTTAGGCAATTTGGACTGAAATTCTGTTAGAGCTGGAACTATGTGAGACTAGTTTGCATCATAGTTGAGTTGCACAGTAATGTAGTTGCATTTTCATTATTCATTAGTATGCATTACTTGAGGGCAAGCAACAGTTCAAGTTTGGGGGTATTTGATAAGTGGGTTTTATACCAATTCACGTGAACTATGCCCATCTCAAGTACATTTTAGTGTGTTTTTAGTTGCATTTCATGTTATTTTGCATTGCATTTACTTAAAACTCCTTTTGGTGAAAAAAGTGTAGGAAACGGCCTAATTTGGTGGTAATAGAGGGCACGAGGCTAATGGACACATGAAGCGAGGCACAAGCTGGGAGATGCATGGCATGAGGATCAAGTGGAGCAAAAGACTAAGCATGGATGGATAAAGAAAAGAGCAGTAGAACAGATCAGATGCAGCAGCAGAACCAGAATTCAAAGTTGCAGAAGCCGTGCAGCCGCGCGGCAGGATGAGCTTGGGGATGCGCGCGAGCACCCGGCTGGACAACATCACACACTGCAAGTCGCGCGCCCGCACGAGGATTACACTGGAGGGGCGCGCTGTCACGCGTGATGCCTGAAGTTACTGATTTATTTTATTATAATTTTTAATTAAAAGGGTTGTAATTGATTAAAAACGATATCTAACTGGTGGTAGACGTGTCTTTGATTAATTTTTACGTATTTTTATAGTAGGAACTAGGGTTTACATGTTGAGGGAGATTCCAACGTATAACGAAGCTTAAACGCCTAATTCTCCAATTCTTCTTGGGATTTTCTTTCATTGTGGATTATCATTATTATTTTGCTGGATGTATATGAGGATTTAAACGTTAACTTTGTTGGATGCACGCCATGCGCGAACACCCTACCGACAACATCACACATCGCAAGTCGCGCTACCGCATACGAGGATTACATCGAGGAGCGCGCCGCCGCATATGATGCCCGGAAGTCTTGATTTATTTTATTATAATTTTTATTTAAAAGGGTTGTAATTGATTAAAAATGATATCTAACTGGTGTCAGACGTATCTTTGATTACTTTTTACGTATTTTTATAGTAGGAACTAGGGTTTACATGTTGAGGGAGATTCCAACATAGAACGAAGCTTAAACGCCTAATTCTCCAATTCTTCTTGGGATTTTCTTTCATTGTGGATTATCATTATTATTTTACTGGATGTATATGAGGATTTGAACGTTAACTTTGGTCTATAATCAGCAATTGGGTTTGATCGTTTCTTTCCTTCATCTTTCAATTGTTTGCTTATTAACCATGTTTAGCTTTGATCCCATAATGGCTTTTGGTTCAGTCATGAACTAAACTCCATTATGGGATTCTAACGGATTTTAATATGTAGTTTAGTTGCATACTTGATTGTTGGAGTTGCTTTACATATCATATAGAAACTCTATCATGATTGTTTTGCATGTATGAATGCTTGATCACCATTTGTTTCAGTACTTGTATGGAATTGACAATGAACATGCAAGTATGGATTGTAATCATGATAGCATACGTATATGGGGCTGTTTTATATGGCTTGTGTATTTCGTGAACCAAATAGACATATACTGTTTCACCGTATGAGTTAAAATAAGGGCTTGCACTTAAATTTAGTATGATTGACATTTCACATAGACATATAGTGATTTTGGTTATATTGATGATTACATGGAGTCTATCGCTTGTGGATGTTGTGTAAGTAGGTCATAGTACATTAAAAAATGGCTATGACTCTATTAGTGCTCTTAACTACTTTTCTCTGATATGTGAACAATTCTTGCATGATAGTGGTAATTAGATGAAGTATTAAATGAAGTTAGGATCTCATTATTTCCAGACTTGATTTATTATATTTTTATTCGTGTTTGAATTGATATTTGCAATTAGAGTAATTCACAAATATAGTCATTAGTTTAAGCATATAAGTATAGTGATTTAATTGATGCATAGTAGTTTAAATTTGACAACTTTCTCTGTGGGATCGATACTTTACTTACTCTGTATTACCTGTTAACACATGTATGCTTGCATGAGTTAGAGCTCTTTTATCAGAACTGAAAAAGAGGCAATAAAGATCACGACGTGATCTGTTTAAGTTATAAGAGAAAGATGATTTGTAATGTTTGAATAATTATTATTTGATGCTATGAAGGTAATGTACTATGAAATAGTACAAGATAAACTCATGAGGAGTTATAGATAATGTGATACGAGGAATTTATATCGAGCAAAGAGCAAGTTAAGAGTAAGATAGAGTTAGGTGGGATTTCAATTGAGGACTCATGTGATGGCTAAGTTGTACAAACCTTTGTATGGGCGAGGGTTTTGTGCTTGCGCTCAGTTTATCACATTGATAATCATTGGAATGTTGGTGTCGCACTATCAATGTATATGTGGCGAAAAGGTGATTCTTTTCTCATGTGTATATTTAATAGTTAGAAACTATTAAGATTAGTTATTAGGATTAGGTGCGGTTCTTAAAACTAATGCATATGGTAAGTTTGTGACTCACAATAATATGGTATGTTTTGAACCCCTCAGCGAATAGACGTCTATGGTCTGACTAGGATAAGTTCTTAAACTCATATTATTATGGCAAGTTCCTGAACTTCCAATGTGCGGTAAGTTTGATGAACTATACTGGGGTATAGATAAGCTATGAATGAAGAATTGAGGATTATGGAAATAGATAGAATTATTAAGCAATGGATCAGTATAGAAAGTGGAGACATAGGTTTTCCAAATCTTCTAGCTTTGCTAGATTTTTGAAATTTATTGACTTCGTGCCGATGGTTGTACTTTTGATTTTTGAAAAATGTTGGGTCACACTAGTGAACCAAAGAATTTTTAAAACAGTGCTATTATTCGCGTATCTATGCTGTTTGTTTCGGCTAGAAAAAAAATAATTTTTAAATTTCAAAATACATTTTAACTATATGTATCGGGTGATATGATAAACGATGGAGTCATCAATGCAATGGAACCTGGTGTTGGATGTGATCATATGATCGTCAGCCCACTATGATGAGATGTAGTATGACAACGTCATAATCATGACGCCATAAAAAGATTTTTGAGATTTTTTTAAGATATGAGAATATATATATATATATATATATATGTATATGTATATTTTGATTGATGTCTGAATTGTTGTAGAAGTCTATGTTATTTGATTCAGTTAGACGAATATTGAAAGATGTTTATGAAATTCAAGCGTTTCTTGAGAAGGTATGCCAAACCAAATTATTTTGGTGCGGATTCAGATGTTGAAAAGTTGAGGTGAACAACCCTGTAAAAGGGGACATGTTATCGGAGACAATGGTTCCGAAAGTAACACATATAGTCGTTACGATGTTAAGATGTAATACGTTGCCAGTACGACGTAGGGTACGATAAGTCGATCACCTAGAGTACTTGGCAGAGAGTGTTTTCGGTCTGTGTGATTGCTAAACATTCTGTTAAAGATGGTTTATAGTGGTGATGCACTGTTAAACCTGGAGAAGAGTTCAAGGTCCATATATTCTTATGACTGTTAAAGGTTCGAGTCGAGATACTTGATAACCTAAGGACGTAGTTCTAGGTCTTATGGCCTCAGCATGATTTGGAATCTTTTAAATTCCTGTTATTCATATCGCTTCCCAATTATTGATCAATTGTGGAAGATTCTTATTATTCTGAAAGGTGAAAGTGGAAAGGATGAGAAAATTAAGCAAAACATAATAATTTCAAGAAAGAAATGAAATTCCAGAAAGAAGAGAAATGTGAAACTCTTAAAAGAGGATGAGGTGAGGAATATGATGATCTTAGAAAGATCCTTAGAGAAAGAATTTGGTTGCAGAACCTAATGAATAAATAGATATTAACATAAAATCTATTTTGATAAATGGAATGAATGAAAATTAGTAAGTCAAAAATTTCGAGGACGAAATTCTTAGAAGAAGGGGTGAATATAATGTCCCGAGAGTTTGAGAATATAGTATATGATAATGATCCTTAGCGAAAGATAATGAACGGGTCAAAGAATACGTAATACTCAAATATAATTGAGTCTAAGTAAAGGTTATGAAATAAAACTAACAAGAATTTATTATGAATAATGGTGGGAGTAGGAAATATAAAACCTATATTAAGGTAGTGTGTTGAAGTTATTCAACGATAAATTTTGAAAAGAGATTTGGTGAAAACCGAGTAAGGGAGGTTTCGTTGATTCCGAGGACGGAATCCTTATAAGGAGGGAAAGATGTGACAACCCGAATTTTTATAAATTATGAAAATAAGAATTTAATAATTAAAATTCTTATTATGTGATGTTTTGAGTTTGAGCATGTATATATACATGTTATATATATTTTGAAATATGTGATCTGGTATGAAGAGAAATATATAATCATATATTGGGAAAATGAGGTTTAATAGTTAAGTTAACTATTGAAGAAATTAAATAAATTTTGTAGTTTATTTTAAATATTTATTGAATTAAATAAATATTTTTAAATAATTTATTTATTGAGAAAAATAAATAATTTATGAAATTGTGGTATAATAATTTAGTTACGTGTATATGATAATTAAATTAAGGCAAAGGTAAATTTTATTCGTGAAGATTTAATTTAATGAATTAATTAAATTAAATTAATTATTTAATATTAAAGGAAATAAATAAATTAAATAAAATGATGTTTCTAATTTATTAATTAAATTAGATGTATAATTATTTATTTATTATAAGAATAATTATAATAAGATTATAATTATTATAATTATAATTGTAAGCTATTTAGATGGGTTACATGTGTGACACATGAAATCATATAATATAATACTATTAAAATAATCTAGTTGGGGGAATTGGTGTGTGGCCAAACAAGGCCTAGTGGCCTTTGGTCTAATTTAACTGACGCAAACCTTTGGGGTTGTGACTTGACGTACGTGGGGGTGAGGGAGGCCAGTTTATTTTCTACGCATTCTATTTCTTTGCCTAAGGCTAAGTAGATAACAGAGAATTAGAGAGAGCTTGGAAGAAAAGAGAAAAAACACAGTGATATTGAGAGTTGGAGAAGAAGGGTTTTGGAAAAGGATTGCTATCAACTTTGCTATCATACAATCAAAGGATTTAGGTATAATTTACCCCTAATTCTAATTCTCAGTCTTGTAATTTTCTATTCTCTGAAGTTGGGTTTTGCTGAATTATTGTACAAGAGGTTGTTATGTATGTATACTCTTGCAAAATCTGTTAATCATCATATATGATTGTTACTTGCTTGTTAAATACATGAAATTTGGGTTTATAGGGAGAAAAGTAAATAACAGTGTATGTTTATGAAAAATGGCTTAATGAAGTACAAAATTTCATGTTTAATATGTATGCTAATTTGAAAATTGATGTTGGATTATGTTAGTACATTAAGAAACGAAATCGGCGTAGTTTAAATCGTGTTAATTAGTTAAGTAACGAAGTCGTGGCGATCGAATTCGCTAAATGTATAAAAAATGAAGAAATTTGGAAATTGGGGGTTTTTTATTCTTTAAATTTGTGTTTATATGATGATTTTGTAGATAGAATGATGTGTAGCATGTGTAACTATGTTATTACAAAGTTTTAGAAGTTGAGTGTGGTGTTTTCGGTGAATATTGGGTTTAATTGGGTTTCAGTTGTGTATCAGAACTCATCTGCAGTAGCAGTTTGTCTCTGTGTGGCAATACCAAGGCCAATACCAAAGTGTAAACCAAGCAATTGCATGTACCAGTATGGTTTTCTCGCAATCGAGCACCAACACGATTCTTGCCGATGCCAAGGCTTAGGGACAGTAGCAATTACTGCATAGTATCTTGATCTCAGCAATGAAGTCTCCATTTATTTGAAGTCATGACTAATGGACTTAATCTAGTTTGGCAAGCATGTTAATGATGTTAAGACATATTGTGGACTATAATAATGATTGTAATGAGATGTAATATAAAATGGGAAGATTTTAAGTAATTATTTAAATAAGTTATGAAATGAAACTAAATGTGATGTTTTCAAAAGTTGAAGATAAATGATAAGGTTTATGTTGGTTTATAGTGAGATATAAGTTGAAAGAACGATTTGAATGTTAACTTGATTAGTTAATCTAATATATGTTTAAAAGAATGTAAATACGCATTAGAAGACTCAATTGTTAATTGTAAGAGAAGTGTAACGAGATATAAGGCGGATGTTATATAACCTAGTTGTTGTTAACAAGTATACATCTAATATGTGGTAATGGAATCTATGAAGACTTTAATGAACGTTAAGTGTGGGTTTCGAAAGAAGTATAAAGAAACACAGAATGGGATTATGTAATGATTAGTGTCATACGAAGAGGAGTAAACACCTGAAGATATGTGTTAAGTTTCAAAAAGATGCAAGTTATAAAAGATTAAGACTAAGAGTCATTGTGGTTTCGTTATATGTGTAACTAATGCATGTGAATATGAACCTTTGAACTGTTATAGGATGTACGCAAAGCATTTAAGCTGTTTTTCGATAATTGGTAATCAACGATCAAGGCAAGTCTTTCAGTTCCTATTTGCTATGTGAATTTGATTGTTTTAAATCTTTATTGCAAAGAGCATGATGTGTTATATATATGTTGAATGTATAAAATGTTAAAGTCAACTTATGACTACGTTGATTGAGTAAAGCATGTTGATTGAGTAAGGAACTCAATCTTTATACATCTTTATACTTGTTATATGAACTATAACATGTATGTTATGTTAGTCCAATGTTTATGAGATATTTGTTGAGCATGCTATTATGTGCTACGTGATGCATGAAAACTGTTAGATTTTGTTGGGTTGTCGAGCTCAACCTTACAAATAACCATTTTTGCAGGTTAAGGATTGAAGGTAATACTATGTGCTACTTGAATGACGTGGATCAGAAATAATACACGAAGATTAATATTTTTAGCTAAAGTTGTTATTTCTTTATACCATGATTAAGATTCATGAGATGTACTAAATATTTTATGATGTATAATTTTCTGTTGAGTTGTAAAGTTAAAGTTTGAGTTATCTGATATGTAAAGGTTATCGGATTGAAATGTAAAATTTTATAATAACAGTAATAAAGTGAATCATAAAATAAGATTGATTCAAAGACATGTAGATGATAAAGGTTTTGATTCAGGGAATTAAAGTAAGAAGACATAAAAGTTTAAATTATTCCGCATTATATAAAGTTTAACATCAAATAATGATGTAAAATCAAAAGGTAGATGTATTATTAACGACCGAAGTCAAGAATTAAATTGTATAAATTTTGGGGTCGTTACATCTACTATCCAAAATACTAACTAAAATTTGAAACTAACCGAATTACCGAATACCAAATTGTATATTCGGATATTTGGGTAATAACCGAACATGTGCTCTTTTTAAAATTAAGAATAGAGCAACAGATTACAAAGTAACTTAAGTACTTAACAGCAACATGCCAACATCCAACATGCCAACATAAAGTTTATGACACAGTAGCAACAAGCCAAAAAATATAGTAGCAAATTAACTGTTAACTCTCCAACAAATTAACTGTCCAGCATAAAGTTTAAAAATACAACATCATAAGATGTCCCAGCAAATTAAACCAACAAGCAACATCATGAGATATCCCAGCAACAAGCCAACAAGCAACAGCAACAAGCCAACAGCAACAAGCCAACAGCAATACAGCATGGTGTTTGAGATATCCCAACAATAACAACAGCCAACAACAACAGGCCAACAGCAACAAGCAACTGAAGCAACTAGCAAGCAAGAGATCCCAGTAAGTGATTAACTGTAGTTAGGTAGTAGATGACAGTTAGGTAGTGAATAATGGTGTTTGATCTTTAACAATTAAAAACTTAACACCGATGAACAAATAATTAATCTTCATTTAGAAATTAATTAAACTGATAATAATATATATACCATAAAAGAACAGAGAGAAATTAATTAAACTGTATCTTATAACCCTTTCTTCTTTTAATCTATCTCCAAGTGTCCACCCAACTCCCTTTTAAAACGAAGCACTATAACAAAATTTTAGCTCACAAGTTACAATAAGCACCATATGGTTTGAAGTTTGAACACACACTAGTTTTGTCACTCATCAGACCTATTTTTGTAATCCAAACAAACTCATATTAATGTTTGACCCTGAAAAGAAGGTGTGGTCCTCCTGTATGTATACTCGTACTAATCTAGTGGTGGCTTTGAAGAAAAAATAACTTATTGATGGCTTACTCTACAAAGCAAGCAAGGGAGTTACCTACTTACCTCTCAGATGCATGCTAGACTGCTACTATATATAGTAAAGATTCCAAAACTAGTCAAAAGTATGCCAGTGGCATCAGCAACATCTAATTAATATGCATGCCACTTTTAGTTGCTCTTGTGTTTCTATATTGGAATTTATCATTTTGAAAAACTGGATGAAAAATGGGAAGAATACTACAAAAGCAAATTTTAAGTTCTAATATGCTTTTAAAATTAATTTAGGGAATTATTATTTTAGCAAATAAAATTTTATATTTCCACAAATTCAATCTAGTATTATTCAATATTCATTTGCAGACAGATAGTATATACACATATACATACATATATATACATACATTAATACTGAGTAGTTTTCACAAAATACTTGCACAAACAAAAAGTCATGATTCAGAACAAGTAACTATTATAAAATAAGAAGAAGTTATCAACAAATATAATTTTCATACAAGTATAATTTCACCTTTGTGGAAGGACCTAGGGCATCCATCACAAAGTAAAAGATTCCCACCACCTGCACAAATGATGCATAGGTCATCAGTGTCTTTAGAAAAAAAATTGTTGCATTTCAATAATAGAGACAATATGTTCTAAAAAATAAGACATCTCATATCAAATAACTATATTTCAGTTGACATATAACATATGGTCATAAAAATTAAATTGCAATGATGAATCGAGAGACAAATTTACCTCATTAATCAAATTGAGTCACGGAAACATTGGCATCATTAGTAACAAGGCTCAAGTTGGATATTGCTGAAAATCGAAAAATATAATTAAACACATTATTTGTATAAATTATTTTATTAGTTCAATAAAAAAAAACAATAATTATTACCACACTCAAATTTATCGGCAAAGTCGTCATCTTCCTCCACATCAATACGATTCTTCACTTTAATCCAATCTTGAGAACATATGAGAGCTTCCACCATATTAGGAGACAATGAACTCCTAAATACATCAAGAATGCGTCCCCCCCCCCCCCAATGCTAAATGCAGACTCCGAAGCAACGGTAAAAATGGGAATAACCAACACATCACGGGCAATACGTGCAAGGATAGGGAATCTTGCACTATTAACTTTCCACCACCCCAAAATATCGAAAGTCTTATCGACTTCTTCCACATCTTCACTTAAATACTTGTCCAATTCAGATTTGTCTCCAAGTATAACTCCGGTCCGACGCTTTTTGAACTCTTATGTAATTCTATTTGTATTTTGGGTTTCCATTGAACTAGAACCTTGGGATGACATTGACATGTTACTTAAACTTGATTTTCACTTTCTTGAGTTGAATACTTTTTCCTATACTCATTAAACAAATCTTCCATTGATCTATTCACACCATCGGCAATCTCCATCCCAGTGGACTTATTACTTGATTGATATTCTAAATCCCTATATTCATTATCAATATCAAAATGAAGATCTATTTCCAAACCCTCCAACGAATTTTCAACTTCAATTTCACCATTTCCATACATTCTTTTTAAACCAAATTGAACAAAACTCAACTTATACCGAGGATCAAGCACAACGGGAATATATAACAACATATTCATTTTTGTAACATTTCCCCAATACTTATCATATTTTATTTTCATTGCCTTGGCCATTTTTTGCAATTCTTTATCATTACTTCTTTCTCAGTCATTCAAAATAATATAAGTGTCACATATTTCAAGAAATGCATTATTTGACGTGACATAAGATGAGCCCGAAATACGCATAGTGAGATTATAAAAATGTTCTAAGAATCCAACAAACAATTTAGCCCTATTCCAATCCGAGTCCGCTGGAATATTTTTTTCCCCCATCTCTTTTTGAAAGCCACCATCTTCAAACCCAAATCGATCAAAAGCTTCCTTGTATTTTAAGGCCGAACTTAACATCAAGTAAGTTGAGTTCCATCTAGTTGGGCAATCTAGACTTAAACCTTTCTAATATTCAAGACCACAATACTCAATACAGTCCTTAAATGACTTGACCCTAGCTGGAGATTGTTTTGCATACTTCACTGTATGCCTAACTGTCTCAACAGATTTCTCAATTAACTTTAATCCATCATTCACAACAAGATTAATAATGTGAGTTACACATCTCATGTGAATGAATTTACCACCTAAGACATTGGTTTTCCAGGATGTACATCTACCTCTCAAGTAAGCCGTTGCAGTATCATTTGAGCTAGCATTATCTACAGTGAGTGTAATAACTTTAGAAATTCCCCACTATTTTAGACAAGACTCAACCATTTCCCCAATGTCCTTCCCCTTATGACTTGTGATGGTTCAAAAATTCAAGATTTTCTTATGCAATTTCCAGTTTTCATCAATAAAATGAGTAGTAACACACATATAATTCAAGCGTTAATTAGAAGTCCAAGAGTCAGTTGTGAGGCTAACACGTTCACAATGTTTTCTAAGGATTGTTTTCAACTTACTCTTCTCATTCTCATACAAATGAATACAATCTCTAGCAAATGTAAAACGTGAAGGCAATTGAAACCTAGGACAAGCAACTTGCATAAGTCTTTTAAAACCCTCCTTCTCAACATGTTTGAAAGGAAGTTCATCTACAATAAGATGGTGAACCACGGCTGCCCTAACCGCTTCTTGGTAAAACCTCCAAGAAGTGAGTGTACCCTCACATGCCCCTCCCTCTCCCTCACCCTCTTTAATCCCTACAAGTTGGGGTTGAGCTTTGTCCATATTGATAGGATTTTTTTTACAAGTTCTAAAGTGATTTCTTAAAGAATTAGTGCCATTTGATGATGAATCAGCAGCTAATTCTTTTTCACAATAAGTACACTTACCTTTGATGACATTACCATCCTTATCTTTAACGGGAATGAATTGCCCCTCAGTCCACACCTTGGATCTAGGTGCCATCCTTTTTCTTGGCATCTTTAAACTTTCTGAGTGTCCCGTAGTTTTTGTACTTGTAGTTTCTTTTGATTGGGGCTCTATATTGGTGGGAACACTGTCATTTGTCTCTCTCCCATGTCCAATTGGATTAAGGTCATCAAGGTTAAGCTCGTTCGTATCATCCACCATGTGCAAATCATTTAAAACACCTCTTGACATCATCTAAAAATGTCAAACAAATCAAATTATTATGTCAATCACTATTAACTATCAACATAGGTGTAATTTTGAAACAAAAGGTATACATTAAGTGATCAAGAATATTCTTGATCGCAATGACATACAAATGCATCAAATTACAGACACATACAAGCAAGACAAAACTATAATCAAAATTCTTAAAATTATGCATGCAAAATGCATAAAACAAGTCTACTAGCTAGACTACATGCTCAAACTCTCTACGGTTACAAAAGTTTTTCAGTCTTTAAGCAAAGTTAGACACCTCAACCTGAGAACATGCTATAATTTCGTAAACCATCCAAGAGTGATTAATTATGAGGGAATCTGATATAAGAATTTAAATCATACAGAAAATAAATCATCTAAGAAAAACTACTCAATGAGGGATATATGAATGATAGCTATAAATTAGAAAGAAAGAAAGAAAAATCCATGGTATAATCAAATTTCCAATAACAGCGTAATCAATGCGCAATCTCCAAAACCAATTACCTATAACAATTGAAATTTAAAAAAGAAAAAACTCAAGTGTACTTGTTGATTCAAAAGTGCAGATCCAAACTTATGAAAAATTCAGCAATAAAGTTTTAGAAAATCGTATAAAAATTCTAAACAAACAATTAGAAAATATATAGTACATATGCAGCAATAAAGATGTCACAACTTAAATTGCCAAATATCCTACATAACTAACATAAGGTTTAGAGAGTAAGAACAAAAGGAGGTGCATCCCTTCTAGGACCTGCTACAAGTGGACCTTCTAGGACCTTCAAATTAGATTAACGAATCAAATTAGGTATTTTGATTCTTCTTCATGCCAAATAATGCAATACAAGTGGATTCTGAATATATACTACTACTATAGCTATGCCAAAACCAGTAAATAAAGATTCTTCAGCAACAAAACTCTAAAAGAAATTTCACTTAATGATCATTTTCCCCCAAATCACGGGCAAAAGGAAAATTTACAGGTAGACTAAAAGAGGGAGGAAGTCGAGAACATACCAAGTTCTTAGAGACTTAAAGTTAGATAGAGAGTGAGACGTAGAGTCGGTGAGAGTCGCGAGACAAATAGTGAGAGCCGAGAGGCGGAGGCCGCGCCTGAGATTGAGACGGGGAGAGGTAGAGGTTGCGCCAGAGATTGAGACTGTCGAGTAGTCGACAGTTGAGCCTCGAGAGTCGAGAGGCAAGAGGGCAAGAGGCTGAGGAATCGAGATCTCAGATCTGGCCTCTGGGAGCGGGCTAGGGAAAAACCAAAATGGGAGAAAACAAAATATACTGATAGAGTGTGATAGACTAATAGTTATAGATAATATTATAAAATTAATTTTTTAAGTATTAAAGTTCGGTTATTCGGGTATCCGAATAACCTATTTTTTGAAAACTGAAACCGAATACCGAATAATAATTAGGATACAACCGAAATTATAAAAAAAAACCAAAAAACTAAAATAATTCGGTTAAAATAATTTGGTTCAGTTCGGTTATTCGATTTTATCCGTTTTTTGCTCACTTCTAGTTCTAACCTAGGAGACAACCCCGTGAGATTCAGTTCAACCCCGGAGATAACCCCGGGAGGTCAAGCACACCTCGGAGATAACCCCGAGGACATTCAGCATCCACAGCAGCCCAATCTCAAAGATAACCCTGAGCAACGACTGCTACATCTACGCAAAAGCCGGAGATAACCTCAGTGGGGGGAAAATTTTCATTGTGCTACCTCAATACTACATTCACGTTGTCTCAACACAAATCAATCTACACTGCGTATCAAGGTGTCCCACAAGAACCATAGCTCAAATCCCGAGTGACTACTACACAAGACAGTACACCGAATAGACTTTGAAGACTTGGAGATCTGGTCATGGACCCATCTTCCTAGCTTCGTACAACCTCTAATCCCATTTCATTGTGTAGCTCTCGATAACAACATTTCAAAAAGGTACAAATCACCTTTATCGGATGCCCGAATTGAAAGTTATGAAGGTTCGAACAGACAACGCATAGCCAAAGTGCATGTACTTCGAGACAATGGGACCCGCATGGCCTGAGACATCCCAGGCTTCCGCGGGTAAACCCGCGGCCATCGGATCTTTAAATATGTTCCCTTGGCAGCTCATTTGAAAAAAAATAGAGAAAAGGAGAGAAAACTCTGCCCATTTAAGTCTGTAAATGCTTCTAAAGTGCTCTAAACTGAGTGATTCTTCTTTCTAAACACTTGTGAGCTCGTTTTTTGTAATATACTACAATTTAACCGTTGGAAACCAAGTTTTTAGGCGTCAAAAGCTATCTGAAGTCTTCTTGGCAGCCCACTGTAAGATTTTTTAGATTTTTAAGCTTTTTACTACTTCTATATATATATATATATATATATATATATATATATATATATATATATATATATAATAAGCATTTATATATATTTTTTAAGTATTTTTTAAGTATTTATATATATATATAAAAGCAAAGAACATATAGGATATTCTATCTTGACTCATTCGAGTTCGATAGTGTGTATATATATATATATATATATATATATATATATATATAGCAAGATAAAGGCCATGAAGTAAACTCCTGTGCCGTATGAAATATAAATATATATATATATATATATATATATATATATATATTGACATTTCAAAGTCCCGCACTTTGGAGTTTACTTATGATGTATAGAATAAATATATATGCTTTTATGCTTTTTATATATATATATATATATATATATATATATATAAATACTATATATATATATATATATATAAATCAGTAAAAGGCCATAAGTAAACTCTGGGCAGACATATAAATATATATATATATATATATATATATATATATATATATATATATATATATATATATATATATATATATATACCGCTTTTATAAATATCTACTTTACTCGCTTTCATAATGTAAATATTTAATCTTTTAACCTGTGGGCTAGATTTTCTTAAATCTTGCTGCTTTTAACTTTGATCGGTTCATGGTGACAAAACTGGAACCGTTGAAGCTGGAATGGTTAGATTTACTCAAATCTAGTTTTTTCTAGCTTTTGTACATATTGCTTTTCATGTAAACCTAGGAATCATGTGATCACAGATTCAGTCTCTGAATCTAGATTCATTTCCCGTGATGGACATTTTACAGCTGCAGCCAGCTTGTAAATTATCTACAGTGTCCGAATATCCTTATGGCTCTCATGCCCACAAGGAGTTCGGCACTGGTATGTATCTTATTTTTTCGAAGATGTTTCGCATCTCGAAAATAAAAACAAATAAGCCGAACACATAATAAAATGGAAGTATCAAAGGCCTCAATTGCTATTGAGCACAAGGGTTTGAAAAACCTGCTTTACAAAACTTCACTGCTATATCTTGTTAAAATTGAACTTTTATACAAAAGTCAAACCCTTTATATATAGGTGCAAACGAGGCATAGTACTACTTTTAAACAACTGCACATAGACCTAATTCACACACACATTCACAGATAAAAATTTAATGAAAAGTGGTGGTAACCGTGTTATCACGGAAGTCGGGGGTGCCTAACACCTTCTCTCCGCTTAATCCAGCCCAGGACCCTAACAAATTTCAATTTCTCAAACCAATTAACAGTACCAAATCACTAGGTCTTTGTACAAACCTTTTCTCGGTTGAGTTGGTACAACTATTTAAAAATACTAACTGATGACTCTGACAGTCAAATCGTCGACATATACATGTCGGACCTTTTCAAACTTATTTTTTCAAATAAATCTCACCTAAAATGATAACACCAAAAGACAAGAACAAAAAGGGACAAATAAAAATCCCGACGTCTACATATATAAATATTGATTCTTCATACAAGTTCAGAAAAACAATATATATGTACAATTAGTGGTCAGTGGGGGGATCATCTTCGGTCTCGGTTCTTTCTTCGTCGTCATAAAAGCCAAGGAGGAGGGGGTCGAAGCCGGCTGCCTTGATCTTGGCCTTGGGAAATTGATAGCCTTTTTCAAACTATTCTACCGCTGCTTAAGTCAACTCGAGAGATGTTTTGTACTCTTCAATGACGTTCTGCTTATTAACTTCGAAAATTTGCTGGCATTGGGCTCGAAGGTCATTTAGTTCTTTCACCAATTGAGCAGCACCTTTAACTAGACTCTTTATCTAGTTGTGAATCTCCCGAAGCTGAAATTCGCAGTCTTTCACAATCTTTTTTAGCTCTTCATTTTTTCCTTTGAGCTCGATCCGGTCCTCCAGAGTTTTTGCCTTTGTTCGGCTAATTCTAAACTTTGCCATTTTAGGGTTTTTAACTGCCTCGATAACTCTTGGGATTTGAGTACGAAGTTGACACCATGATCTTTCTCCTTTTGAGTTCAGATCTAAGACCATTGGTTTCTTCTCGAAGACGTTTGAATTTGGTCTGCATTTCTTTTCCCTTCAGCTTATTTCATCAAGCATGTGCAGTAATCGGCCAAAGGCAGCTAGAGCCTGAAACATAAAATTATGTTTAGATTACTGAAGGGATAAGAACATAAAGTAATGGGAGATTACGTATGTTGTACTTACCCGACCCCCATGGACTGCGCTGGTGATGAGGACTTGTTGGGAGTTTAGTCCTTTAAATTTTTCGTCATCCCCTAAAAGTATGAAAGTGTAGAAGAGTTTGACTGGGTAGTCGTTGCAAACATCTTCCGGCCATAGGGTACTCGGTGGTGGGGTTCTTTGTCTTGGTTCAGAGGCCGAAGGGGGGTTGGATGTTTTCAAAGGAGGTGTTGTTTTTCGGGAGGGCTCGGTAAGTTTCAGGTTTGCTTCTGTGCGTGGTTTTTTGAAGGGGGTTCTGAGATTGGTTCTTCAGGCTTCTTTCTTTTGTCAAGGGCGGTGTTATTTTGTGGTGAGCTTCAAGATGTAGGAGGTTGAGTTGGTTCAGGGATAATATCTTAGGGAGGTTTGGTGGAAGGAGCCAATAGTCTGGAGGAGATATTTGTTGTGACTTTCACAAACTTTCATTTTTTTTTCTTTCTCCTAGTGCCATTTTCTCTTCGTCTTTGAGCTCCATGGCATTTTTCGAGGCGAGCACAGGATCGGGCATGGGGACGGCAAAAAGTGGTGTCACCGCAATGGGCTTTTCATGTTATGGGATGTCTTTAGGGGCTTTAGGTGTCAGTTCGGGGATGCTTTCAGTGGTGCAGTGTCGGTAAGCGATTTTGTTTCGACCTGGGCAATCGGTTGCGTTTTGAAGATGATTACCAAAAATAAATAAAGATTAGTGAGAATTGGAGTTTAGTAATTTTTGCATTTACTATGTCATGCTGAATTAAGGACTTGCGTTTATGGTTGAAGATTCAGGACTGGTTGGGTAACAGGTCTAAGGACCAGCCTGTTTTCGGCATTTAGGCATACAAGTCTTTGAATTCTTCTTCCCAATCTTGGGGGCGGAATTGAACCCGAAAGTGGTCTTCAAAGGTTCACCCCAGTTCAGAGTAAATGGGTGTTGGGGCCTTTGATGTAGACCCAATATGAGTGTCACCCTTTATTGTTATAGGGGGTTTTCATCCATATGCGTTTGCTCGGTTATTATTTAGTTTGTGATACCTTGGTTCCTTCGACCAATCCAGGGTAAACATTGCAAAGAAGAACTTCAAGGAAGGTTCGAATCCACACCACACTCTTGACAGAAGGTGATGAAGTAAATGAGGTTAATATAAAGGTTTGGCACCAGTTACGCAAACCCAATCCCAACAAAACATAAAAAATGAAGAAATAAATTCATGGAGGGGCACATGGTTTTAAAACCCGAGCCGGATTGTCGGTCGGATCGGTAAAAATTAGAACCGATCCATACTCTGATCCAGTTCCGCTTTTGGTCAAAAATCGGTTGACCATCAGTCGACAGGTGGTTCAACCAGTAAAATTGATTAGTTAACCCGATGGACTCAGTTAATTTATTTTTTTACCAAAATATTTTTAATATTAAAATTAATCATTCTTAGTAATAATGTAACTCAACTTTATTATATTTTAGTTCATAAAAAGTGAGATTTTTTTTAAAAAAATTACTAATAATATATATCTTTATATATTAGTTATTGACGACATTTAACATGGACTATCATTATTCATGTTTTAGTTCATAAAAGCGAGATTTTAAAAAAAATTAATTACTAATAATATATATTTTTATATATTAATGGCGTCATTTGGAATTGATAATAGTTCAACAACTGGTCGGACCAGTAACCCATCCACCCGGTGCCTTTTTCGGTCCGATGACCAGTACAGGTCTAAAAATCATGTTACTTTTCATGGTACTCCATACCTCAGGGCGTATATGGGAACGGTAACCCAATCACCCTTCGTGAGGTACATTCTCTGATAGGTTTGGAGCTCGTTAAAGTCGGGTATCTGGTACTAGGATCGGATGTGGGGAGGAGAGACGTTTCTCAATTTGCAGAATTCATTAATTGCAAGCGTACCAGCGGTACAACAACTCTAATTTTAATATTGATTTGGATTTTGGTTTGGTTTCAGAATTCGTTATCGTTGTTTTGAGAAACGCAAGTGTCAATATGATTTTGGTTTGGGTTTGAAGAGAGATAAGATCAGAGTGAGAGAATATAGATGAGATAAGACTGACTCAATGAGATATCAGAATAAAGAGTAAAGAAGAATCCAGAAGTTCATGGATTAAATAAATAAAGGAAATAAAGGGTTAGTTTGTTTTTAATAGCCAAAATTTAAAAACCAAACTCAAACCCGAATAACTGAAATTCAAAACATAACCAAATAATCAAAAAAATTCAGTTAAAAAAATTCAATTCAATTCAGTTTTTCAATTTTATCCATTTTGTTCAGTCCTACAAGCAAGGCAATTATCAGAACCCACAAACCATTCTTACCAGATCTACATACCCAAGACATGATCTACCAAACACCTGCACAGGGCCTACTAAAATCCGAGCTGAATGATGAATTGATAATTCAACAAATCGAAAATATTCATCTATAGAATGGACATAGCGCACACAGAAGTAAAGAGAGGGAGCAATTTAATTAAATGCCAGCATCTCAGAAGCTTTAAATGTCTTGAATACTAGAGCAGATAATAAAGAATATCAGAATCTAATAGCATAAGGGCCGCAAAAATAAAATCTATCATATACAGGACCGAATTTCTCTACCGAGTATGTTCACTGAATCTGTATACATGGCAAATAACCTATAAATAAACAGGTTCTACGTTACCAAGACATAGAAGCCCAGAAGACGCTTGTAGCTTTATGAGGAACAACGCCCCTAAATTCAACGTACACAGATCCTACAAGCATATCAAAAATACTCCTTTCTTGGACATAAGCCCCTCCTCCTTTGATTGTGATGTAATTACAATTGACCAGATCAAATCATTCTGTATCTGAAAATTTGCAAAATGCAATTACGGAATATGAAATAATCAAATTACTAGATATAATCACGTTTGCACGTATATTAGCACAAAAATGCAAACCAAAAGCTTCAATATCCACCAATACATGCATGCATAGATAATTTTAAGCAATAAGAAAACTAAATAAATGCTTTTAAGTGGGGATTTTATGTATTTTATTTTTAATAAATTGTAAAATTTAAGATTTCTATTTACGAGAAGACACTTGGAAGCACTTCCAACGTAAGGGAATAATAGCCTCTTATGTAAGCTGGCAAATATAGATCTATATATTTGTACCGAATAAAAAAACCACAAAAAAACATGCAATTTATTCAACAGTCGGTGTGTCCATGCTATATAATTGCCATTACATATTAAAAAAGAACATCTGAACTGCGAGACAAATCTAGAACTATCATTTCAAAAGAGAATGAACAATACAACATTAATAGCATTTATCTAATATTATCCTTTGTCTCCTTGCTAAAATTACTTTGAAAAGAGCATCCCCAAAAAAAAAAAAAACCCCCAACAAACAACAAATAAACAATAATAACAAATAAATAAAATAAAAATAAAGCTATGGAACATAATCTGAAGCAAAATCTCATATAATGTCCATAAACCCAAAAACTGCCAACATCAATACACATGAAATAAGACTTGTCAAAAGATCTCTTATAATATCAAACAAGTAAATTATTTGTCAAATTATTAACTTCACTTGCAATTATATAACCCTATATAAACACCTCATTCATCAATTATTCTTAAAATACTGACCAGGTATGAGCTGCTGGTAGCCGCTCAAGAAATAAGACATAGCTATCAACTTCATGAAATAAGACAAATCTGGGAGATTTAACATGAAGTTGTCAAATTATTTGCGAGTCTTATAATATCAAACAAGCAGGCATAGCTATCAACTTCATGTTAAACCCTGCAGATTAAATATCAGAAGATAACCATTAACTGCACACCATTTAACCACCGAAGAAAGTTATAATTGAAGAAATAAGGGTTCAAACTAACATGCACATGAAAATAGCAGAACTGAGTGCCGATGCTGCTGGGGAGAAACCATCATAAAGAATATTTCAACCAAATCCAAACCCTTCACTAGCTTCATGGATGGCAAGTAGCAAGCGCTCTTGAAGTTGTTCCTTGGAAGTGTACTCAGGAAGGTCTAGTTGGTTGAAGCTGGCAAAGAAAAAAAAGAGGAAAAAAAAATGAGCTTCACTTGCAATTATATAACCTATAAAAACACCTCATTCATAATACTGACCAGGTATGAGCTGATGGCAGCCGCTCAGGAGTTCCATATGCCTTATGAATCTGAAACTTCTGTGGACCAGAAATTCCTTGCAATGCTTTAAACCCCTCCAAAGGAACCTAAGAACCAGAAATATTGGTGTTTAGAGGCTTAAAAGAATATTTGATTATCCATTGAAGCTTATGGTCCTACTAGGAAACCCACAAAATCAGTTTGCCAAACCCGCTTTACCAAAACAAAGTTCAGCGCAACAAAATCACTGGATACAACAAAACAAATGATAATTTAAACTGTAAAATACTTCCAACTTTTAAGAATATGTCGAATTTGCTTCTTTAATATATTTCTGCACTTAAACTAGATATCTTCTTTTAAAAGAACCAATTAAAAAACAAATTATGTTTCAAAGATACTGTTAGAAAGTTCTCAGAAAAAAATTTAAGAAACTGAGCCAATTAAGATATATAGGATTTTTACATATTCCTTTTTTTCTCAAGTGGATCATATTGATCTTGTATTTAAAGGTAAAACGTGGAGTTCTACTACATAAGCTAATCCGACAAAATGAGAAGTTAAAAAATGCTTAAAAGCTTAAAAAGTAAATTAGTGTGCCTATGTATATCTCCTAAAAATGAGTACCTACAGCAAACTATAAAAAAATACTTCAGATTTTTATTCAAATCCTTGAATAAGAATAGTGAGTATTTCCCTTTTTCACTTGTTGGGGAGAAGGGGAAGGGGGAAAGGGAAAAGATGCAATCTTATAATAACTCTTAGCCGTAGAAAATTTAAAAATTAGCATGGACCTATTTCTGTAGCGACCCACAAGAACACATAATGTAGCCCCTTTTGTCTCAATAGGCTATGAAAATACATCCAAATAGATTACAAAAGCATTCCCGTAACAACTACCGATAATTTTATTCAGGAAACCCCAGAAATTAGGCAATGATATTTTCCAGCAAATGATAACTTACCTTTGATGTACCAGTTACAAATTGCAAAAACCTTGCTGTATCTTCCTTGTTGAAGGCTTTTACAGCCTCCCAAAACCACTGGACAACATTAGAAGCAACTGTATAGCCGGTGTACTCTGTATTGGACTTCAGATCATCCACTGCAAAGGTAATTACATTATTCGCATAATTCAAGAGAGACACAATTAAATTGTGAATATTGTATAACTGAAGTCATGCAAACTCACAATCAATCTCTGGAAGCCCACTGATAAGTAGCTCAAGCTCTTTATCATTAAATATAGAAATAAGTTCCCTTGGTATCAATTCGTTGAACCCTTCTAGGAAGGAAGTAATTTGAGGTCGAATTGCATTTGTCAGGATGTGTTCGGCCACAAGGTCAACATACTCATGCTTTGTTTCTTCCGTGACCCTTATATTTCCTCCTCCGGGTTTGAGCTCATACTCAGTAACCTGACATCAAAAACAAGTACACATTTTAAGATGCCATAACACGTACATTAAAATGAAACTGTCCACGCCGGCGCTCACAGAGAATTTGAATTATAGTTCAGTACTCCATTGATTGAAATGAATTCGATAAGCGCTAAAGATATATTGGGGTTACAGCACTAAAGATCTATGTGTATAGAAAATGTACCTCTGTTTTCTCATAGAGAATGTGTTTTTCTTCATCCGCATCCATACTAAATGTCAAATCAGGTATCTCGCTAACATCATTCTGATGGACAAAGAAAAAAAAGGTGAGGGGAAAATGTCACATTTATAACCAAGAGTGTTCAAAATGGAGCAGGAAGGACAAAACGAATAAGGCCACTCACCTCCAGCATCCACTTCAAATTTTTGTAATAATCAGGATCAACGGCCTCTATATCATGATAAGTAACCTTCACTCCGAGAATGTGTTTGTAGAAGGACCGTGTGAAATAAACATCTAACAACTGCCCATCGAACAGAGCCTTTGCAACCTATGAAGGGATTGTACAAAAACATTTAAAAATTTAGTATTAAATAACAATATTATAGCACATAAATTCAGATCACAACTATAATAGATAATCAAATTTACCACTCGGCCCACAAATTTGAAGTACGAAAGATGTTCAGTCTGGTAGACCGAATTAGGGTTAGGCTGGAAAGTCGCATTGTTCCCGCCAGTAGTGAAAAGTAAAGCTCCTTTGTCAAATATAACCCTTGACAGTAGTTGATACCACTCTCTTGTCAAACCACCAGCATCAATACCCTCTTCACCTTGAAAATGCACATTCAATCGTCCCTTTAGGTCGAGAGTTGGTCGCATCCGCAACTGGTTGTAAGAGTCCTCTAAAACATATGCCCGTCGTACACTTATCCGCAGTGGACCAGAGAGATGCTGCTCATGCTGCTGCCTGATTCTTGAACGAAAATAGGATCTTTTATTGTCAAAATCAATCAGTCTTGGAGCTTTAAGCATCATAGAAAGAGACTTCTCCAACAAGCTAGAATTTTGCCGGACAAAAGCATTGAGAAGGCGGCGATGCTTCTCAGCAAACCTTACAAATGTAACAGCACTGTCAAGCCATCTCAGAGAATCCATTCCACATTTCGTAGAAAACGGAGCTGAACTCCCAGAGAACTCTTTCACTTCTCTGGCAGTTGCGTTGGCATGATCTTGCTGCATGATCAAATTCTTTGCTTGTAGTTTTTCACACAAAACCAAGAATGCTTCAATGAAAGGCAAGAGTCTCTGAGATCCAGGAGGAAGAGGAGAAGATAGAGATGAAGAACCCTGAATATGCTCCCCAACATTAGTGTTCGACACTATCGAAGAGAGAGAGGTCTGCGCCAACTGTGTTTCTGTTGTGCTTATGCAGTTGCTCAGTTCTTGCCACAACGGATCAAGAGAAATATTTAACTTCCACATAGTAGCATGTTCTTCCTGTTCTCCATCATTCTCAATAGCCTTGCCACCATCTATACTAGGTGAAGTGAGAGAACTAAGTGTCTGTAATACACGAAGAATTGAAGCCCCAGCCATGGATCCAGCACTCAAACCCAGCATCTGTGTATTTCTCAGTGTGATGAGCTCGCTGACAGCTGAACTGCTCAAACTATGAGCTAAATCTGAAAGCTCTAAAATAAAGAATTTCCTATGAGGGGAAGCAGCCAAAGCCAACTTCTTCAGCACTTCGCCAGCAAGCAGGTAAACTTTGTCTGAAAGCCTGGTCAATAAGCCACTAAGGTTACAATCAAGTTTTAAAAGGAAAAATAGTGACATAGAAAGTGATGCATGTGGGAAATCATACAAATAATAAATTACAGATGATAAAATCAGCCAAATATAATGAATCAAATGCAGTAAATGAGCAGTCAGAAGCTCTAGAGACTAGTTAGTACCCTTCATGGCCAAGAAGGCTGCACAGATTATGTAGATCAGATTGTGGCAGCTGCAAAAAGACGTCATACATTTTGACACTTTTCTGTCCATCTGATTTAGATAACCCATCAGCGGAATTTTTATAATCTTGAACCGTCTCCCTTTCCAACACAAGAGAATCTTTTTGAACTTCACTCGCAACTTCATTACCAGACAAATTTTGAGAACTAGAAGCTGCTACTTCTTCAGAATGAGACTGGGAATCTAGCTTTGACGCAGCAGCAAATACAACTACTTTTAGTAGGCCCATTACCTGCAGCAGAAAATATATAAACAAATAAATAAAGTAAATTCAAATAATCACATTAATACCTGACCAAACTGGTGGGACAAGCAGTTCTAAAGTAGTTCAGAATGAGCTCAAGCCTACCTGCTCCAAATGAGCAATGCTTCGTAAGAAAAGTGGCTGACTTAAGAGCTTCAGGAGCAATATCAAAGGAATGTCCCCCTCCTGTGAGCTTTCCACATAGTTTGTCAATTCTTTTCCTTCCACAATTTTCTCCTTGCCTTTATCATTTTGAGTCTCCAAGTATTTTGGACTAAAAGAGTCTCGTAAAAGAGATGGATCAAAGTAAATCAAGATATTGGCAACAGCCGAATGATTAGTGGCTAGGTAAGTCACAATCTCAAGAATACGACGCAACACCAGAGGAGGAAGACCTATCAAGGCAATACACTTGCAGGTTAGAAACAAAACGTTAAGCAAATGAACAAAGCTAAATTTGCTCATGTCAGAAGAAAGAATACCATCCAACAGTTGAGATCGGCCATAAACAACATTGGACTGACACCCATAAAGCCTATGGGAATTAACTGTGGTGAATTCACCTGAGCCTTCAGATCCAGGCTTGATCATGTCCAGAAGATGACGAATTAAAATCGCCCTTGTACAACTATGTGCACATAAGTTCAGCAAGAGTCTTTGCAAAAGGCCTTTACCAAGGGGCTAAACAGAATGAACAATATAATAGTTACCATCTTAGTTCCAATTCAAAGCTGAACAGTGACGAATATAAGTACAAAGTTGTAAAACAGACTGAATATTAGTCCGTCGAGTAAGTGCCCCTCCAAAATAGACGTATTAAATTATTAAATTTAAGTAAGTTGCTTTCTCATAATTTGTTATCCTATTTTTACATTTCTGAGAGAATGTAAGGTAGAGGGTAGGTATTTTTATTTTATCGTTACTTGTGAGATAAATTCTAATCTCCATTTTAGATAGAAAGAATAAAATTAAAAAAGTTTAAACTGATTTTTGGACATATATACATACTTTTCAAAATACTTCTGTTTTAGGCCAGCATTAACCATTGAAAGGAAAGAATTTACCTGTGCTAATCTAAGGAGCCTAATCAATGCTTTCAAAGCATTGCCATCCAGAAGTGGTTCTCCTTCAACTTCCTTCGACTTCAGGCTCTCTGCAACAGAAGATGCCCTTCGGCCGATTGTAACACCAACGCCCCTATCCATCACTGTCTGCCTGTCAAAGCCCAAGCCATTTCTCCGATTACTAAGCCTGTGACTACTTCCAAATAGGCTGCGAGCCTGATAATGACTCATTGCCCTGTCCCTGAGCATTTGCGCTTCAGCAAGTAATGGAGAGGGCAATGCTGACAGGACTGCTTCCGAAGATGTCAAAAGCACCTAAAGCACAAGCAAACAGAAAGTTAGCATAGTTCAACAAGTTATTGCGCAAGAAATTAAGATGCAAACCTCTTCACGCAAATCTGCAGGAAAAGTAGCTATAATTGAAGCATTATCCATATCAACAGGTTGCCCTTCAGCCTGCTGTGCAACCCTCTGTGCACGTTGTTGGGCTAAAACTTCAGCTTGAATATCTGGAGGAAGAGCTGCTAAAAATTCTGGATCTATCTCTTCTGCAGTAGGTGGAACAAATGTTGGAGCTTGGGCGGGCTGAGCCTGCTGCGAAGCAAGGACTTCTGCTCGGAGTTCTTCAGGAAGTGCCTCCAAGAATGTTGGATCTATACCATTTCCATTAGGGGCTTCATTATTCAAGCCAGCTTCATCAGTCTGACTAGTGTCTTGGGCGACCATAGGGTTCTGCAGTGATGATGGGTCCTCTCTATTAACTTCAGAAGGTAGGGGTTCACCAGTCTGATTTTCTTCAATCTCGCTACCATTCATATCAACATCAGCTCCATGAGTAGGCATCTCCAAGCCAGAAAGTATTGATGCATTATTATTGCTCTGGTAATCAGTTGCTGAAGGCCTATCATGGCCCATATCCTGAAATGGCATATCATGGGGACTTGCAGGTACTTCAGATGTCATCTCATGCAGTTGAACACCCCGAGAGTAAGTAGCTGAGGTTGTCTCTATCTGCTGCTCACCAACGATGCCATTTCCTTCTCCAATTTCCATATTATCATGACCAATTGTTGTGTTGTCCTGTATGTTTTCACCAGCTTGTTCGACAGCATCTAGGTTCTGTTCTTGACAGGAAATGGTCTCAGCTATTTGATTGCTTTCATGATGCACTGTTTCATGTCCACTCTCACACTGTTGCTCTTCACTCTGCTGCACTCCACTACCTTCAACTTCCAAAGCTCTTTGACTATCACTGACTAAGGGGCCATCGGAGTGTTTCTCTTGCAACTCTGAGCTATGTGACTGCCTTTCTACAGGACTATTTTCAGGAGAATTTCCACGCAACTGACATAAGAACTGTTCTTCTACCGCCTGTGCAACAGCTGCAGCCTGACCACCTACTTGAGGATGACCATCATCAGTCCACCGGCCATCTCCTGGTGCTCTTCTTCCTGGCACCCGTAGAGACTCCAAACCAACAGAAAAATCAGCCAATGGTGGTGGTGCTGCACTACTAAGTCGGTTACCAAAAACGCCAGCTGGTATGGTATCATAAGGAAGGACAGGAGCATCAAACATGTATAAATGAGCTACATCAAAGCTTCCGGCTGAAAGTGCTTCTAAATCCCTGGATGAGTTCCCACCTGATGACCAAACTGATACCAGATCCCCAGACTGTGATGGTCTCGATAGGAGAGGATGTTGAAGACCATTCCCTTCTGTAATTGATCGATCAATGGAATTTCTACCTGTCTGACGGCGGCGATCAAAGCCTAGAGGCCTGCGGAGACCGAAAAGATCATCAACATTCACCCCTTCAAAGGGCTCAGCAGATACATCAAGGAGGCCACTGTCAGCTCCAGGTTGCCCAAGTACCTGCAAATGATCTAACCCATCAAGGGCCTCCCTCCACCTTACCTCGATGACACGATTCTCATGGAAATCGTCATCCTCTTCATCAACCATGTCATCATCATAATCATCACCCAAACCAGTTTCATCATGGTCTTCCACATCAGTATCAGCTAGAGACATCAGGGCAGCACCATCCTCTGCAATTTCCTCATCATCATCCTCACCCTCGTCATCATCCTCATCTTCCTCACCATCATCCCCCATGTCATCATCTTCATCACCCATATCATCGTCCCCCCTATTCTCAACATGAAAAGTCATCTCAATTTGGTCTCCATTGTGCAACACGCTTCCATCTTCCATCTCCTCACGCATGAAATCCATACCCAGATCAACCGTTGCATTGCTATTAACTGTTTCCTCCACCTCAATTCTCATAATATCTTGTTCTAAGGACTGGTTTGGATTTGTTGAATGGAGATCACTTTCATGCTGAGCCATTCCTACAGGCTGTTGATCAGTATCCACTACATCATTAACTTCAAGTTGACTGTGATTCTGATCAGTCTCTACTGTCTGAGTAACCACCGTAGCAGTAACCTGATCATCAGAACTCTGATCTGGACCTGCTAACTTTTTCTTGTTCAACATTTCAGATTTACAGAGTTGCTCACTAGCATGAGCTGCTCGTGTTAGGGTTTCCAAAGCCTTAAGTATGAGATTCACAACTTTAGGAGCATCGGGATGGTCTAAATCCATCACCTGAAGGATGCTAGATAAACACTGAACTATTCCTCCATCTATCATACTTTTTGCTATATCTGGTGAGCACCCACTACCAGGTAAGTTGCTAGAAGATGAGTTTTTTGACAAAATGGAATATACCAAGTCAGCAAATGAGAGGACCCTCTTATCCGGCACTAAACTGCCTTTGGATGAATGACTCTCTAAGTTTGAAAGTGATGATAAAGCTTTCACAAGTTCACTAATTACACGTCTACGCCCTTCACTTGAACGACCACACAAAACCACCAGAAACCATGAAGCTTTTTCAGATAACTTGGCTCTCCATTCATCAGGTCCAGAGGTTCTATACATAGATGGGGGAACAAGATGATGCAAAACATGGTGCAATATCCCACCATGCTCAGGACACTCTAAAAGATTGGGTCCTCGGAGTTGACACATTTCCAGATCTCGTTTCAGAATAACCCCAACTGCATGTACGTACATCAGAAGTATATCACTCAATAGCTTAAGTACAAAAGTTACCTTGGCTAACCCTGCTGATTTTTCTGAAGTATTGTCAGACTCAATCTTCCTTGTCTCATCAACCTTTGATTTACCCTTCCCCTTGATCGCAGGTTCATCTACCTCCATTGCACTTGAGTAACTTGTACAATCTTCCTCACTTTTAGGTGCATGATATTTCAGTAAGATTTCAAGCAGCAGATCAATTACCTGAGTAAGATTTGCAGGAATCTTTTTGTGGCCCTTACCACACTTACCCGTTCCATCATGAATTTTACTTTCAGGAATCCGGACACATTCGTTAGGAACTACTCCAAGGTCAGCAGGTACTTTTGATTTTTCCCTTTCTTTCTCTTTTTCTTTCGACAACAATACAACAGTTCTCCCTCCTGATGATTCCAACTGACAAACAGCTGCTGCTGCTTTCATGAAAACCCTGATTTCTGGAGATAACAGGGCCATTGATGTCAAAATGCCCGTGACAGGAACACGACCAGCATGGCGATTTCCAATTAAAGTTTGCCGTATTTCCAACTCCATGGCTGTTTGCAGTGTCTGCGGATCTTCAATGAGATGTCGAATGATAGCAGATGCCACAGTGTCGTATCCAGGAAAGTAGCAACTTCTTGGAATACTGAAAAGAGCAACCATACCTCCAATTTCAATAAATTGCAAAGCTAGAACATGTGTTTTTGTCAAACGAGCACATAATTGTAAAAGAGCCTGCATCACCACAGCTGGAACATGTTGTTTCATCAAGTCACAAGCAACAATCAGTACCCTATCACTCTCCTCAATAGTCAGATAACCGGTAGATTTCCCAAAGACATTCTCAAATGTTGTGTCAATCTCTTTCTCCAAGGCTGCTGGAGATGAATTTTTCTCTGTTACTTCTTCTTGAGTTTTCTTCTCTGTTACATCTTCTGAAACTGACAATGCTGCATGCTCTCCAGCGGAATCGAGTAAGGGTCCAGTTGGGTTCCCTTCAGTACTCTCAGAAGGAATTTTAGGCCTAGATTGCAGCAAATTGTCCAAGATAAGAAGTAAAGCACTAATGCATTTTGGGACCACAAGTACATTCCCTGGTTCAATTCTAGCTTTAAAGTTCATCAAGATATCTATTCCTACAGCGACAATACCATCACGTGCAGCAATCTCTCGTGTATTGCCATCTTCAGCAAGAAGCAATGCTAGAGTATGAGATATCATACACAAAGCACTAGAATCCTTTGAAAATTCCATTGGGTAAAGTTTTAGCTGCTGAATAAGATACGAAGTAACTCTTCTGCGATCTTCTCCTTTATTCCGATTGCAGAGGGTAACAAGCAAATCTGTCAAAGGAAAAGCCATCGAGTCACTAGTCTGAAACAACTTCATTGTTGCAGCAAGGATGTCATCAACAGGAGGTGCATTTGTTTGCCCCTCTTCTGTTATAACATCTATTGGTTTATCAGTGTTATCAACTTTTGATGTCTCCGATGAACTTCCTAGAGACAAAGCAAGAGCCCTTGCCAGCTCATCGTCCTCCTGCACGGATCTTCAGCATGACTGAACAACCATTCCATTGCCATTTCAACACTGTTAGTCCCCACCTGTCTCAATGCTTCCTCAGCTCTTGCCCTTGTAAAACCCATCTCCACGATTGTAGCAATAGTAGCTTCATCAGGTGGGGAACCACTAATCGCTGGTTTGTACTTCCAGGCACGCCAGTGCGATTTTTCTTTAAATCTCCAACACCAGAGTATACATGGGTAACAAGTGAGACAATTGAAGATATAAAGCCCGGATTACAATTGGGGAACATGGGGTGATTCCAGACAGGAAGTATCACATCCAGAACCTGAGACTGCAACATCTGAACAAAAACTTCCGGGTCTCTAGGAACAGGAAACAACCCAATCGATAAACCAATTGCAACTGGCTGAACAAGCAATTGAGCTTGGGAGGCAGAGGTTGAAGATAAAAGTAAAGCAGAATTCACAAAATACTCAAGCACATGACAGTAGCTTAGTAATGTATCAAGCAGCCAGGAATTGTGAGATAATTTGCTTCCCTCGGCACTCTTTTCATTATCAATAGCAGACATCGGCATAGAATAAGGAAGTGTCCATAACAGCTGGCTTGTAGCTTCAAATGTTGTAAGTAGCTCCTTGAAGGTTCCATGGACATAAAAGTTATTTATCATTACTGTATAACAAGTACGTCGTCTACTATCAAATATGAGTGCCATCATGTCGTCCACAACCTTGCCCAGATAGCGGCACTTGACTGATAATGACATATCATGACCAACGGAGGTCGAGTCCCTGGAGAAACCCAAAGATTCAAGAAAAACTTTTGCCAGTGCTGTCCCAATGCTCTTTGAAGCAGCAGTTAATGACCCTGTCTCAGATCTTCGACGGTTTGGCAATGTGAAACTTTTGACAAGAGCAATGAAGAAATTTCGCAAAGTAGAAGAAAGTTTGTTAAGAATTTCCAAAGCAAGAACTTCAGGACTTTTCTTCTTCATATCTTGGGAAGAAGAAGGCTCAGCATTATTGACAGAAACCTCAGAATCTATCTGTAAAGCTTCCAAATGCCTACTTGTCCTTCCCCCTCTGCGTGCCAACCCATGTCGACTACGACGACTAAAGCCTTCACCAGAACGAACCACCGAAAGAAAATCACGTTCTACACCCCATTGGGGATGAGAACTGTTCCTCACAGAAACAGGATTCATGTACCTCACTACTGGAATATTTAAATCATCCTCACTCTCCCTTCCAGCAGCATCTGCATTTTCAGATTCTACAGTGACACTCTGCTTCTCCTCCGCCTTAGAATCACTACACAGAGAAATTTGCCACAGTATTTCCCTGTAAGCCCTCCCAAGATCTTTCAACACATCTGCATCTGAAGTGCCCAATTCAGATACCACTGCAGTAGTTCCCTTCAACAAAGAGTTGGCAACACACAGGATACCTTCTAGACTAGAAAGGCACCTCAACAACTTCATACGTGTTACAGCATCAAACTGGGTAAGCTGTGTCCCTCCAACTGAAACTAGAAGTTCATTAGTCGATTTCAAATGTTCTCTCAAAAATGAACACACTGCTCGAACAAGAGACACAGAATGCTGGGGAGAAAAGTTTTTAAATGCAGCAGATACACTCTGGCCAACAGAAACCAAAAGAGGCATTAAGGGCAATGTAAATAATTGCAGAACAGCTTCAGTCCCTTTTTTCTCAATAAAAATACGGCACGTGTCAGAATTCTGAAGAATTGATTCAAGAAGGCGAGTGGCATTGCTTATATACTCCGGAAGACAAGACTCGACATTCGTCAATGAGACATCAGAAGCTGGCTTGGGGAGCTGCTCGGAATTTTCAATCTTGCATGATTCTTTATCCCCTAACTGCATAGGATTCTGCTCCTCACGATCAGTTTCCATAGGAACAGGAGCTGAACAGCTCGGAGAATCATTGGATGAGAGAGAAAGCTCGAGCCCAGATCCTAGTTTCGAAATAGCATTCAAAATCTCAATCAGCATTTCCACCCCAGGCACACGCAATGAGGAAGCATGGCGCATTAATTCATCAAGACTACTAGATAAGGATCCTGGAGTATCTCCAGTAAGTACACGCAGGTACATCCTGGACGTAAATATTTTTACAAAACACCTCAAAGCATTGCAATCTTTCACAGCCTGAAGACCATTATTGCTCAAACACAAGGCATCCAAACACTGTGGTATGCATGTTATAGCTTCAGCAGAGCAAAGAACACCCTCCATTATAGCATCTAAAAAAGCAGATGGAAGACCAGCTGCTTCTAGGATAGAAAAGCAGGTGGGATCTTTGTGAATTAAATCACTCATTACAGTTGCTGCAAGTGAGAACACCCCACCACCAAAATCTTTTGCCTTTCTGAAAATAATGCATAAGCAATGTGGCAACAGACTTTCCTCTGAACCATAGATCCGCGCAGTGCTTCCAGGAGCATAAGTTCCCAGAGATATAGCACGCAGTAAAGCTTTCATCAATGACCCGACGATGAGATGCAACCAATGCTTCTGAATAAAGGGGCTGCAAACTATCTAGCTCAGAAGAAGTACCAGCATCTACTTGAGTACTGCCTGCAGAACTCTCAAGCACAATAGAACTATCTTGTTGCTTTGAACCATTTTCAACATGAGAAACTTCTACCTTCAGGCGTGAAATCGATCGTCTAAGCCCCCAAGTCTCTGAACAGTGCAGCCGCTGGATTGCTGTAATCCATAAAAGCTTCTAGAACATGTACAGCAGTACTGACCAAATGCAAGTGCTGAGGATCTGTATCTTTAAGAAGTGGTAGAAGAGTTGGTATAAAGCCTGCTTCACGCATGGCTGAGCAACCTGATGACGATGAGACCAAAACAGTAACAAGAGATAACAGAGCCTCAGCAAAAATGACAGACCATTTTGACGAATTGCTAACAGAATCAATGGCCTTCTGCATAAGGCTAGATAGAATACCCCGGTGCCCGCCAGAGGTTACAGCAATCAAAACAGTTGGCTGGCGTGAACGATCTTGACAAAGAGCAACCAGAGAAAGCAGGCTCAGGATTCGAATTTTTTCAGGAACTGCATCTTCATAGCTCAATAAGGTAACCAATTCATTGATGAACTCTGGCTCAGAATTGAAGAAAGATACCAATTCATCTGTATCACCACATGCTTGTACAAGAACTACAAAAGCATACAGGCGTAATGCATGTATACTGTTGTCGGGCAGCTAAAGAGCTGAACGCCCTTGCAAATCGCAATCTTGTCAACAGAAAAATCTCAGAGTAGGGGTACATTATACTCTATAACCAACTTACTCAGAAGTTCAATATCAGATTCTTGACAAGTGTTAACGTTAGGCAAATGAATAATTTGTAAGCCTTGGGATGGCTGTTCTGCTCATGGGAAGTGCATTTGAAGTATCATTCACTGCATAGAACTCAAAGTGGAGGGTGCTACCCAAGTCATGGGCAATTTGGTCTGATCCATTCTGTATAGCACATGCAACTAATCCAAGGCCTTCTTCCTTTCCTCCCCAACCTTGTGCAATAGCAAACAATTTTGAGTGAAGACCAGAATCTCTTATTACGTACTTCCCAATTGCTTTCTTTAAAAATGCTGCCAAAGTTTGCAGGCAGGCCTCAACCACATCGGAGTCTGTGGAAGCAAGGAGAGATGAAAGATGTTGCTGCATTGGCATAACCAAAAAAGAACAAATCATGAAATTGTGGGAAGATAACAAAACATTAGGCAAATAAGAACTGAACTCAACAAAATGAGAACCCACCCATGATACTACCAAACACAAAAGATAAATACCTTAAAACACAATGGGACACGCAATATAGAATATCCATCCAATATAACCTAGCAAGACATTTAAGGAGTATATACAAGTGAAAACAGATACCTCATAAGAACTATAGAAGTGCTTATTTGTGCAGTTCTCCAATATTATTCTTGTCACACGGAGAATTTGAAGAACAGCGTCTTTTGGGAAGGGTGGATCTGATTCCAAAAAGTAGTCCTCAACCTGCAAATCTTTCCTTGATTTTATGTACTTCTCAAAAAAGGAATCAAAGTGATTAAAAAGATCAACCCAATGGTGAAAATCTCCCTGCAACAGAAACAAATCAGTATCAATAAAAATGCTTGGAAGCAGATATATGGATGGTTACAGCAGATAGGAGTAGGATGTTAATGGCACCTTATCGAAGTCCCAAACAAAACTTCTCAAGGGTTCATCTATACTTTCAAGCGGTGTGGCAATGACACTGTTGATGAAGGATTTAATTTTTGGAGGCTGAGGGAGAAACAAAGAAAATATTGTTACCAATTATGTTTCTTGACAACTAAATATTATTACCAAATATATAAGAATCAAACTTTTCAAAAGAAAAAAAAAAGAGTCACAGCTTGAACAGTCTTTGTTTCTATTGCATTCCTCATCATAGCACATCCTATCCACCGAGATTTTAAAATAATAAAATCACCGTTAATACAATTTTATTGTCACTTTGCAAATTCCCACCTAGTGTTTGGAATTAAGTGTCACAGCGACTAATTAATTATATGTGGCAAATACACACTCAATTTTACTGTCAGTTAGCTAAAAACCACAGGTGGTGTCTATATAGCTTTTAAGACTATAGCTGATAAAGAGGATTTTGGGTAAACCAAATGAGGTAATTACTTTTTTTTTGTCTGGGAGAGGATGGAGTAACATGTAGAATTTCATATTATGACTCACCAAGATACACATAGTACATATGGCCAAGAAATGAAATAAAAATTAATCTATAATAAGTTAATAACCCATTCTAAATCTTAATGAGAGTTCCATTCTAAAAAGAATCACTGACTTGAGAGAATCACAACAGAAACTTTTTTCTAGCACTATTCCCCAAAATGAAATTCCTACTAGGAATGCCAGCCCAAGCATGTATACACGACTTGCTACCTCCAATAGTTTTCTTCATACAGACGAGTATGAATTACAAATTCACTAACAAGGGTGTGACATCCACGTAGACACAATGTATACATTGTATACATTGACTCCACATAGGGAGGCAACCCCCACAAAAAAAAAAATATATATATATATATATATATATCAACCATCTAACTATACCCACATAATCACCCCCAACTTCCTCTAACTAATACTAAAACGCCTCCTTAGAGAGTGGGATGATAAAAAATTCAATAAGAATTCAAATGTTCAGAAACCACATTAAGTGTTAAATGCGATGCAAAACAGTACGTGTTACCTACATCATTTTAATTGTCATGGTACTGCTACAAATTAGTAGTACATATGTTCAACAATAATGTCACTATAAGGGCTTTTCTTTTGCTTCAAAATAGTTGTACTCAATAAGAATACAACATAGTATTCCAATAGAATGAGACTCGATAAACTAGTGCAACGGAGCCTATTGTTTTGAATGGGACTGAGTGCGTGTAAAATGAGACCCACCGAGTAAACCTTTGGTCAGTAAAAGTTTTATTTACTTAATTTAACATGACAAACATAAGCGACACTTATTTTGGAATAGAAATAGTATTTACTACTTGTTAACTATAGCGAAGATATTCAAATTTAAATCATATAATAGGGTAAACTGAACTATTACAAGCTTTTAGGCAGTGAGTAAGGTACCATGAACCACACATTGCTGAGTCAAAAAAAAATTATGGTCTTATACAGTAGAAGAAATACGTGAAACATCAATGCCATGCAAAATGGGAGGGGGTATTTCATAAAGGAGCAGAAACACATGCAACAATGACAAAACAATTGTCACAAGTAAAAAGCTAAATACGGAAGACAAAACATTTGTCATAAGTAGAATTGTCTGGCCAAGAAATGTAAAGTAAAATTTCAAAAAAAAAAATGATCATTCATTTATATACAAGCTTTAGTGCAGCTATCACAAGCTTACACATCAAAAAAAATGGTGCTTTAGGACTAATTTTGAGATGAACACGCACAAAAAAAGGTGCCATGAGAGCTAATATGCATATTAATTTCCAAATCCATTATGTTCAATGTATAATCATGATTCTACAAAAATAATCACATAACAATATAACATCAATCTATGAGACATTACAACTAAAGATAATGTTAGGGGTCTTAAATGTGTCTAAAAAGACGTGTCATTATTACATGATTGGTTGACTATGATTAATCATGTCAAACTTTAAGGATATTATCCAATATAGTAAGTGTTTAGTTTGGTCGCATGATAGTGAAATTGGGATGTTAAACTTAGGACATTGTGTCAGTTTATACCATCATGAATAAAGAGGACTTTTTTGTGGAAGACATTTTTTACAAATAAGGCTATTTTTTGTGGAACAGAGAGAGTACTAATACTATTCATTTGAAACCCCAAGCAATACTTATACAACACATCATCACTTCCATCTCCAAAAGCCAACATCACCAATACTAATTCAACGAGTATAGTCACAGATTTTTAAACAAAACAACAAAAATTCAACTTGTTAAAGGAAATATTCATAAGGTTTAAGATAAAATAAACAGTGAATAGTATATGCTTTTGTGCTATGGTGGGTGACCAACTAGAACACACAACATAACCACACAAACCCTAAACTATAACACTCCAAAAGAATCATTCAAAAAAAACAATTAATTATAACTATCGTCAACAAAAAATAAAAAAGATCAGATTTTTTTTCTAACCACTTCTAATGCCCTCTTCCTCTTTAACTTCATCCTTGAATCAGTAAAATAAAATCATCCCCTGTTAAACAAATTAAAGGTAGCTGTAAAACCGATCGATTCTCAGCGTAGAATCGATTGATCGAACAAAAAATTTGATGGAAACAATCAAAGTGAATAAATGTCTAGTGCTGACAGATCGGATGGATAATTGAAACGAATATCAATTCGATTGAGTTCCAGAGGTTTTGAAAAATCAAGGGTTTTTTTAGAAGGGTTTTGTTGTGAATTGGGGATTGATCGGAGAGAAAATGTAGAGATGGGGAGAGAGAAAATTGAAAGAAATGGTGGAGAATTACTTAGCAGAAGCTTTACAGTGTCGTATAATATGCTTGGAGAGAGGGGAAAAAATTGGAGTAAAAAAAAATAGCGAAGGAGGTGGGGAGAGAAAACAAAAATAAGTAGTCTTTGCCGAAATTACCCTTTAGCATTTTTATTTTCTTTTTCTTTATTGTAATTAAGTTTGTTTTATTAAAAATCAAAACAGTTATAAACTTAATAAGTATATAAACTATAAAAAAATTGAATATTAAGAATGCATTTTTATAATCCCTCTGTATAAAAAAAAATAGAGCCTCACTATAAAATTTGAATACGGTTTTAAGAATGCATCTACAAATGATATTTTTATTATAAGTATCTCTGAATTTAAAATCAAAATAATAGTGTAATTTAATAATAAAATTATGATAAAAACAAACAAAAGTTTAAAAAATAAAAATTATTATTTTATCCTTTCAAATAAAAGACATATTTTTTTTGTTTAAATATTTTATTAATAAAATCAACCAAATAACAAGATATAAATCATAACATTTGTTTTTAGAGTTGTGGTGTAAAAAATTGATTTGCAGTATATTTACTAAAATTATCTTTATGCAGCACTAAAATTATCTTTATGCTTTTTTATTCGGTTTGATTTAAATCAATTATAATAAATAGAAATCTAGAAGGTACTTACCATTTGTTTATTATCATATATCCCCAATAAATTTTAATATTTGAGCTAGAAAACTTATTTTTACTCTGGAGAATTTATGTATATACAACAATATACCACTTATATTAGCCATTTGGTAATTGTTTTTTTTTTAAGAAATTAATAATAATCTAAAAATTAAGGAAATGGAGTTGTGCACTTGTGTGAATACAAGGACAATTTCGTCAAATACTTATTGAATAATTAGTAAGATGAACAATGGAATTAGGATTGTGACTATTCCATTCCTTCACAATGAATATGCTGCAAAAACCCAATAGAAAACGGCGTCGTGTACTAGGAAATAATGCCAATAGATTGACTCCTAGTCCTTTCGACTGTGCCCCGAACAAGAAAAAAGATGGCATTGTTTCGCATAGGAATTCCTTACCTACGAAGTATTGCTTTATCTTAGGTGGTATTTTATGACCAAAAAATAGAAGGAAAAAAAAAACAAGAAAAAAAAAAAAAAAAAAAAAAAAAAGTCTTGAAAGATTTTTTTATAGACTAGGTGATAGCGTTTTGACCTTCAAATTTACTGCATTATTTTTGTTACATTACATTTGGGGGAGTGTTTGTTACATGTTACATACCCACTTAAATATACATTACGGGTAGGGGTGCTCATCGAAAAAAAATCGAACCCGTATCAATTTAAAATTACCGGAAAAACAAGTACCGAATTATGCGTTTAGTACAAAATCGGTACCAGTTTTTTGGTTATACCGCATGGTAATATATATAATTATTAATAATAATTAAATATTTTTTAATATATTAATATTTTTTAAAAAAACTAAGAAATCATTAACTATTAATAATAATTAATATATAAAATAAAATTACAAAATATTATTAATATATATAAAAAAATTAATAAAACTACTATTATATAGAAATTATTAATATAAAAAAATTATTTAATATATAAAATTACAAAACATTAACTATTAATTATTAAATTATTAAATTTTGGTATTTTCGGTATTTTGATTTTTATCGAATTCAAAAAAGTCATTATTGGTACTGAAAAGTGTTAAAATACCGAAAAATCGGTACCAAAAAAATTGGTACCAAAAAAAATCGATACCGGTATCAACCGGTTCGGTAAAAAACTGAAAAAATCAAAAAAATTTGAGCACCCCTATTTATGGGTAATAGAAAATGATTATATTGTGTTAATTATGTTTGGTAGAAGATATGTGATTACGGGTAATCGTTATTGCTGTTTGGTATGAATTTAAAATTATTGGGTAAATTTTCTTTAATATTACTCTTTTACTAGTATATCCTTATACTAATTTTAGCTGAATGATTCACTAAGAGCATCTCCAAGAGTAGTAGCAAAATAATGTAATTTGAAAAGCATTATTTGTTACTTTCATGTTTTGTGTCTCATCAATCTCTTCAATTTAATGAGCTATACATCAAACCTGTGACGCCCCCAAAATAGGTATACATCACTCATCTTGGGTCGCCAAATACATGGTACAGAATACAAATACAAACTTAAATATCTTAACATGAAATACTGTGAGTTTTAATACAAATATTGTCTTCAGGCGATGTATTAAAACTCAAAATAAGTCCTCAATACATTTATTATCACACTATTTCGCGTAATAGTGAGGACTACTAATGCAAACATCCGGATGATCACTCCGCTCCCTCGACTAGTCCCAAATTTATATTCTCATTTCTCAAGAGAACAATGAAAGCAAAAGGGTGAGCTCAACTAGCCCAAAGAAGAAATATTATGACTAAAATAATGCAAAATAAATAATCCTTAGCCTTCAACAAAGATAACAACCGATAGAATACAATAGACAACAAATTTTAGATCAATAAGCTGCAATGGAACAAGCAATCCATTAGAAGAGTTAAGTAGAGCATGAAATCTACTATCTTTTATGATTTAAAAGGTTTATCATCAATTTTATCATTTGAGACTCAATTTTAATAAATAATCCACATCATTTGAATTATCCATGCACTACTACGGGTTGATGATATTCATTAATATCACCAATGGTCATGTTCATCTCAACAATCGTCCATCGATGCACTACTGGACCAATGAGGACTTTTACCACATCATTTATAACATTACAGTGTCATGATTATACTGTAATGATTCTGGTTATAATCATACCAATCAACAATACCCATCTATGCACTACTACGCCAAAGATGACTTTCATAACAATATAAACATGAGGATGATGACAATGATATAAGAATTCAATTAAATGTAAGTAAAGGATAAATTTTAAAGATTTATAATTTAATTTATCCAGAATTCAATAAAGTCTACATTGTCAACATGATACTGCTTTGTGGAGTAAAATTCAAGAATAATATTGTATCAAAAATAATTTGGATCGAAAAGAAATCAATTTTTGTCATGAATAGTATGTCGGGTGAATAGTACCCGAGTGAATAGTACCCCGTGAATAGTACTCCGGCATGAAAAGGTTAAAACTTATCAAGAATGCTCAGAATAATATTTTCATGAAAAGATACTGGATGAAGCGCAAATATCAAGGATATTCTACTAATTTCAGGAATTATAAAAGCAATACTTACCATAGTAAGTTTAAATTTAGGAATCTGAAATGAACAATATACGAAACTACAAATGAATTTTTAACTGTCATGCGATAGTCCGCGTAGACAGATCATTTTCATAATTTAATAACAAATGAATACGAATGGTTATTCACCAGGCATGCGGTAGTCCGCGTAGACAGGTTATTCTCACAGAATAATAAAGAATAGAATAACAAAAAGATTTCACCATGCAAATGTGTAATGGCGTGGACAAAGTTATTCAATAGAATAATAAAGAATGGAATAACAACCCTTACGAGTATTGAAAGAAATAACTCTCTTCATGAATACGAAAGAAATAATACCCCTTACAAATACGAAAGAAATAATACCCCTTACCTTAGTAGGAGATTGGATACTGTAATAGTGTAGTAACAGAATACTCTTCTTCTTTCTCTCTTATTCTCTCTATATTTTCTCTCTCTATAGCTTGAATGAATTGGTGAAAAATAATGAAGAAATGAGCTTCTATTTATAGGCTTGGCAGAGTAAGGGTAAAATAGTCTTTTTGCCATAATTTATGACATCATCGCTTACATCATCGATCATATGACATCATTGCTTACCTCATCGTTTCGATGACATCATTGCTTACCTCATCGTTCCGATGACATCATTGCTTACATCATCAGAATTCAAATTTAATTTGTTCTCTTCCACCTCCTTTTACTTTTATACCCTGAATTTACTATAATAATGCTACCATTCAAATTAAAAATCATACTATTATATAATCACATCGTACTACTATAATGTAATATTATAATAATATATTTGAATGAATTATTTTATCGAAAAAGATAAAATACCAACTTTCAACAAATGTCACATGCTAAACATTCATTCGTTTAAAACCATATTAAATAAATATTTCCTTATCATATATATATATATATATCAATAATTTATTATTCACAAATAATATTACAGAACTACAATATTAACAACCAGGTCGTTCCCAGGAAAGAGGGGGCTTTCTGATAAGGATTTCTCCCTATTGACGCGCAATTAGGTGACCAAACCGCTTTTCTCGACAGAACTTTCTAGACATTGTCAATAATATTATCTAATAATATTATTCAAATAATATAAATTTTTGATTTGATAATTTAAAATATTGTGCAATGACAATTATTAAATCAATAATATAAAATATTAACGTAGCAATTATTGAATCAATAAAATAAAATATTGAATAGTAACTAATGTAGTAATAATTGAGTATAACTGAGTGACTTCTCTCGTAAGCATCAATAATCAATACCGCAGTACTACTCTGCAACCATGCCAGACATATTCTTGTACTTTTATTAAGGGTATTTCACCGATTAACGGTAAAACTTCCGCCGTTATTTTTATAAAAAGATAATTTTATCGTTTTCTAACTCTGACAATAATTCTGTTTGTGGGGTCCACCAATGATTGTGTCGTCGTAAAAATATTCCCCGACAAAAAGAATATTTCCCGACCAAACGAATATTGTGACGCCCCCAAAATAGGTATACATCACCCATCTTGAGTCGCCAAATACATGATACAAAATTCAAATACAACTTAATAATATAACTGTCGTGTAAAATATGACAAAACATAAACTGAGAGTTTTAATAAGAATATTATCTTCTAGACAGTATTCAACTCAAATAGAGTCCTCAATACATTTATTATCACACTATTTCATAGAATAGTGAGGACTACTAATGCTATTATCATCCGACCGCCACCCGGTTCGACTAGTTCCCCACCACGTTCTCATTTCAAGAGAACAACAATGAAAGCAAAAGGGTGAGCTCAACTAGCCCAGTTTAAAATATTATGACTAAGATAATGCAGAATAAACTAGCCCAGTTTAAATATAATAAATATCAGATTTAACTGCAGCGGAACAAACAATCCATTAGAAGAGTCGAGTAGAGTATAAAATCTACTATCTTCTATGATTTAAAAAGGTTTCTCATCACTTTTATCGTTGAGACTCATCTTAATAAATAATCCACATTATCGAATCACCCCTGCACTACGGCCAAGGATATTTTTTAGTATCACAACCACAAATTATCCATGCACTACGGGCCAAGGATATTCCTGTATTCATCAATGGTCATGATCATGCCAACAACTGTCCATCAATGCACTACGGGCCAATGAGGACTTTTACCACATCAATTGTAACATTACGGTCATGATTATACCGAATAATCCCTGGTCATAATCATACCAAGTCCATCTATGCACTACAGGCCACAAATGACTTTCAACATAATATAAACATGAGGATGATGACAATGATATAAGAATTCAATAAAACAAGTTCAAGGATAAATTTTTAAAGATTTATAATTTAATTTATTCAGAAATCAATAACGTCCAAATTGTCAACATGATACTGCTTTGTAAAGTAAAATTCAAGAATAATATTGTACCAAAAATAAATTAGACCGAAAACGAATCAATTTTTATCATGAATAGTACCCTGGGTGAATAGTACTTGAGTGAATAGTACCCCATAAATAGTACTTTGAGAATAGTAGCCCCGTGAATAGTACTCCGGCATGAAAAAGTTAAAATTTATCAAGAATGCTAAGAATAATATTTTCATGAAAAGATACTGGATGAAGCGCAAATATCAAGGATATTCTACTAATTTCATGGAGTTTAGAAGCCAAAACTTTAACAAAACGAGTATAGAATTTGAAATCTGAAACGAAATAATATTACTTACATACTACAAAGTATGAAAGAAAATATTATTTTAAGCAAATATTGAACAAAAATAACATCTCTTACCTTGAAAAGAAGAGTATTCCAATTGGTATAGCGGGGATATTCTTGAAGAAAACTTTCACTATTTTCTACGCTCAAAACTTTCTAAAACTTGAAAGAAATACGCTCAATATTATAGAAGAAGAATTATCTGATTCTGGTGTGATTTTCAATTCTAACTAAGCATCCTATTTATAATAGAATGAAAAGGATACTATTTGGACGCACAGTACACAAAGGTCATGGGCGAATTCTTCGGTTGATTTCGTTGAAAAAATTGATTTTACTATGCAACACTATGCAATAAAGTATTCTAATAAAACAAAAAATATTAAATAAAATATAATATTATATATATATATAATATATATATATATATATATAACATGCAGAGAAAAAAAAAATCACGAGTGGAAACCCTATGAACTCATCTTATTTTCCCCGCCAAATTTTCAAACCTATTTATTTATATATATATATATATATATATATATATATATATATATATATATATATATATATATAATCCGAGATAACTTTCTCCCGACTATTTTGAAAAATGGGTAAGTGGGGATCCAAATAATACACAAAATTACATCAACTACTTCATAAAAATTACCTTAATATTTTTAACAACATTTATCTTCTTTATTATAATTCACAATATTTAACAACCAGGTCGTTCCCAGGAAAGAGGGGGCTTTCCAATAAGGATTTCTCCCTATTGGCGCGCAATTAGGTGATCAAACCTCTCCTCGACAGAATTTCTAGACATTGTCAATATTGCAAATAATAATATGAATAACTTTGTCATCTCAATTATTGATTTAATAATATATAAAATATCAACAATAATTGAATCAAATAACGTGAGATACTATGCAACAATTATTGTAGCAATAGTTGAACAAAACTGAGTGACTTCTTACGTAAGAATCAATAATCAATACCGTGTGCTACTATGCAATCACACGTATTACTGTACTTTTAACACCGGGTGTTTCAACAGTTAATGGTAAAACTTTCGTCGTTATTTTAAAAAAAGATATTTTTGTTGTTTTCTAATTTCGACAATAATTCCGTTATGGGGTCCATCAATGATTGTGTCGTCATACGAATATTCCCTGTTAAAACGAATATAATATAACAAATTACGTACTTTGCAAAATTTATAAATATTACCCACAACTATAACATTATATTAAATTCACTCCATAATATTCAAAAATGATATTTATAGAAAATTCATTTTTATTCATAAAAGTTGGGGTCTTACAACCTCCCCTTCTTATGAAATTTCGCCCTCAAAATTAGGGTACATACCTGGTATGATGAATAGGTGCGAATACCTTGATTTTATTTCAAATTCCAATTCCCAGGTCATTTCCTCAACATCGTGGTTTCTCCACAAAACTTTGACTTGAGGTATAACCTTGGAGCGCAAAATATGCTCCTTCTTATCCAAGATTTTAACAAGAACCTCTTCATACGTTAAATCTTCCGCTATTTCGTACGGTTCTAACTCAATAATGTGGTTTGGGTCTTCCATATATTTTCGTAACATGAATATGTGAAAAACGTTATGAACACGAGACATACTTGGCGGTAAAGTGAGTCTATAGGCCACAGTTCCTACTCGATCGAGGATTAAAAATGGGCCAATGAATCGAGGATTGAGCTTTCCTCTCTTTCTAAATCTCGTAACTCCTTTCCATGGAGGAACACGTAACAACACATGATCTCCAATATCGAATTCCACGTCCTTTCGATGAAGATCAGCATAAATCTTTTGTCAATCTTGTGAGGGTTTTATACGTTGTCGAATCGTTTGAATCTTTTTTCTAGTAGTCATACGCACTCAACTCCCGGTCCCAACAACGTTGCTTCACCCACCTCATCATCCCGGGATACTTAGAGAACGACACTTTCTTCCATACAATGCCTCAAATGGAGTCATGCCAATACTTGCTTGATAACTATTATTGTAAAAAAACTCCACCAATAGTAAGAACTTGTCCCAACTTCCCTTGAAGTCAAGGACACAGAGTCTTAATAAATCCTCCAGAGTTTGAATATTCCTTTCCGACTGCCCATCCATTTGAGGATGATATGCCGAACTAAATCATAAATCCGTGCTCATAGCTTTTTGCAAACTAACCCAAAATCGTGAAGTGAATCTTGGGTCTCGATCAGAAAATATGGATACTGGCATACCATGCAATCTTAAAATCTCGTTTATGTATATACGAGCAAGATGTTCAAGTGTATAAGTTTCTCGTATAGGTAAGAAATGAGCCGACTTGGTCAATCTATGAACAATGACCCAAATTACATCTATGCATTAAGAAACCTTGGGAAGACCAGTAACGAAATCCATGGTAATGTGCACCCACTTCCATTCTGGAATTTCAAGTGGTTGCAATGGACCTTTTGGTAGTTGATGCTCTGCCTTGACTCGTTGACAAGTTAAACACTTTGAGATAAACTCCTCTATCTCTCTCTTCATATTGCTCCACCAAAATGTATGTCGAAGATCACGATACATTTTGGTACTCCTAGGATGGATTGCAAACGGTGTGTTGTGCGCCTCCATCATGATTTTATACTTTAAATCAGGGTCGTTAGGAACACAAAGTCTGGAGTTGACTCGAAGTATTCCTTCTTCATCAATTCTTGCTTCCTGCGTAACACCTTCTTGCACTTTCTTCCTCATATGCATCAGCTCCAGGTCTGTAGCTTGAGCAGCTTTAACTTTATCGATTAAAGTCGTTCTACTCGTATATTCGCCATCATCACATGGGTCCTTGGAATCTTTAACTCTATCTCCATCCTTTGTAAGTCATACAAAATGGGCCTTTACGCTGACAATATTGCACTTGTACCTACATATGATCTTATACTCAATGCGTCAGCTACTACGTTAGCTTTTCCAGGATGGTATTGGATGGTATGATCATAATCTTTCAACAATTCAAGCCAACGTCGTTGCCCCATGTTGAGTTCGTTTTGGGTGAAAAAATATTTGAGGCTTTTATGATCCGTAAAGATCTCCACTTTCTCCCAATACAAGTAATGCCTCCAAATTTTAAGTGCGAAGACAACAGCTGCCAACTCTAGATCATGAGTAGGATAATTCCTCTCATATTCTTTGAGTTTCCGAGAGGCATAGGCTATTATTTTCCCATGTTGCATGAGAACACATCCTAACCCTTTGCCCGAAGCATCACTGTAGATAACAAATCCCTCCGAGCCAAATGGTATTGTCAGAACAGGTGCTGAAATGAGTCTCCTCTTGAGTTCTTGAAAACTCTCCTCACATTCCTCGCTCCAACCGAATTTTGTATCTTTCTGAGTCAGCCGAGTTAATGGAGTAGCGATTCGAGAAAACCCTTCTACGAATCTCCGATAATATCCGGCTAAGCCGAGAAAGCTACGTACTTCGCTCACTGATTTAGGTTGCTCCCAGCTTTGAATAGCTTCAATCTTTGTCGGGTCAATAGATATTTCATGACTTGATACTACGTGCCCAAGGAATGCTATTTCCTCAAGCCAGAACTCGCATTTCTTAAACTTGGCATAAAGCTTATTTTCACGAAGCTTTTGGAGTATCAGCCTCAAGTGTTGCTCATGATCTTCACGGCTTTTGGAATATATGAGGATGTCATCAATACAGACGACCACAAAGTGATCCAAATATTCCTTGAATACTCGGTTCATCATATCCATGAAGGCAACAGGAGCATTAGTCAATCCAAAAGACATGACTAGGAATTCATAATGCTCGTACCTAGTTCTGAAAGCCGTCTTTGGAATGTCATTGGTTCTAATCTTTAACTGATGATATCCAAAACGAAGATTGATCTTTGAAAAGAATTTGGCTCCTTGCAACTGGTCAAACAGGTCATCAATACGTGGCAATGGATACCTATTTTTCATGGTGACATGATTCAACTCCCGATAATCAATAAAAAGTCGCATACTCTCATCTTTCTTCTTTACGAATAGAACAGGAGCACCCCAAGGAGACATACTAGGACGAATGAAACCGATGTCTAATAATTCTTACAGTTGAGTTTTTAATTCCTGAAGTTCAATAGGAGCCATTCGATATGGGGCTTTGGAAATAGGTTTTGTACTGGGTTCAAGATCGATACAAAATTCAATATCACGCTCTGGGGGTAGGCCAGAAAGTTCTTCACGGAATACGTCAGGAAATTTATTAACAATAGAAATATCATTCAAATTTGACGTATTTTTGTTTAAATTTGTGACATGGGCTAAGAAAGCTTGACATTCGTTTTTCAATAAATGAATAGCTTTATGGCTTGATATGACAGTGATTGATTTTAATAGTTTGGTTGCTTGAATTCGCATAATAGGTTGGTTAGGAATATAAAAGCTAACAACCTTACGAAAACAATCAATTTTTGCATGATGAGTAGTTAACTAATCAATCCCTAGAATTACGTCAAATGCAAGTATTTTTAATGAAATAAGATCGACAGGTAATGTGAGGGTATCGATTCGAACCAAACAAGACTTATAAACAGTGGATGTAATGAAGGTTTCTCCCAGCGGAGTTTCAATGAGATAAGTCAAAGTCTAATTTCTCCGGAGTCAAATTTAAACGTTGAGCGCAAGTAGGAAAAATAAAAGAATGGGTAAAGCCGGTATCAAATAAGGTATAGACTTTGCTAGAGTTTATGATAAGCTTACCCGTGATGACCTCGTTTGGGTTTCTTGCTTTCTGGGAGGTTATGACAAACGCTCTCCGTTGAACTATTGGTTTTGACTTTTCTGGAACGACCTTTGGTGCCTCCATCCCAGCTAGACTTGTCTTCGGTAAATGACAAAATCGGGCTAGGTGACCTTCTCTTCCACAATTGTAACATGCTTTGGATTTCATCGCGCAATTTGAACTGATGTGTCCCTCCCCTCCGCATTTGAAGCATATGATAGGTGGTCGTTCTCCTTCCTTAACAACTGATGTTGGTGCTGATGTCTTTCCATCATTGTTGAATCTCCTCTTCTTGAAATGTCCACTTTTATTATCTTGGCCATGATTACCACCGAAGTGGTTACCATTTCTGGCATGTTGATTCTCTCCACGTTTGTTGTCACCGCTTCGATGACTGCTACCATTGGTATTATCATTTTGTCGACTGCTCTCTCTAGGTTGAGTTGACTCATTATTGCACTCTAATAATTGAGCCCTATTTACAACATCTGAATACAAACACAGTTTATGAGAGCTAAGGTATTAACGTATCTCAGGTTTCAAACCTCTTAGAAACATCCGCATCATTCTCTCCTCATTATTAACTAAGTGGGACGCAAACCGGGACAACTCGGCAAACTTGGCTTCGTACTGCGACACGGTCATGTTGTTTTGCTCCAGTTTAATGAACTCTACCTCTTTCATGTGACGAATACTCTCGGGAAAGTACTTGTCGTTGAACAGTTCTTGGAACTTCTCCCAAGTCATCTTCAATGCGGCAGGTTGAGTACGCTTTACAGATTCCCACCAAAGAATCGCCTCCCGCCGCATAACATGAAGGTGGCAAAGGGAACCTTTTTCTCCTCGGAGCATCCCAAGACATCAAATAGATCTGCTTTATCCACGTCTCCGCCTTAAGTGGTTTTGGCTCTCTAAAAAACTCCGGTAGTCCCAGCTCCTTGAATTGCTTAGCGATGACCATACGAGAGTTGCCAGTGTTTCCACCTGGATTTTGGACATAAGACGCTCTCGCCTGATGTTGCATGAATTGCATAAAGTCTCTAAACATCCCATCGTTCATCATTCGATCGTTTTTGTTTACCTGCGGATTATTGTCTTCTTGTTGCACATTATCCTAGGTATTCATCTGTGGTGACTCAATGGTCTCCTGTGCTCCATTGCTATTCTCAATATTCTTAGATGTCATTTTTAAATACTGCCACAAAATAAGGGTTAATTGACATACCACATATTATCCCTATACTCTGACCGACCAATTAAATAAGAAATAAACTTAGGTAGGTCATACTAGCGAAGGAATTCCCCGTCTCTCCCCTCCTAGTTCTTGTCTCACATCTGAGCCAGGGATCATATCCCTAAGCTTTGATACCAACTGTGACGCCCCCAAAATAGGTATACATCACCCATCTTGAGTTGCCAAATATATGGTACAAAATTCAAATACAACTTAATAATACAACTGTCGTGTAAAATACGACAAAACATAAACTAAGAGTTTTAATAAGAATATTGTCTTCTAGACAGTATTCAACTCAAATGGAGTCCTCAATACATTTATTTTCACACTATTTCATAGAATAGTGAGGACAACTAATGCTATCATCTGGACAGTCACTCCGTTCCATAACTAGTCCCGGCTACGTTCTCATTTCCCGAAGAGAACAATGAAAGCAAAAGGGTGAGCTCACTAGCCCAGTTTAAAATATTATGACTAAGATAATGCAGAATAATTTATCGTTAGCCTTCAACAGTGTTAAACTGATTAAATATAATAAACATCAAGTTGAACTGCAGCGGAACAAACAATCCATTAGAAGAGTCAAGTAGAGTATAAAATCTACTATCTTCTATGATTTAAAAAGGTTTTTCATCACTTTTATCGCTGAGACTCATCTTAATAAATAATCCACATCATCGTATCACCCCTGCACTACGACCAAGAATATTCTTTAGTATCACAACCACAAATTATCCATGCACTACAGGCCAAGGATATTCGTGTATTCATCAATGATCATGATCATGCCAACAACTGTCCATCAATGCACTACGAGCCAATGATGACTTTTACCACATCATTTGTAACATTACGGTCATGATTATACCGAATAATCCCTGGTCATAATCATACCAAGTCCATCTATGCAATACAGGCCACATATAACTTTTAACATAATATAAACATGAGGATGATGACAATGATATAAGAATTCAATAAAACAAGTTCAAGGATAAATTCTTAAAGATTTATAATTTAATTTATTCAGAAATCAATAACGTCCAAATTGTCAACATGATACTGCTTTGTAAAATAAAATTCAAGAATAATATTGTACCAAAAATAAATTGGACCGAAAATGAATCAATTTTTATCATGAATAGTACCCCGGGTGAATAATACTCGAGTGAATAGTACCCCATGAATAGTACTTCGAGAATAGTAGCCCCGTGAATAGTACTCTGGCATGAAAAAGTTAAAATTTATCAAGAATGCTAAGAATAATATTTTCATGAAAAGATACTGGATGAAGCGCAAATATCAAGGATATTCTACTAATTTCATGGAGTTTAGAAGCCAAAACTTTAACAAAACGAGTATAGAATTTGAAATCTGAAACGAAATAATATTACTTACATACTACAAAGTATGAAAGAAAATATTATTTCAAGCAAATATTGAACAAAAATAACATCCCTTACCTTGAAAAAAGAGTATTCCAACTGGTATAGCGGGGATATTCTTGAAGAAAACTTTCACTATTTTCTACGCTCAAAGCTTTTTAAAACTCGAAAGAAATATGCTCAATATTATAGAAGAAGAATTATTTGATTTTGGTGTGATTTTTAATTCTAACTAAGCATCCTATTTATAGGAGAATGAAAAGGATACTATTTGGACGCACAGTACACAAAGGTCACAGGCGAATTCTTGGGCTGATTTCGTTGAAAAATTTGATTTTATTATGCAATACTATGTAATAAAATATTCTAATAAAACGAAAACTTTTAAATAAAATATAATATATTATATATATATATATAACATGTGCAGAGAAAAAAAAATCACGGGTGGAAACCCCGTGAACTCATCTTATTCCCCGCCAACTTTTCAAACCTACTACCTATATATATATATATATATATATATATATATATATATATATAACATATGTAGTACACCTTTCCGTGACTACTCCCCCCACCAAAATCCATTATCAACATATATATATATATATATATATAATTATTTCCCTCCTTCCCATACTTTCCTCCCCCATTTTTCATACATACATATATATATATATATATATATATATATATAAACTGAGAGAACTTTCTCCTGACTATTTTGAAAAATGGGTAAGTGGGGATCCAAATAATACACAAAATTACATCAACTACTTCATAAAAATTACCTCAATATTTTTAACAACATTTATCATCTTTATTATAATTCGCAATATTTAACAAAGCAAAAGTCATTCCCTGTGAAAGATGGGGCTTTCAATAAGAATTTCTCCTATCATAGCGCAATTAGGTGACCAAACCTCTCTCGATGTAACTTCTAGACATTGTCAATATTGAAAATAATAATATGAATAACTTTGTCGTCTCAATTATTGATTTAATAATATATAAAATATCGACAATAATTGAATCAAATAACATGAGATACTATGCAGCAATTACTGTAGCAATAATTAAACAAAATTGAGTGACTTTTTATGTAAGAATCAATAATCAATACCGTGTGCTACTATGCAACCACGCGTATTACTGAACTTTTAACACCGGATGTTTCAACAGTTAACGATAAAACTTTCGCCGTTATTTTTAAAAAAGATATTTCTGTCGTTTTCTAATTTTGACAATAATTCCGTTGTGGGATCCACCAATGATTGTGTCGTCATACGAATATTTCCTGTTAAAACGAATATTTCCTGACCAATCGAATATAATATAACAACTTGCGTACTTTGCAAAATTTATAAATATTACCCATAACTATAACATTATATTAAATTCACTCCATAATATTCAAAAATGATATTTATAGAAAATTTATTTTTATTCATAAAAGTTGGGGTCTTACAAATATTTTATAACAACTTGCTTTACTTTGCAAAAAATTTCACATATCACCTTTAGTTTTAATCCTTTTATCAATTTAACCATTTACTAAATAAAATAATAATTATAAGAAAATTGAATACTTTCATTTTATAAAATTCGGGGTCTTACAATCTCCCCTCCTTATGAAATTTTGCCCTCGAAATTAGGGTACGTACCTGGTATGTCGAAGAGGTGAGGATACCTTGATTTCATTTCAGATTTTAACTCCCAGGTCATTTCCTCAACATCGTGGTTTCTTATCCAAGATTTTAATAGGAACCTCTTCATACGTTAAATCTTCTGCTATTTCGTCCGGTTCTAACTCAATAATGTGGTTCAGGCCTTTCCCAAAAATCACATCGAATGCAAGTATTTTCAAAGAGATAAGATCGACAGGTAACGTGCGGTTGCCGATTTGAATCAAACAAGACTTATAAACAGTGGATGTGATAAAGGTTTCCCCCAACGAAGTTTCAACAGATAAGTCAAAGTCTAATTTCTCCAGAGTCAAATTTAAACGTTGAGCGCAAGTAGGAGAAATAAAAGAATGGGTAGAACCGGTATCAAATAAGGTTTAAACTTCGCTAGAGTTTATGATTAGCTTACCCGTGATAACTTCGTTTGGGTTCCTCGTCATGAAAAATGTTCTCTTAAACTACCGATTTTGAATTGTCTGGGACATCTTTTGGCATCACCATCCCAGCTGGACTTGACTTTGCTATAAAGGACATTCCACCCTTAATTACTTCGTTGTATTCCTGATCCATGATTTGAATCATTACTCTTCGATCCATATCGAATTGGGGATGACCGCTCTGCACGGGGTAATTCCGAACTCGATGTTGGATTCTCTCAATTGTTGTCCAAAAAGTGATATCCATTTCATCTATTTTAGCCTTATTGGATCGGACGTCTTTTTCTACAATATCAATGCGTCGTGCGGCTTTTACCCATGCATCCTTCATTCTTATTCGTTCTGTTGTTTCTTCTTTCATCAGAACTTTGATCATATCATTATTAGATTCCAGCTCTAATATCTTATACTCTGACGAAGAGTGTTTCTGTTCAAGTATCGCACATCGGGTAACACAATTTTGAATTATTATATCCCTTTGCTCAACGACCGCCTGCAGTTCTTCAGCCTGCTCTTCTAACTCAAGAATACGATTTTGCAATTCTACATTTTGATCATAAAGTTCTAATAAATTCTCCTCAGGTTCCTTTTCTTCCTCACTCTCAGTTGCAACTTCTGCGACTAGCTCGGGTGCAATTATTAATTCTTCACTTATTACATGGATATCTCTAATTTCTTCTTCGCCTGACATCACATTATCGTGGTTAGTGATTAGAGGTGTCTCAACGGTCTCATGGCTTAATTGCTAATCTCAACATTTTCAGATGCCATTTTCAAACACTGCCACAAAACAAGGGTTAATTGACATGCCACATATTATCCCTATACTCTGACAGACCAATTAAATAACAAATAAGCTTAGATAAGTCATACTAGCGAAGGATTTACCCGTCTCTCCCCTCTTAGTTTTAGTCTCACATCTCAGCCAAGGATCATATCCCTAAGCTTTGATACCAACTGTGACGCCCCCAAAATAGGTATACATCACCCATCTTGGGTCGCCAAATACATGGTACAGAATACAAATACAAACTTAAATATACAGCATGAGCTGTGAGATTTAATATAAATATTGTTTTCTAGACAGTATTAAAACTCAAAATAAGTCCTCAATACATTTATTATCACACTATTTCACAGAATAATGAGGACTACTAATGCAAACATCTGGACCGTCACTCCGTTCCCCGACTAGTCCCAGTTATATTCTCATTTCCTGAAGAGAACAATGAAAGCAAAGGGTGAGCTCAACTAGCCCAGTAAGAAATATTATGACTAAAATAATGCAAAATAAATAATCCTTAGCCTTCAACAGTATAACAACTGATAGAATACAATAGACAACAAATTTTAGATCAATAACTGCAGCGGAACAAGCAATCCATTAGAAGAGTTAAGTAGAGTATGAAATCTACTATCTTTTATGATTTAAAAGGTTTATCATCAATTTTATCGCTGAGACTCAGCTTAATAAATAATCCACATCACTGAATTATCCATGCACTACGGGTCAATGATATTCATTAATATCACCAATGGTCATGTTCATCTCAACAACTGTCCATCAATGCACTACGGACCAATGAGGACTTTTACCACATCATTTATAACATTACAGGTCATGATTATACCGAATGATTCCTGGTTATAATCATACCAATCAACAGTCCATCTATGCACTACGGGCCAAAGATGACTTTCATAACAATATAAACATGAGGATGATGACAATGATATAAGAATTCAATTAAATGTAAGTAAAGGATAAATTTTAAAGATTTATAATTTAATTTATCCAGAATTCAATAAAGTCTACATTGTCAACATGATACTGCTTTGTGGAGTAAAATTCAAGAATAATATTGTATCAAAAATAATTTGGATCGAAAAGAAATCAATTTTTGTCATGAATAGTATGTCAGTGAATTGAATAGAATTGAGTGAATGAATAGTACCGTGAATAAGATTCTCAAGCATGAAAAGGTTAAAACTTATCAAGAATGCTCGTAATAATATTTTCATGAAAAGATCTTTGGATGAAGCGCAAATATCAAGGATATTCTACTAATTTCAGGAATTATAGAAGCAATACTTACCATAGTAAGTTTAAATTTAGGAATCTGAAATGAACAATATACGAAACTGCAAATGAATTTTTAACTATCATGCGGTAGTCCACGTAGACAGATCATTTTCATAATTTAATAACAAATGAATACGAAGGGTTATTCACCAGGCATGCGGTAGTCCGCGTAGACAGGTTATTCCCACAGAATAATAAAGAATGGAATAACAAAAGGATTTCACCATACATGCGGTAGTCCGCTTGGACAGGTTATTCCAATTGAATAATAAAGAATGGAATAACAACCCTTAAGAGTATTGAAAGAAATAACTCTCTTCATGAATACGAAAGAAATAATACCCCTTACAAATACGAAAGAAATAATACCCCTTACCTTAGTAGGAGATTGGATACTACAATAGTGTAGTAACAGAATACTCTTCTTCTTTCTCTCTTATTCTCTCTATATTTTCTCTCTCTATAGCTTGAATGAAATGGTGAAAAATAATGAATAAATGAGCTTCTATTTATAGACTTGGTAGAGTAAGGGTAAAATAGTCTTTTCGCCATAATTTATGACATCATTGCTTACCTCATCGTTCTGATGACATCATTGATTACATCATCAGAATTCAAATTTAATTTATTCTGTTCCACCTCCTTTTACTTTTATACCCTGAATTTACTATAATAATGCTACCATTCAAATTAAAAATTATACTATTATATAATCACATCGTACTACTATAATGTAATATTATAATAATATATTTGAATGAATTATTTTATCTAAAAATATAAAATACCAACTTTCAACAAATGTCACATGTTAAACATTCATCCGTTTAAATCCATATTAAATAAATATTTCCTTATCATATATATATCAATAATTTATTATTCACAAATAATATTACAGAACTACAATATTGACAACCAAGTCGTTCCCAGGAAAGAGGGGGCTTTCCGATAAGAATTTCTCCCTATTGGAGTGCAATTAGGTGACCAAACCCCTTTCCTCGACAGAACTTTCTAAACATTGTCAATAATGCTATCTAATAATATTATTCAAATAATATGAATTATTGATTTGATAATTTGAAATATTGTGCAATGACAATTATTGAATCAATAATATAAAATATCAACGTAGCAATTATTGAATCAATAAAATAAAATATTGAATAGTAACTAATGTTGCAATAATTGAGTATAACTGAGTGACTTCTCACATAAGCATCAATAATCAATACCGTGTGCTACTATGTAACCACGCGTATTACTGTACTTTTATTATCGGGTATTTCAACAGTTAACGGTAAAAATTCCGCCGTTATTTTTATTAAAAGATAATTTTGTCGTTTTATAACTTCGACAATAATTCTGTTTGTGGGGTCCACCAATGATTGTGTCGTCGTACGAATATTTCCCGACAAAAAGAATATTCCCCGACCAAACGAATATTTTATAACAACTTGCTTTACTTTGCAAAAAATTTCACATATCACCGTTAGTTTTAATCCTTTTATCAATTTAACCATTTACTAAATAAAATAATAATTATAAGAAAACCCATCAAGCGTAATAAATATTTTTAGCCTTTAATTATAAATTTGAAGAGTGAGAAGAAGTTTGCATATTTGAAGATTAAAAAGAATGTTTGTTTACCTACGTGGCAGTTTCAAAAGAAGGATTTTTCTGATGTGGCTCACCTATTTGAGTATCCCAGAGTGGTTGAAGAGATTGTTTGAGATGTTTTAATAAGACTATTGCCAAATGTAATCAACAATTATCAAAGTGTTATTGAAATAAGTAATTAATTATGTGTTAAATAGTAAATCGTATTAAAAATTTTAATATATTTATTAAATAATAATTCATGATTTATTCAATTATTAAACAAAAAATTTTTAAATATGTCTTTAATAATAAATTAAACTTGTAATAATAAATAACAAACAATATCACACATGTTGTATGAACAATAAAATATTTTAGTTAAACTAAATATGTGTATAAGCAAAAAAATAATAATATAAATTATGTGACCAATAAAGATATTTATGTCTCATTTATTAAATACAAATGATATTTTTGTCCAGATAAAAATTTCAATATGACCACTTTATGGTAAATTGGTAATCTCATATTACCACTTATTTTTTTGTCATGTAATTATCAAGAATTTTGATACCATCGAATATCTTATTATTGAGAATGTAAGAATATCAGGGTAATAAACATGATCTATAAAAATGACCAATTCACACTATCGGGGATTTAAAATAATCACTTTAGGTGACATGTAACAAACGCCCCCTTGAGGCCCGAACAATGAGTTTGTTTGTGAATTCAATAAACTACGTTGAAATAAACTGTTACTAGACAAATAAAATTTTCAAGTACGTTTGGATTTTCAAACGCATCAAATACTCCAAAAATTGTGTAACTAAACGTGCACTATTTCATTTGTCAGATTCTAGTAGTTAAGTTATTTTGCGAACTTATTATAATTTAATTTATAAAATAATTATTTTTATTTGATAAAAAAATTAAGCAGTTTACAATATTAAATTAAAATTATATAAATTTATATCAATTTTAAAAAATTTAACAATGATTTGAAAAAACTCAGATGGGACTATCTTTTTTCATAGGACGGATGGAATAAGTTTTTATGATAATGGTAGTTGTGACGCCCCCAAAACAGGTATACATCACCCATCTTGAGTCGCCAGATACATGGTACATAACTCAACTACAAACTTAATTATATAACTGTCGGGAAAAATACGACAAAACATAGCGGATAGTTTAAACACGAATATTGCCTTCTAGACAATATCCACTCTCAATGAAGTCCTCATTACAATTATTATCACAGTATTTTATAAAAATAGTGAGGACTGCTATAGCCACCATCTCGGACCATCACTCCATTCCCAGGCTCGCCCTCAAACTATATTCTCATTTTTCAAGAGAACGGTGAAAGAAAAGGGTGAGCTCAACTAGCCCAGTAAAAAATATTATGACTAAGATAATGCAGAATAAATTATCCTTAGCCTTCAACAGTATAACAACTGATAGAATACAATAAACATCAAGTTTAACTGCAGCGGAATAAGCAATCCATTAGAAGAGTCAAGTAGAACATAATGTCTACTATCTCTTCTAGATTAAAAGTCCATCGTTAATATTTTATTCCTGTAATACTCATCAACAGTTCTTTGTTATACAAAAAAAGAACTCTCATCACATGTCTTCACCTGAGCCGCCAAAGATTATAGTTAAATCCACAATTCATATTTATAATCATGTAAATCGACAGTTTCTCCTTGCCACAAAGGCTTAATAGAACGTTTACTCAATATCCTTACCCCAAAGGCTAAAGATATTCAAATGTAATAACAATGATCATACCAATCGATTGTTCACCTTTTGCACTACGTACAAAGATATTCAACTATAAAACCAATGGTCATGATCATACCAATCAATTGTCTGTCAGTGCACTACGGCCAAAGACATTCAACTGTTAACTAATGGTCATGATCCTGCCAATCACATCATTGAATTATCCATGTACTACGGACCAAGGATATTCGTTATTATCACTAGTGGTTATGATCATGTCATACACCTGTCCATCTTTGCATGTAAACCAAAAATATATAACTATAAAACCAATAATCAACAGTCCATCTATGCACGTAAGCTAAAGATATACAACTATAAAACCAATAATCAACAGTCCATCTATGCACATAAGCCAAAGATGACTTTCATCACAATATAAGCATGAGAATGATGACAATGATATAAGCATTAATCAAACGAAATCAAGGATAAATATTAAAGACTTTAAATTTATCTAGAGTTTAAAAATATCCAAATTGTCAACATGATACTGCTTTGTGGAGTAAAATTTAAGAATAATATTTGTGTCGCCCCCAAAATAGGTATACATCACCCATTTTGAGTCGCCAAATATAATTATACAACTGTCGTGTAAAATATAAACTTAGAGTTTAAACAAGAATATTGCCTTCTAGACATTATCCATTCTCAATGGAGTCCCTCCTGTAGAAAGTGATATACAAACTCAAATTCATCCTCATTACATTTATTATCACACTATTTACGAGTAATAGTGAGGACTACTAATGCTATCATCACGGGATCGTCAACTGCTCATTTCACTCGCTCTCGTCGGCTATATTCTCATTTTCAAGAGAAACGGTGAAGAAAGACCGAGCTCAACTAGCCCAAGAAGAAATATTATGACTAAGATAATGCGAATAAATTATCATTAGTCCTCAACAATGTTAAAGCGATAAAATACAATAGACATCAAGTTTAAGCTGCGGTAGAACAAGCAATCCATTAAAAGAGTCAAGTAGAGAATAAAATCTACTATCTTTTATGATTTAAAATGTTTTCATCAATTTTTATATTTGAGACTCGACTTTTTAATAAATAATCCACATCATCCCTGCACTACGGCCAAGGATATTCATTAGGGTCATGACCATGAATTATCCATGCACTACTGGTCAAGGATATTCGTGTATTCATCAATGGTCATGATCATGCCAACAAGCGGCCCATCAATGCACTACGGGCCAATGAGGACTTTTACCACATCATTTGTAACATTACTACCAATGATTATACCGAATAATCCTCGGTCATAATCATACCAAGTCCATCTATGCACTACTTCTGCCACAGATGACTTTCAAAAAAATATAAACATGAGGATGATGACAATGATATAAGAATTCAATAAAACAAGTTCACGAATTAAATTATCCAGAAACTAATAACGTCCAAATTGTCAACATGATACTTCTTTGTAGAGTAAAATTCAAGAATGCTTAGAAGAATATTTCCATGAAAAGATACTGGATGAAGCGCAAATATCAAGGATATTCCACTAATTTCATGGAGTATAGAAGTCAAAACTTTAACCAACTGAGTATAATAAAGAATGGAATAACAAAAGAAATCACCATGCATGCGGTACTTCGCATAGACAGGATATTCCAACAGAATAATAAGTAACGGAACCAGGTCCGGTGTAAAACACACAGACAGGATATTCCAACAGAATAATAAAGACGGAACCAGGTCCGGTGTAAAACACACAGACATGATATTCCAACCGAATAATAAAGAATGGAATAACATAAGGATTTCACCAAGTATAGGGTATGCCGCGTATACAGGTTATGTATAGGGTATGCCGCGTATACAGGTTATTCCAACAGAATAATAAAGAATGGAATAACATAAGGATTTCACCAAGTATAGGGTATGCCACATGATACAAAAGTTATGTATATAGGGTATGCCACATATACAAAGTTATTCTAATGTAATAATAAAGAATGGAATAATGTAAGTTCTCTTCATGAATAAGAAAGAATAACACCCCTACCGTAAGAAAAGAAACCGGATATAGAAGTAGTAAAGTAAAGCGAGAATACTCTTCTTCTTTTCTCTATAATTTCTCTCTCTCTAGAGTTTTAGTGAATTCGTAAGAAATAATGAATGAATAAACTTCTATTTATAGAAAAACTGAGAGTGGCTCTTGGTCTTAACGAAGGGTCAAAATGACTCTTGGTAATATTGAAGGGACAAGTTACTATTAAGACTTTAAATCAACGATCCATATTGATTTACTATTATAATTTCAACCAACGGTCTAAAAAATTAGCACATCTCCTCATGGAATAATATTGTACCCAAATACCCGAGTGAACAATACTAGAGTGAATAGTAATTGGGTGAATAGTAACTCATGAATAGTAACTCGTGAATAGTAACCAGTGAATAGTAACTCATGAATAGTAACTCGTGAATAGTAACTCATGAATAGTAACTCATGAATAGTAACTCGTGAATAGTACTCCGACACGAAAAGTGCCCCGAATACCCGATTGAACAATATAACCTCCAGACATCAATTATTATCGAAATAAATGTCGATTCTCACTAACACAAATAATTTCAACACAATAGAACTATCAAATTCATCTTTAATCAACACAAACTTTTCCATCATTAATATCATAACTCACAATATTTAATAATCAGGTTGTTCCCATGAAAGAGGGGGCTTTCCAATAAGGATTTCTCCCTATTGGCGCGCAATTAGGTGACCAAACCTCTCCTTGACAGAACTTCTAGACATTGTAAATATTGCAATTTAATAATATGAATAACTTTATCGTCTCAATTATTGATTTAATAATATAACATATAATGCGAGATAAATCTTCGACAATAATCGAATCAATAATATGAGAGATATGATCACGCAATTATCGTAGTAGCAATAATTGAGTATAATCGAGTGACTTCTTACGTAAGCATCAATAACCAATACCGTGTGATACTTATGCAAACCACACTTATTACATGTACTTTTACTACTTTGGGTAGTTCAACGCTTTTAATAATAACACCTCCATAGTTATTTATAAAATATTTTTATCATTTTCTCAATCCGAAATAATAATTACATTTGTGGGTCCACCAATGATTGTGTGTCGTTGTATTTAATATTCCTCGCAAAAGAATATTCTCAGAACCAATCGAATATTTATAAGACAACTTGCGTACTTTGTAAAATTTATAAATACTACCCACAACTATAACATTATATCAAATTCATTCCATAAAACTCAAAAATAATATTCATAGAAAAATCATCTTTATTCATAAAAGTTAGGGTCTTACAATATTCATGTACTAAAAATAATTTGGACATAAAAGAAATATATTTTTCGGGTAAATAGTACCCCGTGAATAGTAACTCATGAATAGTAACTTGTGAATAGTAACTCATAAATAGTAACTCGTGAATAGTAACTCGTGAATAGTAACTCGTGAATAGTAACTCGTAAATAGTAACTCATAAATAGTAACTCGTGAATAGTAACTCATGAATAGTACTCTGTATTTGTACATAGTACCGTATACATAAATAATATCATATACGCAAATAGTGCCATATACATGAATAGTGTCGTATATGTAAATAGTGTCGTATACGTGAATAGTAACCCCGACACAAAAAGATTAAGGTTCACAATAAAATCCATATCAATATTTATAACACCTTAATCCAAATATTATAAATCACTTAATAATCTCATAATCTAATATTATTAATATTACCATAATATTTTAATCATTTCTTAAACTTATAAACAATTTATTTTAATTGTTTACACTTTACTAATTAATGCATTTAATCACCCTAAAATGACAAACTCATAAGATTTCATCACCAATAACCAAAACTCTCATCAAAAATCTGCATATACCTTATATAGGATTCTCAAGCCATAAAATCCTATTTTCTAATTTTCTTACTTCACATAACATATTTAATTCATTTACTCATAACTAGTCTATTTTTATAAAAAATACCAAATCAGTACAAACATATTTTCTTTTTTGGATTTAGCAGAATATAGTCCCATATTGAACATATATTTTTTTCAGAATTTTTAAAATTCATTTACTATTTTTCATATGGCTAAAACTGCTGAATATTTAGACATTTATCAAAAATTGTACTTTTGTCTAAAAATTCCGAAATTTACAGGGTATACTGATGTTATATAGATGTACTCCCAATAAAAATTTCACCAATTTTGGAGTTAACTACAAGGAGTCATAAGGGTTTACTTTTAAAATAGTATTTTCTCATAAAATTCATAACTCCTAATCTATAGATCCAAAAATCGCCATTTTTGGACACAATCTAGAAAACTCATCAAATTATCATTTCAAATTTTTCTAGAATTTTTTAGGGTCAAAAAATTACAAAATTGCCCCTGGCAGAAACCCCTTACTTACAACGGTTGAACAAAAATAATATTCCTTACGAATATTGAACGAAAATAATATTTCTTACGAATATTAAACGAATATAATGAATATTGAATGATAATAATATTCATACGAATACGAAAAATAATATCTCTTCAGAATATAAAAAAAAAAAATAACCATTACCTCAGAAGAAGACTGGATACTGGAGTAGTGAAGTAGCAGACTACTCTTCTTCTTTCTCTCTATAACTTCTCTCTCTATAGCTTCTCTCCCTATAATTGCTCTTGTGAGACTTAGTGAATTGGTGAGAAATGAAGGAAGAATGAGCTTTTATTTATAGAAAAATATAATTTCAATAATTGCATATTTTGGGGCTCGAAATATTACAATATAATACATTTCTCTTTTTTTTCATTTTTAATTTAGTCCTGCAAGTATTATCAAACTTGCACCACCTCTCCTAATAGTAAATCATGTGAATCAATAGTAAATAATGTGACTTAATAGTTCTAAACATGTGAAAAAATTAATTATAGTATAGTACCTTCAACTATACCTCCATTTTTAATTTAGTCATGCAAGTATTATCAATCTTGCACCAACTCCCCTAATAGTAAATGAATGTGAATCAATAGTACATACATGTGAACAAATAGTTATAATCATGTGAATCAATATCAATTAATTGCTCATTTATTCGGTTAATTACCCGATTGGTCAATATGACCTCCAGACATCAATTATTATCGAAATAAATGTCGATTTTCACTAACACTAATAATTCCAACACAATGGAACTATAAATTTCATCTTTAATCAACACGAACTTATTCATCATTAATATTATAATTCACAATATTTAACAACTGTGTCGTTCGTGAAAGAGGGCTTTCGATAAGAATTTTTCCTTATTGGCGCGCAATTAGGTGACCAAACCTCTCCTTGACAGAACTTTTAGACATTGTCAATATTGCAAATAATAATATGAATAACTTTGTCATCTCAATTATTAATTTAATAATATAAAATATTATGATAATAATTGAATAAAATCAAGTGACTTCTCACGTAAGTATCAATAATCAATATCGTGTGCTACTATGCAACCACGCGTATTACTGTATTTTTATCACCGATTATTTTATGACAACTTGCTTACTTTGAAAAAATTTCAAATATCACCCTTAACTTTAACCTTTTATCAACTTAACCATTTACTAAATAGAATAATTATAAGAAAATTGAAAACTTTCATTTCATAAAATTCGGGATCTCACAGTAGTATCCGGCTGTTCTATAGGCCAACATCAAATGTTTCCATAGGAATCGATCATTTTCTTTTTTTGGATGGTTTATGAAATATGTAATCTATAAAGTCATAAACCTCTATTTAGTTAAGGAGGGTGTATTCAATTAAGATTTTTAAAGTTTGGTTGTATTCAATTAAGACATTTAAAGAGTTTATAAAAGTTTACTGGTATTCAATTACAACTTTTGTAATGTCTTTAAAAGTTAGGTGGTATTGAATTAAGACTTTTATAAAGTCTATAAAAGTATTTTGGTATTCAAAAAGTCATTGATTTTTTAGATTTTTATCAAATGGTAGAGTTTGACAGACTTTAAAAGAAAAGTTATAACTATCAACACATATCCAAAGTCTGACCTCATCTCTAAAGACTTCTAAATATTAAACAACAAAGGTAGAAATTCAAATGGTCAGTAAAAATATTGAAGAGAGATTTTATGGAAAATTCAAAAGTCGCAAAACTCTCCGATAAATTTTTAACTTAAAATGAATATAAATAATATAATTTTAGAAAATATAATTTTAGAAAATATAATTTTAGAAAATATAATTTTAGAAAATATAAACCGTATTATACTTTTTTTACTAAATTTATTAAAAATTATATAAATTACACAAATTTTTATCATAAGAATATCTCATTATGACTTTGAAAAAATCAAACAAGAAATTTTGATTTTAATATTATATTATATATATTTTATATTATATAGATATAGTATAATTATATATACGAATCTTGATAAATTCTAAAACTCATCAAAATAAAAAAAAATTAGTTAAAAGATGACAATAGTTGATTGTTAAAAAATTAGTTACGTAGCATTTTAATTAATTAATTAATTTCTAACATCATAAATAAATTAAAAATTCGCATAATTATTTTTTTAACTGTCAATTTTGGTTCACTAACAACTATTAATAATTTTAAGAAAAATAAAATCATTCGGTAATTTTGTCATGTGGCTTCATAGATGACTAAAAAATCAGTAAATTTTTTATAATTGGTAGCAATTTACTCACATGTATGAAGTTTTGCAATCATATAGATTTTCATTGTCATATTATTTTGTGAAAAATAGAGTTTGGTACTCCTACTAAAAAATCGTACGCATATATAGTATATATAGTTCAATGAAAAGTGAGCTTAATTTTTGTGTTGCGTCTGTAGCTTTTAAAGTTTTATTCGTATTCGAGTATCCAAATTTATGATGAAATTAGTAGAATAATATGAACGTTTTCAAAATATATAAAATCTCATGCCATAATAATTTAATGAAATAATGAGATTTCATGTAGTTTATGAAAAAAGAGTGAGAGGTTGTACACATGGGCTAATTAACAATTAATATAAGCTACAAGATATATGAGAACTATACAAAGTCTATCAAAATCTTGATAAAAAGTCTATTAAAGTCTGTCACTTATTTCATGGAGTCTATAAAAGTCATTTTAAAAAAGTTTTTAAAGTTTTTAAAAGTCATTAAAATTCACAAACTCTACAAAAGTCTGCCACTTAAAAAAAAATTTTAAAAATCTTAATTGAACACCCCCCTAAGTTAACTCCTTAGAGCATTCACAATAATTTTCTTAATAATCTCTTTATTTTTAATTTTAAAGAATACATCAACAAATTATTATTCAACAGTTTCCCTATCCTTATTTAACTCCCTATTTTAATCTCTATATATGATTTTATTCCCCAAGGTGAGGGAGTCAAAAGACGGTTCTTTATATACAGTAAAATGACATTTTACACTCTCATTAAAGTGAACAACTCATCAATCATACACGTCTTGACATTATTGTCACATTACTTTTTTACTACTTCATTTTCAAGTTACAAAATTAATATTGACTTATTTTATAAAAATTAATTTGAAACGTATTCAAATTTAAAATTGATATAAATTTATTTAATTTATGTCCATATAATTATAAATATTATAAAATTACTATTAATTTTAAATTTTATTATTTTCAAAATTTAAACGAATCATATTAATTTTAAATTTAAAATATCACAAATTAACTTTTTAAAAGTTAATATTGATCTTATGTATATTTGCATAGCCTACAATTCATTTAATACTCACTCCATACATTACTTAAAATTTAAAGTAAAATAAAAGTTATTTTCTGATTGGAATACAATTGATAAATTATACTCTCTTTTATAAATTATAAGATTATTATTAATTTTATAAGTCAATTTGATACATTTTCAAACTTAATAATTTTTCTAAGAATTGTAAAAATAATAAATTTGTAAGTAATAGTTTTTTTTTGCTAAATAAGTTACAATATGTATTGATTAAAATTATATTAATTTTAAATTTAAAAATATCACATACTTCAAAAAAGATTAATAAATTAATAGACATTTTATAATTAAAAATAATATTTGGTAGTATATTACATCTATCATAAGTTCTAACGCATGAAGCCAATACAAATGTGAAATAGTTACAACGGTCAAAACATGCTTTGATTGTTGAAACTTTTAAATTTTAAATTTCATTATTTAAGGAATCACAATATAAGGAACCTGTTGGGTACATTGTGAAAAAATTGAATCCCTATCATGCAAAATGACCCGATGACACTGTAAAGTAAAGATAGAGATAAAATAATTATTGTGAATGTTCTTAACACAATTAAAGTCAATTAGAGTCGTTTTGAAACTTTTTTCTCTATAATAAAAAATCCTAAACTACACCTTAGATTTGGGGGAGGGCTCTCCTTTTGGAGATACCCACCCTTAGATCTATCTTATTTTGATCTAATAAATTATTATTCTTTCTTGTAGAGTTTGTTTTTCCCTTTTGTGATACTTGTTTTCTTCATGAGATAAAATACATTTTTTTCCTTTGTGAGGAGATTTCATTATTATCTTTTGAGATATTTTATTTTCTCTGTTTGAGAGATTTTGTTTTCTCTGTTTATGAGTTTTTTTTTTGTTCGTGAGACTTTTTTCAATGCATGAATTGTTGAAAATGGATTATTCAGATTTGAATGTAGCGATTCCATTGCAGCTTATTCTTCCGTTGTCAAGCTGAAGAACGGTTCAGATATGCATATTCTATTATTATTATGATTGTATTTCAGGAATTTATTTGGTGTACACTAGTATTGTTGTTACGATTGACCATTTTTTCTGATTATCTATTGTGTTATTTTAAAAAATTACTCTTTCAATTTATTTTTTGTGACGGGTCACACTTTTAATATATCTCAGTTTTTTGAACTGCTAAGAAGAAGTTAAGTTAACTACTTTAGATTAAATATTAATTGATTTTTAAACACTCATTTGGTTGAGCTCATACTTAATAAGTAGTATTGAATTAGCTTTAGCTTTATAATGAGATTTCTCTATTTTCTATTCATTTTTTTTTAAAAAAATTATTATTTATATTGATATGTATAGACGTAAGCAAATGAACCTTTGAATTAAACTCGCCATATTTGTTAAAAGCATAAACACTAATTTATGTTAATAATTTTTGTTGTTAATTTCTGGTAAGCATGCAAGGGTGTATGAACACTACCAATTAACATGAGTTATTAGTAAATTAAATGACCAAATCACTTTCAGATTTACAAATATTAAGAATATATATATTTTTTTCAGATTTATTTATGAAAAGAAAAGCATTATAGTGTTTGGTTGCCCTCTACACATGTTTTTAGTGAGTATAAACTTTGGCTAAAAAACAATTTTGGGAAAAATAGAAAAATTATATTTTTGGCAAAAACACTTTTAGTCGAATCAAAATGTACAAATTTGTCCTTAAATTTGTTGAAAATAATAAAAGTTCATACCACACTTTTGTATGATTTTGTCTTTTATTTTCAATAGCACTTTTATAATTATTTAACTAAATATTATTTTATTTTTTCACTACATCACTTTTGTCAAAAAAACTATACATTTAAAATTGAGTGATGCTAGGGGTTTCAATTTTAGTCTCAAAAAGTGTCTCAAATGATGCGTCATCATAAATTATAATTATAATTACAATATTCAGTGCCACGTCATTTGGGACATATTTGATACCAAAAATTTAAGCCACCTAGTATTACTCTTTAAAATTAGAGAATTGATATTTTCACTAGTAAAAGTAAGGGTGTCAACGAACCGAGTCGAATCGAGTATTGAGTTGCTCAGATTTGGTTCATAAAATTTATCGAATATAAAATAAGGTTTGATTTAGGCTCATTTAGCTACCTAAATGAAAGACACGATTTCGAATCTAGTTTTAAACGGTTTGAATTTTTGAACGAATATGATCCGAGTATCAATAGAAAATTAAAATTTGAGGAGGTTAGAGTAATTTATTGAATTTTAAAATTTGCTTATATTTGACTCATTTGTATTTCGAGTCGAGCTCGAATCGAACTTTTAGTCGAGCAAGTACGAATGGAGCCCGAACTTTTTGAGTAAAAGTGTCATAAAATACTCTCTCACATGAGAATGGACCCCACTTACTATTTATACGAGGAGTACTAGTGAAATTATCATTTTTACTTGTTAAAATATCAATTTCTTAAAAATATTTTTTCTCAACATATCAAACGGGCACTACTGTGCCAAACGAACACTAAAGTTATTAATTTAATAGCAATGCCATAATATTAAAACTACGACAATAAACTATAGATATTGTGTTATTTTATATTATAATATAATCAATAAAAATAAAATTAATTTGTAGAAAAAAATGTCAATTGTTTGGAAGAGAGGAATACTAACTTGTTATCCTTTCTTATTTATTTCTTTTATATATTTATTTTTCATTTTTCTTTTATATATATATATATATATATATATATATATATATATATATATATATATATATATATATATATAAAGAACCTTTGTAGACTTAAAAGTATCTTATACATTAGCCTACAAATAAAAAAATGAGTAAACCAGAGGACATGACATTCCTCAAATAAAGTACTCAGCATATAAAGCTTTCACAACCAATCCATTAATTTCTTGTCTTTGGAGAAATTGATTCCTCAAAAAGTCGTCCTTTTCTCTTCACTTTTGATATTATTCCTTTCTTGGAGACAAATCTTCAAAAATAAAATTAATATTCCCAGGGCTGCAAACTAAGATTAATTTAGATATAATATATATATATATATATATATTAATAAGATAGAACTCATTTTGAATTTGGGCGAGAAAACATAAGGATGGTTCAGATTCATTCTAATTGATTTGGGCGAGAAAGAATGGTGGGAGAGGAAGAAGGAGAAAGAAGAAATAAAAATGGGATTATCGAAACGAAGAGAGATGAAAGATTTCATTACGTCGTGCGTCACACGGACAATTACTAATATATATATATATAGAAAATTATTATTTCTATAAGATTTTATTGGTATAGATGTGGGTCCCATTTACAATTTATGTGAGAGGAGAATTGTGAAATTATCAATTTTTCTTATGAAAGTATCAATTTCATTTATCTATTAGACAGTCATACTCATTTGGGCGGTTCATATGTTTCCTTCTCCACATTTTCTTCTTTCTTCGATTTCACCATCAGCTCTTTCTGCGGTGTAATCACCGTTGGAGAGGAGATGCAACTTTCTTCCTGAACAAGACTTCCTTTTCTCAAATTTTTATGTTTCTTCTCCAAATTAATTAGTTAGATTTTTTAGCTAACTAAAGGACTCATGTATGAAATAAAATTAGTAACTAAAGTTTTAATCATTAATATGTTTTTTTAAATATATTTTAAAATTTTAATTATTAATTACTCATAATTTTTTTTTATATTATTAATACATAGATATTTAAAGTATAAAGTTGAGTAAAATCTTAAACATGATTTTAAGTCAACGTCTATTGTACGACCACTTAAACACTTCTATAAAGAATAATATTAATGTAGAATAATAAATTACACTAGGGTTTATAGGATTAATCACTAATATAGAAGTTATATTGTTTTATTTATTAAACATTAATTAAGTAGATGAGTTGGAATGGCTAATGGACTACATAAACTGCCAGTAGGTTAAGTTTTTGTTTTCTGATCAAAGAATTATCTTTAAAAAATTCAATTGTTTTCTCTCATTATATATAAATTTTATTTTTATTTTTTGCAAACAAAAAGTCATAATTTGAATACCATATAAACTTCTATGTGAAAAATGACCAAATTAGATATGAAATGGAAAAAGTAAGTTTATGTTTGTTTGTAAAAATTATACTTGAGATTTGCCTATTAATCTCAAATTTCTTGTTTAGTCCCGGAATAATAAAATGATTTGAAAGAGGGAATTATTTAACCATATCCAACTTAATATTATAATCCTTACCATTTGAAATTATAAATTTGTGAACAAAATCAAACCTAATAAGTAATAATTTGTAACTTATGACTTATAAGTTATTCATAATAAGTTATTTTAACCAAATATAATGCTTTAGCTCTTTTATTTTCATAAATGGCATCTTTGTACTTCCAAGTTCCAACTAATATGTGATTACCTTCTCTAACGTAAACAAACGGCTGCTCTGCTCATCTCGCTCGATTGAATCACTCTCTCTCGCTCGATTGAATCACTCTCTCTCGCTCGATTGGGTCAGTCTCTTTCAGCATACAATTCCTCCTGGATCGCAATACGATTTGTGACTTCCAAACACAGATATATTATTCAAGTAGAATTTCAGTATTTTCTGTTTGATTTTGCTTTGGCCTCATTGTCTTGTATTGTTTTTGTTTTAATAGAAGTATCGCAATACGGTTTGTTATTTCTTTTGGTTCGTCTTGAAATGTAAATTTTGCATCTTTAACCTGCTAGAGAAAGTTTGAATTATCATGTCTAAATTCTGGTGAAATTGAGAAGTGAAAATTAGATTTTTAATGCAATGTGGTATCATTTGGAAAATGGCTCTTCACTATTGGTCGGTTATTGTATTATGCGCTTTAAGCATCTCCTGATTTTAACTTTTCACTCTAAGCTTAGACCCTTTGAATTATTTTGTCCCGAATATGTGCGAGTGAGTGCAACAGAGAGATTGAAGTTCCTTTGTTTCTTTCTACTGGGTTTGTGGTCCACAACAACGAAAAGTAACACCAGTGATAACTTCGGGGGATCAAATACAAGTCCTGACAATAACTTCGAGAGATCAAATCTAAGTTCCGACGACAACCTTAGGAAATTAAGTTTAAACCCCGGAGACAATCCCGGGAGATCAAGTTTAAACCTCGAAGACAACAACCTCAGAGACAACCCTGAGGACTGTCAGGAGTCAACATCAGTCCAATCTCGGAGACAACCTTGAGAAAAAACAGATATGACTGCATCAAGTCCGAAACCAACCCGAGAGGGGAAAAATAGTAATTTTGTCAACTCAACATCAAATCAACCCAAATCACTACAAAAGAAGTCATGCCAAATAATAACATCAATCTCGAGTGAAAACAACACATGACAGCTCAACGGATGGACTGCGAAGACTCAAAGATCTGATCATGGACCCATCTTCCCGAATTCAGAAAATGTCAAATCCAATGTCATTGTGTAGCTCTCGTCAAGAGCTTTCCGGAAAGGTATAGCACGCCTCCATCGGATTCCCGGATTATAAGCATGTGAATTAATAATAATTAATTGCTCATTTATCCGATTAATTGCCCGATTGGTCAATTTAACCTCCAGAAATCAATTATTATTGAAATAATTATTGATTTCCACCAACACTAATAATCCCAACACAATGAAAATATTTTAATCAACAATTTTATTTTTGAAATTTTAAAGTTTGACTTTTTCCGAAAAAGTCAACTGTTGACTTTTTAAACAAAAAGACAACCCCGGTAAATTTTGTGTTTATAGTCTATTTTTACTAATTTCATCATTCCGGACTCAAATATCACGTCTGCGTCTCCAAATTCAACTCCGAACTCATATTTAATTTTTAATAACATTCATAATTAATATTATAACTCACAATATTAACAACCAGATCGTTCCCAGGAAAGAGGGGGCTTTCCGATAAGGATTTCTCCCTATTGGCGCGTAATTAAATAACCTAACCCCTTTCCTCGATAGAACTTTCTAGGCATCGTCAATAATGCAAATAATAATATAAACAATTTTTCATCTCAATTATTAATTTAATAATATAAAATATTATGACAATAATTGAATAAAACTGAGTGACTTCTCACGTAAGCATCAATAATTAAAGATACTGTACAATACCGTGTGCCACTGTGCAATCACGCGTATTACTGTACTTTTATCAATTTAATTGTTTACTAAATAGAATAATAATTATAAAAATTGAATACTTTCATTTCGTAAAATTTGGAGTCTTACAGTAGTCATAAATTAATTTTCACATTTCATACTTTCAACATATATATAACACATCATGTTCTTTGCAATGAAGATTTAAAATAGTTCATCATCAAGTTCAAATAACAAATAGGAACTGAAAGAGTTGCCTGATTCGTAGTTTATGAACTACGACTTAACTGCTTAACGCTTATTTACACTTTGTGTATTCCTACACAGTTATATAATCATTCACATTAACTATTAGTCACAAAGCAATGCGTAGTAGTTATAATGTAAACTTTACTCTAAATCTCATAACCCTTCCTATTATCAATACACAATGTTTAATTTTATTGTGTTAACTTTTGACTTATATCTCACTATATTTCATATTCGAAGTTCATTCAAGTGTTTAAGTCTTGCTACACAAGTGTAATAATGTTCGCCAATTACCCTACACATATCATTGGAATCGTAATAACAATTCGTTGTATTAACATTAGCTTTATGGGTTTAACCCACCATTTAGGTCATACCCTTAACTTAACACCTAACCATGTTGGTTAACACCTCTAACGAATCTGAAATCTCATAATAAACTAATATAAATCTTATCATTCATCTCTAACTTTTAGAAATATCACATTTGGTTCATTACATAAATTATTTAAACGATTACTTAAAATCTTTCCATTTTGTAAGACCCCAAATAATTAATAAATGAAATTTAATTTCCTCTAATTATTATTTTGAAATAGTAAGGGTTGATGTGATTAATGTGGATAGTTATGGGTAAAATACGCAAATATTTCAAAATAAGCAAGTGGTTATAAAATATTCATTGTTGTTCGGAGAATATTCGTTTGGTCGTGGAATGGAATATTAAATGCTTGTCGGGGAATATTAAATGACGCAGTGCAAAAACCATGAGTGGGCCCTATAACGGAAAGCGATTGGAGGAAGAAAGCGACAAATATAAGTTGTTTAAAAATAATTGTAGTTATTCAGATTTACCTTTGTTGGAATACCCGAATTGGTTAAAACACGATGTACGCGTTATCGCACAAAGAAGATACTGCAGTATTGCACCAATTATTGACTCTTACGTAAGAAGGCACTACTCAATAATGGTTACGATAATTCTTTATTCAAATATTTTTATGGTTCAATAATTGTTGCGTTGATATTTTATATTCTTTGTTGTTTCAATAATTGTCATTACACGTATTTTTCATTATCGAAGCAATAATTCATATTATCCGAATAATATTATTAGATAACATTATTGGCAATGTCTAGAAAGTTACATCTAAGGAGAGGTTTGGTCACCTAATTGCGCGCCGAGAAGGAGAAATTCTTATTGGAGCTCTCTCTTCTGAGGAAGCGTGCGGTTGTCAATATTGTGATTCTCAGTAATATTATTTGTGAATAATTAATTATTCATTTATATGATGAGGAAAATATTGATTTTATGTGGATATAGATGGAGAAATTTTTTTATGTGACAATTGTTGAAAATTAAAATTTTATCTTTTTCTAATAAAATAATTCATTTAAATATATTATTATATTTTTAATAATATAATAATGGTGATATTTTTACAATGAATGTGTGATATATGAGTATACGAGGAGGACGAGTATTTTTGTTGCAATAAATGTTTAAAACATGTTAAACATGTCGGTGGACCCCATTTCTTGACTGAAATTTGATTATAGCCTGTAAAATTGTCCGTTTGTGGATTTGGTCAATTTCTATTTGGAATTTGGAAAAACTTTCTTCAAAGTTGTAGAGAATTGAATTTCCTATAACAATTTGCATGGATTGAATTTTTCGACAAAAGGGCTATTTATTATGAATTATTGAAGTTCAAGCTCAAAATAATTGATTTTTAGAAGTTTAAAATAATTTAAATATGAAAAACGTTTTTTTGTGGGTCTAGCATGTGATCCGAATGTGTTGAATGCTGATTTTCAGATTCAAGAAGTGTGCGTAGAGAATTTATAATATATATTATTATTTTATTAAATTTTCTACTTTGGTGTGTTAAGCATTTTCCTATAAATAGGGTGCTTAGGTTAGAATTGAAAATCACAATGACGAAGTTTTCTCTCTATATTATCGGCGTATTCTTGTGAGTATTTTGAGTATACTTTTGAGTATTGCTATACGGTGAAAGTTCAAGTTATAGCTTTATATCCGAGTATTCCGGTTAAATCTTTGTCTTTCCGAGGTAAGGGATATTTTTTTTCTTCGTAATGATATTATTTCTTCAATATCATTATGCTAAAATATTGATCTCAAGTTTTTATCAAATTTGGAACTTTTGGTGTTGAGAGTTACTTATTCACGATATCGACACTTTATTCACGATATCTGATCTTATTCACGAATACGACACTATTCATCGAAAAATGAAAATTTTTCCTTTCGTCAAAATATCTATTACGGATACTAGCTTTGATTGTATCCATATTTTGATCATTCTTGAATTTTACACCACTATGATTATTTTTGAGGTATTTTTGGACGTGGATAAAAAACAAAAGTACGAATCCTTAATCCTTAATCCTTAATCCTTGTCATTTTGTTTCTTTGGATTCGTTTCTTTAAAAAAAAATATATTTTTATCATCCTCGTCTTAAATGATGATATTATTGAATATCTTTGGCTTTGTAGTGCAAAGATGAATGATTTCGATGAATATCTTTGGCTAGTAGCAAAGAGATGAACATGTGTTTAGATGAACATGATTAATGGTGAATGTCCTTGGCTTCAGTAGTGCAAGGATGAATAGATGATTCGAGATATATATTGATTGATGTTACGAGGATAAAAATATTGATGATGGATCGTTAAATTCATAGATATTAGTAGATTTCATCCTCTACGTAACTCTTACATGAATTAATATTTTTCATTGCAGTATTGATTTAAAACTTGTTGTCTATTGTATTCTATTAGATTTTTTCCTGTTGAAGACTAACGATAATTTGTTATGTATTATCTTAGTCATAATATTCTTCTTCGGCTAGTTGAGCTCACCCTTTTCCTTTTTGTTCTATTTTTTCTTCTCGGGAGGCGAGAATGTAGCGAGTCTTTAGTCGGGGTATGGAATGAAAGTTCTAGGGAGAGTTGTTTAGTAGTCCTCACCATTGTTGTAAAATAATGTATCAATAATTATGATGAGGATTTATTTGTATGTGGATATTGTTTAGATGGCAATATCTCGTATTTAAACTCACAGTTTCTTGTTGTAATAATAAAGTTGTAGTTGTTTACATCTAGTTTATTGATAACTTTCGAGAATGGGTGATGTATACCTATTTTGGGGGTGTGTCGCAGTTGGTATCAAAGCTTAGGGATATGATCTCCGGCGGAGATCGGGAATAGAACTAGGAGGGAGAGACGAGTAAATCCTTCGCTAGTGTGTCCTACTAAGCTTATTTATTTGTTAGTTAAGATATATAGGGATATTATGTGATATATTGATTTCCTTAATTAACCCTTGTTTTATGATGTATTTGAGAATGTCGATCGAGAATATTAACAATGGAAATGAGACCGTGGAGATACTGTACTCACCAACGAGGAGAACGCATGCAATGATGGTAATGTTCCTCCCATGAACAACACCACTACCAGGCGAGATGATGAACGAGGGATGTTTAGAAGCTTTTTGCAGTTCATGCAAAATCGAGACGAGGAGACTTCGTGTTCAAAACATAGGAGGAAATGATAGCAATTCATGGGTTGTCACGACCAAATGATTCAAAGAGTTGGGACCACGAATTTAAGGAAAGCCCGATCCGATCATGGCGGAAACATGGGTCAAGCAAATTACCAAGATATTCGATGTCTTGGGATGCGGAGGAACAAAGGTTCCATTCGCCACCTTTATGTTAGTGGTGAAGGCAGAACATCTTGGTGGGAGTTTGTGAAGCGTACCCATCCAAACCCTTTTCAAAGCATGTCTTGGGAGGCGTTTGAAACTATTTAATGACAAATACTTTTCCGAAAGTGTTCGTCTATATGAAGGAAGTGGACTTTATTAGACCTGGAGCGAAACAAACGACATAGCGGTGTCTTAGTACGAGGCTAAGTTTGCGAGAGTTATCGTGTTTGCACCTCATTTGGTGGAGAATGAGGAGCATTATGGACGCGGATGTTTACGAGAGGTTTGAAACCGACACGTCGATATCTCATATCTCATAAATTTTTTCTTTATTAGGATGTTGTTAATAGGGCTCAATTGTTAGAAGCGAGATAACGAAAGTACGGTCAACCGAGGTACCACAATCGAGGATCACAGGAGATAGCAAATCAACAAAACAACAATAACCCGGTGGAGAAAGAAAAAAAGCGGACAAAATGGTAACCACTACGGTGGTAATTATGGCCATGAAAATAGAAGAAGCGAGTTAGGAGGAGATTTTAAAAGAGGAGATTCAACAACGATCATGTGAAGACGACAAGTGCAAGAAGAATCGGTTCCACGGGAGGAGAAACGACCACCGGTCGTATATGCTATAAATGCGGAAAGAGGGACATATCGGTCAAAGCGCCCACAACAATTCGGTATGCTATAATTGTGGAAAGGAAGGACATATCGCTCGAGAGTGCACGGTAGCGAAACCTAATTCAGCGGGGACGATGACTCAAAAGACTGTCCCAGAAAAGTCAAAGTCAACGGTTCCTGGAAGAGCGTTTGTTGTGACTGGTCAAAATGCGAGGAACCCAAACGAGGTGATCACGGGTAAGCTATTTATAAATTCTTGTGAAGTTTATACTTTACTTGATACCGGTGTTACCCATTCATTTATCTCTCCTACTTGTGCTCAACGTTTAAATTTGACTCCGGAAAAATTAGACTTTGACCTATCTGTGGAAACTCCGTTAGGAGAAACTTTCATCACATCCACTGTTTATAAATCTAGTCTAATCCAAGTTGGCACCCTTATCTTACCTGTTGACCTTATCTCTTTAAAGATACTTGCTTTTGATGTGATTTTAAGGATTGATTGGTTAACTACTCATCATGCCAAAATTGATTATTTTCGTAAGGTTGTTAGTTTTCATATTCCTAATTAACACATTGTTGTTCAATTCGTGCAACTAAACCATTAAAATCAATCACCGTCATATCTAATCATAAAGCGATTCGTTTATTGAAAAAGCGGATGTCAAGCTTTCTTAGCCCATGTTATGGATTTGAATAAAGACACGTCAAAATTGAATAATATTCTGTTGTTATTAACTTTCCTGATGTATTTCCTGAAGAACTTCCCGGTCTACCTCCAGAACGTGAAGTTGAATTCTTTATTGACCTTGAACCTGGTACAAAGACCATTTCTAAAACCCCATATCGAATGGCTCCTATTGAACTTCAGGAGTTAAAGGTCCAACTACAGGAATTGTTGGACATCGGTTTCATTCATCCTAGTACATCTCCTTGGGGTGCTCCTGTTTTATTTGTAAAGAAGAAAGACGGGAGTATGCAACTTTGTATTGACTATCGGGAATTGAATCATGTCACCATCAAGAATAGGTATCCTCTACCTCATATTGATGACTTGTTTGACTAGTTGCAAGGAGCACAATCTTTTCAAAAATCGATCTTCGTTCTGGATATCATCAGCTGAAGATTAGAAGGCGAGGATATTCAAAGGCGCGCCTTGAGAACTCGAGACGGGCATTATGAATTCTTAGTCATGTCGTTCGGATTGACTAATGCTCCTGCTGACTTTCATGGATATGATGAATCGAGTATTCAAAGAATATTTGGATAAATTCGTTGTTGTCTTTATTGATGACATCCTCATATATTCCAAAAGCCGTGAAGATCATGAGCACCATTTGAAGCTGGTACTCCAAAGGCTTCGTGAAAATAAGCTATATGCTAAGTTGAAGAAATGCGAGTTTGGATTGAGGAAGTAGCATTCCTTGGGCACGTGGTGTCAAAACATGGAGTATCTGTTGACCCGACGAAGATTGAAGCAATACAAAGTTGGGAGCAACCGAAGACGGTGACTGAAGTACGTAGCTTTCTGGGCTTAGCTGGTTATTATCGGAGATTCGTGGAAGGGTTTTCTCGAATCGCTACTCCGTTAACTCAGTTGACTCGGAAGGATACAAAATTCGTTTGGAGCGAGGAATGCGAGAAGAGTTTCCAAGAGCTTAAGAGGAGACTTATTTCGGCACCTGTGCTAACAATACCATCTGGTTCGGATGGATTTGTTATCTCAATGATGCTTGAGTGCAAAGGGTTAGGATGTGTTTTCATGCAACATGGAAAAGTCATAGCCTTTATGCCTCGCATGACAACTTAAAGAATATGAGAGGAATTATCCTACTCATGATCTAGAGTTAGCGCCCGATCGTTTTCAGCAAGGCTTAAAGATCCGGTGGCACTATCTATATGGGGAGAAAGTGGAGATATATTCGGACCATAAAAGCCTTAAATATTTCTTCACTCAAAAGAACTTAACACGCGGCGAAATGATGACGTTGGCTCGAGCTATTGAAAGACTACGACCACACTATTCAATACCATCACGAAAAGCGAGCGTGGTAGGCGGCGTTAAGTAGAAGATAATATGCGAGAGCGAGTGCGATGATGTCAAGTATACGCGTAGAGCCAACTTTAATAGAAAAGTTAAGGTTGCTCAACCGACCCGAGGGTGATGCATATGAAGAAGAAAGTACAAGAAGGTGCTATTAGGGCGAGAATTGATGAAGAAGGAATACTTGAGTCCACTCCGGACTTTGTGTTCCTAATGATTACGATTTGAAGTACAAGATCATGATGGAGGCACACAATACACCATTTGCAATCCATCTGGAAGTACTAAAATGTATCGTGATCTTCGACATACATTTTGGTGGAACAATATGAGAGAGAGATTGCAAAGTTTATCTCAACATGTTTAACTTGTCAACGTGTAAAGGCGGAGCATCAAGTGCCTAGGGACCATTGCAACCACTTGAGATTCCGAAATTGAAGTGGGAACACATTACAATGGATTTTGTTTTGGTCTTCCCACGGTTTCTCAAGGCATAAATGCTATTTGGGTTATTATTGATAGATTAACCAAGTCAAAGACATTTCTTGCCATCACGGAGACTTATTCTCTTGAACGTCTTGCTAGTATGCATGTAAATGAGATTGTGAGGTTGCATGGCATGCCAAGTATCTATAGTTTGGATCGTGACCCAAGATTCACTTCAAGATTTTGGGTTAGCTTGCAAAAAGCTATGGAGTGCGGAGTTTACGATTGATTCGGCATACCATCCTCAAAGCAGACGGACAATCGAAAGACTATTCAAACTCTTGAAGATTTATTAAGACTACGTGTCCTAGACTTCAAGGCGGTTTGGATAGGTATTTACCATTGGTGGAATTCTCCTACAACAGCGATTATCGAGCAAGTATAGGTGTGGCTCCATATGAAGCATTATATGGAAGAAAGTGTCGCTCTCCAATATGTTGGGATGAGGTGGGTGAAGCAACATTGTTGGGACCCGAGTTAGTACGTATGACTACCGAAAAGATCCAAATGATTCGACAACGTATACAAACGGCACAAGATCGACAAAAGAGTTATGCTGATCTTCATCGAAAGGACGTGGAATTTAGTATAGGGGATCATGTATTGTTGCGAGTTACTCCATGGAAGGGAGTTACAAGATTTGGGAAGAAAGGAAAGCTCAACCCACAATTTATTGGTCCATTTCAAATTCTTGACCGAGTAGGAAATGTAGCCTATAGACTCGCGTTACCTCCAAGTATGTCTCGTGTTCATAATGTGTTTCACATATCTGTACTTCGTAAATATGTGAAAGACCCGAACCACGTTATTGAGTTAGAACCGGACGAGATAGCCGAAGACTTAACGTATGAGGAGGTACCTGTCAAGATCTTGGATAGGAAGGAGCATGTCCTACGCACGAAGGTCATACCACAAGTTAAAGTCTTGTGGAGGAACCATGCTATAGAAGAAATGACCTGGGAATTGGAAACGGAAATGAAAGCGAGGTATCCTCACCTTTTTGAAACACCAGGTACGTATGTCAATTTCGAGGACGAAATTTCATAAGGAGGGGAGGTTGTAAGACCCCAAATAATTAATAAATGAAATTTAATTTCCTCTAATTATTATTTTGAAATAGTAAGGGTTGATGTGATTAATGTGGATAGTTATGGGTAAAATATGCAAATATTTCAAAATAAGCAAGTGGGTATAAAATATTCATTGTTGTGGGGAATATTCGTTTGGTCGTGGAATATTAAATGCTTATCGGGGAATATTAAATACGACGGTAGCGACCATGAGTGGACCCCATAACGGAAAGCGATTGGAGGAAGAAAATGACAAATATAAGTTGTTTAAAAATAACGGTGTAGTTATTCGCTTAGATTTTCTTTGTTGGAATACCAAATTGGTTAAAAACACGATGTCTGGCGTTGTTGCACAAGTGTAGCACAGTATTGCACCAATTATTGACTCTTACGTGAGAAGGCACTACTCAATAATGGTTACGATAATTCTTTGTTTAGTATTTTATTGGTTCAATAATTATTGCGTTGATATTTTATATTCTTTGTTGTTTCAATAATTGTCATTACACAGTATTTTTCATTATCAAGCAATAATTCATATTATCTGAATAATATTATTAGATAACATTATTTGCAATGTCTAGAAAGTTACATCTAAGGAGAGGTTTGGTCACCTAATTGCGTGCGATGAAGGAGAAATTCTTATTGGAAAGCCCCTGCTCTGAGGAGGCTGCTGGTTGTCAATATTGTGATTACAGTAATATTATTTGTGAATAATTAATTATTCATTTATATGATGAGGAAAATATTGATTTTATGTATATAGATGGAGAAATTTTTTTATGTGACAATTGTTGAAAATTAAAATTTTATCTTTTACGATAAAATAATTATTTAAATATATTATTATATTTTTAATAATATAATAATGGTTATTTTTACAATGAATGTGTGATATATGAGTATCTGAGGAGGAAGAGTATTTTTGTTGCAATAAATGTTTAAAACATGTTAAACATGTCGGTGGACCCCATTTCTTGGTTGAAATTTGATTATAAGCGTGTAAAATTATAGTTTGTGGATTTTTTGGTCAATTTCTATTTGGAATTTGAAAAAACTTTCTTCCGCAAAGTTGTAGAGAATTGAATTTCCTATAAAATTGCGCGATTCAATTTTTCGACAAAAGGGCTATTTATTATGAATTATTGAAGTTAGAAGCTCAAATAATTGATTTTTGGAAGTTTAAAATAATTTAAATATGAAAAACGTTTTTTGTGGGTCTAGCATGTGATTTGAATGTGTTGAATGCAGATTTTCAGATTCAAGAAGTGTGCGTAGAGAATTTATAATATATATTATTATTTTATTAAATTTTCTACTTTGGTGTTCTAAGCATTTTTCTATAAATAGGGTGCTTAGGTTAGAATTGAAAATCACACTGAAGTTTTCTCTCTCTATATTATCGAGCGTATTCTTGTGAGTATTTTGAGTATACTTTGAGTATTGCTATACGGTGAAAGTTCAAGTTATAGCCTATATCCAGTATTCCAGTTAGAAGTACTGTCTTTCCGAGGTAAGGGATATTTTTTTTTCTTCGTAATGATATTATTTCTTCAATATCATTATGCTAAAATATTGATCTGAAGTTTTTATCAAATTTGGAACTTTTGGTGTCGGAGTTACTATTCACGTATCTACACTATTTATTCACGATATCTGATCTTATTCACTTAAACTAAGACTATTCATCGAAAAATGAAAATTTTTCTTTTTCGTTAAAATATCTATTCGGATACTAGCTTTGATTGTATCCATATTTTGATCATTCTTGAATTTTACACCACTATGATTATTTTTGAGGTATTTTTGGACGTGGATAAAACAAAGTACGAATCCTTAATCCTTAATCCTTAATCCTTGTCATTTTGTTTCACTGGATTCGTTTCTTTAAAAAAAAAAATATTTTTCATCATCCTCAGTCTTAAATGATGATATTATTGAATATCTTTGGCACAGTAGCAAAGATGAATGATTTTCGATGAATATCTTTGGCCGTAGTGCAAAGATGAGCAGTGTTTAGATGAACATGACCAATTGGTGAATGTCCTTGGCTTTGTAGTGCAAGGATGAATATATGATTCGAGATATATATTGATTGATGTTACGAGGATAAAAATATTGATGATGAATTATTAAATTCATAGATATTAGTAGATTTCATCCTCTACGTAACTCTTCTATGAATTAATATTTTTCATTGCGAGTATTGATTTAAAACTTGTTGTCTATTGTATTCTATTAGATTTTTTCCTGTTGAAGACTAACGATAATTTGTTTCGTATTATCTTAGTCATAATATTCATTACTTGGGCTAGTTGAGCTCACCCTTTTCCTTTTTGTTCCATTTTTTCTTCTCGGGAGGCGAGAATGTAGCGAGATGCAGTCGGGGTATGGAATGATGGTTTTAGAGAGTTGTTTAGTAGTCCTCACCATTTTTGTAAAATAATGTATCAATAATTATGATGAGGATTTATTTGTATGTGGATATTTTTAGATGGCAATATCTCGTATTTAAACTCACAGATTTCTTTGTTGTAATAATAAAGTTGTAGTTGTTTCTGTACCGTGTATTGACAACTCAGAATGGGTGATGTATACCTATTTTGGGGGTGTCACACATTTTATCTTACATTACATTACAATCTGATGTTGTAGTCCATTTTATGTTTTAATATCATTATCTTGCATACTAACTAGATTAGACCTTGCTTGACAATCCTCAAATAAACAGACTTCTCCGCTTAGGGCTCAGGAGCACTGGCAAGATTCTGCTTATCCCAAAACCTTAGACTTCAAGCAGCAATTTGCTTATTTGGTGCTCGATCACAGAAAACCATACGGATGTAATTTGTCTTTGGTGCTCATCATCAGAAAACCATCACAGTAAGAATTGCGCCACACCCAGACAAAAACTGCAGTAGCTCTGCTATTGCACCAGTCACACCAACTCAAACCAATTCCACCAAATTTCACAAACCTAAACACCTAAAACTTTGTAATATCATCAATAATTATGTTATTCACCATTCTCACTACATAAACATTATATACCAATTTTTTCAATTTCATCATTTTTTCCACTTTTAGCGAATTCGATCTCCACGACTTCGTTTCTTAATCAATTGACATGATTCAAACTACGTCGCTCTCGTTTCTTAACATACTAACATAATCCAACATCAATTTACAGATTATCACACATATTAAACATGAAATTTTGTACTTTCTAAAGCCATATCCTATAAAATAAACACTATTTTTGAAATCTTCTACTACAAACCCAATTTCATGTATTTAATCATCAAATAACACTCACATATGTTGATTAACAGATTATAAACCACATACACATGCATATATATATATATATATATATATCAATCCAACACAACTACCAATAGAAATTTCAAAGATATAAGTTAAGATTAGAGGAGATTATACCTTGAATCTTTGTTTATTGGGAAGAGAATTGTTTTCCCTTGATACTCCAATTCCCTAGCAAAATCTATAGAGAATTTCTCACAAACTCTCTCTCCCTTTCTCTGCTCTCTAGATCTCTGTTAACTAGTCTTAGGCAAAGAAATAAAATGCGTAGAAATAAACTGATAACCCCTCTTTCTCACGTACATCCGTTACAAAAACCCAATAAGCGTCAGTTAAAAATAAGCCAAAGGCCACAAGGCCTTGTTTGGTTACACAAAATTCCCCCCATTCCAATTTATTTTGATAATATTATATTATATAGTTTTTATTTGTCACACATGTAACCAATTTACATAACCTACAATAATAATTATAATTTTTATTATAATTATTCTAATGATTAATAAATAATCATATATCTAATTTAATTAATAAATTAAACTTAAGCGTCGCTTTATTTAATTACTTATTTTCTTTAATATTAAACAACTCATTTAATTTAATTAATTCATTAAATTAAATCTTTCAAATAAAAATTACCATTATTCAATTTCATTACTAAATTAATGCACCACAATTCATCAATTATTTATTTATCTCAATAAATAAATTAATTAAAATATTTATTTAATTCAATAAATATTTAAAATTAATTACAAATTCATTTAATTTCTTAAATAGTTAACTTAACTATTAAACCTCATTTTTCCAATATATGATTATATATTCCTCTTCACACCAGAGCACATATTTCAAAACATATATCACGTATATATACATACTCAAACTCAAAACATCTTATAATAAGGATTTTAATTATTAAATTCCTATTTTAATAACTTATAAAAATTCGGGTTGTCACAGACTTTGCTAGCCTACAGAACGTCAATGCGTACTTCTACTAGGGCTACCCCCTACTCATTGGTCTATGACATGGAGACAGTGCTCCCTATAGAGGTAGAAATGGAGTCATTAAGAGTATTGATAGATGCTCAAATGGAGGAAGACCAATGGTTACAAGACCGGTACCACCAATTATCTCTAATAGATGAGAGGAGGGCCACAACTATCTTTCATGGTCAATTATATCAGCAGAGGATTGCTCAATCATACAACAAGAAAGTCCGGCTTCAGAAATTCAAAGAAAATGACTTGGTACTGAAGAAAGTACTTGCCAATCAATATCAATCTAAAGGAAAGTTTGCCCCAAACTGGGAAGGCCCTTTAATTGTTAAGGAAGTGTTGACGGGAGGAGCCCTCAAACTGCAAGAAATGGATGGCGAAGAATTTTCCCATCTTATCAATTCAGACACCATAAAAAGGTATTATATCTGAAATCATCTGCAAACTAACATCCTGGTTCAGAAAAAAAATAATCATCATCAATCAAATCAATTAAGTCAATTCAGGTTTTCACTAAAGAGCCTGAACTACGAAAGATCTGATATCCCCTCATCAATGGGAGTACGTAGGCAGCTATATATGGTGCGATCAAACCAAACAAGAAACCCAAAATCCAAACAAATACTTCTCAAAGCATTCCAGTCAAATCAGAGCTTGAACTATGAAAGACCTGATCTCTCCTTATCAATAGGAGTACGTAGGTAGCCATCTATGGTGTGGTCTAACCCTTACAAAAAACCAAAAAATCTCTTCAACATCTCAAACAAAGAGTTGGGACTACGTGAGACCTGATCTCCTCTCATCAATGGGAGTACGAAGGCAACCATCTATGGTGCGGTCGAACCCTTAAAGAGGAAAGCCAAACCCTTTGCTTGAACCTTAACCACATCAAAGACCAGTCCCAAGACATAAAAAAATGGAAAACCCAAAGATCAACGACCCATTCTGAAAGATCCTAGGACATTTCAATGTCTATCCATCAAGGAGAAGTTCGGGACACATCAAGATAGAAAGTCATAAAGAAAATGGCAACTATCAAACAAGTGACAAGACATATCTAAAAGGGAAGTGAATCGAAATATATTTCCTTGCCATATAATACTTGTAAAACCCCAAATTTTATGAATAAAGATTAATTTTCTCGAAATATTTTTTTTGAATATTATAGTGTGAATTTGATATAATGTTATAGTTGTGGGTAATATTTATAAATTTTGCAAAGTAAGCAAGTTGTTATAAAATATTTGATTGATCGGGGAATATTCGTTTTAACAGGGAATATTAGTACAACGACACAATCATTGGTGGACCCCACAACAGAATTATTGTCGAAATGAGAAAACGACAGAAATATCTTTTTATAAAAATAACGACGGAAGTTTTACCGTTAAACTATTGAAATACCGGTGGTAAAAGTAAATGCGATGTACGCATGGTGCGCATAGTAGCACACAATATTGATTATTGATGCTTACGTGAGAAGTCACTCAGTTTTGTTCAATTATTGCCACAATAATTTTTGTATAGTATATCACGTTATTTGATTCAATTATTGTAAATATTTTATATATTATTAAATCAATAATTGGGATGACAAGTTATTCATATTATTATTTGCATAATTAACAATGTCTAGAAAGTTCTTTCGAGGAGAGGTTTGGTCACCTAATTGCGCGCCAATAGGGAAAAATTCTTATCGGAAAGTCCCACTCTTTCCTAAGAGCGATCTAGTTGTTGATATTGCGAGTTATAATAATGATGAATAAATGTTGTTAAATATATTGAAGGGATTTTTATGAAGTATTAGTTATAAATTTTACTTATTTAATGGACCCACATTTACCTATTTTTTAAAATAATCGGTAGAAAATTATTTAATATAATAAAGGTGGGGCCACATGTGGGGCCCACTTGTGTAAGAAAAAATGAATTGGGAGAAAGTTCGCAGGCACGGGTGGAGTACTATGCTTGTTTTATATATATATTTATTATATATATATATTTAAGATCCCAAATAATTAATAAATGAAATTTAATTTCCTCTAAATATTATTTTGAAATAGTAAGGGTTGATGTGATTAATGTGGATAGTTATGGGTAAAATACATAAATATTTCAAAATAAGCAAGTGGGTATAAAATATTCATTGTTGTGGGAATATTCGTTTTGGTAAGTGGAATATTTAAATCTTTGTCGGAAATATTAAATGCTGACCCAGTAGCGACCGTGTGTAGACCCCATAAAAGCGATTGGAGGAAGAAAATGACAAATATAAGTTGTTTAAAAATAACAGGCGTAGTTATTACAGATTTACCTTTGTTGGAATACCGGTGGTTTAAAACACGATGAATCTGGCGTTGTTCTTGCAGTAGCATACGGTATTGCACCAATTATTGACTCTTACATAAGAAGGCACTACTCAATAATGGTTACGATAATTCTTTATTCGGTGTTTTATTTTATTGATTCAATAATTCTTTGCGTTGATATTTTATATTCTTTGTTGTTTTAATAATTGTCATTACAAGTATTTTTTTCATTGTAAAAGCAATAATTCATATTATCTGAATAATATTATTAGATAACATTATTGGCAATGTCTAGAAAGTTACATCTAAGGAGAGGTTTGGTCATCTAATTGCTTGGCGCCCAAAGATGAAGAAATTCTTATTGGAAAGCCCCTCTTCCAGGAAGCGCACGGTTGTCGATATTGTGATTACGTAATATTATTTGTGAATAATTAATTATTGATTCATATGATGAGGAAAATATTGATTTTATGTGGATATAGATGGGGAAAATTTTTAATGTGACAATTGTTGAAAATTGAAATTTTATCTTTTACGATAAAATAATTCATTTAAATATATATAATATTATATTAATAATGGTGATATTTTTATAACGAATGTGGGATATATGAGTATACGAGGAGGAAGATTATTTTTGTTGTAATAAATGTTTAAAACATGTTAAACATGTAAATTGGACCCCATTTATTGGTGAAATTTGATTATAGCCTCTAAAATCGCTTGGTTTGTGGATTTTGGTCAATTTACATTTGGAATTTGGAAAACTTTCTTCGCAAAGTTGTAGAGAATTGAATTTTCTATAAAAACTCTCGATTGAATTTTTCGACAAAAGGGCTATTTATTATGAATTATTGAAGTTCGAAGCTCAAAATAATTGATTTTTGGAAGTTTGAATTATTTATTTTATGAAAAACGTTTTTTTACTTCTTCTAGAAGGAGCATGTGGTTTGTATTCATATTTTTTGATTCTAAGAATGGGCGTAGAAAATTTTTATATATATTATTATTATAATAAATTTTACGCTTTGGTGTTCTAGCAATTTCTATAAATAGGTGCTTAGGTTAGAATTGAAAATCACTGAAAGCGAAGTTTTCTCTCTCTATATTATCGGCGTATTCTTGTGAGTATTTTGAGTATACTTTGAGTATTGCTATACGGTGAAAGTTCAAGATATAGCCTTTATCCGGTATTCCAGGTTAAATCTTGATCTTAGAGGTAAGGGATATTATTTTTTTTAAGTAATGATATTATTTCTTCAATATCATTATCTTTGAAATATTGATCTAAAATTTTTATCAAATTTGAAACTTTTGGTGTCGGGGTTCTTATTCACGATACGACCTTATTCACGTATATGGTCTTATTCACGAATCGACCTTTATTCATCGAAAAATAAAAATTTTTCTTTTCGTCAAAATATCTATACGGATACTAGCTTTGATTGTATCCATGTTTTGATCATTCTTGAATTTTACACCACTATGATTATTTTTGAGGTATTTTTGGGCGTGGATAAAATAAAGTACGAATCCTTAATCCTTAATCCTTGTCATTTTGTTTCCTTTGGATTCGTTTCTTTAAAAATATTTTCATCATCTTGGTCTTAAATGATGATATTATTGAATATCTTTGGCTGTAGTAAAAGATGAATGATTTATGATGAATATCTTTGGCGATAGTGCAAAGATGAATGATTTCGATGAATATCTTTGGCCGTAGTGCAAAAGATGAATGATTTCGATGAATATCTTTGGCCCGCGTAGTGCAAAGATGAGCAGTGTTTAGATGAACATGACCCAATGGTGAATGTCCTTGGCACGTAGTGCAAGGATGAATATTTGATCGAGATATATATTGATTGATGTTACGAGGGATAAAAATAGACGATGAACTTTAAAATTCATACATAGAAGATAGTAGTTTGCATTCTCTACTTAACTCTTCTAATGAATTATTATTTCATTGCGAATATTGATTTAAAACTTGTTGTCTATTGTATTCTATTATATTTTCCTGTTGAAGACTAACGATAATTTTGTTGTATATTATCTTAGTCATAATATTCTTTTCTTGGGCTTAGTCGAGCTCACCCTTTTCCTTTTGTTCCATTTTTCTTCTCGGGAGGCGAGAATATAGCGAGTACAAAGTCGGGGGTATGGAATGAAAGTTCTAGGGAGAGTTGTTTAGTAGTCCTCACCATTGTTGTAAAATAATGTATCAATAATTATGATGAGGATTTATTTGTATGTGGATATTGTACAGATGGCAATATCGTATTTAAACTCGCGGTTTCTTATTGTAATAATAAAGTTGTAGTTGTTTTACATACTAGTGTATTGACAACTCAGAATGGGGGATATAGACCTATTTTGGGAGTGTCACAATATATATATATTATAATAATTTTTGTTTTTTTATGAAAAATAGATTATATTATATTTTATTATGCATAGTGGCCGCATAGTGTTTGCATAGTAAAATCAAATTTTAAAAGTTTCGTTCGTGAATTTCAAAACTTCGCCCGTCAACCTTTGTGCACTATGCGTCCAAATAGTATCCTTTCCATTCTCCTATAAATAAGATGCTTAGTTGAAATTGAAAATCACACCAGAATCAGAGAATTCTTCTTCTATAATATTGAGCGTATTTCTTTCGAGTTTTAGGAAGCTTTGAGTGTAGAAAACAGTGAAAGTTTTTTTCAAGAATATCCCTACTATACCAGTTGGAATACTCTTCTTTTCAAGGTAAGGGGTATTATTTATTTCATATTCGCTTACGATATTATTTTTCGTATTCGTAAGTAATTTTATTTCGTTCAATATTCGCAAGAAATATTATATTTGTTTAATATTCGTAAGGAATATTATATTCGTTTAATATTCATAAGGAATATTATTTTCGTTCAACAGTTGTAAATGATATTATTTTTGATCAGTATTCGTATGAAATAATATTTTTTACTATACTCTGTAGTATGTAAGTAATATTATTTCGTTTCAGATTTCGAATTCTACACTCATTTTGTTAAAGTTTTGGTTTCTATACTCCATGAAATTAGTAGAATATCCTTGATATTTGCGCTTCATCCAGTATCTTTTCATGGAAATATTATTCTGAGCATTCTTGATAAGTTTTAACTTTTTCATGCCGGAGTAGTATTCACGGGGTTACTATTCCTGAAGTTACTATTCACGGGATACTATTCACTCGGGGTACTATTCATGACAAAAATTGATTCCATTTCGGTCCAAATTATTTTTGATACAATATTATTCTTGAATTTTACTTCACAAAGCAGTATCATGTGGACAATTTGGACATTGTTGAATTCCGGATAAATTAAATTATAAATATTTAAAATTTATCCTTTACTTTCATTTAACTGAATTCTTATATATATCATTGTCATCATCCTCATGCTTATATTGTTATGAAAGTCATCTTTGGCCCGTAGTGCATAGATGGACTTGGTATAATTATGACCAGAGATTATTCGGTATAATCATGACCGTAATGTTACAAATGATGTGGTAAAAGTCCTCATTGGCCCGTAGTGCATTGATGGACAGTTTTTGGTATGATTATGACCATGGGTTCTCTTTGGCCAAAGGGTGCAAAGATGAATTTTTTTATGGCGTGATCATGACCGTTGATGAAAACATGAATATCCTTGTCCCGTAGTGCATGGATAATTCGTGGTCGTTATACTAATGAATATCCTTGGCCGTAGTACAGGGATGATTCGATGATGTGGATTATTTATTAAGTTGAGTCTCACCAATAAAATTGATGATAAACTTTTTAAATCGTAGAAGATAGTAGATATCATGCTCTACTTGACTCTTCTAATGGATTGTTTATTCCGCTGCAGTTGTTGATCTAAAACTTGTTGTCTATTATATTCTATCAGTTGTTATACTGTTGAAGGCTAAGGATAATTTATTCTGTATTATCTTAGTCATAATATTTCTTACTGGGCTAGTTGAGCTCACCCTTTTCTTTCATTTTTCTCTTTAGGAAATGAGAACATAGTCGGGACTAGTCGGGGAATGGAGTAATGGTCCGAGGTGGTGCATTAGTAGTCCTCACTATTCTGTGAAATAGTGTGAAAATAAATGTAATAATACTGAATTTGAGTTTGGATATTGTCTAGAAGATAATATTCGTGTAAAAACTCTCAGCTACGCTTTTGGACTTATTGTATCATTAAGTTTGTATTTTAATTCTGTACCATGTATTTGGCGACTCAGAATGGGTTATGTATACCTATTTTGGGGGCGTCACAATACTGGTTGATATATACAATGTATCCTTTTCATGACAAAAATGGCTAACCTTGTCTATGCAAGAAAATGAAAGCTAATCTACACACTCGTAGATAAACGAGCCAGAAAGTCTAACTTGGCATCCCTCCTAGAAGATGGAGGCGAATCTATAAGCTCCTGCCCTAGGGTATCCATGCGAGCCAGAAGTTCTATGGTCATCTGCATAGTGCTACCATTCTCATCTATGAATGCACTCATATCTGCAACGATGCTAGCCGTGTGGGATCTAAGTAAAGTACTATTAGCAGTGGCAGCGTCTCGGGTAGCTCGAGCCTCATCCCGCTCAACAAAAGCAGCATCCCGAGTCGCTCGAGCCTCATCCCGCTCAATAAAAGCGATATTACTGCTAGCTCGGGCGTCATCCCTCTCAGTAAAACCAACATCTCTACCAGAAAGTGTTGTCAACATCAGAGCCCTAGCTTGATCCCTCTCAAATGTCAATAGATGTAACCTCTGTTCCAAATACTCTATTGAAGGGCAATGAGAATATTGGGGGAATCAACTAGAGCTGATGTCAAACCAACAAATAGCTCATCCTCGGTGGGATAATCATGGTCCTCCATAGGCTCCTCCTCATCAGAATCAATACTCGACTTTGAGTGAACAACCATAGCTGATGCAATATCTGCCTCCAGCCATGCAGAATACTCTGAAGAGCGACATGGATGACTAGTCAAAAATTCATCCCTCTCTCGACGAGTCCAACAATCATAAATCCTGGTCAAGTCCTCTGCTGATAAAAGCCAAGCTGACAGTCGCTGACCCAATGCCCCTTCAACTTTTCTTTCATTTTTAATTTAGTCCTGCAAGTATTATCAAACTTGCACCACCTCCCCTAATAGTAAATCATGTGAATTAATAGTTCATTCATGTGACTTAATAGTTATAATCATGTGAAAATACTGAATTACGATGTATAGTACCTCCATCTATACCTCCATTTTTTAACTTAGTCATGCAAGTATTATCAATCTTGCACCAACTCCCCTAATAGTAAATGAATGTGAATCAATAGTACACACATGTGAATAAATAGTTATAATCATGTGAATCGGTAGCAATTAATTGCTCATTTATCCAGGTTAATTACCAGATTGATCAATATAACCTCAGGACATCAATTATTATCGAAATAAATGTCGATTTTCACTAACACTAACAATCCCAACACAATGGAAATATTTTTCTCAAAAATTTCATTTTTGAAATTTCAAAGTTTGACTTTTTTTGAAAAAGTCAACTGTTGACTTTTTTGACCAAAAAGTCAACCCCGACAAATTTTGTGTTTATAGTCTATTTCTACTAATTTCATCGTTCTGGACTCAAATATCACGTCTGTGTCTCCAAATTCAACTCCGAACTCAAATTCTATTTTTAATAACATTCATCATTAATATTATAACTCACAATATTTAACAACTAGGTCGTTCCCAGGAAAGAGGGGGCTTTCCGATAAGGATTTCTCCTTATTGACGCGCAATTAGGTGACCAAACATCTCCTTGACAGAACTTCTAGACATTGTCAATATTGCAAATAATAATATGAATAACTTTATCGTCTCAATTATTGATTTAACAATATATATCATATTATGCAGATGATACTGTGACAATAATTGAATTAATAATATGAGAGATATGATGCAGCAATTACTGTAGCAATAATTGATTATAATTGAGTGACTTCTTACGTAAGCATCAATAATCAATACTGTGTGCTACTATACAACCATGCGTATTACTGTACTTTTACTACCGGGTAGTTCAGCAGTTTTAACGGTAACACTTTCACCGTTATTTTTATAAAAAGATAATTCTATCATTTTTTAACTACGACAATACTTTCGTTTTGGGGTCCACCAATGATTGTGCCGTCGTCCGGATATTCCGCGACAAAAAGAATATTCCTCGACCAAACGAATATAATATAACAACTTGCATACTTTGCAAAATTTTCACATATCACCCTTAACTTTAACCTTTTATCAAATTAACCATTTAGTAAATAGAATAATTATAAGAAAATTGAATACTTTCATTTCATAAAATTCGGGGTCTCACACTATAGGTGGCCCATATTCTAATAGCTTTACCGGTGTAGATCCTCCTTTGTATCGACCTGACATCCCTTCTGGCAGAGACTCAGTGACTCAGGAGGAGTTACATTAGATGGATCAATTGGATGATGTGAACATCATTGATTTCTTCTGATAGATTTCTCATTATTTCTTGTTATAGGCCTCTATTAGATATTAGGCGGTTGTGCCCCATTTCTCTTTATATCTTTTGATAGGCCTCTGTTAGATATCGGGCAGATGTGCCCCACTTCCCTGTACTTTTTATTTTCAGTTGTATACAGAGATGATGTATTAGATGATGATGTGTTTAGGAATGTATGTATAATGATTTCTATTCCCTACATCATATTGTCATTTATCATTTATCATTTATCATGATGTATGCATTATGTCATGGGTATGCATTCACTGAGGTGAGTTTAGCATTGACCTTTGGATGGTCTTATGATACGGCTCTACAGATGTCTTCATCCACCGTTAGCCGGATTGAGCATACCCCACCCATATTGGTGGCTTCTTCTTTGAGATCCTGGTATGACAGTTTGTCTCCCTCAGATCGGGTGACAGTTGATCAGTTATTGAGGCATTATATGACCCTCTTGACGTTCCAGGTACCATTAGGCTTTGTAGAGGGCATGATATTTTATTGGATACCAGAGAGACATGTCTTTAGATTTGATATCCATGAGCTAACTCCTACATTGGAGGAGTATGAGCGTCTCACTGCTTTGCCCTTGGACCGGCCTTGAGCTAGGATGGTTGTCGATGATATGAGCTGGTAGTTTATGACCCTGACAGGCTTACGACGCAGAGTTTCCCTGGACAAGATTACCTCAGGGCATGTGGTGTCCATGGATTTCTTGATTGACCGATTTGGGTTACTGGACAGCTCTCTACGGCATTCAGGGTATTTCACCATTACTGAGGGTGAGTGGCATATTGCCCGCGTAGATATTCTCTTAATGTGCATCATGGCCTATTAATACATGTCGTTGTACATGGACCATCTGGACATTGGCTTGATTATGGTATTTCGTGCTCTCAGGGAGTGTTACACTATCTTTCCCATGATATTGGTGGAGACCTTGAGGTCGACCACATTTATCCATACCTATTCTGTGGGGGTTTTCAGAGGCAGTGCCGTCTTGTTGTATGTGTGGTTCATGACACATTTGAGATCGATTATCACATTTAGACGTCATGGGTACTGCTTTACTCATGAGATAGTCATGTCTTATTCCTTTCAGCCTGCTGAGTGTACAGACGCATCATCCCAGTTGGCTTTTCTAATAGGGATTGAGGATCCATTTGCCATCTTGCCTTGTTTAGGACTCAATTCTCCCTATAGCTTTATCACTCATATATTTGGCATGGACTATCTTCCCCTGGCTGGTTTGAGAGGGGTGACCACATACCATCCACTGGCTGTCATGGGACTACTCAATAATGGTTACAGTAATTACTGTTCAGTATTTTATTAGTTCAATAATTGTTGTGTTGATATTTTGTATTATTGTTGTTTTAATAATTGTCACTGCACAGTATTTTCTATTATCGGAGCAATAATTCATATTATCTGAATAATATTATTAGATAACATTATTGGCAATGTCTAGAAAGTTACATCTAAGGAGAGGTTTGGTCACCTAATTGCTTGCGCAAGATGAGGAGAAATTCTTATTGGAAGCCCCCCTCTCTCCGGAAGCTGCTGGTTGTCAATATTGTGATTACTGTAATATTATTTGTGAATAATTAATTATTGATTCATATGATGAGGAAAATATTTATTTTATGTGGATATAGATGGAGAAAAAATTTAATGTGACAATTGTTGAAAATTGAAATTTTATCTTTTTCTAATAAAATAATTCATTTAAATATATATATTATTATATTTTAATAATATAATAATGATGATATTTTTACAACGAATGTGGGATATATGAGTATACGAGGAGGAAAAGTATTTTGTTGGATTAAATGTTTAACACATGTTTTGTGTGTTGGTGGACCCATTCTTATTGAAAATTGATTATAGTACGTAAAATCGCTTGGTTTGTGGATTTTGGTCAATTTCATTTGGAATTTGGAAAAATTTTCTTCTGCAAAGTTGTAGAGAATTGAATTTCCTATAAAAAATCGCTTGAAATCGAATTTTCCGATAAAAGGGCTATTTATTGTGAATTATTGAAGTTAGAAATAATTGATTTTTGGAAGTTTTAATTATTATTTTGAAGAAAAACGTTTTTGCCATTTGAGAGGCACATGTTAAGGATGGAAATCAATTTGAGTTCAGATGTCTAGACCAAAAGTGTGGGCTAAGGAATTTTGTTTATAAATAATATTATTATATTCAATTTTCTACTTTTGGTATTCTAAGTATTTTCCTATAAATAGGAGCTTAGGTTAGAATTGAAAATCACACGTAAACTGAAGTTTTCTCTCTATTTCTCTCTCGATATTTTGAGCGTATTCTTATGAGTATACTTTGAGTGTTGATATACTGATTGCAAGTTCAAGTCATAGCCTATCCAGGTGTTTCAACTAGAAATCTTGTCTTTCGAGGTAAGGGATATTATTTTTTTCGTGATGATATTATTTCTTCAATATCATTATCTTTGAAATATTGATCTGAAGTTTTTATCAAATTTGGAACTTTTTCATATGGGGTTACTTATTCATGAGTTACTATTCATGAGTTCTTATTCACGATTCTTATTCACGAGATTCTTATTCACGAGTACTATTAAGTAAGCGTGAAGATGTTTTTGTGAAATTTCTATCTTTTGGTGTTTGGAGTTACTATTCACGTATATCGCCCACTATTCACGTATACGGTAGTATTCACGAAATAAGACTATTCATCGAAAAATGAAAATTTTTCTTTTTCGTCAAAATATCTATTGTGGATACTAGCTTTGATTGTATCCATGTTTTGATCATTCTTGAATTTTACACCACTATGATTATTTTGAGGTATTTTTGGACATGGATAAAATAAAGTACTGAATCCTTAATCCTTAATCCTTGTCATTTTGTTTCCTTTGGATTCGTTTCTTTAAAAAAAATATTTTTCATCATCCTCGGTCTTAAATGATGATATTGTTAAATATCTTTGGCCTGTAGTGCAAGGATGAATGATTTCTGATGAATATCTTTGGCTTTGTAGTGCAAAGATGAATGATTTCGATGAATATCTTTGGCGTAGTGCAAAGATGAGCAGTGTTTAGATGAACATGACCATTTGGTGAATGTCTTTGGCTTTGTAGAGTGCGAGGATGAATATATTTGATTCTAGATATATATTGATTGATGTTACGAGGGATAAAATATCGATGATGAACTTTTAAATTTATATATAGAAGATAGTAGTTTGCATTCTCTACTTAACTCTTCTAATGAATTATCGTTTCATTGCGATTTGTTGATTTAAAATTGGTTGTCTATTGTATTCTATTAGATTTTTTTCGTTGGAAACTAACGATAATTTGTTGTATATTATCTTAGTCATAATATTCTTTCTTGAGCTAGTTGAGCTCACCCTTTTCCTTTTGTTCCATTTTTTTCTTCTCGGGAGGCGAGAATATAAGCGAGTACGTAGTGGGGGTATGGAATGATGGTGTTAGAGAGTTGTTTAGTAGTCCTCCACTATTTTTGTAAAATAATGTATCAATAATTATGATGAGGATTTATTTGTATGTGGATATTGTTTAGATGGCAATATCTCGTATTTAAACTCACAGTTCTACTGTTGTAATAATAAAGTTGTAGTTGTTTCTGTACCGTGTGTTGACAACTCAAAATGGGTGGTGTATACCTATTTTGGGGGTGTCACAGCTATAAAGCAATTATTATAGAGAGAAATTATAGAGAGAAAGAAGAAGAGAAGTCTGCTACCTCACTATTCCAGTATCCAGTCTTCTTTTGAGGTAAGGGGTATTATATCTTTCGTATTCATGAAGAGAGCTATTGTTATTCCATTACTTATTATTATATTGGAATAACCTATCTATCAATAATCTTTGCATACATGGTGAAATTCTTTTATTATTCCATTCTTTATTATTTTGTTAGAATATCACATGTAATGCATTATTACATGACACGGTTAGTTCTTTATTATTACATTTGGAATATCATGTATGCGTGAGAATAACGCATGACACGGTTCCATTCTTTATTATTACATTGGAATAACTTTTATGCATGCGGTTTATCGCATGCACAGTGAATTACGTTGTTATTCCATTCTTTTTATTACATTTGGAATATCACATGCATGCGGATTACGCATTGACACAGTTCCATTTTTTATTATTACATTGGGAATAACTTTTGTTTTGTGCGATCTATCGCATGCATGGTGAATTCTTCGTTATTCCATTCTTTATTATTCTGTTAGAATAACCTATCTATGTGGATTACCGCATGCATGGTGAATGGTCCTTTGTATTCATTCCTTATTAAATTATAGAAATGATCTGTCTACGTGGATTAACGCATGGCGAGTTAAAATCCATTTGTAGTTTCGTAATTTTTCTGACCCTCAAAAATTCTGGAAAAATTTGAAATGATAATTTGATGAGTTTTCTATATTGTGTCCAAAGATGACGATTTTTGGATGTATAGATTAAGAGTTATGGATTTTATGGGAAAAGACTATTTTAAAAGTAAACCCTTATAACTCCTTGTGGTTAACTCCAAAATTGGTGACATTTTTATTGGGAGTACATGTATATAACATGAGTATACCCTGTAAATTTTGGAATTTTTGGACAAAAGTACAATTTATGATAAATGTCTAAATATTCGGCAGTTTTGACCTTATGAAAAATAGTAAATAAATTTTAAAAATTCTGAGAAAAATATATGTTCAATATGGGACTATATTCTGCTAAATCCCAGAAAAGAAATATTTTTGGGACTGATTTGATATTTTTCATGAAAATGAACTAGTTATGAGTAAATGAATTAAATATGTTATGTGAATTAACAAAATTGGAAAATAGGATTTTATGGCTTGGGAATCCTATATAGGGTATATGCAGATTTTTGATGAGGGGTTTGATCATTGATGATGAAATCTTATGAGTATGGCATTTTTAAATGATTAAATGCATTATTTGATAAAGTGTAAATAATTGAAATAAATTATTTATAAGTTTAAGAAGTGATTAAAATATTGTTATAATATTAATAATATTAGATTATGAGTTTATTAAGTGATTGATAATATTTGAATAAATTTAAAGTCTTTAATATTTATCCTTGTTTTCGCTTATATCATTGTCATCATCCTCATGCTTATATTGTGATGAAAGTCATCTTTGGCTTACGTGCAAAGATGGGTTGTTGATTATTGATTTTACAATTGTATATCTTTGGCTTACGTGCAAAGATGGACCGTTGATTATTGGTTTTATAGTTGTATATCTTTGGCTTACGTGCATTGATGGACAATTATTGGTATGATTATGACCATTGTTGAAAACACGAATATCCTTAGCCCGTAGTGCATGGATAATTCGTGTTCATAATACTAATGAATATCCTTGGCCGTAGTGCAGGGATGATTCGATGATGTTGATTAATTATTAAGCTGAGTCTCAGCGATAATATATTGATAATACACTTTTAATTCGTAGAAGATAGTAGATATCATGCTCTACTTGACTCTTTCTATAATACGTTTTGTATGTCTTTGGCACCCGTAGAGCAAAGATGAATTGTTAATGAATATCTTTGGCCCGTAGTGCAAAGATGAATTTATTAGTATGATTATGAACAAGAATTGTGATTTGGTATAACCATGATTTTTGATGTTTCAGGTAAAGACAGGTGATGAAAATTATCTTCGTCCTGGGTGCGAAGAGAAATTTAGAACCACAATTATAATTATGAGTTATTCATATGATTGTGGACATGAATTGTTGATTGATGTTACAGGGATAAAACATTGTTGGTAGACTTTTAACATGGAGAAGATAATAGACCTTATGGTCTATTTGACTCTTTTAATGGATTGCTCGTTCCGCTGCAACTATGGTTGAAAAGTTTTATCATCTACCATATGTTCTAAATCTCTGATTTATTATTGATGAAAGCTATTGATAATTTAATTATCTATAGTCATGATATTCTTTACTGGGCTAGTTGTGCTCACCCTTTTGCTTCACAATTCCTTTCAGGTAATAAAGGTGTAGCTGGGTCGAGCGGGGTATTAAGAGGATTAGAACGGTGGTCTATAGCTGTTGAGGTTCTCCCTAAATAGTATGGAAATAATTTTATTGAGAACTTTAGATAAGTGTGTCGTATTGTATATGTCATTTGATATTTAATTTTGGTGAACCGAATAGGGTGAGGTGAACTCAACTTTGGAAGGGTGTTTTACCACTATCATACAAGATGTCTAATGACATACAACCTTGTGTTATTATAAGACAGGGTTGTGCACATCCACTTGCTGAGTATATCTACGAGCACTACCTATATAATCTTGGAGTTTATTTGAAATATAATTCTCACTTGGAGACAACAAAGATAATTATATGTCAAGAGAAGACTCACCATTGGAAAGAAGATGATAGCAATCTTCTTATTTTCTTTAAGGGACTATTAGGTCAACCAAGGATAATTACGTGGACATAGGATATCTATCATAACCTAGACGCATGGCCTCCCACGCGTTTGAAGGTTTCCTTGAGCACTTCCCAAAGATTTTAATTTCTAAAACAGTTATTGACTGTACTTTTATGTAAGGTACCATTGTAAGGTTGTGGTCAAGGCACCATGAGAGTTACATACATTTGTATTAAAACTTACGGTTTAACTGTGGTCGTATTCTTCATGACAGTTCAACAGTTGTATAAATGAAGTTTGTATTTGATTTTTATAGTATGGTATCTGGCGACTCAGAATGGGTCGTATGGATCTATTTTGGGGGTGTCACATATAGGACCAGCACCAGAGCTAGATGGATCAAAAGAATCTGCCTCTAATGGATCTCTACCCAAATGTTGGATGAAAAAATATGTCTGGTCTAACCTCTGGGTCAAACTGTCAATCTGGGTCAAATGAGTGGGCTCTCAGATGCAGGAAATCCATTATGTCGTCATAACAAACCTTGGAACCATACCCCCCATAAAATGTGTGGCACAGGTCTGAGCTTCAATGGTGCGAGGGAACCACCAGCGGTAGAAAGCCTCCTGAGTAAAAGGGCCCTCTGATAAAGTGAAGCCGTTTAAACCCATCAGGGCAATCTCGGTGATCGGCTGAGATAAAGGCCAATGTCGCATGGCAGGAGGAAAGAACGGAATGTGAATCTCCCATGTGGTGCTCCTGATAGCACTCTCTCCTAAATAGAGCTCCCAGCCTCCATCAGTCAAGAGAGGAATCCGACTGGTGGATAATACATACTCGACACCAGTAGGAAACCACCCTTAAAGCCTACTGTCAAATGGTCCTCGGAGTAGGGAACCCATGTGATGACATCGGCTGTTAATAACTCCAACTGTAAATGAGAATGGGTAAACCCCTCGGCTATAGGAACCTCTGCAAGAGTGGAGCAATGCCTTCGCCATCCCCGTGGATAGGTCTCCAAACCTAATGTGGTAACGGGACGAAGGCATGGAAGCCTCTCACAGGCCCAAAACTGAAAATACAAAGATCAAATATCTTCAGTCAGGAAAACTGGGAGCTGTCGTTGACACTCCTAAATTAACCTCACTTTCATTTCATAATTTATAATAATTAGCACAGTAGCAAGTAAGGATCGATCCCACAAAGAGTAAAGTTGTTTTAGAATTATTCTACTATTTCAACATAAAATAAAGATGAGGGGTTTTTGAAAATTATTTTTAAACTAAGAGAACAAGAATTAATGATGAAATTAACCAAATATGTAAAAACTTCAGTTTTACAGTTCAGCTTCACCAAGTACAACAATCAATTAATCAAGTTATTATTATTTTCCCTTCAATGAAACTATTATCCCTAGATAACAATAAGCTCTGCTATCCGAAATTCCCCTTAGATTATCACTGTATGAAACAATCTCTCCACCAGATTCTAACTAACATACAACCTAGAATAAGCTCTCTAGATTTAATATGATAGAAGCATTAAAAAAAAATAGAGAATTAGGCTAATCCAAGCAACAAACACATAAGCTCGATTTGTTTAACTTATTTTCTAATAATCTTAGCAATAAACAAAAGCTTGTCCACAATTATTATTACCAAGTTGCTACTTGTGATGAAGACAGATATCAATTACACGTAATACCAATCTCAATCTAGCAGATAATAATGATCAAATTAACTCAATTGGCCATATTAAATCAATTAGATCAATTATCATGCAATCAATGAAACAGATTATCAGAAGAAATTTCACACAAGAAGGAATAAATAATAATACTCAATTAATCAATTACTTATAACAAGGATTCACCTCCCTTTAGAACTGGATGAAAAGAACTAGCCTGACATGCTCTTGAGTCTGCACTCCAATAGATGATAGTTGAATGAATAAAATCCTGACTATCATCCTCTATTTGTAGTGCTAGATAAAGTCCTAAATCCTATGGGAATTAGAAATCCAAATCCTAAAAGGAATTACAAATTACACTAATTTCCATAAAGAAATAGAATTCAACTTGGAAATAAATCTTAGTCTAAAGAAAATTCTAAAGCTAATAGAAATATCAATCTAATTCCATGTAGAAGTCTGCCAAAATCTGCATTTAGAAACTTTCCAAAAATCCAAGATTTCCTAATTTTCCCGCTCAAATTCGCTGGGGCGAATTTTCATTTTCTACTGCGACGTCCTTTGGTAAAACAAGTATAACTTTTGATCTGAGAGGAGTTACGGGGTCTGCTACCTATCAAAATGAAGATATCGACGAGATCTATAACTTTAATTCTTTGAGAATTGACATATTCTTTCTACATCAAGGTCAAAATCGGGCTCCAAGTGACTACTATGTAAATTGCAACTTCTAAACTTTGAGGTTCAACGTCCGTTTGGTAAAAAGATCATAACTTTTTCATATGAACTCTGATTGGGACGATTCAAGATGTTCCGGAAAGCTAAGGAAGAGCTCTACAATAAAATCCAAGTTTCAAGCCAAGACCATGCATCCAACTTAATGCTAAAAACCTTGTAATTTTTCTTTTTTCCTCATTTCAGCTCCAATTCTTCCTGAAATCATTAAACACCTTAATAAGCTCATACACATGAAACATGCAATAAAACTAAACATAAAGGAAACAAAATAAATGAATAATATGCACTCATCAAAAACTGACAACCCGAGTGAGGGAAAATAAAAGATAGAGAATACTCGCTAGCAAAAATGGGTAAAAGCCTAGCCAAACCTCCGTCACGCCCTCTGAGCGTAGACGCGTCCCTCTAAAGAAGTAGGCAAAGGTGTATGAGCCCCAGTCAAAGTCTCTAATATGGTCTACCTCACGAGTGGCACTGACTAAAGCGAGAGAAACCGTTGAGGAGTTGTCCGCTAGGAAACAACCCCTGATGATGATCAGGAACAATCGCCGAAGAATGCAATATCTAATCCTTGGATCATCAGACAAAAGCTCAGTCAGAGACCCACTCATGGCATCTACACTCAAGGACCCAAAATGAATAGTCCGACCCTTGAGGGTCGTGGCCGGGACTCCCAATATGGATTGAACAACCGTTGGGGAAATGTCAGCCACCAAAGGCACTGGCGCCCCTGTAAACTCCAACCTAGTGATGAACAACCAATCCATCGGTGTCATCATCACTTCGCAATTCAGCAAATGGAGAGACTAGGTCTGGTGAAACTAGTGCTTAGATAAAGCCCTTAGATAACCCCAGGGGTAGCGACGGAGGGGGATGGAAAAGAAAGCCTGAAAGCCCCATGAATGGACGATCTCCTGGTACTCTGAATTGAGGGTCTGGTATAAAGAGTGAATGCTAAACCAGTTCCCCCTGGGCTGAGTAAATTTGGGAACCTGCATCAAATTGCAAATCAAAAATCAAAACCCTTGCTCCAAAAGTAGGAAAAGAAAGATGGAAACAACTATTACCTCGTTCGCATGAAGATAGATCAAGGGATGACGACTCAAATCATCCAGAAGATCTGGAATAGTCACGCTAATAGCTGGAAGCTCCTAGCAGGGAATGGATGAAGAAGGAGCATGATCTACAATAGGAACATCCTCCTCATTGTCCACGACATCCGGCCTCTCAACCCGAATAGGGCGAATAACTGACTCAGTCAACCTACGAGGTTATCGGGTTGGACGAGGCTGAGGAACATCAAAAGATCTCCTCCTCACACCTGCAGAGGCCCTACAAGAGCTACTCGACTGGTCTGGATCCATAATTTGGACAACGTCTCCAAATCACCTCAGAAATGGTGGGGTAAAATTCTAAACTTGAAGCTCATTAAATTTAAATCATTACTTCATGCATAATCTAAGTCATAATACATGCATTGTGTTAACATACATCCACAGTAGAGTTAAAATTGCATGTTCATTAAATGCCCAGACTAGTGAAACAATTTCGCCAGAGTCTTCTTTGTAAAATAGATTGTCCACATGCACATAGGCATTACTAGGTGGCCATTCAGTAGTACACCAATCCAAAATCATGAACATCTCATATGCATGAAAAAACATTAAAATTGCATCCCCATGGCAGCCATTTTGTGCTTTATTTGAAAACCTTTGCTCATTTGTCCTCAAATAGGATGAATAAACTATTACAAAAGGGTGCCAAATGACTATCTCAAAAGTCAGTTTTTTCACATCAATACGTTCAGTATGGTAAAATATTAACATTTAATAAGTTGAATAATTTTTATCAGGTCATATGAGCATGCATATTCACTACTTTGTGTTTAGAAGCAGTTTATATGAAATCTAACCTTTTAACGGTCAAAACTTGAAAAGAAAACATGTAAACATTACCAGATTTGTGCAAAACATTTTTACGGTGACAAATTTTGCAAAAAACAGCATGGACTCAGTAGATATGAAGAAGAAATTTCGGATTTTCGATGTAGTTCAACTTGAAAATGACTTGTGAAAGAGAAGGGATGGAGTAAATATACCCACGGGGAGCCGCGGGTCTACCTGCGACTACCCAGAGTGGTCCCACCTCCTCTGACTTGATCAAATTTGAGTTACAACGGAGGTCCTGGAAGCTAAAAAGTCAAAACAGGGGAAAAAGTGCTACGCGATTGAGCAGAAAGGGCCTGAAATCCTAAATCAAGATACCAAACTTCTGATCTACATGTAATTCATTGGTATTAACCCAAATATGTGGTTCAAAAAATCGATGATAGAGGCTATTGAAAGCGTCCCTTGTGAAAAAAGTGGGAAGGTCCGGTGCCATAAATCGTGGGTCTTGAATGCAATCAAAACGTCCAGATTTGTTCAGGGATACCATTCGTCAGAGAAATATCCCCAGTAGAGATATCAAAAATGATTAATAGTGCAAACCATTGGTGACAACTCCAGCGTAACATCGGGAATGGTCTGGTGATGTAAGCCATTAAAAACTACTTCAACGAAGGTTAGAATGGTTGACAGTGCAAACCGTTGGCGACAACTCCAGCGTAACATCAGGAATGGTCAGGTGATGCAAGCCGGTGAAAACTACTTCAACGAAGGTCAGAATGATTGATAGTGTAAACCGTTGGCGACAACTCCAGCGTAGCATTGGGAATGGTTCGGTACTGATGTAAGCCGTTGAAAACTACTTCAACGAAGGCTAGAGTATTTGATATTGCAAACCGTTGGCGACAACTCCAGCGTAGCATCAGGAAAGATCTGATGATGAAAACCATGGAAAACTATCTTCATCGGGGAGGACCGATGATGGAATCTATTATACAAATCCCTAGCCGAAACACCATGAAAGTTCGGTGATTTCCAGACCGTTGTAAACAACTATTCAACTAGGCACCGAAGAAAGTCGGTGATGGTCAACCTTCACAAAACTACCGTTTGAGTAAGTATTGCGAGGATGCTGTGAAAGCAAGCAGTAAAAATTTTATCTCCAATGAAGCTATCGGCATCAACCTTGTAGAAAGCCAGGGCGGTGGTGATAATCCCAACGTTACGATAAGAAAAATTCAATTATGGTAACCAAGCCAAGCTATCATAAGGATAAAAATCAAAAATCCCCCGAGAGTTACTTGGAAAAGAGAGGAACATCTTCGACAAAAATAAAGTCAGAAAGCACATCCAAAAGATAAAGAATGTTGGTGACAACCCCAATGTCAAAATCCAATGGTCTCAGTCATGGGAAAACCTCCACATTAGAGATTTTGAAAGCATATCTGCAAACTTATCGTCAAATCAGTCTCAAATAGCACTGATGAACATTTCAAATCGTTGACGACAACCCCAGCGTAGCATCGGGAAAGATCAGGTGATGAAAACTTTGTAAACTACCTTTCGAGTAGACATCAAAGCGGTTCAATAGAGACCATCATTGATAAATCCATCCCCAGCAGAAATGGCGGGAGCAGTCAGTGGAATTCTGTTGGAAATAATTCCAACAAACATTCAGCATAACATCACATCATGCGGCATTGCATGACATCGTTTAAATTTTGTCATATTTCAAGTGTCTAGTAAAGAAGGGCATTTGTAGACACTCGAAATGTTGCATTCCTGTTGCTAACCATGCAAGAGGGCAGAATCGTCTTCCAGAGACAACCCTGGAAGTTAAATCATCACTTCAAGCCTCAGTGACAACCCCGAGGGATCAAATCCAAGCCCCGACAACAACCCCGAGAGATTAAATCTAACCCTAACAAAAACCCTAGGAGATCAAGTCCAACCCTAGGAGATCAAATCCAAGCCCCGGCAACAACCCCAGGAGATCAAATCCATGCCTCGACGACAACCTCGGGAGATCAACTCCAGGCCCCGGTGATAACCCCGAGAGATCAAGTTCAAATCTTGGAGACAACCCCGGGAGATCAAGTTCAAAGCTCGGAGATAACTTCGGGAGATCAAACCAACCTCAGAGATAACCCTGAGGACTGTCAGGAGTCAACAATAGTCTAATCTCTAAGACAACCCTGAGAAAAGATAACTACAACTATATCAAGCCCGAAACCAACCCGGGAGGGGAAAAATAGTAATTTTTCCAACTCAACCATCAAATCAACCCAAATCACTGCAAGAGAAGTCATAACAAACCATAACATCAATCCCGAGTGAAAACAACATAAGACAACTCAACGAATGGACTTCGAAGACTCAAAGATCTGGTCATAGACCCATCTTCCCTGATTCAAAAAATGTTAAATCCCATGTCATTGTGTAGCTCTCGTCAAGGGCTTTCCAGAAAGGAATAACACGCCTCTATCGGATTCCTAGATTGAAAGTTATGAAGATTCGAGCAGACAACACGTTGGCTCGAGTGCACGTTCTTCAAGACAACGGGACCCACGGGGCCCGGGCCTACCCAAGGAGCCACAGGTAGACCCGTGACCACTTTGGTCTATAAATAGACCCCCCCATCAGCCAAAAAGAAAAAGAAAAAAAGAGAAAAAGAGAGAAAACTCTATCCATTTCATCCATTAACCTCTTCTAGAGTGTTCCAAACTTTGATATTATTATTTCTGAACACTTGTAGACACATATTCTACAACATATCAAATTTTAACCGGTGAAAACCGAGTTTTCAAGCTCCAAAAGCGGTTTGAAGCCTTACATGCGAAGACATTGTAAGATTTTTTAGATTTAAAGCTTTATTGCTTTTATATATATATATATATATATATATATATATATATATATATATAAATCTAGTCATATCTAACTTTTAACCGGTTCAAAAGTTGCAAAACTGAAACCGTTGAGCTAGAATGGCTAAGATTTATTTAAATCTAGTTTTCTTTCTAGTTTTTATTATATGAGCCTAGGAGCCACGAGGTCTAAGATCCAGCTAACGGATCTAGATCTGGTTCTCACGATGGACTCTTTTCAGCTGTACAACGAGCTTGTAAATTATTTATGGTGTTTGGAAATTCTTCGATGGCTTTCATGCCCATAAGAAGCTCAACACTACTATGTATATTATTTTGTCGAAGATGATTTGCATCTCGAGAATAAAATCAAATCAAGCCGAATACGGAATAAATGAAAGTATCAAAGGCCTCAATTACTATGTGAGCATCAGGGTTTAAAAACCTATTTTCAAAACGTCACTGCTTTATTTTGTTTATAATTGAACTTTTATACAAATCAAACACTTTGTATATAAGTGCAACGATGCATAACACTACTTCCAAATAACTGCACTTAGGCCTAATAAACACACACTTCAGATAAATTAGGTAATTAAAAAGTCGCGGTAACCGTGTTTTCACGGAAGTCGTGGGTGCCTAACACCTTCCCCGTTTAATCAAACCCTCGAACTTTGTAAATCTAAATTTCTAAGGTCTGTTAAACAAAGTCCAACAATTAGCCTTTGTGTAAACCTTTGCAAATTTGGTTGAATTGGTTTAACTATTTCAAAACTACCAATTGGTTGATTCTGAATTTTTAAATCGTCCGACATTTTGTGTTGAATTCTTTTTATACTCGTCTTTTCAAATAAAAATAAAACTCAACGCATAAAGAAGATAAAAAACATAAAGGGTAAAAGAGGAATTCTAGAAAAGATAAAAAAATTCCCGACGTTGGACAGGTTGGTTATTCCTGGGTTTGCAAAGTAATCAAATCATTACACATAAATGAGTTAACTAGTTATAGAAAAAATATCTTTTGTAGTCGTTTTATATGTGAACAAACTCCAATTTCTTATACTCCTTCTGCCCAAACTGTGAGTTGCTCAGTATGTACAATACGAGTTCGAAGCGCGACACCAAAGGAAAAATTCTCAAACATGATTTGCAATCCAAGGAGTTGCCTTCAACTCGAATTTAGCCCGATCGCCGCTGGTTCGGTATATGCACTTTTCTTCTTTTCTAATCGATATGTTTTATTTACTTTTTCTTGATAAGTTCATCTGATTTGTTTATAAATAAAGTGTCAAAATCAGTTAAATGTATTATATGTCGTGCGCATATTCATTATCAGTATATAAATTCGTCCAAGACAAGGCCAGACCTGATAGATTCCAATACAATGAGTGAATAATTTAGTATAAAAAGTTAGACCGCGAAAAGATATTGTTTAGGTAGAGAGAATGCTTATAGTTCTATACTATCAATGCCAAGGAAGGTATTTCCCGATTACATGATAAGCAGTCTCCAGACTCTCCACAATCTAATTAAAAATTTTTCGGAATGAGCTCCAGTAACTACAATGTCATTTTGAAGGAGAGGAAGTTGCCCATGTCCCTTTTAAATGACCAGCAGAAGGTGAGGCGTTTCTCTAAACTCAAAGTTATACTTCTGTTTGGAAAGAGAAGCTAAAAATAATATGTCCTGACTCCAATATATGCCCAGCATCCCAGGTGGAGCAGTTCAAGACTTTAGCCTGTGCATTTGGTGTCATTTTCTCTTCTTTAATGTTTGCCATTTTGATATTTTATCCTGTTAATGTTGTACTCCTTTTAGTTGGTTGGTAGTTCTGACACCATTATCATTCATGTGTTTCCCATGAAATTGTATTTCTTTTTTCTAATGGTAATCTGAGTTGAATGTTTTTTGAATAATCAATGTCATCTGTGTTGGATTGTGCATTGTGTGTTGGCATTCTTTACCATTAATTTTTCTTATTTTCTATTTATTTTCCCCTGAAAATTCTTTCTCAACTCATAATATGGCAGTAACATACAATTCTGAGCTTTTTAGAATTGAATCACGATGTTATCAAGATTTTTGTTTAGATAAAAATTGCTAATGACAATGTTGTACATTGGGGTGGATCTATTTCAGTTAGTAATGGTTTAGTTATGCAAGTAATGAGAGATATTATTGCATTAAGAATTTCTAACTTGGAATAAGATTGTAGTTGATATGTTTAGAGAATTTGTTTAGGGTTTTATTTAGTGTAATTTGGATAGGTCGTAAGCGAGCCAACACATTAAACTCGATTTAGAATTCGGCTTCGAAAAATACTGAAAGCGAGACTGAATTCGATTAATAATATGATCCAAATCGAGCATTAAAAATAGTTCGAATAAAAATATGGGTAGAGAATAAAGGCAAGGTTACACTAGACTCGTTTAAGATTCAAACTACTCAATTTTTGATTGTGATTCGATACATATATTCGATTAATACATATTCAATTAGATATTCGATACATTCTCTTATAATATATACAAATTTAAATCAAATTAGGATAATTAGTTAATATTTTGTTTTGTTTTTAATTTTAATTGTGATTTTATATTTGTAAAGTGTAATAATAAATATATTTTCTCATTTTTAAGTAAAATAACAAATTTAATTTATAATTATATTTATTATAAAAACTAGTTATTATGTGGAGATTCAAATTTGAGCTTGAATTTGAAGCTCGCGAGTAGTTTGAATAAATATTCAAGTCGAGTCGGATCGAATTCGAGTAATAAATATTCGAGTCGAGTCGAGTCGAATCTGAGTAGAAATTTTCAAATATAATTCGAATTCGAGCCGAATTTGAGTATAAATTTATAATTTCGAGTCGAATTCGAGTAGCTCTCTGTTCGCTCCGGTTCGATTCGTTTACAACCTTAATTGTGGATGATTATTATGATATGATATTGAATCAATTGTATCTTTTTATAATGTCCTTTTTGGTAATTTTTACATTTAATTTTAACTTATAAGTCATTATGAGCCGAACATCTTCGTAACTTGTTTTAACTTAATTTATGACTTATAAGTTATTATCAGCTGAACGCATTTACTTATAAGTCAGAACTTAAAAGAACTTATAAATCATCTTATATTTTAACTTATAAGTCATTTTAAAATAACTTATAAGTTAGCTTACGGATCAAACGGTATTCATTGGGTTTTAATAATGCAAGGAGGATCAATGGGCATCGGTTATGGTCTCAAGTATCAGGTCAGTCAAATCCTCTCTCCAAATTATTTATAGTGTATAAACCCTAATCTCATCGCGTATGTAAATTCTTCAATATTTACAGGCAAGATGCATCGCGGACGTGAAAGCAGACACAGATCACACCAGTTTCATCACTGGCACTCTCAATGACAAAGAAGAAAATGAGGTTTGTTTTAGTTTCTTATATCTCTAATGAATAATTAATCCAATTCGAGTATATTTTCAAGTTTCAATTCAATATGATGAACACACATTTTTCTCAGGCACATTTGATTAGGCTTTCGCGGTACAGAACTGATATGTGAAGGTCTGTTTTCCCATCCGAACGAGATCTGGGATCTCGCTTCTTGTCCTTTTGATCAACGCATTTTCTCCACCGTCTTCTCTTTCGGTAAGTGATAGGTGATAATCTCTTATGCTATGCTTGTGTGTTTTGCTTGCTAGGTGTATTGCGTTGTAATCAATGGTTTGCTTGTTAAGCATATAATATTACTTTGGAAAATGCAATGTGGATAATACATATCACCTTGGATTGATTCTCCGTTATATTATCATTAAAAGCTTGTGTACTTATGTCAGTGTGATAACCCAAACATGGGATGTGCTAGCTTGTACATTAGACGGACTTAAGGTTATTACCAAGGGTACCAACTTCATGACCTTTCAGGTGGACTTGGTTAAGATGACCCAGTGGTACTCTTGAAACAATACTTGATCTGGGCTTGGTTTGGGCGGGGTCGTTGCAGTCAGTGTGGTATTTTTTTGCAGTTTATGCTAAAGTATATGCCATTAGTATATCTTTCATATTTCATAAGAGTCCATTTCTCCATTTTTATGAACCTTAATAAGAGTCTATTTTCTGCACATAGACTTAGAAGTGATATAATGATTAAAGTTTAAACTTGATGAAAAGTGAGTAAGCCTATAAGTTATCTAGATATTATTGTCGTTATTTAGATTAGCTAGAAGGTTAAATTCGAAAAGTCAACTCTATGTAAATTACATGTTCTTTTGAAAGTGGACTTCATATTTGGGCAGAGGGAATATCACATCTCAAGATTGTGTAGGGTAGCTGCAATTAAGTAAATGTTCAGTTGTCTAAATGCAGGAGTTGTGTCTTGTTATTGAAGGTGAATCATATGGAGCAGCAGTCTGGCAGATTCCTGAACTCTATGGCCAATTAAATTCACCTCAGTTGGAAAGAATTGCTACTCTTGATGCACATACGTCGAAGGCTAAATGGTAAGTTGATCATTTCTGGGCACAAACTTATGTGCTTCTCATGATAAGGAATATTTTTGCACGCACACGCACATATATATGTTTGTTGTCTCTTAGGAAGTGGTGGTTTTATTTATAATCATAAATTGTACAAAGGAATCAGATTTATCGCTGCATCTGTGCACCAAGTTTTTAAATCTTCTTTACCTTTCTTTTAGTGCATTTGATTGTTCAAGATTTCCTTTTTTCTCTTTGAAATGTAGATATCGTCAAGAATCAAGATACTATATTTTTTACTTTATTTTATTTTAATTTTGATAATAAAAGAATAATTTTTTAGAAGACCTGGAAATTTGTAAAGTCTTTTATAAAAGGGAATCCTCCCAATTTGTAAAATAGAGATTGAAACCCCCTCAAAAGTGTCAGTCCATGTTGAGGCAAGGAAAGTGACCCTGTACCAATTTATAAAATACCAAAGATGATGATAGGACTATAAATGATTACCGAAAAGCCATGCATTCCTTTCACCCAAAGACTCTAAAAAATAGCAAAACAATCACACTGCCTAAGCAACCTTCTCATCCTTCTTCCTACTGAATCCCAAAAGCTGGTAGGAAGCAACTCCTTTACGCTCGAAGAACAAACCCAACTCTCTCCAAGAACCATAAACAACAAACTCCACAACTCTTACGCCATAGGACAAAGTAGAAACAAGTGGGGATTAGTCTTGCTGGCCTACACACACATACATACTATTAGAATTTAACTTGTCTCCATTCTGATTTCGGTGATAAGAACTATTAAAGAAGAGAAGTTTATGTTCATTCCTCTAATTTTTGTCTAAAAAATGTTAATTTATTTTTGTTATCTTGTTTATGTGATGTTAGTATTTAGCTAGACCTCTAGCTGATTGTGGCATGTCTGATTCGCAAGGAACTTTAATCGTTTATTACTTTTTTAGGCATAATCTGTTGATCCTTACTTGGTATGGAACATAGTTTATCACCATTATGGCCTTCTCGCCGTTCATCCTTTTCAGTTCTCCACTCAATCCAAGAACCATGATCCCAACATTCTAACTGTTAGTTAAAGTTAAGAAGGCCTATGGATCATCTACATTACATATTTTGAATGATGTACTTGCCTTTCTTGTGGGAATGGCTTCAGGAGTCTACTCTTAAATTGTAATATTTGTTCCTTGGAGTCATGTTACAGATACATTTGTGATTCAAAATTAACTTCTTTTAATTTAGTCATTTTAAAACTATTAGAGAGATTTAAAGAACTTTTTGCCCTGTACCTATTTGACAGCATACTTTGGTGGCCGTCTGGAAAGCATGACAAGTTGATAAGTATAGACGAGCAGAATCTCTATTTTTGGAGCTTGGATTCTTCGAGGAAGATTGCTCAGGTATTGGAAACTACAGGACTGGAGCAATCATACGTCACATCATATATATATATTGTGTGTGTGTGTGTGTGTATATATATATATATATATATATATATTTGTAACATATTTCATGGTACACTTGAGCTCATAAGATCTTTGTTGTTTCTTTATTTGTTAGTTAAGCTTAATAATGATTTTCATGACGAGGTGATACCATTCGAGATTTGTAGTTACTTCAATTAGTGTTTTTGTATCTTTAGTTGGTATAACAATTATGATAACATTATCTCTTCTTTTTAAAGTATCTCTTCTTTTTGTTAATTAGCTTGCTACACTTTCTACATGTGAAGAATGAACTAGTTTTATAAGATTTAAAAATTGTGAAACTAAACACAAAAAAAGACATAAAAGCTACATAGTAAAAATCCTAATAAGGATTTGTTAATTAAGTTCATTTTGTGTGATTTACAAATTGTTGTTCTTTGTTAAATGGACAAGAGAACTTTAATTAGTGGCAAAATTTGTTCTTGGTCTCAAGGTATGCACCGGATATTATTGTTGGAAATTTCAAGTATTTACAAGTAACAGATTAGTGCTAAGAGCTAACAGAGGAGGGGTGCCAAAGATATTGTAAACTTGGATCTGCTTTGAAATTTAATAGCTCTAGCCTCAAGGATATAGATTTTTCGGATAGACGTATAATTTGGGACTATTCATATAGCTGTTCCTTCCTCTTTATGCATGCATTGATCTTATACATTCATAAGCTCCATTAAACAGACACTGTCACTTGTATGATCTATTTTTCAAACTGACATTTGCTTTCTTGTTGTCTGCTGCCCTAGTTACACCTATTGGTTGCCTTTCTTTTCTTTTTAAGTTGTCTTTGTCATCTTGTATAGCTATTCAGCTGAAAAGAGTTTCAGATTATCTAGTCATCCGTCTTATCCTAGGGTAATAGGGAAACACTCGTGTTCATCTAATGCCCCTGATTTTAAGTTGTCTTTGTCATCTTGTATATCTATTCAGCTTAAAAGAGTTTCAGATTATCTAATCATCCGTCTTATCCTAGGGTAATAGGGAAACACTCGTGTTCATCTAATACCCCTGAAGTATAAGATGTTGATACAGATTGACGGTCCAGTAATGTTATCTAAAACCTTGATACATAGTTCCATAAACAATAAAGTTTACATCTCCTCTGGTTGTATATATATATATATATTTATTTTTTTGCTACATTATCACACACACACACCCCACACTCACACACCCTCCTTGCTGCCACCAAGGATTGAACCCTTGACCTCATGGAAACCATGAGGCGAGTCATACCGCTGGGCCAAATTCCATTGGTTGTATATTTTTACAAGTTCCTAATTCGAAATTTGTAGGCCCTCCTTGAAAATTAAGAAATGGGAACTTGTATGGGAGAATAGTGCTATTATACTTTTTAAGAAAAAGAAAAACTCCCAGCTAGTAACGGTGGGCTGGATGGGACTTTTGGATAGTTTCTTATAGAATAAAAAATTTACATACGTGATGTTGCACTTGTAGGTAAATTTTTTTCAAGCAATTTTTATTGTTCTCCTAGCTCTAGCTATCTGCGTACTCATACTTGTTTTTCTCGGGGCAATGTAGAAAGGTATTTAGTTGAGCTATTTCTATGAAAAAAATGTATTTAGTTGAGCTAGTGCTTATGTTTCAAGTTTGTACAATTGTACACCAGCTTGTCAATTTTGCTTTTAATCGTATAACTTTGTGTTCCTCTATCTCAAAGATTGGATGTTGTTTGGTCTATTATTATTTGATCCACTTTTAAATCCGCCTTAGCATGGTCAACAATTCATTATTCCATAACCCATATGGTTACAAGTTGTTTAAAACAAAGATCCTTAATATCTAAGTAATAGTCATGTTAGATGAATGCTTGTGCTTACCCTTATTCAGGTCTTGCTACTAAATCTAAGTATAGTCACAAGAGTCATCTGGTATGCTTCATTACTTATCTGGTGGAGCATGGGATCCACATGACGTGAATGTTGTTGCATCAACATGTGAATCATCAATTCAGTTTTGGGATCTGCGAACAATGAAGTAAGTTCTTTCTCACTTCATACACTTTCCCACTATAGAGGAACAAGTAATAACCGTGGTTCCAATCCCCATACTCGGGTCCAAAATTATCTATAAAGAAAAAAAAAATACACTTGCCAACTATAGATCTTACAACTCTGATGAACAAAAGTTTGCATCATCTTAGATGAGCTTAAATGAAAAGCATGAGTTCAGGTCTCTGAGCAAGATGAAATAGATATATCATGATAGTTTCTGTTGACTTATATAATTTTTTTTAAAAAATAAAAAAAATAGTTTCTGTTGATGTGTAAATTATGTGACAAATAAACTATTGAAGGAAACATCACAAATAGCACTACAGTCTACAGACATTCTAGCAAGCATGTCCAAGCTGGCTAGCAAATAATAAATTATCCAACTAAATGTGGAAAAAGTTTGAGGTGCATATATAATATATTGTCTAAATACTCCTAAATTCAGGTGACATTGCCCACCTCATTATTGTTTGCTTAAAGAGTTAGTTGTGCCGAAGCCAAATATTTGTGCAAGCTTATGCATGATCATCCTTTGTGTGGTTCTCATTAGTTTGTAGGTATATGACTAAGTGAATTAAGCAACAGTTTCTTGTGGGAGTGATACATTACTGCATCAGGCCAACGGTGGTTAAGCCTTACCTTTACCTTCACATTTTTTTTTATTTCTCCTTAAAAGGATGACGTTATTGGCAACCAGCAACGTATTTATCCTTGAATCCTGATCCATTTTCTCCTCTCTCTAAATAATATCAAACAAAAGTTGGTATACTATATTCAAGTACTTGAATTCATGCCAACTTTTTTCCTAGTTGAAATAGAAAAAATATATCCCTTGCCCTAATTAAATTACAAATATGTTTTGATTACTTTTGCATACCTTCAACAGAGGTAATGCTAGGATAGGAATAGGGATAGGATTATATAATTACCTACAACAGAGGTAATGCTAGGATAGGGATAGGGATAGGATTATATAATTACAACTAAATGATAGAGACTAAATTGAGATAAACATGGGACTTTAATCAACAGTGAATTTCTATTGTCTAATAGCCCTTTGCTGCTTCAGGCTTTGTTCTTGTATTGGGTATAATTTCACCTTGTTTGAATTAGGTTAATTAATTCAAGAGATATTTGAATCTATTGTAACTTGTAAGTTTTCTGACTCTTTGTACTTGAGTTAGAAGACTCTCGTGCTTGTCAGCATTTCATTTAAGCATAGTAATATGCATTATCCTGTCTTATACAAGCTTTTTAAGTAACGTGACTCCAGGATGTGATTGAGTGATTGGAGTTGTTGACTGTCAATGGTTTGCCTATTATTTTAATAGGTAAGAGTTAATTTCTAATATTTTCAAGTTTCTTTGGCTTATAGGAAAACAAATTCTATTGAGCATGGCCATTTCCGTAATCTAGATTATGACAGCAAAAAGAAGTACATGCTTGTGAGTGTTTGCCTTCCATTTACTTATCAGGAAAAAAAATGTATCTAGCATTGTGTTTATCAAGCGTACACTCTTGCTTGGTTTTGAGAATGGAGTTTTTGCATTAATAGACGACTTTGATGGGTGTTTCTTCTTACCAATCACAATGGGATGGGTTCTCATAATACTAAACACCTTGATAACAAGCTTGCATGTAGAATGGGTGGACCATTATTAGTAGGTAGTTTCATAATGTTTGTAGTAGGGGTCCTCAAAAAATTTGGTTTTTCGGTTTTTTTACCGAACCGGTTGAAACCAGTACCGGAGGTACTGGTTTTTTCGGTTTCAGTTTTTCGGTTTTTTTATACTTTTCGATACTGGTAGCGGTAATGAGAATTTTGAATTCGGTAAAAATTGAAAAATCGAAAAAAAAACCGAAATTTACTAATTAATACTTTAAGTACTTTATTTACTCAGTTACTTTACAGAGCTACTTTACTCTTCACTTCTTCAGTCTTTACTCTCCCTTCTTCTTCAGTCTTCTACCCGTTCTTCACTAATAATTTCTCTTCCATTGAAGCTTCTCCTCCATTAAAGCTCATCGCTGCACCTGTCGAAAGTCTACTGCAGGTAACCGCCGCCAAAGCACGCAACACGCTAACGTCGTAAACCAACGTCTCCGACTAAGCGGCCACTGACGCAGAAGTCCGATTTGAGATTTCGCACTCGAGTCTCACGAGATCGATACACGATTACATTAGTACATATCTGATTTGAGATTTCTGCACTCTGGCTCTCTGAGATCTGAGATCTGAGATCTGTATACTAGGTGTTTCAAGTCCAAGAGATTCGGAACAGACGAACAGTCCCCGACGGTGGTTTTGTTAACTAAGTTATAACTTATAAATTGGGTATAAATTTTGTCTTGACCTGCTATGTTTATACAACTTGTCTCGTTTTGTCTCACTCTTTTTCACAGTCATTTCTTATTACTGTTGTAGATTTTCCGAAAACTGATTAGGTGTATGATTTTTTTCTTCTTCTCCCCCTTGTAATTGGTGTTCTTTGAGTTCACACTCATCATGTTTCTGTCAATTGGTTGCACATCCTCTTTGTATCTCTTTATGATAATCTTCAGGGACAAATGCAATTATTTCTTTTGAGAAATAAGGTTTTGTGTGTATAGAAGGTTCATTTTAGCATTGTGGATTTGGTATCTTATTATTCTATCTAATAAATTTATGGTCGAACCATGTATTTTCTAGTTTAGGATAGTCTATATATATACATATATATTAGTAATGTAGATATCATATACTGCATTTTTTTTTAATTGCAAACTTGCTACGATGAGGGATGATTTTTCTGAGATTTTAATCTTTAATCCATTTTAATGTTGGTTTTGGGCTCTATTATTATTTAAGCATGGAAAGCATAATGAAATTGTTTCATTTATGCAACATCTGAGCATCCTCTTTCTCCAAATCCTGCCTTTGTTATGTCTATCTCTGTTTCAGATTTAGGATACCAAATTAGAATTGTTTTCATGATGTCTCATTTTCAAATATTAAAGGAGTCATAGTTACATATATTCCAATTTTTTTTAAATATAAAAAAACTAAATTATTTGTGTTGGTATTTTTAATTTTAATAATGACAAATATTATGGATTTATGTTATTAATTGTTTTTTCCAGCTTGCCCAAATTTAGTTTATTTATTCTACAGAATATGTCAACTGAACTAAATTTTATTTAAGGATATACTATTGCTTGGTGGGGCTCACAATAGTTAGTAGTACTTTGTATTCTATTTTGATAAGGAGTCTTTGTATTCTGTTTAGAGTTACTGGGTCTTATCTTATCTCATTGTTACTCTGGTTTAAAATAGTTGACTGGGTATAGAAGTTTATCTCCTTTATTTCAGCTACTTCAAAATCAAATAGTTGGCGAATAGTTCTTATTTTTCTGGTTATACAAATATGCTGAAATCATGGATTCACTTTAACGGGACTGAGATTTCTTAGCTAACATCTTTTATAGTCGTTGCTTGTCTTTTTATATATACTGCTTCTCTTTGGCTGAACAGGACACATCTCTTGAATCTGCACTCAAGTTGACATACTATATCAGAGCACTTCAATTATTTTATTTTAGCCATTTTATTGTAATCTGTTATATTCTTTTGTGTTGGAAATTTGTTTTACCTTCCAAACTCATTCATTGTAAACCAAAGTACTCGAGCATAGTTTTGGCTTGAGGTTTCCTGTTTTAGTTAGTCTGTTCATAGAAGGCTTCAAGGGTCTCAGAGGTGAGAAAGAGGTGTCGAGGTGTACAAGTTGCAGAGGTGCAAAAAGGGGCATAAGTGTCCAACATCAGATATTGAGGCTTCTTTATAACAGGGAGTAAATTTTGTATTGAGGTTTAAATAGTAATAAAAAGAGTCTCCAATCCTAGTTGGGATTGGACGTGGATTAGGCCACTAGATAGAGGATAGGAGCTGAACTACGTAAAAATCTTGGTGCCTTTACGTTTCTGCACTTCTTCTTTCTGTTTGTTTAATTTCTGGGTATTTTACTTTATTAGTTTGAAGATATACGAATCCAGACACTAAAGCAGACATGTATAGTTGTCTGATAATATTGAACGAAGAACATAAGTTAAAGCAGACAGGTGTAGCTGTCTGAATTAAACCTGTAGCAGAAAATTGCAAAAAGTTCACTGTTTATCACTTTAAGCTTAAACACCTATTCACCCCCCTTCTAGGTGTGCGTATTAACTGAATTACATTTGGTATCAAAGCTTGGCTCTACTAATATTGATCGTTACAGGTCGTAGGGGAAGATCCTATGGCACACCTAAACTTTCAAGAAGGTCAGTCCATAAGTAAGCTACCGCTGTTGCTCGGAAGTGAGAACTTCAACTTTTGAAAGTTCAGAATGAAGATCTATTTGAACCGTGACCCATGGGAATGGTGGGTAGTCGAAATAGACCAGTCATTCCGCGACATGATGATGGCAAGCCAAAGAATCTCATGGAAATGGACTCAAATGAATCGTATATGGTATCTTATGATTCCAAGGCCATGAATACACTTTTAAGTGGCATGGTTCAGTCAGAGATAGATAAAGTCTCTTCTTGTACTACGGCTAAGGAAATTTGGGACACAATCATCATGAGCCATGAAGGTAGTACTAAAGTGAAGGAGGTCAAACTGAGCATGCTAATGCACGAATACGAACTATTCAAATTAGAAAAAAATGAATCAATTAGAGATGCCCAAGCAAGATTCCTCACTCTAATGAATTCTTTAAGCATGCTCGGACGAAAGATTGATCAGAAGGAAATCAACCGAAAGCTTCTTAGAGTCATGTCAAAGCGATTCGCACCAAATGTTACTACACTTCAAGACTCGGTCACAATCAACACAATGGAAACTCTTACCTTATTTGGAGAACTTGAAGAGTTTGAAAACCAACTAAAATTGTATGATGAAGAAGATGAGGTACCTAAGAAGAAGACTTTGGCTCTACAAGCTGAAAGCTACATAGAAGGCAATGATGAAGATTCAGATGAAGAAATAGCTTTAATGACCAAAAAATTGAGGGAGCTGATCCGAAAGAAGAATAGATCAAAATTACCAACAAAAGCTTTCAACAACAAGAAAGACTTGAAGCAAAAGCCACAAGAGGAAACCTGTTTCGAATGTGGAAGACCTGGTCACTTCAAAAGAGATTGCTTCCAACTAAAAAGAAAGAACAAAGCAAATGGTTCAAAAGGGAAGGCTCTAATGACATGGAGTGATGATGAATCTAATCATGAAGTTCAAGAAGAAGAAACTGCTCAATTGTGCTTCACCGGAATACACAATGAGGGAACATCTGAGGTAAGTCCTGAACTTGGAGAAATTACTATTTCTACCTATCTTGTTTAAAAAATGAAAACCTTCGTATGAAAGAGAAAAATGTTCACTTGAAGAGTTGGATAAATGACTTAATGAAGGAAGTAGAAACTTTAATTGAGGAAAAACAAGAAATAGTTAAAGATTGCACATCATGTGAAGTATCCAAGTTGAATGCTAAAATTGGATATTTAGATAATTATAATAAAATTTTATATAATCGTGCAAACAAATTAAATGAAGAAAATAATACCCTTAAAAAGGAAAATGATGATTTAAAAGAAAACTTGAAAATGAGAGATACTTGTATAGATGATTTTAATGATGGAAAAATAATGAACATGCAAAATAACAATGACGATGAAATAATATCTTTGAAAAAGGATCTTGAAAAATTTGTTCAAGGAGAAGAGAATTTAAATATAATGTTGGGTGCTCAAAGGTCAAGCTTAGATAAACAAGGAAGTGGATATAATCCTGTTAAAAACATAAAAAGCACGACTAATAAAATTAGAGTAATAAATAATAAACCAAGGAACAAGCTTCTTTATTACTCACCTTATGCTACTTGCAGAAAATTGGTTTAAAAGGACATTTTGATACAAATTGTAATAAAATTAAAATAAAACAAGTTTGGGTAAAGAAAGAAGATTTAATTGCTACTAACAATAGCGGACCCAAACATATTTGGGTACCAAAACGATGAGCTACTTCTTTGTTTTGTAGGTATGCTTAAAAGCTAAAGTACCATCACATAAATGGGTACTTGACGGTGGATGTTCTAGACACATGACGGGTGATAGAACTAAATTTACCTCACTTGTTGCAAAGAAAGGAGGTACGGTTACTTTTGGAGAGGACAACACATGCCAAATCATCGGTAAAGGTAAAATTGGTAATGGTAAGGTTTTCATTGATAATGTCCATCATGTTGAAGGGTTAAAATATAATTTAATTAGTGTAAGTCAACTATTGGATAGTGGTCATAAAGTTATTTTTGAAAAAGATAAATGTGCTATTATTCATGCCTCTCATACTGTTCCTTTAGTAGCTAACATAGAAGGTAATATATACACTATAAATTTTGAAAATCAAAATAAGGATATTTGTTTAGTTGCTGTTCAAGGTCAAACTATTCTACGGCATAGAAGGTTGGGGCATGTGCATATGGAATTGATTAACAAGTTAGTTACAAAGAACCTTGTTAAAGGTTTACCAAAGCTAAAATATGAAAAGACAGGTATTTGTAATGCATGTCAGTTAGGTAAACAAGCAAGAAATTCTCTTACAAGCAAAAATCAGGTATCAACTTCTTTACCTCTTTAATTATTGCATCTTGATTTATTTGGACCCGAGAGATATGCTAGCCTAGGAATCATTATGCTTTTGTTATTGTTGATGATTTTTCAAGATTTACATGGGTTTTATTTTTGAAAACTAAAGATCAAGCTTTTGCAGAATTTGAAAAACTTATAAAGAATGTTGAAACAAAACACAACCTCAAGCTAATCAGATCACTGAGTGACCACGGTGGAGAATTTGGAAAAGATTTTATACCATATTGCAGTGAGAAAAGTGTTACATATGAGTTTTCTGGACCAAGAACTCCTCAATAAAATGGTGTGGTGGAACGTAAAAATCGTACTCTTCAAGAAACTGCAAGAACTTTACTACATGAAAGTAAAGCGCCTAAAAGTTTTTTTAAGGAGGTCAAATCACTGCATGTTACATTTTAAATAGAGTACTAATTAGACCCATCCTATTGAAAACACCGTATGAGTTACTAAATAAAAGGATTCCAAATATTAACTATTTTAAAGTGTTTAGTGCTAAATGTTTCATTCTAAATACTAATAGTAATCTTGGAAAATTTGATGCAAAATCAACCGAAGCTATTTTTCTTGGTGCTCAGTGTTTTATTTGTCAAGCATTAAGCACATGGAAAGTTGCTTGACAAATAAAACAAAGTGTTTTCCTTTTGGGGGTTTCATAACCAAAATTCTTGCACACTTTGAAATTTCTTTTGTCAATAAAGATGTTGTGTAAATTTCTGATAACATTGATAAATATATCTTGTTGCAATCTACATTGAAAGTGAATTCTGATGGAATCTTATGTTGGGATGTTGAGAAGTTTCCTACTCAGTGTTTTGTTCCTCCTACTTCAACTCCTACATCTCCAAATTCTTCTTCTATTTGTCACACATAATAGGCACATTTTCATAAATAACATTAAAATCATGTTATGTTTGTATCATCCACAGAATTTGTGAACAACAACTACCTGCTGCCAAATATTCACCTTCTGTAGTAGACAAGGCAACAGATGTTTGTTTCTTCACGTACTTAAGTTACAAGGCTTTGACCTAAAAATTCACAAGCACCACTTGTGCTTTTTCTATCAACTTGGCACCCTGCATAATCTGCATCTGAGTATCCAATTAGTTCAAAACTTGGAGATACAGGATAATATAAGCCTAAATTAATTGTGCCAGATAAATATTTAAATATTCTTTTTACCGCTTTAAGATGAGATTCTTTTCATTGAGCTTGAAATCTAGCACAAAGGCATACACTATACATAATATCCGGTCTTGATGTAGATTAAATAAAGTAAACAACCAATCATACCTCCATACATCATCACTTCAACATCTTTACTACTGTAGCATCCGCAGAAGCTTCGATGGTAGTACTCATTGGTGTCGACTTTGGTTTGGTATTTTCGAATCCAAATCTCTTCAATAGCTCCTTCACATACTTTGATTGTTGAATATGAATCCCTTCATTGGATTGTTTGATTTGAAGTCCCAAGAAAAATAGCTTCGGTTGATTTTGCATCAAATTTTCCAAGATTACTATTAGTATTTAGAATGAAACATTTAGCACCAAACACTTTAAAATAGTTAATATTTGGAATCCTTTTATTTAGTAACTCATACTACGTTGTTTTCAATAGGATGGGTCTAATTAGTACTCTATTTAAAATGTAACATGCAAGATTTACTATACCTCCTCCCAAAAAATTTTGTAGCGCTTTACTTTCATGTAGTAAAGTTCTTGTAGTTTCTTGAAGAGTACGATTTTTACGTTCCACCACACTGGTGCAGAAAACTCATGTGTAACACCTTTCTCACTGCAATATGGTATAAAATCTTTTCCAAATTCTCCACCGTGGTCACTCCGTATACCAATTAGCTTGAGGTTGTGTTTTGTTTCAACATTCTTTATAAGTTTTTCAAATTTTGCAAAAGCTTGATCTTTAGTTTTCAAAAATAAAACCCATGTAAATCTTGAAAAATCATCAACAATACAAAAGCATAATGATTATTTCCTAGGCTAGCATATCTCTCGGGTCCAAATAAATCAAGATGCAATAATTGAAGAGGTAAAGAAGTTGATACCTGATTTTTGCTTGTAAAAGAATTTCTTGCTTGTTAACTGACATGCATTACAAATACCTGTCTTTTCATATTATAGCTTTGGTAAACCTTTAACAAGGTTCTTTGTAACTAACTTGTTAATCAATTCCATATGCACATGCCCCAACCTTCTATGCCATAGAATAGTTTGATCTTGAACAACAGCTAAACAAATATCCTTATTTTGATTTTCAAAATTTATAGTGTATATATTACCTTCTCTGTTAGCTACTAAAGGAACATTATGAGAGGCATGAATAATAACACATTTATCTTTTTCAAAAATAACTTTATGACCACTATCCATTAGTTGACTTACACTAATTAAATTATATTTTAACCCTTCAACATGATGGACATTATCAATGAAACCTTACCACTACCAATTTTGCCTTTACCGATGATTTGGCATGTGTTGTCCTCTCCAAAACTAACCGTGCCTCCTTTCTTTGCAACAAGTGAGGTAAATTTAGTTCTATCACCCGTCATGTGTCTAGAACATCCACCGCTGTAAGTACCCATTTATGTGATGGTACTTTAGCTTTTTAAGCATACCTACAAAACAAAGAAGTAGCTCATCGCTTTGGTACCCAAATCTGTTTGGGTCCGCTTATTGTTAAGTAGTAATTAAATCTCCTTTCTTTACCCAAACTTGTTTTATTTTAATTTTATTACAACAGATCAAAATGTCTTTTTAAACCACATTTTCTCGCAAGTAACATAAGGTGAGCAATAAAGAGGCTTGTTCTTGGTTTATTATTTATTACTCTAATTTTATTAGTCGTGCTTTTTATGTTTTTAATGTGATTATATCCAATTCCTTGTTTATCTAAGCTTCGACCTTTGAGCACCCAACATTATATTTAAATTTTCTCCTCGAACAAATTTTTGCAAGATCCTTTTTCAAAGATATTATTTCTTCGTCATTGTTATTTTGTATGTTTATTATTTTGCCATCATTAAAAGCATCTATACAAGTATCTCTCATTTTCAAGCTTTCTTTTAAATCATCATTTTCCTTTTTAAGGCTATTATTTTCTTCATTTAATTTGTTTGCACGATTATATAAAATTTTATTATAATTATCTAAATATCCAATTTTAGCATTCAACTTAGATACTTCACATGATGTGCAATCTTTAACTATTTCTTGTTTTTCCTCAATTAAAGTTTCTACTTCCTTCATTAAGTCGTTTATCCAACTTTTCAAGTGAGCATTTTTCTCTTTTATACGAAGGTTTTCATTTTTTAAAACAAGATAGCCAGAAATAGTAATTTCTCCAAGTTCAGGACTTACTTCAGATGTTCCCTTATTGTGTATTCCGGTGAAGCACAGTTGAGCAGTTTCTTCTTCTTGATCTTCATGATTAGATTCATCATCACTCCATGTCATTAGAGCCTTCCCTTTTGAACCATTTGCTTTGTTCTTTCTTTTTAGTTGGAAGTAATTTCTTTTGAAGTGACCAGGTCTTCGACATTCGAAACAAGTTTCCTCTTGTGGCTTTTGCTTCAAGTCTTTCTTGTTGTTGAAAGCTTTTGTTGGTAATTTTGATCTATTCTTCTTTCGGATCAGCTCCCTCAATTTTTTGGTCATTAAAGCTATTTCTTCATCTAAATCTTCATCATTGCCTTCTATGTAGCTTTCAGCTTGTAGAGCCAAGGTCTTCTTCTTAGGTACCTCATCTTCTTCATCATACAATTTTAGTTGGTTTTCAAACTCTTCAAGTTCTCCAAATAAGGTAAGAGTTTCCATCAGGTTGATCGCGACCGAGTCTTGAAGTGTAGTAACATTTGGTGCAAATCGCTTTGACATGACTCTAAGAAGCTTTCGGTTGATTTCCTTCTGATCAATCTTTCGTTCGAGCATGCTTAAAGAATTCATTAGAGTGAGGAATCTTGCTTGGGCATCTCTAATTGATTCATTTTTCTCCAATTTGAATAGTTCGTATTCGTGCATTAGCATGCTTATCTTGACCTCCATCACTTTAGTAGTACCTTCGTGGCTCATGATGACTGTGTCCTAAATTTCCTTAGCAGTAGTACAAGAAGAGACTTTATCTATCTCTCGATCGAACCACGCCACTTAAAAGTGTATTCATGGCCTGGAATCATAAGATACTATATACGATTCATTTGAGTCCATTTCCATGAGATTCTTTTCTCGCCATCATCATGTCATGAACGACCGGGTCTATTTTTGACTACCCACCATTCCCACGGGTCACAGATTCAGATAGATCTTCATTCGAACTTCCAAAGTTGAAGTTCTCACTTCGAGCAACAAATGTGGCCTATTTGTGGACCGACCTTCTTGAAAGTTTAGGTGTGTCACAGATCTTCCCCACGACTGTAATAATTAATATTAGTAGAGCCAAGCTCGATACCAATGTAATTGATTAATTAAGCCTTTAGAGGGAGGTGAATATGTATTTAAGCTTTTAAAGTGATAAGCAGTGAAAAGTTTAAAATCTTTGCAATTTCGAGTTTAATTCCAACCAGATCGAGACTTTAATATCACTGCATTAACTTAGGTTTAAATAGTAATAAAAGAGTCTCCAATCCTAGTTTGGGATTGGACGTGATTAGGCCACTAGATACAGAGGAATTAAATGAACCAGTATAGAAAATCTTTGCACCAAGATTTTACGCTTTCGCTATCATCCTTTATGTTTGTTTAATTTCGTCGTTATTTTACTTTTATTAGTTTAAAATAGAATAAAAATTACTCGAATCCTGGTATATTAAAGCAGGATGAAATGTATAATCGTCTGATAATATATCAACTACAGAACTAAGAATGTTTGTTTAATTATTTTACTAAAGTTTATATGTGTAGCCATGCCTCTAATTAAATCGTAGTAGAAAATTTCAAAAAATTTTCACTGTTTATCACTTTAAGCTTAAACACCTATTCACCCCCCCTCTAGGTGTGCGTATTAACTGAATTATAGTTTGTAGTGGTTTGTTGCAGTGTTACAAATATTTTAGTTCATTTCGAGATCAAGTCAGCCTGGGTTTAGTTTTGAGAAAGGGTTATATACTTCGGAATTCAACCATTTTTTCCCTTCAATTGGTTGCTCATTCTTTTTGTCTCACCTTACAATTATGTGGTGCAGAAACAATTTTTATGAGGACATGTATTTATTTATTTTTTTGTAATGTAGTTTAAATTTTTCTTAATAAATTATGATTTGCTCACATTTGTCTTTTAAAAATTGCAGAATTTTCAGCAGGCGATTTAGATGCATCAATCTTGGATATGTAATATGGTTGATTTGTTCGAGACTGGAGACTTTATAATTGAGAGAATTGTGCCTTGTGCGTTGTTTGTTTTTAATCTTGGATTAGTTGGATATGTAATATGGTTGATTGAACTTTGTACCTACTGGCTAGTGGCTACTGCTTGTTTCAGCTTTAATTATGTAATATTTAATTTAGATATGTAATATGGTTTATTCATGTTTTGGCATTTTTAGTTTATTTAATTTAGTTTTCTTCCCAGGTGATGGTAATGCATTACTTTAGTTTTCTGTTTCTAGTGTTCTTTTATGTTTAGTTGATGAAAATATGAAATGACTCATGTTTTGTCACATGGAGTTCCTCATTCACATGGATAAAGAATTTGCATTCTTATTTTGTCACATGGAGTTTCTCATTCATATGCATCCTCAAGATTCTGCCAGAATTTTTTTTCTAGTTTCATTCATTTGCAGCCACTTGTCTTTTTCCAACACTGCTTCTCTCTATTTTATATTTTACCAATTCTCAATAATTGAACACCGTAGATTTAATTTTATATTATTTTTTTTCTGTTTTGATCTTAAAATGTATTAATGTATTTCGGTAGAATTTGATGGGAGACTGAAAAAAGCATGTGGGCAGAGTATTTGTTGCAGAGCATGTTCAGTTCAGTTGATGAAATGACTGTTTTGCATCTCAAAGTCATCTGCAGAATGTTTTGCAACAAATTAACAACATACAAGAAGCAAACAATTAATAACATACTATACATCATACAAGAATTAACAACATACTATAAATTATACATACTATAAATCTATAACAATTAACAATTAACAACATACTATACATCATACATACTATAAATCTCTTGTAATTGTACTATACATCATACTATAAATCATACTATAAGAATTAACAATTAACAACATACTATACATCATACATACTATAAATCTATAACAATTAACAACATACAAAAAGCAAACAAGGCAACAATACATACATACTGTCCAAGTGTATTGTCTAATAAACCAACAATAAGTCAATAAATCATAACTCAATTGATATAACAAGCCAACAGTACAGTAATGCAGTAGCTTGACTAGCTTCAATTGATATAACAAGTTAACAACAAGCCAACTACAAGTCTACAACAACAATTGATATGTAATTGTATATGATTTCTACAACAAGCCAACAGTACAACAAGCCAACAGTACAATTGATATATAATTGTAGATAATTTCTTAGTTTTTAAAAAAATTTGTTAATATATTAAAAAAATTATTTAATTATTATTATTTATTAATAATTATATATATTACCATGCATGCGGTATAACCGAAAACTGAACCAAAAAAATCGGTACCGAATTTGTATCGAACCGGTACCGAAACTGGTAATTCGGTACCGGTTCTTGTATTTTTGGTAATTTCGGATCAGTACCGGTTAGATTTTTTTGGTACCGGTTCGGTTTTTTACTGATGAGCACCCCTAGTTTGTAGCATAAAACTGGATGACCATTTATTTGGAAAGTGATATTTTCACATGGTCCTCTATCACATGAGCATACAGTGAGTCCTACCTTCATGTGAGAAAATCATGCGAAAATATCAAAAATATCAAAAATACATGGAAATAATGTTTCCTTTAATTTTTAAGTTTTGGAGTTATTTAACCTTGGTGGATTTTCCAGCTATAGTGTTCCTTCACCCCATATTTGAAAAAAGATACAAACTTATCAATCTTGGAATCTGACATCGGCAAAATATATGACTCGAATAATTTATGATTATTATTCAAAAATAAAACATACATGCTTGAGTACCTATTTAATAGCATCATCTGGAGTTTATGTTTACGGGATCAGCAAGGTGCACCGAAGATTCTCAATTTTTTTAATAAATAATGAATTGCATAAAAAAATGAGTTCTGCGCTGCTTCATCACTTCTGTCAGGGCACTTCCCTATTCTATTGTGTTGGCAACCATTTGTTCACATCCATACATACTCTCCTTCTATTTATTACATTTTAATTTTACATATACAAGTATGTGGTGGCACCTATCTTTAATTTACACCCACACACACGCATTTGTGGGCAGTTGGTTATATTCTAGTTCCTCTATGCGAAATAGAATTTCTATAAAGTTAAGCAAACGGTGATAACATCAGGGAGGTCAGGTATATAATACGTGGTCTTAATAAAGAAGAAAATAATTGGATTCAATTAATTGCCATATGAAGCATATTTGACTACTTGGGACTGGCATCGAGGATCCAACTTAGTACTTTCATAAATTGTGATTGCCAACTCTAAGTGGAGCTGTGGAGAGCAAAAGTAACACATCTCATTCTTTAGGATTTTATATTGATGAAAATGAATAGTTTTTTATTATTGAATTAAAATTCTCTATTACATAGATTGATATTTATATATATAAGTATCCTAATTAAAGTTATGATAATTCTTAAATTACAATAATGTGTATACTCTGATTATGGAAACTACAATTATGCAATATCTTCTAACACTCCCTTTCAAGTTGGTGTATAGATGTCTCGCATACCCAACTTGAAACATAATGGATGAAACATCTTACTACTATGTCCTTTAGTCAAAATATCAGCTTGATGTTCTGTTTTGACAAAAGGTAAGCAAATAAGATCACTGGTTAACTTTTCTTTGATGAAGTGTGTCAATCTCAATGTGTTTTGTTCTATCGTGCTGTACTGGGTTGTTTGCAATACTAATAGCTGCGTTATTATCACAAAATAATTGCATAGACATTTTAATTGTAACACCCAAATCTTTTAGCAAGGTTCGAAGCCACATTAGTTCACATATACCCAAGGCGATAACTCGATATTTAGCCTCTGCACTAGATCTTGCCACCACTGACTGTTTCTTACTGTGCCAAGTAACAAGATTACCTCCAACAAATGAACAATAACCTGACGTAGAACGACGATCCTCTATAGAGCCAGCCCAATTTGAGTCGAAAACACTTCAACTCTCATATGACCATGTGGTGCGAACAATAAACCTTTTCCAGGAGCAGACTTGAGATACCTCGTAATTCATCAGAACAGTTTGCTTCTCGGAGACAATGTCGAGGGTCATGCATATACTGACTCACTATTCCCACAACATAAGATATATCAGGTCTAGTATAAAAAAGGTATATCAATCGTCCCACCAAATGTTGATATCTTTCTCTATCAACTGTAGGTCCTGTGCCACCTACTAGATGATGATTAACTTCAATAGGAGAATCAACAGACTTACATCCCAACATGCCAATTTTTGTTTAAAGATCAAGGACATACTTCCTTTGAGATGGGGAAATCCCACTGGAAGATCTTGCAACTTCAATACCAAGAAAATATTTTAAAGAACCAAGATCTTTAATTTCAAACTCTTTGGCTAGATTTGCTTTGAGATTAACTATCTCTTCTCTATGATCCCCTGTCACCATAATGTCATCAACATAAACGATAAGAATAGTAGTCTTATCTTTTACCTGTTTGACAAATAGAGTCTCTGCTTGTACCCAAATCTTATCATTGCCTTGTGGAATCTACCAAACCAAGCTCTTGGAAACTGCTTCAAACCATATAAAGCCTTTTGCAGTTTACACACCTTACCCTTGGTGACAGATAAAACAAAATCAGAGGGTATTTTCATGTATACTTCCTCCTCCAAGTTACCATGAAAGAATGCATTTTTCACATCCAATTGCTGAATATCTCAACCAAAGTTTGCTGCAAATGACATATTGATACAAACAGAGTTCATCTTTGCCACAAAAGCAAATGTCTCCTGGTAATCAATTCTTTTAGTTCCCAGTAGGCACACAATAGATCTAGAAGGGGGGTTGAATAGATCCTTTATACTTTTTTCAAATACTTTTCTCTTTTATCTTGTATTGCTAATGAATTAGCATATGACAAATATAATAATCTTTTCAAGCACATCGGAATAAGTAAAAGATTCCCTTTATTGATATATTCATAATCATACATACATTGTTCTTAAAGTTAGTTAAGTTGTAAGCAGTTAATACATACATAGCAGTTATAGCAGTTAGGTACATAATGTAAATGACATAAAGTAAATGACACAAGGGATTTTAAGTGGTTCGGAGACTCAAGCTCCTAATCCACTCTCTTCGCTTTCAACTAGCAGATTTCCACCAAGGAAGGGCAAGCACCGAATCACTAAGATTCCTTCAAGGCCGCCAGTGCCTTGGAACTTGATTCACTAAGAACTCTTCAAGGCCAGCAGCCTTGGAACTCCTCTAGTTCCCTAGAAACTCTTCAAGCCCAGCAGGCTGGGAACTTCGTTTAGTCCCTCTAGACAAGGACCCCTCAGGCCCTGGCTTCTTGTTGTTGTAGTGGTTGTTGTTGTTGTTGTTGTTGTTGCTGAGCTGCTAAGATGTCTTTAAGCTTTAACATCTTATGTATTTAGCAGCTTGGCGTACTCCTCTTGGCATTCTGCTTAGAGTCTGGACTACATCTTCTTTGGTGCAGCTGATCTTTACTCTTTTCTGCTCATCTTCATTTGATGTCAACTGTGCACCATCACCATCTGAATTTGCTAAGTCTCTGAGCTTTAGGTAGACTTCATCTGGCACTTAGCAATCCCTGAACCCTTCTTGAATGCTTTGCAAACATGATTCTACATCTGTTCTTTTTTAGCCTTTGGTTCATGATGATCTGTAGAGTGGCTTTCTTGATCTTCTTCAGACCGCCACTTTTCCGAATGCTATCTTCTTGTCCTTCTTGGCCTCAAATTTTAGCCCGCCATCTTCAAATGACATTCTCATCTTTGTTGAGTGAAGCTCTAGTCTGTGTAAGTCCTTCTTCAAAGCTGCTTCACTTCCACCTATGTAGTCTCACTGTCACTAAGACTTGTTTTGTTAATCTTTGGTGGAACTCGTAGAGTCAACAATAGCATTCCAACAACTCAACGATTCTCGCAACTTAGCAAATCATCAACTCTTGATCTTTGAAGCTCGCTGATTTATACTCCTTCCCAATCTTCCCGCTGGAAAGTAGCCAGTTAAAAGCTTTTTGAATTGCTTCACAGATCTCGAGTTATTTGGTGTAGACTGCAGATGTGACATGACATCCCCTTTTCTGACTTTCTGACACTGCATTCTACTGTTTCACCTACCCTGTCAGAGATGTCACTTTGATGTCTCGGGAAGGTAGTCAACTTTATTTTCTTCTTCTGATTTCTCGATCAGAGGTTGTCCTTTTTCATCGATGCTCTCCAATAAGCCATGTTCGATCATCAATCTTCAGATTGAACCGTTGCCAATGCTTCAACCTTCAGATGACTGAACTCTACGTTTATGATGCATACCTTCTTGGACTAGATCGTAGTGTCTAGTTGACAGGTAAAGATAACATTACGATCTTGAAGAGTGTTGATTGGATCTTTAATGTAGAACACCTCTTCCTTCACTTGTACAGTGCTTCAACACTTCTGTTTGCTTCGATTTCTTTCAGATACTGATGGCTAGACTCTTTGTTCTGGCCCCTTCTGAATAGCAAGACACTTCAGATTTGTGGCGTGTCCAGCTCGCTTTCTCCTTGTGATCTTCCATTCACTTATCATCAATGGACTGACCTAATGCTTAATCACTTTAGCCTTGTTCTTCAGAGGCTGACCAGTATCTTTGTGTACACTCCATCAGTTCCTTCTTTGTTTAGAAAACACTATGATCCTGGTTGCTTTCAAGATTGTTGTCTTCTATTTTCTTGACAGCTACTATGCTCGCTGACTTTCCTTAGTCAGTTACTGAAGTCTTCTTCTGATCAACTTGTGGAAGACTTCATCTCGAATGGCTTCACAACTTAGTCTGGATGTAGATTGAGTTGGTGCTTAGATCTTCTGTTAGCTTATATGCCATTCGTTGAGTGCTCTCTAGGTTTCCTTTAAGTGGGATGTGTCCTTGCAGTACCAACTAGAGGCTTCGTTCCTTTGGATATTCTAGGAGTGCTCAAATGTTGAGAATTGTGTTTGCTCTACGATTCTGCCTTGGTGTTGTGAGCACATCTGTTGAAGTCTCAGTTCTACACTCTACGATTCAAACTTCTACTGTGCGCACACTCACGACTCGAGATCGATCTTGACACTCTCACGAGTTCGTCGTTGTGCTTGTTGTCTTCATCCGATCTTGCTCGACTATGATCTCGCGCCGACATCGATTAGTAGACTCTACGACTCTGAGTGTAGTCTACGATTCTTGACTTGGCTTCGACATCAGTAAACTCTACGACTCCGAGTGTAGTCTACCATTCTTTACTTGGCTTCGGCAGATGCTCAGTCGGCTCGTTGCCAGGCTATCTCTACGATTTTGCACATGACTTCCTCAGTAGACTACATCTTTGAGGAAGTTCTTCTCGACGCACTACGATCCTTCCTCGTCTCTCCTGGAAGTTTATAAACTCTGAGATCTACTATTTTGCAGACTACGATTCTGCCTCGATAGCTCTCGAGTTTTACTTGACTCTCCTGGAAGACTATAATTTTTGGTGCAGTGCTCGACGATCAGACAAGCCTATCTATTACATCATAAGATCAACCTAACAAGCTTGATTTTTTTATATTTATAGTCCTTTTACATTATTTCTTTTTAAGGACTTCACAAAGCTATTTTGCTTATGTAGGATCAACCTAACACATTTGATCAATTCATTCTAAGTCCTTGTACATGTGTTTCTATTCTTTATCAAAGGACTTTACAACTTTTCTTAATGCAAGCATACTTTGCATATTCATTAATATATATATATATATATATATATATATATATATATATATATATATATATATATATCATAATCAAATTATATATAAGCAGAATATCATTCACATGCTTATTCCTAACAATCTCCCCCTATTTAATTAAGACAAAAATAATAAGTGCATATGCATGATATGAATGAATCTTATATACAGTGAGCAACTATTTTTCTAAAAATAGACAATCATGAATGTCATTTTATAATGATATGGAATTTTATAAGCTATGACACTTTTACATCCTGGATCCAAAACATACCTAGTGGTTAGAGATGTACCTCTTTGGCTCCATATGTGTTTCGAGGATGTTTTGTTAATCAGTTACTCATCTGCTTGACCTTCTTGCTCCTGCTCCCCCAGGGATGTTGACTTCATTTCTTTTTTGTTTTTTGGCTCCCCCTCAAACTTTGTAGTCATGGGATCATCATCCTTTGGCTCCCCCTTAAATGATTATTCTTCTTCTGCTTCTGCTGCTGCTGCTGTCTTCTTCTTCTCCTTCTTTTCTAACTTCATTCTTTTTTCCCTACTCCACCTTGAGTGCCTTTTTCCATGCCTCTTTTTCTCCCCCTTTTTGTCATCAATCATTTGAGAGAGCTGTTCCATGTTGGACATAAGTTGCTCCATTAAATAAGAGGAGTTACCAACTTTATTCTTGAGTTCTTGTTGGCTCAGCTCAAGTTGCATGGATAAAGACTGATTCAGGTTGTCGATCTTGTCAGAGAGGACTTGAATTTGCTTTTCATTAACCTTCTGTGCTCGTAGAGCTTCGGCCTTCTGATCATGTATGGCCTTCAGATAAATTTGATCTCTCTTTTTGATGCTGAGAGATACATCAGCCATAGTGGCTTCAAGTCTATCTTGAGATGAATTATCTCCTGCTGCTTTCAACATCTTTGATTCTTCATTGATTTGAGATATCTTCTCAACTAGCTCATCAGAATTCTTCAATAGTTCCTTCGCCATGGAAATTTGGTCATCTGATTGGGCATCCTCTTGTTGAACACCAGATTAGGCTCTACGATTTTCATCTTTGGACAGATTTTCGAAAGCGTTGAGAATCTGAACAATCGTTGAGTGCCAATCTCTATTGAAGGATGAAGGAATGTCGGTTAACAATGCTTGGGCCGAGAAAGTCTTCTCATTTTGGACTTGATTAACATCATTGGTAGTGAACAGACTCTACGATCATCTCCTTGGCCATAATCCTTTTTCCATCAGAGTCCACTCTACGATCATAAGGAATATAATGGTTACCAGCATGTCAATAGACTTTGTAGTGAGGCTGGTCTTTGATCATCATGGTTGCAAACTTCTTTACCCTTGGGAAGTTTTGTGATACCAGCTCTAGATTTGGAAACTGAGAGTAGGACCAGCTGAAGTAGCTCTCATCTCTATCAGTATGTGCTTTTAGCCAGGGCATCCACGGAAAGAACCATCTCATCAGAAGATCTTCAGAATTGTACAGTATTGTTGTGCAATCTAACTCCATATTTTTCCAATTGTGAAGCACTTCATCTGTAGTCATTCTCACAACTCGAAGTTGTTCATTTCCATGACTTATCTATCTTGCTGCTGGTTCAGCTGGTGGTTCATCAAAAACTTCCACCACTATTATTTTGCTAATTTTTGCTGGAGAGAGAACAGGATAGTCTGCTGGTTCCTCTGATTCCTGATTAGCAGAACCAGAATCTTTTCCTATTTCTTCACCTTCTGAACTTGAATCATGTTGACTTCCTTTATCTGATTCATCAGTGAATCCTTCTTGTTGATTTTCACTACTAGTATCTTCTTCAGCATCTTCTCCATTGGATTCAGACTCTTCATTACTAGTTCCATCTTTAGCACTTTTCTCCTTTGATTCAGATTTATCATCACTTACTTCAATGACTGTAGTAAAGTGATCACTTTTCTTCTTAGGGGCAAATTTAACAAGTAGTCTGTAGCTCTTTCTTCTCCTTGAGGGTTCAGCTATAGGAGAGTCAGACTGTTCTTCCTCTTCAGACTCTGAGGCCTTTGTATCATCAGGCAAACTTCCTTGACGTTCAACATTGGCAGGGGAAAGTCCTTCTTCTTCCGAGTTAACACCATTTGACTTATCATTTGGGCTTGTTGGAACATTTGCATTTGGAGATGCAGTTGGGTCATCTTGTAGCTTTTCTTCATCATGAGAGTGAATGCTCTGAGAGTTAGCCATAGGGCTTGCATATTCTTTTTCATCAGCAGGGTTTACATTTTCTTTCATGAATCCAGCTCTACCTTCATCGCTAGATTTGCTCTTTGGGGACTCAGTCTTGAGACCATCAGTTCCCTTCTCTTCTTCTGACTCTACGTCCTCTGCTTCGTCAGATGTACTTTCTTGGGAAACTGGGGTTGGCCTGTTTACCACCTTGGCTTTCTTTCTGGATGGCCCTTGAAGTAATCTGTTACTTCTTCTCTTTGTGGTCTCTGCAGTTGAGACCTTTTCATCTTCATCCCTGTCTTCTGTGGAGAGACTTATTGGTAAGGACTTAGTTTTCTTCACACCCTTGGATTTCTTCCTTGTTGGTGTGGTTTCCATTGGTACAGATTATCCAGATTTAGAGCTTTCCACTTCTTTTGCCTTCCTCTTCTTCATAGAGTTCTTTCTGCTGCTCCCAGTTGTTGTTAACCTCCTATTTTCCTTTGGGTTTTTCTTCAAGTTCACAAACAGTTGTGGAAACATTACTTTGTGAACATTCAGAGGCTCTCCTTCATCATCCTTGATCTTGCCTCCCAATTTCTTCTTTAGCACAATGCTCAATAGTCTTCCATGGAAAACCTTTGTGAGGGGTTTATCCGTAGACTTCTTCGTCTCAGCCTTTTCCACCCATTTGGAGATTTGATCGAACAAGATAGCTCCAAAGTTTATTTGCTTCTTCAGAACTATTGCAGACATAATCTTCAGTTGTTGATCAAGCATGGTGTCATGTGCAGTGTTCTTGCATAGTATACATTTGCCCACTATCTCATCAAAGAACTCGAATTCTTCTGGAAACTCCTTTTTCTTCATGTCCTTCAGACAAGGGTTTCTTTGGTACCCCATAATTTTCTTTGCTTGTTCAGTGTCGATCTCATCAAGGCTCTTCAGTCCTCGGTCAGGAAAGCCTAAGCATTGATTGATGTCAGATGATTCCAGCTTTAGAGACTGACCTTTGACCTTGGTAGAAAGGGTTCCAGAATTTATGGACGCGTTAGAGTAAAACTCCTTAACCAGTTTAGTATATACTCGAGTGCTTGCCTCAAGACATTTTGAGAATCCAGCTTGTTAGTTCCCAGAGGCACAATAGATATCTAGAAGGGGGGGGGGGTTGAATAGATAATTAAAAACTTTTCTTTTAAACTAGTTAGTATGATGGTGATTAATGCACAGCAGAATGAGTATTTGATAAACCTTCTTTTAGATATCTTGAATTAATGAGAGTGAGGCAGTTATGACAGTTATAGCAGTTATAATGGACACAACAATTTAAGTGGTTCAGAGTACTTAAAGCTTCTAATCCAATCTTCTATTCCTTGAGTAGGAAATCCACTAAGGATGTCTGTTACACTTCTTGAATCTTATGATTCCTTCTGCACAGCCAGCTTCCAGCACTTCTTAGTTCACTCTTGAACTCTTCAAGTCCAAAGAACTTGGTTCTTCATAGTTCACTTAGAACTCTTCAAGTCCTTCGACTTGGAACTCTCACTTCGATTGATTGGTTGTTGTTGAGATCGTGATTGGTGCTACTCGATTCTTTATTAAGCACTTGTTCGAAAGAACTGAGTAGCTGAGCAAGCTTTCTCTTTTTCTCAGATCGTAGAGTTGAGCGTTGAGTGTTCTTGTGCGTTTTTGTTTAATGCTTGCTTACTTTATCTCATCTGTATGTGCTCTGTATATATGTGATATTTTTAAATCTATCCGTTGAAGTCATCTGATGAGGCATTAAATACGTTTGACATTTCCGAGCTTTGATGGAGACTTTTCTGCATATCTTTTGAATTGCAATCTGGCCCACTGACACAACAGACTACTTTCTCACCTAACACCTGAAAAGGTGTTTTCCTCTGCCCAATGGTCCTTTTCTTAGCTTCTTGAATACGTTCCTTTTGATCAATACTAAGGATATCTTTTGTACTGTTGGGACTGGTGAGTGCTTCAACATTCAAAACCCATTCCACATTTGTCGGAATTTGTTTCCAAACAAAAGATAGGGCTCGATGCTTCTGACACAAGACAGATGATAGTCTACGATGCATATCGTGGTGTCTTGTCATATTTGCTTAATCTGAGTAGAACACTATGATTTCTTTCAAGGGTTTTCATTCTACGATCTTTCCACACTACGATCTTTGCTTGCTCGTCTTGCAGACTCTACGTTTCCGAGAGCACACTACGATTTCTGAGTTATCTTTGGCAAACGTCTGGATCACTCTACAATTATCGGAGAGGCCTTTCGAGGTAGATACACTACGATCTTCTAAGCTCTACGATCCTGCCTTAGCTTCTGCATTCTATTGATCAGCTGGATAGACTACGATTCTCTTCAAGGCCTATCTATTTCTTTCTAGTCATAGATCAAACTAACATTTTTGATCTCTTTATCTATACAAGTGAACATTAAAGACTAAGATCAACCTAACAGTTTTGATCTATCACTAAGTCCTTGTACATATATTCCTTGAAGGACTTTACATATAATCATGAGCATTTACTTTAAAACATCAAATCAAAATATGCATTCTTCCAACACAGCGTTCTTTACAAGTTAAAAAATGTCTCTGAACTTCTTTTTGGATTTTTCAAACAACTTGGTTCCTAGCTGAATGCCAGTGATTACTTGCCAGTCTGCCATTAGAAGAGTTCAAAGAATATGGGTATTTTGATTTAGAGAATCTTTTGAGAGATCGATGAATGTGATTTGGGCAATGCTCTGGAGGGTTAACGGATTCTGGCTTAGAAAAGGATTCTAGGGTTTGAAAACTGGGAGAAAGAGAGGTTCGATACTTTTTAATAACTATTTGCAAATTTTGAATTTGTCTATATGACAGTTCCTTCTGACTCTGCATGCGCTGTGATGTGTCAACTAGCCATTGGTTGCACGATGCCCAGTAATGAGCTGTAACTTCCCATAACCTTTTCGGTTTTATATTCCTTTTAAGAGAATAATCAATACTGACGTGGATTGACCATTGACCTTTTTGGTTCGTAGAGTATCCTGGCGAGGTAGCTATGGACTCTACGTTTTCCTTTGTTGACTCAACGATCTTCTTCCGAAAGATGCTGCAGTGGATGGTTTCGACACTAATCCTCATCTTGAAAACTGCATAGCTTGATCACTGATGTACCCTAAGCCAGTTTGGGCACTCAAGTTCTGAGGTGCGTTTGCATGATATCTTTCCAAGCTGTGTTCGTGTCTATCTCCACACAATCTGAGTAGTCGAGCACGTATCCAATTCTTCCAAGCTCCTTGTGAGCTAGGGTATCCTCTGGTAAGACTGTGATCGTCGAGTCTTCTTCTACGATAGCTGAGGTTGCTCCACGATCGTTGAGTTCTCTTCAATTTCTACTCTACGATCGTTGATTGACTTGGTCTTTGAGATGAACTTTACTAAGCATTCTTTCTGGGTTAAGGTAGCTCAGGAAGGGCCAACCTCTTAGAGTGAACTAAGGGTCAGGTTTGTCCCTGAGGCGCTTTCCAGATGAAAAGCTTTTAGAAGTGTTTTGCACTACTATCTCATTTGACCTTTTCTGCTGGGGAGATCCTCTACCACCTTTAGACATTTGTATTGGTTGTAATTATGGTTTCCTTCTGCTCTTACACTATGATTAGATGTTCGATCATAGGCTCTCCACGATTTTGAGTTGGGTGGTTGACTGGTTATCAGTAGTACATTTTGAGATGTTCCTACTGACTATGGATCTTCATTTGGTTCGTCAGCCACAAAGTTTTGGGACTCTGTAACTTGTACATTGCTTCATAGTATATCTCTAATATTTTTAAAGCTGCTGATCTGTTAGCAGATCACTGCTCCCCCATAGTTGATACTATCTTCTCAGAGAGACATAAGTTCTTCTTTTTCATGTGTAGCATAAGGCAGCCATGCATATCTCATTCTGATTGAAGTCATCAAATCTTCTTGTGTCGTAGACATGAGTATCTTCAGGGTTGATCATTCTACGATCCTTTGACAAAGTGATCTGAACGTAGTCTTCCTCACAACCTTGTACTTAGAGTTCTCGCTCCCGTAATGAGTTTCTCATGTTTGATGCTCAATGATCCTCTGAGGTGAGCTTCCTTGAGGATTCTTTTCTTATGACATGCTTTGCATGATTGAGCATATAAGACCCTTTTCATCTTTGGTTGAATGACCTGCTTCCATGTAAGAATCAGCAGCCATGTGAGCTTCATTTAGATTAGCTCAGCAGGTCTTCAAGGTCAGACTTTGACAATAGGAATTTTATCAGAATCATTTCTGAACTATCTTAAGCCTTCTGCTGGTTGAATCTCCTTGACTGAAGTTTTTTTCTTCAGCTCTCCTTAGTGTGGTCAGATAGACCAAGTATCTGCAGGTTAGTTAAATTTCTATTTTTGGTAGCCATGGTTAAATGGGTCCTGCTAGGTCAATTTTCAAAATCCATGTTCCTCATATATTTGAAATTTCATCATATTGATCACCAATAATCATATTCATGCATGTATCCAATTTAGATATGACATTTTAGGGTGCATGATGATGAGTGTGTGTAAGATTAACCAATTTAATAAGACACTTTTTCTTTGATGGTTTCATCATTTGCTTGGTTATGTTCATAGAGTTTAAATGTTCACAGAGTGAGAATCAACTCGAACACTTATTTGTATCTGGTTGATTCATGGAGGTGATCAGTTTCTACGAATCTTCAAGATACTCTTATAGAACTGATCATATTCTATGTGTTATCAAAAACTTAGAACATAGGTTTGTACATACATACTAACCCAACAGTAAATATTTCTTCACTTAATATTAATTAAACCTTAGTATGATTATGACCTATTTCAAACTTCTTTCAAGATGTTATCTTCAACCTAAAACTTGGATGGAGAGAAAGTTTGTTAGCATTTTAGTTTCCAACTTCAATGTACTTTCTCTCTTCTCCCTTTTTAAGTAGAGTATGACCTCTTGATAGAATGCAGTTACAGTGCATAAGGTGATGCAATATGATGTACATATCTATACTGATGAGGAGCCGTACCTTTACATTGTCAATTTCTTGACAGTCATTTATCTTGACATACTGAGGCTAGGCATTGATGTGCATACTTTTTCCTTTACTTCTGACAGCTAGTTGCTCTAGTTTTCCTTTGATCAATCAGTCATAGTCTTGAAGATGTAGGCTCAGAGAATCTTGACATTTTTAGTTCTTTGACAACCTTGAGTCCTCAAGGTTCACATCCAGCTGTTGGTTGGCCAATTATAGATTTGAGAGATTCATCTTTCTTCTCTGAATGAGTACTTCTTAGCGCATGTGACCTTTTCATCTTTCAGTTTGGTGGATGCTTGACTATTTGTTGTTGATGCCTCTTGAGCTCCTATATCTGCTATTCAGACTACACGATTGATTGTGGAAACAGATTGGTCTTGCTGCTATAGCATTTTAGAACATGGACCAATCTGAGCATCTTCAGGTGTATATACACATTTACCTATACACAATATTTCTAACTTGTGAGCTCATCTGCATTTACAAGTGACTTACAACTAAACTAAGTTTAAAACAATGTTTGTGTAACACCCCCTTTCCAAAATAGAAAGAGAGGTTACTCAAACATAACAAAACTGACGAATATATAACAAAAACTTTAATCCACAAAAGAATAATCTCATACTGATTAAATGTCTTAGAACAAACCATAATAAATGCCACACTGACTCAAACCACAATCTGAAATAACTATTACAACTCTAAATAAATCAATGTATCATAGCATAACAAAATATGTCAAAACTATTGGATAGAAAGGAGCTCTCGTCACACTTGCCCTTGATTCCCCTGATTATCTGCCGGAAGAAAAATACAGCATGAGCCAAATGCCCAGTACGAATATAGAATACAAATAATGAAACGAAATAATTAATTCAATTAAATGAACTAAACTAAACTAAAACGAAACGAACAAAGCTAACACAACGAAATAATAGGCTGAAACAAATGGCTGGGTGTTATTTCATACCGGCTCAAAACAAATAATAATATACCTTGCCACACAGGCAAGTCAAATAATGCCATACAGGCAATCAAAATAATGCCACACAGACAATCACACATTGGACTGCGCAATCCAGATGCATGCAAAATCGGAAGGCATGTTTGGCACAAACATCACCACTCCGCAAAACAGAACATAACAAAAAACTAAGGTCGACCCATACGCCTCCCACAACAAAACACCAAATGACCAACTCCCAACGGAGCACAAAACGGAGATGCCGTGGACTGATCACACCACCACGGAAGGTGTCATGCCTCGGTGCCAAGAGGACATGCCTGTGGTACCCCCACAGGTGGTTATAGCTCAGGTATACCCTACGGTATTCTAACAAAGATATAATGTCACAACACATGCGACACAAAAAAGGGGTTCTAACATGTACATGTTAAACTGAAATGAAATATCAACATAAAGTCTCCAAAAATATTTACATGTACTTTCTACAAAGATCGAAATAAATATTAACCATGACCCACTAGATCAAGAGTACAAACACTAGTTTCAAATACTAATGCCAAATGAAACATTCTCACGAATTTAAGAAGGAACAATCATGTGAAACAATAACAAATTTCTAAACGAAAAGCGAAACAAACAAATCAAAATTAAAGGATTATCGCGGAAGGAGTACGGAATCCGTACCTGGATTAAGCAATGTAATACCCAAAATTATATTGCAAATGTAACTCTTTAAATTCCCTCCGTCTGATCTAATAAAATAATAATAATACAATTATAAGTTACTTACTAATTATAATTTATATTAGTATGAAATTAATTCCTCCAATTACATCAATTTTATAAGACAACCCAAATTAAATTATACTATATCTTCTAATCGTATTCTTTTTTTTTTTATTATTATATATTAACAAATCGTAAACTTAATAATATGCAAAGTATATATATATATATATATATATAAAACCTTATTACTTTACAAAAGTACAACAACTTTCAATTGCATGATGATAATGATTTTTTTTAACAACTCATGGCCAAATGTTTATAAAAAATAATAATATATATATATATATATATATATAATATATCTGAAATCAACGCTCATAAGACACATTATGCAAGCCACCAACAAGATTCTATATAAACATATATATATATATATATATATATATATATATATATATATATATATATATATATATATACCGCAATCCTTCATAACTTAGTAAGTGTACTGAGCATTTATGAAATAAAACTATTATACAAATACTGTAATCAAAGGACACTTGCCTGATAAAGATTAAAGTTGATTCTTCTCTCTTTTTCTTGCGCCGCCTCACGAGTCACGCCCAATTCCTTTCCCATGTTCGTATGAGATGTAATGTAGTGTAATTAGGTTTTATTTATTATCTTATTATTCTCCTAATGATAATAGGATTTTAATATTACCCACATAATTTAAACTAAATTAGTTTTTTTAAAGCCCAAATTTTAAAATTTTAATTTATCCACACTTATTAATATTTATTAGCCCATATAAATTAAATAACTAGTTTGACCCAAATAAATGAAAAAAAATCCAATTAATATGTTTTGAAAACAAAATAATATTTATTATTATTATTATTATTATTTTTTTCGGGTATTACATTACCTACCCCTTAAAAAGGATTCCGTCCTCGGAATCAAAAAAATGGAACGCACCTAATTTTCAAAGAGATGCGGATACTCCGCTCGAATGGACTCCTCCGTCTCCAATGTAGCCTCCCGCTCCGAATGATTTCTCCACAAAACCTTAACAAACGGAATAGTCTTCCTCCTCATAATCCGCTCTTGACGATCCAAAATCGCCTCGGCTTGCTCATCACAAGTAAGATCCTCCCGAATCTTATCGAATGGATATTGCACCACGTGCAACGGATGATAATGATAACTCCTCAACACTGACACATGGAACACATTGTGCACGTGAGCTAGCTGCAGAAGCAAAGCTAATCGATACGCAACTTCACCAACTCTCTCCAAAATCTCAAATGGGCCAATATAACGCGGACTAAGCTTCCCTTTCAACCCAAATCGCCGAATGCCTTTCCAAGGAGAAACTTTTAGAAATACATGCTCACAAGGTTTAAACTCTAAAGTCCTCCTATGCTTATCTGCATAACACTTCTACCGTGATCGAGCTGACTTCAATTTCTCCTTAGCCAACGCTACCTTCTCCGTAGTGATTTGGACTAACTCAGGCCCTTCTATGGCCCTTTCACCAACCTCATCCCAACAAGTCGGTGTCCGACACTTTTTACCATACAATGCCTCAAAAGGAGCCATCCCAATACTTGTATGCCAGCTGTTGTTGTAAGCAAACTCAACTAGGCTCAAGTAATCATCCCAACTACCTAACCACTCAAGTGCACAAGACCTCAACATGTCCTCCAACGTCTGAATAGTCCGTTCAGATTGCCCATCGGTTCTTGAGATGGAAAGAAAATCAAGTTGAGCCGAAGGTGCCCCAAGCTCGTTGAAACCCTTTCCAAAACCGTGAAGTGAACCGTGGGTCCCGATCTGAAACAATAGACACCGGAGTACCATGAAGTCTAACAATCTCCTGCTAAAAGATTTGTGCCAATCTATCCACCGAGTAACCCTCATGGATAGCCAGAAAGTGTGCCGATTTGGTAAGCCGATCCACCACTACCCAAATAGCATCATTCTTCTTGAAAGTCTTTGGCAAACCAGTCACAAAATCTATCGTGATATCCTCCCACTTCTACACTGGAATGTCTAACTGATGCAGCATACCACTAGCTCGTTGATGTTCTATCTTCACTTGTTGACAAGTGAGGCACTTGCCCACATATTCAGCCACGTCTCGCTTCATTCCATTCCACCAAAAATTATTCTTCAAATCCCTATACATCTTCGTAGAACCTGGATGAATAGAAAATGGCGAGCTATGAGCCTCAGCCAACACCGCCTCCCGGATGATTGGATCTGACGGTACACACAAACGCTCACCCAACCAAATCACACCATGGTCGTCAATACAAAACTCGGGCTGCTTGCCTTCCTCTAGATTCTGCGTTATACTCCACAACTCCCCATCTTCTTTTTGAGCTTCTTTGACCCTCGAGATAAGAGAGGGCTCCACTCTCATACCCGCCAAATGTCCATCTGAACCTCATACATATAACTCCAACTCGAGCCGCTCCATATCTAAAATAAGCTGAGGTTGTGTAATAAGGGCTGCTACACTCCCTGAACTCTTTCGGCTAAGAGCATTTGCAACCACATTTGCCTTCCCCGGGTGATACTGAATCCTAGCATCATAATCCTTTAGAAGCTCCAACCAATGCCTCTGCCTCATGTTGAGCTCTTTCTGAGTGAAGATGTATTTAAGACTTTTGTGATTGGTGAAGATATCACAAGTCTCTCCATACAAATAATGCCTCCAAATCTTTAAGGCAAAGATCACCGCTGCCAACTCCAAATCATGTGTGGGGTAGTTCACCTCATAAGGTTTAAGATGCCTAGAAGCATAAACAATCACCTTACCGTGTTGCATTAAGACACACCCCAAACCTTTCTTAGAAGCATCACTATAAATCTGATAACCTCCTGTCCCCGACGTCAATGTAAGTATAGGAGCTGTCACAAGTCGTTTCTTCAATTCCTCGAAACTCTTTTCACGCTCCTCATTCCATACAAACTTCACGATCTTTCTCATCAACTGAGTCAATGGTATGGCAAGCAAGGAAAACCCTTCCATAAACTGCCTATAATACCCTGCCAAACCCAAGAAACTCCTAATCTCTGTCACTGTAGTATGTCTTGTCCATTTAGTGATAGCCTCAACCTTCGCAGGATCCACCTTAATGCCTTCAACAAAAACAACATGTCCCAAAAATGCGACCTGCTCCAACCAAAACTCGTATTTAGAGAATTTAGCATATAATTTCTCTTTCTACAAAATCCCCAACACCGTGCGAAGATGCTCCTTGTGCTCTTCCTTAGACTTGGAGTAAACCAAAATGTCATCAATAAAGATAATAACAAATTGGTCTAAGTACTCCCCGAACACCCGATTCATCAAATCCATAAACATCGCCGGAGCGTTAGTCAACCCGAATGGCATCACCAGAAACTCGTAATGCCCATATCGAGTGCGAAAAGCCGTCTTAGGGATATCCTCATCCCTTACCCTCAACTGATGATAACCCGATCTCAAGTCTATCTTCGAAAAATACTTCACCCCCTGAAGTTGGTCAAACAAGTCATCAATCCTCAGTAATGGATACTGATTCCTGATGGTAATCTTGTTCAACTCCCTATAGTCTATGCACAACCTCATAGACCCATCTTTATTCTTCACAAACAAGAATGGAGCACCCCACGGCGAAACACTCGGCCGAATCACACCACGATCTAACAGTTCCTGTAACTTCTCCTTCAACTCCTGTAATTCCAACGGTGCCATCCGATACGGCGCCTTAGAGATAGGCTCTGCACCAGGAACAAGCTCAATAGAAAACTCTACTTCCCGCTGTGGTGGCAACCCTGAAAACTCCTCAAGAAACACATCGGGAAAGTCACGAACAATTGGAACATCTTCAATACGAGACTCACCCTTAGAGGTATCTTTCACAAACGCCAAATACCCCTCACAACCCTTTGCCATCAACTTTACAGCCTTAAAAGCTGAAATTAACTTCACCACTCTACTCGGCTGTGAGCCCTAAAACACGAAATCTAAAGACTTCACATCTCCAAATATAACCTTCTTCGCTTGACAATCGATAGTGGCCTGGTGCTTATCCAACTAGTCTATCCCAAGAATGACATCAAAATCGTGCATACTCATCAGAATGAGAATAGACCTACGAATCTTATCCCCAAAACTGATCGCACACCCTCGATATAAATCAGAAATAACAACAGAAGTCCCCATCGGGGTAGAAATAGACATATCAGAATCTAATAACTAAGATGGCACACCCAGGTGCCGAACAAAAGGCTGAGCAACAACTGAATAAGTAGAACCCGTATCGAACAAAATAGACGACTCATGATTGCCAACTAAAAGAGTACCGTAAATGCAAGATTGGTGCACCGCTTGCACAAGTTATATGTCAAAGCAAAAACTCGACCACCCTGACACTGACCTCCATTGCCACCATTATCACCACCTCCACCATTTCCACGTGGGCCGGTACAATCTCTAGCCATATGACCCATCTGTCCACACAAGAAGCATGCATCGGTGAGTCTGTGGCACTGCCTCCCCGGATGATTAGCCCCACAAGTAGCACAAGGAGCTATCAGAATAAGGTTTGGGTTACCCCCACTAGTTGGTCTCGGATAACGACCCTGATTTTTCCCCTGCTGACGATTTTGCCACGGCTGACAATTCTGACCATGCCAAGGTTCTTTGGTCGACGATTTTACTCTTCTTTGAGGCATCCGCTAATAACCCCCTGATTCGATTCTCGCCACGCCATCGCCTTCTTGGCCACCACGGTTCTGTTTCATCGACCACCCGATTCTTCCGTCTTGACGAAATTTGACCTCACTTTGGTCATCTCTGTCCCTCTTTCAAGTCCCTTCCAGTTTAGATGACCGAAAGTACTATCGCTCCATCTCAATATTCTTGGCAGCATTGGCCACAGCTGACACATCTGTAAACTTGGTGTTAATAAGATGCTGGCGATACCTATAATGAATCCGCCACTTGAACTTTTCTTCCTGTTCTGCTGCAGTTCCTACTGAGGTTCCCCGCAAAGCCTGCCAACCTGGTGAACCTCGTCATAAAATCTGTGATGGACTCATCATCTTTCTGTTTAATGGACAGATAGTCTCTAGCATAGGCCTCTTTATCAGCAGCTGGGAAGTACTGCTGATAAAAGACCTCACAAAACTTCGCCCAATTAATTGTCTCAGCATAATTTTCACCTTTTGTTACTTTCGTCACCTTCCACCACCTCTGTGCATCCCCTTCCAGCTTGTAAGCAGCAAGCAACACTCTCTGATTATCTGAGCACCCCAACACATCAAAAATCTTTTCTATGTGGGCAATTCAATTCTCTGCATCAATTGGAGTCGGAGCGGAACTGAATGACTGTGGTTTCTGCTTCTGAAACATTTCCAACCATACATACATTGGAACCACCTGCTGATCATGACCATCTACATTCCCTTCCTCTTCGTTTTCCTGTGGACCATTATTTCCCGGGTTCTCCTGTTCGAAAATTTCTGGAGGCGGCTGTTGCATTGCCTGTACAACCTGTGCCACCAACTGAGGTAAAGCCTGGTTCACCACCTGATTCACCAAGGTAGCCAATTGAGCATTAAACTGATCATTAGGTTGCTCATTGGACTGACCCTCACCTCTTCCCCTATTGTTACCTCGCCTAGCGGATCTACGAGTCATCTAAAAAAGAGATCATGAACATAAACAAAGCAGATTAGAGACAAATTCGAATATAGCTGATATGATAGCTAAATAGAAAATCAAACGGGATAAAAACCTAACCCAGAAGTCTACCCATAACTCACAGGTCAAACCTAAATAGGTTTTCTATAAGAAAGAACCTAAGCTTTAATACCAACTCTGTAACACCCCCTTTCCAAAATAGAAAGAGAGGCTACTCAAACATAACAAAACTGACGAATATATAACAAAAATTTTAATCCACAAAAGAATAATCTCATACTGATTAAATGTCTTAAAACAAACACAGTATGAGCCTCTCGTCACACTTGCCCTTGATTCCCCTGATTACCTGCCGGAAGAAAAACACAGCATGAGCCAAATGCCCAGTACGGATATAGAATACAAATAATGAAATGAAATAATTAATTCAATTAAATGAACTAAACTGAACTAAAATGAAACGAACAAAGCTAACACAACGAAATAATAGGCTGAAACAAATGGCTGGGTGTTATTTCATACCGAACTCAAAACAAATAATAATATACCTTGCCACACAGGCAAGTCAAATAATGCCACACATGCAATCAAAATAATTCCACACGGGCAATCACACATTGGACTGCGCAATCCAGATGCATGCAAAATCGGAAGGCGTGTTTGGCACAAACATCACCACTCCGCAGAACAGAACAGAATAGAAAACTAGGGTCGACCCATACGCCTCCCACAACGAAACACCAAATGGCTAACTCCCAATGGAGCACAAAACGGAGACGCAGTGGACTGATCACACCGCCACGGAAGGTGTCATACCTCGGTGCCAAGAGGACATGCCTGTGGTACCCCCACAGGTGGTTATAGCTTAGGTATACCCTACGGTATTCTAACAAAGATATAATGTCACAACACATGCGACACAACAAAGGGGTTCCAACGTGTACATGTTAAACTAAAATGAAATATCAACATAAAGTCTCCAAAAATATTTACATGTACTTTCTACAAAGATCGAAATAAATATTAACCATGACCCACTAGATCAAGAGTACAAACACTAGTTTCAAATACTAATGCCAAATGAAACATTCTCACGAATTTAAGAAGGAACAATCGTGTGAAACAATAACAAATTTCTATACGAAAAGTGAAACGAACAAATCAAAATTAAAGGATTATCGCGAAAGGAGTACGGAATCCGTACCTGGATTAAGCAATGTAATACCCAAAATTATATTGCAAATGTAACTCTTTAAATTCCCTCCGTCCGATCTAATAAAATAATAATAATACAATTATAAGTTACTTACTAATTATAATTTATATTAGTATGAAATTAATTTCTCCAATTACATCAATTTTATAAGACAACCCAAATTAAATTATACTATATCTTCTAATCGTATTCTTTTTTTTTATATATTAACAAATCAAAAACTTAATAATATGCTAAGTATATATATATATATATATATATATATATATATATATATATATATATATATATATAAACCTTATTACTTTACAAAAGTACATTAGCTTAATTCAGATGATGATAACGATTTTTTTTAACAACTCATGGCCAAATGTTTATAAAAAAAATAATAATAAAATATATATAATATACGAAATCAACACCTACTGTGACGCCCCCAAAATAGGTATACATCACCCATTTTGAGTCGTTAATAACATGGTACAGAAACAACTACAACTTTATTAATACAACATGAAAACTGTGAGTTTAAATACAAATATTGCCGTCTAGACAATATTCACACCCAAATAAGTCCTCATTACAATTATTGGTACATTATTTTACAAAAATGGTGAGGACTACTAAAATAACTTTTTAGAATCATCATTCTACACCCCGACTAGAACTCGCTACATTCTCGCCTCCTGAGAAGAAAAATGGAACAAAAAGGAAAAGGGTGAGCTCAACTAGCCCAGGAAAGAATATTATGACTAAGATAATATAGAACAAATTATCGTTATTCTTCAACAGGGAAAAATCTGATAAAATACAATAGACAACAAGTTTCAGATCAATATTCGCAACGGAAATAATAATTCATAGAAGAGTTAAGTAAAGAATGAAATCTACTTTTATCTATGAATTTAAAAGTCCATCATCAATATTTTATCCCTGTAACATCAATCAATATTTATCTTGAATCAAATATTCATCTTTGCACTATGTGCCAAAGATATTCATCGATCGATCATGTTCATCTCAACACTGTACATCTTTGCACTACATGCCAAAGATATTCATCAAAATTCATTCATCTTTGCACTACAAAAGCCAAAGATATTCAGTAATACCATCATTTAGGACTGAGGATGATGAAAAATATTTTAAAGAAAACGAATCCAGTGAAACAAAAAAGCAAATATTAAGGATTCGTACTTTAAACATTCCAAGTTCAAAAATACTTCATTAATGATCATAGTGAAGTAAAATTCAAGAATGATCAAAACATGGATACAATCAAAGCTAGTATCTATAATAGATATTTTGGACAAAAAAATGAAAATTTAATTTTCACGTGAATAAGGTAGTGATTCGTGAATAAGTCAGATACGTGAATAGTGCCATATACGTGAATAGTAATCATGACACTAAAAGACAAGAATTTTACAAGAAAAATCTTACCAATAATCCCAGATAATGATATTAGAAGAAATAATATCATTTTAAAAAAATAATATCCCTTACCTTGAAAAGATGTCTTCATTTGGAATAATAGGATATAGTGTCAAGGAACTTCAGACCGTGATAGCAACACTCAAAGTATCAAAATACTCACAAGAATCATTTCGATAATATAGAGAGAGAAAGGGAGAGAAAACTTCAGTTTCTGGTGTGATTTTCAATTCTAACCTAAACACCCTATTTATAGACAAATGTTTAGAACACCAAAGTAGAAAATTTAATAAAATATTAATATATTTATAAAATTTTCCTTAGCCTACCTTGACCATCTGAATTCAGCCACCAAATAATGACAAAAACAAAAAAAACGTTTTTGTTATTAAAAATAATTAAAACTTTCAAAAATCAATTATTTCGGAACTACGGAACTTCAATAATTCATAATAAATAACCCTTTTATCAGAAAAATTCGAACCACATGTCCTTTCCATAGGAAATTCCATTCTCTACAACTTTGTAAGTTTAAGTTTTTTTAATTTCAAGCGAAGTTGACCAGAAATCTACAAGCAAGCGATTTATTTAGCTATAAACCAATTTCAGTCAAGAAATGGGGTCCACCGACATGTTTAACATGTTTTAAACATTAATTGCAACAAAAATACTCCTCCTCATATACTCATATATCCCACATTCATTGTAAAAATATCACCAATATTATATTATTAAAATATAATAATATATTTAAATGAATTATTTATCAGAAAAGATAAAATAATAATTTTTCAACAATTGTCACATTAAAAATTTTCTCCATCTATATCCACATAAAATGAATATTTTCCTTATCATATAAATTAACAATTAATTATTTATAAATAATATTATAGAATCACAATCTCGATAACTAACTAAGCGGTTTCAGGAAAGAGGGGGCTTTCAATAAGGATTTCTCCTTACTTAAGCCTTAATTAGGTGACCAAACCTCTCCTTAGACGTAACTTTCTAGACATTGCAAATAATGTTATCTAATAATATTATTCAAATAATATGAATTATTGATCCGATAATGAAAAAAATATCGTGTAGTGACAATTATTGAAACAACAATAATATAAAATATCAATGTAGCAATTATTGAATCAATAAAATAAAATATTGAGCAAGAACTCATCTTGTAACAATTATTGAGTAATGTCTTCTGCGTAAGAATCAATAATTGGTGCAATACCGGTGTCTTCTTGTGTTTTAACCACGGGTATTCCAACGAAGATAATTCAGTAATAACCACGCCATTATTTATAAACAACTTATACTTGTCGCTTTTCTTCATCCCATCGCTTTTCAGTTATGGGGCCCCACACAAGGTTATGGCGCATTTAATGCGAATATTCCCCGACAGTAAGAATATTCCACGACCAAACGAATATTCTCCGATAAAAATGAATATTTTATAACCACTTGCATATTTGAAATATTTGCGCATTTTACCCATAACTAATCACATTAATCAAATCAACCCTTACTATTTCAAAATAATAAATAGAGAAAATTTGATTTTATTTATAATAAGTTGGGGTCTTACACCTACAGCAGTGCTGCAGGCCACCAACAAGATTCTATATAAACATATCATAATATATATATATACACACCTGCAATCCTTCATAACTTAGTAAGTGTACTGAGCATCTATGAAATAAAACTATTATATAAATACTGTAATCAAAGGACACTTGCCTGATAAATGATTAAAGTTGATTCTTCTCTCTTTTTCTTGCGCCGCCTCACGAGTCACGCCCAATTCCTTTCCCACGTTCGTATGAGATGTAATGTAGTGTAATTAGGTTTTATTTATTATCTTATTATTTCTCCTAATGATAATAGGATTTTAATATTACCCACATAATTTAAACTAAATTAGTTTTTTTTAAAGCCCAAATTTTAAAATTTTAATTTATCCACACTTATTTATATTTATTAGCCCATATAAATTAAATAACTAGTTTGACCCAAATAAATAAAAAAAATTCAATTAATATGTTTTAAAAACAAAATAATTTTTATTATTTAATATTTATTTATTTATTATTATTATTATTAGTTTTTGGGTATTACAGTTTGTGCCTAGCTTTTTAATATAGTATCTTAAACATTTCTCGATACCAATTGTTAGTTCGGTTAGTACAACAATAGATCTAGAAAGGGGGGTTGAATAGATCCTTTATATTTTTTTCAAATACTTTTCTCTTTTATCTTGTATTGCTAATGAATTAGCATATGACAAATATAAGAATCTTTTCAAGCATAGCGGAATAAGTAAAAGATCCCCTTCATTGATATATTCATAATCATACAGACATTGTTCTTAAAGTTAGTTAAGTTGTAAGCAGTTAATACATACATAGCAGTTATAGCAGTTAGGTACATAATATAAATGACATAAAGTAAATGACACAAGAGATTTTAAGTGGTTCAAAGACTCAAGCTCCTAATCCACTCTTCTGCTTTCAACTAGCAGGATTTCTACTAAGGAAGGGCAACACCCTGAATCACTAAGATTCGTTCAAGGCCAGCAGCCTTAGAACTTCAGTTCACTAAGAACTCTTCAAGGCCAGTGTTGGTTGATTTCACAATCAAAGCTAACGTGCAAGTATACACAGTTAACAAGTAATATAGTGATAAAATAGAGTGTCGATCCCACAGAGAATTCTAATTAATAAACTCCAACTAATAGTACTATATCAATTCAATTTTATTTAAACAACCAATAATTGTGATTTTTAGATTTAAGAAAACTAAATTAAATAAAGCAAATAAATTATTCTAAAAGAAAATAAATAAACAAACTAGGATTTGATCGAATTCAGATAAACAAGGATTAAGACTCCAATATCCCCAATTATGAATTAATAATCAATTATTCAATTATCCCAATTATTATGTCTACTGAATTGTTACAGGAATTCTCAAATGCCAAAAGCCCTTTCTCAAGTGATCATTTGCCTTCTATTTAATCCAAGTTAATTTTGCTATATCTCTATGCAAAATAATTGAATTAAACTCGCTACAATCCCAATTCCTTATGTGTTACATTCGGCAAATAGATATTCTCATTCTATTCACAAACCTAATTATTCACTGTGCAAATAACTAAGTCACATGTCACCATGCCCAGTTCTAACCCTAGAATTCCTCTCTCAATTCCTTCTAGAGTAACAAGGTAATTATTGGCCAGATAATTAATCAATAAGCACAAAGCAAGATGAACAATTCACTTCAATGTAAATAATTGGAATAAATCAAATAATCAATTCATAATTATAAAAGGTTCCATTGGAATCTTAATAAAAGAAATTAGTTCATAACAAAAATTAAAACCAACAATAATTGATAAATCATCCTTAATGAATTACACAAAATTAAAAGAATAAAGAAGAAGAACTCCAAGTCCAAATCTTCACAATCTGCCCTTGCTCCTTGATTAATCTTCCAATTGTGTAGAATAAGTCCCCCAATTCAATGCAAATAACCAATTTATGCTTCACTTGTCCAACTCTAGCAATCCCAATCCAAATAGGCTTCAAACAATCTATAATTGAGTGGTCGAATGAGCAGTCAACGCGCCTTTGTCCAATAATTTGAAGCTCGCCCAGACATTCCTTGGCTATTGGGATTATCAAAGGAAAGAGCACCACGATGGCCGGTGGATGTAAAGTGATGCTCAAGCCTATTATCAGCTCATTTGCCCCATATGTTCCAGCCCTCACAATCCTGCAACAACACAACTTAAACACATTAAAATGACTACTAAAGGACTCGAGAACACACAAATCTAAGCTCAAGTATATCCGATTTATGGGTATATTACCCCATCATCAAATACCCCCAAACTTAAATCGTTGCGTGCCCTCAAGCAACAAAACACAAACAACACAAAATAATCTGAAACTAAAAACCATGCAAATGCAAGCTAACTAAATGATCTTAATTCCAGCAATTCAATAGCTCTCATATAACCATAGGCCTCAGAAAAATCACAAAAACATGCTAATACATCATGATAAAGCAGATCAATAATATCCCAACAATCAATCAATCCGAATCTGTTATTACTGATATTGTGAGTGTGTGTTCAACAACTATGCTAACCAATGAAAAGCAAAAATCTAAAAGATAATAAAGTTCTTATTAGGCATCAAACAGTTTCCACTCAAGAACTCATCAAATAAACTAGATTCAACTAAAATTAAACACTCACCAAAATCCAGGGGTCAACGTGGAATACTTAAGCTTATTTATGCTAGACGGGGCATTTTGCACTTTTCCCACTTTATTATTTTTTTTTTCTCATGACTATGCATTGTCTTATTCCCTTAGGCTTTTCAATGCTACCTTAACGAGCTTTCAACCAACGACTCCTAAGCCATTAAGACCTTAGGGCGCTAGGTGTAGAGACAATCCCCTCGGGCTTACTTACTCAAGTAACAAAGGCCACAAAACTAGACAAGCATGCCACAATGTTTATTTTATTTTATTTATATATTTATTTATTTTTTCAAAGCTTATATACTCCAAATATTTTTCCCCAAACTTGAGTTCATATCTAAATTCAGTCTTCACTAGCTATTTAACTTGTTCCTTCATTTCACTAGCATTCAACCTTTAGAACTCTATTATCTATCCATTTAAACTATCATAGCCAACATGGTCATTTTGTAAAATGTGCTATCCTTGAAATATCAGTGTCAAACAGATAGAGATTTAAACCATGTCAAGACAATCATATCACTGACTCAACAATCCTTACTAGACTTATTCATGCAATTCTAATTTCATCATTGGCCCCCAAATATACGCACTATCAAAAGCTAGAATTAACATGCAATCCTAAATGCAATATTTATAAAAATCAAAACAACCACAAACTATTAACAATCATAGTTTACTCATGCAAATAAAAATAAACTAAATAACTACCCCCAAACTTATCTAGAGCAATGTCCTCATGTGAAAGATAAAATAGTATAAAACAGAGGACTTCCCTGATGAGCTTAAGCCTCGGGTGGAGCATCATCATCCTCGCTTATCTCTAGATCAGAAGGGGGAAAGACTGGTAGGACTGTCGAATTTTGGAGGTGAAATTGAAGCGGTGCCTGAACCTTCGCTACGCTGACGTTTGGAAGCCATGTCTAAAATTCTTTTCGGTTGAGAGGATTGAAGAGAGTTGCTTTGCAATCAGTAATCCCAATATAATATGTAGTGTTAGGATTTGGGACTATTATAAAGGGTTATGAGCGGTTATCGGATGGAGAAGGAATCGTGGGTGGGAGTGGAAGAGTTGGAGTGGGAAATCACGTATTTGACAACACACAGGGCTCTTATTCGAACCCTCGGCATTGTATACTGAGTTTACCCTAGAGATCAATATTTAGGCGCTTAGGAAACTTGACCTCAGATGGTCGGTCTAGCGTCGGTATTTGTCATTATATATATATCATCTGGCAAGGGCTATGAATGCTGATGAGGGTGTGTGCTCTCTAGTGCGGTATTGTTTTTTGCATAGAAAATGAGCGTGGTATTTGTGTGTCCGTGACTTCAAGAATCTCTAGCGCCGAGGCACATTATTTGGGTGGAAACCAAGGGCAAGGTACTGTTAAGCGAGAACATCATCACATGCGCCCCCAACCTGCAAATTGAAACTCAATTAATACTTGCACAAGGACCTGCACCCATGAGACAAATTAAGACTGAATTACCCAAAATGTTTACTAGAAATACTAAAAAAAACTAAAATAAGGAAATGATATGCAACTAAATAAAAAAAAATAAAAAGTTATTGGGTTGCCTCCCAATAAGCGCTTGGTTTACAGTCATCAGCCCGACTTTGCTGTCGTGATCACTCGGTTACTGGGTCAGAAAAAATCATGACTGTAGTTTGACGTTCGATGGGTCCACTCCAGTAATGTTTGAGTCTTTGATCGTTAACCTTGAATGTGCAATTTGAATTTGGTTTCTCGATCTCAATGTTACCATGTGGTATAACAGACATAACTTTAAAAGGTCCTGACCAACGAGATTTTAGTTTCCCAGGATATAAACGCAATCTTGAGTTAAAAAGCAAGACTTGTTGGCCTGGTTCAAATGTTTGTTCAAGAATTTTCTTATCATGCCAAGCTTTGACTTTCTCTTTGTAGAGTTTTGCGTTTTCATAGGCGTTGAATCGAAATTCATCCATCTCGTTCAATTGCAGTAACCTTTTCTCACCCGCTGCTTGTACATCGAAATTGAGCTTCTGAATGGCCCAGTGTGCACTATGTTCTAGCTCGACTGGGAGGTGACACACCTTTTCGTAAACCATTTGATAAGGTGACATGCTGATCGTATTCTTATATACTGTTCGATACGCCCATAGAGCATCGTCAAGACGTAAAGACCAATATTTTCGTGACGGATTTACCACCCTTTCTAGAATTCGCTTGACCTCCCTATTCGAGACTTCTGCTTGACCATTAGTTTGGGGGTGATATGCTGCCGCAATTTTATGACGAACCCCATACTTCACTAGCAATTTCGTGAACTGCTTATTACAGAAATGCGTTCCCTCATCACTTATTATTGCCCTCGGAGTCCCAAATCGTGTGAAGATGTTTTTCTTTAAGAATCGGAGAACAACGTTGGCATCATTCGTGGGTAAAGCTGCGGCTTCCACCCATTTGGAAACATAATCAATCGCCCAGCGAATGTACCGATTATTAAAGATGATGGAAAGGTCCCATAAAATCGATTCCCCATACGTTAAGCGATTCTACCTCCAAAATAGAGTTGAGTGGCATTTCATTTCGCTTGGAGATATTACCTACGCGTTGGCATCGATCACACTTTAGCACAAAGAGATATGCATCGTTGAATAAAGAAGGCCAATAAAATCCTAATTGTAACACCTTGGCCGCAGTTTGATCACCGGAATAATGGCCTCCATAATCTGATGAGTGGCAATGACCCAATATGCTGTTCATCTCTTCATGTGGCACACAACGTCTAATCATTTGATCCGCGCAAGACTTAAACATGAATGGTTCATCCCAATAGTACTGCTTCATGTCGTGGAGGAATTTCTTTCGTTGTTGTGAGTTCAAATCCGGTGGTAATACCTTAGTAACCATGTAGTTCACATAATCAGCATACCAAGGCAGTGTTGTGGTTACTCGGAGAAGTTGTTCGTTCGAAAATTTCTCGTTAGTCAGTGCATTGTCTTTCCTCTGTACCTCTGCATTTTCCAACCGCGAAAGATGATCCGCCACTTGATTTTCTGTACCCTTTCTATCCCGGATCTCTAAATCAAACTCTTGTAGTAGTAACACCCATCGAATTAACCTCGGTTTAGCATCTTTCTTCTCAATCAGATATTTGATGGCAGAATGATCCGTATAGACAATTACCTTGGTCCCAATGAGATATGCTCTGAATTTGTCGAAGGCAAACACAACTGCAAGTAGTTCTTTTTCGATTGTTGCGTAGTTCAACTGAGCATCTGTCAGCGTCTTGCTGGAGTAATAGATTGTGTGAAAAATCTTGTCGTGACGTTGTCCCAAAACTGCTCCTGTTGCATAGTCACTGGCGTCGTACATCAATTCGAACGGTAAAGACAAATCGGGCGCCACAATGATCGGAGCAGAAACCAACTTCTTCTTTAATACCTCGAATGCCTCGATACATGACTGATCCATTTTGAAAGGCACGTCTTTCTCCAACAGGGAACATAATGGTTTTGAAATTTTTGAAAAATCTTTAATAAAGCGTTTGTAGAAACCCGCATGTCCCAAAAAACTCCGGATCCCCTTCACAGATGATGGAGGAGGTAATTTCTCAATAGTCTCAATCTTTGCTTTATCTACTTCTAACCCTGCTGCAGAAACCTTATGCCCTAGAATAATCCCTTATTTCACCATAAAGTGACATTTTTCCCAATTAAGAACCAGATTAGTCTCCACGCATCATTTCAATACTAAAATCAGATTTTTCAAACAAAGATCAAAGCTATCACCGAACACAGAGAAATCGTCCATAAATACCTCCAAGTTTTTCTCGACCATATCAGAAAAGATCGCCATTATGCACCGTTAAAAGGTTGCTGGTGCATTGCATAAACCAAAAGACATACACCGAAATGCAAACGTACCGTATGGGCATGTGAATGTCATTTTCTCTTGATCCTCCGGTGCTATGGCAATTTGATTATACCCGAATAACCATCAAGAGACAATAAAAGCGATGTCATTAGCTTTATCCAACATCTGATCAATGAATGGCAAGGGGAAGTGATCCTTGCGTGTGGCTTTATTTAGCTTGCGGTAGTCCATGCATACTCTCCATCCTATAACTGTTCGAGTAGGGATGAGCTCATTAGCTTCATTCTTCACCACTGTCATACCCCCTTTTACGCATTGTACATGACTCACCCATGAACTATCTGAGATCGGGTAAATAATGCCAGCATCCAACCACTTTATAATTTCTTTTTTCACCACCTCCTTCAGGATGGGGTTTAGCCTTCTTTGCATCTCAATGGTTGGTTTTGCCCCCTCTTCCATTAATGCATACAGAATGAGGGGCTAATACCTCGAATGTCCGCTTATAGTCCACCCAATTGTTGTTTTGAATTCTCATGAAGACCCGTAGCAGTTTCTCCTTTTTTGCGTGTCGATTAAATCAAAAACAATAAGCGGTAGGGTATTGTCTTTTCCCAAATAAGCATCTGCAGATGAGATGGTAGTGGCTTTAATTCCAAAGACCGGTGGCTCTTATTGAGGGTTTGAACTTTTTACCTTCCGCCGGGCCTCTCTATGGTGTCGAAAGATTGAGTGCTTTTAGAAAGGCGATGGTGTGTCTAGCCATTTGACATATTCAATATTCTCTTGATGCCACATTCGTCTGTCCCGAGCAAAATGGATTCAAGTGGGTCCTCCGAATAATTTGCGCTGAATTTGTGATTCACCAATTCCTCCATGATATCAACTCGCATATATTCACCTTTTTCTTTTGGGTAAGACATTGACTTGAAAACGTTAAAGGTGACCTGTTGATCTTTAACTCGCATTGTCAATTCACCTTTTTGAACATTAATCAATGTTCTGCCTGTTGCCAAAAAATGGTCGCCCAAGAATGATCGGGATTTCACTATCTACTTCACAATCCAAGATAAAGAAATCTGCGGGGAAGATGAATTTATCCACTCTTACTAACACATCTTCAACAATAACTCGTGGATATGTAACCGATATATCCGCTAACTGCAAACTGATATTCGTTGGGCGTGGAGCCTGAAGTTCGAATCTGGTAGAGCGGATAATGGAATCGAGATGTATATCGGCCCCAAATCACATAATGCTCACCCCGGCGATTTCCAATCTCACACGATATATTAAAGCTACACGGATCCTTGAGCTTCGATGGTAACTTATTACGAATGATAGCCTTTGCATTCTTGACCAATGCTTCTTGTCTCAAATTCACCCAATTTCCTCTTCCTCGACAAAACCTCCTTCATAAACTTAGCGTAACTCGACATTTGTTCCAAGGCTTCGACAAAGGGGATGTTGATATGCAACTTTTTGAAAATATCCAAAAATCATGAAAACTGCTTATCCAACTTAGCTTTACGGAATCTCTGCGGATCTGGTATGGGAGGCATTGTCTTTGGTTGGTTCGAATTTTTTACATTGTAAGGTCTCATCTTGACGCTTTTCGGTATCCACCACTTTCTCTGTTTCAATTGATGCCTTATCCTTCTTTTCCCTATCCGTGACTGACTCTTGTAATTCTTTTCCACTTTGTAGAGTTACCGCCTTACAATGCTCATTTCTGCCCGGGTTTTTCTCTGTATCGCTCGGAAGTGTTCCAAGTGGTCGGTTATTCAATGCATGTGCTATTTGTCCCATTTGATTTTCCAGATTCTTGATCGACGCATTTAGGCTTTGTATATTCAGCTCGGTTTGATTATGTTTCTTTTCATGTTCTTCGAGTTTCTTTTCAGAAGCTTTAATAAATCTTTCCATGGTTTCTTCCAAACTTGACTTCTCTCTCGATTGTTGTGTCGATTTTTGAAACCCGGATGTTTGTTTTGTTGTCTTGGCGCTTGAGCTACAGCTTGGTTGTTACTCCATGAAAACCCCGGATGATTTTTCTAACCTGGATTATATACATTTTGATTCGGATAGGGTTAGGTAGACCGACTGTAGCTCCCTACAAACTGTGCTGATTCAACATTTATGGCACATTGATCCGTAGTATGACCCCCAACACAAATTTCACAAACCATCGCTACCTGCTGTGTGGATGGAGGACGCCATAATTTTATTTGCTTAGACATTGCGGCCACTTGTGCTTGTAATGCTGTCATCGCGTCTACGTCATACTTTCCTGTAGTTTTCGGAGGATTAGACCCAGTCATGGGCCACTGATAGTTGTTGGTGGCCATTGTCTCTAACAACTGATATGCCTCGTCAAAACTCTTGACATGATTGCTCCTCCTCCTTCTTTGCATCTATACTAGCCCTCGTGGGCGCTTGCAAACCATCACAAAATATCCCTAATCGCATCTTTGTGGAATTCCATGGTGAAGACACTTACGAGCATATCCTTAAACCTTTCCCACGCCTCATATAACGATTACGAATCAAATTGTGCAAAGGTATGAATATCGTTAAAAGTAGTTTTTGCCGACTTCATTTGGTGGGAAAAACTTAGCTAGAAATTTTTGAGCTAAGTCGTCTCGGTGGTGATTGAACCAGAGGTTGAGAGTGTAGCCAACCGGCGCTTTGTCTTTCAAGGTAAGCGGGAACATCCTCAACCTTGTAGCATCTTTCGATACATTATTGAATTTGAAGGTGTCGCAAACTTCCAAGAAACTTAAGATATGCTCATTCGGATCATCTAACGAACTACCCCCAAACAGACATTGATTCTGAAGCATTTGAATTATTGCTGGTTTAATCTCAAAACTGTTAGCATTGATTGCCGGCCTCCTAATACTCGACTGTATATCTGTGACATTTGGCATGGTATAGTCCCGAAGTGATTTTTGATCGTTCCCTGCCATGTTCACTGGAATTTCTTGTTCTGCCAGTTTTTCTTCCTCGGGTGATACTTCACTAGTCGATTGCACTTTTTGGAACTTCCTTTCAATCTCGTCTATATAAGGAAAAAGTTCCTTTCTCGCCCTTGATCTAGTGTGTATACACCCGCAAAGAATTCCTGCAAAGATAAGAAGAAAAATAAGTAACGTTTAAATTAAAACCGAATTGATTATAACTAATATGGAATTAATATTAACAAAGAATTTAGGAAGAAGCGGTAGCAAAAACTTGTTGGTTGATTTCACAATCAAAGCTAACGTGCAAGTATACCACGATCAACAAGTAATATAGTGATAAAATAGAGTGTTGATCCCATGAGAGAATTCTAATTAATAAACTCCAACTACTAGTACTATATCAATTCAATTTTATTTAAACAACCAATAATTGTGATTTTTAGATTTAAGAAAACTAAATTAAATAAAGCAAATAAATTATTCTAAAAGAAAATAAATAAACAAACTAGGATTTGATCGAATTCAGATAAACAAGGATTAAGACTCCAATATCTCCAATTATGAATTATAAATCAATTATTCAATTATCCCAATTATTATGTCTACTGAATTGTTAATAGGAATTCTCAAATGCCAAAAGCCCTTTCTCAAGTGATCATTTGCCTTCTATTTAATCCAAGTTAATTTTGCTATATCTCTATGCAAAACAATTGAATTAAACTCATTCTAATCCCAATTCCTTATGTGTTGTTACGTGCGGCAAATAGATATTCTCATTCTTTTCACAAACCTAATTATTTACTGTGCAAATAACTAAGTCATATGTCACTATGCCCAGTTCTAACTAGAATTCCTCTCTCAATTCCTTCTAGAGTAACAAGGTAATTATTGGCCAGATAATTAATCAATAAGCACAAAGCAAGATGAACAATTCACTTCAACATAAATAATTGGAATAAATCAAATAATCAATTCATAATTATAAAAGGTTCCATTGGAATTTTAATAAAAGAAATTAGTTCATAACGAAAATTAAAACCAACAATAATTGATAAAGCATCCTTAATGAATTACACAAAATTAAAAGAATAAAGAAGAAGAAGAACTCCAAGTCCAAATCTTCACAATCTGCCCTTGCTCCTTGATTAATCTTCCAATTGTGTAGAATAAGTCCCCCAATTCAATGCAAATAACCAATTTATACTTCACTTGTCCAACTCTAGCAATCCCAATCCAAATAAGCTTCAAACAATCTATAATTGAGTGGTCAAACCAAAGATCAACACGCTTGTCCGATCTAATTGAAGCTCCGCCAGCCTTTAACCTTTGGGATTATCGAAAAGAAAAAAAGCGCCCGGTATTTGGTGGATGAAAGTGATGCTCAAGCCTATTATCATCTCATTTGCCCCATATGTTCCAGCCCTCACAATCCTGCAACAACACAACTTAAACACATTAAAATGACTACTAAAGGACTCGAGAACACACAAATCTAAGCTCAAGTATATCCAATTTATGGGTATATTACCCCATCATCAGCCAGTAGCCTTGGAACTCCTGATCTAGTTCCCTAGGAACTCTTCAAGCCCAGTAGGCTTGGAACTTAGTTTAATCCCTCCGGACAAGGACCCCTCAGTCCCTGACTTCTTCTTCTTGTTGTTGTTGTAATAACCATGGATTTTAAGTCACTATATATGTATGTACATTATTGATATTTAAAACTCTGTGTTATATAGTGATTTAATATGTGACAACATATGTGAAGTGGTGCATGGATCAATAAACATATATACTATAGTTATGGATATATACATTTATAGATTTCATTAAAAATGAAAGCTTCGTAACCTAATTATACATTAGGTGAGACAATTAAATAACCCAAGGGTTATGGTAATAAGGAAAGGTTAGTATTTAATATGTATACTAACTTAAGTGGATAATATTGTTATTTCGAGTGACTAATAATTTTAAACCTATTTCTAGTAAACCTAATTAGGTTATGAGCTAAAGTCACATGTATAACTAATTAAATTTTATAAGATTGGGAATGGAAACCCTAAATAAATAATTTGGGTAACATATATTAAAATTGTTAGACTATGTTCATTACATGGCCCAAAACAATTAAAGGAGAAGCCCAAAAGAAATAAAATAAAAACCAATACTTAGCCCACTTGATTAAGGGTATTTTAGACTTTTGATTAATCAAATTTGTGCATTAAAATAAAAGCAAAATGGAGGAGATAATGGGGGCAAGGGGACCGACCATATTAGGCCTTTTAAGGCAACAAAATTATGCTAATCAAGTTCCTTAATTAGTAACTCTTACATCAAGTACAAGTGTGTCCATCTCCCATTAGTTGAAAATCTACTTAGCACCCTTAATCACATGATTAGGCTTAATTGAAAGAGATAAGGCAAAGCCTTTTATCCAAGGGACAACAAAAGTATGGGGGATCTTAGCTAAATCACCACATTCATTTGCTAGACATTTCATTTTCTCTTATTCTTCTTCTTCTATTTTTCTCCCAAGCTAGCAAAATACTAAGAGAGAAAAAAGAGAGAAGGGTTCGGTTTTGTGTGAGAGAGAGAGAGAGGTGTGCTAGTTTTTTAATGCACCCTAAGATTATATACTACTTTGGTAAATCAAGGAAGGTTGCTACTAGATCAAGGTATAACCTAATCTTCATCTACTTCTTCTATTTTGTGTTATAACAAGTTTTGTTGGGGTTAGGAACTAATACACAAGATACCCTAGTTTTACATATCATCATGTATGAAACTAAGTATCTTGAGTGTTAGATCAAAGGTTTAGAGGAAGAAAATGAGCATATGTTCTCCTAGGGGTTAAACCCTTATTTTTTTTCTTCCACTAAATCTTGTGTAACTCAAGTTTTACAACTTGGATTTGTGATTCGTCAAAGGGGGGTGCTAGATACATGAGTTATCTAGTAAACCTAAGTGGTAGACACAAATCTAGCAAGTATTGAAGCTATGGGGGCTGTTTTCTCCAAAACAGTCCACATAGAGTATTAAGGTTTTAAAACCCTAAAAATCTACTGTCCCCATTTTTTTAGGGCTGTTTCAGATAGTTTCAAGTCTTTTAAAAATCTGGGAAAATTCACAGAGGTAGCTTAAGAAGTTATCTACGTGTAGGAAAAAGAACGGACACATTTTGATTTATAGGTTGTGCGTAATGACTATTTCCGTAAAGGACTCCTAAATATTAACACCTGAATTGTCACAGTGTATGCATGGAAAAATTCCAAATATTTTACAATATGTTCATATATGTTATTAGAGTATACCCTGAAAATTTCAGAGTTTTCTGAGCAAAACTCGATTTATGAAAAATGAAGCAAAATCCGAGTGTTTTGGGCACTTTAAAATTAGTAAATCATTTTTTAAAATTCCAAAAAAATTTGGGGATCATTGTTGGGTCATATACTGTCCAAACCCAGAAAATAAGAATTTTTGGAATCAGTTTGGTATTTTTCCTAAAAATAATGAAGTTATGAATAAAAGAAAATAAATAGTTAAATGATGTCTTAAATAAGAAAAATATAATTTTAATGCTTGAATACTCCTAATATATAATATTATGACTATTTTAGGGAATTTTGGTAATTTATAATAAGAAATATTATTTATGACCTTTTATGGATATTAAATAAGTGGTTTTATAAAGGGTGAACAATTAGAATAAATTGTTTATTGATCTAATAATATTATTAAAATATTATTATGATATTAATAATATTAGAATATGATATTGTTAAGTAAATAAAAATATTAAGATTAAAACTTCATTAAAATATTATTAAATAGTTAATAATATTTAATTTAAGCATTAATAAATGATTAAAGTGTTATTAAATAATTAATAATATTAATTAGATAAAAATATTAATCTTAGATTAAAATATTATTAAAATATTAATAATATTAAATTAAAGTATTCTTGGATGATTAAAATATTATTAAGTAAATAATAATATTCGAGATATGTTATTAATGTAATAACATTAGTAAAGGAATAAAATATTATTAAATAATTAATAATATTAGTAAATGAATAAAATATTAATACTATTGGTAAATGAATAAAAATATTATTAATTGATTAATGATACTAAAGCATAAGCAAGATATTATTAAAGTAATAATATTAATACATGATTAAAATATTATTAAGGGATTAATAATATTAGTAATGTATTAGAATATTATTAAGATGTTAATAATATTAGTAAGCGAATAAAAGTATTATTAGTGAACTAATAATACTAAGAGGTGAATTAAATATTATCAAGATTAATAATATTAAGTGAATTAAAGGTAGTTGTTATTTCATAGTAACATTATCGAGGCAGGATAATATTTCTAAGAACTAAATGTAATATATAATAACTATGTGATTACATGATCTAATGTTATGCTATGGCTAATTGAAAGATTAACTATAGGTCTCTCAAAGGAAGATAATTAAACTGCATAGTGGATAGAATTTAATTGCGTAGCCGTAACCTACAAACGAGGCAAGTTTTCTAACTCAAACTCGAGTTATTATTTTCAATGCATGTTAGTGAATAATTATTGATGATTATTTAAATCTATAATGATTATTGAAATTCGCACTTTGTGCAATTGAATTCCTGTTCTATTATTATTGAACTATGAATTAAATTAAAGTTCTTTCATTCATGAACTGTTTATGAGATAGATCTATGCTAATTGTATCAGCTAGATCAAGCATGTTTAAATTTGTGAAATTAAATGTGTTTTAAAAAGTTGTTCTTATTTAATTGATATGATAAGAACTCTTGATATGTGAAAAAGGATTTAATTTGATTAAGGCATGATATCGATCTTGGGATTATTAAGTGTTTATGTAGAAATCATGAGGTATGAAAGGCTGATCCTCTTGAATACCAAAACTTATTAAGAGGTCCAGTTTAAATGACTGAGAACCTTGGCAAATGTTCATGGTTATTTCAAAACCACTCAGTTCATGTTATTCAATTATTCAAATATTTAATTGTTGATTATTAATTCATGTTCCTTCACAATCTTATATTATTGTTGAACATTGAAAGCAAAACTTCTTTCCAGTCATGATATATCTCCCTTGTATATAAACTTTCTAAGCAAATTAGTTGCTTACCCTTGCTATATCATGACATTTATTTAAGTTAATAAGCCCGAATGATCCAATACGAAAGACAAAGGCAAGGGCAAGATCCAATAATAATTTAGAATGAATGTTAGTTATTATTATCTGATGGGATTTCTTATGTAAACCTTTTGTAATATGAATGGTGTGTTTAAGTTAAGGTTAAGAAGACCTTGGGACCATGTTATGAAACTTTATTTTAATGAATAATGTATATTTATTATTCCGTAATAGTTATAGAATGCTTATGATGATGATAGATCGTGAGCACCGAATCTGAGGTTAGAGAACCTGGATTTGGGGGCGTCACAGTTGTAGTGGTTGTCCTTTTGCATCGATACTCTCCAATAAGCCCTGTTCGATCATCAATCTTCAGATTGAACCATTGCCAATGCTTCAACCTTCAGATGACTGAATTCTACGTTTCTGATGCATACCTTCTTGGACTAGGTTGTAGTGTCTAGTTGACATGTAGAGATAACACTATGATCTTGAAGAGTGTTGATTGGATCTTTAATGTAGAACACCTCTTCCTTCACTTGTAAAGTGCTTCAACACTTCTATTTGCTTAAACTACTTTCAGATATTGATGGCTTGACTCTTTGTTTTGGCCCCTTCTGAATAGCAAGACACTTCAGATTTGTGGCGTGTCTAGCTCGCTTTCTCCTTGTGATCTCCCGTTCACTTATCATCAATGGACTGATCCAATGCTTAATCACTTTAGCCTTGTTCTTCAGAGGCTGACCAGTATCTTTGTGTACACTCCATCAGTTCCTTCTTTGTTTAGCAAACACTACAATCCTGGTTGCTTTCAAGATCGTCGTCTTCTATTTTCTTGATAGCTACTGTACTCGCTGACTTTCCTTAGTCAGTTACTAAAGTCTTCTACTGATCAACTTGTGGAAGACTTCATCTCGAATGGCTTCACAACTTAGTCTGGATGTAGATTGAGTTGGTGCTTAGATCTTCTGTTAGCTTATATGCCATTCGTTGAGTGCTCTCTAGGTTTCCTTTAAATGGGATGTGTCCTTGCAGTACCAACCAGAGGCTTCATTCCTTTGGATATTCTGGGAGAGCTCAAATGTTGAGAATCGTGTTTGCTCTACGATTCTGCCTTGGTGTTGTGAGCACATATGTTGAAGTCTCAGTTCTACACTCTACGGATCAGCTTCGGCTGTGCAGACACTACGACTCCGAGATCAGATCTTGACACTCTACGATTTCTGTCATTGTGCTTGTTGTGTTCATCTGATCTTTCTCGACTACGATCTCTGCCTCGGATACGATTAGTAGACTCTATGACTCTGAGTGTAGTCTACGATTCTTGACTTAGCTTCGACATCAATAGACTTTACGACTCCGAGTGTAGTCTACGATTCTTGACTTGGCTTCGGCAGATGCTCGGTCGGCTCGTTGCTAGGATGTCTTTACGATTCTGCACATGACTTCCTCAGCAGACTACAACTCTGAGGAAGTTCTTCTCGACGCACTACGATCATTTCTCGTCTCTCCTGGCAGTCTACAAACTCCGAGATCTACTGTCTTGCAGACTATAATTCTGCCTCGACAGCTCTCGAGTTTTCCTTGACTCTCCTGGCAGACTACAATTTCTGGTGCAGTGCTCGACGATCAGACAAGCCTATCTATTACATCATAAGATCAACCTAACAAGCTTGATCTTTCGATATTTATAGTCCTTGTACATTATTTCTTTTTAAGGACTTCACAAAGCTGTTTTGCTTATGTAGGATTAACCTAACACATTTGATTAATTCAATCTAAGTCCTTGTATATATGTTTCTATTCTCTATCAAAGGACTTTATAACTTTTCTTAATGCAAGCATACTTGCATATTCATTTTTATATATATATATATATCATAATCAAATCATATATAAACAAAAATATCATTCACATGCTTATTCCTAACAAATTCCACGAGTTTGAGTATACCCTTTTGCAACTAGCCTAACTTTGAGTCGCTCAACTGTCCTATCTGGCTTCTGTTTGACTGTATATACCCATTTGCACCCAACTAATTTTTTCCCGTAAGGAAGAGAAACTAGTTCCCATGTACTATTTTTTTAGGGCATTCATCTCCTCTATCATAGCATGTTTCCAATTCTCATCACTAATTGCTTCTCTCCATCCATGAGGTATAAATATTGAAGACATTGAAGAAACAAAGCAGTGGTAGGATACAGATAATTTATTACAGGATAAGAAATTAGAAATAAGAGAAGATGGTATAGTAGAACTTGTAATGCCAGCCTCAAGAGAAAACCTCTCCTCATCAATAACATCCTCCCCCCCCCCCCTGAGGAAAAGATGAAGAAGAATAAAAAGGTTCTAATTCCCAAAAAGTTACATTTCGAGTGACAAATACCTTGTGTGACAGAGGATGATAACATTTATTACCTTTTTGGGTTACAGAATAACCAATGAAAACAAACCGAAGAGACTTGGGATCTAATTTTCCTCGAGAGGGAGATTTATCATTAACATAGCACATACAACCAAAAACTCAAGGCAGAGGAGAAGGACTTGTCGTGTGTTGGAGAAAAGAGGCTGGTCTTTTATTCCCAAGAATTCTAGAAGGAAGTTGATTTATCAGAAATGCAATAGTCAGAACATCTCCCCATAGAAATTTAGGGGTGTTCATAGTGAATATAAGAGTGCAGGCTACCTCTAGTAAGTGCTGATTTTTTTTTCGTTACTCAATTTTGTTATGGAGTTTTGACATAGGAGGTTTAAAGAAAAATGCCATGGTGAGAGAGATAAGATACAAAAGCATTATTATTACTATATTCACGACCATGATCACTATGGAGAATCTTGACTTTAGCTTCAAATTGGGTTTGAATCATTTTATGAAATTCTTGGAAACAATCAAACACCTCATTTTTGGAACAAAGATGATAAATCCAAGTGACATGAGAATGACAATCAATCAATAAAGCTAACAAACCATTTATAACCAGAATGGGAAACAACTCGATAGGGTTCCTACACATCACTATATATAATAGCAAAAGACTCAAAATTTCGATTGTTAATAACAGAATAAGTAGAACGTTTATGTTTACTCAATTCACATAGTTCACACAAAAACTGAGTTTTATTACATTGCTCAACTAAAGATGGAAATAATGACTCTAATACTGCGAAAGAAGGATGTCCCAAATGTCGATGCCATTGATGGAGAAAGGTCAGGCTGGAGTCAGAAGTAGAGTGAAGAGCTTGAGTAGGGAACATATTAGACGAGGGAACATCTTAATAATAGAGACCACCAATCGTTACCTTGCCCCGCTGCCGATCTTACGCCTATTACCAAGTTCTGAAAAATACAATGAGATGGGAAAAAGGTTCTTTGAGCAGTGTAAGTAGACACGGAAAAAAAGAGGCACAGTTCTGGCTAAAGTTTTATTGCATTAAAAAATGGGCTATGGGCTTTATTATTGCAGCCCATGTAAAGTTGGGCCATTTGGCCGACTCCATTTTTTGCCCAAACCCAGTAATGATTACCATGGTGAATTTTTTTTAAAGAAACAAAAACAATGCTCCTTATAAGGGTTGAACACAAGACCTCCAAGTTATTAAATAAGAATTCAATCTAACTGAACTACAACAACTACCTTACACTTATTTTAAATAGTATTAAAATATCATCATATAACTTTTCTACCATATCAAAAGGATGTACGCAGTGCACTAGAGACCATGTTACAGACTTAATAAGAGAAGTCATTATTTAAAAGTAAAGGGGAAAGAAACATACATCTCCAATAAGTTAATTTAAATCTCCATTCCATACTATAAGGTCATGTATAAGATTGTTGATATTTTCTATTCAGTTAGCAAGCTTATTTCTAGAGACTCTTTAACTCTGTTAACTTTTTCAGGCAATTTCTGTTGAAGGACAGAAGGCAACTATTCAGACTGACTACATTCTAAAAGCAATTCTCTTTAGTTGATTTCAAGCTTCTAAAGTTTAATTTCTCATTTGGATATGTTGTTGACGATTTGCACATTGTTCACATGGTTTTACAGATTCTTGGCCTTGACATATGTACGGACATACTAGTTGGAGATGCCATGAGAAGAGGCATATCTGGTGGTTAGAAGAAAAGATTGACCACAGGTAATATGAATACATATGTAGAAAAGTTACATGATGATATTTTAATACTATTTGAAATAAGTGTAAGGTAGTTGTTGTAGTTTAGTTGGATTGAACTCTTATTTAATGACTTGGAGGTCTTGTGTTCAACCCTTACAAGTAGCTATATAGTCTTTATTCTTTTACTTTGAGTTAAATTGACAAATTGTGTAACATAAAAAAAAAGAGGAAGAAGCCCGTGGGCTGGCTCGGCCCGACCCAACTCGGGCCACGGGCCTCACAATTCTAGCCCAAGAAAAGTTGGGCCATTTTAGCCCGACCCAAATTTGGCCCGACTCGCTTCTAGCCCGGCCCGGTTGCCAGATCTAAGTGTAAGGATTCAGAAAAACGTTAAACAGATAACAAATTTATAGTAAATGAGGGAATATGGAGAACAAATGATAATGTCAATTAAGGAGTACAACCTACAAAGCCTCTCCCAGAGATAGAAGAGAGGGAACCATCAGCTATGTGAACCTTGCCTTTTTCAGAACAAGGCTTGTATGAAGTAAAGAGGGTGGAGGATCCGGCCATATGCTCAGAAGTACCTATGTCAATGATCCAACCAAGGCAAGTTGATGAAACAGTAAAAACATAAGAATGTATACCTGACTGAGCATTATGAGAAGTAGATTTGGAATAGAATTTTCAAAAAGCTGAGATTTCCTCAGGGATGAGTGTAGTAGTAGTTTCTGAAGCACTGGATACATCAACAAGAAGTGTTGTAATAATCACATAGGCCTGATATCCACGTCCATGACTACTACCAAACCATCCCCTTCGCCTTTTAGGACATCCATAAAGCTTGAAACATCGATCCCTGGTATGGTTCTTTCCCCTATAGTAATCACATTCACAGGATTCCTTCTCAACAGGAGACTGAATGGTGGAGCCAAACTTAGGATATGAAGCAACCATGGATGATCGATCAACATAATCTAGAACCATCACCCGATGCCTAATTTCCTCTTGTTGGACTCTAATATGAGCCTCTCGCAGTGATGGAAAAGTGTCTGACCAATAAACTGTGCCCGAAATTGATCAAATTTTATATTCAAACCTGCTAAGAAATCCACAACTCTATTTTCACTAGCAAACTTTTGATAAGTAGTTGCATCTTCCATACATTTGGCTCAAAAAATCTGGTAATGATCATGCTCCTGCCAAAGAGCATTAATTTCTGCAAAATACCGAGCCATAGTCCTCTCCCCTTGACTTAGCTCGCAGATTTTTTTACGAATGTCATATGCCTTATACATATCACCAGAAACATAGAAAGTTTGAGATATAGCCTCCCAAAGCTCATAGGCAGTGTCTATGAACATGTAACTACTCCGCATACTAGGTTCTATAAAATTAAAAATCCACGTTTTCACCATGGAATTATCAGATTTCCATTCTTCTTGGGCCAGACCCGGTTTCTTAGGCATAGTGGTTATTCCATTGATGAAGTGTTGCATACGATTGACTTCAATTGACATGCGGCATGCTTGAGACCTTGCCAAATAATTGGTTTCATCCAGTTTGAAGGGACTTAGAACTAATGCTGAATTAAAAGTATGACTTCTAACAACCTATTGTTGTTCCATGCTACTCTTATGAATCCCACTCATTGTTATTAAGTCGTCGCCTAGGCGACGCCTAGTCGACAAGTCGATAAAGAATAGGTAAGGCGAGCGAACGACTTGGACAATAACGAAAAGGCGAGCGCCTAGAGTAAAAAGGCGTCGACTTGGATAGAGTGGCGATAACTTGGATGCCTAACCAGATGATCGAGCGACTTGGTCTCTATGGGTCTGTAGCATCCCCAGATCCTGGTCCCAATTACCACGAATCTGGTATACTAATTCTGTAACTGTTGTGGAAGATATAAACATAATTTGTTTATACATTAAACTTTACACATTATCTCCAAAGTCGATAACATTAACTTATACCTGAATTTATTATCTTATCTGACATACAATATTATTATTATACAATACTGTTACCAGTTTAGCTGCACATAAATCCAAGACTGGATTTGTCCTTGAGTTTTCCTGTATCTGACGTATTCGTCCTAATCTGCAATGTAAGACCCTGAATTTTTTTTTTATAAATAAAATTAAATTTCCTCTAATTATTATTGTGAATAATAAGGTTTTAATTTGATATAATATTTTGATTATGGGTGAAATGCGCAAATTTTGCAAAATAAGCAAGTGGTTATAAAATATTCATTTTGTTGGGAATATTCGTTTGGTCGTGGAATATTCTTCTTTGTCAGAATATTAGATAACCACAATAGTATGATCATTTTGGGCCCCATAATGAAAAACGGTCGAATGAAGAAAATGACAAGTTTGAGTTTTTATAAATAACGACGTAATTATTACCAATTAGCCTTTGTTGGAATACGGTGGTTAAAATCTGATGTCTGGCGTGGTTTAAAGTGAGATACCAGTATTGCAAAGTATTTTTGAATTATTGATTCTTACGTAAGAAGGCACTACTCAATAATAATTACAATAATTACTGTTCAATATTTTATTTTATTGATTCAATAATTGCTGCGTTGATATTTTATATTATTGTTATTTTAATAATTGTCACTGCACAATATTTTCCATTATAATATCAATAATTCATATTATTTGAATAATATTATTAGATAGCATTATTGGTAATGTCTAAGGAAGTTCTGTCTAAGAAGAGGTTTGGTCACCTAATTGCGCGCCAATAAGGAAAAATCTTTATCGGAAAGCCCCCTCTTTCCTGTGAACGACCTGGTTATCATAATTGTGATTCTGTAATATTATTTATGAATAATTAATTATTGATTTATATGATAAGGAAATATTTATTTTATGTGGATATAAATGAAGGAAATATTTATTTTATGTGATTATAAATGAAGGAATTAATGCTGGGGTGTTTTATCAGTATTTTGTCGGAATGAAGATATTAAAAATCATTCGCATGTGGATTTCAGACATTTTCTGTTTGGAATTTGGAAAAACTTAAAGCTACAAAGTTGTAGAGAATTCGATTTCCTATGGAATGTGTAAGACCCCAACTTTTTTAATAAAGATGATTTTTCTATAAATATTATTTTTGAATATTATGGAGTTAATTTTATATAATAATTGTGGAATCATGGGTGGGGGGGGTTGGTTTTATTAGATATATATATATATATATAATATATATTTAGTGGTGATCACGGGATTCATCCCTCGTGAATTCAAGTGTTATATATATATATATTATATATATAATATATGTTATATTTTATTTAAAAGTTTTTATTTTATTAGAATATTTTATTGCATAGTATCATTTCCATTCTCTTATAAATAGAAGCTCATTCCTTCATTATTTCTTACGAATTCACTGAAACTCTAGAGAGAGAAAATTATAGAGAGAAAGAAGAAGAGAAGTCTGCTACCTTTCTTTTCCTATATCCAGTTTCTTCTAAGGTAAGGGGAATTATTTCTTTCTTTTATCTTCATGAAGAGAACTTCTGTTATTCCATTATTTGTTATTATGTTGGAATAACTGCCTCTATCACAAATACAGTATACTTGGTGAAATTCTTACTGTTTTTCCATTCTTTATTATTATGTTGGAATAACTTTATACATCTGATACCACATACATGGTGAAATTCTTATGTTATTCAATTCTTTATTATTTCGTTGGAACATCTTATGCATGCGTTACGCATGACTGGTTCTCGTTATTTATTATTCTTTTGGAACATCCCACATGCATGCGTTACGCATGACTTTGATTCCGTTGTTTATTATTACATTGGAATATCACATGCATGCGTTTACGCATGACTGGTTCCATTATTTATTATTACATTGGAATAACTCATTTATGCATGCGGTCTATCGCATGCCTGGTGATTTCTTTTGTTATTCCATTCTTTATTATACTCAGTTGGTTAAATTTTTGACTTCTATACTCCATGAAATTAGTTGAATATCCTTGATATTTGTGCTTCATCCAGTATCTTTTCATGGAAATATTCTTCTGAGCATTCTTGAGTTTTACTCTATAAAGAAGTATCATGTTGACAATTGGACGTTATTAGTTCCTGGATAAATTAATTCTTGAACTTGTTTTTATTGAGTTCTTATATCATTGTCATCATCCTCATGTTTATATTATGTTGAAAGTCATCTGTGGCCTGTAGTGTATAGATGGACTTGGTATGATTATGACCAGGGATTAATCAGTATAATTATGACCGTAATATTACAAATGATGTGGTAAAAGTCATCATTGGCCCGTAGTGCATTGATGGACAGTTGTTGGCATGATCATGACCATTGATTAATACACGAATATCTTTGGCCATAGTGCATAGATAATTTCTGGTTGTGATACTAATGAATATCCTTGGCCGTAGTGCAGGGATGATGTGGATTATTTATTGTGAGTCTCAAATGATAAAACCGATGAAAAACCTTTTAAATCATAAAAGATAGTAGATTTTATTCTCTACTTGACTCTTTTAATGGATTGCTTGTTAAGATTCTTGATTAAACTTGGCGTCTATTGTATTTTATCAGTTTAACATTGTTGAAGGCTAATGATAATTTATTTTGCATTATCTTAGTCATAATATTTATTATTGGGCTAGTTGAGCTCACCCTTTTACTTTCATTGTTCTCTTTGAGAAATGAAAACGTAGCAGGGACTAGTCGGGGAACGAAGTGACGGTCCAGATGATAGCATTAGTAGTCCTCACTATTCTATGAAATAGTGTGTTAATAAATGTATTGAGGACTTATTTTGAGTTTTAATACTGTCTAGAAGACAATATTTGTATTAAAACTCACAACTCATGTTGTATATTTAAGATTGTATTTGTATTCTGTACCATGTATTTGGCGACTCAGAATAGATGATGTATACCTATTTTGGGGGCGTCACAGTTGGTATCAGAGCTTAGGGATATGATCCCTGGCTAAGATGTGAGACAAGAACTAGGAGGGGAGAGACGAGGAATTCCTTCGCTATTATGACCTACCTAAGTTTATTTGGTATTTAATTGGTCGGTCAGAGTATAGGGATAATATGTAATATGTTAATTAACCCTTGTTTTGTGGCAGTATTTAAAAATGACATCCAAGAATGTTGAGAACATCAATGGAGCACAGGAGACCATTGAGTCTACACAGATCAATAATCAGGATAATGTGCATCAGGAAGGCAATAATCCTCAGGCAAACAACAACACGGACCAGATGATGAACGATGGAATATTTAGAGGCTTTATGCAATTCATGCAACATCAGGAAAGAACGGCTCCTGTTCAAAATGCAGGTGGAAACACTGGCAACTCTTGGACGGTCACCGCTAAGCAGTTCAAGGAACTGGGACCACCAGAGTTTTTTGGAGAGCCAAAACCACTTAAGGCAGAGACGTGGATAAAGTAGATCAACAAGATATTTGATGTCTTGAGATGCTCCGAGGAGCAAAAGGTTCCCTTTGCCACCTTCATGTTGTGGCGCGAGTGATTCTTCGGTGGGAATATGTAAAGCGTACTCAACCTGCCGCACTGAAGATGTCTTGGGAGAAGTTCCAAGAACTGTTCAATGACAAGTACTTTCCCTAAAGTATTCGTCACATGAAAAAGGTAGAATTCATCAAGCTGGAGCAAAACAACATGATCGTGTCGCCGTACGAAGCCATGTTTGTCGAGTTGTCCCGGTTTGCATCCCATTTGGTTGATAATGAGGAGAGAATGACGCGAATGTTTTTAAGAGGTTTGAAACCCAAGATACGTCAATATCTTATCTCTCATAAATTGTGTTTGTATTCGAGGATGTTGTTAATAGGGCTCGATTATTGGGTAGCGATAATGAGTCAACCCAACTAAAAGAGAGCAGCCGACAAAATGATAATACCAGTGATAACAGTCATCGAAGCGGTGACAATAAGCGTGGAGGGAATCAATATGCTAGAAATGGTAACCACTTCGGTGGTAATCATGGCCAAAACAATAAGAATGGACATTTCAAGAAGTGGAGATTCAACAATGATGGAAAGACGTCAGCATCAGCGCCTGTCATTAAGGAAGGAGAACGACCACCTATCATATGATTCAAATGTGAAGGAGAGAGACACATCAGTCCAAACTGCGCGATGCCATCTAAAGCATGTTACAATTGTGAAATTGAATTTTGTATCGACCTTGAACCCGGTACAAAACCCATTTCCAAAGCCCCATATCGAATGGTTCCTATTGAACTTCAGGAGTTAAAGACCCAACTACAGGAATTGTTAGACATTGGCTTTATTCGTCCTAGTACTTCTCCTTGGGGTGCTCCTGTTCTATTCGTGAAGAAGAAAGATGGGAGTATGCGACTTTATATTGATTAGCGGGAGTTGAATCATGTCACCATCAAAATAGGTACCCATTACCACGTATTGATGACTGTTTGACCCGATTGCAAGGCGCCAAATTCTTTTCAAAGATTGATCTTCGTTAGGATATCACCAATTGAAGATTAGAACCGATGACATTCCAAAGGCGGCTTCGAGAACTGAATGCGGGCATTATGAATTCCTAGTCATATCTTTTGGATTGACTAATGCTCCTCTTTGCCTTCATGGATATGATGAACCGAGTATTCAAGGAATATTTAGATCACTTTGTGGTCATCTTTATTGATGACATCCTTATTTATTCCCAAAACTGTGAAAATCATGAGCAACACTTGAGGCTAATACTCCAAAAACTTCGTGAAAATAAGCTTTATGCCAAGTTGAAGAAATGCGAGTTCTGGCTTGAAAAAGTAGCATTCCTTGGGCACGTAGTGTCAAGTCATGGAATATCAGTTGACCCAGCAAAGATTGAAGCTATTCAAAGCTGGGAGCAACCCAAATCAGTGACCGAAGTACGTAGCTTTCTCGGCTTAGCTGGTTATTATCGGAGATTCGTGGAAGGATTTGCTCGAATCGCTACTCCATTAACTCAGCTGACTCGAAAAGATACAAAATTCGGTTGGAGCGAGGAATGTGAGAAGAGTTTTCAAGAACTTAAGAGGAGACTCATTTCAGCATCTGTTCTGACAATACCATATGGCTCGGAGGGATTTGTCATCTACAGTGATGCTTCGGGTAAAGGGTTAGGATGTGTTCTCATGCAACATGGGAAAGTCATAGCGTATGCCTCTCGAGAACTCAAAGAATATGAGAGGAATTATCCTACTCATGATCTAGAGTTGGCAACTGTTGTTTTCGTACTTAAAATTTGGAGGCATTACTTGTATGGGGAGAAATTGGAGATCTTTACGGATCATAAAAGCCTCAAATATTTCTTCAATAAGAAGGAACTCAACATGTGACAACGATGTTGGCTTGAACTATTGAAAGATTATGATCATACCATCCAATACCATCCTGGAAAAGCGAGCGTGGTGGTAGGCGCATTGAGTAGAAGATCATATGCGGAATGAAAAGTGCGATATTGACAATAAAGGCCCATTTTGCGTGACTTGCAAATGATGGAGATAGAGTTAAAGACTCAAGGGACCCATGTGATGATGGCAAATATACGAGTATAACCGACTTTAATTGATAAAATTAAAGTTGCTCAAGTTACAGATCTAGAGCTGATGTGTATGAGGAAGAAAGTGCAAGAAGGTGCTATGCCGGAAGCAAGAATAGATGAAGAAGGAATACTTTGAGTCAACTCCAGACTTTGTGTTCCTAACGACCCTGATTTAAAGTATAAAATCATGATGGAGGCGCACAACACACCGTTTGCAATCCATCCTGGGAGTACCAAAATGTATCGTAATCTTCGTCATACATTTTGGTGGAGTAATATAAAGAGAGAGATAGCGTTGTTTATCTCAAGGTGTCTAACTTGTCAGCGAGTCAAGGCGGAGCATCAAGTACCAAAAGGTCCATTGCAACCACTTGAAATTCTAGAATGGAAGTGGGAGCACATTACCATGGATTTTGTTATTGGTCTTCCCAAGGTTTCTCAAGGCATAGATGCAATTTGGGTCATTGTTGATAGATTGACCAAGTTTGCTCATTTTTTACCAATACGAGAAACTTATATACTTGAACGTCTTGCTCGTATGTACATAAACGAGATTGTAAGATTGCATGGTATGCCAGTATCTATAGTTTCTGATCGAGACCCAAGATTCACTTCACGATTTTGGGTTAGTTTACAAAAAGCTATGGGCACAGACTTACGATTTAGTTCGGCATATCATCCTCAGACGGAAGAACAATCAGAGAGGACTATTTAAACTCTTGAAGATTTATTAAGACTCCGTGTCCTTGACTTCAAGGGAAGTTGGGACAAGTTCTTACCGTTGGTGGAGTTTTTATACAATAACAGTTATCAAGCAAGTATTGGCATGGCTCCATTCGAGGTGTTGTATGGAAGAAAGTGTCGTTCTCCAGTATGTTGGGATGAGGTGGGTGAAGCAACGTTGTTGGGACCGGAGTTGGTACGTATGACTATGAAAAAGATTCAAACGATCCGGCAACATATAAAAACCTCACAAGATCGACAAAAGAGTTATGCTGATCTTCATCGAAAGGACGTGGAATTCGATATTAGAGATCATGTGTTGTTATGTGTTGCTCCATGGAAAGGAGTTGTGAGATTTGGAAAGAGAAGAAAGCTCAATCCTCGATTCATTGGCCCATTTTTAATCCTCGATCGAGTAGGAACTGTGGCGTATAGACTCGCTTTACCGCCAAGTATGTCTCGTGTTCATAACGTTTTTTACATATCCATGTTACGTAAATATGTGGAAGACTCGAACAAAATTATTGAGTTAGAACCGGACGAAATAGCGGAAGATTTGACGTATGAAGAGGTTCCTGTTCAAATCTTGGATAAGAAGGAACATATTCTACGCTCCAAGGTTATACCTCAAGTCAAAGTTTTGTGGAGGAACCACGATATTGAGGAAATGACCTGGGAGTTAGAATCTGAAATGAAATCAAGGTATCCTTACCTCTTCGACATACCAGGTACGTACCCTAATTTCGAGGGCAAAATTTCATAAGAACGGGAGGTTGTAAGACCCCAACTTTTTTTAATAAAGATGATTTTTCTATAAATATAATTTTTAAATATTATGGAGTGAATTTGATATAATAGTTGTGGGTAATATTTATAAATTTTGCAAAGTACGCAAGTTGTTATATAATATTCGATTGGTCGGGGAATATTCGTTTTAACAGGGAATATTCATACGATGGCACAATCATTGGTGGACCCCACAACGAAATTATTGTCGGATTGAGAAAACGATAAAAATAACTTTTTATGAAAATAATGGCGGAAGTTTTACCGTTAACTATTGAAACACCCGGTGTTAAAAGTACAGTAATACGCGTGGTTGCATAGTAGCACACGGTATTGATTATTGATGCTTATGTGAGAAGTCACTCAGTTTTGTTCAATTGTTGCATAGTATCTCAAGTTATTTGATTCAATTATTGTAGATATTTTATATATTATTAAATCAATAATTGAGATAACAAAGTTATTAATATTATTATTTGCATGATTAACGATGTCTAGAAGTTACGCGAGGAGAGGTTTGGTCACCTAATTGCGGCATGATAGGAGAAATCCTTATTGGAAAGCTCCTCTTTTCACGGAATGACACAGTCGATTAATATTGTGAATTATAATAAATGTGATAAATGTTGTTAAAATTATTAAGGTGATTTTTATGAAGTATGTGATGTAAATTTTATTTATTTTGTGGACCCCCATTTACCCGTTTTCAAAATAATCGGTATATATATATATATATATATATATATATATATATATATATATATAAAGAATTCCGTGGAATCACAAGGTGGGGGGTGTTTGGTTTTATTAGATATATATATATATATATATAATATTTAGTGGTGATCACGGGATTCATCTCCCGTGAATTCAAGTGTTATATATATATATATATATATATTATATAATATATGTTATATTTTATTTAAAAATTTTTATTTTATTAGAATATTTTATTGCATAGTATCATTTCCATTCTCCTATAAATAGAAGCTCATTCCTTCATTATTTCTTACGAATTCACTGAAACTCTAGAGAGAGAAAATTATAGAGAGAAAAAAGAAGAGAAGTCTGCTACCTTTCTTTTCCTATATCCAGTTTCTTCTAAGGTAATGAGTATTATTTCTTTCTTTTGTCTTCATGAAGAGAACTTCTGTTATTCCATTCTTTATTATTATGTTGGAATAACCTATCTATGCAATCTGGCATACATGGTGAAATTTACATTATTCCATTCTTTATTATTCTGTTAGAACATCACATGCATTCAATTACGCATGACACGGTTCTGTTATTTATTATTACATTGGAACATCACATAAATGCGTTTACGCATGACTGAATTAGATTGTTTATTATTCATTGGAATATCACATGCAATGCGTTCGCATGACACGATTCCATTATCTATTATTCTATTGGAATAACCTATCATGCGATTACATCGCATGCTGGTGATTTCTTTTGTTATTCCATTCTTTATTATACTCGGTTGGTTAAATTTTGACTTCTATACTCCATGAAATTAGTGGAATATCCTTGATATTTACGTTTCATCCAGTATCTTTTCATGGAAATATTCTTCTGAACATTCTTGAGTTTTACTCTACAAAGAAGTATCATGTTGACAATTTGGAAGTTATTAGTTCCTAGATAAATTAATTCTTGAACTTGTTTTATTGAATTCTTATATCATTGTCATCATCCTCATGTTTATATTATGTTGAAAGTCATACGTGGCTTTGTAGTGCATAGATGGACTTGGTATGATTATGACCAGAGATTAATTGGTATAATCATGACCGTAATGTTACAAATGATGTGGTAAAAGTCCTCATTGGCCCGTAGTGCATTGATGGACAGTTCTTGGCATGATCATGACCATTGATGAATACACGAATATCATGGCAGTAGTGCATGGATAATTTGTGGTTGTGATACTAATGAATATCCTTGGTCGTAGTGCGGGGATGATGTGGATTATTTATTAAGTCGAGTCTCAAATGATAAAAGTGATGAAAAACCTTTTTAAATCATAAAAGATAGTATATTTTATTCTCTACTTGACTCTTTTAATGGATTGCTTGTTCCGCTGCAGTTAAACTTGATGTCTATTGTATTTTATCAGTTTAACATTGTTGAAGGCTAATGATAATTTATTTTACATTATCTTAGTCATAATATTTCTTATTGGGCTAGTTGAGCTCACCCTTTTACTTTCATTGTTCTCTTCAGGAAATGAGAACGTAGCGAGGACTAGTCGGGGAGCGAGAGTGGCGGTCGAACGATAGCATTAGTAGTCCTCACTATTCTATGAAATAGTGTGTTAATAAATGTATTGAGGACTTATTTTGAGTTTTAATACTGTCTAGAAGACAATATTTGTATTAAAACTCACAGCTCATGTTGTATATTTAAGATTGTATTTATATTCTGTACAATGTATTTGGCGACTCAGAATAGATGATGTATACCTATTTTGGGGGCGTCATAGAATGGACATAAAATTCGTATTTTTCTGATAAAAGGGCTATTTATTATGAATTATTGGAGTTTCAGAAATTAAATATTTTTATTAAAATTTATGGGTGGGACCCACTTTTATTTTTTGTGAAAACATATGCTGAAAATATTTTTTGAAAGTGGAGGGCTGGTCTTGGTTGGCTTGTGTAGGAGAAAAGAAAAAATATAATATTATTTTATTAATCTAGTATGTTTTCGCGTTCTAGCATTTTCCTATAAATAGGTGCTTAAGTTAGAATTGAAAATCACACCAGAAACATAAGTTTTCTCTCTCTATATTATCGAGCGTATTTTTGTGAGTATTTAGATACTTTGAGAGTTACTATTCAGTGCAAGTTTCCTTCGTCTTTACATCTGAGATTCCGATCAGAAATACTGTTATTTTGAGGTAAGGGATGTTATTTTCTTCGTAAATGATGTTATTCTCTCAGTATCATTATACTGAAATGTTGGTATGAATTTTATTACGAAATTTTTACCTTTTCATGCCGAGGTTACTATTCACGTATACGACACTATTTACGTATACAGTACTATTAACGAATACGGTACTATTCACGAGTATTGTTCACGAAGTATGATTTTTCTTGTGGAATTTCTACATTTTTGTGTCGGGGTTAGTATTCACGTATACGACACTATTAACGTATACAACACTATTCACAAATACGACACTATTCACTGAAAAATGAAATTTTCTCTTTTTTATCCCAGATGTCTATTATGGTTACTATCTTTGATTGTATCCATGTTTTGATCTTATTTCTTGAATTTTACCCCACTATGATTTATTATGGACTGTTTTTGAACTTGGATTATCTAAAGTACGAATCCCTAATCTTTGTTCTTTTGTCTCACTGGATTCGTTTCTTAAAAACATTTTTCATCATCCTCAGTCCTTAATGATGATACTTGATCAATATCTTTGGCCTGTAGTGCAAAAACGAATGATTACCTGATGAATATCTTTGGCCTGTAGTGCAATGATGAACAGGTGTAGAGATGAACATGACCAACTGGTGATACAAATGAATATCTTTGGCCTATAGTGCAAAGATGAATATTTATTGCAAGATGTATATTGATTGATGTTACAGGGATAAAACATTGATGATGGACTTTTAAATTCATAGATGATAGTAGATTTCATTCTCTACTTAACTCTTCTAATGAATTGTTGTTTTCGCTGCAGTTGTTGATCTAAAACTTGTTGTCTATTATATTCTATCAGATTTTTTCCTGTTGAAGGCTAAGGATAATTTGTTGTATATTATCTTAGTCATAATATTCTTTACTGGGCTAGTTGAGCTCACCCTTTTCCTTTTTGTTTGATTTTTCTTCTCAGGAGGTGAGAATTTAGCAGGAACTAGCCGGGCTATGCAGTGATGATTCAAGATAGTTGTTTAGTAGTCCTCACTATTTTGTAAAATAGTGTATGAATAATTGTAATGAGGACTTATTTGAGTGTGGATATTGTCTTGAAGACAATATTTGTATTTAAACTCAAAGTTTATGTGTTGTCGTATTTTGCACGACAGTTGTATTAATAAGTTGTAGTTGTTTCTGTACCATGTATTTGGCGACTCAGAATGGGTGATGTATACCTATTCAGGGGCGCCATGATTAGTATCGAGCTTAGGATATGGTCTCTGGCGGAGATCGGGGAATAGAACTAGGAGGGGAGAGACGAGTATATCCTTCGCTAGTGTGTCCTACCTAAGCTTATTTATTGGTCGGTCATGATATATGGATATTATGTGATATGTTAATTTGTTTAATTAACCCTTATTTTATGGCAGTTTTTAAGAATGATAGCAGAGAATGTTAACAATGGAGTGAATGAGACCGTGGAGACACCTCTAATCACCAACCAGGATAATGTGATGTCAGGCGAAGAAGGAAATAGAGATATTCTTGTAGTGAGGGAAGAATTAATAGTTGCACCCGAGCTAGTCGAAGAGGTAGCAACTGAGAGTGAGGAAGAAGAGGAACCTGAGGAGAATTTATTAGAAGAATTTTATGATCGAAATGTAGAATTGCAAAATCATATTCATGAGTTAGAAGATCAGACTGAAGAATGGCAGGCGGTCGTGGAGCAAAAGGATGTGACAAATTAAGCTTGTGTTACCCGATATGTGATGCTTGGACAGAAGCACTCTTTGGCAGAGTATAAGATGATAGATCTGGAATCTGAGCTGAAAGAAGAAATAACTGAACGAGTGAGAATGAGTGATGCATGGGTAAAACCCGCACGACGCGTTGATATTGTGGAAAGAGATGTCCGATCTAAGAAGGCTAAAATAGATGATATGTATTTCTCTTTTTGGACAGCAATTGAGAGAACCCAACATCGAGTTTTGAATTACCCTGTACATTGCGGTCAACCCCAATTCGATATGGATCAAAGATTAATGATTTAGATCATAAAACATGAGTACGATGAAGCAGTTGAGGGTGGAATATGCCCTATAGAAAAGCCAATTCCAACGGTAGCGATGACACCAAATGCTACCCCAGACAAGTCAAAGCCGAGTAGTTTAAGGGAAAGCGGTTGTCATAACTTTCCAACAAGTGAGGAACCCAAATGAAGTTATCATGGGTAAGCTAATCATAAACTCTTGCGAAGTTTATACCTTATTCGATACCGGTTCTACCCACTCTTTTATTTCTCCTGCTTGCGCTCAACTTTTAAATTTAACTCCGAAGAAATTAGACTTTGACTTATCTGTTGAAACTCCGTTAGGAGAAACTTTCATTACATCCACTGTTTATAAATCTTGCTTGATCCAATTTGGCACCATCACATTACCTGTTGATTTTATCTCTTTAAAGATACTTGCATTTGATGTGATTTTAGGGATTGATTGGTTAACTACTCATCGTGCCAAAATTGATTGTTTTCATAAGGTTGTTAGTTTTCATATTCCTAACCAACCTGTTATACGAATTCAAGCAACTAAACCACTAAAATCAGTCACTGTCATATCAAACCTTAAAGCCATTCGTTTATTGAAAAACGGATGTCAAGCTTTCTTAGCCCATGTTATGGATTTGAATAAAGATACGTCAGATTCGAATACTATTTTTGTTGTTAGTGAATTTCCTGATGTATTTCCTGAAGAACTTCCTGGCCTACCCCCAGAGTATGATATTGAATTTTGTATCGACTTTGAACCCGGTACAAAACTCATTTCCAAAACTCCATATCAAATGGCTCCTATTAAACTTCAAGAGTTAAAAACCCAACTACAAGAGTTGGTACCCGAGCCTCTATCTGGTGACTTCCTTTGTGGAATGAACCAAAGCCAGACTCTCTGTAAGGGACTCTATATTTGTGTGGTGGTAAAACGATAGGTGTCATTGTGACGTGCTATCCATGATTGGGATATGAGTCACAGTTGAGAGCAACCTAAGTCAGTAATCGAAATATCTAGAGTTGGTTACTATCGGAGATTCGTGGAAGGATTTTCTCGAATCGCTACTCCATTAACTCAGCTGACTCGAAAAGATACAAAATTTGAACGGAGCGAGGAATATGAGAACAACTTCCAAGAACTCAAGAAGAGACTTATTTCGGCACCTGTTCTGACTATACCATCCTTGAAAAGCGAACGTGGTAGATGCCACATTGAGTAGAAGATCGTATGCGAGTACGAGTGCGATATTGTCGAACACAAAGACCTATTTTGTATAATTTACAAACGATAAAAATTTCATTCTCTACTTAACTCTTCTAATGAATTGGTGTTTTCGTTGCAGTTGTTGATCTTAAACTTGTTATCTATTATATTCTATCAGATTTTTCCCTGTTGAAGGCTAAGGATAATTTTTTGTATATTATCTTAGTCATAATATTCTTTACTGGGTTAGTTGAGCTCCCCCTTTTCCTTTTTGTTCCATTTTTCTTCTTAGGAGGTGAGAATTTAGCAGGAACTAGCCGGGATATGGAGTGATAATTCAAGATAGTTGTTTTAATAGTCCTCACTATTTTGTAAAATAGTGTATCAATAATTGTAATGAGGACTTATTTGAGTGTGGATATTATCTAAAAGACAATATTTGTATTTAAACTCACAGTTTATGTGTTGTCGTATTTTGCACGACAATTGTATTAATAAGTAGTAGTTGTTTCTGTACCATGTATTTGGCGACTCAGAATGGGTGATGTATACCTATTCTGGGGGCGTCACATGCAATATTTATCATGATATAGCAAGGGTGAGCAACAAGATGGCCCAACAAGTTTAAGTTCAATAAAAGATATTTCATGATTGAAAGAATGAACAATAAGCTGGCTGACTTTCAACAATATAATAATTGTGAAATAACATGAATCAAATTTACGACCAAGACAATGAAATGAATGGTCAATAATGAACATGAATAAAATCAAATGGACCAAATGGTAATGAAGGTGATCAACCATTCATACCTGATGAACACATGCAACATGCACAACGTGCGAATTAACAAATTATAGACATGGTATAATCATCAATAATTATCCACTTCTGTGCTTGAAAATAGTAACTCAATAAATGAGTACAGTTGAGGAACTTGCCTGAATCACCGACTACTGCTACGCAGTCTATATAGCTTCATCTAAAGATCTAATATTGATAATACCGATCTCCAATATTAGAATAATATCATCACAATATATCACTATGAATTATAGTTATAAAATAACCTAAACACATTATCACATAATGTAACAATCCGTAATTTCAAATTGTAATTTTAAATATTTATTAAATATAAATATTTATTTGATGTACATTGTTGAAATTGATGAAATAAATATTTTATTGATGTGATGGTTGTTAGTAAATAATTATGAATCTAAATTTATTAGATAATTTTCTAAATTAAATTAATTCATAATTTAGAGAGTTGTAATATAACATGAGATGTTATATTGTTGTTTTGATTTAATAATTTAGATGGTATATTAAATTATTAAATAATGTTATAATAAAAATTATAATTTGGTGATATTTGCTAAAATGGTATATTTAATTAAAATATAGTATGTGATTAATTTAATTGGTTAATATTGGATATGGAGATTCAAATAAATAATATGTGATTATAAATTATAAACTAAAATTGTTTATTAAAATAAATAAAAAGGTTTTAATTTAGTTTTTGCCAAACAAGGCTTAAATATATTAAGTCTTTAAAATTTAAAGGGTTTCGCCAAACAAAGCCTTATGGCTTTTGGATTTCCAATTTTTGAATTTAAATAAAATAAATAAGATAAATAAAATAAATTAAATAATAAATATAATATATATTTATAACTTAAGCGTTATAACTGATATTACAATTAGTAGCGTATTAAGGTTATCAGTTTTTGTTGTTTACGCTTAAGTTAGCTTTATGTTTTGATCTTTGAGAAAGAGAAGAACATTCGGAGAGAATTGAGAGAGAGTTGAGAGGAAACCTGAGGATTTCATAGTGATTATCAGTGGTGATAGCAAGGATTTCAAGCAAATTAAAGGTATTTTTACATAACCCAAATCTAGGTACTTCATTCCCATAAGATTTGGTGTTCACTATCCAATCATTCACATCTATCTACCCAAATAAAATAACATTTACCCATAAATCCTCCCTTTAAATAGGGTTACATCATTAAATAAAAATCTTCCCAGGTTGTCTAACCTTTAACATCATACAAGTGCGAAAATAAATTATTACATCACATCATTATTTAAAAGTCTATCATCATAACAATAAATAAAAATTACAAGTCTTCATCACTTGTACATTTTTCCCTTTCCTTTGCTAGTTGTAGGTTCATTCACCTTCTCAACTTTAGCTGCAATGAGTGTATAAATATGCAAGAGTGAGCAAAACAATTGCTCACTAGATATAACAATGAATCAACCAGAATATAATAACTGTCAATGAATAGGCTCATCAAAACCTGAATAGTACTCTATCAATGATAACCAAAGCTGGAATCAAAATATGGAATATACGTGGAATCGAGGGTCATAGGACCATGAACTATGTCCATAGTTACGAAGTAATCTTCAACTCCTACTTTAATAGTCATAAGACTATAAGGACTCCTCGTACTTGGGGATCAAATTTTCGTATAAATGTATTATGCATAAACATTTCGTATTTGGCGTAAATTATCCCCTAATAATAGGGTTGTTTATCTTAGTATTTAGAGTATAAGTCCGCACCAAAGAAAGTTTGGTTTGGATAAGCTTTCAAGGGTAATTTGAAGTTCAACAATCATCAACTAAAGGACTAGTTGAATCAATAGTGTTTGATAACACAACAGTTGATCAATAATAACATAATATATAACAAGGAATAAGTGTAAGCGAACTAACTATATCTTGAACTCATGCTTAGAAATAACTGCAAAGCATAAGTATTGAATGACAATAAACCTTGCTTGAATAATATTAAGCTAGGACTATCAATTATTGAATATACTTTAAATAATAGCAAGCTAAAAATAAAGCTTGCTCATTATGAGAATAACTTGTGTCAAGTAAATGAGATAAGATAATTCAACATTAAAAATAAGAATTAAAGAAAATTTCATTCATAATACACGAATGACAATAAAGAAACTTGTCTAACAATAAAAAAGTTAGAATACATCAATAAATATTGGAATTCAAACTTGTTCGAATAAAGTTAAAGTCATAGCTAGCTTGCTCAAATAATGATTAGGAATATAATAGTTCGCTTAATGAAAGTTTAAAGTAAGAAACTTGCTTAACGTAAATGTAGAGTTAGAAAACTTGCTCAATGTAAAAAGAGAAGTTTAGAAACTTGCCTCTAGCGTAAGCTATAATATTAAACTCACATTCACCTATACATAGGTTTAGAACCACAACACCTATTAGATATGTTAACATACCATAACATGTACATTTCTAACTAAACTTATCATTTTAGCACAAGTATTATGCTACCATATACATTTCAGAATTCCTAAGTGTACACATCACAACACTTATCTAACACTCATTGTATAAACTAAGTTATAACATAACACGTTCATAACTTATAATCATTTGAAACTTTGAAACTACTAACCACCTAACACGATTCTATTTTAACCATGTTACTACCTGTTGGACACATTAACATAACTTTAGACCAAGTGGTAAGGTATTCCAAGGTCTGCAGAAACAACAGAACAAACTGTCTCAGGACAGGGTGTGAGACCCAAAATTTTATGAATTAAGATTTAAAATTCTCGAAATATTTTTTTTGAATATTATGGTGTGGATTTGATATAATGTTATAGTTGTGGGTAATATTTATAAATTTTGCAAAGTATGCAAGTTGTTATAAAATATTTGATTGGTCGGGGAATATTTGTTTTAACAGGGAATATTCGTACGACGACACAATCATTGGCGGACCCCACAACGGAAGTTTTATTGTAAAACGACATTATTATCTTTTTATAAAAATAACGGCGGAAGTGTTACCGTTAAAACTGTTGAACTACTCGGTAGTAAAAGTATAGTAAAACGCGTGGTTGTATAGTAGCTACGGTATTGATTATTGATGCTTACGTGAGAAGTCACTCGGTTATACTCAATTATTACTACGATAATTCTTTGTATCATATCTCTCATATTATTGATTCAATTATTGTCAAGATTATCATCGCATAAAATGATATATTATTAAATCAATAATTGAGGCGACAAAGTTATTCATATTATTAAATTGCAATATTCTGATGTCAGAAGTTACGTAAAAGGAGAGGTTTGGTTGGTCATCTAATTGCGCGCCAATAAGGATAAATCCTTATTGAAAGCCCCTCTTTCACGAGGAGCGAGGCGGTTGTTAAATATTGTGAGTTATAATATTAATGATGAATAAGTTCGTGTTGATTAAAGATGAAATTGATAGTTCCATTGTGTTGGAATTATTAGTGTTAGTGAAAATCGATATTTATTTCGATAATAATTGATGTCTGGAGGTTATATTGACCAATCGGGTAATTAACCGGATAAGTGAGCAATTAATTGCTATTAATTCATATAATTATAACTATTTGTTCACATGTGTGTACTATTGATTCACATTCATTTACTAGTAGGGGAGTTGGTGCAAGATTGATAATACTTGAATGACTAAGTTAAAAATGGAGGTATAGATGAAGGTACTATACTGTAATTCGTATTTTCACATGTCTAAAACTATTGATTCACATGATTTACTATTAGGGGAGGTGGTGCAAGTTTGATAATACTTGCAGGACTAAATTAAAAACAAAGGAAAAGAGGAAGGTATTATACTATAATATTCTGAACCCCAAAACGTGCAATTATCGAAACTATATTTTCCTATAAATAGAAGCTCATTCTTCCTTCATTTCTCACCAATTCACTAAAGCTATAGAACAATTATTATAGAGAGAAATTATAAAGAGAAAGAAGAAGAAAAGTCTACTACCTCTCTACTCCAGTATCCAGTTTCTTTTTAAAGTAAGGGGTATTATTTCTTTCGTATTCATGAAGAGAGCTATTGTTATTCCATTCCTTATTATTCTATTGGAATAACTTTGCAATACATGCAATCACCGCATACATGGTGAATTTCTTACATTATTTCATTCTTTATTATTACGTAGGAATATTCATCACAACGCGTTATACGCTTTGACACAGTTCCATTAATTATTATTATATTAGAATAAAGCTATGCATGAGGTCTATTGCATGCATGGTGATTTACGTTGTTATTCCATTCTTTATTATTACATTGGAATATCACGCCGGTGCGTATTAGGCCTGACCTGGTTCCATTATTTATTATTCTGTTGGAATAACCTGTCTATGTGGATTACCACATGCATGGTGAATGATCCTTCGTATTCATTCCTTATTATGTGAATTACCACATGTATGGTGAATGATCCTTCGTATTCATTCCTTATTAAATTGTGAAAATGATCTGTTTATGTGGATTATCGCATGGCGGGTTAAAATCCATTTGCAGTTTCGTAATTTTTCGGACATTCAAAAATTCTGGAAAAAATTTGGGAGGATATTATGATAAGTTTTCTAACATCTCCAAGTGGAATCACTGAAAGAGGAGATGTAGATTTTTGTATGGACTATTTTTAACAAAGCATGAAAAAGTGTAAAAAAGAGAGAAAAAGCTACTGCCTACAATTTTGTAAGGGATGTTTCGGCCACTTAATTTGTGAGAAAAATTCCGGCCTTTTGTGATATGAAAATATATGGTATAAAGTACCTTCTGTCCAAAAATAAGCTCATTCCGACTTAAAATGAGCAAGTTATGACTATTTCAATATTTAGGTTTTTTCGATGAAAAACGCTATAACTGGAGTTCTATAACTCCGATGACCATGAAATTTAAACAAGAAGCTCATGTTAACATGTGTAAGATCCTGCCAAGATTTGGGAATTTCTGGAGTTAAACTTGAGGTAGCTAATTTCTTAAGAAATTAATTAGAAATTGATTTTTGAAAAATAGTTAAGGGAGTTGAAAAATTATAAAAAAATACTTGTTGTGTATGAAATATATGTATATATGTTTGGACAAAGGATAGAAAAATAATAAGTTGATTTGGTAATTTTTCATGAAAATAGTTTAGTTACAAACATATGAGTTAAATATGTTATGTGAAGTTGAAGGATTGGTAAATAGGATTTTAGGGCTTGAAAATCCTATATAAGGTATATCTGATTTTTGATGAGTGATTTGATCATTGGTGATGAAATCTTATGAGTATGACATTTTTGAATGATTAAATGCATTATTTGGTAAAGTGTAAACAATTAAATTAAATTGTTTATAAGTTTAAGAAGTGATTAAAATATTGTTATAATATTAACAATATTAGATTATGAGTTATTTAAGTGATGGATAATATTTGGATAAATTTAAAGTCTTTAATATTTATCTTTATTTTCGTTTGATTAATGCTTATATTATTGTCATCATCCTCATGCTTATATTGTGATGAAAGTCATCTTTGACTTACGTGCAGAGATGGACTTGGTATGATTATGACCAAGGATTATTCGGTATAATCATGACCGTAACGTAACGAATGATGTGGTAAAAGTCCTCATTGGCCTGTAGTTCATTGGTGGACAGTTGTTGGTATGATTATGACCAGGGATTATTCGGTATAATCATGACCATTGATGATTACATGAATATCCTTGGCCGTAGTGCGAGGATGATGTGGTTTATTTATTAAAGTCGAGTCTCAATGATAAAGTTGATGAAAATCTTTTTAAATCATAGAAGATAGTAGATTTTATGCTCTACTTGACTCTTCTAATGGATTGCTTATTCATTGCAGTTGTTGATCTAAAACTTGTTGTCTATTATATTACATCGGTTGTTATCTTTGTTGAAGGCTAAGGATAATTTATTACGCATTATCTTAGTCATAATATTTCTTCTTGGGCTAGTTGAGCTCACCCTTTCTTTCCTTTGTTGTCTTGAGGAAAATGAGAAGCGTGGCAAGGGACTAGTCGGGGAGCGGGACTGCGGTCCAGATGATAGTATTAGTAGTCCTCACTATCCTGTTAAATAGTGTGACAATAAATATAACGAGGACTCCATTGAGTGTGGATATTGTCTAGATGACAATATTCTTATTAAAACTCTTAGATTATGTTTTGTCGTTTTTACACATTGTTGTATAATTAAGTTGTATTTGAATTTTGTACCATGTAAGTGGCGACCCAAGATGGGTGATGTATACTTTTTGAGGCATACACAGTAGAATACGTAGTCATACGCATATACACAAGCTGGGGCAAGTAGAATGCTGTGCAGCCATGCAATGGCGTAATTTTTTCCTTGGCAATCGAAGCATTGCTAACTGGTGCACAAACAACAGGCGTAAACTTGACTATGAATAGTAGCCGACTTTAGCCCAATAACCACAAATTTCACCTACTAAACAGTAAAATTAACACAAACAATTGATATAAAGCTATTACAAACATGTTTGCTAACATATTCAACCAATTACAACAATTTAACAACAACTTAAGCTAATTTAATTTCTCAAATTCCATATTTTCATATAAAAACTCCATTTTTGACATCTCTTGCAAAAATCATCACTGTAATCTCTATACTTGGCCAAATCTCTTCATTCAAATTACGTTATGCTCGTTTCTTAATGAACTAGCATAAACAAGCCTCAATTTACAATTTCACATACAATTTGACCACTAAAAATTGTACTTACATAAGCCACATACCAAAATATATACTGTCATTATTTTCTTTTACTTCTAACTGTAATTAGCACACAATTTCTTGTTTATATACAAACTAAAACCTCACCAACATGAATAATCACCACAATTCATTTGTATAGCTACAATTTAAGAATATGGAATTCACAAAGCATATAGTTTTTGCCGTGAAATACATATATATATATATATATATATATATATATATATATATATATATATATATATATATATATACAATACTAAGGCTATGTAAAAATACCTTTAATTTGCTTGAAATACTTGCTATCACCACTGATAATCACTATGAAATCCTCAGGTTTCCTCTCAACTCTCTCTCAATTCTCTCTGAATGTTCTTCTCTCTTTTCTTAGCATCAAAACATAGGCTAACTTAAGCGTAAACAACAAAAACTGATAACCTTAATACGCTACTAATTGTAATATCAGTTATAACGCTTAAGTTATAAATATATATTATATTTATTATTTATTTTATTTTATTTATCTTATTTAAATTCAAAAATTAGAAATCCAAAAGCCATAAGGCTTTGTTTGGCAAAAACTAAATTAAACCCTATTTATTTATTTTAATAAACAATTTTAGTTTATAATTTATAATCACATATTATTTATTTGAATCTCCATATCCAATATTAACCAATTAAATTAATCACATACTATATTTTAAATAAATATACCATTTTAGCAAATATCACCAAATTATAATTTTCATTATAACTTTATTTAATAATTTAATATTCCATCTAAATTATTAAATCAAAACAACAATATAACATCTCATGTTATATTACAACTCTCTAAATTATAAATTAATTTAATTTAGAAAATTATCTAATAAATTTAGATTTATAATTATTTACTAACAACCATCACATCAATAAAATATTTATTTCATCAATTTCAACAATGTACATCAAATAAATATTTATATTTAATAAATATTTAAAATTACAATTTGAAATTCTGGATTGTTACATCCTTCCCTCCTTACAAGGATTCTGTCCCTAGAATCTAAGACAAAGACTAAAAAAATAACTCAAGGTAATTCTTCATCATTTCAGCTTCGAGTTCCCACGTAGCCTCTTCGACATTGTGGTTCCTCCATATCACCTTCACAGAAGGTATCACTTTATTCCCGAGCACTTGTTCTTTCCTGTCGACTATCTGGATAGGAATCTCTTCATAAAACAAATCTTTACTGAACTGCAACGGTTCATACTCGACCACATGCTTGTAATCGGGTTTATATGGTCGCAACACCGACACATGAAAAACGTTGTGCAAATGTTCTAATTCTGGAGGTAAAGCTACCTCATAAGCCACTTCTCTCACTCTTCATAATATCTTAAAAGGTCCAATAAACCTTGGGTTGAGCTTTCCTTTCTTGCCAAAATGAATTTCCCCTTCCAAGGAGAAACTTTCAAGAACACGAAATTTCCTGCTTCAAATTCACGACTCTGCCTGTGTTGATCAGCATACTTTTTCTGTCGATCTTGAGTAGCTACCAATCTTGCTCTGACGAGTTTGATAACTTCAGCGGTCTGTTGTACCAGTTCTGGGACTAACAGTTGACGTTCACCAACTTCATCCCAGCATAGTGGAGTTCTGCACTTCCTGCCGTATAACGCCTATGGCGGCATACAAATGCTTGCATGGTAACTGTTGTTGTATGAAAATTCCACCAACGGTAGATGATCATCCCAGTTTCCTTTGAAATCCGTGATGCACGCTCTAAGCATATCTTCAAGCGTCTGGATCGTTCGTTCGCTTTGCCCATTAGTTTGAGGATGATATGCCGTACTTATCTTCAATTGTGTTCCCATGCATTCTTGAAGTTTCTTCCAGAAATTTGATGTGAACCTCGGATCTCTGTCTGATACAATTGACACTGGAACTCCATATCTTGAGACGATCTCTTTAACGTATAGCTTCGCCAACTGATCAAGATTAAATCTAATCTTTATTGGCAAAAAGTGTGCAGATTTTGTTAATCTATCCACTATCACCCATATTGAATCATATCCTTTCTGAGTCATTGGAAGACCTACCACAAAATCCATTGTGATGTGCTCCCACTTCCATTTCGGTATTTCTAACGGTTGAAGTAATCCGCTTGGTCTTTGATGCTCGGTCTTCACTTTCTGACATGTCAAGCACTTTGCAACGCATTCTGCAACGTCTCTTTTCATATTTGGCCACCAAAAATATCACCGCAAATCTTGATACATCTTTGTACTTCCCGGATGAATCGAATATCTTGCGCTATGAGCTTCTGTAAAAATTTCTTCTTTAACATCCAGTACTGTTGGAACCCAAATTCGTCCCTCGAATCTTAGCATTCCCTCAGTATCAAGCTTATACTTCACCTCTCTACCTTCGACCACACTTTCCTTTATTTTTCTGCATTCTTCATCTTGTAGTTGAGCGTTCTTCACTTTGTCCACCAAAGTTGGACTATCTTCCATCTGGTATAATTTTTCATCGGATTCTTTTGGAAATTTGATTTCTAACTCCAGCCTTGTCATCGCTGAAATTAGCTCCTCCTTATCGGTTAACAACATCAACTTCTCTCGGCCTTTCCTACTCAAGGCATTCGCAACCACATTAGCTTTGCCCGGATGATAAAAGATCTCGCAATCATAATCTTTTATTAATTCCATCCATCTTCTTTGACGCATGTTCAGGTCCTTCTGTGTGAAAATATACTTGGACTTTTTATGGTGCCGTGTAGATCTCACACTTACGTCTAAAATAGAGATAGTGCCTCCATATCTTCTTGAGCAAATACTCTCGCCGCCAACTCTAAATCATGAGTTGGATATCCTTTCTCGTAATCTTTTAATTGCCTTGATGCATACGCAATGACTTTGCCGTTCTGCATAAGGACACAACCCAATCCTTTGTGTGACGCATCACTATACATTACAAAATTTCCTGTATTATCTGGTAACGACAACACAGGTGCCACACTTAACTTCTTTTTTAGTTCTTGAAAACTTCCTTCACACTTCTCCATCCAAACAAATTTTACAGATTTTCTCGTCAAATTTGTCAATGGAGTAGCGATGTTGGAAAAATCTTGAATAAACCATCTGTAATAACCTGCCAATCCCAAGAAACTTCTCACTTCTAATGGAGTTCTTGGTTGTTCCCAATTTATCACAGCTTTAACTTTTGATGGATCTATAGAAATCTCATCTTTATCAATTACATGCCCAAGAAATTGTACACGTTCCAGCCAAAATTCACATTTAGAGAATTTCGCGTACAACTTTTCTTTTCTTAGCGTCTCCAGCGATAGACGTAAGTGTTCCACGTGTTCTTCTTAAGTTTTAGAGTACACCAGAATATCATCGATAAATACCACCATAAACTTGTCCAAAAATGGTTTGAACACCCTATTCATCAAATCCATGAACGCTGCAGGGGCGTTTGTCAAACCAAAAGACATCACCAAAAATTAGTAATGTCCATATCGAGTTCGGAATGCTGTCTTCGGTACATCCTCCTTCCTTACTTTCAATTGGTGACCCACTTCTCAAATCTATTTTCGAGAAGTACCTAACACCCTTCAATTGATCAAACAAGTCATCTATCCTTGGCAATGGATACTTGTTCTTAATAGTGACTTTGTTTAATTCCCTATAATCAATGCAAAAATGCATTGACCCATCTTTCTTCTTCACGAATAACACCGGTGCTCCCCACGGTGACACACTCGGCTGAATGTACTTCTTATCCAATAGCTCTTGCAGTTGCACGGGGCCTTCGATATCGGAGCGGTTCCTGGCGCTTAGTCGATCATGAACTCAATTATTTTATCAAGCGGAAGTCCTGGAAAATCCTCCGGAAACACATCTACGAATTCCCTAACCACTGGTACTTCCTTTAGTTTCACACCCTTCTCCTTTTGAGTATCGACTATATAGGCTAAGTACCCTACACAACCTTTACTCAATAACTTCTTGGCCTGCATCATCGTCAGACATTTCATTTATCTAGGCGATTTGCTACCATGAAAAACTACATTTGACGGAGTCATAAGGTTTACACACTTCTTTTGGTAATCAATTATCGCTCCATAATTGAATAGCCAATCCATTCCTAATATCACGTCAAACTCTCCAAGTTTTATAGGGATTAAATCTACCTTCATAACATTCCCTTTAATATTCACCCTACAATTCTTGTATATGAACCTAACAGGAATTACCTCCCTATTCGCAATTTCTATGTTTAAAGGGAAATTCAACTCTTCACTAGGTATTTCTAATCTCTTAGCAAATTCATCAGATATAAACGAGCAAGTATCACCCGAATCAAATAATATATATGCATTTATATCATTGATTGGGATAATACCTGACACGACATCTTTTGATTGCACCGCGTCCTGCACCGTCATGTTGAAGTTTCTTGTTGTGCGCTTATTTGTTGACGTTGGTCCCGCAATAGTCAGTGTACCTCCACTAGCATTTCCCTTGCTTCTATTTGCCTCACCTGATCTCTTCTTAGGGCATTCACGAGCAAAGTGATCCTTGGACCCGCACGTGAAGCAAACGTTCTTCTTAGATTGAGTGCAATTTGGGGCGATGTGACCCTCCTGGCCACAGTTGAATCATACTCGTTTCCCCATCAAGCACACACCCTTGTGAAATTTCCCGCATGTAACACATGCTTCAAACTTCTTCTTTTACTGGTTTCCTTGCTGATTTCCAGCTCTCACATTTGCATTCCACTTCCTCTTCAAATTGTTATTGCCATTTCCACCGTTACCACCACCACTCTTAACTTAACCTTCACTATTCTTCTTCCTCTGCTCTTGGTTGTGCTTTGTTACAGCCTCGCCTCCACTCTCAACGAGAATTGCTTTCTCCATTACCGCTACAAATGTCTTTAGATGGAATAGGGAAACCCTGCTGTACAACCAGGGCTTCAGTCCCTGCTCAAATCTCCTTGCCTTGCGCTCATCCGTATTCACTTGATATGGCGCAAACCTCGCCAACTCGTTGAATTTCGCTGCATACTCCGACACCGACATTGTGCCCTGCTTCAGTTCCAGAAACTGTACCTCCATCTGATTCTTTGAACTTTTTGGGAAATAGGTCTCAAAGAATATTTCCTTGAACCTTTCCCAAGACATTACCCCTTGACCTCCTCGGGTTTTATTGGCTTGCCACCAATAACTAGCCTCTGCTTTCAACATGAATGTTGCAAAAGCAGTCTTCTGATTCTCCTCTACCCTAGCTGTGACGCCCCCAAAATGGTCCACACGACCCATTCTGAGTCACCAGATATCACTCTATAAAAATCAAATACAAACTTCATTTATACATTTGTTGAACTATCGTAAATGTAGTACGACAATAGATAAATAAGTGAGTTTTAATACAATATTGTCTCGTGAGATGTATCCTAACTCAAATTGTTACAATGCCATATAAAATCAATGACAAATATTTTAAGACCCCAAAGAAGAACGAGAAGATTACTATCATATTCATTCTAATGAGGTGCACTTTTGACGCTTTCAAAGTCGGGTTCTCATCACCCTATTGTTGTTCGCCAAAATCAATTATTAAGTGACGTATAAAATACGACACACACATCTTAGGTCCTCAATACAATTATCTGTTGCATATCATGCTATTTTATAATGTATTGAGAAACTTCGACAGTCTCGGACCATCACTCTATTTCCCTGTTATCCCCATTTCGACCCAACTACACTCTTATTACACGAAAAGGAATTGTGAAGCAAAAAGGGTGAGCACAACTAGCCCGAAGAAGAATATCATGACTATAGATAATTTACATCATCAATAGCCTTCATCGGTAATAAATCAGAGATTTAGAACATATGGTAGATAATAAAACTTTTCAACCATAGTTGCAGCGGAACGAGCAATCCATTAGAAGAGTCAAATAGACCATCAGATCTATTATCTTCTCCATGTTAAAAGTCCACCAATAATGGTTTATCCCTGCAACATCAATCAACAATTCTTGTCCACAATCATATGAATAACTCATAATCATAATTGTGACTCTAAATTCCTTTTCGCACCCAGGACGAAGATAATTTTCATCACCTATCTTCACCTGAAACATCAAAAATCATGGTTATACCAAATCACAATTCCTGCTCATAATCATACTAATAAATTCATCTTTGCACTACGGCCAAAGATATTCATTAACAATTCATCTTTGCACTATAGGCTAAAGACATACAACTGTATTTTAGAAGAGTCAAGTAGAGCATGATATCTATTATCTTTACTTAATTAAAAGTGTATAATCAATATTTTATCATTTGAGACTCAAACCTTAATAAATAATCCACATCATCGAATCATCCCCTCGCACTACGGCCAAGGATATTCATGTAATCATCAATGGTCATGATTATACCGAATAATCCCTGGTTATAATCATACCAATAATTGTCCATCAATGCACTACGGGCCAACGGGGACTTTTACTACATCATCTATAATATTACGGGTCATGATTATACTGAATGAACCTGGTCATAATCATACCAATAAACAGTTCATCTATACACATAAGCCAAAGATACTCATCAATCAATAGTTCATCTTTGCACGTAAGCCAAATATATACAACTGTAAAACCAATAATCAACAGTCCATCTTTGCACGTAAGCCAAAGATATACAACTGTCCATCTTTGCACGTAAGCCAAAGATATACAACTGTAAAACCAATAACCAACAGTCCATCTTTGCACGTAAGCCAAAGATATAAGCATGAGGATGATGACAATGATATAAGCATTAATCAAACGAAAACAAGGATAAATATTAAAGACTTTAAATTTATCCAAATATTATCAATCACTTAATAAACTCATAATCTAATATTATTAATATTATAACAATATTTTAATCACTTCTTAAACTTATAAACAATTTATTTCAATTGTTTACACTTTACCAAATAATGCATTTAATCATTCAAAATGCTATACTCATAAGATTTCATCACCAATGATCAAATCCTCATCAAAAATCTGCATATACCCTATATAGGATTCCCAAGCCATAAAATCCTATTTTCCAATTTTGTTACTTCACATAACATTTTTAATTCATTTACTAATAACTAGTTCATTTTTATGAAAAATACCAAATCAGTCCCAAAAATATTTCTTTTCTGGGATTTAATAGAATATAGTCCCATATTGAACATATATTTTTCTCAGAATTTTTAAAATTCATTTACTATTTCTCATATGGCCAAAACTGTCGAATATTTAGACATTTATCATAAATTATACTTTTGTCCAAAAATTCTGAAATTTACAGGGTATACTCCTGTTATATACATGTACTCCCAATAAATATTTCACCAATTTTGGAGTTAACCACAAGGAGTTATAAGGGTTTACTTTTAAAATAGTATTTTCCCATAAAATCCATAACTCTTAATCTATACATCCAAAATCGCCATCTTTGGACACAATATAGAAGACTCATCAAATTATCATTTCAAATTTTTCCAGGTAATTTTGAGGGTCAGAAAAATTACAAAGCGCAAATGGATTTTCATCGCCATGCGGTAATCACAAATGCAAAAGATCATTTCCACAATTTAATAAGGAATGAATACAAAGGATCATTCACCATGCATGCGGTAATCCACATAGACAAAGTTATTCCAACAGAATAATAAAGAATGGAATAATGAAGAATTCACCATGCATGCGGTAGACCAGACGATCGACGAGTTATTCCCAGCGAGTAATAATAAAGAATGGAACCGGTCATGCGTAATCGCGCATGCATGGATATTCTAATGTAATAATAAAGAATGGAACCGGTCATGCGTAATCCGCAGTACGAGAATATTTCAATGTAATAATAAAGAATGGAATAACAATAGAATTCACCGGGCATGCGATAGATATGAAGCCGCATGCATGAGGTTATTCTAACGAATAATAAATAATGGAATAATAGAAGAATTTCACCATGTATGCGAAGATTAAGATAGACAAAGTTATTCCAACATAATAATAAAGAATGGAATAACAACCCTTATGAGTATTGAAAGAAAATAACTCTCTTCATGAATACGAAAAAAATATTACCCCTTACCTCAAAAGAAGACTGGATACTGGAATAATGAGGTAGCAGACTTCTCTTCTTCTTTTTCTCTATAATTTCTCTCTATAATAATTGCTCTATAGCATTAGTGAATTGGTAAAAAATAATGAAGGAATGAGCTTCTATTTATAGGAAAATATAGTTTCGATAATCGCACGTTTTGGGGCTCAAAATATTACAGTACAATACCTTCAACTTTTCTTTCATTTTTAATTTAGTCCTGCAAGTATTATCAAACTTGCACCACCTCCCCTAATAGAAAATCATGTGAATTAATAGTTCATTCATGTGACTTAATAGTTATAATCATGTGAAAATACGAATTACAGTATAGTACCTCCATTTTTAACTTAGTCATGCAAGTATTTTCAATTTTGCACCACCTCCCCTAATAGTACACGAATGTGAATCAATAGTACACACATATGAACAAATAGTTATAATCATGTGAATTAATAGCAATTAATTGCTCATTTATTCGATTAATTACCCGATTGGTCAATATAACCTCCAGATATCAATTATTATCGAAATAAATGTCGATTTCCACTAACACTAACAATCCCAACACAATGGAAATATTTTTCTCAAAAATTTATTTTTAAAATTTTGAAGTTTGACTTTTTCTGAAAAAGTCAACTGCTGACTTTTTTGACCAAAAAGTCAACAACGACAAATTTTATGTTTATAGTCTAATTCTACTAATTTCATCGTTCCGGACACAAATATCACGTCCGCGTTTCCAAATTCAACTCCGAACTCAAATTTGATTTTTAATAACATTCATTATTAATATTATAACTCACAATATTTAACAACCAGGTCGTTCTCAGGAAAGAGGGGGCTTTCTGATAAGGATTTCTCCTTATTGGCGCGCAATTAGGTGACCAAACCTCTCCTTGACAGAACTTCTAAACATTGTCAATATTGCAAATAATAATATAAATAATTTTGTCATCTCAATTATTGATTTAATAATATAACATATTATGCAGATGATACTGTGATGCCCCCAAAATAGGTCCAATCCATCCAACCTATTCTGAGTCACCAAATATATGGTGCAGAAAATAACTACAACTTTATTACTACAATTGTCATGCAAAATATAACAACACATATACTCTGAGTTTTAATACCAACTGTGACTCATGTCCCAACTATGGACAACACCTCACAGTGATACCTTACATAAAGGTACAATCTAAAACTGTTCTAGAAATTAAAATCTTTGGGAAATGCTCAAGGAAACCTTCGTACATAGGAGGCCATGAATCTAAGTTATGATAGATATCATATGTCCAGAGAATTATCCTTGGTTGATCTAATAGACCCCAAAGAAAAATGAGAAGATTACTATCATATTCCTTCTAATGGTGAGTCTTCTCTTGACATATAACTATCTCCATCGTTTACGATTGAACATTACGTTTCAACCCAACTCCAAGATCATATAGGTAGTGCTCGTAGATATACTCAGCAAGTGGATGTGCACAACCCTTTCTTATGATAACACGAGATTGAATGTCATTAGACATCTTGTATGATAGTGGCAAAACACCCTTCCAAAGTTGGGTTCACCTCACCCTATTGTTGTTCACCAAAATCAATTATTAAATGACGTATAATATACGACACACACATCTTAGGTCCTCAATACAATTATATATTGTATGTCATGCCGTTTAATAATGTGTTGAAAAACTTGATAGTCTTGGACCACCACACTATTCCCCTGTTATCCCCGCTAGACCCAGCTACACTTTTATTACCTGAAAGGAATTGTGAAGCAAAAGGGGTGAGCACAACTAGCCCAGTAACGAATATCATAACTAAAGATAATTAAATTATCAATAGCCTTCATCAGTAATAAATCAGAGATTTAGAACATATGGTAGATGATAAAACTTTTCAACCATAGTTGGAGCGGAATGAGAAATCCATTAGAAGAGTCAAATAGACCATAAAGTCTATTATCTTCTCCATGTTAAAATTCCACCAACAATACTTTAACCATGTAACATTAATCAACAGATCCTGTTCACAGTCATGTGAATAACTCATAATCATAATTGTAGTTCTAATTATCTCTTCTCATCTAAGACGAAAATATTTTTCATCACATGTCTTTACCTGAAACATTAAAGATCATGGTTATACCAAATCACAGTTCTTGTTCATAATCATACTAATAAGTTCATCTTTGCACTACGGGCCAAAGATATTCATTAACAATTCATCTTTGCATTACATGCCAAAGATATTCAACAACAGGTCATCTTTGCACTACGGGCCAAAGATATTCAACAACAGGTCATCTTTGCACTACAAGCCAAAGATGTTCATCAACAATTCATCTTTGCACTACAGGCCAAAGATATTCATATCTCAAAGAAATATATAATCATTTTAGAATTTATATAAATGATAATTATAACCATGTTGATCAATTCACCTTTGCACTTAAGCTAAAAATATTCAATTGTAAATTCTATGGTCATGATCATACCAGTTAACAATTCATCTTTGCACTACTGGCCAAAGAGAACCCATAGTCACGATCATACCAATAATCTACCCATCTTTACACTTAAGTCAAAGAGAAATTTCATCAAGGGATTATAAAAATGTTATATATGATAATAAAACAATACGATCAACAACTGCATTTAATTTCAAGAGTAAGATTCATAAATCAATGATTTCATAACACTTTAATCCAAATGTCATAAATCACTTAATAATCTCATAATCTAATATTATTAATACTACCACAATATTTTAATTATTTTTTAAACTTATAAATAATTTATTTTAATTGTTTACACTTTACTAATTAATGCATTTAATCATACTAAAATGCCAAACTCATAAGATTTCATCACCAATAACCAACAACCTCATCAAAAATCTGCATATACCATATATAGGATTCTTAAGCCATAAAATCATATTTTTCAATTTTGTTACTTCACATAACATATTTAATTTATTTATTCATAACTAGTCCATTTTCATGAAAAATACCAAATCAGTTCCAAAAATATTTCTTTTCTGGGATTTAGAATAATATAGTCCCATATTGAACATATATTTTTCTCGGAATTTTTAAAATTCATTTACTATTTTTCACATGGTCAAAACTGCTGAATATTTAGACATTTATCATAAATTGTAATTTTGTCCAAAAATTCCAAAATTTACAGAATATACTGATGTTATATAGATGTACTCCCAATAAAAATTTTACCAATTTTGGAGTTAACTTGAAGGAGTTATAAGGGTTTACTTTTAAAATAGTATTTTCTCATAAAATCCATAACTCCTAATCTATACATCCAAAAATCGCTATTTTTGGACACAATCAAGTAAACTCATCAAATTATCATTTCAAATTTTTCCAGAATTTTTTGAAGGTCAGAAAAATTACGAAACATGATAAACATAATAATCCTTAAAATCCCTTACCTCAAAAGAGTAGTATTTCTAACCGGAATGTCAGATGAAAAGCCGGAGGAAACTTGCACTGAATAGCAGCTTCCCAAATATCTAAATACTCACAAAAATACGCTCGAGAATATAGAGAGAGACAATTTCAGTTTCTGGTGTGATTTTCAATTCTAACTTAAACGCCTATTTATAGGAAAATGCTAGAACGCCAAAGGAGACTAAATAATAAAATAATATTATTTTTATTCATCTTCTTCTACGCCACTTCCTTTGATCAAACAAGCCAGCCATCCTTGAAAGAATTCAGCCCACATGTTTTGAAAAGTAAAAGTGGGTCCCACCCATAATTTTAATAAAAATTATTTTATTTTCTGAAACTTCAACAATTCATAGAAAATAGCACATTTATCGAAAAATAAGAATTTTATGTCCATTCCACACGAAATCGAATTATCTACAACTTTTTAGCTTTAAGTTTTTCCAAATTCCAAACATAAAATATTCGAAATCCACAAACGGACGATTTTCAACACCTTTTAAAATTCATAACAAATCATGCGTTAATTTTCAACGGTTCAAAATTTGTGGACATATACTCAACTCATATATGTATAACATATCCAAAAATCACAACGATCCAACGGTCGGATTAAAATTACAACTCACGCAATAAAGCTTTAAGAACACCAATTTGAGTTTTTAATACCTCCAATCTGACAAAACACTGATAAAACACCTCAACATTAATTCCTTCATTTATAATCACATAAATAAATCCATCATTTATATCCACATCAAATAAATATTTTCTTATCATATAAATTAATAATTAATTATTCATAAATAATATTACAGAATCACAATTATGACAACTAGGCAGTTCCCAGGAAATAGGGGGCTTTCCAATAAGGATTTCTCCTTACTGGCGCATAATTAGGTGACCAAACCTCTCCTTGACAGAACTTTCTAGACATTGTCAATAATACTATCTAATAATATTATCCAAATAATATAAATTATTGATCTGATAATGGGAATACTGTGAAATGACAATTATTGAAACAACAATAATATAAAATATCAACGCAGCAATTATTGAACCAATAAAATAAAATATTGAACAGTAATTATTGTAACAATTATTGAGTAGTGTCTTCTTATGTAAGAATCAATAATTCAAAAATACTGTGCAATACCGTGTTCTTATGTGCAACCACGCCAGACATCGTATTTTAAATCACCAGTATTCCAACGATTGTTGTTAATTCAGAATAACTACATCGTTATTTATAAAAATTCAAACTTGTCATTTTCTTCATCCGATGAGCTTATTCATTATGGGGCCCATAAATGATCGCATGGCACGTGCATTTAATATTTCCCACAACAAGAATATTCCACGACCAAACGAATATTCCCACGTAAATGAGTATTTTATAACCACTCATGTATTTTAAAAATTTTACATATATCACCCCTAACTTTAAACTTTTATCAATTTAACCATTTCTTGAATAATAATTATATGAAAAATGAATACTTTTATTTCATAACATCCGGGGTCTTACAATCTCCCTCCTTATAAAATTTCGTCCCCGAAATTTACGCACTGTATTTCAAAGAGTTGAGAATACCTTGCTTTCATTTCGATTCCATCTTCCCGTCCTCTCATGATTTCTCCATTGCTCATCTCTCCGTATTTTAGATATCATTCTAGAATACGACTTCAAAACAAAAGTTAATTGACATATCACAATTTGTCAACTTAAGTAAGAAAATTCAAACTTAGGTAGGACACACACTAGCGAAGGATATTACTCGTCTCTCCCTTCCTAGTTCTAATCCCGGATCTCCGCCAGAGATCATATCCCTAAGCTCGGATACCAAATGGGACACCCCCAAAATAGGTCCAATCCATCCAACCTATTCTGAGTCGCCAAATACATGGTACAGAAAATAACTACAACTTTATTACTACAATTGTCGTGCAAAATACAACAACACATATACTGTGAGTTTTAATACCAATTGTGACTCATGTCCCAACTATGGACAACAAATTCACACGGTGATACCTTATATAAAGGTACAATCTAAAACTGTTTTAGAAATTAAAATCTTTGGGAAATGCTCAAGGAAACCTTCGTACATAGGAGGCCATGAATCTAAGTTATGATAGATATCATATGTTCAGAGAATTATCCTTGGTTGATCCAATAGACCCCAAAGAAAAACGAGAAGATTACTATCATATTCCTTCTAATGGTGAGTCTTCTCTTGACATATAACTATCTCCACCGTTTACGATTGAACATTACGTTTCAACCCAACTCCAAGATCATATAGGTAGTGCTCGTAGATATACTCAGCAAGTGGATGTGCACAACCCTTTCTTATGATAACACGAGATTGAATATCATTAGACATCTTGTAAGATAGTGGCAAAACACCCTTCTAAAGTCGGGTTCACCTCACCCTATTGTTGTTCACCAAAATCAATTATTAAATGACGATAATATATACATACACACATCTTAGGTCCTCAATACAATTATATATTGTATGTCATGCCGTTTTATAATGTGTTGAAAAACTTTGATAGTCTCGGACCACCACACTATTCCCCTGTTATCCCCACTCGACCCAGCTACACTTTTATTACCTGAAAGGAATTGTGAAGCAAAAGGGTGATCACAACTAGCCCGAAGAATGAATATCATAACTAAAGATAATTAAATTATCAATAGCCTTCATCAAGAATAAATCGTAGATTTAGAACATATGGTAGATGATAAAACTTTTCAACCATAGTCATAAATGAACGAAAGCAATCCATTAGAAGAGTAAAATAGACCATAAAGTCTATTATCTTCTCCATGTTAAAAGTCCACCAACAATGCTTTAACCCTGTAACATTAATCAACAGATCCTGTTCACAGTCATGTGAATAACTCATAATCATAATTGTAGTTCTAATTTTCTCTTCTCATCTAAGACGAAGATATTTTTCATCACATGTCTTTACCTGAAACATCAAAGATCATGGTTATACCAAATCACAGTTCCTGTTCATAATCATATTAATAAGTTCATCTTTGCACTACGGGCCAAAGATATTAATTAACAGTTCATCTTTGCACTACATGCCAAAGATATTCAACAACAGGTCATCTTTGCACTACAAGCCAAAGATGTTCATCAACAATTCATCTTTGCACTACAGGCCAAAAATATTCATATCTCAAAGAAATATATAATCATTTTAGAATTTATATAAACAATAATTATAACAATGTTGATCAATTCACCTTTGCATTTAAGCTAAAAATATTCAATTGTAAATTCAATGGTCATGATCATACCAGTCAACAATTCATCTTTGCATTACTGGCCAAAGAGAACCCATAGTCACGATCATACCAATAATCTACCCATCTTTACACTTAAGTCAAAGAGAAATTTCATCACCGAGATTATAAAATGTTATATATGATAATAAAACAATACGATCAACAAATCGCATTTAATTTTAAGAGTAAGATTCATAAATCAATGATTTCATAACACTTTAATCCAAATGTCATAAATCACTTAATAATCTCATAATCTAATATTATTAATACTACCACAATATTTTAATCATTTTTTAAACTTATAAACAATTTATTTTAATTGTTTACACTTTACTAATTAAGGCATTTAATCATACTAAAATGCCAAACTCATAAGATTTCATCACCAATAACCAACAACCTCATCAAAAATCTGCATATACCATATATAGGATTCTTAAGCCATAAAATCATATTTTTCAATTTTGTTACTTCACATAACATATTTAATTTATTTATTCATAACTCGTCCATTTTCATGAAAAATACCAAATCAGTTCCAAAAATATTTCTTTCCTGGGATTTAGCATAATATAGTCCCATATTGAACATATATTTTTCTCGGAATTTTTAAAATTCATTTACTATTTTTCACATGGTCAAAACTGCTGAATATTTAGACATTTATCATAAATTGTACTTTTGTCCAAAAAATTCCAAAATTTACAGAATATACTGATGTTATATAGATGTACTCCCAATAAAAATTTTACCAATTTCGGAGTTAACCACAAGGAGTTATAAGGGTTTACTTTTAAAATTGTTTTTTTCTCATAAAATCTATAACTCATAATCTATACGTCAAAAAATTGCCATTTTTGGACACAATCAAGGAAACTCATCAAATTATCATTTCAAATTTTTCCTGAATTTTTTGAAGGTCAGAAAAATTATGAAACATGATAAACATAATAATCTTTAAAATCCCTTACCTCAAAAGAGCAGTACTTCTGACCAGAATGTCGGATGAAAAGCCGAAGGAAACTTGCACTGAATAACAACTCTCCAAGTATCTAAATACTCATAAAAATACGCTCGAGAATATAGAGAGAGAAAACTTCAGTTTCTGGTGTGATTTTCAATTCTAACTTAAGCGCCTATTTATAGGAAAATGCTAGAACGCCAAAGGAGACTAAATAATAAAATAATATTATTTTTATTCCTCTTCTTCTACGCCACTTCCTTTGATCAAACAATCCAGCCATCCTTGAAAGAATTCAGCCCACATGTTTTGAAAAGTAAAAGTGGGTCCCACCCATAATTTTAATAAAAATTATTTTATTTTTCAAAAACTTCAATAATTCATAGAAAATAGCCCGTTTATCAGAAAAATACGAATTTTATGTCCATTCCACACGAAATCGAATTCTCTACAACTTTGTAGTTTTAAGTTTTACCAAATTCCAAACAAAAAATATCCGAAATCCACAAATGGACAATTTTCAACACCGTTTCAACACCTTTTAAAATTCATAACAAATCATGCGTTAATTTTCAATGGTTCAAAATTTGTGAACATATACTCAACTCATATATGTATAACATATCCAAAAATCACAACGATCCAACCGTCGGATTAAAATTACAACTCACTCAATAAAGCTTTAAGAACACCAATTTGAGTTTTTAATAACTCCAATCCGACAAAATACTGATAAAACACCTCAACATTAATTCTTTCATTTATAACCACATAAATAAATCCATCACTTATATCCACATCAAATAAATATTTCCTTATCATATAAATTAATAATTAATTATTCATAAATAATATTACAGAATCATAATTATGACAACTAGGCAGTTCCCAGGAAAGTGGGGGCTTTCCAATAAGGATTTCTCCTTACTGGCAAGCAATTAGGTGACCAAACCTCTCTTTGACAGAACTTTCTAGACATTGCCAATAATGCTATCTAATAATATTATCCAAATAATATAAATTATTGATCTGATAATGGGAATACTGTGAAATGACAATTATTGAAACAATAATAATATAAAATATCAACGCATCAATTATTGAACCAATAAAATAAAATATTGAACAATAATTATCGTAATAATTATTGAGTAGTGCCTTCTTTACGTAAGAATCAATAATTCAAAAAATCTTGTGCAATACAAGTGTTCTTCACAGGCAACCACGCCAGACATCGTATTTTAAATCACCGGGTATTCCAACAGTGTTAACGGTAACAACTACGCCGTTATTTATAAAAACTCAAACTTGTCATTTTTTTCATCCGACAGTTATTATGTTATGGGGCCCACAAATGATCAAGCTGGTTGCATTTAATATTCCCCGACAACAAGAATATTCCACGACCAAACGAATATTCCCCGACAGAAATGAGTATTTTATAACCACTTGCGTATTTTAAAAATTTTACATATATCACCCTTAACTTTAAACTTTTATCAATTTAACCATTTACTGAATAATAATTATATGAAAAATTGAATACTTTTATTTCATAACATCTGGGGTCTTACAGATACTGTGACAATAATTGAATCAATAATATGAGAGATATGATGCAACAATTATTGTAGCAATAATTGAGTATAACTGAGTGACTTCTCACATAAGCATCAATAATCAATACAATGTGCTACTATGCAACCACACGTATTACTGTACTTTTACTACCAGTTATTTTATGACAACTTGTTTATTTTGAAAAAATTTTAAATATGACCCTTAACTTTAAACTTTTATCAATTTAACTATTTACCAAAATAGAAAAATTGAATACTTTTATTTCATAAAATTCGAGATCTCACACTAGCAACATCAAAAACTTTCTCTATTTCCATGATCCAGGTTTGTGCTTCAACCGGATTCATGGACCCACGGAATTCTGGTGGTCCAACCGCCTTGAAATCCTTAAACGTTGTACCTTGTTTCTGAGGTTGATTCTGCAAAGCACCCGTCACTAGCTGCTGAACCGGGTTATCTTCCACATTGTTATTGTTAGTTTCCTCAGTGGTTCTCTGCCGTGGTTGACGTCTTGGAGGCATTTTCTGTTAAAATACACCCATTAGTCTATTACTCAACTTCTTTAAGTATTTTCTACTTAATTTGCACACCATATAAGATTATCATGTAACACATAACACTTTGAATAAAATAATAACTTTTATTCATTCATAATCTTTTAAAAAACATCAAAACAATAGCGTCACTGCTATTTACATTACTTTCTTAAACTATAACAGTGTAGCCTTACGACGAGATTTATAATTTATTAACTCCCTAATCACATATCAGGTACATTCCCTATAATGTCCTACTAAGATACTGTGTAGCCTTACAACGCTCTTCCTCCATAATTCGAGTCATTGTTCGGCGATCTAAAATGTATGATGGCAGCGTCTCAAACTGTATCGGATAACCCATGACTCGATCTTGAGCTCAATTGATCATTGTGTTGAATACATTATTCATCTCCTCCATCTTCATCCTCTTTGCTTGTGCATCTCTCTGTGTCATCCTGGCTCGTTGAAAAGTTTCTTCATATGCGTCTTCGGCTCTTGCCCTCTTCGTAGATTCTTTTTTCAACTTGTTCTTCAACTCTGCAACCTCTGCTATCAGTTGCTCGTTTTTCCCTTTAGTACGGCTCAGCTTTTCTTCAACATTGTTCAGCCGTTCTTCTCGATCCTGGATCTCATCGTCCTTTTGTGCCATCGAGGTCTGTTGTTCAGCTACTATCTCCTGTAACTCCTCGACGGTATCTTGAAGTTCCACATTGCGGTCATACACCTCGTCGTACATACGGGCGACAATCGAATTAAGTGGAATCTCTTCCTCCTTGTTCTCCTCATCCGACTGTGGCAGCTCAACATGGTCCTCCTCGTCCGTCTCTATCTCATCATCCTCATCAGATATTCTCTCCTGGTCAACTAGTGTGACCAACGGAGTTGCTTCCCGTGGCAGTAGCTGTTCCCAAACCACCTGAATATATCGAGGCTTCTCCTCTCTAGGCATTTGGGATCCTTCCTCCCTAGCCTTACTAGATCCTCCTACATTAGCCATCTAGTCAACAAATTTAAAGTTTCTAATTACTAATCATCACTACTCGACACTCACGAACACATAAGTTGTAATCATATAAGCACATAAGTGTTTTATTACTTCCTCCTTAAAACTCGATAAAAGTTTATCACCACTATATTTTCAAAGGTTACTTCCTAAGGCTTTTCTCCCACCTAAGGTTCATAACCTAAGGCTTTGATACCAACTTGTGACACCCCAAAATCTAGGTACTTCATTCCCACAAGATTTGGTGTTCACTATCCAATCATTCACATCTATCTACCCAAATAAAATAACATTTAACCATAAATCCTCCATTTAAATAGGTTACATCATTAAATAAAAATCTTCCCAAAGTTGTCTAACCTTTAACTTCATACAAGTGCGGAAATAAATTATTACATCACATCATTATTTAAAAGTCTATCATCATAACAATAAATGAAAATTACAAGTCTTCATCACTTGTACATTTTTCCATTTTTTCTAGTCAGAGGTTCGCGTCTACCTTCTCAACTTTAGTTGCAATGAGTGTATAATATGCAAGAGTGAGCAAAACAATTGCTCACTAGATATAGCAATGAATCAAACCGTAATATAATAGCGCCAATGAATAGGCTCATCAAAACCGAATAGTAGTCTATCAATGATAACCAAAAGCGGAATCCAAAATATGGAATATACGAATCGAGGGTCATAAGACCATGAACTATTTCCACGATTAAGTAGTAATCTTTCAACTCCAACTTTATGAAATATAAGACTATAAGGACTCCTCGTGACTTAGGAGGATCACCCTTCGCATACAATGTATTGTGCATAAACATTTCAACGCTAAGCGTAAATTATCCCCTAATAATAGGGTTGTTCATCTCAGTATTTAGAGTACAAGTCCGCACCAAAGAAAGTTTGGTTTGGATATGCTTTCAAGGGTAATTTGAAGTTCAACAATCATAAACAAGAGGACTAGTTGAATCAATAGTGTTTGATAACACAACAGTTGATCAATAATAACATAATATGGAACAATGAATAAGTGTAAATGAACTAACTATATCTTGAACTCATGCTTAGAAACAACTGCAAAGCATAAGTATTGAATGACAATAAACCTTGCTTGAATAATATTAAGCTGGGACTATCAATTATTGAATATAATTTAAATAATAGCAAGTTAAAAATAAAGCTTGCTTATTATGAGAATAGCTTGTGTCAAGTAAATGAGATAAGATAATTCAACATTAGAAATTAGAATTCAAGAAAATTTCATTCATAATAATACGAATGACAATAAAGAAACTTGTCTAACAATAAACAAGTTAGAATACATCAATAAATATTGGAATTCAAACTTGTTCGAATAAAGTTAAAGTCATAGCTAGCTTGCTCAAATAATGATTAGGAATACAAGAGTTCACTTAATGAAAGTTTAAAGTACGGAACTTGCTTAACGTAAATGTAGAGTTAGAAAACTTGCTCAATTTAAAAAGAGAAGTTTAGAAACTTGCCTCGAACGTAAGCTATAATATTAAACTCACGTTCACCTACACATAGGTTTAGAACCACAACACCTATTATATGACGCCCCCAAAACAGGTATACATCACCCATCTTGAGTCGCTTGGGATACATGGTACATAAATTCAAATACAACTTAATTATACAACAGTCGTGTAAAATACAACAAAAACATAATGAGAGTTTAAACAAGAATATTGTCATCTAGACAATATCTACACTCAATGGTGTCCTCATTACAATTATTATCACATTATTAGTAGAATAGTGAGGACAACTAAAACATTTATCTTGGACCATCACTCCCTTCCCCGACTCGTCCCAAACTATATTCTCATTTTCAAGAGAACAATGAAAGAAAGGGTGAGCTCAACTAGCCCGAAGAAGAAATATTATGACTAAGATAAAGCGTAATAAATTATCCTTAGCCTTCAATAGTATAACAACCGATAGAATACAATAGACAACAAGTTTTAGATCAACAAGCTGCAATGAAATAAACAATCCATTAGAAGAGTCAAGTAGAGCATAAAATTTTTGGGCTTGACACGAACGCACAAATGAAATTAAAATTTTAAAGCAATTTTGAAACCCTAAAACAGGATCCATGCGAAAAATCAATTAATTCAGAGGTTTAGAGATTATACCAAATATAAAAAAAAACGAGAATCGAAACCGATCATACTCGAATCTCCAACGCAATACAAAATGAGGTGCGCCTCTACAGATATCCACCAACGCCGCATTTACGATCAGTAACGATTCTCGCAATAAGAAGGACTTGCAAAGATTAGCCACCAAAAGGAATGGATTTTTTCGAAAAGTTTTTCTCTAGTCTCTCTCTAAGAAGCGGCTAGGGTTTTTCAATTATGATATCTTTCCCTAAGTAGTCGCTATATATCATATATATAGTAGTTAAAAGGAATTAATCAAATCAAAACCTAATTTTATAAAATCCGAATTTATATATATATATATATCTCTTAATTAAGTCTTACTTAATTAATATACATATATACAATTATCCTTTTAATTTAAATTATTGATTTAAATACTATTAATCATATTAATATATTTAATCCTTAAAATTTAAATTAATTCCCTTTTAAATAACGTTCTATGTGTGTGACCTTATAGGTTATTATTACGTTGGCAATAATTTTAAAATCATATTATAAAATTATAAGCGTTGAGCGGCATCTAGTAATGCATCATCGCTACCCAAGTAATAATAAGATCGATGATTCGATGCAACTTTTTCGTGACCAATGTTTCAATGTAATTTAATCCTTTTAACCTTAATATCCTAGATTAAACTCGAGTCATGGAATGTGTCATACTCTTCATAATTTAATCTGAAGTTTTCTTGATCAATGAGTAGACTATATGAAACAAATCACTATTTGAGCATGGCCATGCATTTCATAGTCCTACTCAATCAAGAGGCCTATGGATATCACCCATAATATATAGGATGGTTAAATTCCATCTAGATCACTCATATTTCTCACACGATTAATGATGAACCCAATAATCACCTTTATAGTCCACCCTATTAAAGGTGACATTTGATGATATCAAAGTACATAAATTCTCGTGTAGTAATATAGCGATTTCTGTGTCGGAGGACCATTACATCATTGTCACTATGAGAATTGCTAATGACACTTCGCATAATGCTCCATATAGAATTCTCATGGTGGGTCCATCCAAAGACATCGTTTCTAACATGTACCTATGCATTGACTTAATATCTCATATATTTATGACCAATGAGATTTGGTCATCAGTCAATCCACATACTAGTCTCAATGCATCATTGTTGTCCCATCAACAATGATACTCGACTAGGGACATTTAAGAACACTGATACTAATGGTAAAATATATAATCTCATGCTCAAGTCACATACTTGAAACTATATAATTTGTATCACTATTCTAAAGAATTTTATTATGTTAACAATTATATTACGCAGTAAATAAAACCATAATAAAATCATATATTTATTCAATTAAATATAATATCAAAACGTTAAGCAATTATATCAAATAATTGGCCTCTAGGGCATAAACTCTAACAGTCTCCCACTTGCACTAGAGCCAATCACTCATGTATCTAATACCTATGGAACTAGTGTGACCGTCGTGCTTCTGCTGCGACAAAGCCTTGGTCAGTGGATCTGCAACATTATCATCTGTTGGCACTCTTCCTATATGTACATCTCCTCTATCAATGATTTCACGGATGAGATGGTACCGCTTTAAGTATATGCTTGGATCGTTGGTGAGATCTGGGTTCCTTAGCCTGTGCAATGGCTCCATTATTATCACAGTATAGAGCAACCGGATCAACAATGATTGGAACAACACCAAGTTCAGTGATGAACTTTTTAATCCATCTGACCTCCTGGTCGCATTAGAAACGACAATATACTCGGCCTTTGTTGTAGAATCACCATCATCTCTTGCTTGAACTTTTCCAATTAACAAACACCACCATTAAGGCAAAACACAAAACCCGACCGAGACTTATAGTCATCATTGTCGATCCGAAACTAGCATCTGTGTAACCTTCATCGCTAGTTCGTCTTCACCTCCATATACCAAGAATGAATCCTTAGTCCTTTTCGGTACTTGAGGATATTCTCGATCACGCCCGATGACCTTCACTGGATTCGATCGGTATCTGCTTCATTATGCTCAAAGCATATGAGACATCCCGGACGAGTACATATCATTGCATACATAATAGATCCAATTGTCAAGCATAAGGGATCTTTCTCATACGCTCCTCATCATCTTGTGATTTAGGACATTGGGCCTTAGAGATCTTTACACCATGAGTCACGGGTAAGTTTCCTCTTTTCGCCTCTTGCATGCTGAACCGTTTCAACAATTTATCAATATATGTACTTTGACTTAGGCCGAGCATTTTTCTTGATCTATATCTATAGATCTTGATACCTAAAATTTAGGCAGCATCGCCCAAATCTTTCATGGAGAAACATTTTCCTAACCATGTTTTTACAGACTATAAGGAAGGAATGTCATTCCCAATAATTAATGTCATCAACATATAATACTAAATACAATGTGACTCCCACTAACCTTCTTATATACACAAGGTTCATCTTCATTTTTAATAAAGCCAAATTCTTTGACTGCTTCATCAAATCGAAGATTCCAACTCCGAGAGGCTTGCTTCAATCCATAAATGGATCATTGCAGCTACTTACATACCTTTTCAAAGATCCTTTGAGTGACAAAACCCTCGGGTTGTGTCATATACACATCCTCAAGGAGATTTCCGTTAAGGAAAGCAGTTTTGACATCCATCTACCGTTTTCGTAATCATAAAAAGTCGTAATAACAAGTAAGATCCCGATGGATTTAACCATTGCCCTTTGGAGAGAAGGTTTCATCATAGTCAACACCTTGAATTTGTTTGAAACCTTTTGCTACCAAATCGGCCTTTATAGGTTTGTACATTACCATCCATGGGTTTTCTTCTTGAAAACCCACTTGCACCCGATTGGTTTTACCCTTTGGGTGGATCAACCAGAGTCCATACTTGGTTAGTATACATGGAGTCCATCTCGATTTCATGGCTTCAAGCCATTTCTCGAGAATCTGGTCCATTCATAGCTTCTTGGTAGAAGCGAGCTCATCTTGATCTATGAGCATCACATCGCCGATTTTGAGTCACAAGATATCCATAATATCTCTCGGGCTCTTGGCGTGTCCTACCAGATCTCTGAATGACTTGTGTAATTTGATCAGTTCACTTTCCACAATTTCTTGTGGTTCTGCTCATGTTCCAACTCAGGTTCAATGATATTTTGTGGTTCTCGAATTTCTTCGAGTTCTATTTTCCTCCCACTGTTTCCTTTAGAGACAAATTCTCTTTCTAGAAAAATACCAGTTCGAGCAACAACCACTTTGTTCTCAGAAGGTTTGTAGAATAATACCCTTTTGTTTCCTTTGGGTATCCCACAAAATTACATTTGTCAGATTTGGGTCCGAGCTTGTCAGAATTCAGACGTTTTATGAACGCCTCGCAACCCCAAATCTTCATGAACGACATACTAGGACGTTTTCCCAGTCCACATTTCATATGGTGTCTTCTGAATCGTCTTTGTAGGAACACGGTTAAGTGTGAATGCAGCTGTCTCTAGGGCATGACCCCAGAAGCTTATTGGAAGATCTTCATGACTCATCATTGATCGTACCATGTCCAACAAGGTTCGATTCCTCTCAGATACACCATTCCATTGCGGTGTTCCAGGTGGAGTGAGCTGTGATATAATACCACACTCCTTTAGAAGGTCATCAAAGTCTTGGCTTAAGTATTCACCTCCTCGATCGGATCGAAGGGCTTTTATGCTTTTGCCAAATTGGTTTTGAACTTCATTCTTGAATTCCTTGAACTTTTCAAAGGATTGGATTTGTGTCTCATAAGATACACATATCCATATCTACTAAAGTCATCAATAAATGTAATGAAGTAATAAAACCTACCTCTTGCTAATCGAACTCATGGGTCCACATACATCACTATGTATAAGTCCCAATACATCGCTAGTCTGCGTTCATCGTGTCCAGTGAAAGGGCTTTAGTCATCTTGCCTAATAAACAAGACTCGTGATTTCTCATATGATTCAAAATCAAATGAATCCAAGAACCCATCTTTATGGAGTTTGGATATGCTTTTCTCATTTATATGGCCTAAGCACAAATTGCGAGAGATATGCTTGATTTGAATTATTTGATTTAAATCGTTTTTGTATTTATGTTATAGATAAGCATTTCTAAATCAAGAATATATAGAGACCGTTAAACAATTGTGCAACACCATAACAAATATCATTTAAGTAAAACAAACAACGATTGTTCTTTATTATAAATGAAAAACCTTTCTTGTCCAAACAAGAAAGCGAAATAATGTTTTTGCTTATAGCAGTACAAAATAACAATCTTTTAATTCTAAAACTAGCCCGGTGGGCAAAGATAAATGATAAGTTCTACTACCAACGGCAAAGAATTTTTGCTCTATTTCCAACTCGTAAGGTCAACCTCTCCTTTTGTTAAAGTTCTACTCCTTCTGAGTCCCACGCACATTAACACAAATGTGAGAACCACATCCAAAGATCCAATACCCATGATGTAGAAGTAGATAAGTTGACTTCTATAACATATATACACGAATCAAGTCGTACTTCCTTTTCTTTTCTTCACTTCTTCCAGATAAGCATGACAGTTCCTTTTCCAATTGTCCGGTGTTTTCCATGTAATGACATTCACCTTCTTTAGCCACCCCACCTTTAGGTTTTAGAGCTGTTTGGTTTTGGAATTGGGTTTGGCAAAAGATTTAGATCCTATCTTCTTCTCGCCTTTCCAATTTCCCTTAGCATTCCCCTTTTGCACCATCATTATGGGAGCGGGTCCCGCCTTTTTCATGTTGTTCTCTGCAGATTCTTAACATGCTCAACAACTCAGAAAGGGTTTCTCAATTTCATTCATAAGATAGTTCATAACAAATTGAGAATAATTCATTGCTCAAAGATTGCAAAACAAGGTCGGGTTTTGTGCTTAGGAGTGATTAGAAACCCAACCTATCAAGGTAATCAATATACCCAATCATTTTCAAAGACATGTGGACCAAACTGGATCACGTTCACCCATTTTGTGTTGATACAACGCCTTGCTTGTATCATACCTCTCCTGTCGAGCATGCCCTTCAAACAATTTCTTGAGATGCTCGATCATCTCATAAGCATCCATCAACTCATGTTGCTTCTGAAGCTCAGCGTTCATGGTTGCTAGCATGACACAACTCACATCTAGAGCATCATCTTGATGCTTCTTGTAAGCATTGTGCTCCGCACATGGTGCAGTGACAGCTGGTGCTTTAGGAATGGGCCCATCAAGGACATATAGCTTATGCTCTTGTTTGAGGACAATCCTCAAGTTCCTATGCCAGTCAAGGAAATTAATTCCACTTAGCTTGTCCTTTTCAAGGACTGATCGTAATGAAAGACTATTTGTGTTGTTGTTGTTTGCCATTTGATATCTATAATTTATAAGTTCAACAATAATAAGTCAAATTACAGAGTTGATATTATATAATTGATAATAGTACATTCAAAATATACCTCCCACTTTTTTATTCAAATTAATAGCCCTCACCATTAATTTGAAAAGCATTTTCTATTAAATCTTTCTAGTGAGCCAAGATCCATATTTCATTATGCCTTAAGTTAGCTTTGGCTATTCTCTCAAAACATAATTATTTAGGTAGACAACCCTTTGTCAATTATATCATATATAACTCCTGGATAGTTTGGTAAACAACATTTGTTTCTAGTCCATCTAATGGTACCAACCAAACTCTATGCCTCTAAGTCCACAATCCTATTGATCGATCAATGATGGTGGTCTCATTGACCGGTCAATGAAGTGGGTCGGCGCCCTTGAAAAAAAAAAAAATTTGAACTACATTATGTATTGCGAATTTTTCCATACGAATCTCAAAGCAGTTTTTTAATCATACATTTTAATCCACCAAAACACCCATAATAACAAATCATATATGTCCGGTTTGATTTAATCATATTAAAACGAATAATAAAGACACCCAAAATTTATCATATATTTCATTTCGATTTAATCATATTAAAACGAATAACAAAGACACCTGCAATTTATCATATATTTCCATTTTGATTAATCATATTAAAACGATTCTTCAAGCTTCTAATCCAATTAGAATAGTTATATTGTTATTCCACCGGATTAAAGATACGATTAATGAGATCATCATATATATTACCGTAATACACATACAACGGAATATCATATATTCAATTTTATATCTAGTAAACATGCATCATCATATATCATATATATCGAATACAATTAAAACACGTAATCTAAATTAATCTTTTTCGCAAGTAGCTCGATACCTTTGTTGGGCTTTGATTTAAACGCACAAATGAAATTAAAATTTTAAAGCAATTTCGAAACCTTAAAAGCAGGATCCATGCGAAAAATCAATTAATTCAGAGGTTTAGAGATTATACTGAGATATAAACAAAAAACGAGAATCAAACCCATCGCGCCTCGAATCTCCAACGCAATACAAACCGATTGTGCTCTACCAGATTCACATCTAACGCCGCATCTAACCAGGTCGAACGATTCTCGCAATAAGAAGGACTTGCAGATTAGCCACCAAAAGGAATGGATTTTTCAAACTGCTTTTCTCTCTAGTCTCTCTCTAAGAGCGGCTAGGGTTTTTCAATTCGATATCTTTCCCTAAGTAGTCGCTATATATATATATATATAGTAGTTAAAAGGAATTAATCAAATCAAAACCTAATTTTATAAAATCAATTTTATATATATATATATATCTCTTAATTAAGTCTTACTTAATTAATATACATATATACAATTATCCTTTTAATTTAAATTTTGTGATTTAAATACTATTAATCATATTAATATATTTAAATCCTTAAAATTTAAATTAATTCCCTTTAAATAACGTTACATGTGTGTGTGACTATAGGTTATTATTACGTTGGCAATAATTTTAAAATCATATTATAAAATTATAAACAAAGTTGAGCTTGCATCTAGTAATGCATCATCGCTACCCAAGTAATAATAAGATCGATGATTCGATGCAACCTTTTCGTGACCAATGTTTCAATGTAATTTAATCCTTTTAACCTTAATATCCTAGATTAAACTCGAGTCATGGAATGTGTCATACTCTTCATAATTTAATCTGAGTTTTCTTGATCAATGAGTAGACTATATGAAACAAATCACTATTTGAGAATGGCCATGCATTTCATAGTCCTACTCAATCAAGAGGCCTATGGATATCACCCATAATATATAGGATGGTTAAATTCCATCTAGATCACTCATATTTCTTACACGATTAATGATGAACCCAATAATCACCTTTATAGTCCACCCTATTAAAGGTGACATTTGATGATATCAAAGTACATAAATTCTCGTGTAGTAATATAGCGATTTCAGGTCGGAGGACCATTACATCATTGTCACTATGAGAATTGCTAATGACACTTCGCATAATGCTCCATATAGAATTCTCATGGTGGGTCTGTCCAGTACATCGTTCTCTAACATGTACCTATGCATTGACTTAATATCTCATTACTATTTCAAAATAATAAATAGAGGAAGTTTAATTTCATTTATAATAAGTTGGGGTCTTACAACCTCCCCTCCTTATGAAATTTTGTCCTCAAAATTGATGTATGTACCTGGTGTTTCAAAAAGGTGAGGATACCTCGCTTTTATTTCTGTTTCCAACTCCAAGGTCATTTCCTTAATAGCATGGTTCCTCCACAAAACTTTGACTTGTGGTATGACCTTTGTACGTAAGACATGCTCCTTCCTATCCAAGATCTTGACAGGTACCTCCTCGTACGTTAAGTCTTCGGCTATCTCATCCGGTTCTAACTCAATAACGTGGTTCGGGTCTTTCACATATTAACGAAGCACAGATATATGAAAAACATTATGAACATGAGACATACTTGGAGGTAACGCGAGTCTATAGGTTGCATTTCCTACTCGGTCAAGAATCTGAAATGGACCAATAAATCGTGGATTGAGCTTTCCACTCTTCCCAAATCTTGTAACTCCCTTCCATGGAGCAACACGCAACAATACATGATCCCCAATACTAAATTCCACATCCTTTCGATGAAGATCCACATAACTCTTTTCGATCGATCCGTCAGGTTGTTTGTATACGTTGTCGAATCATTTGGATCTTTTCTGTAGTCATACATACCAACTCTGGTCCCAATAATGTTTCTTCACCAACCTTATCCCAACATACTGGAGAGCGACACTTACATCCATATAATGCTTCGAATGGAGCCACGCCTATACTTACCTGATAACTGTTGTTGTAGGAGAATTCCACCAAAGGTAAATATTTATCCCAACTCCCTTTGAAGTTCAGACACACGAGTCTTAATAGATCTTCAAGAGTTTAAATAGTCCTCTCTGATTGTCCATCCGTTTAAGGATGGTATGCCGAACTGGATCATAAATCTGTTCCCATAGCTTTTTGCAAGCTAACCTAAAATCGTGAAGTGAATCTTGGGTCACGATCCAAAACTATGGATACTGGAATGCCATGCAATCTCACAATCTCATTTACATACATATGAGCAAGACGTTCAAGGTAATAAGTCTCCCGTATCGGTAAGAAATGAGCAGACTTGGTTAATCTATCAACAATAACCCAAATAACATTTATACCTTGAGAAACCGTGGGAAGACCCGTAACAAAATCCATGGTAATGTGTTCCCACTTCCATTTCGGAATCTCAAGTGGTTGCAACGGACCCTTAGGTACTTGATGCTCCGCCTTTACACATTGACAAGTTAAACACCTCGAGATAAACTTTGCAATCTCTCTCTTCATATTGCTCCACCAAAATGTATGTCGAAGATCACGATACATTTTGGTACTTCCAGGATGGATTGCAAACGGTGTATTATGTGCCTCAAAATTATGATCTTGTATTTCAAATCAGTCGTTTAGAACACAAAGTGCAGAGTGGACTCAAGTATTCCTTCTTCATCGATTCTCACTTAGGAATAGCACTTTCTTGTACTTTCTTCTTCATCACGATCACCTCAAGATTGATTGCTTGAGCAACTTTAACTTTATCAATTCTAACTTAAGCGCCTATTTATAGGAAAATGCTTTAACGCCAAAGGAGACTAAATAATAAAATAATATTATTTTTATTCCTCTTCTTCATACTTCCTTTGATCAAACAAGCCAGCCATCCTTGAAAGAATTCAGCCCACATGTTTTGAAAAGTAAAAGTGGGTCCCACCCATAATTTTAATAAAAATTATTTTATTTTCTGAAACTTCAACAATTCATAGAAAATAGCCTGTTTATCAGAAAAATAAGAATTTTATGTCCATTCCACACGAAATCGAATTATCTACAACTTTTTAGCTTTAAGTTTTTCCAAATTCCAAACATAAAATATCCGAAATCCACAAACGGACGATTTTCAACACCTTTTAAAATTCATAACAAATCATGCGTTAATTTTCAACAGTTCAAAATTTGTGGACATATACTCAACTCATATATGTATAACATATCCAAAAATCACAACGATCCAACGGTCGGATTAAAATTACAACTCATTTAATAAAGCTTTTAAGAACACCGATTTGAGTTTTTAATACCTCCAATCGATAAAAACACCGATAAAACACCTCAACATTAATTCCTTCATTTATAATCACATAAATAAATCCATCATTTATATCCACATCAAATAAATATTTTCTTATCATATAAATTAATAATTAATTATTCATAAATAATATTACAGAATCACAATTATGACAACTAGGCAGTTCCCAGGAAATAGTGGGCTTTCCAATAAGGATTTCTCCTTACTGGCGCATAATTAGGTGACCAAACCTCTCCTTGACAGAACTTTCTAGACATTGTCAATAATACCATCTAATAATATTATCCAAATAATATAAATTATTGATCTGATAATGGGAATACTGTGAAATGACAATTATTGAAACAACAATAATATAAAATATCAACGCAGCAATTATTGAACCAATAAAATAAAATATTGAGCAATAATTATTGTAACAATTATTGAGTAGTGTCTTCTTATGTAAGAATCAATAATTCAAAATACATGCGTAACTAGTGTTCTTATGTGCAACCACGCCGACATCGTATATTTTAAATCACCGGTATTCCAACAATTGTTAATTCAGTAATAACTACATCGTTATTTATAAAAATTCAAACTTGTCATTTTCTTCATCCCGACAGTTATTACATTATGGGGCCCCTAAATGATATTTGCTACTGGGTGCATTGAATATTCCGAAACAACAAGAATATTCCACGACCAAACGAATATTCCCTACGTAAATGAGTATTTTATAACCACTTCACGTATTTTAAAATTTTTTACATATATCACCCTTAACTTTAAACTTTTATCAATCTAACCATTTATTGAATAATAATTATATGAAAAATGAATACTTTTATTTCATAACATCCGGGTCTTACAATCTCCCTCCTTATAAAATTTCGTCCCCTCAAATTTACGCATACTGGTATTTCAAAGAGTTGAGAATACCTTGCTTTCATTTGATTCCATCTTCCTGTCCTCATGATTTCTCCATTGCTCATCTCCTGTATTTTAGATATCATTCTAGAATACAGCTTCAAAACAAAAGTTAATTGACATATCACAATTTGTCAACTTAAGTAAGAAAATTCAGCTTAGGTAGGACACACACTAGCGAAGGATATTACTCGTCTCTCCTTCCTAGTTCTAATCCGGGATCTCATGGAGATCATATCCTAAGCTCGGATACCAAATGGGACACCCCAAAATAGGTCCAATCCATCCAACCTATTACGAGTCGCCAAATACATGGTATACGAGAAAAACAACTACAACTTTATTACTACAATTGTCGTGCAAAATACAACAACACATATACTGTGAGTTTTAATACCAACTGTGACTCATGTCCCAACTATGGACAACACCTCACAGTGATACCTTACATAAAGGTACAATCTAAAACTGTTTTAGAAATTAAAATCTTTGGGAAATGCTCAAGGAAACCTTCGTACATAGGAGGCCATGAATTTAAGTTATGATAGATATCATATGTCCAGACAATTATCCTTAGTTGATCCAATAGACCCCAAAGAAAAACGAGAAGATTACTATCATATTCCTTCTAATGGTGAGTCTTCTCTTGACATATAACTATCTCCATCGTTTACGATTGAACATTACGTTTCAACCCAACTCCAAGATCATATAGGTAGTGCTCGTAGATATACTCAGCAAGTGGATGTGCACAACCCTTTCTTATGATAACACGAGATTGAATGTCATTAGACATCTTGTATGATAGTGGCAAAACACCCTTCCAAAGTTGGGTTCACCTCACCCTATTGTTGTTCACCAAAATCAATTATTAAATGACGTATAATATACGACACACACATCTTAGGTCCTCAATACAATTATATATTGTATGTCATGCCGTTTAATAATGTGTTGAAAAACTTGATAGTCTTGGACCACCACACTATTCCCCTGTTATCCCCGCTTTAACCAAATTTACACTTTTATTACACGAAAGGAATTGTGAAGCAAAAAGGGTGAGCACAACTAGCCCAAAGATGTGAATATCATAACTAAAGATAATTAAATTATCAATAGCCTTCATCAATAATAAATCGTAGATTTAGAACATATGGTAGATGATAAAACTTTTCAACCATAGTTGAGCGGAATGAGAAATCCATTAGAAGAGTCAAATAGACCATAAAGTCTATTATCTTCTCCATGTTAAAATTCCACCAACAATACTTTAACCATGTAACATTAATCAACAGATCCTGTTCACAGTCATGTGAATAACTCATAATCATAATTGTAGTTCTAATTATCTCTTCTCATCTAAGACGAAAATATTTTTCATCACATGTCTTTACCTGAAACATTAAAGATCATGGTTATACCAAATCACGATTCTTGTTCATAATCATACTAATAAGTTCATCTTTGCACTACGGGCCAAAGATATTCATTAACAATTCATCTTTGCATTACATGCCAAAGATATTCAACAACAGGTCATCTTTGCACTACGGGCCAAAGATATTCAACAACAGGTCATCTTTGCACTACAAGCCAAAGATGTTCATCAACAATTCATCTTTGCACTACAGGCCAAAGATATTCATATCTCAAAGAAATATATAATCATTTTAGAATTTATATAAATGATAATTATAACCATGTTGATCAATTCACCTTTGCACTTAAGCTAAAAATATTCAATTGTAAATTCTATGGTCATGATCATACCAGTTAACAATTCATCTTTGCACTACTGGCCAAAGAGAACCCATAGTCACGATCATACCAATAATCTACCCATCTTTACACTTAAGTCAAAGAGAAATTTCATCACCGGGATTATAAAAACGTTATATATGATAAAAAAACAATACGATCAACAACTGCATTTAATTTCAAGAGTAAGATTCATAAATCAATGATTTCATAACACTTTAATCCAAATGTCATAAATCACTTAATAATCTCATAATCTAATATTATTAATACTACCACAATATTTTAATTATTTTTTAAACTTATAAACAATTTATTTTAATTGTTTACACTTTACTAATTAATGCATTTAATCATACTAAAATGCCAAACTCATAAGATTTCATCACCAATAACCAACAACCTCATCAAAAATCAGATATATATATATATAGATTCCCAAGCCATAAAATCATATTTTTCAATTTTGTTACTTCACATAACATATTTAATTTATTTATTCATAACTAGTCTATTTTCATGAAAAATACCAAATCAGTTCAAAAATATTTCTTTTCTGGGATTTAGCATAATATAGTCCCATATTGAAATATATATTTTCTCTAATTTTTAAAAGTCATTTACTATTTTTCACATGGTCAAAGGCTCATTGAATATTTAGACATTTATCATAAATTGTACTTTTGTCCAAAAATTCCAAAATTTATGAAATATCTTGATGTTATATAGATGTACTCCCAATAAAATGTTTACCAATTTTGGAGTTAACTTGAAGGAGTTATAAGGGTTTACTTTTAAAATAGTATTTTCTCATAAAATCCATAACTCTAATCTATACATCCAAAAATCGCCATTTTGGACACAATCAAGTAAACTCATCAAATTATCATTTCAAATTTTTCCGAATTTTTGAAGGTCAAAAAATTACTTAAACATGATAAACATAATAATCCTTAAAATCCCTTTACCTCAAAAGAGTAATATTTCTAACCGGAATGTCAGATGAAAAGCCGAGGAAACTTGCACTGAATAGCATCTTCCCAAATATCTAAATACTCACAAAAATACGCTCGAGAATATAGAGAGAGAAAATTTCAGTTTCGGTGTGATTTTCAATTCTAACTTAAGCGCTTTATTTATAGGAAAATCTTTAGAACTTCAAAGGAGACTAAATAATAAAATAATATTATTTTTATTCCTCTTCTTCTACGCCACTTCCTTTGATCAAACAAGCCACCATCCTTGAAAGAATTCAAATTTACATGTTTTGAAAAGTAAAAGTGGGTCCCACCCATAATTTTAATAAAATTATTTTATTTTCTGAAACTTCAACAATTCATAGAAAATAGCCTGTTTATCAGAAAAATAAGAATTTTATGTCCATTCCACACGAAATCGAATTATCTACAACTTTTTAGCTTTAAGTTTTTCCAAATTCCAAACATAAAATATCCGAAATTCACAAACGGACGATTTTCAACACCTTTTAAAATTCATAACAAATCATGCGTTAATTTTCAACGGTTCAAAATTTGTGGACATATACTCAACTCATATATGTATAACATATCCAAAAATCACAACGATCCAACGGTCGGATTAAAATTACAACTCACGCAATAAAGCTTTAAGAACACCAATTTGAGTTTTTAATACCTCCAATCGACAAAACACCTGATAAAACACCTCAACATTAATTCCTTCATTTATAATCACATAAATAAATCCATCATTTATATCCACATCAAATAAATATTTTCTTATCATATAAATTAATAATTAATTATTCATAAATAATATTATGTAATCACAATTATGATAACTAGCAGCGGTTCCCGGAAATAGGGGCTTTCCAATAAGGATTTCTCCTCATTGGCGCATAATTAGGTGACCAAACCTCTCATCGTGAGAACTTTCTAGACATTGTCAATAATCTTTATCTAATAATATTATCCAAATAATATAAATTATTGATCCGATAATGGGAATCTTGTGAAATGACAATTATTGAAACAACAATAATATAAAATATCAACGCAAAGACAATTATTGAACCAATAAAATAAAATATTGACAAAGTAATTATTGTAACAATTATTGAGTAGTGTCTTCTTATGTAAGAATCAATAATTCAAAATCACCATGCAATACCGTGTTCTTATATGCAACCACGCCAGACATCTTTGTATTTTAAATCATAAGGTATTCCAACGATTGTTAATTCAGTAATAACTACATCGTTATTTATAAAATTCAAACTTGTCATTTTCTTCATCCCGACGATTTATTACATTATGGGGCCCATAAATGATCGCACCATCATTTAATATTCCGACAACAAGAATATTCCACGACCAAACGAATATTCCCCGACAGAAATGAGTATTTTATAACCACTTGCGTATTTTAAAATTTTTACATATATCACCCTTAACTTTAAACTTTTATCAATTTAACCATTTACTGAATAATAATTATATGAAAAAATGAATACTTTTATTTCATAACATCTGGGGTCTTACAATCTCCCCTCCTTATAAAATTTCGTCCCCGAAATTTACGTACCTGGTATTTCAAAGAGTTGAGAATACCTTGCTTTCATTTCAGATTCCATCTTCCCTGTCCTCATGATTTCTCCATTGCTCATCTCCTGTATTTTAGATATCATTCTAGAATACAGCTTCAAAACAAAAGTTAATTGACATATCACAATTTGTCAACTTAAGTAAGAAAATTCAGCTTAGGTAGGACACACACTAGCGAAGGATATTACTCGTCTCTCCCTTCCTAGTTCTAATCCCGGATCTCCGCCAGAGATCATATCCCTAAGCTCGGATACCAAATGGGACACCCCCAAAATAGGTCCAATCCATCCAACCTATTCTGAGTCGCCAAATACATGGTACAGAAAACAACTACAACTTTATTACTACAATTGTCGTGCAAAATACAACAACACATATACTGTGAGTTTTAATACCAACTGTGACTCATGTCCCAACTATGGACAACACCTCACAGTGATACCTTATATAAAGGTACAATCTAAAACTGTTTTAGAAATTAAAATCTTTGGGAAATGCTCAAGGAAACCTTCGTACATAGGAGGCCATGAATCTAAGTTATGATAGATATCATATGTCCAGAGAATTATCCTTAGTTGATCCAATAGACCCCAAAGAAAAACGAGAAGATTACTATCATATTCCTTCTAATGGTGAGTCTTCTCTTGACATATAACTATCTCCACCGTTTACGATTGAACATTACGTTTCAACCCAACTCCAAGATCATATAGGTAGTGCTCGTAGATATACTCAGCAAGTGGATGTGCACAACCCTTTCTTATGATAACACGAGATTGAATATCATTAGACATCTTGTAAGATAGTGGCAAAACACCCTTCTAAAGTCGGGTTCACCTCACCCTATTGTTGTTCACCAAAATCAATTATTAAATGACGTATAATATACGACACACACATCTTAGGTCCTCAATACAATTATATATTGTATGTCATGCCGTTTTATAATGTGTTGAAAAACTTTGATAGTCTCTCGGACCACCACACTATTCCCTATTATCCCCACTCGACCCAAACTACACTTTTATTACGAAAGGAATTGTGAAGCAAAGGGGTGAGTACAACTAACTTGAAGAATTGAATATCATAACTAAAGATAATTAAATTATCAATAGCCTTCATCAAGAATAAATCGGAGATTTAGAACATACGGTAGATGATAAAACTTTTCAACCATAGTTGCGGTGAACGAAGCAATCCATTAGAAGAGTAAAATAGACCATAAAGTCTATTATCTTCTCCATGTTAAAAGTCCACCAACAATGCTTTAACCCTGTAACATTAATCAGCGAGATCCTCATTCACGATCATGTGAATAACTCATAATCATAATTGTAGTTCTAATTTTCTCTTCTCATCTAAGGCGAAGATATTTTCATCACATGTCTTTACGAAACATCAAAGATCATGGTTATACCAAATCACAGTTCTCATTCATAATCATATTAATAAGTTCATCTTTGCACTACGGGCCAAAGATATTAATTAACAGCTCATCTTTTGCACTACATGCCAAAGATATTCAACAACAGTCATCTTTCAGACTACAAGCCAAAGATGTTCATCAACAATTCATCTTTGACCTACAGCCAAAAAATATTCATATCTCAAAGAAATATATAATCATTTTAGAATTTATATAAACAATAATTATAACAATGTTGATCAATTCACCTTTGCATTTAAGCTAAAAATATTCAATTGTAAATTCAATGGTCATGATCATACCAGTCAACAATTCATCTTTGCATTACTGGCCAAAGAGAACCCATAGTCACGATCATACCAATAATCTACCCATCTTTACACTTAAGTCAAAGAGAAATTTCATCACCGAGATTATAAAAATGTTATATATGATAATAAAAACAATACGATCAACAACTGCATTTAATTTTAAGAGTAAGATTCATAAATCAATGATTTCATAACACTTTAATCCAAATGTCATAAATCACTTAATAATCTCATAATCTAATATTATTAATACTACCACAATATTTTAATCATTTTTTAAACTTATAAACAATTTATTTTAATTGTTTACACTTTACTAATTAAGGCATTTAATCATACTAAAATGCCAAACTCATAAGATTTCATCACCAATAACCAACAACCTCATCAAAAATCTGCATATACCATATATAGGATTCTTAAGCCATAAAATCATATTTTTCAATTTTGTTACTTCACATAACATATTTAATTTATTTATTCATAACTCGTCCATTTTCATGAAAATACCAAATCAGCCAAAAAATATTTCTTTCACTGGATTTAGCATAATATAGTCCCATATTGAACATATATTTTTCTCGGAATTTTTAAAATTCATTTACTATTTTTCACATGGTCAAAACTGCTGAATATTTAGACATTTATCATAAATTGTACTTTTGTCCAAAAATTCCAAAATTTACAGAATATATCGATGTTATATAGATGTACTCCCAATAAAAATTTTACCAATTTTGAGTTAACCACAAGGAGTTATAAGGGTTTACTTTTAAAATTGTTTTTTCTCATAAAATCTATAACTCATAATCTATACGTCAAAAAATTGCCATTTTTGGACACAATCAAGGAAACTCATCAAATTATCATTTCAAATTTTTCCTGAATTTTTTGAAGGTCGGAAAAATTATGAAACATGATAAACATAATAATCTTTAAAATCCCTTACCTCAAAAAAAAAAGATTGCCGACCGAATGTCGGATGAAAAGTCAAGGAAACTTGCCTTTGAATAACAACTCTCCAAGTATCTAAATACTCATAAAAAATACGCCGAGAATATAGAGAGAGAAAACTTGATTTCTGGTGTGATTTTCAATTCTAACTTAAACGCCTATTTATAGGAAAATGCTAGAATGCCAAAGGAGACTAAATAATAAAATAATATTATTTTTATTCCTCTTCTTCTACGCCACTTCCTTTGATCAAACAAGCCAGCCATCCTTGAAAGAATTCAGCCCACATGTTTTGAAAAGTAAAAGTGGGTCCCACCCATAATTTTAATAAAAATTATTTTATTTTTCGAAACTTCAATAATTCATAGAAAATAGCCCGTTTATCAGAAAAGTACGAATTTTATGTCCATTCCACACGAAATCGAATTCTCTACAACTTTGTAGTTTTAAGTTTTTCCAAATTCCAAACAAAAAATATCCGAAATCCACAAATGGACAATTTTCAACACCGTTTCAACACCTTTTAAAATTCATAACAAATCATGCGTTAATTTTCAATGGTTCAAAATTTGTGAACATATACTCAACTCATATATGTATAACATATCCAAAAATCACAACGATCCAACTATTCGGATTAAAATTACAACTCACTTAATAAAGCTTTAAGAACACCAATTTGAGTTTTAATACCTCAAATCCGAGGCAAAATCTTGATAAAACACCTAAACATTAATTCTTTCATTTATAACCACATAAATAAATCCATCACTTATATCCACATCAAATAAATATTTCCTTATCATATAAATTAATAATTAATTATTCATAAATAATATTACGTAATCATAATTATGACAACCAGCAGGTTCAGGGAAAGTGGGGCTTTTCAATAAGGATTTCTCCTTCTTGGCAAGCAATTAGGTGACCAAACCTCTCTTTGACAGAACTTTCTAGACATTGCCAATAATGCTATCTAATAATATTATCCAAATAATATAAATTATTGATCTGATAATGGGAATACTGTGAAATGACAATTATTGAAACAATAATAATATAAAATATCAACGCAACAATTATTGAACCAATAAAATAAAATATTGAACAATAATTCATTGTAACAATTATTGAGTAGTGCCTTTCACGTAAGAATCAATAATTCAAAAATCTTCATGCAATACCTAGTGTTCTTACGCATGCAACCACGCGTATTCATCGTATTTTAAATCACCGAAGTATTCCAACAAGTGTTAATTCGGTAATAACTACGCCATGAATTATTTATAAAAACTCAAAATTGTCATTTTTTCATCCAATGGTTATTACATTATGGGGCCCATAAATGGCTCTGCTGGCCGTCACGAATATTCCCTGAAACAACAAGAATATTCCACGACCAAACGAATATTCCCCAACAGAAATGAGTATTTTATAACCACTTGCGTATTTTAAAATTTTTACATATATCACCCTTAACTTTAAACTTTTATCAATTTAACCATTTACTGAATAATAATTATAAGAAAAATTGAATACTTTTATTTCATAACATCTGGGGTCTTACAGATACTGTGACAATAATTGAATTAATAATATGAGAGATATGATGCAACAATTATTGTAGCAATAATTGAGTATAACTGAGTGACTTCTCACATAAGCATCAATAATCAATACAATGTGCTACTATGCAACTACCATGCCAGTATTCATTTCTTTACTACCGGTTATTTTATGACAACTTGTTTATTTTGAAAAATTTTAAATATGACCCTTAACTTTAAACTTTTATCAATTTAACTATTTACCAAAATAGAAAAATTGAATACTTTTATTTCATAAAATTCGAGATCTCACACTAGCAACATCAAAACTTTTCTATTTCCATGATCCAGTTTGTGCTTCAACCGGATTCATGGACCCATTGCACTCGTGGTCCAACCGCCTTGAAATCCTTAAACGTTGTACCTTGTTTTCGAGGTTGATTCTCGCAAAGCACCCGTCACTAGTCAACTTCTTTGAGCAGGTTATCTTCCACATTGTTATTGTTAGTTTCCTCGGTGGTTCTCTGCCGTGGTTGACGTCAGGAGGCATTTTCTCGTTTAAAATACACCCATTAGTCTATTACTCAACTTCTTTAAGTATTTTCTACTTAATTTGCACACCATATAAGATTATCATGTAACACATAACACTTTGAATAAAATAATAACTTTTATTCATTCATAATCTTTAAAAACATCATCAAAACAATAGCGTCATTTGCTATTTACATTACTTTCTTAAACTATACGATGTAGTAGCTCATTTACGAGAGATTTATAATTTATTAACTCCCTAATCACATATCGTACATTCCTATAATGTCCTACTAAGATCTTATGTAGCCTTACGACGCTCTTCCTCCATAATTCGAGTTATTGTTCGGCGATCTAAAATGTATGATGGCAGCGTCTCAAACTGTATCGGATAACCCATGACTCGATCTTGAGCTCAATTGATCATTGTGTTGAATACATTATTCATCTCCTCCATCTTCATCCTCTTTGCTTGTGCATCTCTCTGTGTCATCCTGGCTCGTTGAAAAGTTTCTTCATATGCGTCTTCGGCTCTTGCCCTCTTCGTAGATTCTTTTTTCAACTTGTTTTTCAACTTGTTCTTCAACACCTCGTCGTACATACGGGCGACAATCGAATTAAGTGGAATCTCTTCCTCCTCGTTCTCCTCATCCGACTGTGGCAGCTCAACATGGTCCTCCTCGTCCGTCTCTATCTCATCATCCTCATCAGATATTCTCTCCTGGTCAACTACTGTGACCAATGGAGTTGCTTCCCGTGGCAGTAGCTGTTCCCAAACCACCTGAATATATCGAGGCTTCTCCTCTCTAGGCATTTGGGATCCTTCCTCCCTAGCCTTACTGGATTCTCCTACATTAGCCATCTAGTCAACAAATTTAAAGTTTCTAATTACTAAGCATCACTACTGGACACTCACGAACACATAAGTTGTAATCATATAAGCACATAAGTGTTTTATTACTTCCTCCTTAAAACTCGATAAAAGTTTATCACCACTATATTTTCAAAGGTTACTTCCTAAGGCTTTTCTCCCACCTAAGGTTCATAACCTAAGGCTTTGATACCAACTTGTGACACCCCAAAATCTAGGTACTTCATTCCCACAAGATTTGGTGTTCACTATCCAATCATTAACATCTATCTACCCAAATAAAATAACATTTAACCATAAATCCTCCATTTAAATAGGTTACATCATTAAATAAAAATCTTCCTGTGTCAGTTTCTAACCTTTAACTTCATACAAGTGCGGAAATAAATTATTACATCACATCATTATTTAAAAGTCTATCATCATAACAATAAATGAAAATTACAAGTCTTCATCACTTGTACATTTTTCCATTTCCTTTTCTAGTTGTAGGTTCGTCTACCTTCTCAACTTTAGCTGCAATGAGTGTATAAATATGCAAGAGTGAGCAAAACAATTGCTCACTAGATATAGCAATGAATCAACCAGAATATAATAACTGCCAATGAATAGGCTCATCAAAACTGAATAGTAGTCTATCAATGATAACCAAAAACTGGAATCCAAAATATGGAATATACGTAACTGAGGGTCATAAGACCATGAACTATTTCCACGATTCTGAGTAATCTTTCAACTCAACTTTAATGAAATATAAGACTATAAGGACTCCTCGTACTTAGGAGGATCACCCTTCGTACAATGTATTGTGCATAAACATTTCAACGCTAAGCGTAAATTATCCCCTAATAATAGGGTTGTTCATCTCTCGATTATTTAGAGTACAAGTCCTTTTCAAAGAAAGTTTGGTTTGGATATGCTTTCAAGGGTAATTTGAAGTTCAACAATCATAAACAAGAGGACTAGTTGAATCAATAGTGTTTGATAACACAACAGTTGATCAATAATAACATAATATGGAACAATGAATAAGTGTAAACGAACTAACTATATCTTGAACTCATGCTTAGAAACAACTGCAAAGCATAAGTATTGAATGACAATAAACCTTGCTTGAATAATATTAAGCTGAGACTATCAATTATTGAATATAATTTAAATAATAGCAAGTTAAAAATAAAGCTTGCTTATTATGAGAATAGCTTGTGTCAAGTAAATGAGATAAGATAATTCAACATTAGAAATTAGAATTCAAGAAAATTTCATTCATAATACACGAATGACAATAAAGAAACTTGTCTAACAATAAACAAGTTAGAATACATCAATAAATATTGGAATTCAAACTTGTTCGAATAAAGTTAAAGTCATAGCTAGCTTGCTCAAATAATGATTAGGAATACAAGAGTTAAGCAATGAAAGTTTAAAGTACGGAACTTGCTTAACGTAAATGTAGAGTTAGAAAACTTGCTCAATGTAAAAAGAGAAGTTTAGAAACTTGCCTCGAACGTAAGCTATAATATTAAACTCACGTTCACCTACACATAGGTTTAGAACCACAACACCTATTATATGACGCCCCCAAAACAGGTATACATCACCCATCTTGAGTCGCCAGATACATGGTACATAAATTCAAATACAACTTAATTATACAACAGTCGTGTAAAATACAACAAAACATAGCTAAGAGTTTAAACAAGAATATTGTCATCTAGACAATATCCACACTCAATGGTGTCCTCATTACAATTATTATCACATTATTCCGTAGAATAGTGAGGACAACTAAAAACATTTATCTTGGACCATCACTCCCTTCCCCGACTCGTCCCAGCTATATTCTCATTTCCTGAAGAGAACAATGAAAGAAAGGGTGAGCTCAACTAGCCCAGTAAGAAATATTATGACTAAGATAAAAGCGAATAAATTATCCTTAGCCTTGATAGTATAACAACCGATAGAATACAATAGACAACAAGTTTTAGATCAACAATTGCCTGCAGTGAAATAAATAATCCATTAGAAGAGTCAAGTAGAGCATAAAATTGTTGGGCTTCGTACAAGCAAACGCGACAAATGAAATTAAAATTTTAAAGCAATTTTTGAAACCCTAAAAGCAGGATCCATGCGAAAAATCAATTAATTAGAGAGGTTTAGAGATTATACCAAATATAAACAAAAAACGCGAGAATCAAAGCCATTGCGCCTCGAATCTCCAACTTAATACAAACCGATTAAGCTTCTACAGTATCCACACGAACGCCGCACTTGCACAGTCGACGATTCTGTGATAAGAAGGACTTGCAGATATTAGCCACCAAAAGGAATGGATTTTTTAAGCTGTTTTTCTCTAGTCTCTCTCTAAGAAGCGGCTAGGTTTTTCAATTATGATATCTTTCCTAAGTAGTCGCTATATATCATATATATAGTAGTTAAAAGGAATTAATCAAATCAAAACCTAATTTTATAAAATCCGAATTATATATATATATATATATATCTCTTAATTAAGTCTTACTTAATTAATATACATATATAAATTATCCTTTTAATTTAAATTAAGTGATTTAAATACTATTAATCATATTAATATATTTAAATCCTTAAAATTTAAATTAATTCCCTTTTAAATAACGTTCTATGTGTGTGACCCTATAGGTTATTATTACGTTGGCAATAATTTTAAAATCATATTATAAAATTATAAGCGTTGAGCTGACATCTAGTAATGCATTATCGCTACCCAAGTAATAATAAGATCGATGATTCGATGCAACCTTTTCGTGACCAATGTTTCAATGTAATTTAATCCTTTTAACCTTAATATCCTAGATTAAACTCGAGTCATGGAATGTGTCATACTCTTCATAATTTAATCTGAGTTTTCTTGATCAATGAGTAGACTATATGAAACAAATCACTATTTGAGCATGGCCATGCATTTCATAGTCCTACTCAATCAAGAGGCCTATGGATATCACCCATAATATATAGGATGGTTAAATTCCATCTAGATCACTCATATTTCTCACACGATTAATGATGAACCCAATAATCACCTTTATAGTCCACCCTATTAAAGGTGACATTTGATGATATCAAAGTACATAAATTCTCGTGTAGTAATATAGCGATTTGTGTGGGAGGACCATTACATCATTGTCACTATGAGAATTGCTAATGACACTTCGCATAATGCTCCATATAGAATTCTCATGGTGGGTCTGTCCAGTACATCGTTCTCTAACATGTACCTATGCATTGACTTAATATCTCATATATTTATGACCAATGAGATTTGGTCATCAATCGATCCACATACTAGTCTCAATGCATCATTGTTGTCCCATCAACAATGATATTTCGACTAGGGACATTTAAGAACACTGATACTAATGGTAAAATATATAATCTCATGCTCAAGTCACATACTTGAAACTATATAATTTGTATCACTATTCTAAGGAATCTTATTATGTTAACAATTATATTACGTGATAAATAAAACCATAATAAAATCATATATTTATTCAATCAAATATAATATCAAAGCGTTAAGCAATTATATCAAATAATTGGGCCTCTAGGGCATAAACTCTCTAACAGCTCTCCCACTTGCACTAGAGCCAATCACTCATGTATCTAATACCCATGGAACTAGTGTGACCGTCGTGCTTCGCCTGCTGCGACAAAGCCTTGGTTAGTGGATCTGCAACATTATCATCCGTTGGCACTCTTCTTATATATGTACATCTCCTCTATCAATGATTTCACGGATGAGATGGGTGCGCCTAAGTATATGCTTGGATCGTTGGTGAGATCTCGGGTTCCTTAGCACTTTGCAATGGCTCCATTATTATCACAAGATAAAGCAACCGGATCAACAATGATTGGAACAACACCAAGTTCAATGATGAACTTTTTAATCCATCTGACCTCCTTGGTCAGCATTTAGAAGCGACAATATACTCAACCTTTGTTGTAGAATCGCCATCATCTCTTGCTTGAACTTTTCCATAACAAAGCACCACCATTAAGGCAAAACACAAAACCCGACCGAGACTTATAGTCATCATTGTCGATCCGGAAACTAACATCTGTGTAACCTTTCATCGCTAGTTCGTCTTCACCTCCATATACCAAGAATGAATCCTTAGTCCTTTTCGGTACTTGAGGATATTCTTGATCTAACATCGATGACCTTCACTTCGGATTCGACCGGTATCTGCTTTCATCATGCTCAAAGCATATGAGACATCCGGACGAGTACATATCATTGCATACATAATAGATCCAATTCTTGACAAGCATAAGGGATCTTTCTCATACTGATCCTCATCATCTTGTGATTTAGGACATTGGGCCTTAGAGATCTTTACACCATGGGTCACGGGTAAGTTTCCTCTTTTCGCCTCTTGCATCTTTGAACTGCGTTTCAACAATTTATCAATATATGTACTTTGACTTAGGCCGAGCATTTTCTTGATCTATCTCTATAGATCTTGATACCTAAAATGTAAGCGTGAGATCGCCCAAATCTTTCATGGAGAAACATTTTCCTAACCATGTTTTTACAGACTATAAGGAAGGAATGTCATTCCCAATAATTAATGTCATCAACATATAATACTAAATACAATGTGACTCCCACTAACCTTCTTATATACACAAGGTTCATCTTCATTTTTAATAAAGCCAAATTCTTTGACTGCTTCATCAAATCGAAGATTCCAACTCCGAGAGGCTTGCTTCAATCCATAAATGGATCGCTGCACTTACATACCTTTTCCAAGATCCTTTGGAGTGACAAAACCCTCAGGTTGTGTCATATACACATCCTCAAGGAGATTTCCGTTAAGGAAAGCAGTTTTGACATCTATCTGCCAGATTTCGTAATCATAAAAAGCTGCAATAACAAGTAAGATCCTGATGGATTTAACCATTGCCACTGGAGAGAAGGTTTCATCATAGTCAACACCTTGAATTTGTTTGAAACCTTTTGCTACCAGTCGGCCTTTATAGGTTTGTACATTACCATCCATATCGGTTTTCTTCTTGAAAACCCACTTGCACCCGATTGGTTTTACCCCTTCGGGTGGATCAACCAGAGTCCATACTTGGTTAGTATACATGGAGTCCATCTCAGATTTCATGGCTTCAAGCCATTTCTCAGAATCTGGTCCATTCATAGCTTCTTGGTAGGAAGCAGGCTCATCTTGATCTATGAGCATCACATCGCCGTTTTGAGTCACAAGATATCCATAATATCTCTCAGGCTCTTGGCGTGTCCTACCAGATCTACGAATGACTTGTGTAATTTGAGCAGGTTCACTTTCCACAATTTCTTGTGGTTCCTGCTCATGTTCCAACTCAGGTTCAATGATATTTTGTGGTTCTCGAATTTCTTCGAGTTCTACTTTCCTCCCACTGTTTCCTTTAGAGACAAATTCTCTTTCTAGAAAAATACCAGTTCGAGCAACAACCACTTTGTTCTCAGAAGGTTTGTAGAATAATACCCTTTTGTTTCCTTTGGGTATCCCACAAAATTACATTTGTCGATTTGGGTCCGAAAGCTTGTCGTAATTCGGACGTTTTTATGAACGCCGCAACCCCAAATCTTCATGAAGCGATATACTTAGGACGTTTCCAGTCCACATTTCATATGGTGTCTTCTGAATCGTCTTTGTAGGAACACGGTTAAGTGTGAATGCAGCTGTCTCTAGGGCATGACCCCAGAAGCTTATTGGAAGATCTTCATGACTCATCATTGATCGTACCATGTCCAACAAGGTTCGATTCCTCTCAGATACACCATTCCATTGCGGTGTTCCAGGTGGAGTGAGCTGTGATATAATACCACACTCCTTTAGAAGGTCATCAAAGTCTTGGCTTAAGTATTCACCTCCTCGATCGGATCGAAGGGCTTTTATGCTTTTGCCAAATTGGTTTTGAACTTCATTCTTGAATTCCTTGAACTTTTCAAAGGATTCGGATTTGTGTCTCATAAGATACACATATCCATATCTACTAAAGTCACCAGTAAATGTAATGAAGTAATAAAACCTACCTCTTGCTAACGAACTCATGGGTCCACATACATCACTATGTATAAGTCCCAATACATCGCTAGCCCGTTCACTGTGTCCAGTGAAAGGGGCTTTAGTCATCTTGCCTAATAAACAAGACTCGCATTTCTCATATGATTCAAAATCAAATGAATCCAAGAACCCATCTTTATGGAGTTTGGATATGCTTTTCTCATTTATATGGCCTAAACGACAGTGCCAGAGATATGTCGGATTTGAATTATTTGATTTAAATCGTTTTGTATTTATGTTATAGATAGGCATTTCTAAATCAAGAATATAGAGACCGTTAAACAATTGTGCAACACCATAACAAATATCATTTAAGTAAAACAAACAACGATTGTTCTTTATTATAAATGAAAAACCTTTCTTGTCCAAACAAGAAACAGAAATAATGTTTTTGCTTATAGCGAGGCACAAAATAACAATCTTCTAATTCTAAAACTAGCCCGGTGGGCAAAGATAAATGATAAGTTCCTACGGCCGGTCAAAGAAAGAACTTTTGCTCTATTTCCAACTCTCAGAGGTCAACCTCTCCTTTCGCTTAAAGTTCTACTCCTTGAGTCCCCGCACATTAACACAAATGTGAGAACCACATCCAAAGATCCAATACCCATGATGTAGAAGTAGATAAGTTGACTTCTATAACATATATACGAATCGTAAGTCGTACTTCCTTTTCTTTTCTTCACTTCTTCCGGATAAGCATGACAGTTCCTTTTCCGGTGTCCGGTGTTTTCCATGTAAGTGACATTCACCTTCTTTAGCCACCCCACCTTTAGGTTTTAAAGCTGTTTGGTTTTGGAATTGGGTTTGGCAAAAGATTTAGATCCTATCTTCTTCTTGCCTTTCCAATTTCCTTAGCATTCCCCTTTTGCACCATCATTATGGGAGCGGGGTCCGCCTTTTCATGTTGTTCTCGGCAGGTTCTTAACATGCTCAACAAACTCGATGAGGGTTTCTCAATTTCATTCATAAGATAGTTCATAACAAATTGAGAATAGCTCTTTGTTCAAAGATTGCAAAACAAAGGTCGGTTTGGGCTTAGGAGTGATTAGAAAACCCAACCTATCAAGGTACTCAATATACCCAATCATTTTGCACATGTGGACCAACCGGATCACGTTCACCCATTTCTTGGTGATACAACGCCTTGCTTGTATATCATACCTCTCTGTCGAGCATGCCCTTCAAACAATTTCTTGAGATGCTCGATCATCTCATAAGCATCCATCAACTCATATTGCTTCTGAAGCTCAGCGTTCATGGTTGCTAGCATGACACAACTCACATCTAGAGCATCATCTTGATGCTTCTTGTAAGCATTGTGCTCCGCACGTGGTGCAGTGACAGCTGGTGCTGCAGGAATGGGCCCATCAAGGACATATAGCTTACGCTCTTGTTTGAGGACAATCCTCAAGTTCCTATGCCAGTCAAGGAAATTAATTCCACTTAGCTTGTCCTTTTCAAGGACTGATCGTAATGAAAGACTATTTGTGTTGTTGTTGTTTGCCATTTGATATCTACAATTTATAAGTGCAACAATAATAAGTCAAATTACGTGAGTTGATATTATATAATTGATAATAGTACATTCAAAATATACCTCCCACTTTTTTATTCAAATTAATAGCCCTCACCATTAATTGAAAAGCATTTTCTATTAAATCTTTCTAGTGAGCCAAGATCCATATTTCATTATGCCTTAAGTTAGCTTTGGCTATTCTCTCAAAACATAATTATTTAGGTAGACAACCCTTTGTCAATTATATCATATATAACTCCTGGATAGTTTGGTAAACAACATTTGTTTCTAGTCCATCTAATGGTACCAACCAAACTCTATGCCTCTAAGTCCACAATCCTATTGATCGATCAGCCGGCGGGTGGTCTCGCTGACCGGTCAGCGAGCGGGGTCGGGGGCAGCGCCCTTGGAAAAAAAATTTCGAACTACATTATGTATTGCAGAATTTTTCCATACGAATCTCTGAAACAGTTTCAGAATCATACATTTTAATCCACCAAAACACCCATAATAACAAATCATATATGTCCAAGTCGATTTAATCATATTAAAATGAATAACAAGACACCCAAAATTTATCATATATTTCCGGTTTTGATTTAATCATATTAAAAGCGAATAACAAGACACCGTAATTTATCATATATTTCAGTTCGATTAATCATATTAAAACGATTCTTCAAGCTTCTAATCCGATTAGAATAGTTATATTGTTATTCCACCGATTAAAGATACGATTAACGAGATCATCATATATATTACGAATACACATACAACGGAATATCATATATTCAATTTTATATCAGTAAACATGCATCATCATATATCATATATATCGAATACAATTAAAACACGTAATCTAAATTAATCTTTTTCGCAAGTAGCTCGACGATACCCTTTGTTGGGCTTTGACGCGAAACGCACAAATGAAATTAAAATTTTAAAGCAATTTCTGAAACCCTAAAACAGGATCCATGCGAAAAATCAATTAATTCAGAGGTTTAGAGATTATACCAGATATAAACAAAAAAACGAGAATCTGAAACCGACTGCGCCTCGAATCTCCAACGCAATACAAACCGATTGTGCCTCTACGGTATCCACATTTAACAGCGCTTGACGAACCGTCGAACGATTCTCGCAATAAGAAGGACTTGCGAGACTAGCCACCAAAAGGAATGGATTTTTAAATCTGTTTTTCTCTAGTCTCTCTCTAAGAAATGGTAGGTTTTTCAATTATGATATCTTTCCCTAAGTAGTCGCTATATATCATATATATAGTAGTTAAAAGGAATTAATCAAATCAAAACCTAATTTTATAAAATCCGAATTTATATATATATATATCTCTTAATTAAGTCTTACTTAATTAATATACATATATACAAATTATCCTTTTAATTTAAATAAGTGATTTAAATACTATTAATCATATTAATATATTTAAATCCTTAAAATTTAAATTAATTCCTTTTAAATAACGTTACATGTGTGTGTGACCTATAGGTTATTATTACGTTGGCAATAATTTTAAAATCATATTATAAAATTATAAGCGTTGATGACATCTAGTAATGCATCACCGCTACCAAGTAATAATAAGATCGATGATTCGATGCAACCTTTTCGTGACCAATGTTTCAATGTAATTTAATCCTTTTAACCTTAATATCCTAGATTAAACTCGAGTCATGGAATGTGTCATACTCTTCATAATTTAATCTCGAAGTTTTCTTGATCAATGAGTAGACTATATGAAACAAATCACTATTTGAGAATGGCCATGCATTTCATAGTCCTACTCAATCAAGAGGCCTATGGATATCACCCATAATATATAGGATGGTTAAATTCCATCTAGATCACTCATATTTCTTACACGATTAATGATGAACCCAATAATCACCTTTATAGTCCACCCTATTAAAGGTGACATTTGATGATATCAAAGTACATAAATTCTCGTGTAGTAATATAGCGATTTCGTGTCGGGAGGACCATTACATCATTGTCACTATGAGAATTGCTAATGACACTTCGCATAATGCTCCATATAGAATTCTCATGGTGGGTCTGTCCAGTACATCGTTCTCTAACATGTACCTATGCATTGACTTAATATCTCATTACTATTTTAAAATAATAAATAGAGGAAGTTTAATTTCATTTATAATAAGTTGGGGTCTTACAACCTCCCCTCCTTATGAAATTTTGTCCTCAAAATTGATGTATGTACCTGGTGTTTCAAAAAGGTGAGGATACCTCGCTTTTATTTCTGTTTCCAACTCCAAGGTCATTTCCTTAATAGCATGGTTCCTCCACAAAACTTTGACTTGTGGTATGACCTTTGTACGTAAGACATGCTCCTTCTTATCCAAGATCTTGAGAGGTACCTCCTCGTACGTTAAGTCTTGGCTATCTCATCCGGTTCTAACTCAATAACGTGGTTCGGGTCTTTCACATATTAACGAAGCACAGATATATGAAAAACATTATGAACATGAGACATACTTGGAGGTAACGCGAGTCTATAGGTTGCATTTCCTACTCGGTCAAGAATCTGAAATGGACCAATAAATCGTGGATTGAGCTTTCCACTCTTCCCAAATCTTGTAACTCCCTTCCATGGAGCAACACGCAACAATACATGATCCCCAATACTAAATTCCACATCCTTTTCGATGAAGATCCACATAACTCTTTTGTCGATCCGTCTTTGTTTGTATCGTTTGTCGAATCATTTGGATCTTTTCTGTAGTCATACATACCAACTCTGGTCCCAATAATGTTGCTTCACCAACCTTATCCCAACATACTGGAGAGCGACACTTACGTCCATATAATGCTTCGAATGGAGCCACGCCTATACTTACCTGATAACTGTTGTTGTAGGAGAATTCCACCAAAGGTAAATATTTATCCCAACTCCCTTTGAAGTCTAGGACACAGAGTCTTAATAGATCTTCAAGAGTTTAAATAGTCCTCTCTGATTGTCCATCCGTTTAAGGATGGTATGCCGAACTGGATCATAAATCTGTTCCCATAGCTTTTTGCAAGCTAACCTAAAATCGTGAAGTGAATCTTGGGTCACGATCCAAAACTATGGATACTGGAATGCCATGCAATCTCACAATCTCATTTACATACATATGAGCAAGACGTTCAAGGTAATAAGTCTCTCGTATCGGTAAGAAATGAGCAGACTTGGTTAATCTATCAACAATAACCCAAATAACATTTATACCTTGAGAAACCGTGGGAAGACCCGTAACAAAATCCATGGTAATGTGTTCCCACTTCCATTTCGGAATCTCAAGTGGTTGCAACGGACCCTTAGGTACTTGATGCTCCGCCTTTACACATTGACAAGTTAAACACCTCGAGATAAACTTTGCAATCTCTCTCTTCATATTGCTCCACCAAAATGTATGTCGAAGATCACGATACATTTTGGTACTTCCAGGATGGATTGCAAACGGTGTATTATATGCCTCCGTCATGATCTTGTATTTCAAATCAGAGTCGTTAGGAACACAAAGTCTGGAGTGGACTCGAAGTATTCCTTCTTCATCGATTCTCACTTCCGGAATAGCACTTTCTTGTACTTTCTTCTTCATACGCATCAGCACCGGGTCGGTTGCTTGAGCAACTTTAACTTTATCAATTCTAACTTGAGCGCCTATTTATAGGAAAATGCTAGAACGCCAAAGGAGACTAAATAATAAAATAATATTATTTTTATTCCTCTTCTTCTACGCCACTTCCTTTGATCAAACAAGCCATCCATCCTTGAAAGAATTCAGCCCACATGTTTTGAAAAGTAAAAGTGGGTCCCACCCATAATTTTAATAAAAATTATTTTATTTTTCGAAACTTCAATAATTCATAGAAAATAGTCCGTTTATCAGAAAAATACGAATTTTATGTCCATTCCACACGAAATCGAATTCTCTACAACTTTGTAGTTTTAAGTTTTTCCAAATTCCAAACAAAAAATATCCGAAATCCACAAATGGACAATTTTCAACACCGTTTCAACACTTTTTAAAATTCATAACAAATCATGCGTTAATTTTCAATGGTTCAAAATTTGTGAACATATACTCAACTCATATATGTATAACATATCCAAAAATCACAACGATCCAACGGTCGGATTAAAATTACAACTCACGCAATAAAGCTTTAAGAACACCGATTTGAGTTTTAATACCTCAAATCCAGACAAAATCTTGATAAAACACCTCAACATTAATTCTTTCATTTATAACCACATAAATAAATCCATCACTTATATCCACATCAAATAAATATTTCCTTATCATATAAATTAATAATTAATTATTCATAAATAATATTATGAGAATCATAATTATGACAACTAAGCGGTTCCAGAAAGTGGGGCTTTCAATAAGGATTTCTCCTTCTTTGGCAAGCAATTAGGTGACCAAACCTCTCTTTTGATGAACTTTCTAGACATTGCCAATAATCTTTATCTAATAATATTATCCAAATAATATAAATTATTTATCTGATAATGGGAATACTGTGAAATGACAATTATTGAAACAATAATAATATAAAATATCAACGCATCAATTATTGAACCAATAAAATAAAATATTGAACAATAATTACTGTAACAATTATTGAGTAGTGCCTTCTTACGTAAGAATCAATAATTCAAAAATACTGTGCAATACCGTGTTCTTCTGTGCAACCACGCGTATTACTGTATTTTAAATCACCGGGTATTCCAACAGTGTTAACGGTAACAACTACGCCGTTATTTATAAAAACTCAAACTTGTCATTTTTTCATCCAAGCGGTTATTACATTATGGGGCCCTTAAATGATCTAGCTGTCGTCGCATTTAATATTCCCGGACAACAAGAATATTCCACGACCAAACTAATATTCCCCGACGAAATGAGTATTTTATAACCACTTGCGTATTTTAAAATTTTACATATATCACCCTTAACTTTAAACTTTTATCAATTTAACCATTTCTTGAATAATAATTATATGAAAATTGAATACTTTTATTTCATAACATCGGGGTCTTCTGAATCTTGTGACAATAATTGAATCAATAATATGAGAGATATGATGCAACAATTATTGTAGCAATAATTGAGTATAAGCGGTGACTTCTCACATAAGCATCAATAATCAATACAATGTGCTACTATGCAACCACACGTATTACTGTACTTTTACTACCAGTTATTTTATGACAACTTGTTTATTTTGAAAAAATTTTAAATATGACCCTTAACTTTAAACTTTTATCAATTTAACTATTTACCAAAATAGAAAAATTGAATACTTTTATTTCATAAAATTCGAGATCTCACACTAGCAACATCAAAAACTTTCTCTATTTCCATGATCCAGGTTTGTGCTTCAACCGGATTCATGGACCCACAGAATTCTGGTGGTCCAACCGCCTTGAAATCCTTAAACCTTGTACCTTGTTTCTGAGGTTGATTCTGCAAAGCACCCGTCACTAGCTGCTAAACCGGGTTATCTTCCACATTGTTATTGTTAGTTTCCTCAGTGGTTCTCTGCCGTGGTTGACGTCTAGGAGGCATTTTCTGTTAAAATACACCCATTAGTCTATTACTCAACTTCTTTAAGTATTTTCTACTTAATTTGCACACCATATAAGATTATCATGTAACACATAACACTTTGAATAAAATAATAACTTTTATTCATTCATAATCTTTTAAAAAACATCAAAACAATAGCGTCACTGCTATTTACATTACTTTCTTAAACTATAACAGTGTAGCCTTACGACGAGATTTATAATTTATTAACTCCCTAATCACATATCAGGTACATTCCCTATAATGTCCTACTAAGATACTGTGTAGCCTTACGACGCTCTTCCTCCATAATTCGAGTTATTGTTCTACGATCTAAAATGTATGATGGCGTCTCAAATCAGATCGGATAACCCATGACTCGATCTTGAGCTCAATTGATCATTGTGTTGAATACATTATTCATCTCCTCCATCTTCATCCTCTTTGCTTGTGCATCTCTCTGTATGTCATCCCGGCTCGTTGAAAAGTTTCTTCATATCGTCTTGGCTTTTTGCCTCTTCAGAGATTCTTTTTTCAACTTGTTCTTCAACTCTGCAACCTCTGCTATCAGTTGCTCGTTTTTCCCTTTAGTACGGCTCAACTTTTCTTCAACATTGTTCAGCCGTTCTTCTCGATCCTGGATCTCATCGTCCTTTTGTGCCATCGAGGTCTGTTGTTCAGCTACTATCTCCTGTAACTCCTCGACGGTATCTTGAAGTTCCACATTGCGGTCATACACCTCGTCGTACATACGGGCGACAATCGAATTAAGTGGAATCTCTTCCTCCTCGTTCTCCTCATCCGACTGTGGCAGCTCAACATGGTCCTCCTCGTCCGTCTCTATCTCATCATCCTCATCAGATATTCTCTCCTGGTCAACTACTGTGACCAACGGAGTTGCTTCCCGTGGCGAGAGTTTGTTCCCAAACCACTGAATATATCGAGGCTTCTCCTCTCAGGCATTTGGGATCCTTCCTCCTAGCCTTCTTTGGATCCTCCTACATTAGCCATCTAGTCAACAAATTTAAAGTTTCTAATTACTAATCATCACTACTCGACACTCACGAACACATAAGTTGTAATCATATAAGCACATAAGTGTTTTATTACTTCCTCCTTAAAACTCGATAAAAGTTTATCACCACTATATTTTCAAAGGTTACTTCCTAAGGCTTTTCTCCCACCTAAGGTTCATAACCTAAGGCTTTGATACCAACTTGTGACACCCCAAAATCTAGGTACTTCATTCCCACAAGATTTGGTGTTCACTATCCAATCATTCACATCTATCTACCCAAATAAAATAACATTTAACCATAAATCCTCCATTTAAATAGGGTTACATCATTAAATAAAAATCTTCCCAGGTTGTCTAACCTTTAACTTCATACAAGTGCGGAAATAAATTATACATCACATCATTATTTAAAAGTCTATCATCATAACAATAAATGAAAATTACAAGTCTTCATCACTTGTACATTTTTCCATTTCCTTTTCTAGTTGTAGGTTCGTCTACCTTCTCAACTTTAGCTGCAATGAGTGTATAAATATGCATGAGTGAGCAAAACAATTGCTCACTAGATATAGCAATGAATCAACTAGAATATAATAACTGCCAATGAATAGGCTCATCAAAACTGAATAGTAGTCTATCAATGATAACCAAAAACTGGAATCCAAAATATGGAATATACGTAACTGAGGGTCATAAGACCATGAACTATTTCCACAGTTGCGAGTAATCTTTCAACTCCAACTTTAACAGTCATAAGACTATAAGGACTCCTCGTACTTAGGAGGATCAGCCCTTCGTACAATGTATTGTGCATAAACATTTCAACGCTAAGCGTAAATTATCCCCTAATAATAGGGTTGTTCATCTCAGTATTTAGAGTACAAGTACGCACCAAAGAAAGTTTGGTTTGGATATGCTTTCAAGGGTAATTTGAAGTTCAACAATCATAAACAAGAGGACTAGTTGAATCAATAGTGTTTGATAACACAACAGTTGATCAATAATAACATAATATGGAACAATGAATAAGTGTAAACGAACTAACTATATCTTGAACTCATGCTTAGAAACAACTGCAAAGCATAAGTATTGAATGACAATAAACCTTGCTTGAATAATATTAAGCTGGGACTATCAATTATTGAATATAATTTAAATAATAGCAAGTTAAAAATAAAGCTTACTTATTATGAGAATAGCTTGTGTCAAGTAAATGAGATAAGATAATTCAACATTAGAAATTAGAATTCAAGAAAATTTCATTCATAATACACGAATGACAATAAAGAAACTTGTCTAACAATAAACAAGTTAGAATACATCAATAAATATTGGAATTCAAACTTGTTCGAATAAAGTTAAAGTCATAGCTAGCTTGCTCAAATAATGATTAGGAATACAAGAGTTCGCTTAATGAAAGTTTAAAGTACGGAACTTGCTTAACGTAAATGTAGAGTTAGAAAACTTGCTCAATGTAAAAAGAGAAGTTTAGAAACTTGCCTCGAACGTAAGCTATAATATTAAACTCACGTTCACCTACACATAGGTTTAGAACCACAACACCTATTATATGACGCCCCCAAAACAGGTATACATCACCCATCTTGAGTCGCCAGATACATGGTACATAAATTCAAATACAACTTAATTATACAACAGTCGTGTAAAATACAACAAAACATAGCTGAGAGTTTAAACAAGAATATTGTCATCTAGACAATATCCACACTCAATGGTGTCCTCATTACAATTATTATCACATTATTCGTAGAATAGTGAGGACAACTAAAAACATTTATCTTGGACCATCACTCCCTTCCCCGACTCGTCCCATCTATATTCTCATTTCCTGAAGAGAACAATGAAAGAAAGGGTGAGCTCAACTAGCCCAGTAAGAAATATTATGACTAAGATAAAGCAGAATAAATTATCCTTAGCCTTCAATAGTATAACAACTGATAGAATACAATAGACAACAAGTTTTAGATCAACAACTGCAGCGGAAATAAATAATCCATTAGAAGAGTCAAGTAGAGCATAAAATTGTTGGGCTTCGGCACAGAAACGCACAGCGGAAATTAAAATTTTAAAGCAATTTTTGAAACCCTAAAACAGGATCCATGCGAAAAATCAATTAATTCAGAGGTTTAGAGATTATACCAAATATAAACAAAAAAACGAGAATCTGAAACCGACTGCGCCTCGAATCTCCAACGCAATACAAACCGATTGCGCCTCTTACTAGATCCACACTAACGCAGCACTTACGCACCAGGTCGAACGATTCTCGCAATAAGAAGGACTTGCAAAGACTAGCCACCAAAAGGAATGGATTTTTCAAATCTGCTTTTTCTCTCTAGTCTCTCTAAGAAGCGGCTAGGTTTTTCAATTATGATATCTTTCCCTAAGTAGTCGCTATATATCATATATATAGTAGTTAAAAGGAATTAATCAAATCAAAACCTAATTTTATAAAATCCGAATTTATATATATATATATTTCTCTTAATTAAGTCTTACTTAATTAATATACATATATATACAATTATCCTTTTAATTTAAATTGTGATTTAAATACTATTAATCATATTAATATATTTAAATCCTTAAAATTTAAATTAATTCCCTTTTAAATAACGCTCTATGTGTGTGACCTTTATAGGTTATTATTACGTTGGCAATAATTTTAAAATCATATTATAAAATTATAAGCAAAGTGAGCGGCATCTAGTAATGCATCACCGCTACCCAAGTAATAATAAGATCGATGATTCGATGCAACCTTTTTCGTGACCAATGTTTCAATGTAATTTAATCCTTTTAACCTTAATATCCTAGATTAAACTCGAGTCATGGAATGTGTCATACTCTTCATAATTTAATCTCGAGTTTTCTTGATCAATGAGTAGACTATATGAAACAAATCACTATTTGAGCATGGCCATGCATTTCATAGTCCTACTCAATCAAGAGGCCTATGGATATCACCCATAATATATAGGATGGTTAAATTCCATCTAGATCACTCATATTTCTCACACGATTAATGATGAACCCAATAATCACCTTTATAGTCCACCCTATTAAAGGTGACATTTGATGATATCAAAGTACATAAATTCTCGTGTAGTAATATAGCGATTTCGTGTCGGAGGACCATTACATCATTGTCACTATGAGAATTGCTAATGACACTTCGCATAATGCTCCATATAGAATTCTCATGGTGGGTCCATCCAATTACATCGTTCTCTAACATGTACCTATGCATTGACTTAATATCTCATATATTTATGACCAATGAGATTTGGTCATCATCGATCCACATATTAGTCTCAATGCATCATTGTTGTCCCATCAACAATGATACTCGATCAAGGACATTTAAGAACACCGATACTAATGGTAAAATATATAATCTCATGCTCAAGTCACATACTTGAAACTATATAATTTGTATCACTATTCTAAGGAATTTTATTATGTTAACAATTATATTACGCAAATAAATAAAACCATAATAAAATCATATATTTATTCAATCAAATATAATATCAAAGCGTTAAGCAATTATATCAAATAATTGGCCTCTAGGGCATAAACTCTATGATCTCCCACTTGCACTAGAGCCAATCACTCATGTATCTAATACCCATGGAACTAGTGTGACCGTCGTGCTTCGCCTGCTGCGACAAAGCCTTGGTTAGTGGATCCGCAACATTATCAATCTGTTGGCACTCTTCCTATATGTACATCTCCTCTATCAATGATTTCACGGATGAGATGGTACCGCCTAAGTATATGCTTGGATCGTTGGTGAGATCCGGGTTCCTTAGTCGTGCAATGGCTCCATTATTATCACAAGATAGAAGCAACCGGATCAACAATGATTGGAACAACACCAAGTTCAGTGATGAACTTTTTAATCCATACAGCCTCCTTGGCTGTACTAGAAGCAGCAATATACTCAGCCTTTGTTGTAGAATCACCATCGCCTCTTGCTTGAACTTTTCCATCTTGACACCACCATTAAGGCAAAACACAAAACCCGACCGAGACTTATAGTCATCATTGTCGGTCCGAAACTAAGATCATCGTGTAACCCTTCTTCGCTAGTTCGTCTTCACCTCCATATACCAAGAATGAATCCTTAGTCCTTTTCGTGTACTTGAGGATATTCTCGATCACCGGCCCGATGACCTTCACTGGATTCGATTGAGTATCCGTCGTCATGCTCAAAGCATATGAGACATCCGGACGAGTACATATCATTGCATACATAATAGATCCAATTGCCGAAGCATAAGGGATCTTTCTCATACGGTCCTCATCATCTTGTGATTTAGGACATTGGGCCTTAGAGATCTTTACACCATGGGTCACGGGTAAGTTTCCTCTTTTCGCCTCTTGCATGCTGAACCGTTTCAACAATTTATCAATATATGTACTTTGACTTAGGCCGAGCATTTTTCTTGATCTATCTCTATAGATCTTGATACCTAAAATGTAGGCAGCATCGCCCAAATCTTTCATGGAGAAACATTTTCCTAACCATGTTTTTACAGACTATAAGGAAGGAATGTCATTCCCAATAATTAATGTCATCAACATATAATACTAAATACAATGTGACTCCCACTAACCTTCTTATATACACAAGGTTCATCTTCATTTTTAATAAAGCCAAATTCTTTGACTGCTTCATCAAATCGAAGATTCCAACTCCGAGAGGCTTGCTTCAATCCATAAATGGATCGTTGCAGACTTACATACCTTTTCAAACATCCTTTGAGTGACAAAACCCTCAAGGTTGTGTCATATACACATCCTCAAGAAGATTTCCGTTAAGGAAAGCGGTTTTGACATCCATCCGCCGATTTCGTAATCATAAAAAAGTATGATAACAAGTAAGATCGATGGATTTAACCATTGCCCTTTGGAGAGAAGGTTTCATCATAGTCAACACCTTGAATTTGTTTGAAACCTTTTGCTACCAGTCGGCCTTTATAGGTTTGTACATTACCATCCATGTCGGTTTTCTTCTTGAAAACCCACTTGCACCCGATTGGTTTTACCCTTTGGGTGGATCAACGAGTCCATACTTGGTTAGTATACATGGAGTCCATCACAGCATTTCATGGCTTCAAGCCATTTCTCAGAATCTGGTCCATTCATAGCTTCTTGGTAGGAAGCAGGCTCATCTAGATCTATGAGCATCACATCGCCGATTTTGAGTCACAAGATATCCATAATATCTCTCTCGGCTCTTGGCGTGTCCTACCGAGATCTGAATGACTTGTGTAATTTGAAAGCGGAGTTCACTTTCCACAATTTCTTGTGGTTCCCGCTCATGTTCCAACTCGAGTTCAATGATATTTTGTGGTTCTCGAATTTCTTGAGTTCTACTTTCCTCCAATTGTTTCCTTTAGAGACAAATTCTCTTTCTAGAAAAATACCAGTTCGAGCAACAACCACTTTGTTCTCGGAAGGTTTGTAGAATAATACCCTTTTGTTTCCTTTGGGTATCCCACAAAATTACATTTGTCGATTTGGGTCCAGAAGCTTGTCGTAATTAGGACGTTTTATGAACGCCTCGCAACCCCAAATCTTCATGAGCGACATACTAGGGCGTTTCCCGGTCCACATTTCATATGGTGTCTTCAATCGTCTTTGTAGGAACACGGTTAAGTGTGAATGCGGTATATCTCTAGGGCATGACCCGAAGCTTATTGGAAGATCTTCATGACTCATCATTGATCGTACCATGTCCAACAAGGTTCGATTCCTCTCGGATACACCATTCCATTGCGGTGTTCCGGTGGAGTGAATTTGTGATATAATACCACACTCCTTTAGAAGGTCATCAAAGTCTTGGCTTAAGTATTCACCTCCTCGATCGGATCGAAGGGCTTTTATGCTTTTGCCAAATTGGTTTTGAACTTCATTCTTGAATTCCTTGAACTTTTCAAAGGATTCGGATTTGTGTCTCATAAGATACACATATCCATATCTACTAAAGTCATCAGTAAATGTAATGAAGTAATAAAACCTACCTCTTGCTAACGAACTCATGGGTCCACATACATCACTATGTATAAGTCCCAATACATCGCTAGCCCGTTCACTGGTGTCAAGTAAAAGGGCTTTAGTCATCTTGCCTAATAAACAAGACTCGCATTTCTCATATGATTCAAAATCAAATGAATCCAAGAACCCATCTTTATGGAGTTTGGATATGCTTTTCTCATTTATATGGCCTAAACGAGCAATTTGAAGAGATATGTCGATTTGAATTATTTGATTTAAATCGTTTTTGTATTTATGTTATAGATAGGCATTTCTAAATCAAGAATATAGAGACCAGTTAAATAATTGTGCAACACCATAACAAATATCATTTAAGTAAAACAAACAACGATTGTTCTTTATTATAAATGAAAAACCTTTCTTGTCCAAACAAGAAAGCGAAATAATGTTTTTTGCTTATAGCAGGGCACAAAATAACAATCTTCTAATTCTAAAACTAGCCCGGTGGGCAAAGATAAATGATAAGTTCCTACGGCCGGTCAAAGAACTTTTGCTCTATTTCCAACTCGAGGTCAACCTCTCCTTTCATTAAAGTTCTACTCCTTCTGAGTCCCCGCACATTAACACAAATGTGAGAACCACATCCGATATCCAATACCCATGATGTAGAAGTAGATAAGTTGACTTCTATAACATATATACGAATCGAAGTCGTACTTCCTTTTCTTTTCTTCACTTCTTCCGAGATAAGCATGAGCGGTTCCTTTTCCGGTGTCCGGGTTTTCCATGTAAGTGACATTCACCTTCTTTAGCCACCCCACCTTTGGGTTTTAAAGCACTGTTTGGTTTTGGAATTGGGTTTGGCAAAAGATTTAGATCCTATCTTCTTCTTGCCTTTCCAATTTCCCTTAGCATTCCCTTTGCACCATCATTATGGGAGCGGGTCTCGCCTTTTTCATGTTGTTCTCGGCGAGTTCTTAACATGCTCAACAACTCGAGATGAGGGTTTCTCAATTTTATTCATAAGATAGTTCATAACAAATTGAGAGTAGCTGCTTTGTTCAAAGATTGCAAAACAAGGTCGATTTGGGCTTTAGGAGTGATTAGAAAACCCAACCTATCAAGGTACTCAATATACCCAATCATTTTCAAAGACATGTGGACCAACTGGATCACGTTCACCCATTTTGCGTTGATACAACGCCTTGCTTGTATCATACCTCTCTCCGTCGAGCATGCCCTTCAAATAATTTCTTGAGATGCTCGATCATCTCATAAGCATCCATCAACTCATGTTGCTTACAAGCTCGGCGTTCATGGTTGCTAGCATGACACAACTCACATCTAGAGCATCATCTTGATGCTTCTTGTAAGCATTGTGCTCGTGACGTGTAGTGCGATGGACGGTGGTCTTTGTAGGAATGGGCCCATCAGGACATATAGCTTACGCTCTTGTTTGAGGACAATCCTCAAGTTCCTATGCCGATCAAGGAAATTAATTCCACTTAGCTTGTCCTTTTCAAGGGTGATCGTAATGAAAGACTATTTGTGTTGTTGTTGTTTGCCATTTGATATCTACAATTTATAAGTGCAACAATAATAAGTCAAATTACTGAGTTGATATTATATAATTGATAATAGTACATTCAAAATATACCTCCCACTTTTTATTCAAATTAATAGCCCTCACCATTAATTCAAAAAGCATTTTCTATTAAATCTTTCTAGTGAGCAAGATCCATATTTCATTATGCCTTAAGTTAGCTTTGGCTATTCTCTCAAAACATAATTATTTAGGTAGACAACCCTTTGTCAATTATATCATATATAACTCACTGGATAGTTTGGTAAACAACATTTGTTTCTAGTCCATCTAATGGTACCAACCAAACTCTATGCCTCTAAGTCCACAATCCTATTGATCGATCATTGGTAATGGTGGTCTCATTGACCGATCGTGGCGGAAGTGGTCTAAAGCAATACTTGAAAAAAAATTTGAACTACATTATGTATTGCGAATTTTTCCATACGAATCTCAAGCAGTTTTGAATCATACATTTTAATCCACCAAAACACCCATAATAACAAATCATATATGTCCGGTTTGATTTAATCATATTAAAACGAATAACATACACCAAAATTTATCATATATTTCGATTTGATTTAATCATATTAAAAGCGAATAACAAGATTACTGCAATTTATCATATATTTCAGTTTCGATTAATCATATTAAAACGATTCTTCAAGCTTCTAATCCGATTAGAATAGTTATATTGTTATTCCATGGAATTAAAGATACGATTAACGGATTATCATCATATATATTACCGAGAATACACATACAACGGAATATCATATATTCAATTTTATATCAGTAAACATGCATCATCATATATCATATATATCGAATACAATTAAAACACGTAATCTCGAATTAATCTTTTCGCAAGTAGCTCGATACCCTTTGTTGGGCTGCATTTAAACGCAAATGAAATTAAAATTTTCAAGCAATTTTCGAAACCCTAAAACAGGATCCATGCGAAAAATCAATTAATTCAGAGGTTTAGAGATTATACCAGATATAAACAAAAACGAGAATCTGAAACCGACTGCGCCTCGAATCTCCAACGCAATACAAACCGATTGCGCCTCTACAGATTCATCCACCGAACGCAGCACGCAAGCCGTCGAACGATTCTCGCAATAAGAAGGACTTCAAAGATTAGCCACCAAAAGGAATGGATTTTCTGAAACTGTTTTCTCTCTAGTCTCTCTCTAAGAGCGGCTAGGGTTTTTCAATTATGATATCTTTCCCTAAGTAGCTGCTATATATCATATATATAGTAGTTAAAAGGAATTAATCAAATCAAAACCTAATTTTATAAAATCCGAATTTATATATATATATATCTCTTAATTAAGTCTTACTTAATTAATATACATATATACTAATTATCCTTTTAATTTAAATTAAGTGATTTAAATACTATTAATCATATTAATATATTTAAATCCTTAAAATTTAAATTAATTCCCTTTTAAATAACGTTCTATGTGTGTGACCCTATAGGTTATTATTACGTTGGCAATAATTTTAAAATCATATTATAAAATTATAAGCGTTGAAATGACATCTAGTAATGCATCATCGCTACCCAAGTAATAATAAGATCGATGATTCGATGCAACCTTTTTCGTGACCAATGTTTCAATGTAATTTAATCCTTTTAACCTTAATATCCTAGATTAAACTCGAGTCATGGAATGTGTCATACTCTTCATAATTTAATCTCGAGTTTTCTTGATCAATGAGTAGACTATATGAAACAAATCACTATTTGAGAATGGCTATGCATTTCATAGTCCTACTCAATCAAGAGGCCTATGGATATCACCCATAATATATAGGATGGTTAAATTCCATCTAGATCACTCATATTTCTTACACGATTAATGATGAACCCAATAATCACCTTTATAGTCCACCTATTAAAGGTGACATTTGATGATATCAAAGTACATAAATTCTCGTAGTAGTAATATAGCGATTTCAGGTCGGAGGACCATTACATCATTGTCACTATGAGAATTGCTAATGACACTTCGCATAATGCTCCATATAGAATTCTCATGGTGGGTCTGTCCAGTACATCGTTCTCTAACATGTACCTATGCATTGACTTAATATCTCATTACTATTTCAAAATAATAAATAGAGGAAGTTTAATTTCATTTATAATAAGTTGGGGTCTTACAACCTCCCCTCCTTATGAAATTTTGTCCTCAAAATTGATGTATGTACCTGGTGTTTCAAAAAGGTGAGGATACCTCGCTTTTATTTACATTTCCAACCCAAGGTCATTTCCTTAATAGCATGGTTCCTCCACAAAACTTTGACTTGTGGTATGACCTTTGTCGTAAGACATGCTCCTTCCTATCCAAGATCTTGACAGTACCTCCTCGACGTTAAGTCTTGGCTATCTCATCCGGTTCTAACTCAATAACGTGGTTCGGGTCTTTCACATATGTGAAGCACGAGATATATGAAAAACATTATGAACATGAGACATACTTGGAGGTAACGCGAGTCTATAGGTTGCATTTCCTACTCGGTCAAGAATCTGAAATGGACCAATAAATCGTGGATTGAGCTTTCCACTCTTCCCAAATCTTGTAACTCCCTTCCATGGAGCAACACGCAACAATACATGATCCCCAATACTAAATTCCACATCCTTTCGATGAAGATCCACATAACTCTTTTGTCGATCCCGTGCTGTTTGTATACGTTGTCGAATCATTTGGATCTTTTCTGTAGTCATACATACCAACTCTGGTCCCAATAATGTTTCTTCACCAACCTTATCCCAACATACTGGAGAGCGACACTTACATCCATATAATGCTTCGAATGGAGCCACACTTTATACTTACTCGATAACTTGTTGTTGTAGGAGAATTCCACCAAAGGTAAATATTTATCCCAACTCCCTTTGAAGTCTAGGACACAGAGTCTTAATAGATCTTCAAGAGTTTAAATAGTCCTCTCTGATTGTCCATCCGTTTAAGGATGGTATGCCGAACTGGATCATAAATCTGTTCCCATAGCTTTTTGCAAGCTAACCTAAAATCGTGAAGTGAATCTTGGGTCACGATCCAAAACTATGGATACTGGAATGCCATGCAATCTCACAATCTCATTTACATACATATGAGCAAGAAGTTCAAGGTAATAAGTCTCCCGTATCGGTAAGAAATGAGCAGACTTGGTTAATCTATCAACAATAACCCAAATAACATTTATACCTTGAGAAACCGTGGGAAGACCCGTAACAAAATCCATGGTAATGTGTTCCCACTTCCATTTCGGAATCTCAAGTGGTTGCAACGGACCCTTAGGTACTTGATGCTCCGCCTTTACACATTGACAAGTTAAACACCTCGAGATAAACTTTGCAATCTCTCTCTTCATATTGCTCCACCAAAATGTATGTCGAAGATCACGATACATTTTGGTACTTCCAGGATGGATTGCAAACGGTGTATTATGTGCCTCCGTCATGATCTTGTATTTCAAATCAGAGTCGTTAGGAACACAAAGTCTGGAGTGGACTCGAAGTATTCCTTCTTCATCGATTCTCACTTCCGGAATAGCACTTTCTTGTACTTTCTTCTTCATACGACGATCAAGCCGGATTGGGTTGCTTGAGCAACTTTAACTTTATCGATTAAAGTTGTTTCTATGCGTATACTTGACATCATCGCACTCATTCCTGCATATGATCTTCTACTCAACGCGTCAGCTACCACGTTTGCTTTTCCAGGATGGTATTGAATGGTGTGGTCATAATCTTTTAATGTATTTCGAGCCAACGTCGTTGTCGCATGTTGAGTTCCTTTTGGGTGAAGAAATATTTGAGGCTTTTATGGTCTGAATATATCTCCACTTTCTCTCCATATAGATAGTGCCTCTAGATCTTTAGCGCAAAAACGACTGCTGCTAACTTTAGATCATGAGTAGGATAATTCCTCTCATATTCTTTAAGTTATCGCGAGGCATAGGCTATGACTTTCCCATGTTGCATGAGAACACATCCTAACCATTTGCCTGAAGCATTGCTGTAGATAACAAATCCATCTGAACCAGATGGTATTGTCAAAACAGGTGCCGAAATGAGTCTCCTCTTAAGTTCTTGAAAACTCTTCTCGCATTCCTCGCTCCATACAAATTTTGTATCTTTCCGAGTCAGCTGAGTTAACGGAGTAGCAATTCGAGAAAATCTTTCCATGAATCTCCGATAATAACCAACTAAGCCCAGAAAGCTACGTACTTCAGTCACCGACTTCGGTTGCTCCCAACTTTGTATTGCTTCAATCTTCGCTGGGTCAACAGATACTCCATGTTTTGACACCACGTGCCCAAGGAATGATACTTCCTCAAGCCATAACTCGCATTTCTTCAACTTGGCATATAACTTGTTTTCACGAAGCCTTTGGAGTACCAGCTTCAAATGGTGCTCATGATCTTCACGGCTTTTGGAATATATGAGGATGTCATCAATAAAGATAACAACAAACTGATCCAAATAATCCTTGAATACTCGGTTCATCATATCCATGAAAGTCGCAGGAGCATTAGTCAATCCAAAAGACATGACTAAGAATTCATAATGTCCGCATCGCAAGTTTCAAGGCGATCTTTGGAATATCCTCGATTCTAATCTTTGGTGATGATATCCGAAGCTAAGATCGATTTTTGAAAAGAATTGTGCTCCTTGCAACTGGTCAAACAGGTCATCAATACGAGGTAGCGGATACCTATTCTTGATAGTGACATGGTTTAATTCCCTGTAGTCAATACAAAGTCGCATACTCTCGTCTTTCTTCTTTACAAATAAAACAGGAGCACCCCAAGGAGATGTACTAGGACGAATGAAACCGATGTCCAACAATTCCTGTAGTTGGACTTTTAACTCCTGAAGTTTAATAGGAGCCATTCGATATGGGGTTTTAGAAATGGGCTTTGTACAAGGTTCAAGATCAATAAAGAATTCAACTTCACGTTCTGGGGGTAGACCAGGAAGTTCTTCAGGAAACACGTTAGGAAATTTACTAACAACAGGAATATTATTCAAATCCGACGTATCTTTATTCAAATCCAAAACATGGGCTAAGAAAGCTTGACATCCGTTTTTTAATAAACGAATAGCTTTATTACTTGATATGACAGTGATTGATTTTAATGGTTTAGTTACTTGAATTCATACAACAGGTTGGTTAGGAATATGAAAACTAATAACCTTACGAAAACAATCAATTTTGGCATGATGAGTAGTTAACTAATCAATCCCTAAAATCACATGAAAAGTAAGTATCTTTAAGGAGATAAGATCAACAGGTAATGTGATGGTGCCAACTTGGATCAAACAAGATTTATAAACAGTGGATGTGATGAAAGTTTCTCCTAACGGAGTCTCCACAGATAAATCAAAGTCTAATTTCTCTGGAGTTAAGTTTAAACGTTGAGCACAAGCAGGAGAGATAAATGAATGGGTAGCACCAGTATCTAGTAAGGTATAAACTTCGCAAGAATTTATGATTAGCTTACCCGTGATCACCTCATTTGGGTTCCTCGCATTTTGACCAGTCAAGACAAACGCTCTTCCAGGAACCGTTGGCTTTGACTTTTCTGGGACAGCCTTTTGAGTCACCATCGTCGCTGGACTTGGTTTCGCTACCGTACAATCTCGAGCGATATGTCCTTCCTTTCCACAATTATAACATACCTTGAACTATTATGGACAGTTTGGACTGATATGCCCCTCTTTCTCGCATTTATAGTATACGACTGGTGGTCATTCTCCTCCCTTAGAACCAGTTGCTGCTGGTGCTGACGTCTTCACATGGTCATTATTGAATCTCCTCTTTTTAAAATCACCCCCCGACTCGCTTCTTCTATTTTTATGGCCATGATTACCACCAGAGTGGTTACCGCCTTTGTCCGTATTTTTCTTTCTCTCTTTGGTTATCGTTGTTCTAATGAATTGCACCTAGGATGATCCTGGTTGTGGTCCCCGGTTGAACGCATTTGTTATCTCGCTCTAATAATTGAGCCTCATTGACAACATCCGAATAGAGAGAAAATTTATGAGAAATGAGATATTGACGTATGCCGGGTTTCAAACCTCTTAGAAACATCCGCGTCATACGTTCCTCATTTTCCACCAAATGAGGTGCAAACCTAGATAACTCTGCAAACTTCGCTTCGTACTGGGACACCGTCATGTTATTTTGTTCCAATCTAATAAACTCTATTTCCTTCATATGACGAATACTTTTCGGAAAGTACTTGTCATTAAACAGTTTCTGAAATGTCTCCCAAGACATGCTGAGTGCGCCTGGATGGGTATGCTTCACAGATTCCCACCAGTAATCTGCCTCATTACGGAGCATAAAGGTGGCGAATGGAACCTTATGTTCCTCCGTGCATCCCAAGACATCGAATATCTTGGTAATTTGTTTGACCCACGCCTCCGCCTTAATCGAATCCGGCTTTCCCCAGAATTCTGGTGGTCCCAACTCTTTGAACTGCTTGGCTGTGACAAACCATGCGTTGTTATCATTTCCACCTGTATTTTGAACACAAGTCGCCCTCGTCTGATTTTGCATGAACTGCAAAAAGCTTCTAAACATCCCGTCATTCATCATCTGCTCAGTGGTGTTGTTCACAAGAAGAACATTGCCAGCCTGTTGCACGTTCTCCTGGTTGGTGAGTAAATGTGTCTCCACGGTCTCATTTACTCCACTGTTAACATTCTTAGTCGACATTCTCAAATACTACCATAAAACAAGGGTTAATTAAAGAAATCAACATATCACATAATATCCCTATATACTAACCAACTAACAAATAAGCTTAGGTAGGACACACTAGCGAAGGTTTTACTCGTCTCTCCCCTCTTAGTTCAATTCCCGATCTCCGAGAGATCATATCCCTAAGCTCGATATTAATCATCACGCCCCCAAAATAGGTATACATCACCCATTTTGAGTCGTCAATAACATGGTACAGAAACAACTATAACTTTATTAATACAATTGTCGTACAAAATACGACAACACTTAAACTGTGAGTTTAAATACAAATATTGTCTTCTAGACAATATCCACACCCAAATAAGTCCTCATTATAATTATTGATACATTATTTTACAAAAATGGTGAGGACTACTAAAACAACATCTAGAACCATCATTCCATACCACGACTAGTACTCGCTACATTCTCGCCTCCTGAGAAGAAAAATGGAACAAAAAGGAAAAGGGTGAGCTCAACTAGCCCAGTAAAAAATATTATGACTAAGATAATATAGAACAAATTATCGTTAGTCTTCAACAGGAAAAAATCTGAGAGAATATAATAGACAACAAGTTTCAGATCAATATTCGCAGCGGAAATAATAATTCATAGAAGAGTTACGTAGAGAATGAAATCTACTATTATCTATGAATTTAAAAGTCCATCATCAATATTTTATCCCTGTAACATCAATCAATATACATCTTGTATCAAATATTCATCTTTGCACTACAGGCCAAAGATATTCATCAGTTGGTCATGTTCATCTCAACACCTGTTTATCTTTGCACTACGACCAAAGATATTCATCAGAAAATCATTAATCTTTGCACTACAGGCCAAAGATGTTCAATAAAATCATCATTTAGGACTGAGGATGATGAAAAATATTTTAAAGAAAACGAATCCAGTGAAACAAAAGAACAAATATTAAGGATTCGTACTTTAAACAATCTGGGTTAAAAAATACTTCATAAATAATCATAGTGGAGCAAAATTCTAGAATGATCAAAACATGGAAACAATCAAAGCTAGTATCTATAATAGATATTTTGGACAAAAAAACAAAAATTTAATTTTTCTGTGAATAGTGCAGTATTCGTGAATAGTAACCCCGACACTAAAGGACAAGAATTTTACAAGAAAAATACTATCAATATTCCGGCATAATGATATTGGAAGAAATAATATCATTTTTAAAAAAAATAATATCCCTTACCTCGAAAAGGCGATTTTCCGATTTGGAATACTAGAGATATAGTCTTTGAAGGGAACTTGCAACGTATAACAACACTCAAAGTATCAAAATACTCACAAGAATATGCTCGATAATATAGAGAGAGAAAGATTTCAGTTTATGGTGTGATTTTCAATTCTAACCTAAGCACCCTATTCATAGGAAAATGCTTAGAACACCAAAGCAGAAAATTTAATATAATAATATTATTTTTACTCAACATTCCTACGCACACCTAAAACATCTGAATTTAGCAACTAACATATGCAAGTGAGGCTCATTAAATGGAAAAAACATTTTTTTTAATAAACATAATTAAAACTTCCAAAAACCAATTATTTCATAACTTCGGAACTTCAATAATTCATAATAAATAGCCTTTTTGTCAGAAAAATTCAAACCTTATGTCTTTTCTATAGGAAATTCCATTATCTACAACTGTGCAGAAGAAAGGTTTTCCAAATTCCAAACAGAAATTGATCGAAATCCACAAACGGGCAATTTTACAGGCTATAATCAAATTTTAGTCAAGAAATGGGGTCCACCGACATGTTTAACATGTTTTAAACATTTATTGCAACAAAAATACTCTTCCTCCTCATTTATTCATATATCCCACATTCATTATAAAAACATCACTATTATTATATTATTAAAATATAATAATATATTTAAATGAATTATTTATCAGAAAAGATAAAATAACAATTTTTCAACAATTGTTAAAAAAAAAAATTCTCCATCTATATCCACATAAAATGAATATTTTCCTTATCATATAAATCAATAATTAATTATTCACAAATAATATTATGAGAATCAACAATCGATAACTGTGCAGGTTCGGAAAGAGGGGCTTTCCAATAAGGATTTATCCTTACTAGCACGCAATTAGGTGACCAAACCTCTCCTTAGACAGACCTTTCTAGACATTGTCAATAATGTTATCTAATAATATTATTCAAATAATATGAATTATTAATCTGATAATGAAAATACTGTGTAGTGACAATTATTAAAACAACAACAATATAAAATATCAACGCATCAATTATTGAATCAATAAAATAAAATATTGAACAGTAATTACTGTAACAATTATTGAGTAGTGCATTCTTACGTAAGAATCAATAATTGGTGCAATACCGTGTACTACTGTGTTTTAACCACCAGGTATTCCAACAGTATTAACGATAAGAACTACGCCGTTATTTATAACCAACTTATATTTGTCATTTTTCTTCATCCAATCGCTTTCCGTTATGGGGCCCACACAAGGTTGCGCCATCATACGAATATTCCTCGATAGTAAGAATATTCCACGACCAAACGAATATTCCCCAACAATAATGAATATTTTATAACCACTTGCTTATTTGAAATATTTGCGCATTTTACCCATAACTAACCACATTAATCAAATCAACCCTTACTATTTCAAAATAATAAATAGAGAAAATTTAATTTAATTTATAATAAGTTGGGGTCTTACAAAAACGGCTATGAACAGTAGCCGACTTTAGCCCAATAAACACAACTTTCACCTACTGAACAGTAAAATTAACACAAACCATTGATATAAAGCTATTACAAACATGTTTGCTAACATATTCAACCAATTACAACAATTTAACAACTTAAGCTAATTTAATTTCTCAAATTCTATATTTTCATATAAAAACTCCATTTTTGACATCTCTTGCAAAAATCATCACTATAATCTCTATACTTCGCCAAATCACTTCATTCAAATTCTGTTATGCTCGTTTCTTAATGAACTAGCATAAACAAGCCTCAATTTATAATTTCACATACAATTTGACCACTAAAAATTGTACTTACATAAGCCACATACCAAAATATATACTGTAATTATTTTCTTTACTTCTAACTGCAATTAGAACACAATTTCTTGTTTATATACAAACTAAAACCTCACCAACATGAATAATCACCACAATTCATTTGTATAGCTACAATTCAAGAATATGGAATTCACAGAGCATATAGTTTTTTCCGTGAAACACATATATGCATATATATATATATATATATATATATATATATATATATATATATATATATATATATATATATATATATACAATACTAAGGTTATGTAAAAATACCTTTAATTTGATTAAAATTCTTGCTATCACCACCGATAATCACTATGAAATCCTCAGGTCTCCTCTCAACTCTCTCTCAATTCTCTCTGAATGTTCTTCTCTCTTTTCTCAGCATCAAAACATAGGCTAACTTAAGCGTAAACAAAAACTAATAACCTTAATACGCTACTAATTGTAATATCAGTTATAACGCTTAAGTTATAAATATATATTATATTTATTATTTAATTTATCTTATTTATTTATTTAAATTCAAAAATTAGAAATCCAAAAGCCATAAGGCTTTGTTTGGCAAAACCCTTTAAATTTTAAAGACTTAATATATTTAAGCCTTATCTGGCAAAAACTAAATTAAACCCTTTTTATTTATTTTAATAAACAATTTTAGTTTATAATTTATAATCACATATTATTTATTTGAATCTCTATATCCAACATTAACCAATTAAATTAATCACATACTATATTTTAAATAAATATACCATTTTAGCAAATATCACCAAATTATAATTTTCATTATAACATTATTTAATAATTTAATATACCATCTAAATTATTAAATCAAAATAACAATATAACATATCATGTTATATTACAACTCTCTAAATTATAAATTAATTTAATTTAGAAAATTATCTAATAAATTTAGATTCATAATTATTTACTAACAACCATCACATCAATAAAATATTTATTTCATCAATTTCAATAATGCACATCAAATAAATATTTATATTTAATAAATATTTAAAATTATAATTTGAAATTTTGAATTGTTACACATAATCCTATCAGTCTATAAAACACTTAAGACCTGATCTCAAGTCAAACTATTTCAGTTTGAGTTGAGTTCGATAGTATTTTGACCTCCGGATTACCTAATCGGATAATTATCAAGCCTATTTTCCATAAGACTCTGCCTAAACGCTTCACAATTATCTTAGATAATTTATTTATCAGTTAAAATATTTTTCAAAGGCTCATAATAATTTTTAAATAATTATTATCATTTATCATGATTTTTGAATCATTAATATCATATTTATATGATTTAAATACCACTTAATTCCATTATCATTAATATTTATTTAATTTCAAATATTAATGAAATACATAACATAGTATTATAAATGATTTATAATATCTCAAAGTATTTTTAATACCTTAATATCGCTTTTTAAATGATTTTAAAACATTTAAAATCATTATTAAATAATTACCATTAATATTAAAATATTAATGTAATTCATGAAATAATATCAAAAGTTATATTTTATAACTTAAAATATTTTTATAACCTTTAAATCATTTTTATATGATTTTTAAAACATTAATTCTATTTTTCATAATTTATTTAATACATTTATTAAATAAATCAATTATCATTAATATCAAATTATTAATAAAATTCATCACAAAATATTAAAAGTCATTCAAAACAATTTAAAATATTTTCCAACACTTTAATATAATTTTAAATTATTTTTAAAGTATTAAAATCATTTTTAAGCAATTTATTTAATATAAATATTAAATAAATTAAATATCATTAATATTTAAAAATATTAAAATATTAATGAAATATATTCCAAATTATTAAAAACCCATTTTTAGGCTTTAAAATAATTTTTACAAATTAATTATGATTTTTTCATAATTAAAAATTATTTTTCTCTAATTATTTAATAAAAAGAATTAATTTTATAAATAATCTGTCACTAAAGGTGTCTATAGTGACAAAACTGTCGCTATAGGTGTTCTTGAGATTTCCAGAACCTTCATAGCCAATTACCAGGGTACTATGTTTGACCATCAATAGATCTTAGATTTTAAGGTTTCTGGGCTGGAAAATGTGTTAATGTTGTAGTACTGATGTAATACTACAACCTCAAACAAATTTCATGGACAACACACATCATATCAGTGAGATATAGGCCTTACAAATCTTGTTAGAGACTGTTCTTCATTTTCTGGGTTACCCAGAAATGAAGAACATTTCAAGTTACCTACTTTGAAGCTTCATAACTTTGATTCTGAGTTTACTCAGTGTGTTCTAATGGTACAATCTTGTAGTAGAGATGTCAAGGTACAAAAGTATTACACTTTTGTAGCATTACAACATCATGTGTGAGAGATCTAGGCTAGTCAAACCATGTCAGAAACCAGTTCTTGAAGGTTTCTGGGTTTTCCAGAAATTCATGCGGACAGTTGGTCAACCCACGACCATTAATAATTATGAATATGTGCAGGATCTAAGTTTTCTAATGACATGAATGTGTATTCCATATGCCAGACTACAAATCCCATAAACTAACATGACTTTTAACCTTAACAATAGCAAGATCAAAGGCCTTAAAAATCTTGTCAGACCATTTCTGGGTTTCTGGGTTTCTAGGTTGCCCAGAATTCCAGTTTCCATGGTCGGTCAACCATGTTTGACCACTTATATCTTGAGATCTAAACATGGTATGGACTTTATTCCACTTCCAGTCTACTCTCTTCATGGCATAGAACAAGTCTATAACATTAAATCAACCTAACAATTAACACACAAGGATCTATAAGCCCTGGCATATGGTTGTCAGGCCATATTTTTAGTGTTCATAGTCAGTCCTTAAAAACCTATTTTCTTACATCTAGATGTTATGGATCCTTGATGTAACATCTTTGATCACTAAATAACATCCTCAAACACACTTCTAAACACATAAACACAACATATAACATAAATCACAAGATTTAGCAATGCTAGGGTTTTATACCTTTTATGCTCAATAATTTGATTCTGACCCTTGATGCTGATCTTTTTATGCTAAGAGGTGTTCTTGGCTTAACATAACACTCCCTTTCACTCTCCATTTCGAAAAGATAGAGAGAGAATGGTCTTGGAGAATATGAGAAGTAAAGTAAAGTTATTTACTTAACTTTTAAGTTTAATTTTGATTCAATGTATCTAATGTTGCAAGGTGGCAACAAAATCTGATCTTTATGAGATTGTAACACATGGGATAAGCTTTGGCTTGGTGACTCACCAAGATTAACAAAATCTTTTACTTATGTTTTAAGTAAAAGGGCATTTTGGTCATTTTGCACTCACTAAGGGTATTTTTGTAATTTCCCCTATAATTTGAAGGGCAATTTAGACATTTCATATATATCCCATAAATATTACCCATTACGATTTTATACTTAGCATTTGAGCTCCCAAATTAGGGATTTGATATTCCCGATTTGGGTTTCGGATTCCCAGAACTGAAATTAGGGTTTTCTAACTGAACATCCATGTTCTTAACATAACTTTAGGGTTTGCTAAAGTTACACTTATCCTGATCAATAGTTGATCCTTATCCATAAACTGTACACATATACAATCATTGAACACAACATATACACTCATACACTTAACCTTGTAATTCTTCACCAAATTTTTTTAAATCCATAAAAATCCTTCACAGGAATCTTTAAATCCACACACTATTTTCAGTCTAAGTCTTAATATTCAACCTTTATTTGATCTATTAAGAATTTAATAAATCCTATGAATTCTAGGGTTGTCACAGGGTCGACCCAAATCTGAACTGGGTTTTAAAAATGAATAATGGATAATATTCAATCTGAACTGTTTTAATATTATGTAAATTAGTACTACTATGCTATAATGGATAAATGCATGACTGTTAGTTATTATTTTGACCTTAAATTTATGGTTAACTCATCATTTGGACTAAATAATATGAACTATTATTAGTTATTTGATAACCTATATATATATATATATATATATATATATATATATATATATTATATAATATTAATAATGTCAACATCTGAGATATTTGTGGGTGCATTATGAGATTGTGAATTCTATATAAATATTATATTATATGTTTGTCTTATATTTTTTATTTGATTATATTGTGTAGACAATAAAATGGCGGAAAATTCGGGGGCCAATAATTATGATATAACGAAGGACCTTAAAAGAAAAGCTAAATTGAATGATTCGGGCAGGAAATATGGATATTGGTCGGATTTAAGTAATAAGGATGTCGTGCAATGTATACTTTGTGGGAAGAAATGTCATTTGGGCATCAAAAGGCTCAAACAACATCTAGCCAAAAATTATGGAGATATAGCTAAGTGTCCCAAAACAACAACAGGAATTATAAGGGAGATGCAAGCGGCTTTGAATAGTAGAAAGAGGAACAAGCTACTTGAGCTAGATGCTGATGATGATGTAGTAGAAGTGCAAGAAGAACAATCATCTGCTCATCCAACCATGGCTTCCAATATTTCTTCTAACACTATCCCAAGTTCTGGGACAACTTCTAAAAGGAAGAATGTTGTATTTCAATTCCAAAATCCACAACCAAAAGTTAAGACGGTTGAAGCACTTCTAAAGAAGACTCCCGAAGAAGTTGTAGAGGAGAGGCATAGCAAGCGTTTGAGCTAAACGAGTATTGAAAGTCGTTTGAGGACACCAGAGGAAAAGGAGAGAGTCCAAATGCACGTTGCCGACTTTTTTTACGAATGTGGCATACATTCAATGCTGCAAATTCAAGGAGATTTGAAGTAATGGTCGAGTCCATAGGGCAATATGGGTCGGGTTTCAAGCCTCCAACATATCACGAGTTGAGGGTTCCTTTAATTGAGAAGGCAAAGAAGAAAATCGATGACGTAAAGAAGAAACATGAAGTTGCTTGGAAGGAATACGGCTGCTCACTCATGTCGAATGGTTGGACAGATAAGAGGGGAAGACACTTGTTGATTTTTCTTGTTAATAGTTCGGATTAGACTTATTTCATGGGTTTTGTTGATGCCTCCAATCAGTCTCAAGATGCCACAATGTTGGCAAATCTATTTGATAGCAAGATCGAGGAAATTGGCCCTGAGTATGTTGTTCAGATGGTCACAGATAATGCTTCTAATTACAAGGTAGCGGAACATATACTAATGGAGAGCAGACCTACACTGTTTTGGACACCTTGTGTCGTTCATTGCCTTGACCTTATGTTAGAGGACATAAGCAAGTTGAAGCAATTCCAACCCACAATCACAAATGCAAGGAGAATTACAAAATTCATTTATAGACATTGTGACACCTCCAAATCAAGGTACTTCATTCCCACAAGATTTGGTGCTCACTATCCATACATTCATACTATCTACCCAAATAAAATAATATTTAAACCATAAATCCTCTCTTTAAATAGGGTTACATCATTAAATAAAAATCTTCCCAGGTTATCTAACCTTAAACATCATTCAAGTGCGAAAATAAAATTATTACATCACATCATTAAGTAAAAGTTTATCATCAAATTAAAAGTCTAACATCGTAACAATAATCAAAATTACAAGTCTTCATCACTTGTACATTTTTCCCTTTCCTTTGCTAGTTGAAGGCTCATCTACCTTCTCAACTTTAGCTGCAATAATAATATTTATGCAAGAGTGAGCAAAACAATTGCTCACCGGATATAACAATGAATCAACATGAGAATAATAATAATAACTGCCAACAAATAGGCTCATCAAAACTGAATAGTACTCTAACAATGATAATCAGAAACTAGAATCCAAAATATGGAATATATATAACTGAGGGTCATAAGACCATGAACTATGTCCACAGTTGCGAGTAATCTTTTAACTCCAACTTTAACAGTCATAAGACTATAAGGACTTCTCGTACTTAGGGGGATCAGCCCTTCGTACATTGTATTGTGCACAAACATATCAACACTAAGCGTAAATTATCCCCTAATAATAATAGGGTTGTTCATCTCAGTATTTAGAGTACAAGTCCGCACCAAAGAAAGTTTGGTTTGGATAAGCTTTCAAGGGTAATTTGAAGTTTAACGAACATCAACTAGAGGACTAGTTGAATCAATAGTGTTTGATAACACAACAGTTGATCAATAATAACATAATATGGAACAATGAATAAGTGTAAGCGAACTAACTATATCTTGAAGTCATGCTTAGAAACAACTACAAAGCATAAGTATTGAATGGTGATAAACCTTGCTTGAATAAAATTAAGCTAGGACTATGAATTATTGAGTATACATTAAGTAATAGCAAGATGAAAATAAAACTTGCTCATTATGAGAATAGCTTGTGTCAAGTAAATGAACTAAGATAATTCAACATTAGAAATTAAAATTCAAGAAAATTGCATTCATGGTACATAAAGGACAATAAAGAAACTTGTCTAACAATAAACAAGTTAGAATACATCAATAAATATTGGAATTCAAAACTTGTTCGAATAAAGTTAAAGTCATAGCTAGCTTGTTCAAATGATGATTAAGAATACAAGAGTTCGCTTAATGAAAATTTAAAGTAAGAAACTTGCTCAACGTAAATGTAGAGTTAGAAAACTTGCTCAATGTAACAAGATAAGGTTTAGAAACTTGCTCAATGTAAAAAGAGAAGTTTAGAAACTTGCCTCGAGCGTAAGCTATAATATTACACTCACGTTCACCTACACATAGGTTTAGAACCACAATACCTATTAGATATGCTAACATTCATTTTTTTCAATATAACATGCATTTCTAGCTAAACTTGTTATGTTAACACAAGTCTTACGCTACTATTCAAATATCAAAAAATTAAAGTGTTAACCTCAAAACACTTATCTAGCGTTTATTGTATAAACTAATTTATAACATAATGCGTTCATTACTTACTAATCACTTTTAGAAAGTTGAAATTATGAATGACATGACATGGTACTGAATTAACCCCATTGTTACATGTTTGACTCCTTAACACAACCTTAGACCAAGCTATAGTGGTATATCAAAGTCTACAACATCAACAAACTTTTATCGTCTCAGATTGTGGTATGGCGCATTGCAAGGCGTATACACAAGCTTCGAGATCGATGCAAATTGCACCATTTTTTGCCTTGCCTTTGGCGAAGCTACTGGCAGGTACGTATTAGAAAGCGTAAAGCAAAGATGAACGATGTTTAATTTTTAGCCCAATAAACACAAATTTCACCCACCAAACAGTGATAATAACACGTAAAAATGGTATAGAACTATCACAAACATCTTTTTGAACATATTTAACCAATTAGAACAATTTAACATCAACTAAAACTAGTTTAATTTCTCAAATTTCTTATTTTCATATAAAAACTCCATTTTTTGATATTCTTCACGAAAATCAACACTATAATCTCTATACTTGGCCAAATTGCTTCGTTCAAATTACTTTATGCTCGTTTCTTAAATAACTAACATAAAAAAGCTTCAATTTGCAGTTTAACATACGAATTGATCATCAAAATTGACACTCACATAAGCCATATGAAAAATACATGTACTGTCAAAATTTTCTACTGTTAGAACGAAATTAGCATACAAATTCTTGCTTAAACATAAACTCTAATCATCATAAACACGTATAATCACAATTACCAACTAGATATAACCACAATTCAGTAATTTAATTTCACAGAACATAAACAACTATGTCGTGATACACATAAACATATATAATATCAAAGTTGTAGAACATACCTTCAATTACTAAGATAATCGTTGCTAATCACTGGAATTGCTTGGTAATTCTTAGGCTTTCTCTCAATTTCTCTCAACTCTCAATTCTCTGAACTCTTAGACTTAGGCAAGTATGCGTAAAGAAAACCGATATGGCAAAGCATAAGAATAAAACTGCTAATTCTTAATACGCATACTAATTGTAATAACAGTTACAACATAAATGTATATATTATAAATATATTATATTTATTATTTTATTTTATTTATTTATAATAATTAAAATTCAAAAATTAAAAATAATCCAAAAGCCATAAGGCTTTGTTTGGATAAACCCTTTAAATTTTAAAGAATTAATATATTTAAGCCTTTTTTGGCAAAACCACATTAAACTCCTTTATTTTATTTTAATAAACAATTTAGTTTATAATTTATAATTACATCTTATTTATTTGGATTTCCAAATCCAACATTAATTAAATAAATTAATTATACATGCTATATTCTAATTAAATATACCATTTAAACAATTAAAATAAATTATAATTTTATTATAATTTTATTTAATAATTTAATATACCATTTAAATTATAAAATCATCACAACAATATATACAAATTTATTTAATAATTTAATATACCATTTAAATTATTAAATCATCACAAATAATATAACATCTCATGTTATATTACACTTTCTAAATTATAAATTAATTTAATTTAGAATATTATCTAATAATTTAGATTCATTCATATTTATTAACAATCATTATATCAATAAAAAATCTATTTCATCAATTTCAGCAATAGACACATCAAATAAATATTTATATTTAATAAATATCTAAAATTACAATTTGAAATTCCAGATTGTTACATCCTTCTCTCCTTACAAGGATTCTGTCCCCAGAATCACAATTCAAACAATCAATTCGTCACATTCCTCCCTTCTTACAAAGATTCTGTACCCAGAATCGAAGACACATACTAAACAAATAACTCAGGATAATTCTTCATCATACCAGCTTCGAGTTACCACGTAGCCTCTTCGACATTGTGGTTCCTCCATATCACCTTCACAGAAGGTATCACTTTATTCCTGAGTACTTGTTCTTTCCTGTCAACTATCTGGATAGGAATCTCTTCATAAGATAAATCTTTACTGAACTGCAACGGTTCATACTCGATCACATGTTTGTAATCGGGTTTATATGGTCGCAAATAATCGACACATAAAAATATATGTGCACATGTTTCTAATGCGGAGGTAAAAAGCTACCCCATAAGCCACTTCTCCCACTTTTCGTAGAATCTCGAAAGGTCCAATAAACCTTGGGTTGAGCTTTCCTTTCTTGCCAAAAATGAATTTTCCCCTTCCAAGGAGAGACTTTTAGGAACACAAAATTTCCTGCTTCAAATTCACGACTGTGCATGTGTTGATCAACATACTTTTTCTGTCGATCTTGAGCGACTACCGATCTTGCTACGATGAGTTTTATAACTTCTTGATGCTGTTGTACGATTACGGTCCTAGTAGTTGACGTTCACCAACTTCATCCCAGCATAGTGGAGTTCTGCACTTCCTGCCGTATAACGCCTCGTATGGCGGCATACCAATGCTTGCGTGGTAACTGTTGTTGTATGCAAATTCCACCAATGGTAGATTTTATAAATATACCATTCACTTGCTAATTGTGGTAAGGGATATCATTTTCTTTCATACTCCATATTATGGTAAGAAATTGTTATTCGTTTCTATAACTTTTTCATTAAACAATGAAAAATCCTAAACTATTTTGAACTTCCTTAATATTTTGCGCTTCATCTAATATTTTTTCACCTGAATCTTTTTATTATACTTTACACGTGCTTCATCTAATATCTTTTCATCTGAATCTTCCTATTGCATTTTACACGTTATAGTTGAATTATAAATTTTATTTATTCTATTCTTGAACTCTAATCGAATTTCTGGATTTCATGTTTAGAATATGGACTTTCTTGGACTCTAGACAAATTAAATTATAAATCTCTAATTTTTATTTTTGATCTTATTGTTCTAATTATTTCCATTCATCCTTTATATCATTATCATAATTTTAAAATTTAAATTGTGGTGAAAAGTTCTCTTTAGCCAAAGTGCAAAGAGTTACCGTTGATTGGCATGATTATGGCCACGAACTATGAATTGGTATAATCATGACCTTTGGCATTATAGGCAAAGGCTTGTGGTGAAAGTTCAATTCAACCCGTAGTGGAAAGATGAACTACTGAATGACATGATTATGACCATTGGTGTTACAAATAAATATTTTTATCCCGTAATGCAAAGATGAACTGTTGATTTGCGTGATTATGAATATGAACTGTTGATTTGTGTTACAGAGATAAAATATTGATGATAAACTTTTAAAGATAGTAGACATTATGGCTTACTTAACTCTTCTAATGGATTGCTTGTTCCGCTGCAGTTATCGTGAAAAACTTTTATTATCTTTAAATCTTTGATTTATCACTGATGAAGGTTAAAGATAATTTATTCTTCATTATCTTAGTTATGATATTTTTTACTGGGCTATTTGAGATCACCCTTTGCCTTTTTGTTCCATTGTTCTTATCAAGAAATAAGAATGTAGTTGGGACTAGCCGGGGAACAGAATGATGGCCCGAGTTAGTGGTTGTCCTCATCAAGATATAAAATAATATAGCAATAATTGTACTGAGGACTTAAAACGTGTGTTAATGTGTGTTGTTGTATTGTAATTATGACGCCCCCAAAATAGGTATACACAACCCATTCTGAGTCACCAAATACATGGTACAAAATTCAAATACAAACTTCATTTATACAATATGACAAAAATGTAGCTGAGACTTTTAACAAGGATATTGTCTCGTAGACAATATCCAAACTCAAATGGAGTCCTCGTTAAAATTATTATCACACTATTTCATAAAATAGTGAGGACTACTATAGCCACCATCTCGGACCATCACTCCGTCCCCCGACTAAGCCCAACTATATTCTCATTTCCTAAAGAGAACAATAAAAGCAAAGGGTGAACTCAACTAGCCTAGTAAAGAATATTATGACTAAGATAATGCAGAATAAATTATCGTTAGCCTTCAACAGTGTAAAACTGATAAAATACAATAGACAACAATTTTAACTGCAGTGGAACAAATAATCCACTAGAAGAGTCAAGTAAATCATGATATCTACTATCTTCTATGATTTAAAAGTTCATCATCAATATTTTATCGCTGTAATACAGCTCAATAAATAATCCACATCACTGAAATATTCATGCACTACGGGCAAAGGATATTCATTAGTATCACATCCACGAATTATTCATGCACTATGGGTCAAGGATATTCGTTATTATCACCAATGGTCATGATCATGCCAACAATTGTCCATCAATGCACTAGGGGCCAATGAGGACTTTTACCACATCATTTGTAACATTACATGTCATGATTATACCGATACATAATTCCTGGTCATAATCATACCAATCAACAGTCCATCTATGCACTACGGGCCAAAGATGACTTTCATCACAATATAAGCATGAGAATGATGACAATGATATAAGAATTCAATCAAACGAGATCAAGGATAAATATTAAAGATTTATAATTCAATTTTTCCAGAGTTTAAGAATGTCCAAATTGTCAACATGATAACTGCTTTGTGGAGTAAAATTCAAGAATAATATTCATGTAAAAATAATTCGGACAAAAAAGAAATCAATTTTTGTCATGAATAGTACCTGGGTGAATAGTACTTCGTGAATAATACCCCGGCATGAAAAGATTAAAATTTAACAAGAATGTTCAAAAAAAATATCATTGTGAAATGATACTAGATGAAGTGCAAATTTCAAGGATATTTTACTAATTTCAAAGAGTATGGAAGCAATACTTACCACAATAAGTTTAAATTCAGGAATATGAAATGAAATAATATCCCTTACATAATATGGAGTATGAAAAAAAAAAATATTTCTTACGAGTATTGCAATAAAATAAAATCTTTTACCTTGGTAGAAACTGGATTTGACTAGAATATCAGATATTATTCTGAGAAAATTTTGTACAAAAAGCTACACATAAAGTATTCTTATATTCAAAAAAAATACTCATAATACTATAGAATAAGAATTTCTGATATTGAAGGTGTGTTTAGGAAGGAGGGGTAACCTCCCTTTTATAGTGCAACGGAGGGAGAAAAGTTAAATGAATATGCCTAACTCTGCCAACTTTTCTCCATCTAATTTTCCTGATGCATAACTTTCATTCATTCATTTCCTTGGGTGAGGGCCCATCAATTGTTGAAAAAAAAAGAATTATTGCAGGAGGAACCTCCACCTAACTTCTTTCTCTGCCTAATCAAATGCATGTGCCTCACATTTCTTTATCTATCAAATTCCTCAATTTTCAATGCCTAACATCTTATGTTAGTTCTCAGTAGGCACACAATAGATCTAGAAGGGGGGTTGAATAGATCCTTTTTATTTTCAAATACTTTTCCAGTTTATTTTGAGTTGATAACGAATCAACATATAACAAACATAAGAATCTTTTCAAGCACAATAGAATAAGTAAAAGATACCCTTCATTGATATATTCATGAACATACATACATTATTCGTAGAGTTAGTTAAGTTGTAAGCAGGTAATACATACATAACATTTATAGCAGTTAGGTACATAAAGTAAATGATAGAAAGTAAAAGACACAAGGGATTTTAAGTGGTTCAGACACTCAAGCTCCTAATCCATTATTCTGATTTAACTCGCAGGAATTCCACTAAGGAAGGGCAGCACCCTGAATCACTAACATTCCTTCAAGGCCAGAAGCCTTGGAACTTCAGTTCACTAAGAACTCTTCAAGCCCAGTAGGCTTGGAACTCCTCTAGTTCCCTAGGAACTCTTCAAGCCTAGCAGGCTTGGAACTTCATTTAGTCCCTCCGGAGGTCCTGGCTACTTGTTTGTGTAGTTGTTGGTGGTGGTGCCTTGCTGCTAAGATGTCTTGAAACTTGAACATCTTATGTATATAGCAGCTAGGCATGGTCCTCTTTGTATTCTGCGTAGAGACTGGACCATTTCTTCTTTGGTGTAGCTGATCTTCATTCTGTTATGCTCATCTTCATCTGATGTCAGATGTGCACCATCACTATTTGGGCTTGCTAAGTATTTGAGCTTTTGGTAGACTTCGTCTGACACTTAATAATCCCTGAACCCTTCTTAAATGATTTGCAAACATGGTTCTGCATCTATTTTGTTTCAGCTTCTGGTTCATGGTGATTTGTAGTGTGGCTCTCTGGATCTTCTTTGTGCTCTGCCACTTTTCTGAATGCTATCTTCTTGGCCTTCTCGACTCTCAGCATAGCTTCCATCTTTAGTGGCATTCTCATCTTTATTGAGTGAAGCTTTAGTCTATTCAAGTACTTGTTTCAAGCTGTCTCACTTCCACATTGTAGTCTCACTGTCACTGAGACTAGTTCTGTTTAGCTCTGGTGGAACTCGTAGAGTCAACACTATAGCATTCAAACAACTCAACGATCCTTCAACTTCAGCTTTTTTTTATCTTTGAAGCTCTGGCTAATATATACTCCTTCCCAATCTTCCTATTGGAATATAGTCGTTGAAAGCTATTTGAATTGCTTCGTAGATCTCAAGTTATTTTGGTGCAGACTGCTTGATGTGACGTGACAGCTCATTTATAACTTTACTGACACAACAGTCTACTACATTACCTACCGCCTTAGATTTGTCTTTTCGCATCGATGCTCTCAAACAACAATGTTCAAATATCAGTTTTAAGATTGAACCGTTGTTAATGCTTCAATCTTCAAATGACCGAACTCTACGATTCTGATGCATATGTTCATGGACCTGATCGTAGTGTCTTGTTGAATGTTGCTTATTGACTGACACTACGATCCTGAAGAGTGTTCATTGGATCTTCAATGTAGAACACTTCTTTCTCTATTTGTGCAGTGCTTTAACACTTCTTTTTGCCTTTGACTGATCTCAGGAACTACTAGCTTGACTCCTTGTTCTGGTCTCTTCTGAATAGCAAGACACCTCAGATTTGTGGCATGCCCAGCTCGCTTTCTCCTTGTGATCTCCCATTCACTTATCATCAATGGACTGACCCATGATTAATCACTTTAGCCTTGTTCTTCAGAAGTTGGCCAGTATCTCTGTGTAAACTATATCAGTTCCTTCTTTGTTTGGCAAACACTACGATCTTGGTTGACCCCAAGATCATTGTCTTCTGTTCATTTGACAACTAATGCACTTGATGACTTTTCCTTAGTCAGTCACTTTTACTGAAGTCTTCTCTTGATCTACTTGTAGAAGACTTCATCTTGAATCTTTACAACTCAATCTGAATGTTGATTGGGTTGATGCTTAGATCTTATGTTAGCTTATAAGTCATTCTTTGTGTGAGATCCCGAATTTTATGAAATGAAAGTATTCAATTTTCTTATAATTATTATTTTATTAAGTAAATGGTTAAATTAAGAAAGGGTTAAAGTTAAGGGTGATATGTGAAAAGTTTGCAAAGTAAGCAAGTTGATATAAAATATTCATTATGTCGGGGAATATTCGATTGGTCGGGGAATATTCGTTTTAACAGGGAATATTCATACGACGGCACAATCATTGGTGGATCCCACAATGGAAGTATTGTCGTAGTTAGAAAACGACAGAAATATCTTTTTATAAAAATAACGGCGAAAGATTTACCGTTAAACTGTTGATCTACCCGGTAGTAAAAGTACAGTAATACGTGTGGTTGCATAGTAGCACACGGTATTATTTATTGATGCTTACGTGAGAAGTCACTCAGTTATACTTAATTATTGCTACAGTAATTGCTGCAAAATCTCTCATATTATTAATTTAATTAGTGTCATAGTATCATCTACATAATATTTATTATTATTAAATCAATAATTGAGACGACAAAGTTATTCATATTATTATTTGTAATATTGACGATGTCTAGAAAGTTCTGTCGAGGAGAGGTTTGGGCACCTAATTGCGCACCAATAGGGAGAAATCCTTATCGGAAAGCCCCCTCTTTCCTGAGAATGGTCTGGTTGTTAAATATTGTGAGTTATAATATTAATGATGAATAAGTTCATGTTGATTAAAGATGAAATTGATATTTTCATTGTGTTGGGATTATTAGTGTTAGTTGAAATCGACATCTATTCCGATAATAATTGATGTCTGGAGGTTATATTGACCAATCGGGTAATTAATCGGATAAATGAGCAATTAATTGCTATTAATTCACACGCTTATAACTATTTGTTCATATGTGTGTACTATTAATTCACATGTATGTACTATTAGGGGAGGTGGTGCAAGATTGATAATACTTGCATGACTAAATTAAAAATGGAGGTATATTTGAAGGTACTATACTGTAATTATTTTTTTCACATGTATAGAACTATTGAGTCACATGATTGTACAATTGATTCACATGATGTACTATTAGGGGAAGTGGTGCAAGTTTGATAATGCTTGCAGGACTAAATTAAAAATGAAGGAAAAGATGAAGGTATTATACTGTAATATTTCGAGCCCCAAAACGTGCAATTATCGAAACTATGTTTTCCTATAAATAGAAGCTCATTCTTCCTTCATTTTAACCAATTCACTAAGACTCACAAGAGTAATTATAGAGAGAGAAGCTATAGAGAGAAAGAAGAAGAGTAGTTTGCTACTTCACTACTCCAGTATCCAGTCTTCTTCTGAGGTAAGGGGTATTATTTTTTTGTATTCATGAAGAGAGTTATTTCTTTTAATAATCGTAAGGGTTCTTATTCCATTCTTTATTATTCTGTTGGAATAACCTGTCTACGCGGACTACCGCAAGCATGGTGAAACTCTTCTGTTATTCCATTCTTTATTATTATGTTGGAATAACCTGTCTACGCGGACTACCGCATGCATGGTGAATGACCTTTCGTATTCATTCTTTATTAAATTATGAAAATGATCTGTCTACGTGGATTACCGCATGGCGGGTGAAAATCCATTTGCAGTTTCGTATATTCTATTATACTTGTATGAGATATCATTTCTTTTGTACTCGTCATGGAATGTCATTTTATTTTGTATTTTCCTTTTATGAGTACTATTCACGGAGTACTATTTATGAGTTACTATTTATGGGTTACTATTCACCCGGTTACTATTCACTCAAATATTATTCACTCGGGTATTCGGGACACTTTTCGTGCCGGAGTACTATTCACGAGTTGCTATTCACGGGTTACTATTAACCTGGTTACTATTCACTTGAATATTATTCACTCGGGTATTTGGGGCACTTTTCATGCCGGGGTACTATTCACGAGGTACTATTCCCGAAGTACTATTTACAGGGCACTATTCACGGGGTACTATTCACCCGAAAAATATATTTATTTTCTGTCCAAATTATTTTTGATACATGAATATTATTCTTGAATTTTACTCCACAAAGCAGTATCATGTTGACAATTCGAATATTTTTAAACTCTGGATAAATTTAAAGTCTTTAATATTTATCCTTGATTTCATTTGATTAATGCTTATATCATTGTCATCATTCTTATGCTTATATTGTAATGAAAGTCATCTGTGGCTTACGTACATAGATGGACTTGGCATGATTATGACCAGGGATTATTCGGTATAATCATGACCGTAATGTTACAAATGATGTGGTAAAAGTCCTCATTGGCCCGTAGTGCATTGAAGGACAGTTTTTGGTATGATCATGACCATGAGTTCTCTTCGGCCAACGATGTAAAGATGAATTGTTGTTTGGCATGATCATGACCATTTGTGAAAACACGAATATCCTTGGCTCGCAGTGAATGAATAATTTGTGGTCGTGATACTAATGAATATCCTTGGTCCGTAGTGCATGGATAAATCGATGATGTATTTAGCTGAGTCTCAGCGATAAAATATTGATAATAAACTTTTAATTCGTAGAAGATAGTAGATATCATGTTCTACTTGACTCTTCTAAAATATAGTTCCATGTCTTTGGCCTGTAGTGCAAAGATAAATTGTTAATGAATATCTTTAGTCCGTAGTACAAAGATGAATTTATTAATATGATTATGAACATGAACTATGATTTGGTATAACCATGATCTTTGATGTTTCAGGTAAAGACAGGTGATGAAAGTTATCTTTGTCCTGGGTGCGAAGAGGAATTTAGAATCACAATTATGATTATGAATTATTCACATAATTATGGAAAGGAACTGTTGATTGATGTTACAGGGATAAAATATTATTGGTGAACTTTTAACGTGGAGAAGATAATAGACTTTATGGTCTATTTGACTCTTCTAATGGATTGCTCGTTCCGCTGCCACTATGGTTGAAAAGTTTTATCATCTACCATATGTTCTAAATCTCTTATTTATTATTGACGAAGGCTATTGATAATTTAATTATCTTTAGTCATGATATTCTTACTGGGCTAGTTGTGCTCACCCTTTTGCTTCACAATTCCTTTCAGGTAATAAGAGTGTAGTGGGTCGTTTGAGCGGGTAATGAGGGAATAGAACGATGGTCTATAGTCTTGTTGAGGTTCCCTAACACAAGATGGAAATAATTTTATTGAGAATTTTAGATAAGTGTGTCATATTTTATACGTCATTTTTAACCGTTGATTTTGGTGAACCGAATAGGGTGAGGTGAACCCAACTTTGGAAGGGTATTTTGCCGCTATCATACAAGATGTCTAATGACAGACGACTTCGTGTTATCATAAGATAGGGTTGTGCACATGTACTTGCTGATTATATCTATGAGCACTACCTATATAATCTTGGGGTATGGTTGAAATATAAGTCTCAATTAGAGACAATAGAGATGTGATGAACGAGAATTTTGTAATTAATTTTAATATTTATTAAATTAAATAAATATTTTTCGATGATTTAATTATTAGATTAAATAATTAATTGTACCTTTTAATTGTGGTAGATTAATTTAATTATATGTGTTACATTTATTAAATTAATGTATAGAGTTTTTATTATCAAAGCATGTAATTATGTGAGCTTATTGAATTAAATGAATTATTTAATTAAGCATGATGTTATTTTAATTAATTTAATTATTAATTAGAGATTTAATAAATTGACATTATTTATTAATGAGTTATTTAATTATGTGACTATGTGAATTTATGAGAAATTATTATATTTTATTTATAATAAATTAAATAAGATATGAGTTTATTTTATAAAGGAGTGTGACATTAATTAAAATATATGATAAAGGTTTTATTTAATTAAATGAGATTAAGTCTTTTGAAGCTAGCCAAACAAGGCCCTAAGAGGAGTTAGTGCGAGTTAACTCCATGATTGGGCCAATCTGACCACTCTGCGCTCAAGCCATTATCGATCATTATATACGACGCCTTCTTTTTATTTTTTCATTTTTGCCTAAGTCTAAGAAATATTAGGAGAGAGAGTCCTGAGAATTTCCAAGAAGAATTAAGATCTTGTGAAAGAGAATTGAGAGTGAGGAAACTAAGCCTACTAATTATATCTACAGGTAATCTCTTCCTTCCCAAATTCTACTTTACGTATTTAGTTTTCATAAAATGGGTTTCATAGTTTTGGCTTTCAAACCTCTGTTATGTCTCTGTAATTGAGAAGTTGTGCTATTATATGGATATATGTAATAATAAGAGTAGCATAACATGTTTTTTATATATATTGCATGATTCCATATCATCAGTTTCATAGTATTACATCGTATATGATTTCTACAAAATTATAGAGTTTGGGTTTTGGCCTTAAGGCCTTATACGTGATTTTAGTATGTCAAACATAAATGTTTTCGTAAAATTTACACTCGTATGATGTTATGCATGTTGATCTGAAGAGACCAAAGTTTAAATAAATGGATTTGGGGTGTTATAAATTGAATCCAGTAGTGACAATTTTCATGTTTTATTTTCAAAACCTTCAAGAACATCAAGAACAGTGAAAGTAAATGTGTTGATTTTGCAAATTATGTGTTGTAACTGGTTAAAAATCATGCTAGATGGGTTAAGTAATGATTATATATGTATTACAATGATTGCGTAAGTCTAAATTCGTGTAAAAAATAACTAATTGGAAGTTATGGCCATATTCATGTATAATTTTACGTGTGATTGATTTTGGCCTAATTTGGCCTTGTTATGTTCGCGAACTGCAGAACTGCAGAAAATGAGCTTGGGTAACCCCGCCCCCGACAGGCGTTACCAAACTAAATTACCCCGCCCCGGCGCTCAAAATAAAAAAAAAAATTAAAATAAAAAAAATAAAAAATAAATAAATATTTGAAGAAAATTATTATTAAAATATTTATAAAATAAATTAAATATTTTAATTGAGATATTTATGAAATAAAATAAATATTCGATAAAAATTATTATGAAAATATTTATAAAATAAATTAAATATTTTAATTGAGATATTATGGAATAAAATAAATATTCGATGAAAATTATTATTAAAATATTTATAAAATAAATTAAATATTCGATGAAAATTATTATTAAAATATTTATAAAATAAATAAAATATTTTAATTGAGATATTATGGAATAAATTAAATATTCGATGGAAATTATTATGAAATAATTTATTCGAGTGTAATAATAGTAAGAGAATGAAAATATTCTAATTTAATTAAGTAATTAAATTAGAAGGGTAATGATTTGTTAAATAAAGTGGAGTTTATATTAAATAATTAAGTGAAAATATAACTAATGAATGTCGTGAATACATATGGTATGTGTGTAGGATTTGTGGTGAACGGAAGTAGTAATCGTTTAGCCTACGCACGAGGCAAGTTTCCTAACCCTACTTGTCATTATTGTTCAAGTTTATTAATTACCTCGAGTAAATTATCATTATTATTATTCATGTTCAAATGTTATATTAAAGATTGATTATCTTTTCAAAGCATGATTCAGTTATACAATAATTGTCCTATTGTATACTTCCGAGATTTGAATATCATTATTATTGAACCTTATTAGACTAATGAACCCTTATTGATTCGACTAGTCCATAGTTGATGAGCGTTCTAAATTTTCAACCCTTAATGAATTGTCAAACCAAACTTCCTTTGGTGCGGACTCGAATGTCAAACCGAGATGAACAACCTCGCAAAGGGATTTACTTATGCGTTAAGCGTTAAGATATTGTGCGATGATTGTACTAAGGGTCGATCCCCAAGTACGCAGTAGAAAGGTCCATAGTCTTTATGATTGTTAAAGGTTTCAAGTATAACCCTTGATAACCTAGGACATAGTTCAAGGTCTTATGACCCTCAGAATTCTTTTGTTTCTTGTTATTCATTCTTGATTCAAAAGTTGAGCTTTTATTCAGATGTCTTTGATTTACTCGCATGTTATTATATTGTTATTTCATCATTATACTTGTGGGCATTAGTGCTCACTCTTGCTTAATAATAACATTGCAGTTAAGAACGAAAGAACTGACGAACCTTCCACTAGTAAAGGCAAGGGCAAAGTTAGCAAGTGTTGAAGACTTGTTATTTTATTTGATGATGTATTTATGTTAGACTTAAGTTATTGATGTTGTTTAAGACTTAATTGTTTATGATTCCGCACAGATGTTTAAGGTTAGAGTAACCTGGGATTGTATTTATTATGTAGTTGATGTAACCCCATAAGGGGAGATTTATTATTATTTCTATCTATTGCATGGTTTGCATTTATTATGGGTAGATAGATAGATGATATTTGTACAGTGAACACCAAATCCCGTGGAATTGAAGTACCCAGATTTGGGGGTGTCACAATAGATAATTATATGTTAAGAGAAGACTCACCATTGGAAAGAACATGACAGTAATCTTCTCATTTTTCTTTGGGGTCTATTGGGTCAACCAAGGATATTTCTCGAGTCATATGATATCTATCATAAATTAGATGCATGGCCTCCCATTTACGAAGGTTTCCTTGAGCATTTTCCAAAGATTTTAATTTCTAAAACAGTTATTGACTGTACTTTTATGTAAAGCACCGTTGTAAGGTGTTGTGGTCGAGGCACCATGAGAATTACATATATTTGTATTAAAACTCACAGCTTATGTGTTGTCATACTCTGCACGACACTTCAACAGTTGTATAAATGAAGTTTGTATTTGATTTCTGTAGTGTGATATCTGGCGACTCAGAATGGGTTGTGTGGACCTATTTTTGGGGAATCACAAATGGTATCAGAGCTTTGGGATATGGTCGCTGGCGGAGATATGAGTCTAGAACTAGGAGGGGAGAGACGAGTAAAATACTTCGCTAGTGTGTGACTTACCTAAGCTGAAATTGTTTACTTGATAAGTTGACAAATTGTGATATGTCAATTAACCTTTGTTTTGAAGATATATTCTAGAATGATATCTGAAATACAAGAGATGATCAATGGGAAAATTATGATACAGAGGAAATAATCGGGAAGGTACAATCTGTAAAGAAAGCAAGGTATTCTCATCTCTTCGAACTACCAGGCACGTAAATTTCGAAGGCAAAATTTTATAAGGAGGGGAGATTATGAGATCCCGAATTTTATGAAATGAAAGTATTCAATTTTCTTATAATTATTATTTTATTTGGTAAATGGTTAAATTGAGAAAGGGTTAAAGTTAAGGGTGATATGTGAATATTTTGCAAAGTAAGCAAGTTGATATAAAATATTCGTTGTGTCGGGGAATATTCAATTGGTCGGGAAATATTCGTTTTAACAGAGAATACTCGTACGACGGCATAATCATTGGTGGACCCCACAACGAAAGTATTGTCGTAGTTAGAAAATGACGGAAAAATCTTTGTATGAAAATAACGGCGAAAGTTTTACCGTTAAACTGTTGATCTACCTGGTAGTAAAAGTATAGTAATACGCGTGGTTGCATAGTAGCACACGGTATTAATTGTTGATGCTTACGTGAGAAGTCACTCAGTTATACTCAATTATTGCTACAGTAATTGCTGCACAATATCTCTCATATTATTGATTCAATTATTGTCACAGTATCATCTACATAATATTTATTATTATTAAATCAATAATTGATGTAAAATCCCAAATTTACGAATAAAGATTTAATTTTCTCGAAATATTTTTTTTCATATTATGGTGTGGATTTGAGATAATGTTATAATTGTGGGTAGTATTTATAAATTTTGCAAAGTATGCAAGTTGTATTATATTCGATTGGTCGGGGAATATTCATTTTAGCAGGGAATATTCGTACAATGGTGCAGTCATTGGTGGACCCCACAACAGAATTATTGTCGGATTGAGAAAATGAGAAAAATAGTTTTATGAAAATAACGACGGAAGTTTTACCGTTAATACTGTTGAACTACTTTCGGTAGTAAAAGTACGAGAATCTGGCGTGGTTGCATAGTAGCACTGCAGTAGTGATTATTGATGCTTACGTGAGAAATCACTCAATTATATTCAATTATTGCTACAGTAATTGCTGCATCATATCTCTCATATTATTGATTCGATTATTGTCACAGTATCATTTGCATTAGATGTTATATTATTAAATCAATAATTGAGACGACAAAGTTATTCATATTATTAAATTGCAATATTTACAATGTCTAGAAGTTCTGTCAAGGAGAGGTTTTGGTCACCTAATTGCGCGCCAATAGAGAGAAATCCTTATTGGAAAGCCCCCTCTTTCCTGGGAACAACCTGGTTGTTAAATATTGTGAGTTAGAATATTAATGATGAATAAGTTTGTGTTGATTAAAGATGAATTTGATAATTCCATTGTGTTAGGATTATTTGTGTTAGTAGAAATCGACATCTATTCTGATGATAATTGATGTCTGGAGGTTATATTGTTCAATCGGGTATTCGGGACACTTTTTGTGTCAGAGTACTATTCACAAGTTACTATTCAGGAGTTACTATTCATGAGTTACTATTCACGAGTTACTATTCACCTCGAACAATATATTTCTTTTCGGAACAAATTATTTTTGGGTACAATATTATTCCATGAGGAGATGTGCTAATTTTTCAGACCGTTGGTTGAATTTATAATAGTAAATCAATATGGATCGCTACTTTAAAGTTTTAATAGTAAATCAATATGGATCGCTGGTTTAAAGTTTTAATAGTGAATCAGTATGGACCGTTGCTTTAAGTTTTAATATGGACCGTCCGTTTAAAAGTAAATCAATCTAGACCGTTCATGAATTAGTTACTATTCAATCCATTCTCCTATAAATAGAAGCTCATTCCTTCATTATTTCTTACAAATTCACTGAAACTCTAGAGAGAGAAATTATAGAGAGAAAGAAGAAGAGTATTCTGCTACTTCACTACTTCTATATCCAGTTTCTTCTTTATAAGGTAAGGGGTATTATTTCTTTCTTATTCATGAAGAGAACTTCTATTATTCCATTCTTTATCATTCTGTTGGAATAACCTGTTATGCGAAGTACCGCATACATGGTGATCTTCTTCTATTCTTCCATTCTTTATTATGTTGGAATAACTTGTTTATGGGAAGTACCACATACATGGTGAAATTCTTCTATTATTCCATTCTTTATTATTCTGTTGGAATATCCTGTCGGTGCGAATTTTGCCTGACCTGGTTTCGTTATTTATTATTCTATCGAAATATCCTATCTGTGCGTTTAAGCCGGACCTGGTTACATTATTTATTATTTCGCATTTATTATTCTGTCGGAATATCTTGTCTGTGCGTTTACGCCGGACCTGGTTCCATTATTTATTATTCCGTATTTATTATTCTGTCGGAATATCCTGTCTGTGCGTTTATGCCGGACCTAGTTCCATTATTTATTATTCTGTTGGGAATAACCTGAATGTGCAGTCTATCGCACGCATGGTGAATCCTTCTGTTATTCCATTCTTTATTATTCTGTTGGAATAACCTGTCTATGTGGATTTCCACATGCATGGTGAATGATCCTTTGTATACATTCCTTATTAAATTGTGGAAATAATCTGTATACGTGGATTATCGCATGGCTGGTGAAAATCCATTTGCAGTTTCATATATTCTTTCTTATACTCAGTTGGTTAAAGTTTTGACTTCTATACTCCATGAAATTGGTGGAATATCCTTGATATTTGCGCTTCATCCTGTATCTTTTCATGGAAATATTCTTTTGAGCATTCTTGAATTTTACTCTACAAAGAAGTATCATGTTGAAAATTTGGACGTTATTAGTTCATGGATAATTTAATTCTTGAACTTGTTTTATTGAATTCTTATATCATTGTCATCATCCTCATGTTTGTATTATGTTGAAAGTCATCTGTGGCCTGTATTGCATAGATGGACTTGGTATGATTATGACCAAGGATTATTCGGTATAATCATGACCGTAATGTTTCAAATGATGTGGAAAAAGTCCTCATTGGCCGTAGTGCATTGATGGACAGTTTTTGGTATGATTATGGCTATGGATTCTCTTCGGCCAAGGGAGTAAAGATGAATTGTTTTATGGCATGATCATGACCATTGATGAATACATGAATATACTTGGCCCGTAGTGCATGGGTAATTTGTGGTCGTGATACTAATGAATATCTTTGGCCGTAGTGCAGGGATGATGTGGATTATTTATTAAGCTGAGTCTCAGCGATAAAAGTGATTAAAAACCTTTTTAAATCATAAAAGATAGATTTTATTCTCTACTTAACTCTTTTAATGGATTGCTTATTCCGCTGCAGTTAAACTTGTTGTCTATTGTATTTTATCAATTTAACATTGTTGAAGGCTAATGATAATTTATCCTGTATTATCTTAGTCATAATATATTTTACTGGGCTAGTTGAGCTCACCCTTTCTTTCACTGTTCTCTTCAGGAAATGAGAACGAGCAGGGACTAGTCGGGGAACGGAGTGACGGTCCAGAGGATAGCATTAGTAGTCCTCACTATTCTATGAAATAGTGTGTTAATAAATGTATTGAGGACTTATTTTGAGTATGGATATTGTCTAGATGACAATATTTGTATTAAAACTCACAGCATATGTTTTGTCGTATTTTACACGACTGTTGTATAATTAGTTTGTATTTGTATTCAGTACCATGTATTTGGCGACTTAAGATGGGTGATGTATATCTATTTTGGGGGCGTCACAGTTGGTATCAAAGCTTAGGGATATGATCCCTGGCTGAGATGTGAGACAAGAACTAGGAGGGGAGAGACGGGAAATTCTTTCGCTAGTATAACCTACCTAAGTTTACTTGTTATTTAATTGGTTGGTCAGAATATAGGGATAATATGTGATATGTTAATTAACCCTTATTTTGTGGTAGTATTTGAAAATGGCATCCGAGAATGTTGAGAACATCAATGGAGCACAGGAGACCGTTGAGTCTCCATAGATCAATAATCAGGACAATGTGCATCAGGAAGGCGACAATCCTCATGCAAACAACAACACTGACCAAATGATGAACGATGGAATGTTCCGAGGCTTCATGCAATTCATGCAACATCAAAGCGAGAGCGGCTCGCCCGTAATGCGGTGGAAACACCGGCAACTCTTGATCGTCATCCGCCAAACAGCTTCAAGGAGCTGGGACCACCGGAGTTTTTTGGAGAGCCAAAACCACTTAAGGCGGAGACGTGGATAAAGCAGATCTGCAAGATATTTGATGTCTTGGGATGCTCCGAGGAGCAAAAGGTTCCCTTTGCCACCTTCATGTTGCGTGCAGAGGCAGATTACTGGTGAGAATCTGTAAAACGTACTCAACCTGCCGCACTGAAGATGACTTGGGAGAAGTTCCAAGAATTGTTCAACGACAAGTACTTTTCCGAAAGTATTCGTCACATGAAAGAGGTAGAATTCATCAAGTTGGAGCAAAATAACATGACCGTGTCGTAGTACGAAGCCAAGTTCGCCGAGTTGTACCGGTTTGCGTCCCATTTGGTTGATAATGAGGAGAGAATGACGCGAATGTTTCTAAGAGGTTTGAAACCCGAGATACGTCAATACCTCATTTCTCATAAACTATGTTTGTATTCAGATGTTGTTAATAGGGCTCAGTTATTGGAGCGCGACAATGAGTCAACGCAACCAAAAGAGAGAAGCCGATAAAATGATAATACCAATGATAACAGTCATCGAAGCGGTGACAATAAGTGTGGAGGGAATTAGCATGCCAGAAATGGTAACCACTTCGGTGGTAATCATAGCCAAAATAATAAGAATGGACATTTAAAGAAGAGGAGATTCAACAATGATGGAAAGACATCAGCACCAGTACCCATTGTTAAGGAAAGAGAACGACCACCTATCATATGCTTCAAGGAGGGGAGCGACACATCAGTCCAAACTGTGCGATGCCGTCCAAAGCATGTTACAATTGTGGAAGAGAAGGTCACCTAGCCCGATTTTTTGTGCACCGAAATCAAGTCTAGCTAGGACGATGGCACCAAAGACGGATATGGACAAAACAAAGTCGGTGGTTTCAGGAAGAGCGTTTTTCGTGACTTCTCAAAAAGAGAGTAACCCAAACGAAGTTAGCACGGGTTAGTTAATTATAAATTCTTGCGAAGTCTATACCTTATTAGATACCTGTTCTACCCATTCTTTTATCTCTCTTGCTTGCGCTCAACGTTTAAATTTAACTCAGGAGAAGTTAGACTTTGACCTATTGGTTGAAACTTCGTTAGCAGAAACCTTCGTTACCTCCACTATTTATTAATCTTGTTTGATTCAAATCGACACTTTCACGTTACCTGTCGATCTTATCTCTTTGAAAATACTTAACTTTGATGTGATTTTAGAAATTGATTAGTTAACTACTCATCATGCTTTTCGTAAAGTTGTTATCTTTCATATTCCTAACCAACCTGTTATGCGAATTCAAGAAACCAAACCACCAAAGTCAATCATTGTCATATCAAGCCATAAGTAAAGAGCCCCGGTCCAAGTTATGGATGAGAGTCACAGTTTTGAATGATATTTCTATTGTTAATAAATTTTCTGACGTATTCTTGAAGACTTCTTAGCCTACCCCTAACGCGTAAAATCGAATTTTGTATTAACCCCAGTACAAAACCCATTTCTTAAACCCTCAAATATTTTCTTCACCCAAACCGAACGTAACATACGCCAAAGAGGTTGGCTCGAGCTGTTGAAGATTATGATCGTACCATTCAATATTATCGTGGAAAAGTGAATGTGGTAGCTGACGCATTGAGTAGAAGATCGTATGCGTTTATGAGTGTGAATATACGAACCTATGTGAAGATAACAAATATACGAGTTGAATCGACTTTAATCGATAAAGTTAAAGCCGCTCAAGCTACATACCCGGAGCTGATGAACACGAAAAAGAAGGTTCAAGAGGGCGTTATTCTAAAAGCAAGAATCGATGAAGGGAGGAAATCTCAATCCTCGATTTAATTGGCTCATTTGAAATCCTTGATCGAGTAGGAACTGTGGCCTATAGACTCATTTTATCGCCAAGTATGTTGCGTGTTTATAACATTTTTCACGTATCGATGTTACGTAAATATGTGGACGACCCGAACCACATTATTGAACCAGACGAGATAGCGGATAATTTAACGTATAAAGATGTACCTATTAAAATCCTGGAATATATTCTACGCTTAAAGGTTATACCTCAAGAGTTAGAATCGATTTAAGTGTACTCATCCGTTCTAAGCATCCTGTGTATCGCACGTAAATTTCGAGGGCGAAATTTCATAAGGAGGGGAGATTGTAAAATCCCAAATTTTAAGAATAAAGATTTAATTTTCTCGAAATATTTTTTTTAATATTACGGTGTGGATTTGAGATAATGTTATAATTGTGGGTAGTATTTATAAATTTTGCAAAGTATGCAAGTTGTTGTATTATATTCGATTGGTCGGGGAATATTCATTTTAGCAGGGAATATTCGTTCAATGGCACAATCATTGGTTGACCCACAACAGAATTATTGTCGGATTGAGAAAATGAGAAAAATAGTTTTATGAAAATAACGACGGAAGTTTTACCGTTAATACTGTTGAACTACTTGGTAGTAAAAGTACAGTAATACGCGTGATTGCATAGTAGCACACGGTAGTGATTATTGATGCTTACGTGAGAAATCACTCCGTTATACTCAATTATTGCTACGAAGAATTGTCGATCATATCTCTCATATTATTGATTCGATTATTGTCACAGTATCATTTGAATTATATGTTATATTATTAAATCAATAATTGAGATGATAAAGTTATTCATATTATTAAATTGCAATATTTACAATGTCTAGAAGTTCTGTCAAGGAGAGGTTTGGTCACCTAATTGAGCGCCAATAGGGAGAAATCCTTATTGGAAAGCCCTCTCTTTTCTGGGAACAACCTGGTTATTAAATATTGTGAGTTATAATATTAATGATGAATAAGTTCGTGTTGATTAAAGATGAATTTGATAGTTTCATTGTGTTGGGATTATTTGTGTTAGTAGAAATCGACATCTATTCCGATGATAATTGATGTCTGGAGGTTATATTGTTCAATCGGGTATTCGGGACAATTTTTGTGTTGGAGTACTATTCATGAGTTACTATTCATGAGTTACTATTCACGAGTTACTATTCACGAGTTACTATTTACGAGTTACTATTCATGAGTTACTATTCACCCAAACAATATATTTCTTTTCGGTCCAAATTATTTTTGGGTACAATATTATTCCATGAGGAGATGTGCTAATTTTTCAGACCTGTGACACCCCCAAATCTAGATACTTCATTCCCATAGGATCTGGTATTCACTTAATCAAACATTCATATCTAACTACCCAATCACAATAAAACTAGATAAATAAAACCTTTCCCATTAAAGGGTTACATAATAAAATCTCCCAGGTTATCTAACCTTTAATTACAATCATTCAAATGCGGAAATTAAATAAACTTCATTAAAACCAAGTCTAAGATCATCATAATAAAAATCTAACATCTCAATCAAAGTAAAATTACAAGTCTTTATCACTTGCACATTTTTCCCTTTCCTTTGCTAGACGAAGGTTCATCTACCTTTCTTCTTTAGTCAGAATGAGTTTTAAAATATGCAAGAGTGAGCAAAACAATTGCTCACTGGATACAATATGAAATCAACAGGAGTATAATTATAATAACTGCCAATAATAGGCTCATCAACAATAAATAGTACTCTATCATCTATAATCAGAATATGAAATCCAAAATGTGTATAACTGAGGGTCATAAGACCATGAACTATGTCCACAGTTGCGAGCAATCTTTCAACTCCAACTTTAACAGTCATAAGACTATAAGGACCTCGTACTTAGGGGGATCAACCCTTCGTACTCATGTATTGTGCATTAAACATTTAACGCTACTGCGTAAGTTAACCCCTAATCATAACATTAGGGTTGTTCATCTCAAGATTTAGAGTACAAGTCCGCACCAAAGGAAGTTTGGTTTGGATAAGCTTTCAGGGTAATTTGGATTTCAACGAACATCAACTAAGGATTAGTTGAATGAAACCAAGAACATTTTACTATAGAATAATCGTGATTGAATCAATCATAGTAAACTAAAGTCGTGCTTTAGGAATAATCTAAGAGCATACAATTTGAATAACTATAACACCTTTCTTGAATAATACTAAGCCAAGGTTAATTAGAATTGAATACTAAGTATGCATAACAATTTGATCGATAAAAATGTTCAACATTAGAATATATAAATTTGCATGCTAAACAACAAGTTAAATACAAGAATAACTTGCTCAAGAATAACTTACATCATTATATCATAATCGAATTGAAAACTATAATTAGTTCAACAAGATAAAGGATTAGAAAAACTTGCTCAAAGAAAATTTAAGTGATTGCACAATTTTAAAAGTAGAGTTAAAGAACTTGCCTTGCTCGTAGGCTAAACCAAATCAATACGAATCACAATATCCTATAAACATATGTCATCATAACATAATTAGTCATTACCATCTTACAAACATAACTAAGTATGTTCATCGTTTAAAATTGGATTTTTAATCACATAATCGAGTTATAACACAAGTTAATTGTTAATAACATACTTATTCATAGTATAGAAATACTAAAATCAATATTTAGCAGTCCTTCTATCATCACATAACTTTTCTTAAAATTTCGTGTACAAAAAGTACACTGTCAGACCATTCTGCTAACTCATGGCCATGGCAGCGATTACGCTTAATACTGTGGGTCGCGCTGCGGCGTGGGCATGGCGCCGAGGCGTGAAAGATCATACTACAAGGCCACATGCATGGCGTGAGCATGATAAAATATTAATGACTGATTGCGATTTCTCGTGACGGCCTCGACAACAATGACCACGTAAAAAGCCAATTTTCGCCTACAAGCTCGTTTTTAACAGACTAATTAGCACATAAATCATATAGAGACTTCATGTAAACATATTTCAAAGACTCTAAACATGATTCTACCCATACAACAACATAAACAACAAAATTAACACACCCAAATTCACTATTTTTGGCTAAAACTCATTTTTTTATATTTCAATGAAAATCAACACTGTAACTTTTGTTTTTCAACCAAAACCACTAATTCAAAGTGTCTTTATCAATGATTATACATACTCTAACAAATTAAACGATCAATTTATCAACTAAACCACTAATTCACCCTCAATTTCTACTTTAAGCTAAACAATATATTTTCATAAAAACTCTCTGTAAAAACATTTTCTTCACAAACATATACATAACCACAATACATTGATTATAATCATATATATCCTATGAAAATAACCTTACAACACTAGTTTATCACATGAACACACATAAAATCAACAACTATATTAACACAAGAATTTTACAGAGAAATAGGAGAAAGCTAAAACTAAAACTTTTAAAACTAAAAGGGTAGAAGAATACCTTGATAGAAGATGATGGCCAACCCTTTTTGATTCTCAAGCTTCTTTTTTTCTCAATTTCTAGCCTTTCTTCCTCTCTTCTCTTCTTCTTCCCTTCTTCTTCTTCCTCTGAGTTTTCTTTTCTTCTCTCTATCTAACGTACTTAACAAATAACGTATATAGAATATAATATATATTGATTATATAATATAAATACAAAACATATAACTGATATCAGTTATATGAGTTATATGAGTTTTAAAAATCAAAAGTCATAAGGCTTGTTTGGTTACTAACTAAAAAAATAACTCATTAATCCTAACACCATGTTTGGTAAAACTTAAATAGATTAAAGACTTAATAGGCATTAGGCCTTGTTTGACAAAACGGAATTAAAACTCCTTTAAGTTATTTTAATAACTACTTTATAAAAGATTATTTGTCACACATTAATTTAATTAAATTAATCATAATAACAATTTATTAAATCACTTCATCACATAAATCAATACCACCAAAATTATAATTTCTATATAATTATAATTTTATTTAATCAAATAACATATCCTTTTAATTTACAATTTCAAATAAAAGAATAATAACTCAATTAATCAAACTCTAACTTAATAATTAAATTAAATTAGCATAAAATAATTAATTTCCTTAATTATTTACTTAACAAATAGTTAACCAAATTGAATCAAATTTGAACAATTATTCAATTAACAATAACCACATCCATTAAATACTTAAATAATTCAATAAATATTTAATATAATAATTAAAATTCTAGAATGTTACAAGACCGTTGGTTGAATTTATAATAGTAAATCAATATGGATTGCTGGTTTAAAGTTTTAATAGTAAATCAATATGGATCGTTGGTTTAAAGTTTTAATAGTGAATCAGTATGGACCGTTGCTTTAAGTTTTAATATGGACCGCCCGTTTAAAAGTATATCAATCTGGACCATTCATGAATTAGTTACTATTCAATCCATTCTCCTATAAATAGAAGCTCATTCCTTCATTATTTCTTACGAATTCACTGAAACTCTAGAGAGAGAAATTATAGAGAGAAAGAAGAAGAGTATTCTGCTACTTCACTACTTCTATATCCAGTTTCTTCTTTATAAGGTAAGGGGTATTATTTCCTTCTTATTCATGAAGAGAACTTCTGTTATTCCATTCTTTATCATTCTGTTGGAATAACTTTTGTTGTCACAAGTACCGCATACATGGTGATCTTCTTCTGTTCTTCCATTCTTTATTATGTTGGAATAACTTTGTTTATGTGAAGTACTATATACATGGTGAAATTCTTCTATTATTTCATTCTTTATTATTCATTGGAATATCCGTCGATAATTTAATTTCGACCGATTCGGTTCCGTTATTTATTATTTTGTCGGAATATCCTATCGCAATGCGTACTGTGGGATTCGTTCCATTATTTATTATTCCGTATTTATTATTCTATCGTAATATCACGCTCGTAAGGCTACGCGGGACTGGTTCCATTATTTATTATTTCATTGGGAATAACCTCACATGCATGCGATACTATCGCACGCATGGTGAATCCTTACGTTATTTCATTCTTTATTATTACATTGGAATAACTCGTTTCATGTGGATTTCCACATGCATGGTGAATGATCCTTTGTATTCATTCCTTATTAAATTGTGGAAATAATATGTATATGTGGATTACCGCATGGCGGGTGAAAATTCATTTGCAGTTTTATATATTCTTTCTTATACTCAGTTGGTTAAAGTTTTGACTTCTATACTCCATGAAATTGGTGGAATATCCTTGATATTTGCGCTTCATCTAGTATCTTTTCATGAAAATATTCTTCTAAGCATTCTTGAATTTTACTCTACAAAGAAGTATCATGTTGACAATTTGGACGTTATTAGTTCCTGGATAATTTAATTCTTGAACTTGTTTTATTGAATTCTTATATCATTGTCATCATCCTCATGTTTATATTATGTTGAAAGTCATCATGTATTCAGTATTGCATAGATGGACTTGGTATGATTATGACTGTGGATTATTCTAAGTATAATCATGATCGTAATGTTACAAATGATGTGGAAAAAGTCCTTATTGGCCGTAGTGCATTGATGGACAGTTTTTGGTATGATTATGGCTATGGATTCTCTTCGGCCAAGGGAGTAAAGATGAATTATTTTATGGCATGATCATGACCATTAATGAATACACGAATATCCTTGGCCCGTAGTGCATGGATAATTTGTGGTTGTGATACTAATAAATATCATCGGTAGTAAAAGTGTGGATGATGTGGATTATTTATTAAGCTGAGTCTCAGTGATAAAAGTGATGAAAAACCTTTTTAAATCATAAAAGATAGTAGATTTTATTCTCTACTTGACTCTTTGAATGGATTACTTATTCCGCTGCAGTTAAACTTGTTGTCTATTGTATTTTATCAATTTAACATTGTTGAAGGCTAATGATAATTTATCCTGCATTTTCTTAGTCATAATATTTTTTACTGGGCTAGTTGAGCTCACCCTTTCTTTCACTGTTCTCTTCAGGAAATGAGAACGTAGCAGAGACTAGTCGGGGAACGGAGTGATGGTCCAGAGGATAGCATTAGTAGTCCTCACTATTCTATGAAATAGTGTGTTAATAAATGTATTGAGGACTTATTTTGAGTGTGGATATTGTCTTGATGACAATATTTGTATTAAAACTCACAGCATATGTTTTGTCGTATTTTACACGACTGTTGTATAATTAGTTTGTATTTGTATTCAGTACCATGTATTTAGCGACTCAAGATGGGTGATGTATACCTATTTTGGGGGCGTCACAATTGAGACGACAAAATTATTCATATTATTATTTGCAATATTGACGATGTCTAGAAAGTTTTGTCGATGAGAGGTTTGGTCATCTAATTGCGCGCCAATAGGGAAAAATCCTTATCGGAAAGCCCCCTCTTTCCTGGGACTGATCTGGTTGTTAAATATTATGAGTTATAATATTAATGATGAATAAGTTTGTGTTGATTAAAAATGAAATTGATATTTTCATTGTGTTGGGATTATTAATGTTAGTGGAAATCGACATCTATTCCGATAATAATTGATGTCTGGAGGGTATATTGACAAATCGGGTAATTAATCGGATAAATGAGCAATTAATTGCTATTAATTCACATGCTTATAACTATTTGTTCACATGTGTGTACTATTGATTCACATACATATGCTATTAGGGGAGGTGGTGCAAGATTGATAATACTTGCATGACTAAATTAAAAATGAAGGTATATTTGAAGGTACTATACTGTAATTATTTTTTTCACATGTATAGAACTATTGAGTCACATAATTGTACTATTGATTCACATGATGTACTATTAGGGGAAGTGGTGCAAGTTTGATAATACTTGCAGGACTAAATTAAAAATGAAGAAAAAGATGAAGGTATTATACTGTAATATTTCAAGTCCCAAAACATGCAATTATCGAAACTATAATTTCCTATAAATAGAAGCTCATCCTTCCTTCATTCTCACCAATTCACTAAGACTCACAAGAGCAATTATAGAGAGAGAAGCGATAGAGAGAAAGAAGAAGAGTAGTCTGATACTTCACTACTTCTGTATCCAGTCTTCTTCTGAGGTAAGGGGTATTATTTTTCTTATTCATGAAGAGAGTTATTTCTTTTAATAATCGTAAGGGTTCTTATTACATTCTTTATTATTCTGTTGGAATAACCTGTCTACGCGGACTACCGCATGCATGGTGACACTCTTCTGTTATTCCATTCTTTATAATTATGTTGGAATAACTTGTCTATGCGGACTACCGCATGCATGGTGAATGACCTTTCATATTCATTCTTTATTAAATTGTGCAAATAATCTGTCTACGTGGATTACCGCATGGCGGGTGAAAATTCATTTGCAGTTTCGTATATTCTATTTTACTAGTATGAGATATCATTTCTTCTGTACTCGTCATGGAATTCCGTTTTCTTTTGTATTTTCCTTTTATGAGTATTATTCATAGAGTACTATTCATGAGTTACTATTTACAGGTTACTATTCACCCGGTTACTATTCACTTGAATATTATTCACTCGGGTATTTGGGACATTTTTTGTGCCAGGGTACTATTCACGAGTTACTATTCACATGTTACTATTCACCCGATTACTATTCACTCGAATATTATTCACTCGGGTATTTGGGACACTTTTCATGCCGGGGTACTATTCACGAAGTACTATTCCCAAAATATTATTCACAGGGCACTATTCACGGGGTACTATTCACCCAAAAAATATATTTCTTTTATGTCCAAATTATTTTTGATACATGAATATTATTCTTGAATTTTACTCCGCAAAGCAGTATCATGTTGACAATTTGGATATTTTTAAACTCTGGATAAATTTAAAGTCTTTAATATTTATCCTGATTTCGTTTGATTAATGTTTATATCATTGTCATCATCCTTTTGCTTATATTCTAATAAAAGTCATCTGTGACTTACGTACATAGATGGACTTGGTATGATTATGACAAGGGATTATTCGGTATAATCATGACCGTAATGTTACAAATGATGTGGTAAAAGTCCTCATTGGCCCGTAGTGCATTGAAGGACAGTTTTTGGTATGATCATGACCATGGGTTCTCTTCGGCCAAGGGTGTAAAGATGAATTGTTGTTTGGCATGATCATGACCATTGGTGAAAACACGAATATCTTTGGCTCACAGTGCATGGATAATTCGTGGTCGTGATACTAATAAATATCATTGGCCCGTAGTGCATTGATAATTCGGTGATGTATTGAGCTGAGTCTCAGCGATAAAATATTGATAATAAACTTTTAATTCGTAGAAGATAGTAGATATCATGCTCTACTTGACTCTTCTAAAATACAGTTGCATGTCTTTGGCCTGTAGTGCAAAGATAAACTGTTAATGAATATCTTTGATCCGTAGTACAAATATGAATTTATTAGTATGATTATGAACAGGAACTATGATTTGGTATAACCATGATCTTTGATGTTTTAGGTAAAGACAGGTGATGAAAATTATCTTCGTCCTGGGTACGAAGAGGAATTTAGAATCACAATTATGATTATGAATTATTCACATGATTGTGGAAAGGAGCTGCTGATTGATGTTACAAGGATAAAACATTGTTGGTGGAATTTTAACGTGGAGAAGATAATAGACTTATGGTCTATTTGACTCTTTTAATGGATTATTCGTTCCGCTGCCACTATGGTTGAAAAGTTTTATCATCTACCATATGTTCTAAATCTCTGATTTATTATTGACAAAGGGTATTGATAATTTAATTATCTTTAGTTATGATATTCTTTACTGGGCTAGTTGTGCTCACCATTTTGCTTCACAATTTCTTTCAGGTAATAAGAGTGTAGCTGGGTCGAGTAGGGGCAGGGGAATAGAACGATGGACTATAGCTGTTGAGGTTTCCCTTAACACAGTATGGAAATAATTTTATTGAGAATTTTAGAAAAGTGTGTCGTATTTAACCGAATAGGGTGAGGTGAACCCAACTTTGGAAGGGTGTTTTGCCACTATCATACAAGATGTCTAATGACAGATGACTTCGTGTTATCATGAGACAGGGTTGTTGTGACGCACCCAAAACATGTATACATCACCCATCTTGAGTCGCCAGATACATGGTACAAAATTCAAATACAATTTAATTATACAACAGTCGTGTAAAATACGACAAAACATAGCTGAGAGTTTAAACAAGAATATTTCCTTCTAGACAATATCCACTCTCAATGGAGTCTTCATTACAATTACTATCACACTATTTCACAGAATAGTGAGGACTACTAAAACAACCATCCGGATAATCAATCTGGTTCCCAGACTCGTCCCAGCTATATTCTCATTTCCTGAAGAGAACAGTGAAAGAAAGGGTGAGCTCAACTAGCCCAGTAAGAAATATTATGACAAAGATAATGCAGAATAAATTATCATTAGCCTTCAACAATGTTAAACTGATAGAATATAATAGACAACACGTTTAACTGCAGCGGAACAAGCAATCCATTAGAAGAGTCAAGTAGAGCATAAAATCTACTATCTTCTATGATTTAAAAAGTTTTTCATCAACTTTATCGTTGAGACTCAACTTAATAAATAAAATCGAATCATCCCTGCATCACGGCCAAGGATATTCATGTAATCATCAATGGTCATGACTATACCGAATAATCCCTGGTCATAATCACACCAACAACTATCCATCAATGAACTACAGGCCAATGAGGACTTTTACCACATCATTTGTCACATTACGGTCATGATTATACCGAATAATCCCTGGTCATAATCATACCAAGTCCATCTATGCACGTAAGCCAAAGATAACTTTCATCATAATATAAGCATAAGGATGATGACAATGACATAATAATTCAATAAAACAAGTTCAAGGATAAATTTTAAAGATTTATAATTTTAATTTATCCAGAAAATCAATAACGTCCAAATTGTCAACATGATACTTCTTTGTGGAGTAAAATTCAAGAATGCTCGAGGAAGAATATTTTCATGAAAAAGATTTGGATGAAGCGCAAATATCAAGGATATTCCACTAATTTCATGGAGTATGAAGCCAAAACTTTAACCAACCGAGTATAATAGAATATATGAAACCATGAATAGATTTTTTTGTCGCCATGCGCAGTAATCCACGTAGATAGATCATTTTCACAATTTAATAAGAAATGAATACGAAGGATCATTCACCATGCATGCAGTAATCCACATAGATAGGTTATTCCAACAGAATAATAAAGAATGGAATAATAGAAGAATTCACCATGCATACGATAGACCGCATGCATGACGTGTTATTCCCAATGTAATAATAAAGAATGGAACCGAAGTCATGCGTAATCCGCATGCATGACGGATATTCCAATAGAATAATAAAGAATGGAACCGGTCATGCGTAATCCGCATGCATGACGGATGTTCCAACATAATAATAAAGAATGGAACCGGTCATGCGTAATCCGAATGCATGGATGTTCCAACAAAATAATAAAGAATGGAACCGGTCATGCGTAATCCCGCATGCACAGGATGTTCCAACGAGAATAATAAAGAATGGAATAACAACAAAATTCACTAGGCATGCGATAGATCCATACGTAAAGGTTATTCCAACGTAATAATAATGAATGGAATAATGAGAAGAATTTCACCATGTATGCGGTATCAGCATGTATAAAAGTTATTCCAACATAATAATAAAGAATGGAATAACAACCCTTATGAGTACTGAAAGAAAATAACTCTCTTCATGTCGATTTTCACTAACACTAATAATTCCAACACAATGGAACTATCAATTTCATCTTTAATCAACACGAACTTATTCATCATTAATATTATAATTTTCAATATTTAACAACCAGGTCGTTCCCAGGAAAGAGGGGGCTTTCTGATAAGTATTTCTCCTTATTGGCGCGTAATTAGGTGACCAAACCTCTCCTTGACAGAACTTCTAGACATTGTCAATATTGCAAATAATAATATGAATAACTTCTTGAGTCTCAATTATTGATTTAATAATATATCATATTATCACGAGATGATCTTTGTGACAATAATCGAATCAATAATATGAGAGATATGATGCATCAATTATTATAGCAATAATTGAGTATAACTGAGTGACTTCTCACGTAAACATCAATAACCAATACCGTGTGCTACTATGCAACCACGCGTATTACTGTATTTTTACTACCGGATAGATCGACAGTTTTAACGGTAACACTTCCTCCATTATTTTTATAAAAAGATAATTATGTTGTTTTCTTACTACGACAATACTTCCGTTGTGGGGTCCACCAATGATTGTGCTGTCGTACGAATATTCCCTGTTAAAACGAATATTCCCCGACCAATCGAATATTATATAACCACTTTCTTACTTTGAAAAATTTGTAAATATTACCCACAACTATAACATTATATCAAATCCACACCATAATATTCAAAAAAATATTTTGAGAAATTTAAATCTTTATTCATAAAATCTGGGGTCTCACAATCTCCCCTCCTTATGAAATTTTGCCCTCGAAATTTACGTACGTACCTGGTATGCCGAAGAGGTGAGAATACCTTGAATACCTTTATCGTCGAAAACATTACACGTTGCATACGTGCATGCCCGATGTCCTCCGGTTGCCTCTGAATGCACATTAGTCACTAAAATAGTCATTTTAGGCCTTGATAACAACCTCAAATCTCAAAATATAAAGAATAAAAGTTTTAGGTCTACTCGTTATCTTTCCGAATCATCCTGAATCACCTCAATCGGAGTTTGTATGAAAATATTATGCCTAATTTACTAAAGGACGTCTGGACATATTTTGGCTTAACACTTGACCAGCGCCTAGGCGCCCAAATTTGGCCTTGGGCAAGCGCCTAGGCGTCCAAGAACAGATTCTAAGCACCGAGTCTAGTGCCTAGGTGCTCGACCTTTGACACTTAACTCCAATTTTCCAGATTTTGCAACTTTTGACACACATACTTCAAATCTTCATAACTTCTTCATCCGTTATCGGAATTAGTGTGACAACCCGAGAAATTAGAAAATTATTAAAATCTTAAATGATTGGTTTAAGGTCAAATAATAGACCTAGACAGAAAATAAGTGAATGTGTTTGATGTTTTCAGAAAGGAATTTTGAGCATTTAAAATTTCTTTTAGTGAATTATTCAGGATTAAGGGTATATGTGTATATGTTCAAGATTACGGTATCATGTGTACAGAATGTGGTTAAGGGTCAAGTGTTGACCAGATAAATTATATCGGTGTCAAACCCTAATAGTATATATTAAGAACGTCCACGTTCAGTTATAAAATTATTACGTTTTATAAGAAACCCTAGAAATCGGTTCTGAAAACCCTAATTCGGTATTTGAAAACCCTAATCCGAGAAATTATCGGATAAGTATAATGCTTAAGTGCTATTAATTATAATATTAATTAGGGTAAAGCTTAATTAATTAGCAAACCCTAATTTCAGAATTTTTGAACCCTAATTGTTCTGTTAGGAACCCTAATGTACAGTTATGGAATTAATTGCTAAACTAGCAATATTAATTAGGAAATATTAATCCTAATCAGTTAAAGTCATAATGTAATTGAGAAATTATATTATAATTTGAGTATGTTATGTTATATTTTATATAATTTATATATCAAATATGGGTTATATAAATTATAGGATTCCAAGAGGTAAAATAAATTAAGGAGATTTATGTAGTAACTTATTTGATTAAATTAAGTTACTAAGATTGAGTAATTAAATAACTTAAAAAAAAAATATGGAAGTGAATTATAAAAGTTAAGGGGAATTATGCGAGTTAAGAAAACCTTAGGGTTAAAAAGTTAATATTTGAAACTTAAGAAAATATCTTAAGGAATATCTTTAAGGAATAAAGAATATTCGAGAATATGCTAAGAATATGCCAAGGGTGATTTGCAAGCTTTTAAAGACTAGGGGAAGACTAGAGAAGATTTAAGTTGGGTGACTAACTTATAAAAAATTGAAAGTAACTTCTATATAAGCAAAATCAAAATTTACTTATATTCATTTTAGCCAAATTGGCTAAGTTTAGAGAGAGAGAGAGAGACAAGAGAGAGAAAATGAGCTAGGATTATCATGTAGCAAGCCAAGAACAACACCCCAAGATCCATGTCATATCTTTGAAGAAGAAAGAAAATCAAAGCAAGGTATAAGAATTCTTAAACACAAAACTCTAATTAGTTTATGTGTTTGATTTTGTCAAAATAATGAGTTTTGATCTTGAAAACTCTAGATCTACATGATTTAGAGTGTTTTATGTGTGGATCTATCTATTTTATGTTTCAAAAGATAGATCAAAAGCAAGAAAAGTGAAGCTAGGTTTTTAAGGTGTAGGAAATCTTATTTTTCTTACTCTTGAATGTGTTTAATCTTGTATTTGATTTTTTGGTTATTTTGAACCATGAAGTTTATGATCCTGAACATGAGAACTATAGATCTACATGATATATGATGTTTTATGGTTAGATCATGCCATTTTAGGGTCGACAAGCTTGATCAAGAGAAAGAAAAGTAAAACAGTTTTTTAAAATGAATTGGTAATCGCTGCCCCTAAACAGTAAATTCGAATTTGTTTGGATGGTCTAAAATTCTGGACTTTTGATATGTTGTAGAACACTCAATAAGCTTTTCATAGACTCCGAAACGGACTAAATCCGACATCGGAGGAGAGAGTTATGAAATTTCTCCCAAACTACTCAAAGTTAAGAAAACTGTTAGAAGGACAGTTTTGAACAGCCACTTCCGGGCTAATTTCTGGGAGCTTAACATGTCCAAATATGGATTGTTATAGATGAAAGCTGTAGTTCGGAAAGATAGAAATCCAACAAAATTGACGGATCATTAATCGGAGTTATAGATTTCATTTTATTTAAGTTTTGGTAAAGGACTCCAAAACTGCATATGTGCAAAAGTAAACTGCCAAAAGTTTTCCGGAGGCTGTTTCGGTAATTTATTTTGTGAGAAAAATTCCGGGCTTTCGGGAAATGAAAATATGTGGTATTATGTAGCTCGTGTCCAAAAATGAGCTAATTCCGAGTTAAAACGGCCAAGTTATGACTATTCTAATTTTTGTGATTTTCCGATGAAATCGCTATAACAGAGTTCTACAACTCCGATTGCCACGAAATTTAAAATGGAGAATCACATTAACATATATAAGGTTATGTCAAAAGATGGGCATCTCTGGAGTTAAGCACGAGGTAGCTAATTTTCTTAAGTCACGCACTATTTATGATTTTTGAAAAATAGTAAAAGAAATTGAAAATTATGGAAAAATATTTTTTATGTATGAAATACATGTATATATGTTTGACCAAAGGATAAAAAAATAATAAGTTGATTTGGTATTTTTCGTGAAAAAGAATAGTGATTTCGGGATACTGAAATAAAATCCGTCTTACTGAAATGGTATTTCGGTTTACTAAGATGTTATCTAATTTACTAGGATAACATATAAAAATGAATAACTTATAAGTATAAGTTATGATGTGATTAAAAGAATATCAAGGTATAATAATAATATTAAGACGTAAAACTAATGTCTAATACTTAACTATATGTTATGACTAACCGAAAGATCTATTATAGGTTTTATATGCTGTATAGACTGTGATAGGAGTATGTGGAAATATGTTTAAGTTATTTTATAACAATGATGATATTATTCTAATATTGGAGATCTATATTATTAATATTAGGTCTTCGTGGAGAAGTATATATATTGTGTTACGGTAATCAATCAGTTCTGTGCAAGTTTTTCAAGTTCTTTTTACTTAAACTCTTTTAAGAGTGGTTTGACATGATATGCTTATGAATTGTACTCTGTATATATTGCATGTATTCATCAGTATGAAAGGTGATCACCTTCATTACCAAATACCAGATATAATTGTTATGTTCATTTTCAATGTTCATTCAAACTTTGAAATTTTGTTCATGCTAATTCACAACTACATTGTGAAGGATAGCGATTTTATTATTCAAACTCTTTCAATCATGATATATCTTTACCTTTTGTTTTTTTTTAAACTTTTGGGCAACTTTCATGCTCACCTTGCTATATCATGATAAAACATTGCGCAGATATAAGGCTAATACTGACGAATCTGACGGTGAAAAGGATAATGCCAAGTTCAAATTTTGGGATAGAATGTGAAGTTAAGTTGTAAAGTATGTTGAAGAATAGTATTGTCATGTGTTAGGCAGTTTCCACGATTGTGTATTAGTTAAGGTTACTCGATTTTGGGAATAGTGTGTAAAGTTTAATGTATAAACAATCTATGTTTATATCTTCATAACAGGTTGTAGAATGTTTAGTGTAATCAATCCATGCACGATTTGGGGTCCGGATTAGGGATGCTACTGATTGGTATCAAAAGTCGTTGGTTATGAAGCTTAGGTAGCAATACACGAGACCAATAACCCATGATGATTAGGATAAGTACTAACTCACATAGAGTTAGTTGAAGAATCTCATGCAGGTCAAAAAGTTAGGTTTAAGTATGGTACCATTGTACTCGAAAGTAGTTGATGTATGGTATCTGGGCTAAACGATTCCTTCATAGAGCGGAGGTATATACGAACTAGCAACTCGGAACCTAGTTTGTTGGTTGTTTGTGGGAAACCACTCAGCGTACCATATTGAAAACTGTTAGAGACTCGATGTGTACCAAGTATAGGAAGTGGATAGATAGAGTCTAAGAGATTACAAGTGTAAGGATGAGAGATCGTAAAACAAAACGATCACAAAATAGCAATGAATCGTAATATATACGATGAGATCACTCCGTGATCTGATAAGGTTATGGTATAAAGAAAGATCCAGAGAATGATGAAAAGTTTACAGCAAGATTGCTGTGTATGAATTGTACTATAAATTGGTACAGATCCAGAAGAGAATTATAAATAACGAATTAAATTGTATGGAGAAGGGGTTAGTGTTAGGTGGGGATTCAATTGAGGACTCATGTCGGCAGCTGAGTTGTATGATTCTTCGTATGGGAGCTGAATTGTACTTGGTGTAAAAACCACTTAGTTTCTGGCACTGATAATCATTGAAATGTTTATGTCGCGCTATTTGCTATATGCATGTTCAGAGGGTGATTCCTTTCTCATGTGTATAACAGGTAGATAGGTCATAGATAGAGATATAAGATTAAGTACGAGTTCTTAAAACTCATACTTATGGTAATGCGTTCAGTGACTCATGATTATATGAAATGTTTATGGACCCTCAAATGAATGGACTTTATGGTCCGACTAGGATAAGTTCTTAAACTCATATGATTGTGGCAAGTTCTCGAACTCATAAAGTGTGGTAAGTTTGATGAACTGGGGTATAAGCAAAGTGGTGAATGGAGCATTGAGGATTATAAGAATAGATAGATCTATTAAGTAATGGATCAAGAGAAAAGTGAAGTTGATGATGGAAGCATAGGTATTCCAAATCTTCTAGCTATGCTAGACTTCAATTTTGACATCAAGCTAAACACGCACTATGTGCTTTTGAAAAAATGAATTTTATTCTCAACTCCTCGATGATTATTGTGTATGTGTGGACTTGGGCCATCGACACCTCGTTACTCGTTGAGATGATAAAACCGATTTGCAAAGATTTTGAAACGATTTAAAGTACACGATCTATGCTACTTATTTCGGCTTAGACGCGAATGATTTGAAGTATCAAAGTTGTTTTTATTTATCACTTATGTACCATGCAACCTCAGTGCGAGATGATAAAAAAAATGATGGAGTCATCAATGCATATTACTTAGTGTTAGATGTGATCTCGGGATCGTCAACCCACTATGGTATGATGTAGTATGATAAAATCACCAAATGACGGAATCCTCAACTGATTTGTAAATACAAGGCATGGCATCATGACGTCATTCTCAAAAAAATGTTTTCAAAATTTTAATTTGCCAACCTGGTTTGGCTATACTTAAATAATTCTATTGAATCAATTATCGATATGAGTCTATGCTATTCGATTGATTGCCTAGATTAATGTTTATGAAAACTCTAAGTGTTCCTTGAAAGAAATTTCCGAACCAAATTGTTTTGGTGCGGAATCCTATGATAAGTCTGAGGTGAACAACCCTGAAAATGAGGATATACTAATTGGATAGAATATTCCAATTTAAGGACGCATATAGTCGTTCGGATTACTAAGGTACAATAGACTGATCATCTAAAGTACCAGAATCGGTAGTTTACCTTCTTCGTGATTGTAAACATACCTATTAAAGAAATGTTTAAGAGGTAGAGTACCTTTCTTTCTTAATTGAAAGAGGTAGCAGGTAGAAATACCCCTAAACCTCGGAGTTCAAAGTTCATAATTTTTATGATCCTCCATGAGATATGAAAAGTTTTTTTTTAACTCTTGAGTAATGTTGTGGTAGAATGTGATGATGGATATGAAATAGTATAAACTCGTTAATGCATTTGAGTAGAATCGAGATGATTAAATAAAGGTTATTATGACAACCTAGTTTTGATGAATGTTTAGAAGATGTAAACTCCTAGTGAGTAGTTATGGTGAAATGTGATAATAGATGAGAAATCCTCGAATGAGGAAATTGTAAAGGTTAAATTGAAAACCTAGTTTGATCAAGAGAATGAGCAGAGATTAGGATGCTTTAATTTCGAGGACGAAATTCTTAGAAGAAGTGGTGAATGTGACAACCCGAGAAATTAGAAAATTATTAAAATCTTAAATGATTGGTTTAAGGTCAAATAATAGACCTAGACAGAAAATAAGTGAATGTGTTTGATGTTTTCAGAAAGGAATTTTGAGCATTTAAAATTTCTTTTAGTGAATTATTCAGGATTAAGGGTATATGTGTATATGTTCAAGATTACGGTATCATGTGTACATAATGTGGTTAAGGGTCAAGTGTTGACCAGATAAATTATATCGGTGTCAAACCCTAATAGTATATATTAAGAACGTCCACGTTCAGTTATAAAATTATTACGTTTTATAAGAAACCCTAGAAATCGGTTCTGAAAACCCTAATTTCAGTTCCGGGAATCCAAAACCCTAATTCGGTATTTGAAAACCCTAATCCGAGAAATTATTGGATAAGTATAATGCTTAAGTGCTATTAATTATAATATTAATTAGGGTAAAGCTTAATTAATTAGCAAACCCTAATTTCAGAATTTTTGAACCCTAATTGTTCTGTTAGGAACCCTAATGTACAGTTATGGAATTAATTGCTAAACTAGCAATATTAATTAGGAAATATTAATCCTAATCGATTAAAGTCATAATGTAATTGAGAAATTATATTATAATTTGAGTATGTTATGTTATATTTTATATAATTTATATATCAAATATGGGTTATATAAATTATAGGATTCCAAGAGGTAAAATAAATTAAGGAGATTTATGTAGTAACTTATTTGATTAAATTAAGTTACTAAGATTGAGTAATTAAATAACTTAAAAAAAAATATGGAAGTGAATTATAAAAGTTAAGGGGGAATTGTGCGAGTTAAGAAAACCTTAGGGTTAAAAAGTTAATATTTGAAACTTAAGAAAATATCTTAAGGAATATGCTAAGGAATAAAGAATATTCGAGAATATGCTAAGAATATGCCAAGGGTGATTTGCAAGCTTTTAAAGACTAGGGGAAGACTAGAGAAGATTTAAGTTGGGTGACTAACTTATAAAAATTGAAAGTAACTTCTATATAAGCAAAATCAAAATTTACTTATATTCATTTTAGCCAAATTGGCTAAGTTTAGAGAGAGAGAGAGAGACAAGAGAGAGAGAAAATGAGCTAGGATTATCATGTAGCAAGCCAAGAACAACACCCCAAGATCCATGTCATATCTTTGAAGAAGAAAGAAAATCAAAGCAAGGTATAAGAATTCTTAAACACAAAACTCTAATTAGTTTATGTGTTTGATTTTTGTCAAAATAATGAGTTTTGATCTTGAAAACTCTAGATCTACATGATTTAGAGTGTTTATGTGTGGATCTATCTATTTTATGTTTCAAAAGATAGATCAAAAGCAAGAAAAGTGAAGCTAGGTTTTTAAGGTGTAGGAAATCTTATTTTCTTACTCTTGAATGTGTTTAATCTTGTATTTGATTTTTGGTTATTTTGAACCATGAAGTTTATGATCCTGAACATGAGAACTATAGATCTACATGATATATGATGTTTTATGGTTAGATCATGCCATTTTTAGAATTCGACAAGCTTGATCAAGAGAAAGAAAAGTAAAACAGTTTTTTTAAAATGAATTGGTAATTTGCTGCCCTAAACAGTAAATTCCGAATTTGTTTGGATGGTCTAAAAATTCTGGACTTTTGATATGTTGTAGAACACTCAATAAGCTTTTCATAGACTCAAACGGACTAAATCCGACATCGGAGGAGAGAGTTATGAAATTTCTCCCAAACTACTCAAAGTTAAGAAAACTGTTAGAAGGACAGTTTTGAACAGCCACTTCGGGCTAATTTCTGGGAGCTTAACATGTCCAAATATGGATTTTGATAGATGAAAGCTGTAGTTCGGAAAGATAGGAATCCAACAAAATTGACGGATCATTAATCGGAGTTATAGATTTCATTTTATTTAAGTTTTGGTAAAGGACTCCAAAACTGCATATGTGCAAAAAGTAAACTGCCAAAAGTTTTCCGGAGGCTGTTTGGTAATTTATTTTGTGAGAAAAATTCGGCTTTCGGAAATGAAAATATGTGGTATTATGTAGCTCGTGTCCAAAAATGAGCTAATTCCGAGTTAAAACGGCCAAGTTATGACTATTCTAATTTTTGTGATTTTCTGGACGGAAATCGCTATAACGAGTTCTACAACTCCGATTGCCACGAAATTTAAAATGGAGCATCACGTTAACATATATAAGGTTATGTCAAAAGATGGGCATCTCTCGAGTTAAGCACGAGGTAGCTAATTTTCTTAAGTCACGCGACTATTTATGATTTTTGAAAAATAGTAAAAGAAATTGAAAATTATGGAAAAATATTTTTATGTATGAAATACATGTATATATGTTTGACCAAAGGATAAAAAATAATAAGTTGATTTGGTATTTTTCGTGAAAAAAAATAGTGATTTAGGGATCTTTGAAATAAAATCCGTCTTCTTGAAATGGTATTTGATTTACTAAGATGTTATCTAATTTACTAGGATAACATATAAAATGAGTAACTTATAAGTATAAGTTATGATGTGATTAAAAGAATATCAAGGTATAATAATAATATTAAGACTTAAAACTAATGTCTAATACTTAACTATATGTTATGACTAACAAGAAAGATCTATTATAGGTTTTTATATGTTGTATGATCGATAGGAGTATGTGGAAATATGTTTAAGTTATTTTATAACAATGATGATATTATTCTAATATTGGAGATTTATATTATTAATATTAGGTCTTCGGGAGAAGCGTATTATATTGCGTTACGGTAATCAATCGGTTCGTGCAAGTTTTTCAAGTTCTTTTACTTAAACTCTTTTAAGAGTGGTTTGACGAGATATGCTTATGAATTGTACTGCATACATATTGCATGTATTCATCGTGTATGAAAGGTCGATCACCTTCATTACCAAATCGATTCGAGATATAATTGTTATGTTCATTTTCAATGTTCATTCAAACTTTGAAATTTTGTTCATGCTAATTCACAACTACATTGTGAAGGATAGCCAGCTTATTATTCAAACTCTTTCAATCATGATATATCTTTACCTTGTTTTTTTTAAACTTGCTGGGCAACTTTCATGCTCACCCTTGCTATATCATGATAAAACATTGCAGATAAAAGCGAATACTACGAATCTGAGGAAAAGGATAATGCCAAGTTGAATTTTGGGATAGAATGTGAAGTTAAGTTGTAAAGTATGTTGAAGAATAGTATTGTCATGTGTTAGACAGTTCACGATTGTGTATTAGTTAAGGTTACTCGATTTTGGGAATAGTGTGTAAAGTTTAATGTATAAACAATCTATGTTTATATCTTCCGCAAACAGTTGTAGAATGTTTAGTGTACCGAATCCGCGGCGATTTGGGGTCCGGATTCCGGGGATGCTACAATTAGTCCATTTTCGAGGCTATGGAAAGCTTGTAAAATGCTCTATAAAACCCCCATGATTTCATAATTTTTTAGATTCATTAATTATTCTGAAATTTGGCTCCAAAGTCTCCCAAGACTAAGTTTTTACTAACAACGATACGTGAAAAACGTTATGAACACGCGAAATACTTGGCGGTAAAACGAGTCTATAGGCCACAGTTCCTACTCGATCGAGGATTTCAAATTGGCCAAATAAATAGAGGGTTGAGATAATGCCTTCTTGAACCTTCTTCTTCACATTCATCAGATTCGGGTGTGTAGCTTGAGCGGCTTTAACTTTATCGATTAAAGTCGATTCTACTCGTATATTCGTTATCTTCACGTGGGTCCCTAGACTCTTTAACTCTATCTTCATCATTTGTAAGTTATACAAAATGGGTTTTTGTGTTAACAACATCGCACTCGTAAACGCATACGATTTTCTACTCATCGCGTCAGCTACCACGTTTATTCTTCCACGATGATATTGAATGGTATGATCGTAATCTTCAACAGCTCGAGCCAACGTCTTTGGCGCATAATACGTTCGTTCTAGGTGAAGAAATATTTAACGGTTTTAGAAATGGGTTTTGTACTAAGGTCAATACAAAATTCAATTTCACGCTCTAGGGGTAGGTTAGGAAGTCTTCAAGAATACGCCAGGAAATTTATTAACAATAGAAATATCATTTAAAACTGTGACCCTCATCCAAGACTTGGATAGTACATCACATTGATACCTATCAACTTGCCATCGTCATTCACGACGTCGCCTACAGAAAGTCTGGCTTCGGTGCATTCCACACAAGGAAGTCAACAACAAAAGGCTCGGGGCTCTTTACTTATGGCTTGATATGACAGTGATTAACTTTAGTGGTTTAGTTGCTTGAATTTGCATAACAGGTTGGTTAGGAATATGAAAGCTAACAACCTTACGAAAATAATCAATTTTGGCAATGATGAGTAGTTAACCAATCGATTCCTAAAATCACATCAAAGCCAAGTATTTTCAAAGAGATAAGATCGACAGGTAACGTGAAAGTGTCGATTTGAATCAACAAGATTTATAAACAATGGAGGTAACGAAGGTTTCTACTAACGGAGTTTCAAACAATAAGTCAAAGACTAACTTCTCTGGGGTCAAATTTAAACGTTGAACGCAAGCAAGATAGATAAAAGAATGGGTAGAACCGGTATCTAACAAGGTATAGACTTCGCAAAAATTTATAATTAACTAACTCGTGCTAACTTCGTTCGGGTTACTCGCTTTTTGAGAAGTCACAAAAAATGCTCTTCCTGAAACCACCGACTTTGTTTTGTCCGTATCCGCCTTTGGTGCCACCGTCCCAGTTGGACTTAACTTTGGTGCACGACAAAATCGGGCTAGGTGACCTTTTTTTCCACAATTGTTACATGCTGTGGACTGCATCGTGCAGTTTGGACTTATGTGTCCTTCCCCTCCACATTTGTAACATACGACCGGTGGTCGTTCTCCTTCCTTAGCAACAGGTGTTGGTGCTGACGTCTTTCTATCATTATTGAATCGCCTCTTCTTGAAATGTACATTCTTATTGTCATGGCCATGATTACCACCGAAATGATTACCATTTCTGGCATGTTGATTCCCTCCACGTTTGTTGTCACTGCTTCGATGACTGCTACCACTGGTATTATCGATTTGCCGACTGCTCTCTCTTGGTTAGGTTGACTCATTATCGCGCTCCAATAACTGAGCCCTATTCACAACATCTGAATACAAACACAGTTTATGAGAGATAAGGTATTAGTGTATCTTGGGTTTCAAACCTCTTAGAAACATCCGCGTCATTCTCTCCTCATTATCAATTAAGTGGGACGCAAACCGAGATAACTCGGCAAACTTAACTTCGTACTGCGCCACAGTCATATTGTTTTGCTCAAGCTTGATGAACTCTACCTCCTTCATGTTACGAATACTTTTGGGAAAGTACTTGTTGTTGAACAGTTCTTGGAACTTCTCCCAAGACATCTTTAGTGCGGCAGGTTGAGTACGCTTTACAGATTCCCACCAGTAATCTACCTCTGCTCGCAATATGAAGGTGGCAAAGGGAACCTTTTTCTCCTTGGAGCATCCCAAGACATCAAATATCTTATTGATCTACTTTATCCACGTCTCTGCCTTAAGTGGTTTTGGCTCTCCAAAAAACTCCGGTGGTCCCAACTACATGAACTACTTAGCGGTGACCGTCCGAGAGTTGTCAGTGTTTCACCTGCAATTTGGACAGGAGTCTCTCTCGCCTGATGTTGCATGAATTGCATAAACCCTCTGAACATCTCATCGTTTATCATCTGATCGGTGTTGTTATTTACTTGAGGATTATTGTCTTCCTGTTGCACATTATCCTGGGTATTAATCGTTGGTGACTCAACGGTCTCATGTGCTTCATTGCTGATCTCAACATTTTCGGATGCCATTTTCAAATACTACCACAAAACAAGGGTTAATTATCATATCACATATTATCCCTATACTCTTACCGACCAATTAAATACCAAATAAACTTAGGTAGGTCATACTAGCGAAGGAATTCCCGGTCTCTCCCCTCCTAGTTCTTGTCTCATATCTCAGCCAGGGATCATATCCCTAAGCTTTGATACAAACTGTGACACCCCAAAAATAGGTATACATCACCCATCTTGAGTCGCCAGATACATGGTACAAAATTCAAATACAATTTAATTATACAACAGTCGTGTAAAATATGACAAAACATAGCTGAGAGTTTAAACAAGAATATTGCCTTCTAGACAATATCCACTCTCAATGGAGTCCTCATTACAATTATTATCACACTATTTCACAGAATAGTGAGGACTACTAAAACAACCATCTGGACCGTCAATCCGTTTTCTGACTTGTCCCAACTATATTCTCATTTTCTGAAGAGAACGGTGAAAGAAAGGGTGAGCTCAACTAGCCTAGTAAGAAATATTATGACTAAGATAATGCAGAATAAATTATCATTAGCCTTCAACAATGTTAAACTGATAGAATATAATAGACATCAAGTTTAACTGCATCGGAACAAGCAATCCATTAGAAGAGTCAAGTAGAGCATAAAATCTACTATCTTCTATGATTTAAAAAGTTTTTCATCAACTTTATCATTGAGACTCAGCTTAATAAATAAAATCGAATCATCCCTGGATCACGGCCAAGGATATTCATGTAATCATCAATGGTCATGACTATACCAAATAATCCCTGGTCATAATCACACCAACAACTGTCCATCAATGAACTACAGGCCAATGAGGACTTTTACCACATCATTCATCACATTACGATCATGATTATACCGAATAATCCCTGGTCATAATCATACCAAGTCCATCTATGCACGTAAGCCAAAGATGACTTTCATCACAATATAAGCATGAGGATGATGACAATGACATAATAATTTAATAAAACAAGTTCAAGAATAAATTTTAAAGATTTATAATTTTAATTTATCCAGAAATCAATAACGTCCAAATTGTCAACATAATACTTATTTGTGGAGTAAAATTCAAGAATGCTCAGAAGAATATTTCCATGAAAAGATACTGGATGAAGTGTAAATATCAAAGATATTCCACTAATTTCATGGAGTATAGAAGCCAAAACTTTAACTAACTGAGTATAATAGAATATATGAAACCTCAAATGGATTTTTTGCCCGCCATGCGGTAATCCACGTAGACAGATCATTTTCACAATTTAATAAGGAATGAATACGAAAGATCATTCACCATGCATGCGGTAATCCACATAGACAGGTTATTCCAACAGAATAATAAAGAATGGAATAACAGAAGAATTCACCATGCATGCGATAACCGCATGAACATGAGTTATTCCCAATAGAATAATAAAGAATGGAACCAGGTCATGCGTAATCCGCACAGACAGAATGTTCCAACAGAATAATAAAGAATTGAACCAAGTCATGCGTAATCCGCACAGACAGGATGTTCCAACAAAATAATAAAGAATAGAACCAAGTCATGCGTAATCCGCACAGACAGGATGTTCCAACAGAATAATAAAGAATGGAATAACAACAAAATTCACCAGGCATGCGATAGACCGCACAGACAGGTTATTCCAACATAATAATAAAGAATGGAATAACAACCCTTATGACTATTGAAAGAAAATAACCCTCTTCATGAATACGAAAGAATAATACCCCTTACCTCAAAAGAAGACTGGATACTGGAATAGTGAGGTAGCAGACTTTTCTTCTTCTTTCTCTCTATAATTTCTCTCTATAATAATTGCTCTATAGCTTTAGTAATTGGTGAGAAATTAAGGAAGAATGAGCTTCTATTTATAGGAAAATATAGTTTCAATAATTACACATTTTGGGGCTCGAAATATTACAGTATAATACCTTCATCTTTTCCTTCATTTTTAATTTAGTCCTACAAGTATTATCAAACTTGCATCACCTCCCCTAATAGTATATCATGTGAATCAATAGTACAATCATGTGAATCAATAGTTCTAGACATGTGAAAATATGAATTACAGTATAGTTCCTCCATCTATACCTCCATTTTTAACTTAGTCATGCAAGTATTATCAATCTTGCACCAACTCCCTTAATAGTAAATGAATGTGAATCAATAGTACATACATATGAACAAATAGTTATAATCATGTGAATTAATAGCAATTAATTGCTCATTTATCCGGTTAATTACCCGACTGGTCAGTATAACTTCCATACATCAAATAATATCGAAATAAATGTTGATTTCCACAAACACTAATAATTCTAACACAATGAAACTATTAATTTCATCTTTAATCAACACAAACTTATTCATCATTAATATTATAATTTATAATATTTAACAACCAGGTCATTCCCAGGAAAGAGGGGCTTTCCGATAAGTATTTCTCCTTATTGGCGCGCAATTAGGTGACCAAACCTCTCCCTGACAGAACTTCTAGACATTGTCAATATTGAAAATAATAATATGAATAACTTTGCTATGAGATCCCAAATTTTATGAAATAAAAGTATTCAAATTTTTCTATTTTGGTAAATAGTTAAATTGATAAAAGTTTAAAGTTAAGGGTAATATGTGAAAATTTTTCAAAGTAAGCAAGTTGTCATAAAATAACCGGTAGTAAAAGTATAATAATACGCGTGGTTGCATAGTAGCACACGGTATTGATTATTGATGCTTATGTGAGAAGTCACTCAGATATACTCAATTATTGCTACAATAATTGTTGCAACATATCTCTCATATTATTGATTCAATTATTGTCACAATATCATCTGCATAATATTTTATATATTATTAAATTAAAAATTGAGACAAAAAGTTATTCATATTATTATTTCCAATATTGACAATGTCTAGAAGTTCTGTCAATGAGAGGTTTGGTCACCTAATTGCGCGCCAATAAGGAGAAATCCTTATGGAAAGCCCCTCTTTCCTAGAAAACGAATTTGGTTGTTAAATATTGTGAGTTATAATATTAATGATGAATGTTATTAAAAATTGAATTTGAGTTCGGAGTTGAATTTGGAGACGCGGACGTGATATTTGAGTCCGGAACAATGAAATTAGTAGAAATAGACTATAAACACAAAATTTGTCGGGGTTGGCTTTTTGGTCAAAAAAGTCAACAGTTGACTTTTTCAGAAAAAGTCAAACTTTGAAATTTCAAAAATAAAATTGTTGAGAAAAATATTTCTATTGTGTTGGGATTATTAGTGTTAGTGGAAATCGACATTTATTTTGATAGTATTTGATGTCTGGAAGTTATATCGACCAACCGGGTAATTAATTGGGTAGATGAGCAATTAATTGCTATTAATTCACATGATTATAACTATATATTCATATGCATGTACTATTGATTCACATTCTTGTACTATTAGGGGAGTTGGTGCAAGATTGGTAATACTTGCATGACTAAGTTAAAAATGGAGGTATAGATGGAGGTACTATACTGTAATTCATATTTTCACATGTCTAGAACTATTGATTCACATGATTTACTATTAGGGGAGATGGTGCAAGTTTGATAATACTTGCAGGACTAAATTAAAAATGAAGGAAAAGAGGAAGGTATTATACTGTAATATTTTGAGCCCCAAATCGTGCAATTATCGAAACTATATTTTCCTATAAATAGAAGCTCATTCTTCCTTCATATCTCACCAATTCACTAAAGCTATAGAGCAATTATTATAGAGAGAAATTATAGAGAGAAAGAAGAAGAGAAGTCTGCTACCTCACTATTCTAGTATCCAGTCTTCTTTTGAGGTAAGGGATATCATTATCATGTAAGGGGTATTATTTCTTTCGTATTCATGAAGAGTGTGAGACCCCGAATTTTATGAAATAAAAGTATTCAATTTTTCTATTTTGGTAAATAGTTAAATTGATAAAAGTTTAAAGTTAAGGGTAATATGTGAAAATTTTGCAAAGTAAGCAAATTGATATAAAATATTTTTTTTGTCGGGGAATATCCGTACGACGGTACAATCGTTGGTGGAACCCACAACAGAATTATTGTTGGATTGAGAAAACAATAAAAATATTTTTATGAAAATAACGGCGGAAGTTTTACCATTAAAACTGTTGAACTACTCGATAGTAAAAGTACAGTAATACGCGTGGTTGCATAGTAGCACATGGTATTGATTATTGATGCTTACGTGAGAAGTCACTCGCTTTTGTTCAATTATTGCTACGAAGAATTCACGACAAGTATCTCACGTTATTTGATTCAATTATTGTCGATATTTTATGTATTATTTAATCAATAATTGAGAGCGACGAAGTTATTAATATTATTATTTGCAATATTAACGATGTCTAGAAGTTACGCCAAGGAGAGGTTTGGTCACCTAATTGCGGCCAATAGGGAAAATCCTTATTGGAAAGCCCCTCTTTCACGAGGAGCGACTGGTCGATTAATATTGTGAATTATAATAATGGTGATAAAGTTTGTTTTATTATTATTATAAATGTAATAAAATGAAAATTTTTATATAAAATGAATACTTTTATAAAGTTATTTATTTTATTAGACTATAAATAGAATATATAATATTCTATTATGCATAGTGTTTGCATAATTACTGCATAGTGTTTGTATAGTAAAATCTTTTTATATAAAAATGTAATACTTTTATAAAGTTATTTGTTTTATTAGACTATAAATAGAATATATAATATTCTATTATGCATAGTATTTGCATAGTTACTACATAGTGTTTGTATAGTAAAATCTTTTTATATAAAATAGAATACTTTTATAAAGATATTCATTTTTTAGACTATAAATAGAATATATAATATTTTATTATGCATAGTGTTTGCATAAGTACTGCATAGTATTTGCATAGTAAAATCTTTTTATATAAAGCAGAATACTTTTATAAAGTTATTCGTTTTATTAGATTATAAATAGAATATATTATATTTTATTTAAAAATTTTATTTTATTAGAATATTTTATTAATCTTGCATAGTAAATTAATAAGGAAATACATTTTAAAAGTAAATCAATACGGACCGTTTCATGAATTAGTTACTATTCATCCATTCTCCTAAAAATAAAAGCTCATTCCTTCATTATTTCTTACTTAATTCTTTGAAACTCTAGAGATAGAAACTATAGAGAAAAAGAAGAAAAGTATTCTGCTACTTCACTACTCCTATATCTAGTTTCTTCTAAGGTAAGGGATATTATTTGTTGTACTCGTAAGGGGTATTATTTCTTTTGTATCCATGAAGAGAACTTATGTTATTCCATTCTTTATTATTCTGTTAGAATAACCTGTATACGCAGACTACCATATACATGGTGAAATTCTTCTTTTATTCCATTCTTTATTATTTTGTCGGAATATCCATGCATGCGTTTGCGCATGATGACTGTTTTATTTTTTATTATTCTTTCGAATATCCATTCGTGCGTTTACGCATGATTGGTTCCATTCTCGTATTATTCTGTTGGAATAACTTTATGCATGCGATCTATCGCATGCATGGTGAATTCGTTGTTATTCCATTCTTTATTATTACATTGGGAATAAACATGCATTCGGTCTCTATCGCATGCATGGTGAATTCTTCTGTTATTCCATTCTTTATTATTCTGTTGGAATAATCTGTCTATGTGGATTACCGCATGCATGGTGAATGATTCTTCGTATTCATATGAATAGTATTTTCATTCAAAAAGGGGTTTCTGCCAGGGGCAGTTTCATAATTTTTCTGACCCTCAAAAATTCTGAAAAAAAATTGAAATGATAATTTAATGAGTTTTCTAGAATGTGTCCAAAAATGGCGATTTTTGGATGTATAGATTAGGAGTTATGAATTTTATAGGAAAAGACTATTTTAAATGTAAACCCTTATAACTCCTTGTGGTTAACTCCAAAATTGGTAAACTTTTTATTGGGAGTACATGTATATAACAGGAGTATATCCTGTAAATTTCAAAATTTTTGGACAAAAGTACAATTTATGATAAATGTCTAAATATTCGGCAGTTTTAGCTATATGAAAAATAGTAAATGAATTTTAAAAATTCTGAGAAAAATATATTTTAAATATGGGACTATATTCTGTTAAATCTCATAAAAGAAATATTTTTGGGACTGATTTGGTATTTTTCATGAAAATGAACTAGTTATGAGTAAATGAATTAAATATGTTATGTGAAGTAACAAAATTGGAAAATAGGATTTTATGGCTTAGGAATCCTATATAGGGTATATCTGATTTTGATGAGGATTTGATCATTAATGATGAAATCTTATGAGTATGGCATTTTGAGCGATTAAATGCATTATTTGATAAAGTGTAAATAATTGAAATAAATTGTTTATAAGTTTAAGAAATGATTAAAATATTGTTATAATATTAATGATATTAAATTATGAGATTATTAAGTGATTAATAACATTTGGTTATTATTGAACGCTGGATAAATTGTATTATAAATATTTAATATTTATCACTTATCTTATTTGATTGATTCTTTATATCATTGTCATTATTATCATGCTTATATTATGATGAAAGTCATACGTGGCTTTTGAAGTGCATAGATGGACTTGGTATGATTATGACCGGAGAGATTATTTAAGCATAATCATGTAGTAGTAATGTTACAAATGATGTGGTAAAAGTCCTTATTGGCCGTAGTGCATTGATGGGCCGAGTTTTTGGTATGATTATGGCTATGGATTCTCTTCGTCCAAGGGTGCAAAGATGAATTGTTTTATGGCATGATCAGGACCGTTGATGAAAACACGATTATCTTTGGCCCGTAGTGCATAGATAATTCGTGGTCATGATATTAACGAATATCCTTGGCCTGTAGTGCAGGGATGATTCGATGATATGGATTAATTATTGAGCTGAGTCTCAGCAATGAAATATTAATTCATAAATGTGATATTAACGAATATCCTTGACCGTAGTGCAGGGGTGATTCGATAATGTGGATTATTTATTAAGCTGAGTCTCAGCGATAAAATATTGATTATACACTTTTAATTCGTAAAAGATAGTAGATATCATGCTCTACTTGACTCTTCTAAAATATAGTTGTGTGTCTTTGGCCTGTAGTGCAAAGAATAAATTGTTAATGAATATCTTTGGCCGTAGTGCAAAGATGAATTTATTAGTATGATTATGAGCAAGAATTGTGATTTGGTATAACCATGATTTTTGATGTTTCAGGTGAAGATAGGTGATGAAAATTATCTTCGTCCTGGGTGCGAAAAGGAATTTAGAGTCACAATTATGATTATGAGTTATTCATATGATTGTGGACAAGAATTGTTGATTGATGTTGCAGGGATAAACCATTATCGGTGGACTTTTAACATAGAGAAGATAATAGATCTGATTGTCTATTTGACTCTTCTAATGGATTGCTTGTTCCGCTGCAACTATGGTTGAAAAGTTTTATCATCTACCATATGTTCTAAATCTCTTATTTATTTCCGATGAAAGCTATTGATGATGTAAATTATCTTTAGTCATGATATTCTTTATTGGGATAGTTGTGCTCACCCTTTTTGATTCACAATCCCTTTTAGGTAATAAGAGTGTAGCTGGGTCGAGCAGGGATAACAGGGGAATAAAACGATGGTCTATAGCTGTTGAGGTTCTCCCTAAAGAGTATGGAAATAAATTTATTGAGAACTTTAGATAAGTGTGTCGTATTGTATACGTCATTTGATATTTAATTTTGGTGAACCGAATAGGGTGAGGTGAACCCAACTTTGGAAGGGTGTTTCGCCACTATCATACAAGATGTCTAATGACATACAACCTCATGTTATCATAAGACAGGGTTGTGCATATCCACTTGTTGAGTATATCTATGAGCACTACCTATATGATCTTGAAGTTTATTTGAAATATAATTTTCACTTAGAGACAGTGGAGATAGTTATATGTCAAAAGAAGACTCACCATTGGAAAGAAGATAATAGTAATATTCTCATTTTTCTTTGGGGTCTATTGGGTCAACCAAGGATAATTCTGTGGACATATGATATCTATCATAACCTAGATGCATGGCCTCCCATGTACGAAGGTTTCCTTGAACACTTCCCAAGGATTTTAATTTCTAAAACAGTTTTTGACTATACTTTTATGTAAAGTATCATTGTAAGGTTGTAGTCGAGGCACCATGAGAGTTACATACATTTGTATTAAAACTCACAGTTAACTATGGTCGTATTCTATACGACAGTTCAACAGTTGTATAAATGAAGTTTGTATTTGATTTTTATAGTGTGATATCTGGCGACTCAGAATAGGTGATGTATACCTATTTTGGGGGCGTCACAAAGAGAGCTATTGTTATTCCATTCTTTATTATTATGTCAGAATAACCTGTCTATGCGAAGTACTGCATACATGGTGAAATTCTTCTATTATTCCATTCTTTATTATTACATTTGGAATATCACATGCATGCGGATTACGATAACTCGGTTCTCATTCTTTATTATTACATTTGGAATATCACATGCATCGCGGATTTACATGACTGGTTCCATTCTTTATTATTCTATTAGAATAACTTTTATGCATGCGGTTTATCGCATGCACAGTGAATTCTGTTGTTATTTCATTCTTTATTATTACATTTGGAATATCACATGCATGCGGATTACGCGTGACACAGTTCCATTCTTTATTATTACATTGGGAATAAACATGCATGCGGTCTATCGCATGCATGGTGAATTCTTATGTTATTCTATTTTTTTATTATTTTGTTGGAATAACCTGTCTATGTGGATTACCGCATGCATGGTGAATGATCCTTTGTATTCATTCCTTATTAAATTGTGGAAATGATCTATCTACGTAGATTACTACATGGCGGGTGAAAATCCATTTGCAGTTTCGTAATTTTTCTGACCCTCAAAAATTCTGGAAAAATTTTAAATGATAATTTGATGAGTTTTCTATATTATGTCCAAAGATGGCGATTTTTGGATGTATAAATTAAGAGTTATGGATTTTATGGGAAAAGACTATTTTAAAAGTAAACTCTTATAACTCCTTGTGGTTAACTCCAAAATTGGTGAAATTTTTATTGGGAGTACATGTATATAATGAGAGTATACCTGTAAATTTAGAAATTTTGGACAAAAATACTGGCTTTATGATAAATGTCTAAATATTCGGCAATTTTGGCCATATGAAAAATAGTAAAGGAATTTTAAAAATTTCGAGAAAAATATATGTTCAATATGGGACTATATTATGTTAAATTCTAGAAAAGAAATATTTTTGGGACTGATTTGGTATTTTTCATTAAAATGAACTAGTTATGAGTAAATGAATTAAATATGTTAAGTGAAGTAACAAAATTGAAAAATAGAATTTTATGGCTTAGGAATCTTATATAGGGTATATGCAGATTTTTGATGAGGAATTTGATCATTGGTGATGAAATCTTATGAGTATGGCATTTTTGAATGATTAAATGCATTATTTGGTAAAGTGTAAACAATTGAAATAAATTGTTTATAAGTTTAAGAAGTGATTAAAATATTGTTATAATATTAATAATATTAGATTATGAGTTTATTAAGTGATTGATAATATTTGGATAAATTTAAAGTCTTTAATATCTATCCTTGTTTTCGTTTAATTAATGTTTATTCAGTATCATCATCCTCATCCTTATATTATGATAAAAGTCATCTTTGGCTTACGTGCAAAGATGGACTGTTGATTATTGGTTTTACATTTGTATATCTTTGGCTTACGTGCAAAGATGGACTGTTGATTATTGGTTTTACAGTTGCATATCTTTGGCTTACGTGCAAAGATGAACTATTGATTGATGATTATCTTTGGCTTATGTGCATAGATGAACTATTTATTAGTATGATTATGACCAGGGATCATCCGGTATAATCATGACCCGTAATGTTATAGATGATGTGGTAAAAGTCTTCATTGGCCCGTAGTGCATTGATGGACAATTATTGGTTTAATTATAACCAGGGATTATTCGGTATAATCATGACCATTGATGATTACATAAATATCCTTGGCCGTAATGCAGGGATGATTCGATGATGTAGATTATTTATTAAAGTCGAGTCTCAAATGATAAAATATTGATTATACACTTTTAATTCGTAAAAGATAGTAGATATCATGCTCTACTTGACTCTTCTAAAATACAGTTGTATGTCTTTGGCCTGTAGTGCAAAGAATAAATTGTTAATGAATATCTTTGGCCGTAGTGCAAAGATGAATTTATTAGTATGATTATGAGCAGGAATTGTGATTTGGTATAACCATGATTTTTGATGTTTCAGGTGAAGATAGTTGATGAAAATTATCTTCATCCTGGGTGCAAAGAGGAATTTAGAATCACAATTAGGATTATGAGTTATTCATATGATTATGGACAGGAATTGTCAATTAATGTTACAGGGATAAAACATTATCGGTAGACTTTTAATATTGAGAAGATAATAGACCTGATGGTCTATTTGACTCTTCTAATGGATTGCTCGTTCCGCTGCAACTATGGTTGAAAAGTTTTATCATCTACCATATGTTCTAAATCTCTGATTTATTATTTACGAAGGCTATTGATAATTTAATTATCTTTAGTCATGATATTCTTTATTGGGCTATTTGTGCTCACCCTTTGCTTCACAATTCCTTTTAGGTAATAAGAGTGTAGCTGGGTCGAGCGGGGATAACAGGGAAATAGTGTGATGAGTGCGAGGGCGCCGAAGTTTCTCAATACATTATAAAAGCGGCATGACATGCAGCGAGATAATTGTATTGAGGACCTAAGATGTGTGTGTCGTATTTTATACGTCACTTAATAATTGATTTTGGCGAACAACAATAGGGTGATGAGAACCCAACTTTGAAAGCGTCAAAAGTGCACCTCATTAGAATGAATATGATAGTAATCTTCTCGTTCTTCTTTGGGGTCTTAAAATATTTGTTGTTGTATTTTATATGGTATTGTAATAATTTGAGTTTGCATACTGTCTACGAGACAATATTGTATTAAAACTCACAGCTTATCTGTTGTCATACTCTGCACGATAGTTCAACAGTTGTATAAATGAAGTTTGTATTTGATTTTTATAGTATGATATCTGGCGACTCAAAATGGGTCGTGTGGACCTATTTTGGGGGCGTCACATTTGCCATCTCAATTATTGATTTAATAATATATCATGTTATGCAGATGATACTATGACAATAATCGAATCAATAATATGAGAGATATGATGCAGCAATTACTGTAGCAATAATTGAGTATAACTGAGTGACTTCTCACGTAAGCATTAATAACCAATACCGTGTGCTACTATGCAACCATGCGTATTCATTGTACTTTTACTACTAGGGTAGTTCAGCGGTTTTAACGGTAACACTTCGCCGAGTTATTTTTATAAAAGATAATTATGTCGTTTTTTCTTACTACGACAATACTTCCATCATGGGGTCCACCAATGATTGTCTTGCGTCGTCTGAATATTCCCTGCTAAAATGAATATTCCCTGACCAATCGAATATTATATAACCACTTGCTTACTTTGCAAAATTTATAAATATTAGCCACAACTATAACATTATATCAAATCCACACCATAATATTCAAAAAAATATTTCGAGAAATTTAAATCTTTATTCATAAAATCTGGGGTCTCACAGTTGTGCACATGTACTTGCTGATTATATCTATGAACACTACCTATATAATCTTGGGGTATGGTTGAAATATAATTCTCAATTGGAGACAATGGAGATAATTATATGTCAAGAGAAGACTCACCATTGGAAAGAACATAACAGTAATTTTCTCATTTTTCTTTGGGGTCTATTGGGTCAACCAAGGATATTTCTGGAGTCATATGATATCTATCATAACTTAGATGCATGGCCTCCCATGTACGAAGGTTTCCTTGAGCATTTTCCAAATATTTTAATTTCTAAAACAGTTATTGACTGTACTTTTATGTAAAGTACCATTGTACGGTGTTGTGGTCGAGGCACCATGAGAATTACATATATTTGTATTAAAACTCACAGCTTATGTTTTGTCGTACTCTGCACGACACTTCAACAGTTGTATAAATGAAGTTTGTATTTGATTTCTGTAGTGTGATATCTGGCGAATCAGATGGGCCGTGTCGACCTATTTTGGGGACATCACACTTTGAGTGCTCTTTAGTTTCCTTTAGGTGGAATGTGTCTTTGCAGCTCAGACCAGAGGCTTCATCCTTTGGATATTCTGGGAGTGCTTCTTTGTTTAAGAATCGTGTTTACTCTATGATTCTGCCTTGGAGTTGTGAGCACTTCTGTTGAAGCCTTAGCTCTGCATTCTACGATTCAGCTTGGGTTCTCTAGACACTACGACTCCGAGATTAGATCTTGACACTCTATGATTTCTGCCTTTCTTGTTGTCTTCATCTGATCTGGCTCGACTACGATCTATGCCTCTTATTTGAACAATAGACTCTACGACTCTGAGTGTGGTCTACAATTCTTGACTTGTCTTTGGCAGATGCTCGGTCGGCTCTTAGACAGACTGTCTCTATGATTCTGAACAAGACTTCCTCAATAGACTACAGCTTTGAGGAAGTTCTTCTCGACACACTACGATCCTTCCTCGTCTCTCCTGGCAGTCTACAAGCTTTATGATCTACTATCTTGCAGACTACGATTCTGCCTTGATAGTTCTCGAGCTTTCCTTGACTCTCCTGGCAGACTACGATTTCTGGTGCAGCGCTCGACGATCAGACATGCCTATCTATTACATTATAAGATCAACCTAGCAAGCTTGATCTTTCTATATTTATAGTCCTTGTACATCATTTCTTTTTAAGGACTTTACAAAGCTGTTTTGCTTATGTAGGATCAACCTAACACATTTGATCAATTCATTCTAACTCCTTGTACATATGTTCCTATTATTTATCAAAGGACTTTACAGCTTTTATTGATGCAAGAATACTTGCATATTCATTCATTTATATCATAATCAAATCATATATAAATAGGAATATCATTCACATGCTTATTCCTAACAATCTCCCCCTATTTGATTATGATAAACAAACAATTAGTGCGTATGCATGATATGAATGAATCTTATATGCTGTATTTCTAAAACAGATAATCATGAATGTCATTGATAATAATATGGAATTACATAAACTATGACCCTTTACATCCTGGATCCAGAACATACCTAACTAGGTAGAGATGTACCTTTTTGGCTCCATATGTGTTTCCAGGATGTCTGTTGGTCAGCTACTTTTCTGCGTAGTCTTGTTGCTCCTTCTCCCCCTGAGATGGTGACTTCATTTCTTTTCTCTGCTCCTTCTCAGATTCATGCTCATCTTCTTTTTTTGGCTCCCCCTCAAACTCTGCATTCATGGGATCATCATCCTTTGACTCCCCCTCATATGATGATTCTGCTACTGCTGCTGCTATCTTCTTCTTTGCCTTCCTCTTGGTTTTCTTATTTTCTTTTCTTCTGATCTCCTTGCTCTTCCTTGAGTTCCTTTTTTTATGCCTCTTTTTCTCCCCCTTTTATCATTAATCACTTGTGAGAGATGTTCCATTTTGGACATAAGTTGCTCCATCAAGTAAGATGAGTTACCAACCTCCATCTTAAATTCTTGTTGGCCCAGATCAATTTGTAGGGAGAGAGACTGATTCAAATTCTCAATCTTGTCAGAAAGGGATAGGATTTGTTCTTCATTAGCCTTCTATGCTCGTAGAGCTTCTTTCTTTTGATCAATCATTGCCTTCAAGTAGATTTGATCTCTCTCTTTGATTTTGAGAGATATATCAGTCATAGTGGCTTGAAGTCTGTCTTGAACTGCATTGCCTCCTGCTTCAGTCAACATCTTGGTCTCTTTAGTGATGATAGACATCTTCTCAACTAACTCATCAGAATTCTTTAATAACTCCTATTCCGTAGGAGTTTGGTTATTCAGTTGGGCAGACTCTTGTTGAGCATTAAACTGGACTCCATGATTTTCATTCTTATATAGTTTTCGAAAGCAGTAAAAATCTGATAAATCATTGAGTGCCATTCACTGTTGGAGGATGAAGGGGTATCAGACAATTGTGCTTGTACAGAGGGAAGTTTCTCAAACTGAACTTGATCATCTTTAATGGTAGAGTGAAGAGACTCTACGATCATCCACTTGGGCACACTCCTTCTGCCATCAGAACCCACTCTACAATCATAGGGAATGTAGTGGTTACCAGCATGTCGGTAGACTTTGTAGTGAGGCTGTTCTTTGATCATCTTGGTTGTAAACTTCTTTACTCTTAGGAAGTTTTGTGACACCAGCTCCAGGTTAAGAAACTGTGAGTAACACCAGCTGAAGTAACTAACATCTTTATCAGTATATTCTTTTAACCGAGGCATCCAAGAGAAAAATCATCTCATCAGAAGATCATCAGGATTGTACATTGTTGTTGTACAATCTAACCCCATGTTTTTCTAGTTGTTAAGCACCTCGTCTGTAGTCATCCTTACAACTCTGAGTTGTTCATTTCCATGGCTTATCCATCTTGCTGGTGGTTCATCAAAGACTTCCACCACTATTCTTCTGCGAATTCTTGCTGGAGAGAGGATGTGATAGTAGTCTGCTGATTCCTCTGATTCCTCCATCTCTTCACCTCCTGAGCTTGAATCATGCTGACTTCTTTCATCAGACTTATCAGTGTGTTCCTCTGATTCCTGGTTTGTAAAATTAGAATCTTTTTCCATCTTTTCATCTTCTTCTTCAGCATCTGCTTCTGTGGATTCAAACTCATAATCACTTAAATCAATGACAGCGGTGGAGTGTTTTTCTATCATTTTTGAGATAGATTTAGCAAGCAGTCTGTTGCTTTTTCTTCTTATTGGATGATCAGCTATAGGGGTTTCAGACTTTTCTTCTTTTTCAGAATCTAAAGCCTCTGTATCCTCATATAAGCTTCCTTGATGTTTAGCAATAGTAGGAACATGTCCTTCTTCCTCGGACTCAACATCTTTTGAGCCATCATATGAGCTTGTTGGAGCATTTATAGTTGGAGATCCAATTGTTTCATCTTTCACGCTTTCTTCAGCAGCAGAGTGGCTGCTATGAGGATTGTCCATAGGACTTGTACATTCTTCATCATTATCAGATTTGGCTATTTCTTTCATAGACTCAGCTTCTCCTTCATTACTAGACTTGTTCTTTGAGAGCTCAATCTTGAATCTTTTAGTACTCCTCCCATCTTCTGACTCTACGTCCTCTTCTTTGTTAGATGGACTTTCTTTGAGAACTGGGGCTAACTTCTTTATCACCCTTGCTTTATTTTTGGATGGTCCTTTGAGTAATCTGTTACTCCTTCTTTTCTTTAAGGTTTCTGCAGTTGATGATTGTTCTTCTCCTTGTCTCTTGTTGTCAATGGAGAAACTGCTTGATAGATCCTCTGTTTTCTTCACACTCTTAGACTCCTTCTTTGCTGGTGTGGCTTTTATAAATACAGAGTCATCAGAATGGGATGGCTTGCTTTCCACCTCTTGTGGCTTCCTCTTCTTTGTAGAGACCTTGTTGTTGCTACCAGATGTCATTAGCCTCTTGTTTTCCTTGGGATTTTTCTTCCAATTTTTAAACAACTGTGGGGACATCACTTTATGAACATTCAGTGGTTCTCCCTCATCATCATTTATCTTGCTTCCCAGTTTCTTCTTTAGCACAATGCTTAAGAGTCTTCCATGAAATACCTTTGTGAGAGGTTTATCTGTAGACTTCTTCATTTCAGCCTTCTCCACCCATTTGGTTACCCAATAAATTAGAAGGGCTCCAAAGTTTATCTGCTATTTCATGACGATTGCAGTCATGATTCTCAGTTGTAGATCACTTACTGTATCATGTGTAGTGTCCTTGCACAAGATGCATTTTCCTGTAATCTCAGCCAAAAATTTAAACTCTTCTGGAAACTCCTTCTTCTTCATATCCTTCAGATTTGCGTTCCTCTTTTAATGCATTAACCTCTTGCCTTCTTCAATGTCAACCTCATCGAGGTTTATCAGACCTTGGTTGGGAAACCCTAGATATTGGTTGAAATCTGATGCTCTTATCTTCAAACTTGCTCCTCTGACCTTTGTGGACAGAAACCCAGAACCTATTGTTGCATTAGAATAAAATTTCTTAACTAGCTCGGTATAGACTGGAGTGTTAGCTTCCAAGCACTCATAAAACCCAGCATTCTTTACAAGCTCAAGTATATCCTTGAACTTCTTTTCTGATCTTTCGAACTTCTTGAAGCCAAGTTGGATTCTGGTTATAACACGCCATTCTTCCATTTTGAGAGTTCGAGATGTATGGGTATTTAGTTTCAGACCTTCTATGAGAGATTGTTAAATGTGATTTGGACGAATCTAGTTGTTTAATGGATTCGGGCTTTGAAGAGGATTTTAGGGTTTAAAAAAGGGAGGGAGAGAGGTTTAATAGCTTCTGATAACTGTTTTGAGATTTTGAATTTGTCTTTATGACAGTTCCTTCTGACTCTGCATAAGCTGTGATGTGTTAACCAGTCATTGGTTGCATGACGCCCAATAAGAAACTATAACTACCATGAACTGAATAGCTTTTCAGTTTTAATTTCCTTTTAAGAAAATAAGCATTACTGACGTAGATTGACCGTTGACCTTTTTAATACGTAGAGTGGCTTGTGAACTCTACGATTTTCTTTGTCGACTCAACGATCATTTTCTGAGAGATTCTCCAGTGGATGATTGGACACTAATCCTTATCTTGAAGTTGCATAGCTTAACCACTGATGTACTTCATGATAGTTTGGTCACTGAACTTCTGAGGTGAGTCTGCAGGGCATCTTTCCAAACTTATCTCTATACAATCTGAATAATTGAGCATGTATCTAGTTTTTTTGAGCTCCCCATAAGCTAGTGTATCCTCTGGGAAGACTGCGATAGTCGAGCCTACTCTACGATCGTTGAGGTCTGCACTACAATCGACGAGTTCACTTTAGAATCTACTCTACGATAGTTGTCTGTTGTGACGCCCCTAAAATAGGTCCAATCCATTCTGAGTTGTCAAATACATGGTACAGAAAACAACTACAACTCTATTACTACAATTGTCGTGCAAAATACAACAACACATATGTTGTGAGTTTTGATACAAATATATACCAACTGTGACTCTTATCCCAACCTTGGATAGCACGTCATAATGGCACCTTACATAAAGGTATGTACAGTCAAAAATTGTTTTAGAAATTAAAATCTTTAGGAAGTGCTCAAGGAAACCTTCGTACATGGGAGGTCATGCGTCTAGGTTATGATAGATATCATATGTCCACAGAATTATCCTTGGTTGACCCAATAGTCCCCATAGAAAAACGAGAAGATTACTATCATGTTCTTTCCAATGGTGAGTCTTCTCTTGACATATAACTATCTCCACTGTCTCCAGTTGACAATTATATTTCAACCAAACTCCAAGATTATATAGGTAGTGCTCGTAGATATACTCAGCAAGTGGATGTGCACAACCCTGTTTTATGATAACACGAGGTTTTATATCATTAGACATCTTGTATGATAGTGGTAAAACACCCTTCCAACGTTGGGTTCGCCTCACCCTATTGGATACACCAATATAATTATTAAATGACGTATAAAATACAACACACTTATCTAAAGTTCTCAATAAAATTATTTCCAAACTGTTTATGGAGAACCTCAACAATTATAGACCACCGTTCTATTCCCCTGTTATCCCCGTTCGACCCAGCTACACTCTTATTACTTGAAAGGAATTGTGAAGCAAAAAGAGTGAGCACAAATAGCCCAATAAAGAATATCATGACTAAAGATAATTAAATTATCAATAGCCTTCGTCAGTAATAAATCAGAGATTTAGAACATATGGTAGATGATAAAACTTTTCAACCATAGTTGCAGCGGAACGAGCAATCCATTAGAAGAGTCAAATAGACCAAAAAGTCTATTATCTTCTCTATGTTAAAAGTCCACCAACAATGTTTATCCCTGTAACATTAGTCAACAGTTCCTGTCCACAATCATGTGAATAACTCATAACCATAATTGTGGTTCTAAATTCCTCTTCTCATCTAGGACGAAGATTATTTACATCACCTGTCTTTACCTGAAACATCAAAGATCATGGTTATACCAAATCACAGTTCCTATTCAGAATCATACTAATAAATTCATCTTTGCACTACGGGCCAAAGATATTCATCAACAGTTCATCTTTGCACTACAGACCAAAGGTATTCAACAATAGGACATCTTTGCACTACGGGCCAAAGATATTCATCAACAATTCATCTTTGCACTACAGGCTAAAGATATTCAATAATAGGTCATCTTTACACTACGGGCCAAAGATATTCAACAACAGGTCATCTTTGCACTACGGGCCAAAGATATCAATCAATAATTCATCTTTGCACTACAGGCCAAAGATATTAATATCTCAAAGAAATCCATAATAATTTCAGAATTTATATAAACCATAATTATAACCATGTTGATCAATTCACCTTTGCACTTAAGCTAAAAATATTCAATTGTAAATTCAATGGTCATGATTATACCAGTCAATGATTCAACTTTACACTACTGGCCAAAGAGAACCCATAGTCATGATCATACCAATAATCTACCCATCTTTACAATTAAGTCAAACAGAAATTTCTTCACCAGGATTATAAAAATGTTATATATGATAACAAAAACAATATGATCAAAACATGGATTTAATTTCAAGAGTAAGATTCATAAATCAACGATAATTGGTCAGAAAAAGAAACCAAATTTGTTATGAATAGTAACCCGTGAATAGTAACTCATGAATAGTAACTCATGAATAGTAACTCATGAATAGTAACTCGTGAATAGTACTCCATATTCGTACATAGTACCGTATACGTAAATTGTGACGCCCCCAAAATAGGTATACATCACTCATCTTGAGTTGCCAGATACATGGTACAGAACTCAACTACAAACTTAATTATACAACTGTCGTGCAAAATATGATAAAACATAGTTGAGAGTTTAAACACGAATATTGCCTTCTAGACAATATCCACACTCAATGGAGTCCTCATTATAATTATTATCACACTATTTTATAAAAATAGTGGGACTACTATAGCCACCATCTCGGACCATCACTCCATTCTCCGACTCGTCCTAGCTATATTCCCATTTCCTAAAGAGAATAGTGAAAGACAAGGGTGAGCTCAACTAGCCCAATAAGAAATATTATGACTAAGATAATGCAGAATAAATTATCCTTAGCCTTCAACAGTATAACAACTGATAGAATATAATAGACAACAAGTTTTAGATCAACAACTGCAACGGGATAAGAAATCTATTAGAAGAGTCAAGTAGAGCATAAAATCTACTATCTTCTGTGATTTAAAAACTTTTTCATCAACTTTATTGCTGAGACTCAGCTTAAAAAAATAAACCACATCATCGAATCATCCCTACACCACGGCCAAGGATATTCATTAAATCATCAATGGTCATGACTATACCGAATAATCCCTGGTCATAATCATACCAAAAACTGTCCATCAATGCACTACAAGCCAATGAGGACTTTTACCACATCATTCATCACATTACGGTCATGATTATACCGAATAATCCCTGTTCATAATCATACCAAGTCCATATATGCATGTAAGCCAAAGATGACTTTCATCACAATATAAGCATAAGGATAATGACAATAACATAATAATAAAATAAAACAAGTTCAAGGATAAATTTTAAAGATTTATAATTTAATTTATCCAGAAATTAATAACGTCCAAATTGTCAACATGATACTGCTTTGTAGAGTAAAATTCAAGAATAATATTCATGTACCAAAAATAATTTGGACAAAAAAGAAATATATTTTTTGGGTAAATAGTATCCTGTGAATAGTACTTCAGGAATAGTACCCCGTGAATAGTACCCTGACATGAAAAGTACCCCAAATACCCGAGTGAATGATACTAGATTGAATAGTAATCAGGTGAATAGTAACCCATGAATAGTAATTTGTGAATAGTACTCTGGCACAAAAAGTACCCCGAATACCCGAGTGAATAATACTAAAATGAATAGTAACTGGGTGAATAGTATCCCGTGAATAGTAACTCGTAACAGAAAAATACCAAAAAAATGATATTTCATAACGAGTACAAAAGAAATGATATTCAGGATGAGTATAATAGAATATACGAAACTGCAAATGGATTTTCACCGCCATGCAGTAATCCATGTAGATGATTATTTCCACAATTTAATAAAAATGAATCTGAAGGGTCATTCACCACCATGCATGCGGTAATCCACATAGGCAAAGTTATTCCAACGAGAATAATAAAGAATGGAATAATGAGAAGAATTCACTGTGCATGCGATAGATCGCATGAATGAGTTATTCAATAGAATAATAAAGAATGGAATAATAGAAGAATTCACCAAAGCGATAGATAGGCCAAGATGCATGAGTTATTCAACGAGAATAATAAAGAATGGAATAATGAAGAATTTCACCATATATACGGTACTTGCAGATAGACAAAGTTATTCCAACATAATAATAAAGAATGGAATAACAACCCTTACGAGTATTGAAAGAAAATAACTCTCTTCATGAATACAAAAGAATAATACCCCTTACTATAATAATAATAATAATATCCCTTACCTCAAAAGAAATTTGGATCTTGAGTGAGGTAGGAGACTTCTCTTCTTCTTTCTCTCTATAATTTCTCTCTATAATAATTGCTCTATAGCTTTAGTCAATTGCTGAAAAATAATGAGGGAATGAGCTTCTATTTATAGAAAAATATAGTTTCGATAATTGCACATTTTGGGGCTCGAAATATTACAATATAATATCTTCCTCTTTTTCTTCATTTTTAATTTAGTCCTGCAAGTATTATCAAACTTGCACCACCTCCCCTAATAGTAAATCATGTGAATCAATAGTAAATCATGTGACTCAATAGTTCTAAACATGTGAAAAAATTAATTATAGTATAGTACCTTCATCTATACCTCCATTTTTAATTTAGTCATGCAAGTATTATCAATCTTTTTGCACCAACTCCCCCTAATAGTAAATCATGTGAATCAATAGTACACACATGTGAACACATAGTTATAAGCATGTGAATTAATAACAATTAATTGCTCATTTATCCGGTTAATTACCCGATTGGTCAATATAACCTCCAGACATCAATTATTAGCGAAATAAATGTCGATTTTCACTAACACTAATAATTCCCACACAATGAAATTATCAATTTTATCTTTAATCATTACGAACTTATTCATCATTAATATTATAACTCACAATATTTAACAACCAGGTCGTTCCCAGGAAAGAGGGGGCTTTCCGATAAGGATTTCTCCCTATTGGCGCGCAATTAGATTATCTAATCTCTCCTTGACAAAACTTCTAGACATTGTCAAAATTGAAAATAATAATATGAATAACTTTGTCGTCTCAATTATTGATTTAATAATATAACATATTATCTGATGATCTTGTGTGATAATTGAATCAATAATATGAGAGAGATATGATGCTACAATTACTATAGCAATAATTGAGTATAACTGAGTGACTTCTTACGTAAGCATCAATAATCAATACCGTGTACTACTATACAACCACGCGTATTACTGTACCTTTATCACCGATTATTTATGACAACTTGCTTACTTTGCAAAATTTTTAAATATCAACCTTAACTTTAACCTTTTATCAATTTAACTATTTACCAAAATAGAAAAATTGAATACTTTTATTTCATAAAATTCGGGATCTCACAATCTCCCCTCCTAATGAAATTTCGCCCTCGAAATTTACGTACCTTGTGATACCCCAGATTTTATGAATAAAGATTTAAATTTCTCGAAATATATTTTTGAATATTATGGTGTGGATTTGATATAATGTTATAGTTGTGGGTAATATTTATAAATTTTTCAAAGCAAGTGGTTATATAATATTCGATTGGTCGGGGAATATTCGTTTTAATAGAGAATATTCGTACGACGGCACAATCATTGGTGGGTCCCACAACGGAAGTATTGTCGTAGTAAGAAAACAACAAAATTATCTTTTATTAAAAATAACGACGAAAGTGTTACCGTTAAAACTGTTGAACTACCCGGTAGTAAAAGTACAGTAATATTGTGTGGTTGCATAGTAGCACACGGTATTGATTATTGATGCTTACGTAGAAGTCACTCAGTTATACTCAATTATTGTTACAGTAATTGTTGCATCATATCTCTCATATTATTGATTCGATTATTGTCACTGTATCATCTGCATAATATGATATATTATTAAATCAATAATTGAGATGACAAAGTTATTCATATTATTAAATTGCAATATTTACAATGTCTAGAAGTTCTGTCAATGAGAGGTTTGGTCATCTAATCGCTGGCCAATAAGGAGAAATCTTATCGAAAATCCCCCTCTTCGGGAACGACCGTTGTTAAATATGTGAGTTATAATATTAATGATGAATAAGTTCGTGTTGATTAAAGATGAAATTGATAGTTCCATTGTGTTAGAATTATTAGTGTTAGTGAAAATCGACATTTATTTTGATATTAATTGATGTCTGGAAGTTATAACGACGATCAAATGTAATTAATCGGATAAATGAGTAATTAATTGCTATTAATTCACATGATTATAACTATTTGTTCACATGTGTGTACTATTGATTCACATTCTTGCACTATTAGGGGAGTTGGTGCAAGATTGATAATACTTGCATGACTAAGTTAAAAATGAAGGTGTAGATGGAGGTACTATACTGTAATTCGTATTTTCACATGATTATAATTATTGATTCACATGATTGAACTATTGATTCACATTATTTACTATTAGGGGAGGTGGTGCAAGTTTGATAATACTTGTAGGACTAAATTAAAAATGAAAAAAAAAGAGGAAGGTATTATACTGTAATATTTCGAGCCCCAAAACGTGCAATTATCGAAACTATATTTTCCTATAAATAGAAATTCATTCTTCCTTTATTTCTCACCAATTCCCTAAAGCTATAGAGTAATTATTATAGAGAGAAATTATAGAGAGAAAGAAGAAGAGAAGTATGCTACCTCACTATTCATATATCCAATTTCTTCTAAGGTAGGAGTATTATTTCTTTCGTATTCATAAAGAGAGCTTTTCTATGTGAAGTACCGCATACATGGTGAATTCTTCTATTATTATTATGTTGGAATATCCTGTCTGTGCGGATTATGCTAGACCTGGTTCCATTCTTTATTATTCTATTGGAATAACCTATCTGTGCGGTCTATCGCATGCATAGTGAATTTTTTGTTATTCCATTCTTTATTATTCTGTTGGAATATCCTGTCTATGCGGATTACGCTAGACCTAGTTCCATTCCTTATTATTCTGTTGGAATAACTTGTCTGTGCGGTCTATTGCATGCCTGGTGAATTCTGTTGTTATTCCATTCTTTATTATTTTGTTGGAATATCCTGTCTGTGCGGATTACGCATGACCTGGTTCCATTCTGTATTATTCTTTTGGAATATCCTGTCTGTACGGATTACACATGACCTGGTTCCATTCTTTATTATTCTGTTGGGAATAACCTGTATGTGCGGTCTATCGCATGCATAGTGAATTCTTCTGTTATTCCATTCTTTATTATTCTGTTGGAATAACTTGTCTATGTGGATTACCGAATGCATGGTGAATGATCCTTTGTATTCATTCTTTATTAAATTATGGAAATGATCTGTCTACATGGATTACCGCATGGCGGGTGAAAATCCATTTGCAGTTTCATATATTCTATTATACTCGTATGAGATAGCATTTCTTTTGTACTTTTCATGGAATATCATTTTCTTTGATATTTTTTTTACGAGTTACTATTCACCCGGTTACTATTCACTCTAGTATTATTCACTCGGGTATTCGGGGAACTTTTCGTGCTAGAGTACTATTCACGAGTTACTATTCATGGGTTACTATTCACCCGATAACTATTCACTATAGTATCATTCACTCGGGTATTCGGGACACTTTTCGTGTTGGGGTACTATTCACGGGGTACGATTCCCGAAGTTCTATTCACGGGGTACTATTCACCCAAAAAATATAATTCTTTTCTGTCTAAATTATTTTTGGTACATGAATATTATTCTTGAATTTTACTCTACTAAGCAGTATCATGTTGACAATTTGAATGTTATTGAATTTTGGATAAATTAAATTATGAATCTTATAAATTTATTCTTGAACTTGTTTTATTGAATTATTATGTCATTGACATCATCCTCACGCTTATATAGTGATGAAAGTCATCTTTGGCTTACGTGCATAGATGGACTTGGTATGATTATGAACAGGGATCATTCGGTATAATCATGACCTGTAATGTTATAAATGATGTGGTAAAAGTCCTCAGTAGCCTGTAATACATTGATAAACTATTTTTGGTATGATTATGACCAGGGATTATTCGGTATAGTCATGACCATTGATGATTTAATGAATATCCTTGGCCCGTAGTGCAGGGAGGATTCGATGATGTGGTTTATTTATTAAGCTGAGTCTCAGCGATAAAAAAAATTGATGAAAACATTTTTAATTATAGAAGATAGTAGATATCATGCTCTACTTGACTCTTCTAATGGATTTCTTATTCCACTGCAGTTAAACTTGATGTCTATTGTATTTTATCAGTTTAACATTGTTGAAGACTAATGATAATTTATTCTGCATTATCTTAGTCATAATATTTCTTACTGGGCTAGTTGAGCTCACCCTTTCTTTCACTGTTCTCTTCAGGAAATGAGAACATAGCTAGGACTAGTCGGGGGAACGGAGTGACGGTCCAGAAGATAGCATTAGTAGTCCTCACTATTCTGTTAAATAATGTGACAATAAATGTAATGAGGACTCCATTGAGTGTGGATATTGTCTAGATGACAATATTCTTATTAAAACTCTTAGATTATGTTTTGTTGTATTTTACACGATTGTTGTATAATTAAGTAGTATTTGAATTTTGTACCATGTATTTGGCGACTCAAGATGGGTGATGTATACCTATTTTGGGGGTGTCACAGTTGGTATCAAAGCTTAGGGATATGATCCCTGGCTAAGATGTGAGACAAGAACTAGGAGGGGAGAGACGGGAAATTCCTTCGCTAGTATGACCTACCTAAGCTTATTTGGTATTTAATTGGTCGGTCAGAGTATAGGGATAATATGTGATATGTCAATTAACCCTTGTTTTGTGACAGTGTTTGAAAATGCATCTGAAAATGTTGAGATTAGCAATGAAGCACATGAGACCGTTGAGTCACCAACGATCAATACCCAGGATAATGTGTAACAGGAAGATAATAATCCTCGGGTAAATAACAACACCGATCAGATGATGAATGATGAGATGTTCAGAGGCTTTATGAAATTCATGCAACATCAGGCGAGAGAGACTCCTGTTCAAAATGTAGGTGGAAACACTGGCAACCCACGGTCGGTCACCGCTAAGCAGTTCAAGGAGCTGGGACCACCGGAGTTTTTGAGAAAGCCAGAACCACTTATGGCGGAGACGTGGTTAAAGCAGATCACCAAGATATTTGATGTCTTGGGATGCTCCAAGGAGCAAAAGGTTCCCTTTGCCACCTTTATGTTGCGTGAAGAGGCAGACATGGTGGGAATCAGAAACGCACTACAAATTTAACGCACTCAAGATGTCTTGGGAGAAGTTCCAAGAGCTGTTCAACGACAATTACTTTCCCGAAAGTATTCGTCACATGAAGGAGGTGGAATTCATCAAGTTGGAGCAAACAATATGACCGTGTCGCAATACGAGGCTAAATTTGCTGAGTTATCCCAGTTTGAGTCCCATTTGGTCGATAATGAGGAGCGAATGACGCGAATGTTTCTAAGAGGTTTGAAACCCGAAATACGTCACTACCTCATTTCTCACAAACTTTGTTTATATTCAGATGTTGTGAATAGGGCTCAGTTATTGGAGCGCGATAATGAGTCAGCACAACCAAAAGGTAACGACCAACAACACGATAATAATCATACCGGTGGCAATGGCCATCGGAACAATGATAACCATCGTGGGGGAAATTATCATGCCAAGAATGGTAACCACTTTGGTGGTAATCATGGCCAAGATAATAGAAGTGGAAATTTCAAAAAGAGAAGGTTCAATAATGATGGAAAGACAGCAGCACCTGTTGTTAAGGAAGGAGAACGACCGCCGATCGTATGTTACAAATGCGGAGGGGAGGGACACATCAATCCAAACTGTACGTAGCAGTCCAAAGCGTATTTTAATTGTGGAAGAGAAGGTCATTTAGCTCAATTTTTTCGTGCATCAAAGTCAAGTCCAGCTGGGACGGTGGCACCAAAGGCGGATACGGACAAAACAAAGTCGGTGGTTTCAGGAAGAGCGTTTTTCGTGACTTCTCAAGAAGCGAGTAACCCGAACGAAGTTAGAACGGGTTAGTTAATTATAAATTCATGCGAAGTCTATACCTTATTAGATACCAGTTCTACCCATTCTTTTATCTCTCTTGCTTACGCTCAACGTTTAAATTTGACTCCGGAGAAATTAGACTTTGATCGGTTGAAACTCCGTTAGGAGAAACCTTCATTACATATGCTATCCAAGTCTTGGATGAGAGTCACAGTTTTTAAATGATATTTTTATTGTTAATAAATTTCCTGACGTATTCTCAAAGAACTTCCTAGCCTACCCTAGAGCGTGAAATCGAATTTTGTATTGACCCAATACAAAACCCATTTTTAAAACCCTCAAATATTTTCTTCACCCAAAACGAAAGTATAATGTGCCAAAAACGTTGGCTCGAGCTGTTGAAGACTACGACTATACCATTCAATATCATCGTGGAAGAACGAACGTGGTAGCTGACGCGTTGAGTAGAAGATCGTATGCGTTTACGAGTGCGATGTTGTTAACATAAAAACCCATTTTGTATAACTTACAAATGATGAAGATAGAGTTAAAGACTCTAGGGGCATACGTGGTAATATCAAATATACGAGTAGAATCGACTTTAATCGATAAAGTTAAAGCCGCTCAAGTTACAAACCCGAAGCTAATGAACATGAAGAAGAAGGTTCAAGAAGGCGTTATCTCAACCCTCGATTTAATTGGCCCATTTGAAATCCTCGATCGAGTAGTAACTGTGGCCTATAGACTCGTTTTACCGCCAAGTATGTCGCATGTTCATAACGTTTTTCACGTATCGTTGTTAGTAAAAACTTAGTCTTGGGGAACTTTGGAGCCAAATTTTGGAATAATTAATGATTCTAAAAAATTATGAAGTCATGGAGTTTTTATAGAGCATGTTACAAGCTTTCCATATCCTCGAAAATGGACTAATTCCGATAACAGATGAAGAAGTTATGAAGATTTAAAGTATGTGTGTCAAAAGTTGCAAAATCTGGAAAATTGGAGTTAAGTGTCAAAGGTCGAGCGCCTAGGCACTAGGCTCGGTGCTTAGAATATGTTCTTGAGTGCCTAGGCGCTTGCCCAAGGCCAAATTTGGGCGCCTAGGTTCTGGTCAAGTGTTAAGCCAAAATTTGTCCGGATGTCCTTTAGTAAATTGGGCATACCTTTTTCATACAAACTCCGATTGAGGTGATTCAGGATGATTCGGAAAGATAACGAGTAGACCTAAAACTTTTATTCTTTATATTTTGATATTTGAGGGCGGTATCAAGGCGTAAAATGGCTATTTTAGGGACTAATGTGTATTCAGAGGCAATCAGAGGACATCGGACATGCACATATGCAACGTGTAATGTTTTCGACGTTAAAGGTATTCAAGGTTATACCTCAAGAATTGAAATATGAAATGAAGTCAAGGTATCCTCACCTCTTCGGCATACCAGGTACGTACGTAAAATTTCGAGAGCGAAATTTCATAAGGAAAGGAGATTGTGAGACCCCGGATTTTATGAATAAAGATTTAAATTTCTCGAAATAGTTTTTTGAATATTATGGTGTGGATTTGATATAATGTTATAGTTGTGGGTAATATTTATAAATTTTCCAAAGTAAGCAAGTGGTTATATAATATTCGTTTTAACAGAGAATATTCGTACGACGGCACAATCATTGGTGGACCCCACAACGAAAGTATTATCGTAGTTAGAAAACAACAGAATTATGTTTTATTAAAAATAACGACGAAAGTGTTACCATTAAAACTGTTGAACTACCCGGTAGTAAAAGTACAGTAATATGCTTGGTTTCATAGTAGCACACGGTATTGATTATTGATGCTTACGTGAGAAGTCACTCGGTTATACTCAATTATCAACTACGATAATTGTTGCATCATATCTCTCATATTATTGATTCGATTATTGTCACTATATCATCTGCATAATATGATATATTATTAAATCAATAATTGAGACGACAAAGTTATTCATATTATTAAATTGCAATATTTATAATGTCTAGAAGTTCTATCAAGGAGAGGTTTGGTCATCTAATTGCGCGTCAATAAGGAGAAATCCTTATCGAAAAGTCCCCTCTTTCCTGGGAACGACCTGGTTGTTAAATATTGTGAGTTATAATATTAATGATGAATAAGTTCGTGTTGATTAAAGATGAAATTGATAGTTCCATTGTGTTGGAATTATTAGTGTTTATGGAAATTGACATTTATTTCGATATTAATTGATGTCTGGAAGTTATACTGACTAGTCGGGTAATTAACCGGATAAATGAGTAATTAATTGCTATTAATTCACATGATTATAACTATTTGTTCAAATGTGTGTACTATTAATTCACATTCTTGCACTATTAGGGGAGTTGGTGCAAGATTGATAATACTTGTATGACTAAGTTAAAAATGGAGGTATAGATGGAGGTACTATACTATAATTCATATTTTCACATGATTATAACTATTGATTCATATGATTGAACTATTGATTCACATTATTTACTATTAGAGGAGGTGGTGCAAGTTTGATAATACTTGCAGGACTAAATTAAAAATGAAGAAAAAGAGGAAGGTATTATACTGTAATATTTTGAGCCCCAAAACATGCAATTATTGAAACTATATTTTCCTATAAATAGAAGCTTATTCTTCCTTCATTTCTCACCAATTCACTAAAGCTTTAAAGTAATTATTATAGAGAGAAATTATAGAGAGAAAGAAGAAGAGAAGTCTACTACCTCACTATTCCAATATCCAGTTTCTTCTAAGGTAAGGGGTATTATTTCTTTCGTATTCATAAAAAGAGCTTTTATTATTCCATTATTTATTATTATATGGGAATAACATGTCTATGCGTGTATCACATACATAGTAAAATTCTTCTGTTATTCTGTTGGAATATCCTATCTATGCGGATTACGCTAGACCTGGTTCCATTCTTTATTATTCTATTGGAATAACCTGTCTGTGCGGTCTATCGCATGCATGGTGAATGTTTTGTTATTCCATTCTTTATTATTCTGTTAGAATATCCTGTCTGTGCGGATTACATTAGACCTGGTTCCATTCTTTATTATTCTGTTGGAATAACTCGTCTATGTAAGGCGGTCTATCGCACGCCCGTGAATTTCGTTGTTATTCCATTCTTTATTATTCCGTTGGAATATCCTGTCTCATGCAGATTACGATGACTGGTTCCATTCTTTATTATTCGCTGGGAATAACCCCTCTGCAAGGCTTCATCGTATGCATGGTGAATTCTTCTGTTATTCCATTCTTTATTATTATATTGGAATAATCTGTCTATGTGGATTATCGAATGCATGGTGAATGATCCTTTGTATTCATTCTTTATTAAATTGTGGAAATTATATGTCTATATGGGTTACCGCATGGCAGGTGAAAATCCATTTGCAGTTTCGTATATTCTATTATACTCGTATGAGATATCATTTCTTTTGTACTCGTCATGAAATATCATTTTCTCTGGTATTTTTTTTACGAGTTACTATTCATGGGTTACTATTCACCCGATTACTATTTACTTTAGTATTATTCACTCGGGTATTCGGGGAACTTTTCGTGCTGGAGTACTATTCACGAGTTACTATTCATGGGTTACTATTCACCCGATAAATATTCACTATAGTATCATTCACTCGGGTATTCGGGACACTTTTCGTGTTGGGGTACTATTCACGGGGTACTATTCCCGAAGTTCTATTCACGGGGTACTATTCACCCAAAAAATATATTTCTTTTCTGTCTAAATTATTTTTGGTACATGAATATTATTCTTGAATTTTACTCTACAAAGCAGTATCATGTTGACAATTTGAACGTTATTGAATTCTGGATAATTTAAATTATAAATCTTATAAATTTATTCATGAACTTGTTTTATTGAATTATTATGTCATTATCATCATCCTCATGCTTATATTGTGATGAAAGTCATCTTTGGCTTACGTGCATTGATGGACTTGTATGATTATGACCAGGGATCATTCGGTATAATCATGACCTGTAATGTTATAAATAATGTGGTAAAAGTCCTCGAGAGTCTGTAATGCATTGATGGAGAGTTTTGGTATGATTATGACCGTGGATTATTCTAAGTATAGTCATGACCATTGATGATTTAATGAATATCCTTGTCCCAGAAAGCGTGGAGGATTCGATGATGTGGTTTATTTATTGTCGAGTCTCAAGAATAAAAAAATTGATGAAAACATTTTAAATCATAGAAGATAGTAGATATCATGCTTTACTTGACTCTTCTAATGGATTGCTTATTCACCGCATAGCTTAAACTTGATGTCTCAATGTATTTTATCGTTTAACATTGTTAAAGACTAATGATAATTTATTCTCGCATTATCTTAGTCATAATATTTCATCGGGCTAGTTGAGCTCACCCTTTCTTTCATTGTTCTCTTCAGAAATGAGAACGAAATGGACTAAATGGGGGAACGGAGTGACGGTCCGTAAGATAGCATTAGTAGTCCCTCACTATTCGTTAAATAGTGTGACAATAAATGTAATGAGGACTCCATTGAGTGTGGATATTGTCTAGATGACAATATTCTTATTAAAACTCTTAGATTATATTTTGTTGTATTTTACACGACTGTTGTATAATTAAGTTGTATTTGAATTTTGTACCATGTATTTGGTGACTCAAGATGGGTGATGTATACCTATTTTGGGGGCGTCACATACCTGGTAGTTCGAAAAGAAGAGAATACCTTGCTTTCTTTTCGGATTGTACCTTCCCGGTTATTTCCTCTCTATCATTTCCCATCTCCTGTATTTTAGATATCATTCTAGAATATAGTTTCAAAATAAGGGTTAATTGATATGTAACATATTATCCCTACTCTGACCGACCAATTAATTACCAATAACTTTGGTAGGTCATACTAACGAAGGAATTCCCTGTCTCTCCCCTCCTAGTTCTTGTCTCACATCTCAGCCAGGGATCATATCCCTAATCTCTGATACCAACTGTGACTCCCCCAAAACAGGTATACATCACCCATCTTGAGTCACCAGATACATGGTACAGAACTCAACTACAAACTTAATTATACAACTATCGTGCAAAATACGACAAAATATAGCTGAGAGTTTAAACACGAATATTGCCTTCTAGACAATATCCATACTCAATGGAGTCCTCATTACAATTATTATCACACTATTTTATAGAAATAGTGAGGACTACTATAGCCACCATCTCGGACCATCACTCCATTCCCCGACTCGTCCCAGCTATATTCTCATTTTCTGAAGAGAACAGTGAAAGAAAAGGGTGAGCTCAACTAGCCCAGTAAGAAATATTATGACTAAGATAATGCAGAATAAATTATCCTTAGCCTTCAATAGTATAACAACTGATAGAATATAATAGACAACAAATTTTAGATCAACAATTGCAGGGGAATAAGAAATCTATTAGAAGAGTCAAGTAGAGCATAAAATCTACTATCTTCTGTGATTTAAAAACTTTTTCATCAACTTTATCGCTGAGACTCAGCTTAAAAAAAATAAACCACATCATCGAATCATCCCTGCACCACGGCCAAGGATATTCATTAAATCATCAATGGTCATGACTATACCGAATAATCCCTCGGTCATAATCATACCAAAAATTGTCCATCAATGCACTATGTGCCAATGAGGACTTTTATCACATCATTCTATTACATTACTTGGCCATGATTATACCGAGTAATCCCGGTCATAATCATACCAAGTCCATCTATGCACGTAAGCCAAAGATGACTTTCATCACAATATAAACGCGAGGATGATGACAATGACATAATAATTCAATAAAACAAGTTCAAGGATAAATTTAAAAGATTTATAATTTAATTTATCCGTAAATCAATAACGCCCAAATTGTCAACATGATACGCTTTGTAGAGTAAAATTCAAGAATAATATTCATGTACCAAAAATAATTTGGATGTAAAAGAAATATATTTTTGGGTAAATAGTATCTCGTGAATAGTACTTCAGAATAAGTACTCGTGAATAGTATCCCCGATATGAAAAGTACCCCAAATACCCGAAAGTGAATGATACTAGATTGAATAGTAATCAGTGAATAAGAACCCATGAATAGTAATTCGTGAATAGTAATTCTAATAACTAAAAGTGCCCCTCAATACCCGAAAGTGAATAATACTAAAGTGAATAGTAACCGGTGAATAAGAATCTGTGAATAGTAAATCGTAATGTAAAAATACCAAAAAATGATATTTCATGATTTAGTACAAAAGAAATGATATTTCGGATAAGTATAATAGAATATATTTAAATCGCAAATGGATTTTCACTCCGCCATGCAGAATCCATGTAGATGCATTATTTCCACAATTTAATAAAAAATGAATACTAAGGGTCATTCACCATGCATGCAGAATCCACATGTAAAAGTTATTCCAATGTAATAATAAAGAATGGAATAATGTAAGAATTCACAAGGTATGCGATAGATGCAAGATGCAAAAGTTATTCCAATGTAATAATAAAGATGGAATAATAGAAGAATTCACCAAGCGCATGCGATATAACCCGCATGCACAAAAGTTATTCCAACAAAATAATAAAGAATGGAATAATAGAAGAATTTCACCATATATGCAAGATTTGATGCAGAAAAGTTATTCCAACATAATAATAAAGAATGGAATAACAACCCTTACGAGTATTGAAAGAAAATAACTCTCTTCATGAATACGAAAGAATAATACCCCTTACTATAATAATAATAATATCCCTTACCTCAAAAGAAGACTGGATACTGAGTGAGGTAGGAGACTTCTCTTCTTCTTTCTCTCTATAATTTCTCTCTATAATAATTGCTCTATAGCTTTAGTGAATTGCTGAAAAATAATGAGGGAATGAGCTTCTATTTATAGGAAAATATAGTTTCGATAATTGCACATTTTGGGGCTCGAAATATTATAATATAATATCTTCCTCTTTTTCTTCATTTTTAATTTAGTCCTGCAAGTATTATCAAACTTGCACCACCTCCCCTAATAGTAAATCATGTGAATCAATAGTAAATCATGTGACTCAATAGTTCTAAACATGTGAAAAAATTAATTATAGTATAGTACCTTCATCTATACCTCCATTTTTAATTTAGTCATGCAAGTATTATCAATCTTGCACCAACTCCCCTAATAGTAAATCATGTGAATCAATAGTACACACATGTGAACACATAGTTATAAGCATGTGAATTAATAACAATTAATAGCTCATTTATCCGGTTAATTACCCGATTGGTCAATATAACCTCCAGACATCAATTATTAGCGAAATAAATGTCGATTTTCACTAACACTAATAATTCCCACACAATGGAATTATCAATTTTATCTTTAATCAATACGAACTTATTCATTATTAATATTATAACTCACAATATTTAACAACCGGATTGCTCCTCCAGAAAGAGGGGCTTTCCGATAAGGATTTCTCCCTATTGGCGCCGCAATTAGATTATCTAACCTCTCCTCGATGTAACTTCTAGACATTGTCAATATTACAAATAATAATATGAATAACTTTTTGTCGTCTCAATTATTGATTTAATAATATAACATATTATACAGATGATATTGTGACAATAATTGAATCAATAATATGAGAGATATGATATTGTAATTATTCTAGCAATAATTGAGTATAACTGAGTGACTTCTTACGTAAGCATCAATAATCAATATCGTGTGCTACTATGCAACCACGCCAGACATCGCACCTTTATCACCGATTATTTATGACAACTTGCTTACTTTGCAAAATTTTTAAATATCACCCTTAACTTTAACCTTTTATCAATTTAACTATTTACCAAAATAGAAAAATTGAATACTTTTATTTCATAAAATTCAGGATCTCACATAAATAATGTCATATATGTAAATAGTGCCATATACATGAATACTGTCGTATACGTGAATAGTGTCGATACGTGAAAAAGAATCTCAATACATTTAAAAGATAAAGTTTCACAATAAAATTCATATCAATATTTATAACACCTTAATCCAAATGTTATAAATCACTTAATAATCTCATAATCTAATATTATTAATATTACAACAATATTTTAATCATTTCTTAAACTTATAAACAATTTATTTTAATTGTTTACACTTTACTAATTAATGCATTTAATCACCCTAAAATGTCAAACTCATAAGATTTCCTCACCAATAACCAAAACCCTCATCAAAATATACCTTATATAGGATTCTCAAGCCATAAAATCCTATTTTCCAATTTTCTTACTTCACATAACATATTTAATTCATTTATTCATAACTAGCCATTTTCATGAAAAATACCAAATCAGTCCCAGAAAATTATCTTTTCTGGGATTTAGCAGAATATAGTCTCATATTGAACATATATTTTTCTCAGAATTTTTAAAATTCATTTACTATTTTTCATATGGCAAAAACTGCAGAATATTTAGACATTTATCATAAACTGTACTTTTGTCCAAAAATATCAAAATTTACAGAGTATACTTCTGTTATATACATGTACTCCCAATAAAAATTTCACCAATTTTGGAGCTACCCACAAGGAGTTAAAAGGGTTTACTTTTAAAATAGTCGTTTCCCATAAAATTCATAACTCCTAATCTATAAATCCGAAAATCGCTATTTTTAGACACAATCTACAAAACTCATCAAATTATTATTTCAATTTTTTTCAGAATTTTTATGGGTCGAAAAAATTATGAAACTGAAAAACATAATAACCCTTACAATCCCTTACCTCAAAAAAGCAGTACTTCTGACTAGAATATCAGATGTAAAGTCGAAGAAAACTTGCACTAAATAGCAACTCTCAAAGTATCTAAATATTCACAAAAATACGCTCGATTTTATAGAGAGAAAAAACTTATGTTTCTGGTATGATTTTCAATTCTAACCTAAGCACCTATTTATAGGAAAATGCTAGAACGCCAAAAGAGACTAAATTAATAAAATAATTTTCCTCACCTACTACGTATGCCACCAACCAAGACCATCCATCACATTTGAAAAAAAATTCAGCACATGTTTTCACAAAAACATGAATAAAATTATTCATGACAGAACTTTCTAGACATTGCCAATAATGTTATCTAATAATATTATTCAAATAATATGAATTATTGATCTGATAATGGGAAATAATGTGTCGTGACAATTATTGAAACAACAATAATATAAAATATCAATGCAGCAATTATTGAACCAATAAAATAAAATATTGAGAAAAAGAATTATCGTAATAATTATCGAGTAAAGGCCTTCATACGTAAGAATCAATAATTTTAAAATATCGGCAATACCGCAGTGCTACTATGTAACCACGCCAGACATCGTATTTTAACCACCGTGTAATCTAATGTTGTTAATTCAGAATAATTACATCGTTATTTATAAAACTCAAACTTATCATTTTCTTCATCCGATGCTTATTCTCATATGGTGCCCATAATGATCGTGTCTTTAAATACGGATATTCCCGACAAAAAGAATATTCCACGACCAAACGAATATTCCCCGACAAAAATGAGTATTTTATAACCACTTACATATTTTGTAAACTTTACATATATCACCCTTAACTTTAACTTTTTATCAATTTAACCATTTACTGAATAATAATTATAAGAAAAATTGAATACTTTTATTTCATAAAATTCGGGGTCTTACATCTGTCCTGGTTCTTGAGATGAATTAGACTGAGTATTCCTTCTGGGCTAAGGTAGCTCAGGAAGGCCAACATCTTAGAGTGAACTAAGGGTCAGGTTTGTCCCTGAGTCGCTTTTCAGATGAAAAACCTTAGAAGTGATTAGTACTGATATCTCATTTGACCTTTTCTGCTTAGAATTTCATCTATCAACTTTAGGAATTTGCATTGGCTGTAATCGTGATGTCCTTCTGCTCTTACACTACTATCAGATATTTTGATCGTAGGCGCTTCACGATTTTGAGTTGGGTGGTTGACAAGGTTATCAGTAGTTCATTTTGAGACGTTTCTACTGACTATGGATCTTCATTTGGTTCATCAGCCACAAAGTTTTGGGACTTTGTAACTGGTATATTGCTTCATAGTGCACTTCTGCTACTTTTAGTGTTGATATCCTTTACCAGATCACTTTCCCCCCATAGTTAATGCTATCTACTCAGAGAGATGTGAGTTCTTCTTCTTCATGTGCATCACAGGACAACCTTGCATATCTCTTTCTGACTGAAGTCATCTCAATCATTTAAACCTCCTTGGATCATAGAAGTAGATATCTTCAGGACTGATCCCTCTACAGAACTACGAACGTTGTCTTCTTTGACAGTTTGTACTTGTGAAGTTCTGCTTTTATAATGAATTTCTCGAGTGTTCTTCTCAAATGATATGATTTGGTTGATTAAGCATATGAGGCCATTTTCATCTTAGCAGGACTGGTGTGCTTTCATATGGAGATCAACAACCATGTGAGCTTCATTCATGTTAGCTCAGCAAGTCTCCAAGAATAGACTTTGACAGATAAAGATTTAGTCAGAAATTCTTCTGAAATGTCTCAAGCCTTCTGCTGGTTGAATCTTCTTGACTGAAGTCTTCTACTTCAGCATTCCTTAGTGTGGTCAGATAAACCAACCACCTACAAGTTAGATAAATTTCTATTTTTGGTACCCATGGTTAAATGGGTCCTGCTAGGTCAGCTTTCAAAATCCCTATTCCTCATATATTTGAATTTTCATCATATTGATCATGAACAATCATATTCATGCATGTATCCAATTTAGATATGATATTTTAAGATGCATAATGATGAGTATGTGTAAGACCCCAAATTTTGTGAATAAAGATTAATTTTCTCAAAATATTTTTTTAAGTATTATGATATAGATTTGATATAATGTTATAGTTGTGGGTAGTACTTATAAATTTTACAAAGTATGCATGTTGTCATAAAATATTCGATTGGTCAGGGAATATTCATTTTAACAGGAATATTAAAGACGACTAAGACAATCATCAGTGGACCTCACAACTAATTATTGTCGAGTTAGAAAAACCACAAAATAATCCAGAGAAAATTATTCAAAGGTATATATATATATAATATTTGTGTGTGAGTGTGATGTGTGTGAAAGTGACATGTGGGGTGGGCCATGGGACCCACATGTGGGAAGAAAAAATGTGTGTGGGGAGAAAAATTTGATTCGCGGGGAAAGTTATATATATATATAAGGTATATATGGTACGTATAGTTTATATATATATATATATAATATATGATATATGTTATATATATACTGCCATGTTAGGCAGGTAAGATATATATATATATTATATAAAGTTTTGTTTTATTAGATTATAAATAAAATATATTATATTTTATTTAAAGTTTTTGTTTTATTAGAATATTTTATTGCATAGTACTGCATAGTAAATCAAAAATTTTAGAAAATCGACAGAAGGATTCGGCGCCTGTGATAAGTCCTGTTCACCCGTGAAAAATATTTTCTAAATAGTATCCTTTCATTTTCCTATAAATAGGATGCTTAGTTAGAATTAAAAATCACACCAGAATTAGAGAATTCTTCTTCTATAATATTGAGCGTATTTCTTTAGAGTTTAAGGAAGCTTTGAGTGTAGAAAACAGTATAAGTTTTCTTCAAGAATATCATCGCTATACCAGTTAGAACACTCTTCTTTTTCAGGTAAAGGGTATTAGTTATTTCATATTCAGAAGATATATTATTTTTCATATTCGTATGAATATTATTTTCATTCAATATTCGTAAGGGATGTTATTTTGGTTCAATATTCGTATGAAATAATATTCTCTTCCATACTCTGTAGTATATAAGTAATACTATGTCGTTTCAGATTTCGAATTCTACACTCGTTTTGTTAAAGTTTTGGCTTCTATACTACATAAAATTAGTAGAATATCCTTGATATTTGCACTTCATCCAGTATCTTTTCATGAAAATATTATTCTGAGCATTCTTGATAAGTTTTAACTTTTTCATGCCGAAGTACTATTTACGGGGTTACTATTCCTGAAGTACTATTTACGGGATACTATTCACTCGGGTACTATTCACCCGGGGTACTATTTATGATAAAAATTGATTTTTTTCTGTCCAAATTATTTTTGATACATTATTATTCTTGAATTTTACTTCACAAAGCAGTATCATGTTGACCATTTGAACGTTTTTAAACTTTGGATAAAGTTAAAGTCTTTAATATTTATCCTTGATCTCGTTTGATTGAATTTTTATATCATTTTCATCATCCCCATGCTTATATTATGATGAAAGTCATCTGTGGTCGTAGTGCATGGATGAACTTGGTATGATTATGACCAGGGATTATTCGGTATAATCATGACTGTAATGTTACAAATGATGTGGTAAAAGTCCTCATTGGCCCATAGTGCATTGATGAACAGTTTTTGGTATGATCATGACCATGGGTTCTCTTCGGCCAAGGGTGCAAAGATGAATTGTTTTATGCCGTGATCATGACCATTGATGAAAACACTAATATCTTTGACCCTTACTGCATGAATAATTCATGGTCGTGATACTAATGAATATCCTTGGTCGTAGTGCAGGGATGATTCGATGATGTGGATTATTTATTAAGTTAAGTCTTAGCGATAAAATTGATGATAAACTTTTTAAATCATAGAAGATAGTAGATATCATGCTCTACTTGACTCTTCTAATGGATTGCTTATTCTGCTACAGTTGTTGATCTAAAATTTGTTATCTATTATATTCTATCAATTGTTATACTGTTGAAGGCTAAGGATAATTTATTCTGCATTATCTTAGTCATAATATTTTTTATTGGGCTAGTTGAGCTCACCCTTTTCTTTGCATTGTTCTCTTCAGGAAATGAAAATATAACTGGGACTAGCCGGGGAATGGATTGACGGTCCAGATGGTTGTTTTAGTAGTCCTTATTATTCTGTGAAATAGTGTGATAATAATTGTAATGAGATTGAATTTGAGTGTGGATATTATCTAGAAGATAATATCAGTGTTAAAACTATCATCTATGTTTTGTCGTATTTTACACGACAGTTGTATAATTAAGTTGTAGTTGTATTCTATACCGTGTATTTGGTGACCCAAGATGGGTGATGTATACCTATTTTGGGGGCGTCACAGTATGTATAAGATTAACCAATTTAACAAAGCATTCTTTTTCTTTAATGGTTTCATCATTTGCTTGGTTATGTTCACGGATTTTAAATGTTCACAGAGTGAGAATCGACTCTATCACTTATTTGTATTTGGTTAATTCATGGAAGTGATCAATTTCTATGAATCTTCAAGATACTCTTGTAGAACTAATCATACTCTATGTGTTATCAAAAACCTAAAACATAGGTTTATACATACATACTAACCCATCAGTAAAGATTACTCCACTTAAGATAATTAAATCTTGATATGCTTATGACCTATTTTAGACTTCTTTCAAGATGTTATCTTCAACTTAAAACTTGGATGGAGAGAAAGTTTGTTAGCATTTGAGTTTCCATCCTTAGTGTACTTTCTCCCTTCCCCTTTTTAGATAGAGTATGGGCTCTTGATAGAATACTGTTATAGTGCATAAGGTGGTGCAACATGATGTACATATTTATATTAATGAGGAACTGTACCTTTCCACTGTCAGTATCTTGACAGTTATTTATCTTCATATAATGAGGTTAGGCATTGATGTGCACATCTTTTCATTTATTTATGACAGCTTGTTGCTTCAATTGTCATTCGATCAATCAGTTATAGTCTTGACGATGTAAGCGAAGAAATTCTTGGCATCCTTAGTTCTTTGATGACCTTGAGCCTCAAGGTTCACATCCAACTGTTGGTTAGCCAAATATGTATTTGAGAAATTCCTCTTTCTACTTTGGATAAGTACTATATGGCCATCTTATCTTTCAGACTAGTGGATGCTTAACTCTTTGCTGTTGATGCCTCTTGAGCTTCCTTGCTTGGTCTCCAAATTATAAGATTGACTGTGGACAAAGATTGGTCTTGTTGCTATTGCATTTAAGAACATGGACCAATCTGAGAAGCTTCAGATGTATATACACATTTACCTGTACACAATATCTCTAACTTATGAGTTCATCTGCATTTACAAGTGACTTACCACTAAACTAAGTTTAGAATAATGTTTATGCCTAGGATCAGACTCAAAGCGATTAGCTTTTGAATATAGCATGAGAACTTGCTCTGATACCAATTGTTAGTTCTTAGTAGGCACATAATAAATCTAGAAGGGGGGTTAAATAAATCTTTTTTATTTTCAAATACTTTTCCAATTTATTTTAAGTTGATAACGAATCAACATATGACAAATATAAGAATCTTTTCAAGCACAGCGGAATAACTAAAAGATCCCCTTCATTAATATATTCATGAACATATATACATTGTTCGTAGAGTTAGTTAAGTTGTAAGCAGTTTATACATATATAGCATTTATAGCAGTTAGGTACATAAAGTAAATGACAGAAAGTAAAAGACACAAGGGATTTTAAGTGGTTCAGAGACTCAAGCTCCTAATCCACTATTCTGATTTAACTCGCAGGAATTCCACTAAGGAAGGGCAGCACCCTGAATCACTAAGATTCCTTCAAGGCCAGCGGCCTTGGAACTTCAGTTCACTAAGAACTCTTCAAGCCCAGCAGGCTTGGAACTCCTCTAGTTCCCTAGGAACTCTTCAAACCCAGCAGGCTTGAAACTTCATTTAGTCCCTCCGGACAAGGACCCCTCAGGCCCTAGCTACTTATTGGTGTAGTTGTTGTTGTTGATGCCTTGCTGCTAAGATGTTTTGAAGTTTGAACATCTTATGTACTTAGCAGCTAGGCATGGTCCTCTTTGCATTCTACGTAGAGACTGGACCATTTCTTCTTTGGTGCAGCTGATCTTCATTCTGTTCTACTCATCTTCATCTGATGTCAGTTGTTCACCATCACCATTTGGGCTTGCTAAGTATTTGAGCTTTTGGTAGACTTCGTCTAACACTTAGCAATCCCTAAACCCTTCTTGAATTATTTGCAGACATGGTTCTGCATTTATTCTATTTCAGCTTCTAGTTTATGGTGATTTGTAGTGTGGCTCTCTGGATCTTCTTTGTGCTCTGCCACTTTTCTGAATGCTATCTTCTTGGCCTTCTCGACTCTCAGCATAGCTTCCATATTTAGTGGCATTCTCATCTTTATTGAGTGAAGCTTTAGTCTGTTCAAGTACTTATTTCAAGCTGCCTCACTTCCACATTGTAGTCTCACTGTCACTGAGACTAGTTCTGTTTAGCTCTGGTGGAACTCGTAGAGTCAACACTATAGCATTCAAACAACTCAACGATCCTTCAACTTCAGCTTTTTTTATCTTTGAAGCTCTGGCTAATATATACTCCTTCCCAATCTTCCCATTGGAATATAGCCATTGAAAGCTATTTGAATTGCTTTGTAGATCTTGAGTTATTTTGGTGCAGATTGTTTGATGTGACGTGACAGCTCCTTTGTGACTTTACTGACACAGCAGTCTGCTACATTACCTACTGCCTTAGAGTTATCACCTTTCCATGTCAGGCAGGTAGTCGACTTTATTTCTCCTTTTTGATTCCTCGATCAGAACATCAGGAGTTGTCTTTTCGCATCGATGCTCTCAAATAACAATGCTCAAATTTCAGTCTTCATATTGAACCGTTGCCAATGCTTCAATCTTCAGATGACCGAACTCTATGATTCTGACCTAATCATAGTGTCTTGTTGAATGTAGCTCATTGACTGGTTGAGACAACACTATAATCCTGAAGAGTGTTCATTGGATCTTTAATGTAGAACACTTCTTTCTCCATTTGTGTAGTGCTTCAACACTTCTGTTTGACTTTAACTGATCTCTGGAACTACTAGCTTGACTCCTTGTTCTGGTTTCTTCTGAATAACATGACACCTCAGATTTGTGGCATGCCCAGATCACTTTCTCCTTGTGATCTCCCGTTCACTTATCATCAATGGACTGACCCATGCTTAATCACTTTAGCCTTGTTCTTCAGAAGTTGGCCAGTATCTCTGTGTAAACTATATCAGTTCCTTCTTTGCTTGGCAAACACTACCATCCTGGTTAACCCCAAGATCGATGTCTTTTGTTCATTTGACATCTACTGCACTTGCTGACTTTTCCTTAGTCAGTCACTTTTACTGAAGTCTTCTCTTAATTTACTTATAGAAGACTTCATCTTGAATGGCTTTACAACTCAATCTGGATGCTGATTGGGTTGGTGCTTAGATCTTCTTTTAGCTTGCAAGTCATTCTTTGAGTGCTCTCTAGTTTCCTTTAGGTGGAATGTGTCTTTGCAGCTCAGACCAAAGGCTTCATCCTTTGGATATTCTGGGAGTGCTCATTTATTTGAGAATCGTGTTTACTCTACGATTCTGCCTTGGCGTTGTGAGCACTTCTGTTGAAGCCTTAGTTTTGCACTATACGATTCAGCTTGGGTTCTGCAGACACTATGACTCCGAGATCAGATCTTGACACTCTACGATTTCTGCCTTTAAGCTTGTTGTCTTTATCTGATTTGGCTCGACTACGATCTCTGCCTCTTATTTGAACAGCAGACTCTATGACTCTGAGTGTGGTCTACGATTCTTGACTTGGCTTTTGCAGATGCTCAGTCGGCTCTTAGACAGGTTATCTCTACGATTCTGAACATGACTTCCTCAACAGACTACGGCTTTGAGGAAGTTCTTCTCGACACACTATGATCCTTCCACGTCTCTCCTGGAAGTCTACGAGCTCCGAGATCTACTATCCTGCAGACTACGATTCTGCCTTGAAAGTTCTTGAGCTTTCCTCGACTCTCCTGGAAAACTACGATTTCTGGTGCAGTGCTCGATGATCAGACATGCCAATCTATTACATTATAAGATCAACCTAACAAGCTTAATCTTTCTATATTTATAGTCCTTGTACATCATTTCTTTTTAAGGACTTTACAAAGCTATTTTTCTTATGTAGGATCAACCTAACACATTTGATCAATTCATTCTAAGTCCTTGTACATATGTTCCTATTACCTATCAAAGGACTTTACAGCTTTTCTTGATGCAAGCATACTTGCATATTCATTCATTTATATCATAATCAAATTATATATAAATAGGAATATCATTCACATGCTTATTCCTAACATCTTACTTTCAATGGATAGGACCCACAATTTTGGAAAAAAGAAATGGTTTGCAGGAAAACTTCCTCCCACCAACTTGAAAAAAAAGGATTACGGGAAATGGAAACGTGCACGAAAGGAATTCAAAATAAAAATGATAACCTTCTCTCCACTTTTATTCACATGCTAAAAATTATATATTATTATAATAATATTACCATTTAAATTATAAAAAATGTAATATTATAATAATATATTTGAATGAATATTTTATCGTAGAAAATAATTGCCAAACTTTCAACAAATATTTCATTCTAAATTCCTTCATTTATATCAAAATTGAACCAATATCCACCACATAATAATTATTCATAATTAGTATTATAAGCTCACAATATTAACAACAAGATCATTCCCAGAAAAGAGGGGGATTTTCGATAAGGATTTATCCTTATTGGCGCGCAATTAGATAATCTAACTCCTTTCCTCGACAGAATTTTCTAGACATTGTCAATAATGCTAACTAATAATATGAATAATTATGTCATGTCAATTATTGATTTAATAATATAAAATATTGTGAAGATGATACTGTGACAATAGTTAAATCAATAATATGGGATACTGTGCAACAATTACTATGGCAATAATTGAATAAAACTGAGTGACTTCTCACGTAAGCATCAATAATCAAAGATATTGTACAATACAGTGTGCTACTATGCAACCATGCGTATTATTGTACTTTTATCACCGGGTATTTCATCAGTTAACGGTAAAACATTTGCCATTATTTTTATAAAAAGTTATTTATGTCATTTTTAAACTCCGACAGTAATTTCGTTGTGGGGTCCACCAATAATTGTGTCATCGTACGAATATTCCCTGATAAAACTAATATTCCCCGACCAAACGAATATTTTATGACAAGTTGCTTACTTACAAAATTTGTAAATATTACCCACAACTATAACATTATATCAAATCCACACCTTATTATTCAAAATAACATTTAGAGAAAAATTAATCTTTATTCATAAAAGTTTAGGTCTTACAACCTCCCTTTCTTATGAAATTTCGTCCACGAAATTGGTGTACGTACCTGGTATGTCGAAGAGGTGAGGATACCTTGTTTTCCTCAATATCGTGGTTTCTCCATAAAACTTTGACTTGAGGTATAACCTTTGAGCGTAAAATATATTCATTCTTATCCAAAATTTTAACAACTACCGCTTCATACATTAAGTCTTCCGCTATCTCGTCTGGTTCTAATTCAATAATATCGTTCGGGTCTTTCACATATTTACGTAGCATGGATATGTGAAAAACGTTATGAACACGAGACATACCTGGCGGTAAAGCGAGTCTATAGGCCACAGTTCCTACTCGGTCGAGGATTTCAAATGGACCAATGAATTGAGGGTTGAGCTTTCCTCTCTTTCCTAATCTCGTAACTCTTTTCCAAGGAGCAACACGTAAAAATACATGATCTCCAACATTGAACTCCACGTTCCTTCGATGAAGATCGACATTAACTCTTTTGTCGATCTTGTGAGGTTCGTATATGTTGCCGGATCATTTAAATCTTTTTCGTAATAATGCGTACCATTTCTGGTCCCAACAACATTGCTTCACCCACCTCGTCCCAGAATACTGGAGAACGACACTTTCGTCCATACAACGCCTTGAATGGAGTCATGCCTATACTTTCTTGATAACTATTGTAGGAGAATTCCACCAAAGGCAATAACTTGTCTCAATTTCCTTTGAATTCTAGGACACAGAGTCTTAATAGATCTTCAAGAGTTTGAATAGTCCCCTCCGACTGCCTGTCCGTCTGAGGATTATATGCCGAACTGAATCGTAAATCCGTGCCCATGGCTTTCTGCAAACTAACCCAAAATTGTGAAGTGAATCTTGGGTCTCGATCAGAAACTATGGATACTGGCATACCATGCAGTCTTACAGTTTCATTTATTTATATAAATACGAGCAAGCCGTTCAAGTGAATAAGTTTCTCGTATAGGTAAGAAATGAGCAGACTTGGTTAATCTATCAACAATGACCCAAATTGCATCTATGCCTTGAGAAACCTTGAGAAGACCGAAGAACTAAATCCATGGTGATGTGCTCCCACTTCCATTCGGAATTTCAAGTGGTTGCAATGGACCTTTTGGCACTTGATGTCTCGCGCCGACACGTTGACAAGTTAAACACCTTGAGATAAACTCCTATCTCTCTCTTCATATTGCTCCACCAAAATGTAAGTCAAGATCACGATACATTTTGGTACTCCTGTGATGGATTTCAAATGGTGTGTTATGCGCTCCATCATGATTTTATACTTCAATTCGAGTCGTTAGGAACACAAAGTCCGGAGTTAACTCAAGTATTCCTTTTTCATCGATTCTTGCTTCTGGAATAGTACCTTCTTGCACTTTCTTCTTCATACGCATCAGCTCCATGTCTGTAGCTTGAGCAACTTTAACTTTATCGATTAAATTCGGTTCTACTCGTATATTTGACATCATCACATGGGTCCCTTAAGTCTTTAACTCTATCTCCATCCTTTGTAAGTCATACAAAATGGGCCGCTATGCATAACAATATCGCACTCGCATTGCCAAGATATGATCTTCTACTCAACGCAGCGCACTACCACGCTCACTTCACTTTCCGTAATGGTATTGAATGGTATGATTGTAATCTTTCAACAGCTCGAGCCAACGTCGTTGTCACATATTGAGCTCCTTTTGGGTGAAGAAATATTTGAGGCTTTTACTATACAAACACTATGCAGGCACTATGCAAACACTATGCATAATAAAATATAATATATTCTAATTATTGTCTAATAAAACAAATAACTTTATAAAAGTATTCTGTTTTATATAAAAAGATTTTACTATGCAAAACACTATGCATAATAGAATATAATATATTCTATTTATAGTCTAATAAAACAAATAACTTTATAAAAGTATTACATTTTATATAAAAAGTTTTTCTGCTTTTATTACATTAATAATACTAATAAAACAAAATTTATATATATAATATATATATATAAACTTCCGTGACTTCATAAAAAAGACACCTCAATATATTTAACAACATTTATCATCATTATTATAATTCACAATATTAATCGACTGTGTCGCTCCTCGGGAAAGAGGGCTTTCCAATAAGGATTTCTCCCTATCGGCGCAATTAGGTGACCAAACCTCTCCTTAGCAGTAACTTCTAGACATCGTTAATATTACAAATAATAATATTAATAACTCGTCATCTCAATTATCGATTTAATAATATATAAAATATCGATAATAATTGAATCAAATAACGTGAGATACTATGCAACAATTAATGTTGCAATAATTGAACAAAACCGAGTGACTTCTCACGTAAGCATCAATAATCAATACCGTAAAGCTACTATGCAACCACGCCAGATCATCATTACTTTTACTAATGAAAGTAGTTCAACAGTTTTAATTCAGAAACTTCCGTCGTTATTTTCATAAAATATTTTTGTCGTTTTCTCAATCCGACAATAATTTTGTTGTGGGTTCCACCAATGATTGTGCCATCATACGAATATTTCCTGATAAAAATAATATTCCCCGACCAATCGAATATAATACAACAACTTGCATACTTTGCAAAATTTATAAATACTACCCATAACTATAACATTATCTCAAATCCACACCATAATATTAAAAAAAATATTTCGAGAAAATTAAATCTTTATTCGTAAAATTTGGGGTTTACAATCTCCCCTCCTTATGAAATTTCGCCCTCGAAATTTACGTACGCATTCGGTATGTTAATGTATGAGGATACCTCATTTCGATTCTAACTCTTGAGGTATAACCTTTGAGTGTCGAATAGGATCCTTCTTATCCATGATTTTAACATGTATCTCCTCATACATTAAATCTTCTACTATCTCGTCCGGTTCTAAATCAATAATGTGGTTCGGGTCGTCCACATATTTACGTAACATCGATACGTTAAAAACATTATGAACACGCGACATACTTGGCGGTAAAACGAGTCTATAAGTCACAGTTCCTACTTAATCGAGGATTTCAAATGGGCCAATAAAATCGAGGGTTGAGATTTCCTCTCTTCATCGATTCTTACTTCTAGAATAACGCCCTCTTGAACCTTCTTCTTCACATTCATCAGCTCTGAGTATGTAGCTTGCACGGCTTTAACTTTATTGATTAAATTCGATTCTACTCGTATATTCATTATCTTCACGTGGGTTCGTATATTCGCACTCATAAACGCATACGATCTTCTATTCAACGCGTTAGCTACCACGTTCGATTTTCCACGATGGTATTGAATGGCACGATCGTAATCTTCAACAGCTCAAGCCAACGTCTTTGGCGCATGTTACGTTCGTTTTGAGTGAAGAAATACTTGAGGGTTTTAGAAATGGGTTTTGTACTGGGTCAGTACAAAATTCTATTTCACGCTCTAGGGTAGGTCAAGAAGTCTTCAAGAATACGTCAGGAAATTTATTAACGATAGAAATATCATTTAAAACTGTGACCCTCGTCCAAGACTTGGATAGTACGTCACATTGATACCTATCAAATTGTCATCGTTATACACGGCTTCCCCTACAGAAAGTCTGTTTCGGTGTATTCCACAGAAGGAAGTCACCAGCGAAAGGCTCGGGGCTATTTACTTATGGCTTACTATAACAGTCATTGACTTTAGTGGTTTGGTTGCTTGAATTCGCATAATAGGTTGGTTAGGAATATGAAAGCTGACAACCTTAGAAAAAGCATGATGAGTAGTTAACCAATCGATTCCTAAAATCACATCAAATGCAAGTATTTTCAAAGAGATAAGATCGACAGGTAACGTGAAAGTGTCGATTTGAATCAAACAAGATTTATAAACAGTGGAGATAATGAAGGTTTCTCCTAACGAAGTTTCAACCAATAAGTCAAAGTCTAACTTCTCCGAAGTCAAATTTAAACGTTGAACGTAAGCAAGAGAGATAAAAGAATGGGTAGAACCGGTATCTAATAAGGTATAGACTTCACAAAAATTTATAATTAACTAACCCGTGCTAACTTCGTTTGGGTTACTCACTTTTTGAGAAGTCACGAAAAACGCTTCTTCCCGAAACCACCGACTTTGTTTTTGTCCAGATCCGCCTTTGGTGCCACCGTCCCAAATTGGACTTGACTTTCACTATATACGACAAAATCGAGCTAAATGACCTTCTTCTTGAAATTTCCACTTCTATTATCTTGGCCATGATTACCATCAAGTGGTTACCATTCTGGCATGATAATTTCCCCACGATGGTCATCATTGTTCCGATGGCCATTGCCACCAGTACGATTATTATCATGTTATTGGTCGTTACCTTTTGGTTGTGCTAACTCATTATCGCGCTCCAATAACTGAGCCCTATTCACAACATCTGAATATAAATAAAGTTTATGAGAAATGAGGTATTTACGATATCGGGTTTCAAACCTCTTAGAAACATTCGCCATTCGCTTCCTCATTATCGATCAAATGGGATGCAAACCTAATAACTCCGCAAACTTAGCCTCTCGATCGCGATACGGCCATATTATTTTGCTCCATTGCTTATCTCAACATTTTCAGATGCCATTTTCAAACACTGTCACAAAACAAGGGTTAATTGACATATCACATATTTTCCTATACTTCGACCGACCAATTAAATACCAAATAAACTTAGGTAGGTCATACTAGCGAAGGAATTTCTGCTCTCCTCTCCTAGTTCTTGTCTCACATCTCACCTGTGGATCATATCCCTAAGCTTTGATACTAAATCGTGACACCCCCAAAATAGGTATACATCACCCATCTTGGGTTGCCGGATACAAGGTATGTAATACAAATACAACTTAATTATACAACATCGTATAAAAATACGACATAACATAATCTAAGAGTTTTAATAAGAATATTGTCATCTAGACAATATCCACACTCAATGGAGTCCTCATTACATTTATTGTCACACTATTTAATGTAATAGTGAGGACTACTAATGCTATCATCTGGATTGTTATTCGCTCCCCGACTAGTCCCGCCTACGTTCTCATTTTCTCAAGAGAACGGTTGAAAGAAAGGGTGAGCTCAACTAGCCCAGTAAGAAATATTATGACTAAGATAATGCAGAATAAATTATCGTTAGCCTTTAACAGTGTTAAACTGATACAATATAACAAACATCAAGTTTAACTACAGCGAAACAAGCAATCCATTAAAAGAGTTAAGTAGAGAATAATATCTACTATCTTTTATGATTTAAAGGTTTTTCATCACTTTTATCGCTGGGACTCAGTTTAATAAATAATCCACATCATCCCTGCACTACGACCAAGGATATTCATTAGTATCACAACCACAAATTATCCATGCACTACGGGCCAATGATATTCGTGTATTCATCAATGGTCATGATCATGCCAACAACTGTCCATCAATGCACTACGGGCCAATGAGGACTTTTACCACATCATTTATAACATTACGGTCATGATTATACCGATTAATCCTTGGTCATAATCATACCAAGTCCATCTATGCACACACAGCCATGATGACTTTCAACATAAAATAAACATGAGGATGATGACAATGATATAAGAATTCAATAAACCACGTTCAAGAATTAATTTATCCAGGAACTAATAACATCCAAATTGTCAACATGATACTTCTTTATAGAGTAAAATTCAAGAATGCTCAGAAGAATATTTCCATGAAAAGATACTGGATGAAGCGCAAATATCAAGGATATTCCACTAATTTCATGGAGTATAGAAGTCAAAACTTTAACCAAACCGAGTATAATAAAGAATGGAATGACAAAAGAAATCACCAGGCATGTGATAAACCGCATGCAGAAAGTTATTCCAATGTAATAATAAATAACGGAACTGTGTCAAAGTAAATTTGCACCAACGGGATATTCCAATGTAATAATAAATAATTAAATAACAATAGAAATCACCATGCATGCGATAGATCGTGATGATAAAAGTTATTCCAATGTAATAATAATTAATGGAACTGTGTCAAGCGTAAATACGCATCGACGTGATATTCAAATGTAATAATAAATAATAAGAACCAGTCATGCGTGGCGCACACGCATACACAGGATGTTCTAATGTAATAATAAAGAATGGAAAAATAGAAGAATTTCACCATGTATGCGATTCACATGACAAGTTATTCCAACATAATGATAAAGAATGGAATAATGTAAGAATTTCACCAAGTATAGGGTAGCACAGATACAAGTTATTCCAATGTAATAATAAAGAATGGAATAATGTAAGTTCTCTTCATGAATACGAAAGAAATAATACCCTTACCTTAGAAGAAATTAGATATAGGAGTAGTGAAGTAGCGAGTAATACTTTTTTTTTCTCTCTATAGTTTCTCTCTAGAGTTTCAAAGTGAATTCGTAAGAAATAATGAAATAATGAGCTTTATTTATAGGAGAATAGAGTGAATAGTAACTAATTCATGAACGGTCCAGATTGATTTACTTTTAAATGGGCGGTCTATATTGATTTACTATGCAGTATTAATAAAATATTCTAATAAAACAAAGTCTTTTAAATAAATTATAATATATTCTATTTATAGTCTAATAAAATAAATAACTTTATAAAATGATTTTATTTTATATAAAAAGATTTTACTTAAACACTATGCATAATAAAAAATATAATATATTCTAATTATTGTCTAATAAAATAAATAATTTTATAAAAGTATTTTGTTTTATATAAAAAGTTTTACTATACAAACACTATGCAGTACTATGCAAAACACTATGCATAATAAAATATAATATATTCTAATTATTGTCTAATAAAATAAATAACTTTATAAAAGTATACTGTTTTATATAAAAAGATATTACTATGCAAAATACTATGCATAATAGAATATAATATATTCTATTTATAGTTTAATAAAACAAATAACTTTATAAAAGTATTCATTTTATATAAAAAGATTTTCTGCTTTTATTACATTAATAATACTAATAAAACAAAATTTATATATAATATATATATATATATATATAAACTTCCGTGACTTAATAAAAAGACACCTCAATATATTTAACAACATTTATCATCATTATTATAATTCACAATATTAATCGACTGTGTCGTTCTGAGAAAAAGAGGGCTTTCCAATAAGATTTTTCTCCTATTGGCGCAGAATTAGGTGACCAAACCTCTCCTTGGCGTAACTTCTGACATCGTTAATATTATAAATAATAATATTAATAACTCGTCATCTCAATTATTGATTTAATAATATATAAAATATCGACAATAATTGAATCAAATAACGTGAGATACTATACAACAATTATTGTAGCAATAATTGAACAAAACCGAGTGACTTCTCACGTAAGCATCAATAATCAATACCGTAAGTGTGCTACTATGCAACCACGCGTAGACATCGTACTTTTACTACTACCGAGTAGTTCAAAAGTTTTAATTCAGAAACTTCCGCTGTTATTTTCATAAAATATTTTTGTCGTTTTCTCAATCCGACAATAATTTCGTTGTGGGGTCCATCAATAATTGTGTCGTCGTACTAATATTCCCTGACAAAAATAATATTCCCCGACCAATCGAATATAATACAACAACTTGCATACTTTGCAAAATTTATAAATACTACCCACAACTATAATATTATCTCAAATCCACACCATAATATTAAAAAAAATATTTTGAGAAAATTAAATATTTATTCGTAAAATTTGGGGTTTTACAACGTTTGTTGTCACAGCTTCGATGACTGCTACCATTGGTATTATCGTTTTGCCGGCTGCTATCTTTTGGTTGGGCTGACCCATTATCGCGCTCCAATAACTGAGCCATATTCACAACATCTAAATACAAGCAAAGTTTGTGAGAAATGAGGTATGGATATATTTCGGGTTTCAAACCTCACAGAAACATTCGCGTCATTTGTAAGACCCCGAATTTTATGAAATGAAAGTATTCAATTTTCTTATAATTATTATTTTATTTAGTAAATGGTTAAATTGATAAAGGTTAAAGTTAAGGGTGACATTTGAAAATTTTGCAAATTAAGCAGGTTGATATAAAATATTCGTTGTGTCAGAGAATATTCAATTGGTCGGAGAATATTCGTACGACGACACAATCATTGGTGGACCCCACAACGGAGGTACTATCGTAGTTAGAAAACGACTAAAATATTTTTAAAAATAAAGACGAAAAGTTTTACCGTTGAACTACCCGATAGTAAAAGTAAAAAGAATGTCTGGATCGCATAGTAGAAGACACCAGTATTGATATTGATACATACGTGAGAAGTCACTCGCTTATACTCAATTATTGCTACAAAGAATTCGTTTGATAATATCTCTCATATTATTGATTCAATTATTGTCACAAAGATCATCTGTGATAATATTTATTATTATTATTAAATCAATAATTGAGATGACAAAGTTATTCATATTATTATTTGTAATATTGACGATGTCTAGAAAGTTTCGTCGAGGAGAGGTTTGGTCACCTAATTGCGCCAATAGGAGAAATCCTTTATCTGAAAGCCCCCCTCTTTCCTGGGAATGATCTGGTTGTTAAATATTGTGAGTTATAATATTAATGATGAATAAGTTTGTGTTGATTAAAGATAAAATTGATATTTCCATTGTGTTGAAATTATTAGTGTTAGTGGAAATCGACATCTATTCCGATAATAATTGATGTCTGGAGGTTATATTGACCAATCGGGTAATTAATCGGATAAATGAGCAATTAATTGTTATTAATTCACATGCTTATAACTATTTGTTTACATGTGTGTACTATTGATTCACATGCATGTACTATTAGGAGAGGTGGTGCAAGATTGATAATACTTGCATGACTAAATTAAAAATAGAGGTATAGATGAAGGTACTATACTGTAATTATTTTTTTCACATGTATAGAACTATTGATTCATATGATTGTACTATTGATTCACATGATGTACTATTAGGGGAGGTGGTGCAAGTTTGATAATACTTGTAGGACTAAATTAAAAATGAAGGAAAAAATGAAGGTATTATACTATAATATTTCGATCCCCAAAACGTGCAATTATCGAAAGTATATTTTCTTATAAATAGAAGCTCATTCTTCTTTCATTCTCACCAATTCACTAAGACTCACAAGAGAAATTATAGAGAAAGAAGCTATAGAGAGAAAGAAGAAGAGTAGTCTGCAACTTCACTATTCCATTATCCAGTCTTCTTCTGAAGTAAGGGGTGTTATTTCTTTCGTATTCGTAAGGGATATTATTTTTGTTCAGCATTCATAAGGAATAATATTTTCTTCCATACTCTGTAGTATGTGAGTAATATTATTTCGTCTCATATTCTTGATCATACCCTCATCTGTTAAAGTATTGCTTCTATACTCCGTGAAATTAGTAGAATAACCTTGATATTTGCGCTTCATCCAGTATCTTTTCATGGAAATATTATTCTGAGCTTTCTTAATAATTGTTGATCTTTTCATGCCAGAATACTATTCACGAGTTACTATTCATGAGTTACTATTTATGGGTTACTATTCACCCGGTTACTATTCACTCGAATATTATTCACTCGAGTATTCGGGGCATTTTTCATGCCAGAGTACTATTTATGAGTTACTATTCACGGGTTACTATTCACCCGATTACTATTCACTCGAATATTATTCACTCGAGTATTTGGGACACTTTTCATGCCGGGGTACTATTCATAAGGTACTATTCCCGAAGTACTATTCATAGGGTACTATTGACATGGTACTATTCACCCGAAAAATATATTTCTTTTTTGTCTAAATTATTTTTGATACATAAATATTATTCTTGAATTTTACTCCACAAAGCAGTATCATGTTGATAATTTGGATATTTTTAAACTCTGGATAAATTTAAAGTCTTTAATATTTATCCTTGATTTCGTTTGATTAATGCTTATATCATTGTCATCATTCTCATGCTTATATTGCGATGAAAGTCATCTTTGACTTACGTGCATAGATGGACTGTTGATTGGTATGATTATGATCAGGGATCATTCGGTATAATCATGACCCGTAATGTTACAAATGATGTGGTAAAAGTCCTCATTGGCCCGTAGTGCATTGATGGACAATTTTTGATATGATTATGACCAGGGATTATTCGGTATAATCATGACCATTGATGATTACATGAATATCCTTGGCCCGTAGTGCAGGGATGATTCAATGATGTGGTTTATTTATTATGTCGAGTCTCAGCGATAAAGTGGATGAAAAATATTTTAAATCATAGAAGATAGTAGATATCATGCTCTACTTGACTCTTGTAATAGATTGCTTATTCCGCTGCAGTTAAACTTGATATTTATTGTATTTATCAGTTTAACACTGTTGAAGGCTAATGATAATTTATTCTGCATTATCTTAGTCATAATATTACTTACTGGGCTAGTTGAGCTTACCCTTTTCTTTCATTATTCTCTTCAGGAAATGAGAATATAGCCGGGACGAGTCGGGGAATGGAGTGATGGTCCAGGATAAGTGGCTATAATAGTCCTCACTATTCTATGAAATAGTGTGATAATAATTGTAATGAGGACTCCATTGAGTGTGGATATTGTCTAGAAGACAATATTCGTGTTAAAACTCTCAGCTTGTGTTTGGTCGTATTGTACACGACAGTTGTATAATTAAGTTGTATTTGAATTTTGTACCATGTATTTGGTGACCCAAGATGGGTGATGTATACCTATTTTGGGGGCGTCACATCATTCTCTCTTCATTATCAACCAAATAGGATGCAAACCGGGATAACTCGGCAAACTTAGCCTCGTACTACGATACGGTCATATTATTTTGCTCCAGCTTGATGAATTCTACCTCCTTCATGTAACGAATACTTTCAGAAAAGTACTTGTCGTTGAGTAATTCTTGGAACTTCTCCCAAGACATCTTTAGTGTGACAGGCTGGGTACGTTTTACAGATTCCCACCAATGATCTGCCTCTCCTCGCAACATGAAGGTGGCAAAGGGAACCTTTTACTCCTCGGAGCATCCCACGATATCAAATATCTTGATGATCTGCTTAATCCACGTCTCTGCCGTAAGTGGTTCTGGCTTTTCCAAAAATTCTGGTGGTCCCAACTCCTTGAATTGCTTAGTGGTGACCAGCCGAGAGTTGTCAGTGTTTCCACCTGCATTTTGAACAGGAGTCTCTCTCGCCTGATGTTACATGAATTGCAGAAAACTCCTAAACATCTCGTCGTTCATCATTTGGTCGGTATTGTTGTTTACATGAGGATTATTGCCTTCCTGATGCACATTATCCTGGTTATTGATCATCGATGACTCAACGATCTCATGTGCTCCATTGCTTATCTCAACATTTTCATATGCCATTTTCAAACACTGCCACAAAACAAGGGTTAATTGATATGCCACATATTATCCCTATATTATGATCGACCAATTAAATAACAAATAAGCGTAGGTAGGTCATATTAGCGAAGGATTTACCCATCTATGCCCTCCTAGTTATAGTCTCACAACTCAGCCATGGATTATATCCCTAAGCTCTGATACCAACTGTGACGCCCCCAAAATAGGTATACACAACCCATTTTGAGTCGTCAAATACATGGTACAAAATTTAAATACAAACTTCATTTATACAATACAACAAAAATGTAGCTGAGAGTGTAAACATAGATATTGTCCCGTAGACAATATCCAAACTCAAATAGAGTCCTCATTACAATTATTATTACATTATTTTATAGAATAGTGAGTACTACTATAGCCACCATCTCGGACCATCACTCTGTCCCCTGACTAGTCCCAGCTATATTCTCATTTCCTGAAGAGAACAATGAAAGCAAAGGGTGAGCTCAACTAGTCCAGTAAAAAATATTATGAATAAGATAATGTAGAATAAATTATCGTTAGCCTTCAACAGTGTTAAACTGATAGAATACAATAGATAACAAGTTTAATTGCAGCGGAATAAACAATCCATTAGAAGAGTCAAGTAAAGCATGATATCTACTATCTTCTATGATTTAAAAGTTCATTATCAATATTTTATCGCTGTAACACAAATCAATAAATAATCTACATCACTGAAATATCCATGCACTACGGGCAAATGATATTCATTAGTATCACATCCACTAATTATCCGTGCACTACGGACCAATGATATTCGTTATTATCACAAATGGTCATGATCATGCCAACAACTGTCCATCAATGCACTACGGGCCAATGATGACTTTTACCACATTATTTGTAACATTACATATCATGATTATACCAATATATAATTCCTGGTCATAATCATACCAATCAACAGTCCATCTATGCACTACGGGCCAAAGATGACTTTCATCATAATATAAGCATGATGATGGTGACAATGATATAAGAATTCAATCAAACGAGATCAAAGATAAATATTAAAGATTTATAATTTAATTTATCCAGAGTTTAAGAATGTCCAAATTATCAACATGATAACTATTTTGTGGAGTAAAATTTAAGAATAATATTCATGTAAAAAGAATTCAGACAGAAAATAAATTAATTTTTGTCATGAATATCACCCAGGTGAATAGTACCCGAGTGAATAGTACCGCGTGAATAGTACCCCGGCATGAAAAGATTAAAAATTAACAAGAATGTTTAAAAAAATATCTTTGTGAAACGATACTAGATGAAGCGCAAATTTCAAGGATATTCTACTAATTTCAAGGAGTATGAAAGCAATACTTACCACAGTAAGTTTAAATTCAGGAATATGAAATGAAATAATATCCCTTACGTAATATGGAGTATGAAAGAAAATAATATTTCTTACGAGTATTGCAATAAATAATATCCTTTACCTTAGTAGAAACTGAATTTGTCTGGAATATCGGATATTATTCTGAGAAAATCTTGCTCAAAAAGCTACACTCAAAGTATCCTTATACTCAAGAAAAATACTCACAATACTATAGAATAAGAATTTCTGATATTGAAAGTGTGTTTAGGAAGGATGGGTAACCTCCTTTTTATAGTGCAACGGGGGGAGAAAAGTTAAATGAATATGCCTAACTTTGCCAACTTTTCTCCGTCTAATTTTTCTGATGCCTAACTTTCATTCATTCATTTCCTTGGGTGAGGGCCCATTAATTGTTGAAAATAAAAGAATTATTGCAAGAGGAACCTCCGCCTAACTTCTTTCTCTGCCTAATCAAATGCATGTGCCTCACATTTTTTTATCTGCCAAATTCCTCATTTTTCAATGCCTAACATCTTACTTTCAATGGATGGGGCCCACAATTTCGGAGAAAAGAAATGGTTTGCAGAAAAACTTCCTCCCACCAACTTGAAAAACAAAAGATTGCAAGAGAAGGAAACGTGCACGAAAGGAATTCAAAATAAAAATAATAATCTTCTCTCCACTTTTATTCACATGCTAAAAATTATATATTATTATAATAATATTACCATTTAAATTATTAAAAAATGTAATATTATAATAATATATTTGAATGAATATTTTATGGGAGAAAATAATTGTCAAACTTTCAACAAATATTTCATGCTAAATTTTTTCATTTATATCAAAATTGAACCAATATCCACCACATAATAATTAGTCATAATTAATATTATATGATCACAATATTAACAACCAGATCATTTCCAGGAAAAAGGGGAGCTTTTCGATAAGGATTTATCCTTATTGGCGCGCTATTAGATAACCTAACCTCTTTCCTCGATAGAATTTTCTAGACATTGTCAATAATGCTAACTAATAATATGAATAATTGTGTCGTGTCAATTATTTGTTTAATAATATAAAATATTGTGCAGATGATATTGTGACAATAATTGAATCAATAATATGAGATACTATGTATCAACTATTATTGCAATAATTGAATAAAACTGAGTGACTTCTCATGTAAGCATCAATAATCAAAGATATCAGATAATACCGTGGTACTATGTAACCACACGACATCGTATATCTTTTATCACCGAAAGTATTTTAACGATTAACGATAAAAGTTTTGCCGTTATTTTTATAAAAGTTATTTCATGCTTTCAAACTCCGATGAAGAATTTCATTAATAGGGGTCAACTAATGATTGTGCTTGCCGCATTTAATATTTCTTGATAAAACGAATATCCTCAACCAAACGAACATTTTATGACAACTTGCTTACTTTGCAAAATTTGTAAATATTATCCACAACTATAACATTATATCAAATCCACACCTTATTATTCAAAATAATATTTAACGAAAAATTAATCTTTATTCATAAAAGTTGGGGTTTTACGGTAGTAATAAGTTGGGTTTTAATATTGTCGTACTGTATACGGTACAATATTTGTATTGAAACTCACAATATGTGTGTTATTGTATTTTACACGACAGTATAATAGTTGTAAATAAAAAAAATTATATTTAATAATATGTAGTTTTGGCAACTCAAATTGAGTTGTGTATATCCTATTTTGGGTCACATATATAATATAATTTTTGATATTAATTATTATGTACTATAATATTTTTAATATATAAATTTAGTTTTTTAATTCAATTTTAGTCTTTAATTTTTATTAAAAATTAATATCAATTGTGAGAACATAATAATTAATATCATGAATAAAAAAAACTATACTTGCCTCTATTGAATTGTTTGTACTAAGCCTAATTAGTAATGAAAATTGTATAATCATGAGATACTTAAATTTGTTAGTGGTAATTATTTGATTTAAATGAGTCATAGATTTGGAGACTCGTGTTAAAAATATCTTTATTATTATTTATCAAAAAATCTCATAATTTTTTTTAACAAAAACAAAAAACAAATAAAAAATTGATATTTTCACCTTCTCACTATTCGCCGCTCTTCACAGTAATAATAAATATCACTTTTTTTTCTTCTTGTGAAAATAGTAAATCCCAAAATAAATTACACTCTTTTTTTGGGGCATAAATTTTAAATAAATTACACTAATTTCTTTTTCTGGCATATATTTTAAATTCCTTTCCTCTTTCTTCTTCTAAACCTGGAGAAGTACTTTGGGTCCATAAACAAAGAGGCAGCATATGAGCAGCAGCAAGTAATGAAGAAGCAGTGGATGGTTAGGGTACTCTCCAAAACCCTAACCCTAACACCCTCTATTCGCCCATTTTCCTCTTCGACCTCATCATCTTCGGCTAAAACCAGCTTCGCCATTAAGAATGTCACCAAATCCAACTTTGAATCGACTCTGGCCGAGCTCCGGCGCCACGTCCGAGACGCCGACTTCGTGGCGATTGACCTGGAGATGACCGGAGTCACCAGCGCCCCGTGGAGAGAATCTTTCGAGTTCGACCGATTCGACATTCGGTATCTCAAACTTAAAGACTCCGCGGAGAAGTTCGCTATTGTTCAGTTTGGCGTCTGTCCCTTCCGTTGGAACTCTTCGAAGAATTCCTTCTTAGCTCATCCGTTAGTCATTCTTCTTTAAATTAATCATGTCTATAATTCTGTATGTTAATTTTTAGTTATACCTATGCTTATTTTAACAGATACTTGATTCCTTAGAAGAAAGCTGAGGGCAATAAAGAATTGAATTAGAAAAAATTGTAGTGCTAATTAGTGTATAAAAGAACTTACAGGAGGTTTCATTGACGTTGTTCTGTAGAACCAATCTAAATTTATAGTTAAATAAATAAAAAAAAAAGAATCCAAAATTGCATCTTTTTCTAGTGTATGCTTCAATTGGTGTTCCATTCTGTCCATGGGAGAAGCAATATACTAATATTGAAATGGAAGTTTTATGAAAATGTTATATTTTACCCACAGATCTAATTCCAAAATGTGGGCATCTGTCCGTTCCATTGGGACTCTTCTAAGAATTCCTTAGTCGCTCATCCGTTCTTCATTCCTCTTTAAACTATTTATTTATGTTATCTTTTTTAGTTATAGCTTTTTTAACCAATATTTGAGGGCAATAAAGATTGAATTAGAAAATTTTGTAGTGTTAATTACAGTATATAAGAACTTAAGAAATGTTTTTCATTTGTCTTTCCTTTTCCACATTGTTCTGGAGCAAATTCAGCAAACTGAAAATGCTATATGCAAATCTATACTTAAAAGATTTTTTTTTGGAAACATTGCATTTTTTAAGTGTATGCTTCAATTTGTGCTCCATTCTGTTGATGGGAGAACTAGAGTAATATTGATAATATAAGTCTTACGAATATGTTATATAAATCTGCAGAACTAATTCCCTAATGCGGCAACTTACCACAAGAGTTAAGTAGTCTCAGACATTTAATCCTTTGACTCCCGTTGTGGTTACTTGTTTTTGTGAATCTGTATCATTACTCAAGTTTCAGTCTCCCCTGTTGGTCCTATTATTGAATTTTACTATAATTCTGATGTCTCTTACAGGCATAACTTTTATGTATTTCCCCGTCAAGAGGTTCCAGTTGATGACCAGCCCAGTGAATTCATGTGGCAGACAGCCTCGATTGATTTCTTGGCAAAATATCAATTTGATTTCAATATGTGTATACGCGAAGGTAGCTCTTTGATTCCTACATGTCTTTTCTTCAACTGTAATATTCTTTTAGATTAGAAGGTAGTTTAGCCATTGTTCTTTAGCCATTGTTTGTATTGCTAGTGGTTCTAATCAGTGTTCTAAAAATTGGTACGGCTACCTCTGGGAGCACCTAGAGCCTAGGCTGCCCAGCAATTTCTTTGGCAGTTTTATTTATTTATTTATATTTGTATATAACTAAATAAAACAGATATTAAATGTAAAGATTTTAAAATTTGCATGAAAAATTACCAAGAAAGAAATTTTAAAAGGCACAACAAGTTCATTTCAAGCATTGTTACTAAATAACTTTATTTTATTTTTTTTTGTAAAATCTGAGGTCAAAAAACTTGAAACGGTCTGCATAGACTATTTTTTTGAGCTATTTGGGCCAAATAGAGGTGTTGGAGGGGCAATTCCACCTAGGTGCCCCCCCTAGGACGATTGTTATAGCATTGATTCAAAATGAATGCTTGGTTGGAGAGTTAATGACGAAAGAAATAATTTTACAATAAAGGATATTATGATTTTAATTATTTATGCTATCATTCATGCCATTCCTTCGAATTTGAGTTATAGTAGCTGAGATCTATGTAAATTTCCAATAGATTTTGTGTACTGGCCGATAATATTATTTTTAGTTTGTTTTTATTCTTTTCTTTTTCAATTATCTTTTTAGTTTTCTTCTTTCCTTTCTACTTTTTACACTTACATATGGTATTCATTTTCAGCATAGTTAAGTGGTATAGGTTGTTCCATCCTGAGATAGTGAAACAATAAGTGATAAGGTCACATAAAAAATCGTATTTTTGGTTTTACACTGTACTCTGGTTTATTTCGGTTAGATTATCTTTGGGTGCTTGTTAATGAGATGGGTCCGCTTTCGTAGAGGTACTCATGTTGTGGGTCTGGTAACATATCAAGTTGAGTCCTTCTATAGGTTATTTTGTTTCTTTTTCTTGTTTTGAGCTTTTACACCTTTTGGATAATCTCAGGAATATCTTATTTATCCAGAGGACAAGAAGAAGCAGCACGGAGACACTTAACTTCCTTGTATGAGGATGAGTTTTTAGAGTCACAGTTTAAATTAAAGGAAAGTAAAGATGCGCCAATTGTCAGAATGGCTGACATTCTTTTCACTGAGAGAATTAAGTGCAAAATCAGTGAATGGCAGAATGGACTACTAAGAGTTAAAAATGGAGAGCATGAGTGTCAGAAGAGCTCAAATGATTCAGTCCAGCAATTTGAAACCATTTTCTTCAAGATGCGTCCAGCTATTAAGTTGAATGGGTTCTCTTCCCGGCAACTAAGGTTGATTCAGTTGGTAATGTTTTCAGTGAAATCTTGTTTTAACTAAAAATTATTCTTACCATAATTATCAGACCAGACCGGCCATACTGATTCAATGTTCACTAATTCTCTGGTTTTGAATCGGTTGAGCTGGATTTTTAATTTTAAATTATTAAAAATATTTATACAACCAAATAATCAATCTACACTATATAAATCATGCAATTACTTATAAAATATCTACTAAAAATTTATCAAGTACATCACAGATTCTAAAGCTTATAAAACATTGTTTAAACATTAAATATAACTTGCGTCAATCATTCTTGATCAAAATAAGAATAAAAGATTTAAATCATCAATCAATAACACGTAGGATAATCACATAAAATATTGAGGTCTAAAGCAAATACAAAGCTAAATTTTGTTTCCCATTCAAACTTTAAATTCTTTTCTCTCAAGATTAATAATTTTACTGTTTTGAATTATGCCAAAACTAAAATTTTGTATTAATTAATTAAGTTTAGGTCTACAAATTAATTTGAGAATATGATAGAGTATTTAAATTACTGGTTTGAATACTAAAATAAATTTTCCTTTATTACTTAAATGACCTAATTTAGTCTCTTTTTCTTGTGATTCTGATAAAATTCTCGTACCTTATTATTATTATTATTATTATTATTATTTTTTATACCAATGGTTGCAAATTTTTATGAATACTGACGTTTAGTACTGCAACTATGTAGGTCACTGAAAAGCATTTTAAAGATATTGCTTACATCCGTGTGAATGGTGAAAGTTCTAGTTTGCTACCGTTACTTGTCTATACGGACTCTAAAAGTGACAGGGACTTGCTTATGGTAAGGCATGCTAAAGCTTCTGGGTAGATCTATTATTGTGTTTATACATTTTTGAAGTTTTCAAATATTTACATAATGTAAAAGCCTGGTTAACTATTACAGGCTTGTCATAATGGTTTCAGTAATTCTAAACCGAAAGAATAACACTTCGCAAATTTCCTCGTGATTAGTCCATATTGATTTTCTTCTTATCTGCGTGAAAAAATTCCATTTTGATGTCATCTTTCTCAAAGGCTTCCATATTTCTTGATGTTTTGACTGAATTTGTTGGAATGAGAACTAGGCAATAGTGGAGAGTGGGAATATATATATATATACACACACACACACAGTATGTCCTAGAGTTTCTGCATCTCTTTGTCATCATGATGGAGTCAAAGTCTAAAAATAAAAAAAGAGTACAAAAACATTTTGTTAATACCTTGTATAATAGTGTTTTTTGTATATTTATTTTCTATTGTTTCATTGTATTTTATACTATGCAGAAAGAGGTAAAGGCTTGTCTTCACGGAGAAGCAGAAATGAAGATAAAAAGTGCTGTTGGATTTCGTCAAGTGATTGATCTTCTTTCCTCAGAACAGAAGTTGATTGTTGGTCATAATTGCTTTCTCGGTAAAGATTTTCTGGTAAAGTTTAATTAAGAGATTCTTATACATAATGTATACTAACCAGATATTTTTTTCTCAATGATACAGATATAGCGCATGTGTACAGCAAGTTCTTAGGTCCTCTTCCTTCTACTGCTGAGGAATATGTCTCCTCCATTCCCAAGTACTTCCCATATCTAATTGACACAAAGATACTCCTGAATGCTAATAGTATATTTCAAGAAATGAAGAGGAAGCGCATCACATCGTTAGCCAAGGCATTTGCTTTTATGTGTCCAGAAATTGCTTCAGGTGTCAAAACCTCTGGTTTGGCATATCAACCTTATGTTGAAGTGGAGGTTCAAGTGGATGAAATGAGGTTTGATTTCCTCTGTTTCTCTAGGGTTTTTAAATTTGTCATCTTCACTTTTACAATTGCATAATCTTTGCTTGATTTCCTTTTGTTTAGTTTTATTCATGTGCTGTTGCTAGCTGGAATGGTAGGTTCATGCTGGCTGTGTTTTAATTGCTTTAGCTTTCAATTGATGTTTGTAAACCTAATTTATTACTTGGACTGTGTTTTAATGGCTTTAGCTTTCAATTGATGTTTATGTAACCTAATTTATTACTTGAACATTGGATTTGTAGAAATCAATGAAATGGAATGTAATCACTTGTTAGCTCATGATCGCCTGCCCATTTTTGTAGAAACCAATAGATTATTCTTAAGTTAATTTGATTGAAGGGTGATTCCATTGGTAGTGTAGCACTCCCTTTCTCTCATGCAGAAATTATATTAAATATAATAATGGAGTTTGAGATTGCTAGTATCATACTATCATTAGCCTTTGCATGCTCCTGCTCTCATTTTTCTTCTCTTCCAATTCAAAGTCATGCGTACAATACATGGGCATAGATATGAGGACCATACGGAAACAGATACTTTTGTCTCCAGTGGCGGAACCAGAATATTTTTAGAGGGGGTCAAAATACATCAGTAAAAAAAATTATTTATTGACGCTTGAAGTGCTTATTTCAAATTCATTTTGCCCAATTATATTATTTCACAACATCTTATTCCAACCATTATCAACCGTTGTGAGTCTAATAACTTAAAACATATATATATATATATATATATATATATATATATATATATATATATATATTAATTTCTCCCGAACTATGTGATTATTAATCGGACTTTCAATTTTTAGTCAATCGATTAGCTATTTTTATAGATAACTTACAAATTATAATATTATATATTCAAAACCTTATATTGTGGTTACGGTCATCTTTCTTGGAGACAACCGAGAGGAGCTATTCAAAGCAAGAAAATGAGTTAAGTTATTCTCATTTACAAAAAAAATTGATATTAAGGTATGATTAAATTAGTAAGACAAATGAGTGTAATATTAAGTAATTAATCATCGAACTTATTTAACATTATTTTATCTTATAGTAATATTGTTAATTTATTATAGGTGGAAGGACATGAGAAAACAAATAAATTAATTCCATCTCATAACAAAGATCAAGTTTAACTAATATTAACATGCTTCAAATTCCAGAGTTGGGAGGTCATATGACCCCCTAGCCCCCCACTAGTTCCGCCCATGTTTGTCTCCATCTCTCTTCCTGGGTATTAGACAACTAAAAAGTGAAACTGCCCAATCACATCCACAAGAATGTGAATATATAATTTTGTGCATTGGAATTTCTATAACTTGTTTTTTGGAAAGTATATTAATTTACTACAAGTGACAAAAGGGGTGAATGTCTTGAACAGTATACAAAAGCATTTTTTTTTGGGGTGGGGGACTGTTGTCCAGGAAAACCAAAACCCCACCCTGTAAGCTTCCAAAAGAAGAACAGTGAGAACTACACTTGGCTCCCAAGCGCCTCTCTCAATAGTCCACAAAATACACAATATAGCCCGGAAACATCTCATTAATCAGAATAAAAGAAGGCTAAGAAAAAGGATCTGATTCTGAATGACTGTTCTGCTCCTTCCAAAGGGTCCGCCGAATGCTACGATTATTGTGCATTTCTTTGTATTAAAGTGTAACACTATGTGAAGAAAACATTTTGGAAAGTTAAATAGATACACAAGGGCTTTTTATGAAGTGTATGGTAATTTTTTTGCTTAGAATTTGACAGAAGCAGGAAAAACCCTCCTGCTACTAAGCTTGGAACTTCATTTGCAGGTCCTCAAATTGGAACTCTGGAGCCAAGCACGAAGCTGGTTATGATGCTTTTATGACGGGGTGTGTTTTTGCTCAGGCATGCAGTCATATAGGTATTGATTTCAAAAGTCGAACACCCTCTACAAATTTGGCACTGGAAGAAAAGCTTCAAGAGCACCTAAATCTCCTTTACCTCAGCTGGATTAATGGAGACATCATTGATCTTAGTACTGGTAAACAGACTCTGGAGTCTGCAGGTTCTAAAGTCACAAACCGTTACCCGGAGATTTTGTTCTCAAATATTGTTTTGCTGTGGGAATTCCCATCCAAGCTGAAGGCAGCAGAAATAAGAGAATGTATCACTAAAGTATTTGGTCCAAGTTCTGTTACATCCACATATCACTTGGATAAAACAGCAGTGTTTGTTCAGTTTAGCAAGGCAGAATTGGTTTCTGATTTCCTAAAGTTGAAGGCAACCTTAGAAACGAACAATGACCTGATCTCAGATTTGCATCAGCTTTCAAAAATTTTGGAAGGTGGATGCACTCGTCATGACTAGTTACTTAAGTTTATAAAGAAATTTGTGAATCTTCCATTTCTAAAATCTTGTTTGCAGATCAGGCTGAGGCGGTTGGTATTAAGTGGAAGACCAAATTGTTGGAACCTAACCTAAAGGAAATGCAAGAAGATGAAACTTTAGGCAAAGAATATGGACAGCATAAAAGTCCAAATTCTTTTGGAAAAGATGAGAGAGAGAAAATAATTAGCGTGATTCGTGATTTGTCAAGTGATCGCTTTGCAAGTATTGGACTCTTAGATTCTTTATTTCCTGCTGAAGCTCAGGTTGGTAAATAAATTATGCTCTTGCAAATCTGTAGTTTTCTGGCCAATTTTCCTATTACAAGTTATTACCATTTAACCTGGCAACTCAATTCCAAACTTAGCATCGGAATTGAACTCCAAATTTTAACTAGATTTTAAATTATGAAATTGCAAATGTGCTCTAATTCCAATTCCAAAACTTGGAGTTGGCAACTCAAACAAAGCCTTCAGAGTCGATTAGGTTCAAATTTGAACTGCTACTATTTTCTTCTTAGGAATCTGGTAGACCTTTTTCTTCTGTTGCATGTAAATCAAAGCAGATAAAACTGTATGATGACAGGTAAAAGTGAGCGAATTTGCGATAAAAAGAGACGACAATACATGCTCAAGGGAAATCATTCATCAATCTCAATACCCATAAAATGAAAACAATCCAACAACTCCACTACAAAGAAAACCAAATGAAAGTTAGAATCAGACTAGTCCCTACATAAACAAACAGAGTATGATCAACACGCCGCCAATAGCAGTCATGAGATAAGATGCATTAGCCAGTTTGGGGGTGGAGTTAGCCGAACCGTGGGAGTCTCTGCCTTGCGATGGCGGTGGTGCAGATTCCGGTGGCTGATATTCAGTGTGGTGCATTACACGAACAATCAGCTTCTGCCCTGCTCTGCAGTGCCCAGGTTCCCCACTGATGAAATAGAAAAATCCAGATCTGTTAAACTCAAAAACAGTATTACCATCACTGTATTTAGAAATCGGATTCGACGTGGTGCAGTTTTGGTAATGCTCATAGTCCACTACAAGCACAGAGTCCATTTGGTACTTGAAATCTGAAATATTAAAAAAAAGTTTATATATTATTTGATTTTTTTTTTGAAATAAAAGTTAGTTAGTGGTTTTAGTTTTACTTACAAAGTGTATCTCCGATTCGGAATCTGTGTTTGCCAGCCCAGACATTGTATGGTGGCTCAGTAGTGTAGCTGGCAAAGGCAGAGGGTTTAATCCAGCCTTTGTCACCACCAACTTCAAACTGATGGGAAGAAACAGAGGAGATGAAGAAGAGGAGTAGAGCAAAGTTAAGGAGGGGGAATTTAGAGATTTTTGCTGGTAAAGAAACCATTAGAGATGGAAATTGAGCAACTCAGATATGTAAATCAATTGTGTTTATAGGTAATGGAAAAGGAGAGGGAGTGGAATTTTCAGTTTTTATAAGGGGATTGGCATGGCAGTTTAGTTAGTTATATGTGAGATGCGTGGGGTAGTGGGGGTGGGTTTGGTTTGTGGGGAAATGGGCAGTTGAGTTCTAGTTTCAGTTTACATGACTTGGTCTGTTCCGGTGGTGGACCATTTACATGCACGTCCATTGGGAGTTTAGTACCACTACAAATTTTGTAACCCCATTTATCGCTAATTTGTTCTAATCGATTTTAGAGTTTTCAGTTTACTCCCCAACCTTTTTTTTGTTTGTTTTATTTGTTTTAGTTTAAGATATGCTTAGATCCTGTAGGAGACTAGGACACACCTGTTCCATTTCCATATAAAAAATTCTCCTCCCTCCCCCACAAAAAAAGAGAGTTTCATTTATCAAAATTTGTGTTCTAAAAAAATAAATGGTCTCATTTCTTTTGAGTGTTTCGAAATGACATTACTATTATAATTTTATTATTATGTCATTATTATTGATAAATTAAGCACTCGATAAATTTAAGGTTAAAAACATTGAACAAAATTATACTCTTAAAGTTTGTAAATTTTGCAAATAAAATTATTTTTATGAAATAAAGGCAATATTAAAATCATTACAAGAAATTAAGTTTCTAGTATTTCTGGACAAATCTTAGTTTGTGACTATATAGGTCATAAAAAGTCAAAGAAATAAATTAAACAAGACACGTTTTAGGACAGATGATTATGTTAAGCATCTGCCTATCTATCTATATTATCTATGTTATAAAGGGGGAGAGAAAGGGATTGTATTATCTATCTATGTTTTAATATTAATGTCTACATAGTATTTCCTATTTTTATTTTTATTTTTTATTTTTTTGTGAAAAACGGAGCTTTTTGGTTGGGTAAATACGCTAGTTACCTTATAGGCTTATAAGATTGGAAAATCCATTTAGTTTTTTTTTTTAAATTGAGAAATCTATTAAATATATTTTTTAAAATTGAGAAATCCATTCTTACAAATGTAGAAAATATGCAAAAATAAAACTAAAAAAAATGAGATCATCTAAATTTTCATTTCACTTGAAAATTTATGTCGACTTTGTAGTAATGAAAAAAATACTCCATCCTCAAAAGATGACCAAAATACAAATTTCACACAAATTAAAATAAAGTAAATATTAATTCACTTGAAATTTATGTCAAAGACTTTGTAATAATATATATACTAGTTGTGTCCCGTGCCTCTGGCACTACATGGACGGTGGAATTTATTTCAAATTTTGGACTGCCCAGATGATTTATTAGGGTGAGCGAAAAATTCAAAATCAGTTGTATTTTCTTAGATATATATATATATATATATATATATATATATATATATATATATATACAATGATTCATAATATGTATTTGTTATATATAGGCAATGGTTAGTATCGTTACTGTTGATCATTTAAACAGTCCGCTAGTCATTGTAGTGGACAATCGATTTCCCTTTTTAATCTTGGCCTTTGATATTTGTAACGGATGGTATAGATGATGTTTGCCCATTTTTTATCCATAACAAATACACATAGACAAAACAAATGAAATACCCACTGTAGTTGGCAGGTTTTACTGATTACACAATTGAACTTTTAATTTTTTAAATTACCCCACAAAACTATTTATTATTTTGTAATTGGGTTATTCCGTTAAAAAAAATAAACGGACGTTAATTTTTTATTGACAAAACTAATAAATTATTCACTGTAGTTGGCACGTTTTACTGATTACACCATTGAATTGTTGTCCAAATACATAATTTGAGATGGGCCTTTCACTGGACCTCCTCTAGCCCTGTTTGAATTGGGCCAAAATTTCTAAAGTCACTCTTATCACTGTTTGTTAGCCTTCTACAAGTTCAGACATTGTTCTATTTGAGCCGAAATCTAATATTTTTAAAAAAGGATTAATTACATATATTAGTATATTTTTAAAAATAATTACAATAATGATACATCTAAAAAATAATTACAAAAATATTACACTTCATTATTTTTATTTACAATACTAATACAATTAAAAGTCCTTAATTTAAGGGATTAATATTAATGGGCTGACTTGGCAAATTAGTGTCCATCTTATAATCGGGTTGGTTTTTTTTTGAAACGCGTAATAACCGCCATCTATCATTTGTATGGAACTCTTCAGTTAGAAACCCTTGTTTGCATGCTGAAACTCTCTTTTGTTCGTGTGTTATTCTTCTCTATTGATCGTTTCTGGTGATTTATTCTTCATTTTAGTGATCGTTACTCGTTATCATCTTCGTTTAGTTGTTCTCCATCTTCGTTTAATTGTTCGTCATCGTCGTTGTTACTCGTTATCGCTGTTGCACAGTGGTTCAGTTGGTTTCTTCTTCTCCATTGATCGATTTTGGTGTTTATTATTGTTTCAGGTGAGTAATTTCTAAATAGTTTAATGTATTATCTATTAAAGTAGTTTACTAACAGAATGGAGTATTGATTGTTTGGGTTTGTGTTTTTTTATGTTTTGTATAGAATGGTTGATACAAGGAAGAAGGATGAAAAGAGGAAAAGAATCACGGAGGGTGATTCTGTTAAGGACTTGAAGAAATTTGTTGTGGAGAGGAAGGATATAGGTCAGAAATCCAGTAAGAATGAGAATATGTTGATGATACATGGTGATATCAAGCATACTGAAGTGCAGTTGGATTCTGATTTTGATGTCCCTGTAGTTAAGACAGAAGCTTAAGTTCATAGCCAGAAGATATTTCCAATACAAAAAATTCTAAAGGTGTGTTAATTTAAATAATGTTATTGTTATTATCATATAACTGTTTGGTTGCTTCTTTAGCATATTTTTGGTTACTGTTAGCTTGTAATTTGGATACCATTTTTGTTCTCTCGATTTGATAGTTTGGTTACTTTTTTATGTTGTTATGGTTACCATGTATTTGCTTAGTATACATGGTTGGCTAAACTGGTTTTGGTGTACATATTGTTTATGTATTGGTTATCATTAAAATATGTTTTGGTTACTATCATATAAATGTTCGGTTACTTCTTTAGTATGTTTTTGGTTATTGTTAGTTTATGATTTGGATACCATTTAGTCAACCCATTTTTGTTCCCTTGAGTTGGGATTTTGGTTACTATTTTTTGTTGTTCTGGTTACCATGTATTTGCTTAGTATACATGGGTTGACTAAACTGTGTTTGGTCTATATGTTGTTTATGTATTGGTTACCATTAAAATATGTTTTGGTTACTAGCATATAACTGTTTGGTTACTTCTTTAGTATATTTTTTTGTTACTATTAACTTATGATTTGGATACCATTCTTCTTCCCTCAATTTGAGATTTTGGTTACTTTTTTATGTTATTTTGGTTACCATGTATTTGCTTAGTATACATTGGTTGATTAAACTGAGTTTGGTTTACATGTTGTTTATGTGTTGGTTACCATTAAAACATGGTTTGGTTACTATCATATAAATGTTCGGTTACTTCTTTAGTATGTTTATGGTCTACATATTTTTATTTTGGTGACATTTAAATTATGTTTTTGTTAATATTATATATAACTGTTTGGTTACTACATAAACTAGTCTGTACTACATGTTGTTTATATTTTGGTTACCATTAGATTATATAATATAGCTGTTTGGTTACTGCTTTATTATGTTATGGTTATTGTTATATTATGATATGATAACTATTATTGTGCAGTTAATGTGGGATGTTGGCTACTTTTTATAGTCTATTTTGGCTACTGTGTAATTGTTATATTATGTTTTGGTTAGTATGATATTATTTGTTGGTTACTACGTAACTGTTTATGATATAAATATTGTTTATATTGGTTACCAATGACTGTGTAAATCTAATTTTGTTTATTTGCAGTTATGGGATCTTTATTATGAGGAATGCAACAAAAAATTCATTGGAAAAGTTATATATTGGTGTGACATGGAAGTCCCCAACATTATTACCAAGAAATTGAACCCAAGTCAGTTGGAGAAGTTTAAGGCATCATGTTTTGGGAATTTTTGAGTTTGGTGAGCACCAAATGTATTCCCAGATTCTTCACCATGCTCTTGTAAGGGAGGTTCACCAGAGGGATGACGGTGAAATGTGGTTTTTGTTTGGGGAGAAAAGGGTCAGGTTTGGTTTGCCAGAGTTCTGTCTGATTTCTAGGTTGAGATGGCAAGGTGAAGATGACATAACTGCATATAAAGGTATGGAGAATCTGCTTGTTGAAAATTTTTTTGGGGACGAAGCTGTGACGCGTAGTAGTATAGGTATGGTATATCGAAAGGCAGTTTTTGATGATGATGATGAGGCTGTTAAGATGTCAATGATTTTGTTGGTGTTTAATTTCATTCTATCCACAGTTTCTAAAAAGTATGTGGATGGGGCAATGGTTAATTTTTTATGTTTTGGTGATATTAGTAGTTATCCTTGGGGGAAAGTCGCGTTTGAGATGACAAAGTATCTAACTTTTAGTTTTATTTTGATGATAACAATAATTAGTAAATAATTTAATTAAAAGTGTAGAATCCTCTCCATAGGATTTTTTAATTGTTTTATTTATCTTATTTACTTTGACCAAAAATATTTTCTAAATCTTATTTAATTGATTATCTTGATCTTGATGTTTTAAAGTGATGAATAAATTGGGTCATACATTTTGGGACAAAAATTATATGTTGATCATTAAATGCTTATTTGACCGAATTTGAAAAGAAGATGGAGATTTTGATTAAATAATTTTTTTTTGGGCATCTTCTATTTATTCTCAAATTAATTTTATTATTTCAAAAATTATTTATTGCATGCATATATAATATACATATAAATATATATGTGTCATATATAATATATATATATATATATATATATATATATATATATATATATATATATATATATATATATATATGTAATCCATGCTTGCATTCCTTTTAAGTGACTTCCATTTTGGGACATGATTTTTGGAGCATGCTAGTTCATTTTTTTGGTCCACACGTTTTTGTATTGCTTTGACCGAATTAAGTGCTCATTTATTGCATGAATGCATACTTCATATTATTAACATATATAATATAATACATATAATACTATCAGTATAATTTATTTAAATATATAAAATATTTGCATGCATAAGTTATTTACTAGTACCATAGTTAAGTTACCATGCATGCATTACATGATATAAATACTATATATATTATAATATAATTTATACATATATGTAATCATTATATATATATATATATATAAGAACCGGATATATAAATATATATATTACTGTCTTTAAAATTGGATATATATATATACATTATACTATGTAATATCTATACTATATTTATTATCCAAAAATGCATGCATGCGCCTAAAACATGTGTAAATTACAAATGCATTCATTATATATCCGTATGAATTATATATATATCATAAAATATTATTCCCTCCCTCCCATTATATCTGACGTTCTATAGATTTTCACACAGATTAAGAATAAATATAATTTTACTATTTTACCCTTAATTAATACTTTCATCTCATCCTGTGCTCTGTCGACCAGATCTGTCAGCCTGCTCCATCGTCTTCTTCATCTCTAATATTCTGGTCGTCTTCATCTCTTAATATTAGAAGTAGAAGTACTTCATCTCTTAATATGTCGTCATAATATTAGAAGTAGTAAGTACTTCATCTCTTAATATTCTGGCCGTCAGTAATTAAGGGTACTCTTAATATGCCGTCTTCATCTCTTCATCTACCACGGAGGCGAATCCGATCCTCGACCTCCCATGAAGCAGAATCCAAGCGCCGCTTTCTTGGAGGCCGGAGATGAGAAGGAAGTGGTCTTAGACAGAGATGACATGTAGAGATAGCAAGCATCTGCTGAGGGAGAGAGAATAGAATTTGAACTGCACAGAAAATAGCCATTAATGGTGGTGTAGAAGGAAGGGTAAAAAAGGAAAATAAATAGGCAAAATATTCTTGGTATTGTAGAACGTCAAATATTTTGGGAAGCAAAAAATACTCTAAAACGTCAGATATAATGGGATGGAGGGAGTATAATGCATATGACAAGTATTATAGTATATACTAAGCATGCTAATGGGATATTCAGTTTTGGACTTAGGTGTTGGGATGATTGCATGTATTCATATAATAATATAATATATAATCAATGCATACATAATAAATGAGCTTATGCTGGATGTTGAGACCTTCATTATGAGACATCAATAAAACGGGTGAGTGTGCTGGATTTTTTTTTTTTAAACATGTGGTTAACTTAAACAAATAAATGCAGTACTTTGAAAATGGCCTGGGCAGAATATTAAGCTTCTTCGCGTGAAAGTTGTTTTTATCTGGAATCGTTAAATTCAAAAATACATCATCCAAACTATACATTCAAAATCAGTTTTTACAAATTATTATTTTACCCCTGACTTCAAAAATCTATAAATAGGAAGCTTTTCTTTCATTTTATTTTGCCAATTCACTTGAAAAGAAAAGCTTATTTTTCTCTCACATACTCTCTCTCTAAAAAGCTTTCTCTATCTCTTCTTATCAATGTTCTAATCATTTGAGAAGAGGAAAATTAGTTTAAGCAAATTGAGATAAGTTGTTTGATTTATTTTATTTGAATTATCTATTGCTTATTTATATTTATAGATATACGAATATAAATTGTTATACATAATTCTATATATATATATATATATATATATATATATATATATATATATCAAATAAAAGGATACTTGGGCGCCGTAAGGCTACGGAGATACACCTCTACGGTGAGGAATTCGAACCGTACAATTTCTTATAGTCTTCGGTAACATTTTATTGATATTATTTATATAAATATCGTAAAATAGATACGACACTTGATAGCTCAAAACGACATTGAGATACTGCTCCAAAAAGAATAGTCATCCGAACTGGATTTGAGAATCGTAGTGATCTATTGAAAATATTTATATAAATATATATCAATTGTGAAAATTATAAATTTTGTCGTACTTAGACGCCGCAAGGCTACGGAGATACACCTCTACCAAGAGGAATTCGAACCGTACTATTCCTTATAGTACTAAGTGACATTATTTGTAAAAGTTCACATAATAGATAAAATATTGTTATATATTATCTGAGTTAAACAAATATATTTGTTATATCAAGTATTGCTTAACTGATTTATTTATTATACTTGATATTTGTCATCACAAGTATTTGATCATAATTTCATCTATTCATAAAATACTTGTTGCATAATATAAAAGTTATTAAAATTTTTATTTTACAAACTTAAGTGAATATATCTGCTTAAATAGAAGCATATTAATTTGATTCAAAGCTTAAAATAACTTATTTTCTTACTCAAAAATATTTTCACTCTAAAAGTTATTTAAACTTAAAGTGACTTTTTCTTTACTCATAAAGAATAAATAATTCTTTATAAATTTTCATTAAATTATATATCTACTTAAACAGAAGCATTTTTGAGTAAAAGCTAAAATTGACTTATTTGCTTATTCAAGAAGCATCTTTTCACACAAAATATAGAAGTTATTTAAAATTTTATAACAGTGCGTAATTTACATATTTGCTTACACAGAAGCATTATTTGATCTAAGCACAAATTACTATCTGCTTACAAAGAAGCATATTTTCTCAAGTATAAAAGTCTTTGAACTTTTATAAATATATTTGCTCTTTAATTAATTTGAGAAGCATCAATCTGTACTAAATTATATCTTCTTATTTAAGAAGCATCCATCTGTACTAAATTCTTATCTACTTATTTGAGAAGTAAATTGTTGTAAAATCATTTGTAAAAAGAGAGAAGTTCAGAGTTAGTTTATTTTTCGACCAAGACCAGAGTCTTAGAGAATTCAGCGGGAAGTTGGGTCTCTAGTGTACTTGTGAGGTGAGGAAGAGGATGTTGTTTCAAGACCAGATCATAGAATAGTACTGAACTCAAAAGAAGTACAACTAAGCTTGAGGAGGGAGCTAGGAGCTTGCTGTCCAAGATAGATTAGTTGGAAATAGTTGGAAGTTTGACTATAAAATTTTGTAAAGGCTTTTCCGCGTGTTGAAGGAGTTTTTATTATTGATAGTAATAGGATCTCAAGTCCTGGAAAGGATCTTGGGACTGGACGTAGCAGCATACCCGGGATGTATGTTGTGAACCCGATAAATCTCTGTGCATTGTGTGATTGAATTTTTACTGTCTTGCATATTAATTTATAACACTACAAATTAATTATTCAAAAATTCAAAAAGGCCTTAGATAATTTTTAAATCTGTAATAATCTATTCAACCCCCCTTCTAGATTATTATTGGACTTTCAAGAAGCATTATACCAAATTGTACAAGTTGAACGGACTTCCTTATGTATTCCGAGTGTTTATATTTGAAACCATTCTGACATTCAAAGCTCGGGGTATATGTAATGACGAACATCCGTCAGATGTTCGTTTATTTAGATGGAAGGAGCTAGTGAAGCCCCCTACAAATGACAAGCCGAACGATCTAGTATTTTATTTCGGACAGGTATGTTGTTTACTACTAAGAATGTAATTGGTTACCTTTAGTTATACAATTGGTTACTGATTATATTTTGTGAAGTTTACTATTAATAATGAAGTTAGTAACCTTTATATACGCATTTGGTTACTGATTATATTATATGCATGTTAATAATAACAATGTATTTAGTTACCTGAATATACGCATTTGGTTACTGATTATATTACATGCAGGTTACTAATAACAATGTTGTTGGTTACCTGAATATACACATTTGGTTACCTTTACACATGTATTTGGTTACTGATTACTATACAGTTTGTTACCTATACACATGTATTTGGTTACTGATTATATTTTATGATTCTTTATTTACTGATTTTTTTATTTTAATTCTACAATGTTTGTTAGATGCTATACTAAAGTGTAGTTAATGTTTTTCAGCTGAAGATAAAAAGTTTGATTCCCACGGCCGAGGAGAAGGATCGGCTTGTTTGGGCGGGCTTCACTTTTTCAATGGGAAGGATGCTGATAAAAAGGTTGGAAAAAAGTGAAGGGTGACAACATTGGATTTGATATATCTGACGTTAAAGATGCAATTGATGCACGGTTTAGGCCGTTGGAGAAGAAAGTGTCTGAAATTAAGAAAGACGTTGGAAAATTGCGGGCTGATATTAGAGATGAGATGCAGATTTCACACGTTCAGATTTGCAGGGACTTTAGGTTCATTATTAGAGATGAGTTACGCGGTATCAAAGACGTTGGGGACAAACAAGTTGATGGTGATTCTGATTCTGATGATGCTGGTGATGATGATGATGATGATGAAGCTGATGATGTTGCTGATTTGGATGCTGATGTTTTTAAAGGAAATTATAATGATGATGATGAGGATGGTGATGATCAGTTGAAAGCTGATGAGAAGAATGATGAGTTTGAAACTGAAGTTGTTAAAGAGTGTGAACATGATGTTATGGTGGAAGAGCCACATGTTGATGAGGATGTTGATGATGGTTCAAAACTAAATAAAAATAATGATGGTGATGATGATGTGTCAAATTTCGTTGAGAAGAAGGATGTGAATGAAATTGAGATTGGTAATGAAGTTGAACGTGATGTTATGATTGAAGAACATCATGGAATAAAAAATAACGATGATGAAGAAAATGTCAATGTTAGACATATTTGTTTGTTTTGTTATGTGTTATATGTCTTTTGTTTTAATGATTAATTGGTTATTTTTTATTTTACACAGATTGGCAAGAATAATGACATGCCATCTTTTGACATATTAAGCCAATGCACTGGGAAAGAGATTGTTGTGTATGTTGCTGCTGAGGTTAGTGTTATAACGACATGCCATCTTTGTAAGACCCCAACTTATTATAAATGAAATTAAATTTCCTCTATTTATTATTTTGAAATAGTAAGGGTTGATTTGATTAATGTGGTTAGTTATGGGTAAAATGCGCAAATATTTTAAATAAGTAAGTGGTTATAAAATATTCATTGTTGTCGGGGAATATTAAATGATTTACAGTAGCTTGACCTTATGTGGGCCCATAACTGAAAGCGATTGGATGAAGAAAGCGACAAGTATAAGTTTTTTATAATAATCTGCCAGTAGTTGTTCTTCAGATTATCTTGTTGAAATACTAAATTGGTTAAAACACAAGAAGACACGATATTGCACCAATTATTGATTCTTACGTAAGAAGGCACTACTCGATAATTGTTATAGTAATTCTTGCTCAATATTTTATTCTATTGATTCAATAATTGCTACGTTGATATTTTATATTATTGTTGTTTCAATAATTGTCACTACACAAGATATTTTCATTATTAGATCAATAATTCATATTATTTGAATAATATTATTAGATAACATTATTGGCAATGTCTAGAAAGTTCATCTAAGGAGAGGTTTGGTCACCTAATCATGCCAAGAAGGAGAAATCCTTATTGGAAAGCCCTCTCTTTCTTGGGAACTAGCACAACACAAGATATTGTGATTCTATAATATTATTTATGAATAATTAATTATTGATTTATATGATAAGAAAAATATTCATTTTATGTGGATATAGATGGAGAAATTTTTTAATGTGACAATTGTTGAAAATTGATATTTTATCTTTTCTGATAAAATAATTCATTTAAATATATTATTATATTATAATAATATAATAATGGTGATATTTTTACAATGAATGTGAGATATATGAATATATGAGGAGGAAGAGTATTTTTGTTACTAAAAATATTTAAAACATGTTTTTCATGTTTGTTGATCCCATTTTTTGACTGAAATTTGATTATAACCTGTAAAATCGTCCGTATGTGAATTTCGGTCAATTTCTGTTTGAAATTTGAAAAAAATTAAAACTACAAAGTTGTAGAGAATTGAATTTTCTATGGAATGGACATAAGATTCAAATTTTTCTGATAAAAGGGCTATTTATTATGAATTATTGAAGTTCCAGAATAATTAATTTTTGGAGTTTTAAATAATTTTAATAACAAAAATGTTTTTTGTAAGTTTTGTGAGGTGGGCTACTTGTGTGGCAGATGTTTGACAAAAAAAAATGGGCGTAGGAAATTTATATAAATATATTAATATTTTATTAAATTTTGTGCTTTGGTGTTCTAAGCATTTTCCTATAAATAAGGTGCTTAGGTTAGAATTGAAAATCACACCAGAAACTAAAATTTTCTCTCTCTATGTTATCGAGCGTATTCTTGTGAGTATTTTGATACTTTGAGTGTTCTTATATCAGTTGCAAGTTCCTTCAAAGACTATATCCAAAGATTCCAAATGTAAGTATTGTCTTTTTGGAGGTAAGGGATGTTATTTTTTTTATAAATGATATTATTTCTTTCAATATCATTATGCCAAATTATTGGTAAGATTTTTCTTGTGAAATTCTTGTCTTTTAGTGTCGGGGTTACTATTCACGTGATATCTGAGACTATTCACTTATCTCTTGACTATTCGCAGAAAAATTAAAATTTTGTTTTTTGTCCAAAATATCTATTATGGATACTAGCTTTGATTGTATCCATATTTTGATCATTCTTGAATTTTACTCCACAATGGTTATTTATGAAGTATTTTGAACTTGGATTATTTGAAGTACTTAATCCTTAATATTTGTTCTTTTGTTTCAATTGGATTCGCTTTTCTTTAAAATATTTTTCATCATCCTCATCTTAAATGATGATATTATTGAATATCTTTGGCACAGTAGTAAAGATGGTTGATTTTCTTATGAATATCTTTGCCCGAGAGCAAAGAGATGCAGTGTTGAGATGAACATGACCAATCGATGAATATCTTTGGCCTATAGTGCAAAGATGAATATTTGATTCAAGATGTATATTGATTGATGTTCTGAGGATAAAATATTGATGATAAACTTTTAAATTCATAGAAGAAAGTAGATTTCATTCTCTACGTAACTCTTCTAATGAATTATTATTTCCGCTGCGAATATTGATTTAAAACTTGTTGTCTATTGTATTCTATCAGATTTTTCCCTGTTGAGGACTAACGATAATTTGTTCTATATTATCTTAGTCATAATATTCTTTACTGGGCTAGTTGAGCTCACCATTTTCCTTTTTGTTCTATTTTTGTTCTCAGGAGGTGAGAATGTAGCGAGTACTAGTCGGGATATGGAATGATGGTTCTAGAAGTTGTCTTAGTAGTCCTCACTATTTTGTAAAATAGTGTATCAATGATTGTAATGAGAAATTATTTGAGTGTGGATAATGTCTAGATGACAATATTTGTATTTAAACTCACATTTTATGTGTTGTCGTATTTTGCATGACAATTGTATTACTAAAGTTGTAGTTGTTTCTGTACCATGTATTTGGCGACTCAGAATGGGTGTTGTATACCTATTTTGGGGGCGTCACAATCTTTTTTTTACATATTCTCTAGGTTTTGGTCACTGTTATATTGTGATTGGGTCACTATTATATATGTTATGGTTACTATTATACTGTGGGTTGGTTACTATTACAATGTGTGTTGGTTACTATTATATTATATTTTGGTTACTAATTTATTTTGTTTTGGTTACTATTATAATATGTTCATTTTAGTATGTCGGTTATTGTTCAGTTAGTTTGTTATTGCATATATTAGTTAACTGCATGTGTTTATGTTTAATATCTAATCTTATCTAATACCTTTTCAGTCAATTAAAAAAAGGGGAATAAATGTGAGGCAGAAAGTAAGTCTGCACTTGATTAGATGGTTCTGACCACACAGGACATAGTTCAGTGTGATGAGTTAGAGAAAAGCGTCCATAAAGCCGGTGGTAGACCTGTCCGTGAGCATGCAAAGAGTGCCGTTTTGCGGTCTCCATATACCTCAAAGTTTGGATCGGCTGGTTCATCGTCTACTGCTATGGGTGCTAGTCAAATACATGCAGGTCTTTTTGCATTCCCCAAAGTATGCATTGATATGCCGTCAAAATACGAAAAGGCATTGTTTGAACAATGGTTTAAAATTGGACTAAACAACAGGAAAATATTTATTTTTTGTTGTTTAACAATGCTATAGTTTTTTATGAAACAAATAAATTTGCTTTGTTGTAGAAACATATGGTTAATATTAAATAAATGTTATGGTTACTATTATATTGTGTTCTGTTTACTGCTTTATCATGTTATGGTTACTATTATATTATGATTTAGATACCATTTTTGGGCTCTCAAAATGGGATTTTGGTTACTACATATTATATGTTGGTTACTATGTAATTTTTAGGTATACACATGTTGGTTAAATTGGTTTTTAATTACATTATATTTTTGTTTGATTTACTATCATATTATATTCTGGTTACTGTCATATTAGGTTTTGGTTACTACTATAGTATATTTTGGTTACTATTATGTTATATTCGGTTTATGCTAATGCTCTAATGAAATAAAGTGTTTGTTACTTTATATTATATTTAATTACAACGTATTTGTTTAGTTCATTCAGGTTGCTTAAATTATGGTTGATTACATGATGTTTCTGTTTTGGTTACTATTAAATTATAGCCTGGTTACAATTATTTTATGTTTTGGTTACTGTGTTGTTATGTATTGGTTACTATTTGATTATGGTTATTATATTAATATTTGTTGGTTATCAGGTAACTGCTTACAATTCAGTTGTTGATTAGTATGTTAATTATTGACTATTCAATTCTGATTTTGGGTAGTGTGTATACTAATACAATAATTTTTAATGTTAGTGTGTATACTAATATGCTTTTATATTGAAGGACCGACAAATTCCCTGGAAAGAACGAAAAAATTGAACCTGCTTTTGTATTTGGGTCTGTGCCAATATCATCAAAAATATAGTTCTACAAATTAAAGACTCCTGGACAATGCTTAGACGAAGATGTGAGTTTTTTTTTTCAAATTATGTTTTTGAGTTATGGTTACATTATTTAATTGGTTTAGTAACTAGTGTTAACAGTGTTGGTTACATTCATTACATACTTACATTTTTCAGCAACAGTTAATATCTTATGTTTTTTTTGGTTCAGCACATCAAAGTTGCGTTATATTATTTCCGTAAATTGGCCAGACATTCCGACAGTTCATATAAGGGCAACGACCACGGACTGTTGGTTTCATGGCAAGATGACTGCTCTTTTCGAGGAATATACAAGTAAAAATGCAGATAAGAGTATTATGTCCGGGGAGGGTGATGTTGCTGAATACATCCATGGGTTGTTTATGGATATTAACACACCATGGAGAAATGTTGATTACGTGTTGTTCCCCATTCATATGTCATCACCGGATCATTGGTTTTTGTTGACATTTGATGTGCATCGTAGACGTCTAACAGTTTACAATACTCTGCAGCCAAATAGGAAAACCATGCAAACAAAAATTATGGATGTTTGTGAGCCATATATCTTCATTCTACCCACAATACTGCGCAAGAGTGGTTTTTGGAGGGATAGGTCTGACATTGACTTTAGCAGTGAACCGTATCGCAACAAGGATGAAGATGATATAATTGAATTGGAATTTGCAGAGGCGGTTCCTTAACAAGTTGAGGGGTAAGGTTTACATTGTTTACATTTATTTAATTATTACATATAGGTTGATTTTAGTTTTTATTTTGGTTATCTTTTGTCTGTTTGTACAGTGATTATGGGATGTTCACGATTTGTTTCGCCGGGCATGTTATTCACCAGAAGTTTGCTGAAATTCCTATTCCATTCCCCATTGCCCAGTATCGGAAGAAATTATGCACAAACCTCTATATGCATGTAAGGAACAAACAGTTAGAGGGATATGAGACTGATAGAGAATTTTCAGGAAGATTTTTTCTAGATTTTGATTAGTTCGGTTCTCGTTGTCTTGTCCTTATGAATTGTGTTTTGTATTTTGTTTTTTGTTGGATATACACAATATTTTTTTATGGTTTCTGAGTTTGTGATGTTTATTGGAGCTTATGTAGATGAGATTACATATTTGATTATATTACCAGTAATAAAAGTGATATTATTTGTTGATTCGTATGTGTTTCTTTTAAGTTGTGTTTGATACATTGTTTTGAAATGTGCAGTTGGTAACCAAACATGTATACAAAGGTAACCATTTTATTTTTTAATAGTAACCAGATAGTTACAAGTTTGTATCAGGACATATATCAAGTGTTAAATGTACATGTGAGAGTATATATGGGTTGCCTAAACTGGGTTGGATATACAGGTTGTTTATGTTTTGGTTACCATGAAAAGTTGTTCTGGTTACTTTTATGTAACTATTTGGTTACTTTGATATTATATTTTGTTTACTGTTATTTTATGGCTTTTAACTACTATTATTGTGCAATCAATGATGGATTTTGGTTAATTTTAATTTTTATTCTGGTTAATATGTAATTATTTATTATACATGCTTGCCTAAACTGGATTTCATTACATGATGTTTATGTTTTGGTTACCATTAAGACTTGTTCTGCATATAGAGGTAACCATTTTATTTTTTATAAGTAAGCAAATTGACATGAAATTGGTTCAAAACAGTATATATCAACTATTTAAGTTGAAATGTTAGGTTGGTATACAAACCTACATATACGGTAACCATTTTTATTTTTGTTGGTAACCAAACAATTATAAGTTTGTATCAAGAATGTTATAAAGTGTTAAATGTATGTATTTTTATTTATAGCCTATCATCATGATGGAATAAGAAATTCCAATTAAGAGTTCCCATTCATATATATGATTGTCATTTATAATCTCATATTAAAATAAAGATATTTTTGAGATGTGCAGTTGGTATCCAAACATGCATATAAGGGTAACCATTTTAGTTTCTGTCAGTAACCAAATAATTTACAACTTATATTGGAAAAGTTATCAAGTGCTTAATGTACATGTGAGGGTTCTTGTGACACCCCCAAAATAGGTATACATCATCCATCTTGAGTCGCCAAATACATGGTACATAAATCAAATACAAACTTAATTATACAACTGTCGAGTAATATACGACAAAACATAGCTGAGAGTTTAAACAAGAATATTGCCTTCTAGACAATATCCACTCTCAAAGGAGTCCTCATTACAATTATTATCACACTATTTCACAGAATAATGAGGACTACTAAAACAACCATCTGGACCATCAATCCGCTTCTGACCAGGCCGGTCTAACTATATATTCTCATTTCAAGAAGAAAAAGGAAAGAAAAGGGTGATCTCAACTAGCCCAGTAAGAAATATTATGACTAAGATAATGCAGAATAAATTATCATTAGCCTTCAACAGTATAACAACTGATAGAATACAATAGACAACAAGTTTTAGATCAACAACTGCAGCGGAATAAACAATACATTAGAAGAGTCAAGTAAAGCATGATATCTACTATCTTCTATAATTTAAAAAGTTTTTCATCAACTTTATCGCTGAGAATCAGCTTAATAAATAAACCACATCATCGAATCATCCTTGCACTACGGGCCAAGGATATTTATGTAATCATCAATGGTCATGATTATACCGAATAATCCCTGGTCATAATCATAGCAACAACTGTCCATCAATGCACTACGGACCAATGAGGACTTTTACCACATCATTTGTAACATTACGGGTCATGATTATACCGAATGATCCCTGGTCATAATCATACCAATCAACAGTCCATCTATGCATGTAAGCCAAAGATGACTTTCATCACAATATAAGCATGAAGATGATGACAATGATATAAGCATTAATCAAACGAAATCAAGGATAAATATTAAAGACTTTAAATTTATCCAAAGTCTAAAGATATCCAAATTGTTAACATGATACTGCTCTGTGGAGTAAAATTCAAGAATGATATTATATCAAAAATGATTTGGACCGAAAAGAAATTAATTTTTGTCATGAATAGTACTCTGGGTGAATAGTACCTCGTGAATAGTACTTTGGGAATAGTACCCCATGAATAGTACTTTGTGAATAGTACTTTATAAATAGTACTCATGAATAGTACTTCATGAATAGTACTCATAAAAGGAAAACACAAAAGAAAATGATAATCCATGGTGAGTACAAAAGAAAGGATATCTCATACGAGTATAATAGAATATACGAAAATGCAATTAGATTTTCTTCCGCAATGCGGTAATCCACGTAGACAGATCATTTCCATAATTTAATAAAGAATGAATACGAAAGGTCATTCACCATGCATGCGGTAGTCCGCGTAGACATGTTATTCCAACAGAATAATAAAGAATGGAATAATAGAAGAATTTCACCATGCATGCGGTAGTCCGTGTAGACATGTTATTCCAACAGAATAATAAAGAATGGAATAACAGAAGAATTTCACCATGCATGCGGTAGTCCGCGTAGATAGGTTATTCCAACAGAATAATAAAGAATAGAGTAACAACCATTACGAGTATTGAAAGAAAATAACTCTCTTCATGAATACGAAAGTAATAATACACCTTACGATTGTTGAACGAAAATAATATTCCTACGAATATTGAATGAAGATGATATTCCTTACAAATATTGAATGAAAATAATATTCATACGAATACGAAAAATAATATCTCTTCAAAATATGAAATAAATAATACCCCTTACCTCAGAAGAAGACTAGATACTGGAATAGTGAAGTAGCAGACTTTTCTTCTTCTTTCTCTCTATAACTTCTCTCTTTATAATTGCTCTTGTGAGTCTTAGTGAATTGGTGAGAATGAAGGAAGAATGAGCTTCTATTTATAGGAAAATATAGTTTTGATAATTGCATATTTTGGGACTCAAAATATTACAGTATAATACCTTCATCTTTTCCTTCATTTTTAATTTAGTCCTGCAAGTATTATCAAACTTGCACCACCTCCCCTAACAGTACATCATGTGAATCAATAGTACAATCATGTGACTTAATAGTTCTATACATGTTAAAAAATAATTACAGTATAGTACCTTCATCTATACCTCCATTTTTAATTTAGTAATGCAAGTATTATCAATCTTGCACCACCTCCCCTAATAGTACATGCATGTGAATCAATAGTACACACATGTGAATAAATAGTTATAAGCATGTGAATTAATAACAATTAATTGCTCATTTATCCGATTAATTACCCGATTGGTCAATATAACTTCCAGACATCAATTATTATCGAAATATATGTCGATTTCCACTAACACTAATAATCCCAACACAATGAAACTATCAATTTCATCTTTAACCAACACAAACTTATTCATCATTAATATTATAACTCACAATATTTAACAACCAGGTCATTTCCAAGAAAGAGGGGGCTTTTCGATAAGGATTTTTTTCTATTGGCGCGCAATTAGGTGACCAAACTTTTCCTCGACAGAATTTTCTAGACATCGTCAATATTACAAATAATAATATGAATAACTTTGTTGTCTCAATTATTGATTTAATAATATAAAATATTGATACTGTGACAATAATTGAATCAATAATATGAGAGATATTACGCAACAATTATTGTAGCAATAATTGAGTATAATTGAGTGACTTCTCATGTAAGCTTAAATAATCAATACCGTGTGCTACTATGAAATCACGCGTATTACTGTACTTTTACTACCGGGTAGTTCAACAGTTTAACGGTAAAACTTTCGCCGTTATTTTTATAAAAAGATAATTCTGTCGTTTTCTAACTACGATAATACTTCTATTGTGGGGTCCACCAATGATTGTGCCGTTGTATGAATATTCCCTGTTAAAATGAATATTCCCCGACCAATCGAATATTTTATGACAACTTACTTACTTTGCAAAATTTTCAGATATCACCCTTAACTTTAACCTTTTATCAATTTAACCATTTATGAAATAAAATAATAATTATAAGAAAATTGAATACTTTCATTTCATAAAATTCGGGGTCTTACAATCTCCACTCCTTATGAAATTTTGCCCTCAAAATTTACGTACGTACCTGGTATGCCGAAGAGGTGAAGATACCTTGTTTTCATTTTAAATTCCAACTCTTGAGGTGTAACCTTTGAGCGTAGAATATATTCCATCTTATCCAAGATTTTAACAAGTACATCTTCATACGTTAAATCTTCCACTATCTCATCTGTTTCTAATTCAATAATGTGGTTCGGGTCTTCCACATATTTACGTAACATCGATACGTAAAAAACGTTATGAACACACGACATACTTGGCGGTAAAGTGAGTCTATAGGCCACAGTTCCTACTCGATCGAGGATTTCAAATGGGCCAATTAAATCGAAGGTTGAAATTTTCTCTCTTCATCGACTCTTGCTTCTAGAATAACGCCTTCTTGAACCTTCTTCTTCGTTTTCATCATCTCCGAGTGTGACGCCCCCAAAATAGGTATACATCACCCATCTTGAGTCACCAAATACATGGTACATAAATCAAATACAAACTTAATTATACAATTGTCAGGCAAAATACGACAAAACATAGCTGAGAGTTTAAACAAGAATATTGTCTTCTAGCCAATATCCACACTCAATGGAGTCCTCATTACAATTATTATCACACTATTTCATAGAATAGTGAGGACTACTATAGCCACCATCTTGGACCATCACTCCATTCCCCAACTAGTTCCAACTATATATTCTCATTTCCTGAAGAGAACAGTGAAAGAAAAGTGTGAGCTCAACTAGCCCAGTAAGAAATATTATGACTAAGATAATGCAGAATAAATTATTCTTAGCCTTCAACAGTATAACAACTAATAGAATACAATAGACAACAAGTTTTAGATCAACATTTGCAGCGGAACAAGCAATCCATTAGAAGAGTCAAGTAGAGCATGATATCTACTATCTTTTATGATTTAAAAAGTTTTTCACCAATTTTATCGCTGAAACTCAGCTTAATAAATAAACCACATCATCGAATCATCCCTGCACTACTGGCCAAAGATATTCATGTAATCACCAATGGTCATGATTATACCGAATAATCCCTGGTCATAATCATACCAACAACTTTCCATCAATGCACTACAGGCCAATGAGGAATTTTTTCACATCATTTGTAACATTACGGGTCATGATTATACCGAATGATCCCTGGTCATAATCATACCAATCAACAGTCCATCTATGCACGTAAACTAAAGATAACTTTCATCACAATATAAGCGTGAGGATGATGACAATGATATAAATATTAATCAAACGAAATCAAATGAAACTAAATCAAGGATAAATATTAAAGACTTTATAAATTTATCCAGAGTTTAAAAATATCTAAATTGTCAACATGATACTGCTTAGTAGAGTAAAATTCAAGAATAACATTCATGTACCAAAAATAATTTGGACAAAAAAGAAATATATTTTTTGGGTAAATAATACCCCGTGAATAGTACCATATGAATAGTACTTTGGGAATAGTATCTTATGAATAGTACTCCGACATGAAAAGTACCCCAAATACCCAAGTGAATAATATTTGGGTGAATAGTAAGCTGTGAATAGTAACTCGTGAATAGTACTCCGAAATGAAAAGTGTCCCGAATACCCGAGTGAATAATATTTGAGTGAATAGTAACCCGTGAATAGTAACTCATGAATAGTATTCCGTCATGAAAAGATTAATAATTATCAAGAAAGCTCAAAATAATATTTTCATGAAAAGATACTGGATGAAGCGCAAATATCAAGGATATTCTACTAATTTCATGGAGTCTGAAGCCAAAACTTCAACAAAATGAGTATAAAATTCAAAATCGAAGCGAAATAATATTACTTACATACTACGAAAGTATGGAAGAAAATATTATTTCAAGCTTAATATTGAACAAAAATAACATCCCTTACAATTCGTTAAGCGAAAATAATATTCCAACGAATATTTAAGCGAAGATAATATTCCTACGAATATTGAACGAAGATAATATTCTTTATGAATATTGAACGAAAATAATATTCATACGAATATGAAAAATAATATCTCTTCAGAATATGAAATAAATAATACCCCTTAACTCAGAAGAAGACTGGATACTGGAGTAATGAAGTAGCAGATTACTCGTCTTCTTTCTCCCTATAGCTTCTCTCTCTATAGCTTCTCTCTCTATAATTGCTCTTGTGAGTCTTAGTGAATTGGTGAGAATGAAGGAAGAATGAGCTTCTATTTATAGGAAAATATAGTTTCGATAATTGCACGTTTTGGGGCTCGAAATATTATAGTATAATACCTTCATCTTTTTCTTTATTTTTAATTTAGTCCTGCAAGTATTATCAAACTTGCACCACCTCCCCTAATAGTATATCATGTGAATCAATAGTTCAATCATGTGAATCAATAGTTCTATACATGTGAAAATACGAATTACAATATAGTACCTCAATCTATACCTCCATTTTAACTTAGTCATGCAAGTATTATCAATCTTGCACCACCTCCCCTAATAGTACATGAATGTGAATCAATAGTACACACATGTGAACAAATAGTTATAAGCATGTGAATTAATAGCAATTAATTGCTAATTTATCCAATTAATTACCCGATTGGTCAGTATAACTTCCAGACATTAATTATTACCGAAATAAATGTCGATTTCCACTAACACTAATAATCCCAACACAATGGAACTATCAATTTCATCTTTAATCAACACAAACTTATTCATCATTAATATTATAACTCACAATATTTAACAATCAGGTCATTCCCAGGAAAGAGGGGGCTTTTCGATAAAGATTTTTACTTATTGGCGCGTAATTAGGTCAACGCGTCGTGCGACTTTTACCCATGCATCATCTATTCTCATTCGTTCAGTTGCTTCTTCTTTCATCAGAACTTTGATCATAACATTCTCAGATTCCAGCTCTAATATCTTATACTCTGCCAAAGAGAGCTTCAGTTCAAGCATCGCACATCGGGTAACATAATTTTGAATTGTTGCATCTCTTTGCTCCACGACCGCTTGCCGTTCTTCAGCCTGCTCTTCTTGTGATGCCCCCAAAATAGGTATACATCACCCATCTTGGGTCGCCAGATATATGGTACAGAATACAAACACAATCTTAAATATACAACATGAGATGTGAGTTTTAATACAAATATTGTCTTCTAGACAGTATTCAAACTCAAAATAAGTCCTCAATACATTTATTAACACACTATTTCATAGAATAATGAGGACTACTAATGCTATCATCTGGACCGTCACTCCGTTCCCCGACTAGTCCCTGCTACGTTCTCATTTCCTGAAGAGAACAATGAAAGCAAAAGGGTGGGCTCAACTAGCCCAATAAGAAATATTATGACTAAGATAATGCAGAATAAATTATCCTTAGCCTTCAATAGTGTTAAACTGATACAATATAACAAACATCAAGTTTAACTACAGCAGAACAAGCAATCCATTAAAAGAGTCAAGTAGAGAATAAAATCTACTATCTTTTATGATTTAAAAGGTTTTTCATCACTTTTATCGCTGGGACTCAGCTTAATAAATAATCCACATCATCCCTGCATTACGGCCAAGGAAATTCATTAGTATCACAACCACAAATTATGCACGCACTACAGGCCAAGGATATTCGTGTATTCATCAATGGTCATGATCATGCCAACAACTGTCCATCAATGCACTATGGGCCAATGAGGACTTTTACCACATCATTTATAACATTACGGTCATGATTATACCGAATAATCCCTGGTTATAATCATACCAAGTCCATCTATGCACTACAGGCCACATATGACTTTCAACATAATATAAACATGAGGATGATGACAATGATATAAGAATTCAATAAAACAAGTTCAAGAATTAATTTATCCAGGAACCAATAACGTCCAAATTGTCAACACGATCTTTGCTTTGTGGGGTAAAACTCAAGAATGCTCGGAAGAATATTTCCATGAAAAGATCTTTGGATGAAGCGCAAATATCAAGGATATTCCACTAATTTCATGGAGTATAAAAGCCAAAACTTTAACCAACCGAGTATAATAAAGAATGGAATAACAAAAGAAATCACCAGCATGCGATAGACCTCACAGACGAGTTATTCCAGCGAATAATAAATAACGGAACCAGATCATGCGTAAACGCACAAACAAGATATTCCAATAGAATAATAAATAATGGAACCAGGTCATGCGTAAACGCACTAAATAATGGTACCAGGTCATGCGTAAACGCACAGACAGGATGTTCCAACAGAATAATAAAGAATGGAATAACAAAAGAATTTCACCATGTATGCAGTACTTCGCATAGACAAGTTATTCCAACATAATAACAAAAGAATGGAATAACAGAAGAATTTCACCAAGTATAGGGTAGTCCGCGTATACAGGTTATTCCAACAGAATAATAAAGAATGGAATAATAGAAGAATTTCACCAAGTATAGGGTAGTCCGTGTATACAGGTTATTCCAACAGAATAATAAAGAATGGAATAACAGAAGAATTTCACCAAGTATATGGTAGTCCGCGTATACAGGTTATTCCAATAGAATAATAAAGAATGGAATAACAAAAGAATTTCACCATGTATGCGGTACTTCGCATAGACAGGTTATTCCAACATAATAATAAAGAATGAAATAACAGAAGTTCTCTTCATGAATACGAAAGAAATAATACCCCTTACCTTAGAAGAAAATGGATATAGGAGTAGTGAAGTAGCAGAATACTTTTCTTCTTTCTCTCTATAGTTTCTCTCTCTAGAGTTTCAGTGAATTCGTAAGAAATAATGAAGGAATGAGCTTCTATTTATAGGAGAATGGACTAAATAGTAACTAATTCATGAACGGTCCAGATTAATTTACTTTTAAACGGACGATCCATATTAAATTACTATGCAGTATTAATAAAATATTCTAATAAAACAAAATCTTTTAAATAAAATATAATATATTCTATTTATAATCTAATAAAACGAATAACTTTATAAAAGTATTCTATTTTATATAAAAAGATTTTACTATGCAAAACACTATCGCAGCACTATGCAAACACTATACATAATAGAATATTATATATTCTATTTATAGTCTAATAAAACGAATAACTTTATAAAAATATTCTATTTTATATAAAAAGATTTTACTATACAAATACTATGCAGAGCACTATGCAAATACTATGCATAATAAAATATATTATATTCTATTTATAGTTTAATAAAATAAATAACTATAAAAGTATTTTGTTTTATATAAAAAGATTTTACTATGCAAAACACTATGCATAATGGAATATAATATATTCTATTTATAGTCTAATAAAACAAATAACTTTATAAAAGTATTACATTTTTTTATATAAAAAGCTTTTACATTTTATTACATTAATAATACTAATAAAACAAAATTTATATATATATATATATATATATATATATATATATATATATATATATATATATATATATATATATAAACTTCCGTGACTTCATAAAAAGACACCTCAATATATTTAACAACATTTATCATCATTATTATAATTCACAATATTAATCGACTGTGTCGTTCCCGGAAAGAGGGGTTTTTCAATAAGGATTTCTCCCTATTGGCGCAATAATTAGGTGACCAAACCTCTCATTGGCGTAACTTCTAGACATCGTTAATATTGCAAATAATAATATTAATAACTTTGTTATCTCAATTATTGATTTAATAATATATAAAATATCGACAATAATTGAATCAAATAACGTGAGATACTTGCACGCAATTATCGTAGTAATAATTGAGCAAAACTAAGTGACTTCTCACGTAAGCATCAATAATCAATACCATGTGCTACTATGCAACCACGCCAGACATCGCATTTCTTTAACACCTTTGGGTGTTTCAACAATTAACGGTACAACTTCCGCCGTTATTTACATAAAATATTTTTGTCGTTTTCTCAATCCGACAATAATTCCATTGTGGGGTCCACCAATGATTGTGTCGTCGTACGAATATTTCCTGTTAAAACGAATATTCCCCGACCAATCGAATATAATACAACAACTTGCATACTTTGCAAAATTTATAAATACTATTCACAACTATAACATTATCTCAAATCCACACCATAATATTCAAAAAAAATATTTCGAGAAAATTAAATCTTTATTCATAAAATTTGGGGTTTTACAATCTCCCCTCCTTATGAAATTTCGCCCTCGAAATTTACGTACGTACCTGGTATGCCGAACAAATGAGGACACTTCGACTTTATTTCAGATTCTAACTCTTGAGGTATAACCTTTGAGTGTTGAATACGATTCCTCTTATCCAACATTTTAACTCGTATTTCCTCATACGTTAAATCTTCTGCTATATCGTCTAGTTTTAATTCAATAATGTGGTTCGGGTCGTCCACATATTTACGTAACATCGATACGTGAAAAACGTTATAAACGCGCAACATACTTGGCAGTAAAACGAGTCTATAGGCCACAGTTCCTACTCGATCAAGGATTTTAAATGGGCCAATTAAATCGAGGGTTGATATTTTCTCTTTTCATCGATTCTTGCTTCTAGAATAACGCCCTCTTGAACCTTCTTCTTCACATTCATCAGCTCTGAGTATGTAGCTTGAGCGGCTTTAACTTTATCAATTAAAGTTAATTCTAATCGTATATTCGTTATCTTCACGTGGGTCCCTAGAGTCTTTAACTCTATCTTCATCATTTGTAAGTTATACAAAATGGGTCTTTATGTTAACAACATTGCACTTGTAAACGCATACGATCTTCTACTCAACGCGTCAGCTACTATGTTCGCTTTTCCACAATGATATTGAATGGTATAGTCGTAATCTTCAACAGCTCGAGCCAACGTCCTTGGCGCATGATACGTTCGTTTTGGTTGAAGAAATATTTAAGGGTTTTAGAAATGGGTTTTGTACTGGGGTCAATACAAAATTTGATTTCACGCTCTAGGGGTAGACTAAAAAGTCTTCAGAAATACGTCAAGAAATTTATTAACGATAGAAATATCATTCAAAAATGTGACCCTCATCCAAGACTTGGATAGCACGTCACATTGATACCTATCAACTTGCCATCGTCATTCACGATGTCCCCTACGGATATTCTGGCTTCAGTGCCTTCCACACAAGGAAGTCACCAACGAAAGGCTCGGGGCTCTTTACTTATGGTTTGATATGATAATGATTGACTTTAGTGGTTTTGTTGCTTGAATTCGCATAACAGGTTGGTTAGGAATATGAAAGCTAAGTATTTTCAAAGAGATAAGATCGACAGGTTACGTGAGGGTATCGATATGAGTCAAACAAGATTTATAAACAGTGGAGGTAACGAAGGTTTCTCCTAACCGAGTTTCAACCAATAAGTCAAAGTCTAATTTCTCAGGAGTCAAATTTAAACGTTGAGCGCAAGCAAGAGAGATAAAAGAATGGGTAGAACCAGTATCAAATAAGGTATAGACTTCGCAAAAATTTATAATTAACTAACCCGTGCTAACTTCGTTCGGGTTACTCGCTTTTTGAGAAGTCACGAAAAATGCTCTTCCTGAAACCACCGACTTTGTTTTGTCCGTATCCGCCTTTGGTGCAACCGTCCCAGCTGGACTTGACTTTGGTGCACGACAAAATCGGGCTAAGGGACCTTCTCTTCCACAATTATAACATCCTTGGACTGCATCACGCAGTTTGGACTGATATGTCCCTCCCCTCCGCATTTGAAGCATACAATTGGTGGTCGTTCTCCTCCCCTAGAATTTGTTGCTGGTGTTGGTATTGCTGCCAACGTCTTCCCATCATCGTTAAATCTTCTCTTCTTGAATTTTCCACTTCTATTATCTTGGCCATGATTACCACCGAAGTGGTTACCATTCTTGGCTTGATAATTTCCCCCATGATGGTTATCATTGTTCCGATGGCCGTTGCCACCGGTACGATTATTATCGTATTGTTGCTCGTTATCCTTTTGTTGGGCTGGCTCATTATCACGCTCCAATAACTGAGCCCTATTCACTACATCTAAATATAAACAAAGTTTGTGAGAAATGCGGTATTAACGTATACCGGGTTTCAAACCTCGCAGAAACATTCGCATCATTCGTTCCTCATTATTGACCAAATGGGACGCAAACCGGGATAACTCGACAAACTTTGCTTCGTACTGCGACACTGTCATATTATTTTGCTCCAGCTTGATGAATTCCATCTCCTTCATGTGACGAATACTTTCAGGAAAGTACTTGTCGTTGAACAATTCTTGAAACTTCTCCCAAGACATCTTGAAAAGGCCAGTCAGTGATCGTTTCTGATTCCACCAATGATTTGCTTCTTCACGCAGCATAAAGGTGGAAAAGGGAACCTTTTGCTCCTCTGAGCATCCCAAGACATCAAATATCTTGGTGATCTTCTTTAACCACGTCTCCGCCTTAAGTTGTTCTGGCTTTCCCAAAAAACTCCAGCAGTCCCAGCTCCTTGAACTGCTTAGCAGTGACCAGCCGTAGGTTGCCATTGTTTCCACCTGCATTATGAACAGGAGTCTCTCTCGCCTGATGTTGCATGAATTGCATAAAGCCTCTGAACATTTCATCGCTCATCATTTGGTCAGTGTTGTTGTTTGCATGAGGATTGTCGCCTTCCTGATGCACATTATCCTGATTATTGATCTGTGGAGACTCAACGGTCTCCTGTGCTCCATTGATGTTCTCAACATTCTCGGATGTCATTTTCAAATACTGCCCCAAAATAAGGGTTAATTAACATATCACATATTATCCCTATACTCTAACCGACCAATTAAATACCAAATAAACTTAAGTAGGTCATACTAGCGAAGGAATTCCCCGTCTCTCCCCTCCTAGTTCTTGTCTCACATCTCAGCCAGGGATCATATCCCTAAGCTTTGATACCAACTGTGACGCCCCCCAAATAGATATACATCACCCATCTTGGGTCGCCAGATACATGGTATAGAATACAAACACAATCTTAAATATACAACATGAGCTGTGAGTTTTAATACAAATATTATCTTCTAGACAGTATTCAAACTCAAAATAAGTCCTCAATACATTTATTAACATACTATTTCATAGAATAGTGAGGACTACTAATGTTATCATCTGGACCGTCACTCCGTTCCCCGACTAGTCTCTGCTACGTTCTCATTTCCTGAAGAGAACAATAAAAGCAAAAGGGTGAGCTCAACTAGCCCAGTAAGAAATATTATGACTAAAATAATGCAGAATAAATTATCCTTAGCCTTCAATAGTGTTAAAGCGATACAATATAACAAACATCAAGTTTAAGCTGCGGTAGAACAAACAATCCATTAAAAGCGATCAAGTAGAGAATAAAATCTACTATCTTCTATGTTTTAAAAGGTTTTTCATCATTTTTATCATTTGAGACTCAAACAATAAATAATCCACATCATTCCCGCACTCATCGCCAAGGATATTCATTAGTATCACAACCACAAATTATCCATGCACTCACGGGCCAAGGATATTCGTGTATTCATCAATGGTCATGATCATTCCAACAAGCATCGGCCCATCAATGCACTACGGGCCAATGAAGACTTTTACCACATCATTTGTAATATTACGGTCATGATTATACCGAATAATCTATGGTCATAATCATACCAAGTCCATCTATGCACTACAGGCCACATATGACTTTCAACATAATATAAACATGAGGATGATGACAATGATATAAGAATTCAATAAAAAAAGTTCAAGAATTAATTTATCTAGGAACCAATAACGTCCAAATTGTCAACACGATACTGCTTTGTGGGGGTAAAACTCAAGAATGCTCAGAAGAATATTTTCATGAAAAGATACTGGATGAAGTGCAAATATCAAGGATATTCCACTAATTTCATGGAGTATAAAAGCCAAAACTTTAACCAACTAGTATAATAAAGAATGGAATAACAAAAGAAATCACCAGGCATGCGATAGACCGCACATACAGGTTATTCCAACAGAATAATAAATAACGGAACCAGGTCATGCGTAAATGTACAGATAGGATATTCCAACAGAATAATAAATAATGGAACCAGGTCATGCGTAAACGCACATACATGATATTCCAACAGAATAATAAATAATGGAACTAGGTCATGCGTAAACGTACAGACAGGATGTTCCAACAGAATAATAAAGAATGAAATAACAAAAGAATTTCACCATGTATGCGGTACTTTGCATAGACATGTTATTCCAACATAATAATAAAGAATGGAATAACAGAAGAATTTCACCAAGTATAGGGTAGATCACTGCGTATCTGAGTTATTCCAACAGAATAATAAAGAATGGAATAATGTAAGAATTTCACCAAGTATAGGGTAGTCAGCGATATCTGAGTTATTCCAATGAGAATAATAAAGAATGGAATAACAAAAGAATTTCACCATGTATGCGGTACTTCGCATAGACAAGTTATTCCAACATAATAATAAAGAATGGAATAACAGAAGTTATCTTCATGAATACGAAAGAAATAATACCCCTTACCTTATAAGAAACTGGATATATGAGTAGTGAAGTAGCAGAATACTTTTCTTCTTTCTCTTTATAGTTTCTCTTTCTAGAGTTTTAGTGAATTTGTAAGAAATAATGAAGGAATGAGCTTCTATTTATAGGAGAATGGACTGAATAGTAACTAATTCATGAACAGTCCAGATTGATTTACTTTTAAACGGACGATCCATATTAAATTACTATGCAGTATTAATAAAATATTCTAATAAAATAAAATCTTTTAAATAAAATATAATATATTCTATTTATAATCTAATAAAACGAATAACTTTATAAAAGTATTACATTTTATATAAAAAGATTTTACTATGCAAACACTATCTGAGACACTATGCAAATACTATGCATAATAGAATATTATATATTATATTTATAGTCTAATAAAATGAATAACTTTATAAAAATATTACATTTTTTATATAAAAAGATTTTACTATACAAACACTATACATGCCTTATGCAAATACTATGCATAATAAAATATATTATATTCTATTTATAGTCTAATAAAATAAATAACTTTATAAAAGTATACATTTTATATAAAAAGATTTTATTATGCAAAACATTATGCATAATAGAATATAATATATTCTATTTATAGTCTAATAAAATAAATAATTTTATAAAAGTATTCTATTTTATATAAAAAGTTTTTCTGTTTTATTACATTAATAATACTAATAAAATAAAATTTATATATATAATACATACATATATATATATAAACTTCCGTGACTTCATAAAAAGATACCTCAATATATTTAACAATATTTATCATCATTATTATAATTCACAATATTAATCGACCAGGTCATTCCCAGGAAAGAGGGGGTTTTCCAATAAGGATTTCTCCCTATTGGCGCACAATTAGGTGACCAAACCTCTCATTGACAGAACTTCTAGACATCGTTAATATTGCAAATAATAATATTAATAACTTTGTTATCTCAATTATTGATTTAATAATATATAAAATATCGACAATAATTGAATCAAATAACGTGAGATACTATGCATCAATTCATTGTAGCAATAATTGAACAAAACCGAGTGACTTCTCACGTAAGCATCAATAATCAATCCAAGTGTGCTACTATAAAACCACGCCAGTATTCTTTGTACTTTTAACCTTTGGGTGTTTCAATAGAATTAACGGTACAACTTCCGCCGTTATTTTCATAAAATATTTTTGTCGTTTTCTTAATCCGACAATAATTCCATTGTGGGGTCCACCAATGATTGTGTCGTCGTACGAATATTTCCTGTTTAAACGAATATTCCCCGACCAATCGAATATAATACAACAACTTTCCTACTTTACAAAATTTATAAATACTACCCACAACTATAACATTATCTCAAATCCACACCATAATATTCAAAAAAAATATTTCGAGAAAATTAAATCTTTATTCGTAAAATTTGGGGTTTTACACTTCTAACTCATGAATACGATTTTGTAATTCTAAATTTTGATCATAAAATTCTTCTAATAAATTCTCCTCAGGTTCCTCTTCTTCCTCTTCTTCCTCACTCTCAGCTGCTACCTCTGCGACTAGCTCAGGTGCAACTATTAGTTCTTCACTCACCACGTAGATATCTCTAATTTCTTCTTCGTTTGATATCACATTAACCTGGTTAGTGATTAAAGGTGTCTCAAAGGTCTCATTCACTCCATTATTAACATTATCAGCTGCCATTTTCAAACACTGTCACAAAATAAGGGTTAATTAACATGTCACATATTATCCATATACTCTTACCAACCAATTAAATACCAAATAAACTTAGGTAGGTCATACTGACGAAGGAATTCCCCGTCTCTCCCCTCCTAGTTCTTGTCTCACATCTCAGCCAAGGATCATATCCCTAAGCTTTGATACCAACTGTGACGCCCCCAAAACAGGTATACATCACCCATCTTGAGTCTCCAAATACATGGTACATAAATTAAATACAAATTTAATTATACAACTGTTGTGCAAAATATGACAAAATATAGCTGAGAGTTTAAACACGAATATTGTCTTCTAGACAATATCCACACTCAATGGAGTCTTTATTACAATTATTATCACACTATTTTATAAAATAGTGAGGACTACTATAGCCACCATCTCGGACCATCACTCCATTCCCCGACTAGTCTCAGCTATATATTCTCATTTCCTGAAGAGAACAGTGAAAGAAAAGGGTGAGCTCAACTAGCCCAGTAAGAAATATTATGACTAAGATAATGCAGGATAAATTATTCTTAGCCTTCAACAGTATAACAACTGATAGAATACAATAGACAACAAGTTTTAGATCAACAACTGCAGCGAAATAAGCAATCCACTAGAAGAGTCAAGTAGAGCATGATATCTACTATCTTTTATGATTTAAAAAGTTTTTCATCAATTTTATCGCTGAAACTCAGCTTAATAAATAAACCACATCATCGAATCATCCCTGCACTATGGGCCAAGGATATTCATGTAATCACCAATGGTCATGATTATACTGAATAATCCCTAGTCATAATCATACCAACAACTTTCCATCAATGCACTACAGGCCAATGAGGACTTTTTCCACATCATTTGTAACATTACGGGTCATGATTATACCAAATGATCCCTGGTCATAATCATACCAATCAACAGTCCATCTATGCACGTAAACCAAAGATAACTTTCATCACAATATAAGCGTGAGGATGATGACAATAATATAAATATTAATCAAACGAAATCAAATGAAACTAAATCAAGGATAAATATTAAAGACTTTAAATTTATCCAGAGTTTAAAAATATCTAAATTGTCAATATGATACTGCTTAGTATAGTAAAATTCAAGAATAACATTCATGTACCAAAAATAATTTGGACAAAAAAGAAATATATTTTTTGGGTAAATAATACCCCGTGAATAGTACCATATGAATAGTACTTTGGGAATAGTATCTTATGAATAGTACTCCGACATGAAAAGTACCCCAAATACCCGAGTGAATAATATTTGGGTGAATAGTAATTGGATAAATAGTAATCTGTGAATAGTAACTCGTGAATAGTACTCTGACATGAAAAGTGCCCCGAATACCCGAGTGAATAATATTTGAGTGAATAGTAACCGGGTGAATAGTAACCCATAAATAGTAACTCATGAATAGTATTCCGTCATGAAAAGATCAATAATTATCAAGAAAGCTCAGAATAATATTTCCATGAAAAGATACTGGATGAAGCGCAAATATCAAGGATATTCTACTAATTTCATGGGGTATAGAAGACAAAACTTCAACAAAATGAGTATAGAATTCAAAATCTGAAACGAAATAATATTACTTATATACTACAGAGTATGGAAGAAAATATTATTTCAAGCCAATATTGAACAAAAATAACATCCCTTACAACTGTTGAACAAAAATAATATTCCAACAAATATTTAACGAAAATAATATTCCTACAAATATTGAACAAAGATAATATTCTTTTTGAATATTGAACGAAAATAATATTCATACGAATATGAAAAATAATATCTCTTTAAAATATGAAATAAATAATACCCTTTACCTCAGAAGAAGACTGGATACTGGAGTAGTGAAGTAGCAGATTACTCTTCTTCTTTCTTCCTATAGCTTCTCTCTATAATTGCTCTTGTGAGTCTTAGTGAATTGGTGAGAATGAAGGAAGAATGAGCTTCTATTTATAGGAAAATATAGTTTCGATAATTGCACGTTTTGGGGCTCGAAATATTACAGTATAATACCTTCATCTTTTCCTTTATTTTTAATTTAGTCCTGCAAGTATTATCAAACTTGCACCACCTCCCCTAATAGTATATCATGTGAATCAATAGTTCAATCATGTGAATCAATAGTTCTATACATGTAAAAATACAAATTATAGTATAGTACCTCCATTTTTAACTTAGTCATGCAAGTATTATCAATCTTGCACCACCTCCTATAATAGTACATGAATGTGAATCAATAGTACACACATGTGAACAAATAGTTATAAGCATGTGAATTAATAGCAATTAATTGCTAATTTATCTAATTAATTACCCGATTGGTCAGTATAACTTCCAGACATCAATTCTTATCGAAATAAATGTTGATTTTCACTATCACTAATAATCCCAACACAATGGAACTATCAATTTTATCTTTAATCAACACGAACTTATTCAATTTTAATAATATAACTCACAATATTTAACAATCAGGTCGTTCTCAGGGAAGAGACGAATTTTCGATAAGAATTTCTCCTTATTGACGCGCAATTAGGTGACCAAACCTCTCCTTGACAGAATTTCTAGACATTGTCAATATTGCAAATAATAATATGAATAACTTTGTCGTCTCAATTATTGATTTAATAATATAAAATATTGATACTATGACAATAGTTGAATCAATAATATGAGAGATATGATGCAGCAATTACTGTAGCAATAATTGAGTATAACTAAGTTACTTCTTACATAAGCATCAATAATCAATACCGTGTGCTACTATGCAACCATGCGTATTACTGTACTTTTACTACCGGGTAGTTCAACAGTTTAACGGTAAAACTTCCGCCATTATTTTTATAAAAAGATAATTCTGTCATTTTTTAACTACGACAATACTTCCGTTGTGGGGTCCACCAATAATTGTGCCGTCGTACGAATATTCCCTGTTAAAATGAATATTCCCCGACCAATCGAATATTATATAACCACTTGCTTACTTATGCAAAATTTGTAAATATTACCCACAACCATAACATTATATCATATCCACATCATAATATTCAAAAATGTATTTCGAGAAAATTTAATCTTTATTCATAAAAGTTAGGGTCTTACACCGGGTCTGTAGCTTGAGCAACTTTAAATATATCGATTAAAGTCGATTCTACTCGTATATCTAATATCACCACGTGGGTCCCTAGAGTCTTTAACTCTATCTTCATCATTTATAAGTTATACGAAATGGATTTTTGTATTAACAACATCGCACTCGTAAACGCATACGATCTTCTACTCAACGCGTCATCGACCACGTTCGCTCATCCACGATGATATTGAATGGTATAATCGTAATCTTCAATAGCTCAAAACGTCTTTGGCGCATGTTACGTTCGTTTTGGGTGAAGAAAATATTTGAGGGTTTTAGAAATTAGTTTTGTACTGAGGTCAATACAAAATTCGATTTCACGCTCTGGGGTAGGCCAGGAAGTCTTTAGAGAATATGTCAGGAAATTTATTAACAATAAAAATATCATTTAAAAACTGTGACTCTTATCCAAGACTTGGATAGAACATGTAATGAAGGTTTCTCCTAATGGAGTTTCAACAGATAAGTCAAAGTCTAATTTCTCTGGAGTTAAATTTAAACGTTGAGCGCAATTAGGAGAAATAAAAGAATGGGTAGAACCGGTATCAAATAAGGTATATACTTCGCTAAAGTTTATTATTAACTAACCCGTGATAACTTCGTTTGGGTTACTCGCTTTTTGAGAAGTCACGAAAAACGCTCTTCCTGAAACCACCGACTTTGTTTTGTCCGTATCCACCTTTAGTGCCACCGTCCCAACTGGATTTGATTTCGCTACAGGACAAAATCGAGCTATGTGACCGTCTTTTCCACAACTAAAACATACCTTGGAAGGTTGTGAACAGTTTTGACTTATGTTTCCTTCTCTCGCATCTGAAGAGCATCTAAGCGGCGGTCGTTCTCCTCCCTAGAATTTGTTCTTTGGTGTTGGTCTTTATTCTTAAGCGTCTTCCCATTATCTTTAAATCTTCTCTTCTTGAATTTTCCACTTGAATCATTTCTTCTATTATCTTGGCCATGATTACCACCAAGTGGTTACCATTTACGCATGATAATTTCCTCCATGATGGTTATCATTGTTAGATGATCGTTGCTGCCGCATACAATTATTATCGTGTTATTGCTCATTATCCTTTGGTTGGGCTGGCTCAATATCGCGCTCCAATAATTGAGCCCTATTCACTACATCTGAATACAAACACAATTTATGAGAAATGAGGTATTGACATATTTCGGGTCTCAAACCTCGCAGAAACATTCGCGTCATTCTCTCCTCATTATCAACCAAATGGGATGCGAACTAGGACAACTCGACAAACTTAGCCTCGTACTGCGACACGGTCATATTGTTTTGTTCCAACTTGATAAACTCCACCTCCTTCATGTGACGAATACTTTCGGGAAAGTATTTGTCGTTGAACAGCTCTTGGAACTTCTCCCAAGACATTTTCAGTGCGGCAGGCTGAGTACGTTTTACTGATTCCCAATAGTAATCTGCCTCTCCTCGCAACATGAAGGTGGCAAAGGGAATCTTTTGCTCCTTGGAGCATCCCAAGACATCAAATATCTTGGTGATCTGCTTTATCCACGTCTCCGCTTTAAGTGGTTCTGGCTCTCCCAAAAACTCTGGTGGTCCCAGCTCCTTGAACTGCTTAGCAGTGACCATCCGAGAGTTGCCAGTGTTTCCACCTGCATTTTGAACAGGAGTCTCTCTCACCTGATATTGCATGAATTGTATAAAGCCTCTGAACATCCCATCATTCATCATTTGATCGGTGTTGTTATTTACCTGAGGATTATTGTCTTCCTAATGCACATTATCCTGGGTATTGATCATTGGTGACTCAACGGTCTCATATGCTTCATTGCTTATCTCGACATTTTCAGATGCCATTTTCAAACACTGCCACAAAACAAGGGTTAATTGACATATTATATATTATCCCTATATTCTGACCGACCAATTAAATAACACATAAGCTTAGGTAGGTCATACTAGCAAAGGATTAACCCGTCTCTCCCCTCCTAGTTCTAGTCTCACATCTCAGCCAGGGATCATATCCCTAAGCTTTGATACCAACCGTGACGCCCCTAAAATAGGTATACATCACCCATCTTGAGTCGCCAAATACATGGTACATAAATCAAATACAAACTTAATTATACAACTGTCGGGTAATATACGACAAAACATAGATGACAGTTTAAACAAGAATATTTCCTTCTAGACAATATCCACTCTCAAAGGAGTCCTCATTACAATTATTATCACACAATTTCACAGAATAGTGAGGACTACTAAAACAACCATCTGGACCGTCAATCCGTTCCCCGACCATTCCCAGCTATATTCTCATTTCCTGAAGAGAACAGTGAAAGAAAAGGGTGAGCTCAACTAGCCCAGTAAGAAATATTATGACTAAGATAATGCAGAATAAATTATCATTAGCCTTCAATAGTATAACAACTGATAGAATACAATAGACAACAAGTTTTAGATCAACAACTGCAGCGAAATAAGCAATCCATTAGAAGAGTCAAGTAGAGCATGATATCTACTATCTACTATGATTTAAAAAGTTTTTCATCAACTTTATCGTTGAGACTCAGCTTAATAAATAAACCACATCATCGAATCATCCCTGCACTACGGGCCAAAGATATTCATGTAATCATCAATGGTCATGATTATACCGAATAATCCCTGGTCATAATCATACCAACAACTGTCCATCAATGCACTACAGGCCAATGAGGACTTTTACCACATCATTTGTAACATTACGGGTCATGATTATACCGAATGATCCCTGTTCATAATCATACCAATCAACAGTCCATCTATGCACGTAAGCCAAAGATGACTTTCATCATAATATAAGCATGAGGATGATGACAATGATATAAGCATTAATCAAACGAAATCAATGATAAATATTAAAGACTTTAAATTTATCCAGAGTTTAAAAATTTCCAAATTGTTAACATGATACTGATTTGTGGAGTAAAATTCAAGAATGATATTGTATCAAAAATGATTTGGACCGAAAAGAAATCAATTTTTGTCATGAATAGTACTCCAGGTGTATATATAGTACCCCGTGAATAGTACCCCATGAATAGTACTCGTGAATAATACTTTGTGAATAGTACCCGTGATTAGTACTCATAAAAGGAAAACACAAAAGAAAATGATATTCCATGGTGAGTACAAAAGAAAGGATATCTCATATGAGTATAATAGAATATACAAAACTGCAAATAGATTTTCATCCGCAATGCGGTAATCCACGTAAACAGATCATTTCCATAATTTAATAAAGAATGAATATGAAGGGTCATTCACCATGCATGCGTGTAGATCGCGAGACAAAGTTATTCTCGACAGAATAATAAAGAATGGAATAATGAAGAATTTCACCATGCATGCGGTAGTCCGTGATAGGCAAAAGTTATTCAATGTAATAATAAAGAATGGAATAATGAAGAATTTCACCATGCATGCGGTGAGTCGGCGTGAGGCAAAGTTATTCCAATGTAATAATAAAGAATGGAGTAACAACCCTTACGAGTATTGAAAGAAATTAACTCTCTTCATGAATACAAAAGTAATAATACCCCTTACATTTGTTGAAGCGAAAATAATATTCCTACGAATATTGAAGCGAAGATGATATTCCTTACTTAATATTGAGCGAAAATAATATTCATACGAATACGAGAAATAATATCTCTTGTAATATGAAATAAATAATACCCCTTACCTCGTAAGAAGATCGGATTTGGAAATAGTGAAGTAGCAGACTTCTCTTCTTCTTTCTCTATAGCTTCTCTCCCTATAATTGCTCTTGTGAGTCTTAGTGAATTGGTGAGAATGAAGGAAGAATGAACTTCTATTTATAAAAAAATATAGTTTTGATAATTGCACATTTTGGGGCTCAAAATATTACAGTATAATACCTTCATCTTTTTCTTCATTTTTAATTTAGTCCTGCAAGTATTATCAAACTTGCACCACCTCCCCTAATAGTACATCATATCATATGACTCAATAGTTCTATACATGTGAAAAAATAATTACAGTATATTACCTTCATCTATACCTCCATTTTTAATTTAGTCATACAAGTATTATCAATCTTGCATCACCTCCCCTGATAGTACATGCATGTGAATCAATAGTACACACATGTGAACAAATAGTTATAAGCATGTGAATTAATAGAAATTAATTGCTCATTTATCCGATTAATTACCCGATTGGTCAATATAACTTTCAGACATTAATTATTATCGAAATAAATGTCGATTTCCACTAACACTAATAATCCCAACATAATGGAACTATCAATTTCATCTTTAATCAACACGAACTTATTCATCATTAATATTATAACTCACAATATTTAACAATCAGGTCGTTCCCAGGAAAGAGGGGGCTTTCTGATAAGGATTTTTCCCTATTGGCGCGCAATTAGGTAACCAAACCTCTCCTCGACAGAACTTTCTAGACATCATCAATATTGCAAATAATAATATGAATAACTTTGTCGTCTCAATTATTAATTTAATAATATAAAATATTGATACTGTGACAATAATTGAATCAATAATATGAGAGATATTACGAAGCAATTACTGTAGCAATAATTGAGTGACTTCTCACGTAAGCATCAATAATCAATACCGTGTGCTAATATGCAACCACGCCAGACATCGTACATTTAATCTTAGGGTAGTTCAACGGTTTAACGGTAAAACTTTCGCCGTTATTTTTATAAGAAGATAATTCTGTCGTTTTCTAACTACAACAATACTTCCGTTGTGGGGTCCACCAATGATTGTGTCGTTGTACGAATATTCCCTGTAAAACAAATATTCCCCGACCAATCGTGTGAGACCCCAAATTTTATGAAATAAAAGTATTCAATTTTTCTATTTTGGTAAATAGTTAAATTGATAAATGTTTAAAATTAAGGGTAATATGTGAAATTTTTTTAAAGTAAACAAGTTGATATAAAATATTCGTTGTGTCGGGAAATATTCGATTAGTCGGGGAATATTCTTTTTGTCAGGGAATATTCGTTCGACGGTATAATCATTGGTGGACCCCACAACAGAATTCTTGTCGGATTGAGAAAGCGACAAAAATATTTTTATGAAAATAACGACGGGAGTTTTACCGTTAAAACTATTGAACTACTCGGTAGTGAAAGTATAGTAATACGCATGGTTGCATAGTAGCATACGGTATTGATTATTAATGCTTACATGAGAAGTCACTCAGTTTTGTTTTATTAGCATTATTAATGTAATAAAACAGAAAAGCTTTTTATATAAAACAGAATACTTTTATAAAGTTATTCTATAAATAGAATATATTATATTTTATTATGCATAGTATTGCATAGTGCCTGCATAGTGTTTTGCATAGTAAAATCTTTTTATATAAAACAGAATACTTTTATAAAGTTATTCATTTTATTAGATTATAAATAGAATATATTATATTTTATTTAAAAGATTTTGTTTTAAATATGGACCGTCCGATTAAAAGTAAATCAATATGGACCGTTCATGAATTAGTTACTATGCAGACCATTCTTCTATAAATAGAAGTTCATTCCTTCATTATTTCTTACGAATTCACTGAAACTCTAGAGAGAGAAACTATAGAGAGAAAGAAAAAAAGTATTTTGCTACTTCACTACTCCTATATCCAGTTTGTTCTAAGGTAAAGGATATTATTTGTTGTATTTGTAAGGGTATTATTTCTTTCGTATTCATGAAGAGGATTTCTGTTAGTCCATTCTTTATTATTCTGTGGAATAACCTTTATACGCGGACTACCCTATACATGGTGAAATTCTTCTATTATTTCATTCCTTATTATTATGTTGAAATAACTGTTTCATGCCAAGTCTCGCATACATGGTGAAATTCTTCTATTATTCAATTCTTTATTATTCGCTTGAATATCACATGCATGCGTTTACGCATGACCTGGTTCCATTATTTATAATTCTGTTGGAATAACTTGTTTATGCGAAGTACCGCATACATGGTGAAATTCTGTTGTTATTCCATTCTTTATTATTCTGTTGGAATATCCCGCTTGCGCGTAATTTTGCTCGACCTAGTTCCGTTCTTTATTATTCATTGGAATAACTTTGTTCATGCAATCTTCGCATACATAATGAAATTACATTGTTATTCCATTCTTTATTATTACATTGGAATATCCGCCAAGTGCAAATTTCGCTTTGACCGGTTCCGCTTTCTTTATTATTCTGTTGGAATATCCTGTCGATGCGAATTACGCCTGACCTGGTTCTATTCTTTATTATTCTGTTAAGAATAACCTGTCTATGCAATCTATCGCATGCATGGTGAATTCTTCTGTTATTCCATTCCTTATTATTCTGTTGGAATAACCTGTCTATGTGGATTACCACATGCATGGTGAATGATCCTTTGTATTCATTCCTTATTAAATTATGGAAATGATCTGTTTACTTTAATTATGATGAGAGTCATAATAAAAGCATTGGACTGATGAAAATCATGAGTATATGTAGTATTAGTAAGTGTTATGATGAGTTATGTTGGTTATTATGTGAAAACATGAAAGTTTCTTAGAAATCAGATTTTGGTGAAAATGGAACATGAAATTCAATTGACCATATCTCCTATTATATTTCGAAGTTTTGAGTGTGGTGAAGTTCTAGAGTTAGATCTATGAGTTTCCTAACTTATCCAAGTGGAATCACTGGAAAAGGTGTTGTAGATTTTGTATGGGTGATTTTAGCAAAGCACGAAAAAAAGTGAAAAATGGAAGCAAACTCATCGCCGAGAATTTTTAAAAGGGCATTTTCATCCACTTAATTTGTCAGAAAAATTCCAGTCTTTTGGGACATGAAAGTATATGGTATAAAGTACCTCCTGTCTAAAAATGAGTTCATTCCGACTTAAAATTAGCAAGTTATGACCATTTCAATATTTAGGTTTTTTCGATTTAAAAATGCTATAACCAGAATTCTATAACTCAGATGACCATGAAATTTAAACTGGAAGCTCACGTTAACATGTGTAAGATCCCGCCAAGATTTGGGAATTTCTGGAGTTAAACTTGAGGTAGCTAATTTCTTAAGGAATTAATTAGAAATTGATTTTTTTAAAAATAGTAAATGAATTTTAAAAATTCTGAGAAAAATATATGTTCATTATGGGACTATATTCTGCTAAATCCCAGAAAAAAAATATTTTTGGGACTGATTTGGTATTTTTCATGAAAATGGTTTAGTTACGAACATATGAGTTAAATATGTTATGTGAAGTAACAAAGTTGGAAAATAGGATTTTATGGCTTGGAAATCCTATATAAGGTATATGCTTATTTTTTTATGAGGGATTTAATCATTGGTGATGAAATATTATGAGTATGTCATTTTTGAATGATTAAATGCATTATTTGGTAAAGTGTAAACAATTGAAATAAATTGTTTATATGTTTAAGAAGTGATTAAAATATTGTTACGATATTAATAATATTAGATTATGAGTGGTTGATAATATTTGGATAAATTTAAAGTCTTTAATATTTATCCTTGTTTTCGTTTGATTAATACTTATATCATTGTCATCATCCTCATGTATATATTATGTTGAAAGTCATCTGTGGCCTGTAGTGCATAGATGGACTTGGTATGATTATGACCAGGGATTATTCGGTATAATCATGACCGTAATGTTATAAATGATGTGAAAAAAGTTCTCATTGGCCGTAGTGCATTGATGGACAATTTTTGGTATGATTATGGCTATGGATTCTCTTCGGCCAAGGGTGCAAAGATGAATTGTTTTATGGCATGATTAGGACCGTTGATGAAAATACGATTATCTTTGGCCCGTAGTGCATGGATAATTCGTGGTCGTGATACTAAAAGAATATCCTTGGCCTATAGTGCAGGGATGAATTGATGATGTGGATTAATTATTGAGCTGAGTCTCAGCAATGAAATATTAATTCATGGATGTGATAATAATGAATATCCTTGGCCATAGTGCATGGATAATTCATGGATGTGATATTAACGAATATCCTTGGCCGTAGTGCAGGGGTGATTCGATGATGTGGATTATTTATTAAGCTAAGTCTCAGTGATAAAATATTAATAATAAGCTTTTAAATTAAGTAGAAGATAGTAGATATCATGCTCTACTTGACTCTTCTAAAATACTGAGTTGTATGTCTTTGGCTTTGTAGTGCAAAGATGAATTGTTAATGAATATCTTTGGTCGTAGTGCAAAGATGAATTTATTAATATGATTATGGCGGAGGATTGTGATTTGGTATAACCATGATTTTTGATGTTTTGGTGAAGATAGGTGATGAAAATTATCTTCATCCCAGGTGCAAAAAGGAATTCGTAATCACAATTATGATTATGAGTTATTCATATGATTGTGGGATGTGAATTGTTGATTGACGTTACTGAGGATAAAACATTATTGTTGGACTTTTAACACGGAGAAGATAATAGACGATGGTCTATTTGACTCTTTAATGGATTGCTCGTTCATTTGCAACTATGGTTGAAAAGTTTTATCATCTACCATATGTTCTAAATCTCTGATTTATTATTGACAAAAGCTATTGATAATTTAATTATCTTTAGTTATGATATTCTTTATTGGGCTAGTTGTGCTCACCCTTTTGCTTCACAATTCCTTTTAGGTAATAAGAGTGTAGCTGGGTCGAGCGGGGATAACAGGGGAATAGAACGGTGGTCTATGGCTGTTAAGTTTCTCCCTAAATAGTATGAGAATAATTTTATTGAGAACTTTAGATAAGTGTGTCGTATTGTATACGTCATTTGATATTTAATTTTGGTGAACCAAATAGGGTGAGGCGAACCCAACTTTGGAAGGGTGTTTTGTCACTATCATACAAGATGTCTAATGACATACAACCTCGTGTTATCATAAGACAGGGTTGTGCACATCCACTTGCTGAGTATATCTACGAGTACTACCTATATGATCTTGGAGTTTATTTGAAATATAATTTTCATTTGGAGACAGTGGAGATAGTTATATGTCAAGAGAAGACTCACCATTGGAAGGAACATGATAGTAATCTTCTCATTTTTCTTTGGGGTCTATTGGGTCAACTAAGGATAATTCTCTGGACATATGATATCTATCATAACTTAGATTCATGGCCTCCTATGTACGAAGGTTTCCTTGAGCACTTCCCAAAGATTTTAATTTCTAAAACAGTTTTTGACTGTACTTTTATGTACAGTACCATTGTAAGGTTGTGGTCAAGGCACCATAAGAGTTACATACATTTGTATTAAAACTCATGATAAGATATTGCCGTCAGTATTTCATGCATTTACAGTTCAACAGATTAATATAAATGAAGTTTGTATTTGATTTTTATAGTGTGATATCTGGCGACTCAAGATGGGTGATGTATACCTATTTTGGGGGCGTCACAAATCGAATATTTTATGACAACTTGTTTACTTTGCAAAATTTATACATATCACCCTTAACTTTAACCTTTTATCAATTTAACCATTTACGAAATAAAATAATAATTATAAGAAAATTGAATACTTTCATTTCATAAAATTCGGGGTCTTACAGTTCCCATTTATCTAGCTGATGGATACTTTTAAATTACATAGTTATAAAAGTTTTTTGGAAATTGTCCCGTTGGTAACTAAACATGAATATATGGGTAACCATTTTATTTTAGTTGGTAAACAAATTTACATAAAAATGTTTTAAAATAGTTACCAATTGTTCAATGTATATGTTTGTTTTATATTGACAACTCATGATGTAATCGTAAATCAAAATATTAATCAATAACAATTTTGGTTCTTTGACACCATCAAAAATATTACCAACCATGTGGTTAATGGTTACTCATAGTAAAAAAAATTATATATTCATGTATTTACACTCTTTATGTTTATGTACTTATGTCGACGCCGGGATTTTTTAGTGTCCTTTTCGTTACATTTGTTGTTTTTGGTGTTCTCATGTTAATGTGAGATTTGTTTGAAAAATAAGTGAAAAAAAGGTCCGACGTGTATAATATCGACAATTTGACTTTAAGAGTCGCCAGTTGGTGTATTTAACTGGTTGCACCAACGCAATCGAAAAGGTTTGCACATTGACCCAGTGATGTGACATTGCTAAACGGGTCTGTGAAATCTAGATTCATTTAGGTCCGGGGGATTGATTATGCGGAGGGAAGGTGTTAGGCACCCCGACATCCGTGTTACTACTATGGACCGCCACTTTTCAAAGAAAATTATATGAAATGTGTGTGTGTGTGTGTGGATCAATATGCAATTATTTGGAAGTTTTGTAAAAAGAGGTTTTTTAAACCCTGTGCTTAATAGTAATTGAGGCCTTTGATACTTCTATTTTATTATTAAATGTTCGGCTTGTTTGCTTTTATTTTTGAGATGCGAAGCATCTTGAGAAAATAATATACGTGATCTTAGAACTCCTCACGCGCATGACAACCATCCAAGGAAATTTGACATCAGTAAATAATATACAAGTCGCCATACAATTTGAAAAATGTCCATCATGGGAACTCGAATCTAGATTGATGAGATCTGAATCTGTGATCACATGATTCCTAGGCTCATATGATACCTTGATTTGTATGGAAAGCGATGAAGATTATATATATAAAAGTTGTAAATATATATATCTGAGACATAATCAACCACCACGAAGCAACTCCATGGGGATGGAAATGTAAATATATAATAAATGATAAATATATATATATATATATATATATATATATATATATATATATATATGGACATGATAAACCACCACGAAGTAAACTCTGTGGGACAAAATGTAAATAAAGTCGTAAAAAGTGATCAATCGACACAAAGTAAACTCCAAGGCAGAGATGAAATATAAATAAAGGCATAAAAGTAATCAAGCGCCACGAAGTAAACTTGAGTGCAAGACAAAATGTAATATATATATATATATATATATATATATATATATATATATATATATATAAGCGAACGCATATAGGATGTAAATATGTGCTCATCGGATATGTCCCGAAAACAATTATATATATATATAAGCGGTAAATGCTAGGATATAAAATCCGAGCTCATCAAATATAATACGACAACAATTATATATATAAGTATATATATATATATATATATATATATATATATATATATATATATAAAAGCAGAGAAACACTCTAGACATAAGTCTAGGCTCATCTGACAGAGTCTGACCACAATTTATATATATATATATATATATATATATATATATATATATATATATATACAAAAACAAGTAAACGCTCCAGACCTAAGTCTAGGCTCAATCGAGGCATAACTCAATAATGTTAGTCCATATACAAAATATATACATATATATAAGTATATATAGACAAAAATGAAAACCACGGACCGAAGTCCGGGAAAACGCACACTACACGACTCTCAATGTGTATAACAGTGTGTGCTAATATGGAAAGAAGGCTTTATAGAATATAAGAAGGCTTACGGTACTGCCAAAGTAGACTTCTATGACTATATGTGGATAAACACACTACCGCACGGATAAAAGTGTAGCTATATGTGAGCTAATAGGTGTTTATCTTGAGGAAACACTCAATATGGGTGTATCTGAGTAAATTGGATAGGATTCTCGCCTTTTCTCTCTCCTTCCTCTCTCAAATGGCTGACCCCAAGGTCTATATTTATAGACTGATGGCCGTAGGTACACCTGCGGCAGCCGCGGTTATACCTGCGGCTGGTCGTGGTGCATCCGGGCCTCGCGGGTCCCGTCGTCTCAAAGTACGTGCACTTGTGCACTGTAATGTCCGCTCGAACTTGAAAAACTTTAATCTGAGCATCCGAACGAGGTATATGTGACTTTCTTTGGACCGCTTGTGTCGAGAGTTACGCAATGACATGGATTAGAGGTTGTACGAAGTCAGGAAGAGGGGTCCATGCCCATGGTCTTCAAGCTTCAAATTCTATCCAAAGTACTGCCACGCGTAATAGTCACTCGGGATTATAACTCCTTTGTTCTTGTGGGACATTGTTGGATGTATGTATGTATGAAGTGTTGAGACGACGCGCAGGTGTTGAAGGGGGCAAGATGACGTTTGACTCCTCACCGAGGTTATCGCCAGTTTGAGTTGAAAGTAGACGTTCCTCAGGGTTACATCTGAGATTGGACTACTTGTTGGTATGTCACGATATCATCTTGTGAGAGAGAACATTGAGGTGGTAAGATGACATTTGACTCCTCACCGGGGTTATCGCCGGTTTGAGCTGAAAGTAGACGTTGCTCAGGGTTACATCTGAGATTGGACTACTGCAAGTATTTGAATGCCACAAGGTCATCTGTGGGAGAACCTTTCTTCCCGGTGTTAGCTCCGGGTCTGAGGTATGAGTGCCTCGGCGGGAGGTTTGAGCTTGAAGTTGATAGCATGTATTTGAAATAAGCATTTTTAGGAGTTATCGCTTAACTACAACAAAGACTCCTTGGGGTTATCGCGAGGACTGAAACTCGAGGTTATCTCCGAGGTTGGAAATGATCCCTCTGGTGTGTGTTAGGGTTTTGAAATGATGTTCGGCGTGTGTCCGGGTTTTGAACTTGAACTTCCAAAGAGTATCAGGAATGGAGACCTGCATTTACAGTGGTATCCGGAATGGATGTAAGTCGCCTTCCGTGGTATCTCTCGAAAGACTTAATACGCCTCTCGCAATGTTAGTAATAGGCGTGTTGTGACAACCCGATATTTTCTATATAAATAAATCATAAATTTTATAGTATAAATTTTTTTTATTTATTAAAATAAATATGAATGATATGTGTCAAGGTAATGTGTAATTATAATTATATGTGTGATAAATAAAATTTATTTATTACATTAAGTATTGCAAATAAATTTATTTTAGAATTATTGATAATTATCAATTATATTTTTATACTAATTAATTTTATAGTAAAAATGTTTTTAATGTTTATTTTCCAAGGAAATAGGATAATTATATTATTTTATATGATATAATTATAGAATTTTATAATACTTATTTTATTATATGAAATTATTTCGTAATAGTTAAGTTAATTATTTTAACTTAATTATTAAGGTTATATATGAAAGATAAATCAGATATGGAATCCAAACCCTAATTAGGGTTTTGATCAAGGAATGAGAATAATAATATTATATTATTATTTGTCGAATTATTCAGAATATGTATGATTATATGTGTAATGTTAATGTGTGGAGCAGTTTTAATATATTACGATCAAACCTTAATAATATTTTGATAAACCCTAATTTTGATTCCGGATAAGGAATAATGATAATAATGTAATATTAATTATATTTTGATTTTTCAAGATTATAAATAAGTAAATCTTGTATATGTGTGGTGATAATGTTGGTCAAATTATGTGTACAATATCAAAACCTAGTTTAAGTCGTTAAACCCTAATTTAAAAGTTAAATGTCGGTTTAATATTGTTATGCAATCATGTTAAGGTGAATTATGTTGTGTATTAGGAAATTAAAGTTAATTAGGAAAAACCCTAATTATTTGGGAAAACGAATTAATTAGAAACCCTAATTGAAGACCTAAAGCGGATAATTTTATCTCATCGAGAAATTGTGTTATCGTGATTAATAACACGTGTGATAGACTTTAATTACTAATTAAGGTAAACCTAATTAGTAAATCAAAACCCTAAAACCTAGAACCCTAATTTAATTTCTAGAAACCCTAATTGTATTATGGAAACCCTAAATTTTGGTATTATAAACCCTAATTCTTTATTAGCAAAGTTAATTGTGATTAAGGGTAATAAACCCTAATGTCCATGTATAAGATAATTACAAACTTACTTTAATTAACAAAGTTATTATTTTCAAAATTTTAGAAAACTAAAATTATTTTATTTTATTTTCTTTATAAACCCTAATTTTTAAATGCTAATTTTGGAAATCCTAGACTTTTGCTAAAATGGTCCAAACCCTAAACCCTAAATCAAACCCTAAACCCTAAGAGTTTGACAAGTTTCATTTTTGCCATTAAAATGAATTATCAAATGACCATTATGCCCCTAAGTGTATAATTGAGGCTAAATTGTAGGTTTTGAAAATAGGTGAAGTTGTTGGCCAACCCTAACCACTCCATCGATGAGAAAATTGACAAAGAACAAGCAAAGATTCAACTCTTCAGATCGTTAATACATGCATCCAACATGGATATATATAGATTAAGAGAGAGAGAAATTGCATTTGGTGACTTTATTTTGCACAAACTCTTCCTCAAGCCCCTCTCTCTCTAAACCTACGAATTTAGCAAGTATTTCAGTTTTAAAACATAGCCCCACGAAATTCCTAACAACATCATAAGCCAAAATCAGAAATCTCTCTTAGAAAGGTATAAACCCTAGCCATTAATTTTGTCCTATGATCCGTCGTTAGATCTTGTGATTTGTTGTTAAAATATGTTGTTTGTAGTCTAACATGATGATGCAGGTTGGTATATTACAAGTCCATAACATCTAGATATCGTAATCAACGATTTTCAAAAATCTGGAAAAATTTTATTTTGGTTGTCTGACAGTGAATGTCAGCCCCTTTAAATCGTTGCTTGTTTGTTGTTTGTGTTGTTTTAAAGCTTCAATACGTAGCCTGGTATATGGTCTTTAAGATCCAAGTGGTAGAATAGCTATTTGATTTCTGGAAATGAAGTTATTCACGGCCAAATATCGTTCAACCGACATTGGACCGGAACTTTTCAAATTTCAAAAACCATGAACATAGGTCTGACAACATTTTAAATCGACTGGATCTGACAGTGTATTGTTGTTTTGATTTTGTTCTTGTATCTAAGTTATAGTCTGGTATTAGTACTTTAATCTTATACCTTAAAATCTCCTTAAAAGTATAATAAGCGAATGTAGTGGATGGTCAAACTAGACCATCCGATCACGATTTCTGTTTCTGGGAAATATCCAGAAAAATGAAGAACACGGCTTCTGACAGGATTTGACCGAGTTTGATCTTGTAAATCTGTTAATGTTAAGCTTATTTGTTGTTTCAGTGTTGTTCCTTGACACGAGTACTACAAATTTAAACCTTGTAATCACATGAACCAAGATCAAAACATAGATTAATTTGAGCTTAGATGTAGCAACTCGAAACTGTCTGGGCCCAGAAAAACCCAGAATGGGTCTGACAGCTTCATTGAAGCTCTGGATCTTGCAAGATTGTTGTTGTTTTATTGATGTAATACTTGATAATTGTAGTACTACATATGCACTACATGATTGAACCATAGGTTAGTCAAAAACATGATCAGTGGAAGATTTTCACCGCCAAACGAAGCCAATTATGAAATCGGTATCAAAAGATTCTTGAGCCTCAAGAACACCAACAATGACACTTTACGTCGCTAAAGACCTTTAATGACGGTTTTATTATTTTTTAATTTCTAATATTAGAAAAATATTTAAAAATAGAAAATAAATTATAAAAATTACAAAAATAGTTTTTAAAATTATTTTAAATAATGAAAATAATTTACGATTATTTAGAATATTTTTTATTAATATTTATAATTATTTGAATATTAATGATATTTAATTTATTTAATTAGTATATTAAATAAATTATAGAAAAATGATTTTAATTGTTTAAAAATTATTTTAAATAATGATTAATGTATTATAAAATATTTTAAGTTATAAAATGTAACTTTTAATATTTTTGGAGAAATTTCATTAATAAATTAATATTAATGATATTAGATTTATTTGATTATTAAATTAAATAAATAAGATAAAATGATTTTAATGATTTAAAAATCATTTTAAATGAAAATAAAGTATTTAAAAATATTTTAAGTTATAAAATATAACTTTTAATATTTAATGGTTAATTTCATTAATTAATGATTAATAATGATATTAAAGTTATTTAATATTTGTATTAAATAATTTAGTTTAAAAATGATTTTAATATTTTAATAATTATTTTAAATGAAGATAAAATGTTTAAAGATATTTTAAGTTATAAACTATAACTTTTAATATTTAAAGGATAATTTCATTATTAATTAATATTAATGATATTTATTTAATGATTAATGATATTAAATTTATTTAATAATTATATTAAATAAATAGTTTTAAAATGGTTTTATTAATTTAAAAATCATTTAAAAGGGATAAAATGAATTAAAAATATTTTAAATTATAATTAATGACTTTTAATATTTGGATAAATAGTTCATTAATATTTAAATATTAATGGTAATTATTTAATAATAATTTTAAATGTTTTAAAAATCATTTAAGGGTAATATAAATACTTTTAAAAATATTTTCAATTGATGTGGATTATTTTAAAAATTATCTTAAATCCCTGGTGCAAAAGGAATTCGTAATCACAATTATGATTATGAGTTATTCATATGATTGTGATGTGAATTGTTGATTGGACGTTACAGGATAAAACATTATTGTTGGACTTTTAACACGGAGAAGATAATAGACCGATGGTCTATTTGACTCTTTTAATGGATTGCTCGTTCCCGCTTGCAACTATGGTTGAAAAGTTTTATCATCTACCATATGTTCTAAATCTCTGATTTATTATTGACAAAAGCTATTGATAATTTAATTATCTTTAGTTATGATATTCTTTATTGGGCTAGTTGTGCTCACCCTTTTGCTTCACAATTCCTTTTAGGTAATAAGAGTGTAATTTGGGTCGAAAGCAGGGGATAACAGGGAATAGAGCGGTGATTACATGGGCTGTTGAGTTTCTCCCTAAATAGTATGAGAATAATTTTATTGAGAACTTTAGATAAGTGTGTCGTCGTATTGTACGCGTCATTTGATATTTAATTTTGGTGAACCAAATAGGGTGAGGCGAACCCAACTTTGGAAGGGTGTTTTGTCACTATCATACAAGATGTCTAATGACATACAACCTCGTGTTATCATAAGACAGGGTTGTGCACATCCACTTGCTGAGTATATCTACTTAGTACTACCTATATGATCTTAGAGTTTATTTGAAATATAATTTTCACTTGGAGACAGTGGAGATAGTTATATGTCAAGAGAAGACTCACCATTGGAAGGAACATGATAGTAATCTTCTCATTTTTCTTTGGGGTCTATTGGGTCAACCAAGGATAATTCTCTGGACATATGATATCTATCATAACTTAGATTCATGGCCTCCTATGTCTGATGGGTTTCCTTGAGCACTTCCCAAAGATTTTAATTTCTAAAAGCAGCTTTTTTGTATCAGACTTTTATGTCTGATACCATTGTAAGGTTGTGGTCAAGGCACCATAAGAGTTACATACATTTGTATTAAATGAAGTTTGTATTTGATTTTTATAGTGTGATATCTGGCGACTCAAGATGGGTGATGTATACCTATTTTGGGGCGGCCACAAATCTAATATTTTATGACAACTTGTTTACTTTGCAAAATTTATACATATCACCCTTAACTTTAACTTTTATCAATTTAACCATTTACTTAAATAAAATAATAATTATAAGAAAATTGAATACTTTCATTTCATAAAATTCGAGGGTCTTACAGGTTCCCATTTATCTAGTGATGGATACTTTTAAATTACATAGTTATAAAAGTTTTTTGGAAATTGTCCCGTTGGTAACTAAACATGAATATATGGGTAACCATTTTATTTTAGTTGGTAAACAAATTTACATAAAAATGTTTTAAAATAGTTACCAATTGTTCAATGTATATGTTTGTTTTATATTGACAACTCATGATGTAATCGTAAATCAAAATATTAATCAATAACAATTTTGGTTATCAGACACCATCAAAAATATTACCAACCATGTGGTTAATGGTTACTCATAGTAAAAAAAATTATATATTCATGTATTTACACTCTTTATGTTTATGTACTATGTCGACGCCGGGATTTTTTAGTGTCCCTTTTTCGTTACTTGTTCTTTGGTGTTCTCATGTTAATGTGAGATTTGTTTGAAAAAATAAGTGAAAAAAGGTCTGACGTGTATAATATCGACAATTTGACTTTAAGAGTCGCCAGTTGGTGTATTTAACTGGTTGCACCAACGCAATCGAAAAGGTTTGCACATTGACCCAGTGATGTGACATTGCTAAACGGGTCTGTGAAATCTAGATTCATTTAGGTCCGGGGGATTGATTATGCGGAGGGAAGGTGTTAGGCACCCCCCGACATCCGTGTTGCTACGGTGACCGCCACTTTTCAAAGAAACTGTTATATGAATGTGTGTGTGTGTGTGTGTGGATCAATATGCAATTATTTGGAAGTTTTGTAAAAAGAGGTTTTTTAAACCCTGTGCTTAATAGTAATTGAGGCCTTTGATACTTCTATTTTATTATTAAATGTTCGGCTTGTTTGCTTTTATTTTTGAGATGCGAAGCATCTTCGAGAAAATAATATATGGTGATCTTCGTAACTCCTCACCGCATGACAACCATCCAAGGAAATTCAGACATGTAGAATAATATACAAGTCACATAAATTGAAAAATGTCCATCATGGGAACCGAATCTAGATTCAGTAGACTGAATCTGTGATCACATGATTCCTAGGCTCATATGATACCGCAGTTTGTATGGAAAGCAGTAAGCAGTTATATATATAAAAGTTGTAAATATATATATACAGACATAATCAACCACCACGAAGCAACTCCATGGGGGATCGGAAATGTAAATATATAACAGCGGTAAATATATATATATATATATATATATATATATATGGACATGATCGACCACCACGAAGTAAACTCCAGGTGGGACAAAATGTAAATAAAGCTGTAAAAAGTGATCAACTGACACAAAGTAAACTCCAAGCGTGATTTAAATATAAATAAAGTTTGTAAAAGTAATCAACTGCCGCCACGTAAGTAAACTTCAGTGCAAGACAAAATGTATATATATATATATATATATATATATATATATATATATATATATATAAGCAAGAAACGCATAGGATGTAAATACAGGCTCATCGGATATGTCCGAAAACAATTATATATATATATAAGCAGGTAAATGCTCCGGATATAAAATCCAGGCTCATCAAATATGTCTGACAACAATTATATATATATATATATATATATATATATATATATATATATAAAAAAAGAGAAACACTCTCAGACATAAGTCTCAGCTCATCCGATGTAGTCGACCATAATTTATATATATATATATATATATATATATATATATATATAAAAAACAAGTAAACGCTCCAGACCTAAGTCTAGGCTCAATCGAGGCATAACTCAATAATGTTAGTCCATATACAAAATATATACATATATATAAGTATATATAGACAAAAATGAAAACCACGGACCGAAGTCCGGGAAAACGCACACTACACGACTCTCAATGTGTATAACAGTGTGTGCTAATATGGAAAGAAGGCTTTATAGAATATAAGAAGGCTTACAGTGGGCTGCCAAAGTAGACTTCTATGACTCTATGTGGATAAACACTCAGCTTCTGCCGGATAAAAGTGTAGCTATATGTGAGCTAATAGGTGTTTATACTGAGGAAACACTCAATATGGGTGTATACAGAGTAAATTGGATAGGGATTCCTCGCCTTTTCTCTCTCTTTCCTCTCTCAAATGGCTGACCCCAAGGTCTATATTTATAGACTGATGGCCGTAGGTACACCTGCGGAAGCCGCGGTTATACCTGCGGCTGGTCGTGGTGCATCCGGGCCTCGCGGGTCCCGTCGTCTCAAAGTACGTGCACTTGTGCACTGTAATGTCCGCTCGAACTTGAAAAACTTTAATCTGAGCATCCGAACGAGGTATATGTGACTTTCTTTGGACCGCTTGTGTCGAGAGTTACGCAATGACATGGATTAGAGGTTGTACGAAGTCAGGAAGAGGGGTCCATGCCCATGGTCTTCAAGCTTCAAATTCTATCCAAAGTACTGCCACGCGTAATAGTCACTCGGGATTATAACTCCTTTGTTCTTGTGGGACATTGTTGGATGTATGTATGTATGAAGTGTTGAGACGACGCGCAGGTGTTGAAGGGGGCAAGATGACGTTTGACTCCTCACCGAGGTTATCGCCCGATTTGAGTTGAAAGTAGACGCCTCGTGGTTACATCCGAGATTGGACTACTTGTTGGTATGTCACGATATCATCTTGTGAGAGAGAACATTGAGGTGGTAAGATGACATTTGACTCCTCACCGGGGTTATCACGGTTTGAATTTGAAAGTAGACGCGTTGCTCGGGGTTACATCCGAGATTGGACTATCGCAAGTATTTGAATGCCACAAGGTCATCCGTGGGAGAACCTTTCTTCCGGTGTTAGCTCCGGTCCGAGGTACGAGTGCCTCGGCGGGAGGTTTGAGCTTGAAGTTGATAGCATGTATTTGAAATAAGCATTTTCGGAGTTATATCGCTGAATCGCGCACTCCTTGGGGTTATCGCCATGACTAAACTCGAGGTTATCTCCGAGGTTGGAAATGATCCCTCGGTGTGTGTTCCGGTTTGAAATGATGTTCCTGCGTGTGTCCGGGTTTTGAACTTGAACTTCCAAAGAGTATCCGGAATGGAGACCGCATTTACAGTGGTATCCGGATGGATGTAAGTCATCTTCCAGGTATCTCCGAAAGACTTAATCGCGCCTCCTCTGCAATGTTAGTAATAAGGCGTGTTGTGACAACCCGATATTTTCTATATAAATAAATCATAAATTTTAAGTATAATTTTTTTTTTTATTTATTAAAATAAATATGAATGATATGTGTCAAGGTAATGTGTAATTATAATTATATGTGTGATAAATAAAATTTATTTATTACATTAAGTATTGCAAATAAATTTATTTTAGAATTATTGATAATTATCAATTATATTTTTATACTAATTAATTTTATAGTAAAAATGTTTTTAATGTTTATTTTCCAAGGAAATAGGATAATTATATTATTTTATATGATATAATTATAGAATTTTTATAATACTTATTTTATTATATGAAATTATTTGAATAGTTAAGTTAATTATTTTAACTTAATTATTAAGGTTATATATGAAAGATAAATCGGATATGGAATCCAAACCCTAATTAGGGTTTTGATCAAGGAATGAGAATAATAATATTATATTATTATTTGTCGATTATTCTGAGATATGTATGATTATATGTGTAATGTTAATGTGTGGAACAATTTTAATATATTACGATCAAACCCTAATAATATTTTGATAAACCCTAATTTTGATTCCGGATAAGGAATAATGATAATAATGTAATATTAATTATATTTTGATTTTTCAAGATTACTATAAATAAGCATCAGATATGTGTGGACCGATAATGTTGGTCAAATTATGTGTACAATATCAAAACCCTAGTTTAAGTCGTTAAACCCTAATTTCAAAGTCAAATGTCGGTTTAATCTTTGTTATGCAATCATGTTAAGGTGAATTATGTTGTGTATTAGGAAATTAAAGTTAATTAGAAAAACCCTAATTATCTTTGGGAAAAACTGAATTAATTAGAAACCCTAATTGAAGACCTAAAACGGATAATTTTATCTGTCAGAAATTGTGTTACTGTGATTAATAACACGTGTGATAGACTTTAATTACTAATTAAGGTAAACCTAATTAGTAAATCAAAACCCTAAAACCTAGAACCCTAATTTAATTTCTAGAAACCCTAATTGTATTATGGAAACCCTAAATTTTGGTATTATAAACCCTAATTGCTTTATTAGCAAAGTTAATTGTGATTAAGGGTAATAAACCCTAATGTCCATGTATAAGATAATTACAAACTTACTTTAATTAACAAAGTTATTATTTTCAAAATTTTAGAAAACTAAAATTATTTTATTTTATTTTCTTTATAAACCCTAATTTTTAAATGCTAATTTTGGAAATCCTAGACTTTTGCTAAAATGGTCCAAACCCTAAACCCTAAATCAAACCCTAAACCCTAAGAGTTTGACAAGTTTCATTTTTGCCATTAAAATGAATTATCAAATGACCATTATGCCCCTAAGTGTATAATTGAGGCTAAATTGTAGGTTTTGAAAATAGGTGAAGTTGTTGGCCAACTCCTAACCACTCCATTGACAGAAAATTGACAAATAACAAAGCGAAGATTCAAACTCTTGCATCAGCAATACATGCATCCAACATGGATATATATAGATTAAGAGAGAGAGAAATTGCATTTGGTGACTTTATTTTGCACAAACTCTTCCTCAAGCCCCTCTCTCTCTAAACCTACGAATTTAGCAAGTATTTCAGTTTTAAAACACAGCCCCACGAAATTCCTAACAACATCGAAGCCAAAATCCAAAATCTCTCTTAGAAAGGTATAAACCCTAGCCATTAATTTTGTCCTATGATCTGTCGTTAGATCTTGTGATTTGTTGTTAAAATATGTTGTTTGTAGTCTAACATGATGATCTGGGTTGGTATATTACAAGTCCATAACATCTAGATACGTAAATCAACGATTTTCAAAAATCTGGAAAAATTTTATTTTGTTGTCTGACAGTGAATGTCAGCCCCTTTAAATCGTTGCTTGTTTGTTGTTTGTGTTGTTTTAAAGCTTCAATACGTAGCCTGGTATATGGTCTTTAAGATCCAAGTGGTAGAATAGCTATTTGATTTCTGGAAATGAAGTTATTCACGGTCAAATATCGTTGACCGACATTGACCGGAACTTTCTGGGCAGCCCAAAAACCATGAACATAGGTCTGACAACATTTTAAATCGACTGGATCTGACAGTGTATTGTTGTTTTGATTTTGTTCTTGTATCTAAGTTATAGTCTGGTATTAGTACTTTAATCTTATACCTTAAAATCTCCTTAAAAGTATAATAAGCCAATGTAGTGGATGGTCAAACTAGACCATCCGATCACGATTTCTGTTTCTGGGAAATATCCAGAAAAATGAAGAACACGGCTTCTGACAGGATTTGACCGAGTTTGATCTTGTAAATCTGTTAATGTTAAGCTTATTTGTTGTTTCAGTGTTGTTCCTTGACACGAGTACTACAAATTTAAACCTTGTAATCACATGAACCAAGATCAAAACATAGATTAATTTGAGCTTAGATGTAGTGACTTCAAACCGTCTGGGCGGAAAAACCCCAGAATGGGTCCGATGACTTCATCAAGCTCTGGATCTTGCAAGATTGTTGTTGTTTTATTGATGTAATACTTGATAATTGTAGTACTACATATGCACTACATGATTGAACCATAGGTTAGTCCCAAAAACATGATCAGTGGAAGATTTTCACTATTAAACGAGCCACCATGAAATCGATCATCAAGATTCTTGAGCCTCAAGAACACCAACAATGACACTTTCTCGCCGCTAAAGACCTTTAATGACGGTTTTATTATTTTTTAATTTCTAATATTAGAAAAAATATTTAAAATAGAAAATAAATTATAAAATTACAAAAATAGTTTTTAAAATTATTTTAAATAATGAAAAATAATTTCGATTATTTAGAATATTTTTATTAATATTTATAATTATTTGAATATTAATGATATTTAATTTATTTAATTAGTATATTAAATAAATTATAGAAAAATGATTTTAATTGTTTAAAATTATTTTAAATAATGATTAATGTATTATAAAATATTTTAAGTTATAAAATGTAACTTTTAATATTTTTGGAGAAATTTCATTAATAAATTAATATTAATGATATTAGATTTATTTGATTATTAAATTAAATAAATAAGATAAAAATGATTTTAATGATTTAAAAATCATTTTAAATGAAAATAAAGTATTTAAAAATATTTTAAGTTATAAAATATAACTTTTAATATTTAATGGTTAATTTCATTAATTAATGATTAATAATGATATTAAAGTTATTTAATATTTGTATTAAATAATTTAGTTTAAAAATGATTTTAATATTTTAATAATTATTTTAAATGAAGATAAAATGTTTAAAGATATTTTAAGTTATAAACTATAACTTTTAATATTTAAAGGATAATTTCATTATTAATTAATATTAATGATATTTATTTAATGATTAATGATATTAAATTTATTTAATAATTATATTAAATAAATAGTTTTAAAATGGTTTTATTAATTTAAAAATCATTTAAAAGGGATAAAAATGAATTAAAAATATTTTAAATTATAATTAATGACTTTTAATATTTGGATAAATAGTTCATTAATATTTAAATATTAATGGTAATTATTTAATAATAATTTTAAATGTTTTAAAAATCATTTAAGGGTAATATAAATACTTTTAAAAATATTTTCAGTGATGTGGATTATTTTAAAAATTATCTTCGTCCTGGGTGCAAAAAGGAATTCAGAATCACAATTATGATTATGAGTTATTCATAAGATTGTGGACAGGAATTGTTGATTGACGTTACAGGGATAAAACATTATTGTTGGACTTTTAACACGGAGAAGATAATAGACCTGATGGTCTATTTGACTCTTTTAATGGATTGCTCGTTCCGCTGCAACTATGGTTGAAAAGTTTTATCATCTACCATATGTTCTAAATCTCTGATTTATTATTGACAAAAGCTATTGATAATTTAATTATCTTTAATTATGATATTCTTTATTGGGTTAGTCAGGTTTCACCCTTTTGCTTCACAATTCCTTTTAGGTAATAAGAGTGTAAATGGGTCGAAAGCCCGGGATAACAGGGAATAGAAGCGGTGGTCTATGGTCATTGAGTTTCTCCCTAAATAGTATGAGAATAATTTTATTGAGAACTTTAGATAAGTGTGTCGTATTGTATACGTCATTTGATATTTAATTTTGGTGAACCAAATAGGGTGAGGCGAACCCAACTTTGGAAGGGTGTTTTGTCACTATCATACAAGATGTCTAATGACATACAACCTCGTGTTATCATAAGACAGTGTTGTGCACATCCACTTACTGAGTATATGTACGAGTACTACCTATATGATCTTGGAGTTTATTTGAAATATAATTTTCACTTGGAGACAGTGGAGATAGTTATATGTCAAGAGAAGACTCACCATTGGAAGGAACATGATAGTAATCTTCTCATTTTTCTTTGGGGTCTATTGGGTCAACTAAGGATAATTCTCCGGACATATGATATCTATCATAACTTAGATTCATGGCCTCCTAATACGTAAGGTTTCCTTGAGCACTTCCCAAAGATTTTAATTTCTAAAACAGCTTTTTTTACAAGATTTTTTTATATACAAGTACCATTGTAAGGTTGTGGTCAAGGCACCATAGAGAGTTACATACATTTGTATTAAAACTCACAAGATAATAAATGCGTCGTATTCTCGCATTGATTCAACAACATATAAATGAAGTTTGTATTTGATTTTTATAGTGTGATATCTGGCGACTCAAGATGGGTGATGTATACCTATTTTGGGGGCGTCACAAATCGAATATTTTATGACAACTTGTTTACTTTGCAAAATTTATACATATCACCGTTAACTTTAACCTTTTATCAATTTAACCATTTACGTAAATAAAATAATAATTATAAGAAAATTGAATACTTTCATTTCATAAAATTCGGTCTTACAGGTTTCCCATTTATCTAAATTGATGGATACTTTTAAATTACATAGTTATAAAAGTTTTTTGAAATTGTCCAATTGGTAACTAAACATGAATATATGGGTAACCATTTTATTTTAGATGGTAAACAAATTTACATAAAAATGTTTTAAAATAGTTACCAATTGTTCAATGTATATGTTTGTTTTATATTGACAACTCATGATGTAATCGTAAATCAAAATATTAATCAATAACAATTTTGGTTATCAGACACCATCAAAAATATTACCAACCATGTGGTTAATGGTTACTCATAGTAAAAAAATTATATATTCATGTATTTACACTCTTTATGTTTATGTACTATGTCGACGCCGGATTTTTTAGTGTCCCTTTTCGTTACCTTGTTCTTTTGGTGTTCTCATGTTAATGTGAGATTTGTTTAAAAAAATAAGTGAAAAAGGTCTGACGTGTATAATATCGACAATTTGACTTTAAGAGTCGCCAGTTGGTGTATTTAACTGGTTGCACCAACGCAATCGAAAAGGTTTGCACATTGACCCAGTGATGTGACATTGCTAAACGGGTCTGTGAAATCGAGATTCATTTAGGTCCGGGGGATTGATTATGCGGAGGGAAGGTGTTAGGCACCCCCCGACATCCGTGTTGCTACGGTGACCGCCACTTTTCAAAGAAACTTATATGAATGTGTGTGTGTGTGTGTGTGGATCAATATGCAATTATTTGGAAGTTTTGTAAAAAGAGGTTTTTTAAACCCTGTGCTCAATAGTAATTGAGGCCTTTGATACTTCTATTTTATTATTAAATGTTCGGCTTGTTTGTTTTTATTTTTGAGATGCGAAGCATCTTCGAGAAAATAATATACAAAGATCTTAGAACTCCTCATGGGCATGATGACCATCCAAAGAAATTCAGACATCAGAATAATATACAAGTTGCCACAATTTGAAAAATGTCCATCATGGGAATCGAATCTAGATTCAAGAGATCGAATCTGTGATCACATGATTCCTAGGCTCATATGATACCGCAGTTTGTATGGAAAGCAGTAAGCAGTTATATATATAAAAGCTGTAAATATATATACAGACATAATCAACCACCACGAAGCAACTCCATGGGGGATCGGAAATGTAAATATATAATAATAAATATATATATATATATATATATATATATATATGGACATGATCGACCACCACGTAAGTAAACTCTGTGGGACAAAATGTAAATATAGTGTAAAAAGTGATCAATCGACACAAAGTAAACTAAAGGCAGAGATTTAAATATAAATAAAGTCATAAAAGTAATCAATCGCCATTAAGTAAACTTCAGCAAGACAAAATGTAAATATATATATATATATATATATATATATATATATATATATATATATATAAGAAACGCACTGGATGTAAATATGGGCTCATCGGATATGTCCCAAAACAATTATATATATATATAAGTTAGGTAAATGTAGGATATAAAATCCAAAGCTCATCAAATATGTCCCACAACAATTATATATATATATATATATATATATATATATATATATATATATATATATATATATATATATATATATATATATATAAAAGCAGAGAAACACTCTAGACATAAGTCTAGGCTCATCCATGAGTCCACCACAATTTATATATATAAGTATATATATATATATATATATATATATATATATATATATATAAAAAACAAGTAAACGCTCCAGACCTAAGTCTAGGCTCAATCGAGGCATAACTCAATAATGTTAGTCCATATACAAAATATATACATATATATAAGTATATATAGACAAAATGAAAACCACGGACCGAAGTCCGGGAAAACGCACACTACACGACTCTCAATGTGTATAACAGTGTGTGCTAATATGGAAAGAAGGCTTTATAGAATATAAGAAGGCTTACAGTGGGCTGCCAAAGTAGACTTCTATGACTCTATGTGGATAAACACTCAGCTTCTGCCGGATAAAAGTGTAGCTATATGTGAGCTAATAGGTGTTTATACTGAGGAAACACTCAATATGGGTGTATACAGAGTAAATTGGATAGGGATTCCTCGCCTTTTCTCTCTCTTTCCTCTCTCAAATGGCTGACCCCAAGGTCTATATTTATAGACTGATGGCCGTAGTACATTCATGAAGCCGCATGTTATACTCGCTACCGTGGTCGTGCATCCGGCCTCATGGGTCCCGTCGTCTCAAAGTACGTGCACTTGTGCACTGTAATGTCCGCTCGAACTTGAAAAACTTTAATCTGAGCATCCGAACGAGGTATATGTGACCTTCTTTGAACCGCTTGTGTCGAGAGTTACGCAATGACATGGATTAGAGGTTGTACGAAGTCAGGAAGAGGGGTCCATGCCCATGGTCTTCAAGCTTCAAATTCTATCCAAAGTACTGCCACGCGTTCCTTTGTTCTTGTGGGACATTTTTGGATGTATGTATGTATGTATGAAGTGTTGAGACGACGCGCAGGTGTTGAAGGGGGCAAGATGACGTTTGACTCCTCACCGAGGTTATCGCCAGTTTGAGTTGAAAGTAGACGTTCCTCAGGGTTACATCTGAGATTGGACTACTTGTTGGTATGTCACGATATCATCTTGTGAGAGAGAACATTGAGGTGGTAAGATGACATTTGACTCCTCACCGGGGTTATCGCCGGTTTGAGCTGAAAGTAGACGTTGCTCAGGGTTACATCTGAGATTGGACTACTGCAAGTATTTGAATGCCACAAGGTCATCTGTGGGAGAACCTTTCTTCCCGGTGTTAGCTCCGGGTCTGAGGTATGAGTGCCTCGGCGGGAGGTTTGAGCTTGAAGTTGATAGCATGTATTTGAAATAAGCATTTTCGGAGTTATCGTCGGAACTGCAACAGCACTCCTTGGGGTTATCGCCAAGGACGAAACTCGGGGTTATCTCCGAGGTTGGAAATGATCCCTCTGGTGTGTGTTCCGGGTTTGGAAATGATGTTCCCGGCGTGTGTCCCGGGTTTTGAACTTGAACTTCCAGTAGTATCCGGAATGGAGACTGCATTTCTGGTGGTATCCGGATGGATGTAAGCTGTCTTCCAGGGTATCTCTGAAAGACGAATCTGCCCTCCTGCAATGTTAGTAATAGGCGTGTTGTGACAACCCGATATTTTCTATATAAATAAATCATAAATTTTGCGTATAAATTTTTTTTTATTTATTAAAATAAATATGAATGATATGTGTCAAGGTAATGTGTAATTATAATTATATGTGTGATAAATAAAATTTATTTATTACATTAAGTATTGCAAATAAATTTATTTTAGAATTATTGATAATTATCAATTATATTTTTATACTAATTAATTTTATAGTAAAAATGTTTTTAATGTTTATTTTCCAAGGAAATAGGATAATTATATTATTTTATATGATATAATTATAGAATTTTTATAATACTTATTTTATTATATGAAATTATTTCAGAATAGTTAAGTTAATTATTTTAACTTAATTATTAAGGTTATATATGAAAGATAAATCAGATATGGAATCCAAACCCTAATTCCGGGTTTTGATCAAGGAATGAGAATAATAATATTATATTATTATTTGTCAGTGTTACAGATATGTATGATTATATGTGTAATGTTAATGTGTGGAACAATTTTAATATATTACGATCAAACCCTAATAATATTTTGATAAACCCTAATTTTGATTCCGGGATAAGGAATAATGATAATAATGTAATATTAATTATATTTTGATTTTTCAGTACTATAAATAAGTACTGTATATGTGTGGACTGATAATGTTGGTCAAATTATGTGTACAATATCAAAACCCTAGTTTAAGCTGTTAAACCCTAATTTAAAAGTCAAATGTCAGTTTAATACTGTTATGCAATCATGTTAAGGTGAATTATGTTGTGTATTAGGGAAATTAAAGTTAATTAGGAAAAACCCTAATTATACTGGGAAAAACTGAATTAATTAGAAACCCTAATTGAAGACCTAAAACGGATAATTTTATCTGTCAGAAATTGTGTTACTGTGATTAATAACACGTGTGATAGACTTTAATTACTAATTAAGGTAAACCTAATTAGTAAATCAAAACCCTAAAACCTAGAACCCTAATTTAATTTCTAGAAACCCTAATTGTATTATGGAAACCCTAAATTTTGGTATTATAAACCCTAATTGCTTTATTAGCAAAGTTAATTGTGATTAAGGGTAATAAACCCTAATGTCCATGTATAAGATAATTACAAACTTACTTTAATTAACAAAGTTATTATTTTCAAAATTTTAGAAAACTAAAATTATTTTATTTTATTTTCTTTATAAACCCTAATTTTTAAATGCTAATTTTGGAAATCCTAGACTTTTGCTAAAATGGTCCAAACCCTAAACCCTAAATCAAACCCTAAACCCTAAGGGTTTGACAAGTTTCATTTTGCCATTAAAATGAATTATCAAATGACCATTATGCCCCCAAGTGTATAATTGAGGCTAAATTATAGGTTTTGAAAATAGGTGAAGTTGTTGGCCAACCCTAACCACTCCATCGATGAGAAAATTGACAAAGAACAAGCAAAGATTCGGCTCTTTGATCGTTAATACATGCATCCAACATGGATATATATAGATTAAGAGAGAGAGAAATTGCATTTGGTGACTTTATTTTGCACAAACTCTTCCTCAAGCCCTCTCTCTCTAAACCTACTTAATTTAGCAAGTATTTCAGTTTTAAAACACAGCTCCACGAAATTCCTAACAACATCAGAAGCCAAAATCAGAAATCTCTCTTAGAAAGGTATAAACCCTAGCCATTAATTTTGTCCTATGATCTGTCGTTAGATCTTGTGATTTGTTGTTAAAATATGTTGTTTGTATTCTAACATGATGATCTGGGTTGGTATATTACAAGTCCATAACATCTAGTCTGGTATTAGTACTTTAATCTTATACCTTAAAATCTCCTTAAAAGTATAATAAGCGAATGTAGTGGATGGTCAAACTAGACCATCCGATCACGATTTTCGCTTCGGAAATCTCGGAAAAATGAAGAACACTGACTTCGACGAGATTTGATCGAGTTTGATCTTGTAAATCATAATGTTAAGCTTATTTGTTGTTTCAAAGTTGTTGTTCCTTGACACGAGTACTACAAATTTAAACCTTGTAATCACATGAACCAAGAATCAAAAACATAGATTAATTTGAGCTTAGATGTAGTAACTCAAAAAGCCGTCTGGGCCCGGAAAAACCCGAATCGGGTCCGAGCGACTTCATTGAAGCTCGGATCTTGCAAGATTGTTGTTGTTTTATTGATGTAATACTTGATAATTGTAGTACTACATATACGCACTACATGATTGAACCATAAGTTAGTCCAAAAACATGATCAGTGGAAGATTTTCACTTGGCCAAACGAGCCACCATGAAATCGATCACGTTGTTCTTGAGCCTCAAGAACACCAACAATGACACTTCATCGCCGCTAAAGACCTTTTATGACGGTTTTATTATTTTTTAATTTCTAATATTCCAAAAATATTTAAAAATAGAAAATAAATTATAAAAATTACAAAAAATAGTTTTTAAAATTATTTTAAATAATGAAAATAATTTCGATTATTTAGAATATTTTTCATTAATATTTATAATTATTTGAATATTAATGATATTTAATTTATTTAATTAGTATATTAAATAAATTATAAAAAAATGATTTTAATTGTTTAAAATTATTTTAAATAAAGATTAATGTATTATAAAATATTTGAAGTTATAAAATGTAACTTTTAATATTTTTGGAGAAATTTCATTAATAAATTAATATTAATGATATTAGATTTATTTGATTATTAAATTAAATAAATAAGATAAAAATGATTTTAATGATTTAAAATCATTTTAAATGAAAATAAAGTATTTAAAAATATTTTAAGTTATAAAATATAACTTTTAATATTTAATGGTTAATTTCATTAATTAATGATTAATAATGATATTAAAGTTATTTAATATTTGTATTAAATAATTTAGTTTAAAAATGATTTTAATATTTTAATAATTATTTTAAATGAAGATAAAATGTTTAAAGATATTTTAAGTTATAAACTATAACTTTTAATATTTAAAGGATAATTTCATTATTAATTAATATTAATGATATTTATTTAATGATTAATGATATTAAATTTATTTAATAATTATATTAAATAAATAGTTTTAAAATGGTTTTATTAATTTAAAAATCATTTAAAAGGGATAAAAATGAATTAAAAATATTTTAAATTATAATTAATGACTTTTAATATTTGGATAAATAGTTCATTAATATTTAAATATTAATGGTAATTATTTAATAATAATTTTAAATGTTTTAAAAATCATTTAAGGGTAATATAAATACTTTTAAAAATATTTTCAAAGTGATGTGGATTATTTTAAAAATTATCTTAAATCACTCCGGTGCAAAAGGAATTGTAATCACAATTATGATTATGAGTTATTCATATGATTGTGGATGTGAATTGTTGATTGACGTTACGAGGATAAAACATTATTGTTGGACTTTTAACACGGAGAAGATAATAGACACGATGGTCTATTTGACTCTTTTAATGGATTGCTCGTTAAATTTGCAACTATGGTTGAAAAGTTTTATCATCTACCATATGTTCTAAATCTCTCGATTTATTATTGACAAAAAGCTATTGATAATTTAATTATCTTTAATTATGATATTCTTTATTATTAGTTGTGCTCACCCTTTTGCTTCACAATTCCTTTTAGGTAATAAGAGTGTAAATGGGTCGAGGGGATATGAGGGAATAGAATTGGTTCTATGGTACATTGAGTTTCTCCTAAATAGTATGAGAATAATTTTATTGAGAACTTTAGATAAGTGTGTCGTATTGTATACGTCATTTGATATTTAATTTTGGTGAACCAAATAGGGTGAGGCGAACCCAACTTTGGAAGGGTGTTTTGTCACTATCATACAAGATGTCTAATGACATACAACCTCGTGTTATCATAAGACAGGGTTTGCACATCCACTTGCTGAGTATATCTACGAGTACTACCTATATGATCTTGGAGTTTATTTGAAATATAATTTTCACTTGGAGACAGTGGAGATAGTTATATGTCAAGAGAAGACTCACCATTGGAAGGAACATGATAGTAATCTTCTCATTTTTCTTTGGGGTCTATTGGGTCAACTAAGGATAATTCTCTGGACATATGATATCTATCATAACTTAGATTCATGGCCTCCTATGTACGAAGGTTTCCTTGAGCACTTCCCAAAGATTTTAATTTCTAAAACAGTTTTTGACAAGACTTTTTATATGACAAAGTACCATTGTAAGGTTGTGGTCAAGGCACCATGAGAGTTACATACATTTGTATTAAAACTCACAAGATACATTAAATGTCAGATTCAGATACATTTACGTTCAACGATTTGTATAAATGAAGTTTGTATTTGATTTTTATAGTGTGATATCTGGCGACTCAAGATGGGTGATGTATACCTATTTTGGGGGCGTCACAAATCGAATATTTTATGACAACTTGTTTACTTTGCAAAATTTATACATATCACCGTTAACTTTAACCTTTTATCAATTTAACCATTTACGAAATAAAATAATAATTATAAGAAAATTGAATACTTTCATTTCATAAAATTCGGGGTCTTACAGTTCCCATTTATCTAGCTGATGGATACTTTTAAATTACATAGTTATAAAAGTTTTTTGGAAATTGTCCAGTTGGTAACTAAACATGAATATATGGGTAACCATTTTATTTTAGATGGTAAACAAATTTACATAAAAATGTTTTAAAATAGTTACCAATTGTTCAATGTATATGTTTGTTTTATATTGACAACTCATGATGTAATCAGAAATCAAAATATTAATCAATAACAATTTTGGTTACTGTACACCATCAAAAATATTACCAACCATGTGGTTAATGGTTACTCATAGTAAAAAAAATTATATATTCATGTATTTACACTCTTTATGTTTATGTACTATGTCGACGCCGGGATTTTTTAGTGTCCCTTTTCGTTACTTGTTCTTTGGTGTTCTCATGTTAATGTGAGATTTGTTTGAAAAAATAAGTGAAAAAAGGTCTGACGTGTATAATATCGACAATTTGACTTTAAGAGTCGCCAGTTGGTGTATTTAACTGGTTGCACCAACGCAATCGAAAAGGTTTGCACATTGACCGATGATGTGACATTGCTAAACGGTCTACGTGAAATCGAGATTCATTTAGGTCAGGGATTGATTATGCGGAGGGAAGGTGTTAGGCACCCCAGACATCCGTGTTGCTACTGAGTGACCGCCACTTTTCAAAGAAAGCAATTATATGAATGTGTGTGTGTGTGTGTGTGGATCAATATGCAATTATTTGGAAGTTTTGTAAAAAGAGGTTTTTAAACCACGTGCTCAATAGTAATTGAGGCCTTTGATACTTCTATTTTATTATTAAATGTTAAACATTGTTTGTTTTTATTTTTGAGATGCGAAGCATCTTGAAAAAATAATATAAGTGATCTTAGAACTCCTCATGGGCATGACAACCATCCAAAGAAATTGAGATATCAGAATAATATACAAGTCGCCATAAATTTGAAAAAATGTCCATCATGGAATCGAATCTAGATTCAAGAGATGAATCTGTGATCACATGATTCTAGGCTCATATGATACCGCAGATTTGTATGGAAAGCGATAGCGATTATATATATAAAAGTCTGTAATATATATACTGAGACATAATCAACCACCACGAAGCAACTCCATGGGGATCGGAAATGTAAATATATAACAAATGGTAAATATATATATATATATATATATATATATATATATATATATGGACATGATCGACCACCACGAAGTAAACTCTGTGGGACAAAATGTAAATATAGTGTAAAAAGTGATCAATGACACAAAGTAAACTCCAAAGGTGATTTAAATATAAATAAAGTCAGTAAAAGCAATCAAGCGCCACGTAAGTAAACTTGTGCAAGACAAAATGTAAATATATATATATATATATATATATATATATATATATATATATAAGCGAACGCATTAGGATGTAAATATGGGCTCACCGGATATCAAGAAAACAATTATATATATATATAAGCGAGTAAATGTCTAGGATATAAAATCCGAGGCTCATCAAATATGTCCGACAACAATTATATATATAAGTATATATATATATATATATATATATATATATATATATATATAAAGCAGAGAAACGCTTCTAGACATAAGTTCAGGCTCATCCGATGAGTCGACCACAATTTATATATATAAGTATATATATATATATATATATATACAAAAGCAAGTAAACGCTCTGGACTCTAAGTCTAGGCTCAATCGAGGCATAACTCAATAATGTTAGTCCATATGCAAAATATATACATATATATAAGTATATATATAGACAAAATGAAAACCACTAGATGGAAGTAAAGGGAAAACGCATACACTACACGACTCTCAATGTGTATAACGGTGTGTGCTAATATGGAAAGAAGGCTTTATAGAATATAAGAAGGCTTACGTTAGAACGCCAAAGTAGACTTCTATGACTCTATGTGGATAAACACTCGACCCTGCTTGGGATAAAAGTGTAGCTATATGTGAGCTAACAGTGTTTATACTAAGGAAACACTCAATATGGGTGTATCAGAGTAAATTGGATAAGGATTCCTCGCCTTTTCTCTCTCTTTCCTCTCTCAAATGGCTAACCCCAAGGTCTATATTTATGGTGATGGTACAGAAAATTACTTGTACGGCCATGATTATACCCGCTGGTGGTCGTATGCATCCGGCCTCATGGGTCCGTCGTCTCAAAAGCACGTGCACTTGTGCCTTTGTAATGTCCTTCGAACTTGAAAAACTTTAATCTGAGCATCCGAACGAGGTATATGTGACTTTCTTTGGACCGCCAGGTCGAGAGTTACGTGAATGACATGGATTAGAGGTTGTACGAAGTCGGGAAGAGGGTCCATGCCCATGGTCTTCAAGCTTCAAATTCTATCCAAAGTACTGCCACGCGTAATAGTCACTCGGGATTATAACTCCTTTGTTCTTGTGGGACATTGTTGGATGTATGTATGTATGAAGTGTTGAGACGACGCGCAGGTGTTGAAGGGGGCAAGATGACGTTTGACTCCTCACCGAGGTTATCGCCAGTTTGAGTTGAAAGTAGACGTTCCTCAGGGTTACATCTGAGATTGGACTACTTGTTGGTATGTCACGATATCATCTTGTGAGAGAGAACATTGAGGTGGTAAGATGACATTTGACTCCTCACCGGGGTTATCGCCGGTTTGAGCTGAAAGTAGACGTTGCTCAGGGTTACATCTGAGATTGGACTACCGCAAGTATTTGAATGCCACAAGGTCATCTCGTGGGAGAACCTTTCTTCCGGTGTTAGCTCCGGGTCCGAGGTATGAAAGTGCCTCGGCGGAGGTTTGAGCTTGAAGTTGATAGCATGTATTTGAAATAAGCATTTAGGAGTTATCGTCGGAATCGCAACAAAGACTTGGGGTTATCGCCAGGACGAAACTCGGTTATCTCCGAGGGTTGGAAATGATCCTCCGGTGTGTGTTAGGGTTTGGAAATGATGTTCGGCGTGTGTCCGGGTTTTGAACTTGAACTTCCAAAGAGTATCCTAATGGAGGCGCATTTCGGTGGTATCTGGAATGGATGTAAGTCGCCTTCCGTGGTATCTCCGAAAAGACGAATCGCCCTCCTGAATAAATGTTAGTAATAGGCGTGTTGTGACAACCCGATATTTTCTATATAAATAAATCATAAATTTTAAGTATAAATTTTTTTTATTTATTAAAATAAATATGAATGATATGTGTCAAGTAATGTGTAATTATAATTATATGTGTGATAAATAAAATTTATTTATTACATTAAGTATTGCAAATAAATTTATTTTAGAATTATTGATAATTATCAATTATATTTTTATACTAATTAATTTTATAGTAAAAATGTTTTTAATGTTTATTTTCCAAGGAAATAGGATAATTATATTATTTTATATGATATAATTATAGAATTTTATAATACTTATTTTATTATATGAAATTATTTGAATAGTTAAGTTAATTATTTTAACTTAATTATTAAGGTTATATATGAAAGATAAATCGATATGGAATCCAAACCCCAATTAGGGTTTTGATCAAGGAATGAGAATAATAATATTATATTATTATTTGTCGAATTATTCTGTATATGTATGATTATATGTGTAATGTTAATGTGTGGAGCAGTTTTAATATATTACGATCAAACCCTAATAATATTTTGATAAACCCTAATTTTGATTAGGGATAAGGAATAATGATAATAATGTAATATTAATTATATTTTGATTTTTGAAGATTATAAATAAGCAATTGTATATGTGTGGACCGATAATGTTGGTCAAATTATGTGTACAATATCAAAACCCTAGTTTAAGTCATTAAACCCTAATTTAAAAGTCAAATGTCGGGTTTAATCTTTGTTTATGCAATCATGTTAAGGTGAATTATGTTGTGTATTAGGAAATTAAAGTTAATTAGGAAAAACCCTAATTATAATTGGGAAAAAGCGAATTAATTAGAAACCCTAATTGAAGACCTAAAGCGGATAATTTTATCATCGAAATTGTATTATGTGATTAATAACACGTGTGATAGACTTTAATTACTAATTAAGGTAAACCTAATTAGTAAATCAAAACCCTAAAACCTAGAACCCTAATTTAATTTCTAGAAACCCTAATTGTATTATGGAAACCCTAAATTTTGGTATTATAAACCCTAATTGCTTTATTAGCAAAGTTAATTGTGATTAAGGGTAATAAACCCTAATGTCCATGTATAAGATAATTACAAACTTACTTTAATTAACAAAGTTATTATTTTCAAAATTTTAGAAAACTAAAATTATTTTATTTTATTTTCTTTATAAACCCTAATTTTAAATCCTAATTTTGGAAATCCTAGACTTTTGCTAAAATGGTCCAAACCCTAAACCCCTAAATCAAACCCTAAACCCTAAGGGTTTGACACGTTTCATTTTTGCCATTAAAATGAATTATCAAATGACCATTATGCCCCTAAGTGTATAATTGAGGCTAAATTGTAGGTTTTGAAAATAGGTGAAGTTGTTGGCCAACTCCTAACCACTCCATTGACAGAAAATTGACAAAGAACAACAAAAGATTCAAACTCTTGCATCAGCAATACATGCATCCAATATGGATATATATAGATTAAGAGAGAGAAATTGCATTTGGTGACTTTATTTTGCACAAACTCTTCCTCAAGCCCCTCTCTCTCTAAACCTACGAATTTAGCAAGTATTTGGGTTTTTAAAACACATTACGAAATTCTAACAACATCATAAGCCAAAATCAGAAATCTCTCTTAGAAAGGTATAAACCCTAGCCATTAATTTTGTCTATGATGATGTCGTTAGATCTTGTGATTTGTTGTTAAAATATGTTGTTTGTAGTCTAACATGATGATCTGGGTTGGTATATTACAAGTCCATAACATCTAGATATGTAAATCAACGATTTTCAAAAATCTGAAAAAATTTTATTTTGTTGTCTGACAGTGAATGTCAGTCCCTTTAAATCGTTGCTTGTTTGTTGTTTGTGTTGTTTTAAAGCTTCAATACGTAGCCTGGTATATGGTCTTTAAGATCCAAGTGGTAGAATAGCTATTTGATTTACGGAAATGAAGTTATTCACGGTCAAATACCGTTGACCGACATTGACCGGAACTTTCTGGGCTGCCCAGAAACCATGAACATAGGTCTGACAACATTTTAAATCATTGGATCGATGGCGGTATTGTTGTTTTGATTTTGTTCTTGTATCTAAGTTATAGTCTGGTATTAGTACTTTAATCTTATGCCTTAAAATCTCCTTAAAAGTATAATAAGCGAATGTAGTGGATGGTCAAACTAGACCATCAGATCACGATTACATTTTCGGGAAATCTCGGAAAAATGAAGAACACTGACTTCGATGAGATTTGACCGAGGTTTGATCTTGTAAATCTGTTAATGTTAAGCTTATTTGTTGTTTGGTGTTGTTCCTTGACACGAGTACTCTGATTTAAACCTTGTAATCACATGAACCAAGATCGAACATAGATTAATTTGAGCTAGATGTATGAACTCAAAAGCTATGCGGGCCCAAAAAACCCGAATGGGTCCGGCTGACTTCATTGAAGCTCCGGATCTTGCAAGATTGTTGTTGTTTTATTGATGTAATACTTGATAATTGTAGTACTACATATGCACTACATGATTGAACCATAGGTTACCCAAAACATGATCGAAAGTGGAAGATTTTTCACGGTCAAACGAGCCATTATGAAATCGGTATCGTTGTTCTTGAGCCTCAAGAACACCAACAATGATGACGATTCGTCGCTAAAGACCTTTATGACGGTTTTTATTATTTTTTAATTTCTAATATTAGAAAAATATTTAAAATAGAAAATAAATTATAAAAACTACAAAATAGTTTTTAAAATTATTTTAAATAATGAAAAATAATTTTCGATTATTTAGAATATTTTTCATTAATATTTATAATTATTTGAATATTAATGATATTTAATTTATTTAATTAGTATATTAAATAAATTATAGAAAAATGATTTTAATTGTTTAAAAATTATTTTAAATAAAGATTAATGTATTATAAAATATTTTAAGTTATAAAATGTAACTTTTAATATTTTTGGAGAAATTTTATTAATAAATTAATATTAATGATATTAGATTTATTTGATTATTAAATTAAATAAATAAGATAAAAATGATTTTAATGATTTAAAAATCATTTTAAATGAAAATAAAGTATTTAAAAATATTTTAAGTTATAAAATATAACTTTTAATATTTAATGGTTAATTTCATTAATTAATGATTAATAATGATATTAAAGTTATTTAATATTTGTATTAAATAATTTAGTTTAAAATGATTTTAATATTTTAATAATTATTTTAAATGAAGATAAAATGTTTAAAGATATTTGAAGTTATAAACTATAACTTTTAATATTTAAAGGATAATTTCATTATTAATTAATATTAATGATATTTATTTAATGACTAATGATATTAAATTTATTTAATAATTATATTAAATAAATAGTTTTAAAATGGTTTTATTAATTTAAAAATCATTTAAAAGGGATAAAATGAATTAAAAATATTTTAAGTTATAATTAATGACTTTTAATATTTGGATAAATAGTTCATTAATATTTAAATATTAATGGTAATTATTTAATAATAATTTTAAATGTTTTAAAAATCATTTAAGGGTAATATAAATACTTTAAAAATATTTTCGGATTATTATAAATAACTTTAATATTTTAGCAATGGTTTCATTAATAGTTTAATATTAATTAAATATTAATGATAATAGAATTATTTGATATTTAAATCATTTTATAATGATTAGGTGTTTGAAAATTTGTGATAAATTATGATAAATGATAATAATTATTTAAAAATATTATAAAGCCATGAAAGATAAAGGTAAATTGATGTTTAAGTTATCCAAGTGAATATTGAACTACTGTATAGAGTCTTAGACTCTATTAATACCCGATAAAGTTGTCGATGAAATGGCATGGTTCGAGAAATTGATCTGGACATAGATAATTTAGTTAGTTAACTGTTTATTTGTGATTCAATGGTGGTTAAGGTTATGTAACAATGCGATTAGGAATGTGTTGATGTTTGTTTGTGAAACCATGATTGTTGAACATGTGTGATAAGGTGATTAGGTTATGTGCTGACTGCAATAGGCAGTGTTATGTGTTACGTTATGATATACTAATCAGTAAAATGATTTGATTAATGATAGGTCGTGATAGAAACGATAAATCTAAGTTGCGTAAGTGTAAGCAGCGCATCAGGCAAGTATCCTAACTTTGCATTTTCTTTATGCAATGGACAAGTGTAAGAATGTTTCAAAGTTATATTATTATACAGATTGTTAAACTTATATTATATAAGCCCATTGATTATCAACATGCTAGTATATGATAATTCGGATAAATATATTCTGTTCGTTAATTTCTATAAATGATTATACAAGTGTCCCCACTTGGACAATCATTGTTTTTCATCGCATGTTGATACACCTTTGATATACATATATGTTGAATTATATAAGACCTTTGTTATGAAAAACCCGAAGGAATGAACATCCCGATAATGGGAAAATTTTTACGCTTACTACTACGGACAAAGGATGAACGATAATATCGTTCTAGTAATGTAGTATTGATCAATACAGGGCCCAAGGGAAGTACAACCTAAAGCCCGTAAGCAATGCCGGTTTACAGATGAATTTCTGTTTAACCTTTTCGAAAATGAAAAACAATGTTCATAATATGTCACAGAAACCTTATATATAGACAATACACAGTTTCAAAAATTTGAAAGAGGGTTGTTATGCTATTATTATTGGTATAGATTACTTCACAACTATTGACTGGTTGTAGAAGAATATTATAAAGAAAACATTTAAATTCTTTCAGCTTATATATATATAATACTTGCTGGGCACTCAAATGCTCATCCTTGCTTAATTTAAATGTTTTCAGCTAAGTGTGAAAAGCTAGAAGGCTCGGCCAGGAACAAGTGAAAAGGAAAGCAAACAGAATACGTTATTGATATCTTTTGTAATAGATAGACTGTATTAAGTTAATGATATGTATTATATATCATGTAAAGAATATAGTAAAGGTTGCGTACTTGGGATTAGACTCTGATAAATGTAAGTTAAGTTTGAAATTTATATTATTGTTATGATTATTAGTAGAATTACGCTCATAGAAATGGTATCGTAAAGTACCGAGTTTGGGTTTCAAGTATCCGGATTTGGGGACTCTACACGTGTAGAAAATTTTGAGTGTCTACAGATGCCCCTCTTTATCATATTCATGCAATGCAAGGCATGGATAGGATAAAAAATCCTAGACACTTGAAATGTAAGTAATGTAAACATGATGCTATATACAGCAACATGATGCAAATGTATGATGCATGATTGTAGGTAATCCTGTTAGGATGACAATCAGTGATGGCTTGGACATGCGATCCAAGTCTTGAAGGATGTTGACGTTGGGGCTATCACCAAAGTCTTGAATCCTAGACACTGGCTTATATTCCATAGAGGTACCTCTTGTGTATAAGAGATCTGTGGGGATAAAGCTTTGTCTATTTGAGGATGTGTATAACATATTCCCTCATCCTATCGGAGTTACTGCCAACAGTCTGTCGCCGTCAGGGTTGCCTGACCTTCGTTGATGTGTGTATCACCGGATAGATCCCTGCTGGGTGCATTGTCAAGGTTGCTTGACCTTCATTGATGTATGTGTCAATAGTCGCATTGCATTGTAAACCCCCACTGGGGAAGGTTGCTTCGATGGGTTTACTTGTCATCGGCTGACATGACGTCAAGGTTGCTTGACCTTCATTGAGGTGTGTATCAATGGTTGCATTTCGTTGTAACCCCCGTCGGGGAATACTTGGATGATTGAAAGATGTGCGTTGTGACCCCCGCCGGGGATACGCAATTGTTTGATAACTTCGGCGTTATAACCCCCGCCGGGGAGGTTTAGCATCTCGTAGCTTGGCATTGTAACCCCCGCTGGGGAGGTTTAGGGTTGTGACCCTACAATGACGGCATCGGCCCTTTGTGAGGTATTGCCAAGCATGATCTGTGAAAGCTGAGCTCATTGGTATAGTATACCCTGCATTTAGGCGAATACCAATGAGATGGAGGGAATTCAATTTTGACCCGTACGAAACCAGGATTTCAGGCTATTCCGCTCAATCGCGTAGCATTTTTATTCCTGATTTGGCCTTTTTAGCTTGTGAGACCTTCTTTACAACTCTAATTAGAGCGAGCCGGAGGTATGGGACCCACATAGGAGTGACGCAGGTGTACCTCCTTTTACTATCATTTTTATCCTATTTGAGGATAAATAAGTAAAGGTAGAAAAGCAAAACAATCCTGGTAATTAGACTACACTTACAGATTTTTTACTGTGATGATAATACATGTAGGACGTATATGACTGTGTACAGGTGTGCTACTAAATGGCCACCTAGTCATGCCTACGTGCATGTGGATAGTCCCATTTACAAAGGGGGCTATGGCAAAATTTTCCAAAATGTAGGTATTGGATAGTCATGCATTTTTAACTCTACTGTAGACATATATTAAAATAATGCATGCATACATGTAATCATAAAATGCATTTTGAAGCTCCGGGCAAGAATTTACCACACCCTTTCTGAGGTGATTTGGAGATTTATTATCCAGATATTATGGATCCGGATCAGCCGAGTAGTTCCCGTAGGACTACTTCTGGTGTATGGATGAGGGCTTCTAAAAAGCCTCAATGCCGGTCTATCAGACAGCCTCATCGTTTGGTGGAGGCGGTGATACATCTTATTCAGGTTGAAGTGCCGAATGTCAAGGACGAGGAGGAGGATGTACCGATCGAGGTTCCAGCTCCTGCTGTACGTGTTCCCCGTAGGGAATTGCCAGGTATTCAAGTGACGAACCCAGATCTTCTGGGTGACTTGAGTAGGCATCCTTCAATATACCTGCACACAAATGAGGTATGAAGTTAGATCTTAATCTTCCTTGTTTCCTATTGATGAGGAGTAAAGAATTCTGATGTTGATCTGCATTTGATGTAGGTTCTTGGCTTCTCAAAGCCTTGAGGGAATTGGTTTAGCATCCACTCTATGTATCAGGCCTTGCATGATGACTACAGAACGATTGTACATGGCTGGGGATTTGGGATGTTCTTCTCCATTCTTCCCCATCGCTATCCCTGGGGTTACCTCAGGGCATGTCACGGCGGTGGTTTCACTGCATTTCGATCACTCCATTTCTTTGGATCGTGAGGTGATGATGATGACACCGATGGATTGGCGGTTTATCACGGTATGGAGTTTGGAGGGATCCGATTGCCTTGCACGCGCGGATATTACCTCACTTTAGTCGAGATCCTTATTGGGAGTTGGTGAGGCGCTCAAGGGCAGGACTGTTCGTACGGGTCCTTTGAGCGTAGATGCTATGAGCGGGTTATTGAGTGAGCCCATATCCAATGATGTGAGAGTCAAGGATCATATTCTTCGGCGATTGTTCCTGATGATCATTAGGGGCTGCTTCATAGTAGATAATTCCTCTACGGTGTCCTTCGCTTTGATCAGCGCCACTCAACACGTGGACCGTATAGGAGAGTATGATTGGGGTTCCTATACCTTTGCCTACTTCCTTAGGGGAATGCACATGCGATCGCAGGGCTTGACCGAGGCGTGGTTAGGATTCCACCCGTTTCTGCTGGTGAGTGTTTCTCTTGTCTTTTCCCATGTATAGGTTAAGAGTGTTGACTGACAATAGATGTTTGCCTTTGTGTTGGTAGTTTTGGGCCTATGAGAGGCTTCCCTTTTTGCATCCTATGAGTGTGCTAGTTTTAGATACCTATCCATGAGGATAGAGATGGCATCATTCCATACTGGCGGAGGTCCCTGTTGCTGAAGGTTTCACTAATTGCCGCCTACAGCTGGAGTTGTTGACAGCGGATGTCATCACATGGATTCCCTACTCTGGAGAGCATTTGGGAGTTGGATTTGAGGATGGGTACCCGACTGGAGTAGAGTAAGTCATTTCCACCCGCAGGATTCCTCTCTTTACAGATGGAGGATGGGAGCTCTATTTAGGAGAGTGTGCTATCAGGAGCACTACAGGAGAGATCCGTATGCCGATCTTGCCTCCTGTCAGGCGTTATTGGCCTGTTTTGCAGTCACCAATCATTGACATCCCATTGATGGGGATTGACGGTTTTACATTGTCAGAGGGCCCTTGGACTCAAGAGATGTTCCAGCATTGGTAGATCCCTCGTACTATTGGAGCTTAGACCCGCGCCACACAGTTTATGGGGGATATGGTTCCAGGATCCGTGATGATGATGGATAGGCTAGCCTATGTCAGAGATCCGACTCATATGACACAGATCTACAGATTGACCCGGCAGCTGGACCGGACACATCTTTTCATTCGGCATTTGGGCAGAGATCCTTCAGAGGTAGATACTTTTGATCCTTTCAGCTCTGGCGTTGGCCCCTCAGGTGACCCATATGGCTTTGCTGATGCAGATCCTCCCTTGTATCGGAATGACATCCTTGTAGATAGAGATCTAGTGACTCAGGAGGAGTTACATCAGGTGGACAGTATCGATGATGTAGACATTGGCACCATTCACTTTTTCTGATATATTTCTCGTTATCTCTTTTGATAGGCCTCTGTTAGCTACTGGGTAGCTTCGCCCCATCTCCGTTATATCTTTTGATAAGCCTCTGTTGAGTTGTTGGGTAGCTTCGCCCCATTTCCCTATATTTTAGCTGTACAGAGATGTATTAGATGATGATATACTTAGGAATGTATGCATAGTTTTCCATTCCCTATATCATATTGCCATCTATTGTATCATGCATGTTATTATGCATATGTATGTATGTCCAGAGATATTCAGCATTGACCCCTAGATGGTCTTATGACATGGCCCGTACAGATGTTTTCTTCGACAGTTAGCCGTATTGATCATACCCCACCATTTTTGGTTGTATCTGGTATGCGCTCATGGTATGATAGTATATCACCATCAGACATGGTGATCGTAGATGATTTCTTCTGACATACTATGAATACATTGATGTTTCAGGTTCCCATAGGATTTATAGAGGGTATGCTAGAGCATTGGGTATCAGAGAGGCAGGTTTTCTGATTTGGGACCCAGGAGTTGACTCCTACTTTGGAGGAGTATGCACGGTTGACGATGCTACCGCTGGACAAACCTTGTGTGCATATGGCTATCGGAGACATGAGTAGATAATTCATGACTCTCACCGGATTGAGACGTAAAGTGGTACAGGATGAGATTACATCCGGCCACGTGATATCCCAATTTTTTTTGTTTGACAGATTTGGCTTTGAGGATAGTTATGCACGTTATTTCGGGGATTTCACCACACCGTAGGATCATTGGCGTTCAGCCAGAGTGGATGTACTGCTTTTGTGCGTATTTTCCTATGTCTTCATGTCGTGGTACATGGATGAGCTGGATATCAGCGTCATTATGGCAGTGAGAGCTCTCAGGGAGGGTCATACCATTGTACCGATGATCATTGTAGAGACTCTGAGGTCAACTACATCTTCTTTGCACTTATCCTGGCGGGAGTGTTCACGAGTAGCTTTCGGTCATCTTTGTATGTGTGGTTTATGTCACACTTGAGATCGATTGGCACACTTAGATGGCAGGGGTTTTATTTCACCCATGATATAACCATGTCGTACTCCTTTCGACTTATGGAGTGTATAGTAGACGCATCGTGGTCGACTTTTCTGGCGAGGATTAGGGATCCCGTTGCCATATTAATCGCGTGTTCAGGGCTTAGTTCACCCCTGACTTCATTACTCATACTTTGTGCATGGATTATCTCCTCTCATTTGGATTGAGGCGTATGATTACTTATCATCCATCGCCATGATGTGTCGGGATTTGACGGTTCAGATTTTCACCCTTATGAGGGCGATGAGTCGGTACGCCGCTTCACATCGTTTATCATGGAAGAGCAGATCTAGGTTGTATGCTGTTGGGATCAATGAAAATTCATTTGAGTTTTCTGTCGATCATCCGGGTTGTTCTGCGAGTATTCCGAATGGATGGAGACAGAGCGCATTCGGGTGCGGTAGTATCCACAGTCACGAGGGGACCGATTCTAACGATGAGGAGCCTATAGAGGAGGCTGACATTCCCATCGATGACTTGGTTTTTGGGCTTCCAAAGCATTTGTGATGGATTATCCACCCCGAAAAGTGCTGCTTTATTCAAAGATTCAAAGACTGACATTTGGAGCAGAGCTTACATCTGATGACCTATGGTAGAGATCAGGCTAGGGCCACTATGTTGACAGCTCTTGATGAGAGAGACGCCGCTCTGTTAGAGAGGGATGAGGCTAGATCAGCCAGGGGTGCATTGATTTCGGAGTGGGATGCCGCCTTATCTACTAGGGATATGGCCATTGCAGACAGTACTTCAGTGAGATCCCAGATAACTGTCAATCTTGCTGATATGAGCGCTTACATTGATGAGCATTATGCCACCATGCAGTTAGCCTCTGATATGCTAACTCGTGTAGATACCCTTGGGCAGGAGCTTGCAGTGCTACCTCCGTCTTCAGAGAGGGATGTCATGTTAGATCTGATAGTCCGCATGTATACACATCTTTAGATAGCTTTGTATTTTCCTGCACAGACTAGCTTAGCCATTTTGTTATGTACAACACAGATGTATATATCAAAAAGTATTATGTATGGCAGGGAAATATATTTTGATTCACTTCCCTTTTAGTTATGCCTTGATACTTGCTTGATATTTGCCTGTTTCTTCAGGGCCTTGTGATCTTGATGCATTTTGAACTTATCCTTGATAGGTGGACATTGAGACGTCGCAAGATCTCTCAGAATGGATCATGGATTTTTATATATCCCTACCATCTTTGGTGTCTTGGGACTGGTATCTGTATGAAAAAGTGGAGAGGAGGGTGGTTTTTCCTCTCTGAGATTGACCGCACCACAGATGGTCTCCAGTACTTCTATTTGTGAGAAGCCTAGTTAAGTCCATCTCTTATTGGTTGGTATTGCTCTTTGAGGCACGATCATTGACTTAGATGGTCACCGAATCTTCTATTTGTGAGAAGAGGTTGGGTAATTCCATCCCTTTGATCGAAAACCGATGAAATGTGGTGAATTGAAGGTTGATCGATGCATCGTGTGACAAGTATTTTATTACGATAGGGGTTAGATCGAACCATGAATGGTCGCCTACGTACTCTATGAAGAGGAGATCAAGTGCATAGTTCGAACACTGGTGTAAGAGGTTTAATTTGAATGTGAAAAGCGGATAGGTGTAGAAATGTTTTATTATTTTGTGAAGAAAGGGTAGAAATGTTTTTGTTGTTTTTTATTGCGGCAGACCGCCATATAGAATATGGTTTCCTCGTACCCGGTATCGGGGAGATCAGTCGGTCGTAGTTCGCCCTCGGGATGAATCGCAGCCAAAGAGAAGTGTAAATCCTATGTGCAGGCTATACTGCGGGGAGAAGAAAGTTTGATCCCATAATGGGGACAAACTGCAGGTGTGTAAAAAGTTTGATCTCGTCTTCAGGATAAACTGCAAGCGTAGAAAAGTTTAATCCTGTCTTCAGGATAAACTGCAGGTGTGAAAGGTTCAATCCCATCTTCAGGATAACCTAAATTGTATGCAAGATTTGAAATGAGGTGAAACCAGGCTACTGGTTTGAAGTGTATGTTTCCCTGAGGGGCAGAAGAGTTTGTAAAAATGAGAGGGTTCAAAACTGGAATGACTGGTGATTTGATGATCAAAACCAGGATGTTTGTTTGATGGTAACCTCAGACATAGTACCGTTTCACGGTGTCCGAGTTGATAAGCTATGGAAATTCATCTCCATCCATTTCCTGCAATCTGAGAGCACCTCCTGTCAATACCTCCTTGACAACAAATGGGCCTTCCCAGTTAAGAGCGAATTTTCCCTTAGAATGATCTTGGTTGTCAATGATCTTCTTCAAAACCAAGTCATGTTGTTTGAACTGTCGAAGTCAGACTTTTTTGTTGTAGGATCGTGCGATCCTTTGCTGATATAATTGACCATGAAAGATAGTCGTGGTTCGCCTTTTGTCTATTAGAGACAATTGGTGATACTTGTCTTGTACCCACTGGTCTTCATCCAACTGAGCATCCATCAACACTCGGAGGGATTCCATTTCCACCTCTATGGGGAGCACTGCTTCCATCCCATAAACTAATGAGTAGGGGGTTGCCCGGTGGAAATACGCATGGAAGTTTCAGAGGCTAATAAAGTCGAGGTAATAGGTCGTGCCATCCTTTGTGATTGGCGGTACATTTTACGCATGATCTTTTGATATTTTTATTAGCCGCTTCAATAGCACCATTCATCTTTGGACGGTAGATGACGGAGTTAGGGTGTTTGATGTGGAATTTTCGCATAACTCCTCCATCATTTTGTTGTTGAGGTTCTTAGCATTATTCGACATAATGACCTCTGGTTGTCCATATCGATGCACGACATTGTTTCGATGAAAGCAATGATAACTTCTTTAGTAACCACAGGGAAGGATCGCTTCTACCCATTTGGTGAAGTAGTCGATCATGGTGAATATGAATCGATGCCCATTCATCGGCTTTGGGCTCGATGGGTTCGATCGCGTCCATTCCCCACATTGAGAAGGGCCATGGCGAACTCATATTGTGGAGTTCCCTTGGAGGGGCGTGGATAGCATTCCCATGAATCTGGCATTGATAGCACTAATTGACGTGATCATCACAGTCAGCTTTGAGTGTAAGCCAATAATGCCCTGTTCTAAGGATCTTCTTGATAAGTAGGGGTCCACTCATGTGAGGGCCACAGACTCCACCATGGATCTCATCCATGAGTCTCTGAGCTTGGTCTTTATCCAGACATCTGAGGAGACCTAGTCCTGTATCTCTCTTGTAGAGTGCACCTCCACTCAGGTAGAATTTCATAGTAAGTCGATGAATTCGCCTCTTCTCAGTTAGGCTCGCCTCAGCAGGTGTAGATCCATCTCGCAGATACTCCTTGATATGCTGATACCAAGGGTGGTGGACGGGAGGTAGTTCATCCGATACTTCTCCGACGTAGTTCCCATAGACTGGGGCTTTTTGCAGAGCAAACGTGATGCTTGGCATGTTTTCCTTGTCAGATATATGAACCAAGGAGGCCAACGTTGCTAATGCATCCACAAAATCATTCCTATTGTGAGGAATGTGTAGAAAGGAGATTTCTTCGAACTACAAAGCAATCTGTAGAACTTGTCGATGGTAAGGCAGTAAATGTAATTCTTTGGTTTGATAAATTTCTGTGGATTGTCTGATTACCAATTCAGAATCGCCAAAGACAGTTAACCGCCTGATGCCCATTGAACGGGCAAGTTTTAGACCCATGATACAACTTTCATACTCAGCTGTGTTGTTGGTGCTGACAAACTGCAATTTGACGACGACGGGATACTGCTCCCCCGTACAGCATAGTAGAACTACTCTAGCTCCAGAGCCTTCTGCATTAACAGCTCCATCAAAATACATTTTCCAAGTGCGGCATGTATCGTACTAATGTTGTTGTTGTACTATCATTACCCCTTCATCGGGGAAGTATGTTTTCAAGGGTTTGTAGTCCCCTGCAGGTACGGCGGCCAGTTGATCTGTAATTCCTTGACCTTTGACAGACTTTTGCGTCATGTAGACGATGTCAAATTGTTGTAGGATCAACTGCCATCTGGACAGTCGACAATTCAGTATGGGCTTACTTAACACATACTTGAGAGGATCCACGCGGGATATGAGATGGGTTGTGTGACCATGGTGGTTATGTTGTAACCTCATGGAAGCCCATGCTAAAGCACAACAAGTCTTCTCAATCAGAGTGTACTTGTGTTCACTGGTGCTGAATCTTTTGCTGAGATAATAGATAGCTCGTTCTTGGCCTCTATCGTCATTTTGCCCTAGCATACAACCCATGGAATTGTCATTTATGGAAAGGTACATAAACATGGGAGCATCATCCCTGGGAGGTACCAAAACAGGAGCGTTAATTAGCTGCTCTTTAATGGTAAGGAAGGCTTTCTGACACTCATTATTCCATTTCATTGAGGAGTTATTCCTTAACAGTTTGAAGATTGGCTCACAGGTTGCTGTGAGTTGAGAAATGAACCTGCTAATGAAGTTGATTCTTCCCAAAAATCCCCGTATTTCCTTCTCTGTCTGAGGAATGGGCATTTCCTTGATGGCCTGGATTTTGGTAGGATCTAGTTCAATCCCTTTGTGGCTGACTAGGAAACCTACCAACTTGCTTGCCTTAACACCAAAGGCGCACTTGGCTGGATTCAACTTCAAATTGTACTTACGCAACCTGTTGAAAAGTTTTCTGAGATGGTCTAAATGGTCATCCTCCTTTCGGGATTTGACAATGATGTCATCCACGTAGATCTCTATCTCTTTGTACATTAAATCGTGTAAAAGAGCCATCATAGCTCGCTGATAGGTTGCCCCGACATTGATGAGGCCGAATGACAACTGTCTATAGGAAAAGGTTCCCCAAAGCGTGATGAAAGCAGTTTTCTCACGGTCCTCCTCAGCGACCATAATTTAATGGTACCCCGCAAAGCAATCAGCAAAGGAGTACATGCCGTATTGAGCAGTATTGTCAATAAGAATGTGGATAAATGGCACGGGAAAGCTATCTTTAAGGCAAGCTTTGTTCAAATCCCCGTAATCCACGCAGACTCGCACCTTTCCTCCTGGTTTAGGTACGGGAACCATGTTGGATATCCACTCCGGATATGTAGACACCATGATGATGCCAGCTTGAAATTGTTTCACAATTTCTTCTTGAACTTTTAAACTCCACTCAGGTTTCAATCGCCTGAGTTTTTGCCTAACTGGCTTGAATCCTTCTTTGATGGGAAGGCGATGAAGAACAATGTCCGTGGACAAACCCATCAGGTCTTCATGAGACCATACAAACACATCCTGGAATTGGTTTAATAGTGCAACCATGTCATTCCGTTGATTTGTGGTAAGGTCTGAACTAATTTGGATAAGCTTAGGGTTGTCTAAGGTTCCAAGATTAAAAGAAGTGGTTTGACCAAGATTGGGTTTGGGTTTGTCTGCGACCCATTCCTTAATCTCCTGAGGTGTCTTAATGTCCTCTTGAATGTCCATCAAATCTGAGTCCAACTTTGCATCAAAGTTACAGCCCTTGTGGAGGAAGGCACCTTATCAGCAAGTACAGGCACATCTAAATTCAGAGTCCTGAAACAAAATATGCTTTCACTTAATATATGCAACTGTTCGATCATACAAAAGTGTTAGCATGTACTTGATAAAATAACTGCTAGTACTGTAAAGCAAACCAAGCAATTAAAGTTATCTACAAGGCAGAGGGATTTTTCTGCCCATTTTACCCTCATCAACCAATGAATGGAGTGCTGCTCCAATTGTTGAGGTCAAAGTCCTGATGGACTGCAGTGATGGAAGGATCGTCATTGTCCTCCTTCTCCCAAATGATAACCATGATATCTGGGCAATCATCGTCTGGGTTGTATCTGTTTGTATGTTCATCATGAACAATGACGCGTATGCCTGCCATCATCAAGGCAATGTCATGTCTGCATTTTCGTTCCTTTTCTTCCACTTCAGGATCAGGAATCAGCACCTCTTTAGTTTTGATTGGCACTGGTTTAGGAAACAGCATGGCCATAACATGGGCTGGCACCTTTACTGGAGACTGTATTAGCTCATGAGGTAAAGGTATAGAAAATCGTCGTGCGGCGAAATTTTGAGGAACCTGCTTGTGCTTATGAGGATTCCTGTGACTGGAACTGGCATAATATCCTAGTTCGACTGTTCCAATTTGGCTGAACACTTGGATAGGGTGCTTAATACCCTTCTTATCTTTACCAAGCCCTTGTCCAGGTTGATAACCCAATGACATCATTTCTTGAGTGGCCGACATAACCTCGGCAGAAATCCTGGGTATGGGAAGTGGCGCTCCAATAGAATGGTATTGCGTGGTACTCACTTCCAGAGTATGAAAATTGGTCGGTTCAACTTCTGAATTGAAGCTGATGGTTGGTAGAGTTCCTTGTTTAGGACATTCCGGCTCAGCGTTGACAGTGACTAAACTGTTGTTGACAATGTATTTGAGTTGTTGATGTAGCATGGAGGGAACGGCTCCAGCCATGTGTATCCATGGTCTCCCCAATAGCAGGTTATATCCTGAATCTATCTTGAGGACGTGGAAGGATACATTGAATGTATTTGGATCAATCTCAATTGGCAGCTTAATCTTTCCGACGGCATTTCGTCGGGATCCATCAAAAGCTCTAATAACCGTATGGCTGCTTTGGATCCTCTTGATATTGGCATTCATCTTTACCAAGGTGGTATAAGGACAGATATTTAGAGACGAGCCTCCATCTATCAAAACTTCAACTAGCATGTACCCGGAAGACAAAACCGCAATGTGCAATGGCTTGCAATGACCGGTCCCTTCGGGCAGTATGTCGTCATTAGTGAAGGATATCACATTGTTGTTGAAAATGTGATCAACCAGATGTTAAAATTTTTCCACATCCACTGATTTTGGCAAGTAGGTTTTTTCCAAAACCTTCAGTAAAATCCTCCGATGATCCTTGGAAGAGAAAACCAAGTCCAGTATAGATATCTGGTGTGGAGCTTCTCGCAATCTTAAAACCACTTTGGCTTCATTGTGGCCCATAGTGCGAAGGAATTTTTTAATCTTCTTCATGGGAATCTTCCCCTTTGCTTCGCAAGTAGGTTTCATAACCCGTTGAGGAAGATACAGTGGATTTTCCCTCGACATTGTAGCAGTAGTATGAGACATGGATCCTTCAGCTTCTCCATAATTCCATGGAACTTTGTGTAAGTTGACAACAAGATGTTGTGGTCTGAAAGGTAAAGAAATTGGCTCTGGTGCGACCACTTTTAAAGGATTGTCAGCTCCTTTGAGTTGAATTGGTTGTATGGGAAATACTTTGACAGTCTTATCATCCACTTCGAATATAACTGCTACTGATCCCTTCCATTTGGTAGGACATGCATTCCCACTCTTGAGTTGCACAGTGTAATCATCTGCGATTTGCAGGACACTGCTATCAATAAGATTCTGAATGAGATGGCGGAGTGCCCAGCATTCTTCTGTGTTATGACCACGAGAATGTGAATGATATTGACACACTTCATCAGAATTGAATCGTCCTGAGCGGGGATTGATTGGAGGCAGAAGGAAGGTAATTCTTCCTTTATTGATCAACATTTGCAATATCTCCTCCATAGATTGGCCAGGATAGGTAAATTCCCTTTGATTGGCAAAATCCCGACGGGCTTTAGCATTGGCTCTCTTTGCAACCTTATCCTCCATAGCTTCGCTTTCTGAAGGTGGTGATGGAGCATTCATAACAAAAAGAAGGAGATAGGCATGCTCCTGCCTGATTAATTGGCGTGTGACTTGATGCTGGTGGGTCACCAGTTCTGCCAATTGCTCAATTTGTTTGCAAAGAGCTTTTATCTTTCATTCCATAGTGAACTGGAACTTTGCATAATCCCATCTGTCAACACCGTCTTTGAGGGTTTGGGATGATTCACCATTAGAATTGGAACTCTGTCCAGTGCTCCAACTGATCATGTTGACCTCATCTTCTTTGTGTTGAGGAAGAGGGTTGTCTTGCACGTGAGGTTGATCTGGTTTGGTGACCACGATCTCGCTGTTGTCTATTAAATCTTGAATCTTGTGTTTCAAGGCCCAACAATCTTGAGTATCATGTCCAGGTGCTCCGGCATGATAAGTACATTTCCGAGTAGTATTAAACCCCTCCCATTAGGGTTGGCTGGCGGAAGAAGATGTGTAATTTTCTTTTGAGTAGTCAGAAGTGCAAGAATATTCTCGAGTGAGTCCCCTAAGGGTGTAAACGTTCGAGGACGCTTTACTTCTCCACTTTTAGGCAAAGGAGAGTTTGAAGACTGTGCTTGAAAAGGGGAGTAGTTTCTCCTTTGTAGAGGCACGCTTTGATTGCCTTTTTGACCTTGTAGTATCAAGGAAACATCCTCCTCTTTCTTTTTATGGACCCTCCGGGGGTTGTTTCCATAAGATCCGGACTGGATGTGCTCAGCAACAGCTTTAAGAGCGGCTAGGTCTTGAATTTTACCAGACTTCAATCCCATTTCAGCCATCTCTCCGTGCTTGATCATTTCAGAGAATGGTTTGCCAATACCAGCTAAGACTCTCTCATAGAAAGGAGTTTTTCACATACATCTATGAATGTCATGACCATTTCTAATTAAAATCATGGAAGGAATAACTTGAAACAAGCGCCTCCACCTTTGAGCATACTCTACGAAAGACTCATTAGATTTGTTTCTTGACCTTGGTAATTTGGTGCCGGTCAGAACCATCTGAGATTGAAAATGTATTGAGTGAGGGAAGGCGTGAGGCACTCTTTGACTATAGATCTTTGAGTTGTTTAATTTGGTATACCATGGCGAAGCTTCTCGATTGGACTTTTCGAAATAATTTGTATTTCGAGCTTTTCATTTTCTGCGTAAGACCAAAGTTCTCCAATGAACACTTTCAGATGTGTATAAGGATCCCCTAATCCATCATACTTTTCAAAATCAGGGGTTTTGAATTTCTTTGGATAATGAACACCGGGGAAGATACAAAGGTCAGCATATGATACACTTCCATGTGTTCCAATCCCTTTGAGAACACGGATAGTTTCCTCCATTTGGAGTACTTTCTTCCTGGTATCACCGGTGTGTGGATCTCCTTTGAGATGGGTGTTGTCAGGGTCTTTGTTGGTCGTATCCAACGGAGGTTCTAGATTTGTTTTATCTAGACCTTGTGTTCCTCCTTGTGTAGAGGATTCTGATGTGGAGGGATTTTTGTACCCCTGAGTGGACGATGCAATTCTTTAAGCCGGACAACCAAATTTGTGATTTTGTGACTTAATCCCGTCAAATTCTTCTCGAGAAAGCGAGATTAGGCGGTCATACGAAGACATGATTGGTACATGTAGGCTCGTGGCCTTTTTGGATTTTGAGCGGAGATATGAGCCCAATGATTTTCCTACAAAAGACTTATGTAGTTTAGTCTTAGGGTAATGTAAATGTTATCATAACATGTCCATTTTAGGAATATGGTCCTGCAAAACCGGGTGTTAATTGATAACATGCATGCACATATAGTCGTCATGTTTTCATAAAGATGAACATGGAATAAAATTACAAGTAAACGTTTTTACAAGTAATTGAAAATGGAAAGCATGAAGAGACTTTCCTCCACGTTTGGTTTATCAGAGGTTGACCTATCTTAGGGTTTCTCTCGCGGCTTTTTGGCATGAAGGTTCCCAGATCATCGCAATCTACTTGACGGGAAGTTAATCCGGTCTTTCAACTGGAGCGAATCTGGGTGGTGCCTTTCCTGAGCCCCATTGGAATTATTCTTCCTACGAGTCCAATAATCAAACATCGACAGGATAGCCTCCTGATGGAGGAACCGCACAACATACATTCACATACAACGTGTCTCACCGATTATGCAAAATGATGACATGTGCGAAGCACTAATATCACAGATAGATATTTAGCAGTGCAGTAAGTAAGATGCATTAGTACACATTCATCATAAATGTAAATGAAACATTCACACATAAGCATATAACAATTTTGAAAAGCTTGTAAATAGCGGCTTAAGCCCTCTTACTGGAGTCCCGAGCAGAGTCGCCACCTGTCGACGTCGGGATTTTTAGTGTCGCACCGTTACTTGTTCTTTTGGTGTTCTCATGTTAATGTGAGATTTGTTTGAAAAATAAGTGAAAAAGGTCCGACATGTATAATGTAAACGATTTGACTTTAAAAGTCGCCAAGGTTGGTGTATTTAATTGGTTGCACCAACGCAATAGAAAAGGTTTGCACATTAACCCGGTGATGTGACAACGCTAAATGAAGGTCTGCAAAAAAGAGATTCATTTAGGTCAGGGGCTTGATTATGCGGAGGGAAGGTGTTAGGCACCCAGACATCCGTGTTTCCACGGTGACCGCTACTTTTCAAAGAAATTGTTATATGAATATATGTGTGTGTGTGTGGATCAATGTGCAATTATTTGGAAGTTTTGTAAAAAGAGGTTTTTTAAACCCTGTGCTCAATAGTAATTGAGGTCTTTGATCTTCCATTTTATTATTAAATGTTCGGCTTGTTTTCTTTTATTTTTGAGATGCAAAGCATCTTGAGAAAATAATATACAAATGATCTTAGAACTCCTCATGGGCATGACATAATGACCATCAAGAAATTCAGATCATCAGTAAATAATGTACAAGTCGCTTTACAATTTAAAAATGTCCATCATAGGAACCGAATCTAGATTCGATGGATGAATCTGTGATCACATGATTCCTAGGCTCAAATGATACCGCAGATTTGTATGGAAAGCGATAAGCAATTATATATATAAAGCTGTAAATATATATATACAGACATGATCAACCACCATGAAGCAACTCCATGGGGGATCGGAAATATAAATATATAAAAGCGGTAGATATATATATATATATATATATGGATATGATCAACCACCACGAAGTAAACTCCAGGTGGGACAAAATGTAAATAAAGCTGTAAAAGCGATCAACTGCCACGAAGTAAACTCTAGGCAGGACGAAATGTAAATAAAGCTGTAAAAGCAATCAACTGCCACGAAGTAAACTCTAGGTAGGACAAAATGTAAATATATATATATATATGTACATATATATATAAAAGCAGTAAACGAACCGGATGTAAATCCAGGCTCATCGGATATGTCCGACAACAATTATATATATATAAGCAGGTAAATGCTCCGGATATAAAATCCAGGCTCATCAGATATGTCTGAAAATAATTATATATATAAGTATATATATATATATATAACCAGAGAAACGCTCTAGACATAAGTCTAGGCTCATCTGACTGAGTCTGACCACAGTTTATATATATATATATATATATATATATATATATATATATACAAAAGCAAGTAAACGCTCCAGACCTAAGTCTAGGCTCAATCGAGGCATAACTCAATAATGTTAGTCCATATACAAAATATATACATATATATAAGTATATATATAGACAAAAATGAAAACCACGGACCGAAGTCCGGGCAAACGCACACTACACAACTCTCAATGTGTATAACAGTGTGTGTTAATATGGAAAAAAGGCTTTATAGAATATAAGAAGGCTTACAGTGGGCTGCCAAAGTAGACTTCTATGACTCTATGTGGATAAACACTCAGCTCGCCTTTTCTCTCTCTTTCCTCTCTCAAATGGCTGACCCCAAGGTCTATATTTATAGACTGATGGTCACAGGTACACCTGCGGCTGGTCGTGGTGCATCCGGGCCTCGTGGGTCCCGTCATCTCAAAGTACATGCACTCGTGCACTGTAATGTTGGCTCAAACTTGCAGAACTTTAATCCGAGCATCCGAACGAGGTATATATGACCTTCTTCGGACCGCTTGTGTCGAGAGTTACGCAATGACATAGATTAGAGGTTGTACGAAGTCAGGAAGAGGGGTCCATGCCCATGGTCTTCAAGCTTCAAATTCTATCCAAAGTATTGCCACGCATAATAGTCACTCGGGATTGTAACTCCTCGGTTCTTATGGGACATTGTTGGATGTATGTATGTATGAAGTGTTGAGACGACGCGCAGGTGTTGAAGGGGGCAAGATGATGTTTGACTCCTAACCGAGGTTATCGCCAGTTTGAGTTGAAAGTAGACGTTGCTCAGGGTTACATCTGAGATTGGACTACTTGTTGGTATGCCGCGATATCATCTTGTGAGAGAAGCGTTGAGGTGGTAAGATGACGTTTGACTCCACAAGGGGTTATCGCCGGTTTGAAATTTGAAAGTAGGCGTTGCTCGAGGTTACATCGAGATTGGACTACTGCAAGTGTTTGAATGCCGTAGGTCATCTCGTGGGAGAACACATCACATGCCGGTGTTAGCTCGGGTGCGAGGTATGAGTGCCTCGCGGGGAGGTTTGAGCTTGAAGTTGATAGCATGTATTTGAAATAAGCATTTCGGAGTTATCGCCGGAACTACAACAACACTCCTTGGGGTTATCGCCAAGGACGAAACTCGGGGTTATCTCCGAGGTTGGAAATGATCCCTCTGATGTGTGTTCCGGGTTTGGAAATGATGTTCCCGGCGTGTGTCCCGGGTTTTGAACTTGAACTTCCGGTAGTATCCGGAATGGAGACTGAACTTCTGGTGGTATCCGGAATGGATGTAAGCTGTCTTCCAGGGTTATCTCCGAAAGACGAATCTGCCCTCCTGCAATGTTAGTAATAGGCGTGCAAAAAATTTCGAGTGTCTACATACTATATCAGACCTTTTTTTGTCTTAAAATCGGTGGATTATTGCATGTATTCCTGTTGTGCCCTTTTTCTTGGCACCTGCTGCATTTGTTTTGAATTTTGTTTTCAGATCCGTGTTTGTACCTCCTTATTTTTGGACTTCCAGCTGGTCTTCTTGTGTTCGGTGGTTTTATACATATGTTTCTTACTTCTTCTGGTACATCCCAGTTCTCTTTGTCATCTAACTAGCAGGATGGAAATTTGAATATAATTCGACCAAAGTTGTTTTAGAGTAATTTTTGAGCAAAAATCATATGAGAACAAATTACGCTTTGCTGATAATACTTGACGTGACGTCATAAGACATCTTATGGTACTAAAATTTATGGCATGTGCATGTCTTTTGTTCGATGTCCACAATATATTGTTTAGCATCGTAAATAGTGAAAATCACTAAATTTGATGTCTCAACCTACAACACAAATTAAGTGTGTCGTTAGTATGCATAAATATTTAGTTTGTTTGCATCGAAATAATGGCAGTTATATTTAATGTTGTTAAAATTATCAGCATATACAGGTAACCAATAGTGAACAAATAGGTTTCCATAAAATGCAAATGCAACTTAGGATGTAATAATTTAAATTTTGTATTAATTACCTTAACTTTATTTGATTTAATGATATTAGATTGCAACCTCCCCTCAGCTGTTCTGGAAAGTGTTATGAATGTTGATATGGCTACTTGTTTGTTTGTGAAGTACCATCTTTGAACCAGACAACGTAGGCATTCAATCATTGACGTAACTGGAAGAATATCCCTGATTAAATTGATTGCATTGTTAATAGATTCGGTGGTGTTTGAAGCCATTGTCGAGTACCTGCTTATAGTCCTATGGAGCCTGGTGCACTTCTCCAACTTGACCTCTTCCTCTAACTCCAAATATGTCCTTATTTGAGGATCAATCGCATCAATTTCAGCCATGTGTTTGTTGAATTGTTCAATAGTATAAGCTCTACAAGCCCCGTTGTATGCCTGTTTGAGTTCTTCTCCTCTCTTTCTGAATCTACTTTTTATATTTTTCAGTACATGGTATGTACACGAACCATGCATGACATCCGAAAACACAAAATTCAGTCCCTGTATAATGGCTTCATGTCTATCCGAAACAATGCATTGGCCTTCCTTAACTCCACAAGCAATTCTCAAATTTACGAAAAACCATCTCCAAGATAATTCATTTTCGCTGTCAACCACTGCAAAAGTAATCGAAACAATGTTTCGGTTTGCATCTTGTGTGCTTGCTATCATTATTGTCCCCCCGTAAGTTAATTGTATGAACGTGCCATCTATTACAATGATTGGAAAGCAATGGTTCCATGCTTGAATGGATGCTCCAATGGCAAAGAATAAATACTTAAAACAACCATTTGTTTCCAACTCAAGGGCTGTGACGGAACCTGATATGAAATATCAACAATATCATTATAATTACAAGTAGCATACAGTATCCAAATCACTAGTATTTGGTAACCATTTGTATGGTTAATGGTATCCAACTAATTACCATATTAATGTTTCCAATACGGTGCATATGGTGTCCAGAATATCATTAATGTGTAGTCTTTTGTGTAGATATTTATGATACACAAAATATTAATTTAACATAAGTTGATTGTACAGTTTAGTTAGTAACTAAACCTGTATATTAAGGTAACCAAGTCAGTTGACTTGGGTAACCAACTAATTATGAAAAACCATTAAATTATTTTAAAATGTTACCTGGATTTGTTTTCTTCAACATGTGCAACCATGATGGGATCAGTGAGTAGTCGTGTGGATTTTCTCTCACCTTTTCTGAAGCTTTCTCCTTCGATCTCCATGCTTTTTGGTAAGAGATAGTGTAACACCCCCTTCCCGAAAAGGAAAGGGAGGTCACGTGAAAAACACAACAAACCTCAAAATAAATAAACAGAGCACTAACAACCTCAAAATATTAATAGTGGTGATCCATTAATAAAGTACCAAGTACAATTCTCCAACCAGAGTCAAAATAATCAACACTTAAAATTTGAATCAACCTAAATGGTCAAAGGCAAAACTCTCATCACACTAGCTACGAATCATTCCCAAGAACTGCTTAGGAAGAAAAACCTGACATGAGCCAATTGGCCAGTACGGATATAAAGATACAAAAGATATACAACTAAAATATGAAATCAACAGAGACAAAATATTGAACAAAGCCTCAAGTGTAAATACTGACGAAAATATAATCTCCAAATATCTGAATGCAATATATCTGAATCAACAGAATTGACGAAACTAATAGACGAATAAAGAAATAACGAACTGAAGTAACTAACTCAATGAATTGAACTAAATAGAAACAAACAAAACTAATACAATAAAATATTAGGCTGAAACAAATGGTTGGGGTTATTTCAAATGCAAGAGTGAGCTCGAAATATATCTTGCCACCACATGATAAGTCAATCTAATGCCACACAGGCAAATCAAATGATGCCACATAGGCAGCCAAAATAATGCCACACAGGCACATCAAAATAATGCCACACAGGCAAGTCAAAATAATGCCACACAGGCAAATCAAAACAATGCCACACATGCAATCACACATTGGATCGCGAATCCAAATGTATACAAATTGGATAGTGTGTTTGGCACAACATCACCAATTCGCAGAACAGAAAACTAGGGTTAACCCATACGCCTCCCACAACAAAACACCAAATGGCCCACTACCTCCGGAGCCCAAAACGGAGACACTGTGGACTAACCACACCGCCACGGAAAGTGTCATGTCTCTCGTGCCAAGACGACATGCCTGTGGTACCCCCACAGGTGGTTATAGCTCTGGTATACCCTACGGTATATTCTAACAAAATACCATGTCACAACACATGCGACATAATACCAACAAAAAGGGTTCTATATGTACATGTTGAACCAAATCAAATTATAGTCACAATGTCTCAAAAAGAAGGTAGCAACATGTACTGCTCTAGAATTATCAAAAATAAATATTAAACATGATAACCTAATTCAAAGAGTACAAATACGAGTTATATGAATCAACTCCAAAATGAAACTAATATACTTATTTCACAAGAAACAATTATGTGAAATAATAATGAATCCAAAGCGAGGAACAAAGCGAACACATCAAATTTAACAAGAGTACATCGAAAGAATGCGAATCCGTGCACGATACTTCCAAACCATTTATAGCACACTCCACAAAATTTTACCCTCAAATGCCAACGATATCAAATATGAAACATTATTCGCAACCTAAACATATTCACCTCAAATTAAAAACAATCCAAACTAATAATTCCAAAATAATTCATAATCTATTTAATATATTTTAAAATAAAATAATTTTTTTTATTATTTAATATATTTTTTTTTGGGTATTACAGATAAACACATTATATTCTGTCATCATGTCCTCCACAATATCGGTTGGTGTGTAAATTTTCTTCAAATTTGTTAATTTGTGCATTATGCATTCACTAACCAACTCACTATTTGCCTGTCTGTGGTCTCCCAGCAATACGTTGACTGAACATGTGTTGATGTCATTGAATTCTCTCACCTTAAACATACTAGTTTTTCGAAACCTTGATGCTCTCATCTTCCATCTGCAATTTTCATTATCTACGCACACTAGCACAAAGTCTCTACGACCTGTTCGTTCAACTTTGTGTTGTCTATTTTTCCTTATTGAATGTAGCCTCATTGCTTGTGATAGGATTTTTTTTTGTCTTTGTAAGTTTGATGTAATTTTACTTCACGTTTATTCGGATCTGTTATTACATCATCATATCGTTCTTCTGTGTATGATTTGTCATGTTGTCTGTCTCGTTGTTGTTCAATAACTTCCATTGCAAGTTGATCAGCATATTGCGTTCCAATTTGGCAATCTTGTGTTGCTAGTGGAACTAGTGCTGAATTCCCTTGTGTTGATCGTTACATCGTGAATTATAGTTTCTTTTACATTTATCAAGTTCTGCAAGATTATTGTGCGTCCCCTTCTGTGTTCAATATCTATAATCAGTGGGAATTTGCCTTGTTCATCAGATTTTCTACTGACTTCGACAAAGAATCTAAAGGTTGCTTCATCTGATATACTGATCGGTGGAATGCCGCTTCTAATCTGAAATTTGATTGACAATGTTGTTGTGTTTGTGTCTAGTCGTAATGCACTGCATATCAAGTTTTGCATTTCTCTGAAAGAACTAGTTGATGGAACTAGTAGGCCGGTGACTTCAAATTTGTTGTATTGGTTACTATCAGTCCATGTTCCGTTGAAATAAAGTACAACTAGAATCATCTCCATTGTCTGACAACAGAATAAATATTGTAAAGTAACCAAATCAATGTTAGACAGTAACCAAACTACATAATGTTAGTAACCAGAACCTAAAACACATTTGGACATTCATCTTACAATGGAAACTATCAGTATAATGATATTTGTTACCAATTAAATTATAACAGTTGTATGAAGGAAATGTAGCCAATAAGTAACCATCATAATAAAATAAACCAATATAAACAGCCTAATATTATACAGTAATCATAACAACATTATACAGTAACCAAATCCAATTTAGACAACAACCAACACATATTTATTTAGTAAGCATCAGATAAACACATTCTCCGTTGCATTTTTATAGTTAAAAACAACCAGTATAATGTGTTTGTTACCAATTAAAGACTAACAGTTGTAAGAAGGTAATCAAGTAGCTAACAAGTAACCATGAATTAGTATACAACAACCAATATATATAATCAGATTAACAGTTGCATGAAGGTAACCAATGTAGTCAATAAGTAACCACTAATATAAAAGAAATAATTATAAAACATAATAACATTATAAGTTTACACAGTAACCAAGTCGGCATTAGTCAGTAACCATTATAATTTTACACAGTAATCAAGTTAGCATTAATCAGTAACCAAGTCAGCATTAGTCAGTAATATTATGCAATAACCATTATAATTTTACAGAGTAACCAAGTAAGCATTAGTCAGTAACTAACAGTTGTAGGAAGGTAACCAGTGTATTTAATAAGTAACCATTAATATAAAAAATATCAGTAGAATATATTTTAAAAGTATAAAGCAAGCAAATAAATATTATACAGTAACCAAATCAATAATAAACAGTAACCAATTTATATCTATTTAGTAACCAGAATATAAAACATATTTTCAAATGCATTTTACAATCAAAACATTCAGTATTCTGAGTTTGTGACCATTTTAATTGCAAAAAACTAAATAAAGGTAACCAATATACGAATACGTAGTAACCACTGGTAACTATATGCATATAAACTTTAAACTCAAATACCTCAGTATACAAATTTGTATCGAATCAATCAACGATCAAAAATCAGTGCAGTACACAAGTTTCTGGTTACTGATCTTGAAGTTGCTCTTGATCTTTTACTGATCTTGAAGTTGTTGTTGATCTCAGAGTTGCATCACGATCTCAGATGTCGTCTTCTCCGATAGATATGTCGTTGATCTGTTTTTCTGATATCAAAGTTGCATGTTTTTTTCAGTTGCTTGAATTTAGGTGCGGTTAGTTGCAAGTATGAAAGTCGGTAACTGACGTATAGGGAGTTAATGATGCGTGATTTTAGCAACGTAATATTGTGTTGCGTTATTTTTGTAATTATTTTGTGGATGTTTTATTTTTGTAATTACTTTATAATTGTTGTATATTAGTGTTAAGGACCTTTTAAAAAAATAGCTCACGACCACCTAGGCCTTGAGATGGGCCTTCATTTGACCTCTTTAAGCTTGGTTCAATTTGGGCCAAAATTCCCAAAACCAGTCTCATCTTTTGTTTTGCAGCCTACTATAAGCCCAAGCCCAAACTCTGTCAATGCACAGCTTGCCTAATACTAATTATAGTAAGACAAAATTAAGTGTTTTGGTCTCTAGTATTTGATATGAGACTAGAATTTAATTATTATTAAAACATTTTTTAAATTCTTCCTAATTTTATTTTATTTTTTTAAAATTAATCCAATGCAAAAGTATGTAGACAATTAGCCTCCCTAATTTACTCTAAACAAAAATAAAAAAAAGGGCAGGGAAAGCATAGAGTAAAAAACCACCAACAAAAAAAATAAATAATTTACTATTCAAAAACAACATTATGTTGAGCCGAATCTAATATTTTTATTATTAGTTTGCTATATAATTACAGGTTTGAGAAAGTTCACTAAAAGTCCCATTTTTCCATAGATTTTCCCGACATCTAAGTGGATCTTCTTTTCTGAATGAAAACTCAAGAAGTTGAACATGAGATAACAGTAATATATTAATTAAAAACTAAAGTGTATATATATATATATATATATATATATATATATATATATATTATAGACATATTTTAGTATCATATTGAAGAATCATTATAATTAATATTTTTATTGTGGATTCAGTAATAAATAATTCATATGTATGTGAAACTAAGTTTATAATATTTTAACTTAATTAGTAGTTAATTTGTTGTTAATATATAATAGTAGTTATGTAAATATTATGGTTACATAATAATTAATATTTAAAAGTATATTATGTGTTATAAAATATATTAATGATTAAACTTTAATTACCAATTTTATTTTATATAGGAGACATTTAATTAATTAATGTTAAAAATAATTATGATATATACATTAGTGACTTAAAAATTATGAGAAAGTAATAATAAATCTTAAAAATAATATATATATATATATATATATATATATATTATTAAGCATGTTAAGAGAGTGCCTATCAGTTTCATGCATGTGTTACTAGATTCATAGTATTGTTAAAAGGTTCTTTCTCCCCTGTTGAGAGGTCACAATTAAAGCAGCATCTGTTTAGAGTAAAAGAAAGTAGAAGCAACAAAAAATACGAAAAGGAAAGGTTTTGCCAAGTAAAGACCTTTTTGATTCTCTAAATATTCTTAATTCACAATAATTGATTCTCTAAATATAACCCCACCCAACTAGTCAACTACTACCAAATTTCTTAAATTTATGTACAAAATTGATGTGTAGAATAAGACTATTTGTATTAATTTTTAATTCTGTAAATTATATTTTTTTTATTTTTAAAATTATTTGTTGTTATTTTTTATTTGATGTTTTAGAAAAAATTTGTTGTTCTTTTTTATTTGTCGTTTTGTAGATTTCAAAAAAATATTAAATACTTAATATTTCATATTATCCTTTATGATTAAAGTCTAATTTATTTCTCTCATCTTTCCAATCAATTTTATAAGGCTAATATCAAAATTTTATACTTAATTTAATCAGGCAAAACATTAATTACATTTCTCAATCAATTAAATAAAACATTAATTGTATTTTTTAATTTATCTGCGTGAATTAAAAAGTAAGAGAGAGACTATATCTTATCCATCATATTTGCAAGCACATGTTGCCCCTAAATTAAAAATGTCACAATCCATGCATTACTAATTAATACTGCTCATCTTCCTCATCATTTCTCATCTCTATAAATTTAGCAGCTTCTTCCTCTTTACTGCTCCATTGCACTACCATTCCTCTCTCTCTCTCTCTCTCTCTCTCATATGAATATATATAACCTCCTTAACATGGATTGTTTATCTTTTTTATGTTTATGTTATATAAACATAAAATATCTTTTTCTAAATAATCTCTTTGTTCTTTTGAAGCAAGCAAGCTAGCTATAGCCCTTGAATATATTTAAACAATATTTTCATTGGAGAAGTTGAGACAAATATAATTTTCAGTTACCATCAGCATGCGCATGAACTTGTGTAATATATATGTTGACAGAAGAGAGGGAGCACAAACCCACCATTAAGCTAAACAAAGTGTTTGCTTTTTGTGGGAGTGTGCTCTCTCTTCTTCTGTCACCTATACATACATCTTCCCCTCCTATATATATATATATATATATATATATATATATATATATATATATATATATACTGCACGCACACTACTCTTTCTTACTTTTTTCCGTTTTTCTCTTTTTTTTTAAAAAAAATATTTTGGCTTTCCAATAATTAATGATGAGGAAGCTCTGTCTGTCTATGTATGATGCAAAATGGGATTGATCTAGCTAGGAATATGATTTTTGTTTTCAATATTGGACCTAATTAGTAGCTATTTATTGATCTAATTTAAGAAAGCCCACTGACCTAGCTAGTTTTATTTGCATGTCTAGATAGGTGTTATTTTTTTATAACTCTTTCTGATCATATTATTGTCTTACTATTTCGGATCAGTTCTAGCTGCATATATATTATATTACCTTGGTGGAAACTGTATAAGGGTACCTATACATACATTGTAACTCACTGATCTCTCTCTTTTGCATCTTGCAGATCTTGATTAAACTAGATCCAGATATTCCTTAAGGTCTTCGCGGTTTCTGCTAGGTCTCTTATTATATGTATCCGGAAAAAAGAGTATCATTTTCAATGTAAAAAGGATTTCTCCAGGTAGGAGGAGGGGGGGTTATTAAAGTATTTTTCATGAAAATGCTGGTTACAAAATAAAAAGTTTGCACCACTACTCTCTACAAGCATTGAGAACCCTACGGTGATCCCACTGTGTTATATATTTCAGTAATTTCCCATTCATCAATTGCAAGAGACTTTACTTGCCTCTTTGTGCTTTTTGCACCTCTAGCTGTGTGCATCTCATCTCTGCCTAGGCCATGGTCTGGTGCAACAAAAACATATCATAATCCAGTTAGGTTTTGCCATTCTTGTAAACCAGGCAGTTGTGATCTTGTATGGATATAACCAACTTAATTTGTGCTCACATAAAGAAAACTATAAGCGCCATTAGATCATGTTTATAATTACTGAAAAGTTCCTAGGCTCCATATAATGCTGCAGTAGCCGTTTGAACAGAAAATATTAAAACATGAACAGAGACTTTAAAACAACTACACTACAAATGGCAAAGAAAGGCATGTATTTTATTCCACATTCAATATGCATATATATGTTCATATAATATTCATTGAAGCATGGTTTAAAATTAAATACAGGACATTAAAAAAAGAAGCTTCACAAAAACTTGAGAGATTATTAGATATCTGAAATGTTCATATATGCGACCTTTTCCATTTAATATTCAAGACTCTAGATACAAATTTCAACTATGTAATGATTATTGGGAGATCAATACTTTTAGCAAAACTAACAACCAAGTCAGTATCAACAAAGTAAAGCTAATTTGATATCAATATTAAGTGGAAATATTCAAGATACAGTAGAAAACCAAAAACAGTTCAATGGAATGCTTTGAACTCACACCATAGAACTATCATAATATTTCAGCTGCCTTAACTACAATACTAACTATGCAATCAATGTGTAAAACAACAACAACAAAAAAAAAAAGAATCCAAAGAATTACTTGCTTTTTGCTTGAGGTTAGTCAAATTTGATCTCAATCATGCGCTCTAGCGTCCTACTATCCTCACCATCCGAAACAATATCCTCAAGACTTGAAAGCAAATGACTCGAAAAGCTAAGAGTTGGTTTCATCTTTGGCACCAACATAGGCTCAGCCTCACCATTAAGTATCTGGAAAACTCTCCTCATTGTAGGCCTCTCAGCGCTATCCGGATTAGCACAGCTCAAACCAACAAGCAATAGCTTCTTAACTTCATCTCCCTTGAACTCGCCATTCAAGCGTTTATCTGCAGCTTCAACAATCTTCCCCTCAGAATGCAACCCCCAAACCCAATCAACCAAATTCACCATTCTTTGCCCTTCTGGTTCTTTCTCAATAGGCCTCCTCCCACAAGCCAGTTCAAGTATAACCACACCATAGCTAAAAACATCAGTTTTTTCGGTTGCTTTTCCATACTGAAGATACTCAGGAGCAAGGTATCCCATTGTTCCGGCTGTCAGCGTTGAAACAGGACTCTTATCATGATCCATAAGCCTTGCCAGTCCAAAATCTCCAAGCCTTGCATTATAGTTCACGTCCAGCATTATGTTACTAGTCTTTATGTCTCTATGAATCACTTGTTGCTCACATTCTTGATGCAAATAAGTCAAAACAGAAGCCAACCCAACTGCAATATTGTATCTATATGTCCATTTTAAAGGTTTACATTGTTCAGATTCTTGATACAACACATTATCAACACTCCCATTGGGCATAAACTCATAAACAAGCAATAATTCTCCCTTTTCAACACACCAACCTTGGAGCTGAACTAAATTCTTCTGTCTCAAACTAGCTATAATAGACAATTCAGCAACAAATTCAGTTTTACCTTCTTGGGAATGTCTTGATCTTTTAACTGCAGACATGGTGCCCGTAGAACAGAAAAAGGCCTTGTAAACAGTGCCAAATGCACCATGGCCTATAATCCTATTTGAATGAAACCCATTAGTGGCTGATTTGAGTTCTTTAAAACTGAATTTTCTAGGGCCTGTCACAAGCTCAGCTTTAAGGCACTTCTCTATTTTGACCCCCTTCCACTTCTTAACTGAAATCCAACCAAAAACCACAAGAAAAACACAAAAGAATGCTGGTCCAGCAATCCCAAGACCCCAACCAAGCCTCTTGTGATGCTTACTAGTGGAATCAGACACCGGAATCATAGGCGGCGTTATGATCACAGAATCAGTCACGTTGTGAGGACTAAATCTTGGCCTAACTGCTGGAAACCCAAAAGTCTCAAAGCTCCAATTTTGAACCAAATGGATTTCTGTACTTCCCCCAGTTGAGGCTGAAAAACCCGCATACATAAACCCCTTGAGATATTCAGAAAGATCAACATCAACCACCAAAAGTGGCTCTGAAGGCTTAAAACTTGAATAACTCAAGAAAACCTGCAAATTCTTTTTTTCCCCAATTTTGTAATCAATCCAAGCAGTAATCAAATTCCCACTTTTCAAATTAATCTCAATAGACGTAGGATCAGCAGTCTTGATTGAATTCAGGCTATCAATATCCAGACCCACATGGTTGTCACTCGGGTCATTGAAATTCAAATCAAGTCGGGTATCAAATTCCACTGCCACAAACTTGTTCTTGGTGAACTGGGACGAATTCACAAGACCCAAATATCTACCCGGGCTACCCAGGGTCCGATTATCAGGAGAAAGAAAAAAAGCCAACCCATCTCCAAACGAGGCCGGATTTACATTATTAATGGAGAAACTGAACCTTGTGGAAAAAGAAGCAGTGAAATTGGATTCTGCGCCGGAGAATTGAATTGGGTCGTTGTAGATTACGGTGCCGGAGCTTGAAGACGGCACACCGAGTTCTCGGGTCAACCCAATTAGTCCCTCCCGGAGATATGAATCCCCGAGGAGAGTGAGATTCCGGAGGGAACTGAAAGAGGGGAAATCAAAACTTGCATTCTGGGCTGAAATTAATGGTGGGTATGAGAAATTGAAGAGGAACAAGAAGATTAAGAAAACAAGAAGCTTTCTTGAATACAAAAGGCCCATTAATTTGCAGAGGGAGAAGATCTTGCAAGTATGTGGAATTGAAGTGGGAGGAGTTTTCTTGGAGGGAAGGAGAGAGAAAGAGAGGGGTTGTGGGAATCTTGAGTGGGAAAATGGGGTTTAAACGGTTAGTTAGAAAATGGGCGCGTGGGTGGGGTGAGGTTTATTTTCTTGGAGAAGAAAAAAAACAAATGGAATGGAAAAGGAAACGAAAATAAAATATTTTGTTTTCCTAAATAAATGTCAAATTTTGTTTTTTTATAAAATTTACTAAACTGGCTAGTTTTATATTTAGTAAATTAAGAAAATATAATCTTTTTAAAAAAATTGTAAAAATTTGGGTTGGTAGCAAATTTTATGTATAATTATGTACAGTAGAACCTTAATAAATTAATATTGTTGGGACTAGAAAATTTTATTAATTTAGAGAGTTATTATTTAATTGATAAATTAATAATTTATTAATTTAAAGAGTGTTTTTATATTCGGTGAAGATAAATTTAATTACATTAAAATTATTGTATTTTATTGATATTTATATCATACTTTTTTTGATACAATGTATCATACTTATTAAATTAATGTATCATACTTGTGAGGATGATACAATACCTTTGGAGCCAATAACGCGAAAGGAATCACTCATAGCATTAACAACTTTTCACAAGTTTTTATTATAATTCGAGAATGCAACACCTGAATATTTAGACGTAATGAGAAAAATTAAGGATGAAATTCAAATAGACAAAACAAACGAGAATAGAATCATATTTTACAAGATTACTCTAGATATATTTATAATTTAAAAAAATTATTAATTTATAATTTTGATGGGACCATATATTTATATAAGGGTCTTTTTAAAAATTATTATTTTATTATTTTATCAAAATTATTAATTTATCCCATTAACCCAAGTCGGGACTGGAAAAAAATATTATTTTAAAGAGATTATTAATTTATCGAGTATTAATTTATAAAGGTTCTACTGTATATACTTTATTGTACTTATAATCTTTTTCGGTATATATTATTATTTCATTCGCTCAGTTCCAAAATAATTTAAAAAGTCATTTAATACAATTATTTTTTGATGATTTGTTTAAAATATCATGGCTATCTCTTTTATGGGAAGCTAAAAAATAATAATAGAAGTGTGAAAATTTCTTGAAAAATAAGAGAATGGAAGGTAACATAGAAAAATTAATAATTTATTATCGTTGAAAGTTGCAAAAGTTAAATACTAAATTAGAATGAATTTTCTTTCCTAAAACAAGTACCAAGTATTATAGAATAAAAGGAGTATAATATTTAATTTTAGAACAGAACAATTTAATTAGAAAAATCAAAATTAAATTATTATTTTTTGCTAAATATCAAAATTAAATATTTACACGTAAGGAGGACAAGGGATTTGTAACGGTTATATAAGAATATAATGATCTGGAAGAAAATGACCTGACACTTTAATATGTATAGGATATGGGGTAGTATTATTATGGATTATGGAAGTACAATGTTTCCTACCTAGTTCAATGATTTTAGGCCAGTTCTTGGCTTCCTGATCAAAGTGGGCCCCACCTTTGTCTTTTTATTTTTCATTTTCAAAATGAATTAACTACCCCAAGAAACAGTCAAAGTAGGCTAGCTTAGCCCATGTGAGATATACCCAGTTTGTCCTCATGTTCACATAATCACATTCTTCTATTTTTTTTTAACAAAGTCTTGTTATGTACTTGCTCATTTCTTAATACAAGGATTAATGGTATAATTTTTTTTATCTCTAAAAAATTGATAAAGTAAAGGGTAATTATGTCATTTAGTAGAGTCTATTAGTATATAAAAAAAAATTATTCATCACTTTATAAATCTTATGGGGCCATTAAGGATAAATTTAAATTTTTATTTATTATCTTTTCTCTATTTTTTGTTTTTTTTTAATATGTGTGAAATTTATACTTTACTCATCTTTTTGATGACAGAGAGTATTACGATTATGACAATAGTATTTTAGTGACTAAATATGAATATAAAATATTATGATTGGTTGTGATTTGTTGTTATTGTCAAATATCAGGTTCACTCATATATGGTGAATCATCAATTAATTATATTTTGTTATTGTTGAGGCGTAATTGAGTGGGCCTGGATGGTTTGATTGACCCTAGGCCATGTGGAGGTTTCTTTCCCACGTGGTGGTATATTCTGGACAATGAATTGGACTTTAAGAAATATGTGATTCTTAGTTGTATTCGACTCCTATCCTAGTATAGTAGTTATTATGTTAAGGAATTTCATTCCAATTTTGGGTACGGAGCGATAAAAGTGGTGTGATAAATTATAAATATAAAATTATACTCTAATTCACAAGTACTTCTTTATTCATAATTAATTGAGTACTAAAGTTGTTAGTCTTCATTGTTAACCTGCTTCCAGTTTGTACTTATTTTTATACTGAAACTATCCCCGATTACTTAAATCGTCGAATTTGTACTTATTCTCATACCGAAACTATCTCTCGGTGGTCCAAGTTGTCAAATTTCTACGTGTAATTTCATTTATATACAAAATTTTGATAATTAAATGCATAAACGGATCTTGACATTAACAATTACATCATTCTATAAATTACTATCTTTTTGTAAGATTATTCTTTTGTTGCCGACAAACAATGAACGTAAAAAAAAATTAGTAATGTTGAGGGGTGAAATTGTCAATCGAAATGATGTTGTTTATAACCATTAACAAACAAGGTACTAATTGATTCAGGGTGTAAAGTTAAAAGTAGCGGCCGATGAGCCTTGGGAAATGGGGTCAAGAGTTGAATAATTGCACTGAAACCCATGTGATTATGGGCCCAAACTCCTACTTTTCCCTTGAAATTAAGATAATGAAAAAATAATTATAAAAAAAATCACATGTCACATAGCCGTTATACTCCCGGATATGATTGATTGATTAAACTACTCTCATTGTACCTAAAAAATTATTGTTTTAAAAAAAAAATTTATTTCAAAAAATTTATCATTTATAATTTTCGAAGATAATAAATTATTTATTTTTCTATATTACCCTTAGCTTCCCTTATTATTTCAAGAAATTCTATTTTTTGTATTAATAGTTTTCAACTTCCCATAAAGGAGTAGTGATATAATTTCAAATAAATTTTACTTGATAAATGACATTTTCTTAATCCATGTGCAAAAACTTTAAACGATACTAATTTTTTAGGAAGGGAGGTAGTTTCATAGAATGGATATTAGTTAAATAATTACCAACCCAGTTCCCTTTTCACAGAGTAAAATTTATTTTTTATTTTTTCATATTTATTTCTACATTAAATATTAATTTATTTTTCTTAAAAAATAATATTAAAATTTTATACTCAATTAAATTAATCAAATAAAATATTAAGTATATTTTTTAAATTTTGTATTTCCTCTTAAAATGTCAATTAAAAGAATCGAGGGAGCAGTAACTTTTGATTTTTAAATGCTCAAGGTGATATTTTTGTTGTTGCGGATATTTTCATAATATTTTTTGATATTTTTATAACAAAAATAACTATATATGTATAGCGACTGTGAAAATCATCGTTATAAGATCTATAACAATAATTTTGTTGTGAATTTATCAATTTTTATTATGAATTTATCAGTTTCTTAACGTTAAGATTCTTGATTATGAGTATACTGAGGGGGTAAAGCACGTTTAGGCCTGACAAAATATGGTTATGGGTTGGTTTTGGTTTTCAAAATATGGTTATAGTTCTATTTAAGAACTAAAACCATATTAACCATTTTTAATATGGGTTGGGTTGGGTTGAAACTATATGGTTATGATTCAAAATCATATTAACCATTTTAAGTTGTTTTGACTTTTAAACCGAACTTCTGAAAAATAAAATTGTGACCGTCACAAATAAATTAATTAAGTAATAATATGATATAAAAATTATTAATATAAATAATAAAATGCAAAAAAACTAATAAAATTTTAAATTGAAATTAATTTACTTAATTACTAAAAAACTATACTAATAAAATTTTAAATTGAAATTATTAATTCTACTTAAAAATAAATTATTTGTGCAATTATATTAATTTATAAAATATAATTATTTATGAAATGATATTAAGTTATGAAAAAATTCCACTTAATATCTCTAAAACACTTTACTTTGTCACCCTATTTTTTTTAAAAACTGTCTCACTAAATTTTATCATAATCTTTGAATTTTTGTTATAGTGTATTATTGTTCAACTAGACTTTTAAATTAGTACGTAGAAATTATTTATTTTTTTCAGCTATATTTTTAAATTTAATAAAAAATATATTTTGCATATAGAGGAAATTAACAATAATTAACTATCCTGCACTTAAATAGCACACAAGTAATCTTGACAATAAGCTCTAAAACATGATTAAATATTCAGAGTTATACACCAAAACGCAAGCTGTGACGCCCCCAAAATAGGTATACATCACCCATCTTGAGTCGCCAAATACATGCTACAAAATACAAATAAAAACTTAATTATACAACTGTCGTGTAAAATACGACAAAACATATGCTATGAGTTTTAATACAAATATTGTCATCTAGACAATATCCACACTCAATGAAGTCCTCATTACATTTATTATCACACTATTTAATGAGAATAGTGAGGACTACTAATGCTATCATCTAGGCCAGTCACTCAGTTCTCCGACTGTCGTCCCGACTATATTCTCATTTCAAGAGAAAACGGTGAAAGAAAATGTGAGCTCAACTAGACCCGAGAAGAAATATTATGACTAAGATAATGCGAATAAATTATCCTTAGCCTTTAATAAAGATAACAAGCGATAGAATATAATGACAACAAGTTTTAGGTCAACAACTGCAGCGGAATAAGCAATCCATTAGAAGTGGAAGACCCCAGATTTCATGAAATAAAAGTATTTAATTTTTCTTATAATTATTATTCAGTAAATGGTTAAATTGATAAAAGGTTAAAGTTAAGGGTGATATATATAAAATTTTCAAAATACGCAAGTGGTTATAAAATACTCATTGTTGTCGGGGAATATTCGTTTGGTCGTGGAATATTCTTGTTGTCGAAGAATATTTGTACGACGGCGCAGCCATTTGTGGGCCCCATAACAAAATAAATGTCGGATTAAGAAAAAGACAAGTTTGAGTTTTTATAAATAATGGCGTAGTTATTCTGAATTAACACTTGTTGGAATGCAGAATTGGTTAAAAATACGATAATATGCGTGGTTGCACGTAGCTTTACCAGTATTGCATGTATTTTGAATTATTGATCTTCTTACGTAAGAAGGCAGTACTTACTCATTAATTATTATAGTAATTACTGTTCAATATTTTATTTTATTGATTCAATAATTGCTGCGTTGTTATTTTATATTATTGTTGTTTCAATAATTGTTACTGCACAGTATTTTTCATTATCATATCAATAATTCATATTATTTGAATAATATTATTAGATAGCATTATTGGTAATATCTAGAAAGTTCTGTCTAAGGAGAGGTTTGGTCACCTAAATGCGCGCCACTAAGGAGAAATCCTTATTGGAAAGCCCCCTCTTTCCTGGGAACCACCTGGTTGTCATAATTGTGATTCTGTAATATTATTTGTGAATAATTAATTATTGATTTATATGATAAGAAAATATTTATTTGATGCGGATATAAATGATGAATTTATTTATGTGGTTATAAATGAAGGAATTAATGTTGAGGTGTTTTATCCGTATTTTTGTCGGAATGGAGGTATTAAAAATCAAATCAGTATTTTTACGATATATTGCGTGAGTTTAATTTTTAATCCAACCGTTGGATCGTTGTAATTTTTGGATATGTTATACATATATAAGTTGAGTATATGTCCACAAATTTTGAACCGCTAAAAATGAACGTATGATTTGTTATGAATTGTAAGAGGTGACTGATTCGGAAATTAGGTTTATAAATGATTTTAGTGGAAAATTCTAGAATTTAGTGGGCCCCACTTGTGGTTGGTGAAGAAATGTGCTAAAATTCTAATTCAAATGTGGTGGGTGGCAATAGTAGCGGTAAAAAGCCATCAGTGGCAGTCAAGTCCTGCTTTGCGTCTTAACATTTTTCTATAAATAGAGGCTAAGTTAGAATTAAAAATCACACGAAACATAAGCTTTCTCTCTCTCTCTCTCTATATTATCAAGCGTATTTTGTTAGTATTTAGATACTTTGAGAGTTGCTATTCAGTGCAAGGTTCCTTGACTTTACATTAAATTAAAAATCGCTCTTTTTTCGAGGTAAGGGATTTTAAGGGTTATTATGTTTTTCAGTTTCGTAATTTTTCCGACCCTCAAAAATTCTGGAAAAATTTGAAATGATAATTTGATGAGTTTTCTTGATTGTGTCCAAAAATGGTGATTTTTGGATGTATAGATTAAGAGTTATGAATTTTATGAGAAAATACTATTTTAAAAGTAAACTCTTATAACTCCTTATAGTTAACTCCAAAATTAGTAAAATTTTTATTGGGAGTACATGTATATAATAACAGTATACCCTGTAAATTTCGGAATTTTTGGATAAAAGTACAATTTATGATAAATGTCTAAATATTCGGCAGTTTTGGCCATATGAAAAATAGTAAATGAATTTTAAAAATTCCGAGAAAAATATGTGTTCAATATGGGACTATATTCTGCTAAATCCCAGAAAAGAAATATTTTTGGAATTGATTTGGTATTTTTCATAAAAATAGACTAGTTATGAGTAATTGAATTAAATATGTTATGTGAAGTAAGAAAATTGGAAAATAGGATTTTATGGCTTGAGAATCCTATATGAGGTATATGCAGATTTTTGATGAAGGTTTTCATTATTGGTGATGAAATTTTATGATTTTGACATTTTAGGATGATTAAATGCATTAATTAGTAAAGTGTAAACAATTAAAATTAATTGTTTATAAGTTTAAGAAATAATTAAAATATTGTGGTAATATTAATAATATTAGATTATGAGATTATTAAGTGATTTATAACATTTGGATTAAGGTGTTATGAAATCATTGATTTATGAATCTTACTCTTGAAATTAAATGCAGTTGTTGATTATATTATTTTTATTATCATATATAACATTTTTATAATCATGGTGAAGAAATTTCACTTTGACTTAAGTGTAAAGATGGGTAGATTATTGGTATGATTGTGACTATGGATTCTCTTTGGCCAGTAGTGCAAAGTTGAATCGTTGACTGGTATAATCATGACCATTGAATTTATAATTGAATATTTTTAGCTTAAGTGCAAAGGTGAATTGATCAACATGGTTATAATTATTGTTTATATAAATTTCGAAATAATTATGTATCTCTTTGAGATATTAATATCTTTATTTTGTAGTGCAAAGATGAATTGTTGTTGAATATCTTTGGTGCGTAGTCTGAAGAAGACACGTTGAATATCCTTTCCACAATTATAGCATATACAGGCTGTTGTCAGGCGGTTTGGTGATATGTCCCTCTTTCCGCATTTATAGCATATATGACCGGTGGTCGTTCTCCTCCCTTAGAACTAGTTCTTCTGCTGCACTTTGCTGTCTTCACATGGTCGTTGTTGAATCTCTCTTTTTAAAATCTCCTCATTTCGCTTCTTCTATTTTCATGGGCATGATTACCACCAAAGTGGTTACCATTTTTGTCCGTCTTTTCTTTCTCCTTTGGTTATTGTTGTTTTGTTGATCGCTATCTCCTGGGTATGATCCCGACGAGGTGGTACCTCGGTTGGTAGTACTCATTATCTCGCTCTAACAATTGGGCCCTAAACAAAATCTGAATAAAGAGAAAATTTATGAGAGATGAGATACTAACGTATGCCGGGTTTCAAACCTCTCAGAAACATCCGCGTCATACGTTCCTCATTCTCCACCAAATGAGGTGCAAACCTGGATAACTCTGCAAACTTCACCTCGTACTGAGACACCGTCATATTGTTCTGCTCCAGTCTAATAAACTCCACTTCCTTCATATGACGAACACTTTTAGGAAAGTATTTATCATTAAATAGTTTCTGAAACGTCTCCCAAGACATCTCTTGAAAGTATTTGGATGGAGTGCCTTCCTGAGACTCCACACGGTGAAAGTCTGCTTCGCCACGGAACATAAAGGTGGCGAATGGAACCTTCTCGTTCTTCCGTGCATCCCAAGACATCGAATATCTTGGTAATTTGCTTGACCCATGTTTCCGCCATGATCGGATCGAGCTTCCCTTAAATTCGTGGTCCTGACTCTTTGAAGCTGCTTGGGTTGTGACAACCCGTGAATTGATATCATTTCCTCCTATGTTTTGAACACGAGTCTCCCTCATCCGATTTTGCATGAAGCGCAAAAAGCTTCTAAATATCCCCTCGTTCATCATCTCGCTTTCCGTGGTGTTGTTCACGGGAGGAACATTGCTGACTGACTGTTGCATGTTATCCTCGTTGGTGAGTCTGAGCGTCTCCATGGTCTCATTTCCATTGTTAATATTCTCGATCGACATTCTCAAATCTTTGTCATAAAACAAGGGTTAATTAAGGAAATCAATATATCACATAATATCCTATATCTTGACCAACTAACAAATAAGCTTAGGTAGGACACTTTAGCGAAGGATTTACTCGTCTCTCCCTCCTAGTTCTATTCCCCAGATCACCGCTGGAGATCATATCCCTAAGCTCGATACCAAGCTGTGGCGCCCCCAAAACAGTATACACCCATTCTCGAAAGAGTTGTCAATGCGATGCGAAACAACTACAACTTTATTATTACAACAAGAGGGGCTGAGTTTAAATATAGATATTGCCATCTAAACAATATCCACATACAAATAAATCCTCATCACAATTATTGATACATTATTTTACAAAAATGGTGAGGACTACTAAACAACTCTCTAAAACCATCATTCCATACCCCAGGCTCGTACTCATTACATTCTCGCCTCCTGAGAAGAAAAATGGAACAAAAAGGAAAAGGGTGAGCTCAACTAGCCCAGTAAAGAATATTATGACTAAGATAATACAGAACAAATTATCGTTAGTCTTCAACAGGGAAAAATCTAATAGAATACAATAGACAACAAGTTTTAAATCAATACTCGCAGCGGAAAATATTAATTCATAGAAGAGTTACGTAGAGGATGAAATCTACTAATATCTATGAATTTAACAGTCCATCATCAATATTTTTATCCCTGTAACATCAATCAATATATATATCTGGAATCATATATTCATCCTCAGACTACTGAGGCCGAGGACATTCACCGATTGGTCATGTTCATCTAAACACTGTTCATCTTTGCACTACGGCCAAAGATATTCATCGAGAAATCATTCATCTTTGCACTACAGCCAAAGATATTCATCGAAATCATTCATCTTTGCACTATGAGGCCAAAGATATTCAATAATATCATCATTTAAAAGCGAGAATGATGAAAAATAATTTTTTAAAGAAAGCGAATCCGATTGAAACAAAATGACAAGGATTAAGGATTAAGGATTCGTACTTTTATTTTATCCACGTCCAAAAATACCTCAAAAATAATCATAGTGGTGTAAAATTCAAGAATGATCAAAACATGGATACAATCAAAGCTAGTATCCGAATATAGATATTTTGGACGAATTTTTATTTTATTTTTCGATGAATAGTCGCATTCATGAATAGTGTCGATACGTATCGTGAATAGTCTGTAGTATCGTGAATAGTAACTCAGACACCAAAAGTTCCAAATTTGATAAAAACTTGGATCGATATTTGACATAATGATATTGAAGAAATAATATCATTACGAAAAAAATAATATCCTTACCTCGGAAAAGACAGTATTTAAGCTGGAATCTTTGGATATAGACTATAACTTGAACTTTCATAGTATAGCAATACTCAAAGTATACTCAAAATACTCACAAAAATACGCTCGATAATATAGAGAGAGAAAATTTCAGTTTACGGTGTGATTTTCAATTCTAACCTAGGCACCTATTTATAGGAAAATGCTTAGAACACCAAAGTAGAAAATTTAATATAATATTAATTTATATAAACAAAATTCTTACGCCCACTTTTGTAATCGAACTCTCGACCACCAATGTTGCCCACAATAATGACAAAAAAAAAAAAAACGTTTTTGTTATTAAAAACAATTAAAACTTCCAAAAATCAATTATTTTGAACTTTGAACTTCAATAATTCACAATAAATAGCCCTTTTGTCGTAAAAATTCACTCGTGAGTTTTTATAGAAAATTCAATTCTCTACAACTTTGCGGAAGAAAGTTTTTCCAAATTCCAAGCGAAATGGTGAAATCCACAAACGGGTGATTTTAGAGGCTATAATTAAATTTCAGTCAATAAATGGGGTCCACCGACATGATTAACATGTTTTAAACATTTATTGCAATAAAAATACTCTTTCTCCTCGTATACTCATATATCCCACATTCATTGTAAAAATATCACCATTATTATATTATTAAAATATAATAATATATTTAAATAAATTATTTTATCAGAAAAAGATAAAATATTAATTTTCAACAATTGTCACATTAAAAATTTTCTCCATCTATATCCACATAAAATCAATATTTTCCTCATCATATAAATCAATAATTAATTATTCACAAATAATATTACAGAATCACATTATTCGACAACAAGCGGGTCCTGGGAAAGAGGGCTTTCAATAAGAATTTCTCCTCTTCTTTGCCGCGCAATTAGGTGACCAAACCTCTCCTTTACGAGAACTTTCTAGACATTGCCAATAATGTTATCTAATAATATTATTCAGATAATATGAATTATTGCTTCGATAATGAAAAATCTTGTGTAATGACAATTATTGAAACAATGACAATATAAAATATCAACGCATGACAATTATTGAACCAATAAAATAAAATCTTTGAATAAATAATTACGTAACCATTATTGAGTAGTGCCTTCTTACGTAAGAGTCAATAATTGGTGCAATCTGCAAGTGTCTTCTTGTGCAACAACGCGTATTCTTGTGTTTTAACCCACGGGTATTCCAACGAAAGGTAAGCAGTAACAACTACGCTGTTATTTTTAAACAACTTATATTTGTCGTTTTCTTCCTCCAATCGCTTTCCGTTATGGGGCCCACACATGGCTGCGCCGTCGTACGAATATTCCCCGACAGTACGAATATTCCATAACCAAACGAATATTCCCCGACAACAATTAATATTTTATAACCACTTGCTTATTTTGAAATATTTGCGTATTTTACCCATAACTATCCACATTAATCACATCAACCCTTACTATTTCAAAATAATAATTAGAGGAAATTAAATTTTATTTATTAATTATTTGGGGTCTTACAACCTCCCCTCCTTATGAAATTTCGTCCTCGAAATTGACATACGTACATGGTGTTTCGAAAAGGTGAGGATACCTCGCTATCATTTCCGTTTCCAACTCCCAGGTCATTTCCTCTATAGCATGGTTCCTCCACAAAACTTTAACTTGTGGTATGACCTTCGTGCGTAGGACATGCTCCTTCCTATCCAAGATCTTGACAGGTACCTCCTCATACATTAAGTCTTCGGCTATCTCGTCCGGTTCTAACTCAATAACATGGTTCGGGTCTTTCACATATTTACGAAATACGGATATATGAAACACAGATATGAACACGAGACATACTTGGAGTAACGCGAGTCTATAGGCTACATTTCCTACTCGGTCAAGAATTTGAAATGGACCAATAAATCGTGGATTGAGCTTTCCTCTCTTCCCAAATCTTGTAACTCCCTTCCATGGTGCAACTCAACAATACATGATCCCCTATACTAAATTCCACGTCCTTTCGATGAAGATCCGCATAACTCTTTTGTCTATCTTGTCTTGGTTTGTATCGTTGTCGAATCATTTGGATCTTTTCGGTAGTCATATCGTCTTAACTCGGGTCCCAACAATGTTGCTTCACCCACCTAATCCCAACATATTGGAGAGCGACACTTTCGTCCATATAATGCTTCAAATGGAGCCACACCTATACTTGTCGATAATTTGTTATTGTAGGAGAATTCCACCAATGGTAAATACTTATCCCAACCGCCCTTGAAGTCTAGGACACGAGTCTTAATAAATCTTCAAGAGTTTGAATAGTCCTCTTTGATTGTCCGTCTGGTTTGAGGATGGTATGCGAGGCCAGATAAATAAATCCGTACCCATAGCTTTTTGCAAGCTAACCCAAAATCTTGAAGTGAATCTTGGGTCACGATCCAAAACTATAGATACTAGCATGCCATGCAATCTCACAATCTCATTTACGTACATTTGAGCAAGACGTTCAAGGGAATAAGTCTCCCGTATCGGCAAGAAATGAGCAGACTTGGTTAATCTATCAATAATAACCTAAATGACATTGATGCCATGAGAAACCGTAGGAAGACCGGTAACGAAATCCATGGTAATGTGTTCCCACTTCCATTTCAGAATCTCAAGTGGTTGCAACGGACCCTTAGGTACTAGATGCTCCGCCTTTACACGTTGACAAGTTAAACACGTTGAGATAAACTTTGCAATCTCTCTCTTCATATTGTTCCACCAAAATGTATGTCGAAGATCACGATACATTTTGGTACTTCCAGGATGGATTGCAAATGGTGTATTGTGTGCCTCCATCATAATCTTGTACTTCAAATCAGAGTCGTTAGGAACACAAAGTCTGGAGTGGACTCGAAGTATTCCTTCATCATCGATTCTCGCTTCCGGAATAGCACCTTCTTGTACTTTCTTCTTCATACGCATCAGCTCCGGATCGGTGGCTTGAGCAACCTTAACTTTTTCTATTAAAGTTGGCTCTATGCGTATACTTGACATCATCTTTTCGCTCCGCGATATGATCTTCTACTCAACGCGTCGGCTACCACGTTCGCTTTTCAGGATGGTATTGAATAGTGTGATCGTAGTCTTTCAATAGCTCGAGCCAACGTCACCGCTTTGCGCATGTTAAGTTCTTTTGAGTGAAGAAATATTTAAGGCTTTTATGGTGCGAATATATCTCCACTTTCTCCCCATATAGATAGTGCCTCCGGATCTTTAAGCGAAAATGACTTGCCGCTAACTCTAGATCATGAGTAGGATAATTCCTCTCATATTCTTTAAGTTGCCGCGAGGCATAGGCTATGACTTTCCCACATTGCATGAGAACACATCCTAACCCTTTGCCTGAAGCATCGCTGTAGATAACAAATCCATCATGCGGATGGTATTGTTAGAAACAGTAGAAATAAGTCTCTTCTTAAGCTCTTGGAAACCCTTCTCGCATTCTTCGCTCCAAACGAATTTTGTATCCTTCCGAGTCAACTGAGTTAACGGAGTAGTGATTTGAGAAAACCCTTCCACGAATCTCCGATAATAACCAGCTAGACCCAGAAAGCTATGTACTTCAGTCATCGACTTCGGTTGCTCCCAAATTTGTATTGCTTTAATCTTAGCCGGGTCAACAGATACTCCATGTTTTGACACCACGTGCCCAAGAAATGCTACTTCCTCAAGCCAGAACTCGCATTTCTTTAACTTGGCATATAACTTATTTTCACGAAGCCTTTGTAGTACCAGCTTCAAATGGTGCTCATGATCTTCACGACTTTTGGAATATATGAGGATGTCATCAATAAAGACAACAATGAACTGATCCAAATATTCCTTGAATACTCGGTTCATCATATCCATGAAAGTCGCAGGAGCATTAGTCAATCCGAAAGACATGACTAAGAATTCATAATGCCCGTACCGAGTTCTGAAGGCAGTTTTTGGAATATCCTCAGTTCTAATTTTCACCGATGATATCCGTAAGCGAAGATCGATTTTGAAAAGAATTGTGCTCCCTTGGTTGGTGTCAAACAAGTCATCAATACGAGGTAGAGGATACCTATTCTTGATGGTGACATGGTTCAATTCCGATAGTCAATATCGATAAAGTCGCATACTCCGTCTTTCTTCTTTACGAATAAAGCGGAGCACCCCAAGGAGATGTACTAGGATGAATGAAACCGATGTCCAACAACTCCTCGTAGTTGGACCTTTAACTCTGAAGTTCAATAGGAGCCATTCGATATGGGGTTTTAGAAATGGGCTTTGTATGCTGTGTTCAAGGTCAATAAAGAATTCAACTTCACGTTACGGGGGTAGGCAAGGAAGTTCTTCAGGAAATACGTCAGGAAAGTCAATAACAACAGGAATATTATTCAAATTTGACGTGTCTTTATTCAAATCCATAACATGGGCTAAGAAAGCTTGACATCCATTTTTCAATAAACGAATAACTTTATGATTAGATATGACAGTGACTGATTTTAATGGTTTAGTTGCTTGAATTCGTTCAACATGTTGTTTAGGAATATGAAAACTAACAACCTTACGAAAATAATCAATTTGGCATGATGAGTAGTTAACCAATCAATCCCTAAAATCACATCAAAAGCAAATATCTTTAAAGAGATAAGGTCAACAGGTAAGGTGATGGTGCCAACTTGGATCAAACAAGACTTATAAACAGTGGATGTGATGAAAGTTTCTCCTAACGGAGTTTCCACAGATAGGTGAAAGTCTAATTTCTCCGAAGTCAAGTTTAAACGTTGAGCACAAGTAGGAGAGATAAATGAATGGGTAGCACCGGTATCTAGTAAAGTATAAACTTCACAAGAATTTATGATTAGCTTACCCGTGATCACCTCGTTTGGGTTCCTCGCATTTTGACCAGTCACAACAAACACTCTTCCAGGAACCGTTGACTTTGACTTTTCTCGGGACGATCTTTTTGAGTCATCGTCCCCATTGAACTAGGTTTTATTCCACGTGCAATCTCGAGCGATATGTCCTTCCTTTCTATAATTATAGCATACCGAATGTTAGGGGCGGTTTGGTGATATGTCCCTCTTTCCAAGCATTTATAGCATATGATAATGGGTGGTCGTTCTCCTCCCTTGGAACCGATTCTTTCGGCAATCTTTGTCGTCTTCACATGGTCGTTGTTGAATCTCCTCCTGACTCGCTTCTTCTATTTTCATGGCCATGATTACCACCAAAATGGTTACCATTTTTGTCCGTCTTTTTTTTTTCTCCACTGGTTATTGTTGTTTTGTTGACTGCTATCTCCGGTATGATCCTGATTGTGGTACCTCGGTTGACCGTACTCATTATCTCGCTCTAACAATTGGGCCCTAAACAAAATCTAAATAAAGAGAAAATTTATGATAGATGAGATACTAACGTATGCCGGGTTTCAAACCTCTCAGAAACATCCGCGTCATACGTTCCTCATTCTCCACCAAATGAGGTGCAAACCTGGATAACTCTGCAAACTTCACCTCGTCTTTCGAGACACCGTCATGTTGTTCTCGCTCGATCCTAATAAACTCCACTTCCTTCATACGTATAGCGAACACTTTTAGGAAAGTATTTATCATTAAATAGTTTACAAACGTCTCCCAAGACATCTTTGAGTGCGGTGGATGGGTGCGCTTCACAGACTCCACCAAGTGATACGCCTCGCCGCCACGGAACATAAAGGTGGCGAATGGAACCTTCGTTCTTTAGTGCATCCCAAGACATCGAATATCTTGGTAATTTGCTTGACCCATGTTTCCGCCATGATCGGATCGGGCTTTCCCTTAAATTCGGTGGTCCCAACTCTTTGAGGCGCTTGCATTTTGTGACAACCCGTGAATTGATATCATTTCCTCCTATGTTTTGAACACGAGTCTCCCTCATTCGATTTTGCATGAAGCGCAAAAAGCTTCTAAATATCCCTCGTTCATCATCTGCTCCGTGGTGTTGTTCACAGGAGGAACATTGCCAGCCTGTTGCACGTTCTCCTCGTTGGTGAGTACAGGCGTCTCCACGGTCTCATTTCCATTGTTAATATTCTCGATCGACATTCTCAAATCATCATCTATAAAACAAGGGTTAATTAAGGAAATCAATATATCACATAATATCCCTATATCTTGACCAACTAACAAATAAGCTTAGGTAGGACACACTAGCGAAGGATTTACGTCTCTCCCCTCCTAGTTCTATTCCCCGATCACCTTGGAGATCATATCCCTAAGCTCGATACCATTTGTGACGCCCCAAAGCAGTATACACCACCCATTCGAGTTGTCAATACCTGTGCGAAACAACTACAACTTTATTATTACAACAATGAGGCTGTGAGTTTAAATACAGATATTGCCATCTAAACAATATCCACATACAAATAAATCCTCATCATAATTATTGATACATTATTTTACAAAAATGGTGAGGACTACTAAACAACTCTCTAAAACCATCATTCCATACCCCGACTCGTACTCGCTACATTCTCGCCTCCTGAGAAGAAAAATGGAATAAAAAGGAAAAGGGTGAGCTCAACTAGCCCAGTAAAGAATATTATGACTAAGATAATAGAGAACAAATTATCGTTAGTCTTCAACAGGGAAAAAATCTAATAGAATACAATAGACAACAAGTTTTAAATCAATACTCTCAGCGCAAAATATTAATTCATAGAAGAGTTACGTAGAGGATGAAATCTACTAATATCTATGAATTTAACAGTCCATCATCAATATTTTTATCCCTGTAACATCAATCAATATATATATCTGGAATCATATATTCATCCTTGCACTACAGGCCAAGGACATTCACCAGTTGGTCATGTTCATCTAAACACATGTTCATCTTTGCACTACGGGCCAAAGATATTCATCAAAAATCATTCATCTTTGCACTACAGGCCAAAGATATTCATCAGAAATCATTCATCTTTGCACTACAGGCCAAAGATATTCAATAATATCATCATTTAAAACTGAGAATGATGAAAATAATTTTTTTAAAGAAAGCGAATCCAATTGAAACAAAATGACAAGGATTAAGGATTAAGGATTCAGTACTTTTATTTTATCCACGCCCAAAAATACCTCAAAAATAATCATAGTGGTGTAAAATTCAAGAATGATCAAAACATGGATACAATCAAAGCTAGTATCCGAATAGATATTTTAGATTTAAAAGAAAATTTTTATTTTTCGATGAATAGTCGCGATTCGTGAATAGTGTCGTATACGTGAATAGTCTTCAAGTATCGTGAATAGTAACTTCGACACCAAAAGTTCCAAATTTGATAAAACTTCAGATCAATATTTCAATTATAATGATATTGAATAAATAATATCATTACGAAAAAAATAATATCTCTTACCTCGGAAAGGCAAAGAGATTTAACTGGAATCTTTGGATATAGACTATAACTTGAACTTTCACCGTATAGCAATACTCAAAGTATACTCAAAATACTCACAAGAATACGCTCGATAATATAGAGAGAGAAAATTTCAGTTTCTGGTGTGGATTTCAATTCTAACCTAAACACCCTATTTATAGGAAAATGCTTAGAACACCAAAGCAGAAAATTTAATATAATATTAATTTATATAAACAAAATTCTTACGCCCACTTTTGGCAACTGAACTCAGCCACCAATGTTGCCCACAATAATGACAAAAACAAAAAAAACGTTTTTGTTATTAAAAACAATTAAAACATCCAAAAATTAATTATTTCGGAGCTTCGGAACTTCAATAATTCACAATAAATAGCCCTTTTGTCAGAAAATTCGAATCTCGCGTGTTTTTATAGGAAATTCAATTCTCTACAACTTTTGCGAGAAGAAAAGTTTTTCCAAATTCCAAACAAAAATTGGTGAAATCCACAAACGGGTGATTTTAGATTTTATAATCAAATTTCAATCAATAAATGGGGTCCACCGGCATGATTAACATGTTTTAAACATTTATTGTAACAAAAAATACTCTTTCTCCTCGTATACTCATATATCCCACATTCATTGTAAAAATATCACCATTATTATATTATTAAAATATAATAATATATTTAAATAAATTATTTTATCGAAAAAGATAAAATATTAATTTTCAACAATTGTCACATTAAAAATTTTCTCCATCTATATCACACATAAAATCAATATTTTCCTCATCATATAAATCAATAATTAATTATTCACAAATAATATTACTGAGAATCACATTATTGTGACAAAGCGGTTTCCATGAAAGAGGGGCTTTCAATAAGAATTTCTCCTTCTTGGTAGCGCAATTAGGTGACCAAACCTCTCCTTAGAGCAGAACTTTCTAGACATTGCCAATAATGTTATCTAATAATATTATTCAGGATAATATGAATTATTGCTTCGATAATGAAAAATACGTGTAATGACAATTATTGAAACAACAATGAATATAAAATATCAACGCAACAATTATTGAACCAATAAAATAAAATCTTTGAGCAGTAATTATCGTAACCATTATTGAGTAGTGCCTTCTTACGTAAGAGTCAATAATTGGTGCAATCTGAAGTGTCTTCTTGTCGGCAACAACGCGTATTCTTGTGTTTTAACCACCGGTATTCCAACAAATGTAAACAGTAATAACTACGCCAATTATTTTTAAACAACTTATATTTGTCGTTTTCTTCCTCCAATCGCTTTCCGTTATGGGGCCCACACATGGCTGCGCCGTCAAACGAATATTCCCCGACAGTACGAATATTCCATAACCAAACGAATATTCCCCGACAACAATCAATATTTTATAACCACTTGCTTATTTTGAAATATTTGCGTATTTTACCCATAACTATCCACATTAATCACATCAACCCTTACTATTTCAAAATAATAATTAGAGGAAATTAAATTTCATTTATTAATTATTTGGGGTCTTACAACGGGCCAAAGATAATCGTGTTTTCATCAACGGTCATGATCATGCCATAAAATAATTCAACTTTGCACCCTTGGCCGAAGAGAATCCATGGCCATAATCATACCAAAAACTGTCCATCAATGCACTACGGGCCAATGAGGATTTTTACCACATCATTTGTAACATTACGGTCATGATTATATCGAATAATCCCTGGTCATATACATACCAAGTCCATCTATGCACTACGGGCCAAAGATGACTTTTAACATAATATAAGCATGAGGATGATGACAATGACATAATAATTCAATAAAACAAGTTCAAGAATAAATTTTAAAGATTTATAAATTAATTTATCCAGGAACCAATAACGCCCAAATTGTCAACATGATCTTTGCTTTGTGGAGTAAAAATTCAAGAATGCTCGGAAGAATATTTCCATGAAAAGATCTTTGGATGAAGCGCAAATATCTATGATATTCTACTAATTTCATGGAGTCTGAAGCCAAAACTTTAACCAACCGAGTATAATAGAATATATGAAGCCGCAAATGGATTTTCACCGCCATGCCATAATCCACGAGATGATCATTTCCACAAGTTAATAAGGAATGAATACAAAGGATCATTCACCATGCATGCAGTAATCCACATAGGCAAAGTTATTCCAACAGAGTAATAAAGAATGGAACCAGTCATGCGTAATCCGCTTATGCAGATGGATATTCCAACGAGAATAATAAAGAATGGAACCGGTCATGTGTAATCCGCTTACGCATGTGATATTCCAATGTAATAATAAATAATGGAACCGGTGTCATGCGTAAATGCACGTAGACATGATATTCCAATGAATAATAAATAATAGAACCGGTCGTGCGTAACGCCTTGCAGATATGATGTTCCAACAGAATAATAAAGAATGGAATAATGAAGAATTTCACCATGTATGCGGATTGCCTTGTATGACAAAGTTATTCAACATAATGATAAAGAATGGAATAATGAAGAATTTCACCATGTATGCAGGTGCTGCATATACAAAGTTATTCAACATAATGATAAAGAATGGAATAACAAAAGAATTTCACCATGTATGCGGTATTTCACATATACAGGTTATTCCAACATAATGATAAAGAATGGAATAACAGAAGAATTTCACCATGTATGCGGTACTTCGCATAGACAGGTTATTCCAACATAATGATAAAAAATGGAATAACAGAAGAATTTCACCACGTATAGGGTAGTCCGCGTATACAGGTTATTCCAACTGAATAATAAAGAATGGAATAACAGAAGAATTTCACCAAGTATAGGGTAGTCTGCGTATACAGGTTATTCCAACAAAATAATAAAGAATGGAATAATAGAAGTTCTCTTCATGAATACGAAATAAATAATACCTCTTACGAGTACAACAAATAATATCCCTTACCTTAGAAGAAACTGGATATAGGAGTAGTGAAGTAGCAGAATACTTTTCTTCTTTCTCTCTATAGTTTCTCTCTCTAGAGTTTCAAATGAATTAAGTAAGAAATAATGAAGGAATGAGCTTCTATTTATAGGAGAATGGATTGAATAGTAACTAATTCATGAACGGTCCAGATTGATTTACTTTTAAACGGACGGTCCATATTGATTTACTATGTAGTATTAATAAAATATTCTAATAAAACAAAATCTTTTAAATAAAATATAATATATTCTATTTATAATCTAATAAAAGCGAATAACTTTATAAAAGTATTCTGTTTTTATATAAAAAGATTTTACTATGCAAACACTATGCAGCATTTATGCAAACACTATGCATAATAGAATATTATATATTCTATTTATAGTCTAATAAAACAAATAATTTTATAAAAGTATCTGCATTTTTTATATAAAAAGGTTTTACTATGCAAATACTATGCAAACACTATGCATAATAAAATATAATATATTCTATTTATAATCAAATAAAACAAAACTTTATAAAAGTTTTACATTTTTTATATAAAAGTTTTACATTTTATATAAAAAGTTTTTGTTTTATTATATTTATAATAATAATAAAACAAAACTTATCACCTTTATTATAATTCACAATATTAATCGACTGTGTCGTTCCTAGGAAAAGGGGCTTTCAATAAGGATTTTCTCCTATTGGTAGCGCAATTAGGTGACCAAACCTCTCATTGTGAGAACTTCTAGACATCATTAATATTGCAAATAATAATATTAATAACTTTGTTATCTCAATTATTGATTTAATAATATAAAAAATATCGAAAATAATTGAATCAAATAGCGTGAGATCTTATGCAACAATTCATCATGTGATAATTGAATAAAAGCGAGTGACTTCTCACGTAAGCATCAATAATCAATACCGTGTGCTACTATGCAACCACACGTATTACTGTACTTTTAACACCAGGTGTTTCAACAGTTAACGGTAAAACTTCTCCCGTTATTTTCATAAAAATATTTTTATCGTTTTCTCAATCCGACAATAATTCTGTTGTGGGGTCCACCAATGATTGTGGACGTCGCATTTAATATTCTCGTTAAAAGCGAATATTCTCCGACCAATCGAATATTATATAACAATTTGCATACTTTGCAAAATTTATAAATATTACCCACAACTATAACATTATATCAAATCCACACCATAATATTAAAAAAAAATATTTCGAGAAATTTAAATCTTTATTCATAAAATTTGGGGTCTCACACAAGCACCCAATATCCAATTACAAATGTTCATAAAACCAATATTAATTAGAGATAAAAAATTAATATTTTCACAAAATTTTTCTCATTTCATGTGAGATTCGTATAGCATTTTCCTTTTAATTACTACAAGCTTTGATGACCAAATGAAATAAACCTCCTCTCTCCCAAAAAAGTCAAATTGAGCATCATTTTTTTGTACTTGTAGAAAGAGAAAAACAAGATGTAAGACCCCAACTTTTATGAATAAAGATGAATTTTCTATAATTATCATTTTTGAATATTATGAAATGAATTTGATATAATGTTACAGTTGTGGGTAATAGTTATACATTTTGTAAAGTACGCAAGTTGTTATATAATATTTGATTGGTCGGGGAATATTCGTTTTAATAGGGAATATCTGATTTACTCAAGACAATCATTAGTGGACCCTACAATGTAATTATTATCCGATTGAGTAAACGACAAAATATTTTATGAAAATAACGACGGAAGTTTTATCGCTAACCTGTTGAAACATCCGATGTTAAAAAAATCTTGAGTGAATACGCGTGGGTTGCATATAGTAGCACACAAGATTGATTATTGATGCTTACGTGAGAAGTCACCAGTTTTGTTCAATTATTGCTTCAAAGAATGTTGCATAGTATCTCACGTTAATTGATTCAATTATTGTCGATATTTTATATATTATTAAATCGATAATTGAGACGACGGGTTATTAATATTATTATTTGCAATATTAACGATGTCTAGAAGTTTCGCCAAGGAGAGGTTTGGTCACCTAATTGCGCCAATGGGAGAAATCCTTATTCGAAAGTCCCCACTTTCTTGGGAAACGACACGGTCGATTAATAGTGTGAATTATAATAATGATGATGAAGTTTTGTTTTATTAGTATTATTAATGTAATAAAATGAAAAGCTTTTATATAAAAATGTAATACTTTTATAAAGTTATTTGTTTTATTAGACAATAATTAGAATATATTATATTCTATTACGCGATATTTTGCATAGTAAAATCTTTTTTATATAAAATGTAATACTTTTATAAAGTTATTTGTTTTATTAGACAATAATTAGAATATATTATATTTTATTATGCATAGTGCTCTGCATAGTGTTTGTATAGTAAAATCTTTTTATATAAAACAAAATACTTTTTATAAAGTTTTGTTTTATTTGATTATAAATAGAATATATTATATTTTATTGCATAGTGCAACATAGTATCCTTTCTATTTTCCTATAAATAAGATGCTTAGTTAGAATTGAAAACCACACCAGAAGTTCAGAGAATTCATCTATAATCATGAGCGTATTTCTTTAGAGTTTTAAGAAGCTTTGAGCATAGTGCAAGCTTTCTTCAAGAATATCCTCTCCCTACCAGTCGGAATACTCTTCTTTTACGGTAAGGGATATTATTTCATTCTTTCGTCTTCATGAAAAGAACTTCTGTTATTTCATTCTTTGTTATTATGTTGGAATAACCTGTCTATGCAAAGTACCGCATACATAGTGAAATTCTTCTGTTATTCCATTATTTATTATTCTGTTGGAACATCCTGTCTGTGCGTTTACGCATAACCTTGTTCCGTTACTTATTATTCTGTTGGAACATCTTGTCTGTGCGTTTATGCATGACCTGGTTCCGTTGTTTATTATTCATTGGAATATCCGTACATATGCGTTTACGTATTTGGTTCCATTATTTATTATTCTATTGAATAACTTCGTATGCAGTGCGGTCTATCGCATGCCTGGTGATTTCTTTTGTTATTTCATTCTTTATTATACTCAGTTGGTTAAAGTTTTGGCTTTTATACTCATGAAATTAGTGGAATATCCTTGATATTTGCGCTTCATCCAGTATCTTTTCATGGAAATATTCTTCTAAGCATTCTTGAGTTTTACCCCACAAAGCAGTATCATGTTGACAATTTGGATGTTATTGGTTCCTGGATAAATTAAATTTTGAACTTGTTTTATTGAATTTTATATCATTGTCATCATTCTCATGTTTATATTATGTTGAAAAGTCATCGTATTTTAGAAAGTGCATAGATGGACTTGGTATGATTATGACTGAGGATTATTCAAAGATAATCATCATACCGTAATGTTACAAATGATCCGTAAAAGTCCTCATTGACCCGTAGTGCATTGATGGATGATTGTTGGCATGATCATGACCATTGATGAATACACGAATATCCTTGGCCCGTAGTGCATGGATAATTTGTGGTTGTGATCTTAATGAATATCCTTGGTAGTAGTGCGAGGATGATGTGGTTTATTTATTAAAATTTGAGTCTCAAATGATAAAAGTGATGAAAAACCTTTTAAATCATAAAAGATAGTAGATTTTATTCTCTACTTGACTCTTTTAATGGATTGCTTGTTCCGCTACAGTTAAACTTGATGTCTATTGTATTTTATCAGTTTAATATTATTGAAGGCTAATGATAATTTATTCTGCATTATCTTAGTCATAATATTTCTTACTGGGCTAGTTGAGCTCACCCTTTTACTTTCATTGTTCTCTTCAGGAAATGAGAACGTAGCAGGGACTAGTCGGGGGATGGAGTGACGGTCTAGACGATAGCATTAGTAGTCCTCACTATTCTATGAAATAGTGTGTTAATAAATGTATTGAGGACTTATTTTGAGTTTTAATACTGTCTAGAAGACAATATTTGTATTAAAACTCACAGCTCATGTTGTATATTTAAGATTGTATTTGTATTCTGTACCATGTATTTGGCGACTCAGAATATGTGATGTATACCTATTTTTGGGGGCGTCACAGTTGGTATCAAAGCTTAGGGATATGATCCCTGGCTAAGATGTGAGGCAAGAACTAGGAGGAGAGAGACGAGGAATTCCTTCGCTAGTATGACCTACCTAAGTTTATTTGGTATTTAATTGGTCGGTCAGAGTATAGAGATAATATATGATATGTTAATTAACCCTTGTTTTGTGGCAGTATTTGAAAATGACATCCGAGAATGTTGAGAACGTCAATGGAGCACAGGAGACCGTTGAGTCTCCACAGATCAATAATCAGGATAATGTGCATCAGGAAGGCGACAATACTCAGGAAAACAACAACACGGACTAGATGATGAACGATGGAATGTTCAGAGGCTTTATGCAATTCATGCAACATCAGGCAAGAGCGACTCCTGTCCAAAATGCAGGTGGAAACATTGGGAACTCTCGGACGGTCACCGCTAAGCAGTTCAAGGAACTGGGACCGCCGAAGTTTTTTGGAGAGCCAAAATCACTTAAGGCAGAGACGTGGATAAAGCAGATCAACAAGATATTTGATGTCTTGGGATGCTCCGAGGAGCAAAAGGTTCCCTTTGCCACCTTCATGTTAGGGCAGAGGCGATTCATTGGTGGGAATCTGTAAAACGTACTCAACCTGCCGCACTGAAGATGTCTTGGGAGAAGTTCCAAGAACTGTTCAACGACAAGTACTTTCCCGAAAGTATTCATCACATGAAAAAGGTAGAGTTCATCAAGCTGGAGTAAAACAACATGACCGTGTCGCAGTATGAAGCCAAGTTTGCTGAGTTGTCCCGGTTTGCGTCTCATTTGGTTGATAATGAGGAGAGAATGATGCAAATGTTTCTAAGAGGTTTGAAACCCGAGATACGTCAATATCTTATCTCTCATAAACTGTGTTTGTATTCAGATGTTGTTAATAGGGGTCAGCTATTGGAGCGTGATAATGAGTCAACCCAACCAAAAGAAGCGGAAAAGCAAAATGATAATACCAGTGATAGCAGTCATCGAAGCGGTGACAATAAGCGTGGAGGGAATCAACATGCCAGAAATGGTAACCACTTCGATGGTAATCATGGCCAAAACAATAAGAATGGACATTTCAAGAGGAGGAGATTCAACAATGATGGAAAGACGTCGGCACCAAAGACCCGTTGTTAAGGAAGAGAAGCGACCACCTATCATATGCTTCAAATATGGAGAGAGGGACACATCGATCCAAGCTGGCGTTGCCATCCAAAGCATGTTACAATTGTGGAAGAGAAGGTCACCTGGCCCGATTTTGTCGTGCACTGAAGACAAGTCCAGTTGGGATGGAGGCATCAAAGGCCGTCCCAGACAAGACAAAACCGGTAGTTCAAGGGAGAGTGTTTGTCGTGACCTCCCAGAAAGCAAGGAACCCGAACGAGGTCATCACAGGTAAGCTTATCATAAACTCTAGCGACGTATATACCTTATTTGATACCGGTTCTACCCATTCTTTATTTCTCCTACTTACGCTCAACGTTTAAATTTGACTCCGGAGAAATTGGACTTTGACTTATCTGTTGAAACTCCATTGGGAGAAACCTTCATTACATCCACTGTTTATAAGTCTTGTTTGGTTCAAATCGGTACCCTCACATTACCTGTCGATCTTATTTCTTTGAAAATACTTGCATTTGATGTGATTCTAGGGATTGATTGGTTAACTACTCATCATGTAAAAATTGATTGTTTTCGTAAAGTTGTTAGCTTTCATATTCCTAAACAACCTATTATGCGAATTCAAGCAACCAAACCATTAAAATCAATCACTGTCATCTCAAGCCATAAAGCTATTCGTTTATTGAAAAACGGATGTTAAGCTTTCTTAGCTCATGTCACAGATCTAAACAAAAATACGTCAGTTTTGAATGATATTTCTATTGTTAATGAATTTCCTGACGTATTCCCTGAAGAACTTCCTGGCCTACCCCCAGAGCGTGAAATTAAATTTTGTATCGACTTGAACCCGGTACAAAACCCATTTCCAAAGCCCCATATCAAATGGCTCCTATTGAACTTCAGGAGTTAAAGACCCAACTGCAGGAATTGTTAGACATCGGTTTCATTCGTCCTAGTACGTCTCCTTGGGGTGCTCATGTTCTATTCGTGAAGAAGAAAGATGGGAGTATGCGATTTTGTATTGATTATCGGGAGTTGAATCATGTCACCATCAAAAATAAGTACCCATTGCCACATATTGATGACCTGTTTGACCAGTTGCAAGGAGCCAAATTCTTTTCAATGATTGATCTTCGTTCCGGATATCACCAATTGAAGATTAGAACCGATAACATTCCAAAGATGGCTTTCAGAACTTGGTACGAGCATTATAAATTCCTAGTTATGTCCTTTGGATTGACTAATGCTCCTGCTGCCTTCATGGATATGATGAACCGAGTATTCAAGGAATATTTGGATCACTTTATGGTTGTCTTTATTGATGACATCTTTATTTATTCCAAAAGCCGTGAAGATCATGAGCAACACTTGAGGCTGATACTCCAAAAGCTTCATGAATATAAGCTTTATGCCAAGTTGAAGAAATGCGAGTTTTAGCTTGAGGAAGTAGCATTCCTTGGGCACGTAGTATCAAGTCATGGAATATCTGTTGACCCAGCAAAGATTGAAGCTATTCAAAGCTGGGAGCAACCTAAATCAGTGACCGAAGTACGTAGCTTTCTCGGCTTAGTTGGTTATTATCGGAGATTCGTAGAAGGGTTTTCTTGAATCGCTACTCCATTAACTCAGCTGACTCAGAAAGATACAAATTCGGTTGGAACGAGGAATGTGAGAAGAGTTTTCAAGAACTCAAGAGGAGACTCATTTCAGCACCTGTTTTGACAATACCATCTGGCTCGGAGGGATTTGTCATCTACAGTGATGCTTCAGGCAAAGGGTTAGGATGTGTTCTCATGCAACATGGGAAAGTCATAGCCTATGCCTCTCGACAACTCAAAGAATATGAGAGGAATTATCCTACTCATGATCTAAAGTTGGCAGCAATCATTTTTTGCGCTTAAGATTTCGAGGCATTACTTGTATGGAGAGAAGGTGGAGATTTATACGGATCATAAAAGCCTCAAATATTTCTTCACTCAAAAGGAACTCAACATGCGACAACGACGATGGCTTGAGATGTTGAAAGATTATGATCATACCATCCAATACCATCCTGAAAAAGCGAATGTGGTAGCTGACGCATTGAGTAGAAGATCATATGCGGGTACGAGTGCGATATTGTCAATGCAAAGGCCCGTTTTGTATGACTTACAAAGGATGGAGATAGAGTTAAAGACTCCAGGGACCCATATGATGATGGCGAATATACGAGTAGAACCGACTTTAATTGATAAAGTTAAAGCCGCTTTCAAGCTCTAGGACTTGGAGTGATGCGTATGAGGAAGAAAGTGCAAGAAGGTACTATTCCGGAAGCAAGAATCGATGAAGAAGGAATACTTCGAGTTAATTCAAGACTTTGTGTTCCTAACGACCCTGATTTAAAGTATAAAATCATGATGGAGGCGCACAACACACCGTTTGCAATCCATCCTTGGAGTACCAAAATGTATCGTGATCTTCGTCATACATTTTGGTGGAGCAATATGAAGAGAGAGATAGCACTGTTTATCTCAAGGTGTCTAACTTGTCAACGAGTCAAGGCGGAGCATCAAGTACCAAAAGGTCCATTACAACCACTTGAAATTCCAGAATGGAAGTGGGAGCACATTACCATGGATTTTGTTACTGGTCTTCCCAAGGTTTCTCAAGGCATAGATGCAATTTGGGTCATTGTTGATAGATTGACCAAGTCTGCTCATTTCTTACCAATATGAGAAACTTATACAATTGAACGTCTTGCTCGTATGTACATAAACGAGATTGTAAGACTATATAGTATGCCAGTATCCATAGTTTCTAATCGAGACCCAAGTTTCACTTCACGATTTTGGGTTAGTTTACAAAAAGCTATGGGCACGGATTTACGATTTAGTTCAGCATATCATCCTCAGACGGACGGATAATTAGAGAGGACTATTCAAACTCTTGAAGATTTATTAAGACTCTATGTCCTTGACTTCAAGGGAAGTTGGGACAAGTTTTTACCATTGGTGGAGTTTTCTTACAATAACAGTTATCAAACAAGTATTGACATCGCTCCATTCGAGGTGTTGTATGGAAGAAAGTGTCGTTCTCCAGTATGCTGGGATGAGGTGAGTGAAGCAACGTTGTTGGGACCGGAGTTGGTACGTATGACTACAGAAAAGATTCAAACGATACGACAACTTATAAAAACCTCACAAGATCGACAAAAGAATTATGCCGATCTTCATCGAAAGGACGTGGAATTCGATATTGGAGATCATGTGTTGTTACGTGTTGCTCCATGGAAAGGAGTTACGAGATTTAGAAAGAGAGGAAAGCTCAATCCTCGATTCATTAGCCCATTTTTAATCCTCGATCGAGTAGGAACTGTAGCGTATAGACTAGCTTTACCGTCAAGTATGTCTCGTGTTCATAACGTTTTTCATATATCCATGTTACGTAAATATGTGAAAGACCCGAACCACATTATTGAGTTAGAACCGAACGAAATAGCGGAAGATTTAACGTATGAAGAGGTTCCTGTTCAAATCTTGGATAAGAAGGAACATATTCTACATTCCAAAGTTATCCTTACCTCTTCGACATTCCAGGTACGTACCCTAATTTTGAGGGCAAAATTTCATAAGAAGGGGAGATTGTAAGACCCCAACTTTTATGAATAAAGATGAATTTTCTATAATTATCATTTTTAAATATTATGGAATTAATTTGATATAATGTTATAGTTGTGGGTAATAGTTATAAATTTTGCAAAGTACGCAAGTTGTTATATAATATTCGATTGGTCGGAGAGTATTCGTTTTAACAGGGAATATTCGTACGACGACACAATCATTGGTGGACCCCATAACGGAATTATTGTCAGATTGAGTAAACGATAAAAATATTTTATAAAAATAACGGCAGAAGTTTTATCGTTAACTGTTAAAACACCCGGTGTTAAAAGTACAGGAATACACGTGTTTGCATAGTAGCACACTGTATTGATTATTGATGCTTATGTGAGAAGTCACTCAGTGTTGTTCAATTATTGCTTCAGTAATTGTTGCATAGTATCTCACGTTAATTGATTCAATTATTGTCGATATTTTATATATTATTAAATCAATAATTGAGACGACGAAATTATTAATATTATTATTTGCAATATTAACGATGTCTAGAAGTTACATGAGGAGGTTTGGTCACCTAATTGGGCGCCAATAAGGAGAAATCCTTATTGGAAAGCCCCCTCTTTCTTGGGAATGACCTGGTCGATTAATGGTGTAAATTATAATAATGATGATGAAGTTTTGTTTTATTAGTATTATTAATGTAATAAAAAAGAGAAAATCTTTTATATAAAATGTAATACTTTTATAAAGTTATTTGTTTTATTAGACAATAATTAGAATATATTATATTCTATTATATGCGATATTTTGCATAGTAAAATCTTTTTATATAAAAATGTAATACTTTTATAAAGTTATTTGTTTTATTAGACAATAATTAGAATATATTATATTTTATTATGCATAGTGCCTGCATAGTGTTTGTATAGTAAATTTTTTTTATATAAAACAGAATACTTTTTATAAAGTTTTGTTTTATTTGATTTTAAATAGAATATATTATATTTTATTACATAGTGCAACATAGTATCCTTTCTATTTTCCTATAAATAGGATGCTTAGTTAGAATTGAAAACCACACCAGAAGTTCAGAGAATTCTTCTACAATCTAGAGCGTATTTCTTTAGAGTTTGAAGAAGCTTTGAGCGTAGTGCAAGCTTTCTTCAATAATATCCTTGCCCTACCAGTCGGAATACTCTTCTTTTACGGTAAGGGGTATTATTTCTTTCTTTTGTCTTCATGAAGAGAACTTCTGTTATTCCATTCTTTGTTATTATGTTGGAATAACCTGTCTATGCGAAGTACCGCATACATGGTGAAATTCTTCTGTTATTCCATTCTTTATTATTTTGTTGGAACATCACATGCGTGCATTTATGCATGACACGGGTTCCGTTATTTATTATTACATTGGAACATCCCATACATGCGTTTACGTATATTTGGTTCCGTTGTTTATTATTCATTGGAATATCCTCGTCTGCGGCGTGCGTACGCATGACTGGGTTCCATTATTTATTATTACGTTGGAATAACTTTCGTCATGCATGCGGTCTATCGCATGCCGGTGATTTCTTTTGTTATTCCATTCTTTATTATACTCGGTTGGTTAAAGTTTTGGCTTTTATACTCCATGAAATTAGTGGAATATCCTTGATATTTGCGCTTCATCCAGTATCTTTTCATGGAAATATTCTTTCGAGCATTCTTGAGTTTTACTCCACAAAGCAGTATCATGTTAATAATTTGGACGTTATTGGTTCCCGGATAAATTAATTCTTGAACTTGTTTTATTGAATTCTTATATCACTGTCATCATTCTCATGTTTATATTATGTTGAAAGTCATCTGTGGCTGTAGTGCATAAATGGACTTTGTATGATGATTATGACCGGGGATTATTCGGTATAATCATGACCGTAATGTTTACACATGATGTGGTAAAAGTCCTCATTGGCCCGTAGTGCATTGATGGACGATTGTTGGCATGATCATGACCATTGATGAATACACGAATATCCTTGACCCGTAGTGCATGGATAATTTGTGGTTGTGATACTAATGAATATCCTTGGCAGTAGAAAAGGGGATGATGTGGTTTATTTATTAAAATTTGAGTCTCGTGATAAAAGTGATGAAAAACTTTTTAAATCATAAAAGATAGTAGATTTTATTCTCTACTTGACTATTTTAATGAATTGCTTGTTCACCGCAGCTTAAACTTGATGTCTATTGTATTTTATCGGTTTAACATTGTTGAAGGCAAATGATAATTTATTTCGCATTATCTTAGTCATAATATTTCTTCTTTGGGCTAGTTGAGCTCACCCTTTTACTTTCATTGTTCTCTTGAGAAATGAGAACGTAGCGAGGGACTAGTCGTGGGGACGGAGTGACTCGGTCCGCACGATAGCATTAGTAGTCCTCACTATTCTATGAAATAGTGTGTTAATAAATGTATTGAGGACTTATTTTGAGTTTTAATACTGTCTAGAAGACAATATTTGTATTAAAACTCACAGCTCATGTTAATAAATGTATTGAGGACTTATTTTGAGTTTTAATACTATCTAGAAGATAATATTTGTATTAAAACTCACAGCTCATGTTGTATATTTAAGATTGTATTTGTATTCTATGCCATGTATTTGGCGACTCAAAATAGGTGATGTATACCTATTTTTGGGGGCGTCACACAAGACATGACATTTTATTAGAGAGAAAAACAAGACATGGTGTGAATCTAAAAATGGTATGGTATGGAATATGGGTTGAAAAATGGTTAACCGGTTAACTAACTATATTTGTTTTAAAAAAAATGGGTTCAAACTTTAACCAACCTGAATAAATAAAAATGGTTAACCAACCAATTTGTTTCCAATTAATATGGTTTGACCCAACAGTTAACTAACTATATTGCCAGGTCTAAGCACGGTGTTGTTTGGATATTTATTTTTTATTTTAAAAAATATTGTGACATTATTATGTTACTTTCGTCCAATGTTATTTGTCTTAATTTTTTATGTTTAAATTGACCATATTTAGAATACAAAATTATTTTTAAATTATTAGATATAGACACAAAATTATTTTTATAAAAAAGTACATTAAATATACTATCAAGGTCAACTTATTTGATTTCAATATTTGTAATACATTTATTTAATTATTAATATTAAAATTGATCAATTAAATTTTAAAAAATCAATTAGGACAAGTAAAGTGGGATGGAAGGAGTATAAGATAAGATAAGTATAGCTTGGTATGATTTATTATATAAAGTAAGTATATCTTTTATGATTAATTATGTTATAAAGTATCACTACAAATTTTAGTGACGCGTCATTTAAATTCTTATGTTTTCTCTTAAATTTTCAATTTTCAATTAGAAATTTATTATATAGTAATTTTTTATTTTTAAATGCTCAAGGTTATTTTATTTTTATTTTTTTTGTCACCAAATAGCTTAGCGGCAAGGATAATGTCAAGGTTCTTGATTGTGAGTAGAGTGAGAGGGTACGACAACGATATTATTTAAATTATGTTTGTTTGTAAGGAATATATTTTAAATATAAATATTAATTTTAAGTATTTTATTTATTTTTAAATTTAAATTTAAGACTATTAATTTAGAGATTATAAAATAGTTTAATAGTATTGAGATTATAATTATAATCCTAAGTTATGTTTGTTTGCAAGAATTATAATTCCAGTTATGAATTATACTTTCAAGACTATTAATCCTAGAATTAAATAGTCCTAGTCACGTGTTTGTTTTTTATATGATTATTCATGGATAACTTAAAATAATCTCATGTTATGTTTTTTTTTCTTTTGGGATTAATTAAAGAATTGAATAAAAAATATTATTTGGACTATTATACCCTTATTAATAATAACATATTTTAAACTTGTTTATACATCTAAAAATATATAATTATAATGTAGTTGATTTCTAAAAAACATATAATTATTTAAAAGTCATAGAGATACATTTGAATGCTACTAAAACACATTTTAACTAGTCTAACAAATTATTATTATTAGTCTAATAATAATAATAATAGAATAATAATAACTAGATTAATAATAATAATCTAATTTATTTATTTGAATGCTACTAAAATATTTAATTAGTCTTGTGACGCACTCAAAATAGGTCAACACAACCCATTCTGAGTCGCCAAATACATGGTATAGAAAATAACTATAAACTTCATTATCACAATTGTCGTGCAAAATACGACAACACATATGTTGTGAGTTTTAATACGATTATTGTCTTGTAGACAATATGCAAACTCAAATAAAGTCATTACAATTATTAATACACTATTTTATAAAATATTGAATACTGTTATAAAAACTGTCTTGAACCATCACTCCCCACCCCGACTAGTCCTGACTATATTCTCGCATCCTGAGAAGAAAAATGGAACAAAAAGGAAAAGAATGAGCTCAACTAGCCCAATAAAGAATATTATGACTAAGGTAATGCAGAATAAATTATCCTTAGTCCTTAATAGGGAAAAATGTGATAGAATACAATCGACAACAAGTTTTATATCAACAACTGCAGCAGAAACAACAATCCATTATAAGAGTCAAGTAGAGCATGGTGTCTACTATCTTCCATGACTTAAAAGTCCATTATCAATATTTTATTCCTGTAACATCAATCAATATTTATTTCCAATCAACAAATTATCTATGCACAACGGGCCAAAGATAATCTTTGCACTACAGGCCAAATATATCAATCAACAGTTCATCTTTGCACTATGGGCCAAAGATATTCATCAATCAACAGTTCATCTTTGCACTACGGGCCAAAGATAACTTTCAACATAATTTAAGTCTGAGAATTATGATAATGAGAATAAGAATGAATCAAGTGAGACCATAACATGTAAGAACTCGAATTTTTAAAAAATATTACAATAAGAATTTAGTAAATAAAATTCTTAAGGTATGAGAAGGGTTTGAATAAGAATATATATATATATATATATATATATATATATATATATATATATATATACGTTGCTGAGGTAGGTGTGGTATGTTGTTGCATGGGGTAATATAAACTATGCAATAAGTGATTCTGTGTTTAATAAAAATATTATTATTATATATTTGTTATTTATTGAATAGGCGAGTTATTTGAAGTAAAGAAGATTGATAGAAATTTATCTATCGATATTAAATAATTTATGTGAAATTATTTTATCATAGTAAGTTGGTGACATTAAATATCTTTGATAATTACCAATTTCTTGAGTATATGTACGAGTAAGTATCAAGTTTAAGGCAGTGCAACTGTACCCTTTAATGGTGGATGTATAGGATCTGGGTTAAACGATTCATTCAGAGAGCGGAGGTATATACAAATTAGTAACCGATCTAACTCACTATGAAAACAGTGTAGACGAGACGGAAACTAATTTGTTGGTTGTTTGTAGGAAACCACTCAATTTAGTATATTGAATACTATTAAAGACTCGATGTGTGCTAGGTTTAGACTTGCATATATATGTACGTTGTTGACAAAAGAAGAAAATTGATATATCTTTAGATAAATATTGGTTAGAAATTATTGATTAATATTGAGATATGGTTAAATGTATAGATTAAAGAATTATGTTGAGACAATTTATAGGAAAGAAAGAGAAATAATTATAGTATATTTCTAATAAAGGATATTAAAATAAATTCTAGCATTTGATTATTTTAATAAAAGGGGGAATATTATTTTGATATTACCTTATAGGTAATGTAAGAACCCGAATTTTCAGAACACATTAAAATAAGAATTTAGTAAATAAAATTCTTAAAGCATGAGATGGGTTCGAATAAAAATATTTATGTGTGTTACGACGTATGTGGTATTGTGAGCTATGTGATAAGTGATGTTGTGTTTAATAAATATATACCGTTATTATATATTTATTATATATTGTAGAGAGAAATTAGTAAGAAGATGGATAAAATTTATCTATTGATGATTAAATAATTTATGTGAAATTATTTTATTATAGTAAGTTGGTGACATTAAAATATCTTTGATAATCACCAATTTCTTGAGTATGTGTACAAGTAAGTATCAATTCTAAGGCAGTGTAATCATACCCTTTAATGGTGGATGTATAGAAGCTGGGCTAAATAATTTCTTTAGAGAGCGGAGATATATACGAATTAGTAACCGATCTAACTCACTGTGAAACAGTGTAGACGAGACGGAAACTAATTTGTTGGTTGTTTGTGAGAAGCCACTCAGTGTACTATATTGAATACTATTAAAGACTCCATGCGTGCTAGGTTTAGACTTGTATATATGTACGTTGATGACGATAGAAGAAAACCAATATATAGGTTAAAGATTTATATATTAGATTAATATTGAGATGTGGCTAAATGTAATGGTTGAAGAAGTTGTCTTGGGACAATCAAATAATTATACGTATAGTGTATAATTTAAAAAATAGAGTAAATATTAATTATTCTAAGTGTAAATTATGTAATTATTTAAGTAAGCTAAATAAATTAGCATTTTGATAAAGTGTGACCTAAACTTTATATTAGTGTGGAATTGGGGAAAAGCCAAACGTGACCTAGACCCTAATATTTTATTAAAGAAATAATGAGCTTGAGTTAAATATAACTCCAGTAAATGAGATAGATGAGCCTTGTATGACCTAAATATTAAAGTTAAGCCAGACTGAAGATTTAACTAAAGTTATTAAAAGAGAATTAATGATTAATAATTATCATTATAATATTTTTGGGTGATATGAATTAATGGGTTGAAAGTACCCAACTGAATGATATTTAGCTCAATTAAAATATTAATAGTATTATTATGCGTAATATGGGAAATGCGGACAGTAGTGATATATAATACATATGGCTTAAGAATATATGAAGTGTGACATTTAATTGGGACTAACGATATAAGGCATCAAGTGGTACAATAAAATCATAAGTGATTTTAATACAAAAATAATTTAATATCTGTGTATTCTAGAAACTGGAAAGGAAATTAAATGTTTAAATAAACATTAATATTAAATAATGTGATAATGTGGTCACACGAATAGTAAAAATAATTATGGGGGATACCCGGAAAATGATGCCTAATTGAGATATTTTATTAGATGTATTTAATGTACATGGGGTATACGATGTGAGTATATAAATAATCCATAATTTCCTAATATGGTAACAATGGTACATTAAGATTATATTTTTGGGAGTTAAGTAACTAAACTAAGCTTTAGATACTGAGAAATAAGCCTTGTCCCATTTTCAGTGTCCCAAAAAATAATTAGCCGTTAATAGGCTAATGGCTTAACTCTACCATTGCTGAGAAACAAAAGGCTAGAAAGCTTGATAATGATTGCTATAAGAATGGCTGGAGAAGGAGTTGGTAACCAACTCTTCTCAATCCACTGGCTTCTTCTTCTTCCCTTTGGTTTCAATTTGTGGGCAAAGCCATTATTTGGACAATGATCTCCCTATAAATATGGACTCCTTCTTCTTTCCCGTTGGATAAAATTCTCTGAGAATTTGGTTATGAGAGTTTGGTAGAATTAAGAGCAATCAGAGGTTGGGAGAGCTATAGATAGCAAATTGGAGAAATTAAGAGGAACACACGCAGTACAGATAAGCTTTAAGTAGTTAAGTCGTAGTTGATAAACTACGAATCAGGCAAGTCTTTCAGTTCCTATTTGATATATGAATTTGATAACTGTTAGTTGAATTATATTATGCTATGAGAATGTTGATGTATATATATGAAATGTATATGAGATATGTATGAAATTAAAAGTTGATCTTTGATGATATGCTTGTGAAGTAAATCTCTATGCCTGTTATGTGTGAAGTAACATGCGTAGTAAATATTAATTGATTATGAATGCATGAACTGAGTATGTTATTATATGCTATGTGATGTATGAAAACTGTTAGAATTGTTGGGCTGTCGAGCTCACCCTTGCAAAGAACCATTTTTGCAGGTTAAGGACTCACGGTAAAGATTACATGCTACTTGATTGATAAAGTTCAATAGTATCGAAGGAGATTGACTTATTATTTAACTAGATGCACTTGAACCATGTTTAGGTTCTATTAGATGTACATGATAGTATTTTATGATGTGTAATACATGGTAAGTTGTAAAGTTATACTATGCGGTACATAGAGGAATTCGAATTGAGATGTAAAAATTTATACAGTAATTTGAATAGAATGAATCATAACATAATTTGATTCAAGGATTTGTAATTGATTCAAGTTAAGAAATCAATAAAAGATTTTCTTTTCAAAGGAGATTGAAAATTTTTAAATTATTCCGCATATTTGTATAACATCGAATATGATGTAAGACAGGAATGGTAAATAACCAAGATTAGAAACTTATAAAAGTTTGTGGTCATTACACAGATCCTGAAAATGGAAAAAATTTATATTCTAAATTGTAATAAGCAAAGTAATATTCATTAAGTTATGAATAAAAGATAAATAGTTTGACGATAATAGTATCGTGGCGGACCGGATCCGAGGTTTGAAGGGAGTCGGATTTGGGGGCGTCACAGGTAATGTGTGTGATTGAGTAATATGGTAAACATATTTGCTATATAAGTTGATGGAAACAGTTTATCATAATAAGAAATAAACTTATTTTCTATATATAGTGTGTACGTGTGTCGTGCATGTAAATATTTTAATAATAAATAGATATTATAGTAAGAGTTATATCTTGATAAAATGAGTAAATCGTTTTATTATGATTAGTTCCTATATTTAGAGAAAACATGATAAAAACATCTATTGTTATGTTATGGCGAAATACATAATTTTGATTATAGTAATGTATTTCCAAGAGGGTTAAAGTTATAAAAGAAAACTAAGTTATTTTAATTTATTAAATAACTTGAGTTATTATATTACCGCGAATGTTATAAAGAATATTTAAATATTTTCATTCACGATATAATTATATATGTGAACCTTGTGATATAATAGCTCGATATAAATTGAACATGTTATAAATAGTAATATGGTGGAAAATGAATAAGAAATGAGAATGAGATTAAGCTTAATGTAAGCTTGTGAGATGTCTAGTGTGACAAAGTGATGGAATAAGCATTCATTAAATAATTCAATGAAAGAATAATTGAAGGAATTAAATTGTATGTGCAATGATTTTATATTATATAGTAGCTACATCTATATGATATAAAATGAAGTGGGACACTTCAATGGTAACTATATAATATAGGAAGTGTTTGAATACATATGTATAAAGACTGGTATGTTAGCACTATGTATAATTGAGATAATAAAATATAACATGGTGCAATAGACCACTCCAATGACCCTTAGAAATGCTGAAAATTAGAGTTAAATAAGCTTGCTCGATAGCTCATGTGATAGCAATGATGGCTAGCCCAATTACTAGGGTACAATGAATAGTAGTTGTGAGACCCCAGATTTTATGAATAAAGTTTTAAATTTCTCAAAATATTTTTTTGAATATTATGGTATGGATTTGATATAATGTTATAGTTGTGGGTAATATTTACAAATTTTGCAAAGTAAGCAAGTGGTTATATAATATTCGATTGGTCAGGGAATATTTGTTTTAACAGGGAATATTTGTACGACGGCACAATCATTGGTGGACCCCAGAACGGAAGTATTGTCGTAGTAAGAAAATGACAGAATTATCTTTTATTAAAAATAACGACGAAAGTGTTACCGTTAAAACTGTTGAACTACCCCGTAGTAAAAGTACGATGAATCTGGCGTGGTCGATAGTAGTAGCACACGGTATTGGTTATTGATGCTTACGTGAGAAGTCACCGGTTATACTCAATTATTGCTACAGTAATTGCTACATCATATCTCTCATATTATTGATTCAATTATTGTCACAGTATCATCTTTATAATATGTTATATTATTAAATCAATAATTGAGACGACAAAGTTATTCATATTATTATTTACAATATTGACAATGTCTAGAAGTTCTGTCAAAGAGAAGTTTGGTCATCTAATTGCGCGCCGATAAGGAGAAATCCTTATCGGAAAGCCCCCTCTTTCTTGGGAACGACCTGGTTGTTAAATATTGTGAGTTATAATATTAATGATGAATAAGTTTGTGTTGATTAAAGATGAAATTGATAGTTCCATTGTGTTATAATAATTAGTGTTAGTGGAAATCGACATTTATTTCGATAATAATTGATGTCTGGAAGTTATACTGACAAGTCATGTAATTAATCGGATAAATGAGCAATTAATTGCTATTATTCACATGATTATAACTATTTGTTCACATGTGTGTACTATTGATTCACATTATTGTACTATTAGGGGAGTTGGTGCAAGATTGATAATACTTGCATGACTAAGTTAAAAATGGAGGTATAGATGGAGGTACTATACTGTAATTCGTATTTTCACATGATTATAACTATTGATTCACATGATTAAACTATTGATTCAAATTATTTACTATTAGGGGAGGTGGTGCAAGTTTGATAATACTTACAGGACTAAATTAAAAATGAAGAAAAAGAGGAAGGTATTATACTGTAATATTTCGAGCCCCAAAACGTGCAATTATCAAAACTATATTTTCTTATAAATAGAAGCTCATTCTTCCTTTATTTCTCACCAATTCACTAAAGCTTTAGAGCAATTATTATAGAGAGAAATTATAGAGAGAAAGAAGAAGAGAAGTCTGCTACCTCACTATTCCAATATTCAGTTTCTTCTAAGGTAAGGGGTATTATTCTTTCGTATTCATGAAGAGAGTTATTTTCTTTCAATACTCATAAGGGTTGTTATTCCATTCGTTATTATTATGCTGGAATAACCTGTCTATGCGAAGTACCGCATACATGGTGAAATTCTTTTGTTATTCCATTCTTTATTATTCTATTGGAATAACCTGTCTGTGCGGTCTATCGCATGCCTGGTGAATTCTGTTGTTATTCCATTCTTTATTATTATGTTGGAATAACCTGTCTATACGAAGTACCGCATGCATGGTGAAATTCTTCTGTTATTCCATTCTTTACTATTCTGTTAGAATAACCTGTCTGTGCGGTCTATCGCATGCCTGGTGAATTCTGTTGTTATTCCATTCTTTATTATTATTATTTTGGAATATCCTGTTAATACGGATTACGCATGACCTGGTTCCATTCTTTATTATTCTATTGGAATAACCTGTATATGCGGTCCATCGCATGCATGGTGATTTTTGTTGTTATTCCATTCTTTATTATTCTGTTGGAATATCCTGTTTGTGCGAATTTCACCTGACCTGGTTTCATTCTTTATTATTCTGCTTGGAATATCCGTCATGCATGCTTACGCATGACTCGGTTCCATTATTTATTATTCGTTGGGAATAACTCATGCATGCGATCTATCGCATGCATGGTGAATCCTTACGTTATTCCATTCTCTATTATTACATTGGAATAACTTTGTCTATGTAGATTACCACATGCATGGTGAATGATCCTTTGTATTCATTTCTTATTAAATTATGTAAATGATCAGTTACGTGGATTACCGCATGGCGCGAAAATCCGATTCTAGATTTCATATATTCTATTATACACGAGATGGTTAAAGCTTTGGCTTCTATATTCCTTGAAATTAGTGGAATATCCTAGATATTTGCGCTTCATCCAGTATCTTTTCGTGAAAATATTCTTCTGAGCATTCTTGAATCTTTCTCCACAAAGCAGTATCATGTTGACAATTTGGACATTATTGAGTTCAAGATAAATTAACTTATAAATCTTTAAAATTTATTCTTGAACTTGTTTTATTGAATTATTATGTCATTGTCATGATGAGTTATGTTGGTTATTATGTGAAAACATGAAAGTTTCTTAGAAATCACAAAGGGTTGAAAATCAGATTTTGGTGAAAATAGAATATGAAATTCAATTGACCATATCTCTTATTATATTTCGAATTTTTGAGTGTGGTCAAGTTCTAGAGTTAGATCTATGAGTTTTCTAACTTATCCAAGTGGAATAACTGCAAAAGGTGTTGTAGATTTTCGTGTTGACTGATTTTAGCAGAGGAGTCAAAAACTGCAAAGTACCAAAAAGGCTACTGTCTAGAAATTTAAAAGGGCATTTTCGGGCACTTATTTTGTGAGAAAAATTCCGGCCTTTTGGGACATGAAAATATATGGTATAAAGTACCTCCTGTCCAAAAATGAGCTCATTCCGACTTAAAATGAGCAAGTTATGACTATTTCAATATTTAGGTTTTTTCGACGAAAAACGCTATAACCGGAGTTCTATAATTCCGATGACCATGAAATTTAAACTGGAAGCTCATGTTAACATGTGTAAGATCTTGCCAAGATTTGAGAATTTCTGGAGTTAAATTTGAGGTAGCTAATTTCTCAAGGAATTAATTAGAAATTGATTTTTGAAAAATACTTAAGGGAGTTAAAAAAAAAAAATACGTGTTGTGTATGAAATATATGTATATATATTTGGCCAAAGGATAGAAAAATAACAAGTTGATTTGGTAATTTTTCATAAAAATGGTTTAGTTACGAATATATGAGTTAAATATGTTATGTGAAGTAACGAAATTAGTAAATAGGATTTTATGGCTTGAGAATCCTATATAGGGTATATGCAGATTTTTGATAAGGGATTTGATCATTGGTGATGAAATCTTATGAGTATGGCATTTTTGAATGATTAAATGCATTATTTGATAAAGTATAAACAATTGGAATATCCTGTCTGCGCGGATTACGCATGACCTGGTTCCATTCTTTATTATTCTATTGGGAATAACCTATCTGCGCGGTCTATCGCATGCCTGGTAAATTCTTCTGTTATTTCATTCTTTATTATTCTGTTGGAATAACCTGCCTATGTGGATTACCACATGCATGGTGAATGATCCTTCGTATTCATTCCTTATTAAATTGTGGAAATGATCTGTCTACGTGGATTACCGCATGGCGGGAGAAAATCTATTTGCACTTTCATATATTCTTTTATACTCTTTTGGTTAAAGTTTTGGCTTCTATACTCCATGAAATTAGTAGAATATCCTGGATATTTGCGCTTCATCCAGTATCTTTTCATGGAAATATTCTTTTGAGCATTCTTGAATTTTACTCCACAAAGCAGTATCATGTTGACAATTTGGACATTATTAATTTCTGGATAAATTAAATTATAAATCTTTAAAATTTACCCTTTAACTTGTTTTATTGAATTATTATGTCATTTTCGTCATCCTCATGCTTATATTGTGATGAAAGTCATCTTTGGCTTACGTGCATAGATGGACTTGGTATGATTATGACCAGGGATTATTCGGTATAATCATGACCGTAATGTGGCGAATGATGTGGTGAAAGTCCTCAATGGCCTGAAGTGCATTGATGGACAGTTTTTGATATGATTATGATCAGGGATTATTCGGTATAGTCATGACCATTGATGATTTAATGAAAATCCTTGGCCTGTAGTGCAGGGAAGATTTCGATGATGATTTAAAGCTGATCACCAAGATATTTGATGTCTTGGGATGCTTCGAGGAGCAAAAGGTTCCCTTTGCCACCTTTATGTTGAGTGAATAGGCAAATTACTGGTGGGAATCTGTAAAACGTACCCAGCCTGACGCACTCAAGATGTCTTGGGAGAAGTTCCAAGAGATGTTCAACGACAATTACTTTCCCGAAAGTATTCGTCATATGAAGGAGGTGGAGTTTATCAAGTTGGAGCAAAACAATATGACCGTGTCGCAGTACGAAGCTAAGTTTTCCGAGTTGTCCCGGTTTGTATCCCATTTGGTCGATAATGAGGAGTGAATGACGCGAATGTTTCTAAGAGGTTTGAAACCCGATATACGTCAATACGTCATTTCTCAAAAATTTTGTTTATATTCATATGTTGTGAATAGGGCTCAGTTATTGGAGCGCGATAATGAGTCAGCACAACCAAAAGGCAACGACCAACAACACGATAATAATCGTACCGATAGCGCAAACCACCCGGAACAATGATAACCATCGGGGAAATTATCATGCTAAGAATGGTAACCACACCGGTGGTAATCATGGCCAAGATAATAGAAGTGGAAAATTCAAGAAGAGAAGATTTAACAATGATGGGAAGGCGTTGGCTAAAGACCAACACCAAGTAACAAATTCTAGGGAGGAGAACGACCAGCGATTAGATCTACAGATCAGTGAGGAGGAAACATAAGTCCAAACTATTCACACCTTCCAAGGTATGTTTTAGTTGTGGAAAAGACGGTCACATAGCTCGATTTTGTCCTGTAGCAAAGTCAAGTCCAGCTGGGATGGTGGCACCAAAGGCGGATACGGACAAAACAAAGTCGGTCATTTCAGGAAGAGCATTTTTTGTGACTTCTCAAAAAACGAGTAACCCAAACGAAGTTAGCACGGGTTAGTTAATTATAAATACTTACAAAATCTATACCTTATTAGATACCAGTTCTACCCATTCTTTTATCTTTCTTGCTTACGCTCAACGTTTAAATTTGACTCTAGAGAGATTAGACTTTGACTTATTGGTTGAAACTTCGTTAGTAGAAACCTTCGTTACCTCCACTGTTTATAAATCTTGTTGATTCAAATCGACACTTTCACGTTACCTGTCGATCTTATCTCTTTGAAAATATTTGCCTTTGATGTGATTTTAGGAATCGATTGGTTAACTACTCATCATGCTTTTCGTAAGGTTGTTAGCTTTCATATTCTTAACCAACCTATCATGTGAATTCAAGCAACCAAACCCTAAAGTCAATCATTGTCATACTGAGCCATAAGTAAAGAACCCCGAGCCTTTCGCTGGTGACTTCCTTGTGTGGAAGGCACCGAAGCCAGACTATCCGTAGGGGACATTGTGAATGACGATGGCAAGTTGATAGGTATCAATGTGACGTACTATCCAAGTCTTGGATGAGAGTTATAGTTTTAAATGATATTTCTATTGTTAATAAATTTCCTGACGTATTCTTGAAGAACTTCCTAGCCTACCCCTAGAGCGTGAAATCTAATTTTGTATTGACCTCAATACAAAACCCATTTCTAAAAACCCTTAAATATTTCTTCACCTAGAACGAACGTATTATGCACCAAAGACGTTGGCTCGAGCTGTTGAAGATTACGACTATATATCATTCAATATCATCGTGGAAGAGAGAACATGGTAGCTGAAGTGCTGAGTAAAAGATCGTATACGTTTACGAGTGCGATGTTGTTAACACAAAAACTCATTTCATATAACTTACAAATGATAAAGACAGAGTTAAAAACTCTAGGGACCCACGTGAAGATAACGAATATATGAGTAGAATCGACTTTAATCGATAAAGTTAAAGCCACTCAAGCTACACACCCGAATCTGATGAATGTGAAGAAGAAGGTTCAAGAAGGCGTTATCTCAACCCTCGATTTAATTGGTCCATTTGAAATTCTCGATCGAGTAGGAACTATGGCCTATAGACTCGTTATACCGCCAAGTATGTCGCGTGTTCATAACATTTTTCACGTATCATTGTTAGTAAAAACTTAGTCTTGGGGGACTTTGGAGCCAAATTTTGGAATAATTAATGAATCTGAAAAATTATTAAATCATGGGGGTTTTATAGAGCATGTTACAAGCTTTCCATAGCCTCGAAAACGGACTAATTCCGATAACGGATGAAGAAGTTATGAAGATTTGAAGTATATGTGTCAAAAGTTACAAAATCTGGAAAATTGGAGTTTAGTGCCAAAGGTTGAGCACCTAGGCACTAGGCTCGGTGCTTAGAATCTGTTCTTGGGTGCCTAGGCGCTTGCCCAAGGCCAAATTTGGGCGCCTAGGCGTTGGTCAAGTGTTAAGCCAAAATCTGTCCGGACATCCTTTAATAAATTGGGCATAACTTTTTCATACAAACTCCGATTGAGGTGATTCAGGATGATTCGGAAAGATAACTAGTAGACCTAAAACTTTCATTCTTTATATTTTGAGATTTGAGGTCGGTATCAAGGCCTAAAATGGCTATTTTAGGGACTGATGTGCATTTAGAGGCAATCGGAGGACATCGAGCATGCACGTATGCAACGTGTAATGTTTTCGACGATAAAGGTATTCAAGGTATCCTCACCTCTTCGGCATACCAGGTACGTACGTAAATTTTGAGGGTAAAATTTCATAAGGAGAGGAAATTGTGAGACCATAGATTTTATGAATAAAGATTTAAATTTCTCGAAATATTTTTTTTAATATTATGGTGTGGATTTGATATAATGTTATAGTTGTGGGTAATATTTACAAATTTTGCAAAGTAAGTAAGTGGTTATATAATATTCGATTGGTGGGGAATATTCATTTTAACAGAGGGAATATTCGCATTTACGGCACAATCATTATTGGACCCCATTAACGGAAGTATTGTCGTAGTAGAAAGAAAACGATGTAATTATCTTTTATTAAAAATAAGCGTGAAAGTGTTATCGTTAAACCGTTGAACTACCCGGTAGTAAAAGTACAAGATGTCTGGCATTGGTGGCATAGTAGCACACGGTATTAGTTATTGATGCTTACGTGAGAAGTCACTCAGTTATACTCAATTATTGCTACAGTAATTACTGCATCATATCTCTCATATTATTGATTTAATTATTATCACAATATCATCTGTATAATATGTTATATTATTAAATCAATAATTGAGATTGCAAAGTTATTCCTATTATTATTTGCAATATTGACAATGTCTAGAAGTTCTGTCAAGGAGAGGTTTGGTCATCTAATTGCGCCCCAATAAGGAGACATCCTTATCGGAAAGCCCCCTCTTTCCTGGGAACGACCTGGTTGTTAAATATTGTGAGTTATAATATTAATGATGAATAAGTTCGTGTTGATTAAAGATGAAATTGATAGTTCCATTGTGTTGGAATTATTAGTGTTAGTGAAAATCGACATTTATTTCGATAATAATTGATGTCCGGAAGTTATCTTGACTAAATGTAATTAATCTCGGATAAATGAGTAATTAATTGCTATTAATTCACATGATTATAACAATTTGTTCACATGTGTGTACTATTGATTCACATTCTTGTACTATTAGGGGAGTTGGTGCAAGATTGATAATACTTGCATGACTAAGTTAAAAATAGAGGTATAGATGGAGGTACTATACTGTAATTCGTATTTTCACATGATTATAACTATTGATTCACATTATTTACTATTAAGGGAGGTGGTGCAAGTTTGATAATACTTGCAGGACTAAATTAAAAATGAAGAAAAGAGGAAGGTATTATATTTGTAATATTTCGAGCCCCAAAGCGCGTAAATTATCGAAACTATATTTTCCTATAAATAGAAGCTCATTCTTCCTTTATTTTTCACCAATTCACTAAAGCTTTAGAGAAATTATTATAGAGAGAAAGAAGAAGAGAAGTCTGCTACCTCACTATTCTAATATCCAGTTTCTTCTAAGGTAAGGGGTATTATTCTTTCGTATTCATGAAGAGAGTTATTTTCTTTCAATACTCATAAGGGTTGTTATTCCATTCTTTATTATTATGTTGGAATAACCTGTCTATGCGAAGTACCGCATACATAGTGAAATTCTTATGTTATTCCATTCTTTATTATTACATTGGAATAACACATCATCTTGATCTATCGCATGCCCGGTGAATTCTGTTGTTATTCTATTCTTTATTATTATGTTGGAATAACTTTTATACATAAGCAATCTTTGCATGCATGGTGAAATTCTTCGTTATTCCATTCTTTACTATTCTATTGGAATAACACATGCAATGCGATCTATCGCATGCCCTCGGTGAATTCTGTTGTTATTCCATTCTTTATTATTCATTTGGAATATCCATGTCGTGTGGATTACGCATGACTGGTTCCATTCTTTATTATTCATTGGAATATCACATGCATGCGGATTACTCATGATCTCGGCTCCATTCTTTATTTTACATTGGGAATAACCTTTCTATGCGATCTATCGCATGCCCGGTGAATTCTTACGTGATTCCATTCTTTATTATTACATTGGAATAACTCGCCTATGTGGATTATCAGATGCATGGTGAATGATCCTTTAGCATTCATTCCTTATTAAATTGTGGAAATGATCATCTCACGTGGATTGCGTATGGCGTGGCGCGAAAATCCATTTTGCAGTCTCATATATTCTATTATACTTAGTTGGTTAAAGTTTTGGCTTCTATACTCCATGAAATTAGTAGAATATCCTAGATATTTGCGCTTCATCCAGTATCTTTTCATGGAAATATTCTTTTGAGCATTCTTGAATTTTATTCCACAAAGTAGTATCATGTTGACAATTTGGACGTTATTGATTTCTGGATAAATTAAATTATAAATCATTAAAATTTATCCTTAAACTTGTTTTATTGAATTATTATGTCATTTTCGTCATCCTCATGCTTATATTGTGATGAAAGTCATCTTTGGCTTACGTACATAGATGGACTTGGTATGATTATGACCAGGGATGATTTGGTCTAATCATGACCGTAATGTGACGAATGATGTGGTGAAAGTCCTCAGTGGCTTGAAGTGCATTGATGGACAGTTTTTGGTATGATTATGACCAGGGATTATTCGGTATAGTTGTTGACGTCGGGATTTTTATTTGTCCCTTTTCGTTACTTGTTCTTTGGTGTTCTCATGTTAATGTGAGATTTGTTTGAAAAAATAAGTGAAAAAGGTCCGACATGTATAATGTCGACGATTGGACTTTAAGAGTCGCCAGTTGGTTTTTTTTTAACTGGTTGCACTAACGCAACCGAAAAGGTTTTCACATTGACCCAGTGATGTGACACTGCTAAACGGGTCTGTTTAACCGAGATTCATTATGGGGTCGGGGGCTTGGTTATGCGGAGGGAAGGTGTTAGGCACCCCCCGACATCCGTGTTGCCACGGTGACCACCACTTCTCAAAGAAACTGTTATATGAATGTGTGTGTGTGTGGATTAATGTGCAATTATTTGAAACTAGTGCGAGGCCTCGTTCGCACGTATATACACAAGGTTTGAATTTATAGAAAAATTCAGTTTTAACCAAGATATAACAATGAAGTTTTGTAAAAAGTGGTTTTTCAAATCCTGTGCTCAATAGTAATTGAGGCCTTTGATACTGCCATTTTATTATTAAATGTTCGGCTTGTTTGCTTTTATTTTCGAGATGCGAAGCATCTATGAGAAAATAATATCGTGATGTAGAACTCCTTATGGGCATGATGACCATCCAAGGAAATTGCAGTACACTTGTAAATAATGTACAAGTCGCTTACATAATTTGAAGAAGTCCATCACGAGAATCGAATCTAGATTCAGTGGACTGAATCTGTGATCACATGATTCCTAGGCTCACATGATACTGCAATTTGTATGGAAAGCAGTAAGCAGTTATATATATATAAAAGCGGTAAATATATATATATATATATATATATATATATATATATATGTGCATGATCACCACCACGAAGCAACTCCATGGGGATCAAAATGTAAATAAAGCAAGAATGCCATCAACCGCATACGAAATAAACTCAAAGGACTTGAATGTAAATAAAGTCGTAAAAGCTATCAAGCGCCACTTAAGTAAACTCGAGTGTAAGATGAAATGTAAATATATATATATATATATATATATATATAAGTCGTAAATGTAGAATATGAAATCTGTGCTCATCGGATATGTCCGACAACAATTATATATGTATATATATATATATATATAAGCAAGTAAACATACCAGATATAAAATCCAGGCTCATCAAACAGAGTCTGACCACAATTCATATATATAAGTATATATATATAAAAAATCAATTAAACGCTCCAGACCAAAGTCTAGGCTCATCAGACAGAGTCTGACAACAGTTTATATATATAAATATATATATATATATAAAAGCCAATAAACGCTCCAGACCGAAGTTTAGGCTCAATTGAGGGATAACTTGATAATGTTAGTCCATATAAAAATATATACATATATATATATATATAGTATATATATATAGACAAAAATGAAAACCACGGACTGAAGTCCGGGCATACACACACAACACGACTCTCAATGTGTAGAATAGTGTGTGCAAATGTAAATAGAAAGGCTTTATAGAGTGTAAGAAGGCTTACAATGGACTGCCAAGGCAGACTTTTATGACTCTATATGGATGAATACTCAGCTCCCGCTGGTAAATTTATAACTGTATGTGGGCTAACAGGTGTTTAAAAAGAGCAAACACTCAATATGAGGTGTGTAGAAAGAAAATTGGACAGGGCTTCCTCGCCTTTTTTTCCTCCAAATGGCTGACCCCAAGCTCCATATTTATAGACTGCTAGCCGCAGATGCACCTGCGGCTGCCCGAGGTTTTGCGGGTCCCGTCATCTCGAAGTACGTGTACTTTTGCACTGTAATGTTCGCTCGAACTTGCAGAACTTCAATCCGAGCATCCGAACGAGGTATATGTGACCTTCTTCGGACTGCTTGTGTCGAGAGTTACGCAATGACATGGAATAGAGGTTGTACAAAGTCAGGAAGAGGGGACCATGCCCATGATCTTTAAGCTTCAAATTCTATCCGGTGTGCTGTCATGCGTAATAGTCACTCGGGATTGGATATCCTAGTTCTTGAAGGACATAGTTGTATGTATGTATGTATTGAAGTGTCGAGACGACGCGCAGATGTTGAGGTAACAAGATGACGTTCTGACTCCTCATCGGTGTTATTGCCGATCTGAGTTGAAAATAGGCGTTGCTCAGGGTTATATTTGAGATTGGACTGCTGCAAGTGTTGAATGCCGCAATATCATCTTATGGATACCTGTCTGCCCGGTGTTAGCTCCGGTGTCTGCGGTATGAGTGCCTCAGTATGAGGCTTGATTGAAGCTGATCGCATGTATTTGAAACAAGCATTTTCGGGGTTATCGTCGGAACTGCAACAGCATTCCTTGGGGTTATCGCCAAGGACGAAACTCGGGGTTATCTCCGAGGTTGGAAATAATGTTCCCGGTGTGTGTTCCGGGGTTGAGACTGATACTCCCGGTGTGTGGTCCGGGGTTGAGACTAATACTCCCAGTGTGTGGTCTGGGATTGAGATTGAACTTCTGGTAGTATCCGGAATAGAGACCGAACTTCCGGTGGTATCCGAAATGGATGTGAGCTGTCTTCCAGGGTTATCTCCGAAAGATGATTCTGCCCTCCTATAATGTTAGTAACAGTTGTGCAAAAAATTTTGAGTGTCTACAGATGCCCCTCTTTATCATATTTATGCAATGCAAGGCATGGATAGGATAAAGAATCCTAGACACTTGAAATGCAACAGATAAACATGATGCTATGTGTAGCAACATGATGCAAATGTATGAATGAGATGATTGTCAGTTAATCCTGTTGTAATGACAATCATTTATGCCTTGGACATGCAATCCAAGTCTTTAAGGATGTTGACGTTGGGGCTATCACCAAAGTTGTGAATCCTAGACACAAACTTCTACTCCATAGAGGTACCTCTTGTGTGAAAGAGATCTATGGGGATAAAGCTTTGTCTGTTTGAGGATGTGTATAACATATCCCACCATCCTTTCGGAGTTACTGCCAATAATATGTATTTGTCGTATCAATTTGACCTTGCCGATGTGTTTATCACCGGATAAATCCCTGTTGGGCAAATCATCAAGGCTGTTTGACGTTCATTGATGTGTGTATCAATGATTGCATTGAGTCGTACCCCTTGTTGTGGATACACAAGCATGAATAGTTGGCTTCGATGGATTTATCTGCCACCGGCTGAGATAACGTCAAGGTTGCTTGACCTTCATTGATTTGTGTATCTATGGCTGAATTACGTTGTAACCCCCCGCCAGGGATTATTGTCATCGGTTTGTGACTTTGATGTTGTAACCCCCGCTGGGGATTCGTCTTTAATTTATAACTTCAATGTTTTAACCCCCGCCGGGGATACGTCTTTAATTTGTAGTTTCGTAGATTCTGCGTTGTAGTCAGGGTTGCCTGGCGTTCATTGACGGCATCGGACCTTTGTGAGGTATTGCCGAGCATGATTTGTGAAAGCTGAGGCCACTGGTATCGTATACCTTGTATGCAGGTGAATACCAATGTGGAACATATGGAGCCATAGTTTAACCCATGAATACCAGGATTTCGGGCTATTCCGCTCAATCGCGTAGCGCTTTTATTCCTGATTTGGCCTTTTCAGCTTGCGAGATCTCTTTTGCAACCCTAACCGGAGCGAGCCGGAGGTGTGGGATCCATGTAAGAGTGCCACAGTAGGTTTACTGGTAGCCGCATAGTGGACTGCTGACCAACCGCAGGGCTATACAAAGCCAATGGGTTGCTTTCATAAGTCATTTTCAAGCTGCGCAATAAAGGATATCTGAGAGCTTTTCTTCAGTCCTGTTGAGTTCGTGCAACTTTTTGCATATTCTTCCACCGTACAAGCGTTCTTCACTGTCCTGGTAACATATGCATGTATTCTTTTTCAGTTTCTATCCGTTGGAAAATGACTTATCACATGAAATGCATTTAGACACATAGTAGTGAATATGCATGCTGATATGCTCTGATAAAAATATTCATCATAGTAAATGTTAGTATTAAACTATGCTGAACATAATGATGTAAAAAATTTTGACTTTTGAAACAGTCAAATTGGCACCTTTTACTGTCATTTCTTATCCTATATGAGGACAAATGAGTAAAGGTAGAAAAGTAAAATAACCCCGTAATTAGATTACACTTACGGATTTTCTCTTTGTGATGCATGTAGGATGTATATATTTGTTGGTAGGTGTCTTCATGAATGGCCACCTAGTCATGCCTATGTGCATGTGGATAGTCCCATTTATAAAGGGGCTATGGCAAATTTTTTCCAAAATGTAGGTATTAGATAGTCATGTATTTTTAACTCTACTGTAGATGTATGTTAAAATAATGCAAGCATGCACGTAGTCATAAGATGCATTTTGAAAAGATCCTGGTAAGAATTTACCACACCCTTTCTGAGGTGATTTGGAGACTTGTTGTCCAGATATTATGGATCCGGATCAACCGAAAGCAGGTTCATGCAGGACCACTTCCGTGTGTGCTGAGGAGGGCTTCAAGTACCTCGACCCGATTACATTGACAAAGCAGCGTCGTTTGGTGGAGGCGGTGATTCTTCCTATCCGGGTTGAAGTGCCGGATGTCGAGGACGAGGAGGAGGATGTACCTGTTGAGGTTCCTGCTCCTACAGCACGTGTTCTGTGACAACCGTAATTTTGTAATTTAATTTTAATATTTATTTGATTAAATAAATATTTTTCTATGAATTAATTATTAGATTAAATAATTAATTGATGAAGTTGTGATAGATTAATTTAATTATATGTGTTACATTTGTTAATTTAATGTGGAGAATTTTTATTATTCGAAGTATGTGATTATGTGAACTTATTGAATTAAAAAAAATATTTAATAAGCTTATGTTATTTTAATTAATTTAATTATTAATTAGAGATTTAATAATTTGACATTATTAATCAAAGAGAATTTGAATTATGTGACTATGTGTATTAATGAGAAATTATTATATTTTATTTAAAGTAAATTAATTAAGATATTAGATTTATTTTATATGGATGTGACATTATTTAAACTATATGATAAAGATTTATTAAATTAAATGATTTTAAACCCCATTCTTGCTAGCCAAACATGGTTTTAGAGGAGTTGAGGCGATTACCCATGGTAGATGTAATCGACCACAACTCGTCAGACGTCTTCTTTATTATACGCTTTCCCCTTCCTTTTCTTTATTAATTTTCCTAAGTCTAGAAAGTGACAGAGAGAGTTTGAGTAATTAGTGTGTGATTGGTAAAGAATTGAGAGGGAATTCATCTTCTGCAAGTTATATTCTACGCTTTGGGTAATTCTCTCCAACCCAAATTCCTATTTTACGTCTTTTTAAGTTTTCATGAATATGGCCTAAGTTTTCTGTAAAGTTTCTGTAGTTGGAAAGGGTAACAATTATGTGATTATGTGTTAATATATAACATCATAGCATGTTTTATATATATTATATGGGTTTCTATATCTTCAGTTTCATGAAATTATACAGTAAAAGATTTCAGAGTATGTTATATGGCCATATGGCCTTATACGTGTTTTTAGTATGTCAAATATAATTTATTTTGCAAAATTCACACATTGATATGATTATGCATGTTAAAATGAACAAAGTGAAACTTTAATGGTTGGATTTGGCTTTATAACGAATCTCTAGCATTAAAATCTATGTTTTTGTTCAAGAACTTCAAGAACATCAAGAACAGTACAATTTGCATGCTTTAATTCTGTGATTATGTGTTTTAATGGGTTAAAATCACTCTATAAACGTTGGGTATTGATTATATATGAATTCTAACATGTGGGTATATTTAATTTGGGGAATTAATGATAATGTAGTGTTTAATTCGCTGAACTCTGTATGTTCTTCATGAATCGGGAATCAAATTACGGAGTGTCGCGTCATCGGCGCCAACTCCGTAATCGATGTCCCATGCCAAGAAGAATGCCATGTGCCAATATACGCCATTGCCGCAAGCCACCAACCCCAAAGATCGATGCCTCGTGGCAGTGGCTAAATACCTAGTACAAAAGTGGCGTCGCAACGCCACTTAGCAGAATGGTCAGAAATGAGTTTTTAAAAGTGTACAAGTATTGAAATGTGATAGCAACTTAGTCTAATGATTATAAAGACTTGTTAGACTTATAATGAGATGTTAAAATAAATTCTTAACATGTCCATAACACAATTACGTGTGGATTGAATGATCGAATGCATAATTAGTTTATTTTTCGTGAAGTCTTAATTTTACACTAAGTGTAATAATTGACTAAGTATATTCATGAATTCGAGTTAAACAAAGAGTAAAGTTATGATGTTAGTATGTTATTATTGACTGGTATTGTGAACGTAATTGGTATGTAGGATTTAATTCAAAGAACGTGTTTGTTTAAGTGTAATCTACGCACGAGGCAAGTTTCTAAACCTTATCTTGTTACGTTGAGCAAGTTTCCTAACCCTACTTGTTATCGTTACATAAGTTGCTTAATTCATCTTTTGATATTGAGCAAGTTCTCATTTTTATTGATCAAGCCTGTCTTGTATATTAAAGTTTATTAATCTTCAAGCATGATGTTGTTATACAATAATTATTCTATTGTATACCTTTTGAGATGTTATTCAAGTTAAATATTCATTTACTGTTAAACCTTGTTAGACTAGTGAACCCTTATTGATTCGACTAGTCCATAGTTGATGAGCATTCTAAATTTCAGAACCCCTTGATGAATTATCCAAACCAAACTTCCTTTGGTGCGGACTCGAATGTCAAACTGAGATGAACAACCCTGTATAGGGGAATATTTACGCTTTAGCGTTAAGATATTGTGCATGTGATGGTACTAAGGGTCGATCCCCTAAGTACAAGAAGAAGAGTCCATAGTCTTATGATCGTTAAAGGTTTCAAGTAAAAACACTTGACAACCTAGGACATAGTTCAAGGTCTTATGACCCTTTTAATTTCTTTTGATTCTTGTTATCCATTCTTGATTCAAAAGTTGAGCTTTATATCAGAAGTTATTATTTCTCTCGCATGTTATTATTCATTGTTATATTGTTATACTTGTGGGCAATCGTGCTCACTCTTGCGTAATAATAACATTGCAATTAAGAACGAAAGAACAGACGAACCTTCCACTAGTAAGGGCAAGGGCAAGCTTAGCAAGTAATGAAGACTGATTAATTATGTGATTATGTAATGATAGTTAGACTTGATGTTACTTAAGACTTATTTGTTTATGTTTTCCATGACGGATGATTTAAGGTTAGAGTAACACAGGATTTATTTATTATTCGATTGATGTAACCCCATAAGGGGAGAGATTTTATTATTATTTCTTTATATTGCATGGTTTGCATTTATTTATGGGTAGATAGATAGATGATGCTTATGCGGTGAACACCAAATCTCGTGGAAATGGAAGTACCCGGATTTGGGGTGTCACTGAGTTGGTATCAAAGTCAGAGGTTATGAACCTTAGGTGGGGAAACAACCTTAGGTAGTAGCCTTGTAAGAGATCGAGAACATAGTAGTGGTAAACTCTTATCGAGTTCTAAGAAATGAATTTCTAAATTTATTGAAGATAATAAAAGACTTTATGTGCGTATGTGTTAATCTATGTGTTCGCTAGCACGGATTAGTAACTAAAACTTAAAATTTTGTTGTCAGGATGTCGGATGTTGGAGGTGCTAGTCGAGCTGGGGAGGAGGAACCCCGATTACCTATAGAGGAGGAGCCCCGAGACATTCATGTCGTCGTGAGGAACAACTTATCTGAGAGAGAACCATCTCCGTTGATCAACAATTTGCAGTCGGGAGCATGAGCAGGAGAGACAGATCCAGAGGAGGATCCCGAGGAAGAGGAAGAAGAAGAGGAAGAAGAGGAGTTCCACAGGAACTCCATTGATGCAGAGATGTATGATGCACTCTATGATCGTAACGTAGAGAGTTGCGGGATATTGTTCGGGATCCGAATCGAACGGTGCGGTTAGTCAGATTACTATTGAGAGGAAGGATAGAGAGATTGTGACTCTTCACACACGTTTAGGAAACGTGGAGTGGGATCTGGTTCACGAGAAGGGTCAGACCGAGGACAAGTCCGCATAGATAGAAAAGTTAAAGAAGGATCTGAAAGATAGCTCCGAGAGGCTTGCCATAGCAGAGGAGGGCTGGGTACGAGAGTTACGCCGTGCTGATCGTGTAGAAGATGATCGCCGTGTGAAGAAGGCTAAACTTGAGGAGACGTACTCTATACTACAAAATGCAATGGATGCGGTCCAAGATCGAGTTAGGAAGTATCCAATCCAGTTTGAGGATCTACCATCATATATGCTAGATCGTAGAACGATGTCTCGCATCATGGAAGTGGAACGTAGCAAGGCTACTCAGCGCCTTAACAGACAGTGATAGTATTAGTTTAATTATGTTAGTTAATGATGTAAATTCTGATATGTTCATAAACAAAGGAACATGTTGATGTTTTAAATCCTGTAGATTCTTTATCTTGGGATAGTTGATGTAAATAGCAGTGATGCTATCTTATGATGTAAAGACTTTTGAATTAAATGAAATGTCAAAGTTTATTTGAAGTAATGTGTTAAGTGAGTTATGATTAAATGTTTTGTTACGTCTTAAATGTTTTAGAGATTGAGTAAAGATCTAATAAGCATATATTCTTAACAGAAATATGCCGCCTAGAAGACAAAATCGTCAGCAAGCCCAGGAAGGGTCAACAAACAATAACAACGATGCCAATGCTAACTCCATTCAGCAATTGGTAAACCTTTTAATTTGGAGCACTTAATAATCAACCCCAAGCTCCACAAATACTTCGTTTAAGGACTTCAAGGCGGTGGGACCCGCCGAGTTTAAGGGTTCCATAAACCCAATTGAAGCTCAGGGCGTGGGTAATGGAGATGGAAAAGGTGTTCGATGTTGCTAGGGTAAGGGAAGATCGTAAGACCGCTTATGCAACGTTTATCTTTGAAGTCAAAAGCCGACTATTGGTGGCGTGCAAACAAAGTGAGAGGAGGTGAAGGTGTAATATCCTGGGAAAGATTCAAAGAGATGTTCTTCGAGATGTATTTTCCGACTAGTTTGCAAAATCAGATGGAGGTTCAGTTTCTAGAGTTAAAACAAGGGAATATGTCAGTAGCTGATTATGCGACAAGGTTTAACGAGTTGGCTAGTTTTGCCACATACCAAGTGCACACTGATGAGAGGAAGGCAAGACGATTTGAGCAGGGACTGAAGCCCTGGTTGTATAGCAAAGTGTCAATGTTCCAATTGAACACTTTTGCGGGAGTGTTAGAGAACGCCATACTTGCTGAGGGTGGAAGTGATGCAGTAACGAAGTATAATCAGGATCAGAAGAAGAAGAAGAGTGAGAAGGAAGATAATAACAAGACTGGTGAGAGTAGCACTGGAGGTAATCATAATTAGAAGAGGAAGTGGTCTGAAAATTCGTCGGCCGAAAGTCAACAGGGAGGGCAGAAGAAGAAGATTGAACCGTGCCCAACCTGCGGAAAAACGCATTTGGGAGTTTGTCTGAAGGGGAAGCGAGTGTGCTACAATTGTGGTCAGGAAAGCCATATAGCACCAAACTGTCCGAACCCAAAGAAGGGTGCATGCTTCACATGTGAATCAAAGGACCATTTGGCAAGAGATTATCCTAAGAAGGGATCGGGAGGGACGAGTTCGGGAGGAAACAGAGGAAATACTGGTGGAAGCACTCTAACTATTGCAGGACCAACCGCAACCAACCGACCGACTGCTAGAGCATTCAACATGACAGTGCAGGACGCAGTGTAGTCTCACGATGTGGTGTCAGGTATCATTCCGATCAATAAAGTTAATGCTTATGTGTTATTTGATTCGGGTGCTATTTGCTCATTTATATCCGATGAATTCGCTAAGAACTTAGAATTTCTTAAGGACGAGTTAGAATACCCCATGAACATAGAAATTGTGAACAGAGAAATTATCCCTGTTAAGTATGTGCACAAGAACTGTAGAGGAGTCAAGGATTCTGATGTTGATCTGCATTTGATGTAGGTTCCCGGCTTCACACAGCCTCGAGCGAACTGGTTCAGCATCCACTCTATGTTTCAAGCCCTGCATGATGACTATAGAGCGATTGTCCATGGCTTGGGATTCGAGACATTCTTTTCCATCCTTCCTCGTCGCTGTCCCTGGGGTTACCTCAGGGCATTGTCTGAGCGCTGGTTTCACCAGACTTAGTCACTCCATTTGCTAGATTGTGAGGTGATGATGACGCCGATGGATTGGCGATTTTTCACAGGTATGGAGTTTGAAGGGGATCCAATGCCTTGCACAACGGATATTACCCCTACTGCCGTCAGATCCTTATTAGGAGTTCAATGAAGGCGCTCAAGGCGGGGATCATACGTGACTGGTCCTTTGAGCATAGATCTTTATGAAATGGTACGTTGAGTGAGCCTATACCGATGATGTGAGAGTCGGGGACCGCATTCTTGCAATTGTTCGATGATCATTAGAAAGTCGCCATAGCAGAGATAACTCTTCACGGTGTCCTTCGCGTTGATCAGCGCCACTCGACACGTGGACCGTATAGGAGACTATGATTGGGGTTCCTACACCTTTGCCTACTTCCTCAGGGGAATGCGCATGCAATCGCAGGGTTTGATCGAGGCATGGTTAGGATTCTACCCGTTTCTGTTGGTGAGTATTTCTCTTGTCTTTTCCCATGTACAGGTTAAGAGTGTTGACTGACAGCAGATATTTGCCTTTGTGTTGGCAATTTTGGGCCTACGAGAGGCTTCCATGTTTGCATCTTGTAAGAGTGTTAGGTTTAGACACCTATCCACGAGGATGGCGATGGCATCATTCCATACTGGCAGAGGTCCCTGTTGCTGAGGGTTTCACCCATTGTCGCCTACAGCTGGAGTTGTTGACAGCGGATGTCATCACATGGGTTCCCTACTCTGGGGAGCATTTGAGTGTTGGGTTTGAGGATGGATACCCGACTGGAGTTGAGTATGTTATGTCCACCCGTAGGATTCCTCTCTTTACAGATGGAGGATGGGAGCTCTTCTTAGGAGAGCGTGCTATCAGGAGCACTACAGGAGAGATTCGCATGCCGATATTGCCTCCTGCCAGACGTTATTGGCCTATTTCATAGTCACCCATCACTGATATCCCATTGTTGGGGATTGACGGTTACACATTATCAGAGGGCCCCTATACTCAGGAGATGTTCCAGCATTGGTGGTTCCCTCGTACCATTAGAGCTCAGACCCGCGCCACACAGTTTATGGAGGATATGGTTTCAGGATCCGTGATGATGATGGATTGGCTAGCCCGTGTCAGAGATCTGACTCATGTGACACAGATTGACAGTTTGACCCGACAGCTGGACCGGGCACATTTCTTTATCCGACACTTGGGCAGAGATCCTTCAGAGGTAGATAGTTTTGATCCTTTCAGCTTTGGCGCTGGCCCCTCAGGTGACCCATGTGACGTCCCCAAAATAGGTATACATCACCCATCTTGAGTCGCCAAATACATGGTACAAAATACAAATACAAACTCAATTATAAAAACGTCGTGTAATATACGACAAAACATATGCTATTAGTTTTAATACAAATATTGTCATCTAGACAATATCCACACTCAATGGAGTCCTCATTACATTTATTATCACACTATTTAACAGAATAGTGAGGACTACTAATGCTATCATCTAGTAGTCACCACTGTTCCCCGACTCGCCCCGGCCTATATTCTCATTTCTGAATAGAAAGCGGTGAAAGAAAGGGTGAGCTCAACTAGCCCAGTAAGAAATATTATGACTAAGATAATGCAGAATAAATTATCATTAGTCTTCAACAATGTTAAATTGATAAAATACAATAGACATCAAGTTTAACTGCAGCGGAATAAGCAATCCATTAGAAGAGTCAAGTAGAACATAATATCTACTATCTTCTATGATTTAAAATGTTTTCATCAATTTTTATCGCTGAGACTCAGCTTAATAAATAAACCACATCATCGAATCATCCCTGCGCTACGAGCCAAGGATATTCATTAAATCATCAATGGTCATGACTATACCGAATAATCCCTGGTCATAATCATACCAAAAACTATCCATCAATGCACTACCGGCCAATGAGGACTTTTACCACATCATTTGTTATATTTCGGTCATGATTATACCGAATAATCCCTGGTCATAATCATACCAAGTCCATCTATGCACGTAAGCCAAAGATGACTTTCATCACAATATAAGCATGATGATTTACCAAATAATGCATTTAATCATTCAAAAATGCCATACTGATAAGATTTCATCACCAATGATCAAATCCCTCATCAAAAATCTGCATATACCCTATATAGGATTCCCAAGCCATAAAATCCTATTTTCCAATTTTGTTACTTCACATAACATATTTAATGCATTTACTCATAACTAATTCATTTTCATGAAAAATACCAAATTAGTCTCAAAAATATTTCTTTTTTGGGATTTATCATAATATAGTCCCATATTTAACATATATTTTTCTCAGAATTTTTAAAATTCATTTACTATTTTTCATATGGCCAAAACTGCCGAATATTTAGATATTTATCATAAATTTTACTTTTGTCCAAAAATTCCGAAATTTACAGGGTATACTCTTGTTATATACATGTACTTCCAATAAAAATTTCACCAATTTTGGAGTTAACCACAAGGAGTTATAAGGGTTTACTTTTAAAATAGTCTTTTCCCATAAAATCCATAATTCTTAATCTATACATCCAAAAATCGCCATTTTTGGACACAATCTAGAAAACTAATCAAATTATTGTTTCAAAATTTTCCAGAATTTTTGAGGGTCAAAAAAATTATGAAACTGCCCCTGGCAGAAACCCCTTTTGAATGAAAATACTATTCATATGAATACAAAGGACCATTCACCATGCATGCGATAATCCACATAGACAGGTTATTCCGATAGAAAATTAAAGAATGGAATAATAGAAGAATTCACCATGCATGCAATAGACCGCACAGACAGGTTATTCTCAACAGAATAATAAAAAATGGAACCAGGTCATGCGTAAACCGCACAGACAGGATATTCCAACAGAATAATAAAGAATGGAACTAGGTCATGCGTAAACCGCATGCATGGATATTCAGCAATGTAATAATAAAGAATGGAACGTGTCATGCGTAAACTGCATGCATGGGATATTCTAATGTAATAATAAAGAATGGAATAACAAAGAATTCACTGGCATGCGATAGGCATGCACAAAAGTTATTCTAATGTAATAATAAAGAATGGAATAATGAAGAATTTCACCATGTATGCGATTACAGCATGAGATGGAGTTATTCCAACATAATAATAAGGAATGGAATAACAATAGCTCTCTTCATGAATACGAAAGAAATAATACCCCTTATCTTAGAAAGAAACTGGATACAAAGAAACTGGATACAAGAGTAGTGAGGTAGCAGACTTCTCTTCTTCTTTCTCTCTATAATAATTGCTCTATAGCTTTAGCGAATTGGTGAGAAATGAAGGAAGAATGAGCTTCTATTTATAGAAAAATATAGTTTCGATAATTGCACGTTTTGGGGCTCGAAAAATTACAGTACAATACCTCCAACTTTTCTTTCTTTTTTAATTTAGTCCTGCGAGTATTATCAAACTTACACCACCTCCCCTAATAGTAAATAATGTGAATCAATAGTTCAATCATGTGATTCAATAGTTATAATCATGTGAAAATACGAATTACAGTATAGTACCTCCATCTTTAACTTAGTCATGTAGCTATTATCAATCTTGCACCAACTCCCCTAATAGTACATGAATGTGATTCAATAGTACACATATGTGAACAAATAGCTATATAAGTATGTGAATTAGTAGCAATTAATTACTCATTTATCCGATTAATTACCCGATTTATCAATATAACCCCCAGACATCAATTATCATTGGAATAAATGTCGATTTCCACTAACACTAATAATTCCAACACAATGGAACTATCAATTTCATCTTTAATCAACACGAACTTATTCATCATTAATATTATAACTCACAATATTTAACAACCAGGTCGTTCCCGTGGAAGGGGGCTTTAGATAAGGATGTCTCCTTATTGGCGTGCAATTAGATGACCAAACCTCTCCTTGACAGAACTTCTAGACATTGTAAATATTGTAATTTAATAATATCAATAACTTTGTCGTCTCAATTATTGATTTAATAATATATTAAATATTATGCAGATGATATTGTGACAATAATCGAATCAATAATATGAGAGATATGATGAAGCAATTATTGTAGCAATAATTGAGTATAACTGAGGGACTTTTCACGTAAGCATCAATAATTAATACCGTGTGCTACTATGCAACCACGCCAGACATCGTACTTTTACTCTTTGGGTAGTTTAACAGGTTTTAATGGTAACACTTTCGTAGTTATTTTTTATAAAAGATAATTCTGTCATTTTTTAACTACGACAATACTTCCGTTTTGGGGTCCACCAATGATTGTGCCGTCGTACGAATATTCTCCGACCAATCGAATATTATATAAAAACTTACATACTTTGCAAAATTTATAAATATTGCCCACAACTATAACATTATATCAAATCCACACCATAATATTCAAAAAAAAAATATTTCGAGAAATTTAAATCTTTATTCATAAAATTTAGGGTCTCACAACCCATATGGCTTTGCCGGTGCATATCCTCCTTTGTATAGGCCTGACATCCTTGTAGATAGAGATCCAGTTACTCAAGAGGAATTACATCAGGTGGATAGGTTCGACGATGTGGACATCGATACCATTGACTTCTTCTGATGTATATTTCTCGTTATCTCTTTTGATAGGCCTTTGTTAGCTGCTGGGTAGCTTCGCCCCATTCTCGCTATATCTTTTGATAGGCATCTGTTGAGATGTTGCGTAGCTTCGCCCCATTTCCCTGTATTTTAGATGTACAGAGATGTAATAGATGATGATATACTTAGGAATGTATGTACATTTTCCATTCCCTATATCATATTGCCATCTATTGTTTTATGCATGTTATTATGTTATGCATATGTATATATGTCAAGAGATATTCAACATTGACCCCTGGATGGTCTTAGCGCCCCCAAAATAGGTATACATCACCCATCTTGAGTGCCAAATACATGGTACAAAATTCAAATACAACTTAATTATACAACGATCGTGTAAAATACGACAAAACATAATCTAAGAGTTTTAATAAGAATATTGTCATCTAGACAATATCCACACTCAATGGAGTCCTCATTACATTTATTGTCACACTATTTACGAGAATAGTGAGGACTACTAATGCTATCATACGGATAGTCACTCGGTTCCCAGGACTAGTCCAAGCTACGTTCTCATTTTCTGAAGAGAAACGGTGAAAGAAAGGGTGAGCTCAACTAGCCCGATGAAATATTATGACTAAGATAATGCGAGAATAAATTATCATTAGTCTTCAACAATGTTAAAGCGATAAAATACAATAGACATCAAGTTTAGCTGCGGTGGAATAAGCAATCCATTAGAAGAGTCAAGTAGAGCATGATATCTACTATCTTCTATGATTTAAAATGTTTTCATCAATTTTTATCATTTGAGACTCGACAATAAATAAACCACATCATCGAGTCATCCACCTGCACTATGGGCCGAGGATATTCATTAAATCATCGATGGTCATGACTATATCTTAGAATAATCCCTGGTCATAATCATACCAAAAGCGTCCATCGATACCTTTCTAAAGGCTCTTGAGGACTTTTACCACATCATTTATAACATTACGAGGTCATGATTATCTTAGAATAATCCACAATCGTAATCATACCAAGTCCATCTATGCACGTAAGCCAAAGATGACTTTCATCACAATATAAGCATGAGGATGATGACAATGACATAATAATTCAATAAAACAAGTTCAAGAATAAATTTTAAAGATTTATAAGTTAATTTATCTTGAAATCAATTCGTCAAATTATCGACATGATCTTGCTTTGTGGAGTAAAATTCAAGAATGCTCGAGAAGAATATTTCCATGAAAAGATCTTGGGATGAAGCGCAAATATCGAGGATATTCTACTAATTTCATGGAGTATAGAAGCCAAAACTTTAACCAAATGAGTATCATAGAATATATGAAGCGCAAATGGATTTTCACCGCCATGCGGTAATCACGTAAAGCAGATCATTTCCACAATTTAATAAGGAATGAATCTGAAGGATCATTCACCATGCATGTGATAATCCACATAGGCGAGTTATTCAACGAGAATAATAAAGAATGGAACGGTCATGCGTAATCCATGCGACGAGGATATTCAACAGAATAATAAAGAATGGAATAACGAGAAGAATTCACCGTGCATGCGATAGGCCGCTTGCGCAGACGAGTTATTCAATAGAATAATAAAGAATGGAACCGAGGTCTAGCGTAATCCGCTTACGAGACGAGGATATTCAACGAGAATAATAAAGAATGGAATAACAAAAGAATTCACGTGCATGCGATAGGCGCTTGCAGACGAGTTATTCACGAATAATAATAAAGAATGGAACCCGGTCTAGCGTAATCGCATGCGAGACAGGATATTCAACGAGAATAATAAAATGGAATGGAATAACGGGAAGAATTTCAGATAGGTTATTGTATGCGAATGCGGAGTTATTTGCAGATAGGTTATTCATAATAATAAAGAATGGAATAAGAAGAATTTCACCGCATGTATGCGGTACTTGGCATAGGCGGTTATTCAACATAATAATAAAGAATGGAATAACGAGAAGAATTTCACCATGTATGCGGTACTTAGCATAGGCAGAGTTATTCAACATAATAATAAAGAATGGAATATGAAGCTCTCTTCATGAATCTGAAAGAAATAATACCCCTTACCTTAGAAAGAAAAGCTGGATCTTTGGAGTAGAGGTAGCGAGACTTCTCTTCTTCTTTCTCTCTATAATTTCTCTCTATAATAATTGCTCTATAGCTTTAGTGAATTGGTGAGAAATGAAGGAAGAATGAGCTTTATTTATAGGAAAATATAGTTTCGATAATTGCACGTTTTGGGGCTCAAAATATTCTGATCTACAATACCTCGACTTTTCTTTCATTTTTAATTTAGTCCTGCAAGTATTATCAAACTTGCACCACCTCCCCTAATAGTAAATAATGTGAATCAATAGTTCAATCATGTGAATCAATAGTTATAATCATGTGAAAATATGAATTACGATTATAGTACCTCCATCTATACCTCCATTTTTAACTTAGTCATGCAAGTATTATCAATCTTGCACCAACTCCCCTAATAGTACATGAATGTGATTCAATAGTACACACATGTGAACAAATAGTTATATAAGCATGTGAATTAGTAGCAATTAATTGCTCATTTATCGATTAATTACCGATTTATCAATATAACCCCGGACATCAATTATCATCGGAATAAATGTCGATTTCCACTAACACTAATAATCCCAACACAATGGAACTATCAATTTCATCTTTAATCAACACGAACTTATTCATCATTAATATTATAACTCACGATATTTAACAACGGTCGTTTCGAGGAAGAGGGGCTTTCAGATAAGGATTTCTCCTTATTGGTAGCGCATGATTAGATGACCAAACCTCTCCTTGTGAGAACTTCTAGACATTGTAAATATTGCAATTTAATAATATAAATAACTTTTGTCGTCTCAATTATTGATTTAATAATATAACATATTATACGGATGATCTTTGTGACAATAATTGAATCGATAATATGAGAGATATGATGCGACAATTCTTGTAGCAATAATTGAGTATAAATGAGTGACTTCTCACGTAAGCATCGATAATCAATCTGTGTGCTCTCTTATGCAACCACAGCGTATTATTCTTTTACTTTTACTAGGGTAGTTCAGCGGTTTTAACGGTAACACTTCGTAGTTATTTTTATAAAAAGATAATTATGTCATTTTCTTATTACGACAATACTTAGTTGTGGGGTCCACCAATGATTGTGCCGTTAAATGAATATTCCTGTTAAAATGAATATTCCCCGACCAATCGAATATTATATAACCACTTGCTTACTTTTGCAAAATTTGTAAATATTACCCACAACTATAACATTATATTATATCCACACCATAATATTCAAAAATATATTTAGAGAAAATTAATCTTTATTCATAAAAGTTGGGGTCTTCTGACCTCCCTTCTTATGAAATTTCATCCTCGAAATTAGAGTGCGATACTGGTATATATCGAAGAGGTGAGGATATCTTGACTTCATCTCGATTCTAACTCCCGGTCATTTCTTCCCACATCGTGGTTTCTCCATAAAACTTTGACTTGAGGTATAACCTTGGGGCGTAGAATATGATCCTTCTTATCAAGATTTTAACAGGTAACTCTTCATCGTTAAATCTTCCTCTATCTCGTCTGGTTCTAATTCAATAATGTGGTTTGGGTCTTTCACATATTTACGTAACATAGATATGTGAAAAGCGTTATGAAACACGAGACATACTTGGCGGTAAAGGCGAGTCTATAGGCCTAGTTCCTACTCGTTCGAGAGGATTATAAATGGGCCGATGAATCGAGGATTGAGCTTTCCTCTCTTTCCAAATCTTGTAACTCCTTTCCATGGAGCAACACGTAACAACACATGATCTCGATATTGAATTCCCGTCTTTTCGATGAAGATCGGCATAACTCTTTTGTCGATCTTGTGAGGTTTTTATCGTTGTCGGATCGTTTGAATCTTTTCCGTAGTCATACGTACCAACTCGGTCCCAACAACGTTGCTTCACCCACCTCATCCCGGCATCTTTGGAGAGCGACACTTTCTTCCATCTGGCGCCTCAAATGGAGCCATGCCCGATACTTGCTTGATAAGCTATTGTTGTAGGAAAACTCCACCGATGGTAAGAACTTGTCCCAACTTCCCTTGAAGTCGAGGACACGAGTCTTAATAAATCTTCAAGAGTTTGAATAGTCCTTTTCATTTGCCCATCCGTTTGAGGATGATATGCGAACTAAATCGTAAATCCGTGCCCATAGCTTTTTGCAAACTAACCCAAAATCTTGAAGTGAATCTTGGGTCTCGATCGGAAACTATGGATCTTTGGCATACCATGCAATCTTACGATCTCGTTTTATATATACATACTAGCAAGGCGTTCAAGTGTAAAAGTTTCTCGTATCGGTAAGAAATGAAGCGGACTTGGTCGATCTATCAACAATGACCCAAATCGCATCTATGCCTTGAGAAACCTTGGGAAGACCGATGCTTGAAATCCATGGTAATGTGCTCCCACTTCCATTCGGAATTTCAAGTGGTTCTGATGGACCTTTTGGCACTTGATGCTCGCCTTGACTCGTTGACAAGTTAGACACCTTGAGATAAACCCATTATATCTCTCTCTTCATATTGCTCCACCAAAATGTATGTGAAGATCACGATACATTTGGTACTCCCGAGATGGATTGCAAGCGGTGTGTTGTGCGCCTCCATCATGATTTTATACTTCAAGTCGAATCGTTAGGAACACAAAGTGGAGTTGACTCGAAGTATTCCTTCTTCATCGATTCTTGCTTAGGAATAGCACCTTCTTGCACTTTCTTCTTCATACGCATCGGCTCAGTGCGTAGTTTGGAAGCGACTTTAACTTTATCGATTAAAGTCGGTTTCGCTTCGTATATTCGCCATCATCACATGGGTCCTGAGGTCTTTAACTCTATCTCCATCCTTTGTAAGTCATACAAAATGGGCCTTTGCGTTGACAATATATGCTTTTCGTGCCGCATATGATCTTCTTACTCGATCGTCGGCTACTACGTTAAGCTTTTCGAGGATGGTATTGGATGGTATGATCATAATCTTTCAACAACTCAAGCCATCGTCGTTGTTGCATGTTGAGTTCCTTTTGAGTGAAGAAATATTTGAGGCTTTTATGATCCGTATAAATCTCCACCTTCTCTCCATACAGGTAATGCCTCCAAATCTTAAGCGCAAAAAAAAGCATTTGCTTGACTCTAGATCATGAGTAAGATAATTCCTCTCATATTCTTTGAGTTGTCGTGAGGCATAGGCTATGACTTTCCCATGTTGCATGAGAACACATCCTAACCCTTTGCACTGAAGCATCCTTTGTAGATGACAAATCCCTCAAGGCGGATGGTATTGTAGCCGAGCAGTCTTTGAAATGAGTCTCTCTTGAGTTCTTGAAAACTCTTTTCACATTCCTCGCTCAACCAGAATTTTGTATCTTTTGAGTCAATTTGAGTTAATGGAGTAGCGATTAGAAAACCCTTCTCTGAATCTCAGATAATAACCATTAAGCTAAAGAGAAAGCTCGTACTTGATCCTTGACTTAGGTTGCTCCGACTTTGAATTGCTTTGATCTTTCTTGGGTCAGCAGATATTCCATGATTTGATATTACGTGCCCAAGGAATGCAACTTCCTCAAGCGAACTCACATTTCTTCAACTTGGCATAAAGCTTGTTTTCACGAAGCTTTTGAGATATCGACCTCAAGTGTTGCTCATGGTCTTCACGGGTTTTGGAGTATATGAGGATGTCATCAATAAAAGCGACCACAAAGTGATCCAAATATTCCTTGAATACTCGGTTCATCATGTCCATGAAAGCGGCGAGGAGCATTAGTCGATCAAAAGACATGACTAGGAATTCATAATGCCGTCTGGGAGTTACGAAAGCGATCTTTGGAATGTCATCGGTTTTAATCTTCAATTGATGATATCAGGAGCGAAGATCAATCTTTGAAAAGAATTTGGCTCCTTTGGTTGGTCAAACAAGGTCATCAATGCGAGTGAGCGGGTACCTATTTTGATGGTGACATGATTGACTCCAGATAATCAATACAAAGTCGCATACTTCCATCTTTCTTCTTCACGAATAGAGCAGGAGCACCCCGAGGAGGCGTCTGGGGCCGAATGAAAGCCGATGTCTAACAATTCTGTAGTTGGGTTTTAACTCACGAAGTTCAATAGGAGCCATTCGATATGGGGCTTTGGAAATGGGTTTTGTCTGGGATTCAAGGTCGATACAAAATTCAATTTCACGCTGAGGGGTAGGCGGGGAAGTTCTTGGGGAATCGTCGGAAATTTATTAACAATAGAAATATCATTCAAATCGGCGTATCTTTATTTAAATCAAGTGACATGGGCTAAGAAAGCTTGACATCCATTTTTCAATAAGCGAATAGCTTTATGACTTGATATAGCGGTGATTGATTTTAGTGGTTTGGTTGCTTGAATTAGCATAATAGGTTGGTTAGGAATATGAAAGCTAACAACCTTACGAAAATAATCGATTTTAGCATGATGAGTAGTTAACAATCAATCCCTAAAATCACATCAAATGCAAGTATTTTCAAAGAAATAAGATCGACGGGTAGCGATGCGATTCTGGATTTGAATCAAACAAGACTTATAAATAGTGGATGTAATGAAGGTTTTTCTCCCAGCGGAGTTTCAGCGAGATAAGTCGAAAGTCTAATTTCTCGGAGTCAAATTTAAGCGTTGGCGCAAGTAGGAGAAATAAAGGAATGGGTAGAAAACGGTATCAAATAAAGTATAAACTTTGCTAGAGTTTATGATTAGCTTACCGTGATCACCTCGTTGGATTCCTCGCTTTTTGGGAGGTTCGACGACAAAGCGCTCTCCCTTGAACTACTGAGGTTTTGTCTTATGCATGGGACACCCTTTGATGCCTCCATCCAATTTGGACTTGACTTTGGTGCACGACAAAATCGGGCTAGGTGACCTTCTTTTCCCACAATTATAACACGCTTTGAATTTGCATCGATGCGGTTTGGACTTATGTGTCCTTCCCTCCACATTTGTAACATCTCTGCCCGGTGGTCGTTCTCCTTCCTTAACAACGGTCTTTGGTCTTTGGCGTCTTTCCATCCTTGTTGAATCTCCTCTTCTTGAAATGTCACTCTTATTGTCATGGCCATGATTACCACAGAAGTGATTATCATTTACGGCATGTTGATTCCCTCACGTTTGTTGTCATAAGCTTTGATATTTGCTACCCTTTGGTATTATCGACTTGTCGGTTTGCTCTCTCTTGGTTGGGTTGACTCATTATCGCTCTCAATAATTGAGCCCTATTCACAACATCGAATACAAACACGGTTTGTGAGAAATTAGGTATTGGCGTATCTCGGGTTTCAAACCTCTTAGAAACATCGCGTCATTCTCTCCTCATTATCAACCAAGTGGGATATGGCAAGAGACAACTTCGGCAAACTTAGCCGTCTTTGCCACGGTCGTATTGTTTTGCTCAAGCTTGATGAACTCTACCTCCTTCATGTGATGAATACTTTCGAGGAAAGTACTTTGTTTGAGCGACTCTTGGAACTTCTCCCAAGACATTTTGAGTGCGGCGGGTTGAGTCGCTTTCTGATTCCACCGATGTAATCTGCCTCTGCTCGCATAACATGAAGGTGGCAAAGGAACCTTTTGCTCCTCGGAGCATCCCAAGACATCAAATATCTTGTTGATCTGCTTTATCACGTCTCGCCTTAAGTGGTTTTGGCTCTCAAAAAACTCCGGTGGTCCCAGCTCCTTGAAGCTGCTTAGCGGTGGCCGTCAGAGAGTTGTCGGTGTTTCCACTGCATTTTGGGCGAGGGCAGCTTTACTTTGATGTTGCATGAATTGCATAAAGCCTCTGAACATCCATCGTTCACCATTTCATCGGTGTTATTGTTTACATGAGGATTATTGTCTTCTGTTGCACATTATCACAGGCATTAATCTGTGGTGACTTCAGCGGTCTCATGTGCTTCATTGTTTATCTCAACATTTTGGATGCCATTTTCAAATCTTGCCACAAAACAAGGGTTAATTAACATATCACATATTATCCTATACTACGTGAGCCAATTAAATACCAAATAAACTTAGGTAGGTCATACTAGCGAAGAATTCCCGTCTCTCCCCTCCTAGTTCTTGTCTCACATCTCGGCCGGGGATCATATCCTAAGCTTTGATACCAAGTTGTGGCGCCCCCAAAATAGGTATACATCACCCATCTTGAGTCGCCAAATACATGGTACAAAATTCAAATACAACTTAATTATATCTGACGATGTCGTGTAAAATACGACAAAACATAATCTAAGAGTTTTAATAAGAATATTGTCATCTAGACAATATCCACACTCAATGGAGTCCTCATTACATTTATTGTCACACTTTATTTAGAGAATAGTGAGGACTACTAATGCTATCATACGGACCATCACTCAGTTTCCCAGAGCTAGTCCCACTTCGTTCTCATTTCTGAAGAGAACGGTGAAAGAAAGGGTGAGCTCAACTAGCCCGATGAAATATTATATACTAAGATAATGAGAATAAATTATCATTAGTCTTCAACAATATTAAGCGATAAAATACAATAGACATCAAGTTTAAGCTGCGGTGGAATAAGCAATCCATTAGAAGAGTCAAGTAGAGCATGATATCTACTATCTTCTATGATTTAAAATGTTTTCATCAATTTTTATCATTTGAGACTCGACAATAAATAAACCACATCATCGAGTCATCCACTTTTCTACGGGCCGAGGATATTCATTAAATCATCAATGGTCATGACTGACTATACAAGAATAATCCACTGGTCATAATCATACCAAAAGCTGTCCATCGATACCACTACAGACTCTTTGAGGACTTTTACCACATCATTTATAACATTACGGTCATGATTATAGAATAATCCACTGGTCATAATCATACCAAGTCCCATCTATGCGCGTAAGCAAAGATGACTTTCATCACAATATAAGCATGAGGATGATGACAATGACATAATAATTCAATAAAACAAGTTCAAGAATAAATTTTAAAGATTTATAAGTTAATTTATCTTGAAATCAATTACGTCCAATTATCGACATAATCTTTGCTTTGTGGAGTAAAATTCAAGAATGCTCGGAAGAATATTTCCATGAAAAGATCTGGGATGAAGCGCAAATATCGAGGATATTCTACTAATTTCATGGAGTATAGAAGCCAAAACTTTAACCAAATGAGTATCATAGAATATATGAAGCGCAAATGGATTTTCACCCGCCATGCGGTAATCCACGTAAGCAGATCATTTCCACAATTTAATAAGGAATGAATCTGAAGGATCATTCACCATGCATGTGATAATCCACATAGGCGAGTTATTCAACGAGAATAATAAAGAATGGAACCCGGTCATGCGTAATCCTTACGAGACGAGGATATTCAACGAGAATAATAAAGAATGGAATAACGAGAAGAATTCACCATGCATGCGATAGGCCGCTTGCAGACGAGGTTATTCAACGAATAATAAAAAAGAATGGAACCGGTCTAGCGTAATCACGCGCAGACGAGGATATTTCAACGAATAATAAAGAATGGAATAACAAAGAATTCACCATGCATGCGATAGGCCGCAGACGAGGTTATTCAACAAGAATAATAAAGAATGGAACCCGGTCTAAGCGTAAATCGCACGAACGAGGATATTCAACGAGAATAATAAAGAATGGAATAACGAGAAGAATTTCACCATGTATGCGATGGAACCGCATGAGCAGGTTATTCAACATAATAATAAAGAATGGAATAACAGAAGAATTTCACCGTGTATGCGGATGCTTAGCATGAGCAGGTTATTCAACATAATAATAAAGAATGGAATAATATGAAGAATTTCACCATGTATGCGGTACTTAGCATAAGCGAGTTATTCAACATAATAATAAAGAATGGAATAATGAAGCTCTCTTCATGAATCTGAAAGAAATAATACCCCTTACCTTAGAAAAAGCTGGATCTTTGGAGTAGAGAGGTAGCAGACTTCTCTTCTTCTTTCTCTCTATAATTTCTCTCTATAATAATTGCTCTATAGCTTTAGTGAATTGGTGAGAAATGAAGGAAGAATGAGCTTTTATTTATAGGAAAATATAGTTTCGATAATTGCACGTTTTGGGGCTCAAAATATTCTGATACAATACCCTCGACTTTTCTTTCATTTTTTTAATTTAGTCCTGCAAGTATTATCAAACTTGCACCACCTCCCCTAATAGTAAATAATGTGAATCAATAGTTCAATCATGTGAATCAATAGTTATAATCATGTGAAAATATGAATTACAGTATAGTACCTCCATCTATACCTCCATTTTTAACTTAGTCATGCAAGTATTATCAATCTTGCACCAACTCCCCTAATAGTACATGAATGTGATTCAATAGTACACACATGTGAACAAATAGTTATATAAGCATGTGAATTAGTAGCAATTAATTGCTCATTTATCTGATTAATTACCCGATTTATCAATATAACCCCGGACACAATTATCATCGGAATAGATGTCGATTTCCACTAACACTAATAATCCCAACACAATGGAACTATCAAATTCATCTTTAATCAACACGAACTTATTCATCATTAATATTATAACTCACAATATTTAACAACCAGGTCGTTCCCAGGAAAGAGGGGGCTTTCCGATAAGGATTTCTCCTTATTGGCGCACAATTAGATGACCAAACCTCTCCTTGACAGAACTTCTAGACATTGTAAATATTGTAATTTAATAATATAAATAACTTTGTCGTCTCAATTATTGATTTAATAATATAACATATTATGCAGATGATACTGTGACAATAATTGAATCAATAATATGAGAGATATGATCGACAATTATTGTAGCAATAATTGAGTATAATTGAAGTGACTTCTCACGTAAGCATCAATAATCAATCTGGTGTCTTTCTTATATGCGACCACGCGTATTCTTTGTACTTTTACTACTAGGGTAGTTCAGCGGTTTTAACGGTAACACTTAAGTGTCGTTATTTTTATAAAAGATAATTATGTCATTTTCTTATTACGACAATATACTTGGTTGTAGGGTCCACTGATGATTGTCTTGCCGTAAATACGAATATTCCTGTTAAAAGCGAATATTTCTGAGACCAATCGAATATTATATAACCACTTGCTTACTTTGCAAAATTTGTAAATATTACCCAGAGAAACTATAACATTATTATATTATATCCACACCATAATATTCAAAAATATATTTGAGAAAATTAATCTTTATTCATAAAAGTTGGGGTCTTAATCGGGCTAGGGCGCGATGTTGTGACTCTTTATGGGAGAGACTCCGCTCTATTAGAGAGGGATGAGGCTATATCAGCCAGGGATCCATTGATCATGGAGCGGGATACCGCCCTATCTGCTAGGGATGTGTCCATCGCAGATAGTACCTCTGTGAGATTCCAAATGACTGGAACTTTTGCTGATATAAGTGCATACATTGATGAGCATCAGGCCATCTTGCAGTTAGCCTCAGATTTGCTAGCTCGTGTAGATACCCTTTGGCAGGAGCTTGCAGCTTTACCTCCGTCTTCAGGGAGGGATGCTATGTTAGATCTGATAGTTCGTATACACACAGATCCGTAGATAGCTTTGTATTTTCCTGCACAGACTAGCTTAGCCATTTTGTCATATCTGTACAGATGTATATATATAAAGCGATAGATATATATGCGGAGAAATATATTTTGATTTACTTTCCTTTTCGGTTTGTCTTTATGATATTTGCTTGATATTTGCCTGTTTCTTCAGGGTCTTGTGATCTTGATGCATTCTAAACTTATCCTTGATAGGTTGACATTGAGCCATCACAAGATCTCTCAGAATGGATCATTGATCTGTATGAATCCCTACCATCTTTGGTGTCTTGGGACTGGTATCTGTATGGAAATATGGAGAGGAATGTGGCTTTTCCTCTCTAAGAATGACCACACCACAGATGGTCTCCAGTACTTCTATTTGTGAGAAGCCTAGTTAATTCCATCTTTTATGGATTGGTATTGCTCTTTGAGGCACAACCGCAGCTTAGATGGTCACCGAAGCTTCTATTTGTGAGAAGAGGTTGGGTAATTCCATCCCTTTGGTCTGAAGCCAATGAAATGTGGTGGACTTGAAGGTTGATCCCAGTACCGTGTGACAAGTATTTTTGTTCTGGTAGGGGTTAGACTGAACCATATATGGCTGCCTATGTACTCCTATTGAAGAGGAGATCAAGTCTGCGTAGTTCGAACCTGGTGTAAGAGATTCAACGCTGAATGTGAAAGGCAAAGAAGTGTAGAAATGTTTTTGTTATTTTTGTTTTTTGTAGAGAAAGGGCAGAAATGTTTTTATTGTTTTTTTGTTTATCATGAAGGGCCATATAGAATATGGTTGCCTACGTACTCTATTGAATAAGAGATCGGTCGGCGTAGTTCGCCCTCGGGATGAATCGTAGCCAAAGAGAAGTGTGAATCCAGATGCATGACTACTATCTTTGCGGGGAGAAGAAAGTTTGATCTCATAATGGGGACAAACTGCAGATGTGGAAAAAGTTTGATCTTGTTTTCAGGATAAACTACAAGCGTAGAAAAGTTTAATCCCGTATTTTGGATAAACTGCAAGTGTGAAAGGTTCAATCCTATGTGTAGGATAACCGAAATTGTATGAAGGTTTGAAACAAAGTGGAATCAGGCTGCTGATTCCAAGTGGGGTAAAACCAGGCTGCTGGTTTGAAGTGTATGTTTCCCTGAGGGGCATAAGAGTTTGTAAAAAGATGGTTAAAAACCGAAATGACTGGTAATTGGATGATTAATACCAGGATGTTTGCTTGTTGGTAACTTCAAACATAGTACCGTTTCACGGTGTCCGAGTTGATAAGTTGTGGAAATTCAGCGCTATCCACTTCCTGTAGTCTGAGAGCACCTCCTGTCAATACTTCCTTGACAACAAACGGTCCTTCCCAGTTAGGAGAAAATTTTCCCTTAGATTGATCTTGGTTGTCAATTATCTTCTTCAAAACCAAGTCATGTTGCTTGAATTGCCATAGTCGGACTTGTCTGTTGTAGGATCGTGCGATCCTTTGCTGATATAATTGACCATGGAAGATTGTCGCGGTTCGCCTTTCGTCTATCAAAGACAATTGGTGATACCTGTCTTGTACCCATTGGTCTTCATCCAACTGAGCATCCATCAATACTACGAGGGATTCCATTTCCACTTCTATGGGGAGAACCTTGTTTCCATCCATAGACTAACGAGTAAGGTGTTGCCCGGTGGAAGTTCGCATAGAAGTTTCGTAGGCTAATAAAGTCGAGGAAGAGAGGTTAGGCCACCCTTTTGATTGGCGGACATTTTTTCGCATGATCTTCTTGATATTTTTATTAGCCGTTTCAATGACACCATTCATCTTTTGACGGTGAGATGATGTGAGTTAAGGTGTTTGATATGGAATTTACTGCATAACTCCTCCATCATTTTGTTGTTGAGGTTTTTAGCATTGTCTGACATAATAACCTCTGGTTGTCCATATCGACAGACGATATTATTTCTGATGAAATCAATGATGACTTGTTTAGTAACCTTGGGGAAGGAGGCTGCTTCTACCCACTTGGTGAAGTAGTCGATCATGGTGAATATGAATCGATGTCCATTACTAGCTTTGGGCTCGATGGTCCCGATCACGTCCATACCCCACATTGAGAAGGGCCATGGCGAACTCATATTATGCAGTTCCCTTGGAGGGGCATGGATGGCATTCCCATGAATTTGGCATTGATTGCACCTCTTGACGTGATCATCACAGTCAGCTTTGAGTGTTAAATAGCCAATAATGTCCTGTTTTGAGAATTTTCTTGACAAGTAAGGGGCCAGTCATGTGTGGGCCATATACTCCACCATGGATCTCATCCATGATCCTCTGAGCTTAGTCTTTGTCCAGACATTTGAGGAGACCTAATCCTGCATCTCTCTTAGAGTGCATCTCAGCTCAGGTAGAATTTTATAGCAAGTCGATGGATCCGCATCTTCTCAGTTAGGCTCGCCTCAGCGGTTGTAGATCCGTCTCACAGATACTCCTTGATATACTGATACCAAGGGTGGTGGACGAGAGGTAGTTCATCCGATACTTCTCCAACGTAATTCCCATAAGCTGGGCCTTTTTGCATTGCAATTATGATGCTTGGCATGTTTTTCTTGTCAAGTATGTGAACCAAGGAGGCTAACGTTGCTAATGCATCCGCAAAATCATTCCTATTGCGAGGAATGTGTAGAAAGGAGATTTCTTCGAACTCCAAAGCCATCTATAAAACTTGTCAATGGTAAGGCAGCAATTGTAATTCTTTGGTTTGATAGATTCCCGTGGATTGTTTGATCACCAATTCGGAATCCCCAAAGATAGTTAACCGCCTGATGCCCATTGAACGGGCAAGTTTTATCCCCATGATACAGCCTTCATACTCAGCTGTGTTGTTGGTGCTGACAAACTGCAATTTGACAGCGACGGGATACTGCTCCCCCATACCGGATATTAGAACTGCTCCAGCTCCAGAGCTTTCTGTGTTAACAGCTCCATCAAAATACATTTTCCATGTGTGGTATGCATCGTATTGATGGTATTATTGAACTGTCGTTACCCCTTCATCGGGGAAGTATGTTTCCAAGGGTTTGTAGTTCCCTGCAGGTGCGGTGGCTAATTGATCCGCGATTCCTTGACCTTTGACAGACTTTTGCGTCACGTAGACGATGTCAAATTGTTGTAGAATCAACTGCCATCTGGATAGTCGACAATTTAGTATGGGCTTACTGAACACGTACTTGAAAGGATCCACGCGGGATATAAGATGGGTTGTGTGACCATGGAGATAATACTGTAATCTCATGGAAGACCATGCCAAAGCATAACAAGTCTTCTCAATCAAAGTGTACTTGTGTTCACTGGTGCTGAATCTTTTACTGAGGTGATAGATAGCTCGTTCTTGGCCTCTATCATCTTTTACGCTTGACAAAGATGCGACCCATGGCATTGTCATTAATGGACAGGTACATAAATAGGGGAACATCATCCCTAGGAGGTACCAAAATAGGAGCATTAACCAACTGTTCTTTAATGGTAAGGAAGGCCTTCTAGCACTCATCATTCCATTTCATGGAGGAGTTCTTCCTTAATAGCTTGAAGATGGGCTCACATGTTGCTATGAGTTGAGAGATAAACCTACTAATGAAGTTGATTCTTCCCAAAAATCCCCATATTTCCTTCTTTGTCTGAGGAATGGGAATTTCCTTGATGGCCTGGATTTTGGTAGGATCCAGTTCAATTCCTTTGTGGCTGACTAGGAAACCTAGCAACTTGCCTGATTTGACACCAAAGGCGCACTTAGCTAGATTCAACTTCAAGTTGTACTTACGCAACCTGTTGAATAACTTTCTGAGATGGTCTAGGTGGTCTTCCTCCTTTCGAGACTTGATAATGATTTCATCCACGTAGATCTATATCTCTTTATGCATTAAATCGTGGAAAAGAGCCATCATAGCTCGCTGGTAGGTTTCTCCGGCATTGATGAGGCCGAATGACAACCGTCTGTAGCAAAAAGTTCCCCAAGTGATGAGTGGAATTTATACCAGCGAATCGGATATTTTATGACTTAAATAGTTGACTGTTCTCATAGTATTTTTATCGTCTTAATATTATAATTGTGTGATTGTGCCTAACTGATGTATTGCAGAGCTTTACAGTGCTTTTCTAACTTCTAAAAGGGCAAAACGATCAAATTCTACATAGCCACGCCGTGGCGCCAAATCTGACTTAAAGCCCGTGCCATGCGCTACCTCCTACCCCGCCGACGGCGTAATGGCCCGCCTTTCTACCCTTTTTGGCTCGCCTTTGCATCATGAGCTCCATGTCCTAGGTACTAATGTGGCGCTGCAACGCCATCTAATGCTTGGTGGCCTGCGTCGCGGTGCCACCTCCGGTTCCCAGATAACCAAGGTCTCGTTCTAACCTAGCAAAAGGAGGGTAAAAGGATATAAGGCAAGAAGGAGGCTACACAATATCATCAGACATCCTATATCATATTTCTTAGTAGTTTAGCTTAGGTTTTTGTTTTTCTATAATTTCTCTTCTTTTCTCATAGTTGATGTCTGTAAATATAGATTAGCTAGATTAGGGAGAAGTATGGGTTTCTTTGGAGCATCAAGAGCAGTGAGCTATACGGACTGGAGAGCTTGATTTGAGCAGAATGCTTAGAGATTGAAGGGCTTTGACAGAGTTTCTTCTTATCCATTCATTTTCTCTAATTTTGTAATCCATAAATGTTGTCTTTATTGCTACTTGTATTTTATTCAATAGCTATGAACTAATTTGCTCTAAGGTTAAAATGGAACCATTTGCTATTTAAATCGACTGTCTTATCTCTTTGGTTGGCACCATATGATTTTGTTCGATATATTTATGCTTAATGATTCTCGCTAAGATATTAGCGATGATTTTGGTAATTTACATGATATCGACAGAAGAATTATAGATTTACACCTGAATATATTGGCATGTGATTTTAGGTTTCGACTGCATAAGTTATGCGTAGAATAGACATATATCTGTGCACCACGTGCGACCTTTGAGAGCTTATGCTTAAATACTTGTTCTGATCAATTCGCATAGACATATGTAGGATTGTATCTAGCTTAGGCGTTCTTTTCTGTTTTATTCCCTAATGGGTGGATCTAGAAAGGATATGTTCGTACATACCTCGACAGAGGTGTATGAGCACTTGTGTGTTCTCAGTCGACAAATTGTCGTGACCATTTAGACCAGAGAGAGAAGGGTAGCTAGTTTAATGAAATATAGCACGCCAGGTGTTCGATAGAATGCCTGAGTGGGGTGAAGTTGTAACCTTAGCTTGTTATTCCTTAGATTACCACTCGTTATCCATTTACTTGCTTTTATAATTAGTTATGCTTAGATTAATCACTCTTCATTTATTGACAGTTCGAATAAGACTTTAGCGATACAAAGTCGGTATTTGGTAAATATTAGTGATAGTTCCTCGTGGGTACGACACTCTACTTATCACTGTATTACTTGTTAGACCGTGTATACTTGCGCGTGTTTAGTGATCGGTTTTTCGACCAACAAGTTTTTGGCGCCGTTGCCGGGGATCTGTTATTCTAATATTGTCCAATATTGATTTCAATCAATTTAGTCTTACTTTGAGCGTATATATATTTATTTCTTTTATTTGTTTGATCTTCCTTTCTTTTGTTTTTAAGTTTATAGATTATGGACGATCAATGTTATCAATGGCCTTATGAGTGGACGACGCCACCAAGCTCGGAAGAAGGACTCGAGAAATTACAAGTTCAAATTACCAATGCCTTGAGGTTTTCTGACAATTTTGAGTGTCAGTCCACTCAGAATGCCTACTGTCAGGAATGAGCTGACTTTGAACCAATCTCCTATCATCCAAACTGCCATGGTTATCCAAACTCTTGGGACTACAGTCAAGAGCAATATCATGATCCGAATCATGCCTCTCAGTTTGCATATCAATCTCCTCCGCACTATGAGTTGACATCTCAGCCGAATGAGAACTTTTTTGAGTCCTCAACACGTGAAGAAGAGAACGGGCTTGAAGAGCTTCTCACCATCTTTATCGAAAGAAATGAGATTCGGATGGCAAGCCAAGAAGCCGCATTACACAGCCTTGAGAATCAAGTGGGGCAACTCGTCAATGTCGTCACAAATCCACCACTAGTCAATGTACCAGTCTTAATTGATCTCGACGATGAAGCAATAGAGTTTTGCACGGTGGATACACAAGGAAAATGTGATGAGCCTCGCACAGTTGTTGAGGGAGATGTCATAGTGCAAATAGACCAACCGGTTGAGTCTGAAGTTAAAGACAAACGGAGAAACAGTGGATGTATAGTCATTATTGATCCACAATTAGAAACCACGCTCTCGACTGTGAAAATCCTAGAGGGACCAAAAGACCATGAGGAACGCTTTAAACTTAATGAAATGGGCGAATTAGTGGATATTTCCAGTGGCAAGCGATTCTTTGTGCCGAATAATGACTGGATGGATGAAGGACAGAACAATGGCCAAGCATCCATGTCAGCCATTACTTTTAAGGAATTAACGAATAGGCGGCATGAAAAGGTCATTTTTGCTTATGAGCCGGATTGAACGACATCGGTATAGTCAAGCCGACGACTTTAAAACAAGCGCTTGGTGGGGAGGCACCCCCATCTCAGTATAAATTTTATCTGTTTTCTTTACCATTTTTTAGTTTATTTTGTGTCTGTTCGCTTAAGCTGTTAACATAGCTGTCAGATTGAGCATAAATGCTTTTGTGTCTATCATCTGTAGGCGGCATGTTTAGTTTGATGTATTACGTATTATAATAGTGTTTCAGAGGTTTTTAGTAATGTATGATAACCTTTGTAGTGTAGTTTTTATTGTTGCCTTGACATGTGCAGATAATAGACAAGAAATCTCAGAAATTGTACCTCGCGCCGCAACGCCAACCAGTATGCTGAATCTCACGCCACGGCACCATGAGTTTGTCCTGCCTTCTGTTAACTTGCACCGCAGCGCCATCCAATAAAGGGAATTCAGCGTGGCATGGCCATCAAATGAACCTCACCTCTCATTGTTAATCATGCTGCGGCTCCACCCAAGGAAAAACAGAGATCGCATCGCTTGTAAGGAAGCAATTTTTGGTTTTAAAAATATGCTATTAGCCAACAGGTTGCTCACTTCTCCTCCCAAATCTCGTGGCACATCAACGCACAATCTCATCAGTTCAGCACAAAAGAGCCATAGCAGCCGTATCACTCCCAACAATTCCTAGCAGCCATCGATCGTGTCTCATCTCAACCTACAATAACAGATTTGAGCATCGATTGCTTGTTAAAGTCATCCCACTCAAGTTCTAGGGTTTACATCTTAAGGTATTTTTGTGGGATTTCATTCAATCAGAGATATTGTTGGTTTAATTATGGCATTTGTGAAATTCTTGTTGTTTTGTTGTGTGATTTCCACTGCTGGAAATCTGGTTTGAGTATTCACAAACAAAGGCTATCCAAGTTCAGTTTTTGGAACGCACGCAAGGTGTTCGACAAATTGCCTGATCCAAAAAGTAAACTGATTTGGGGCTGTTTTGGTTTAAACTCACTGGGACTGCATTTGGGAATTGTTGTGCATTACTTCAAGGGTCCTTCCTGCAGATTTTGGCACTATGTAGGGTTTGTTTTTGAACCTCTCCAACTAAAATTTTGACATGGCACCTAAGAAGCAGCGTCTCAGTTTCGGAGGGTCTTCTTCATCCGCCGCACCACCACCCACGGATTGGGACAGAACCAAATTTATCAACGAGGAGGCCTGAAAAAGGTACAAAAGTTCTTTTAGCTCACAAAATCTGATTCCGGAGCGGGGGTTCAGGCCGGACAAGAAAGATGGTGAGCTAAATACCATGATACTGGAGCGACATTGGATCAACTGCACAAAACCACCCATTTCAGCTGTTGTATCTGTGGTTCGGGAGTTCTATGCAAACGCCAATCTCGAAGGCCCGGATGTTGTTCAAGTTCGGGGGAAGCAAGTGGCGTACAGTAGTCAGGCCATCAATGCTTTGTTCGGAACACCCAACTATGCAAGAAATGATTATCTGCAGCCGGGACTCCGTAGTTATGATCTTGAAGATATCATTAGGCTATTTTGCAAACTCGGGACTGAGTGGAAGAAAAATGATTACACGGGGGAAAAGACCAGTTTCTCGTCTTCGGCACTCAGTCGCTACGGGAAGGCGTGGTTTGGCTTCATTTGTGCCAACATGATCCCAACCCGTCATTTGAGCGACGTAACTAAGGATAGGGCGATCCTACTATTCGCCATTGTCACGGGCCTACATGTAGATATTGGTGTGCTCATTCATGACTCCATTCGGAAGGCAATCAAAAGTACCGTTGCTGCTGGGCTTCCTCATCCATCATTGATCACTACATTGTGTAAGCAGGAAGGTATCCAGTGGGGGCCCGAGGAGATAGCCTCGCCACCGATGACAGTCATTGACCACCTGACTATCAAACGCTACTATGAGTGGGACGAGGCAGAATCTCATGCTAGAGGCGAGGGATACGGGCCACCTAGAGTGCCACCTCCTACATCAGAGGTTGAGCCTTTAAACGCCGCTCCAGACGCCGGCCCAGCTGCACAGGGCCTTTTGGCAGACATCATGGCATCCCTCACCCTGCTGCATCAGAAATAGGACGCTGAGGCACAAAGGCAGCGGAGGCACATCGCAGTTGTGGCTCAAGGGCAGGAGATAGCGATGCAGTACCAGGCTGAGCCGATGAACACTATGCAGAGCATCTACACTGACTATTATGGCGAGAGCACTGAGTTCATGCCATACCAGTTTCCAGAGTCTCCTGTCTTCCCACCTTACCCTCCACCATCACCGCCTTGTGTCGATCAGGGGCTTGGTGAGGAGGATGAAGCCGATCGTCATTTGCTTGAGTGAAAGCGATCTCGGGGAAGCCTCTTGTATAAAATTGTTTTATGTTTAGCAATGAGGGCATTGTTCACCTCAAGTTTGGGGGTGTTTTTGGCATTTATCTATTTATTTTCGTACAGCCATGTTAGGTTGCCAGATTTTAGTACTTTATTATGTTTTTTTATTAGTTTTGTGGTGCAATCGTTTTTGAACTACGGGATTATGTTTGAATTTTTTCAATATGGATGCCATGAACTGATTTTTGGTTTTATTTATTAATGCTTTGATTATTTTTAGCATGATTGTGGTTTATAGCCATCTTTTTGGGGCTTATACAGGTTAGATGTTTGTGCCATATGAATGGCCTTTTTCACCCTATTTTGAGCTGCTATTTATCAAGGGTGTGATAGTTATCATTAATTTTTTGATTATGGCTGATGACAAGCACCTAGTTTTATGGTCTATCTCTTAGAGTCGTGTCAAGCATGTATGAGCTAGGGATTTTTCAATTGATAAGTTTAGACTGTTATTGATCCATCCTTCTAGCGAGCACCGACCAACTGTGTTAACTAGTAAATTTTTTTCAAAATTTAGTTCGTGTGTTTATTGCTTTGAGCATTTTTTCACTCTTATAAATTTTCATTTTTACAAGGTAATAAAAGACTTAGACACTTTTACAGTTGTGGATCTTGGATTCGTGCATGTTTAGATATATATAATAATAAAAAGAAAAAAAAAGAATAAATTGTTATTGAAGATTGAAGATTGAATATCGAAAGTCTTGCGGTGGGTCGAGATGGAGCGTAACACGCACTCGCCCATAAACGCATGACCGATATTGAGATGGAGTATAAAATGCACTTTCGCCTAATAATCTTCGGTGCTCGTAAAGTCTAATTTGGCTTATGTTGATTACGTGGCCTTTGTTGCTCGAGTTACTAGATTTTTAGGGGTGTTCTACACCTAGTGCCCTAAAGCCGTCTGGCTTGGGAGTCACTGATCAAAAGCTCATTAATGGGTAGTTCTGATTAGTCTAAGGTAATTGAGGACTGTCCAAGTCATGTTTTATAGTCTTCATGCTAGAGTCTTTTGATCCGTTACTACACTTATGTCTTATTCTTAATGCTTGTTGAATGTTTAAGTTGCGGAGTGTGTATTTTAGTATTAACAATCGACTGTGCGAACTTATTTTGAAGCTATGATTAGTTAGGACGGTTGGTCTCCGCACACACACATAGAATGGATCGAATACAGTCTTATGTTTGAAATTGAATGAACCCTTATTCATATCTGTGTTTTCCCTGTTCTCTGGGAGTAGCTTTATGCTTTGAGGCCATGATAATATATTACAGTTTTATTTTTCTTTCGCGTGTGTTTTACTTTTGTTAATGTGTGTTAGATAGTTTGCTCGAGGACAAACAAAGACTTAAGTTTGGGGGTATTAGATGAGTGGAATTTATACCCGTGAATCGGATATTTTATGACTTAAATAGTTGACTGTTCTTATAGTATTTTTACCATCTTATATGATAATTGTGTTATTGTGCCTAACTGATGTATTGCAGAGCTTTACAGTGCTTTTCTAGCTTTTAAAAGGGCTAAACGGTCAAATTCTACATAGTCGCGCCATGTAAAATCTGACTTAAAGCTCGCGTCGCATCAGCCACCTCCTACCCTGGCGGCGAAAACGGCATGGCCATGGGCTACTACTCCTTTTTTTTTGCTCATGCTGCAGCCATGAGCTCCGTGTCCTAGGTACTAATGTGGCGTTACAGCGCCATCTAATGCTTGGTGACCCGCGTTGCGGCGCCACCTCCGGTTCCCAGACAACCAAGGTCTTGTTCGGACCTAGCAAAAGGAGGGGAAAAGGATATAAGGCAAGAAGGAGGCTACACAATATCATCAGACATCCTATATCATATTTCTTAGTAGTTTAGCTTAGGTTTTTGTTTTTCTGTAATTTCTCTTCTTTTCTCATAGTTGATGTCTGTAAATATAGATTAGCTAGATTAGGGAGAAGTATGGGTTTCTTTGGAGTATCAAGAGCAGTGAGCTACAAGCTCGGAAGAAGGACTCGAGAAATTGCAAGTTCAAATTGCCAATGCCTTGAGGTTTTCTGACAATCTTGAGTGTCAATCCACTCAGAATGCCTACTGTCAGGAACGAGCTGACTTAGAACCAATCTCCTATCATCCAAACTGCCAGGGTTATCCAAACTCTTGGGACTACAGTCAAGAGCAATATCATGATCCGAATCATGCCTCTCAGTTTACATATCAGTCTCCGCCGCACTATGAGTTGGCATCTCAGCCAAATGAGAACTTTTTTGAGTCCTCAACACGTGAAGAAGAAAACCGGCTTTAAGAGCTTCTCACCATCTTTATCGAAAGAAATGAGATTCGGATGGCAAGCCAAGAAGCCGCATTGCACAGCCTTGAGAATTAAGTGGGGCAACTCGTCAATGTCGTCACAAATCCACCGCGAGTCAATGTACCGGTCTTAATTGATCTTGACGATGAAGTAATAGAGTTTTGCACGGTGGATACACAAGGAAAACGCGATGAGTCTCGCACAGCTGTTGAGGGAGACGTCATAGTGCAAATAGACCAACCGGTTGAGTCTGAAGTTGAAGACAAATGAAGAAACAGTGGCTGTATAGTCATTACTGATCCACAATTAGAAACCACGCTCCCGAATGTGAAAATCCTAGAGGGCCCAAAAGAGCATGAGGAACGCTTTCAACTTAATGAAACAGGCGAATTAGTGGATAATTCCAGTGGGGAGCGATTCTTTGTGTCGAATGATGACTGGATGGATAAAGGACAGAACAATGGCCAAGCATCCATGTCGGCCATTACTTTTAAGGAATTGACGAATAGGTGGCATAAAAAGGTCATTTTTGCTTATGAGCCGGATTAAATGGCATCGATATAGACAAGCTGATGACTTTAAAACAAGCGCTTGGTGGGGAGGCACCCCCATCTCGGTAAAATTTTTATCTGTTTTCTTTACCTTTTTCTAGTTTATTTTGTGTCTGTTCGCTTAGGTTGTTAACATAGCTTCCAGATTGAGCATAAATGCTTTTGTGTCTATCATCTGCAGGCAGCATGTTTAGTTTGATGTATTGCGTATTATAATAGTGTTTCGGAGGTTTTTACTAATGTGTGATAACCTTTGTAGTGTAGTTTTTATTGTTGCCTTGACATGTGCAGATAACCTTTGTACCTGCAGTATTTGTTAGTCCATCAAAAATCAAAAAAAAATTACTGCAAATAAACCAAATTAAATAAAAGTCTTTTGGTGATTCACACCAAACCAAAAACCAACAGTTTTAAAAATTTATCCACAATTCCACAATTAAAATATATCATAAAAATTCATAAAACTCTCCCCCTTTGTCATCAACAAAAAGAAGAGCAAGTCATTCGTCGAGCTCTACACCATTGTCAGACGCCTAGCGCTGACGCCGAAAGTGAAATATAGGCGATGATTGGCTCAAGTGTACCTTCTCAAAGAACGCTCAAAATCAATGACAAATTGTGGAGGCCTTGGAATGACAGTGGAAGGGGGTAGAGGGACATCCAAAAATTCTCCTTGATACTCGGCTAACGATTTAACGGTGCACCCGCTCCGGGCAGATTCAATGCTTATTACGTTGCGATATGGAGTTTGGCGCCCACATCATTGAAACGAACAGAAATGATATCAGCCAACTCCCCTATTTGATTCCTAACAAATTTAATCTCCTGACTCAACTGACAAGAATTTCGATTGAGACGTCATTGCATCATCTCAATTGGCGGTTATTCTCGCACCTCAAACCCGACTTTGCAAATCAATAAACTCATCTTCAATATTATGATAGAGTTTATTGATTTTGAAAGCACTCAATGGCAACTTACCTTTTTCCAAAACAAACATTCTATTATGAAGCTTGAGACATCTCAACTTGCATTTTCTCTTAATTATTGTAATTACTTTCAACAGATCAACAATTTCGGGAGAGGATTGAGTAGGAATCTGAGTAGGAGATGATGGAATAGAGACTAGAGGAATTTCAGAAGGGATTCTAACAAATAGACCATTAATTAAATTGATACGTGACATTTTCAGGGAACTGACACTAATAGAATCAGTAACTAAAACAGAATTTTCATTGTCAAAAGAAATTTTAAAATGTTTAAACAGAGTAGTGAGAGTTGCACTATAGGGCAAACAGGTTTTTGATTTTCGCAAACATGCAGTCATGTGATGAAGCATAAGTTGAGATAAATTGAAAGACACACCGCGTAAAATTAGAGTAACAATAATCAAATCCTGATAAGTAAAATCCGCTCCTCCACCTAACCGAGGCAACAGATTATACCTAACAATATGATGAAGGACACAAGAGATTGGAGAAACATCCACAGTTTTAGGAGTGAAAACATCAGTTAACCGATTATTGTTCATCACAATTTGAAGCTGTTCCAATGGAGTAAATGGAAAATGAACAGCTCCTTTCTTTGTGAAAGGACAGACACCAGAAGAAGAAACATTTAAAATGCTACCAAAATCCATAACAGAAAAATACAAGGATTTTCCCTTGACAAACGTGGTATAAGAATCACCATGGCATTCTAGATTTGTATAAAACTGTTGAACAAGGCTAGGATATGCCACAGAGGGAGGAAAAAGCATAGATGATATACCATAAGATTCGAATAACATTTTGAGAGGGGATTGCTGAAAACAGATCTGATCAACAGATTTTTTTGTAGACAAATTGTTTTGGAAAGATAACTGTTTTGAAGCGTACCTCGTATGCATTACTGCGAAAATAATTTTCAGGCAGATCAGAGAAAAGAGTAGGGGTTACCGAGACCGGTGGAGGTGAAACTTTCGGCTTGGAATCTGTCGACGCCGTGAGGGTCCGGTAGACTTGGGCAGTGAAGGACTGAAAGTGGACGCTTCAGACGCCGAAGAGTCCAAATACTCTTCCTCAGATGACACAACCCTCTTCATTTTCTTTTTCTGTCTAGATGGTCCGGCAGTAAAGTGCGGTGGAACCGTCGTCTGATCATCGTCGGAATCGGTAATTGCTCGTTTGCTCGTACGGGTTCTCATGGTGATTGAAGATACGAAGCAAGATATGAAAGACAGAGAAAATCAGAGGATATAAGGAGAATGGAAAGATACAGGATATAAAAAAAAATGAATGCATGTATTGTATCTCAAGTCTTTACGTCTCCCTAGAAACCCTTGCAGTCCCGTCTTTTCAGTTTTCAAAAACCATAATGATAAGCATTTACACATATGTCTTCCAATGAACTAGGCAGCTGTCCGGTCTTTTCGATTCTCAAAAAATATTTAATAGGTAAGACACACGTACGCAAACACTTACGTCTCCCGAGATGCCTTTTTCCATCCTGTCTTTTCGATTTTCAAAAGAAATTATAATAGAGACCTTGATTATCGTGTGCGTGAATTAAGTAGGCGGTTAAAACAAAATCTGGTTATGAATTATCGTAAATTTTATCAGTTAATGCAAACTAGGACAACATTAATATAGATTTTGAAAAATCATGCCATACACATCCCAAGTTCTCTTCGTAACATGCAAAATCTATCTTCACTCAAAGGTTTAGTAAAAATGTCTGCAATTTGATTTTCAGTTGGAATAAAAATTAATTTAATCAAACCTTTTGACACATTGTCTCTTAAAAAATGATGCCTAACTTATATATGCTTTGTACGTGAATGTAACACAGGATTTTTAGATATATCTATAGCACTAGAATTATCACAGTAAATAGGCACACAATCACATAATATATCAAAATCACATAGAGTTTGACGCATCCATAATATCTGAGAGCAACAACTTCCTGCAGCTAGGTATTCTCCCTCAGTAGTTGAAAGAGCAACTAAGGTTTGCTTTTTACTATGCCATGATACGAGACTTTGTCCCAAGAAAGTACAAGCACCACTCGTATTTTTTTCTATCAATTTGACATCCCGCATGATAATCAAGATCCCGAATAACCTATTAGTTCAAAGTGATTGGAAATTGGATAAAATAACCCTAAATTTATTGTTCCACATAAATATTTCAAAATCCTTTTAACAGCATTTAAATGTGATTCTTTGGGTTTTGCTTGAAATCTTGCACATAGATAAACACTATACATTATATCGGGTCTAGACGCAGTTAAGTATAGTAAACATCCAATCATACCTCGATATTTTGTTATATCAACATCAATACCTTTTTCATCAGCTGTGAGCTTTATTGATGTGCTCATAGGTGTACCTTTTGAGTTAGATCCTTCAAAGCCAAATCGCTGGAGTAATTCTTTTGTGTATTTGGTTTGATGGATGTAAATTCTGTCATTCGTTTGCTTGATTTGAAGTCCCAAAAAGTAGTTGAGTTCACCCATTAAGCTCATATCAAATTCTTTATGCATGCACTTGGAAAATCACTCACAAAGATGATCATTAGTAGCACCAAAAATTATATCATCTACATATATTTGAACAATAATGATATCTATATTTTTATACTTAATAAACAATGTAGAATCGATTTTACCTCTAATAAATCCATTTGACAAGAGATACTTACTTAACCTGTCGTACCACGCTCTTGAAGCTTGTTTCAAGCCATAAAGTGCTTTCTTTAATTTGTAAACATGATTAGGATACTTTTCATGCTCAAAACCAGGAGGTTGCTTTAATACACCTCTTCATTGATGTATCCATTAAGGAAAGCACTCTTTACGTCCATTTGAAACAGTTTAAACTTTTTATAGCATGCAAATGCCAACAAAATTCAGATTGATTCTAACCTAGCCACTGGTGCATAGGTTTCTTCATAGTCGATTCCCTCTTGTTGGTTATACCCTTGGGCTACTAGCCTTGCTTTGTTTCGATTGATTGTTCCTTGCTCATCAAGCTTGTTCTTGAATACCCATTTCGTACCAATGATGGAGGCATCTTTTGGAGGAGGCATTAGTTCCCATACTTGGCATCTTTCGAATTGTTGAAGTTCTTCTTGCATTGCCAATAACCAGTTTTCATCGAGAACTGCATCCTTTGCATTCTTTGGCTCAATGTGACAAAAATACAGAGAATGCACAATGATTTTGTAAACCTCTTTGTGTGGTTACGCCTTTATTGATATCTCCAATGATATTCTCCAGAGGATGATTCTTCACATATCTAGCTGTTTTTGGCATTTGAATATCATGCAAAACTTCTTCTTGATCATGGGACTCATCTTCAGCATCCTGGAAATTTTCAGGTTCATGTTCTTGCTGGTTGTCCATTTCAGTTTCCTGAAGCGGCTCATTTGGGCTCCCATTTTGTTCTTTTCGGTTTGCTGGAATTATGACTGTCTCTAAATTTCCTGCATCATCTTCACTTTCTTTTGGCAGATCATTGTTAGTCTCATTGAAAGTGATATGAACAGATTCTTCTACACATAACTTTCTAATATTAAAGATACGATAAGCCTTACTATTTTGAGAATAACCAATGAAGATTCCTTCGTATGACTTAGCATCAAATTTTTCCAAATTATCACTTGTATTCAAGATGAAACATTTTGAACCAAAAACTTTAAAATAACTTATATTTGGAATTTTATTGTTTAGAAGCTCATAAGGTGTTTTCAAAATGATAGGACGAATGAGTACTCTATTTAAAACATAACATGATGTACTTACGACTTCGGCCCAAAATTTCTTTGGAAGCTTACTTTCTTGCAGTAGAGTTCTCGCCGTTTCTTGTAGAGTCTTATTCTTTCTTTCCACCACTCCGTTTTGTTGAGGAGTCCTTGGGGCTGAAAATTCATGGCTAATACCTCTTTGATCACAAAAAGTTATGAAATCTTTTTGAAATTCAGTACCATGATCACTTCTAATTCTAATGAGTTTGAAGCTATATTTAGTTTCAAGTTTCCTTATTAATTTTTCAAACTCTTTAAATGCTTCATCCTTAGTTCTCAAAAATAATACCCATGTGTATCTTGAAAAATCATCAACTATTACAAAAGCATAGAATTTACCATTAATGCTTGAATGCCTTTCGGGACCAAATAAATCAAGATGAAGTAATTGCAAAGGAGAAGAGGTTGATACCATATTCTTTGCTGAAAAAGAAGTTCTTACTTGTTTTCCCAGTTGACAAGGAATACATATTCCTTTCTTTTCAAACCTGATTCTTGGCAATCCTTTGACGAGATTCTTTGATGATAGTTTCTTGATTAAGTCCATGTGAACATGTCCCATCCTTTTATGCCACAAGTAAACTTCATCTTGTACAGATGTAAGACATAGCTCTTCATCCTGTTGCTCAAAATCAAGAGTGTATATATTTCCTTCTCTTTGTGCAACTAGAGTAGTATTGTCAGTACCATGAAATATTGTGCATTTATCTTTTTCAAAATTAACTTGATGACCATTATCCATTAATTGGCTAATACTAATTAAATTGAATTCAAGGCCATTAACAAGATGCACATTATTTATACTTACCTTGCCATTACCTATTTTACCTTTTCCAATTATCTCGCAGGTTTTATTGTCTCCAAACGTAACCGTTCCATTCTTCTTCTTGATATTTAGTTCTACAAATTTTGATTTATCACCGGTCATGTGCCGAGAACATCCACTATCAAGAATCCATTTTTGAGATGGAACTCTTGCCTTTAAGCATACCTGTCAAGAAAGAATAATTTATCCTTTTGGTACCCATATCTTTTTGGGTCCACTTATGTTAGTAGCAAGCAAATCACTCTTTTTCATCCATACCTTTTTAGCCTTATTTCGTTTCTTGAAACAATTTATATCTAAATGACCTTTAATACCACAATGCTTACAAGTTGTGAAAGGAGAGCAATAATTTAAACTAAATCGTGACTTTGATTTTAGCATTTTCATATTACTCTTTTTATGCATAGGATCATAACCAATTCCTTGTCTTTCAAAACTAGGTCTTTGTTTTCCTAAAATGACATTCAAATTTTCTTCACCTTGGACAAATTTAGCAAGAGATAATTTTAATGAAGTTATTTCTTTTTGAAGCTCATTATCAGGAAGGGTTTTAATAGGAGATTTATCACTAAATGCATCAATACACACATCTCTCATTTGTAGCTCATTAGTCAATTTTTGGATTTCACTATTCAAGAATTTTACCTTGTTGAAAAGTATTTTGTTAAAATTTTCTAAATAATCAATCTTAGCAATCAAAACCTTTTCTTCTTCACAAATTGATTCCTTTTCAATTTCTTTCTTTTCATCTATTAGTGAATCCACTTCATTCATTAAAGTATTAACTAAATCTCTTAAGTATGCATTCTTTCTTTTAACTTCTTATTTTCTTGTTCTAATGAGTTCAATTCATTAAAAGATACCTGATTAGATTCACCTTCAATTCCCACGAAGCATACTTGAGCTATTTCATCTTTAGCATCGATCTCCACTTCAGATTCCTCATCACTCCAAGTCACAAGGGCTTTGTTCTTCTTGTTGTCTTTGTAGTTTGTCTTCCCTTTGTTCTTCAATTAAAAACAATCTTTCTTGAAATGACCAGGACGTCCACATTCGAAGCACGTCTCTTCATTTTGCTTTCCTTTGGACTTATTTGAGTTGAAAGTATTTCTTCTGTTATTCTTCCTTTGTAGTAGCCCCTTGAGTCTTCTTGACATCATTGTTATTTCTTCATCCGAGTCATCATCGAGCTTCTCTTCGTTATCTGCATTAAGAGCTAAAACCTTTCTCCGAGGGGTTTCCTCCTCATCATCATATCTCTTTAACTGATGTTCATATTCTTCTAGTTCACCAAACAAAGTTAAAGTATCCATGGAAGAAATAGTTGCAGAATCTTGAAGAGTAGTGATTTTAGAAGCAAACCTTTTGGGCATAGCCCGAAGCAACTTTCGGTTGATCTCACTTTGAGGAATAGTCTTGTCCAATAGCTTCAAGGAGTTTATAAGGACTAGAAATCTTGCTTGAGCTAGCTTGATGGTTTCATCCTTTTCGAGTTTGAACATTTCATAATCGTGCATGAGCATGCTTAGCTTGACTTCTCGTACTTTGGAAGTACCTTCATGACTTACCACTAGAGTATCCCAAATTTCCTTAGAGCTGTGTTGCAAGAGGAAACTTTGTCTATTTCGGATTGTACCATGCCGCTGAGAAGTGTGTTCATTGCCTTTGAATCATATAAAACCATGTAGATTTCGGTTGGATCCATTTCTAGCAGAATCTTTGGTGTCCCATCATCTCTTCGTGGAATCACTGGTCCGTTCTCCACAACCCACCATTCCCAAGGATCTCTTTTCAGATAGATCCTCATTCGGAACTTCCAAAAGTTGTAATTTTCCGTTCTAAGCAGCAAAGGAAGTCTATTGGTTGATTGACCTTCTTGATTGTTGAACTGTGCCATGTCAGAATCTTTCCCTACAAGTCACCTTTAAGACCAAGATAAGTAGAGCCAAGCTTTGATACCAAATAAAATTTATTTAGGCACACTTAGAAGGGGGGGTTGAATAAGTGTGAAGGCAATCTATGACCAACTTTTAAAAACTATTAATTTCAGGCTACTAAAATGATTGAAATTAGCTTACTTAATTAATATAGTCTATTTAGAAAATATCCTGCTGAATTTATAACTTGGATAAAATACTTGGTGTTAAATAATTATCTAAATATAATGCAAGTAGTCAAATTAAGATAATTAAGTAACTTATGCAAATTTAAAGTAAAGCAAATAATAGAATCAACACCAATATTTTTTACGTGATTCAGCTATTACCCTCTATAATAATAGCCTAGTCCACGTCCAATACCAACTAGTATTGGAGACTCACTTTATTTATTTCTTTATAAATAAATACAAATTACAAAATAGATTCCAACAAAAATTAATTAACAATTAATTTCCCTTGAGCTCTCTTGCTCCTTGTGCACCTATACACCCTTCAAGCACCTTTACTTCCTTGAACCTGTTTGTAACTCTTTTCCTAATCCACTAGGATTAAAACCTTTAGACTACACTTAGTCTAAAACAGAAAATTCAATACAATTATAGAGGTCTATGATCAATGCAAGAATAATCAATTTAACAATTAAAGGCTCAACTATATGCAATGATCAATTAGCACAAAATAAATAAGCAATTAATTTCTTACCGAATACTACCTCAAATAATACCAGAAATTAAACTGCTTAGCTTCTCAAAAGTTTGCACTTAGCAGAATCAGATTGATCAATAATAATAATAAGTGCAATGAATATTTCGTGAGTTCTGTAATTTTTCTAAGCAAGATAATATTATTTTTATAGCCCATATTACCGTTAGTAAAAGATGAGTACTAATTTAATCAAACGGTAATATCCTCATCGGTTGAGTTCAAAGACTAAGTCCATTAACTTCCTGTTAGTAACCACAGATTGAATAAATCAAAAGACTTAAGAGATATTAACTATGACTTACTCTTCTCATATCAAAATGACGTGAAAGATAAAACCACATCAATCAATTATCTATCCAAAGCAACAGTCATTTAGGAGTCCAAGATAATTATAAAAGCTTTTCCTAGAAACACTCAAATACATCTTTATCATAACAAACGGTTAGCTAGGAAATATTCATATTATAATCAGATAATCAATGTAGGATAATATCTCCTTAAAAAATCTCACAAGCAACAGATCATATATATAACTTCCATCTTGTAATCTTTTTAGACAAAATTCATAGAGCCCCACGTGTGACAGACAAAATGTTCCAATGATATTAAAACAAATGTAACCCATTAAAACAAAATATTTTTCATAAAATCATTTTAAAAACATTTTTCATTTAAGACGTATAAAAATGCAAATAATATGTCCTAGAGCCTTTAAATGAAAAATTAATTACTATGCAATTGACCTTACATTGATTTTCCTAGAAAAGAGAAAATCCTTCAATTTCTTGAATATCCAATCAAAGCTCTTTATCACCAAAATACCTGAAAAAAACCATAAAATAATTTAGTACTTTAAACATCTCATCATCAAAACATAAGGCTAGAATATAACTAAGTCAACAATTTGAAAAACATGCAGCACACCTTTTGAAAATAAGGAGTTCAAATTCAAAATGAGGATTCCCTCATTTATTCACATATTTAAAACATTTAACAATTAATAAAAAAAATCCAAATTCAATTTGCTCTCTTCCGCCTCATTTTATTCTTATACCATAAATTTATCATAATAATATTACCCTTTAAATTATAAAAATTATACTATTATATTATCACATTATACTATTATAATGTAATATTATACAAATATATAAATATATTATCGAAGAAGATAATTATGTTTTCATAGAAAAAAATTAACAACTTTCGACAAATGTCTCATTCTAAAATTCCTCCATTTATATCAAAATTTTAAAAAATAATTACTTGTCAAATTCATCAATTATTTACAATTTTTCAATAATTATTTCTAATTAATATTATAGATTCACAATACTGATAACCAGATCGTTCTCAGGAAAGAGGTACTTTCTGATAAGGATTTCTCTTTACTGGCGCGCAATTATGTGACCTAACCTCTTTCCTCGACAAAATTTTCTAGACAATATCAATAATGCTATCTAATAATATCATTTTAATAATATAAGTTATTGTGTCGTGATAATTATTGAATCAATAATGTAAAATACTATTCAATTATCACTGTAGCAATTATTGCACCAATAATATGAAAAATTGTGCAACTTTTACTGTATCAATCAGAGATACTGTGCAATACCGTGTGCAACCACGCGTATTACTGTACTTTTATCGCCGGGTATTTTAACAATTTTAACGGTAAAAGTTTTGACGTTATTTTTATAAAAAGGTTATTTATGTCGCTTTTTATATCGGATAGTTATTCAGAGTTATGTGGTCAATTAATGACGATCACGGCTGTCAGACGATATATTCACGACAAAAAGAATATTCTCCTATCAAAATGAATATTCTCCGACAAAACAAATATTTTATGACCACTTATTTACTTTACAAAATTTACACATTTCACCTATAACTACAGCATTATATTAAATCAACACTTTATTATTCAAAACAAAGCAGACTATTTAGCCAAAATTTAGTCTTTCAAAATGAAGCAAACTATTTAGCCAAAATTTAGTCTTACAAAACGAAGCAGATTTTTTATTTAATCAAAATTTAGTCAAAAGAACTGTTTCAAAACAAAGCAGATTATTTAGTAAAAAAAAACGAAGAAGATTTTGATCACTTTAGTTAAAATTTGTTTTCATCAAAAAAAGAAGATAGTTTGATAAATTGATAGAAAAAGATATTATGATCATTTTAAAAAAGGTCGAGGTTAATTTTGTCTAAAAAATTTAGTTCTAAAAAATAGGGATTATAATACCCAGTAGAAGATGAAATTAAATAGTCTCTTATATTAAATCATTTTTAATCTTTGGACTAATAATCCCAAACTCAAATTTAAAAGCAAACATACACTTGAAATTAATAGTCATATCTCAAGTGTAATTCTTACAAACAAACATAGTCCTAGGATTAATAGTCTTAAAATTATATTCTATGAACTATAATCCTGAGATTATAATCTTTGAACACAAACATAACCTTAGTCTCTCACATCATTAGAAATCAAATTTTAAACTCTTAACATTACCCGAGTAATAATGTTTTTCTTTTTACTATATATGGTAATAGGTTTGAATTTCTCTTCTAGTCGTTACGAATTGTAAAATTATTATTGAGTTTTGAAAATCAATTTAAGACATTTTTTAAATTACAACTGTACAACGGATAATACTATTTAGATAATTTACAATATTTTTTACTGTATCTATTAAAATTAAAAAAAAATTATATCAATTTTGAATTTAAAAATATTTTAAATTGACTTTAAAATAATAATAATAATAATAATAATAATATAAATATTTTGATACGGAAAAAGAATTACATATCAAAAATTGAATCATATATGATACGTAATAAAATTATATATTATATCTTTTATTTCATTTCTTCTAAAATAATCACAAGAATTTTTTATTATAAATCTACTTCAATGCGCAAATAGATAAAACTTAGTTTTGGTTTTAGGGTTGGATTACTTGGTCTACTCCTCACCTTTGTCCCCTAATATCATTAGATTAAAATGTAAAATTGAAATTTAGAATTAAATAAAAAAAAAAAGAAAATTAAGGAAATGCAACTCAAATCCGGATAGTGGCATTTGAGGGATTTGGATTTCCTTCAATACACCTTCCTTCCCATTTCATAAGATACACTATATTTTTGGCAAAATTATGTATTTCTCATTATATTTGGCAAGTTTTATTTAATATATTACTGAACTTTTAATTATTCGAATTACACCACTGAACTAATTATTATTTTACAATTAAGCCATTCCGTTAAAAAAATTTGACAGACGTTAAAATATTGTTTATGTGGCGCTGATGTGACAAAAAAAATAATAAAATATTGCTGACGTGGCAAAAAAATTTAAAAAATATTGCTGACGTGGCAAAAAAAATAAATAATACTCATTTTAAAGTTTTAAAAATAACAAAAATATAATAAAATAAAACAGATTTTTTTAAAAAATATAATTTTTTTAAAAAACATAATTTAAAAAAAAAACAGATTTTTTCAAAAAAACATAATTTTTTTTAAAAAATAGATTTTTTAAAAAAACATAATTTTTTGGGTTAAGTTCAGATGACCACCTAAGGTTTAAGCGGTTTTCCACTTAACCACCTATCGTCAGTAAAGCTACATTTAAACTCCCGATTTTTTGAGTTGAAGTGAAAACGTCACCTTTTCCATCCAACTGAACCGTGCGTGTATATCAAACGCCAAAAGCGCGTGAAAAGAGCTATAACAATTAAAAAAAACATGATAAATATCTGAAATACCCTTCTTCTTCCTCTCTTCTCCTCTTATTCTCCGACCGTGCTCTCTCACCTACATCCTCTCTCTACGCTTGCCATTTTCTCTCTCCTTTCTAACATTCTCCGACCTCTCTCTCATATCCAAACCTCAATCACCACAAACCCTAAAAAATCAAGATCCCTAAACCCGTAAAAAATGGGACCCTAATCGGGGAAGATTCACAAGTTCAGAGCTAGAAGAGCAAGAATCGGGTATGTTCTTCTGTCTTCCCCCCCTCCCCTCCCTCCGCTCCCCTCCGATTGCAGATCTCAACCCACTCCTAATGACCTCACCCGCCAACAACCCTTATGTCCATTAGAGAGGGGAGGGTTTTTTGAAAATTCGCAGTCGAGAGCTGATGAATCGAATAGTTGGGTGTTAAATAAGAGTTTTGTTCCATCCGAAGGGAGGAGGTATGAGAGGCAAAGAGGGGGATTTGAATCAAATGATGGTGGAGCTGATTCGAATAATTGGGGGAAGAAAAAGAAGATGAGGAACGGAAATTTTTCCCCTCATAATTATTGATTTTGGGTTTGGCTGTGTTTTGGTATTCTTCTTTGGCTGTGTTTTGGTATCCCCCCCGCACACCACCCCCAATAATTTTGGCTTTTTTTCTTTGTCTTTTTTAACTGGGTGTCATATTGGGCTTAATTAAAACTCTTATTTTTTCTAAATTAGTTACAAACGTTGAATTGTGAGAAATTGAATTCATTGTTTTCCTAATGGTCAAAGGCTCTTTCCGGGTACCCATCTTTCTCTTTTCTTCTGTTGTGTTGGATCATGATTATTTCTGCAGAAAAAATTGTGATCATGCTGAATTTTTTTTTTATAGAAAAGTAGCTGAATTGGAGTTTGAATTTAAGACTTTGATATTGATTTTTAAGACCTTTATATTCTTTAACTAATCATTGCCTCACGGTGTGCAAAAACCAACTGGGGCTCTTTTTAATTTTGAATTTAAAAATTTAGACTATGAAAAAACCCAACTGGGGCTCTTTTTCTGGAACATGAGGGAGTATGTACTTACTTTTTTGTCGGTATGATTATCAAGCAGCATAATTTTCAAAGTTATATCGGCAAAATATAAAGGAAGTCTCTCCTTTTCTTTTTTCTTAAAAAAATCATAATGCTCAGATTTATATATATAAACATTTGTATTCTTATTTTCTAAAAAAAATTAAAATAAGAGTTCCCTTCATAATTGAATTTTTTACACGTGGGTGTGTTCTAGTTTCGTCATTTGTTGTTTAGATTAGTTGGGATTGAATTTGTTTTTCTTAATTCTTTCTTGATTTATGTCAAATTTGGTTGCATTTTCTTTACTGAACTTGGAATTATAACAACTGAAGATCGGTGGATATTATTGAAGTTAGAACTTGGTGTGTTTTTGTGTTGCTTTTAAGCATCATAAATTAGGGGATTTGAAGTTAGTGTTGATTTTTTTTGTTTGCTTTGTGTAATAAATCTGATTTGTAACAATGGAAAGTCTTATGAGCAAGACAGAGACTTTACTGAACTTGGAATTATAATCACTGAAGATCGGTGGATATTGTTGAAGTTTTTTGTTTGTTAGAAAAAGAGAGAGAGAGAGATGAACAGCTATTTTTGGTTGTTTTAATAAATAATTTTGCAGCTGGGTGTTTTAAAGTGAGGGTAATTAAGTATTTAGCCAAATAAAGTAACGGAGTTAAGACGGAAAGCACTTTTTCACTTCAACTCAAAAAGTCAGGAGTTTAAATATATCTTTACTGACTACAGATGGTTAAGTGAAAATCGTCCAAACCCTAGGTGGTCATCTGAACTTAACCTTTTTTTAAAAAACATATTTTTTTTAAAAAAGCATAATTTTTTTTAAAAAAACATAATTTTTTAAAAAAAACATATTTTTAAAAAACATAATTTTTTTTAAAAAACATGACTTTTTTAAAAAAACATATTTTTTTTAAAAAACATAATTTTTTTAAAAAAACAGATTTTTAAAAAGTAGAATTTTTTAAAAAACGGAACTTTTTAAAAACATAATTTTTAAAAAATATAAATTTTTTAAAAAACATAATTTTTCAAAAAAACAGATTTTTAAAAAACATAATTTTTTAAAAAAACATGATTTTTTTAAAAATCAGATTTTTAAAAAACATAATTTTTTTTTAAAAAACGGAACTTTTTAAAAACATAATTTTTTTAAAAACATACTTTTTCAAAAAACAGATTTTTTAAAAAACAGATTTTTAAAATACATAATTTTTTTAAAAACAGATTTTTAAAAATATAGAATTTTTAAAAAACGGAACTTTTTAAAAAACATTATTTTTAAAAAAACAGAATTTTTTAAAAAACAGATATTTTAAAAAATATACTTTCTAAACACAGACTTTTTTAAAAAACCAGAATTTTTAGAAAGTATATTTTAAAAAATCTGTTTTTAAAAATCTGTTTTTTAAAAAATCTTTTTAAAAAAATCTATTTTTTAAAAACAGATTTTAAAAAAATAGAATTTTTAAAAATTATAAACAGATTTTTAAATAAGTAGAATTTTTTAAAAATGAAACTTTTTTAAAAAACATAATTTTTTTAAAAACCTACTTTTTTTTAAAAACGTAATTTTTTAAAAACAGATTATTTAAAAATATACTTTTAAAAACAGACTTTTTTAAAAAACAGGCTTTTTTTAAAAAACAGAATTTTTAGAAAGTATATTTTTAAAAAATCTGTTTTTAAAAAAATCTGTTTTATTAAAAAATTATGTTTTTAAAAAAGTTCCGTTTTTTAAAAATTCTATTTTTTTGAAAAATTCTGTTTTTAAAAAAGTTCCGTTTTTTTAAAAATGCTATTTTTTTAAAATCTGTTTTTTTTAAAATTATGTTTTTAAAAAACTGTTTTTTAAAAAAATCTGTTTTGTTTAAAAATTATGTTTTTTAAAATCTGTTTTTTTTTTAAATTATGTTTTTTTAAAAGTTTCGCTTTTTTTAAAAAATTATGTTTTTAAAAAAATCTGTTTTTTAAAAAAATTATATTTTTTTTAAAAATCTGTTTTATTTATTATGTTTTTGTTATTTTTAAAACTTTAAAATGAGTATTATTTATTTATTTTTGCCACATCAGCAATATTTTTTTTTTGCCACGTCAACGCCACATAAGCAATATTTTAACGTTTGTCAAATTTTTTTAACAGAATGACTTAATTGTAAAATAATAATTAGTTCAGTGGTGTAATTCGAAAAATTAAAAATTCAGTAGTATATTAAATAAAACTTGCCAAATATAGTGGTGAAATACATAATTTTATCCTATATTTTTATAATTAAAAATAGTATAATTCAAATCAATATCAGCCAACTAATTTATTATATTAAATAACATAAATTATTTTAAAAAATAAAAATAATTCGACATTTTTTCATCACTTTACTCTCTCGGTCACTCTCCAGAAAACTTTAACTCACAAAAAAGAACTCCTTTTCTTTTATTTTAAAATTAGAGGTATATATTTTTTATTCCTTTGATTTAATCTAAAATTATTGGTAAATATTTAATTTTAAACTATAAAATAACATGAAATCCTAAATTGCCATACTTATATTCTTGAATTGAACAATACTCCTTTTGTTGCTCAAAAACTAGTTTAATTTAACCTTGATCAAATTGACCTATTTTAAAATTAAAAATTAAGCATATTTATATTTTTAAACCTATGAAAATTGAATATAACAATAAATTCGACATAATTTCTTATAATCATAATTTTCACCTATATTTACAAGAAAATAGTTTAAATTTTGATTATAAAAATAATCAATTTAACTGAAAAAATCAAACTAAGCCAGTTTTTATGAGACAAAGGGAGTATTATCAATTATGTTGCAAGATTAATTTCATGCGCACAAATACTATTATCCCATGTATTAAATAATAAAAAATGACATAAAAAGTTAATAAATGCACTTCCTATCAGACAAAGGCTTTCAAAGTTCAAAGAGAGGTAGGAATTTGTAAGGGAAGGTCACAAAGATTTTTGGTTCACAGAGCAATTAGATTTTTGAGCCTGCAAATACCAGGAAGCATCCACTTAAATCTATGCAACTGCTTGTCACATAAGACTCATGAACTCCACTGAATTTATTTAAAAAGAAAAAAGAAAAAAGAAAAAAGAAAGAAGAAAAAAAAAGAAAAAAAAATTCCATACAACACTACATATGAAGTATATACATCATTAAACTTCTAGTATGCTAAGGTACAGATATCTGGCCCTGAAAAGTTGCTTCATCAACCATAATTTTCAAAAATGTTAGCCGAACGCTGCCACCAAAAAAAAAAAACTTATTAAAAAAATATAATATTGTAAAAGAGAAAGGTAAGGATGGGTAGTTAATAACTTTCTGTTAATTGCCTCCAACAAAAATCGTAAGTTGGTAGTTTCAGGAAATTTAATAGGACAGTAGGATGAAAAACATGATACGAAAAGGCCAACTGTCACCAAATATGTCAACTAGCTAATTTTGCTTTCATATATTAATCAGACACCACTATTAGCATATCATTTTCCATTGCACCTAATCATGTAGATCTCAAGAACATGGTCTGGTCCTTCTGACACTGAGAACCGTCCTATCAATTTTTTCAACAGAAAAACGAGTGTCCAATTACAGAGAGTGGCTTGGGCAGTTTCCAGTGTGTACATACTAACTAGGCCAAAAATTCATTGCTGGTAAGGGCATAGATTTGTGTAGAGCAAATCTACAGGGTGATTATGGCCAAGCAACATTGCAATAACAAGTTAGAATGGTAGACAGTAGACACAAAATGCAGGCAAGAAGGTACAAGAAAACACAAAACAAAAACAGATAACAAAAGCAGTAAAGTAAGAACCTGAGCTTACCATGGATGAGAGAAGCTTTCATCAAAAACAATAGACAAGGTTCTTGAATAGAATGTGAAAGCACCTCTTTAACACAAGTTTCGAGGCAGCAGAACTACAAGCAACAAATTATGGTCTTCAGTTTATAAACGGCAGGTAAGTTCATTCCATGAAAACAAATAAAGTAGAACTACCTTCATCCAAACTGCAGAAACTTTCTCTGGGAAATATCACACTAGGATCAATTTGTTGCTGGGAGGACAGAACAAGAGCCACACAATTTTTACTGCAGTAAATGAGCAGGCATTCCATGAACATCTAGTTTTCTTAGAAGAAAGGCCAAGAGAAAAGACTGAAGGAGAAAAAATCACACAACATAATCATTTGATGAACTAGATTTTAATCCAAAGGTAAGGCCTTAGATGGTGCAGAACAATTGGATGAACTAAGCCACAAAATACTTTAAATCTCTGACTAATATCCATACTGCCGCATGTGCTTGTGCAATGTTTTGTGTGCAACATCTTGTTTAATTCTTTATGGAAGGAATAATTAATTACCTGGCCCATGAAGGGACAAATTTTTTGTTGGGCAAGTCTTCCTCCTCTTCCTCTTCATTGTCTGAGCACTGATATGGAGAAATCTCATATGATTTTTCTCGACTTGTCTTAGTAGCCACATCAGTTCTCAAGGCTGACTGATCCAGCACACTTGTTGACTACAAAGAAGAAAAACCTATATAGCATGATGCTCGCATGACAGTGAAAAGATATAGGAATAATAATGAGAGCAGAGAGGTTCACAGAACTCCTTAGTATGTTGAGTCAAGATCGGACAATTCCCAATCCAGAACGTCAAATGGACCATCCTCAAGATATTACCAAATAAATATAAGGCACATTGTCGACTAATGATGAGTCCACTTCCTTTTCATATCATTAAATTAAGGTGGTGGAGTTTATTATAGATTCAATTCAATCTTTCATGTATTATTGTAAGGTATGGATCACACACCTTGACAAGCATAGTAAGACTATGGTAATGCTTCCCTTTCATATTATCCCTCTGCTCTAAGTAACAAGTGTATGACACGTCTAAAGCAGACACAACAATTTGTGGTAATTCCAATGAAATTAAAGCAGAGCACGAAGTTTTGTGAATTTATGTGCATGGAATTAATTTCATTAATTAGTTCCATTTCCTTATTCTTTAACTTTTGTGGTGATGTTGGGTACAGAAGGGAGGGGGGGGAGCTTACTAATATATGGTCATGAATTTATCTCCTTTTGCGTTGGATAATGTGACTAGGGCTCGATAAACGTTTTAAGTAACTCCAAATTTTTTATTGCAATAGTGGGAACTTTTACCTTTCTGCTGCCATCACAATCACTAAAAGCATCACAAACTTCAGAAATAATGCTAGCTTGCTTTGTCTTGGGTTCAGTTTCTGGCTTTTTCAAACTAAATTCATTTTCACTTTCTTTTCCAACATCTTGCTCCTTCACTGATCTGTTATCAGATTCCTTCCCGTCGTTCGTTTTTTTACCCTGGAGAGCACAATACCAAAGTGAATTGCTGCTGAAACCGTAGGAAATAGATAAAACTCCCGCCGTCCGAAAAATAAGATCAATTATGTCTTTTTGAAATCAATTTGAGATGTTTACGGATTCAAAATTGATGTGATTGACTTAACTTTTGAAAACAATAAACCTTGTAATAAGTAGTACTTTGTAGATATAGTTACCAATCCTCATAAATTGTATTGTCAAGAATTAAATGAATTCATATAAAATTTGACTTTAAAAAATACCTCAAATTGACTTCAAAAAGTCAAATTTGGTCTCATATTTTATGGGACAAAGGAAACATAATATTATATTATGGCTATAAAGAGATTTTACCATGTTGCCGCATGGTTTTTCTTTCACTCCTTTTCCAGCACGTACTTTTTCCTCTTGTGCTCTGTGAGCTCGCCATCCTTCTTCAATGCGCTTTTTTTTCCTTTCCTTGTCCTTCTTCTCTTCTTCCTCTCTCAGCCTTTTCCTTGCTACTATTTCAGCATCTTTTTTCTTCAGTTCCTCTTCTTTCTTTTTCTTATTTAACTCCTTTCGCCTCAAATTTTCTTGCTCTATTTTCGCTCGCTCAAGTTTTAGTGCTTCTTTCTTCATCTTACGTTCATTTTCTCTTTTTTCTTCGAGGCGCTTTGCAGCCTCAGCAGCCTCTAGTGCCCTCACTTTGACGTCTCTCTTCCCTGTAAAAGAATTGAAAAGTTGCAAATCACATTTTGGGCAAGTAAAATAACTGTAGGCTGCTCATCTGGTATGCAACTTTTCACAACCACATAACAAAAAGTACACAGCATGCTAATACTATTCATAGCATTTACTGTTTTACCGATACTTAACGGACCGGATAAGTGAGGAAAAAGAACAAAAAAAACATCCAAATACCCTTTTGCAGCTCAATGAATCAAGAAAAATGAAAAAGAAAAAAAAAAATTCATGCAAATTAGAATAAAGCTTTTAATATACCATAAGTTATTGCTATAAAATTGGGGTTAATAACATAAATAGTCCTTGACTAAGGCTGGAATTTACAATCAGTCCTCAAACTATTTTTTTTTCCTTCTCAAATTTACGTTGTAGCAAATTTTTCCTGAATCTCAATTTCCTGCTCAAACGTGTTAGAATTCCATGTTAGTGTTAATTGCATATTTGCATGGCACATGAACATCTTCTGAATAGGGTCTTTGTCTGATTAATTCTCTCTTTTAACACTCATCTTACCCCATCCCATCTAATTGTTGTCCCAAAACACCTCTACAACCAATTTTAAGAACCTCCTCTCTCCCCCTCTCTCTTTAGTCCTGCATCACCATTACCTTATTCATAACCGATTTTTTTTTTCTGACAAGTCCTTCTATGGCACCAAGTTCCTTAATTTATTTATTAATTCAAAACAAATCAATACTTATATAAAAGCAAAACACGGGGAGAATGAAAATAAGAATTACCTGTACAAGCTGCAGCTGCTTGCTTTTGCTGAACTAGTGGAATAAATGAAGTGATATTTGAAACAATATTGTTACGCTTCACCTTCTCAGAGAGTCTCTGCCCTCTTCTCTTCATACTTGTTGTACCTGATAATATTACCTTACTGAACCTGTTGTGAAGTGATTCACTGGCCTTCTTAATACTATTTGCACCCACAGATAAATTTTGGTTCTCCTTTCCCACATTCTCACTTTTTTTATTGCTGCAGTGATTTCTAAGCCTCTGTTTGACACTATTAAGAGTCATAGGGACAACTTCCGTATTAATGGAATCAAACCTACCTCTATGAAGACATTTCTCAGCCGCAGATGCTGATGCAGGAGGGTTTAGGCATACTTCTGTTATATCAGAAAGTGGTTCTCTCTTGGCACAACTATTGATCTGTGTCGAACCAATGTCCTCTTGAATATTATCAGCAACATCAACTGCATTCTCATTTTCCTCACTAACACTGGGATCTTCCTCAATGGGAAAGCAAGTAAGCTCTGGATTAAAGCTCAATCGCTTCTCCGAACTGAAAGAGTTTGATGAGATTCTTTCCCAGAACTTTCCAACAGGAGGTGAATTAGAATTTTTTGAATTCCAACCAAATCGAGCATCAGAATATGGTAGACAATCAGAATATGACCCCCTTTGAAAAGCAGAGTATATTTCATCCATAAAGCTAGCCCTAAGATGGTTGCCACCATCATCACTAAGAGGCAGACTGCTCTTCATCTCCACACGCTCAAGAAGTCCATTTGCAGATAAGTATTGATCTTCAGTTCCGAGTGATTTAAATGTAGATGAAAAACATGGCAAAGGGGTGTGCCTGCTGGCAGTTCTGCATATCTGCTCCAGGATGCTAACACGTTGTGTTGAGGTACATGAATGGTTCAGTTCGCCAAAGTTAATTCCATCTCCAGAAATATCCAGCCCTCCATTTTCTGTTTGTTCATTTAGAACAAATCTCTCGAACACCGGCAAAGTCTGATCAAAAGCAAGGTCATTGTTACATGGTGACGCAACTGAATAATTAAAAAGTTGGCTAGCATCTTTCAGATGAGATTTCCTTTCTAGCAGGGTCCTCTCAGAAGAAGTCAAAACACCAGCATTTACCTGATTATCATTATTCTCAACATGCAAGAACTTCTGGTAAGCTTGCTCATCACACATATTTCTTGCAGCAAATACGTCACTTGTTGGATCTGCTCTATTGTCATCCTCAACCAAGATACCTTGTGAATCTCCGGCTGCCTGTTTGCTCAAACTTGATACAAGGCATGATCCTAATTTTTCATGATTAAATGTGGAAGGGGTCTCTGCATCCATTATACTCTCTTCAAAACCAAGTTTTCCCTGGCAGGAACAAAGATAAAAAGAAAAAAGAAAAGAAATAAAACATATTTCTGCATCAGAGGAAGTATTGTACAGGCAAAAATAATTAAAGTTTTCTCATCTTTTGCTAGAAGTAAATTTTGTTCGTCTTTACAGCTATACAAAATTAAAAATATAAAGTACTATGTCTTTCCATTTTATGAGTTCATATTTGCAAAGTAAATGCACTTTTTAAAGGAAATTCCTATATTGTCCTTTTAAAAATCAAGTTAGAAATTTATCGACCACACAATGTGTTATACTCTCTCCTTCTCAAATTGTACAGGATTCCGGCATGGATATTATATTCATTAATATTATCTTTTATGTTATTCTTATGCACTCAATATGGGATAGATGTTTGGTATTTATGGAATAGTATGATAAAAATCCTTTTTTTCCTTAAACTGTGTGGAATGACTGTGACGCGTAAAATGGGATAGAGAGTAATGTATTAGGCTGAAAAGTTTGTCGTGATAAAATAATATACATATGTGGGGATAAGATAATATACATATTTATTTACATAAAAACCACAAGGTAAAGTTTCTATTTTGGCTAGTTAGACACACACACACATGAGTAGTCTTGTGAAAAGTTATATAAATAGCTCTCACACAAAAAGGTAGCTATACTATATGACTTGAGCTTATGACCAACAATCAAGGACAACTTTTATACATTAAAATCTCAAAGCAGAACCCAAACTTGGTAGATGTTTAACCATCACAAGATAATCATTTTCTTACAGGCTTTGTGAATATTAGGCAACCACATAAGTTAATATACTTTCGTGCGCTTTGGGTGACTCTTAAGATAACATATGCCACAAAATCTAGTTCCCAAGAATAATTCTCAACCAGAAAAAACATCATAATTACAGCAGAAAGATTAATACCTCTTGAATTTGGAGTCTAGGTGAAGACTCATTCCCATCTGTTATATGACACTCCATATTCTGATAGATCATGTCCGAACTCTTATTGGCATTTCCTTCATGAGAAAGAGGAAAAGCTTGGAAATCTGAAACAGCATTTGAATTATTATCCGCAATCCTTGAATAGCTGCTTTTATACCCCCTCTGAATATCATGAAATTGTACCCTAAAGCTTGGGGAAGCAGATAAACAATTTGCTTGTTTGTCCTCAATCTTTCTCCGCTTAAAACCGAGGCCCACGAATCAACTTTTGTAGAGCTTGATATTATTCCAGGTAATGGGAACTTATTTGTAGGCTGAGGTTCCCTCAATTTTGAAAATCCAAAATCCTCGTCCTTGCCATGAGGATCCCTAACTGAACCACATGTGTTCAAGCCACCCACAAACAAGCCAAAATTCCCTTCCGCATAAACCCGTTTTCTTAGTGCAAGTCAAATTGCCTGTATTCTACATAATCAAATCTTTGTTCAAGCAACAAATCGTTGACATCATCTACGCTGCTATGCCTTCTTGCATCAAGGACATGGTCTGGTGAATTAGCCGTATCCACTTCCTTATCCAGGCACTTTTTTGGATCTCCAGTAGCCTGTCTGGTCAAATTTGAGACAAGGGATGACCCTGAACATTGTTGCTGTGATGTACAAGGGATGATTTCACTCCTGTTCCAACTCTCACTGCAAAGATGACCCTGCTGGACAACAATGAAGAAAAATCATGCATTAATGAAGTTTTGGTGATAGCAGAAAAGTCAAAATCAATTTTCATTTATCTATGTCATTTTATAGGACAAACTCTCATTTTGGATACAGGCTACCAAAAAATAAAATAGAAAATCATGCATCAATGAATATTTGGTAATAGCAGAAAAGTCTAAACCAATTTGTGCGGAAACTCATTTTAAATAGACTTACAAATTCAAGGACAATGAGTTCAAACTGTCAAAGTATTTGTCATACAAACTTCGATGGAACTTTCTAATAGAAACTAATGAGAAAACACATTACATTTGCCAATGCTGTTCATAAATTTTTCACCATTTGTTACAACCACTATAGACACTGAATCTATTCTCAGTGTCTACCATACTGCACACGTAATGACGTCCAAAATGATAGTGATCCCACACTCAATACAAAAACCGCTATTAACTTACTTCTCCTATGTGATTAACTACAAATTAGCTCAACTATGCCCTTTATCCCAAACTACTTGGGGTCGGCTAGATGAATCATTTTCCTCCTCTCTGCTCTATCAAGAGTCATATCCTCAGTTATTCATAAATTCCTTAGGTGATTATCTAAATGACGAAAAATTATATATCTGGATTTTGATCATCACACACTGAAATATCTAGCTGTGGTCGTTCTGCTGTCGCAGCATTAAGGCGCATTCAATACATAGATGAAGCTGTATAGGAACTCTTATGCAAGCTTTTACTGAAATATATCTTGACTGTCAAAACAACATACTCCCTGACTAAAGGATGGCCACAGGTATAATTTTTTTTGTCCTCAAAAGGATTGTAACAAGTACATAAAGTAAAGTGCAAATATGTCATTTAGTGGGGTCTACTAGTCTATAAAAATAGAAAGACTCATCACTTAATGTAATTTTGTGGGGTCACTTGGGATAAATTTAGAACTTTTTCTACTCTCTTTCCTCTACTTTACTTTTCTTAATTTGTGCAAATGTACTTTGGACATCCTTTTGAGGACAGAGGGAGTATACTGAGTCTCTGTAAACTAAGCGACTAGAGTTCAATTTCTTTTCTCGAAACATGCTTAAAGAAAAAAACACAGGTAGGTATATTATATGTATGAATATTACACAAAATATATGTCTACAAGACTGACAACTAGAGAGTAAAATAGATTGAAACAATTACCTCTTTAATATACAGCTCAGGACACCCTTCTGTCAGATGGCATTCCAGCTGACGCATGTCTGCATCAGAACTCTTGCGGACATCTGATAATGCAACATCTGGTTCAAGAAGAGCAGGGGAGTTACGAATATACACAAAAACCTCTGAATCATTTTCAGCATAATTCACCAGAGGGTTCTCACTCATATTAGGTCCAGATCTATTTCTCTCATTTTCATCACACTCCTCAGTATTCACTTCAAAAGGCCTCCAAGCTTCCTGTGTTTCACTTGAAGCTTCCCTCCGCCCTATAGACTGCTTCTCTAAAGAAACATTCGAAGGGTAAGTTAATTTATCTAATGATGTTGCGAGCTCCAATGAGTTACAACATATCCTATGGGAAGATTTTTCCGGGCTTGTATTCTGAGAAGGAGGGCTAAAAGTTTCATTCAAATCACAATTTTCCATGTTATCAAAGTCCAGTTGTTTGGGCTTCAAATCCATATGAGCATCAGAAGTTGACCTCACAATAAAACCTTCCGACCCTATTCTTGGGTCAACACCATCCAAATTAGACTCAAAACAATAAGGATAAGATTCAATTGGTCCTTCTATAACAAGCTCAGTTGCCACAGAAGATTGAGCATTTTCCTCCTGGTTGACAGTAGCATCGGTTTCAGGACATGGCTGGATTAGTTTACTACCTGACACATTTTTAAGGGCATTTCCTTCAAAACTATTCAATGAGCTTACAAGTGGATATTTTTCTGTTGCACGAGATCTGGACCTTGCAACTCCAAGATCAGCAATACTGGAAGATTCAACATGCAATGATGGCCCTTCACTAGTACAAGTAGTTGATGACCTTTTCATTCTATCACCAAGCTCCCCTGAAGGTTTGACCACTTCTAGTATTTCATTTGTTTTATCAAGATGTTGATTTGATTTTCCAGTTGACCGACCAAGGGCGCCACCATCTACCTTTGAAATGTAAAAAGACGTGTCCAGTTGTTCAGAATAATTTACAGAACTAGGTTGTCCACTAGAACTCATGGATGTTGCAATTCTACCGAAATACTTGCTGCTTCCTTGTTCCCTGTCTTCGCAATATCCCGTTGCAGCTTCTCTCACCCTACTAGTTCCGCTACTTGCATCAAAAGGAACAACCGCCTCCAATACCTCGCTCACATATTGAGGGTTATTGGCCATAGGTTGTGCAAGTGTACAACCATCTTTCCTTGCAATTCTAGAAGATTTACCTAGTTCCAAGGATTCATTTAGACAAATGTGGTGTATGCAAGAACTTTTAGATCTTGTTATTCTACCACAATAACTGCTTGTGCACTTTTCCTTGCTCTTTTCTATTCCTTTTGCTTGTCTTGTCACACAACTTTCTCTACTAATATCACCATCTTTCATCACAAGTTCATAACATCCATCCAACTTTAAAGGTTCATTGGCGGAGCAAAGTTGTTTGCAAGTATTTCTAGATCTTGTGGTTCTACCAAAATAGCTACTTGTGCCAATTTCGTTGGTCGGGCTTCCTCCCTTTGCTTCTCTCGCTGCAAAGCTTCCTCTATTGATATCAGAAATTTCGACCATTTTTGATAACTCATTAGCATGATCAGGCTCTTGAAGATCAATCCTACCACTAAAAGATATTGTCTTATTCTCATGGCTTAAGCGACTCTTACATGCTACTTTTGCATTAGTGCGAAGCTCTAGAGCCTTTTGCCTTGACTTGGACCTATGGATTCTAGCTAGAGATTGATCTGGCGCCTTATATATGTTTGAGATTCTTACATTTGTCTGGTCCTGGGGAGAGCTCTGAGGAACACAATTTGATCTACATCCAGGATCATTATCGAGGTAAGCAGGCACATTTATCAGCTCATTACCTGTATCAAGCCATTTGTTAGAAGCATGTGTTTTCACAAGTGATCCATCTGACAATTCTTCACTGTTCTGTGCAATAACTGGCTGGGACCTCTGAAATCTAGTTGGTGATTGACCTGATGCAACACAGACGTTTGAGATTCCTACATCTGCCTGGCCATGAGGTGTGGTAGAATCTGGCTGAAGAACACAATTTGAGGTATAACCAACATCATTGCCATGGGACTCAGGTACAGTGGTCAGCCCATCTACCGCATCAAGACCTTTGTTTGAGTCTTGGATTACCTTAGGTAGTCCATCCAATAACTCTCCATTGTCACATGTAACAACTAACTTGCTGTACAAAGAGCATTGACCAGTTGAGTAAGGAATTGTATGTCTTGCATGAGGAAATAGAAGCTCAGAAATCAGCTCTTCTTTATTCAAATCTGCAATTGAAATATATTGTTATGAATAATTTCTCCACTTATTAAATCTGCATACTTGATGAGAGTACATGCATAATGTTTTAAGGGAATTACTGTAATGGCCTTTTAAATAGGCTTGAAATCAAGTTTTTAAGAGTTATGTTAGCATTACGGCTCTGATAAAACATATAATGAGAATAAACTTACCCTCATAAAGAAAACTTATTCGCAGTTAGTGATGGTATGAACGAGTTTAAATTTTCAAGCAAATGTATCGGTGTTATATTGATGGTATGAACAAGTAGCTGCTAACGACAAAATAACAGTTAGGCTACAAACAAATTTGGGATAAAAGCTTGGAGCCAAATCAGCAAGTTCGGAATAAATTTTAAGATAAGTGCAACTGTAAGCCTGTCTATCCACTTAACACCAAAGCACATGAATGTAAGAGAGCCTTTGGACCAAGTAGCCATGACACATGTAAGTACAGATACAAAGGCGAGACACTTGACAAGTATGACTAAAATAGATGCTGAAATCTAAGGGATTGCAAACTTTATGTAGGACAAGATAACAAAATTCATTTAATTGCGTGATAGGAACACAATATAAAGAATATACACATAGTAAGTATGAATCTTTTGGACTTAGATTTTGTAAAATTTGGAACACCCACTCAACAGACTTGTAATTACATTAAACCCCGCTTCCACCAAAAAAAATCAAAATCTTACTACCCTAAAAACTCAGTAGCCATGAAAAAGCCCTAAAACTCAAACAGGCAAATTGAAGGAACCAAAGCAAGGTAAAAGTCAAGAATACCTTTGGGATCTGTTGAGAGGGAGTGGAAATTAGGGTTCCAAAGCCAGAAAGGAGGGGGAATTCCATGAATAAGGTACTTGGAAGCGAGGTGTTTGTAGTACAAATCTGTCTGTTGCTTGACTTGTTCGATAATCTCGTTCTTTCGCTCGAAAATCTGGACGAACAGCTTCTCTAAGGTCGACATCTTCACATCGAACTAATCTGCCATCAATGAACTCCGACTGTCCTGAAAATTTTACTCCGGCGATAGAAAGAGGAGAGAGAGTGAGTGAGTGTGATTGTGTTTTCAGATTGATGGACGGTCGGATCCAATTGTGAGTAGCGGCGGATACAATTTCAAATTTTGGGAATTGACTATCCGTTTGGTTCTTATTAATATGAGCCGTTAGGCGAAGCAATTCGTGGAATAAATGTAATAAATATTTTGGTATTTTTCGCAATTTTATCATTTTTTTAGTTTTTTTAGAACTTATAATATTATATTATTACGTATAATATTACTATATAGGGGAGAACAAGAGAAGGACACCATAAAATATAAATAGGAATATTAATTCTAAGTGTCTTATTTATTTTATTTTTAAATTTAAACTTGAGACTATTAATTTTAGATTATAAAATGACTTATAATAGTCTAGACAATATAATTATAATCCCGGGATTATAATCCTAGGATTAATAGTGTTGAAGCTATAATTCCGAGATTATAATCTTTGTAAACAAACATAGCCTAGAAGAAAATTCAACATAAACTTATTTTTTAATTTTCATAATAAATTCTAATTTCTTAAAGGAGTATATTTGAACCTCAAAATAATTTAACTTTAATTAATTATAGTGGGCTAATGATAATTTGCATAAGATAAAACTTAGATATGCTATAAACATAGTTTTGTTAATTTTGTTGTCAAATAGGGCATAATAAAATAGAGGCATTATCGTTAACTTATATTTTTTATTTAAATATTTTATCCTCTTAAAATATTTTTAATGAATAAATTTCTTTTGTTAAAAAAACAATTTAGGAAAAAATAAAAAAAATATTTTTAACCTAAGTACAATGTACAAACTTATATTCTCAAATAAGTGAGAAAAAAAATCAAAAATCAAAAATCAAAAGTTCATCCCACACTTTAATACAATGTTATTATTTAATTTTTTTTTAATATTTTTTATAATTATGTAAAAGAAAACGAAAAATTAACGATGACTTATGTGAGAAGCTTACAACGCTTCAAAACGATATCGTTTTGAATCTTTAAATTTTTATATTTTTGTATATCCTCAACGATTAAGTTATCTGCCTCGTTTCAGGCATTAAATTTGTTATGAATCTCCTTCACACATAATTCCTCCTAATATGTTCCCAATCTTTAGCATCTACAAATCTATCTAATGATTACAGATGACCACAAGAATATTTAAGAGTAAATGTCTAGGGTTAAGTTTTTGGGTTTAAATTTTATTTTTTAAGGGTGGGGGTTCAGTTTTCGGGTTTAGGGTTAAAGCTTTCCGAATTTTAAGGTATGATTTTCAAGATTTATGGTTCAATTTTCATGATTTAAGGCTTATTTTGGTTCAATTTTAGTGCTAAGGGTTTGGAGTTATTATTGAAATGAAGAAGAAGAAATATAAAAAGATAGTTTGTTCGGCAATAACTTATAAGTTATTTGTCACTATTCATTTATTTGGTAATGACTTATTTTTTTACTTATAAGTTAATTTTTAAGTAAAAAAAATAAGTTAGTTTGACCAAATATTGAAATTTATCTAGGCACACTTAGAAGAGGGGGTTGAATAAGTGTGGAAGCAATCTATGACCAATTTTTAAACTTTAAACTAAACTATTAATTTCAGGCTACTATAATTATTGAAATGAGCTTACTGAATTAATATAATCTATTAAATTGATTGAATATTTTAAGAAAATATCCTACTGTTGGGTAAAATCTAATTACGCACAACACGCAAATATACGTGGTCAACAAGTAATAAAGTGATAAGTTGAGTATCGTTCCCACAGAGAATTATTTAAAAAAAATCACCAAGTACTAACCCGTAACCAACTCAATCTTATTTAAACGAATGAATTTCAAACTATATAAATTAAACTACTATTAAATTCCACTAGTTAAATTAAGATTACGGAGATTTAAGATCACAACTTCACCTATTGCTTCATTTAAGTTAACACACTTATCATCAATTATTCTCTAGCCTGAATTGTTAATCAAGAACACTAAAGTAGTATTAACCACCTCTCGATGCACTAATACCGTATTAACGTCAATCCACAATTAAGATAGAAATCCGTTAAACACCTTAATCAACTAACCCACTATATCTCTATGTGAATTACAATTGAAGAAGGTTGAAGAATAAGTTCTCTATCCGATTACATGCGATGTCAAGCATATCTCTACCTTAACATTCATCAAGATCAAGCTATTCACAAAATCATGAACACATGCTATCATAATCAGATCTAAATCTATACTTCATCTATCGAGTTCATATAGATTATCACGGTAATTGATGGCCAATCAATTAAATAATTAAGTCCAAATCATAATAGACAATCCTCACAATAGAACATAATAATTGATAACGAAGCATATTAAAATAAACTACACAATAAGATCCATTGCAATCTCAAACAAAGAATTAGTTCATGATTATTGAATAAAAACTAAGAATTCACAATTGAATAAACAATAAATGACAAAGATAGAAGAAGATGAGAAGATAGAATATATTGTCTGTAGATTTGACGCTCCCTCCTTGCTCCTACTTTGAATCTTCAATGATCTCCAAGTTGCTTCAATCTCCAAAACTCATAATAACTAGGGTTTTTCCCAATATACTCTAATCTCATATAATGGAATTCTTTTTCTAATCCTCCTCTAATCCTTGCAAATCTCCTCCTTTTATATGTCTCTTTATATGTATTTAAGTCCTCTTGGAAGTCCTTGAATCAAACAACTCGAAACAATCCTTATCGGACTCAAATTCGGACAAAAACTACTCATTCTTCTTAGACAGCAAGCCCCGACTTGCCTTTTCCCTTGTAAATAGCAAGCCCGACTTGCTAGTGGCCTCGCTATTACGCTTGGACCCCAGCCCTAATTTGGATCCTAAAACACAAAAGAGCAAGCCAAGCTTGCCCCCAATCTGCTAATTATTTTTCTACTGCAGCGTCTTCTGGTAAAACGGCCATAACTTTTGATCTGGGAGGAATTATGGGGCCTTCCACCTATCAAATCGAAGCTATCGACGAGATCTACAACTTTTATTCTTTGAGTTTTGAGAAATAACGAACAAATGAAGGTCGAAATTGGACTGGAAGTGACTACTATGCAAATGGTCACCCAAAACAATGAAGTTCAACGACGTCCGTTGGTAGAAATGTCATAACTCTTTCATCCGAACTCCGATTGGAATGATTCAAGATGTTCCGGAAAGCTAAGAAGAAGCTCTACAATATAGTCTAAGTTCCAAGTCAAGAACATGAAAGCCCAAATGATGTCCGGATTGCTTTTCTTTGCATTTTTTGTGCTTTTCCTTACCAATAGTCGCTCACACCGCTTCCAAACGTATAACCTACAAACTGAAAACAAAATGCATGAAAAGTAACTAAGACATATGAATATAAGCAACTAATTCAAGTAAAAGATACCGGATAAGTAGGTATAAAACCTACTTATCACCTACTGATGTTATAACTTGAATAAAATACTTGGTGTTAAAAAATTATCTTAATATAATGCAAGAATTCAAATTTTAATGGCTTAAATATGATTTACTACCCTAAACTATAGGCCATATTCTACTTCGGTGATCCACCTTTCAATTTTATCAATTAAATGATTGAACTATTAATTTTTTTCGATTTCATTCAATTAGGCCTGTCACGTCAGAAATTGCTGACGTGGCATCCTAATAGGCTAAATGAGTGCTTATGTGTAAAAAGAATATATATTTTTAATGAGATCAAAGGGTAAAAAGATAAAATAACAAATAAAACAACTAAAAATTACACAAATAATATAAATTAGTTGTATAATAATTTATTTATAGTTATATAAATAATATAAATTATTTATATAATTATTATATAAATAATATAATAATTATTTTTATTAAAAATAATTATTTTTATTTAAAAATTACGTTTTATTATTTTTTTATTAAAAAAGCTGTGTTTAATATTAATGATAATAAAAATAAAAATATTAATGATAATAAAAATAAAAATAAAATAAAACTCAGTTTTTTGTAATAAAAAAAAACATAGTTTTTTTGTAATAATAAAAAAGTGCGATTTTTTTAATAAAAAAAACGCAGCAGTCTTGCTTTTATTATTATAAGTAATAATAAAAATAAAAAGTGCGATTTTATTATTATAAGTAATAATAAAAAAAGTGCGATTTTTTTATTTTATTAAAAAAAAAGCTAACGCTTTTTTATTATTACAAAAAATTGCATTTTTTTATTACAAAAAGCTGCGTTTTTTTTAATTTTTATTATCATTAATATTTTTATTTTTATTATCATTAATATTAAATATAGTTTTTAATAAAAAAAAATAATAAAACGCAATTTTTTTTAATAAAATAATTATTATATTATTTATATAATAATTATATAAATAATTTATATTATTTATATAACTATAAATAAATAATTATACAACTAATTTATATTATTTGTGTAATTTTAATTGTTTTATTTGTTATTTTACCTTTTTGTCCTTTGATCTCATTAAAAATATATTATTTTTTTACACATAAGCACTCATTTAGTTTATTAGATGCCAAAGAATTTCCGACGTGCAGCCCAATTGAATGAAATCGAAAAAAATTAATAGCTCAATCATCTAATTGACAAAATTGAAAGGTGGATCACCGAAGTGGAATATGACCTATAGTTTAGGGTAGTAAATCATATTTAAGCTAATTTTAATTATTAAGATAATTAAATAGCTTATGTGATTTTAAAGTAAAGCAAATAATAAAATCAACACCAAGATTTTTTACGTGGTTCAGCTATTACTCTCTATAATAATAGCCTAGTCCACGTCCAATACCAACTAGTATTGGAGACTCACTTTATTTATTTTTTTATAAATAATCACAGATTACAAAACAGATTCTTATAAAAATTAATTAATAATTAATTCCTCTTGAGCTCTCTTGCTCCTTGTGCACCTATGCACTCTTCAAGCACATTTGTTTTCTTGAACCTGTTTGTAACCCTTTTTTCTAATCCACAAGGATTAACACCTTTAGACTACACTTAGTCTAAATAAAAAATTTAATACAAATATAGAGGTCTATGATCAATGCAAGAATATTCAATTTAACAATTAAAGGCTCAACTATATGCAATGATCAATTAACACAAATATAATAAACAATTAAATCTTACCAAATACCAGCTCAAAGTATATCAGAAATTTAATTGCTTGGCTACTCAAAAGTTGCACTGTAACAACCCGATATTTTCTATACAAATAAATTAGAAATTTTGCGTATAATTTTTTTTATTTAAAATAAATATGGGGAATATGTGCCAAGATAATGTGTGTACGTATTTATGTGATATATTTATTACATGAATGATTTTAAATAATTTTATTTTAGATTTATTGATTGTCATAAACTATATTATTATAATAATTAATTTTATAGTAGAAATATTTTATTAATTATTTTCCATGAAAATATAATCATATATTATATATGAAATGATTTTTAGAATTATTATAATAATTATTTTATTATATAAATTTTAGTACAGATTATTAAGTTAATTATTTTAACTTAATTAATAATATTAAGTATGACAGATAATTCAGTTTTGGAATCCAAACCCTAATTTTGAGATTTTGATCAAGGAATGAGAATAATAATATAATATTAATTATATTTTGATTGTTCAGTGCTATAAATATGTACTGTATGTATGTGGACTGACAATGATTGGTCAATTATGGTGTTATGTGACAAACCCTTGTATTACTGTGGAAAACCCTAATTTGAAACTCAATTGTGAGTTTAAGACTATTATATAACTGTGTTAAATGATTTTTTTGATTGATTAGGTCAACCATGTGACGCCCCCAAAATAGGTATACATCACCCATCTTGAGTCGCCAAATATATGGTACAAAATTCAAATACAACTTAATAATACAGCTGTCGTGTAAAATATGACAAAACGTAAACTGAGAGTTTAATAAGAATATTGTCATCTAAACAATATCCACACTCAAAAGAGTCCTCTTTACATTTATTTTTACACTATTTAACAGAATAGTGAGAACTACTAAAACTATCATCCGGATGATCACTGAGTTTCCCCGACTAGTCCCGCCACGTTCTCATTTTTCAAGAGAAACGGTGAAAGAAAGGGTGAGCTCAACTAGTCCAAGAAGAAATATTATGACTAAGATAATGCGAATAAATTATCATTAGCCTTCAATAATGTTAAAGCGATAAAATATAACAAACATCAAGTTTAAGCTGTATGGGAACAAGCAATCCATTAAAAGAGTCAAGTAGAGAATAAAATCTACTATCTTTAATGATTTAAAAGGTTTTTCATCACTTTTATCATTTGAGACTCGACTTAATAAATAATCCACATCATCTTTGCACTACTGACCAAGGATATTCATTAGTATCACAACCACAAATTATCCATGCACTCTGACCCGAGGATATTCGTGTATTCATCAATGGTCATGATCATGCCAACAACTGTCCATCAATGCATTACGGGCCAATGAGGACTTTTTCCACATCATTTGTAACATTACGGTCATGATTACACCGAATAATCTCTGGTCATAATCATACCAAGTCCATCTATGCACTACAGGTCACAGATGACTTTCAACATAATATAAACATGAGGATGATGACAATGATATAAGAATTCAATAAAACAAGTTCAAGAATTAATTTATCCAGGAACTAATAACGTCCAAATTGTCCACATGATACTTCTTTTGTAGAGTAAAACTCAAGAATGCTCGGAAGAATATTTCCATGAAAAGATCTTTGGATGAAGCGCAAATATCAAGGATATTCCACTAATTTCATGGAGTATAGAAATCAAAACTTTAACCAATTGAGTATAATAAAGAATGGGATAACAAAAGAAATCACCGGGCATGCGATAAGCCGCATACAGACGAGTTATTCCAACGTAATAATAAATAACGGAACTGTGTCGTGCAAGAAACCTTGCAGACGAGGATATTCCAAGAATAATAAATAATGGAACTGGTCATGCGTAAACGCACGCACGAGGATGTTCCAAAAGAATAATAAATAACGAAACTGAAGTCATGCGTAGCATACCAATGAGGATGTTCCAATGAATAATAAAATGGAATAATGAGAAGAATTTCACCATGTATGCAGATTGCTGCGCCAGGCAAAGTTATTCAACATAATGATAAAGAATGGAATAATGAATAATTTTACCAAGTATAGGGTAGCTTACAGTATCAAAGTTATTCCAATGAATAATAAATAATGGAATAATGTAAGTTCTCTTCATGAATAAGAAAGAAATAATACCCCTTACCTTAGTAGGAAATTGGATACCGCAATATTATAGTAACAAAAGATTCTTCTTCTTTCTCTCTTATTCTCTCTATTCTTTCTCCCTCTAAAGCTTTAGTGAATTCGTGAAAAATAATGAAGGAATGAGCTTCTATTTATAAGCTTGGTAGAGTAAGGGTAAAATAGTCTTTTCGCCATAATTTATGACATCATCGCTTACATCATCGATCATATGACATCATTGCTTACATCATCGATCAAATGACATCATTGCTTACATCATCCTTCCGATGACATCATTGTTTACCCCATCGTTCTGATGACATCATCGCTTACATCATCAGAATTCAAATTCAAATTGTTCTCTTCCACCTCATTTTACTTTTATACCATGAATTTACTATAATAATGTTACCATTCAAATTATATATAAAAAAAACATACTATCATATAATCACATCATACTACTATAATATAATATTATAACAATATATTTAAATGAATTATTGATTTGATAATTTAAAATACTGTGTAATGACAATTATTGAATCAAAATATCAACGTAGCAATTATTGAATCAATAAAATATTAAACAAGTAATTCTTTGTAACAATTATTGAGTAGTGTCTTCTTACGTAAGAATCAATAATTCAAAAAATATATGCAATACTGGTGTATTATTGTGTGCAACAACGCTGCGGTATTCTTGTATTTTAACCACCAGGTATTCCAACAGTGTTAACGGTAACTCTTCCGCCGTTATTTTCATAAAAATATTTTTGTCGTTTTTTAACTTCGACAATAATTCCGTTGTGGGGTCCACCAATGATTGTGTCGTCGTACGAATATTCTCCGACAAAAAGAATATTCCCCGACCAAACGAATATTTTATAACAACTTGCGTACTTTGTAAAATTTATAAATATTACCAACTACAACATTATATCAAATTTATTCCATAATATTTAAAAATAATATTTATAGAAAAATCATCTTTATTTAAAAAGTTGAGGTCTTACAAACCCTAATTAACATTTAGATTTATTAATTTCTTGAAATCCTATTTATTAATTAAGAAAACCCTAATTACCAAAATTATAAACCCTAATTGCTAAATTAACAAGGATAATTATAATTATTATATAATAAACCCTAATGTTCATGTATGATTAGAACCCTAATCAAATTAAGAAAACCCTAATTATAAATTTTAGAAACTAATTTTTTTTTTTATACCCTAAATAAATAATTTGGGTAACATATATTAAAATTGTTAGACTATGATTATTACATGGCCCAAAATAATTAAAGGAGAAGCCCAAAAGAAATAAAATACAAGCCCAAACTTAGTCCACTTGATTAAGGGTATTTTAGACCTTTGATTTATCTAATTTATGCATTAAAATAAAGGCTAAATGAAGGAATTAGTGGGCATTTATATAGCTGGCCACAATAGGCCTTTTAAGGCAACAAATTATGTTAATCAAGTTCCTTAAATAATAACTCTTATATCAAGTACATGTGTGTCAATCTCCCATTGGTCGAAAATCTACTTCGCACCCTTAATCACATGATTAGGCTAATTGAAGAGATAAGGTATAGTCTTTTATCCATGGGATAATAAAAGTATGGGGATAATAGTTAAATCACATTTGCTAGACTTCTATAAATAGATTAGAGAGAAAATAATTCATTTGCTAGCATTTTACTCAACCCTCATTCTTTAAGCTCTCACTTTTCGAAATTTATTAGCATATCGGTCCCAAATCAAAGCCCCACTAACACACATCACAAATCGGTGGCAAGAAATGATTTGCTCATATAAAGGTATAAAACCCTAGCTTGAAATCTGATCTTGATCTGCATGTTAGATGTTAGGATTTATTGTTAAAACATGTCATATATAGTGTATAATGATGATCTGGGTTGCTAGATGTTAGATCCATAACATTTAGAGTCTCGGATTTGAAGTTTTGCAAAATCTGAAAAATTTTTGTTTCATGGTCTGAGAGCAAATGTCAGGCCTTCTATCTCTGTGATCTTTAAAGATATTTGTGTTTTGAAAGTTTGTAGTTGTAGTATGATATGTAATCTTTGATCTGGAACAAGAATCAGGCTTAGATCTAGTATAGATTGCAAGTTATTCGTGGTCAAACCACGTTGACCGACATCGTTGGTTAAAACACAGGCGACCGTGAACTTGCCCGTAAAGCTCGGTGACAAGTTCATGGGCCTAGATCTTTCTGTTGTTAGTTGTTTACTTTCTGTTGTTGTACTAGATCTGTACTATGGTATATGGACTACAATATTAAGCTTTTAGATAGCTTAAATAACAAACGAATCGAAGTCAGTGAAAGGTCAAACCGGGCCAGAAGATCACGAACTGAGTTTTCTGGGTAACCCAGAAAACTTAAGAGCATGATCTCTGACAAGGTTTGACTAGTGTATATCTTTTGATTTTGTTGTTGTTTTGATGCTTTTATGTAATGAATCTATAGTCCTACATGTTGGCTACACACTGAAGTTTATAGAACACAAAAACATGTCACGATCAAAGTGTAGTGGAGGCTCAAAGTTTGACCCACGATCTGTTCTTCATTTTTAGGTAACCCAGAAATGAAGAACAGCCTCTGACAGACACTTTGATAGCTTAGATCTTTCATTTGATGCATGTTATGAACATATTTGTTGCTGGATCTTGTAGTCTTACATTAGCTCTACTAGATCTGATCAACAACATGCCTAGAAACACAATACACATTGAATCATTGATGGTCAAACTTGGTCACGCGGTAACTGGCTTGAAGATCTGGGTTTGTGTGATGAACATGAAGAACACCTATAGCGACAGTTCTGCCGCTATAGGTGGTCTTTAGCGACAGATTATTTATAAAAATCATATTTTTATTAAATAATTATAGAAAATTAGTTTTTAATTATGAAAAATACAAAATAAATTATTAAAAATTATTTTAAAGGTCTGAAAATTTGTTTTTAATTATTTTAATTATATTTCATAAATATTTAATATTTTTGAAATATTAAAGGTATTTAATTTATTTAATTATTATATTAAATAAATTATTTAAAATTGATTTTATTATTATATAAAATTATTTTAAATGAAAATAAAGTGTTTAAAGATATTTTGAGTTATAAAATATAACTTTTAATATTTAAAGGATAATTTCATTAATAATTTAATATTAATGATATTAAATTTATTTAATAATTATATTAAATAAATAGTTTAAAAATGGTTTTTCTTGATTTAAAAATTATTTAAAAGGATATAAATGAATTAAAAATATTTGAAGTTATAATTAATGACTTTTAATATTTGATAAATAGTACATTAATATTTTAATATTAAAGGTAATTATTTAAAATGATTTTAAATATTTTAAAAATCATTTAAGGGTAATATAAATGTTTTAAAAGTATTTTAAGTTATTATAAATAACTTTAATATTTTGACAATGGTTTCATTAATAGTTAAATAATAATTAAATGATAATAAAATTGTTTAATACTTAAATCATTTAATAATGATTTCGGTGTTTGAAAATTTATGATAAATTAATAAATGTTTATTAAGTTATTTAAAATAATATTACTGATATTTACAGATATTGAGTTACAGAATGGAGTTTTAGACTCGATAATTACCCGATAAAGCTTTAAGACAATTGCAAGCATATTTTAAATTGATCTGGACTTAGAATTTTTGACTGTATTAATGTTTGTTTGTGATGCAATAACTGTTGAACATGTGTGATAATGTGATTAGGTTATGTGCTGACTGCGAAATACAGTACTATATGTTATAGTATATTGTTCTAATAGAGCGAATGATTTGATTAATGATAGGTCATGATATAAAAGATAAAACTAAGTTGCATATTATAAGCAGCGCATCAGGCAAGTATCCTACCTTTGCATTTCCTTTATGCAATGGATATGAGTAAGAATGTTTCAGAATTATATTATTACTGTACAGATTATTAACCCTATATTATATACGCTCATTGATTATCAACATGTTAGTATATGGTAATTCAGATATATATTCTGTTCGATAATTTCTATAAATGGTTATACAAGTGTCCCCACTTGGATAATCATTGCATTTAACCACATGTTGATATACCTTTGTTAATTACTCGTATATATATATATATATATTGAATTATAGATTATTGTTGAATAAGATAAAACCTACCTATTATCCAACCAAATTGCTTTGGTTTGGAACCCTGACAAGTATGAACATTCCATTCATGGGAAAAATTTTATGTGCCCAAGGCAGCCAGAGTGAACGCTAATATCGTTCTTGTAATGTAGTGTTGATCAATACAGGGTATAACGGGTTGATCATCATCCGTGCCCGTAAGTTATGACGGTTTGCGGATGAAGTTCTGCTAAACCTATTCGAAAATAAAAATAATGTTCATAGTATGTCCCCTTAACCCTATATATAGTCAGTACGTAGTTTCAGAAATTTGAAAGAGGGTTGTTATGTTATTATTATCGGTTCAGATTACTTCACAACTATTGATTTGTTGTAGAAGGATAGTATAAAGAAAATATTTAAATTCTTTCAACTTATATATATATAATTGTTATTACTTGCTGGGCACTCAAATGCTCATCCTTGCTTAATTTAAATATTTTCAGCTAAGTGTGAACAAGTAGAAGGCTCGGCTAAAAATAAAGGGAAAGGAAAGGTTACAGAATGAATTCAATGCCATTTTATGTAATAGTTATCTTTATTAAGACAAGTATGATATATATTACCTAGCACGTATTGTGAGGAATGTATTAAAGGTTGCATACTTGGGATTTAGACTTTAATAAATATGTAAATTAAGTTGGTATCTATATTATTGTTATTATTATTAGTATTATTCCGCTCATAGAAATGGTATCATAAAGCACCGAGTTCGGGTTTCAAGTACCTGGATTTGGGGGCTTTATAGGTTGGTATCAAAGCTTTAGGATTAGAAACCTTAGGTGGGATAGACCTTAGGCCATAACCTTAGAACAAAGGGAAACGTTGAAAATATAAATAACTCATATAGAGTTTATAAAGAGATGAATTGACTAAATTCATCGTCAAACAAAATCAAAGATAACATATATAAAACTATTATTTGCAGTGTGTATATACTATAGGCTAATCAGGATAATTTATGTGTGTAGATGTCTGGTGGAAAAGGCTTGTTGTATGCTTATAGCATAAAAAAGGATCAAATCCATACCCCCGAGCTAATATCGAAGCCAATAATTTGAAATAGAGGCTCATGATGAAAATAACTTTCAGACGACGTGGTTATTGTAGAAAGCGTAGTACCGGATCCAGAAAGTTAGTGGAGTCGACGGATAGTGATTTCAGACACTAAAGTTGAAGCTGAACAAGCATCAACAGAGGTGCAGGATCTGAGGAACAAGGTTTCTTCTCTGGAAAAGCTATGGGAAATAGAAAAGCTGTTAAATAGTTAATTGCGTCAGGCGTTAATAGAAACAATGGAAGAACAAGAAAAGCTAAAATCCAAATTGATCAGATGGGAGCCACAAGCAACACATCGTGTGCAGCTCCGAGCAAGAAGGGGAAAAGAAAGATAGAAGACCATGACTTAGGAAAATCCGATAAGAAGAAGGGGAAAAGAATATGTTACCTTTGTGGTTATGAGGGACATACCACTCTGTATTGTCCCGACTATAAATCAGGAACATGTTTTATCTGTGGGATAGAAGGTCATCAGGCGAAAGGTTGTCCAAGAAAAAGGCGTAGTGAATAGGTAGTATAGGTTACATTGTGTGGAGGTCATTTAATGTTAAGTATGTCTGTGTAATGTAATGTTCCCAACTTTTGGTATTAGTCAAGGCTGTAAATTCTGACTTTTGTAGTCACAAAGGGATGAATGATGTTTAAAGCAATATGTGCTATGTTATGTAAAGTATTCGCTAAATGAATATGAATCTAAGTTTGAGTAATGAAATGAGTTAATATACTAAACTTATATGATAAGATTTAGAACGTAAAGAATGATATATGGTTTTACTTAACCAGATAATGCCACCAAGACGTCAAACTCGAAACCAAAAGGCGAAGAAGTCATCGATAACATTGAGGACAACAACAAAGCGGACCCGATCTGAAGACTTTTTGCAAACATGGTAGCACAAGCTATGCACGACAAGGAATGTCGGTCGCGAGGAACCAATAGGAAAACCGCTTGGCAAACTTTAAGGACTTCAAGGCAGTAGGACCGCCGTAGTTTAGAGGGATAACTGACCCTATTGAAGCCTAGACTTGGGTTAAAGAGATTGAAAAAGCATTCGTGGTAGCTAGGATACCGAGGGCAAAGACCACTTTTGCCACCTACATGATGATGAGGGTGAGGCAAATTTTTGGTGGGAAGTGAATCAAAGTGAGGGAGGAGAGGATGTTGTTACTTGGGATAGGTTTAAGACCTTCGTTCTTGAAAACTATTTTTCATCTAGTATGCGAAGCTAGGATGGAGGTAAGATTTTTAGAGTTGAAGCGAGGAGAATATGAATGATTAATAGAATCTGTTGCAAAATTCAATGAGTTAGCTAGGTTTGCTCCACATCAAGTTGATCAGAGGCTAGGAAAGCTAGAAGGTTTGAAAGTGGGATTAAAACCCGGCTCTACAACAAGGTAAGTGTGTTGCAAATCCCTATATTTGCAGCACTCATGGAGAAGGCTATTATTGCTGAGGAGGGGAATGAGGCCATGAGCCTCTACAACAAGGAGAGAAAGAACAAGAGTAAGGTCGAAGGAACTGGGAAGGTGGAAGTTAATAGCGGGAGTAGTGGTGGTAGTAGCAAAAGGAAGGGAAACAATTTTGGAAGTATTCAGGTGAAGCAGGAAGGAGTTAAGAAGCAAGATGTGCAGTGTGGAAACTGTGGGAAGAACCACTCTGGGGAATGTCTGAAGGGAAAATTTGTATGCTATAAGTGCGGGCAAGAGGGCCATATCTCTCCCAACTGCCCCAATCCTAGGATGAACAGTGGGTGTTTTCTGTGTGGATCGATTGAGCACAAGGTGAAGGATTATCCGAAGAGGAGGACGGAGGCAGGGAATGTGAATACTGGCAAGGGCAGTGGAACTCTAGCAATCACGGGACCTACGTCATCGAGCAAGCCAACAAAATCAACTGCGAGGGTTTTCAACATGACGGTCCAGGATACCATAGCAGCTGGTGGTGCAATTCCAGGTATTATTCGTATAACTTTTATTTTCTTATGCATGATTTTCATATATATAGTAAATTATTTTAAAGAAGTTTTGAAGAAGGAATTTGAGTTCTTTCAGAAATCAAATTTCCGTTTAATCAGATAGACAAGCTTTACGTGAATAGGTTAAAGATCAGTACGATCATTTATGATCAAGATCTACTTGCAATGATTGTATATGCTACATATACTTGTATGTAGTAGGTTTTAAAGCAGTGTGATTAGGGACGGAATCTTTATAAGTATGTGAATGTAACAACTCAATATTTTCTATACAAATAAATTAGAAATTTTAAGTATAATTTTTTTTATTTAAAATAAATATGGGGAATATGTGCCAAGATAATGTGTGTACATATTTATGTGATATATTTATTACATGAATGATTTTAAATAATTTTATTTTAGAATTATTGATTGTCATAAACTATATTATTATAATAATTAATTTTATAGTAGAAATATTTTATTAATTATTTTCTATGAAAATATAATCATATATTATATATGAAATGATTTTTAGAATTATTATAATAATTATTTTATTATATGAATTTTAGTACAGATTATTAAGTTAATTATTTTAACTTAATTAATAATGTTAAGTATGACAGATAATTCAGTTATGGAATTCAAACCCTAATTTTGGGATTTTGATTAAGGAATGAGAATAATAATATAATATTAATTATATTTTGATTGTTCAGTGCTATAAATATGTACTGTATGTATGTGGACTGACAATGATTGGTCAATTATGGTGTTATGTGACAAACCCTTGTATTACTGTGGGAAACCCTAATTTGAAACTCAATTGTGAGTTTAAGACTATTATATAACTGTGTTATATGATTTTTTTTTTGATTGATTAGGTCAACCCTAATTAACATTTAGATTTATTAATTTCTTGAAATCCTATTTATTAATTAAGAAAACCATAATTACTAAAATTATTTATAAACCCTAATTGCTAAATTAGCAAGGATAATTATAATTATTATATAATAAACCATAATGTTCATGTATGATTAGAACCCTAATGTTCATGTATGATTATAACCCTAATCAAATTAAGAAAACCCTAATTATAAATTTTAGAAACTAATTTTTATTTTTTTTAAACCCTAAATAAACAATTTGGGTAACATATATTAAAATTGTTAGACTATGATCATTACATGGCCCAAAACAATTAAAGGAGAAGCCCAAAAGAAATAAAATACAAGCCCAAACTTAGTTCACTTGATTAAGGGTATTTTAGACCTTTGATTTATCTAATTTATGCATTAAAATAAAGGCTAAATGAAGGAATTAGTGGGCATTTATATAGCTGGCCACAATAGGCCTTTTAAGGCAACAAATTATGCTAATCAAGTTCCTTAAATAATAACTCTTACATCAAGTACATGTGTGTCAATCTCCCATTGGTCGAAAATCTACTTAGCACCCTTAATCACATGATTAGGCTAATTGAAGAGATAAGGTATAGTCTTTTATCCATGGGATAATAAAAGTATGGGGGATAATAGTTAAATCACACATTTGCTAGACTTCTATAAATAGATTAGAGAGAGAAAATAATTCATTTGCTAGCATTTTACTCAACCCTCATTCTTTAAGCTCTCACCTTCGAAATTTATTAGCATATCAGTCCCAAATCAAAGCCCCACTAACACACATCACAAATCAGTAGCCAAGAAATCAGATTTGCTCATATAAAGGTATAAAACCCTAGCTTGAAATCTGATCTTGATCTGCATGTTAGATGTTAGGATTTATTGTTAAAACATGTCATATATAGTGTATAATGATGATCTGGGTTGCTAGATGTTAGATCCATAACATTTAGAGGCTCGGATTTGAAGTTTTGCAAAATCTGGAAAAATTTTGTTTCATGGTCTGACAACAAATGTCAGGCCTTCTATCTCTGTGATCTTTAAAGATATTTGTGTTTTGAAAGTTTGTAGTTGTTGTATGATATGTAATCTTTGATCTGGAACAAGAATCAGGCTTAGATCTAGTCTAGATTGTAAGTTATTCGTGGTCAAACCACGTTGATCGGCATTATTTGGTTAAAATCAAGCAAATATGAACTTGCCCCAAAAGCTCGCACGACAAGTTTATGGGCCCAGATCTTTCTGTTGTTAGTTGTTTGGTTTCTGTTGTTTTACTATATCTATACTATGGTATATGGACTACAAGATTAAGCTTTTAGATAGCTTAAATAACAAACGAATCGAAGTCAGTGAAAGGTCAAACCGGGCCAGAAGATCACGAACTGAGTTTTCTGGGTAACCCAGAAAACTTAAGAGCATGATCTCTGACAAGGTTTGACTAGTGTATATCTTTTGATTTTGTTGTTGTTTTGATGCTTTTATGTAATGAATCTGTAGTCCTACATGTTGGCTACACACTGAAGTTTATAGAACACAAAAACATTTCACGATCAGAGTGTAGTGGAGGCTCAAAGTGTGACCCACGATCTGTTCTTCATTTCTGGGTAACCTAGAAATGAAGAACAACCTCTGACAGCCACTTTGATGGCTTAGATCTTTCATTTGATGCATGTTATGAGTATGTTTGTTGCTGGATCTTGTAGTCTTACATTAGCTCTACCAGATCTGATCAACAACATGCCTAGAAACACAATACATATTGAATCATTGATGGTCAAACTTGGTCACTCGGTAACTGGCTTGAAGATCTTGGTTTGTGTGATGAACATGAAGAACACCTATAGCGACGGTTCTGCCGCTATAGGTGGTCTTTAGTGACAGATTATTTATAAAAATCATATTTTTATTAAATAATTATAGAAAATTTGTTTTTAATTATAAAAAATACAAAATAAATTATTTAAAATTATTTTAAGATATGAAAATTTGTTTTTAATTATTTTAATTATATTTCATAAATATTTAATATTTTTGAAATATTAAAGGTATTTAATTTATTTAATTATTATATTAAATAAATTATCTAAAAATGATTTTAATATTTGAAAAATCATTTAAAATTATATAATGGTATAAGAAAATATTTTAAGTTATTTTAATGACTTTTAATATTTTGTGATGAAATTCATTAATAAATTAATATTAATGATAATTTAGTTATTTAATAAATGAATTAAATAAATAAATTAAAAATGATTTTGTTATATTAAAAATCATTTTAAATAATAATAAGGTATTTAAAAATATTTTAAGTTATAAAATATAACTTTCAATATTTAAAGGTAAATTTCATTAATTAATTATTATTTATGATATTAAATTTATTTAATAATTATATTAAATAATTTATTTTAAAAATGATTTTATTATTATAAAAATTATTTTAAATGAAAATAAAGTGTTTAAAGATATTTTGAGTTATAAAATATAACTTTTAATATTTAAAGGATAATTTCATTAATAATTTAATATTAATGATATTAAATTTATTTAATAATTATATTAAATAAATAGTTTAAAAATGGTTTTATTGATTTAAAAATCATTTAAAAGGATATAAATAAATTAAAAATATTTTAAGTTATAATTAATGACTTTTAATATTGGATAAATAATACTTTAATATTTTCATATTAATGGTAATTATTTAAAATGATTTTAAATGTTTTAAAAATCATTTAAGGGTAATATAAATGTTTTAAAAGTATTTTGAGTTATTATAAATAACTTTAATATTTTGGCAATGGTTTCATTAATAGTTAAATAATAATTAAATGATAATAGAATTGTTTAATACTTAAATCATTTAATAATGATTTCGGTATTTGAAAATTTATGATAAATTAATAAATGTTTATTAAGTTATTTAAAATAATATGACTGATATTTACATATATTGAGTTACAGAATAGAGTTTTAAACTTTATAATTACTCGATAAAGCTGTCGGTACACCGACATATTTCAGAAATTGATCTAGACTTATATATTTTGACTGTATTAATGTTTGTTTGTGATGCAATAACTGTTGAACATGTGTGATAATGTGATTAGGTTATACAAGTGTCCCCACTTGGATAATCATTGCATTTAACCACATGTTGATACACCTTTGTTAATTACCCGTATATATATATGTTGAATTATAGATTATTGTTGAATAAGATAAAACCTACATATTATCCAATCGAATTGCTTTGGTTTAGAACCCTGACAAGTATGAACATCCCATTCATGGGAAAAATTTTATGTGCCCAAGGCAGCCAGATTGAACGATAATATAGTTCTTGTAATGTAGTGTTGATCAATACAGGGTACAACGGGCTGATCACCCTCCGTGCCCGTAAGTTATGACGGTTTGCGGATGAAGTTTTGCTAAACCTATTTAAAAATAAAAATAATGTTCATAGTATGTCCCCTTAACCCTATATATAGTCAATACGTAGTTTCAGAAATTTGAAAGAGGGTTGTTATGCTATTATTATCGGTTCAGATTACTTCATAACTATTGATTTGTTGTAGAAGGATAGTATAAAGAAAACATTTAAATTCTTTCAGCTTATATATATATATATATATAATTGCTATTACTTGCTAAGCACTCAAATGCTCATCCTTGCTTAATTTAAATGTTTTCAGCTAAATGTGAACAAGTAGAAGGCTCGACTAAGAATAAAGGGAAAGGAAAGGTTGCGGAATGAATTCAATGCCATTTTATGTAATAGTTATCTTTATTAAGACAAGTATGATATATATTACCTACCACGTATTGTGAGGAATGTGTTAAAGGTTACGTACTTGGGATTTAGACTTTGATAAATATGTAAATTAAGTTGGTATCTATATTATTGTTATTATTATTAGTATTATTCCGCTCATAGAAATGGTATCGTAAAGCACCGAGTTCGGGTTTCAAGTACCTGGATTTGGGGGCTTTACATGCACTGATAAAATCAATTTGCTCGATAATAACAGTAATAAGTGCAAGAAATATTTACGTGAGTTGTGTATTTTTCATTCATGAAAAACACTTTTAAATAGCCATCCAAATATTACCGTTTAATTAAAGATAAGACTCTATTTTGTTCAAGTCAATCCGAAAGAAGTTGTCAAAAAGTACAACGGTAATAGAGTCAATATATATCCAGCAAAATAACCTTATTTATCTCTCAAACAGCAAGTAGCGTATAGATAGGAGAATAACAGTTGCTATATCATTTCCAAGACTCTAGCTATTTAATGTGACCATAATTACTTTTCCTTGAAAAACGTAGACATCAAATCACCAAGAGATAAAGTTGTCGGCATTTTAGTCTAAAGTAGTAACTCATATCCACGTGTATCACATATCACCTTCCAAACAAGTATAACTAGTATGCATGTAGAATAATTACTCCTCAAAAACCGCACATGCAATAACTCATAAAAAAAACTAGCTACTGTTCTTTAGAGTTTATAGAAAATCATGCATATCCACGTGTAGAAAAACAGTCCAAGAGATATCAATTAGCTTCTAGGTATTCGGACTAATGAATGAGATACATAAGTAATATACACATGTACTATTAAATCACGTTTTGTATTTGATTAATCTGATTTTATTTTTAGAAAAACCTTTTTCATAAAATTTTAAAAACATTTTTCATTTAAGACATATAACAAAAAAATACAAATAATATGTCCTAGAGCCTTTAAATAAAAAATCATTTATTATGCAATTGTCCTTACATTTGTCTTCCTAGAAAGAGAAAAACTCTTCGTCCATTTGAAAAACCCGTCGATGTTCTTTTATCAACAAATACCTGAAACACCATAAAATAATTTAGTGTATAATCATTTCATCATCAAAACTTAAGGATAGAATATGAAAAAGTCAACATTCTCCCCCTTTTTGATGATGACAACCCAAAATTGTTCTAACTCTCATTATCTCCCCCCTAAATATATGCATAACAAAATTAACTCCCCCTAACTCTATACAATAATATTATTTCAGGATATTGAAATTCGATTTTTAGTAAAGTTACAAAATCCTGAATTTTGTAAATAATTCAAAACAACCTGTTACCTGTAGTAATTGTTAGTTCATCAAATATCAAAAATTTTACTGCTAAACATATCAAATATTAAAATCTAAATCCCAAATTAAACAAGTCTTTTGGTGATGCACACGAAACCTAAACCAACATTTTTAAAATCACAACATTTTAAAATCCATCCATAAACATCAAAAAAAAATCAACTCTCCCCCTTTGTCAACAAACAAAAAGGAAAGCAGTTCATTCATCGAGTTCTACCACGGCTGCGCGCTGAGCTGCCCTTTGTGTGAAATAGGGTCGATGATTGGCACGATGAACCTTCTCAGCAATGCTTAGGTCAGTAGCAAATTGAGGAGGCCTGGGAATGACAGTGGCAGGTGGGAGAGGTATATCAAGAAATTCACCTTGATACTCGGCCAACCAGTTATAATGCACCCACTCTAGAACAGTTGAATGCTTACGCTGCATATGGAGTTTAGATCCCACATCATTGAAATGAGTAGAAATGAACTCAGCCAACTCCCCGATTTGATTACTAACAAACTTAAGCTCTTGACTCAACTGACATGAATTTCGATTAAGCCTTCTCTGCATAACCTCTGCCAAAGTTGTGGTTTGCAGTTCAAAGCCTACCTGTAAGTCAATAAATTCATCTTCAAGATTATTGTACAGTTTGTTAATTTCAGGGGCACCCAAAGGCAATTTGCCTTTTTCCAACATAGTCATACGGGTGTTAAGGCCAGGCATTTCAATCTATATTTTTTCCTGATTACTAAGCACCAGTTTCAACATGTCAATGATTTCAGAAGAAGATTGAGTGGGAGGCTGAACAGGAGAAGATGGAATTGAGATTGGAGGAGCAGGATTCTCAGAATTAACACGAACAAATTGACCATCAATCAAAGTGATACGAGACAACTTTAAAGTATTGACACTGAGGGAATCATTCACATTAATAGAGAGTTCATTTTCAAAAGAAATTTTGAAGTGATTGAAGAAAGTAGTGAGACTAGCACTATACGGCAAACAAGTTTTTATTTTTCTCAGATAACTTGTCATTTGATGGAGCAGCATTTGGGCTAAATTAAAAGACAGACCTTTTAAAATCATGGCAATAATGATCAAATCCTGATAAGTAAAATCAGCACTACCACCTAAACGAGGAAAAGATTAAACCTAACAAGATGATGAATAACACAAGCAAGGGGAGAGACATCTACGGTTTTTGGAGTAAAAACATCACTCAACAGAGGATTATCCATTACAATTTTTAATTGTTCCAAAGGGGAAAAAGGAGAATGAACAGCCCCTTTCCGAGTAAATGGACAATCACCAGTGACTGGAATGTTTAAAATGCTACCGAAATCCATGACCGTAAAATACAAAGATTTGCGTTTAAAAAATGAAGTATAAAACTCCCCATGACATTCCAGATTAGTATAGAACTGTTGAACTAATCTGGGATATGCAATAGAAAGAGAAAAGAGCATGGAAGAGATACCACAAGATTCAAACAGAATTTTCAAAGGAGACTCTTGATAACATATTTGATCTACTGATTTTTCATAAACCAACTGTTTGGGAAAAGTAACTATTTTAAAACTCACCTCATACGCATTACTTCGAAAGAAGTTGTCAGGCAGATCAGAGGAAAGGTTAGGTTTTACCGAAATCGGTGGAGGTGTAACCTCTGGCTTAAAAGATGGAGTCGTTGGCTGACGTCGTCGAGAGGGTCCAAATGATTTCAGCAAAGAAGGACTGAAAGTGGACTCGTCAGAAGACGAAGAGTCCACGTACTCTGTTTCCTTAGACACAACCTTTTTCAGTTTTCGTTGCTTGCGAGATTGTCCGGCAGTCGATTGGGGAGGAACTGTTGTCTGTTCGTCGTCGGAATCCATCATCGAGCGTTTATGTGTTCGAGTTCTCATGATTTTTGAAGGTAAGGTTAGAATAGATAAAAGTATAAGAAAAAGAGACTGAAACAAAACAGAGTTAGAAAGGGTTTGAGAATATGAGAAGTGATGAATATAGAATGAGATTTTAAAAAGAACTATTGCGTACACTCCCACCTACTTACGTCTTCCAATAAACTCAGTCGTCTTGTCGTTTTAATCTTCAAGAACCATTATGAGATGCATGTACGCATACGTCTCCTAAGAAACCCTTCTCTGTCCAGTCTTTTCGGTTTTCAAAAAAAATATTATTATAGACTCCTTGATTCTCGCGTCCATGAATTAAGGAATTTAAGTATGCAACCGAAAACATAATTATCCTAATTTATCAGTTAATGAGATATACATGCATAATAGGATAATAATAACAAAGATAAAAAAAATGAATTATGCGAGACACATCCCAAGTTCTCTCCTCAGCATACAAAATCTATCTTCACTTAATGGTTTAGTAAAAATGTATGCAATTTGATTTTCAGTTGGAATAAAAATCAATTTAATTAAACCATTTGACACATTGTCTCTTAAAAAATGATGTCTAACTTCTATGTGCTTTGTTCGTGAATGTAACACAAGATTTTTAGATTTTTCTATAGAACTAGAATTTTCGTAATAAATAGGCACACAATAACATAATATATCAAAATCACATAGAGTTTGTCACATCCATAATATCTGAGAGCAGCAACTTCCTGCAGCTAGGTATTCACCCTCAGTAGTTGAAAGAGCCACTGAGGTTTGCTATTTACTATGTCATGACACGAGACTCTGTCCCAAGAAAGTACAAGCACCACTCGTACTTTTTCTATCAATTTGACATCCTGCATAGTCAGCATCTGAATAACCTATTAGTTCAAAGTGATTGAAAATTGGATAAAATAACCCTAAATTAACAATATCACTTAAATATTTCAAAATTCTTTTAACAGCATTTAAGTGTGATTCTTTGGGTTTTGCCTGAAATCTTGCACATAGACAAATACTATACATTATATCAGGTCTAGAGGTAGTTAAATATAACAAGCATCCAATCATACCTCGATATTTTGTTATATCAACATCAATACCTTTGTCATCAGTGCTGAGCTTTATTAATGTGCTCATAGGTGTACCTTTTGAGTTAGATCCTTCAAAGCCAAATCGCTTGAGTAATTATTTTGTGTATTTGGTTTGATGGATGTATATTCCGTCCTTTGTTTTCTTGATTTGAAGTCCCAAAAAGTAGTTGAGTTCTCCCATTAAGCTCATATCAAATTCTTTATGCATGCACTCAGAAAACCACTCACAAAGATGATTATTAGTAGCACCAAAAATTATATCATCTACATATATTTGAACAATAATGATATCTATATTTTTACGCTTAATAAATAATGTAGAATCTATTTTACCTCTAATAAATCCATTTGACAAGAGATACTTACTTAACCTTTCGTACCACGCCCTTGGGGCTTATTTCAAGCCATAAAGTGCTTTCTTCAATTTTTAGACATGATTAGGATACTTTTCATGCTCGAATCCAGGAGGTTGTTTTACATAGACCTCTTCATTAATGTATCCGTTGAGGAAAGCGCTCTTTATGTCCATTTGATACAACTTAAACTTTTTGTAGCACGCAAATGCAAACAAAATTCGGATTGATTCTAGCCTAGCCACTGGTGCATAGGTTTCTTCATAGTCGATCCCCTCTTGTTGGTTATACCCTTGAGCTACTAGCCTTGCTTTGTTACGAGTGATTGTTTCGTGCTCATCTAGCTTGTTTTTGAATACCCATTTCGTACCAATGATGGAAGCATCTTTTGGAGTAGGCATAAGTTCCCATACTTGGCATCTCTCAAATTGTTGAAGTTCTTCTTGCATTGTCAATAACCAATTTTCATCAAGGACTTCATCATTTGCATTCTTTGGCTCAACCTGTGACAAAAATGCAGAGAATGCACAATGATTTTGTAAACCTTTTCGTGTAGTTACACCTTTGTTGATATCTCCAATGATATTCTCCGGAGGATGATTCTTGACATATCTAGCTATTTTTGGCATTTGAATATCATGTAAAACTTCCTCTTGATCATGAGACTCATCTTCAGCATCTTGCAAATTTTCAGTTTCACGTTCCTGCTGGTTGTCCATTTCAGTTTCCTGAAACTGTTCATTAGGTCTCCTGTTTTGTTCTTCTCGGTTTGTTGGAATTCTGACTGTCTCTAAATTTCCTACATCATCTTCACTTTCTTTTGGAAGATCATTGTTAGTCTCATTGAAAGTGATATGAACATATTCTTCTACATATGACTTTCTAATATTGAAAATACGATAAGCCTTACTATTTTGAGAATAACCAATGAAAATTCCTTCATATGACTTAGCATCAAATTTTCCCAAATTATCACTTGTATTTAAGATGAAATATTTAGAACCAAATACTTTGAAATAATTTATGTTTGGAATTTTATTATTTAGAAGCTCATAAGGTGTTTTCAAAATAATAAGACGAATAAGTACTCTATTTAAAACATAACATGATGTACTTACTACTTCGGCCCAAAATTTCTTTGGGAGCTTACTTTCTTGCAGTAGAGTTCTTGCAGTCTCTTGTAGAGTCCTATTCTTCCTTTCCACCACCCCGTTTTGTTGAGGAGTCCTTGGGGCTGAAAATTCATGGCTAATACCCCCTTGATCACAAAAGGTTATAAAAATTTTTTGAAATTCAGTACCATGATCACTTCTAATTCTAATGAGTTTATAACTATACTTAGTTTCAAGATTCCTTATTAATTTTTTAAATTCTTTAAATGCTTCATCCTTAGTTCTCAAAAATAGTACCCACGTGTATCTTGAAAAATCATCAACTATTACAAATGCATAAAATTTATCATTAATACTTGAATGTCTTTTCGGTCCAAATAAATCAAGATGAAGTAGTTGCAAGGGAGAAGCGGTTGATACCATATTCTTTGCTGTAAAAGAAGTTCTTACTGTTTTCCCAGTTGGCAAGGAATACATATTCCTTTCTTTTCAAACCTGATTCTTAGCAATCTTTTGACGAGATTCTTTGAGGATAGTTTCTTGACTAAGTCCATGTGAACATGTCCCATCCTTTTATGCCATAAATAAGCTTCATCTTGTACGGATGTAAGACATAGCTCTTCATCCTGTTGCTCAAAATCAAGAGTGTATATATTTCCTTCTCTTTGTGCTACTAGAGTAGTATTGTTAGTACCATGAAATATTGTGCATTTATCTTTTTCAAATTTAACTTGATGACCATTATCCATTAAATGGCTAATACTGAATAAATTGAATTCAAGACCATTAACAAGGTGCACATTATTTATACTTACCTTGCCATTACCAATTTTATCTTTTCCAATTATCTCGTAGGTTTTGTTGTCTCCAAACGTGATCGTTCCATTCTTCTTCTTGATATTTAGTTCTACAAATTTTGATTTATCACCTGTAATGTGCCGAGAACATCCGCTATCAAGAATCCATTTTTGAGATGGAACTCTTGCTAAGCATACCTGTCAAGAAAGAACAATTTATCCTTTTGGTACCCATATCTTTTTGGGTCCACTTATGTTAGTAGCAAGTAAATCATTCTTTTTAATCCATACCTTTTTATCCTTGTTTCATTTCTTAAAACAATTTATATCTAAATGACCTTTAATACCACAATGTTTACAAGTTGTGAAGGGAGAGCAATAATTTAAACTAAACTGTGATTTTGATTTTTGCATTTTCATATTACTCTTTCTATGCATAGGATCATAACCAATTCATTGTCTTTCAAAACTAGGTCTTTATTTACCTAATATGACATTTAATTTTTCTTTGCCTTGTACAAATTTAGCAAGAGATAATTTTAATAAAGCTATTTCTTTTTGAAGTTCATTACTAGGAAAGGTTTTAACAGAAGATTTATCAGTAAATGCATCAATACACACATCTCTCATTTTTAGCTCATTAGTTAATTTTTGGACTTCATTATTCAAGAAATTTACCTTATTAAAAAGTATTTTGTTATAATTGTCTAAATAATCAATCTTAGCAATCAAAACCTTTTCTTCTTTACATGTAGATTCCTTTTTAATTTCTTTCTTTTCATCTATTAGTGAATCCACTTCACTCATTAAAGTATTAACTAAACCTTTTAAGCATGTATTCTTTTCTTTTAACTTCTTATTTTCTTGTTTTAATGAGTATAATTCATTAAAAGATACCTGATTAAATTCACCTTCAATTCCCACGAAGCATACTTGTGCTATCTCATCTTTAGTATCGATCTCCACTTCAGATTCCTCATCACTCCAAGTCACAAGGGCTTTGTTCTTCTTGTTGTCTTTGTAGTTTGTCTTCCCTTTGTTCTTTAATTGAAAATAATCTTTCTTAAAGTGACCAAGACGTCCACACTTGAAACATGTCTCTTCAGTTTGCTTTTCTTTGGACTTATTTGAATTGAAAGTATTTCTTCTTTTATTCTTTCTTTGTAGTAGCCCCTTAAGTCTTCTTGACATCATGGCTATTTCTTCATCTGAGTCATCATCAAGCTCGTCTTCATTATCTGCATTAAGAGCTAAGACCTTTCTTCGAGGAGTTTCCTCCTCATCATCATATCTCTTTAACTGATGTTCATATTCTTCTAATTCACCAAACAAAGTTAAAGTATCCATGGAAGAAATAGTTGCAGAATCTTGAAGAATAGTAATTTTTGAAGCAAACCTTTTGGGCATAGCCCGAAGCAACTTACGGTTAATCTCACTTTGAGGAATAGTCTTGTCAAGTAATTTCAAGGAGCTTATAAGGACTAGAAATCTTGCTTGAGCTAGCTTAATGGTTTCATCCTTTTCGAGCTTGAACATTTCATAATCATGCATAAGCATGCTTAGTTTGACTTCTCGTACTTTGGAGGTACCTTCATGACTTACCACTAGAGTATCCCAAATTTCCTTAGCTATGTTGCATGAGGAAACTTTGTCTATCTCGAATTGTACCATGCCGCTGAGAAGCGTGTTCATTGCCTTTGAATCATATGAGACCATGTAGATTTCGCTTGAATCCATTTCTAGTAGAATCTTTGGTGTCCCATCATCTCTTCGAGGAATAACTGGTTCATTCTCCATAACCCACCATTCCCAAGGATCTCTTTTCAGATAGATCCTCATTCGGAACTTCCAGAAGTTGTAATTTTTCATTCCAAACAGCAAAGGAGGTCTATTGGTTGATTGTCCTTCTTGATTGTTGTTCCCAAATTGTGCCATGTTAGAATATTTCCTTACAAGTCACCTTTAAAACCAAGATAAGTAGAGCCAAGCTTTGATACCAAATGAAATTTATCTAGGTACACTTAGAAAGGGGGGTTGAATAAGTGTGGGAGCAATCTATGACCAATTTTTAAACTTTAAACTAAACTATTAATTTCAGGCTACTATAATTATTGAAATCAGCTTACTGAATTAATATAACCTATTAAATTGATTGAATATTTTAAGAAAATATCCTACTGATGTTATAACTTGAATAAAATACTTGGTATTAAAGAATTATCTTAATATAATGCAAGAATTCAAATTTTAATTATTAAGATAATTAAATAGCTTATGTGATTTTAAAGTAAAGCAAATAATAAAATTAACACCAATATTTTTTTACGTGGTTCAAATTTATTACCCTCTATAATAATAGCTTTAGTCCACGTCAATACCAACTAGTATTGGAGACTCACTTTATTTATTTCTTTATAAATAATCACAGATTACAAAACAGATTCTTACAAAAATTAATTAACAATTAATTCCTCTTGAGCTCTCTTTCTCCTTGTGCACCTATGCACTCTTCAAGCACATTTGCTTCCTTGAACCTGTTTGTAACCCTTTTCTCTAATCCACTAGGATTAACACCTTTAGACTACACTTAGTCTAAATAAAAAATTCAATACAAATATAGAGGTCTATGATCAATGCAAGAATATTCAATTTAACAATTAAAGGCTCAACTATATGCAATGATCAATTAGCACAAATATAATAAACAATTAAATCTTACCAAATACCAGCTCAAAGTATATCAAAAATTTAATTGCTTGGCTACTCAAAAGTTGCACTGATAAAATCAATTTGCTCGATAATAACAGTAATAAGTGCAAGAAATATTTTCGTGAGTTGTGTATTTTTCATTTATGAAAAACATTGTTAAATAGCCATCCAAATATTAACGTTTAATTAAAGATAAGACTCTGTTTTATTCAAGTCAATCCGAAAGAAGTTGTCAAAAAGTACAACGGTAATAGAGTCAATATATATCCAGCAAAACAACCTTATTTATCTCTCAAACAGCAAGTAGCGTATAGATAGGAGAATAACAGTTGCTTTATCATTTCCAAAACTCAAGCTATTTAATGTGACCATAATTACTTTTCCTTGAAAAACGTAGACATCAAATCACCAAGAGATAAATCTGCCGGCATTTTAGTCTAAACTAGTAACTCATATCTACGTATATCACATATCACCTTCCAAACAAGTATATCTAGTATGCATGTAGAATAATTACTCCTCAAAAACCGCACATGCAACAACTCATAAAAAACTAGCTACTGTTCTTTAGAGTTTCTAAAAAATCATGCATATCCACGTGTAGAAAAACAGTCCAAGAGATATCAATTAGCTTCTAGGCATTCAGACTAATGAATGAGATACATAAGTAATATACACATGTACTATTAAATCACATTTTGTATTTGATTAATCTGATTTTATTTTTAGAAAAACCTTTTTCATAAAATTTTAAAAACATTTTTCATTTAAGACATATAACAAAAAAATAGAAATTCATTTACTAAATTATTGGTATGATTATTTAAGACATATAACATTTTTCATTTAAGACATGACCCGTAATGTTATAGATGATGTGGTAAAAGTCCTCATTGACCCGTAGTGCATTGATGGAAAATTATTGGTATGATTATAACCAGGGATTATTCGGTATAATCATGACCATTGATGATTACATGAATATCCTTGGCCGTAGTACATGGATGATTCGATGATGTGGATTATTTATTAAGCTGAGTCTCAGCGATAAAATATTGATTATACACTTTTAATTCGTAAAGGATAGTAGATATCATGCTCTACTTGACTCTTCTAAAATACAGTTGTATGTCTTTGGCCTGTAGTGCAAAGATGAATTGTTAATGAACATCTTTGGCTATAGTGCAAAGATGAATTTATTAGTATGATTGTGAGCAGGAATTGTGATTTGGTATAACCATGATTTTTGATGTTTTAAGTGAAGATAGGTGATGAAAATTATCTTCGTCCTGGGTGCGAAGAGGAATTTAGAATCACAATTATGATTATGAGTTATTCATATGATTGTGGATTGGAATTATTGATTGATGTTACCGGGATAAAAAATTATTGGTGGACTTTTAACATGGAGAAGATAATAGACACGATGGTCTTTTTGACTCTTCTAATGGATTGCTTCGTTCACATTGCAACTATGGTTGAAAAGTTTTATCATCTACTATATGTTCTAAATCTCTGATTTATTATTGATGAAGGCTATTGATAATTTAATTATTTTTAGTCATGATATTCTTTCTTGGGCTATTTGTGCTCACCCTTTGCTTCACAATTCCTTTCGGGTAATAAGAGTGTAAATTGGGGTATGTGGGATATGAGGAAATAGTGTGATGGTGCGAGATCATCAAAGTTTCTCAATACATTATAAAAGCGACATGACATGCAAACAGATAATTGTATTGAGGACCTAAGATGTGTGTGTGTCGTATTTTATACGTCACTTAATAATTGATTTTGGCGAACAACAATAGGGTGATGAGAACCCGACTTTGAAAGCGTCAAAAGTGCACCTTAGTCGAATGAATATGATAGTAATCTTTTCGTTCTTCTTTGGGGTCTTAAAATATTTGTTGTTGTATTTTATATGGCATTGTAACAATTTGAGTTTGGATACTATCTACGAGACAATATCGTATTAAAACTCACAGCTTATCTGTTGTCGTACTCTGCACGACAGTTCAACAGTTGTATAAATGAAGTTTGTATTTGATTTTTATAGAGTGATATCTCATGATTTCGAGAATAGGTCGTGTGGACCTATTTTGGGGGCGTCACAAATGGTATCAGAGCTTAGGGATATGGTTGCTGGCGGAGATAAGAGTCTAGAACTAGGAGGGGAGAGACGAGTTATATACTTTGCTAGTGTGTGACTTATATAAGCTGAAATTGTTTACTTGATAAGTTAACAAATTGTGATATGTCAATTAACCTTTGTTTTGAAGATATATTCTAGAATGATATCTAAAATACAGGAGATGAGCAATGGGAAAATCATGATACAAAGGAAATAACCAGGAAGGTACAATTTGAAAAGAAAGCAAGGTATTCTCATCTCTTCGAACTACCAGGTACGTAAATTTCGAGGGCGAAATTTCATAAGGAGGGGAGATTGTGAGATCCCGAATTTTATGAAATAAAAGTATTCAATTTTTCTATTTTGGTAAATAGTTAAATTGATAAAAGTTTAAAGTTAAGGGTGATATATGAAAAATTTTCAAAGTAAGGAAATTGTCATAAAATAATCGGTAATAAAAGTACAGTAATACGCGTGGTTGCATAGTAGCACACGGTATTGATTATTGATGCTTATGTGAAAAGTCACTCAGATATACTTAATTATTGCTACAATAGTTGTTGCATCATATCTCTCATATTATTGATTCAATTATTGTCACAGTATCATCTGCATAATATTTTATATATTATTAAATTAATAATTGAGACGACAAAGTCATTCATATTATTATTTGCAATATTGACAATGTCTAGAAGTTTTGTCAAGGAGAGGTTTGATCACCTAATTGCGCGTCAATAAAGAGAAATCATTATCGGAAAGCCCCATCTTTCCTGGGAACGACCTGGTTGTTAAATATTGTGAGTTATAATATTAATGATGAATGTTATTAAAAATTGAATTTGAGTTCGGAGTTGAATTTGGAGACACGGACGTGATATTTGAGTCCGGAACGATGAAATTAGTAGAAATATACTATAAACACAAAATTTATCGGGGTTGACTTTTTGGTCAAAAAAGTCAACAGTTGACTTTTTCAAAAAAAGTCAACTTTGAAATTTTAAAAATGTCCATTGTGTTGGGATTGTTAGTGTTAGTGGAAATCGACATTTATTTCGATAGTAATATATGTTTGGAGGTTATATTGACCAATAGAGTAATTAATCGAATAAATGCAATTAATTGTTATTAATTCACATGCTTATAACTATTTGTTCACATGTGTGTACTATTGATTCACATTCTTGTACTATTAGGGGAGTTGGTGCAAGATTGATAATACTTGCATGACTAAGTTAAAAATGGAGGTATAGATGGAGGTACTATACTGTAATTCGTATTTTCACATGATTATAACTATTGATTCACATGATTGAACTATTGATTCACATTATTTACTATTAGGGGAGGTGGTGCAAGTTTAATAATACTTTTAGGACTAAATTGAAAATGAAAGAAAAGTTGAAGGTATTGTACTGAAATATTTTGAGCCCCAAAACGTGCAATTATCGAAACTATATTTTTCTATAAATAGAAGCTCATTCTTCCTTCATTTCTCATCAATTCACTAAAGTTTAGAGCAATTATTATAGAGAGATATTATAGAGAGAAAGAAGAAGAGAAGTCTGCTACCTCACTATTCCAGTATTCAGTCTTCTTTTGAGGTAAGGGGTATTATTTCTTTCGTATTCATGAAGAGAGCTATTGTTATTCTATTCCTTATTATTCTGTTGGAATAACCTGTATACGCAGACTATCGTATACATGGTGAAATTCTTCTGTTATTCCATTCTATATTATTATATTGGAATATCCTGTCTGTGTGGATTACGCATGACCTGGTTCCATTCTTTATTATTCTCATTGGAATAACTTTTTATGCATGCGATTATCGCATGCCTGGTGAATTCTATTGTTATTCCATTCTTTATTATTACATTGGAATATCACATGCATGCGGATTACACATGACTGGTTCCATTCTTTATTATTACATTGGAATATCCATGCGTGCGGATTCGGCGCATGACACCTCTTTATTATTCCGTTAGGAATAACACATGCATCTTGGTCTATCGCATGCATGGTGAATTCTTCTATTATTCCATTCTTTATTATTCTGTTGGAATAACCTGTCTATGTGGATTACCGCATGTATGGTGAATGATCATTTGTATTCATTCCTTATTAAATTGTAGAAATGTTCTGTTTACGTGGATTACCGCATGGCGGGTGAAAATCCATTTGCAGTTTCATAATTTTTCTGACCCTCAATAATTCTGGAAAAATTTGAAATGATAATTTGATGAGTTTTCTATATTGTGTCCAAAGATGACGATTTTTGGATGTATAGATTAAGAGTTATGGATTTTATGAGAAAAGACTATTTTAAAAGTAAACCATTATAACTCCTTGTGGTTAACTCCAAAATTGGTGAAATTTTTATTGGAAGTACATGTATATAACAGGAGTATACCCTATAAATTTCGGAATTTTTGGACAAAAGTACAATTTATGATAAATGTATAAATATTCGGCAGTTTTGGCCATATAAAAAATAGTAAATGACTTTTAAAAATTCCGAGAAAAATATATGTTCAATATGGGACTATATTCTGTTAAATCCTAGAAAAGAAATATTTTTGGGACTGATTTGATATTTTTTATGAAAATGAACTAGTTATGAGTAAATGACTTAAATATGTTATGTGAAGTAACAAAATTGAAAAATAGGATTTTATGGCTTGGGAATCCTATATATTGTATATGCAGAATTTTGATGAGGGATTTGATCATTGGTGATGAAATCTTATGAGTATGACATTTTTGAATGATTAAATGTATTATTTAGTAAAGTGTAAACAATTAAAATAAATTGTTTATAAGTTTAAGAAGTGATTAAAATATTGTTATAATATTAATAATATTATATTATGAGTTTATTAAGTGATTGATAATATTTGAATAAATTTAACGTCTTTAATATTTATCCTTATTTTCGTTTGATTAATGCTTATATCATTGTCATTATCCTCATGCTTATATTATGATGAAAGTCATTTTTGGCTTACGTGCAAAGATGGACTGTTGATTATTGATTTTACAGTTGTATATCTTTGGCTTACGTGCAAAGATGGACTGTTGATTATTAGTTTTGAGTTGTATATCTTTCGCTTACGTGCAAAGATGGACCTGTTGATTATTAGTTTTCTGATTGTATATCTTTGGCTTACGTGCAAAGATGAACTATTGATTGATGAGTATCTTTGGCTTATGTGCATAGATGAACTGTTTATTGGTATGATTATGACCAAGGATCATTCGGTATAATTATGACCCGTAATGTTATAGATGATGTGGTAAAAATCCTCATTGGCCCGTAGTGCATTGATGGACAATTATTGGTATGATTATAACCAGGGATTATTCGGTATAATCATGACCATTGATGATTACATGAATATCCTTGGTAGTAAAGGGGATGATTCGATGATTTGGATTATTTTTAAAGTCGAGAGTCTAATGATAAAATATTGATTATACACTTTTAATTCGTAAAAGATAGTAGATATCATGCTCTACTTGACTCTTCTAAAATACAGTTGTATGTCTTTGGCCTGTAGTGCAAAGATGAATTATTAATGAATATCTTTGGCCGTAGTGCAAAGATGAATTTATTAGTATGATTGTGAGCAGGAATTGTGATTTGGTATAACCATGATTTTTGATGTTTCAGGTGAAGATAGGTGATGAAAATTATCTTTGTCCTAGGTGCGAAGAGGAATTTAGAATCACAATTATGATTATGACTTATTCATATGATTGTGGACAGGAATTGTTGATTGATGTTACCGGGATAAAAAATTATTAGTGAAATTTTAACATGGAGAAGATAATAGACCTGATGGTCTTTTTGACTCTTCTAATGGATTGCTCGTTCCGCTGCAACTATGGTTAAAAAGTTTTATCATCTACCATATGTTCTAAATCTACGATTTATTATTGATTGAAGGCTATTGATAATTTAATTATCTTTAGTCATGATATTCTTTCTTGGGCTATTTGTGCTCACCCTTTTGCTTCACAATTCCTTTTAGGTAATAAGAGTGTAGCTGGGTCGAGCGGGGATAACAGGGAAATGTGTGATGGTCTGAGACTGTCGAGGTTTCTCAATACATTATAAAATGGCATAACATGCAACAGATAATTGTATTGAGGACCTAAGATGTGTGTGTCGTATTTTATACGTCACTTAATAATTGATTTTGGCGAACAACAATAGGGTGATGAGAACCCGACTTTGAAAGCGTCAAAAGTGCACCTCAGTAGAATGAATATGATAGTAATCTTTTCGTTCTTCTTTGGGATCTTAAAATATTTGATGTTGTATTTTATATGGCATTATAATAATTTGAGTTTGGATACTGTCTACGAGATAATATTGTATTAAAACTCATAGCTTATCTGTTGTCGTGATATTCTCGCACGTGATTCACGAGTCAATATAAATGAAGTTTGTATTTGATTTTTATAGAGTGATATCTGGCGACTCAGAATGGGTCGTGTGGACCTATTTTGGGGGCGTCACAAATGGTATCAGAACTTAGAGATATGGTCGCTGGCAGAGATAAGAGTCTAGAACTAGGAGGGGAGAGACAAGTTATATACTTCATTAGTGTGTGACTTACCTAAGCTGAAATTATTTACTTAATAAGTTGACAAATTGTGATATGACAATTAACTTTTGTTTTGAAGATATATTCTAGAATGATATCTTAAATACAGGAGATGAGCAATGGGAAAATCATGATACAGAAGAAATAACCAGGAAGGTACAATCCGAAAAGAAAGCAAGGTATACTCATCTCTTCGAACTACCAGGTACGTAAATTTTGAGGGCAAAATTTCATAAGGAGGGGAGATTGTGAGATCCCGAATTTTATGAAATAAAAGTATTCAATTTTTTTATTTTGGTAAATAGTTAAATTGATAAAGGTTTAAAGTTAAGGGTGATATGTGAAAATTTTTCAAAGTAAGCAAGTTGTCATAAAATAACCGGTAGTAAAAGTATAGTAATACGCGTGGTTGCATAGTAGCACATAGTATTGATTATTGATGCTTATGTGAGAAATCACTCAGATATACTCAATTATTACTACAATAATTGTTGCATCATATCTCTCATATTATTAATTCAATTATTGTCACAGTATCATCTGCATAATATTTTATATATTATTAAATTAATAATTGAGACGACAAAGTTATTCATATTATTATTTGCAATATTGACAATGTCTAGAAGTTCTGTCAAGGAGAGGTTTGGTCACCTAATTGCGCGTCAATAAGGAGAAATCCTTATCGGAAAGCCCCCTTTTTCCTGGGAACGACCTGGTTGTTAAATATTATGAGTTATAATATTAATGATGAATGTTATTAAAAATTGAATTTGAGTTTGGAGTTGAATTTGGAGACGCGGACGTGATATTTGAGTCCGGAACGATGAAATTAGTAGAAATAGATGTTAATGACTGCTATCACTAGTATTATCATTTTGTCGGCGGCTCTCTTTTGGTTGGGTTGACTCATTATCGCGCTCCAATAACTGAGCCATATTAACAACATCTGAATACAAACATAGTTTATGAGAGATAAGATATTGACGTATCTCGGGTTTCAAACCTCTTAGAAACATTCGCGTCATTCTCTCCTCATTATCAACCAAATGGGACGCAAACCGGGAAAACTCGGCAAACTTGGCTTCGTACTGCGACACGATCATGTTGTTTTGCTCCAGATTGATGAACTTTACCTCTTTCATGTGACGAATACTTTCGGGAAAGTACTTTTCGTTGAACAATTCTTGGAACTTCTCCCAAGTCATCTTCAGTGCGGCAAGTTGAGTACGTTTTACAGATTCCCACCAGTAATCTGCCTGTGCACGCAACATGAAGGTGGTAAAGGGAACCTTTTGCTCCTCGGAGCATCCCAAGACATCAAATATCTTGCAGATTTGCTTTATCCACGTCTCTGCCTTAAGTGGTTTTGGCTCTCCAAAAAATTCCGGTGGTCCCAGTTCCTTGAAGCGCTTAGCGATGATGCGTCGAGAGTTGCCGGTGTTGTTTCCACCGCATTTTGTCAGGAGGCCGCTCTTTTCGATGTTGAATGAATTGCATAAAGCCTCTAAACATTTCATCGTTCATCATCCGAGTGGGGTGTTGTTGTTTGCTCGAGGATTGTCGCCTCGATGCACATTATCCCGATTATTGATCTATGGAGACTCAAGCGGTCTCTTGTGCTCCATTGATAATCTCAACATTCTCGGATGCCATTTTCAAAATCGCCACAAAAAGGGTTAATTAATATATCAAATATTATCCCTATACTCGACCGACCAATTAAATACCAAATAAATTTAGGTAGGTCATACTCTTAAGCGAATTCCCTCTCTCTCCCTCCTAGTTCTTGTCTCACATCTCGACGGGGAACATATCCCTAAACTTTGATATTAACTGTGGCGCCCCCAAAATAGGGTATACATCACCCATCTTGAGTCGCCAAATACATGGTACAAAATTCAAATACAACATAATTATACAACGATGCGGTGTAAAATATGACAAAACATATGCTGTGAGTTTTAATACAAATATTGTCATCTAGACAATATCCACACTCAATTGAGTCCTCGTTACATTTATTATCACACTATTTCATAGAATAGTGAGGACTAATAATGCTATTATCTGGACCGTCACTCCGTTCTTCGACTAGTCCCTGTTACGTTCTCATTTCCTGAAGAGAACAATGAAAGTAAAAGGGTGAGCTCAACTAGCCCAGTAAGAAATATTATGACTAAGATAATACAGAATAAATTATCTTTAGCCTTCAACAGTGTTAAACTGATACAATATAACAAACATCAAGTTTAACTACAGCAGAACAAGCAATCCATTAAAAGAGTCAAGTAGAGAATAAAATCTACTATCTTTTATGATTTAAAAGGTTTTTCATTACTTTTATCATTGGGACTCGATTTTAATAAATAATCCACATCATCCCTACACTACTACCAATGATATTCATTAGTATCACAACCACAAATTATCCATGCACTACGGGCCAAGGATATTCGTGTATTCATCGATGGTCATAATCATGCCAACAATCGCTCTATCAATGCACTACGGGCCAATGAGGACTTTTACCACATCATTTGTAACATTACAATTCATGATTATACCGATTAATCCACTGGTCATAATCATACCAAGTCCATCTATGCACTACAGGCCACAGATGACTTTCAACATAATATAAACATGAGGATGATGACAATGATATAAGAATTCAATAAAAACAAGTTCAAGAATTAATTTATCCAGGAACTAATAACGTCCAAATTGTCAACATGATACTTCTTTGAAGAGTAAAATTCAAGAATGCTCAGAAAAATATTTTCATGAAAAGATACTGGATGAAGCGCAAATATCAAGGATATTCCACTAATTTCATGGAGTATAGAAGTCAAAACTTTAACCAACTGAGTATAATAAAGAATGGAATAACAAAAGAAATCACCAGACATGCGATAGACCGCACAGATAGGTTATTCCAATAGAATAATAAATAACGGAACCCAGTCATGCGTACGCATGATAAGATATTCCAACAGAATAATAAATAAGCGGAACGAAGTCGGCGAAATTGCAACCGGCGGGATGTTCCAAATGAATAATAAATAATGAGAACCCGGTCGTGCGTAAACGCACAAGCAGGATGTTCAATGTAATAATAAAGAATGGACTAATGTAAGAATTTCACCATGTATGCAGATTACTTGGCAGACAAAAGTTATTCAACATAATGATAAAGAATGGAATAATGTAAGAATTTCACCATGTATGCGGTATTTGACAGACAAAAGTTATTCAACATAATGACAAAGAATGGAATAATGGAAGAATTTCACCAAGTATAGGGTGATCACAGATACAAAGGTTATTCTAATGAGAATAAAAAATAGAATAATGAAGTTTCTCTTCATGAATACTGAAAGAAATAATACCCCTTACCTTAGAACAAAGCTGGATATAGGAGTAGTGAAGTAGCAGAATACTTTTCTTCATTCTCTCTATAGTTTCTCTCTCTAGAGTTTCAGTGAATTCGTAAGAAATAATGAAGGAATGAGCTTCTATTTATAGGAGAATGGACTGAATAGTAACTAATTCATGAACGGTCCAGAGTGATTTACTTTTAAATGGACGGTTCAGATTGGTTTACTATAAAATATTCTAATAAAACAAAAAATTTTAAATAAAATATAATATATTCTATTTATAATCTAATAAAACGAATAACTTTATAAAAGTATTTACATTTTATATAAAAAGCTTTTTTATTTTATTACATTAATAATACTAATAAAAAAAACTTCATCATCATTATTATAATTCACACTATTAATCGACCAGGTCGTTTCCAGGAAAGAGGGGGCTTTCCAATAAGGATTTCTTCCTATTGGCGCGCAATTAGGTGACCAAATCTCTCCTTGGTAAACTTCTAGACATCGTTAATATTGCAAATAATAATATTAATAACTTCGTCGTCTCAATTATTAATTTAATAATATATAAAATATCGACAATAATTGAATCAATTAACGTGAGATACTATGCAACAATTACTGAAGAAATAATTGAACAAAACTGAGTGACTTCTCACGTAAGCATCAATAATCAATACCGTGTGCTACTATGCAACCATCATGCAGTATTCTCGCATACTTTAACACCGGGTGTTTTAACAGTTAACGATAAAACTTTCGCCGTTATTTTTATAAAATATTTTTGTCATTTTCTCAATCCGACAATAATTCCGTTGTGGGGTCCACCAATAATTGTGTCATCATACGAATATTCCCTGTTAAAACGAATATTCCCCGACCAATCGAATATTATATAACAACTTGCGTACTTTGTAAAATTTATAACTATTACCCACAACTATAACATTATATCAAATTCATTCCTTAATATTCAAAAATGATAATTATAGAAAATTCATCTTTATTCATAAAAGTTAGGGTCTTACATATTCACTCAGATATCTGTGGCCCTATGAATGTGAAAGAAAGGCATGGACGTTCCTATTTTCTCACAATGATAGATGACTATACGCGCTTCGGGTACACTTTCTTGATCTCTCATAAGTCTGAGGCATTAGATTTCTTTAGACGTTATTTGATTGAGGTCGAGATTCAATTAGATAAAAGTGTTAAGGCACTTGAAATCCACAGAGGTCATGAGTATCCGTCGATCGGTTTAAAGAACTTTTAGGAGGAAAAGGGATAATCGAAGCAACCGACAATCCCTAGAACTCCGCAACAGAACGGTGTGGCGGATAGGAGGAACCGAACATTATTAGACATGGTTAGGTCTATGATGGAGCAAGCAAATTTGCCTATCTCCTATTGGGGTGATGCATTGTTGATCATGACATATATACTTAATCGGGTGCCTTCAAAATCATTCGATCCACCCTATATGAAATGTGGATCACAGAAAAGCCCAAATTGGGCGGAATGCGGCCTTGGGGATCGGAAGCTTACATACACAACACTTCTCATCAGTATGGGAAGTTAGGCCCGAGGGGTAAGAAGTGTATTTTTATAAGATATTCGAACACTCCAAAGGCTATGTGTTTGTAGGAGAAGCGACTGATGGGGGATCAGATTCGAGATAGAGTCATGAGATGCTGATTTCCTTTAGATGGATTTCCTAATAGAAGTGATGTGAGCAAGGAGACGAACCTTTATGAGATGGAGGAAGATTTAGGCGCCTAACTCTCATACAAGAGAAGCCGAAGATGTTATTCCTCAGGCTCCTATAGAAAGTGGGAGTGACATGCCTTCGAGCAGTTCTCATCCATCAAATGAAGAGTCTCATGTTCCTCAAATGCGTAGAAGTCAAAGGGGTAACATTCCACGTCGTCTTTTTGAGATTGAGGGGAATGCCTTTATAGCTGATGCGCAAGACGATGAGGAACCTCGATCTTATCGAGATGCTCTTTCATCTGCTATAAGAGATAAGTGGATGATTGCAATGGAAGAAGAGATGGAGTCCATGAGGACTAATCAAGTTTGGGACTTGGTTGACCTTCCACTAAGGCAAAAGGCTATTGGGAAAAAATGGGTTCTTAAAGTCAAACGCAAGGCAGATGGTTCCATTGAAAGGTACAAAGCTCGTCTTGTAGCCAAGGGCTACACCCAACAAGAGGGAATTAATTACGAGGAAACCTTCTCACCAGTTGTGAGGTTTGCCTCAATTCGCCTCATCTTAGCGATTGTTGTGCATTTAGATTTGGAGTTATATCAAATGGACGTTAAGACAGCTTTTCTCAATGGAGATTTAGCTGAGGAGATATACATGGATCAACCAGAGGGTTTCGTCGTGGAAGGACAAGAGCGCAAAGTATGTAAGCTCAAACGTTCTATCTATGGTTTGAAACAGGCGTCCAGACAATGGTATTTGAGATTCCATCGAGCCATCATTAGTGATGGGTTTACGATGATCGAGTAAGACCATTGTGTATATATCAAATGGTTCAAAGATAAATTCCTTATCTTATCTATGTATGTCGATGACATCCTTCTAGCTGGGAACGATAAGGAGATGATTGTCGCCACCAAAGGGTGGTTGTCCTCTAACTTTGAGATGAAGGATATGGGGGAAGCAGCTTATGTTCTCGGAGTTAAGATCTTTAGAGATCGCTCAAGGAAGCTTCTTGGTTTGTCTCAAGAGACCTACTTTAAGAAGGTTCTTGAGTAATTCTAGATGAACAACTGCAAACCCATAGACACTCCTATCGCCAAAGGCGACGCCATTGGACCCGAACAATGCCCTACTTCTCCCGAGGAAATTAAGAAGATGTCCCATTATCCGTATGCCATTGATATAAGAAAGCTAATGTATGCAGTTGTGTGTACTCGGCCTGATATAACATATGCAATCGTTTATCTCGGTCGGTATCAGTCAAACCCTGGGATTGCTCATTGGAAGGCAATCAAGAGGATTTTGCGATATCTGAAAGGTACTTTGGACTACATGTTATGCTATAGAGTACCGGACCTGCGATTAATTGGTTACTCTGATGCCAGTTGGGGAGGTAACCAAGGGATGCGCAAGTCAACCTCAGGATATGCATTCTTGTTACATGGTGGTGCCATCACTTGGTGTAGCAAGAAACAGACTTGCGTTGCTCTTTCTACGATGGAGTCGGAGTTTGTGGCTTGTACGTCAGCTGTTTAGGAAGCCATGTGGCTGAGGAGATTCTTCGAGGATCTTGGTGTCGTCTCTTATGCTTCAGATCATGTGACTGTTTATTGTGGTAGCACGGCGGCCCTAGATTACACTAAGGACCCCAAGTATCACAGCAGGACGAAGCACATCGACTTGAGGATGAACTTCATCAGAGATATCATAGCAAATAATGAGGTGATATTGGAGTACATGCCCACTGGTCTTATGGTTGCTGATCCTTTGACGAAGCCAATTCCTAAAGATGCCTTTTGTAGGCATGTTAATTCATTAGGGATTCGTAGGATTTGATGTACTTTACATTATTTCCTTGTATATCACTCATTATTTGGCTTGTATTAGAGATATTCATTGTTATTTCGAGATATTTATCATTTATGCGAAATTCATTTATTTCCACTTGTGTTTGGTTATTTTAGCGCATATGATAAATTTTAGATGTTCACACAGTTTATTATGCATATTGGATATGCACACACATTAAATATATGTCAACAGGTTGATTGGCTCACTCACAGGAGCAATCACCCTTGGCGCTTTGAAAAGCGAGCAAGGTTGAGACAGTTCATTTATTTGCACTTTGAGTAGCGAGCTATTGATACTTTTGATAGCAATCAATTGGCGCTTAGTAGTGAGCAAAATGAACATGATGTCGCCTTGGCATGAGCCAAGATGAGGTTAACTTGGATTAACCAAACATAGTATGCCCCACCATCTATATTAACCTGTACTGATAGCCGGATACGAAATTTTAGGTTTGGCGCTTAGATAAGCGAGCAATCTAAAAAATTTAAGTTAGGCGCTTATGAAGCGACTAAACTAAGATCCGTACGGCACGACCATAGGACATATGCTCATATAGATGAGATTGTCTGTCGTAACATGATAACCGGATGCGAAGTTTCAAATATGGCGCTTAGATAAGCGAGCAATTTGAAATCTTCTAAGGTCCGCACAACAAGGCTATAGAATAGCATGTTATGAGCGAGTTACATGTGCTTAGAGACCATGTAAAAGAGGTGAGAAAATGAATCCCTGCTTCCTCACCGTGTGAGTCTTGTAGGACAAATTTTTGTTCCTACATCAAGTGCTCTTTGTGATCTTTGACTATACTGCAAAGACATGGATTAATGTTGCTACTTTGGTTTCGATTCCTAAGGTCAGGATTGATGAGACTATAAGGACCGATTCTGGGAAAGCAATTGATTCATTTCTGAGTAGTATTAGGGCAAAGGGGAGACAATTTGATTTCACCGCGTTCTGCACTTATTGTCGACAACTATAGTGTTTTTGATAGCGATATAGTAATAAGTGAGATACGAAATGGACTTGGGCCCAAAGGTGGTTAATTAAGGCTCTCTGAGGGGTTATGTGACGCCCTCAAAACAGGTATACATCACCCATCTTGAGTCGCCAAATACATGGTACAAAATACAAATACAACTTAATTATACAAACGTCGTGTAAAAAATACGACAAAACATAATCTATGAGTTTTAATACGTATATTGTCATCTAGACAGTATACAAACTCAATAAAGTCCTCATTATATTTATTATCACACTATTTTATAGAATAGTGAGGACTATTAAGACACCATCTCGGACCGATCACACCCGCTCCCCACTGCGTCAAATTTATATTCTCATTTCTCAAGAGAAACGGTGAAAGAAAGGGTGAACTCAACTAGCCCAGTAAGAAATATTATGACTAAGATAATACAGAATAAATTATCATTAGTCTTCAAAAATGTTAAACTGATAAAATACAATAGACATCAAGTTTAACTGCAACGGAACAAACAATCCATTAAAAGAGTCAAGTAGAGAATAAAATCTACTATCTTTTATGATTGAAAAAGTTTTTCATCACTTTTATTGCTGAGACTGATCAGCTTAATAAATAATCAACATCATCAAATCATCCCTGCACTACAGGCCAAGGATATTATTTAGTATCACGACCACGAATTATCCATGCACTACAGGCCAAAGATAATCGTGTTTTCATCAACGGTCCTGATCATGCCATAAAACAATTCATCTTTGCTCCCTTGGCCGAAGAGAATCTATAGCCATAATCATACCAAAAATTGTCCATCAATGCACTACGGGCCAATGAGGACTTTTTTCACATCATTTGTAACATTACGGTCATGATTATACCGAATAATCCCTGGTCATAGTCATACCAAGTCCATCTATGCAATACAGAATACAGAGATGACTTTCAAAGATAATATAAACATGAGGATGATGACAATGACATAATAATTCAATAAAACAAGTTCAAGAATTAATTTATCCAAGAACCAATAATGTCCAAATTATCAACATGATACTGCTTTGTAGAGTAAAATTCAAGAATGCTCAGAAGAATATTTCCACGAAAAGATACTGGATGAAAAGCAAATATCCAGGATATTCCACTAATTTCAAGGAATATAAAAGCCAAAGCTTTAACCAACTGAGTATAATAAAATATATGAAACTGCAAATGGATTTTCACCCGTCATGCGGTAATCCACGTATACAGATCATTTCCACAATTTAATAAGGAATGAATACAAATGATCATTCACCATGCATGTGGTAATCCACATAGACAAGTTATTCCAATAGAATAATAAAGAATGGAATAACAGAAGGATTCACCATGCGTGCGATGCGATCGCAACGCAGAAAGTGTTATTCCCAACAAAATAATAAATAATGGAACCAGTCCCAAGGCGTAAACGCACGCACGTGATATTTCGACGAATAATAAATAATGGAACTAGGTCCCACGTAAACGTTATGAGCATGTGGATATTAAGCGAATAATAAATAATGGAACCAGGTCCGGCGTAAACACATAGACAGGATATTCCGACAGAATAATAAATAACGGAACCAGGTCACGCGAAATTCGCATCGACGGGATGTTCCAACAGAATAATAAAGAATGGAATAACAGAAGAATTTCACCATGTATGCAGATTGCCGCATAGATAAAGTTATTCAACATAATGATAAAGAATGGAATAACAGAAAAATTTCACCATGTATGCGGTACTTCACATAGACAGGTTATTCCAACATAATGATAAAGAATGGAATAACAAAAGAATTTCACCAAGTATAGGGTAGAACGCGTATACAGGTTATTCCAACAGAATAATAAATATTGGAATAACATAAGTTGTCTTCATGAATACAAAAGAAATAATACCCCTTACCTTAGAATAAAGCTGGATATAGGAGTAGTGAAGTAGCAGAAAACGTTTCTTCTTTTCTCTATAGTTTTCTCTTTAGAGTTTCAAATTGAATTTGTAAAAAATAATGAAAGAATGAGCTTCTATTTATAGGAGAATGGACCTAATAATAACTAATTCTGAGCGGTCCAGATTAATTTACTTTTAAACGGACGGTCCAGATTGGTTTACTATAAAATATTCTAAAAAACAAAATCTTTTAAATAAAATATAATATATTATATTTATAATCTAATAAAACGAATAACTTTATAAAAGTATTACATTTTATATAAAAAAGATTTTACTATGCAAAATACTATGCAAAGCATTATGCAAATACTATGCATAATAAAATATAATATATTCTAATTATTATCTAATAAAATAAATAACTTTATAAAATATTACATTTTATATAAAAAGATTTTACTATGCAAAACTCTATGCATAATAGAATATAATATATTCTAATTATTGCCTAATAAGCGAATAACTTTATAAAAGTATACTTTTATATAAAAAGCTTTTTCGCTTTTTTTATTACACTAATAATACTAATAAAATAAAACTTATATATATAATATAAGAATCGATAATAATTGAATCAAATAACGTGAGATATTATGCAACAATTATGTAGTAATAATTGAACAAAACCGAGTGTTTTCTCACGTAAGCATCAATAATCAATACAGGTGTGCTACTTATGCAACCACGCCAGACATTGTACTTTTACTACCGAGTAGTTCAACAGTATTAACGGTAAAACTTCCGCATTTATTTTCATAAAAATATTTTTATTTTTTTCTCAATCCGACAATAATTTCGTTGTGGGGTCCACCAATGATTACGCCGTTGTACGAATATTCCCTGCTAAAACGAATATTCCCCGACCAATCGAATATAATACAACAACTTGCATACTTTGAAAAATTTATAAATATTACCCACAACTATAACATTATATCAAATCCACACCATAATATTCAAAAAAATATTTTGAGAAATTAAATCTTTATTCATAAAATTTTGGATTTTACAATCTCCCCTCCTTATGAAATTTCGCCCTCGAATTTTACGTACGTACCTTGTACGCTGAACAGATGAGGACACTTCATCAGATTCTAACTCTTGAGGTATAACCTTTAAGCGTAGAATATATTCCAGGATTTTAACAGGTATATCATCATACGTTAAATTCTCCGCTATCTCGTCCGGTTCTAAATCAATAATGTGGTTCGGGTCGTCCACATATTTACGTAACATCGATACGTGAAAAATGTTATGAATACGCGACATACTTGGCGGTAAAACGAGTCTATAGGCCACAGTTCCTACTCGATCAAGGATTTCAAATGGACCAATAAAATCGAGGGTTGAGATTTCTTCTCTTCATCGATTCTTGCTTCTAGAATAACGCCCTCTTGAACCTTCTTCTTCACATTTCATCAGATCTGAGTATTTAGCTTGAGCGGCTTTAACTTTATCGATTAAAGTCAATTCTACTTGTATATTGGTTATCTTCACGTGGGTTCGTATATTCGCACTCCTAAATGCATACGATCTTCTACTCAACGCGTCAGCTACCACGTTCGCTTTTCCACGATGGTATTGAATGGTATGATCGTAATCTTCAACAGCTCGAGCCAACGTCTTTGGCGCATTATTCGTTCATTTTGGTTGAAGAAATATTTAAGGGTTAAAGAAATGGGTTTTGTATTGGGGTCAATACAAAATTCGATTTCACGCTCTAGTGGTAGGCTAAGAAGAAGTCTTTAAGAATACGTCAGGAAATTTATTTACAATAGAAATATCATTCAAAACTGTGACTCTCATCCAAGACTTGGATAGCACGTCACATTGATACCTAACAACTTGTCATCGTCATTCACGACGTCGCCTACCGAAAGTCTGGCTTCAGTGCATTCCACATAAGGAAGTCACCGGCGAAAGGCTCGAGGCTCTTTACTTATGACTTGATATGACAATGATTGACTTTAGTGGTTTGGTTGCTTGAATTTGCAAAATAGGTTGATTAGGAATATGAAAGTTAACAACCTTATGAAAAGCATAATGAGTAGTTAATCAATCAATTCCTAAAATCACATCAAAGGCAAGTATTTTCAAAGAGATAAGATCGACAGGTAACGTGAAAGTGTCGATTTGAATCAACAAGATTTATAAACAGTGGAGGTAACGAAGGTTTCTACTAACAAAGTTTCAACCAATAAGTCAAAGTCTAACTTCTCCGGAGTCAAATTTAAACGTTGAACGCAAGCAAGAGAGATGAAAGAATGGGTAGAACCGGTATCTAATAAGGTATAGACTTCGTAAGCGTTTATGATTAACTTACCCGTGACAACTTCGTTCGGGTTCCTCCACAAACCCTCTCACTTAAACTACCGGCTTTGACTTGTCTGGGACATCCTTTGGCGTCACCATCCCAGCTGGACTTGACTTCACTACACGACAAAATCGAGCTAGGTGACCTTCTCTTCCGCAATTGAAACACGCTTTGGATTGCTGCGTACAGTTTGGACGGATATGTCCCTCCTGTCCGCATTTGAAACATACGACCGATGGTCGTTCTTCTTCCTTTGAAACGGGTGCTGATGCTGCTGTCTTTACATCATTATTGAACCTTCTCTTCTTGAAATTTCTACTTTATTATCTTCGCAATGATTACCATTATTTGTTGCTACATTCTTGTGATCATGTTCATTTTTACGTGTTTTATGTTATTTCATGTGTAGATTGGTGGTTGTGGCATTCAACGTACAATTGGTGATATTCGGTGCGATTGGGACTCAAATGGAGCGTAATTGGAAACAAGTGTGCAGAGCAGCATAATCATTTAACAGAACACACCCCCGCCGGGGCGGGCATGAACAGTTTATATACCCCCGCCGGGGCGAGGGGTCTTGCAATCTAGTTACCGAAGATGGCCACAATCAGTAACATGCATTATATATTCATACACCGGTCGGCGAAGGGGTCCTCATTCGAAAGCAAATCAGAGCATGCTTGGCCAAAATGAAGGGTGGAAAATTTGAGTGTCTGTTTTTTATAATTCTTATTGGGCACAATTTTGGCTAGTTACATGGCATTATAACTCTAATTGATAGAGAATTGGCTAGAGTTTTTATCTTTAGATATCTATTACTCTATCAAAACAACAACGAGATTAGAGAGAGAAGAGAATTAAGAAGATCTAAGTGAGTTTTTGATAGCAAGTGTGGAGGAGTATTTGAGGAGTTTTTCAAGACAATTGCGATTTTAGTCTCGTGAAGGTGTTTTCAATATTTTTTCGTGTTAGATTATTATTTGTAATTGGAAGAATGATTTCTATGATTTATTCGGTGTGTTTATTTCATTTATTATGAACTAATTCACTTTTTAGACTTATGATGGATCCTTAAGTGAATCGATGGTTTTATAAACTTTGATTTCCAATTTAATAAGTTATCTCCAGTTTATCTATATTAATTTGTGCTTGAATCTATGAATTGCCTGATCAACAATTCTTTGTGGAGTTGGATGGAATCGAGAGAGGATATTCAAATCTAGACCTAGTTGATATAGCATGTGTTCAGGTTTTTGTTAGTAGCTTAAACTTGATGAGTGTTAAGGTAGAGATATGCTTGGCACCGCATGTAATCGGATAAAGAACTTATTCTTCAACCTTCTTTGATTGTAATTCACATAGAGATATAGTGGGTTAGTTGATTAAGGTGTTTAGCAGTTTCTATCTTAATTGTGGATTGAAGTTAATAGGGTATTAGTGCATCGAGAGGTGGTTAATACTACGTTCGTGTTCTTGATTAATAAAGCTGGGATAGTGCATTAAATTGGGATAAAGGTGTTAAAATCAAAGTGAAGCTTAGGGTGAAATCATAAGTCTAATTCTCCATTAATTGTTTGAAAATTGATTTTGATATTTGTGGTTATTTTGTGTTAATTTAATTATATTTAAATTTTAGTTTGTTAATTTAAATTATTGAGTTTGATTTGTTTAATAAAATTAGGGTTAATAGAAGATTGGTAATTGTAAGTTAAGGTTATTGCTAATTAATCTCTGTGGGAGCGATACTCTACTTATCACTTTATTACTTGTTGACCACGTATACTTGCGTGTTGTGCGTAATTAGATTTTTACCCAACAGTTTTTTGGGCGCGAATTCTTAGAGGATATTTTTAGCATAAATCTTAAGTGTTTTACAATATCGGTTTAATTAATCGTTTTACTTAGACATTTTTTTTTTTTTTATTCTTCTTATTTGGTGTTGGGCGTAGTTTATGCGAACTCGGTCCCAAAATCGGACTTCTTTGCCTTTTGAGGGCGACATTGAGAAAAGGTTTGAGAGGTTGAGTAAGTGGATCGAGGAAGCGAGGCAAGCAAAATTTGAAATACGAAAAAAGGAAGAGGAATAATAATGGCGGTAGAAGATCGAAAGCGTTGAGGACTTCGCAACACCAAGGTGGTGAGCTGCGATCAAAGCATCACCGAGGCCGACAATAGCGACAAATCGTTCGAGATTAAGCACAGGATGATACAAATGATTCGAATTGATTCGGTTTGGGGATTTGCAAATGGCGATCGAGCGAGCATCTAGTCGACTTTACGGAAATGTGCGACACATTTAGGTTTAATGGGGTTTTGGATGAGGCGGTGAGACTTGATTGTTCCCATTCTCTTTACGGGACAAGGCGAAGAGTTGGTTACATTCTCTACTGTCCGGTTCGATAACTACATGGGAGGATTTAGCTCGAAATTTCTCATAAAATTCTTCCACCGCAAAAAAAAGCTGCGAAGATGAGGAATGAGATTACAATGTTTGAACAACAACATGGGGAGTCATTATATGAGGCATGGGAAAGATACAAAGAACTGCTCAGAAAATGCCCACATCATGGATTGCCCCAGTGGCTACAAATGAACACCTTTTACAACGGACTACATGGGAATCTCGGGACAAATATCGATGCGACATCGGGCGGGCGTTCATGGCTAAGAGTTACGAGGAAGCCTACTGAGTTGATTGAAACCATATCGACTAATAACTACCGGTGGATTACGACAAGAATGACATGACGAGCGAAGAAGGCGGTGGGGTATTAGAAGTAGATAGTATGATGATGATCGAGCACAGATATCTGCACTTTCAAAGAAGTTGGAGTCGTTTTTCGGTGACCTGGCGACCTGGCTCAACAAACTGACAAGTACAACAAGTGGCAATAATATACGAGTTGTTGTGCGAGGAGAGCACCAGCGGAGCAATGTGCAATTAATCCGGTGGTTTATGCGATTCGCCGGCAATTACAATGAGAATTCCTCAAAACACATATCAGAACACATACAATCAAGGAAATAGGAATCATCAGAATTTCTCATGGAGCAACAACCAGCAAAATCAAGCTTCACGTCAATCATATCCTCCAGGTTTTTAGAACCAGCAACAACCAGTTCAATATCAAGAAAGAAAACCCGATTTGGAGGATGTGTTGGCAAAATTCATGACTACCACCGAGTTGGCTATAAAAAATCACACCATGGCTATGAAAGCCACAAGAGATGTCGATTAAGAATTTAGAGAATCGGATGGGTCAAATTGCGTTGGCATTGAATAATAGACCCTGAGGACATTACCAAGTGACACAGAGAAAAATCCTAAGGGTAATCACGGCGATTGTCAAGCCATTATGTTGAGAAGTGGAAAACAACTTGTTGGTCGAGAGCGCGAAATTTGATTTACAAAGGAGATTGATCGAGAGCGAGAAAATACGATTGGGTGAGGTAAAAGCGAGGAGCGAAAAACAAATGGAAAATAACAAACCGGTCAACGAACGATTATTTATCCTCCCCCACCATTCAACAAAGAGTTCAAAAAATAAAAATTAGACAAGCAATTTTCAAAATTTTTGGAAGTTTTCAAGAAACTTCAAATTAACATACCATTTGAGAGGCCTAGAACAAATGCTGAGAGTTACATAAAATTTATGAAAGGATTTTATCGAGGAAAAAGAAATGGGAAGATTTTGAGATTGTGGCATTAACGAGAGGAGGTGTAGTGCGGTATTACTGAAGAAATTACCACCAAAACTCGAGGACGGGGAGCTTTACTATTCCATGCATGATCGGGGAGATGCATTTTGACAAGTGTTTATGTGATTTGGGGTGAGTGTAAACCTTATGCCATTGTCGGTATATTTAGAATTGGGTTTGCAGAGGCAAAGGCCTCTGAACATCTCCTTACGGTTGGCGGATAGGTCGATCACGTGTCAAGGAGGCATAGTAGAGGACATCTTAGTGAAAGTGGATAAGTTTATATTCCCGCGGACTTTATCATTACGGATTTTGAGGAGGACAAGAACATCCCAATTATCCTAGGGAGACCATTTTTTGGCTCTGGGGAGAACACTCATAGATGTACAAAAGGAGAACTCACTATGAGGGTCCAAGATCAAGAAGTGAAATTCAATGTGTTTAAGGCCATGAAATTTCCTACGGATGAGGAAGAATGTTTTCGAATGGATCTAATTGAGCAAATCATTAGTGATGACATGAGCAAAAAGTTTGGTGAGCGATCCGTTAGAAACAACATTATTGGGAGATGAAGAGATCGATGATCCGGAATTGGTGGATTACCTTCAATTGCTAGACTCATTGCCACAGTACCAAGATTTAGAACACCATTTGAACCACTTTGCTACGAGAGGAAGTATAGTGAGAAAAGCTGAAACCATCATTGGAAGAGCCACAAAATTTGGAACTTAAGCCACTTCTAAGCACCTCGGTATGCGTATTTAGGCAATTTAAATTCTTTACCTATTATTATTTTAATTTTGCACTTAAGCGAATTGCGAGGGAAGAAAAGTTCTTTGAGGGTGCTTGGGAAACACAAATCGGCTATTGGATGGACAATTCTTTGACATAAAGGGAATCGACCCTTCATTTTGCATGCACAAGATCTAATGGAAGATGAAGCAAAACCAGCGGTGGAACAACAATGGCGACTCGATCAATTATGAAGGAAGTGGTAAAGAAGGAAATTTTGAAATGGTTAGAGCGTGGCATCATCTACCCGATTTTAAACGACAAATGGGTTAGTCGATCCGAGTGTGTAAAAAAAAAAAAGGAGGAATAGCGGTGGTGCGAGAATGGCGACAACGAGTTAATCAACTAGAAACGATGATGAGGTTGGCGGGTTTGCATGGATTCTGAGAGAAAATTGAACAAAATGACCGAAAAGATCATTTCATTGCCCTTTATTGACAAATGTTAGATAGATTGGCGGGACACCAATATTCTTGTTTGTTGGATGGGTATTAGGGCTACTGACAAATAGTCATCGCTCTCGGAGGATCAAGAAAAGACCACATTCACGTGCCCCTTACGGCACATTTGCATTCGGGAGGATGTCATTAATTTATATACAGCGCTGCACAACAAACTTTCAGCGGTGTATGATGGCAATTTTTTGAGATATGGTGGAGAAAAATGTTGAGGTCTTCATGGATGACTTTTTCGGTTTATGGGGAATGACTTTGATAATTGCTTGAAGAATCTGGTCATGGTTTTGCAAAGATGTAAGGACACGAATCTCGTACTAAATTGGGAGAAATGCCACTTCATGGTTGAAGAGGGCATAATTTTGGGCCATAAGGTATCAGCTCAAGAAGGGTTGGAAGTTGATAAAGTGAAAAGTGGAAACTATTGAAAAATTGCCTCCCTGACCTCGATTGAAGGGTATTAGGAGTTTTTGGGACACATTTGGGTTCTAGGAGGTTTATAAAGACTTCTCTAAAATTGTGAAACCCCTATGCGGTCTTTTAGAGAAGGATCGACATTCGACTTTGATGAAGAATGCAAGAAGCGACTTTTGATTTATTAAAAGGAAATTGACTCTGACCCAGTTATAGTTGCCGGTTGGAGCATGCCATTCGAGCTTATGTGTGATCTGGCGACTTAGCGGTTGAAACATTTTGGGTCGTGAGAGAGAAAAAGTGTTTCACTTATATATACTCATAAAGCAAAACACTTCTGAAACTCAAATGAACTACACAACCAGAAAAGGAATTGCTTGCGGTGGTATATCGTTCGACAAATTTTGGGCTTACTTGATCGGGACTAAGGTAATAGTATATCTGGACCATGCGGCGATTCGGTACTTGATATAAAAAAGGATGCTAAACCACGCCTTATCCGGTGGATTCTCTACTTCAAGAGTTTGATTTAGAAATAAAGGATAGGAAGGGGCGGAGAATCAAGTGGCGACCACTTGTCTAGGTTGGAAAACCACGGGAAACAAAAAGAGGCGACAAATGTGAAATCAATGAATCGTTCCCGGATGAGCAAGCTATTTGGGATTTCGGTGAGAGATTACGTGGTATGGCGATTATGCAAATTTTGTTGTGAGCAACATTCTACCACTGACCTCACAAAGCAACGAGAAAAAGAAATTTCTTCACGGCGTGAAATGGTACATGTGGGATGATCCATATTTTGTTCAAGTAGTCTTGGCAAACAAAGGTGATTGACGGTGCGTCCCATATAGCGAAGTGAAGAATATTACGCATGAGTGTCACTCATCGGCGTATGGCGGGCATTATGGGAGTGAGAGACAACGTGAAGGTCTTTTGATGTGGTTTTATTGGCCCACATTATTCAAAGATGCCCACCGGTTTGTCAAACAATGCGATAGGTGTCAAAGGGTGGGCAACATTTGAAAGCGTAATGAGATGCCCTTACAAGCGATTACGGAAGTGGAAATTTTTGGCGTATGGGGTATCGATTTCATGGGACCATTTCCCTCGTCCTTGAACAATCAATACATTACTACTCGCGATGGACTACGTGTCAAAGTGGGTTGAAGCTATGACTCTACCAACAAGCGATGCCAAGGTGGTCCTCAAATTCCTTCAAAAGAACATCTTCACGAGGTTTGGCACACAAGAGCAATTATAAGTGAAGGTAGTCACTTTTGCAATAAACCATTTCTTGCTCTTTTGGCTAAGTATGGGGTGAACCACAAGATAGCTACAACATATCACCCCAAAAACGAGTTGGAAAGGTGAGGTATCGAACAGAGAAGTCAAAAAGATATTGGAGAAAGTGGTGAATCAAAGTCGAAAAGATTGGTCACTTAGATTGGACGATGCTTTATGGGCCTCTAGGATTTTGCATCTAAAGCCTTGATCGGGATGTCACCATATCAAGCTGTTATGCGGGAAGGCATGTCATTCTGGGGTGGAACTACTGACATAAGGCATATTAGGCGGTGCAAAAACTCAATTTTGATCAAAAAGCTATAGGAGAGAAGAGATTACTTGATTGAATGAACTCGACGAGTTCCGCCTTCATACTATGAGAATGCCAAACTATACAAAGAAAAAGTCAAAAGATGGCACGACCAGGAAAATTTGCGTCGAACATTCTAGCCAGGCCAATCAGTACTATTATTCAACTCAAGAATTGCGTTTGTTCCCGGAAAGCTTAAATCAAGATGGTCGGGACCATTTCACGGTCAGCGGTATTCCTCTCGCGGTGCGGTTGAAATTTCGATCATGATCCACTCGAAACATTCAAAGTCGATGGACAAGTCTAAAGCATTCTTTGGGGTGGCGAAGCTAACAACAGCGTGATCGCCATCACATTGGCGAAATACAACTTAGCGAGGAGTAGTAGAAATTTGAACGACTTAAAATCAAGCGCTCATTGGGAGCAACCCAATTTTAGTTCTTTATCATATTTTTCATTCATATTTGCTTAATCATAGTTTTAGTAAATTACTAGGTAGAAGAATAAAATAAAATTCTCGTTAATCTCTCCACAACATAACATGACATCCAAGACTCACTAATTTTCATGTTTCATGTCATGCAGGCTGGGAAAAGGATCATCAAGCGAGTATATTGCAGCAAAAGTAAGCTAAATTGAAGCAAAACAAGAAACTAGCGAAGTAACCAAGCCCTTCAGGGTGGTGGGCCCTTTTACACTCTAACCCAGGGGCAAGTGGGGTCTCAAATATGTTGTGATAACTAAGCCGGCAAGGGTGGGCCCTAAAAACACTACACCCCCAAGGAAGGGGTCCTCGACTTCAAAAATCGGTGGCCATGGCTTGCCATGGGTGAGCCTTTTAATCAATACCCCGTAGGAAGGTGGAGGTCTGGAATTTTGACAGGGCGTGGGCGGTTGGTTTGGTCTTCTCTCCTTCCCAATAACCTCCCACTTTCACACTTCCCCATTACTCCATAACCACCACCCACTTTCCCCACATTCCCAAGACTTCATTACTCTTCTCCACCTCTCCACCTCCTCACTCCACCAATGCTAGCCTATCATCTCCATCTATAAATACCACCAAATATAATACAAACTCTCCCACCACACTTCTATAAAGAAAAAGCAAAAAAGTGTATATTTGAGAGCCTAGAGAAAGTTGGGGGGGTAGAAAAGGCTAGCAATTAGGAGAGAAATGGCTTCATCATCATCGTCAAATGCCAAAGGGGAGAGTTCACGTCCATCCCAACCAACCCGCACCTTGATCGTGGGAAAATTTACAAGTGCATGCATGGCCGTGGTAGGGTATGACTACATGCTTACTAAAGCCCTTACGGAGAGGGATTGTGCGGATCCTAATGATGGGGAGCTGATCCATAAAATTTACAAAAGGATGGACAAAATTTCTGAGGGGCGGAACGGTAGTTGTAAATATTGTCGAGGAGTTTCTGTAAATGTTGTGGACAAAGAACCATTCCAAGCATTTGTGTCTGGACGTCTGGTTCCATTCGGTCTTGCGGCGCCATCAACACATACTACCAACTGCTGGGTGCCTCGCCACTTTGCCGATATAAGCATCTCGTAATTACGACCCAGATTTTGATGCTATTATCATGGAGATGACAAAAGCGGGAGCGTCATGGATGAAAGGTCGAAAGGGAGGCACCGTGTTCCCATATGAGGACCTTAAGCGGTATGGCAAAATTTGGTATGCCTTCTCTCTGCATGAAATTACTTCCATCCCAACATACCTCGGACGTCACCAAAGAGAAAGCGCGTTGTTGTTATGCGCCATTGTGCAAGATTTTATAATTGATGTCGGGGCTATCATTTGCTTCTCCATCCATGGGTGCCTACGTGGGAATTTTTACGGAGGCTTGCCACACCCATCACTCATATGTGGGTTGTCTTAGTCAGCGAGGAGTTAGATGGTGCGATGATGAGCCCACTCAAATGCCGCTTCATGTTGCTTGATTCAAGAATGATAAGCGCGGTACTCTGTATGTATGGGGAGGGAGAGTCACGCTTTGCGCGGAGTGGGTTTCATTTTTCCATCATCGTCGAAGAAGACAGCGTGGATCTTCTCTGAGACATCGGGGGATGATGATGAGAAATGGGCGATCGAGGGGATGGCGGTCTGCATGGACCGAGGCTATATCTAGATCTCAATTCCTTGATTTCCAAAATCAATGAATGCACACACCAAGGCAACTCGTGGGAGATCGCCCGATTGGCAATGAGGCGAGAACACATGTTCGACGCTATATGACACATCTTTTGCCTCGTTGAACACAACTCTTCAAAGTTTCAACCCGGTGGCACAATTTCCATATCAACGACTGGGTCAATGCGAGGTTCCCCAAGAGTGATTAGATGAAGAAGAACAACAACCACCTCCTCAAGCTTAAGCATTGGTGGGGAAGTCCTCACGTACTCATTTTGATCAATTATCCAATGAGGACATTGTATTGTTTAAGTTTGGGGGATTTAAATTCATGTTTGCATGCATTTTAGCTTTTAGGGTTCATTTTTAATTTTGGTCAATTAAATTTCTGTATTGCATTTTATTTTCAGTATTGCATGATAGCTTAGGGCATTCATAGTAGCTTAGGTTTTGCATAGTAGATAATAGTGTAATGCATTTTGTTATCGCATTTTGTTATTCACATCATTATATAAAAAAAATAAAAAAAATAAAAATATATGTTATTTAGTAATTATTGTGTTGTTTAAGTCCATCGATGTTGTGTTTCATGTTGTTGTGGGCCTATGATGTGATTGTCAAATAAGTAGCAAATCTGAGTATTGAGTATTAGAACTATGACACTGATGATCGTTTATGAATCGAATCTTGAGTTTGTTTGAAAGCTGGTATAAAAGGATATACGAGTAATGAAACATCTGTGTTGATTGGTTAAGTTCAAATAGAATTACCTAAATGGTCTCTAAAGGATAATGCTAGAGTGAATGATAAAATGACAAGGATGGATGGGTAAAGGCTAAAGTTAAGCAAGAACCTAAGTTTGGGGGATGTTATGTGGGTATATATATAAGCTTAAAAAAAAAAAATATGAATAAACACTGTGGCGTCTTGTCTAGTTTTGTGGCCTTTGTTACTTGAGTAAGTAAGCAGGGGATTGTCTTTACACCTAAGCGCCCTAAGGTCTTAATAGTGCAGGAGTCGTTGGTGAAAGCTCGTTAAGGTAGCATTGAAAAGCCTAAGGGAATAAGACCTTTGCATAGCTATGTGTATAAAAATAAAAGCAGGAAATAAGAAAAAAAGCCCGTATATATAAAAAAAAAAAAAAAAAAAAAAAAAAAATTATGAATAAAGCATAAGTACCCAGCGTGAACCCTTGAGATTTGTGATTGCTTGATTTTAGTTGGAACTATCTGTTTTTGAAATTTTTAAGTTTGTGCATTGCATGATTCCTTCTAAGAGATTGGTTATGTATTGAATTTGAGTTAGTATCGGTTATCATGGATGTTACACACACACACACACACTATACCAGTGATGATGGCTTGAGATTTGAGAATTAAGGCGTATTTGTTGATTGGTATTTGATGGTTGATATTGTATAGTTGCTTATTTTCACTGAGGCCGTTAAGATAATTTTGATTCCGCGATATTGTTGGATTTGATAGCATATAAGTGAATTCGTATTCATATCATTGCATTGCATATAGTCATTTTGTGCTCGAGGACTAGCACGGTTTAAGTTTGGGGGATTTTGATAAGTGTATTTTATATCTCGCGATTTAATATCAATTCATGCTTATTTGTTGCTACTAATTCTTGTGATCATGTTCAATTTTACTTGTTTTATGTTATTTCATGTGTAGATTGGTGGTTGTGGCATTCAACGTACAATTGGTGATATTGGTGCGATTGGGACTCAAATGGAGCATAATTGGAAACAAGTTGTAGAGAAGCGACATAGTCGATTAACGAAGAACACCTAAAAATGGGCATGAACAACTTATAAACCCCCAAGGGGGAGGTCTCTAATCGATTAACGGATGACATAGCTGGCCAAGGCGGGCATTATATAACTATACACCCCGCCGGGCGAGGTCTTCATTCAATCGGAAAGGCGGCGAGCTTAGAATAAACGCATATCAAAAAGGGTAGGGGGGGGGGGAAAATTCTGAGTGTCTGTTTTGGTTATAATTCTTCTTGAGCGCAATTTTAGCTATTTGCATGGCATTATAACTCTAATTGATAGAGAATTGGCTAGAGTTTTATGCTAGATATCTATTACTCTATCAAAAACAACGAGAAGAGAGAGAGAGAGAATTAAGAAGATCTAAAATTGAGTTTTTTTGATAGCAAGTGTGGAGGAGTATTTGAGGAGTTTTTCAAGACAATTGCGATTTTAGTCTACGTGAAGGTGTGTTTTCCAATATTCTTCATGTTAGAATATTATTTGTAATTGGAAGAATGATTTCTATGATATATTCAATGTTTATTATGAACTAATTCACTTTTTAGGCTTGTGATGGATCCTTAAGTGAATCGATGGTTTTGTAAACTTTGATTTCCAATTTAATAAGCTATCTCCAGTTTATCTATATTAATTTGTGCTTAAATCTATGAATTGCCTGATCAACAATTCTTTGTGGAGTTGGATGGAATCGAGAGAGGATATTCAAATCTAGACCTAGTTGATATAACATGTGTTAGGGTTTTTGTTAGTAGCTTAAACTTGATGAGTGTTAAGGTAGAGATATGCTTGACCGCATGTAATCGGATAGAGAACTTATTCTTCAACCTTCTTGATTGTAATTCACATAGAGATATAGTGGGTTAGTTGATTAAGGTGTTTAGCAGATTTCTATCTTAATTGTGGATTGAAGTTAATAGGGTATTAGTGCATTGAGAGGTGGTTAATACTACGTTCGTGTTCTTGATTAATAAATTCTCTGGGATAAGTGCATTAAATTGGGATAAAGGTGTTAAAATCAAAGTGAAGCTTAGGGTGAAATCATAAGTCTAATTCTCCATTAATTGTTTAATAGAAAATTTGATTTTGATATTAAAGTGGTTATTTTGTGTTAATTTAAATTATTTAAATTTTAGTTTCGTTAATTTAAATTATTGAGTTTGATTTGTTTAATAAAATTAGGGTTAATAGAAGATTGGTAATTGTAAGTTAAGGTTATTGCTAATTAATCTTTGTGGGAGCGATACTCTACTCATCACTTTATTACTTGTTGACCACGTATACTTGCGTGTTGTGCGTAATTAGATTTTACTCTTGAGTGTGTCGTTAGGTACGCTTTTCTGATTCCCCACCAATGATCTACTTCTTCACACAATATAAAGGTGGCGAATGGAACTTTTTGCTCCTCTAAGCATTCCAAGACATCAAATATCTTGGTGATCTGCTTAATCCACGTCTCTGCCTTAAGTGGGTATGGCTTTCCCAAAAACTCTGGTGGTCCCAGCTCCTTGAACTGCTTAGCGGTGACCAACCGTGAGTTGCCATTGTTTCCACCTGCATTATGAACAGGAGTCTCTCTCATTTGGTGTTGCATGAATTCTAAAAAGCTCCTAAACGTACCATCATTCATCATTTGATCAGTGTTGTTTTTTACAGGAGGATTATTGCCTTCCTGTTGCACATTATCCTGATTATTGATCTGTGGAGACTCAACGGTCTCCTGTGCTCCATTGCTATTCTCAATATTTTTGGATGCCATTTTCAAATACTGCAACAAAACAAGGGTTAAATAACATATCACATATTATCCCTATACTCTGACCGACCAATTAAATACCAAATAAACTTAGGTAGGTCATACTAGCGAAGGAATTCCCCGTCTCTCCCCTCCTAGTTCTTGTCTCACATCTCAGCCAGGTATTATATCCCTAAGCTTTGATACCAACTGTGACTCCCCCAAAACAGGTATACATCACCCATCTTGAGTCATCAAATACATGGTACAAAATACAAATACAACTTAATTATACAAACGTCGTGTAAACAATACGACAAAACATAATCTATGAGTTTTAATACGTATATTGTCATCTAGACAGTATACAAACTCAATGAAGTCCTCATTACATTTATTATCACACTATTTTATAGAATAGTGAGGACTACTAAGACACCATCTCGGATTGTCACTCCGTTCCCCGACTCGTCCCAGCTATATTCTCATTTCTTGAAGAGAACAGTGAAAGAAAGGGTGAGCTCAACTAGTCCAGTAAGAAATATTATGACTAAGATAATGCAGAATAAATTATCATTAGTCTTCAACAATGTTAAACTGATAAAATATAATAGACATCAAGTTTAACTGCAGTGGAACAAACAATCCATTAAAAGAGTCAAGTAGAGAATAAAATCTACTATCTTTTATGATTTAAAAAGTTTTTCATCACTTTTATCGATGAGATCAGCTTAATAAATAATCCACATCATCAAATCATCCTTGTACTACAGGCCAAGGATATTATTTAGTATCACGACCACGAATTATCCATACATTACGGGCCAAAGATAATCATGTTTTCATCAACGGTCCTGGTCATGCCATAAAACAATTCATCTTTGCTCCCTTGACCGAAGAGAATCCATAGCCATAATCATACCAAAAACTGTCCATCAATGCACTACGGGCCAATGAAGACTTTTTTCACATCATTTGTAATATTACGGTCATAATTATACCGAATAATCCAGGTCATAATCATACCAAGTCCATCTATGCAATACAGGCCACGGATGACTTTCAACATAATATAAACATGAGGATGATGACAATGACATAATAATTCAATAAAACAAGTTTAAGAATTAATTTATTCAAGAACCAATAATGTCCAAATTGTCAACATGATACTGTTTTATAGAGTAAAATTCAAGAATGCTCAGAAGAATATTTTCACGAAAAGATACTGGATGAAACGCAAATATCCAGGATATTCCACTAATTTCAAGGAATATAGAAGCCAAAGCTTTAACCAACTGAGTATAATAAAATATATGAAACTGCAAATGGATTTTCACCCATTATGCGGTAATCCACGTATACAGATCATTTCCACAATTTAATAAGGAATGAATACAAAGGATCATTCACCATGCATGTGGTAATCCACATAGACAAAAGTTATTCAATGAGAATAATAAAGAATGGAATAATGAAGGATTCACCATGCGTGCGATAGGAATCGCATGCATGTGTTATTCCCAATGTAATAATAAATAATGGAACAGTCCCGCCGTAAACGCATGCATGAGGATATTTTCGGAACGTAATAATAAATAATGGAACTAGGTCCCCGTAAACGCACGCATTGCACGAATATTCGGCGAGAATAATAAATAACGCAACCAAAGTCGGCGAAATTTGCAATTGAGGATGTTTCAACAGAATAATAAAGAATGGAATAATGAAGAAATTCACCATATATGCGAAGATTGCATGATGCAGGTTATTCCAACATAATGATAAAGAATGGAATAACAGAAGAATTTCACCATGTATGCGGTACTTCACATAGACAGGTTATTCCAATATAATGATAAAGAATGGAATAACAGAAGAATTTCACCAAGTATAGGGTAAAACGCGTATACAGGTTATTCCAACAGAATAATAAAGAATGAAATAACAGAAGTTCTCTTCATGAATACAAAAGAAATAATATCTCTTATCTTAGAATAAAGCTGGATATAGGAGTAGTGAAGTAGCAGAAAACTTTTCTTCTTTCTCTCTATAGTTTCTCTCTCTAGAGTTTCAGTGAATTCGTAAGAAATAATGAAGGAATGAACTTCTATTTATAAGAGAATGGACTGAATAGTAACTAATTCCTGAATGGTCCAGATTGATTTACTTTTAAACGGACGGTCCAGATTGGTTTACTATAAAATATTCAAATAAAACAAAATCTTTTAAATAAAATATAATATATTCTATTTATAATCTAATAAAACGAATAACTTTATAAAAGTATTCTGTTTTATATAAAAAGATTTTACTATGCAAAATACTATGCAGGCTCTATGCATAATAAAATATAATATATTCTAATTATTGTCTAATAAAACAAATAACTTTATAAAAGTATTACATTTTATATAAAAAGATTTTACTATGCAAAATACTATGCATAATAGAATATAATATATTCTAATTATTGCTAAAAAAACGAATAACTTTATAAAAGTATTACATTTTTTATATAAAAGCTTTTTCATTTTATTACACTAATAATACTAATAAAACAAAACTTATATATATATATAATATAAGAATCGACAATAATTGAATCAAATAACGTGAAATACTATGCAACAATTATCGTAGTAATAATTGAACAAAATTGAGTGTTTTCTCACGTAAGCATCAATAATCAATATCGTATGCTACTACGCAACCACGCCAGACATCGTACTTTTACTACAAGGAGTAGTTCAACAAAGATTAACAGTAAAACTTCCGCCGTTATTTTCATAAAAATATTTTTGTCGTTTTCTCAATCCGACAATAATTCCATTGTGGGGTCCACCAATGATTGTGCCGTTGTACGAATATTCCCTGCTAAAACGAATATTCCTCGACCAATCGAATATAATACAACAACTTGCATACTTTGCAAAATTTATAAATATTATCTACAACTATAACATTATATCAAATCCACACCATAATATTCAAAAAATATTTCGAGAAAATTAAATCTTTATTCGTAAAATTTGGGATTTTATAGGCTAGAGATGCTTAACCTAGTGAAAATTCAAATGTGTCTGGGGTACTTTGAGTTTGTGGGTTGTAGCCTCTACGTGAACTAATTTAAGTTCGACGTGAAAGCTCCCGTATTATTTATTTGGAAGGGTAGATGTCTCTATGTTGGCCCTAACAGGTTTGATATAGAGCTCTCGCATTGCAAGTGAACTCAGCGGTCGCACGGTTCGGCAGTTAGAGGTTTTATATGTTTTCGTTTGAGCTGTTTTTGGCAGATATAAGGATTACATAAATCGCCATTCATGGTAGTGAGAGATGTTGGAATATGGATATCCAATTGGGGCGCCCATGGAGGGTCCGACCCATTTGGATTAATTTATCGTTCTCTAATTGACAAGGTCAATAGAGACGTTCGTGATTTTGAACGTGGGGTGACTAGACGTGGGAAGAGAGTTGGGAAGTGGCTCTGCTACTTCCTTGTTAAATAGTCATCCTCTATCGATCAATGCGTAATAACACTCTAATTGCCAAACACCGCTTCCAATATCCAATCCAAAATTCTAATTGTTACGTACCGTGAATTAGTGCTTCGTTCTCGATCGTAGTTCGGAGACGCTGTTGGGTTAAAGAACAGCAGGAGGTTTTCCGCATCAAAGGCTTAATCACGCTTCAAGAAGTATGCCTTTGATTCTCCTAATTATGTGTAAATATGAATAGCATGCGTATTAAAAACCCTTCAGTTATTTATTATTGTTAAGCTATTTGATAACAATTTAGTTTTTAATTTATAAGTTAAAAAGACAAGCAATAATTAATAATTTACTTAAAAATGACTTATAAATCATTGTTTTAGTTTAATCAAATCTATTTAATAAAATACAAATGATTTTAAATTTCATATTTATTCTAATAAATTATTTGAACGGTTCAAAAATTTGAGATAAAGATACAGATAAAGAATGTGACGCAACTAGTATAATATCTATTTTGCCATTTCTATTTAGCTAAATTACATCTAAACTAAAAAGCCTGATCTCTTTCTCTCCTAATTACGTTTTAGAGTTAGCTTAGTTCTGGCTTTGTAGTAATTATTGAGATTCATTTTTGTCAAAATAAGTAATAAAAATTATACGAGGTTGTTAATATAAAAATTATATGGGATTGTTAATGACATATAACTACCAGTCTACCATATTGATATTATAATGGACTGGAATGATTAACCTTAATACAACAAGTCTGTAAAGAAGCCTTACTCTTTGTTTGATATCTACCAACTTATAGAAGTGAAACTCCTTGAAATATTTGTGATTAATTGGATCAAGTGTGGAGGGAGGCCCGTGGAGGCTTGCACTAATTTTCATATAATTTCAGTCACTTTCAAGCAGTTGAGATGGAGGAATATCATCTAGAAGATGTTATTGGTGGCACTGATGACAATGTTGTACATTGTGGTGGATCAACTTCAGTTAGTAATAGTTTAATTATGCAAGCAATGATAATGATAGATAATATTGCATTAAGAATCTCTAACTTGGAATAAGATTGAAGTTAATATGTTTAGAGAATTTGTTTAGGGTTTTATTTAGTGAAATTGTGGATGATTGTTAGGATATGATATTGAATCAATGTATTTTTTTATTAATATCTTTTTTAGTAATCTTTACATTTAATTTCAACTTATAAGTCGAGCACCTTCATAACTTTTTTTAACTTAATTTTTGACTTATAAGTCAAATTGATGCCGAACACTTTTACTTATAAGTTATAAGTCACAACTTAATATAACTTGTAAGTCAACTTATATTTTAATTTTAAGTCATTTTAAAATAAGTCGTTGTCGAACGGGCTCTAAATAACAAAACAAATTAACAAACTTTCATTTATTTTTTTGTTTTATTCAACCACGTAAACACATATACCATAAAACAGGAAAGGAAAGAGGGAAAGTGAAAGGCCAAATCGATTCAGGGAACCAAAATCGTTTTGTCCGAGAAGAAAAAAGGAGTGATTGGAAAGTGACAAAGTATGTTTTTTCCCCATCTAATCTAGTGTTTAAGCTTAATTTAGTTTTATGATTCTTTTTTGAGTTGTTAATTTGTTGAATGGGTGAAAATGAGTTGGTGTTGGATGGGTGAAATCAGTTGTTAATTTGTAAATCGATTTGGATCTCTTATCGTTTTTATACTATGTTTCTGCGGGGGTTTTCCCTCGTATCTTACTGCACAAACAGCTCTCATTTGTTTTATAACCTGAATTATTTTGATTTGTTGATCTTGTTAATTGATTTTATACCGTCTTTAGATGCCTATTTTTCTGGGTTTTTCTTTTTGTGGTGGAATTTAGCTTTTCAATGGTTATTTAATTATGAAGAACCAGCCTTCATGCTAAATTTTAGAAAGGTTGGATGATTTGTGTAATTAAAGGAAGAATATGTTGAAGTAACTAGTGGTTATATTCTTTCAATTTTGTGCTTAATCTACAGAGCTTTCCTTCAAGTTGGCTGTGCTAATAGTAAAGGTGAAAAAAGAGGACATAATCTGCAGAGCTTCAATTTTGAAATCAGTTGGTCTAATTTTTGACGAAATGCTACATTAAAAGCCAAGGAAGAGCAACCTCCAAATAAAATTGAAAGTGAAATTTCTTCGGGAAAGGTTGAGGATGCTAAACAAATTGAAGATCCAAATATTTTTAGTAGTGAGGAAGAAGAGGAAATTGAATATGTTTAAGATTCTGAGATAACTTACAATCTAGAAAGTGAAGTTCAAGGAAGTCAAAGTTGAACAAAAGAAAGAAACAATGGAGATTGTTGGAGCAATCGGGCAAAATTACTAATAAATAACTGCAAATTAAATTAACAAGGAAAGGTGTCACTGAATTTGTTAACCAGTACAAAACTTTTATGCGTTAGCTGAACATGGTGCTTAAGATGTTATTCGGCCGTACTCAGGTGCATGGATTTGACGACCGAACCGTCTCCATGAACAAGAAATGTAACAAGATAATTATTCTTTAGTTTAAAATAAGACTTTAAGTATATTGAGAATCACAAAGAAACTCAATATATGTTCTCACAATATTTTTGTGTCAAATAAGAAAAGATCCTTTTTATTTTTCCTCACTTATCTCTCGCCTATTTGCTTCTGTTTTTCGAATCCTTCAATCTGATGGCATACTCCCCTTTATATATAGCATGCATGGTGGTTTAAAGGTCAATTACTTGGACAAGTTGAAAACTTGTTCATCACCCACAACAACCTTGATGGCCACGACTTGCCACAAAAGCCAGCCAATCAAACTAAGTCTTAATGGTACTTTTGAGTCTCAACTTGCTACAAAGTTTTTCATTATGTCGTTGGTAGTCCCAAAAATTGTGCTTATGGAATTGGAACATGAGAATTTTAAAATTTGATGGAAAACATATCTATGACTGGTTTACTATTCTCATATATTACAAAACTAGAGGTTTAGTTTTTTTCAATGGTGAGGAGGATGATGCGGAGCAGTAAAAGGGACTTGAAAGATTATCAATCAGGAACTTTATATTATATAGAAATAAAAGAAATTCTAATTAGTAATTATATTTTATTATATTAGATTATTCTAGAAGTTTAACTTTGTAATAGATTTTAATTAGGAGTTATTTCCTTTTTATATTATGGTTTTTACTTGGTTGTTGTGTGTAGGTTTGCTATGTAAAGAGTTGTATTCCTCATTATTATTTAGATTATTGAATATGAATTGATTGAGAGTTGTGTTTTATGGCTTGTGAGCCTTTTTATTTCCTCTTTTTAACTCTTGATTGTCTTACATCAATCTTCTTCGGTAGTAAGGTCTCCACGAACATGTAAAAGCTAATTTATCATTAACCTTTTAATACTTGATACTTGTTTTGAGGTTCACAATTCATTAAAGATTATTACAAGACGTTTGAGCCCCATCCCCCCCCTTTCCTTTATTGAGAACTAAAGCAAGAGTTTTTAAACGTAAAAATTAAAGGGTCATGCTTTAGGAGGCTCTGACTAGTTTAGGCTTTTCTGGGAGGTTCTTTGTATAGGGTTTAGTTTGTATTCTTTGAGGATTAAGGTGTTCTTTATTTCCCTTATGCTTTTTGTATACTTTGTGTACTGTTGGTGCTTCTACTGAAACTATTTTCTTTTTCTTTTTTTTAAAAGAAGAAGCAGTGAGCTTCAGATTTTGGCTGTTAATGACATTATGTAGTTGTTGCTCTCTAGGTAGCATGGATACTGCCTTACCACTGGAGAAACTATCTTTAGGATCAAAAGATCTAGATGACTCAGCAACTCATAAAACTAGGTAAGTTCTTATTAAATTAAATCGCTTCACCATTTGTATTTTACTGGCAGTTGCTTAAATCTGACAGTGTTGCAATCAGATGGACATGATAGTTATCATTTTTTGAATCATTCTTATCTAGATTCTTAGTTTTTGTTCTTATTATCATTATGGCTATACTCTGGTGTTCTCAAAGTGATAAGAAAAAAAAAGGAAAAGGTTTAGGCAAAGTTATGCAAATAATTGAAATCATACATTAAATCTAATAATTACCATTCATTAATATAACTGTCATAACCATATTAGAGCTCCAAATTGTTAGCTTGAGTGGCTTCTCCTAATCCTGAAAATTGAAAGGCGTGGAATATGAGTTCCATTTGGGTATCATCGAGGTTTATCTGAATATTTAACAAGTACTAACAAAATATGTTAAAGTTATAGACACTTTACTATCCAACTGTATAAACACTTTCCTTTCTTTTGGATTATCTTTTTCACCTGACAGACTAACTTTCTCTCTTTCTTGCAATAATAGGGAAACAGTGTCTGTAGTTTTATTGTCAGCTGGAAGTTTTAATCCTCCAACATATATGCATCTACGTCTTTTTGGTAAGTAGCTCCTAAGCTTTCTTGCCGAGCAAAATTTCAAGCTGAACCAAGATTAATCTTGGGGACTTGTGAGATTGTTATAATTTAAGGGCGTAGGTTTTGCTCAACTTCTAATTCTTTAATCTGATTATAAAAGAAGGGAATTGATATTTCCACAAGTGAAATTGATATTTCCACAAGGCTCCCCTCACATGAATAGTAAACGGGACCCACAATCATGTGAGTGAGGCCTTGTGAAAATATCAATTCCTAAAAGAAATATGAGTGTTGTAAATGGAAGTCGAGGATTTTGAAATGTCAAATGTTTATCCCATCAGGTTAAGTTCAATTTGTTTTTGACAAGTATCATTCTAGTAATCATATCCTAAATGGGAGTTGAATATGGAAACTTCGCTTTTCTAGTCACAAAGAAAACCAATAAAGCTATGCTTTTAACACCAAAATTCCTTGGAATTAACTTCTTGCGCAGATTCAATATCCCTCTGTAGTTAGATTATGTCTAGATTATACATAAATAAATAAAATCTATGTATGAGTCAATATATCTTTTTAGCTTATTATCTGTGATATACTTAATCCCAAATTTTCTTGACTACGTTTCTTTTGCTAAATAATTTTCTTGAGTACGTTGTAAACTATTGCGTTATCTGTAGTTGTCAACAGAGGAACACAAACTTGTTTGCAAACCTAAGTTTTACTGTTAATCTTAATAACTAGTAAAATGTGGTTTCTTAGCAATTTGACGTCTTCTTTTTACTCCTTGCAAAAGTATGAAAGCTGCAGCCGCTGCTGAAAGTGTCAATTGTTAATATGGGTTGGATCCAAGTTGGATGTCCCTATATATATATGCATGTCTGACCATTATATATATATATATATATATATATATATATATATGAGTCGGATCAATTTATAAAATACGGACCTTTTTTTTGCTTTTTTTTAAAACAACTAATTTTTTTTAATATTTTATGGACATGTTTTGGATCAAATCACATGGATGTCCAGTTCCATAAAATATTATGCATGTCGATTTTAGGTCCGGGAGTCGGATTGCAATATATATATATATATATATATATATATATATATATATATATATATATATATATATGTATGCTAATTTTTCATTTATGTAAATTTGTTTATGTATATATATTAAGCTCATATGAAAAAATATACTGATTTATTTGTGTTTATGCTTAGAGCTGGCAAGAGACGCATTAAATCAGAGAGGGGTTCTCTGTTATTGGAGGATATATGTCACCTGCAAATGATGCATACAAGAAAAGGGTATGTAGCATTGTGTATCATGACATTAAGCATGCCAGTAATACCTTATAAGCATATCGGAAATTAGCATGTAGGGTGCTGGTACACAATGTACTTAATTGGCATAATGACATCAAATTAGCACCCAATCAGTAAACTGGAAACCTTTTCCCTTGTAAGTGGATTGAATGGTTCTTAAACTGATGTTAAGAAAGGAAAGGGGGTATCTTTGGGGCAGTAGTGAGTTATAAGAAAACAATGGAGGGGGGAAGGAGAAAATGAGGGAATTTTGTGCTAGTTTCTTTAGCAAGTTATAGCTGTCTAGGAATTTTTGTTCTAGTTTTAATGGGAAAGTGGAGCGGAAGGAAAGGTACCCGTCTTATAAGTGTTAGGCTTGTGCATTGCAGGTATCAAAATGTTTAGATATGTGGATTACTATGACTGGCCAGCAAGAGGCTCTTGTTTAAGGGGAACTCTATATATTTATGTCTCTACTATGAAGATTATTTTGTGATGTATGTGCGGAAGAGAAAAATTAAAGAATTTATTATTAATTTTATATTATTATTTAAAGATAAATATTGGATTATTAATGTAACTATTTTAGTAGGATATTTTAGAAGTTTTAATTATAATAGTATTTTGATTAGGAGAGTTTTAATTATAGTAGTAGATTTCAATTAGGAGAGTTTTATTATAGTATAAAAGATTTTTGTTAGAAGATTGTTTAATGATATATTTTGATTTAACCCAAGTCCTTCCTGTCTTAATTTTTTGGCCTCCATCAATTGTTGTCGAAGTTCGCTAGAGAATCGACACCAATATCCGAGACAACAACCTAGTCTCAAACGTGTCCCAAAAAACTGTTACAACGCTGCTGCTACAATTCCTACTGCTACAGTGATTTTGTTGATAATTTTTCTGCCAAATTACTGTTTGATACCCCAGGTTTCTGAAATTCTCAACAATAGACCCCAAAGTTTCTGAAACCATCACTTCAACCCCCAAAGTTTCTAAAAATTTCATTTCAGCCCTCAATAATTTCTGAAGTTTCGTTTAACCCCCTGAGCTTTCAAAAATTTCAGCTTTGTCCCTATTTGTTGCTTATTTTCAGTTAGCAGCAACAAAAAAAAGAAGAAGAAAAACTAAGAAAAGAAAATGAAAAAGGTGAGCAAAAACAAAAAGAAGTACATATACACAATGACTTCCAAATTTGACGGTCTTGACTTTCTTTGGGGCTAAGATAAAACAACTTGAGTATTGAACCTTTGTGATATGCGAGCAACTTAAAGGGTCTTGTCTTCCGTATAGCATCGAGTATTGAAAATTATGCAATGAGCTTACACTGTCTGAAACAAGTCTTACAAATTTAAACACATTACAAGTACATAATCACATGTTATGTTTGTTCATATTCTGTTCAAGCGCAAAAAAGTGTTCATTCTACTCGATTTTGTTTAGCTAAAGTGACATGCTCACAAGAGACCTGGAGTAAATTCTTACAAGACGGTTAATGATTGTCTCGCAATGCTTAAACGCATAAAAAGAGCAAATATTATCCTATATTGGTGCTTGTGAGAAACATGAAGAGAAAGTTAAGTGTGTTGAATGAATTGCAGATTCAGATATGGTTTGCACTAAGGAAATTAAAGTTAAGTTTGACCTAAATGCGAAAACATCAAGGAGGATAAAGTTGAGGTCAACCATGTTACTCTTCTCTTTTCGGTTAATACATTAGAGTCCCAAAGTACTTCATATTTCTATATTATGTCGTTATTCCCAAAATTTGTGCTCATAACATTGAACGTTTGGATGCACATGTTTTGTTGGAAGACTTCTCCCAGACTGTGGTTTATTATTTTTTGATATTTCAAAACTCGAGGACTAGTTTTTTTTCAAGGGGGAGAATGATGCGGTACGGAAGAGGAAAATTAAGGAATGTATTATTAACTTTGTATTGTTATTTAGAGATAAATATTGGATTATTTATGTAACTATTTTAGTAGAATATTTTAGAAATTTTAATTGTAGTAGTAGATTTTGAGTATGAGAGTTTTTATTATAGTATTAGATTCAATTAGGAGAGTTTTATTATAGTAGTAGATTTTAGTTAGGAGATTGCTTCTTTTTAAAATTAGGATTTTTAGTTAGTCCCCAAGTATTAGTTTTTCTATTTAATCATTGTAATAGTTTTTAGATTATGAATATAAATTGATTTGAGATTAAAACTGTGTGATTTTTTTGTCTCTCACCGATTCTTTGCACACAACTTTAATCTTAAATCAATTCATATTCATAATCTAAAAACTAATGATGTATTAGAATTCTTAAATTGAAATCTCAATAATTGGGGACTGAGTAAAAATCCTAATTTAAAAAGAAAACAATCTTCTAAATAAAATCTACTACTATATTAAAACTCTTCTAATTGAAATCTACTACTATAATTAAAACTCTCCTAATCAAAATCTACTATTATAATTAAAACTTCTAAAATATCCTACTAAAATAATTACATTTATAATTCAATATATATCTCTAAATAACAATACAAAATTAAAAATAAATTTCTTAATTTTCCTCTTTTGTACCACATCATCTTGTTCATGTGTAGCAACTTCTCTCAAGGAGATGCTAATTTTATGGAGACCTTTCTGCTAAATACTTGCACCTATTTTAACAATATTTTGTTTGAATGTTTGTTTATCCTATTTTCTCTGTAAATATATAGCAAAAATGACATCTAATGTGGCACTCTAGGTAGTTTATTAACGTTATTTATTTTCATTTACAATATGTATAAATTTAGATTTTTGGGTATCCCTCAATGTATCGTATCCGTTTTTTGGGAAATGTCGTGTCTTGAGTCGTGTATTATCGTATCTGTGTTGGGTATCCTTGTCAATGGCATATTTAGGTTGGTATCAATTGAATATTACTAACCACTATCTCCATGTAATAGACTCAAATGATGCAGGACATATTTAGGATGAAAAATTAATAGAAAACAAATTAGGATTTAAACTCCATGTTTAAACCACTATGATCTCTCAAGTGTATCATCTTCACGTATCAACACCGAGATGGATAAAATACATTTACGGTAGGATTCCTCTACAATATAAATAAAATAATCAACTTTAATATCAATAGTATGTAGTCTAAATGACTTATGAGATTACATCACTATTTAAAGAGACATAAAATCCTAATATTACTTGAGGAATAATAAAAGTACTAAACGACTAAAATACCCTTATTAATAATTTATTATCACTAATTAATGTCCTAAATCCCCACTAATAAATAAAATACATAAATAACATAAACTACTTTTATATTAAACATAATAAAAATTTCAAATAATAAATATAAAAATTCTCTTCTTTGTTCTCGACTTGGAGTCCCTATCACTCAAGTTGACTTTTTGATTTTCTTATGCGTGTTTAAGCTTCGGTAGGACACCCATGTTTCTTTTCAATATTTGTTTCTCAAAAATTTGTCTTAAATTTTAATGTTTAAAATATATTTTTTTGTCCTAGGCTAACCATAATATGGGGAAAAAAGAAAAAAACACTTCCTCAAAAAGTTAAATGAAACTCAACAACCCGGTTTAGCAGAAGTGATGTAGGGAACAATATGAAAGTTGGTTGGAACAATATAAAGAGTAAAAACGTAAGCGAATCAAGCGATTTGGGCTCGACTCGGAAAAATACGAGTGAGACTTGGATTTGTTAATAATATGATCCAAATCGAGTATAAAAATAGTTCGAAAAAAAAAATGAGCAGAATTTGAGTAAGGTTATACTTGACTCGTTTAAGAGTCAAACTACTCGAATTCTCGATTGTGATTCGATACATACTCGATTGATACTGATTCGATTAGATACTCGATACATTCTCTTATAATATATACAAAATTAAATCAAATTAAGATAATTAATTATTATTATTTTATTTTGTTTTAAATTTTAATTGTTATTTATATTTGTAAAGTGTAATAGTAACTATATTTTCTCATTTCTAAGTAAAACAAAAAATTCAATTTATAATTATATTTATTATAAAGCTAGTTAATATGTGGAGACTCGAATTCGAGCTTGAATTTAAAGCTCGCGAGTAGCTCGAATATAATTCGATCCGAGTCGGATCGAATTCGAGTAATAAATATTTGAGTCGAGGCGAATTTGAGTAAAAAATTTCAAATATAATTCGAATTCGACTTGAATTCGAATATGAATTTAACGTTTTGAGTAGTTCTCTGTTCGTTTCGGTTCGACTCGTTTACACCCTAATATAAGAGGCTCATTTTGAACAATATGAGCAAGATTTGGAAGCTGATGCTCATTTAGAAGGATGTTTAGGTGTTCTTCAACTTTTACTTGTTGCTCAGAAACACAAGGATGATCCTAAAATCCATCGTGGGTGAATTTTTCAGACGAGAGTCATATTTGCGGGACATGTGTGCTCTCTTGTGATTGATGTTGGGAGTTGTACGAATGTTATCTCTGAGGAAGCAGTTAAGAAATTTGGGTTAAAAGTTGAGCCTCACTTGGAGCCTTATGATGTTGCATGGATTAACAATACAAAATTGCCGGTTACCAAGAGGTGATTGGTTACATTTTCTGTTGGCAAGCTTAAGGATACCGTTATGTGTTGTGTTCTACCCCTTAAGGTTTGTCACATAATCTTAAGGCGTAAATGGCTATGGGATCGTCATGCGCAACATGATGCTCGTGCTAATATCTATTCGATTATCAAAGGCAATACCAAATTCACTCTTATTTGTGCTCTCGACATATCAAATTTGAAACTTGCAAAGACTTTCTTGGTGATCTGATGTGATTGTTCTTGTGTTCATAACTCGACGAAGTCGAGTTTTTCTCAGCAGATGAGAACTGATGTAGGACGAGGTAGTGAAAGTTAGTTGGAGGCTGAAAATCCACATTTGACTTTTCAATATAAAGGTGAAGGGAAGTTAAGAGAAAGGTGATAAGTAGTTTTATATGCACACTTCGTGATAAAGGTGAAAAACCGGTAGGACATTTGTTGTGTACACAATATAAGAGGCTTTGGAAGCCTATTGAATAGAAGTTGTATTTTAATTAGTTTCTTTTATGTGCAGTTATCTTATTTAATTTGTGGTTATCTTATTAGAGTCCAATGTAGGTTAGAAAAGGTGTCTAGAAGTATTATAAATAGTGACTTCATTATTTTGATACATTGAATAATTAGAATTGATTGAGCTTTTATAGGAGATTACCTGTGTGATATTTATCCTTCGTCCCAAAATTCCTATCCCCATCAAACAATATTATTGCAAGGAAAAACAAGATCATGAGCTCTGACTTTGCTTTTTGCTGGTGATAGTGATGGTGCGGGGTCAGGGGATGGATACTAGTACTGGGACTCGCGTACAAAGGAAATTGTTCCTTCTCCATTGCCCTCCTTTTTGCTTGTGTCTACGTCCGCCATTTCACCTGCTCCTTTGTTGAAAGCTTACTCACCAGTGGATTATTCTATTGTTTTCCAAGATTCTTGTCCCACCCTCTCCGCAAAAGTGAAAGTCATTAATCTCTTTTGGTTAACCCCCACGAGGGAATATAATGCATCCTGCTCATTGAGTTTGTCCCCACACCTGACCACTGAGTCATGATCAAGATACACTGCTTGAATAAGTAGTTTACAGTTCAATTAGAAATTTCAAATATTTTTGCTTCCTTTATGGCGTAAATTTTAACTTTTTAAATGAAACTGTAGCTGAATATGTTCTTTTAATAGGGTCTTATATCGGCTGAACACCGTATTCAAATGTGCCATCTAGCTTGCAGAAGTTCTGATTTCGTAACGGTGGACTCCTGGGAGGTTTCTCTCTCTCTCTCACTTCATGTACAGATCTGTATAGCACTGCAACATGTTGAAAATTTTCAGAAATTTTGCATGTCATTTTACTACTATTGCTATATATTGGTTGCTTAGTATTTATTTCCTTGTATCTATACTTTATTGCCATGTAACTACTGGCTAACATCTAATTATGTGTGTGTAGTTTGATTTTAAAGTTATGTCTTTTTTTTATAGGCAAATCAGTGTACCTTCCAGCGCACATTGACTGTCTTGTCCAGAATCAGGAGTTCCTTGGGTGATAATGGAGTATCAAGTGGTAGGCTTGCAGTATCAGTTCTTTCCTTTTTGCACTTAAACAAATAAACTGGACACTAATTTAAAGAAATGCTTCATCGTATTTGTTATAAACAGAGATTGTATGATTGAAAAAGCTTGGTCTTAAGAATCTACTGTATTTAGATTCCTTTATTCAATCCTTTTAGTCAGTCTGCGTTACACCTTGTTTTTGTTTATTTTTTTGGTTTAAAGAGATCCATTTTCTCATAATAGATTAGTCTTGGTGACATTTCTGATTTTCTATTGGAACTAATATAACTCATTATTTGATAATAACATGAGAAGGTACGCATGTTTTAATCTGATAATAGAGAGGCCCAAATGCACCAGTGTTTAATTCTGATTTTGAACATTACTTTTTTGGGAAGTAGTAATACCAATTAGGTTTTTCGTTATCATCTTAAATTGTTTTTATTCTAGATTGTATTGCACATATTGTGGGTTTTTGTATGTCATATGATGGCATTCTCATTACTAGAATATTCTGGTTGTAGCATCCCTTAAGGTCATGCTTGTCTGCGGTTCTGATCTGCTAGAATCTTTCAGCACTCCTGGAGCATGGATTCCTGAGCAGGTAAAAATTATCAAGAGAATGTCAGAGATTCAATACTACTATAAAATTCCGTGTACCTTTCAATTTTTGATGCCATGTCCAATGATCTGCATGGCACAAATATCTATTTCTTTAAGAAAAAATGTTGTGCAATGATACTGCAACCTTATTATTGGGATGATGTAGATGCAATCCCCATCTTGGTATAGTGAGCCTCTAATACCTTGTAAAGTGGTAAATAAGTTTTAGTATGAAAGGTTAATTTTCTGTTATTTTGTGAATAATTAAAAATATTATCTAACATTTGCTTCGTAAGGCCTTAAGCTTATTGTACGGGAAGAGTTTTAAAATCTTCTGTACTTTCGAAGCATGGAAGAAATTTTTAATCTGAATACGCATCTTTGAACTTCTAGGTCAGGACCATATGTAGAGACTATGGTGTGGTTTGCATTCGACGAGAAGGTCAAGACATTGAGAAAATTATTTGCAGCGACGACATTTTAAATGAATACAAGGTAATGTCAGCTGGTTTATCGCTATGTTTGTTTTAATGTGTTGCTCCTTAAATTCTCAAATTGGCTATTTTTGCAGTTAACATTATACTGAATGTAAGATCGTTATTGACTTTTGAAGTCTATTTGAGACCTTTTCAAATTCCAAATTGACATTGATTCATTTAATTTTAGTTATCGTAAACTATCTAAAAAATGCTACTAATTATTAGACTTCATTGTTCATAATTGTTATTGAATTATATCAATTTTTGAGTTTGAAAATATCTTAAATCAACTTTCGAAAGTGAATAAAGATTTTATAATTTGAAACAGATGGAGTATTCTTCAATGTCTGTTGGCTTCTTTGTTTTGATTCTTCATGGGCAAAACCGTTATGGTTCTTGTACTTTATGATCATGTTTGTTTGCAATGATTATAATTCATGGGATTATAATTCCAAGACAATTAATCTTAGGATTAAATAGTCCTAGTCACATGTTTATTTTTTATGGGATTATTCATGGGATAACTTAAAATAATTTCATGTTATGTTTGTTTTTTTCAGGATTAATTAAGGAATTAGAATAAAAAGTATCGTTTGGGCTATTATACCTTTACTAATAATAAAATATTTTAAACTTGTTTATACATCAAAAATGAACTATTAATTAGAAATTTTTAAATAAGTGGTTATATTATTCAATCACATCAAAGTGGTATTAATTATATAATTTAACTTTAAATAAAATTAATATATCTAATTACAATATTTTAATAAAATTAAACTAAAAATCAACCGAGTGAAATATCATATCTAATTCAATGTTCTCGGATCAAATGCTAGCGACTGTGGGGGCCTGAGGCTAGGGGCTCGGGTGAGCCTAAAGTAGATTTTTTATTTTAAACCAATTTTAATATTTTAACTTACATTTATTCAAATAAAATAATAATATATAGCAAAACAATATATAATAAAGATAATAAAGACATTTGCTTAAAGTTCAAATACATCCATATTTTAATGTCAAAGTTCAAAAACAAACATGCAATTGTTCAAAGTTCAAACATATTTTTAACGATTAGTTTTATTTATAAATTTATAAACAAGCATTTTTTGGTTAAGGATTGATTGGGGTAAAGTAAACCCGGGACGTCCTCGATTCGAACCCCGCCAGCAACAAGTGTTAAGCGAGAAATGGTCACGGTGGCTACGGTATTTTGCAAGTCGGCAAAGAAACCGCCTGCTCAGTATCGGGCTCTTGGGATTAGTCGGCTGGATCGGAAACCCGGTTAACTAAAAAAAAAAAAAAAAAAAAAGATTGCTATTAAATAATAAAATTTAAAATTTCAAGAATTTAATTTCATACTAAAACTTAAGAAACTAAACATAAATTTAAGAATTATATTGAATTAAACTAAATATTACAAATGTATCATCATTTATATAATTTGAAGTTGGTTCAAGTTCAAAAAATTACAACTATAATAAAATTATCCATTTTGACTTGATATTGCTCACTTGTTATGATTTGATATGCTACAACCTGTTTTATGAATATGGTAAATCATTAAAAATATATATATATATATATATATATATATATCAAGATTTGTTTTGGTAGTTATTAAAATAAAAAAAAAGTATAGACCTCGCCAGGCCCCACCTAATTTTCAGAGGGATTTTTTTTGCTTTGGGCTTAGGTGAGGTGCCTGGGGGCTCAAAGAAGGGGGCCTGGGGCACAAGGCGCCAAGGTGGCCTAATTTTTAGAGCTGGTCTAATTCCTCATAAAATATTGTTAAAGTTAAATTAAATAATTTCATTAGTCTAATTCCTTTAAATTAAATAAATTAGTTAATCCTCATAAAATAGCATTTAGATATATGTTAATTTTATTCCTCATAAAATAAGCGTTTAGATATATGTTAATTTTATTTCTCATAAAATAGCGTTTAGATATATGTTAATTTTATTTTATATTTTGTTGAGATATATCGTTTTGATATATGTTCAATGTTAGAAGAAAAAAGCTAATTAAAGGCGTTTTCTTAGATAGGCGTAAGATTTAGCGAGTGAGAGGCGGAAGCCTCGATTTAAAGACGAAAAAGTCTCCAAAAAATTATAAGAAAATGCTAATAAAATCATAAAATAATCTATCATTATAATCAAGGTCATAAAAGACATAAATAACCAACGTTACATTAATGTATCATAACAAAACATCAAAACAACATAATATCAAATCCATCACTATACAAGTAGTGTACCATTTGTATCTAGCGACCTGAAAAATGGATCAAATCCTAAATCATCATCCCCACCATCATCTCCATCTTCATCCCCATCATCACTAAGAGGATCCTCCATGGTATCTAATAGCTCTGTCATCCTCCTCATTGTCAGTGCTAAGATCCTCAAACTCCGGTTCTTTATCTACCAATTGCAATCCCTTCCCTTTATCTATAAATAAACAAGTGAATATATATTTAATCCAAATAAGTATGTTTTTTTAAAGAACACTTTAAAGACAACTTAAGTAATGGCACTAACCTTTTGTTTTAGTTTTGATCGCAAATCTTTCTCTTTCTCTTTGATTTTCTTGTTTTAGTTGTTCTAGTTGTTCCTAAGTCCCTTTCCCTCCCAATGTAATTTCCTCACATTAGTCTCTTCTCCTCCAATTGTCTTTTTTTATTCCATGAGTTCCTTCACCTCCTCCATATCATCATTCTCATAAGTCACTTCCGAGATATTTTCATCATTTCCCCAACCCACTTTCATTATCGGATGGCACACTATCAACAACTAATGGATCCTCTTTAAGTGCCTTTTTTTGATGTCGATCTTTCAATTTTTATACATAATGTAAGCTAAACGATGAGTTCGGATGCGATAATCAATTCCTTCTCTTCAGATGTATCTATATTACAAGTAATTGAGTATTAGTGATATCTCATAAAATATTAATAAATATATTTGAGAATATAAATGATTTATATCTAATAAATACACGACTAAAAGTACTCCAATTACGCCACACCCAGGAAGATGAGCAAGTCAAACTCAAAATCTTCACCGCAAAGTTTCTTAATTCTAGAGCTTCATCTCCAAATGCAATCCACCAATTTGGATCAATATTAAAACATATATCAATCTTACCAGCATAACGTACTTATCAAGAACATATGTTTGATCAAAATGAAAGCATATACATACATTAATCGGCCGGTACTTCGGAGAACGCTTTCTTACACGTGTTTTGGCATTTGTGTAGCCAAATAACCCTTGTCTCAACGGAATGCATCCAATTGCAAATCAGATTTCTCTCTTTCCTCGTAGTTAGGAATAAGTTTGTCCATACAAGTGTACAATCCAACCTTAACTTCCGCATTGGCACAGAAATTGTCATCATATTTAAAATGAGGATTCAAAAAATATGCAGCAGCATGCAAATGCCGATGCAACTGATTGTCCCACTTAGCATCTATTATGCTCCATATCTCTTTATATGCCCCTTTCTCATTATCCAAATTTTTTGGAATCTCTTCTTTTGCATTGTCTATGGCACCATATAAAAATCTCATTCCCGGCACCTTCTTTGAATCTGCCATCCTCAATACACTTACTAGAGGTTTTTTGGTCTTAATTGCATATCCCACACTACCCCAAAAGTTCCTATCACTTAAAATGATTTTTCTCGCCTCTCTACCTTCAGGTTTTTTTGCCCAAGCACAATTTGCCCACTCCCTAGATGTAAACATAGCCTCCAAAGGCTGTCTCAAACTATGCATACTCTGCAAAGTTAAATAAGCAGTGGCAAATCTAGTAGCGGCTAATTTGGCCGAACAAGGTCTGTTTAGTGTTGGCCTTCAATGCCAAGACACATACATGATTATATATGAAGTTGCTTACCTACAATTATATAATGGCATTTATCAAAAAATAATAATAATTCAAGTATTCATTGAATAAAAAAAATTATAACCAAATAATAATAATAATAAATTATTATTATTATTATTTGGTTATAATTACTATAATAATAATAATAATAATAATAATAATAATAATAATAGTAATTACCTTCTTTGCCTTTGTCAAAACATTTTTATGTTGAGGCAACTCTCCAAGCTTCTCAAGCATCAAATCGATGCAATGCGTGGCACACGGTGTCCACCACATACGTGGCCTCTTCTCCATTAACATCCTCCCCGCCACCTTATAATTAGATGCATTGTCAGTGACTACTTGAATGACAAGGTCTTCTCCCACTTCCTCAACAACTTCATCAAGTAGTTTAAACATCAAATTAGCATCTTTAACTGCATCAGATGCATCAACAGATTTCAAAAATACAGTGCTATGAGGGTTTTTTACAAGAAAGTTTATTAGTTGTCTTCCCCTAATATCTTTCCAACCATCCGACAAAATTCACACCCCCGTATGTGCCCAAGTCTTCTTTACCTCCTCAACAAAGGTCTTTGTAGTCTTCTCTTCCTCCTTCAATATCCAAGAGCTAAGCTCATATGGAGTAGGGGGTTTCAAACCACGACCATAGTTCCCAATGGACCGGCACATATTTATAAATGAAGGACTATCTGCAACATTAAAAGGAATCCCGTTTTCAAAAAAGAATCTACCAATATCAAGACAAACTGCATACGAGTCTCCTTTGAAAATACGATACGATTTGTAGTAACATCAACATCTACAACAAATTTGTCCATAGGTCCCTAAACTCCCCTCGCGGAGGCACTACCCACACTTGAACCTCCCAAGGATGGATGACCACCATAATAAGACCCACTTTGTATTTTTTCAGCTTCATTTGTTTGTCTTTCCTCCTTGGAGTCCATATTTTTCTTCATATATGAAGCAAACTCTTCCTTCACTTCACTTGGTACTTTCTTGCAAGCCTCAACGTTACTATGATTACCTAAAAGATGATTTTGCAGCCTTATAATCCCTTCTTTACAAATTTTCTTACAAAAATTGCATTCCACGTAGAAATGAGCTTTATTAACTCCCGGAGCTGCGGGACCATATTTCCAAGCTGGATCTTTTCTACCCATAATAATAATTCACTGTAATAATAAAAAATTGTTATTACATTTTGATAACAAAATTATGGACAACACTAGTCATGTACTCATGTTAACATTGATAGAATTTAATACTGTTCAAAAATTGAATATAAATTTATGTTTGATTGTGATTCAGAGACAGTGGAATCGATTCACAGGGCATCACCACCAACATTAACATGATGACCAAGATCAAGACCATTGTTATAAACTTGTCAATCCTAAGTCCTAACTAATTATTTTGGTGACATTAGCAATTCATGTACACAAATAATGATATTATTATTGACAGTCTAAAAAACCAAATGGAATTATCATATGCTATCTTTGTTAAAAAAGAAATTAATAAAAACACAAACAGAGCTATACATCAAGATTCTCTCAAGTACACAACAAAAAACTGTTTGGTAAAATCAATATAAGTAGTTAACCACTATTGTGATACATTTGAGATTAGTAAAATTATTAAAATTTAAAATCACTGCATACAAAAAAAAAAAAAACCTTAACTAGATGAATGGAAGGAAAGCAGAGACTACATTGTTGGAAAAAGACAAAAACAGAGGACTACACTGTAGTCACTACAGTCACAGAGTCACTTAGCATTCAGAACTCAGAAGAAAACAAAATAGAAGAAAACAGAAAAGATAAAGAAAAAGAAAACAGAGACGCCACTCGCCAGAGGAAGAAAAGAAAAAGGTCGATATAGAGACGCCAGAGGAAGAAAAGAAAAAGAAGAAGAAGAAGAAGACGGTCACGATCGATAGTCGATGTGGAGGAGAAGAAGAAGAAAGGAGAAGGAAGATACCGATGAAGAGTAGTGGTCGGTGAAGTCGCATGAGTCATGTAAGAGGAGAGAAGCGGTCATGCGACCCAAATCAGAAGCCAAATCGATACTTTAGGATATTTTTTTAAGACAAATTGAGGCGCGCCTCGCGACGCCTGAGGCGAGTATGGCGAACGCCACGAGGCTTAAGCCTCAATCGAAAAAGGTAAGTCTTTCCAATTCAGAATAAGCGCCCACTACCGATCGCTTTCTTTTCTTCGCCTCGCTTCGAGGCATGCCTCGAGGCGCGCCTATAGCTTATTTAACATGTATATGTTAATTAATATATATCTAATAATAATATTTTAATAAAATTAAACTAGAGCAATTTGACCTGAGTGAAATATCATCAGTCTAATTCCTCATAAAATATCGTTAATGTTAAATTAAATAGTCAAATTGCTCTAGTTCATCAGTCTAATTCCTAATAACAAGAGTGAGGTTAATTTTGTCTGAAAAATTTTAGTCTCAAATGAAAGGAATTATAATACTAGATATAACATAGTATTAAATAATCCTTCATCTTAAACTATTTTATAATCTTAGGACTAATAGTCCCAAGCTCAAATTTAAAAACAAATAAGACACTTGGGATTAATAGTCATATCCCAAGTGTAATCCTTGCAAACAAACATAGCCTATGTCTAGTTTCATTTTAATCCTTGTACAAATTTTTTTTTTCATAATTGTTCTTGTACTATTTTGTAGGTGAACATTGTAACCCTTTGTAGGTGTGAGAGGTAATGACGTGACTATTTTAAAAAAATATAAATGCCAAGTCAGATTTTTTAACTAGTCAAAGTAGTCAATAATAAAGGGGTTATTTAAGACATTTTTTATTTCCTTCCCTACATCCTAACTCTTAAAAATCAAGTCTAAACCTTAAAATAAAATAATTATACAACTAAAAAATCATATTATCAAAACTCAAACTTCAAAACCTTATATCCAAATCAAAAGCAGACTCCCAAAAACCCAAATTGTACTATTTAAAAATTAGAATATTAAAGCCCAGATCTTAAAAACTTGCACAACTCATACAAATCGATCAAAATGGAAAAATTATCACTGCCCAAATTAACTAGGCCATTTGGTTCCTTACAAATTACAACAGCCCATAGCCAACATTTGATTTCTGACAAATCACAACAATCCAGACTCTTAACATTTCATTCCTCACAAATCATTGGCATCCATACTCGCAAGAATAATAAAAAAGAAGCATATTTGATCTCACCAAATCTCCATTGGAGAAGTGAGTTGAGTTTGACAGCAGTTGGGTAGCACAAGGGTGATGCAAGGGTTTGCTTTTAAGTGGATCAGTGATTAGAGTTGTGATTTGACGCTTTTTGTCAAATTCTTGGTTGGTTTATGAATCATGGCGTCTGAATCTAAGATGATGATGGTGAATAATCTCACACGGAGTTGTTGGAGATCCATTATATACTCGGATATCAGTAACCTCTTGCTCTATCACTGCATATTATATATATATATATACATTCGATACATAGGCCATGGAGACTAGGATGAGAGCTTTGATTTTGTTTTTCAGACTCTTGATTATTATGATTTCGGTTGAAGAGAAAAAGCATAAATGACTACTGGAATCAATATATGTATACCAATTATATGATTTTTTTTTTATTGTATGCTTTGTTTTAATTGTATAAAAGTTGATTAATTTTGTTTAGTGATTAATTAGGCTTTGATTTTGGCATAGGTTTTTTATTTTTAGGGATTAAGGTTTTTTTAGGGGTTAGGGCTATTAGTGAGAGGTAAATGTTTAAAATAACCTTCATTGACTACTTGAACAACTCAAAAATCTTAGTTGGAATTTATTTATTTATTATTATTATTATTATTTTTTTTAAAAAAAAATAAAGCCGCGGCAACTATTTTAATCCATCTCACACTTACGACTTAAGAGGGATTACATTGTTCACCTACAGTGAAACTAGACACAGAGTACAGGGACCACAAGGGTTGTTTTGCCATTCTTCAAGTAAAGCTGCTGATCCGAGTTTGAATATTATGGACACCACCAGTTAAATACAATGATTTTCTCTTGATTGTCCATGTTTTAAATTTCAATATGATAAAATCTAGTTGTTCATATCCTTGTACTTCATGTATTCTTGCAGAATAACATCAAAATCGTCGATGAAGTGGTTCCAAACCGAATTAGTTCAACACTAGTAAGGTAGTCTATCGGATTTTGTTGGTTTGGTGATTTTTATGGTAGAGAGGGGCTTAACTCGGATGATAATGTCTCTTTCAGGGATTGCATTTCTAGAGGTTTGTCGGTGAAATATTTGACTTCGGACGAAGTAATCGATTACATCAAAAAACATAATCTGTACTCCAACTCTGCCTGATATCAGCAACAATTACCAGGCCGGAATTTGTAATCCGACATCGGTATTCCTAGTCCGATCTATAAGTATTTCGCTCCATAAATGTTATAGTTATGTCGTCGTGTTCGGTATCAAGGGGATAACAAAGAACCTAATATTGTATGCGTAACAAATGTACATCAACATCTCTACTAGATAACTTATTTGTGTCTTATGGTACATTTTGGTTGCTGTAATTTTATGTGAACCCCTCATCCCTATTTATCTTTCTCCTTTCCAGATGGGATGGGAGGTTTTTAACTGTTTCTTAGACGAGTTGAGCGTCATGTAGACAATAATTTTCAGCTACAAACCTCGAAATTAGAATCGAGGGTCAAATTTTAATTTTATGGAGTTGCAAATGCCCTTTCAGGCCATGTTTATTTGTAATGATTATATTTTGGACTGTTAATCCCAAATTCCTTGTTTATTTTTAAAATTATTTGTCTCGGATAATAAAATGACTTGAAAGGGGTATTATTTAATATTATGTCCAATTAGGTATTAGAATCTCTATAATTTGGATTAAAAATTTGTGGACAAAATTAATTTTTGACTTTGTTTAAAAAGACAGATGTATTTTATCTTATCTTATTTATCTATATTTGAACTAACGAGAATATGATATCTTTGTTATTAGTAGTAGGGTATGATAGTTTAAACAATAAGTTTTTATCTAATCTTTAAATAATCTTGAACAAAATAAACATAACATGAGATTATTTTAAGTTATTTTATGAACAATCTAATAAAAAATAAATATGTTTAATTTTAGATTAATAGTGTTGATATTATAATCTAGAGAAAATAGTTTCGATATTATAATTCTTATAAACAAAAACATGACAAAGTCATATATTTATCTGTTTTGTTTATTTCATAATTGGTGTTTTACTTTATTAATAATAGTATAAAATTACATAATGACATTATAATTCTTTCAATACTAAAATAAAGGCTAAATAAATTTAGTGCTGCATAAGTTCATAAAATTTTTAAATGGGATTTTTTTTTCGAATAAGCGAGTACTAAGTGACTTGATGTAGTTTTATTTCTCCAATCATTATAACCTTTTTTTTTTTTTTTTTATGAAATGAGCCTCAAAGCACATTCAAATGATTGAGTAGCTAAAGGAAAGGGATCATAATAAGAAAATTATTTAAAATGATTGGGTACCTGAAGGAAAAAGGGATCATAATAAGAAAATCATTGTAGGGCATATAATTTTATGGTTATATAAAAGTCAATATGTTTTTAAGATTCTAGACGTTATCAAACTCTATGAGATATGATCAAAATCAATTGAAATATTAGATTTATATTTTCATGTTTCAAGACAAATTATTAACAAATGGTAACACTTGTGTTTCTGAATTTTGGTTTTAGGTTATTTAATATTGTTTTACGTATAAAACAAAAGAGGCTTTTTTTATTATTTTATTTTTATTTTTATGTATAGATTGCAATTTTACCATTATATTAAATTTTGTTGTGTTTGTAAGTAAATAATATAGCAGATATTATAAAATATTTACTTATGTTATTTAATTTTTCTTCGTGTAAAATGCACTTTGAATCCTTCACATTTTTCATATTGCATCTTATATTTTAAAATTTGACACTTTGTATCCTGTATTTTTAGCAATTTCGCACAGAACACCATCTTAAAATTCGTCGCTAAAAGTGCAAAGTTTTTCATTTTTAAATAAGGCTGTAAAATAAACTAAACAGTTCGATTCGAACTCGACTCGAAATATAAATGATTTAAATATGAACAATTTTTAAAGTTCGATAAATTACTTGAATATCTTCAAATCGTAATTTTCTATTAATAATTAGATTATATTCGCTCAAAAAGTTCAACCTGTTCGGGCTCGATCCAAGATTGTGGTCGACTCGGTAGCTAAACGAGTCTCATTCAAACCTTATTTCATAATCGATAAATTTTGTAGACTAAATATGAGCAACTCAATACTCGGTTCGACTCAGTTTATTTACACCCCTACTTTTACACACTAATCCCGTTGCTTTTAACGATGAATTTTGGTTCAGTTCACTAAAAGTACGAGATATAAAGTATCATATTTTGAAATATATGATGCAATGTGTAAAATATGGTAAAGTTGGAGATAACAAGGTATTTAACTCTCTTTTTCCATTCAAATCTTTATTTTTTTTGTACATAAGAACATTCACAATAAAAGTAGTCAAGTTTCTGTCGTTCTTTTTCTATAATTTTAAAAACTCAAAAATAAGAAAATTAGGAAAAAAAATAAAAAAAATTCCCCATCTATTGAAAAAGACAATGTACCCACCGAATACTTTTGCTGTAAAAAAAGTATATTTAGCTAGTGTACAAAGTTTGGTAATTGCTTTCCGGGTTATGATTGAGAAAAAGTTTACTATGTTTATGAAAAATGTTTTGTTATTTTTTATTGTTAGAGATGTGACCTTGAAAGAGAAGTAAATATAATTATTTTACGTGGTGTACAAAGAGTGTATTGTTAGAGAAGTTTTTTTTATCTCTTAATATATGACGTTTTAGAATTTTAAATAAGTATTAAATATAATTTTAGTTCTCTCATTATTTTTTTGCCCAATAAATAACAATTTATTTTTTCAATAAAAGAACAATATAGACATTTGATATTATATTTAATGCTATACAATTATTTCTTTAATACTTGTGCACAACTCTAAAAAGTTTTATATTAAGGGACGAATGAAGTATATTATCAACTGTATCATATCAAATACATGGTTAAAATATTAAACTACTATAATTATGCAAATAAAAAGTAGACATAAAATCGTAAAATATACCATTATCCTTTTCAAAAATTGACTTAACATTTTTACCCAATTAACTCAAATTACAAATATAACCCAACTCATTTTCTCTCAAATAATAAGGTTTCAAACGTTTTGTAACTTTTGTAGAATTAAAACGACTTACTAAATAAACAACTTTAGTGTTTAATTTCTAGAACTTTTGCTCAGTGCCAAAATATAAAAGGTGAAATTAGATGAAGTAGAATATTTCATTATTTGATTTTAGTGAAATTAAAAATTGTCGAGTCATCTTTCAAGTTTCAAGCCTATAGAAAAATATTCATCCATACCACACATTAACATTGGATGGCTTTAGTCATTTAACAACGCAAAAATGTGTTACACAAATTCAACAATTTTTTTTTTTTTTATAATTTTAACATTGGATGGCTTTTAATCATTGAGATGACTAGTTAAAAATTACTCTCTGTCTTTAAAAGGATTAGTAAAGTATAATAAATATTTTTAACTTTTAATTGTAGATTTGAAGAGTGAGAAGGAGGTTGCAGATTTGAAGAGTGAAAAAAATATTTGTTAACCTACGCGACAGTTTGAAGAGGCCGTTGAAGATGAATTTTCTGATGTGTCTCACCTATTTGAGTATCCCAAAGTGATTGAAAAAAATGTTGGACATGCTCTAATACAAAGATTCTTTTACTACTTGGTAAAAGTATTTATTTTTCTTTTTTGATATAGTTGGAATCTTAGGTTCCTTCTACAATAATTATAAAACACAACTAAATACTCAAATTTAATTCGTCTCGACTCGTGAGTATTTGAAATATATACGAATCAGAATTAAATCATTAATATTATGATAATATTAAAAAAAATAAAAAATTAACTCAATCAACTATGTACTTTATATTCCAAAAAATTACATAAGATTCATAAAATTATATGTTACTGCATTATTACTTTTAAAATTACAAGACTACTGATTACATACTACTTAGTACATTACATCAACTTCAAATCAGTTTTCTTCAATCCGAATTAATAATACTACATCCATTCTAAAATTCAAAATACATTTTCCCTTTTTAGAATCAATTGGCAAAATTTTAAAATTTAAAATTAATATGAAATTATTTAGTTTTGGTACAATATAACAAATGTAAACTAACTATAAAATACTACTGATTATCATCTTTGTTGCTTTCACAACTTAAAACGAAATTATATCAATTTTTAGTTTTAAGATTTTGCGAATTGACTCTACAAAATCAAAATGTATATTTAATTTTGAAACAAAAGGAGTAATATTGTTGTATTCTTACCCTTAAATAGTACTTATTTAGTTTAAAAATGATAAATATAATTTCATTAATATTTTAGAAAATTATTTAAATATGATATATTTTCCTTTTGAGTCCAAATTGAGATAAGAGTTCTATTCTAGAATCAAGGTCCGTAATCATTATTAAAAAATATAATACTCTTCGGTGGTGTTTGTTTACCTTTTAATAGTTCCGCATCTGATTCGATAAGAGGATAAATTTATTTGGTAAAATTTTGTTATTAAGAGACGAAAAGAGAGATATAAATCTAAATACTGAAAATTTTAAATCTATGAAACTTCTATAAATATTGTACTCACTCCATTTCAAATTTTAAGATTATTATTAATTTTTAAAAAATCAATTTGAGATATTTTTAAATTTAAAAGTCATTCGGATATTTTATACTTTTTAGTTATCAAACAACTTTTTAAGTTCCGATACTATTTCACTCAATTGATCTAATTATTAAGATATACTTATTTACCATTCAGATCTTAATTAATCACTTTTATCAAATACCACCTTCCTGGTTGAAAATGGAATTCATAAGATCATCAAATTTTATTTTTTAAAGTTAATTTGAGATATTTATAATTTAAAATTTAATTAATTTATTAAACTTTTAAAATAACAAATTTTATAATTAATACCACCATTCAGATAGTTGACAATTTTTTTAATTGTATAATTTAAAATGAAAATAATTTATATCAATTTTTAACTTAAAAACATTTTAAATTAACTTCAAATAATTAATTATTTTGTAATTAATATCACCATTCAGATAGTTGACAATTTTCTTAATTGTATAATTTAAAAATGAAAATAATTTATATCAATTTTAACTTAAAACATTTTAAATTAACTTCAAATAATTAATATTGATTTTTTATTTTGAAGTGTAAGGATTAAACAATGTAATTTATAATTTTTATAATTGTATACTAACTAATCAAGTATACTCGAATCGTTTTCAGCCCAAAGCACAAACAATCAAATACTAACAAATAAATATTTAAACAGACCCATGAACAATAACAATAGGATGTGATAAATCTACATAATTAGTAGATAATAATTTTAATCATTAAGAGTATTTTAGCTTACAATGACTACACACTCCCTCAAACAAAACAAGATTATGAAAAATAAAATTCAAAATATAAATAAGCCACACACTGAAAAATCAAAAAAAGACAAAAATAAAATATAGATAATTTAGAAACTCCTTGTTTATTTAAAAATAAATAAAACAAATCCAAAAAAAATAAAATTAAAATAAACTTACAGGTGTGAAAAGGCCAACCATAGACTCAAAGCAACAGCGATAAATCTCCCACCGTTCATCCTAACAGCCTCATTCTCATCTGCCGTCTGATCTGCCGGATCTTCCTCAGGTGAATCGGCCGGTGAATCTGCAGAAGCCGGTGCAGGCGGAGTCTTATGCTTCTTCTTCTCCGGCTTTGGAGAATCAGCAGCTTCTTCAGGTGCCGGTGCCGGAGCCGGAGTCGGCGACAGAGCAGCCTTAAACAGCTCCTTCGGCAACAAAACTTGGTTGAGTGTATAAATCGCTAACGGCTGCTCGTCAATCAATGTACCTGTTAACTTCGCCGTTACGATCTTTGTCTTCAACGTCACTTCCTCGCCTTCGTTCTGAACAGTGAAGTCGAATTTGCTAGCTCCGTCGGTTGCTAATGTGTTCATCAAGCCGTTGTTGGCCTTCAACATCGCCACTGATTGATAGACCGGAACGCCGTGAAATTCGAGCAGAGCTTGTTTGCCGGCGGCCGTTAAATTTTTGTATTTAGGCAAAAAGCTCTTGAAAGGATCATCCAGAGGGCAGAAGATTGTTAATCCTCCGTCGAGATTATCCTCGTAAGTCTTCTCGGCGTCGGAGGATAGTAATGTCTCGGCAAATACTTTGCAGCCATGAGTAGACATTATAGCGGTGATATTTTGTGCGCTAGGGGCCGGCGCCGGAGCTTCAGCTGCCGGCGACGGCAAGATCTTGCTGATCTGGATTACGGAAATGTTGTACGGAGTCTCCTGGAGAGATTTAACGAAAGTGGCAGGGAGATTGCCGCCGTTATCCTCGGCGCCGAAGCCGACCTTGCCGCCTTTTAGATCCGTGATGTTGACGAAACCAGATGAGCCGGAAGCGGTGCCGGTGGCTTGGAACATGGTGGCGGCTAGGGCGGTGCCGTTGGTGATTTGGTGGAGCTTTTTAGCGCCGAAGTAGTCTAGGAGGACGTGGAGGGAGAGGACGTTTTTTAAGGAGGAGATGGAGAGGTGTTTGCTGAGCAGATCTGCCATGCCAGTATTGTCGACGGCGCAGACGGTGATGGTGATGCGGGTGTTAATTTCGGCGGCGAGGTGGGTTTCGGAGAGGTAGTGGTTGAATGATGAGAATTCCGGGAACTTTGCGAGTATGCGGGTGATGTTGTGTGCGTTGGTGCCGGACGGTGAGAGAATGAGGAGAATGAGAGAGAGGACCACTGCCCCGGCGGTCGCCGGGAGGAGCTGCATTGTTCTCTGAGTTAGAGAGAGAAAATGAATATAGAAACTAGAGGGTGGTCCTGAAGTTTTAGAGAGAGAAAATGAATGAAGTTGTTGATGCTACAACTTTGAGCAGACAGTAGAGAAGTAGTAGTAAGTACAGGGAGAGAATGATGGTGGCTATCAGAGGAAATAGATTAGTTGTGTTGTGTGAGTAAAGCAGATCTGGAGTGATGGTTTGGGAATGCACCTTGGGTTTTGGAAAAATTACGGCTAAGGCCACCCTGTGGAAAAACTTTGGCTATGAGGGGGGAGGTGCTATACCGGTACAGTGTTAATTTTTTTTTTATCACAATTATCATAATAATAAATAAAAAATAATAGAGTAAATTTGAACAAAAAAATTATAAAAAAAAATATACTTTTACGTACAAAATTGTACGTTAGTGCGGTACAGTTTATAATATTTTTTCAATAAAAAGTATATTTTTTTTATAATTTTTTATTTAAATTTATTCTATTATTATTTATTTATTATTTTGATAATTATAATAAAAAAAATAAAAATAAAAATTCAACAACATTGTATCGCATTAACGTTCGATACATTTTGTACCGGACCCCCTGGACCCAAAAAAATATGTCAAAAAATAATAGGTGAAAGTGAGACAAGATTATTTGTATTATTATTTTAAACTTTTTATCTCATAATTAATTTATTATTTAATCTCTAAATTATGTTTGATCATTTATAGATTATTTTGTAGGGATTATATATAATATCATCTTTTCATTGGAGATTATAATACCCCACCAAATGAAAATATAAATTATAAAATATAGTTTACGAAATTAAATAACAAATTAATTATATAATAAAATAAGTTGGAGTAGTAATAAAGATAGTATACATATTTTTATTTACTGTTAACACCAATATCTTTTCACGCGCCTTAATCATTGAAAAATGCGTTCAATTCTATACAATAAACGAGTCAATACCAGAAGTTTGACGGTTTGGACCGTCGGGGGATAGCTCCGGCGTGAGAGTCAGTACAGGTCGATATAAGGATAACAATAGAGGTGGTACACTCTAGTGTTTTGATAATGAAAAATATCAGTTACCGTTTTTGTTCTCTGCCCTTTCCCCATATACTCCAATTTCCCTCTTGCATGCAACCCACCTGCTAATCCCATCACTGTTTGCCACCCAGCTGGATTGTGACACCCCCAAAACAGGTATACATCACCCATCTTGAGTCACCAAATACATGGTACAAAATTCAAATACAACTTAATTATACAACAGTCGTGTAAAATACGACAAAACATAATCTAAGAGTTTTAATAAGAATATTGTCATCTAAACAATATCCACACTCAATGGAGTCCTCATTACATTTATTGTCACACTATTTAACGAATGAATAGTGAGGACTACTAATCTTATCATCACGGACCATCACTTCGTTCCCGACTAGTCCCATTACATTCTCATTTTACAAGAGAGCAAGTGAAAGAAAGGGTGAGCTCAACTAGCCCGATAAAAAATATTATGACTAAGATAATGCAGGATAAATTATCATTAGCCTTCAACAATGTTAAGCGATAAAATACAATAGACATCAAGTTTAGCTGCTTGTTAGAATAAGCAATCCATAGAAGAGTCAAGTAGATCATGATATCTACTATCTTCTATGATTTAAAATATTTTCATCAATTTTTATCATTTGAGACTCATCTTAATAAATAAACCATATCATCGAATCATCCCCGCACTGCTACTGGCGAGGATATTCATTAAATCATCAATGGTCATGACTATACCGAATAATCCTGGTCATAATCATACCAAAAGCATCCCATCAATGCACTACAGGCCACTGGGGACTTTTACGACATCATTTATAATATTACAGGTCATGATTATACCGAATGATCCCTGGTCATAATCATACCAAGTCCATCTATACACGTAAGCTAAAGATGACTTTCATCACAATATAAGCATGAGGATGATGACAATGACATAATAATTCAATAAAACAAGTTCAAGAATAAATTTTAAAGATTTATAAGTTAATTTATCCACGAAATCAATTACGTGAAATTGTCAACATGATATTGCTTTGTGGAGTAAAATTCAAGAATGCTTAGAAGAATATTTCCATGAAAAAGATCTTTGGATGAAGCCTTGCAAATATCCGGGATATTCTACTAATTTCATGGAGTATAGAAGCCAAAACTTTAACCATTTGAGTATAATAGAATATATGAAGCGCAAATGAATTTTTCGCGCGCCATGCAGTAATCCGTAGACAGATCATTTCCACAATTTAATAAGGAATGAATCTGAAGGATCATTCACCATGCATGCGGTAATCCACATGTATGTGAGTTATTCCAATGAATAATAAAGAATGGAATAATGAAGAATTCACCGAGCATACGATAGGCCGCATGCATAAAAGTTATTCCCAACGAATAATAATAAAGAATGGAACCGGTCGTGCGTGAATTGCATTCATGAGACGAGGATATTCCAACGAGAATAATAAAAAATGGAACGGTGTCATGCGTAATCCGCAGACATGGATGTTCCAAACAGAATAATAAAGAATGGAATAACAATGTAATTCACGGGCATGCGATAGGCAAATTACAGACATGAGTTATTCCAATAGAATAATAAAGAATGGAATAATGAGAAGAATTTCACCATGTATGCGGTACTTGCATGTAGACATGTTATTCCAACATAATAATAAAGAATGGAATAATCACTCTTTACAGTATTGAAAGAAAATAACTTTCTTCATGAATACGAAAGAATAATACCCCTTACCTTGAAGAAGACTGGATCTTTGGAATAGTGAGGTAGCGAGACTTTCTTCTTCTTTCTCTCTATAATTTCTCTCTATAATAATTGCTTTCTATAGCTTTAGTGAATTGGTGAGAAAAGAAGGAAGAATGAGCTTCTATTTATAGGAAAATATAGTTTCGATAATTGCACGTTTTGGGGCTCAAAATATTACGATATAATACCTTCCTCTTTTCTTCATTTTTAATTTAGTCCCGCAAGTATTATCAAACTTGCACCACCTCCCCTAATAGTAAATAATGTGAATCAATAGTTCAATCATGTGAATCAATAGTTATAATCATGTGAAAATACGAATTACAGTATAGTACCTCTATCTATACCTCCATTTTTAACTTAGTTAAGCAAGTATTATCAATCTTGCATCAACTCCCCTAATAGTACAAGAATGTGAATCAATAGTACACACATGTGAACAAATAGTTATAATCATGTTAATTAATAATAATTAATTGCTCATTTATCCGATTAATTACCCGACTGGTCAGTATAACTTCCAGACATCAATTAATATCGAAATAAATGTCGACTTCCACTAACACTAATAATTACAACACAATAGAGCTATCAATTTCATCTTTAATCAACACAAACTTATTCATCATTAATATAATAACTCACAATATTTAACAACCAGGTCGTTCCCAGGAAAGAGGGGGCTTTCCGATAAGGATTTCTCCTTATTGGTGCGCAATTAGATAACCAAACCTCTCATTGACAGAACTTCTAGACATTATAAATATTACAATTTAATAATATGAATAACTTTGTCGTCTCAATTATTGATTTAATAATATAACATATTATGTAGATGATACTGTGACAATAATTGAATCAATAATATGAGAGATATGATCGCAGCAATTCATCGTGTAGTAATAATTGAGTATAAGCGAAAGTGACTTCTCACGTAAAGCATTAATAATCAATACCGTAGTGTCTACTATGCAACCACTCAGATTATTCTTTTGTACTTTTACTACCGGGTAGTTCAATAGTTTTAATGGTAACACTTTCGCCGTTTTTTTAATAAAAGATAATTCTGTCATTTTCTTACTACAACAATACTTCCGTTGTGGGGTCCACCAATGATTGTGCCTTCGTATGAATATTCCCTGTTAAAACGAATATTCCTCGACTAATCGAATATTATATAACCACTTGCTTACTTTGCAAAATTTGTAAATATTACCTACAACTATAACATTATATCAAATTCACACCATAATATTCAAAAAAATTATTTCGAGAAATTTAAATCTTTATTCATAAAATCTGGAGTCTCACATGGATTCTGTCTAATCCTCATTAATTAATATGCAGAGATAACAATCAATGTTTATCTCTGTCATGATTACCGGTCAAAGCTCAAATAAAATCATTATTCACCTAATGGTCCGGCCCAATGGTTCGACCCAATGCTCCAAAGGCCCAAATTGAAGGTAGCCCAATAGGTCCAAAATATTATGGCCCAACATTGCCCCCCAGTCTTTTTATGAAACATGATGTTTAATAAAAGAGTATAAATGGCCCAAATATTTATAAAGCCTAAATATAATTGAGCCAAGCCCAATTAACCAAAGACCCAACTCCGGAAGCCTAATCAGCAAAAAATCTAGATTCGAACAGCAACTCTCCAAATTCACCATTATGATCCACATTAAATGCGCCAGCCTCGAGTTCCGTAAACAATTGAAGAGACAACCATTATAAAAGCCGGTTTCACCCATATTTGACGGTTTTACCTGCTCAATTTGAATTTCAGACCCATCCGGCTTTCTTTTTCCTCTCGATTTTCCTTCCTCTCTGCAAATCTCTAACAATGGCTTTCCGAGATTCAGATAAGGCTGCTCCCCTCTCCGTAACACCAATCGCCTCCATCCTACCAACTCAAACCCCCACAAAGATGGCTTTGGGATCAAACCCCAAATCCTCTACTACTCCAACCAAGAATCCACCTCCGAAACTCATTCCAAATCCTTTCGAGTTCTTCAAAAATGAAGAAAAATTTTCTCACGCCAATACTCCCTCTACGTTATCTGAGAATGATATTCGCATTATCCAAGAGCGATATCAAATACCAGAGACCCACCATCTGAGATTGTCTTTTTCCACTGAAAAGATGTACCAAAGACTGGATGGTTGGACTGCCATTCCACTTACCCTCTTGGAGAAAGGAGTCCGTTTCACCCTCCATGCTTTTCTGGTTACTCTTTTAGGGTTTGTTGGTGTGACACCCCCAAATCCAGGTACTCCATTCCCACAGAATTTGGTGCTCACTATCCAAAACCATTACATCTAACTACCCATCATAAAGGATAAAGACATAATTTAAATAACTTAAATAATATTCTCTCTCATTAAAGGGTTACATCATCATCTCAAAAATAATCCCAGGTAATCTAACCTTGAATTTATTACATCAGTTTGCGAAATACATCATAAAATAAAACAAGTCTGGTAACATAAAACATTTAAATAAATTTCTCATAAGTCTTCAACACTTGGATATTTTGCCTTTTCCTTTGCTAATAGATCACTACAAAAAAATGGGCCTTTAGCAACGATTTTTCGGGCAACGACTTTATAAGTCGTTGCTAAAAGTATATGTTTAGCAACAAAATTTATCCTTCATTGCAGATTGTGTCAGGTTTTCATTTTTTGCAACGAAATTCATAAGTCATTGCAAAATTTCGTTGTTAATTCATTGGCGGGAAATTTTTTTGTTAGAAATTCGTTGCAAAATTTTTGGCCACTTGATTTCCCGTCATCGTGGGCAACAAAAGTTTTTTTGTTGCTAAAAATGGGGTTTTAGCAACGATTTTTCAGGCAACGACTTTTTAAAGTCGTAGCTAAAAGTGTATGTTTAACGACGAAATTTGTCATTCGTTGCAGATTGTGTCAGGCTTTCACTTTTTGCAACAAAATTCATAAGTCATTGCAAAATTTGGAAACAAAATTCGTTGCAAAATTTCTAACCACTTGATTTCTCCTCATCGTGGGCAACAAAAGTTTTTTTGTTGCTATATTTCGTTGCCTAATATGGACCACATTCATTGGCAATAATTTTTATTTTCGTAATAAAATAATAATTAAAATAATAATAATAATTAAAATAAAAATGGTAATAATTATTATTGTAATAATACTAATAAATTTTAAATAATTAAAATAATAATAAAATAATAATTAAAATTTTATTATTGTTTAAATAATAATAAAATTATTATTATTATTATTATTATTATTATTATTATTATTATTATTATTATTATTATTATTATTATTATTATTATTATTATTATTATTATTACTTGCATTAATCCTCGCAAAAAGTCTGGTAAAAGATAAGATCGGAACAAAATACAAAAGATGATATATTGAGATATAAATTTCTACATAGATTTGTCAGCCATGAAATAAGTCATGCTGCTGCATGCCTGCATTTACCAATGTTAGAAACTAAAAAGTGTTCACAAGACAAAAGTGTTTACCAATGCAATAACTAAATTTTTAAATAATAATAATAATAATAATAATAATAATAATAATAATTATTATTATTATTATTATTATTATTATTATTTAATTAATATTATTATTATTGTTATTATTATTTTAATTATAATAATAATTATTATTATTATTATTTTAATTATTACGATTATTACAATTATTATTATTGTAATAATTGTAATAATAATAATAATAATAGTTAAAATAATATTAATAATTAAAATAATAATTAAAATTAAAATAAGAGTGATCCAAACAAATTGTCTATATTAAATGTCAATGTATATGAATATATGAATTGAAAAAAAAAAATTAAAAGGACTCACACATCATTATTCTATTTTATCCATTAGAGTTTAGTTGTAATATGACTTTATTATGAAATTTAACGATAAATATATTGTTTTTCAAAAAAAAAAAAACTATTTGTAATTGTAGTGACTATTTTTAATCATTGAACTTTGGCAAAATTTTCTATTATAAATATTTGTTATTATTATTATTATTATTACAATTTCTAGTATAGTGGCCAAAAAGTGTATTATCTCATCTTAACATGCATAGAAACGTTGCTAGATGATTTAAATATTAGTGTTACATTAATTTTAGCATGATAGCTAGTGTCTAGTGGTTTTTGTTGGAATTTAAGGTTTCTAGTTTGGAGAGGTTTGGAGTTTGATACTCGTGTGCAACATTTTCTTTAAGTTTTTAAATTCAACATTTTGCATTGAATATGTGATTATTTTTATTTTTTTAAAAATATTAGATTAAAACATTAATAATATGCTTATAGTTAGTTTCATTTATTATTTAACCTCAATATATATTATTTTATTATATTTTATTATACGTAACATTTATAGAGAGTTTCAGTTATAATATATTGTGTAACTCTTTAAAAAGTCTACGAAATGAAAATTTTAATTAATTTAACGATATTTTAAACATGAGCAATATTTAACGATATTTTATCCATATTCATTTAAAATTACCCATTTGGAAATATTCATTAACTACCCAACCCATTGGTGACCCATTATCCATTACCCAATAAAAAGATATGGACATAACAAATACCATTTCTAGTCGTATAAGTAAAATGACATACTCTACACATACACACTACACATTACATAACGCACTCCTTGCAAGAATTCTATCTCACCAGAATCGGATTCTTAAAGTTGTTCCATATAAATATAATGCCGATCATGCATCAGTGATTAATTTCTATCAGCCTTTAAAAAACCATTGATTATGATGTCTTATAACAGCCAGGATAATCATCACTTAGATTACATGAACGAATCTTAATACTCAAGTTGTCTAATAAACTTTATGGAGCTTATTTACCAGCAGTATTTGTAATCTGACGACCACAAATAAAGGCACATACACAATGGACATGACGATCCATAATTAAAAAGCTCATCATTAATCGTTCTTAGTTCAAATCAGGAGATAAACAATCTATCTTGCTGCACATGACAAATGCTTATCATCACAAATCACAGCATTGAAAATCCAAAGTTCTACCATTAGTCACCACTAAAGTCTGAAGTCATGTTAGCTCAACTGAAGCAATCATCAAAATATGCACTTGCTCATATATATAAGCACGATTTCAGAATCACTAGTCATATAAGTCAATTTTAGGAAAAGAAAATTTTAATTTCAGTCAATTGTGTACAGCTGGTTACAAGAATTATGCTGTGTTCCATATTAGGCCATATTGTTTGTTGTTTATTGACATTTTTAGAGTAGTTTTTACTTGGAATTCTTTTTTGGATGTTGATATCAATTTTCACCAATCGTCTTTATATATTTGGTTCTCGCAACTTGATTCAGTTTTCTTTATTTACTTAATTTTTTGCTATTGTCTGTTGCAGTTATGGTAATATGGCTCTTTTCTACCACGGGCTTAACCAAGCAGAACTTGCTCTACGGCACATGTCCCGCGCGTTGCTCCTACTAAGTTTGTCATCAGGCCCAGATCATCCTGACGTGGCTGCAAAATTTATAAATGTTGCAATGATGTACCAAGATATTGGAAAGATGAGCACAGCTCTTTGTTATTTGCAAGAAGCCTTGAAAAAGAATGAGAGGCTTCTAGGTGAGGAACATATTCAGACTGCTGCGTGCTACCATGCTCTGGCCATTGCATTCAACTGTATGGGTGCCTTGAAGCTCTCCCATCAGGCATGTATTAAATAAGATTTATGTATTTTATGAATGTCTGAAATATTTATTCTTGCTTACATTGACCAAAGTAAGCTCTCTTATGTGACAACATGAAAAGAAGACATACGATATACTTGTCAATCAACTTGGAAAGGAGGATTCTAGAACACGCGATTCAAGAAAATAGGCCCAAGAAGAAATGACAATTTTTCTTAGTCTTCTGGGAGGAATGTTTTAACAAAATAATTTATTGTGCAGACAGTTGGTATCATCTCCAAGTCAAACTAAAAATTGCATAGAGAAATATCATAAGCACTAGATTACACAATAATTTAACATCTCCCATGGATTAAGGGACTTTCATTGGCTTCATCTTTAGAATAGAAAAACCAAGTATGCATGTAAAAAGTTGAGAAACTTGGTTTCCATGGAGATAATAAAGCAGTTAAATCGCTAAGCTCTTCCTTGATGCTCATTGCGTGCACAAGTTATATTTGACCATTTGAAAATCATTCGGTGTCATTATTTGTCCTTTCATCTCCTAAACTCTCGAAGCAACTGCTCATTCTGTACACAAACTAAATAGGCAATTCGTGTGCTTACTCTTTTAAATTTCAGATTTTATCTTCTTTATACTTGATACAATTCTAGAATAGAATGTTTATGGCTTCAACATGTTCTAGAGATGTCGATGGACTTTGATTTATGTAACTTCTCATTTGCAGCAAGTGGGCCAGGCCACTGCAACGTCAATAATGGAGGTTGTTGGCATGAGACCAGGGAAGGGCACACCTTCTCTGCTTGTTCGGTTGGTGAAAATATCTAGACTTTGAATTGTAGTTCCCACTATACAATTAAATTTAAACTAATTCTTAATTGTGATGACAACAGGATAACAGAGATGGTAAATGCGTGTCCTCCAGGATTTAAAGGTGATGGTGTGAAAAGTTGTGAAGGTAAGGGACTTGCTTTTCTTATTGCTCAGCTATGTCTGAAGAGTGGTGATCATACATTAAAGAATGATCCAAAAAATAGGGATTTGGATTCCAGGCAGTGTGCTTTGGACAAGTTATTTGTGCAGTCCTATAGAAATTAGTAGCATTCATATAGCTAGAGAGTTGCATTTCGGTGGCCTTTATATACAAGTAATATATAATTGCAACTCTCAAGTTATACAAATGCAACTCATTCCTATAGCACTGCCCAAAAACAACTGCTTGGAATCAGGCTCCATAAAATAGACCTTCACCTGGGAAAATTTACTAGTCAGTGGGCCCCATTTATTCTGTATGTTCTGGATTCTTTTAGAATCTTGATCTCATTGTCACATATGCAGCATTAAATCAGCAGTATTCTAGTTGCATAAACCATATTCTGCAGTATTCTGATGACCTGATGGTTGTGGTATATGTATTACTTCTTTGGTTCCTCCATGTAGGAAACTGATCTCAAGTGAAATAGAATTAATTGATATTTCTTCATTAACTCAGTTTTATGTATATAGTGTACTCTGCCTGTCCCAGTTTCATAGCCTTGTGTGCACAGATTATAAGCATTAGTAAATACCAATGCCACATTTAAATATAATGTTCTTCATAATTTTTATCCGAGGAGAATTTTTTATTTTTTTTATCTGAGGAGATTTTGTTTTTATTCATGTTTGTAGTTTATTTTTATGTTGCACTCAAATGTCAATTCTATGCTTTGAAGGCCTTAAAATCTTTCCCGAAGTCATAATTTACAAAATTTGGGTAGGTGGGAGTAGTGATAAAATCTTCATTTCTATCAATTAATACATTCAAGAAGCGTGAATTACAGGTAAACGAAACCACTTTTATGACATTCTACAATGGCCTTAGATGCAGCTTCTATTCAAAAAGCTATTGATATCTTGAAGGTATGTTTGAAATCCCATCACATTGATGTCCTTCTTACTTGTCCCCTTAATATATTTAAGAAGCGGGATTATAGCTAGGCTTGTTGTTGTTGAAATGTTTGCTGAAGACAGTAGGGGTGGAAAGGAAGGAGTTAGATTCTAGTTACTGCGACATTGTATCACACCAGATACACGAGTTTTTTTTACTTGTTGCATCTTAAGCTAAACATATTGCAAATATGCCATGTACAGTATTGTTAATCATCTAAAATTTTGTAAACTTCGGATTGTCTTTTTATTGCGGTATATTTAGAATAAGTTGTTAGAAGAACATCTAACCTTTCACTAGTAGTCATTGATGAAAGGTACACTTTTTATATAATCCTTGAATAATTGGCTAATATTTTACATTACGATGTTATTTTCTTGTGATAATAATTGAGAACTATGAGTTAAATATTACTCTAGCACATCTGGCTCAAATTTTTTGGATATTTAAAAAACACCAATGTCAAGGGCCATCATGGAAGTAGCCGCATTAGTTGTTCTATGTTGATTTGCTTGATGATGGTGTGGTAATGTAGCAAGATAGTAAGACTAAGAAATAGGGACACTTTGCGAATAAGGCTATTTGATCTCATGGTCTCTTTTGTTATTGAAAAAATTGGATTTATCTTATTAGCATTGTAGAACATCAATGGTTACAATGAATTGAACAGGTTTGGGGTGTGCCAAAGTAATGAATTTATACTCACTTAATATATCTCGTAACCCTGATATTTGCGTAGTATGTGATGACGTCTGTACAGTCTCCTGGTATCAATATACATTGTCTAAGATAGCATGCCATAATAATTCCCTAAATATAAGTTGTACAGTTTGACAGGCCAATCCTGATTTGATACAAGCATTTCAAGCTGTGTCCGGTAATACTAGTGCATCTGGCAACAAATCCTTGTTTAATGATTTGCTTGTAAATTGTATAGATCACTTTATTTTATGTGTGTGGTCTTGTGGGTGTGAGTGTGAGTATAGAGGAAGGGATTGAGGGAGAATGGGAGGGGATTGCTCTCTATATCATATTCTGGCACTTGTGCAGGTGTGAGAAGAAAGGGTTGGAGGGAGGCAGTGATGGGAGGGGTTTCTCCTTATATCATACTTTGGCACTACGCATTGGGTTTTTGCGGTGTTTCAATAATTTATATAGCTCTCTATTTGGGTTTTGAGGAAGTTTGTTCTTTACTCGATTTGCTTGATAATTGATTGAATGCTTTGCGGGGATGCGATCATCTCGGGGAAAGAGAGTCGGTTCATCACTATATCTTGATGTAAATATTGAGGTTGACTATTATTAATTTTGCATTCTTTATATGATCTAACCTTTCATTTTATGCATATGTTCTATCTTGTTGAATTTAATACAATGATTACTTTAACTTGGCAAAGTGTGATCCCTTCTATAGTGTTAGTGTCACGCATAAAGTTGAGGAGAATGTTCGTGATGAAATTCAGAAATCTCATCCTGAAGTAGCTGAAGTTTTCATTTATATAGGTAACAACTTTATTTTGTTTAATCCTTGTACCGTCTCTAGAAAACTACATCGTTTTAAGGCATCACATGTTTGTAACAAATATAAGATTATTGACTTCTTGAAGTCAATTTGAGACATTTTTTTCATACTCGGGTAAATTTATTTAATTTTAGTCAGTACAATGATGAATATTGTAAATTAGTTTAAAAGGTACTACTAATCATAAGATTTGTATTTTCATAAATTTTAACGAATCTTATCATTTGAGTTTAAAAATATCTCAAATTGATTTTTAAAAGTCAATAATAATTTGGAAATGGAATGAGTATTTATCGATGTGTGGCTAGTAACGTCATGGACTACTGAGCTCCTATATTCTTCATGGTTGTTATTTAGTCCTAAAAAATTTTATAGCATAAAAGGGTCAATCTGCCATAAACTTTTGAAAAACTGATAATATATATTTTTGGCAAGTATTAAAGAATTGGTAATTTGTTATCTCAGAATTCTGATTGTGTTGAAGACCCTTGTTACTTTATTAGTCCTTTTTCATGCATGATGTTCCCAATTCCAATTTGTTCATTATATAGTACATAGGAGACTAAAATCACTTTTAGTCCCAGGAAAACAATCTCTTAAATTGTAGGCCTAAAAATAATATTTATGTCAAAATTTAACTAATCTGTATTCACATGTAGACCACCTCAAAATTTGCTTGAGCCAACTAAAATTTTCTTTATTCCCAGGAATTAGTGAGAGAACATGGTATGCCTTCTTATGATATTGTGATTGCCTATGTCTTTTTCTACTTATGAGCAATACGGTGTACATTAGTACTATGTAGCAACTCTATTGTCTTTGTGTATTGATTTTGTCACTAAGTGCCTCTGGTGACCTATTTGTTTCAATTTCCTGACTTGCTATTATTTTTAAATATGTGCAGGAAGACTGCTTCTACGACTTGCCTTACAATACTGGGTATCAAATTTTCGTGCTACGTTTACGAAAGACAAGGGACGGAATTATGAAGTGTACTCTCTCTATATATGTAGATATATACTTTGATTGAAGAACTGTGGTAGCTTTAGATGGTTAATTGTAAAGATAATATATGATTATGTAGTGGATGATTTTATTAAGTTAATAATATTTTAGTTTTTTTATTTTTGCCATTATTTGCTATAGGGACATTGAGCCAGTCAGGTACACAAAAAGAATGTCAAATTTTGATTTGGCAATAATATAATTCGTTACCAAAGCATTGAATAAGTTTTAATATAGCAACAATTTTTTATACATTTAGAAACAAATTTTTGTTGCTAATGTCATTAAAAATATAATATTTGGCAACGAAAAATTAACCTAATAACAACGGAGAGGATATTGTTGCTAATACTAAAATAAAAGGCAACATTTTTTATCTTTGCAAATCATATCAACTTTCGTTGCACATATAAAGAAACGACATCATATAATGTCGTTGCTAATCGACGACTTTCGTTGCTATTGAAAAATAACCAGCAACAAAAATTTTCGTTGCTGATTCAGCATAATGTCGTTGCCAAATAATATAATCAGCAACGAAAATGGTTGCTAAAAAGTTTACATTCCGCAACGAAAGCAAGCTTAGGCAACAATTTTCATAATTGACTGCAACGAAAAATGTCATTGCAAAATGGTGTCAATTGAAACGAAAATGCATGGTCGTTGTAAAAAAAGAGAGTTCATTTCGTTGCTAATTAGAAGGCTTTTGCAACGAAATGGGCTTTTTAGCAACGAAATTGTAATTATTCTGCAACAATACATTTTGTTGCTAAAGGATTGATGTCTCTGTACGAAAGCCAAATTTCGTTGCAAAATGTATTACTTTGGCAACAAAGAAAATACGTTCGTTGCGAAACAATTAGCAACGCTCATTGCGCAACGACAGTAAAGTCGTTGCCAAAACCCTTTTGCAACGAAATTTAGCACCTTTAGCAATGAAAATCGATTGTTGCTGAAGCCCCATTTTTTTATAGTGGATGGCTCATCAACTTTCTCCACTTTAGCTGCAATGTTAATTGCAAGAGTGAGCAAACAAATGCTCACTGATATAGAAAGTAGTAATGACAACAACATGAGAATGAACAACGAAAGTTGAACAATAATGAACTTGTTCCACGAATCAAAATAGAAAACAAGTTCGAACTTTAATATCTGAGGGTCTTAAGACCACAAACTATGTCCCCGGTACCTAGGTATTATTACCCAACCTTAATAGTCATTTAGACTATACGGGCCCTTCTTAACATACTTAGGGGGATCAGCCCTTTGTACTATGTATTGTGCACAAACATCTAAACGTTACACGTACAAAATCCCCTATGTTAGGGTTGTTCGTCTCAGTTTAAATTTAGAATTTCCGCACTAAAGAAATTTTAGTTTGGAACTAGCTTATCAGTGTTTCTAGAATTTTAGAACACTTTTCAAGTATAGATTAATTTAATCAATAAGAGTTTGCTTACTACTTGAAGGTTTAATACAAGAATGTAAAACTGAACAAGGTTATCAAAGTCAAAGACCGGATATCAACAATATATAATTGAATAAATATGATATACATGCAAAGTGCTATATCCAAAAGAGTTAGAACAATCTCATTGGAATCGATGTATTAGAACAATATATGCTTTGTACAATAATATCAAGGTTTAGAAAAGTAAAACTCGCTCAAGGTAACGAGTTAGGTTACAAGAGCTTATTCAATCGTACATAAGGATAGAATCAATAGTCTTGCTCAATAAAATTTAGAAACTTGTATTCATTAACAAAAGAATGAAGTTAGAAAGCTTGCTCAATGTAAAGAGTTAAGGTTTAGAAACTTGCCTTGTATGTAAGCTACACAAATGTAATATTCGCCAATTACCCTACATATATCATTGAAATCGCAACAATAATTAGTTGCATGAATATTAGCTTTAGGGTTTAAACCATCATTTAGGTCATAACCCTAACCTAGCACCTAACCATGTTGGTTAACACCTTAACGATTCTGAAATCACACTATAAACTAACATAAACCTTATCATTTATCTTTAACTTTTGAAAACATCACATTTGGTTTATTACATAACTTATATAAATAATTACTTAAAATTTTCACATTTTGTATTACAACACCTTATAATCTGCTATTGTGGTTTATATTATGGCTCAACATTATTAACATGCATGCTAAACTAATATAAGTGCGTTACACATGACCTGCAAATAGGCAGAAGTCACTGCATGGGCTCGAGCACGCAGTGCATTGCTTGACATCCTTGCCTTGAAATACAGAGTGTAGTTGAAATTTGGTGCTCATTGCAGAGAAACCCAATTAAGCAGCAATTTGTCTTGGTTTCGTGGTAGGGTACAGAGTCATACTTGCCGATACTGATGCATGTAAACTCATGACAACCTCTTTGCTTTACTTGGCGATCACCCATCTCAACCCAAATCCTACAGAAATCATGAAACGTAGCAACTAAAACCTTGTAATAGCATAGATACACATGTTATCCATCATTCTATATACAAAAACACTACATAAACACAAATTGAAGAATCAAAACCCCCCAATTTCCAAATTTCATCATATTTTACACTATTAGCGAATTCAATCACCACGAACTCGTTTCTCAATCAATTGACATGATTCCAATTACGCCGCTTTTGTTTCTTAACATATTAACATAATCCAATAACAAATTATAGATTATAACACATATAGAGCATCAAATTTCATACTTTTTAAAGCCAATTTTTAAAGTATAAACACTGTTATTTTCCTTTTCCTCCTACAACCAAATTACACGAATTTGAACATCAACCAAGAATTATAGATGATAACTAACAAGTTTAGCAATAACATACATACATAGAATTCAACATCTTAACCCTATCCAACGAAATTCCCAATTAACAGAGGATATGTATTGCAAAGAAAATTAAGATAAATTATACCTTTAAAACCCTAGTTGAATGCTAACAAAATTGAGAGCAATCCTTTCCCCAAAACCCTTCTTCTCTAACCCCCAATATCACTGTGTTTCTTTTCTCTCTTCTTCCAAGCTTTCCCTTAAAACTCTGTTCTTAAGCCTTAGGAGAAAATAAGAAGCGTAGAAAATAAACTGGCCTCCCACTAACCCACATTCTCTTTCAGTTAAAAAAAACAAAAGGCGTCAGTTGAATAAGCCAAAGGCCACAAGGCCTTGTTTGGCTACCCCCTATTTCCCAAACTAAATTATTTTTATATTATTTATATTATATAGTTTCACTTGTCACACATGCAACCCATTAAATAACTTATAATAATAATAATAAAAATCTTATTATCATTATACTTATAATTAATAAATAATTATATATCTAATTTTAATTAATAAATTAGAAGCATCACTTTATTTAATTTATTTATTTCCTTTAAATTAAACAATGCACTTAATTTAATTATCTTCTTAAATATTAAACAATTGATTTAATTTAATTATTTCCTTAAATTAAATCCATTAGATAAAATTATCATTATTCAATTTAATTAATATTAATCAATTTAGTTACTAAATTAATTCACCACAATTCATTAATTATTTATTTTCTCAATAAATAAATTATTTAAAATATTTATTTAATTCAATAAATATTTAAATTAAATTATAAATTTCTCGATTGTTACAGTTGGTGTCAGATTCGTCCAACTAGTCCCAAATTTCCACATTCACATTCTGGCTTTCATCGCCTTCTACCACGAGGTAGGAGTTACACCTTCTCTCAATTTTTTCTTTTTCGTCTATACCATTAGCAAATCTCGTGAAAAAGGGATATAAAGTAATGAGTAAACAATCCCCGAAGGTTGGTGAAAACGTTGAAAGACGATCCCTGATATCCACTCCTTCAAGCAGCAAAGGATGGCATAAGGAGTGGTTTTTCGTTAAGGGACCTGAAATATCTACCATCCCAGACTGGACTACTGTTGAGCGACTATCTGCCGACTTTGGTGATATCCTAGATTAACGCATAAAGGAGATGATAGAGCTTCTGGAGAATTTCCCGAAAAAGGAATGGAATTTCAGACTCCTAACCAAGCAGGCGTGGTTATACGACCACAAATGTAAGTCCCGAACTCCAAGGATGTACAAATTTTCAAATCTCCAATAATAATTATTCTGAATGATTATTTCTTATTCTTTGCTGTAAAATCCCAAATTTTATGAATAAAGATTTAATTTTCTCGAAATATTTTTTTTAATATTATGGTGTGAATTTGAGATATTGTTATAGTTGTGGGTAGCATTTATAAATTTTGAAAAGTATGCAAGTTGTTATATAATATTCGATTGGTCGGGGAATATTTGTTTTAACAAGGAATATTCGTACGATGACACAATCATTGGTGGACCCCACAACAGAATTATTGTCGAATTGAGAAAATGAAAAAAATATATTTATGAAAATAACGGCGGAAGTTTTACCGTTAAAACTGTTGAACTACCCGGTAGTAAAAGTACAGTAATACGCGTGGTTGCATAGTAGTACACGGTATTGATTATTGATGCTTACGTGAGAAGTCACTCAGTTTTGTTCAATTATTGCTACGATGATTCTTTTGCGATAGTATCTCACGTTATTGGATTCAATTATTGTCGATTGTTATATATATATATATTATATGAGTTTTGTTTTATTAGTATTATTAATGTAATAAAACAGAAAAGCTTTTTATATAAAACTGAATACTTTTATAAATTTATTCGTTTTATTAGGCTAATAGTAAAATCTTTTATATAAAACATAATACTTTTATAAAATTATTTGTTTTATTAGACAATAATTAGAATTTATTATATTTCATTATGCATAGTATTGCATAGTGTACTGCATAGTGTTTTGTATAGTAAAATCTTTTTATATAAAATAGAATACTTTTATAAAGTTATTCGTTTTATTAGATTATAAATAGAATATATTATATTTTATTTAAAAGATTTTGTTTTATTAGAATATTTTATTAAATCAATACGGACCATCCGTTTAAAAGTAAATCAATACGGATAGTTTCATGGATTGGTTCTTATTGATCCATTCTTCTATAAATAGAAGCTCATTCCTTCATTATTTCTTACAAATTCACTAAAACTCTAGAGAGAGAAACTATAGAGAGAATTCTTCTTCTATAATCTTGAGTGTATTTCTTTAGCGTTTAAGAAAGCTTTGAAGCGTAGTGCAAGTTTCTTCAGTATATCTCGCCTCTACCGGAGAGTACTCTTCTTTATAAGGTAAGGGATATTATTTGTTATACTCGTAAGGGTATTATTTTTTTCATATTCATGAAGAGAACTTCATTATTCCATTCTTTATTTATCTACATTGGAATAACTTTGTATCTGTGATCTACCCTATACTTGGTGAAATTCTTACATTATTCCATTCTTTATTATTACTCGTTAGAATCCACATCATGCGCTTTTACTTGGGACACGGTTCCGTTATTTATTATTTTATTGGAATAACTTTGTCATACACAAGCACCGCATGCATGGTGATTTCATTGTTATTCCATTCTTTATTATTACATTGGAAAATCTTATGCATGCGTTTTTACGGGACTGATTTCGATTATTTATTATTCTGTTGGAATAACTTTTGTCTATCTGAATACCGCATGCATGGTGATTTTGTTGTTATTCCATTCTTTATTATTTCATTGGAACATCCCGTCGGCTGAATTTACACCGACACGGTTTAGATTACTTATTATTACATTGGAATAACTTTGTTTATCTGCAATCTAGTATGCATGGTGATTTCGTTGTTATTCCATTCTTTATTATTCTATTGGAATATCTCCGCCGGTGCAATTACGCCTTGACGACTCGTTCCGATTATTTATTATTTCATTAGAATAACTTTGTCTATCACAAGTACCGCATGCATGGTGATTTCTTTTTGTTATTCCATTCTTTATTATACTCGGTTGGTTAAAGTTTTGACTTCTATACTCCATGAAATTAGTGGAATATCCTTGATATTTACGCTTCATCTAGTATCTTTCATGGAAATATTCTTCTGAGCATTCTTGAATTTTACTCTACAAAGAAGTATCATGTTGATAATTTGGACGTTATTAGTTCCTGGATAATTTAATTCTTGAACTTGTTTTATTGAATTCTTATATCATTGTCATCATCCTCATGTTTATATTTTGTTGAAAGTCATACGTGGCTGTAGTGCATAGATGGACTTGGTATGATTATGACCGGGGATTATTCGGTATAATCATGGTAGTAATGTTACAAATGATGTGGAAAAAAGTCCTCATTAGCCCGTAGTGCATTGATGGACGCTTTTTGGTATAAATGTGGCTATGGATTCTCTTGACCAAGGGTGCAAAGATGAATTATTTTATGGCATGATCAGATAGATTGATGAAAACACGATTATCTTTGGCCCGTAGTTCATGGATAATTTGTGGTCGCGTGATACTAAAAAAGTCCTTGGCACGTAGAAATGCGGGGATGATTTGATGATGTGGATTTTTTTATTGAAATTTGAGTCTCAAATGATAAAAGTGATGAAAAACTTTTTAAATCATAGAAGATGGTAGATTTTATTCTCTATTTGACTCTTCTAATGGATTGCTTGTTCCGCTACAGTTAAACTTGATGTTTGTTATATTGTATTAGTTTAACACTGTTGAAGGCTAACGATAATTTATTCTGCATTATCTTAGTCATAATATTTCTTATTGGGCTAGTTGAGCTCACCCTTTCTTTCATTATTCTCTTTGAAATGAGAAGCGTGGGCTGGGACTAGTCGAGGGAGCGAGTGATGGTCCTAGATGGTGCATTAGTAGTCCTCACTATTACGTGAAATAGTGTAATAATAAATGTAATGAGGACTCCATTGAGTGTGGATATTGTCTAGATGACAATATTTGTATTAAAACTCAAGACATATGTTTAGTCATTATTTTACATTTAATTGTTGTATAATTAGTTTGTATTTGTATTCAGTACCATGTATCTGGCAACCCAAGATGGGTGATGTATACCTATTTTTGGGGGCGTCACACTTTGCAGTATCACTGATTAAGCTGACTTCTTCGGACTAAAGAGATCTTGAAGCTTTCTTATCTGCTAAAGATTCTGAACCTGCCAATGAACCCCCAACTACCGAACCTCCACCTTCTGATTCACAACATAGCGAACCACAAACCACCAAACCAACACCCAGTGCAGAAACTAGCCAGCCTCGCCGAAGAAAAAGAGGTGCTCGTAAACTAAAACATGTCCCTGTCCCTACCCTAAATGAGAGCCTTCTGGACATGCCTATAGACGAGCATACCCGAGTTCTTAGAACAAAAAAGAAAAGAGTTAAGATAATCCCCTTACAGTCGAAGAACTAAGGGTACCCTCGACCGAAGCCATTCCCCCAATAATTCCTGTTGAAATCAATATTTCAGATGAAGAACCTGAAGAGCAAGCTGAGCCCACCCCTTCACTTGTCCGAAAGAGAAAACACGCTTCCGATAGCCAACCAATACCACCACCTGAACCTTCAACTACTCAAACCCCACCTTCTCCTGAACAACCCATACCTTCCCCTCAAAAACCCACTTCTTCCGAGTCTAGGCCCGAAGCTGTGGCATCTCCCACTCTATGGCCAGACCTTAATGAAAATTTCCCTTTCCAACTCTACAACTCATTCGAACGAGATACAAACGACCATCGTTTTGGCAACAGCTCCATCATGGATCTGATTGATACTGGGATGATGCACCAAGCCAGAGTATGTTGCTATTTGACTTATCCATTTACATTCCTGCCCATCTACTTGAAATTAATTGATTAATTCTGAACATCTGCAGACAAATGGTATCTTCGGGCACCTTCGTCAAAAGTACAAATAAGCTAAAACCGAAGAAGATGCCGCCCAGAGAGAGAATGCTATATTGAAGTCTGCTCTGGCTAAGGAAAGAAGTTAGCAAGATATGGCTTGGTTTAACAATTAATGCCTCCGGAAGGATCTCGCCCAAGTCAAAGAGAAATTAGAGACAACCAAGGCTGTTCATCGAACAACAACTGATATGAATGTTGACTTAATTCAGAATAATGAGGTTCTGGTTCGGCAAAATGAAGTTCTTGCAAAAGCTAACCAGAGCTTGGCGAAGCAAGTTAATGATGTCCAAATATTCGAAGAACAACATTTGACTCCTCGGTAAAAAGAGAAAGCTGAACTTTAGGAACTGAAGACTCTGGGTCCCCCACTCACTGAAGAGCTTCGTAAAGAAATCCAAATGGACTACCTCAAATCATACGAGCTGAATAATGAAATAATCAAGATGTATACTGAAGGGTATGAAATTTCCCGAGGTAAATGCAAGGCAAAGCTCGTTACGGCTTCAATAGATCCAACTTTTCTAGATTCTTCAGATGATTACGATGAGAATGAAGCCTGAAGATGACCTCCCCTTACTTTAACCTTAGCCATCTTTGTAAAAATTTCTTATCATTCTGTAATCTTTTTTGAATATTAATGAAATGATATTATCTTCTCATCCTTATTACACCTTTTAAACTCAATCCAAACTGTTAGTCAATAATTAAGAAAACTGAACAACAAATAAGATCAAGTAATAACATAATTTGAACTCAACACTTAAAATAAAATCAGGTAATAAAGTAATGTAATACTTATTCATTACCGAAGTGTGAGATAGATCTGCAACAATCCCATTCACCATCTTTAGGGCGAGGCAAAACCAACCGAACCTCCAAACGTATCTGTTCACCATTTTTAGGGCGAGGCAAAACCAACCGAACCTTCAAACGTTCCTGTTAACCATTTTCAGGGCAAGGCAAAACCAACCGAACCTCCAAACGTGCCTGTAACGACCGAGAAATTTGGATCTATTGTAAAATAATTTTATTTAATTAAATAATAAATAAAATTATATTATTTGTTATTATTATGTGTTAGTAAGATGAATGTCGTTCTATAATCTAGAAACATCGGAATGTCATAGTATTTTGACTACGTGAAGGAATTAAAGTGTTTGAATTTCCAAGACGAAAATAAAAGTTTTCCGAGAAATTTTCCGAAAATATTATTCACCTCTTTTTGCTCGGGAATTATTTTTGAACTTCCGAGAAATACGTAACGATAGAATATTGAGGTAAGATGGATTATGTAATAATAATTCAAGTATGAAAAATGTAGTTTTTCACATGCGGACTTAATTCAAGAACGTTAGGGAAAGTAAAGCGTTAACTAGTAAAGCGATGATTGTATAATACATAGGTATTATACGAGGTAATGAATACGAGTATGATACGAAGTATTATACGAGTATGTATGAATAATGGTATGTTGTATATGTTGAATAAGTATACGAGTTAGAATACGAGATTAATATATAGACAATACTGTCGACGTCGGGATTTTTATTTGTCCCTTTTCGTTACTTGTTCTTTGGTGTTCTCATGTTAATGTGAGATTTGTTTGAAAAAACAAGTGAAAAAGGTCTGACATGTGTAATGTCGACGAAAAGCGTCGCCAGTTTGTGTATTTAAGCTTGGTTGTATAATATAATGAAAAGGTTTTCACATTGACCCAGTGATGTGACACTGCTAAACGGGTCTGTGAAACCGAGATTCATTATGGGTTCGGGGGCTTGGTTATGCAGAGGGAAGGTGTTAGGCACCCCCCGACATCCGTGTTACCACGGTGATCGCCATTTCTCAAAGAAACTGTTATATGAATGTGTGTGTGTGTGTGTGTGTGTGGATCAATGTGTAATTATTTGAAATTAGTGCGAGTCCTCGTTCGCACCTATATACATAAGGTTTGAATTTATAGAAAAATTCAGTTTTAACCAAGATATAGCAATGAAGTTTTGTAAAAAGAGGTTTTTCAAACCCTGTGCTCAATAGTAATTGAGGCCTTTGATCTTGCCATTTTATTATTAAATGTTAAACTTGTTTGCTTTTATTTTGAGATCACGAAGCATCTACGAAAAATAATATCTGTGATGTCGAACTCCTTATGGGCATAATGACCATCCAAGGAAATTGCATACACTTTGTAAGTAATGTACAAAGTACGCTACGGTGAAGAAGTCCATCACGAGAACCGAATCTAGATTCGATTAATTTGAATCTGTGATCACATGATTTCCTAGGCTCACATCTCTGCAATTTGTATGGAAAGCGGTAAATAAATTATATATATAAAAGCGGTAAATATATATATATATATATATATATATATATATATATATATATATATATATATGTGTGTGTGTGATGATAACCACCATGAAAGCAACTCCATGGGGATCGAAATGTAAATAAAGCGATAAATGCCATCAACCGCCATGAAGTAAACTCAAGCGGGACTTGAATGTAAATAAAGCTATAAAAGCTATCAAGCGCCAAAGTAAACTCCAGGTGGAACTAAATGTATATATATATATATATATATATATATATATATATATATATATATATATAAAAGTAGTAAATGCTTTGGATATGAAATCCGGGGCTCATCGGATATGTTAAACAACAATTATATATATATATATATATATATATATATATATATATATATATATATATAAAAAGTAAACGCATAGGATATAAAATCCAGGCTCATCAGGAATGAGTTCGACCACAATTCATATATATATATATATATATAAAAGCAATTAACGCGCCTGCATCAAGTTCAGGCTCATCGGATGAGTCCGAAAATAGTTTTTATATATATATATATATAAATATATATATAAAAGCTAATAAACGCTCCAGACCAAAGTCTAGGCTCAATCGAGGCATAACTCGATAATGTTAGTCCATATAAAAATATATACATATATATATATATAGTATATTTATACAGACAAAAATGAAAACCACGGACCGATGTCCGGGCATACACACATAACACGACTCTCAATGTGTAGAATAGTGTGTGCAAATGTAAATAAAAAGGCTTTATAGAGTGTAAGAAGACTTACAGTGGGCTGCCAAGGCAGATTTCTATGACTATATATGGATGAATACTCAGCTCCCGCTGGTAAATTTATAACTGTATGTGGGCTAACAGGTGTTTAAAAAGAACAAACACTCAATATGGGGTGTATAGAAAGCAAATTGGACAGGGCATCCTCACCTTTTTTCTCTCTAAATGGATGACCCCAAGCTCTATATTTATAGATCGCTAGCCCAGCAGTGTATACTGCGGTTGCTGCTTGAATGCACTAATTTGCCCAGAGTTGCTTGAGGTTCTGCTTGGTCCCGTTGTCTTGAAGTACGTGCACTCGTACATTATAATATCCGCTCGAACTTGCAGAACTTCAATCTGAGCATCCGAACGAGGTATATGTGACCTTCTTCGGACTGCTTGTGTCGAGAGTTATGCAATGAAATGGAATAGAAGTTGTACGAAGTCATGAAGAGGGTACCATGCCCATGATCTTCAAGCTTCAAATTCTATCCGGTGTGCTGTCATGCGTAATAGTCACTCGGGATTGGATATCCTAGTTCTTGAAGGACATAGTTGTATGTATGTATGTATTGAAGTGTCAAGACGACGTGCAGATGTTGAGGTAGCAAGATGACATTCTGACTCCTCATCGGTGTTATCGCCGATTTGAGTTGAAAGTAGATGTTGCTCAGGGTTATATCTGAGATTGGACTGCTACAAATGTTGAATGCCACAATGTCATCTTGTGGATACCTGTCTGCTCGGTGTTAGCTCTGGTGTCTGCGGTATGAGTGCCTCAGCAGGAGGTTTGATTGAAGCTGATCGTATGTATTTGAAACAAGCATTTTCGGGGTTATTTCAGGAACTGCAACAACATTCCTTGGGGTTATCGCCAAGGACGAAACTCGGGGTTATCTCCGAGGTTGGAAATGATGTTCCCGGTGTGTGGTCCAATGCAAGGCATGGATAGGATAAAGAATCCTAGATACTTGAAATGCAACAGATAAACATGATGCAAATGTATGAATGAGATGATTGTCAGTTAATCCTGTTGGGTTGACAATCATTGATTCCTTGGACATGCGATCCAAGTCTTCAAGGATGTTGACGTTGGGGCTATCACCAAAGTCGTGAATCCTAGACACAGACTTCATTTTCCATGGAGGTACCTCTCATGTGAAAGAGATCTGTGGGGATAAAGCTTTGTTTGTTTGAGGATGTGTATAACATATCCCACCATCCTGTCGGAGAATTCTATCGCCAACAATATGTATTTGTCGAAATTTGCTGACCTTTCGACGATGTGTTTATCACCGGATAAATCCCTGTTGGACAAATCATCAAGGCTACTTGACGTTCATTGATGTGTGTATCAATGATTGCATTGAGTCGTACCCCTTGTTGCGGATACACAAGAATGAATACTTGGCTTCGATGGATTTATCTGCCACCGGCTGAGATAACGTCAAGGTTGCTTGACCTTCATTGATTTGTGTATCAATGGCTGAATTGCATTGTAACCCCCCCCGCCAGGGATTGTTGTCATCGGTTAGTGACTTTGACATTGTAACCCTCGCCGGGGATTCATCTTTAATTTGTAACTTCGGTGTTGTAACCCCCGCCGGGGATATGTCTTCAATTTGTAGTTTCGTAGAATCTGCATTGTAACCCCCGCCGGGGATACGTCAGGGTTGCCTGGCGTTCATTGACGGCATCAGACCTTTATGAGGTATTGCCGAACATGATTTATGAAAGCTGAGGCCACTGGTATCATATACCTTGTATGCAGGTGAATACCAATGTGGAACATGTGGAGCCAGAGTTTGACCCATGAACACCAGGATTTCGGGCTATTCCGCTCAATCGTGTAGCGCTATTATTCCTAATTTGGCCTTTTCAGTTTGCGAGACCTCCTTTGCAACTCTAACTGGAGCGAGTCGGAGGTGTAGGACCCATAGAAGAGTGTCACAGGTACACCTGTAGTAGCCGCAGGTGGACCTGCGGCCAACCGTGGGTATAAAAAGCCAATGGGTTGCTTTCATAAGTCATTTTCAAGCTGCGCGACGAAGGATATCTGAGAGCTTTTCTTGATCTGTTGAGTTAAGTGCAACTTTTCGCATATTCTACCACCGCATAAGCGTTCTTCATCGCTCCGGTAACATATGCATGTATTCTTTTCCAGTTTCTATCCGTTGGAAAATGACTTATCACATGAAATGCATTTAGACACATAGTAGTGAATATACATGCTGATATGCTCTGATAAAAAATATTCATCATAGTAAATTTTAGTATTAAACTATGCTGAACATAATGATGTGAAAATTTTTTGACTTTTGAAATAGTCAAATTGGCACCTTTTACTGTCATTTCTTATCCTATATGAGGACAAATGAGTAAAGTTAGAAAAGTAAAATAACCCTGGTAATTAGATTACACTTATGGATTTTCTACTGTGATGCATATAGGATGTATATGACTATTGGTAGGTATGCTACTGAATGACCACCTAGTCATGCCTATGTGCATGTGGATAGTCCCATTTACAAAGGGGCTATGGCAAATTTTTTCCAAAATGTAGTTATTGGATAGTCATGCATTTTTAACTCTACTGTAGATGTATGTTAAAATAATGCAAGCATGCACGTAGTCATAAGATGCATTTTGAAAAGCTCTTGGTAAAAATTTACCACACACTTTCTGAGGTGATTTGGAGACTTGTTGTCCAGATATTATGGATCTGGATCAATAGAAAGCAGATTCCACAGGACCACTTCCGTGTACTATGCGGAGGGCTTCAAGTACCTCGACCCGTTTTGTTTAGATGTAGCGTCGTTTGGTGGAGGCGGTGATTCGTCCTATCCGGGTTGAAGTGCCGGATGTCGAGGACGAGGAGGAGGATGTACCTGTTGAGGTTCCTGCTCTTGCAGCATGTGTTCCCCGTAGGGAGTTTCCAGGAATTCAAGTGGCGAACCCAGATCTTCTGGGTGACTTGAGTCAGCATCCTTCAGTATACCTGCACGCAAACGAGGTATGAAGTTAGATCTTAATCTTCCTTATTTCCTATTGATGAGGAATAAAGGGTTCTGATGTTGATCTGTATTTGATGTAGGTTTCCGACTCACACGACCTCGAGGAACCGGGTTCAAACATCACGCTATGTATCAGGCCCTGCATGATGACTATAGAGCAATTGTCCATGGCTGGGGATTCGAGACGTTCTTTTCCATCCTTCCCCGTTGCTGTCCCTGGGGTTACCTTAGGGCATTGTCTGAGCGCTGGTTTCACCAGACTCGGTCACTCCATTTGCTAGATTATGAGGTGATGATGACGCCGATGGATTGGCAATTTATCACAGGTATGGAGTTTGGAGGGGATCCAGTGCCTTGCCCGGCGGATATTACCCCTACTGCCGTCAGATCCTTGTTAGGAGTTCCAGTGGAGGCGCTTCGAGGCGGGGATATGCGTCTGTGTCCTTTGGCGTAGATGCTATGTAAGCGGAACATTGAGTGAGCCTATACTCGATGATGTGAGAGTCAGGGACTGCATTCTTCGGCGATTGTTCCTGCTGATCATTAGGGGCTGCTTCATAGCAGATAACTCTTCTACGATGTCCTTCGCTTTGATCAGCGCCACTCGAACGTGGACCGTATAAGAGACTATGATTGGGGTTCTTACACCTTTGCCTACTTCCTCAAGGGAATGCGCATGTGATCACAGGGTTTGATCGAGGCATGGTTAGGATTCTACCAGTTTCTGCTAGTGAGTATTTCTCTTGTCTTTTCCCATGTACAGGTTAAGAGTGTTGACTGACAGCAGATGTTTGCCTTTGTGTTGGCAGTTTTGGGCCTACGAGAGGCTTCCATGTTTGCGTCCTATGAGCGTGTTAGGTTTAGACACCTATCCACGAGGACGGCGATGACATCATTCCATACTGGCGAAGGTCCCTGTTGCTGTGGGTTTCTCTCATTGTCGCCTACAGCTGGAGTTGTTGACATCGGATGTCATCACATGGGTTCCTTACTCTGGGGAGCATTTGAGTATTGGGTTTGAGGACGGATACCCGACTGGAGTTGAGTATGTTATATCCACCCGTAGGATTCCTCTCTTTATAGATGGAGGATGGGAGCTCTACTTAGGAGAACGTGCTATCAGGAGCACTACAGGAGAGATTCGCATGCCGATCTTGCCTCCTGCCAGGCGTTATTGGCCTTTTTCGCAGTCACCTATCACTGATATCCCGTTGCTGGGGATTGACGGTTACACATTATCAGAGGGCCCCTATACTAAGGAGATGTTCTAGCATGAGTGGTTCCCTCATACCATTGGAGCTCAGACTCGCGCCACACAGTGTATGGGGGATATGGTTCTAGGATCCGTGATGATGACGGATTGGCTAGCCTATGTCAGAGATCCGACTCATGTGACACAGATTGATAGTTTGACCCGGCAGTTGGACCGGGCACATTTATTTATCCGGCATTTGGGCAGAGATCCTTCAGAGGCAGATACTTTTGATCCTTCCAGATCTGGCGCTGGCCCCTCAGGTGACCCATATGGCTTTGCCGATGCAGATCCTCCTTTGTATAGACCTGACATCCCTGTAGATAGAGATCCAGTGACTCAGGAGGAATTACATCAGGTGGATAGGATCGACGATGTGGACATCGATACCATTGACTTCTTCTGATGTATATTTCTCGTTATCTCTTTTGATAGGCCTTTGTTAGCTGCTGGGTAGCTTCGCCACATTCTCGCTATATCTTTTGATAGGCCTCTGTTGAGATGTTGGGTAGCTTCGCCCCATTTCCCTGTATTTTAGCTGTACAGAGATGTATTAGATGATGATATACTGAGGAATGTATCTACATTTTCTATTCCCTATAACATATTGCCATCTATTATATTATGCATGTTATTATGTTATGCATATGTATATATGTCCAGAGATATTCAGCATTGACCCCTGGATGGTCTTATGACACTTCCCACGTAGATGTCTTCTTCGACAGTTAGCCGTATTGATCATACCCCACCATGTTTGGTGTCATCTGGTATGCGCTCATGGTATGATAGTATGTCACCACCAGACATGGTGACTGTAGATCATTTGCTGCAACATACTATGATCTTGTTGATGTTTCAGGTTCCCACAGGGTTCATAGGCGGTATGCTAGAAACCTTTGGGTACTAGATAGAAGCGAGTTTTTACGGTTTGGCACCCGAGAGTTGACTCTACTACTGCGGAGGTATACGACGATTGAGCGATGCTTCTGCATTGGGACGGACCTTGCATGCGAGATGGCGATTGGGGACATGAGTAGGAAGTTCATGACCCTTACCTGGCTGAGGCGTGAGAGTGGTGCAGACGAGATTACATCGATCAACGTGATATCCCAGCATTTTTTGTTTGACAGATTTGGCTCTGAGGATAGTTATGGACGACATTCCAGGGATTTCACCACACTGGAGGATCAGTGGCATTTGGCCAGAGTAGATGTATTGCTGCTGTGCGTATTGTCATACGTCTACATGTTACGGTACATGGATAAGCTGGACATCGGGGTTGTTATGGCAGTGAGAGCTCTCAGGGAGGGTCATACCATTGTACCGATGATTGTCGCAGAGACACTGAGGTCAGATACATATTGCTGTACTTGTCCGGCAGGAGTATTCATAGGTAGCTCGGTCATACTGTACGTGTGGTTTATGTCACACTTGGGACCGATTGGCACTTTCAGATGGCATGTATATTGTTTCACCCATGATATAGCGATGTTGTACTCCTTCCAGCCTGTGAAGTTTACAAATGCTACGTCTTGGTCAACTTTTCTGGCAGGGATTGGAGATCCATTCACTATATTGCCGTGTACAGGGCTTAGCTCACCCTACAGCTTCATTACTCATGCTCCGGGTATGGATTATCTACCTCTAGCAGGTTTGAGAGGGATGATCACCTACCACCCACTGGCCGTGATGTGTCAGTTTTACCAGTTTTAGGATTTTCACCTATATGAGGGGGTAGTGATTCACGTTTTCGCTTCTCGCCACTTATCATCGGTAGATGAGATCCGGGTTGTATGCCTATTGGGATCGGTGAGAGCTATTTGAGTTTTAAAATCGACCATCTGGGTTGTTCTGCAGAGTATTCGACATGGATGGAGACAGAGATCGCATCATTGCGGTGGTATCCACGATGTCAGGATCTTGAGTCCGACGATGAGGAGCCTATGGAGGAGGCTGACATTCCCATCGATGATTTGACTGCTGGGCTGCCAACATTTGTGATGGATTCTCCCACTCTGAGTGCCACTGTTACTCAATTTTCAGCACAGCATTTGGAGCAGAGCTTATATTTGATGACCTATGAGAGAGATCAGGCTAGGGCCGCGATGTTGACAGCTCTTGATGGGAGAGACTCTGCTCTATTAGAGAGGGATGAGGCTATATTAGCCAGGGATGCATTGATCGTGGAGCGGGATGCCGCCCTATCTGCTAGGGATATGGCCATCGCAGATAGTACCTCTGTGAGATTCCAGATGACTGGCACTTTTGCTGATATGAGTGCATACATTAATGAGCATCAGGCCATCTTGCAATTAGTTTCATATCTGCTAGCTCGTGTAGATACCCTTAGGCAGGAGCTTGCAGCTTTACCTCCATCTTTAGAGAGGGATGCTATGTTAGATCTGATAGTTTGTATACACACAGATCCGTAGATAGCTTTGTATTTTCCTGCACAGACTAGCTTAGCCATTTTGTCATGTACAACACAGATGTATATATCAAACAGTAGTATATATGGCAGAGAAATATATTTTGATTTACATCCCTTTCAGTTGTGCCATGATATTTGCCTGTTTCTTCAGGGCCTTGTGATCTTGATGCATTCTAAACTTATCCTTGATGGGTGGACAATGAGCCATCACAAGATCTCTCAGAACGAATCATTGATCTATATGAATCCCTACCATCTTTTGCGTCTTGGGACTGGTATTTGTATGGAAATGTGGAGAGGAATGTGGCTTTTCCTCTCTGAGATTGACCGCACCACAGATGGTCGCCAGTACTTTTATTTGTGAGAAGCCTAGTTAATTCCATCTTTTATGGATTGGTATTGCTCTTTGAGGCACAACCGTAGCTTAGATGGTCACCGAATCTTCTATTTGTGAGAAGAGGTTGGGTAATTCCATCCCTTTGGTCCGAAGCCAATGAAATGTGGCGGACTTGAAGGTTGATCCTAGTACCGTGAGATAAGTATTTTTTGTTCTAGTAGGGGTTAGACTGAACCATAAATGGCTGCCTACATACTCCTATTGAAGAGGAGATCAAGTCTGCGTAGTTCGAACTTGGTGTAAGAGGTTCAACGCTGAATGTGAAAGGCAGAGAGGTGTAGAAATGTTTTTGTTGTTTTTGTTTTTTTTGTAGAGAAAGGGTATAAATGTTTTTGTTGTTTTTTTTTGTTTATTGCGACCGGGCCATATAAAATATGGTTGCTTACGTACTCCTATTGAAGAGGAGATTAGGTCGACGTAGTTCGCCCCTCAGGAGGAATCGCAACCAAAGAGAAGTGTGAATCCCGTGCACAGGTTATACTGCGGGGAGAAGAAAGTTTGATCCCATAATGGGGACAAACTGCAGATGAGGAAAAAGTTTGATCCTGTTTTTAGGACAAACTGCAAGCATAGAAAAGTTTAATCCCGTATTTGGGATAAACTGCAGGTGTGAAAGGTTCAATCCTGTGTGTAGGATAACCGAAATTGTATGCAGGTTTGAAACGAGGTGGAATCAGGCTGCTGATTCCAAGTGGGGTAAAACCAGGCTGCTGGTTTGAAGTGTATGTTTCCCTGAGGGGTAGAAGAGTTTGTGAAAAGATGGTTAAAAAATCGAAATGACTGGTAATTTGATGATCAATACTAGGATGTTTGCTTGATGGTAACTTTAGACATAGTACCGTTTCACTGTGTCCGAGTTGATAAGTTGTGGAAATTTAACGCCATCCACTTCCTGTAGTCTGAGAGCACCTCCTGTCAATACTTCCTTGACAACAAATGGTCCTTCCCAGTTAAGAGAGAATTTTCCCTTAGATTGATCTTGGTTGTCAATGATCTTCTTTAAAACCAAGTCATGTTGCTTGAATTGCCGTAGTCGGACTTTTTTGTTGTAGGATCGTGCGATCCTTTGCTAATATAATTGACCATGGAAGATTGCCGCGGTTCGCCTTTCGTCTATCAAAGATAATTGGTGATACCTGTCTTGTACCCATTGGTCTTCATCCAACTGAGCATCCATCAATACTTTGAGGGATTCCATTTCCACTTCTATGGGGAGCACTGCTTCCATCCCATAGACTAACGAGTAGGGTGTTGCCCCAGTGGAAGTTCGCATAGAAGTTCTGTAGGCTAATAAAGTCAGAGGCAAGAGGTCAGGCCACCCTTTGTGATTGGCAGACATTTTCTGCATGATCTTCTTGATATTTTTATTAGCCGCTTCAACAGCACCATTCATCTTTGGACGGTAGATGACGAAGTGGAGAGGATGGTAGTTTCTTCCTCTCTGAGATTGACCGCACCACAGATGGTCGCCAGTACTTCTATTTGTGAGAAGCCTAGTTAATTCCATCTCTTATGGGTTGGTAATGCTCTTTGAGGCACGATCGCAGCTTAGATGGTCACCGAATCTTCTATTTGTGAGAAGAGGTTGAGTAATTCCATCCCTTTGATAATGGCCCGATGAAATGTGGCAAATTGAAGATTGATCCCGAAAGAGTGTGACAAGTATGTTGTTACGGTAGGGGTTAGGATCGCACCATGAATGGGCGCCACGTATTCCCATTGAAGAGGAGATCAAGTCTGCGTGAGTTCGAACCTAGTGTAGGAGGTTCAACTCTGAATGCGGAAGGCAGATGGGTGTAGAAGTATTTTTGTTGTTTTTATTATTTTGTAGAGAAAGGGTAGAAATGTTTTTGTTGTTTTTCTTTATTGCGACCAGGCTATAGAGAATATGGTTGCCTATGTACCCCCGGGTATCAGGGAGATCAGGTCGACGTAGTTTGTCCCTCAGGACGAATTGAAGGTGAAGAGAAGTGTGAATCCCATGTGCAGGCTATACTGCGGGGAGAAGAAATTTTAATCCCATAATGGGGATAAACTGCAAGTGTGTAAAAAGTTTGATCCCGTCCTCAGGACAAACTGCAGGCATAGAAAAGTTTAATCCCGTCTTCAGGATAAATTGTAGGTGTGAAAGGTTCAATCCCGTCTTCAGGATAACCGAAATTGTGAGAGGTTAAATCCCTTCTTCAGGATAACCAAGATTGTATGAAAGGTTTGAAATGAAGTAAAAACTAGGCTGCTGGCTTGAAGTGTATGTTTCCCTGAGGGGCAGAAGAGTATGTAGAAAGGAAAAGGGTTCAAAATCAGAATGACTGGTGATTTAAGGATCAAAACCAGGATGTTTGTTTAATGGTAACTTCAGACATAGTACCGTTTCACGGTGTCCGAGTTGATAAGCTATGGAAATTCATCACCGTCCATTTCCTGCAATCTGAGAGCACCTCCTTTCAATACTTCCTTGACAACAAATGGGCCTTCCCAGTTAGGAGCGAATTTTCCCTTAGATTGATCTTGGTTGTCAATGATCTTCTTCAAAACCAATTCATGTTGTTTGAATTTCTGTAGTCAGACTTTTCTATTGTAGGATCGTGCGATCATTTGCTAATATAACTGACCATGGAAGATTGCCGCGGTTCTCCTTTCGTCTATCAAAGAAAATTGGTGATACCTATCTTGTACCCATTGGTCTTCATCCAACTGAGCATCCATCAATACTCTGAGGGATTCCATTTCCACTTCTATAGGGAGCACTGCTTCCATCCCATAGACTAATGAGTAGGGGGTTGCCCCAGTGGAAGTTCGCATGGAAGTTCTGTAGGCTAATAAAGTCGGAGGCAAGAGGTCAGGCCATCCTTTATGATTGGCGGACATTTTCTGCATGATCTTCTTGATGTTTTTATTAGCTGCTTCAACAACACCATTTATCTTTGGACGGTATATGACGGAGTTGAGATGTTTGATATGGAATTTTCTGTATAACTCCTCCATCATTTTGTTGTTGAGGTTCTTAGCATTGTCTGACACAATGACCTCTGGTTGTGCATACCGACAGATGACATTGTTTCTGATGAAAACAATGATAAATTTTTAGTGACCTTGGGGAAGGATGCTGCTTCTACCCATTTGGTGAAGTAGTCGATCATGGTGAATATGAATCGATGTCCATTATTGGCTTTTGGCTCGATGGGCCCGATCACATCCATTCCCCACATTGAGAAGGGCCATGGCGAACTCATATTGTGGAGTTCCCTTGGAGGGGTGTGGATAACATTCCCATGAATCTGGCATTGATAGCACCTCTTAACGTGATCATCACAGTCAGCTTTGAGTGTAAGCCAATAATGTCCCGTTCTAAGAATTTTCATGACAAATAAGGGTCCGCTCATGTGTGGGCCACATACTCCACCATGGATCTCATCCATGAGTCTCTGAGCTTGGCCTTTGTCTAGACATCTGAGGAGACCTAATCCTGCATCTCTTTTGTAGAGTGCATCTTCGCTCAGGTAGAATTTCATAAGAAGTCGATGAATCAGCGCCTCTTCTCGATTAGGCTCGCTACGGTGGTGTAGATCCATCTCGTAGATATTCCTTGATGCTTTGATACCAAGGGTTGTGGATGGGAGGTAGCTCATCCGATACTTCTTCAACGTAATTCCCATAGACTGGGGCTCTTTGCAAAGTAAACGTGATTCTTGGCATGTTTTCCTTGTCCGATATATAAACCAAGGAGGCCAACGTTGCTAATGCATCTGCAAAATCATTCCTATTACGAGAAATGTGTAGAAAGGAGATTTCTTCGAACTCCAAAGCCATCTGTAAAACTTGCCGATGGTAAGGCAAAAAATGCAATTATTTGGTTTGATAGATTCCTGTGGATTGTTGGATTACCAATTCGTAATCCCCAAAGATAGTTAACCGCCTGATGCCCAATGAACGGGCAAGTTTTAGCCCCATGATACAGCCTTCATACTCAGCTGTGTTATTAGTGCTGACAAACTACAATTTAACGACGACACGACATCTGCTCCGCATCGAGGATACTAAAATCGCTCCAGCTCAGAGCCTTCAGTAATATGAGCTCCATCAAAATACATTCTCCACGTCACGGCATGTATTGTCTTGATGTCAGAATCGAATTGTCATTACCCCTTCATCGGGAAAGTATGTTTCTAAGGGTTTGTAATCCCCTGCAGGTGCGGCGACCAGTTGATCGGCAATTCCTTGACCTTTGACAGACTTTTGCGTTACGTAGACGATGTCAAATTGCTGTAGGATCAACTGCCATCTGGATATTTGACAATTCAGTATGGGCTTACTGAACACATACTTGAGAGGATCCATTCGGGATATGAGATGGGTTGTGTGACCATGAAGGTAATGCTGTAACCTCATGGAAGCCCATGCTAAAGCACAACAAGTTTTCTCAATCAGAGTGTACTTGTGTTCACTGATGCTGAATCTTTTGCTGAGGTAATAGATAGCTCGTTCTTGGCCTCTATTGTCATTTTTCCCCAGCATGCAGCCCATGGCATTGTCATTTATGGACAGTTAGATGAACAGGGGAACATCATCCCTGGGAGGTACTAAAATAGGAGCGTTAATCAGTTGCTCTTTAATGGTAAGGAAGGCTTTCTAACACTCATCGTTCCATTTCATGGAGGAGTTCTTCCTTAACAGCTTGAAGATAGGCTCACAGGTTGTTGTGAGTTGAGAAATGAATCTGCAAATGAAATTGATTCTTCCCAAAAATCCCTGTATTTCCTTCTCTGTCTGAGGAATGGGCATTTCCTTGATTGCCTGGATTTTGGTAGGATCCAGTTCAATCCCTTTGTGGCTGACTAGGAAACCTAGCAACTTGCCTGACTTAACACCAAAGGCGCACTTGGCGGGATTTAACTTCAAGTTGTACTTACGCAACCTGTTAAAAAGTTTTGTGAGATGGTCTAAGTGGTCATCCTCCTTCCGGGATTTGAGAATGATGTCATCCACGTTGATCTCTATCTCTTTGTGCATTAAATCGTGGAAAAGAGCCATCATAGCTCGCTGATAGATTGCCCTGGCGTTGATGAGGCCAAATGACAACTGTCTGTAGCAAAAGGTTCCCCAAGGCGTGATGAAAGCAGTTTTCTCATGATCTTCCTCAGCGACCATAATTTGATGGTACCCCGCAAAGCAATCAGCAAAGGAGTACATGCCATATTGAGCAGTATTGTCAATAAGAATGTGGATAAAGGGCACGGGAAAGCTATATTTAAGGCAAGCTTTGTTCAAATCCCTGTAATCCACGCAAACTCACACCTTTCCCCTGGTTTAGGCATGGGAACAATGTTGGATATCCACTCCGGATATGTAGACACCATGATGATGCCAGCTTGAAATTGTTTCACAATTTCCTCTTTGACTTTTAAACTCCACTCTCGGTTTCAATCGCTTTGAGTTTTTGCCTAATCGCTTAAATCCTTCTTTGATGGGAAGGCGATGAAGAACAATGTCAATTGGACAAACCCACCATGTCTTCATGAGACCATGCAAACATATCCGGAATTGGGTTAATAGTGCAACCATGTCATTCCGTTGATTTGTGGTAAGGTCTGAACCAATCTGGATTAGCTTAGGGTTGTCTAAGGTTCCGAGATTGAAAGGAGTGGTTTGATCAATATTGGGTTTGGGTTTGTCTGCGACCCATTCCTTAATCTCCTGAGGTGTCTCAATGTCCTCCTAGATGTCCATCAAGTCTAAGTCCAACTTTGCATCAAAGTTACAGCCCTTGTGTAGAGAAGGCATATCATCAGCAAGGACAGACACATCTAAATTCAGAGTCCTGAAACAAAAGATGCTTTCACTTAATATATGCAACTATTTGATCATACAAAAGTGTTAGCATGTACTTGATAAAATAACTGCTAGTGCTACCATGACATCTAGGATTTTCTGCCCATTTTACCCTCGTCGACCAATAAATGGAGTGCTGCTCCAATTGTCGAGGGCAAAGTCCTGATGGACTGCAGTGATGGAATGATCGTCATTGTCCCCCTTCTCCCGAATGATAACCATGACATCTGGGCAATCATCGTCTAGGGTGTATCTATTTGTATGTTCATCATGAACAATGACGCGAATGCCTGCCATCATCAAGGCAAGGTCATGTTTACATTTTCGTTCCTTTTCTTCCGCCTCGGGATCAGGAATCAGTACCTCTTTTGCTTTGATTGACACTGGTTTCGAAAACATCATAGCCACAACATGTGCTGGAACCTTTATTGGAGATTGCTTTAACTCATGAGGTAAAGGTATAGAAAATTACCGTGCGGCGGAAGTTTGAGGAACCTACTTGTGCTTATGAGGATTCCTGTAACTAGGCGCGAATAGCCTAGTCCATTTTGTTCGATTTGATTGGACATTTGAATAGGGTGCTTAATACCCTTCTTATCTTTACCAAGCCCTTGTCCAAAGTTGATGACCCAATGACATCATTTCTTGAGTGGTAAGCATAACCTCAGAAATCTTGGGTATGGGAAGTAAGCGCTCAATAGAATGGTATTGCGTGTTACTCACTTCGGAGTAATGGTGGTTCAACTTGAATTGAAGGCGATAATTGGTAGAGTTCCTTGTTCAGGACAATTCGGCTCAACGTTGATAGTGACTAGACTGTTGTTGATAATGTATTTGAGTTATTGATGTAGCGTGGAGGGAACAGCTCCACAGTCATGTGTATCTATGGTCTCCTTAATAGTAGGTTGTATCCTGAGTCTATCTTGAGGACGTGGAAGGATACATTGAATGTATTTGGACCAATTTCAATTGGCAACTTAATCTTTCCAACAAAATTTCGCCGGGATCCATCAAAAGCTCTCATGACCGTGTGGCTGCTTTGGATCTGCTTGAGATTGATATTCATCTTTACCAAGGTGGCATAAGGACATATATTTAGAGATGAGCCTCCATCTATCAATACTCCTGCTAGCATATACCTGAAAGACAAAACTAAAATATGCAAAGGCTTTGAATGGTAGGTCCCTTCTGGAGGTATGTCGTCATCGGTGAAGGATATCACATTGTTGTTGAAAATGTGATCAACCAAATGTTGAAATTTTTCCACGTCCCACCGATTTTTGGCAAAACAGGCTTCTTCTAAAACCTTCAACAAGATCTTCCGATGATCCTCGGAAGAAAACCAAAAAAAGATATCAAAATGCGGTGTGGAGCTTCATGAAGCTTAAAGCCACTTTGGCTTCATTGTGGCCCATAGTGGAGGAATTTTTCAATCTTCTCCACAGGCAACTTCCCTTTTGCTTCGCAAGTAGGTTTAACAATCCGTTGAGGAAGATATCTGGTGGATTTTCCTTCGACATGTAGATAGTATGAGACGTGGATCCTTCAGCTTCTCCATAATTCCATAGAATGTTGTGTAAGCTGACAACAGGATATTGTGGTCTAAAAGAAAAAAAAATTGGCTCTGGTGCGGCCACTTTTAAAGGATTGTCAGCTCCTTTGAGTTGAATTAGTTGTATGGGAAATACTTTGACAGTCTTATCATACACTTCGGATATAACTGCTACTGATCCCTTCAATTTGGTAGGACATGCATTCCCACCCTTGAGTTGTATAGTGTAATCATCTGCTATTTGCAAGACACCGCTATCAATAAGATTTTGAATAAGATGGCAGAGTGCCCAACATTCTTCTGTGCTGTCACCGCGAGAATGTGAATGATATTGACACATTTCATCGAGATTGAAGCCATACTGGCGAGGATTGATGGGAGGGAGAAGGAAGGTAATTCTTCCTTCGTTGATCAACATCTGTAATATCTCCTCCATGGATTGGCCCAAATAGGTGAATTTCCCTCTGATTGGCGAAATCCCAACGGGCTTTAGCATTTGCTCGCTTCACAACCTTATTCTCCATAGCTTCACTTTCTGAAGGTGGTGAAGAGGCATTCGTAACAAAAGGAAGGAGATAGGCATGCTCCTACCTGATTAATTGTCGTGTAACTTGATGCTGGTGGGTCACCAGTTCTGCCAATTGTTCAATTTGTTTGGAAAGAGCTTTCATATTTCGTTCCATGGTAAACTGGAACTTTGCATAATCCCATTTGTCAACACTGTCTTTGATGGGTGGGGATGATTCGCCGTTAGAATTGGAACCTTGTAAAAGTGCTCCAACTGATCATGTTGACCTCTTCTTCTTTGTGTTGAGGAAGAGGGTTATCTTGCACATGAGGTTGATCTGGTTTAGTAACCACGATCTCACCGTTGTCTATTAGATCTTGAATCTTATATTTTAAGGCCCAACAATCTTGAGTATCATGTCCAGGTGTCCCGGCATGATAGGCACACTTTCGAGTAGCATTAAAACCCCTCCCATTAGGGTTGGCTGGTGGAAGAAGATGTGTGATTTTCTTCTGAGCAGTCAAAAGAGCAAGAATATTCTCGAGCGAGTCCCCTAAGGGTGTGAACGTTCGAGGTCGCTTTACTTCTCCACTTTTAGGCAATGTAGGGTTTAAAGGTTGTGTTGGAAAAGGGGAGTAGTTTCTCCTCTGCATAGGCATGCTTGGATTGCCTTTTTGTCCTTGTAGTATCAAGGAAACATCCTCCTCTTTATTTTTATGGACCCTCTGGGGGTTGTTTCCATAAGATCCGGACTGGATGTGCTCAACAACAATGACTTTAAGAAATGGCTAGGTCTTGAATTTTCTGGGACTTCAATCCCATCTCAACCATCTCATAGTGTTTGATCATTTTAGAAAATGGTTTGCCAATACCACTAGAACTCTTTCATAGAAAGGAGCTTCTGTACATCTATGAAAGTCATGACCATTTCGATTCGTCATGGAAGGAATAACTTGAGCAAAGAAGCGCCTCCACCTTTGAACATACTCTAAATGACTCATTAGACTATTTCTTGACCTTGATAATTTGGTACAGGTCATGATCCATCCGAGATTGAAAACTATATTGAGTAAGGAAGGCGTGAGCCGACTCTTTGACTATGGATCTTAGAGTTTTCTAATCGGTATACCATGAACAAGCTTCTCAATCAGACTTTTTTGAAAGCAATTTGCATTCGAGCTTTTCATTTTCTGCGTAAGACCCAAGTTCTCCTATGAACACCTTTAAAAATGTATAAGGATCCCTAATCCTTCATATTTCTCAAAATCAGGGGTCTTGAATTTCTCTGGATATTGAACACCAGGAAATATGCAAAGGTCTGTATATAAAACACTGCCATGTGTTCCAATCCCTTTGAGAACGCGGATAGATTCCTCCATTTGAAAGAACTTTTTCCTGATATCACCGGTGTCTGGATCTCCTTTGAGATGGGTGTTTTCAGGGTATTTGTTGGTTGTATCCAACTGATGTTCTGGAACTATTTTTCCAGACCTTGAACTCCTCCTTGTGTAGAGGATTCTGTATGTGTAGGTATCTTCGTACCCTGAGTAGACTGGTGTAATTCATTTAGTAGGAAAACCAAGTCTGTGATTTGTTTACTCAATACGTCAAATTCTTCTCGGGAAACAACATTAGGTCGATCGAGAAAAAAAGACATGATTGGTCAGAGGCTGTGGCCTTTTCGGACTTTGAAGCAGTAACAGCCCAATTGCTTCCCTATAAAAGACTTACGTAGTTTAGTCTTAGGGTAATATAAATTTTATCATAACATGTCCGTTTAGGAATTTTGTCCTGCAAAATCGGTTGTTAATTGATAACATGTCATGCATGCACAGATATTCTTTATATTTTCCATTACATATGAATGAACATGGAATAGAATTACAAGTAAATGTTTTTGGGTAATTTAAAATGGAAAGTATGAAGAGACTCCCTTCAGCGTTTGGTTTATCGAGGGTGACCTATCTTAGGGTTACTCTCATGGCTTTTCGGCATGAAGGTTCCCGATCATCGCAATCTACTTGACGGAAAGTTAATCCAAATTGTTCAACTGGAGCAAATCTGAGTGGTGCCTTTTCACGAGCCCCGGGAATCATTCTTCCCACAAGTACACAGAATCAAACAATCAACAGGATAGCTTCACGGTGGAGGGACCACACAACATACATTCACATACAACATGTCTCACCGTTTATGCAAAATGATGACATATGCGAAGCACTAATATCCTGAGATAGATATTTAGCAAAGGCAAAGAATTAAGATGCATTCGTACACATTCATCATAAACGTAAATGCAACATTCACACACAAGCATATAACAATTTTGAAAAGCTTGTAATGACGGCTTAAGCCCTCTTACTGGAGTCCCCAGTAGAGTTGCCACCCGTCGACGTCAGGATTTTTGAGTGTCCCTTTTCGTTACTTGTTCTTTGGTGTTATCATGTTAATGTGAGATTTGTTTGAAAAAATTGGGGAAAAAGGTCCGACATGTATAATGTCGACGATTTGACTTTAAGAGTCGCCAGTTGGTGTATTTAACTAGTTGCACCAACGCAACCAAAAAGGTTTGCACATTGACCCAGTGTTTTGACACTGCTAGACGGGTCTATGAAACCGAGATTCATTTTGGGTCCGGGGGCTTGATTATGCGGAGGGAAGGTGTTAGGCATCCCCCGACATCCGTGTTACCACGGTGACCGCCACTTTTCAAAGAAATTATTATATGAATGTGTGTGTGTGTGTGTGTGGATCAATGTGCAATTATTTGAAAGTAGTGCGAGGCCTCGTTCGCACCTATATACACAAGGTTTGAATTTTATAGAAAAATTCAGTTTTAACCAAGATATATCAATGAAGTTTTGTAAAAGAGGTTCTTCAAACCCTGTGCTCAATAGGAATTGAGACCTTTTCATACTTCCATTTTATTATTAAATGTTCGGCTTGTTTGCTTTTTATTTTCGAGATGCGAAGCATTCTAGAAAATAATATCTGACGATCTTAGAACTCCTCATGGGTATGATAATGACCATTTAAGGAAATTTGATAACCTTTGTAAAATAATGTACAATTTGCTTTACATTTGAAAAATGTTCATCATGGGAACCGAATCTAGATTCAGTAAACTAAACCTGTGATCACATGATTCCTAGGCTCACATGATACTGCAATTTGTATGGAAAGCAGTAAGCATTTATATATAGAAAAGCTATAAATATATATACAGACATAATCAACCACCATGAAGCAACTCCATGGGGGATCAAAAATGTAAATATATAAAAGCGGTAAATATATATATATGGATATGATTAACCACCATGAAGTAAACTCCAGGTGGGACGAAATGTAAATAAAGCTGTAAAAGCGATCAACTTCCACGAAGTAAACTCCAGGCAGGACGAAATGTAAATAAAGCTGTAAAAGGCCACAAAGTAAACTCCAGGCCGGACCAGAATGTAAATATATATATATGTACAATTATATATATAAAGCAGTAAACGCACCGGATGTGAATCCAGGCTCATCGGATATGTCCGACAACAATTATATATATATATATATATATAAAATGTGGTCAGACTCTGTCTATTGATTTTATATCCGGTGCATTTAATTGCTATATATATATATATATATATATATATATATATATATAAAAGCAATTAAATGCTCGGGCATCAAGTTCAGGATCAATCGAGGCATAACTCGATAATGTTAGTCCATATATGAAATAGATACATATATATAAGTATATATATACAGACATGAATGAAAACCACGGACCGAAGTCCGAGAAAACACACTCACACGACTCTCAACGTGTACAACAATGTGTGCTAATATGAGAAGAAGGCTTTATAGAATATGAGAAGGCTTACAGTGGTCTGCCAAAGTAGACTTCTATGACTCTAAATGGATAAACACTCAGCTCCTGCTGGATAAAAGATAGCTATATGTGAGCTAACTAGTGTTTAGAAGTGAGGAAACACTCAAAAGATGTGTATGTAGAGTAAAATGGACAGGGCTTCCTCGCCTTTTTCCCTCCCTCTTTTTCCCAAATGGCTGACCCCAAGGCTTGTATATATAGACGGATGGCCGCAGATACACTGCTGCAAGTGCCAGCTAGATTACTGCTGGCGTACCCTTGATTGTACCTATGACTAGTCGAGGTGCATCCGAGCCTCATGGTCCCGCAAATCTCATAGTATGTGCACTCATGCTTTGTAATATTCGCTTTCGAACTTACGTAGAACTTCAATTTGAGCATCCAACGAGGTATATCGACCTTCTTACGTCTGGCTTGTGTTGAGAGTTACGCAATGACATGGATTAGAGGTTGTACAAAGTCAGGAAGAGGAGTCTATGTCCATGGTCTTCAAGCTTCAAATTCTATCCAAAGTACTGCCACGCGTAATAGTCACTTGAGATTGTCAATCCTCGGCTGTTGTGGGACATTGTTGGATGTATGTATGTATGAAGTATTGAGACGACGTGCCATTATCGAAGGAACAAGATGACGTTTGACTCTCATAGGGGTTATAAATTTGGTTTGATTTAAAAGTAGGCGTTGCTTTCGTGGTTACAATTTGAGATTGGACTACTTGTTGGTATGCCGTGATATCATCTTGTTGATATGGTAAGATGACGTTGTGACTCCTCTCACCGGGGTTATCGCCGGTTTAAGCAGAGAGCGACGTTGCTCAGGATTACATCTGAGATTAGACTGCTGCTTGTTTGTATGTATCACTATCATCTGTGGATGTTCCTATCTGCCAGTTGTCAACTCCGGGTCTGAGGTGTGTGTGCCTTGACAGGATGTCTGAGGTTGAAGCTGATTGCATATGTTTGAAACAAGCATTTCCCGAGTTATCACCGGAACTGCAATGACATCTCTTGGGGCTATCACCAAGGATGGGGTTGCTACTCCTAGTGTTTCTCTGGGACTGGAACTGAGCGTCGCGGTGTTATCGTCGAGACAGAACTGTCCTCTCCGGTGTTGTTGCTGGTATTTTGATCTGCATATCTCGGGGTTATCTCCGAGATTGGAAATGACATTCCCGGTGTGTGTTCCGGGTTTGAGATGATGTTCCCGGGTTGTGTTCTGGGTTGGAACGGAACTTCCGATAGTATCCAGAATGGATGTAATCTGTCTTTCAGGGTTATCTCCAAAAGATGGATCTACCCTCCTGCAATGTTAGTAATAGGAGTGGAGAAAATTTCGAGTGTCTAAAACTGAATTAGGTGGTGGTAAGTTCTCAATCGTATCCAGCTTCGCTCTATCCACCTCGAGTCCCTTCTTTGAGACCTTGTGTCCCAGTATAATTCCTTCTTGCACCATGAAATGGCACTTTTCCCAGTTCAGCACTAAGTTCGTCTCAACACATCTTTTCAAAACCATAACCAAATTCTCGAGGCATAAATCAAATGAGACCCCAAAGACCGAGAAGTCATCCATAAATACTTCCACGTTCTGCTCCACCATATCTAAAAATATAGCCATCATGCATCGCTGAAAGGTGGCTGGAACATTGCATTATCCGAAAGACATCCTTCTAAAAGGAAAAGTGCCATATGGGCATGTAAAGGTAGTCTTTTCTTGATCTTCTGGAGTTATCATAATCTGATTATAGCCTGAATATCCATCCAAAAGGCAATAATACTCATAAATCGCTAATCTGTCCAATATTTGATCAATGAATGGTAGTGGAAAATGAACTTTCCTTGTAGCTTTGTTGAGTCTACGGTAATCCATGCAGACTCTCCACCCCATCACTGTGCGTGTTGGAATTAACTCATTATTTTCATTGGTCACAATGGTCACACCACCCTTTTTTGGCACACACTACACTGGGCTCACCCATGAGCTATCTGAAATCGGATAAATTATACCTGCATCCAGCCATTTCAGTACCTCTTTTTTGACCACTTCTTTCATTATCGGATTAAGCCTTCTTTGTTGCTCAACCGACGATTTACTCCCATCTTCCAGCAAGATCTTATGCATACAGAACGAAGGACTGATCCCTTTAATATCTGCTACGGTCCATCCAATAGCGGATTTAAACTCTCTAAGCACTCGCAGCAGTTTTTCTTCCTGAAAAGATGTTAGTGCAGAAGAAATAATCACATGTAACTTTGAATCTTTATTTAAAAATGCATACCTGAGATGTTCTAGAAGTGGTTTTAATTCTAGTTCTGGAGGTGTCTCAAGAGATGGCTTTAATTTAACCGATGACTCTCCAGCTTTTGTCAATGGCTCGACCGGTATTCCAAATCTCCTGAATTTTGGGATGACATCCAGGTATTGCACAAGTTCGTCGACTGCATCGTCCTCTAATTCTGAATTTTCAGCAATGATGCTTCTCAAAGGTTCGTATGCCACAAGACTCTGTACCTCATCCTTTACGACCCGATCCACCAAATCAACCAAAAAACCTTCTTCTTCATCTGTTGGGAACTTCATGGCTTAGAAGACGTTGAAGGTGACCTCCTGATCATGAACACGCATAGTGAGTTCTCCTTTTTGCACATCTATCAAAGTCTTGCCTGTGGCTAAGAATGGTCTCCCCAGTATTATTGGTATGCTTTTGTCTTCCTCGTAGTCTAAGATGATGAAATCAGCCGGGAAGATAATCTTGTCCACCTTTACCAACATATCTTCAACAATTCCCCGTGGATACGTGATGGATCATCTATTAGTTGTAATGATATGTTTGTTTTTACTTGGAGTCGGCAATCCCAACTGATTGAATACTAACAAGGGCATCAAATTTATACTTGCCCCCAGATCACATAAACACTTAATGAAGTTCATCTTTCCAATTGTACACGGAATTGTGAAGCTTCTAGGATCCTTCAACTTTGGAGGTAATTTCTACTGAAGCACTGCACTGCATTCCTCTGTCAAGGCTACCGTTTCAAACTCATCTAGTCTTCTCTTCCTTGATAATATACCCTTCATAAAATTTGCATAGCTTAACATTTGTTCCAATGCCTCGGCGAACGGTATGTTGATCTGCAACTTTTTGAATACCTCCAAGAACTTGCTAAACTATTTATCCTCCCTCTGCTTAGTTAATCTTTGCGGATACGGTACTTGAGGGTGAATTGGTGGCATTGAACTCTTAGGCTTTTCCTCTGAACCTGTTGTATCCTTCTCGACCTGCTGCGACTCAGATTTTTCCAGATTTTCTTCATCAACAGTCACCGCTTCGCGCTTACGCAACAAGATGACCTCCTTAGTGTTCTTCAAAGGTAGCACGACTTATGATGTCTGCCAGATTTTTCCCAGATCTTAATGATATCGCTTGACATTGCTCCTTCCATCTCTTCCTGGATTTGTCTCTGTGTTACTTGGCAATGAACCCTGGGGCCTGTTGTTAAGCATGCTCGCCATCTGCCCCATATGAGTTTCCAAATTCTTAATAGCAACTGCTTGGCTCTTGATCATAACCTCTGTATTTGCCATGTATTTTAACATCATCTCCTCCACTTCTGATTTCTTTTCTGGCTGTGGTGCAGCTGGAGCGTGATGTTGTTGCTGAGAGAATCCCGATGGAAATGGTGGTTTTGGTGCAAAATGTTCTTTGAGATGGTCGGGTCATTTGGCAATTGGTTCGGCTAAAACCGAATCATTGATTTCTTGGTTATTTGACCAACTAAAGTTTGGATGGTTTCGGTTGTTGGGGTGGTATGTGTTCTGAAATTGACCTTGGTCTTTCCTATAATTGCTCACATACTGTATCGACTCCGAGCTGATATCACATTGATCCATGGAGTGTGACCCCGCACAAATCTCACAAACGAAGGCAACTATTTTCATTTTGCTCTCTGCTATTGAGTCTATCTTTTTTGCCATAGCTGCCATCTGTGCCGACAACTGCGTAATAACATCTACCTCCAACACACCTGCAACCTTGGGCTGTGGCATCCAAGATGTAGGATTCTGAAAATCGTTAGCTGCCATAGTCTCAATAAGGGTATAGGCCTCGTCATAGCTTTTTGCCCATAATGCCCCTCTAGCAGCTGCATCTACAATCGGTCTTGATTGCCATCCCAAACCATTGTAAAAAGTGTTGATTACCATCCAATCCGGCATATCGTGATGTGGACACTTCCTTAGCATCTCTTTGTATCTCTCCCATACTTCATATAAGGACTCTCCCTGTTGTTGCTTAAACTGACATATAGCTGTCCTCATCTTTGTAGTCTTAGCCATTGGGAAGAACTTGGCTAAGAATTTCTGCGCTAAATCCTCCCATGTAGTGATTGACCCTGATGTCAAAGAATGAAGCCAACTCCTCGCCTTATCCCTCAATGAGAATGGGAATAGCCTAAGTCTAATAGCATCCTCCGTCACACCGTTGTATCTGAATGTATCAAAAATTTCTATAAAGCTCAATAGGTGTTCATTCGGATCATCCGTAGTAGCACCCCCAAACTGAACCGAGTTCTGCACCATCTGAATAGTTCCCGGTTTTATCTCAAAAGTATTTATCGCTATGGTAGAATTCGACTATGCTAGATCAGTAGCTGCTTATATTCTAAGCATGGAATAATCTCGTAGAGCAGGGCAAGTGCTCTTCTCTTTGCTCAATTCTCTCGTTTTCTTCCGCCATACTAATCTGTAGTACTCTCTAATTGGGCTTGCAAATTTCTCCGCACACTTGCTTTCCAACCTCTTCCGTTAATGTTATCCTGTGCTGGTGTTAAGTCTGAGTTGGATGATCGTGTGTGCATAAAAATCTACAAGTACCTGAAATCACAAACAACAAAAATAGAAATGAGATAAGAATAGATATGTCTAAGTCATACAATATAGCTTAAAATTTATGATAATTATTTAAACTAAACGCCTTTCCCCGACAACCGCGCCAAAAACTTGTTGCCTCTTTTTCAATTCTGATAAAAGAGCTCTAACTCATGCAAGCGTACATGTGTCAACAAGTAATACATAGTAAGTAGAGTATCGATCCCACGGAGAAAGTTGTTCAATTTAAAGTACTACGCATCAATTAAATCACTATACTTATATGCTCAAACTAATGACTATAATTGATGAATTAATCTAATTACAAATAACAACTAAAATGAGAATAAGAATGGAATAAATTAAATCTGGAAATAATGGGATCTTAACTTCATTCAATATTTCGTCTAATTACCACTATCATGCAAGAATTGTTCACATATCACAGGAAAATAGCCAAGAGCACTAATAGAGTCATAGCCATTTTTCAATGCACTATGACCGACTTACACTGCATCCACAAATGATAGACTCTATGTAATCATCAATATAACCAAAATCACTATATGTCTATGTGAAATTGCAATTAAATTGAATTTAACCTCAAGCCCTTATTTTAACTCATACGGTGAATAAGTATATGTCTATCTCATTCACGAAATACACCAGCTATATACAATAGCCCCATATACGTATGCTATCAGGACTACAGTCCATACTCGCATGTTCATTGTCAATTCCATGCAAGTACTGAAATAAATGGTGATCAAGCATTCATACATGCAAAACAATCATGATAGAAATCCCATATGATATTTAAAACAACCCCAGAAATCAAGCATGCAACTAAACTACATATTAAAATCAGTTAGAATCCCATAATGGAGTTTAGTTCATGACTGAACCAAAAGCCATTATGGGATCAACGCTAAACATGATTATCAAGCAAACAATTGAAAGATGAAGGATAGAACGATCAAACTCAATTGCATATTGTAAACCAATATCAACGTTCAACTCCTCATAAAAATCCAATTAAACAATAATAAAAATCCACAATGACAGAAAATCCCAAGAAGAATTAGAGAAGATGGAGTTTTTGCTTCGTTCTTCATTGGAATCTCTCCCAATGTGTAAACCCTAGTTACGATATAAAAATACGTCAAAAGTTATTCACGTTCTCTCTGACACCAGTCAGATATCGTTTTAAAATAAATTACAACCCTTTTAATTAAAAATTAAAATAAAACAAATCAAATGACTTCCACCATCGCGCGCGGCAGCGCCCTCCAAGAGATGTTCCTCGTGCGGGCGCTAGACTTGCAAAAGATGTCATGCTCTGTCTGGGCCGAGTACTACGCATGGTATGCGCTCTCAAGTCTATTCTGTCACATGGCTACAGCGGCTGCTACAAATCTGCAAATTCGGTTCTACTTCCGATTACTCACATGCAGAATTGCTACTACTACTTGTTCATTCATGCTTAATCTTCTACTCCATTTGATCCTCATGCCACTCATCTCCCAGCTTGTGCCCCGTTTCATGCGTCCATTAGCCTCGTGCCCTCAAATACCACCAAATTAGGCCGTTTCCTGCACTTTTTCACCAAAAGGAGTTTTAAGTACATACAATGCAAAATAACATGAAATGCAACTAAAATAGACTGAAATGTACTTGAGATGGGCATAATTCGCGTAAATTGATATCCAATAAGTAGGTATAAAACCCACTTATCAAATAATAACTAAGTAATAAGAAAAGAATAATAGTGATGTGTTGTTTATCTTAACATCAAAATGCCGCCGAGAAGGAGACAACGTAATCAAGAGGCTAATGTTAATCAACCGGAGGGAGGTCCGGTAAATCTAATGCAAGAATTCGTTAACTTGTTAATGGCAGCGTTTAATAGAAATGGGGCTAATATCCCTGTAAATGCTGGAGTAGTACGAGCTACTACTTTTAAGGATTTTAAAAGTGTCGGTCCGCCGGAGTTCAAAGGAACTACAGACCCTATAGAAGCCCAAACATGGGTGAAAGAAATTGAGAAGGCCTTTGTCATTGCAAATGTCGACGAGGGTCAGAAGGTTACTTTTGCAACCTATATGATGAAGGGAGAGGCCAACTTTTGGTGGAAGGCTAACCAGGCTAGGGCTGGTATTGAGAACCTAACATGGGTAAGGTTCAAGGAGATTTTCTTTGAGAAATACTTTCCCACAAGTATGCAGGGGAGAATGGAGATGAGGTTTTTAGAGTTGAAATAAGGGGAAATGACGGTTCCCCAATACGCTGCCAAGTTCAACAAACTGGCGAGATTTGCTCCACACCAGGTGGACACGGAGGTGAGAAAGGCCAGAAGATTTGAGCAGGGCTTGAAACCCTGGCTCTATAGACAAATATCTATGTTCCAAAGTACTTCTTTTGGGACCATACTAGAGAAGGCGATAATCGTCGAAGGTGGGAATGAGGCTCTAAGCCAGTACCACAAGGACAAGAAAAATAAGGGTAAGGTCGATGGGGGAGTGAAAATTGAAGGAGCCAGCGGGAGTGGTGAAGGACATAAGAGGAAAGGGTTTAACGTTGGCAATATCGGAGTAAAGAAAGGAGATCCCAAGAGGAGGATGGAGGCATGCAAAACTTGTGGGAAGACTCATTTAGGAGTCTGTCTCAAGGGAAAGGCTGTATGCTACAACTGTGGACAGGAAGGGCATATTTCGCCTAACTGTCCAAGTCCAAAGAAAAACCACGGATGCTTTGTGTGTCGGTCAACTAAACACATAGTAAAGAACTGCCCGAAGAAGGGGACAGACGAAAATAAGAGCGCTAATAGCGGTAAGTTAGCTATTGGTGGTCCAGCGTAGCCGGGTAGGCCGATGTCCCACACCTTTAACATGACGGTCCAAGATGCAGTTGCATCAGGGGACGTAGTTGCAGGTATTATTCCAATCAACGACATAAATGCTTACGTGCTATTTGATTTGGGTGTTACTTATTCGCTTATAGAATGTGATTTTGCTAGACGATTAGGATTACTTCCCGAAAAGTTTCCTATACCTTTAAATATTAAGGTATCAAACGAAGAGATAATTCCTATTGAAGATATTCATAGGAGTTGTTGTGTAGACATACAGGGTTATAAATTATCGGTACATTTGATTTCGATAAAGTTAGGAGAATTCGATGTAATTCTTGGAATGGATTGGTTGTTTAACCATGGGGCAATTATAGATTGTCAGAAGAAATGTGTGAATATTAGAACGTTGAGACAACCTCAGGTAGTATTTTATGGTAATAGATTGATGGGGCGTTCGTGTTGTCTTACCATGACACAAACTAGGAAATTATTGAGGAAGGGATGTGTAGGTTATCTGTGCCATGTTGTTGATACCTAGAGAGTGGGAGCGACCATGGAACATATACCTATAATTAAAGAATTCACGGATGTATTTATAAGTGAATTGCCTGGTCTTCCACCGGATAGAGAGACCGAGTTCGTAATAGAAATTATGCCAGTATCGACACCAGTCTCAAGGGCACCGTATCGTATGGCGCCAGTGGAGATGAAGGAGTTAATGGTATAGTTACAAGAACTGTTGAACAGAAAGTACATACAACCGAGTGTTTCACCGTGGGGAGCACCTGTACTATTTATAAAGAAGAAGGACGGATCGTTAAGACTTTATATCGACTATCGAGAGTTGAACAAGTTAACGATAAAGAATAAATACCCATTGCCCAGGATCGACGATCTTTTTATTCAGTTGAAAGGGGCAAAGTATTTTTCTAAAATAGATTTGAGGATGGGGTATCATCAGTTGAAGGTTAGGAAGGAGGATGTACCAAAGACGACATTCAGGACTCGTTATGGTCATTACGAGTTTCTGGTGATGTCATTTGGGTTGACAAATGCACTAGCTACATTTATGGATATGATGAATAGAGTGTTCAAACAATATTTGGACAAGTTCATTGTGGTGTTTATCGATGATATTCTAGTTTATTCTAAGACGCCAGAGGATCATGCTGAACACCTAAGAATAGTGTTGGAAACAGTAAGGAAGGAGAAGTTATATGCGAAGTTCAGTAAGTGTGAATTTTGGCTAGAAAGGGTAGAAGAATTTTTAGGTTATGTCATTAACCATGAGGGGATTTCAGTAGATCCAACGAAGGTGGAAGCTGTGATGAATTAGGAACAATCGAAAACGCCGACTGAGGTGTGGAGTTTCCTAGGGTAAGCGGGATACTATCTAAGATTCATCTAGGATTTTTTGAAGATAGCTACTCCGTTGACTAACTTGACAAGGAAGACGGTGAAATACGTGTGGACTGAGAAATGCGAGGACAATTTTCAAGAACTGAAGAAGAGGTTAAGTGAAGCGCCTGTTTTGTCATTACCCGATGACACAGGAATTTGTAGTTTATAGCGATGCTTCGCATAGAGGACTTGGTTGCGTGCTCATGCAGCATGGAAAGGTCATTATGTATGCATGAAGGCGATTGAAGGATTATGAGAAAGTTTACCCTACTCATGATCCGAATCGGCAGAGTTTTTACCTTAAAGATATGGAGAAATTATCTTTTACGGAGAAAATGTGAGATATACACGGACCATAAGAGTCTAAAATATATCTTCACACAGAAGGAGTTGAATATGAGACAAAGGAGATGGCTTGAGTTGATAAAGGATTACGACTGTGAAATCCTGTATCACCTTGGAAAAGCTAATGTAGTTGCCGATGCCTTAAGTACGAAGGGTCGGGAAAAGTTGTCGATGTTAACGACTCAAACTGAGTTAATAATAGAGATGGCTAGGATGGAGATAGAGGTGAAGTTGCCAAGTGAATCGGGGCTGAGACTATTTGTGACAGAGATTCAATCTACTATTATAGAGAGAGTCAAGGAGGTACAACTCATAACTGATAAGTGTGACCAAATAAAGGAGCGGTTAACTAATGAAAAAGATATTAAGTACAGTCTTGATAATGAGGGATTATTAAGATTTGAAGGAAGAATTTGGGTTACGAATGAGACGATATTAAAGGAGCAGGTGTTACAAGAAGCTCATAGTTTGAGGTACTCGATTCATCCTTGTAGTACTAAGATGTATCAAGACCTTCGACAGAGTTTTTGGTGGCCGAACATGAAGAGAGAAATAGTCGAGTATGTGAGTAGGTGCTTGACTTGTCAAAAAGTTAAGGCTGAACATCAATGACCAAGTGGTTTGTTACAGTCATTGGAGATTCCAGAGTGGAAGTGGGAACATATCATGATGAATTTTGTGGTGGGACTTCTGATTACAACAAAAGGGTATGATGCAATTTGGGTAATAGTGGACCGGTTGACAAAGTCGGATCACTTTTTCCGAATAAGGGTTAAGTATAACTTAGACCAGTTAGCTAAACTTTATGTTAAGGAAGTCATTTTTAGACATGGAGTACCTGTTTCGATTGTGTCAGATAATGATCCATATTCACATCGAACTTTTAGAGGAGTCTGCAAGAGTAGTTGGGGACGCAGTTGAAGTTGAGTATGACTTATCATCCACAAACTGATGGACAGAGTGAGAGGACAATTCAGACGTTAGAAGATATGTTAAGGTCTTGCATCATGGATTTCAAGGGTAGTTGGGATGATCATCTACCATTAGTAGAATTTACGTATAACAATAGTTATCATGCAAGCATAGGTATGCCGCCTTATGAAGCCTTATACGAAAGAAAGTGCAGAACACCATTATGTTGGGATGAAGTGGGAGAACGCCGAATGCTAGGGCCAGAATTGGTGCAGTAGACAGCGGATATAGTAAAGTTGATATGAATGCGTCTCGTAGCAGCTCAAGACAGACATGTATACATATTCGCATCGAGTGAATAGGGAGTTTGAAGTAGGCTCTTATGTGTTTCTAAAGGTATCTCCCTAGAAAGGAAAGATACGCTTTGGAAAGAAGGAAAAGTTAAGTCCAAGGTTTATAGGACCTTTTGAATTGTTAAAACGAGTAGGCGAGGTAGCTTATATGATAGCATTACCTCCAGACTTAGAACGAATACATAACGTGTTTCACGTATCTGTGTTACTCCTTTATAAGCCGGATTATAAGCACGTAATAGAGTATGAGCCTATTGTTACCTCCTTTTCAATCTTAACAAAAGGACTCTAACTCATGCAAGCATACATAGGTCAACAAGTAGTACATAGTAAGAAAAGTATCGTTCCACGGAGAAAGGTTTTACATCTAAGTTAACATACATCAATCATGTCACTATTTTCATATGCTTTAACGAATACTCACAATTTTAAGTTAAACTAAACTCAATTGATGAATAAAAATATAATAATACAATAATGAATCAAATTTGGAAAGACTGAGATTCTAACTTCATTTCATACTCCATCTAACTATTACCATCATGTAAAGCTTATATATTCATCATGGAAAATTAGCCAAGAGCACAAAGGTAGACATAACCATTTTTCAATGAATTATGACCTATTTACATAACCTCCACATATGATAGAAATCATGTAATCAACACTATTACCAAAATCACTATATGTCTATGTGAAATTGCAGCAATAATGAATTAAAGAACAGGCTCTTACATTACTACACACGGTGAAACAATATATTTCTATCCGGTTCACTTAATTACAAAGCTAAACAACTCAATTTCATAAACGTATGCTATTATGATTATATCCATACTCATATTTCATTTTTCAAATCCATATAAGTATATAAGATGAATGGTGACCACACATTCATTCATTACGCTCAATCATAATAGATAATCCGATGATAAACATACAATCAAACAATTAGGCATGTAAGTATAGACTACATATCAAAATCCATTAGAATCCCATAATGGAGTCTAGTTCATTTCTGAACCAAAAACCATTATGGGATTGAAGTAACACATGGAATTAAATAATACAAATGAGAGATGAAAGAGAAATGATTAAACCCAATTGTAGAATCTGTTCTAATGTGTTATTCCAAATCACCAATAATCTCCAGGAAATGAATTACTAATTATTCAATAACTAAATTGAAGAGAGGATATAGAATATATCAAACTTTGATAAAAACCTCTCTAAAACTAGTTAAAACTAAGAACCCTAATTACTTGATATCCAAAAAACTGATGAAAGACCTAATAACACACGTCTGGTACCAATCAGTATTGTTTAGATGAGCCTCAAGCGCTCAAAATTTAAATAACAAAAAGTCAACAAATAGACTGCAGAGGACTCGCGAGGCCACGCGTGATCCTAGTGTATAACAGGCGCGGGCGTGGGCGTGCGATAGGTATGTCTACTGAAGCTTTGGCGTGGGCACGCGAGTTTCCTTCTTTGCTAAGGCGCGACCGCGCGTAGGTGCAATTTAGCTTCTGTAAGCATGTAGCATGTTGCGCGAGATTTAGCTTGTTTAGCAGTTTAGGCCATGCCGCTTCGCTTCGCTTCCGTCCTCTAATGTTTTGCTACTGCTGCTTCTTGTTCATTGTCATTCATTCTTCATCCCTTCTCTTCTTCACTGCATTCATTCTCCATCTTTTCATGCTCCTCTTACCATCCTTTAGCTAGCTTCATAACATCATGTCAATGCCATTCCTTTCTTGTTTCCATGCCTTTCCCTGCTATAAGAGTTCCACTACAAGTAATGCTAAATGAACATAAAAATGCACTAAAACATAGTAAAAATTACTTGAGATGAGCATAATTCTCGTGAGTTGACATCCAATAAGTAGGTATAAAACCTACTTATCAGTTATTCATATCGAGAAGGACTTAATGTACGAAGAGATGCCGATTCAAATTATCGATAGAAAAGAGCAAGTTTTACGGAACAAAGTTATACCTTCTGTAAAGGTGTTATTAGACCTGGAAAACGGACCGGGCTGGCCCAAACGGGCTGGGCTATCTGTGGGCCGGGCCAAATAAGCGGCTGTGGTCTGTGTTCATTGGGTTTACCATGGGCTTTTTTAAAAAAAAAATCTGTAAATCAACCAGCTAAAATCTCAAATTCTCAGTATTTAGATTGATAAACATATAAAGAATAATTGGTTGAACTTAATACATTCCTCACTACAAATGTTGAAAAAGAAAGATTAAAGATAACACTGCTAAAGAAAATGTCAATGTTGCTTTCTCTAAATGACATTCCTCACTCCTCACTCATCAACGTGATCCGCTCTGTAAAATAAGCTCCAAAACATGCTTGCAATCCCATCTTCTCACCCAAGAATGGCATGACATCCTCGCATGTACAGAAAGATTCATAAATGTGTCATTATATATGGTAGAACTGAAACTATAAAAGTGTATGTCTTGTGGCAGAGCAAAGCTAGTGTTAGTATACACTAGTAACACTGTGTATTTGTTACTATATTATAAACTAAAGTAATATTAAATTCTTTCATTCAACTTCCAATTATCTGCTACTGCTCTGCTCGTGCAGACCCTTTCATTCAACTTCCAATTGCTTTACCTTTTCCAAAAGACTAATGGATGACTCAAATTCAACCATTTTTAACATGAGAAAAGCAAAATTTTGGAAACTAGTAATATTAGTAGTATAAAAAAAAATTACACATATGAAGGTCAACAGTCAAGGATTTACATTACTGTCTCAGTCCTACATATAATGATACAAATATGAAAACTAGTGTTACCAAGCATATATACTTATGAAAGCATATGAAAGCTACTGTGCATATGAAAACTAGTGTTACCTACTGTGTTACAACACATGAACTATCATGTAAAATTTCAACTGACATACTACAGGACAATCACAATGTTCAAAAATAAATAAATGACCTTTGAAGAGAACTATTCCAATATAAACAACTAACATTATTATTTTTGAAGGGGTCTATATAAATAATTCCACAATTTTTAGAATATACCACATGTTTTTTGAAACAGTGAAGGCTCCATATAAACAATTCCTCATTCTTCAAAGAAATGTAGACCAGTAATAAGATTGTTCAGAAATACATATTTATTATCTTAATAATTTTAAATACTTTATACTAATACAACATTTGACACATATGGTTGCTGGAACCATTAATCAACCAATATCAGTATATACTATTGGTTCATGGGTGTTTAGAACATTTCAACATTATGACAGAAAATACATGATTTTATCATCACCACCAGCGGACAAATAACTAGAAGTCAAAACTCAAATGTATGAATAAAATTTTTCTTAAGCCAGTATAGTGACTTCCATTAACATTTTAACACCAAAAAGAAATGATAGGTAAGTTGATTTCAAATATCAAGAAGAATCAGTCTTTCTCTACCTTGAGGATGATTTAACGGAAAACAACAAAAAATTACCTTGATTCTAGAGAGAAATTGGTCTCACAGAATGAAGATTTGGATTTGGGACGAAGAGAAGAACCTACCCAGTCGGCGTCATCGATCGATTGAACTTCGAAGTGTGGATTTGTGGAAGACTAGAGTGAAGACTGAAGAGTCTGGAGGTGGGGGTCGTGGACTCGGGTCAGATGCTCAGATCTCTCAAAATCACTCTCTGATCTAGATCGAGTGCAAGCCTTAGCCCTTAGCCAGTTAGCCCTTGCGGCCTTGCCCCTTAGGGAGAGATAAGAGATTAAATATTAGATATCAGTAAGCCATTCGGTAGTAACTAGTAAGAAGATAGAGATAGATAGGGTTTTTTTTAAAGAAACGGGCAGGCCAAGCGCCCACGGGTTGGGCTATCATTGGGCCGGGCCAAAACGACCCAGATTTTAATGGGCTAAAAAAGTAAAGCCCACATGTTTTGTGTTTTGTGGCAGGCTAGCCCTACCATGGGCTCTGGGCCGATTTTGCCAGGTCTAGGTGTTATGGAAGAACCACGATGCCGAAGAAGCAACATGGGAATTGAAAGAAAAGATAAGGAAAGATTATCCTCAGTTATTTATGTAATGTAAGACGAGTTTCTGGGGATAAAATCTTTATAAGAGGGGAAGAATGTAACGACCGAGAAATTCAGATCTATTGTAAAATAATTTTATTTAATTAAATAATGAATAAAATTATATTATTTGTTATTATTATGTGTTAGTAAGATGAATGTCGTTCTATAACCTAGAAATGTCAGAATGTCGTAGTATTTCGACTATGTGAAGGGATTAAAGTGTTTGAATTTCCAAGACAAAAATAAAAATTTTCTGAGAAATTTTCTGAAAAACACTATTCACCGATTTTTGCTCGGGAATTATTTTTGAACTTCCGAGAAATACGTAACGATAGAATATCGAGGTAAGATTGATTATGTAATAATAATTCAAGTATGAAAAATGTAGTTTTTCGCATGCGGACTTAATTCGAGAAAGTGAAGGAAAGTAAAGCGTTAACTAGTAAAGCGATGATCGTATAATACATAGGTATTATACGAGGTAATGAATACGAGTATGATACGAAGTATTATATGAGTATGTATGAATAATGGTATGTCGTATATGTTAAAAAAGTATACGAGTTAGAATACGAGATTAATATATAGACAATACATTTTAAAGCTTTAAGCCATATGTAATTGTACTTGTAGGATTGTGTAGGAAGTGTATAGTTAATTGGGATTGTGATTAAGCCTAATGTAAACTATTGTTAAAGCCCAAGTGTTGGTTAATGTAAAGTCCAAAGTGGATTAATGCATGCCCAAAAGCATAAGTTAAACTAATTGAATTAAAGCCCAAATTAAGAATCCATGGGTAAAGAAGATCCATGGGGCAACCTATGTGGGCCCCATGATCACATAGGTGTTATTGGTGGCCAAGTAAATAATGTGATGAACAAGAAAATAATGTAATAAGTAAGTTAACTTAATAGTTAAGTAATGAATAGTAATGAGGTGATTAAGGAGGTGGGATTTGGCTATTGACCACTATACCCTAACCTTAGCAATCCTATAAATAGAAGGAGAGTTGGATCATTTTTACACTTGTTCATTTCATCCAACATTTGCAACTTATTTGTTAGAGAGAATAAGTTAGAAAAAGCTAGACTTTTATTAGTAGAAAAGAAGAAGAACAAGCTTGATCATCAAGGGTAAGGCTCCTATACCATTAATCTTCCAACTCTTCAATACTAGTTTGATAGAGAAGTGTGGATTAGTGAAGTATGTATGCTAGGAAGTAAAGAGAATGGTTAATCCAAGGACTTAAACCTTAATAAGCCATGGATAAGCAATTCATTCATATATAAGTTGTGAACTAAGGAAGAATTTATAAGAACTTGTAATATGTTTACATTAATGAAGTTTATATGATAAGAAGAAGCAAAGATGGTGGTTAGAAGATTAAAACCATGATAAGTCATGTGAAATAAAATCATAAGTAGTTTATACTTATATAAGTTATAAACTCATGAAGAACAAGTAATAACTTACTATGTATATAAGTTGATGTAATATGTATGTTAAGATATTAGTATGATGGATAGAATCCATTTGAAGCGATTAACAAATCATAAGTAACGAAATTATGCCGGAATCACACGATTAGACGATAATCGTCGAATTCGTGAAATTCTCGAAATGGAAGTTGAATTCTGACATTGAGCTCGAAAACATTAGTTTTCAATGGGAGTAAGTAATATTTGGCATTATAGAGTTGTGGACTCAAAAATGATCGAATTCCAACTTAGAATGAAGAAACAAGAGTTAAACGTTCACGAACGTTTATCGTTTTCATTAAAAATGGATTAATATGTGAATTTTGAGTTAACGAAGTCAAAAATATAAATTTCTTTCATGAACACGTAGAGTATATGATTTGGGAGCTAATGGCTTTTGAACAAGCCAATTCGGACTTAAAATGATTAAATTTGGAGTCCGGGAAGTTTGTTGTGTAAAACAAAACTATCAACTATCTGGTGCACAGAGCTGGCGCTGCGGCGCCAGCCCAAGGCCAAAATGTAGTGTTGTGTGCAGTGCCCAGACCTATTGCAGAGTCGCACCGTAGTGCGACATTTAGCACTACGATTTCGTGCCACGGTAACAGCTGAAGCCTGACTTTAGCCATCGAAGAGTGGGCGCAGTCACGTACGAATAATAGAACTAAGCCTGGCGCCGCAGCGCCAAGGCCAAGCCTCTGCCACTGTTAACTCACGCCACAACGTGGCATAAGGAAGAGAAGCTGGCGCCGCAGTGCCAATACTAGATCATGCACAGTAAGGAAAGTTTATAGTAAAGAAAGAAATGTTAATTAACTAGTAATAAACTAAAACTTAATGTAACATTGTTTAAGACATTGTTAAACCTTAAGTATGATCACTAAAGGTTGAAGATAATCAATCAAACGTGAATGTAAAGACCATGTAAACTATAATAGCAAGCCAAAACCAATAGTAACAAATCTAATACATGTTTAGATTGAGAAGAAGGGTGAGATTCATCAAGAACCATATATGTTTATTCATGACCTAATGTGTTCTGTTATGTGATCATATATTGTAGAGACCTTAAAGACTTAAAGGGAAAGTGTAATAATAGTAGCAGACGCTGAAGGCAAGTGTTCTGACCCTTGTCTATGTTCAATTCTAGACAAGTTTTGTGATTCATGTATCTTTACGCATGAATTGATGTATGATAAAGTCAAAGCCAATTCTTTCGGCTAGACTTAAGATGTTTTGGATTACTTATAATCTATCAAAGTATGGTCAATGTCTTAATAAACTATTTTGGTGTGCTTTTCAAATGAAGACTGAGTATGCTAAACAAATATTTTGTCGTCAAACGACAGGCACGTGAGGTTGCCACAGCTTAAACGTACATACGTTTAACGAATGTAGTGTTGATCAACATAGAGTACTATAAGCTGATCACCTAGATGTGCTCGTAAGTAATGTTGGACTGATGGACTTAGTTCTGGGTTGTCCTTTTCAAAGAAAGTATGAAATGCTCAAGGTCTTGGACCGAAATTGATATTTTACTGAATGTTGTCATTGTAAAACATTTTAAAGAAAAAAGAAGTGCTATTTTGAATTATCAATAGTACTTCATAACTATTGTTTAGTTATTGAAGATATATGATTTGTATGATTTAAGCATGTCGTTTAAATGGAATTGGTGTACTTGCTGAGCTAGTTATGCTCACTCTTGCTTGAACCATATGAATGCAGCTACGACTGAACGGACTGAAGGATCCGGTAAAGATAAGGGAAAGGCTAAGGCAGATCGTTAAACTGTCTATGTAATAGTATAAGTTTAATGTTGTAATGTATTTGATATTATGACAAAGAACTTATGTATTGGTTATAAAGAACCTGGGAAGGGAATATTGTTAGAATATATATAAGACATATTCGTTCTTTTGAGACATTTCAATTGAATGTATGTGTGAACTGTAGCACCGTGTAACACCATATGTCGGGTTGGAAGATACCCAGATTTGGGGGCATCACAGTGCCTGTTCACCATTTTCATGGCGAGGCAAAATCCTATTCACCATCTTAAGGATGAGCAGGTTCTGTTCACCGTCAAAGGGTCAAACAGATCCAACCGAACCTCCATATGTGCCTGTTCACCATTTTCATGGTGAGGCAAATCCAACCGAACCGCCAAACGTGCCTGTTCACCATTTTTAGGGCAAGGCAAAACCAACCGAACCTCCAAACGTGCATGTTCACCATTTTTATGGTGAGGCAAAATCCTACTCACTATCTTAAGGATGAACAGGTTTTGTTCACCGTCAAAGGGTTGAATAGATCCAACTGAACCTCCATACGTGCTTGTTCACCATTTTCATTGTGAGGCAAATCTAACTGAACCGCCAAACGTGACTGTTCATCATTTTCATGGCAAGGCAAATCCAACCGAACCACCATACGTGCCTGTTCACCATTTTTATGGCGAGGCAAATCCAATCAAACCATCAATCGGCCAATAAACAGAACACCATTGGAGAAAAAACTTCTTTTATTGATGATGATTAACATATTTACAGACTCTTGTACACTGACACTGTCCCTACTAAAAATACTTTCGAAGCCTTCCAGCATGCCAAGTATTCTTGATTTCAGACCCATCTAATGCTCGCAGCCGATAAGTCCCAGGCTTCGATACTTCAACAACTTCATAAGGACCTTTCCAATTCGGCATTAGCTTTCCCAAATTCTGGGGCATAGAAGCTTCGACTTCCCTGAGGACAAAATCTCCTACTTCAAACCTTCGAAGCTTTACCCCTGTGTTATAGTGCTTAGCCACACATCTCTGATAAGCTGATTCTCTAACTTTTTCCAGCAAGTCCATGTTGACTATCAATCCTTCATCATTATATATCTCCTTAAACTGACTGACTCGAAGACTTTTAGACCCAATCTCCACAAGGACTAAGGCATCTATACCATAAGCCACCTTGAAAGGTGAATCTCCCGTTGTAGTCCTCGTAGTAGTTCGATAAGCCCATAATACACTAAGCAGCTCTTCTGGCCATCTTCCCTTTGCCTCATCCAGTCTTCGCTTAATTCCATTTAAAAGCATTCTGTTAGTTACCTAAACTTGCCCATTAGACTGTGGATGAGCTACCGAAGTCTTTCTATGCTGAATCCCCAGTTCCTTCAAGAATGCTTCAAACTTTGATCCCACAAGCTGGCGTCCGTTGTCTGAGACTACCACCTTAAGAATTCCGAAATGAAACACTATAGATTCTTTTAAAAACTTTAAACACTTCTGTTCCGTTATCAACCTAAGTGGCTTTGCTTCCACCCACTTGGTCATATAATCAATTGCTACTATAACAAAACTGACCTGACCCTTCGCTTTCGACAATGGACCCAGTATATCTACCCCCCAGACAACAAAAAGTATAGGAGATAAAATCGAGTATAGCTCTTCTAGTGGCTGATGTGGGATCGGGCTATTCAGCTGGCACTTCTGACACTTCTTCACATACTCAGTAGCCTCCTTAAAAATTGTGGGCCAATAATACCCCTGTCGAAGTGCTTTGTAGGCTAACGACTTTGCAGCCATGAAGGACATACTCAGCTTCAGAAGGAACCAAACATTTTAATAATTGAGAGGAATAAGCCCTTCGAAAAAGATCAACATCAATAAGTACAAAATGGCACTCTTATACTTTACTTTCTTGGCCAACATCTAATCCGAAAGAAGTACGCCATCTGCCAAATATTCTAAGTACGGAGTCATCCAGTAATTAAAGTGCTTTACACACATCACTACTTCATGCTGGATACTAAGATGTTGTAAAGTCTCTAAATAGACAGAACCATCAAAGGTGCTTTCTTCAGTAGTAGCCAGTTTTGACAATGCATCGATAATGGAATTGTCATTGCGATCAACTCCCTGAAATTCATAAGAAAGGAAATACTGAAGCCGATCCTTTAATTCTGCTAGATACTTAATCATTCGTGAACCTCGAGCTTCATATTCCCCTAAAATTTGCTTGACAACCAACTGAGAGTCACTGTAGATGATTAATCTTTGAACTTCAAGATTCTTTGCCAATCTCAATCCTGCTAGCACTGCTTCATACTCTGCCTCATTGTTCATTTCTCTGAACTCGAATCTAATAGCCTGCAACACCTTGAATCCCTCCGGACTCGTCAATATAATACCCACTCCACTAGTGTTTGAAGTAGAAGATCCATCTGCATACAACGTCCACGAATTCTGCATCTGCTGAAGTACCGCTACTTCTTTGTCAAACTCTTCAGCTTCTCCCAAACTATCATCAGCTTCAGAAAATGAACATTTTACCACAAAATCAGCCAAAGCTTGCCCTTTAATAGCCGTTGTGGGATATTATTCTATGAAAAACTGAGACAACTCCATCGTCCAAGCAGCAAGCCTCCCCGATACTTTAGGCTTACCCAACACCTTCTTCAGCGGCTAATCCGTGTATGTGACACCCCCAAAATAGGTATACATCATCCATTCTGAGTCACCAGATACATGGTACAGAATTCAAATATAAACTTAATTATACAACTGTCGTGTAAAATACGACAAAACATAGCTGAGAGTTTTAGCACAAATATTGTCTTCTAGACAATATCCATACTCAAATTCAATCTTATTACAATTATTATCACACTATTTCACAGAATAGTGAGGACTAATAATGCAACCATCTGGACCGTCAATCCATTCCCCGACTAGTCCCAGCTATATTCTCATTTCCTGAAGAGAACAATGAAAGAAATGGTGAGCTCAACTAGCCCAGTAAGAAATATTATGACTAAGATAATGCAGAATAAATTATCCTTAGCCTTTAACAGTATAACAACTGATAGAATATAATAGACAACAAGTTTTAGATCAACAACTGTAGCAGAATAAGTAATCCATTAGAAGAGTCAAGTAGAACATGATATCTACTATCTTCTATTATTTAAAAAGTTTTTCATCAACTTTATCGCTGAGACACAGCTTAATAAATAAACCACATCATCGAATCATCCCTGTACCACGACCAAGGATATTCATGTAATCATCAATGGTCATGATTATACCGAATAATCCCTGGTCATAAGTATACCAACAACTGTCCATCAATGCACTATAGGCCAATGTGGACTTTTACTACATCATTTGTAACATTACGGGTCATGATTATACCAAATGATCCCTGGTCATAATCATATAAATCAACAGTCCATCTATGCACTACGGGCCAAAGATGACTTTTAACGTAATATAATATGAGGATGATGACAATGATATAAGAATTCAATTAAAAGAAACAAAGGATAAATTTTTAAAGATTTATAATTTAATTTATCTAGAATTCAATAATGTTCAAATTGCCAACATGATACTGCTTTATGGAGTAAAATTCAAGAATGATATTGTATCAAAAATAATTTGGACCAAAAATAAATCAATTATTTTCATGAATAGTACTCTGGGTGAATAGTACCCCGTAAATAGTACCCCGTGAATAGTACTTTGGAAATAGTACCCCGTGAATAGTATTTTGTGAATAGTACTCGTAAATAGTACTTTGTGAACAGTACTTTATGAATAGTACTTTGTGAATAGTACCCTGAATAATACTTTTATGAATAGTATCGTATAAATGAATAGTACTCATGGACAGTACTCCGACATGAAAAGCTTAAAATTTAACAAAAATGTACAGAAAATATCCTTGTGAAACGATACTAGATGAAACGCAAATTTCAAAGATATTCTACTAATTTCATGTACTGTAGAATCAATACTTTAACAGAATGAGGGTATAATTAGGAATACGAGACTAAATAATATTACTCACATACTACAGAGTATGGAAGAAAATATTATTCCTTATGAATACTGAACAAAAATAATATCCCTTACGACTGTTGAACGAAAATAATATTCCAACGAATATTGAACGAAGATAATATTCTTTATGAATAATATTCATACGAATATGAAAAATAATATCTCTTCAGAATATGAAATAAATAATACCCCTTACCTCAGAAGAAGACTGGATACTGGAATAGTGAAGTAGCAGACTTCGCTTCTTCTTTCTCTCTATAGCTTCTCTCTCTATAATTGCTCTTATGAGACTTAGTGAATTAGTGAGAATGAAAGAAGAATGAGCTTTTATTTATAGGAAAATATAGTTTCAATAATTGCACGTTTTGGGGCTCGAAATATTACTGTATCAACTTTTCCTTCATTTTTAATTTATTTTTGCAAGTATTATCAAACTTGCCCCACCTCCCCTAATAGTACATCATGTGAATTAATAGTACATTCACGTGAATCAATAGTTCTATACATGTAAAAAAAATAATTACAGTATAGTTACTTCATCTATACCTCCATTTTTAATTTAGTCATGCAAGTATTATCAATCTTGCACCACCTCCCCTAATAGTATATACATGTGAATCAATAGTACACACATGTGAATACATAGTTATAAGCATGTGAATTAATAGTACATTCATGTGAATCAATAGTTCTATACATGTGAAAAAAATAATTACAGTATAGTACCTTCATCTATACCTCTATTTTTAATTTAGTCATGTAAGTATTATCAATCTTGCACCACCTCCCGTAATAGTAAATACTTGTGAATCAATAGTACACACATGTGAACACATAGTTATAAGCATTTGAATTAATAGCAATTAATTACTCATTTATCTGATTAATTACTCGATTGGTCAATATAACTTCCAGACATCAATTATTATCGAAATAAATGTCAATTTTCACTAACACTAATAATCCCAACACAATAGAACTATCAATTTTATCTTTAATCAACACGAACTTATTCATCATTAATATTATAACTCACAATATTTAACAACCAGGTCATTCCCAGGAAAGAGGGGGCTTTCCGATAAGGATTTCTCCTTATTGGTGCACAATTAGGTGACCAAACCTCTTCTTGACAGAACTTCTAGACATTGTCAATATTGTAAATAATAATATGAATAACTTTGTCGTCTCAATTATTGATTTAATAATATAAAATATTATGCAGATGATACTGTGACAATAATTGAATCAATAATATGAGAGATATGATGCAACAATTACTGTAGCAATAATTGAGTATAACTGAGTGACTTCTTACGTAAGCATCAATAATCAATACCGTGTGCTACTATGCAACCACACGTATTACTGTACTTTTACTATCGGGTAGTTCAACAGTTTAATGTTAAAAATTTCGCCGTTATTTTTATAAAAAGATAATTCTGTCATTTTTTAAATACGATAATACTTCCATTGTGGGGTCCACCAATGATTGTGCCGTCGTATGAATATTCCCTATTAAAATGAATATTCCCCGACACAACGAATATTTTATATCAACTTGTTTTCTTTGCAAAATTTTTAAATATCACCCTTAACTTTAGCCTTTTATCAATCTAACTATTTACTAAATAGAATAATAATTATAGGAAAATTGAATACTTTCATTTCATAAAATTCGGGGTCTTACAATCTCCCCTCCTTATAAAATTTCGCCCTCAAAATTTACGTACGTACCTGGTATACCGAAGATGAGGATACCTCGTCAGATTCTAACTCTTGAGGTATAACCTTTGAGTATATAATATATCCTTCTTATCTAATATTTTAATAGGTACCTCTTCATATGTTAAATCTTCCTCTATCTCGTCCAGTTCTAATTCAATACTGTGGTTCGGGTTGTCCACATATTTACGTAACATCGATACGTGAAAAACATTATGAACACGCGACATACTTGGCGGTAAAGCAAGTGTATAGTCCACAGTCCCTACTCGATCGAGGATTTCAAATGGGCCAATTAAATCGAGGGTTGAGATTTCCTCTCTTCATCGACTCTTGCTTCTAGAATAACGCCCTCTTGAACCTTCTTCTTCGTATTTATCAGCTCCGGGTCTGTAGCTTGAGTGGCCTTTAACTTTATCGATTAAAGTCAGTTCTACTCGTATATTTGTTATCACCACGTGGGTCCCTAGAGTCTTTAACTCTATCTTCATCATTTGTAAGTTATAAGAAATGAGTCTTTGTGTTAACAACGTCACACTCGTAAACGCATACGATCTTCTACTCAACACGTCAGCTACCACGTTCGCTCTTCCATGATGATATTGAATGATATAGTTGTAACCTTCAACAGCTCGAGCCAACATATTTGGCGCATGTTACGTTCGATTTAAGTGAAGAAATATTTGAGGGTTTTAGAAATGGGTTTTGTACTAGGGTCAATACAAAATTCGATTTCACGCTCTAGGAGGCTAAGAAGTCTTCAGGAATATGTCCGAAAATTTATTAATAATAGAAATATTATTTAAAACTGTGACTCTCATCCAAGACTTGGATAACACGTCACATTGATAGCTATCAACTTTCCATCGTCATTCACGGCGTCGCCTACAGAAAGTCTGGCTTCGGTGCATTCCACACAAGGAAGTCAACAATGAAAGGACCGGGGCTCTTTACTTATGGCTTGATATGACAGTGATTGACTTTAGTGGTTTGGTTGCTTGAATTCGCATAACAGGTTGGTTAGGACTATGAAAGCTAATAACGTTACAAAAAGACTCAATTTTAGCATGATGAATAGTCGATCGATTCCTAAAATCACATTAAAGGCAAGTATTTTCAAAGAGATAAGATCGACAGGTAACGTGAGGGTGTCGATATGAATCGAACAAGATTTATAAATAGTGGGTGTAATGAAGGTTTCTCCTAACGGAGTTTCAACCGATAACTCAAAGTCTAATTTCTCCAGACTCAAATTTAAACGTTGAGCGCAAGCAAGAGAGATAAAAGAATGGGTAGAACCAGTATCTAATAAGGTATAGACTTTGCAAGAATTTATAATTAACTAACCCGTGCTAACTTTGTTTGGGTTACTCGCTTTTTGAGAAGTCACGAAAAACGCTCTTCCTGAAACCATTGACTTTGTTTTGTCCGTATCCGCCTTTGGTGCCACCGTCCCAGCTGGACTTGATTTTGCTACAAGAAAAAATCGAGCTATGTGACCGTCTTTTCCACAACTAAAACATACCTTGGAAGGCTGTGAACAATTTGGACTTATGTGTCCCTTCTCTCCGCATTTGTAGCATCTAACTGGCGGTCGTTCTCCTCCCCTAGAATTTGTTGCTGGTGTTGGTACTACTGCCGATGTCTTCCCATCATCGTTAAATCTTCTCTTCTTGAATTTTCCACTTCTATTATCTTGGCCATGATTACCACCGAAGCGGTTACCATTCTTGGCATGATAATTTCCCCCACGATGGTTATCATTGTTCCGATGGCCGTTGCCACCAGTACGATTATTATCGTGTTGTTGGTCGTTGCCTTTTGGTTGTGCTGACTCATTATCACGGTCCAATAGCTGAGCCCTATTCACAAAATCTGAATATAAACAAAGTTTGTGAGAAATGAGGTATTGACGTATATCGGGTTTCAACCTCTTAGAAATATTCACGTCATTCGCTCCTCATTATCAACCAAGTGGGATGCAAACCGGGACAACTCGGCAAACTTAGCTTCGTACTGCGACACTGTCATATTATTTTGTTCCAGCTTGATAAACTCTACCTCCTTCATGTGATGAATACTTTCGGGAAAGTACTTATCGTTGAACAGTTCTTGGAACTTCTCCGGGACATCTTGAAGGCGGCGGTGAGTATCGTTATACTATTTCCCACCGATGTCCTCGCTCTCCTCGCAACATGAAGGTGGCAAAGGGAACCTTTTGCTCCTCGGAGCATCCCGAGACATCAAATATCTTGGTGATCTGCTTTATCCACGTCTCCGCCTTAAGTGGTTTTGGCTCTCCCAAAAACTCCAGTGGTCCCAGCTCCTTGAATTGCTTAGCGGTGACCATCTGAGAGTTGCCAGTGTTTCCACCTGCATTTTGAACATGAGTCTCTCTCGCCTGATGTTGTATGAATTGCATAAAGCCTCTGAACATCCCATCGTTCATCATCTGATCAGTGTTGTTGTTTACTTGAGGATTATTGTTTTCCTATTGTATATTATCCTGGGTATTGATCGTTGGTGACTCAACGGTCTCATGTGCTTCATTACTGATCTCAACATTTTCAGATGCCATTTTCAAACACTGTCACAAAACAAGGGTAAATTAACATGCAACATATTATCCCTATACTCTGACCGACCAATTAAATAACCAATAAACTTAAGTAGGTCATACTAGCGAAGGAATTATCAGTCTCTCCCCTCCTAGTTCTAGCCTCACATCTTAGCTAGGGATCATATCCCTAAGCTTCGATACCAACTGTGATGCCCCCAAAATAGGTATACATCACCAATTCTGAGTCACGAAATATATGGTACATAATTCAAATACAAACTTAATTATACAACTGTCGTGTAAAATACGACAAAACATAGCTGAGAGTTTTAGCACAAATATTGTCTTCTAGACAATATCCATACTCAAATTCAATCTTATTACAATTATTATCACACTATTTCACAGAATAGTGAGGACTACTAATGCAACTATCTGGACCGTCAATCCATTCCCCGACTAGTCCCAGCTATATTCTCATTTCCTGAAGAGAACAATGAAAGAAATGGTGAGCTCAACTAGCCCAATAAGAAATATTATGACTAAGATAATGCAGAATAAATTATCCTTAGCCTTCAACAGTATAACAACTAATAGGATATAATAGAGAACAAGTTTTAGATCAACAACTACAGCGGAATAAGCAATCCATTAGAAGAGTCAAGTAGAGCATGATATCTACTATCTTCTATGATTTAAAAAGTTTTTCATCAACTTTATCGCTGAGACTCAGCTTAATAAATAAATCATATCATCGAATCATCGCTGCACCACGGCCAAGGATATTCATGTAATCATCAATGGTCATGAATATACCGAATAATCTCTGGTCATAATCATACCAACAACTGTCCATCAATGCACTACAGGCCAATGTGGACTTTTACCACATCATTTGTAACATTACGGGTCATGATTATACCGAATGATCCCTGATCATAATCATATAAATCAACAGTCCATCTATGCACTACGGGCCAAAGATGACTTTTAACGCAATATAAACATTAGGATGATGACAATGATATAAGAATTCAATTAAAAGAAACAAAGGATAAATTTTTAAAGATTTATAATTTAATTTATCTAGAATTCAATAATGTTCAAATTGCCAACATGATACTACTTTGTGGAGTTAAATTCAAGAATGATATTGTATCAAAAATGATTTGGACTGAAAATAAATTAATTTTTGTCATGAATAGTACTCTGGGTGAATAGTACCCCGTAAATAGTACCATGTGAATAGTATTTCAGGAATAGTACCCCTGAATAGTACTTTATGAATAATATTCATTAATAGTACTTCATGAATAGTACTTTATGAATAGTACTTTGTGAATAGTACCCTGAATAGTACTTTTATGAATAGTACTGTATAAATGAATAGTACTCATGGACAGTACTCTGGCATGAAAAGCTTAAAATTTAACAAGAATGTGCAGAAAATATCCTTGTGAAACGATACTAGATGAAGCGCAAATTTCAAAGATATTCTACTAATTTCATGTACTGTAGAATCAATACTTTAACAGAATGAGGGTATAATTAGGAATACGAGACTAAATAATATTACTCACATACTACAGAGTATGGAAGAAAATATTATTCCTTATGAATACTGAACAAAAATAATATCCCTTACGACTGTTGAACGAAAATAATATTCCAACGAATATTGAACAAAGATAATATTCCAACGAATATTGAACGAAGATAATATTCTTTATGAATAATATTCATACGAATACGAAAAATAATATCTCTTCAGAATATGAAATAAATAATACCCCTTACCTCAGAAGAAGACTAGATACTGGAATAATGAAGTAGCAGACTTCGCTTCTTCTTTCTCTCTATAGCTTCTCTCTCTATAATTGCTCTTGTGAGACTTAGTGAATTGGTGAAAATGAAAGAAGAATGAGCTTCTATTTATAGAAAAATATAGTTTCAATAATAGCACATTTTGGGTTGGGGCTCAAAATATTACAGTATAACACCTTCATCTTTTCTTCATTTTTAATTTAGTCATACAAGTATTATCAATCTTGCACCACCTCCCCTAATAGTACATACATGTGAATCAATAGTACACTCATGTGAACACAAAGTTATAAGCATGTGAATTAATAGCAATTAATTGCTTATTTATCTGATTAATTACCCGATTGGTCAATATAACTGCTAGACACCAATTATTATCGAAATAAATGTCGATTTCCACTAACACTAATAATCCCAACACAATGGAACTATCAATTTTATCTTTAATTAACACGAACTTATTCATCATTAATATTATAACTCACAATATTTAACAACCAGATCGTTCCCTGGAAAGAGGGGGCTTTCCGATAAGAATTTCTCCTTACTGGCGCGCAATTAGGTAACCTAACCTCTCCTTGACAGAACTTCTAGACATTGTCAATATTGCAAATAATAATATAAATAACTTTGTCATCTCAATTATTGATTTAATAATATAAAATATTATGCAGATGATACTGTGATAATAATTAAATCAATAATATGAGAGATATGATGCAACAATTAATATAACAATAATTGAGTATAAATGAGTGACTTCTTACGTAAGCATCAATAATCAATATCATGTGCTACTATGCAACCACACGTATTATTGTACTTTTACTACCGGGTAGTTCAACAGTTTAACGATAAAACTTTCGCCGTTATTTTTATAAAAATATAATTTTGTCATTTTCTAAATACGATAATACTTCCGTTATGGGGTCCACCAATGATTGTGCCGTCATACGAATATTCTATGTTAAAACGAATTTTCCCCGACACAACGAATATTTTATATCAACTTGCTTTCTTTGCAAAATTTTCAAATATCACCCTTAACTTTAGCCTTTTATTAATTTAACCATTTACTAAATAGAATAATAATTATAGAAAAAGTGAATACTTTCATTTCATAAAATTGGGGGTCTTACAGTGTATACTACTATCAATCGACCTTGAAAATATTGTCGAAGCTTTCGACTAGCTATGATCAATGAAAAGGTAAATTTCTCAAGGTTTGGGTACCTTATTTCAGCATCCCTAAGGACATGGCTTACATAGTAAATCGAGTGTTGTTTACCTCTAACTTCACGCACTAGAATTGCTCCCACTGCCAAGGAACTGGCTGCCAAATACAAATACAATGTGTTAGTTCCCAATAGGCACACAATAGATCTAGAAGGAGGGGGGGGTTGAGTAGATCCTTTTAATTTTCAAATACTTTTCCTTTTTATTTTGTATTGCTAATGATTTAGCATATGACAAACATAAGAATATTTTCAAGCACAGCGGAATAAGCAAAAGATCCCCTTCATTGATATATTCATAATCATATATACATTATTCTTAGAGTTAGTTAAGTTGTAAGCAGTTAATACATACATAGCAGTTAAGTAGATAAAGTAAATGACATAAAGTAAAAGTCACAAGGGATTTTAAGTGGTTCATAGACTCAAGCTCTTAATCCACTCTTCTGCTTTCAACTAGCAGGATTTTCACTAAGGAAGGGCAACACCCTGAATCACTAAGATTCCTTCAAGGCCAGCAGCCTTGGAACTTCAATTCACTAAGAACTCTTCAAGGCCAGCAGCCTTGGAACTCCTCTAGTTCCCTAGGAACTCTTCAAGCCCAGCATGCTTGGAACTTTATTTAGTCCCTCCGAACAAGGACCTCTCAGGCCCTGGCTTCTTGTTGTTGTTTTTGTTGGTGCTGAGCTGCTAAGATGTCTTTAAACTCTGAACATCTTCTGTACTTAGCGGCTTGGTGTGGTCCTCTTTGCATTATGCTTCGAGTCTAGACAACATCTTCTTTGGTGCAACTGATCTTCTTCTGTTCTACTCATTTTCATATGGTGTCAGTTGGATTTACTAAGTCTCTGAGCTTTTGGTAAACTTCGTCTGGCACTTAGCAATCCCTGAACCCTTTTTAAATGTTTTGCAGACATGATTCTGCTTCTGTTCTTTTTTAGCTTTTGGTTCATGGTGATCTGTAGAGTGACTCTCTTGATATTCTTTGTACTTTGCTACTTTTCTGAATTCTCTCTCCTTGGCCTTCTCGGCTCTCAGCTTGGCTGCCATCTTCAGTAGAATTCTCAGCTTTGATGAGTGAAGCTCTAATCTGTTTAAGTCCTTCTTCAAAGCTATTTCACTTCCACCTATATAGTCTCACTGTCACTGAGACTTGTTCTATTAATCTCTGGTGAAACTCGTTGAGTCAACAATAGCATTCCAACAACTCAACGATTCTGTAACTTAGCAATCATCAACACTCTTGATCATTGAAGCACATTCTGATTTATACTCCTTGCCAATCTTCCCGTTAGAAAGTAGCCGTTGAAAGCTATTCAAATTGCTTAACAGATCTCGAGTTGTTTGGTGTAGACTGCAGATGTGATATGACATAACTTTCTGACACTGCAGTCTACTGTTTCACCTACCCCGTCAGAGATGTCACTTTGATGTCTCGGGCAGGTCGACGACTTTATTTCCCCCTTCTAATTTCTAGATCAGAGGTTGTCCTTTTGCATCGATGCTCTCAATAGGCTCTTGTCTGAATACCAACCTTCAGATTGAACCGTTGCCAATGCTTCAATCTTTGTATGATCGAACTCTATGATTCTGATGCATGCATTTCTTGGATCTGATCGTAGTGTCTAGTTGACGGTAGAGACAACACTACGATCTTGAAGAGTGTTCATTGGATCTGCAATGTAGAACACTTCTTCCTTCTCTTGTACAGTGCTTCAACACTTCTATTTGCTTCGACTACTCTCAGATACTGATGGCTTGACTCTTTGTTCTGGCCCCTTTTGAATAGCAAGACACTTCAGATTTGTGGCATGTCCAGGTCGCTTTCTCCTTGTGATCTCTCGTTCACTTATCATCAATGGACTGACCCAATGCTTAATCACTTTAGCCTTGTTCTTCAAAGGCTGACAGTATCTTTGTGTACACTCCATCAGTTCCTTCTTCATTTGGCAAATACTACAATCCAGGTTGCTTCTAAGATCGTTGTCTTCTATTTTCTTGACAGCTACTGTACTTGCTGACTTTCCTTAGTCAGTTACTGAAGTCTTCTTTTGATCAACTTGTGGAAGAATTCATCTCGAATGGCTTCACGACTCAATCTGGATGTTAATTAAGTTGGTGCTTAGGTCTTCTGCTAGCTTACATGCCATTTATTGAGTGCTCTCTGGTTTCCTTCAGGTGGGATGTATCTTTGTAGTACTAACCAGAGGCTTCGTTCCTTTGTATATTTTGGGAGTGCTCATTTATTAAAAATCGTGTTTACTCTACAATTCTGCCTTGGCGTTGTGAGCACATCTGTTAAAGCCTTAGTTCTGCACTCTATGATTCTGCCTTGGGTTGTGTAGACACTATGACTCCGAGATCAGATCTTGACACTCCACAATTTTTGTCGTTGTGATTGTTGTCTTTGTCTGATCTTGCTTGACTACGATCTCTGCCTTTGATACGATCAGTAGACTCTACGACTCTGAGTGTAGTCTACGATTCTTAACTTGGCTTCGGTAGATGCTCGGTCAGCTCGTAGGTAGGCTGTCTCTACTATTCTGAACATGACTTCCTTAGTAGACTACGATTCTGAGGAAGTTCTACTTGACACACTACGATCCTTCCTCATCTCTCCTGGCAGTCTATGAACTCCGAGATCTACTATCTTGCAGACTACGATTCTGCCTTGATAGCACACGAGTTTTCTTCGACTCTCCTGGAAGACTACGATTTCTGTTGCAGTGCCCGACGATCAGACAAGCCTATCTATTACATCATAAGATCAACATAACATGCTTGATCTTTCTATATTTATAGTCCTTGTACATCATTTCTTTTTAAGGACTTTATAAAGCTATTTTGCTTATGTAGGATCAACCTAACATATTTGATTAATTCATTCTAAGTCCTTGTACATATGTTTCTATAATCTATCAGAGGACTTTACAGCTTTTCTTAATGCAAGAATACTTGCATATTCATTCATATATATATATATATATATATCATAATCAAATCATATATAAATAGGAATATCATTCACATGCTTATTCCTAACAATCTCCCCCTATTTGATTATGACAAAAATAATAAGTGAATATGCATGTTATGAATGAATCTTATATACAGTGAGCAGCTGTATTTTTATTCCATATAATTATGAATGTCATTTATAATGATATAGAATTTAATACACTATGACATTTTACATCCTGGATCCAGAACATACCTAACTAGTTAGAGATGTACATCTTTGGCTCCATGTATGTTTCCAGGATGTCTGTTGATTAGCTATTCATCTGTTTGATTTGTTTGCTCCTACTCCCCTTGGGATGTTGACTTTATTTCTTTTGTCTTCCCCTTTTCTTCTGGTTTTGGCTCCCCCTCAGCCTCTGGCTCATCATCATTTGGCTCCCCCTTAGATGATGACTCAGCTTCTTCTTGTGCTGCCTTCTTCTTTTCTTTCCTTCTGCTCTTCTTGCCCTTTCTTGAGTGCCTCTTACTCTGCCTCTTTTTATGCCTCTTTTTCTCCCCTTTTTTTGTCATTAATCACTTGGGAGAGCTGGTCCATTTTGGACATAAGCTGCTCCACCAGATAGGAGGAGTTAGCAACTTCAAACTTGAGTTCTTGTTGGCTCAGCTCAAGTTGCATGTAGAAAGACTGATTCATGTTGTCAATATTATCAAAGAGGACTTGAAGTTGTTCTTCATTTGCCTTCTGTGCTTGTAGTGCATCTGCCTTCTGATTATTCATAGCCTTCAGATAGATGTGATCTCTCTCTTTGATTTTGAGAGATACATCAACCATTGTTGCTTGGAGTCTGTCTTGAACAGAGTTATCTCCAGTTGTTGTCAACCTCTTTGATTCTTCATGGATTAGAGATATCTTCTTAAATAGCTCATCAGAGTTTTTCATCAGCTCCTGCTCCATAGGAATTTGGTCATTTGGTTGGGTAGCCTCTTGTTGAACACCATATTGGACTCTACGATTTTCATCATTGGACAGATTTTCGAAGGTATTGAGAATCTGAACAATCGTTGAGTACCAATCGCTATTGGTAGATGAAGAAATGTTGGGCAATTGTACTTGAGCAGATGAAGGCTTCTCATTTTGGACTTGAACGCCATCAGTAGTAGAGTGAACAAACTCTACGATTATTTCCTTGGTCATGATCCTTCTTCCTTCAGAATCCACTCTACGATCATAAGGAATATAATGGTTGCCAGCATGTCTGTAGACTTTGTAGTGGGGCTTGTCTTTGATCATCATTGTTGCATCACTCTTCAACTTTGGGAAGTTCTGAGCCACCAGTTCTAGTCTTGGTATTTTTGGAAGTACTTCTGGTGGTTCATTCGAGGCTTCCACTTCTATTCTTCTGTTACTCCTAGCTGGAGAAATGACAGAATGATCTTTTGGTTCTTCTAATTCCTGATGTGCAGAGTCAGAATCTTTCTCCATTTCTTCTCTTTCTGAGCTTGAAACATTCTGATCAGATCCATCAGTGAATTCTTCTTGATGTGTTTCATTTCCTGACCCTTCTTCACCAAGATCTTCTTTGGATTCATCTTCTTCATCATCACTTAATTCAATGACTGCAGTAGAGTGATCATTCTTCTTTTTGGAGGCAAATTGAACAAGTAGTCTGTAGCTCTTTCTCCTCCTTTGAGGTTCAGCTATAGGAGAGTCAGACTTCTTCTTCTTTAGACTCTGAGGTCTTTGGATCATCTGACGAACTCCCTTGAGGTTCAATATTGGTAGGGGCATGTCCTTCTCCTTCAGAAACACCATTTGACCCATCATGAGGGCTTATCGGAGCATTTGCATTTGGAGATGCAGTTGAGTTATCTTGTAGCTTTTCCTCATCATCAGAGTGAATACTCTGAGAGTTAGCTATAGGGCTTGCATATTCATTTTCATCAGAAGGGTTTACATTTTCTTTCATGAATCCAGCTCCACTTTCATCACTGGATTTGTTCTTTGGGGACTCAGTCTTGAGACTATCAGTTCCTTTTTCTTTCTCTGACTCTACGTTCTCCTTTTCATCAGATGTACTTTCTTGGGAAACTGGGGTTGGTTTGTTTTCCACCTTAGCTCTCTTTCTTGATGGCCCTTGAAGCAGTCTGTTACTTCTCCTCTTAGTGGTTTCTGTAGTCAGTACTTTTTCTTCTTCAACCTTGTCTTCCATGGAGAGACTTTTTGGTAGGGCCTCAGTTTTCCTCACACCTTTGGATTTCTTCCTGGCTGGTGTGGTTGCTGCTGGTACAGAGTCACCAGATTCAGAACTTTCCACCTCTTTTGCCTTTCTTTTCTTAGTAAAGTTCTTTCTGTTGCCCCCAGTTGTTGTTAGCTGCCTGTTTTCCTTTGGGTTCTTCTTCCAGTTTACGAACAACTGAGGAGACATTACTTTGTGAACATTTAGAGGCTCTCCTTCATCATCCTTGATTTTGCTTCCCAGCTTCTTCTTTAGCAGTATACTCAACAGTCTTCCATGAAACACCTTTGTTAGAGGTTTTTCTGTAGACTCCTTCAACTCAACTTTTTCTACCCATTTGGAGATCTGATCAAACAGGATAACTCCAAAGTTGATTCGTTTCTCCAGCACTATTGCAGACATAATCTTCAGTTGTTGATCAAGCACAGTGTCATGTGCCGTATCCTTGTATAGTATACATTTGCCTACTATCTCAGCAAGGAACTCGAATTCCTCAGAAAACTCCTTCTTCTTCATGTCCTTTAGACTAGGGTTCCTTTGGTACCACATTAGCCTCTTTCCTTCTTCAATGTTGACTTCATCCAGGTTTATCAGACCTCGATTGGGAAATCTTAGACATTTATTGATGTATGATGCTCTTATCTTCAGACTTGGTCCTTTCACCTTAGTGGTCAGAAGCCCATAATTCATTGAAGCATTTGAGTAGAACTACTTCACTAGCTCTGCATAGACTGGAGTGTCGGCCTCCAAGCACTCAGAGAACCCAACCTTCTTTACGAGCTCAAGTATGTCCTTGAACTTCGTTTCTGATTTTTCAAACTTTTTGAAGCCGAGTTGGATTCCTGTTATAACTCGCCATTCTGCCATTTGAAGAGTTCAAGGTATGTGGGTATGTGATTCAGAGAGATTTATGAGAGATATCTGATTGTGATTTGGGTTCTGGAGGTTTAATTGATTTAAGCTTCGAAGAGGATTCTAGGGTTTGAAAATGGGAGGGAGAGAGGTTCGATAGTTTCTGGTAACTATTTGCAGATTTTGAATTTGTCTTTCTTATGTTCCTTGGCGCCTTTCTCGACTCAGATAACTAGTGTTGGTGTGTCAACTTCTTGATAATGAGATGTAACTCCCCTATTAACTCTTCAGTTTAATGTCCCTTTTTAAAACAAATAGTCATCAATGACGTGGATTGACCGTTGACCATCTTGGTTCGTAGAGTAGCTTGGTAAGGCAGCTATGGACTCTACGATTTCCTTTGTTGACTCAATGATCAACTTTTGAGAGATGTTGCAGTGGATGGTTTTGACATTAATCCTCATCTTCAAACTACATAACTTGATCACTAATGTACCCCAAGCCAGTTTGGGCACTTAAGTTCTGAGATGCATTTAAATGATATCTTTCCAAACTTTATTCGAACTTATCTCTCTCATAATTTGAATGGTTGAGCAATTGTCCCGTTCTTTCAAGCTCCTCATGAGTTAGAGTAGCCTCTTGTAAGACTGCGATCGTTGAGTCTGTTTCTACGATCGCTGAGGTTGCACTACAATCGTTGAGGTTACATCACGATCGTTGAGTTCTCTTCAAACTCTACTCTACGATCATTGACTATCTTGGTCCTTGAGATGAACTTGATCAAGTAATCCTTCTGGGTTAAGGTAGCTCAGGAAGGGCCAACCTCTTAGAGTGAGCTAAGGGTCAGGTTTGTCCCTGAGGCGCTTTCCAGATGAAGTACTTTAGAAGTAATTTGCACTGATATCTCATTTGACCTTTTCTGATGGGGAGGTCCTCTACCAACTTTAGACAGTTGCATTTGTTGTAATCGTGGTGTCCTCCTGCTCTTACACTACGATCAGATGTTTGATCGTAGGCACTCCACGATTTTGAGTTGGGTGGCTGATAGGTTATCAGTAGTACATTTTGAGACGTTCCTACTGACTATGGATCTTAATTTGGTTCATCAGCCACAAAGTTTTGGGACTCTATAGCTGGTACATTTCTTTATAGTATATCTCAGTGCTGTTGTTCCTTAACAGATCACTGCTTCCCCATGTTTATATTGTCTTCTCAACGAGGTGTGATTTCCCTTTTTTTATGTGCGTTAGGAGGCATCCTTGCATGTTTCTTTCTGACTGGAATCATTTATGACAATTAAATCTGTTTACATTGTAGACATGGATATCTCTAGGACTGATCATTCTACGATCATTTGACAGTACTACGAACATAGTATTCTTTTACAGTTTGTATTAGTGGAGTTCTGCTCCCTTAATAAGTTCCTCATGTTTAATGCTCGATGATCCTCTGGTGCACTTCTTTGAGGACAAGCTTTGCATGCTTGAGCATTTAAGACCCTTTTTCATCTTTGGATGAATGGTCTGCTTTCATATAAAGATCAGCAGCCATGTGAGCTTCATTTAGATTAGCTCAGCAGGTCTTCAAGGACAGGCTTTGACATATAGGAGTTTTATCAGAATTATTTATGATCAGTCCTAAGCCTCCTGCTGGTTGAATCTTCTTGACTGAAGTCTTTTGCTTCAGCATTCCTTAGTGTAGCTAGATAGACCAAGTACCTGCAGGTTATAAATTTCTATTTTTGGTACCCATGGTTAGATGGGTCCTGCTAGGTTAGTTTTCTAAACCCCTGTTCCTCATATATTTGGATAATCATCATATTGATCACCACCAGTCATTTATTCATGCATGTAACTAATTTAGATAATAAATTTTGAGATGCATGATGGTGAGTGTGTGTAAGATTTGCTATTTTAATAAAAACACTCTTTTCTTTGATGGTTTCATCATTTGCTAGGTTATGTTCACAGGGTTTAAATGTTCACATTGTGTGAGAATTAACTCTACGATTTATTAGTATCTGGTTGATTCATGGAGGTGATCAGTTTCTATGAATCTTTAAGATACTCTTGTAGAACTAATCATACTCTGTGTGTTATTAAACACTTAGACCACAGGTTGTACATACATACTAACCCATCAGCAAAGATTACTTCACATAAAATTAATTTTAACATGTGATGCTCTTATGACCCATTTCAGATTTCTTTCACGATGTCATCTTCAACCTAAAACTTGGATGGAGAGAAAGTTTATAGGCATTTGAGTTTCCACCCTCAGTGTACTTTCTCTCTTCACCTTTTTAGGTAGATTATGATTCCTTGAAAGAATACTGTTATAGTTCATAATGGGGTGCAATTATGATGTACGTATTTATATTAGTGAGGAACCGTACCTTTTTACCGCCGTTTTTTAATAAATCATTTATCTTAGATATCTTGAGTTTAGGCATTGATGTGCATAGTTTCTCATTTGCTCCTGACAGCTAGTTGCTCTAGTTGACTTTCAATCAATCAGTCATGGTCTTGAAGATGCAAGCTAAGAGAATATCAACATCTTTAGTTCTTTGACATCCTTGAGTTTACAAGATTTACATCCAGCTGCTGGTTAGCCAGATACATGTTTGAGAAGTTCTTCTTTCTTCTCTGGATAAGCATTTCTTAGCTTGTGTGGCCTTTTCATCTTTTTAGGCTGGTGGATGTTTGACTCTTTTCTTTTGATGTCTTTTGAGCTTTCTAGCCTGGTCTTTAGACTACAAGATTAACCGCGAGCAAGGATTGGTCTTGTTGATATGACAATCAAGAACATGGACCAATCTAAGCAGCATCAGGTGTATATTCACATTTACCTGTACACAATATTTCCAACGTGTGACCTCATCTGCATATAACAAGTGACTTACTACTAAACTAAGTTTAGAACAATATTTGTGCCTAGGATCAGACTCAAAGCGATTAGCTTTTGAATATAGCATGAGAACCTGCTTTGATACCAATTGTTAGTTCCCAATAGGCACACAATAGATCTAGAAGGGGGGTTGAATAGATCCTTTTTATTTTCAAATACTTTTCCTTTTTATTTTGTATTGCTAATGAGTTGGCATATGATAAACATAAGAATCTTTTCAAGCACAACGGAATAAGCAAAAGATCCCTTTCATTGATACATTCATAATCATATATACATTGTTCTTAGAGTTAGTTAAGTTATAAGCAGTTAATACATACATAGCAGTTATAGTAGTTAAGTACATAAAGTAAATGACATAAGGTAAAAGACACAACGGATTTTAAGTGATTCAGAGACTCAAGCTCCTAATCCACTCTTTTGCTTTCAATTAGCAGGATTTCCACTAAGGAAGGGCAGCACCCTGAATCATTAAGATTCCTTCAAGGCCAGCAGCCTTGGAACTTCAGTTCACTAAGAACTCTTCAAGGCTAGCAGCCTTGGAACTCCTCTAGTTCCCTAGGAACTCTTCAAGTCCAGCAGGCTTGAAACTTCATTTAGTCCCTTCAGACAAGGACCCCTCAGGCCCTGGCTTCTTATTATTGTTGTTGTTGTTGGTGGTGCTGAGCTGCTAAGATGTCTATAAACTTTGAACATCTTCTGTACTAAGCAGCTTGGTGTGGTCCTCTTTGCATTTTGCTTCGAGTCTGGACCACATCTTCTGTGGTGCAATTGATTCTTCTTCGCTCGCTTCATTTTCATATGATGATGTCATTGTGCACCATCACCATCTGGATTTGCTAAGTCTCGAGCTTTTGGTAAACTTAAATCGGCACTTAGCAATCCTCGAACCCTTCTTGAATGTTTTACGACATGATTTCTCGCTTCGTTCTTTTCAACTTTTTTGGTTCATGGTGATCTATAGAGTGGCTTTCTTGATCTTCTTTGTACTCTGCCACTTTTCTGAATGCTCTCTCCTAGGCATTCTCATCTTTGTTGAGTGAAGCTCTAGTTTATTTAAGTCCTTCATCAAAGCTGCTTCACTTCCACTTATGTAGTCTCACTGTCACTGAGACTTGTTCTGTTAATCTTTGGTGCAACTCGTAGAGTCAACAATAGCATTCCGACAACTCAACGATTCTGCAACTTAGCAATCATCAGCACTCTTGATCATTGAAGCTCATTTTGATTTATAATCCTTGCCAATCTTCCCGTTGGAAAGTAGCCATTGAAAGGTATTCAAATTGCTTCACAGATCTCAAGTTATTTGGTGTAGACTGCAGATGTGACATGACATAAATTTCTGACACTACAGTCTACTGTTTCACCTACCCCGTCAGAGATGTCACTTTGATGTCTCGGGCAGGTGACGACTTTATTTCCCCCTTCTGATTTCTTGATCAGAGGTTGTCCTTTTGCATCGATGCTCTCAGTTAGCTCTTGTTCGAATACCAACCTTCTGATTGAACCGTTGCCAATGCTTTAATCTTTGGATGACCGAACTCTACGATTTTGATGCATGCATTTCTTGGACCTGATCGTAGTGTCTAGTTGACGGTGGAGACAACACTACGATCTTGAAGAGTGTTCATTGGATCTGCAATATAGAACACTTCTTCCTTCTCTTGACAAAGGCTTCAACACTTTCAGATGCTTCGATCGCTTCTCGACATCGATGGCTTGACTCTTTGTTCTGGCCCCTTCTAAATAGCAAGACACTTCAGATTTGTGGCGTGTCCAGCTCGCTTTCTCCTTGTGATCTCCTGTTCACTTATCATCAATGGACTGACCCAATGCTTAATCACTTTAGCCTTGTTCTTCAGAGGCAGACAGTATCTTTGTGCACACTCCATCAGTTCCTTCTTCGTTTGGCAAACACTACGATCCAGGTTGCTTCCAAGATCGTCGTCTTCTATTTTCTTGACAACTGTACTTGCTGACTTTCCTTAGTCAGTTACTGAAGTCTTCTTTTGATCAACTTGTGGAAGAATTCATCTCGAATGGCTTCACGACTAAATTTGGATGTTAATTGAGTTGGTGCTTAGGTCTTCTACTAGCTTACATGCCATTTGTTGAGTGCTCTCTGGTTTCCTTCAGGTGGGACGTATCTTTGCAGTACCAACCAGAGGCTTCGTTCCTTTGGATATTTTGGGAGTGCTCATTTATTGAGAATCGTGTTTACTCTACGATTCTGCCTTGGCATTGTGAGCACATCTATTAAAGCCTTAGTTCTGCACTCTACGATTCTGCCTTGGGTTTTGCAGACACTACGACTTCGAGATCAGATCTTGACACTCTACGATTTCTGTCATTGTGTTTGTTGTCTTCATCTGATCTTGCTTGACTATGATCTCTGCCTTTGATACGATCAGTAAACTCTACGACTCTGAGTGTAGTCTACGATTCTTGAATTGGCTTTTAGCAGATGCTTCGGCTTTCGGGCAGAGAAGAAGTCGTCTCTACGATTCTGAACATGACTTCCTCAGCAAACTATGATTCTGAGGAAGTTCTTACGATCCTTCCTCGCCTCTCCTGGCAGTCTATGAACTCTGAGATCTACTATCTTGCAGACTACGATTCTACCTCGATAGCTCTCGAGTTTTCCTCGACTCTCCGGCAAGACTACGATTTTTACAGTGCAAAGGTTCGATGATCGACATGCTTTATCTATTACAACATAAGATCAACCTAACATGCTCGATCTTTCTATATTTATAGTCCTTGCACATCATTTCTTTTTAAGGACTTTACAAAGCTGTTTTGCTTATGTAGGATCAACCTAACATATTTGATCAATTCATTCTAAGTCCTTGTACATATGTTTCTATAATATATCAGAGGACTTTACAACTTTTCTTAATGCAAGCATACTTTCATATTCATTCATATATAAATATATCATAATCAAATCATATGTAAATAAGAATATCATTCCCATGCTTATTCCTAACACAATGGCTCAGCAGGAGCTGGTTTAACCAACAAAGGCGCCGAAGACAAATACTTCTTTATGCCTTGGAATGCGTTTTCACATTCTGAAGTCCACTGGAATGTCTTAGTATTCTTCGACCCTTTCAACGTGTCAAAGAACGACAAACATCTTTCTGCTAATTTGGACATGAACCTCCTCAAAGTTGCTATTCTACCCGTTAGACGTTGAACATCTTTGTAAGATTGAGGAGATTTCATATTCATAATAGCCTGGATTTTTTCTGGATTTGCCTCTATGCCTCGTATGCTGACCAGATAACCTAGAAATTTTCCAGCACTAAGTCCAAAGGTACATTTGGTTGGTTTTAGCTTCAAATTGTAGAGACGCACTGTCTGAAAATATTCTTCTAAATCATCCAAATGATCTTGAACTGACATGCTCTTAACAATCATATCATCGACATAGACCTCCATATTCCTCCCCAACTGTCTTGTGAAGACATAGTTCATCATCCTCTGATATGTGGCCCCCGCATTCAGCAAACCAAACGTCATCTTCTTATAAGCATACACTAACCTATGTGTAATGAAAGCCATCTTAGGAATATCCTCCTTACACATAGAAATATGATAATAACCTGAAAATGCATCCATAAAGCTGAGCAAGGCATACCCAGAAGTCGCATCAATAAGTTGATCGATGTGAGGCAAGGGATAAAAATCCTTCGGACACGCCTTATTCAGATTAGTGTAATCTATATATACACTCACTATTTTCCGTTCTATTTCTGGACCATAACCACATTCGCCATCCACTCCGGATAGTCCATCTCAAATATAAAATCAGCAGCCAACATCTTAGCTATTTCTTCATCAATAATCTTTTATTGCTCTGGTGCAAATATCTGCCTCTTTTGCCGAACTGGCTTTTTCGCTGGATCCACTTGTAGTCGATTCTCCGCAACCTTTCTAATTACCCCAGGCATATCGCTAGGCACCCAAGCAAAGATGTCAGCATAACACCGAAGTAGTTCTATTAGATTTGTCTGGAGAGGTTCAGGCAGACCCGAACCTATCTTCACCGTCTTCCCCTTCTTCCCCCGGAACAAGCTCGAATTCCTCTGTCTCTTTGGCTGGCATGACTAATGGTTCTGAGCTGATCTCAGTAAATGGTTCAATCCAAATTGCCATAGTCTATTTTTTCTTACTAACCCCTACACCTGAGGCAATCACGACATTCCGATAACATCTTCTGGCTAAATCCAGATCTCTAGCCACTTCACCAACTCCATGTGACGTTACTGCCTGAAGAGCAGTCAAGGTGGTTCTTCCCAGAATGGCGTTGTAAGCTGAATCCACATGCACTACATAGAATTTGCACTTAATTTCTACCTGTTGTGGGGCTGTATCGAAGATTACTGGAAGCTCAATAGTCCCTACCACCTTGACTGGATCATTACTAAAGCCATATAAAGGAGCCTCCTGCCCGATCTCCATCTTTCGTCCATCCAAATGCATCCTTTGGTAAGCATGGGCGTACAGAATATCTACAGAGGACACATTATCGATCATCATCCTCTTCATATCCACTGAACCCACTTGTGCAGTAATCACTAGCGCTCCTTCATGGGGTTCGATGGGCTCAGAAGGATAATCCTCATCGGTAAAAGAAATTACCGAACTTGGAAATGGTCTTTCAGTCTTCTAGAGGGTACCCGCCACTGACATGACTGAATCTAGATATCGTTGACGCTTCTTCCCGACAACTTTACCATCAGTTCCTCCAGTAATTACATCAACAACATGCCTAGCTGGATGATTTAGAGCAAGTTATGCAGGTTGAACTGGTTGAGCAGCCTGAACAGGCCTAGTATCCCTCTGCTGTTCTCTTTGAGGTTATCTTCCAGCCACATATTGAACTAGAGTACCACTTTGGACATTTCTTTCAATGAACTCCTTCAGATTCCAACAGTTATTAGTGTCGTGACCAGACGCCTGATGGTAATCACAATATTTACGAGAATTACCAGACCCAGGCTTAAGATTGTCTCGAGGTGGTTCAAAATAAGCTTGGTCTTTGATCTGATCCAAGATGGTAGCCCTGTCCGTATTCAATTGAGTATATACCTTGTTCACCTTCTGGGTCAGAACAGGCGGACGAGATCCCCCGAATACCAAGTACTGTTGTATTTCTTGGAGTTTCCTTCTGAACGATCATTATTTCCAGTGCTCTTCTTCTAATCAACATCTGCTTTATCTTTGTCATCCGATATTTTATCTGAAGTTCCACGCTTCAGGCTATTCATAGCTTCTTCTACCACGATGTACCTTTCGGCATTCTCAAAAGCTTCGGCTAGACTCTTCGGGTGGCTGAACATCAACTTTTTCACCAGCTTTTCAGATTTCACCAAGTCTAGACCATTCTAAAATAACCCGACAGTCTGAAGATCGTTGAGATTTATCACCTGACCCACTGCCTCTCTGAATCTTTTCACATATTGGCCCAAGAACTCATTAGAATCATGATTTAACTTGTGCTAACGACCAAAGAGGGTTTGCCTCTCCTCTTCATATCTCTTAACCGCATGAAATTTAACACATAAATCTGCCCAAGATGAAACAGAGTCTGTAGACAGAGTTCCCATCCACTATCTCGCATCATTCCTTAGTGTCGTTATAAAAGTTTGACATTTGGCTGTGGTCGTATGGATCCCCTGAACCATCATAGCTTTCCATGTAAGAAAGTTTTTTAGTAGGGTCAGCCTTTTCTTTAAGAATCTCTGAGGAAAAAGGAGACGCCTTTTTACCCGAAGTGTCCTTTACTTGTTGAACTTCGGCTAGTTGTCTCTGAAGCTCCTTTACCTCTTTAACTAAGAACTCCACTCCTTCTGGTTTTGGAGAGATTTCCTTCTTCGAAGAACTTTCCTTCTTCTGAGTAGACTGACCTTTTCCATCTAAAGTCGCAGCTTTTGACGGACTTCTCTGATGGCGAGTATCAACAGGGCGGTGTGCCCTCTTCGGATTCTCAAGAGTACAGCTTCTAGGTCTGCCTCGATGTGGAGCCCTTTTGCTGTGGTGAGAATACTCAAGGCGGGTGCCTTCTTTATATTCTCGGGTGTATACCCTCTGGACCGGCTTCTTTGTCTGCTTCTACCATAATCCCAAGAACCCTTAGGGTAAGGTACCCTCTTCAGATCTTCAGGAGTATGGCTCCATGGCCTTCTTCGGTCACGAGGTCGGCCTCGAGACATATCTTCAGAGTACATAGGCTCCTTTACTCTTCTTGATTTGCTACGCTCTTCGGACCGAGAATAATTTGACGATATATCCTTCATCTCGGCCATATAAACCATCTGTTCAGTAATTTCTTCCCTCTGTTTCAGAAGAACTTATAAAGCTTTGTCAGCTTCTTCTGCCATCTTGGCCAACTTGGATGCTCTGTCGGTCTGACCATCTCAATGTTGGGTTCTAGGCGGTGTGCCTTCTACCCTTCTCCGATCCTGGTCAGGTCCTTTATTAGCAGTAAAAAATAATCTTCTTTTGGTCTCACCATGGACTTTTTCATGAGAACCTTCTGAAGCATCTCGTGATACGGTGCTATCATGAATACTTTTTGAAGGACCCATCCTGTCTTTAATAGAGATTCTTTGGATAGATGAACTCACAGTCGTCGACTGTCCTTCAGCAGTAGTTGTCTTACTCTTCACCATAACTTCCGACGTAAAACAGTTAATACTTGTGATTGAAATTCAGAAACACTAGATAAAAGCCCTCTTTTGAACGTCAATGTTAACGCCAAGATCTTTCCATGCGCCTCAATCACCAAAAATCACATCCAATCCTGCACAATAAACGAGTCAATACCAGAATCTTGACGGCTTGGACCGTCGAGGGATAGCTCCGGCGTGAGAGACAGTACAGGCTGATACAAGGATAAAAATGGAGGTGATAAAATCTAGTGTTTTGATAATGAAAAATATCAGTTACCTCTTTTGTTCTCTGCCATATCCTCATATACTCCAATTTCCCTCTTGCATGCCGCCGACCTGCTGTGACATCAATCGACTGCATGTAACCCACCTGCTAATCCCATCACCGTTTGCTACCCAGCCGAATTCTATCTAATCCTCATTAATTAATATGCAGAGATAACAGTCAATGTTTATCTCAATCATGATTACTGGTCAAAGCTCAAATAAAACCATTATTTACCTAATGGTCCGACCCAATGCTCCAAAGGCCCAAAATGAAGGTAGCCTAATAGGTCCAAAATATTATGGCCCAACATTCATAAATCATTTTTACAAACAAATAGCGTTAGTCTTTTATAAATATCTTTGGTTATTGGCGTTTGAAATTTTTACGGTGACCATATTTGAATTTTCAAATGCTTTAAAATATAATTATTTAATTTTCATTGTTGAATATATTTATAAATTATTTTTAAACAAATAAAATTTTAAATACATTTAAATTTTTGAACGCATTAAATCACACTAATCCTGAATTGGTGTTTTATGTGGTTTCGTTAGTGGTAATTGTGACGCCCCCAAAACAGGTATACATCACCCATCTTGGGTCGCCAAATACATGGTACAAAATACAACTACAAACATCTTTTATACAATACGAGAAAAGTGTAGCTGAGAGTTTTAACACGAATATTGTCTTCTACACAATATCCACACTCAATGGAGTCCTCATTACAATTATTATCACACTATTTCATAGAATAGTGAGGACTACTATAGCCACTTATCCTGGACCATCACCCATTCCCCGACTGCTCCAAATTTATATTCTCATTTCTCAAGAGAATAAAGTGAAAGAAAAGGGTGAGCTCAACTAGCCCAGTAAGAAATATTATGACTAAGATAATGCAAAATAAATTATCCTTAGCCTTCAATAGTAAAACAACTGATAGAATACAATAGACAACAAGTTTTAGATCAACAATTGCAGCGCAATATGTAATCCATTAGAAGAGTAAAGTAGAACATGATATCAACTATCTTCTATGATTTAAAAGTTTATCATCATTTTTATCCCTATAATACCCATTAATAGTTCTTTATTATACCCAAGACAAAGAGAACTTTCATCACCTGTCTTCACTTGAACCACCAAAGATTTTAGTTAAATTCACAATTCATGTTTATAATAATGTGAATCAACAGTTTCTCTTTGCCACAAAGGCTGAATAGAACGTTCACTCAATATCCTTAGCCCAAATGCTAAAGACATTCAAGTGTAATAACAACGATCATACCAATCAGTTGTCTATCTTTGCACTACGGGTCAAAGATATTCAACTATAAAACCAATGGTCATGATCATACCAATCAGTTGCAAGTCAGTCCACTATGGCCAAAGACATTCAACTATTAACTAATGGTCATGATCCTGCCAATCACATCATCGAATTATCCATGCACTACGGCCAAAGATATTCGTTAGTATAACCAGTGGTCATGATCATGTCATACATCTGTTCATCTTTGCACTACGGGCCAAAGCTATCAATCAACAGTTCATCTTTGCACCACGTACGACCAAAGATATCAATCAACCGTTCTTCTTTGCACTACGGGCCAAAGACATACAACTGTAAAACCAATAACCAACAGTCCATCTTTGCACTACGGGCCAAAGATGACTTTTAACGCAATATAAGCATGAGGATCATGACAATGATATAAAGAATCAATCAAGTGAGATAAAGGATAAATATTAAATATTTATTATTCAATTTATCTAGAGTTCAAGAATATCTAAATTGTCAACATGATCACCAATTATGGAGTAAAATTCAAAAATAATATTCATGTATCAAAAATTAATTTGGACAGAAAAGAATCAATTTTTTATCGTGAATAGTACACCGTGAATAGTACTTCATAAATAGTACTTCGTGAATAGTACCTCGTGAATAGTACTTCATGATAGTATTCCCGAGTAAATAATATCCGAGTGAATAGTACCCCATAAATAATACTCTGAGTGAATAATACCCGAATAAATAGTACTCCGTAAATAATACCCCGAGTGAATAGTACCCGGGTGAATAGTAAGAAATAATAACCTTTACGAATAAGAAATAAATAACATCCCTTACGAATATTGAACGAAAATAATATTCCTTACGAATATTAAAAGAAGATAATGAATATTGAACGAAAATAATATTCATACGAATACGAAAAATAATATCCCTTCAGAATATGAAATAAATAATACCCCTTACCTCGAAGAAGAAGATCGGATATTGGAATAGTGAAGTAATGACTTTCTTCTTCTTCTCTCTATAGCTTTCTCTCTAATTGTTATTGTGAGTCTTAGTGAATTGGTGAAAATGAAAGAAGAATGAGCTTCTATTTATAGGAAAATATAGTTTCGATAATTGTACGTTTTGGGACTCGAAATATTACAGTATAATACCTTAATCTTTTCCTCCATTTTTAATTTAGTCCTACAAGTATTATCAAACTTGTACCACCTCCCCTAATAGTACATCATGTGAATCAATAGTTCGGTCATGTGAATCAATAGTTCTATACATGTGAAAAAATAGTTATAGTATATACATTCATCTATACCTCTATTTTTAATTTAGTCATGAAAATATTATCAATCTTGCACCACCTCCCCTAGTAGTACATGCATGTGAATCAATAGTACATACATGTGAACAAATAGTTATAAGCTTGTGAATTAATAGCAATTAATTGCTCATTTATCCGATTAATTACCCGATTGGTCAATATAACCTCCAGAAATCAATTATTATCGAAACAAATGTCGATTCCCACAAACACTAATAATCCCAACACAATGGAACTATCAATTTCATCTTTAATCAACACGAACTTATTCATCATTAATATTATAACTCATAATATTTAACAACCAGATTGTGAGACCCCGAATTTATGAAATGAAAGTATTCAATTTTCTTATAATTGTTATTCTATTTAGTAAATGGTTAAATTGATAAAAGGTTAAAGTTAAGGGTGATATTTGAATTTTTTTCAAAGTATGCAAGTTGATATAAAATATTTGTTGTGTTGGAGAATATTCATTTGGTCGAGGAATATTCTTTCGTCAGGGAATATTCGTTCGACGACACCATCTTTGGTGGACCCCACAACGGAATAACAGTCGGAGTTAGAAAACAACAGAAATATCTTTTTATAAAAATAAAGACAAAAGTTTTACCGTTAAACTGTTGAGATACCCGGCGGTAAAAATACAGTAATACGCGTGGTTTATACTAGCACACGGTATTGATTATTGATGCTTACATAAGAATTCACTTAGTTTACTCAATTATTGCTATAGTAATTGTTGCATAGTATCTCACGTTATTTGATTTAATTATTGTCACAGTATCATCTGCTTAATATTTTTTATTATTAAATCAATAATTGAGACAATACATTTATTCATATTATTATTTACATTATTGACAATGTCTACAAAGTTCTATCGAGGAAAGAGGTTTGGTCACCTAATTGCGCGCCAATAAGGAGAAATCTTTATCGGAAAGCCCTCTCTTACTTGGGAATGATCTGGTTGTCGATATTGTAAGTTATAATATTAATGATGAATAATTGTTGAAGTATTAAAAATGTGTTTACTAAAGATAAGTGAATTACAAAAGTTAGAGGGGAATAATGTAAACTTGGAAAACTTTAAGGGTACTAAAGCATAATAAGTTAAATCAATCTGGACCATTGGTGGTGGTTTTAATAGTAAACCAATCTGGACCATTGATGGTGGTTTTAATAGTTAATCAATCTGGACCGTCGGTGATGGTTGTCGGTGGTGGTTTTAATAGTAAATCAACTTGGACCGTCGGTGGTGGTTTTAAAAATAAATCAACTGTCGGTGGTGGTTTTAAAAGTAAATCAATCTGGACCATCGGTGGTGGTTTTAAAAGTAAATCAATCTGGACTGTCGGTTGTGGTTTTAATAGTAATCAATTTGGACAGTCCGTTCAAATAGTAAATCAATCTGGACCGTTCATGAATTAGTTACTATTTAGTCCATTCTCCTATAAATAGAAGCTTAATTCTTCTTTCATTCCCACCAATTCACTGAGATTCATAAGAGAAGCTATAGAGAGAGAAACTATAGAGAGCAAGAAGAAGAGTAGTCTACTACTTCACTATTGCAGTATCTAGCCTTCTACTAAGGTAAGAGATATTATTTTCATTTGGTAAGGGATATTATTTGTTGTATTCGTAAATGATGTTATTTTCATTTGGTAAGAGGTATTATTTCTTTCGTATTCATAAGGAATACTATTTCTCTTATTCATCCTTTAATATGTCGAAATAACCTGTCTACGCGGATTAAGTACTGTATGACAGGTGAAAATCCATTTACAGTTTCGTATGTTATTTCTTTTCATATTCTTAAATCTAAACTTACTATGGTAAGTATTGCTTCGATAATCCTTGAAATTAGTGGAATATCCTTGAGTTTTGCGCTTCATCCAGTATCGTTTTATTGGAATATTGATCTGAACTCTCTTATTAAATATCAATATTTTCACCCGGGGTACTATTAACGGGTTACTATTTACCCGGTTACTATTAACTATAATATTATTCACTCGAGTATTCGGGGTACTTTTCATGTCGGGATACTATTCACGAGTTACTATTCATGGGTTACTATTCACCCGATTACTATTCACTCGGGTATTCGGGGCACTTTTTATGTCAGAGTACTATTCATGAGTTACTATTCACCCAATTCCTATTCACTCTAGTATTATTCACTCAGGTATTCGGGGCACTTTTCATGTCGGGGTTACTATTCACGGGGTACTATTCCTGAAGTACTATTTATGGGGTACTATTCACCAAAAAAATTAATTTCTTTTCTGTCCAAATTATTTTGATACATGGATATTATTCTTGAATTTTACTCCACAAAGCAGTATCATGTTGACAAGTTGGATATTTTTAAACTCTGGATAAATTTAAAATCTTTAATAATTATCCTTGATGTCGTTTGATTAATGCTTGTATCATTGTCATCATCTTCATGCTTATATTATGATGAAAGTCATCTTTGGCTTACGTGCATAGACGGACTGTTGATTGATATGATTATGACCAGGGATCATTCGGTATAATCATGACCCGTAATGTTACAAATGATGTGGTAAAAGTCCTCATTGGCCCGTAGTGCATTGATGGACAGTTGTTGGTATGATTATGACCAGGGATTATTTGGTATAATCATGACTATTTGTGAAAACACGAATATCCTTGGCCCGTAGTGCATGGATAATTCGTGGTCGTGATACTAATGAATATCCTTAGCCGTAGTGCAAGGATGATTTGATTATGTGGATTATTTATTAAACTGAGTCTCAGTGATAAAATATTGATAATAACCTTTTAATTCGTAGAAGATAGTAGATATCATGCTCCACTTGACTCTTCTAAAAATACAATTGCATGTCTTTGGCCTGTAGTGCAAAGATAAACTGTTAATGAATATCTTTGGCTCGTAGTGAAAAGATGAATTTATTAGTATGATTATGAACAGGAACTTTGATTTGGTATAACCATGATCTTTGATGTTTCAGGTAAAGACAGGTGATGAAAATTATCTTCGTCCTGGGTGCGAAAAGGAATTTAGAATCACAATTATGATTATGAGTTATTCATATAATTGTGGACAAGAACTGTTGATTGATGTTACAAGGATAAAACATGGTTGGTGGACTTTTAACATGGAGAAGATAATGGACTTTATGGTCTATTTGACTCTTCTAATGGATTGCTCGTTCCGCTGCTACTATGGTTGAAAAGTTTTATCATCTACCATATGTTCTAAATCGATTTATTCGACGTAAGGCTATTGATAATTTAATTATCTTTAGTCATGATATTCTTTATTGGGTTAGTCAGGTGCTCACCCTTTTGCTTCACAATTTCTTTCGTAATGTAATAAGAGTGTAGCTGGGTCGAGCGGGGGTAACAGGGGAATAGAACGATGGTCTATAGCTGTTGAGGTTTCCTCTAAAACAGTATGGAAATAATTTTATTGAAAATTATAGATAAATGTGTCGTATATATTGAGAAATAATTTTTTATGTACAATTTATATATATAAAATATTTAGTATAAAAGAGTAATTCTATATGTAAAAAAAGTTGTGCACACATAGAGAAAAAAATCGTACTTAATCTTACAATTTGAATTATTAGTGAGATTTACCAACTTATTACATTATTATTATTTTTAAATATATTGTAACAATATTTGTGCACAGAATTTTTTTATTATAAAAATACCACCAAGATAGAGATTTTCGATATGAAAATTCTTTTACTAAAAAATATGTAGGACTTCTAAAAATATTGTTTGTATCCAAATTTAGTCAGAAGGTATAATCCCTATTTTGTCTATTAAATATAATAAAAATTTATTTATGTAACAGGGGCAAATGATAAATTGGAGAGTGGTTAACATTAAGTTAACTTCATGCTAAGGGGGTGTGTGATAAAAATTAAATGAATCTGAATCTGAATGAGCTGAATCTGAATCTGAATAAAAAAAGTTGTTTGATAATTGACATGTTTGAAACATCTGAATGATAAAACTTTATTATTTTACTCATCTGAAAAAATTCAAAATTATTGTAAATTTATTTAATATTACTTGATATAATAGTTAATAATTTTTTTATTTTTTTTATTTTTTTCACTTTATTCAGCTGTTTAGTTAGCCATTCAGCTAAAAAAAATCTAACTTAACCATTCAGCTTGTCCATATTACCGATTCAGCCATTCAAACCAAAACAAACGCACTGACTGATTCAGCCATTCAGATTCAGCTCCATTCAGCTCTAAACAAACACCCCTAAGTTCACTTCAATCTCAATACAGTGTTGACATGTAGGCGGAGAAATTACCCTTCCACATCCGCCTGCGTATCAGGACTGTATTGAACATGAAGTGAACTACTATGAAATTTACTTCATTCTAACCGGATCTGAGAAATTGGTACCAAAAGAGGAAAAATCAGATATTGTGCACACATGTCCTCGTCTTAAGTAAAGGGTTTGTCTAGGAAGATTAGCATATAAATAATCATAAGTACAGACTAGAGTCACTCGTTTATGTCAGGAGCATGAGCTAATTTAGTTAACACCAGATTGCTAGGGTTGTGAATGAATCAGATAATCTTTCGGGAATTAATGTTGTCATTTGTTTATTTTGTAATTGACCTAAAACTAATTATTTCGTGTAGGATAAACCTTGGAGTTTTAATAATACATTATAATTTAATTTTATTTGATTTTCTTATTGAATTGTTAGCGGCAAAACTTGTTATTTTCAACATTAATGATATACACATTAATTATACATTTTAATACTTAATATTTTATATGTTTATTTTATTTAAGTAATATATTTTATTTGGTTTTGTAGGATTTACTTTATTTATCTTGGTGAATAAGTAAAAGATAATTGTTCCGACTTTTAAAGATAAAAAAAGACTCTTGGAAGTTTATCATGTAGAGTTTGAAGTTAAGAAGGGAAGAAGATGATAAAAGGGAACAAAAAAGACCAAGTTCAATGTATTAGTATTAGGTTATAATTCATTTGTGCCTATAAATAGGTATTATGTTTTTACAGAGAAGATGAATTAGAGTTTTCTTATTTATTTTTAGTCTTTTTCTTCTTCTTTATTTTCGTTAGTTTATTTATTTTCATGTCCAATTAATTTCTTTAATTTAGGTTGAAGATAAAATTACATAGTTATTCATGACAATATTTTCTATCTCTTCTATTAGTTATGCTTTTATATTTAATTGATTTCGCCTTCATGTATGTTTTATTATTGAAATACATTTGTTTTATAGTTCTTATATGATATTAAATTAATTAAAATGTTTTGATAGATTATTGTTAAGATATTAGTTTTTCATAACTCATGCTTACTCAAAGAAGTTTTGATGGGTTATAGTTAATTCTTAAATTTTCATATTCTATGTTTGCCCACGTTAATTGTAAAATTACTAAATTAAAGAGAAAAGAGATCAAAACCGTAGTTAAGTAAAAATAGAAGAGTTTGGATTACTTGTTATGTTTATTGTTTAATGAATTCATGAATACATACTTAGTGGACTCGTGCCAACAATAACTTTAATTTTTTCCGAAAGAGACTATGAAAGAACAAGATTCAGTTAGCATAAAGTTTATTTTTTGATAAGTTGGTCAATTGGCCAATAGAATGCTGAGACACATAGAGCCTCACCTAATGGTGTTCAACCGTTAAAAATCGGTTAGAACTGCATTCTAAGATCGAATCGAATCCCAGATCGAAATCGACCCAATTTTGATACCAATACCGCAGATCGATTGAATCTAAGATAATCGAACCAATTCCAGATTTCAGTTTCTAAGATTTGCTTTTTCTAGAAAATTAATATAATTATTATTTTATTATTATTATTATTATTATTATTATTATCATCATTATTATTATTATTATTATTATTATTAATTTATTAATAATCATAAAAATTAGAAAATCGGTGTAAGACCCCAAATTTTATGAATAAAGATTTAATTTCTCGATTTTTTTTTAATATTAAGGTATGGATTTGATATAATGTTATAGTTATGGGTAGTATTTATAAATTTTGCAAAGTATGCAAGTTGTCATAAAATATTTGATTATTCGGGGAATATTCATTTTATCAGAGAATATTCGTACGACGACACAATCATTGGTGGACCCCACAACGGAATTGCTGTCGGAATGAAAAAACGACAGAAATATCTTTTTATAAAAGTAACGGCAAATGTTTTACTGTTAAATTGTTGAAATACCCGGTGGTAAAAGAACAGTAATACGCGTGGTTGCATAGTAGCACACGATATTGATTATTGATGCTTACGTGAGAATTCACTCAGTTATACTCAATTATTGCTAAAGTAATTGCTGCATAATATCTCTCTTATTATTGATTCAATTACTGTCATAGTATCATCTGCATAATAGTTTATATTGTTAAATCAATAATTGAGACGACAAAGTTATTCATATTATTATTTGCAATATTGACGATGTCTAGAAAGTTCTGTCGAGGAAAGGGGTTTAGTCACCTAATTGCGTGCCAATAGGGAGAAATCCTTATCGGAAAGCCCCCGCTTTCTTGGGAATGATCTGGTTGTTAAATATTGTGAGTTATAATGTTAATGGTGAATAAATTTGTGTTGATTAAAGATGAAATTGATATTTTCATTGTGTTGGGATTATTAGTGTTAGTGAAAATCGATATTTATTTCGATAATAATTGATTTTTGGAGGTTAAATTGACCAATTGGGTAATTAATCAGATAAATGAGCAATTAATTGCTATTAATTCACATACTTATAACTATTTTTTCACATGTATGCACTATTGATTCACATGCATGTACTATTAGGAGAGGTGGTGCAAGATTGATAATACTTGCATGACTAAATTAAAAATAGAGGTATAGATGAATGTATTATACTGTAACTATTTTTTTTCACATGTATAGATCCTATTGATTCACATGAATGTAGTATTGATTCACATGATGTACTATTAGGGGAGGTGGTGCAAGTTTGATAATACTTGTAGGACTAAATTAAAAATAGAGGAAAAGATGAAGGTATTATACTGTAATATTTTGAGCCCCAAAATGTGCAATTATCAAAACTATATTTTCCTATAAATAAAAGCTCATTCTTCTTTCATTCTCACTAATTCATTAAGACTCACAAGAGCAATTATAGAGAGAGAAACTATAGAGAGAGAAGCTATAGAAAGAAAGAAGAAGAGAAGTCTGTTACTTCATTATTTCAGTATCCAGTCTTCTTCTGAGGTAAGGGATATTATTTTTTTCAGTATTCATAGAAATAATATTTTCTTTCATACTCTGTAGTATGTGAGTAATATTATTTCATTTCGTATTCCTAATTCTACACTCATTCTATTAAAGTATTGCTTCTATACTCCGTGAAATTAGTAGAATATCCTTGATATTTGCGCTTCATCCAGTATTTTTTCATACAACTATTATTCTGAGCTTTCTTGATAATTATTGATCTTTTCATACCAGAATACTATTCATGAGTTACTATTTACCTAGTTACTAAATAACTCAAATATTATTCACTCGGGTATTCGGGACACTTTTCATGTTGGAGTACTATTCACGGGTTACTATTCACTCGAATATTATTCACTTGGGTATTTGGGGCACTTTTCATGCCGGGGTACTATTCACGAGGTACTATTCTCGAAGTACTATTCATAGGTTACTATTCATGGGTTACTATTCACCCGAAAAATATATTTCTTTTCTGTCCAAATTATTTTTGATACATGAATTTTACTCCACAAAGAAGTATCATGTTGACAATTTGGATATTTTTAAACTCTGGATAAATTTAAAGTCTATAATATTTATCCTTGATTTCGTTTGATTAATGCTTATATCATTGTCATCATCTTAATGCTTATATTGTGATGAAAGTCATCTTTAGCTTACGTACATAGATGGACTGTTGATTGGTATGATTATGACCAGGGATCATTTGGTTATAAGCATGACCCGTAATGTTATAAATGATGTGGTAAAAGTCCTCATTGGCTCGTAGTGCATTGATGGACAGTTGTTGGTATGATTATGACCAGGGATTATTCGGTATAATCATGACCATTGATGATTACATGAATATCCTTGGCCCGTAGTGCAGGGATGATTCGATGATGTGATTTATTTATTAAGCTGGGTCTCAGCGATAAAGTGGATGAAAAACTTTTTAAATCATAGAAGATAGTAGATATCATGCTCTACTTGACTCTTCTAATGGATTGCTTGTTTCGTTGTAGTTAAACTTGGATGTTTATTGTATTGTATCAGTTTAACACTTTTGAAGGCTAATGATAATTTATTCTACATTATCTTAGTCATAATATTTCTTACTGGCTAGTTGAGCTCACCCTTTTGCTTTCATTGTTCTCTTCAGGAAATGAGAACGTAGCCGGGACTAGTCGGGGAATGGAGTGACAGTCCGAGATGGTTATTTTAGTAGTCCTCACTACTTAGTGTGATAATAAATGTAATGAGGATTGGATTTGAGTTTGGATATTGTCCATGAGATAATATTCATGTAAAAACTCAGCTATGTTTTGTCGTATTTTTACACGACTATTGTATTAAAGAAGTTTGTATTTGATTTTTGTACCATGTATTTGGCAACTCAAGATGGGTGATGTATACCTATTTTGGGGGCGTCACAGTTGGTATTAGAGCTTAGGGATTTGATCCTTAGTTGAGATGTGAGACAAGAACTAGGAGGGGAGAGACGGGGAATTCCTTCGCTAGTATGACCTACCTAAGTTTATTTGGTATGTAATTGGTCGGTCAGAGTATAGGGATAATATGTGGCATGTCTATTAATCCTTGTTTTGTGACAGTGTTTGAGAATGGCATCTAAAAATGTTGAGATAAACAATGAAGCACATGAGTGAGAGTAGTATGTAGACAAGCCAATCATGTTTGATGACAAAGCATATACTTTGTAATAATCTTATTCATTTATTAATAAAAAGTATTAATTTATTAAAGGTTTTTAATTATCTACATGATGTTGTTTTATAATATGTGATAAACCCATAATTTTAAGCAATGCTTTTAGAATAATGATGATGATCATTCTAATGAGATCTAAATTCTTAGAAAGCTTAAAACTAAAAAGTTTCCAATCGTTGGATTACTAAATTGGGGATTAGTGAATCCGGATAGATTTGGTACATCGTTGCTTGCTCATTGGATGAGGATGATTGATCTCATGATCATTTGTGTGGAGACACTAAAACAAATATGTAGGTGCTTATTAGAGAATAAGTTCACTGAACGTGGCTCGCTAAGGAATACCTAATGGAGTTTTACTTGCCTGTCAATAGGAATTCTTGTAGTGATAGTAGTACAAGTGATCCCTGAACTTGAGATCATCATAGTATCTTGTGTATGATAAGTTATACTTTGACTTATTCCTTAAGACCCTTAGGGTATATCAAAGGGTATGCTTGGGTATAATAAGTTGTACATGGAGATAATGTATGATCAATAAAGAATCTACCACTTCTAGTAAAAGAAGAGAAATATCCTATGTGATTCGATAAATGACAACCCAAAGAGTCCTTGGCGGCGTAATGAAATTAGAAAGGAGTTTCTAATTTGTATTATTTAGAGTTGTGCATTTAAGAGTCGAAATACATATAATTAAATAAAATAAGACTTGATAGTAATTCCATGTCTTATATTTAATTGGGACATTGTATGGTGGAAGGATTGAATTGTACGGTAACTATTTACTCAAAGGTTCTTTTATGATTAATGTTGAAATCTATATTATCTAAAAAGTCGTTGATCGCTAGGGAGGCTTATCCCTATTGTAGAATAAATATTATTTATTTAAATAAATTAATATTTTAATTTATTTATTTAAATAAGATTAGAATTGTTTTAATTGATTTATTCACAACCGGTTTAATATGGAGAACCTAAAGGGTCACACCATAAAAGGAAGAATAATTATTTAAGAAGTTAATGGTATAATCGTAATAATAAGTTAAGTATATTTAATTTAATCTATGGTGATAGAATAAATTAAATAGCTTAATATTTATTATTTAATATTTTGAAAATATTAAATATAAATTAATAAAAGGAGTCTTATTATTATTATTATTATTATTATTATTATTATTATTATTATTATTATTATTTAATTCCTAAAGGAGTTTGGGAATTAATTAATAAAAGTACTCTCATATAATCCTAATAAGATTAGGACGTTAAATTAATTAAAAGAGTTTAATTAATTGTCCCTAATAAGATTAGGGAGCTTAATTAATTAAAGTAATTTAATTAATTAAATAATACCCTATTTTCTAATTAGATTAGAAGGGTTAACTGATATCTGTCGACGTCGGGATTTTTAGTGTCCCTTTTCGTTACTTGTTCTTTGGTGTTCTCATGTTAATGTGAGATTTGTTTAAAAAAACAAGTGAAAAAGGTCAAAGCATATGTATAATGTCGACGATTTGACTTTAAGAGTCGCCATTGGTGTATTTAACTTGGTTGCACCAACGCAATCGAAAAGGTTTGCACATTAACTTGATGATGTGACATCGCTAAGCAGTTACGAAAGAAACCGAGATTCATTTGGGTCAGGGGCTTGATTATGCGGAGGAAGGTGTTAGGCACCCCCCGACATTCGTGTTGCAACGGTGACCGCCACTTTTCAAAGAAACTGTTATATGAATGTGTGTGGATCAATGTGCAATTATTTAGAAGTAGTGTTGTACCTCGTTCGCACACATATATATATATATAGAGTTTGAATTTATGAAAAATTTAGTTTTAAACAAGATATAGCAATGAAGTTTTGTAAAAAAGAGGTTTTTCAAACCCTTTGCTCAATAGTAATTGAGGTCTTTGATACTTCCATTTTATTATTAAATGTTCGGCTTGTTTGCTTTTATTTTCGAAATGCGAAGCATATTCGAGAAAATAATATCTGTGATCTGTAGAACTCCTCATAAACATAATGACCATCCAAGGAAATTGAGACAACGTAAATAATGTACAAGCTACTCACAGCTGAAAAATGTCCATCATGGGAACCGAATCTAGATTCAGTAGACTGAATCTGTGATCACATGATTCCTAGGCTCACATGATACTGCAGTTTTTATGGAAAGAAGTAAGCAATTATATATATAAAAGCTGTAAATATATATATACAGACTTGATCAACCACTCTGAAGTAACTCCATGGGGGATCGAAATGTAAATATATAAAAGCTATATATATATATATATATATATATATATATATATATATATATATATATATATATGGACATGATTAACCACCACGAAGTAAACTCGAGGTGCAGGACAAAATGTAAATAAAGTCAGTAAAAGCGTATCAATCATCACGCTAAGTAAACTCAGGCAAGATGTAGAATGTAAATAAAGCTATAAAAGCGATCAATTTTCACTTAAGTAAACTCGAGGCGAGACGTAATATATATATATATATATATATATATATATATATATATATATATATATATATATATTTACATATGTATATAAAAGCGATAAGAACGATCCGTAATATATATATATATATATATATATAATCTGTTGTCGAGACATATCGATGAGCCTAGATTTTACATCAAGAGCATTTACGCTTTATATAATATATATAATATATATATATATATATATATATATATATATATATATATAAAAGAAAATAAATGCTCCGGACATAAGTCTAGGCTCAATCGAGGCATAACTCGATAATGTTAGTCCATATATAAAATATATACACATATATATAAATAAATATATATATATATATAGACAGAAATGAAAACCACGGACCGAAGTCCGGGAAAACGCATACTACACGACTCTCAATGTGTATAACAGTGTGTCCTAATATGGAAAGAAGGCTTTATAGAATGTAAGAGGAAACTACAGGTGCACGCCAAAGTAGACTTCTATGACTTTATGTGGATAAACACTCAGCTCCCGCCGGATAAAAGTATAGCTATATGTGAGCTAACAGGTGTTTAATTAAACTGAGGAAACACTCAATATGGGTGTATAAAGAGTAAATTAGACAGGGCTTCCTCGCCTTTTCTCTCTCCTCCTCTCTCTCAAATGGTCGACTCAAGGTCTATATTTATAGATCGATGGCCATGAGTACACTGGCAACGTATGATATACTGCGGCTTGTCGTGGTGCATCCAAGCCTCGGGGGTCCCGTCATCTTGAAGTACATTCACTTGTGCACTATAATGTCCGTTCGAACTTGCAGAACTTCAATCCGAGCATCCGAACGACGTATATGTGACCTTCTTCGGACCGCGTGTGTTGAGAGTTACGCAATGACATGGATTAGAGGTTGTACGAAGTCAGGAAGAGGGGTCTATGCCCATGGTCTTCAAGCTTCAAATTCTATCCAAGGTACTGCCACACATAATAGTTACTCGGGATTGTAACTCCTCGGTTCTTGTGGGACATTGTTGGATGTATGTATGTATGAAGTGTTGAGACGACGCGCAGGTGTTAAAGGGGGCAAGATGATGTTTGATTCTTTGCCGGGGTTATCGCCGGTTTGAGTTGAAAGCAGACGTTGCTCAGGGTTATATCTGAGATTGGACTACTTGTTGGTATGCTGCGATATCATCTTGTGAGAGAGAACGTTGAGGCGGTAAGATGACGTTTGACTCCTCACCGGGGTTATCGCCGGTTTTAGCTGAAAGTAGATGTTGCTCAGGGTTACATCTGAGATTGGACTACTGCAAGTGTTTGAATGTCGCAAGGTTATCTTCGGGAGAACCTGTCTTCCCGGTGTTACCTATGGGTATGATATATGAGTGCCTCGATAGGATGTCTGAGTTTGAAGCTGATAGCATGAATTTGAAATAAGCATTTCCGGAGTTATCGTCGGAACTGTAACAACACTCCTTGGGGTTATCGCCAAGGATGAAACTCGGGGTTATCTTCGAGGTTAGAAATGATCCTTCCGGTGTGTGTTCCGGGGTTGGAAATGATGTTCCCGGTGTGTGTCCCGGGTTTTGAGCTTGAACTTCCGGTAGTATCTGGAATGGATGTAAGATATCTTCCAAGGTTATCTCCGAAAGACTTATCTGCCCTCCTGCAATGTCAGTAACAGGTGTGCAGAAATTTTTGAGTGTCTACAGATGTCCTTCTTTATCATATTCATGCAATACAAGGCATGGATAGGATAAAGAATCTTAGACACTTGAAATGCAAGTAAGGTAAACATGATGCTATATTTAGCAACATGATGTAAATGTATGATGCATGATTGTCAGGTAATCCTGTTGGGATGACAATCAGTGATGGCTTGGACATGTGATCCAAGTCTTCAAAGATGTTGACGTTGGGGCTATCACCAAAGTCTTGAATCCTAGACATTGACTTATATTCCATAGAGGTGCCTCTTGTGTATAAGAGATCTGTAGGGATAAAGCTTTGTTTATTTGAGGATGTGTATGACATATTTCTTCATTCTATTGGAGTTATTGCCAACAGTCTGTCGCTCTCAGGGTTACCTGACCTTCGTTGGTGTGTGTATCACCGGATAGATCCCTGCTGGGTGTATTGTCAAGGTTGCTTGACCTTCATTGATGTATGTGTCAATGGTCATATTGCGTTGTAACCCCCACCAGGGATACTTGTATGAACTGCTTCGATGGGTTTACTTGCCATCGGCTGACATGACGTCAAGGCTGCTTGACCTTCATTGATGCGTGTGTCAAAGGTTGCATTGCGTTGTAACCCCTGCCAGGGATACGTGGATGATTGAAAGATTTGCGTTGTGACCCCCGCCGAGGATACTTGGATGCTTGGAAGATGTGTATTGTGACCCCCGCCGGGGATACACAATCATTTGATAACTTCGGTGTTGTAACCCCCGCCGGGGAGGTTTAGCATTTCGTGGCTTGGCGTTGTAACCCCCGCCGGGGAGGTTTAGGGTTGTGACCCTGCAATGACGACATCGGACCTTTGTGAGGTATTGCCGAGCATGATCTATGAAAGTTGAGCTCATCGATATAGTATACCCTGCATTCAGGCGAATACCAATGCGAAACCAGGATTCCAGGCTATTTCGCTCAATCGCGTAGCATTTTTATTTCTGATTTGTCCTTTTCGACATGAGACCTACTTTGCAACTCTAAGCTGGGGAGTAGAGTGCGAGACCCACATAAGAGTGCCGCAGGTACATCATCTAGAAGATGGCATGGTGGACTCATGGCCGTCATGGCTATGTAAAGCCCAAAGGTTGCTTTCGTATAAGTCATTTTCAAGGCTGTATTGCTGAAGGAAATCGAGAGCTCTTCTTTAGATCTCACTTTGAGTTTGGGCAACTTTCGCATATACGCCGCCACCGTACAAGCGTTCTTCTTCATCACGGTAACATATGCATGTATTTTTTTTTCCAATTTCTATCCGTTGGAAAATGACTTATCACATGAAATGCATTTAGACACATAGTAGTGAATATGCATGCTGATATGACTTGATAAAAAATATTCAACATAACAAATGTTAGTATTAAACCATGCTGAACATGATGATGTGGAAAAAATTGACTTTTGAAACAGTCAAATTGGCACCTTTTACTGTCATTTCTTATCCTATCTGAGGACAAATGAGTAAAGGTAGAAAAACAAAATAATCTTGGTAATTAGACTACACTTACGGATTTTTAACTATGATGATAATGCATGTAGGATGTATATGACTATGTACAGGTGTGCTACTGAATGGCCACCTAGTCATGCCTATGTGCATGTGGATAGTCCCATTTACAAAGGGGGCTATGGCAAAATTTTCCAAAATGTAGGTATTGGATAGTCAATTATTTTTAACTCTACTGTAGACGTATGTTAAAATAATGCATGCATGCATTTAATCATAAAATGCATTTTGAAAAGCTCCAGGTAAGAATTTACCACACCCTTTCTGAGGTGATTTGGAGATTTGTTGTCCAGATATTATGGATCCAGATCAGCCGAGTAGTTCCCGTAGGACTACTTCTGGTGTACGGAGGAGGGCTTCGAAGAGCCTCATCTTGTCTGTCCGCTGCCTAAATCGTCGTTTGGTGGAAGCGGTGATCGTCTATTCGGGTTGAAAGTGCGAACGTCGAGGACGAGGAGGAGGATGTCTTGATCGAGGTTCCGCCTCTGCATCGTGTTCCCCTGTAGGGAATTTCCAGTGTTCAGTGGCAAACCCGGATCTTACGGGTGACTTGAGTAGGCATCCTCAAAGATATACACCTTGCACATAAACGAGGTATGAAGTTAGATCTTTAATCTTACTTATTTCTATTGATGAGGAGTCAAGGATTCTGATGTTGATCTGCATTTGATGTAGGTTCCCGGCTTCACACAGCCTCGAGGGAACTAGTTTAGCATCCACTCTATGGATCAGGCTTTGCATGATGACTATAGAGAGATTTTACATGGCTGGGGATTTGGGATGTTCTTCTCCATTCTTCCCCGTCGCTGTCCCTAGGGTTACCTCATGGCATTGTCTGAGCGGTAGTTTTACCAGACTCAGTCACTCCATTTGCTGGGCTGTGAGGTGATGATGACGCTGATGGATTGGCGGTTTATCACAGGTATGGAGTTTGGAGGGGATCCAGTGCCTTGCACGGTGGATATTACCCCTACTGCCATCAGATCCTTATTGGGAGTTCCAGAGGAGGCGCTCAAGGGCAGGACTATTCGTACAGGTCCTTTGAGCATAGATGCTATGAGCGGACTGTTGAGTGAGCCCATACCCGATGATGTGAGAGTCAGGGATTGCATTCTTCGGCGATTGTTCCTGATGATCATTAGGGGTTACTTCATAGCAGATAATTCCTCTACGATGTCCTTCGCTTTGATCAGCGCCACTCAACACGTGGACCGTATAGGAGACTATGATTGGGGTTCCTACACCTTTGCCTACTTCCTCAGGGGAATGCGCATGCGATCACAGGGCTTGATCGAGGAGTGGTTAGGATTCTACCCGTTTCTGCTGGTGAGTGTTTCTCTTATCTTTTCCCATGTATAGGTTAAGAGTGTTTGCTGACAGCAGATGTTGCCTTTGTGTTGGCAGTTTTGGGCCTATGAGAGGCTTCTGTGTTTGCGTCCAGTGAGCGTGCTAGGCTTAGATACCTATCCACGAGGACGGAGATGGCATCATTCTATACTGGCAGAGGTCCCTATTGCTGAGGGTTTCACTCATTGTTGCCTATAGCTGGAGTTGTTGACAGCGGATGTCATCACATGGATTCCCTACTCTGGAGAGCATTTGGGAGTTGGATTTGAGGATGGGTACCCGACTGGAGTTGAGTACGTCATTTCCACCCGTATGATTCCTCTCTTCACAGATGGAGGATGGGAGCTCTATTTAGGAGAGCGTGCTATCAGGAGCACTATAAAAGAGATTCGCATGCCAATCTTGCCTCCTGCTAGGCGTTATTGGCCTGTTTCGCAGTCACCCGTCATTGACATCCCGTTGTTGGGGATTGACGGTTATACTTTGTCAGAGGGCCCCTGGACTCAGGAGATGTTCCAGTATTGGTGCATCCCTCGTACTATTGGAGCTCGGACTGTGCCACACGATTTTTATGGGGATATGGTTTTGGATCCGTGATAATGACGGATTAGCTAGCCTATGTCGTAGATCAGACTCATGTGACATAGATTACATGATTGACTTGGCGGTGGACCGGACACATCTTTTCATTCGGAATTTAAAGAGATCCTTGAGGTAGATACTTTTGATCCTTTTAGCTCAAGGCTGGCCCCTCAGGTGACCCATATGGCTTTGCCGGTGCAGATCCTCCATTGTATAGGCCTGACATTCCTGTATATAGAGATCCAGCGACTCAGGAGGAGTTACATCAGGTGGACAGGATCGATGATGTAGACATCGACACCATTGACTTTTTCTGATGTATATTTCTCACTATCTCTTTTGATAGGCCTCTGTTAGCTGCTGGGTAGCTTCACCCCATTTCCCTGTATTTTAGCTATACAAAGATGTATTAGATGATGATATACTTAGGAATGTATGTACAATTTTCCATTCCCTATATCATATTGCCATCTATTGTATCATGCATGTTATTATGCATATGTATGTATGTCTAGAGATATTCAGCATTAACCCCTGGATGGTCTTATGACACGGCCCGTACAGATGTCTTCTTCGACAGTTAGCCGTATTGATCATACCCCACCATTTTTGGTGGTATCTGGTATGCGCTCATGGTATGATAGTATATAACCATCGGACATGGTGATCATAGATGATTTGCTGCAGCATAATATGACCTTGTTGATGTTTCAGGTTCCCACAGGATTTGTAGAGAGTATGCTAGAGCATTGGGTATCGGAGAGGCAGGTTTTCTGATTTGGGACCCAGGAGTTAACTCCTACTTTGGAGGAGTATGCATGGTTAACGATGCTGCCGCTGGACAGACCTTGCGTGCATATGGCTATCGGAGACATGAGCAGACAGTTCATGACCTTCACCGGATTGAGGCGTAGAGTGGTACAGGATGAGATTACATCCAGCCACGTGATATCCCAGCATTTTTTGTTTGACAGATTTGGCTCTGAGGATAGTTATGCACGACATTCCGGGGATTTCACCACACCAGAGGACCATTGGCTTTCAGCCAGGGTGGATGTACTGCTTTTGCGCGTATTGTTATACGTCTTCATGCCGCGATACATGGATGAGCTGGATATCGGCGTCATTATGGCAGTGAGAGCTCTCAGGGAGGGTCATACCATTGTACCGATGATCATTGCAGAGACTCGAGGTCGACTACATATCTTTGCACTTATCGCGGGGAGTGTTCATGTGTAGCTTCGGTCATCTTGTATGTGTGGTTTATGTAACACTTGAGACCGATTGGAACACTTAGACGGCAAGGGTTTTGTTTCACCCATGATATAGCCATGTCATACTCCTTTCAGCCTGCGGAGTGTGCAGATGTTGCATCGTGGTCAGCTTTTCTGGCAGGGATTAGGGATCCGTTTGCCATATTACTGTGTTCAGGGCTTAGTTCACCCTACAGCTTCATTACTCATGCTCCGGGCATGGATTATCTCCCTCTGGCTATATTGAGGGGTATGATTACTTACCATCCACTGGCCGTGATGTGTCAGTTTGATCAGTTTTAGGATTTTCATCCTTTTGAAGCGTGAGTCGGTCGCCCGCTTCACAACCGTTTATCGGTGAGGACAGATCCAGGTTGTATGTTGGGATCAACGAGAGCTGGCTGAGTTTTCTGTCAGTCATCCGGGTTGTTCTACAGAGTATTCGCATGGATGGAGAGAGATGCGCATCATTGCGGTAGTATCCACGGTCAGAGAGACCGATTACGGCGATGAGAGCCTATAGAGAGGCCGACATTCCCATCGATGACTTGACTCTTTCGCCAAAGATATGTGATGGATTCTCCCACCCCGAGTGCCAATGTTACCCAGTATTCGGCACAACATTTGGAGCAGAGCTTACATCTGATGACCTATGATAGAGATCAGGCTAGGACCGCGATGGTGACAGCTCTTGATGAGAGAGACTCTGCTCTGTTAGAGAGGGATGAGGCTAGATCAGCTAGGGATGCATTGATTACGGAGCGGGATGCCGCATTATCTGCTAGGAATGTGGCCATTACAGACAGTACTTCAGTGAGATCCTAGATAACTATTAGTCTTGCTGACATGAGTGCTTACATTGATGAGCATTATGCCACCATGTAGTTAGCCTTTGATCTGCTAGCACGTGTAGATACCATTGGGCAGGAGCTTGCAGCATTACCTCCGTCTTCAGAGAGGGATGCCATGTTAGATCTGATAGTCCGCATATATACAGATATGTAGATAGCTTTGTATTTTCCTGCATAAACTAGCTTAGCCATTTTGTCATGTACAACACATATGTATATATCAAACAGTATTATGTATGGCTGGGAAATATATTTTGATTCACTTCCCTTTTAGTTATGCCTTGATACTTGCTTGATATTTTCCTGTTTCTTCAGGGCCTTGTGATCTTGATGCATTCTGAACTTATCCTTGATAGGTGGACATTGAGACATCGCAAGATCTCTCAGAATGGATCATTGATTTCTGTATATCCCTACCATCTTTGGTGTCTTGGGACTGGTATCTTTATGGAAAAGTGGAGAGGAGGGTGGTTTTTCCTCTCTGAGATTTACCGTACCACAGATGGTCGCCAATACTCCTATTTGTGAGAAGCATAGTTAATTCCATCTCTTATGGGTTGGTATTGCTCTTTGAGGAACGATCGCAGCTTAGATGGTCACCGAATCTTCTATTTGTGAGAAGAGGTTGGGTAATTCCATCCCTTTGATCTGAAACCAATGAAATGTGGTGAATTGAAGGTTGATCCCAGTACCGTGTGACAAGTATTTTTGTTCTGGTAGGCGCTAGACTGAACCATGAATGGCTTCCTACGTACTCCTATTGAAGAGGAGATCAAGTCTGCGTTGTTCGAACCTGGTGTAAGAGGTTCAACGTTGAATGCGAAAGGCAGATAGGTGTAGAAATGTTTTTTTGTTGTTTTTGTGAAGAAAGGGTAGAAATGTTTTTGTTGTTTATTGTGACCGGGCCATATAGAATATAGTTGCCTACGTACCCTCGGGTATCAGGGAGATCAGGTCGACGTAGTTCGCCTCTCAGGACGAATCGCAACCAAAGAGAAGTGTAAATCCCATGTGCAGGCTATACTGCGGGGAGAAGAAAGTTTGATCCCATAATGGGGATAGGTGTGGAAAAAGTTTGATCCCATCTTCAGGACAAACTGCAAGCATAGAAAAGTTTAATCCCGCCTTCAGGATAAACTGCAAGTGTGAAAGGTTCAATCCCGTCTTTAGGATAACCAAAATTGTATGAAAGGTTTGAAATGAAGTAAAACCAGGCTGCTGGTTTGAAGTGTATATTTCCCTGAGGGGCAGAAGAGTATGTAGAAAGGAAAGGGTTCAAAACCGGAATGACTGGTGATTTGATGATCAAAACCAGGATGTTTGTTTGATGGTAACCTCAGATATAGTACCATTTCATGGTGTTCGAGTTGATAAGCTGTGGAAATTCATCGTCATCCATTTCCTGCAATCTGAGAGCACCTCTTGTCAATACCTCCTTGACAACAAAAGGCCCTTCCCAGTTAGGAGAGAATTTTCCCTTAGAATTGTCTTGGTTGTCCATGATCTTCTTTAAAACCAAGTCATGTTGTTTGAACTGCCGTAGTCAGACTTTTTTGTTGTAGGATCGTGCGATCCTTTGCAATATAACTGACCGTGGAAGATAGCCGTGGTTCGCCTTTCGTTTATTAGAGACAATTGGTGATACCTGTCTTGTACCCATTGGTCTTCATCTAACTGAGCATCCATCAACACTCGGAGGGATTCCATTTCCACCTCTATGGGAACCTTCGCTTCCATCCCATAAGCTAAAGAGTAGGGGTTGCCCGGTGGAAATCTGTATAGAAGTTTTGTATGCTAATAAAGTCAGAGGCAATAGGTCAGGCCATCCTTTGTGATTGGAGGACATTTTCTGCATGATCTTTTTTATGTTTTTATTAGCCGCTTCAACAACACCATTCATCTTTGGAACGGTAGATGACGGAGTTAAGGTGTTTGATGTGGAATTTTTTCGCATAACTCCTCCATCATTTTGTTGTTGAGGTTCTTAGCATTATCGACACAATGACCTCACAGGTTGTCCATATCGATGGACAACATTGTTTACGATGAAAGCAATGATTACTTCTTTAGTAACCACAGGGAAGGATCGCTTCTACCCATTTGGTGAAGTAGTCAATCATGGTGAATATGAATCGATGTCTGTTGATTGTTTTACCGATCAATATATGTGTGCAAGTATACACGGTCAACAAGTAATAAAGAGTAAGTGAAGTACCGTTCCCACGGAGAATTAACTAATAAAATTCACCAAGCATTAGCCCATAACCATTTCAGTCTTATTTAAATGAATGATATTATATTTTATATTTAAACTATGAAATTAAATAAGCCTAACTATTCCTAGAGTGAGACTAGATAATGAAAATCTGAGATCACAATTTCATCTATTGACTCATTCAAACCCATACATTTCATGCTAAGCCAAACTGCTTGTACCGAATTGTTAGTTAAGAACACGAACGTAAGGTATAACCCTCTCTCAATGTACCATACCCATATCATATATAATCCACAGCTGATAGAATACACATGAACACCCACATTACCTAAACCACTATATGTCTATGTGATTTACAAATAATAGGGTTTAAGCCCAAGTTCTCGATTGACTACGAATGGTGCTTCGGTATATGTCTATCCTAAACACACATCATACATCCTATCACAATATAAAATATACAATCAAATGCAATTATGATCAGATCCTAATCCATATTTCATCTCTCAATTCCATAGAATTATAGCAGTAATTGTTGGCCAATCAACTAAGCAAGCAAGCATGAATCTTAATCGACAATCCCATAACAATCAATAAGGTTAACAATGAAATATATCAGATTAAACTAATCCATAGACTCCATTGTAATCTCAGAATAGAATTTAAATCATAATTGAATTAATGCTATCATCCACATATTGAAGACACATCATGAGATACAATTATGAATCAAAGAGAGAGAAATAGTAGAGAATTATAATCTATTCTTATGATCTAAGATTGAATCTCCAATGCTACCCAATTATTTCACGTCTCCAAACTAATCACATCTAAAAAAACATCTACAACAATCTACTCTACTCGATTATTGAAAATCAAAGAAAGAAAGCACAATAGTTCCCCCCTTCCCCACAAGGGTAGAATGCCTTTTCATATTGCTCATAGGTCTAATATATTAAGAATCCTAATCTTCGTATTCCTCTCCCAGCAGTCAGCCTATTAGATCGAGCAATTAAAACTTAACTCTGAATCTGGCCTTGTAATTTACTGTGAATAATGAGGAATGGGTGCTTATTCTGTTTATCTTGAAATTTGACAAGATCTCTGTCTGTCTGGCCTTGTTCTTGTGCATGTCATAAACCAAAGTTGTAGCTTGTTCTTGTGATGCATCGCCTAAAACTGGCCATTACCTTGATCTGCTACAACCTTCTGCTACCTTTTAGACCCCAAGTACTTCACTCCAAGACATCATTCCAAGATTTGGCAACATGCTTAACTCCATTTCCTTTCCATCATCAATCCATCATAGCTTTGAACATGACTTAGCTCAAATAACACCAAGGAGGTTTCCAATACTAAAACTGCAAAACAAAGCACAAAGACATAAAAATCTATACAATAACATGAGATTAAGCACAAATTCAAGTCAGTTAATATCCAAATAAGTGGTTATAAAACTACTTATCAATGTCCATTACTGGCTTTGGGCTCGATGGGCCCGATCACATCCATTCCCCACATTGAGAAGGGCCATAGCGAACTCATATTGTGGAGTTCCCTTGGAGGGGCGTGGATGGAATTTCCATGAATCTGGCATTGATAACACCTCTTGATGTGATCATCACAGTCAGCTTTGAGTGAAAGCCAATAATGCCCTATTTTTAGGATCTTCTTGACAAGTAGGGGTCCACTCATGTGAGGGCCACAGACTCTACCATGGACCTCATCCATGAGTCTCTGAGCTTGGTCTTTATCCAGACATATGAAGAGACCTAATCCTGCATCTCTTTTGTAGAGTGCATCTCCGCTCAAGTAGAATTTCATAGTAAGTCGATGAATTCACCTCTTCTCAGTTAGGCTCATCTCAGCGGGTGTAGATCCATCTCGCAGATACTCCTTGATGTGCTAATACCAAGGGTTGTGGATGGGAGGTAGTTCATCCGATACTTTTCCAACATAATTCCCATAGACTGGGGCTTTTTGCAGAGCAAACGTGATGCTTGGCATGTTTTCCTTATCAGATATATGAACCAAGGAGGCCAACGTTGCTAATGCATCCGCAAAATCATTCCTATTGTGAGGAATGTGTAGAAAGGAGATTTCTTTGAACTCCAAAGCCATCTGTAGAACTTACCGATGGTTAGGAAGTAAATGTAATTTTTTGGTTTGATAGATTCCTGTGGATTATCTGATTACCAATTCGGAATCCCCAAAGACAGTTAACCGCCTGATGCCTATTGAACAGGCAAGTTTTAGCCCCATGATACAGCCTTCATACTTAGCTGTGTTGTTGGTGCTGATAAACTACAATTTGACGGCTGACGGATCACGCTTCCCGTGCATCAATATTAGAATCGCTTCCGGCTCGAACCTACGTGTTAACAGCTCCATCAAAATATATTTTCCACGTACGGCATGTATCGTACTGATATTGTTGCTGAACTATTATTACCCCTTTATCAGGGAAGTATGTTTCCAAGGGTTTGTAGTCCCTTGCAGGTGCGGCGGCCAGTTGATCCGCAATTCCTTGACCTTTGACAGATTTTTGCGTCACGTAGACGATGTCAAATTGATGTAGGATCAACAGCCATCTGGACAGTTGACAATTCAGTATGAACTTACTGAACACATACTTAAGAGGATCTATGCGGGATATAAGATGGGTTGTGTGACCATGGAGGTAATGTTGTAACCTCATGGAAGCCCATGTTAAAGCATAACAAGTCTTCTCAATTAGAGTGTACTTGTGTTCACTGATGCTGAATCTTTTGTTAAGATAATAGATAGCTCGTTCTTGGCCTCTATCATTTTTTTGCCCCAGCATACAGCCCATGGAATTGTCATTAATGGACAGGTACATGAAGAGGGGAACATCATCCCTGGGAGGTATCAAAATAGGAGCGTTAATCAGTTGCTCTTTGATTGCGAGGAAGGATTTCTGACACTCATCGTTCCATTTCATGGAGGAGTTCTTCCTTAATAGCTTGAAGATTGGCTCACAGGTTGCTATGAGTTGAGAAATGAACTTGCTGATAAAGTTGATTCTTCCCAAAAATCTCCGTATTTCCTTCTCTGTCTGAGGAATGGGCATTTCCTTGATGGTTTGGATTTTGGTAGGATCCAGTTCAATCCCTTTGTGGCTGACTAGAAAACCTAGCAACTTGCCTGATTTAACACCAAAGGCGCACTTGGCTAGATTCAACTTCAAGTTGTACTTACGCAACCTGTTGAAAAATTTTCTGAGATGGTCTAAGTGGTCATCCTCCTTTTGGGATTTGACAATGATGTCATCCACGTAGATCTCTATCTCTTTGTGCATTAAATCATGGAAAAGAGCCATCATAGCTCGCTGATAGGTTGCCCCGACATTGATGAAGCCGAATGACAACTGTTTATAGCAAAAGTTCCCCAAGGCGTAATGAAAGCAGTTTTCTCACGGTCCTCCTCAGCGACCATAATTTGATGGTACCCCGCAAAGCAATCAGCAAAGGAGTACATGTTGTATTGAGTAGTATTGTCAATAAGAATGTGGATAAATGGCACGGGAAAGCTATCTTTAAGGCAAGCTTTGTTCAAATCCCGGTAATCCACGTAGACTCGTACCTTTCCTCCTGGTTTAGGTACGGGAATAATGTTGGATATCCACTCTGGATATGTAGACACCATGATGATGCCAGCTTGAAATTGTTTCACAATTTCTTCTTTAACCTTTAAACTCCACTTAGGTTTTAATCGCCTGAGTTTTTGCCTAACTGGCTTGAATCCTTGTTTAATGGGAAGGCGATGAAGAACAATGTCAGTGGACAAACCCACCATGTCTTCATGAGACCATGCAAACACATCCTGGAATTGGGTTAATAGTGCAAACATGTCATTCTGTTGATTTGTGGTAAGGTCTGAACCAATTTGGATAAGCTTAGGAACATCTAAGGTTCCAAGATTGAAAGAAGTGGTTTGATCAAGATTGGGTTTGGGTTTTCTGCTGACCCATTCCTTAATCTCCTGAGGTATCTTAATGTCCTCTTGGATGTCCATCAAGTCTGAGTCCAACTTTGCATCAAAGTTACAGCCCTTGTGGAGAGAAGGCACCTCATCGACAAGAAATACGAGCACATCTAAATTCAAAGTCCTAAAACAAAATATGCTTTCACTTAATATATGCAACTGTTCTATCATACAAAAGTGTTAGCATGTACTTGATAAAATAATTTCTAGTACTGTAAAGGAAAGCAAGCAATTAAAGTTATCTACAGGGAAGAGGGATTTTTTACCCATTTTACCCTCGTCGACTAATGTATGGAGTGCTGCTCCAATTGTCGAGGGAAAAGTCCCGATGGACTACAGTGATGGAAGGATCGTCATTGTCCTCCTTCTCCCGAATGATAACCTTGACATCTGGGCAATCATCCTCTGGGGTATATTTGTTTGCATGTTCATCATGAACAATGACGCATATGCTTGCCATAATCAAGGAAATGTCATGTTTGCGTTTCCGTTCCTTTTCTTCCACTCCGGGATCAGGAATTAGCACCTCTTTAGCTTTGATTGGCACTAGTTTAGGAAACAGCATGGCCACAACATGGGCACTGGTTTAGGAGACTGTATTAGCTCATAGGTTAAAGGTATAGAAAATCGTCGTGCGACGGAAGCTTGAGGAACCTGTTTGTGCTTATGAGGATTCCTGTGGCCAGAACTGGCAGAATAGCCTAATTCGACTGTTCCAATTTGGCTGGACACTTGGATAGGGTGCTTAATACCCTGCTTATCTTTAACAAGCCCTTGCCCAGGTTGATAACCCAATGACATCATTTCTTGAGTGGCCGACATAACCTCGGCAGAAATCCTGAGTATGGGAAGTGGCACTCCAATAGAATGGTACTGCGTGGTGCTTACTTCCAGAGTATGAAAACTGGCCGATTTAACTTCTGAATTGAAGCTGATGATTGGTAGAATTCCTTGTTCAAGACATTCTGTCTCAGCGTTGACAGTGACTAGACTGTTGTTGATAATGTATTTGAGCTGTTGATGTAGCGTGGAGGGAACGGCTCTAGCCATGTGTATCCATGGTCTCCTCAGTAGCAAATTGTATCTTGAATCTATCTTGAGGACGTGGAAGGATACATTGAAGGTATTTGGACCAAACTCAATTGGCAATTCAATCTTTCTGACGGCATTTCGTCGGGATCCATCAAAAGCTCTGATAACTGTATGGCTGCTTTGGATCCGCTTGAGATTGACATTCATTTTCACCAAAGTGGCATAAGGACAGATATTTAGAGATGAGCCTCCATCTATCAAAACTCCAGCTAACATGTACCTGGAAGACAAAACCGCAATGTGCAATGGCTTGCAATGACCGGTCCTTTTCGGGCGGTATGTCGTCATCAGTGAAGGATATCACATTGTTGATAAAAATGTGATCAACCAAATGTTGAAATTTTTCCACATCCACTGATTTTGGTAAATAGGCTTCTTCCAAAACCTTCAGTAAGATCTTCCAATGATCTTCGGAAGAGAAAACCAAGTCCAGTATAGATATCTGGTGTGGAGCTTCTCGTAAGCTTAAAACCACCTTGGCTTCATTGTGGCCCATAGTGCGGAGGAATTTTTCAATATTCTCTATGGGAACCTTACGCTTTGCTTCGCAAGTAGGTTTCATAACCCGTTGAGGAAGATACAGTGGATTTTCCTTGACTAATCGTGTGAGAGATATGAGACAGCGGATCCTTGACTTTTCCATAATTCCATGGAACTTTTGTGTGTCGACAACAGGATGTTAATGGTGCGAAAGGTAAAGAAATTGGCTCAGTGCGGCCACTTTCAAAGGATTGTCAGCTCCTTTGAGTTTAATTAGTTGTATGAGAAATACTTTGACAGTCTCATCATCCACTTTGGATATAACTCTATTGATCCCTTCCATTTGGTAGGACATGCATTCCCACCCTTGAGTTGCACAGTGTAATCATCTGCTATTTGCAGGACACCGCTATCAATAAGATTCTGAATGAGATGGCGGAGTGCGCAGCATTCTTCTATGCTGTGACCGCGAGAATATGAATGATATTGACACACTTCATCAGAATTGAACCGTCCTAAGCGGGGATTGATTGGAGGCAGAAGGAAGGTAATTCTCCCTTCATTGATCAATATTTGCAATATCTCCTCCATAGATTGGCCAAGATAGGTAAATTCCCTTTGATTGGCAAAATGCCGACGGGCTTTAGCATTGGCTCTCTTTGCAACCTTATCCTCCATAGCTTCACTTTCTAAAGGTGGTGATGGAGCATTCATAACAAAAGGAAGGAGATAGGCATGCTCTTGCCTGATTAATTGGCGTGTGACTTGATGCTGGTGGGTCATCAGTTCTGCCAATTACTCAATTTGTTTGCAAAGAGCTTTCATCTTTCGTTCCATAGTGAACTGGAACTTTGCATAATCCCATCTGTCAACACCATCTTTGAGGGTTTGGGATGATTCACCATTAGAATTGGAACTATGTCCAGTGCTCTAATTGATCATGTTGACCTCTTCTTCTTTGTGTTGAGGAAGAGGGTTGTCTTGCACATGAGGTTGACCTGGTTTGGTGACCACGATCTCACCGTTGTCTATTAAATCTTGGATATTGTGTTTCAAGGCCCAACAATCTTGAGTATCATGTCCAGGTGCTCCGACATGATAAGCACATTTCCGAGTAGCATTAAAACCCCTCCCATTAGGGTTGGCTGGCAGAAGAAGATGTGTAATTTTCTTCTGAGTAGTCAGAAGAGCAAGAATATTCTCGAGCGAGTCCCCTAAGGGTGTGAATGTTTGACAACGCTTTACTTCTCCACCTTTAGGCAATGGAGGGTTTGAAGACTGTGCTTGAAAAAGGGAATAGTTTCTCCTATGTAGAGGCACACTTTGATTGCCTTTTTGACCTTTTAGTACCAAGGAAACATCCTCCTTTTTCTTTTTATGGACCCTCCAGGGGTTGTTTCCATAAGATCCGAATTGGATGTGCTCAGTAACAGCTTTTAAGAGCGGCTAGGTCTTGAATTTTACCAGACTTCAATCCCATTTCAGCCATCTCTCCGTGTTTGATCATTTCAGAGAATGGTTTGCCAATACCAGCTAAGACTCTCTCATAGAAAGGAGCTTCCTGTACATCTATGAACGTCATGAACATTTCTGATTTCGTCATGGAAGGAATAACTTGAGCAGCAAGGCGCCTTCACCTTTAAGCATACTCTCTGAAAGACTCATTAGACTGTTTCTTGACCTTGGTAATTTGGTACCGGTCAGGATCCATCTGAGATTGAAAACTGTATTGAGTGAGGAAGGCGTGAGCCAACTCTTCCCAACTATGGATCTTTGAGTTGTCTAATCTGGTATACCATGAACGGGCTTCTCCAGTCAGACTCTTCTGAAACAGCTGCATTTTGAGCTTTTCATTTTCCGCGTAAGACCCAATTTCTCCAATGAACACTTTCAAATATGTATAAGGATACCCTAATCCGTCATATTTTTCAAAATCAGGGGTTTTAAATTTGTCTGGATAATGAACACCAGGGAATATACAAAGGTCAGCATATAATACACTTCCATGTGTTCCAATCCCTTTGAGAACACGGATAGTTTCCTCCATTTGGAGTACTTTCTTCCTGATATCACTGGTGTCTAGATCTCCTTTGAGATGGGTGTTTTCAGGGTCTTTGTTGGTCGTATCCAACGGAGGTTCTAGATTTGTTTTATCTAGACCTTGTGTTCCTCCTTGTGGAGAGGATTCTGTATGTGGAGGGATTTTTGTACCCTAATTGGACTGATGTAATTCTTTAAGTAGGACAGCCAAATTTGTGATTTGCTGACTTAATCCGTCAAATTCTTCTCGAGAAACAGGATTAGACTGGTCAGACGAAGACTTGATTGGCTGTAGGCTCATGGCCTTTTTGGATTTTGAGCGGGTAACAAGCCCAATGATTTCCCTACAAAAGACTTATGTAGTTTAGTCTTAGGGTAATGTAAATGTTATCATAACATGTCCGTTTTAGGAATATGGTCCTGCAAAACCGGGTGTTAATTGATAACATGCATGCACATATAATCTTCATATTTTCCATTACATAAAGATGAACATGGAATAAAATTATAAGTAAATGCTTTTACAAGTAATTGAAAATGGAAAGCATGAAGAGACTTTCCTCTGCATTTGGTTTATTGGAGGTTAACCTATCTTAGGATTTCTCTCACGACTTTTTGGCATGAAGGTTCCCAGATCATCGCAATCTACTTGACGGAAAGTTAATCCGATCTTTCAACTGGAGCGAATCTGGGTGGTGCCTTTCCTGAGCCCCATTGGAATTATTCTTCTTACGAGTCCAGTAATCAAACAACGACAGGATAGTCTCGTGATGGAGAAAACACACAACATACATTCACATACAACGTGTCTCACCGTTTATGCAAAATGATGACATGTGCGAAGCACTAATATCGCAGATAGATATATTATAGTGCAGTAAGTAAAAATTCATCCATACACATTTATCATAAATGTAAATGCAACATTCACACACAAGCATATAACAGTTTTGAAAAGCTTGTAATAGCGGCTTAAGCCCTCTTACTGGAGTCCCCAGAAAAGTCGCCACCTGTCGACGTCGGGATTTTTAGTGTCCCTTTTAATTACTTGTTCTTTGGTGTTCTCATGCTAATGTGAGATTTGTTTGAAAAAACAAGTGAAAAAGGTCTGACATGTATAATGTCGACGATTTGACTTTAAGAGTCGCCAGTTGGTGTATTTAACTAGTTGCACCAACGCAACCGAAAAGGTTTACACATTGACCCGATGATGTGACAACGCTAAACTGGTCTATAAAGCGAGATTCATTGGGGTCGGGGCTTGATTATGCGGAGGAAGGTGTTAGGCACCCAGACATCCGTGTTGCCACGGTGGACGCCACTTTTCAAAGAAGCTGTTATATAATAATATGTGTGTGTGTGTGTGGATTAATGTGCAATTATTTGGAAGTAGTGTTGTACCTCATTCGCACCTATATACATAGGGTTTGAATTTATGAAAAATTTAGTTTTAAACAAGATATAGAAATGAAGTTTTGTAAAAAAGAGGTTTTTCAAACCCTTTGCTCAATAGTAATTGAGGCCTTTGATACTTCCATTTTATTATTAAATGTTCGGCTTGTTTGCTTTTATTTTTAAAATGCGAAGCATCTTCGAGAAAATAATATACAGCAGTGTCGAACTCCTTATGGGCATGACAGCCATCCAAGGAAATTCGGACCTTTGTAAATAATGTACAAGCTACTCACAAATTTGAAAAATGTCCATCATGGGGGCACGAATCTAGATTGATGAGATGAATCTGTGATCACATGATTCCTAGGCTCACTTGATCTGCAGTTTGTATGGAAAGCGATGGCGATTATATATATAAAAGCTATAAATATATATATACAGACTTGATCAACCACCACATAAAACAACTCCATGGGGGATCGAAAATGTAAATATATAAAAGCGGTAAATATATATATATATATATATATATATATATATATATATATATATATATATATATATATATATATATATATATATATATATATATATGGACATGATCAACCACCGTGAAGTAAACTCGGTGAGATGAAATGTAAATAAAGCTATAAAAGCGATTAAGCGCCACTAAGTAAACTCCAGGTAGGACAAAATGTAAATAAAGCTGTAAAAGCGATCAATTGCCACGAAGTAAACTCCAAGCAGGACAGAATGTAAATAAAGATGTAAAAGCGATCAACTGCCACGAAGTAAACTCCAGGAAGGACGGAATGTAAATAAATATATGTATATATATATATATATATATATATATATATATATATATATATATATATATATATATATAAAAGCAAATAAACTCTCAGGACATAAGTGCAGGCTCAATCGAGGCATAACTCAATAATGTTAGTCCATATATAAAATATATACACATATATATAAATATATATATATATATATATATATATATATATATATATAACAGAAATGAAAATAACGGAACGAGAAGTTGGGCAAACGCACACTACACGACTCTCAATGTGTATAACAGTGTGTGCTAATATAGAAAGAAGGCTTTATAGAATGTAAGAAAGCTTACAGTGGGCTGCCAAAGTAGACTTCTATGACTTTATGTGGATAAACACTCAGCTCTCGTCGGATAAAATTATTGCTATATAATAGCTAACAGGTGTTTAAACTAAGGAAACACTCAATATGGGTGTATAAAGAGTAAATTGGACAGGGCTTCCTCGCCTTTTCTCTCTTCTCCTCTCTCTCAAATGGCTGACCCCAAGGTCTATATTTATAGGCCCGATGGCTTGCAGTACACACCTGGCGTGGCCCGTGATATACCTGCTAATTTGGTCGTGGTGCATCCGAGCCTCGCGGGTCCCGTCGTCTTGAAGTACGTGCACTCGTACACTATAATGTCTGTTCAAACTTGCAGAACTTCAATCTGAGCATCCGAACAAGGTATATGTGACCTTCTTCGGACCGCTTGTGTCGAGAGTTACGCAATGACATGGATTAGAGGTTGTACGAAGTCAGGAAGAGGGGTCTATGCCCATGGTCTTCAAGCTTCAAATTCTATCCAAGGTACTGCCACGCGTAATAGTCACTCGGGATTGTAACTCCTCGGTTCTTATGAGACATTGTTGGATGTATGTATGTATGAAGTGTTGAGACGACGCGCAAGTGTTGAAGGGGGCAAGATGACGTTTGACTCTTTGTCGGGGTTATCGTCGGTTTGAGTTGAAAGCAGATCTTGCTCAGGGTTACATCTAAGATTGGACTACTTGTTGGTATGCTACGATATCATCTTGTGAGAGAGAACGTTGAGGCGGTAAGATGACGTTTGACTCCTCACCGGGGTTATCGCCGGTTTGAGCTGAAAGTAGACGTTGCTCAGGGTTACATCTGAGATTGGACTACTGCAAGTGTTTGAATGCCGCAAAGTCATCTTCGGGAGAACCTGTCTTCCCGATGTTAGCTCCTAGTATGAGGTATGAGTGCCTCAGCAGGATGTCTGAGTTTGAAGCTGATAGCATGCATTTGAAATAAGCATTTCTGGAGTTATCGCTGAAACTGTAATAGCACTCCTTGGGGTTATCGCCAAGGACGAAACCCGGGGTTATCTCCGAGGTTGGAAATGATCCTTCCGGTGTGTGTTCCGGGGTTGGAAATGATGTTCCCGGTGTGTGTCCCGGGTTTCGAGCTTGAACTTCCGGTAGTATTCGGAATGGATGTAAGATATCTTCCAAGGTTATCTCTGAAAGACTAATCTGCCCTCCTGCAATGTCAGTAACAGGTGTGCAGAAAATTTCAAGTGTCTACAATATCTTTATAATAGGAGTCTTATATCAGATATCAAGATAGACGTGATTCCAATTGTTGGAGAGTACATTCTTTTTCTATGAGAGATAGAAAAACTAGGGTTTTGCCAAACACCCATCTTCTTGAATCTTTTTTTTCTTTGGTGGATCACCTCTAGAGGCCAAACATTTGGGTGGCTAACGTTGATTAAAGGAAAGAACCAAACCCGGTGGATTCAAGTTGAACGCGAAAAGGTTTGGAGGTGAACTTGTACCTGAGGAAGCTCGAATCTTCAAGGGTATGATTCTTGTTCTTTATCTTTTTGTTTAATTAATAATTATGCATAAAGGATGATCCGAGTATATGGTTTGTAAATTTTTTAAAACTTTGATATTCCTCGTTTTCGCTTATTTTGTGTAATTTGATTGTGTTCATGAATATTACAAACCTAACAGTGGTATCAGAGCCAAACCTTTATGTGAATTATTAATTATTTTAATTTGATATATATATATATATATATATATTGATATGTATTTAGAACAATTTAATTGGGCATAATTTTATTGTATAAAATTATAAAAAAAATCGCGAAACAATTTCATACTGAAATTCGTGCTTTGTTTTTCATGTAAAACATACTGAAATCATGTAAAAGGGTGAATGTTTTGTTTTTCATGTAAACATGGACTTTGAGATTCACAGTTCATGTATCGTGTGTGTGTGTGTGTGTGTGTATATATATATATATATATATATATATATATATATATATATATATATATATATATATATATATATATAACTAGGATAGAGTCAGGAGTGGGACTGATTAAAATGCTTGGACCATTTTTTTTTTTTTTTGTATTGTAGAACAACTAAAAAAAAATTAATTATGGAACTGAAATTTTTCCATAATATAATGTTTTGGGCGTGATTTGGATATCTATACCAAAAAATGTATGTACATTCTGCACAGACTGTGTAGACATATTTTGATATATGTATTCAAATCACACCCAAAATACTGTATTATGTAAAAATTCAAGTTCCATAATTTTTTATTTTTTAGTTGTTTTAAAAATAAAGCAAAAAAAAAGGGGTCCGGATTTTGTTAAAATGCGGGTGTCCGGACCTGATCCAGACTCTCTATATATAATATTTTTAATAATTTTATAATTAAAATAAAAAAATTTATTTTAATCTTAAAATAAAAAGTTTATTTTAATCTTAAAATAAAAGTTTATTTTCATTTTAAAATTAGATTTCATGCTAACTAATTAGAGTTGTAATTGGATTCCATGATAACTAATTGGAGTTGAAAAAGGATTATATGTTTCCTTAAATAAAGGAGTTTATTTAGATATGAAATAAGATTTCATATTATTCAAAATAAAAGAGTTTATTTGTGAATAGGAAAGAAAATCCGTGTTTCCTTAAAATAAAAGAGTTTATTTTAACTTGGAATTGGATTCTATAATTAATTAAAATAAATGAGTTTATTTTGATTAAAGATTTTGATTAAAATAAAATAGTTTATTTTATTCAAAATTGAATAAATTAAAATAAAAGAGTTTATTTTGATTCAAAATTAGATTTTATACTAACTAAATTTGTCCATTAAATGATATCAATATATATATTGAATGTTTATTATTCATGAGATGAATGTTATTTATTGATGCATATGGTGATGTGTATGATAATAAATGGGATTGATTATGGACTATTGACCAATATGATTGGATTTTATTTTAGTTGGATGCATGAATGTATGGGTTTTATTAAATGGGGTCTGCGTACCTCATCTTCACTAATTTTTGTCAATGTAAATTTTATCTCCCTCCTATGTACTTTCCCTTGACTGCTGATCAAGGTTTCTATTTATTTTAAATAGTTTTGTAATAGGAATAGTTAAAATTAATTTTAAAGAATTGGAGATCAATTAAGGAGCAAGGAGCGCGTGAAGATTTGTTTGTAATGAAGCCCGTGTTTAAATGTAATAGTTATATTTAAATATTAATTCTTGCATCCCTAGGGTTTGGCCTTTTGATTCACTTGGTGGCTCTAGTGAACCAAACTAGAATAAAAGTCCATAATCAATCTGGGTAGAATATAGTATTCTATATGTGCATGCTTATCTTTATATATATATATATATATATATATATATATATATATATATATATATATATATATATATATATTATGCAAACATGCTTCGCATGTTAATTAATATGATGCGTATTTTATATATATGTGTGCATGCGTGCTAAACAAGATGAGACAAATTAATAACAAACCCCTCAAATTTTTATATTAAGTCCTAAGCGTTCAAAGATATTTGGAATATCTAACGTCGCCTTCTAGCATGATAAAAATAATAGAGTATCAATTAATTATTGTAAGTTTGTTGTGTCACCATAAGGCTTATCTTAATTCTTTGAGATGTTAATTTTATCACATTTGATGCTTATAAAGAAAAATGAACAATGTTATTTTGTTGTGTCACCACAATGATAATATTTTTCTTTTTTGAATATATGGAGTGCTAGGTTGGACTTAACTTGGATAATTTTGATTCGGATGTGCCACCACTTGATCAAAATAATCTAAGAGGCAAAATACAAGGAGTTGCATAGTTGATGTAATTGAGAAGAGTTGTCTACCTATTTATTTATATATAGTTTGTTGTGTCACCACAAGCCTATATACATTTGAAATGGGATCCTTATTCTCACTAGCAAATCTTTAATTAAATTTTTCCAAACTATATAAGTGAGGGTAATATAGTTTGATGAAAATAGTGGGAGATACCAATTTAAAACAAGACCTAATTTATTTTGATAATTAATAAAAGAATGTATGATAAAATGTTGTTAATTACAAATTCATTTACAGAATTTTACAATGTCTAAATTACTATCACTGTGAAGCATATTAGATGCTATTTAACCGGACCAAATTAAATGGATTGGTTTAGGAATTCGAGAATAGTTCTCATGAATAAAAAGCTATCTTATGTCCTTAATACGCCTATCCCTGCAATGGTTGCAGACAATGCCTCTGAGGAAGAGATTGTTACTTTTAGAAAGTGGCAAGATGATGCACAATTGGCTCAATGCATCATGCTCGCATCCATGAGTAACGAGCTTCAGCGTCAAAATGAAACTACGGATGCTCCTACTATACTCCTGCACGTCAAGTAGTTGATGGTGAGGAAAGTAGGACTAATAGATATCAAATATCTAAGGAGCTCTTCCGATCTAGAATGACCGATGACACTACAATACAAATAAAAGTCCTTAACATAATCAATTTGATTGATCAATTAGAACAACGGGTTTTGTCATCAATTTGATCTTGCACTCACTCCTAGACTCCTTTCACAATTATTATGAATTTTTCATATGAACAAGCTAGATATCAGCTTCCCTGATTTGCTCAATATGTTGAAAAATGTTAAGAGTCACTTTCCAACCAAGAAAGACCAAGTCTTACTGGTAGGGGCCAAAGGATCTTCTAAATGGAAGAACGATTCTAAGAAGGTAAATAGAAAGGCAAAAACAAAGGATAATAAGAACAAAACTGATACGGATAACAAAGGAGTTTGCTTCCACTGCAATAAGCCTGGACACTGGAAAAGAAACTGCAAGAAGCATCTTGTAGAGGCTAACTAGAAGAAGCTTAGTGAAGTTTCGGTTACAAATATAGTTTTTGTTCATGATTGAAATAAATTTTTCTTTAAGTTAAGGTTCTACTTGGGTATTGGATATCGGCTTTGGTTATCATAAATATAGATTTATGAAGGGACCAAGCAGAAGTAGAAAGCTAAACAAAGGATAATTAATCCTATGTCTGGTAAATAAAGCAAAGGTTGCTACATTAGCCATAGGAACTTATAGTTTAGAAATGTCTACGGGCAAATCTATTAAGTCAATAAGTTGTTATCGTATTCCAGTACTTGTTAGAAACATTATTTCTATTTTGTTGTTGGACAATGAAATCTTTGGTATTATATTTAAGAACAATTGTTGTTCTATTTATAATAATAATGTTTTGTATAGAACTGAAATATTACTTAATGGATTTTGTATACTTGACTTACGTGAAAATAATTTTGCATATTGAACAAATTAGTATAAGAAAAGGAGATGATCATTTAAAGAGTTGAATGTGTGTATTTGCTTAAATACAAGTGTGAATTATTTGAAAGGATCAAAGAATTTAGAAGTGAAACAAATTGGCAAAGTATTAGGTTTTTTTGCTTGGATCGAGGAAGGAATACTTATGCAATGAGTTTCTAGATCATCTCAAATGGTTTTCTCACAATGGACACCTCCGAATACGCAATAATTAATTGATGTATCTGAAAGGAAAAATCGTACCTTGTTGGACATGGTGCTGTCCATAATGATTTTACCAATATTTTAGTATCCTTCTAGGGTTATGTCCTAGAAATGGTTGCATATCTACGAAAAGGTACCCTCAAAATCAGGCCATAAGACTCTATAAAAGTTATGAACAGGAAGGATTTCTAATCTTAAGTATGTTAAGATAAGGGGTTGTCCAATTTATGTGAAAAGGTTTCAAAGGATAAGTTTGGGGCAAGATTTGACAAGTACAGATTTGTGGGACATCCTATAGTAAGTTTAGGGTATATGTTCTATAATCCTACTTTGCAAAAGGTGTTTCTTGCGAAACACGCTACCTTCTAAGATAAAGGTGTTTATCATTGAAGGGACTAGTGGGAGGATAATAGATCTTGAAGAGTTCAAGAACTACAAAACACTATAAGTTAAATAAGAAGAACCTGTAGATAGACCTATTATACCACAACCAAATCGTAAATCTGGAATAGTACCAAAGATACCTAGGAGGTATGGATTCATCATAGATGATGATGATGATGATGTACACATCATAGAAGATACAACCCAATGAAATTTTCATAAGTTATTAAAATAAGAATTTAATAATTGAAATTCTTATTACTAGATATGATTAATATAACAATACGTGAGAATTTTAATTGTAATTATAAATATTTATTGAATTATATAAATATTTAATGGATATGTTTATTGTTGAATATATATTTGTTTAATTTGATTTGATTTGATTTGATTTGGTTAATTATTTGATTAATAAATAATTAATGAGTTAAGGAAATTAATTGTTTTGAGATAATATTCTAATTTAATTTAATAATTAAGTTAGAGTTTATAATGATTAAATGATTTATTCAATAAATTGTTATTAGAATTAATTAAATTAAGTATAAAAACTTAATTAAATAAAGTGTGATAAATAACTATATTATAAAGGAGTTATTAAAATAAATTAAAGGAGTTTAAGTTAGTTTTATCCAAACAAGGCTTAAAACTATTAGGTGTTTAATTTTAAAAAGGGTTTTGGCAAACGGAGTCTTATGGCTTTTGGATTTCTTTTGAATTTTGAATTATAACAAAATAAAATAAATAAATAAAATATAAATATAAATATAAATATAATATATATATTATTTTGGTAACTGATAATTTATTAGTATATTAAGTATAGCGTCGGTTTAGACGTTTTAAAAATTGTACGTTGTTTGTGTTTTTATTTTATGTATAGCGTAATTGGTTTAAGTCTAAGAAAAGAATAGAAGACAGGTTTGTCAGAGGCTTGAGAGAGAGTTTGAGAGAGAAAAACAAGAGAAAGTTTTGAGTTCTTCAAGCTATTCTCAGAGGATTAGCAAGGATTTTCAAAGCAATAAAAGGTATTTTTCCAATAACCTTAATGTTATATTTACATATATGCGTTAATATGTTTTCCGACATAGTTTGAAGTCTATGTGTTCCTGACGGTAGTGTAAAGTTTTTACAAATTTTCTATGATTGTTGTGATATAACTGAACTATGGTGATTATATGGTTTTCTGATGTAAGAATAGTCTTTAAACAAGTGTTATTGTGTTAATTTCGTTTAAAAAGAAAGACAAACTATTTCTCAGTGTATGTTCTTAAATATGGATAATGACAGTAGCAAATTTTGTGGTTGAGGTGTATACTAATTGCAAAATTTAACTTTGAATTCGTTAATTGGGTAAGAAATACAAAGAACATAGTTCAAAAGCATCAAATTAGTTTATCATTAGCATTTACAGTGTTCACTATGTCAAGAAATATCAAACATGGAGTTTTGGGTTTTAAACTATGGTTTCAAGGATTTTAGTTTTCTAAAATTTTTGTTTAAGTTGTTTAAATCGGTACATATATGCTTGGTAATATTTATGTGTGCTTTACATGGATTACACATGTTAATTGGTGTTAGAAATTAAGACATAGTAGCTTGGTTTTGTTTCTGGTTTTGGGTATTCGTAACGTAGACCCAGACTCTAACGCAAATTCAAATTTGGCCCTACCAAAAATAGGCCAGAAGTTCGCCCCCAAATATTGGAATTCGGAATTCGCCCCGAGACTGGAATTCGCGCCCATCACCCCTTGTCTCTCGCCCAGCCTTTGGAATTGTGGTGCAGGTCGGATAGTTTTGACCTACTATAATAAAATGACCATAACATTTTCATACGAACTCTGATTCAGGTGATTCAAGATGATCCGGAACGAGGACGAATAGACCTACAACTTTTATTCTTTAAGTTTATTAATTTGAGGTCTTTAGGAAGGGTCAAAATGGTCATTTGTAGGACTGTTGTGTTTTAGGAGGCAATCGGAGGGCGTCGGGAATGCACATATGCAAATGTAGTGCTCTTGACGATAAAAGATGTTGTCCTAAGTTATAATATATGAATATTATTAAATATAATGATGCTTAACATTAATAAATGATGTATTAGATACGTTGTATAAGCATACTAAGCACGCACAAGAGAGACGAATCGGGCGTGTGACGAATGAACGTAGAAACGGCGTGCCAAGTGTAAATAAACTTAAAAATTGTTTCAATTCAATTGAAATGAATATTATAAGATATGGAATGGATTTAATATAAAACCAATAAGTAGTCCTAGCAAGACTTAAGCACTTGAATGAACTTGAATATGACTAAAATATAGTGAGTTATAAGTCTAAAGTTAACACAATCAAATTGAACATTGTGTATTGATTAATATGAAGGGTTATAGGATGTAGATTAAAGTTTTACATTACAACTACTATGCATTGCTATGTGACTAATTGTTGATGTGAATGATTATATAATTGTGTAGGGCACGTGAAATGCAGATATCTGTAAGCTGTTAAACTGTTATTGGTAAACAACGATCAAGGTAAGTCTTTCAGTTCCTATTTGCTATGTGAATTTGATTGTTTTAAATCTTTATTGCAAAGAGCATGATGTGTTATATATATGTTGAATGTATGAAATGTTAAAGTCAATTTAGGACTACGTTGTTTGACTAAAGCATGCTGATTGAGTAAGGAACTCAATCTTTATAATTGTTATATGAATTGTAGCATGTATATTATATTAGTCTGATGTTTATTAGATATATGTTGAGCATGTTATTATGTGCTACGTGATGCATGAAAACTGTTAGATTTTGCTGGGCTGTCAAGCTCAACCTTGCAAATAACCACTTTTGCAAGTTCAAGATTCAAGGTAAAGTTATGTTTTACTTGAAAGACATGAGTCAGATGTGATACTTGAAGAATTATATACTTTGGCTGAGTTATTATTATTTGAACCATGTTTAAGGTTCCGAACAATGTATAAATGTTGAATTGTAATAACGTTTTGTGATGTAAACTATTGTAGTATTAAAATGATTCTGATATATTTAGATGTAAAGGTTAAAGGTTTTGGGAACGAGGATAGTTTGTAATAGAAAATTTTAATTATTCCACAAATTTCAATGGTTGTATTATCGTTTAATGATGTAAAATTAGAGGTTGAATGTATTATTAATGACCGAAATCGAGAATTAAATTGTATGAATTTTGGGGGGTCAATTACGGTTGGTATCAAAGCGATAGGTTAGAAACCTTAGGTAAGAGTACCTTAGGCTATAACCTTAGAGAAGAGAGGTTAAGATAATGAACGAATAAGCTCAAATAGAGTTTGAACAATAAGAAGTAATTTAAGAAATTTTTAAAGAAGGAATAAAAAATGCGTGAGAGAATTCAAAGAAGAATCTCGCAGAGTTATAAGGAATATGAAAGTGGGGTTACCCAACTCCAAAAATAAGGATGTAAGGTGATAATAAATAGGCAATGTCTATAAGAAGAGAATGATAAAGAAGTTAAGAATCAAAAGGTTATATTTAAGTATGGTACAATTGTACGCTTTAATAGTTGATGTATGGTATCTGGGCTAAACGATTCCTTCATAGAGCGGAGGTATATACGAACTAGCAACTCGGAACCTATTTTATTGGTTGTTTGTGGGAAACCACTCTGCGTACCATATTGAAACTGTTAGAGACTCGATATGTACCAAGTATAGAAAGTGGATACGTATGATGAAAATGTGGAACTTAACTGAAATGTTGAGCAATGTAAATGAAGTTAGAAATCCTTAAAGGAAGAATTGTTTATAAACAAGAGAATTCAAAGAAGAATCTTGAAGAAATATAAAAATAAGATATGGGAGTTGCCTAACTTCAATAGCCAAGATAACGAATAATGATGAATAGACAAAGCCTGTAAGATTAAAAGCATAAACAAAATCGTAAATGATGAAAAAGGAAATAAAGATGATTGTAAAACAAAACGATCATGAGTTAAGAAAAGAATTTTAAGGGAGATGTTTATAGAATTATTGGATCACGACGTGATCTGTTTATGTTATAAAAGAAAGATGGTCTGTAATGTTTGAATAATTATAGCTTGATGCTATGAAGGTAATGTACTATGATATAGTACAAGATAACTCACGAGGAGTTATAGATGATGTGATACAAAAATTCATTGATTGAAGCAAAAAAGCAAGTTAGGATTAAGATAAAGTTAGGTGGGATTTCAATTGAGGACTCATGTGATGGCTAAGTTGTACAAATCTTTGTATGGGTGAGGGTTTTGTGCTTGCTCTCAGTTTATTACATTGATAATCATTGGAATGTTGGTGTCGCGCTATCAATGTATATGTGGTGAAAAGGTGATTCTTTTCTCATGTATATATATTTGAGAGTTAGAAACTATTAAGATTAGTCAGATATTATTAGGATTAGATGCGGTTCTTAAAACTAATGCATATGGTAAGTTCGTGACTCATAATAATATGGTATGTTTTGAACCCCTCAACGAATGGACGCCTATGGTCTGACTAGGATAAGTTCTTAAACTCATATTATTGTGGCAAGTTCCTGAACTTCCAATGTGCAGTAAGTTTGATGAACTGGGGTATAATTAAGTGTGAATGGAGTATTGAGGATGATAAGAATAGATAGACCTATTAAACAATGGATCATTATAGAAAGTGGAGTTGATGGAGAAAATTAGGTATTCCAAATCTCTAGCTTTGCTAGATTTTCGAAATTTATTGACTTCGTGCCGATGGTTATACTTTTGATTTTTTGAAGAAAAAAAATGTGTTGGGTCACACTAGTGAACCAAAGAATTTTAAAAACAAAGTTATTATTATTAGTATGTCTATGCTAATTGCTTTGGCTAGAAAAAATAATTTTGAAATATATCAAAATATATATTTTAATATATATATATATCATGGAAACAGTGCGAGATATGATAAAAACAATGGAGTCATCAATGCAATGGAACTTAGTATTGGATGTGAGATGATAAAACTATGGTATGATGTAGTATGATAAAATCACCAAATCGGAATAATCAACGATTATATAAAAAAGTGTTGATATTTGTAAAGAGTTTCTTTAAGAGATGAAATATATATATATATATATATATATATATATTTCGATTGATGTTCGAATTGTTGTAGAAGTCATGCTATTTGATTCAAATTTAGACGATTATTGAAATATGTTCATGAAATTCAAGCGTTTATTGAAAAGTTATGCCAAACCAAATTGTTTTGGTGCGGATTTGAAAAGTTGAGGTGAACAACCCTATGGGGGGCATATTTTGGGGACAATGGTTCCGAGCGTAACGCATATAATCGTTACAAAACACTACGTTAGGCCCAACGTAGTGGTACAATAGGCTGACCACCTAGTGTACGTGTGGAGGGTGTTTTAGTCTTTGTGATTGATAAACACTCTGGTTTGTAGTGTGAAGGATTGAGTTGAAGCACTAGTAAACCGAGAATAGAGTTCACGATCTTGTGACCACTCAGTATGATTTGGAATCTTTTAAATTCTTGTTATTCATATCACTTCCCAATTATTGAGCAATTGTGGAAGATTCTTATTATTCTGAAAGGTGAAAGTGGAGAGGATGAGAAAATTAAGCAAAACATAATAATTTCAAGAAAGAATTGAAACTCCAGAAAGAAGAGAAATGTGAAACTCTTAGAAGAGGAAGAGGTGAGGAATATGATAATCTTAGAAAGATCATTAGAGAAAGAATTTCATTGTAGAACCCAATGAATGAATAAAGTATTAACGTAAAATCTATTTTGATAGATTGAATGAATAAAGATTAATAGATAAAATTTCGAGGACGAAATTCTTAGAAGAATGGGTGAATGTAATATCCCGAGTGTTTATTATAACGATCCTTAGTAAAGGAAATGAATGGGTTAAAGAATATATAATATTCAAAATATAATTGAGTTCAAATAAAAGTTATGAAATAAAACCTAGAATTTGTTGAAGTAATGAATGTAGTAGAAAATATAAAATCTATATTAAGGTAATGTGTTGAAAATATTCAACGATAAATTTTTGAAAAGAGATTTGGTAAAAACTGAGTAAGAGAGGTTTCGTTGATTCCGAGGACGGAATCCTTATAAGGAGGAAAGGATGTGACAACCCGAATTTTCATAAGTTATTAAAATAAGAATTTAATAATTGAAATTCTTATTATGATATGATTAATGTAACAATCCAGAATTTTAATTATAATTATAAATATTTATGAATTATATAAATATTTAATGGATTTAATGGATTTGTTTATTGTTGAATATATATTTGTTTAATTTGATTTGATTTGATTTGGTTTAATTATTTGATTAATAAATGATTAATGGGTTAAGGAAATTAATTGTTTTGAGATAATATTCTAATTTAATTTAATAATTAAGTTAGAGAGTTTATAATGATTAAATGATTTATTCAATAAATTGTTATTAGAATTAATTAAATTAAGTATAAAAACTTAATTAAATAAAGTGTGATAAATAACTATATTATAAAGGAGTTATTAAAATAAATTAAAGGAGTTTAAGTTAGTTTTATCCAAACAAGACTTAAAACTATTAGGTGTTTAATTTTAAAAGGGTTTTGGCAAACGAAGCCTTATGGCTTTTGGATTTCTTTTGAATTTTGAATTCTAACAAAATAAAATAAATAAATAAAATATAAATATAATATATATATTATTTTGGTAACTGATAATTTATTAGTATATTAAGTATAGCGTCGGTTTAGACGTTTTAAAAATCGTACGTTGTTTGTGTTTTTATTTTACGTTTAGTGTAATTGGTTTAAGTCTAAGAAAAGAATAGAAGAAAGGTTTGTCAGACGCTTGAGAGAGAGTTTGAGAGAGAAAAACAAGAGAAAGTTTTGAGTTCTTCAAGCTATTCTCAAAGGATTAGCAAGGATTTTTCAAAGCAACAAAATGTATTTTTCCAATAACCTTAACGCATATATTTACATATATGCGTTAATATGTTTTACGACATAGTTTGAAGTCTCTGTGTTCTTGACGGTAGTATAAAGTTTTTACAAATTTTCTATGATTGTTGTGATATAATTGAACTATGGTGATTATATGGTTTCTTGATGTAAGAATAGTCTTTAAACAAGAGTTATTGTGTTAATTTCGTTTAAAAAGAAAGACAAACTGTTTCTCAGTGTATGTTCTTAAACATGGATAATGACAGTAGCAAATTTGGTGGTTGAGGTGTAATACTAATAGCAAAATTTAACTTTGAATTCGTTAATTGGGTAAGAAATACAAAGAACATAGTTTAAAGGCATCAAATTAGTTTATCATTAGCATTTACAGTGTTCACTGTGTCAAGAAATATCAAACATGGAGTTTTGGGTTTTAAACTATGGTTTCAAGGATTTTAGTTTTCTAAATTTTTTATTTAAGTTGTTTCAATTGGTACATATATGCTTGGTAATATTTATGTGTGCTTTACATGGATTACACATGTTAATTGGTGTTAGAAATTAAGACACGGTAGCTTGGTTTTGTTTCTGGTTTTGGGTGTTTTGTAATTTGGAGCCCCAGGTGCCAATTTTTGCCCAGGCCAAAAATTTCGAAGCCTAAATTCTTAAAAAATGGCTAAATTCATGCATTGTTGATTGAATTCTGGCGCCCAATGCCATTGTCTCGTGCCCCAATATTTGGAATTGTGGTGCAGGTGGACAGTTTTGACCTCCTGTAGTAAAATGGCCATAACGTTTTTATACAAACTCCGATTGAGGTGATTCAAGATGATCCGAAACGAGGACGAATAGACCTACAACTTTTGTTCTTTAAGTTTTTTATCTTGAGGTCTTTAGGAAGGTTGAAAATGGTCATTTGTAGGACTGTTGTGTTTTACGAGGCAATCGGAGGGCGTCGGGAATGCACATATGCAAATGTAGTGCTCCTGATGATAAAAGATGTTGTCCTAAGTTATAAAACATGAATATTAGTAAATATAATAATGCTTAACATTAATAAATGATGTATTAGATAAGTTGTATAAGCATACTAAGCACGCACAAGAGAGACGAATCGGGCGTGTGACGAATGAACGTAGAAACGACGTGCCAAGTGTAAATAAACTTAAAAATTGTTTCAATTCAATTGAAATGAATATTATAAGATATGGAATGGATTTAATATAAAACCAATAAGTAGTCCTAGCAAGACTTAAGCACTTGAATGAACTTCGAATATGAAATATAGTGAGTTATAAGTCTAAAGTTAACACAATCAAATTGAACATTGTGTATTGATTAATATGAAGGGTTATAGGATGTAGATTAAAGTTTACATTATAACTACTATGCGTTGCTATGTGACTAATAGTTGATATGAATGATTATATAATTGTGTAGGAACGCGTGAAGTGCGAGATATCTCGTAAGTCGTTAAAGCTATTATTGGTAAACAACGATCAAGGCAAGTCTTTCAGTTCCTATTTGCTATGTGAATTTGATTGTTTGAAATCTTTATTGCAAAGAGAATGATGTGTTATATATATGTTGAATGTATGAAATGTTAAAGTCAATTTAAGACTACGTTGTTTGACTAAAGCATGTTGATTGAGTAAGGAACTCAATCTTTATAATTGTTATATGAATTGTAGCATGTATGTTATATTAGTCTGATGTTTATGAGATATATGTTGAGCATGTTATTATGTGCTACGTGATGAATGAAAATTGTTAGATTTTGCTGGGATGTCGAGCTTAACCTTGCAAATAACCACTTTTGCGAGTTAAAGATTTAAGGTAAGGATATGTGCTACGTGAATTATAGAGATCCATATTCACGAATATTTCTTATGTTTTATGAAAAAATGTATTTAATATTTTGAATGTAACATATTGTTGAATTGTAAGTTGAATTATCCGGTGTATATGGATACCTATTTATGATGTAAGCCTTTGTATAGTCATTTTGTTGTAACGATTCACGATATAAATTTGAATCGAAGAGATGTAATGTAAAGGTTGCGATTTAGGGCAATAAAGACGGAAATTTATAAAAGTTTTAATTATTCCGCAAAATTTAATGGTTGTATTACTGTTTAATGATGTAAAATTAGAGGTTGATTGTATTATTAACAACCGAAGTCGAGAATTAAATTGTATGAATTTTGGGGTCGTTACAGCAATGAATTGGAAAGGTTCCAAACAACAAAGAGTTGCTAGTTTAGTGATAAAGACAAACTATATAGCTGTAAAGGAAGCTGTAAGTTGATTATTTGGATGAAAAGTTCATTATAGAAGTAGGAATAGTTCTTAAGTCTCATCTTGGATCTAAACATGTGTTGTGGCACTTTCATTTGATTATAGGAATCATTGAAAGAAGGAAAATCACTATAGAGATAGTGGACTCTCAAGAACAATATTACATATCCATTAATTAAAGCTTATCCAACAGCAGGATAATCGTCACTTAGAGAAGAAGGGTATGAGATACCATGGCGATTGGCTTTAGTGTAAGTGGGAGATTGAAAGTAGTATGCACACAAGCAAATCATGTTTGATGATAAAGCATATACTTTGTAACAATCTTATTCATTTATTAATAAAAAGTATTAATTTATTAAATACTTTTAATTATCTACATGATGCTGTTTTATAATATGTGATAAACCCATAGTTTTAAGCAATGCTTTTAGAATAATGATGATGATCATTCTAATGAGATCTAAATTCTTAGAAAGCTTAAAACTAAAATAGTTCCCAATCGTTGGATTTCTAAATTGGGGATTAGTGAATCCGGATAGATTGGTACATGCGTTGCTTGCTCATTAGATGAGGATGATTGATCTCATGATTATTTGTGTGGAGACACTAAAGCAAGTATGTAGGTGCTTATTAGAGAATAAGTACACTGAACGTGGCTGGCTAAGGAATACCTAATGGAGTTTTACTAGCCTGTCAATAGGAATTCCTGTAGTGATAGTAGTACAAGTGATCCTTGGACTTGAGATCATCATAGTATCTTGTATATGATAAGTTATACTTTGACTTATTCCTTAAGACCCTTAGGGTATATCAAAGAGTATGCTTGGGTATAATAAGTTGTACATGGAGATAATGTATGATCAATAAAGAATCTACCACTTCTAGTAAAAGAAGAGAAATATCCTATGTGATTCGATAAATGACAACCCAAAGAGTCCTTGGCCATAAGGCGTAATGAAATTAGAAATGAGTTTCTAATTTATATTATTTGAGTTGTGCATTTAAGAGTCGAAATACATATAATTAAATAAAATAAGACTTGACAATGAATTCCATGTCTTATATTTAATTGGAAAATTGTATGGTGGAAGGATTGAATTATATAAAGAACTATTTACTCAAAGGTTCTTTTATGATTAATGTTGAAATCTATATTATCCGAAAAGTCGTTGATCGCTAGAGAGTCTTATCCTATTGTAGAATAAATATTATTTATTTAAATAAATTAATATTTTAATTTATTTATTTAATAAGATTAGAATTGTTCTAATTGATTTATTCACAATGAGTTTAATATGGAGAACCTAAAGGGTCACACCATAAAAGGAAGAATAATTATTTAAGAAATTAATGGCATAATCGTAATAATAAGTTAAGTATATTTAATTTAATCTATGGTGATAGAATAAATTAAATAGCTTAATATTTATTATTTAATATTTTGAAAATATTAAATATAAATTAATAAGAGAGTCTTATTATTATTATTATTATTATTATTATTATTATTATTATTATTATTATTATTATTATTATTATTATTATTATTATTATTATTATTATTATTATTATTATTATTATTATTATTATTATTATTTAATTCCTAATGGAGTTTGAGAATTAATTAATAAAAGTACTCTCATATAATCCTAATAAGATTAGGAGGTTAAATTAATTAAAAGAGTTTAATTAATTGTCCCTAATAAGATTAGGGAGCTTAATTAATTAAAGGAATTTAATTAATTAAATAATACCCTATTTTCTAATTAGATTAGAAGAGTTAACTGATATCTTTATAAGAGGAGTCTTATATCAGATATCAAGATAGACGTGATTTCAATTGTTGGAGAGTACGTTCTTTTTCTATGAGAGATAGAAAAACGAGGGTTTTGCCAAACACCCATCTTCTTGAATCTTTCTTTTTCCTTGGTGGGTCACCTCTAGAGGCCAAACACTTGGGTGGCTAACGTTGATTAAAGAAAAGAACCAAACCCGGTGGATTCAAGTTGAACGCGAAAAGGTTTGGAGGTGAACTTGTACCTGAGGAAGCTCGAATCTTCAAGGGTATGATTCTTGTTCTTTATCTTTTCGTTTAATTAAAAATTATGTATAAAGGATGATCCGGGTATATGGTTTGTAAAATTTTTAAAACTTTGATTTTCCATGTTTCCGCTTATTTTGTGCAATTTGATTCCGTTCATGAATATTACAAACCTAACAATGAGACCGTTGAGTCACCAATGATCAATAACCAAGATAATGTGCATCAGGAAGGCAATAATCCCCGTGTAAACAACAACACCGACCAAATGACGAACGATGGTCACCGCTAAGTAGTTCAAGGAGCTAGGACAACAGGAGTTATTGGAAAAGCCAGAACCACTTAAGGCGGAGACGTGGATAAAGTAGATCACCAAGATATTTGAGTTCTTGGAATGCTTAGAGGAGCAAAAGGTTCCCTTTTCCACCTTTATGTTGGGTGAAGAGGCAGATTACTGGTGGGAATCTATAAAACGTACCCAGCCTGACGCACTCAAGATGTCTTGGGAGAAGTTCTAAGAATTGTTCAACGACAAGTACTTTCCAAAAAGTATTTGTCACATGAAGGAGGTTGAATTCATCAAGCTGGAGCAAAACAATATGACCGTATCACAAGTTTGCAGAGTTATACCAGTTTGTATCTCATTTGGTTAATAATGAGGACCGAATGACACAAATGTTTCTGCGAGGTTTGAAACTCGAAATACGTCAATACCTCATTTCTCACAATTTTTTTTTATATTCAAATGTTGTGAATAGGGCTCAGTTAATAGAACGCGATTATGAGTCAGCTCAACCAAAAGGCAACGACCAACAACACGATAATAATCATACTGGTGGCAACGGCCATCAGAACAACGATAACCATCGTGGAGGAAATTATCATGCCAAAAATGGTAACCACTTCGGTGGAAATCATGGTCCAGATAATAGAAAAGGTGAACTATGTGAAAACAACTTCAAGAAGAGAAGGTTTAATAATGATGGAAAGACAGCAGCACTAGTACCCATTTCAAAGGAAGAAGAACGACCATCGGTCATATGTTTCAAATGCGGACAGGAGGGACACATCCGTCCAAACTGTATGCAGCAACCCAAAGCGTATTTCAATTGCAGAAGAGAAGGTCATTTAGCTCGATTTTGTCGTGTAATGAAGTCAAGTCTAGCTGGGATGGTGACTCCAAAGGATGTCCCAGATAAGTCAAAGCCAGTAGTTTAAGTGAGAGCATTTGTCGAGGAACCCGAATAAAGTTATCATTGGTAAGTTAATTATAAACTCTTGCGAAGTCTATACCTTATTCGATACCGGTTCTACCCACTCTTTTATTTCTCCTATTTGCGCTCAACGTTTAAATTTGACCCTAGAGAAGTTAGACTTTTACTTATTGGTTGAAACTCCGTTAGGAGAAACCTTCGTTACATCCACTGTTTATAAATCTTGTCTAATTCAAATCGATACCCTCACGTTACCTATCGATTTTATCTCTTTGAAAATACTTGTCTTCGATGTGATTTTAGGAATCAACTGGTTAACTACTCACCATGCTAAAATTGATTGTTTTCGTAAGGTTGTTAGTTTTCATATTCCTAACCAACCTGTTATGCGAATTCAAGCAACCAACCCATTAAAGTTAATCATTGTCATATTAAGCCATAAGTAAAGATCCCCGAACCTTTCGCTGGTGACTTCTAAGTCTTGGAATGCAAAGAAGTCAGACTCTCTATAGGGGACGCCGTGAATAACGGTGACAAGTTGATAGGTATCAATGTGACGTGCTATCCAAGTCTTGGACGAGAGTCACAGTTTTGAATAATATTTCTATCATTAATAAATTTTCTGACGTATACCCCGAAGAACTTCTTGGCCTACCCCAGAGCGTGAAATCAAATTTTGTATTGACCTCAGTACAAAACCCATTTCTAGACCCCTCAAATATTTCTTCACCTAAAACGAACGTATCATGCGCCAAAGACATTGGCTCGAGCTGTTGAAGATTATGACCATACCATTCAATTCCATCCTAGAAAAACAAACGTGGTAGCTTACGCGTTGAATGAAAGATCGTATGCGTTTACGAGTGCGATATTGTTAACACAAAGACCCATTTCGTACGACTTACAAAAGATGGAGATAGAGTTAAAGACTCCAAGAACCTACGTAAAGATAGCGAATATACGATTAGAATAGACTTTAATCGATAAATTAAAGCTGCTCAAGCTACATACTCAGAGCTGATGAATGTGAAGAAGAAGGTGCAGGAAGACGTTATTCTAGAAGCAAGAATCGACGAAGAGAGGAAATCTCAACCCTCAATTTTATTAGTCTAATTGAAATACTTGATCGAGTAGGAACTGTGGCCTATAGACTCGCCTTACCGCTACATATGTCGCATGTTCATAACGTTTTTCACGTATCAAGGTTACATAAATATGTGAACGACCCGAACCACATTATTGAATTAGAACTGGACAAAATAGCAGAAGATTTAACGTATGAGGAGATACCTGTTAAAATCTTGGATAAGAAGGATCATATTCTATGGTCTAAGGTTATACCTCAAGAGTTAGAATCTGATGAGGTATCCTCGTCTCTTCGACATACTAGGTACGTACGTAAATTTTAAGGGCGAAATTTCATAAGGAGGGGAGGTTGTAATACCCAAAATTTATGAATAAAGATTTAATTTCTCAAAATATTTTTTATTTAATATTAAGGTGTGGATTTGATATAATGTTATAGGTGTGGGTAATATTTATAAATTTTGCAAAGTATGCAAGTTGTCATAAAATATTCAATTATTCGGGGAATATTCGTTTTATCAGGGAATATTTGTACGATGTCACAATCATTGGTGGACCCCACAACGGAATTACTGTCGGAATGAGAAAACGACAGAAATATCTTTTTATAAAAGTAACGGCAAAGGTTTTACCGTTAAACTGTTGAAATACCCGGTGATAAAAGAACAGTAATACGTGTAGTTGCATAGTAGCACACGGTATTAATTATTGATGCTTACGTGAGAAGTCACTCGATTATACTCAATTATTTACAAGATAATGCCTTTGCGATAATATCTCTCATATTATTGATTCAATTATTGTCACAGTATCATCTGTATAATATTTTATATTATTAAATCAATAATTGAGACGACAAATTTATTCATATTATTGGTTGGAATATTGACGATGTCTAGAAAGTTCTGTCGAGTTGAGGTTTGGTCACCTAATTACGGGCCAATAGGGAGAAATCCTTATCGGAAAGCCCCCTCCTTCGTGGGAATGATCTGGTTGTTAAATATTATGGGTTATAATATTAATGATGAATAAGTTTGTGTTGATTAAAGATGAAATTGATATTTCCATTGTGTTGGGATTATTAGTGTTAATGAAAATTGACATTTATTTCGATAATAATTGATTTCTGGAGGTTAAATTGAACAATCGGATAATTAATCAGATAAATAAGCAATTAATTGCTATTAATTCACATGCTTATAACTATTTGTTCACATGTATGCACTATTGATTCACATGCATGTACTATTAGGGGAGGTGGTGCAAGATTGATAATACTTAATGGCTAAATTAAAAATAGAGGTATAAATGAAGGTACTATACTGTAACTATTTTTTTCACATGTATAAAACTATTGATTCACATGAATGTAGTATTGATTCACATGATTTACTATTAGGGGAGGTGGTGTAAGTTTGATAATACTTGTAGGACTAAATTAAATATGGAGGAAAAGATGAAGGTATTATACTATAATATTTCGAGCCCCAAAAATATGCAATTATCGAAACTATATTTTCCTATAAATAAAATCTCATTCTTCTTTCATTCTCACCAATTCACTAAGACTCACAAGAGCAATTATAGAGAGAGAAGCTATAGAGAGAAAGAAGAAGAGAAGTCTGCTACTTCACTATTCCAGTATCCAACCTTCTTCTAAGGTAAGTGATATTATTTTTTCAAGATTTGTGTGTACTTCCATTTCCACAGTGATTTGGTGTTCATCGCATAAATATCATCTATCTATATACCCATAAATAAATGCAAACCATGCAATAGATAGAAATAATAAATAAATCTCCCCTTATGGGGTTACATCAACTACATAAAAATAATACAATCCCAGGTCACTCTAACCTTAAACATTTGTGCGGAATCATAAATAATAACAAGTCTTAATAACATCAAGTCTGAACATAAATACATAATAACAACAAGTCTTCTTCATTTGTTAACCTTGCCCTTGCCTTTACTAGTGGAAGGCTCGTCTGATCTTTCGTTCTTAACTGCAATGTTATTATTACGTAAGAGTGAGCACAATTTCCCACAAGTATAACAATATAACAAATGAATAATAACATGCGAATAAATCAAAGACTTCTAAAATAGGAAACTCAGCTTTTGAATCAAGAATGAATAACAAGAGACAAAAGAACTTCTGAGGGTCATAAGACCTTGAACTATGTCCTAGGTTGTTAAGTGTTTATACTTGAAACCTTTAATAGTTATAAGACTATGGACTCTTCTTCTCGTACTTAGGGGGATCAGCCCTTAGTACCATACTGTGCACAATATCTTAACGTTAACGCATAAGTAATCCCCCTATACAGGGTTGTTCATCTCAGTTTGACATTAGAGTCCTCACCAAAGGAAGTTTGGTTTGGATAATTCATCAAGGGTTCTGAAATTTAGAACACTCATCAACTATGGACTAGTCGAATCATTAATAGTTCACTAGTCTAACAAAGTTCAACAGTAACTGATAATTTAAAATTGAATAGCAATCTCAAAAGGTATACAATAGAATAATTATTGTATAAATGTAATCATACTTTGAAAGATTAATACATTTTAATATAATAAAATGGACTTGATCAATAATAACGAGAGTTTGCTCGATGTAAAAGAGAACTTATAAAGCTCATATAAAGATAACGCAGTAGGATTAGGAAACTTGCCTCGTGCGTAGATTACACGTTAATTTATACACGTTCCTTGATTTAATCCTACATACCATTTACATTCACAATACCAGTCAATTATCACGTAACTAGTCGTCATACGCTCATTCTTTTTGTCTAACTCGAGTTCATGACTATACTTAGTCAAATTACTACACTCATTGCCACAATTAACACATCATGAACAATAAGCTAACTATGCATTTAATCATTCAATTCATACATAAATGTGTTATTGACATGTTAAGAATTTATTTTAACACCTCATTATATGTCTAACATGTTTTTATGATCATTAGATTAAGTTACTAACACATTGCTAGACTTGAGAATTTAAAACTCAATTACGGACCATTACGCTAAGTGGCGATGTCATGGCCACTTGTTAAGCTTATTCTTGGTTTAAGCAATATTATGCGTCTTTGGTGAGGACTTTAGTCTTTGCTATGGTGACTTGGCATCTGCGGCATGGTGGTTGGCATAGGAGTTTTAGTTTTAGAGTTGGAGTTGGCATGCACGTGAAACTCCAGTTTCTGAATTTCCAGTTTGCGAAGAACACAGAATCAGGCAAATTTGTCATTTCATGGTCATTAAATTCATCAATTAAATATACCCATAAACTAGAATTCGTACATAATCATTACCCAACCTTTATACAGCAATTTTAACCAATTAAAACACATAATCACCGAATTAAAACATGTAATTTTACTGTTCTTGATGTTCTTGAAGGTTTTGAACAAAAACATAAAATTTAACACTACGGATTCGTTATAACACCAAATCCAACCATTCAAGTTTTGTTTTCTTTGTTTTAGCATGCATAATCATATACAAGTGTGAATTTTACAAAACAATTTATGTTTGACATATTAATTTTACGTATAAGGGCCATATGGCCATATTCTATACTCTGTAATTTTTGAAACAACAACATACATTATAATATTATGAAATTGATGATATGGATCCATCTAATACATAAGAAAACACATTAAAACAACATCTTAACACATATATGCACATAATCTTTACTCTTTCTAATTTACAGAGACTTTACAGAAAACTTGAAAGCCATATTTATAAAAACTTTAATAACGTAAATAAACTGGGTTGAAGAAATTACCCAAAGCGTAGATTAGTAGGAGATAAATTCCTTCTCAACTCTTTTTAAATCGCACACTCACAATCTCCTCAAGAATTATCAATTTCTCTCTGAATTCTAAAACTCTCTCTCTCTCTCTTTGTGTGCTTTTCCAGACTTAGCAGATAATAAGAAATAGAAGAAGACGTATAATAATAAAGGAAATGAACTGACGCGTTGTGGTCAGTTACTCGATCATGGGTAACTGCTAATAACTCCAACTAAGGCCATGTTTGGCTAGCCTTAAAAGGCTTATACCCATTTAATTTAATTAAACTTTTATAATATAGTTTAAATCATGTCACATCCAATTAAATAATAACTCAAACATCTAGTTTAATTTAACTTAAATAAAATAAAATAATTCCTCATTAATTCACATAGTCACATAATTAAATTTCTCATTTATTAATAATGTCAAATTATTAAATCTCTAATTAATTATTAAATTAATTAAAATAATATTAGGCTTATTAAATATTTCTTTTTAATTCAATAAGCTCACATAAATACATACTTTGGATAATAAAAATTCTCCACATTAATTTAATAAATATAACACATATAATTAAATTAATCTACCACAACTTCACCAATTAATTATTTAATCTAATAATTAATCCATCGAAAATATTTATTCAATCCAATAAATATTAAAATTAAATTACAAAATCTCAGTTGTCACATCTTTCCCCCCTTAAAAGGATTCTGTCCTTAGAATCATAACTTAAACAATTTGTCCCATTACATTCTTCCCCCCTTACAAAGATTCTGTCCCCAGAATCGCTTATAATACTCTAAGTAAATAAATGAGGATAATTATTCATCATATTCTCTTCGAGTTCCCACGTTGCTTCTTCAGCGTTGTGGTTCCTCCAAATTACCTTAACAGAAGGTATTACTTTATTTCTTAGAACTTGCTCTTTTCGATCAATAATTTGAATAGGAATTTCTTCGTAAGATAAGTCTTTGTCGAAATGTAGGGGTTCATATTCAATCATATGCTTGTAATCGGGTTTGTAGGGTCGTAGAATTGAGACATGGAAAACGTTGTGGACATTCTCTAGAGCTAGAGGTAAGGCTACCTCATAAGCAACTTTTCCGACCCTTCGTAGAACTTCAAAGGGTCCAATGAATCTTGGGCTTAATTTCCCTTTCTTTCCACCTGATCTTTTCCTTCCAGGGAGAGACCTTTAAGAACACATAACTTCCCAGTTCAAACTTAACATTCTTACGGTGTGGATCGGCGATATTTTTCCGCTCATCTTGAGTCGCTATCAATCTTGTTCGGATCACTTTGACTATTTCACATTTGTTTGTTGTACCAATTAAGGCCTAGTAATTGTCTCTCACCAACTTCATCCTAGTATAGCGGAGTTTTGCACTTTTCGTCAGTATAACGCTTCATAGGGTGGCATGCCAATACTAGCGTGATAATTGTTGTTGTAGTGTAACTCTCACGAGACGATAGATGATCATCCCAATTTCTTTCAAAGTCCATTATACAAGCTCTTAACATGTCTTCTAATGTCTGAATTGTTCTTTCACTTTGTCCATCTGTTTGAGGGTGATATGTCGTGCTCATTAGCAACTGTGTACCCATGCATTCCTGTAGAAGTTTCCAGAAGTTCTACATAAAGCACGGATCTTTATCAGAGACAATTGACACTGGGACTCCGTGCCTCAAAACAATTTCTTTCACATATAACCTTGCCAACTGATCTAGGTTGAATCTGATTTTGATCGGAAGGAAGTGTGCGGATTTCGTTAATCGGTCAACAATAACCCATACTACGTCGTAGCCTTTCTGAGTTGTCGGTAGGCCAACCATGAAATCCATCGTAATATGTTTCCATTTCCATTCTGGAATCTCTAAAGGTTGTAATAACCCACTCAGCCTTTGATGTTCTGCTTTCACTTTCTGACATGTTAGACACTTGGCAACACATTCTGCAACCTCTCGTTTCAAATTCGGCCACCAAAAATGTTGTCGAAGATCTTGGTACATATTGGTACTACCAGGGTGAATCGAATACCGTGAGTTATGAGCCTCGCTCAAAATTTCTTCCTTAATCTCTGGTACTGGCGGTACCCAAATTCTGCTTTCAAATCTCAGTATTCCTTCCTTATCCATCTTAAATCTTGATTCGGTTTCTTCGGATATCTTCTTTTTCACCATTTTACATTCGTCATCGTGAAGTTGAGCCTCCTTAACTTTGTCTAATAGAGTTTTTACCAGATTGCATCTGAAACAGCTTCTCATCAATCTCCATAGGACACTTTACTTCCAATTCCAACTTTTCCATTGCTGAAATTAACTCCTTACATTTGGCCAATCGCATCAGTTTCTCCCAACCCTTTCTGCTTAAGGAGTCGGCAACCACATTTGCCTTACCCGGATGGTATAGAATCTCACAATCGTAGTCCTTAATTAACTCCAACCACCTTTTTTGGAGCATGTTCAAGTCTTTCTGTGTAAAAATATATTTCAGACTCTTGTGATCTGTATATATTTCACACTTCTCCCTATAGAGATAGTGCCTCCATATTTTCAAAGAAAAAACCACTGCAGCTAACTCCAAGTCATGGGTCGGATACCCCTTCTCATACTCTTTCAATTGTCGTGACGCATACGCAATGACTCTACCGTTCTGCATAAGCACACAACCAAGTCCTTTATGCGATGCATCACTATAAACCACAAAATTTCCTGTGTCATACGGAAGAGATAACACAGGTGTTGAACTCAACCTCTTCTTTAATTCTTGAAAGCTTTTTTCTCACACTTCTCCGTCCAAACAAATTTCACCGATTTTATAGTCAAATTCTTCAAGCGGAGAGTTGCGATCTTGGAAAAATCTCGAATGAATCTTACGTAATAACACGTCAATTCGAGAAAACTTCTTACTTCCGACGGCGTCTTAGGCTGATCCTAGTTAATCATAGCTTCGACTTTGGAGGGATCTACCGAAATTCCATCCCTATCGATCACATGCCCAAGAAATTGTACTCTTTCAATCCAGAATTCACATTTTAAAAACTTGGCATACAACTTCTCCCTTCTCAATGTCTCTAATGTCACCCTCAAATGCTCTTCATGTTCTTCTTTGGTTTTCGAATATACCAAAATATCATCTATAAATACCACTACGAATTTGTCCAAAAACATCTTGAACACTCCATTCATTAAGCTCATAAATGCTGCAGGAGCATTTGTTAGACCAAATGAAATTACCAAAAATTCGTAGTGATCGTATCTTGTTCTGAACGCTATCTTCGGTACATCCTCTGGTCTCACCTTCAATTGATGATAACCACTCCTCAAATCTATCTTTGAAAATTATCTTTCTCCCTTTAACTGATCGAACAAGTCATCGATTCGTGGTAATGGATATCTATTCTTTATCGTGACCTTATTCAGTTCTCTATAGTCGATGTAAAGCCACATTGTCCCATCCTTCTTCTTCACGAATAAAACTGGCGCTCCCCATGGTGATACGTTTGGTTGGATATACTTCTTGTCTAGTAATTCTTGTAGTTGGACCATCAGTTCTTTTCATTTCTACCAGCGCCATTCGGTACGGTGCCTTCAATATTGGAGCCATTTCTGGAGCCAAATCGATCACGAAATCAATTGTTCTATCTAGAGGAAGTCCTGGCAAATCATCTGAAAATACGTCTGCGAAATCTCTCACTATTGGTATCTCATCTATTTTTGGATTCTCTTTACGACTATCTACTATGTAAGCTAGATATCCTACATAGCCTTGCCTTAACAACCTCCTGGCTTGCATCATCGTCAAACAACTCGCTTGTCTAGGCGACTTGCTGCCATAAAGCACAACCTTTGACAAAGTCATAAGGTTAATACTCTTCTTTTGGCAGTCAATTACCGCCCTATAATTGGATAACCAGTCCATACCCAAAATAACGTCGAATTCTCCAAGTTGAATAGGGATAAGATCTACGTTCATGATATTACCCTTAATATCCACTCTACAGTTCTTATGTACGTACTTAACCTGAATTATTTCTCTATTCGCAATTTTTATGTTCATGGGGTATTCTAACTCATCCTTAAGCAATTCTAAGTTTTTTAACAAAGTCATCGGATATAAATGAACAAGTAGCACCCGAATCAAATAATACATAAGCATTAACTTTATTGATCGAAATGATACCTGACACCACATCGCGAGACTGCACTACATCCTACACTGTCATGTTGAATGTTCTGGCGGTCGGTCAGTTGGTTGCAGTTGGTCCTGCGATAATCAGAGTGCTTCCATCGTTGTTTACTCTATTCCCTCCTGATCCCATCCCTCGAGATCCCTTTTTAGGACAATCCCTTGCAAGATGATCCTTTGAGCCACAAGTGAAGCAGGCACCCTTCTTTGGGTTAGGACAGTTAGGTGCTATGTGGCCTTCCTGACCACAATTATAGCACACTCGTTTTCCCTTCATGCAAACTCCCAGATGAGTTTTCCCGCAGGTTGGGCATGCTTCGATCTTCTTTTTCTGCCCTCCTTATTAACTTCCAGCTGACGAGTTATCAAACCACTTCCTCTTCTGATTATGGCTACCCCCCGTGCTACTTCCACCAGTCTTGTTAATTCCTTCATTTTCACTCTTTTTTTTCTTCTGATCCTGATTATATTTAGTTATCGCATCTCTTCCACCTTCAGAGAGTATGGCTTTCTCTAACACTCTAGCAAAAGTTTTCAATTAGAACATCGACACCTTGCTATACAACTAGGGCTTCAATCCCTACTCGAAATGTCTTGCCTTCCTTTCATCAGTATATACTTGGTATGTGGCGAACCTAGCCAACTAGTTGAACCTTGCCGCATAATCAGCTACGGACATACTCCTCTACTTCAACTCCAGAAACTGAACTTCCATTTGATTCTGTGAGATGGTCGAAAAGTATATCTCAAAAAACATCTTTTTGAATCTCTCCCAAGTTATTACACCTTCACCTCCCCGTACTTTGTTTGCCTGCCACCAATAACTGGCTTCAGACTTCAGCATGAATGTTGCATACACGATTTTCTAGTCTTCCCCTACTCTAGCGATATCGAACACCTTCTCCATCTCCATAACCCAGGTCTGAGCTTCGATTGGGTTTATGGAGCCCTTAAACTCTGGCGGTCCCACCGCCTTGAAATCCTTGAACGAGGTGTTTGGTGGAGCTTGAGGTTGATTGTTAATTGCTCTGGCTAATAGGTTCACCAATTGCTGAACAGGGTTAACATTGGCGTCGTTGTTGTTATTCATTGGTTCTTCATGAGCTTGCTAATGGTTTTGTCTTCTTCTAGGCAGCATATTTCTGTTAAGAATATACGCTTATTAGGTCTTTATTAAATCCCTTAAACATTTTAGGCTTAACTAAAACATTTAATCATAATTCACTTAACACATCAATTCAAATAAACTCTGACATTTTCATTCAAATTCAAAAGTTTAAACATCATACGATAGCATCACTGCTATTTACATCAACTATCCCGAGATAAAGAATCTACAGGGTTTAAAATATTCCTTTGTTTATAAACACATTAGAATTTACATTTAAACTACCAAATAGTTTTCACATAATCAAACTAATTTTATCACTGCCTGTTAAGGCGCTGAATAGCCTTGCCACGTTCCTCTTCCATGATACGGGACATTGTCCTGCGATCTAGCATATATGATGGTAGTCCTTCAAACTGGATTGGATATCTCATCACTCGATCCTGGGCCTCATCCATTGCGTTTTGAAGTGTAGAGTACGTCTTCCCAAGCTTAGCATTCTTCGCACGACAATCCTCTTCTGCAAGATCAGCACGACGTGACTCTCTTATCCAGCCCTCCTCTGCTAAGGCCAGTCTTTCTGAGCTCTCTTTTAGATCTTTCTTTAACTTTTCTATTTCTTCGGACTTCTCCTCGGTTTGACCCTTCTCATGAACCAAATCCCACTCCACGTTTCCTAAACATGTGTGAAGAGTCACAATTTCCCCATCCTTACGCTTTCGATGGTAATCATTTGAATAATGACCCTCTCCTTGACTCTCTGAGCGAGTGTCCTGCAACTCTATGTTATGATCATAAAGTGCATCATACATCTCAGCATTGATGGAGTTCGGTGGGAACTCCTCTTCCTCCTCTTCTTCATTAGAATCCTCCTCTGGATTCGTCTCAGGCTCAGGCTCCTGACCAACAACAGTGATCAAAGGAGATGGCTCTCTCTGTACCAACTGTTCCCTGACGACATGAATGTCTCGGGGCTCCTCCTCTGTATATACTCGGGGTTCGTCCTCCCAACTTGGCTAGCTCATCTAACATCCGACATCCTGAGAACAAAATTTTAAGTTCTAGTTACTAATCCGTGCTAGCGAACACATAATTTAACACATAAGCACATAAAGACTTTTATTATCTTCAATGAATTAAGAAATTCATTTCTTATAACTCGATAAGAGTTTACCACCACTATGTTATCGATCTTCTACAAGGCTACTACCTAAGGTTGTTCCCCCACCTAAGGTTCATAACCTACAGCTTTGATACCAACTTGTGACACCCCCAAATTCGGTACTTCCATTTCCACAGGATTTGGTGTTCACTGTAAAAATATCATCTATCTATCTACCCATAAATAAATGCAAACCATGCAATAGATAGAAATAATAAATAAATCTCCCCTTATGGGGTTACATCAACTGCATAAAAAAAATACAATCCCAGGTCACTCTAACCTTAAACATCTGTGCAGAATCATAAACAATAACAAGTCTTAATAACATCAAGTCTAAACATAAATACATAATAACAACAAGTCTTCTTCATTTGTTAACCTTGCCCTTGCCTTTACTAGTGGAAGGCTCGTTTGATCTTCCGTTCTTAACTACAATGTTATTATTACGCAAGAGTGAGCACGATTGCCCACAAGTATAACAATATAACAAATGAATAATGACATGCGAATAAATCAAAGACTTCTGAAATAGGAAACTCGACTTTTGAATCAAGAATGAATAGCAAGAGACAAAAGAACTTCTGAGAGTCATAAGACCTTGAACTATGTCCTAGGTTGTTAAGTGTTTATACTTGAAACCTTTAACAGTCATAAGACTATGGACTCTTCTTCTCGTACTTAGGGGGATCAGCCCTTAGTATCATACTGTGCACAATATCTTAACGCTAACGCATAAGTAATCCCATAGGCATGGTTGTTCATCTCAGTTTGACATTAGAGTCCGCACCAAAGGAAGTTTGGTTTGGATAATTCATCAAGGGTTCTGAAATTTAGAACGCTCATCAACTATGGACTAGTCGAATCATTAAGAGTTCACTAGTCTAACAAAGTTCAACAATAACTAATAATTTAAAATTGAATATCAATCTCAAAAGGTATACAATAGAATAATTATTGTATAACAGAATCATACTTTGAAAGATTAATACATTTTAATATAATAAAATGGACTTGATCTATAATAACGAGAGTTTGCTCGATGTAAAGAGACAACTTATAAGCTCATATAAAGATAATGAGTAGGATTAGGAAACTTGCCTCGTGTGTAGATTACACGTTAATTTATACATGTTCCTTGATTTAATCCTACATACCATTTACATTCACAATACTAGTCAATTATCACGTACCTAGTCGTCATACGCTCATTCTTTTTGTCTAACTCGAGTTCATGACTATACTTAGTCAAATTACTACACTCATTGCCACAATTAACACATCATGAACAATAAGCTAACTATGAATTTAATCATTCAATTCATACATAAATGTGTTATTGACATGTTAAGAATTTATTTTAACACCTCATTATATGTCTAACGTGTTTTTATGATCATTAGATTAATTTACTAACACATTGCTAGACTTGAGCATTTAAAAACTCATTTCTGGACCATTCTGCTAAGTGGTGCAATAAGCGCCATTGTTAAGCTTCGTTCTTGGCGTGGCTGGGACTTGAGACATGTACTATGCATGAGGACTTTAAGCGTGAGATTTAGGCACGAGTTGGAGTTGGCATGCATTTAAAACTCGATTTCAATTTCCAGTTCGCGAAGAACACAGAATCAGGCGAATTTGTCATTTCATGGTCATTAAATTCATCAAATTAAACATACCCATAAACTAGAATTTATACATAATCATTACCCAACCTTTATAGAGCAATTTTAACCAATTAAAACACATAATCACCGAATTAAAACATGTAATTTTACTGTTCTTGATGTTCTTGAAGGTTTTGAACAAAAACATAAAATTTAACACTACGGATTTGTTATAACACCAAATCCATCCATTCAAGTTTTGTTTTCTTCGTTTTAGCATGCATAATCATATACAAGTGTGAATTTTACAAAACAATTTATGTTTGACATATTAATTTTACGTATAAGGGCCATATGGCCATATTCTATACTCTGTAATTTTTGAAACAACAACATACGTTATAATATTACGAAATTGATGATATGAAACCATCTAATACATAGGAAAACACATTAAAACAACATCTTAACACATATATGCACATAATCTTTACTCTTTCCAATTTACAGAGACTTTACAGAAAACTTGAAAGCCATATTTATAAAAACTTTAATAACGTAAATAAACTGGGTTGAAGAAATTACCCAAAGCGTAGATTAGTAGGAGATAAATTCCTTCTCAACACTTTTTAAATCACACGCTCACAATCTCCTCAAGAATTATCAATTTTCTCTCTGAATTCTAAAACTCTCTCTCTCTCTCTCTGCTTTTCCAGACTTAGCAGATAATAAGAAAAGGAAGAAGACGTATATTAATAAAGGAAATGAACTGACGCGTTGTGGTCAGTAACTCGATCATGGGTAACTACTAATAACTCCCACTAAGGCCATGTTTGGCTAGCCTTAAAAGGCTTATACCTATTTAATTTAATTAAACTTTTATAATATAGTTTAAATCATGTCACATCCAATTAAATAATAACTCAAACATCTAGTTTAATATAACTTAAATAAAATAAAATAATTCCTCATTAATTCACATAGTTACATAATTAAATTTCTCATTTATTAATAATGTCAAATTATTAAATCTCTAATTAATTATTAAATTAATTAAAATAATATTAAAGCTTATTAAATATTTCTTTTTAATTCAATAAGCTCATATAAATACATACTTTGGATAATAAAAATTTCCACATTAATTTAATAAATATAACACATATAATTAAATTAATCTACCATAACTTCACCAATTAATTATTTAATCTAATAATTAATCCATCGAAAATATTTATTCAATCCAATAAATATTAAAATTAAATTAAAAAATTGTCATAAGATTCAGAGAAATAATATTTTCTTTCATACTCTGTAGTATGTGAGTAATATTATTTCGTTTCATATTCCTAATTCTACACTCATTCTTTTAAAGTATTGCTTTTATACTTTGTAAAATTAGTAGAATATCCTTAATATTTGGGCTTCATCCAATATATTTTCATGAAAATATTATTATGAGATTTCTTGATAATTATTGATCTTTTCATATTGGAATATTATTCATGAGTTACTATTTACGAGTTACTATTCACCCAGTTACTATTCACTCAAATATTATTCACTCGGGTATTCGGGACACTTTTCATGCCGGAGTACTATTCATGGGTTACTATTCACCCGGTTACTATTCACTCGAATAGTATTTACTCGGATATTTAGGACACTTTTCATGTCGGGGTACTATTCACGAGGTACTATTCCTAAAGTACTATTCATAGGGTACTATTTACGAGGTACTATTCACCTGAAAAATATATTTCTTTTCTGTCCAAATTATTTTTGATACATGAATACTATTCTTGAATTTTATTCCATAAAGCAGTATCATGTTGACAATTTGGATATTTTTAAACTATGGATAAATTTAAAGTCTTTAATATTTATCCTTGATTTTGTTTGATTAATGCTTTATATCATTGTCATCATCCTCATGCTTATATTGTGATGAAAGTCATCTTTGGCTTACGTGCATAGATGGACTGTTGATTGGTATAATTATGACCAGGGATCATTCAGTATAATCATGACCCGTAATGTTATAAATGATGTGATAAAAGTCCTCATTGGCCCGTAGTGCATTGATGGACAGTTGTTGGTATGATTATGACCAGGAATTATTCGGTATAATCATGACCATTGATGATTACATGAATATCCTTGGCCCGTAGTGCAGGGATGATTCGATGATGTGGTTTATTTATTAAGTTGAGTCTCAGTGATAAAGTGGATGAAAAACTTTTTAAATCATAGAAGATAGTAGATATCATGCTCTACTTGACTCTTCTAATGGATTGCTGGTCCTACTGCAATTAAACTTGATGTTTATTGTATTTTATAAGTTTAACACTATTGAAGGCTAATGATAATTTATTCTGCATTATCTTAGTCATAATATTTCTTACTAGGCTAGTTGAGCTCACCCTTTTGCTTTTATTGTTCTCTTCAAGAAATGAGAACGTAGCCGGGATTAGTCGGGGAATGGAGTGACGGTCCGAGATGGTTATTTTAGTAGTCCTCGCTACTTAGTGTGATAATAAATGTAATGAGGATTGAATTTAAGTTTGGATATTGTCTATGAGACAATATTCATGTAAAAAATCAGCTATAGTTTGTCGTATTTTTACACGAAAGTTGTATTAAAGAAGTTTTGTGACACCCCCAAACCCAAGTACTTCATTCCCATAGGATTTGGTGTTCACTTAATCAAACATTCATATCTAACTACCCAATCATAATCAAATTGAATAATGAAAACCTTCCCCATTAAAGGGTTACATAATAAAAATCTCTCAGGTTGTCTAACCTTTAAATACAATCATTCTAATGCGGAAAATTAATAAACTTCATTACAACCATTCAATTAAAATCTGAAAAAAATCAAATATCAACACATTACAAGTCTTCAACACTTGCTCATCTTTCCTTTTCCCTTACTGGTGCTAGGTACATCAACCTTTTCGTCTTTAACTGTAAGAGTTATATAAGCAAGAGTGAGCAAACAATGTTCACTTGAAACAATAAGGAATCAACAGGAGTATAATAATAATAACTGCCCATGATAGGCTCATCAAGACTGAATGGTACTCTAACAATGATAATCAGGAACTGAAATCCAAAATGTGGAATAAATATAACTGAGGGTCATAAGACCATGAACTATGTCCACAGTTGTAAGTAATCTTTCAACTCCAACTTTAACAGTCATAAGACTATAAGGACTCCTCGTACTTAGGGGGATCAGCCCTTTGTACCATGTATTGTGCACAAACATTTAACGCTACGCGTAAGTTATCCCCTAATAATAATAGGGTTGTTCATCTCAGTATTTGGAGTACAAGTCCGCACCAAAGTGAGTTTGGTTTGGATACATTTTAGGGTAATTTGGAATTCAACGAACATCAACTAAGGATTAGTTGAATAACCAATAACATCATACTATAGAATAATCGTAATTGAATCGATATGGTAAATTAAAGTCATGCTTTAGGAATAATCTAATAGCATACCACTTGAATAACTATAACACACCTTGCTTGAACAATATTAAGCCAAGGTTATTTAGAATTGAATACTAAGCATGCATAGCAACTAGAATGATAAAACTGTTCAACATTAGTACATAACAATGTGCATGCTAAACAACAAGTTAAATACAAGAATAACTTATTCAATATCAAAATCAAAGTTTAGAAACCTTGTATTATTATATTGGAAACAATAATTGATTCAACAAGATAATGGAATAGAAAACTTGCATCATTTATAAGGTAATCGAATTGGAAACAATAATTGCTTCAATAAGAAAATAGATTAGAGAACTTGCCTTGCTCGTAGACTAAACCGAACAATTCGAATCACAATATCCTATAAACATATGTCATCATGACATAGTTAGCCATTACCACTTTACAAACATAACTAAGTACGTTCATCATTTAAAAATTGGATTTTTAATCACATAATCAAGTTACAAAACAATTTAATTGTTAATAACATGTTCATTCTAGGTATAGAAACATTAAAATCAACATTTTATAGTCCTACTATTATCACATAACAATTCCTTCAAATTTCGAAAGTACAAAAGTACAATTGTCAGACCATTCGCTTAACTTTCATGACTGTATTTCCACGATTATCTTATGGTGTATGGTGTATAGTCATATGCTGATATGGAGATAGTACTTATGATAATAATACTACTGTGTCACTGCTACATTTGTGGAGTAAACAAGATCATGCAACATGAGATTATTATCGCTAAGTCAATGACATGGCTTATGACAAGCTTCGATCTTGATGGCGACTGGTGATGTGAGATGAACAAAAGCCAATTTTGGCCTAAAAGCTCCTTTCTAATGATCCTAATTCACATGTAATTTATACAAAGACTTCATGTAAACATAATTCAAAAACTCCTAACATGTTTCTACCCATACAACAACATAAACAACAAATTTAAAACATCCAATTTCTTTGCTTTTTGATAAAACTCACTTTTGATGTTTTTAATGAAAATAAATCTTGTGATTTTGTTTTTCAACCAAAATAGTTAATTCAAAGCACTTTATCAATGTTTATACATACTCTACCACATTCAATAATCAATTTATCAACTAAACAACTAATTAACCCTTAATTTATACCTTAAACCAAACAATATATATTCACAAAAACTCTCTGTAAAAATATTTTTCTTCACAAATTACATATATATCAACTCATTGACTATAACTTATGAAAATAGTTTTAACATCATTAGTATATCATATAAAGCCACATAACAACATCAATTTATCCTTACACAAGGATTCTACAGAGAATTAGGAAAGAGAAAAACTAAACTTTTAAAACTAAAAAAAAAAATAGGATGATACCTTGAAGAAGATGATGATACTATCTCTTTGATTGTCAAGCTTTTCTCCTCTTCACTCCCAATTCTCTAGGATTCTCTCACTTTTTTTCTTCTTCCTCTAAGTTTTTCTTTTCTTCTCTCTTACCTCTCTCTTCTATTCTTACGTCTTAGAATATAACGCATATAAGATATAATATATATTAATTATATAATATAATACTAACTTAACTGACATCAGTTATTTTTATTTTGAAAACCAAAAGCCATAAGGCTTGTTTGGCTAACCATAAAAAAAAAATCAATTAATCCTTATGCCTTGTTTGGTAAAACACAATTAGATTAAAGACTTAATAGGCATTAGGCCTTGTTTGGCAAAACTGAATTAAAACTCCTTTAAGTTATTTTAATAACTCCTTTATAAAAGGTTATTTGTCACACTTTTATTAAATTAAATTAATTCTAATAACAATTTATTAAATTACTTCATCACATAAATCAATACCACAAAATTATAATTTTCTATATAATTATAACTTTATTTAATCAACTAACACATCCTTTTAAGTACAAATTTAAATAAAAAGAATAACAATTCAATTAATCAAAACTCTCTAACTTAATAATTAAATTAAATTAGCATAAAATAATTAATTTCCTTAATTATTTATTTAACAAATAGTTAACCAAATTGAATCAAATTTGAACAATTATTTATTCAACAATAAACACATCCATTAAATACTTAAATAATTCAATAAATATTTAATATAACAATTAAAAAATTCTAGAATGTTACATCATTTCCTCCTTACAAGGATTCTGTCCTCAGAATCACAATTCAAATAATTCATTCATCACAAGTTTGTATTTGATTTAGACGTTGGAAGATATGCTTAGAGCATGCATCATGGATTTCAAAGGGAGCTGGGATGAACATTTACCATTGGTGGAATTTGCCTCACAACAACGAGTTACCACGCATAAGCTTTCGACATCCGCCTTACGAAGCATTATCTGGCAGGAAGTGCGAGAACTCCATTGTCTTTGGGATGAAGTCGGTGACGCCGATCGTTAGGACTAAAATCGGTACAAACAAATTCTTTGAGGTTGTTAAACTCATCAGACAAGATTAGTATTTTGCTAAAGATAGATGTAAGAAGTATCTTTGATTAACACGCATAAGATCGTGAATTCGACATCGAAAATTTCGTGTTCTTAAAAGTTTCTCCTTGGAAGGGAAAAATTCATTTCGGTAAAAAGAGAAAGTTGAGCCCGAGGTTTATTGGACCTTTCGAGGTTCTGCGAAGAGTAGTAGAAATGGCTTATGAGGTAGCTCTACCTCCAGAGTTGGAACACGTTCATAATGTTTTTCATGTTTTGGTGTTACGACCGTATAAACCCGATTACAAGCATGTGATCGAGTACATCATTACAGTTTGATAAAGACTTGTCTTATGAAGAGGTTCCTATTCAGATAGTTGACATGAAAGAACAAGTACTCAGGAATAAAGTGATACCTTCTGTGAAGGTGATATGGAGAAATCACAAAGTCGAAGAGGCTACGTGGGAAACTTGAAGCTGAAATGATAAAGAATTACCCTGAGTTATTTGTTTAATCTGTGTCTTCGATTCTTGGGACAGAATCTTTGTAAGAAGGGAAGAATGTGACGAATGATTTATTTGAGTTGTGATTCTGGGGACAAAATTCTTGTAAGGAGGGAAGGATGTAACAATCAAGAATTTTAAATTATAATTTTAAATATTTATTAAATTATATAAATATTTAATTGATGTGTTTATTTGTGGAATAAATATTTGTTTAATTTGATTTGATTTAATTATTTATTTGTTAAATAAATAATTAATGAGTGAAGGAAATTAATTATTACGAGATTATATTCTAATTTAATTTAATGATTAAATTAGAGAGTTGATAGGAATAAATGGATTATTATAATATTTTTAATTTAATTTGGTAATAAAAGTGTGACAATAAACTATGTTATACATGAGTTATTAAAATAAATTAAAGGAGTTTAATTTAGTTTTGCCAAACAAGGCTTAAAGATATTAAGTATTTAATTTTAAAAAATTTTGCCAAACAAAGCCTTATGGCTTTTGGATTTTGAATTTTGAATTATAATTATAATAAATAAAATAAGTAAAATAAATCAAATAATAAATAAAATATATTTATAACCTATATGTTTATATTTTGTAATCGATATTATTTAGTAAAGTATTATGGCCATATATCGGTTTCTTTTTATTTTACTTATACTTGGTTATTAGTTTTGTTTACACGTTAGAGTTATTTGCTAAATTGAGGAAGAAAATACAGAGAATTTGAGAGAGAGACTAGAGAGAGGTTAATAGAAATTTCTAAGTTTCAAACAATTATCTGTGGTGAGCAAGGATTTCTTAAGCAATTGAAGGTATTTTTCTATAACCTTAATATATATGTACGCATATATGTTTTACGGCATAATTCCTAAAGTTTCTGTGTTCTTGAGTTTTACTGTTTACAAAATTGTTTGTAATCCAAATTTCTTTATGATTGGTTAATAAATTATGTGAAATTGTAATTGTGATATTATAACTAGCATATATATATGATTATAGTTGATTTGTATGCTAATTTACGTTCAAAAAGAAAGACAATGGTTTTACAGTGAATATATGTATGAACATGGTTTGTAGGAGTACCAAAATTGATATTTGATTGTGAACGGATAGATAAATTGAATCTTGAATATGGTAATATGTTAAGAAATGAAGAGAACGTAGTTCGAATGAGGTAATTTGGTGTATAATTATGGTTACAATGTTAATTTTATCAAACAGTGTCAAAAAAATAAAGTTTTGGGTTGAAACATGGCACTCAAGGATTTCTGAAGTTGTTGTGTAGTTGTTTTAAATTAGTATATGTATGATGGGTAACGGTTATGTGTAATTTAGGTAAGTTATACGTGTTAATTTAGGTGTTAGAAGTTATTAAATAGTTAAAAATTAGCATTGTTTTTGTTCTTGTGCTCAACACTATGATTCGGCGCCTTAAGCTGCAATACTAAACTTCGTCTTTTGGCGCATAAACTTCGCCACAACGCCAACTTCGCCACAGTACGCCTACCGCTTAGCTTGTTACTCGCAATATAACGCCAACCCCATTATAATTGTGGCATCAAGATCGCCAACCCCAAAGATAAATCGCAAGGCGTAGCAGTAGTTGGTTAAGCAGAATGGCGGAAAATTATTTTCTTTTACACAGAGTCTGTAATTGTTGATATGATGTAGTATTATGACTATTAAAAAATATAATTTTTTTTATTGTGATATTATAGTACTAAGAATGAGCAAATTATTAATAATTAACGAGTTTTATTATTTCATTATTAGTGCTTGATTATGTGGTAAAAAATCAAGCCATACATGAGATATATACTTATTTATATACAGAGTATTTGTAGTGATGAATTGTGTCATAATGACATATGTTTAGGATATTGTGAATCAAACTATTACGATTTAGCTTACACGCAAGGCAAGTTTTCTAACACTAAACTTTCTTTGTGCAAGTTTCTTGACTCTAATTATATTATACAAGCTCCTAAAACTTACCTCTTGATATTGAGCCAGTTTTTTTGATCCTTAACTTGTTATTTAGCATGCAAGTTTCTAAATTTTGATACATTAATGTTGAACAAGTTTTATCGTTCAATTTACTATTTGTTATGCATGCTCAATACTCAATTCTAAATAAGAGTTTAACCTTAGCTTTATATTGTTCAAGCAAGGTATGTTATGTTATTCAAAGCTTATGCTTTTAGTTCATTCCTAAAGCATGACCTTACTATGCAATGTTAATTCATTTACGACTTATTACATAGCGTATTGTTACTACATTTTGTTCAAGTAATCCTTAGTTGATGTCCGTTAAACTCTAAATTACTTTGAAACTTATCCAAACCAAACTTACTTTGGTGCGGACTTGTATTCTAAATACTGAGATGAACAACCCTATTATAGGGGATAATTTACACATAACGTTGAAATATTTGTGCACAATACATTGTACGAAGGGTTGATCCCCCTAAGTACGAGGAGTCCCTATAGTCTTATGACTGTTAAAGTTTAAGTTGAAAAAATACTTAAACTATGGACATAGTTCCTGGTCTTTTGACTCTCAGTTATATATTTTAAATTCTTTTCCTGATTATAATTGATAAAGCACATTATTCATTTCTATTAAGCCTAGTCATTTGGTAATTGATATGATGTTTATTCATTGTCATTTCAAGTGAGCACTATTTACTCACTCTTGCTTATATAAATATTACAGCTAAAGTTGAGAAGGTCGATGAACCTACAACTAGTAAAGGGAAAGGGAAGATAAACATGTGTTGAAGACTTGTAAACCTGTTAGCTTTAATATTGTTGGACTGTATTTTTAATCTTGTAATGTAGTTATTTAATTTTCCGTGAATGATGTTTGAATTTAAAGGTTTGATAACCTGGGAGATTTTATTGAACTTATTGATGTAATCCTTTAATGGGAAGGTTTACTATTAAATTTTATCATGATTGGGTAGTTAGATATGAATGTTTTTATCAAGTGAATACCAAATCTGGTGTAAATAAAGTACCTGGATTTAGGGGTGTCACAATTGATGCTTACGTGAGAAGTCACTCAGTTATACTCAATTATTACTACAGTAATTGCTGCATAATATCTCTCATATTATTGATTCAATTATTGTCACAGTATCATCTGCATAATATTTTATATTATTAAATCAATAATTAAGACGACAAAGTTATTCATATTATTAGTTGCATTATTGACGATGTCTAGAAAGTTCTGTTGAGGAAAGGGGTTTGGTCACCTAATTGCGCGCTGTTGCCTCTTTTTCAGTTCTGATAAAAGAGCTCTAACTCATGCAAGCATACATGTGTCAACAAGTAATACAGAGTAAGTAAAGTATCGATCCCACAGAGAAAGTTGTCAAATTTAAACTACTATGCATCAATTAAATCACTACACTTATATGCTTAAACTAACGACTATATTTGTGAATTAATCTAATTGCAAATAACAACTAAAACAAGAATAATAACGGAATAAACCAAATCTGGAAATAATGGGATCCTAACTTCATTTAACACTTCATCTAATTACTACTATCATGCAAGAATTATTCACATATCACAGGAAAGTAGCCAAGAGCACTAATAGAGTCATAGCCATTTTTCAATGTACTAAGACCTACTTACACAACATCCACAAATGATAGACTCTATATAATCATCAATATAACTAAAATCACTATATGTCTGTGTGAAATTGCAACCATACTGAATTTAAGCACAAGCCCTTATTTTAACTCATACGGTGAAAAAGTATATGTCTATCTAGTTCACGTAAATACACAAATCCATATAAAAAAACCCCATATACGTATCTTTATCATGATTACAATCCATACTCGCATGTTCATTGTCAATTCCATACAAGTCTTTGAAATGAATGGTGATCAAGCATTGATACATGCAAAACAATCATGATAGAAATTCCATATGATATATAAAATGATTCTAGCAATCAAGCATGCAACTAAACTATATATTAAAATCTGTTAGAATCCCATAATGGAGTTTAGTTCATGACTAACCAAAAGCCATTATGGGATCAAAGCTAAACATGGTTAATAAGCAAACAATTGAAAGATGAAGGATAGAAACAATCAAACCCAATTACTGATTATTGACAAAAGTTAACGTTCAAATCCTCATATAAATCCAGTAAAATAATACTGATAATCCACAATGATAGAAAATCCCAAGAAGAATTGGAGAAATAGGCGTTTTAGCTTCGTTCTACGTTGGAATCTCCTTCAAGGTGTAAACCCTAGTTTCTACTATGAAAATATGTAAAAAGTAATCAAAGATATGTCTGACACAAGTCAGATATCGTTTTTAATCAATTACAACCCTTTTAATTAAAAATTAAAATAAAACAAATCAACAGCTTCAGGCATCGCGCGCGGCCGCACGCTCCCCGAGTAAAATCCTCGCACGGGCGCGAGACTTGCAGTGTGTCATGTTGCTCAGTCGGGTGCTCGCGTGGGCGTGCGTCCCCAAGCTTATCTGTCGTCGCACGCTTACGATACCGTGAATTCGGTTCTCATCATTTGCAACCGATCCGCTCTCACTGCTCCTTCCTTTGTCCATCCATGCTTGGTCTTATGCTCCACTTGATCCTAATGCCATGCATATCCCAGCTTGTGCCTCGCTTCATGTGTCCATTAGCCTCGTGCCCTCTAATACCACCAAATTAGGCCGTTTCCTGCACTTTTTCACCAAAAGGAGTTTTAAGTAAATGTAATGCAAAATAACATAAAATGTAACTAAAAACACACTAAAATGTACTTGAGATGGGCATAGTTCGCGTGAATTGGTATCCAATAAGTAGGTATAAAACCCACTTATCAAATACCCCCAAACTTAAACTGTTGCTTGCCCTCAAGCAATGCATACTAATGAAGAATGAAAATGCAACTACAATACTATGCAACTAAGCTATGATGCAAACTAGTCTAACTTAGTTCCAGCTCTAACAGAATTTCAGTCCAAATTGCCTCAGTGAAGTATCCAGATTCAAGAATACCATTTGGAACCAAACTATAAGCATAATATCATACTCTCAGATAATTCATATATGCTATAGAGATGTTGTGTGTGTGTGTGTGGTGTTCACCAAAACTTGACTTGAGCAAAGAATACACATGTTACATTGCTCAAAACAGAAAATTATAGTCTAAATCAAGACTCATGTATACTCATGCAACACAGACTGTTTCAAAATATCAACACAAACTAAGGTTCAACAATGGGTTTAACTACGTTATTGCTACTCACGAGGGCGATTTTTGCTCTTTCCCGCGGTGTTTATTGCTATTTTTCTTTTTTTTGCTTTTTTTTCACATGACTGTGCAATGTCTTATTCCATTAGGCAACACTGCTACCCCTTAGCGAGCTTTCAACCAACGACTCCCAGACCATGAAAGACCTTAGGCGCTAGGTGTAGAGACAATCCTGGTGTACTTACTCAATTAGCTGAGCCCAGAAATAAGACTAGCTAATGTTATCGCTAATTGATTTTTCTTTTTTTTTATATACATAGCATACCCATGTTTTCCCAAAGTTTGAATATCAAAGTTTTATATAGTTTAAGATCACTTTCCACATATTTCTCTTTCTTAAAACTACATTTTCTATTGAGCTATGCACACATACTTCTAATACCTACAAGTGATTGTGAACACATTCGTGCAAACCGAAAGCATTTAAACAGCAATATGAATTTCATTGTGTAAAACATTATATCTCGGCTCATGTTATCCACAATACTCAAAAATCTTTCAAAATTCACTATCATCATTGGCTAGACAAAATTTCCATAAAGCTAAACATTGTGAGACATGCAAACTAAAACATACTAGCACAAGCAATAATAGCTAAAAATTAAAAATTTTCTGCAAAATTTTGTCTAACACATAAACATGCAAAATTAAAACTAAATGAAACTATATGCAACTATACTACTACCCCAATACCCCCAAACTTATAATATTCAATGCCCCATTGAATGAAGGTAAAGGGTACAGAAAACTCCCCTAATGATCGGCTGTACCACCCTCATCGGGTGGTGAATCTGGTGGTGGATATGGCACTGCTATCCCGAACTGAGGCCATTCGAGCATTGTTCCCTGCTGTGCAAAAGCCTCGGCCAAGGCTCTCGTGAGACCCGTAGCAAACGTTCCAAAATTATCATACATGGCATCAACCCTGCGCTCTAACCTTCGGAGCTGATGATCACCATGGGGAGCATGTGGTCGTGTCGACGGGCCTGCCTCATCTGTCTGAGTGGGCTGCGGTGGTGGCTCTAGGAAGGTGGGCTGGATAATAAAACCTATTCCTCGCGAATGCGGTTCACCAACTGTCCAGTCCTCAAATTTTGCAATGGTGGCATGAGTTATGTCTTGGCTCAGGTATTGCATTTATTCATTGCCCCACTTGCATCCCTGATGAGCACATAGCATAGCTACCACTGATGCGTATGGAATTCTCCCCGTGGTACTTCCCCTCAAATACTTCAAAATTTTTTGATGAATCAAATGACCCACATCAATATACTTGCCCGTAATTATACCCCATAAAATTATGGCCCTTTCCGCCGTGATCTCATGCTGATGAGACGAGGGCAATAGCTTGGCACATATGAACAAATTCCACGCCTTGGCATATCGATTCAAAGTCTGCCATGGGAATATCACGCGAGGTCGGGTTCGTGCCGACTTTGTAAGTCCACTTTGTGCCTGGCACGCACAATTCAGCAATAACAAGCTCCAAGTCTGTTGCCATATGTGCCCCTCGTGATCCAATTGGCATTTCGTTGGTGGTGTCTCGGTGAGTCTCGAAAATGGTTACGATGGCGGTGGGTCTCAGTAGTTCATCTCTAGACACCTCGAACCATAGCGATATCGTTCATGGTGACTTTGGAATTGGCGTAAAACTCTCGGACTATGCTCATCGAAATGGGCGTGGGAGTGGGAGTGGCAGTGAATCCAACCCATCTTCGTTCACGAATTATGGCACATAACTGACCATCTTGCCCCTCCGGTTTGAAACCACGCTCCTTGACAAACGTCTTCGCCACAATTCTATAATACTCCTGCTGGGCTGCCAAATTCAAAAATTTGGTATGATCGACAATATCCTCCCCTTGACTGCTAGAGGAAGATGATGATGAGGAAAAAGAAGATCGTGCCCTCTTTGGACCCATTTGTAGTTAAGAGAGAACTAAAAATGATATGCTTGATAATGACTAAGAGCGGCTGATGACAATGTCTCCGAACTCGTTGCTGCAATCCCAATCAAACCCTAGCTTTATAGCAGTGGATGAGAGCGTGAGGCTGAGCTATGATCATGGAGGGAATCATGGGTATGTGTTGAGAATAATGGCTTTGATTTGTAACTGATAAAGAGGAAGATGAGGAAACGTGCATTTGTGGGGAGAGAGCACTGTGATTGCGCTTCTGTTTTAATTTCAAATGAGAGTCCAACTGATCTCCATTTACGTTTTTAACTTAAAAAAATTTCCACGTCCGATGTCAAGGCATGCACATGAGGTTTTAATATGCTTCGGGTAGCGGTGGTAAGGCCGTTGCAAATCTGGTGCAGTAGGCATATCGACAGGTAGCCTTGGTTCGTCTTTGTAATCATCATGCCGTATTTGTCTTTATCCTCGATACTCTGCATCGCTAACTTTTGTTCTTAGAATCTGCAAGACAGTAATGTATGCTCTCCAATACACCTGCAATAACATCAATAGACCTTATCAAAGCATGGTTTACTAAATAAAAATGAATGCCTATTCTGTCATCCTAATTTCAATGCAATGCACGAACATAATCTTCTGCGAGTCGACTATGATGAATAAGCATAAAAAGGTACTCATACTATCCTAACAAGTAATGAAAATAAGCTAACCTAAACAACTTGAATTGAATAAATACTAAGTAGAGATAGAAATAATGGGTTGCCTCCCATCAAGCGCTAAGTTATAATCAATTAGCTTGACTGTCTCTGAATCTCATGGCGAAGATAGAATTGCGGTGACTTTCTGTCTATCCACCTTACCCCAAAATTTAATGACTTCAGCTTTTGTCAATGGCTTTACCTCCAAATCTGAGTTTTCACCAAGTACATTGTTCACCAGATGCTGAACTTCATCATTTAGACCTCGATTCACCCAATCAAATAGGAAACACTCTTTTTCATCTGTTGGGAGCTTCATTGCCTTGAAGACATTAAAGGTAACCTCCTGATCATGTACATGCATAGTGAGTTCCCATTTTTGCACATCTATCAAAGTCCCTCCTGTGGCTAAGAATGGTGTCCCCAGTATGATCAGTATACTCTTGTCTTCCTCATAATCCAAGATGATAAAGTCAGCCGGAAAGATAAATTTATCCACTTTCACCAATACTTCTTCAATAATTCCTAGTGGATATGTGATGGATCCGTCAACCATGAAGAAAGAAATGTTTGTCTACTTGGAGCCGTAATCCCAACTGATTAAACACTGACAAGGGCATCAGATTAATACTTGCCCCAAGATCACATAGACACTTTTCGAAGTTTATCATTCCGATCGTGCATGGAACTATGAAACTGCCCGAATCTTTCAGCTTTGGAAGTAGTTTATGCTGAAGCACTGCATTGTATTCCTCTGTCAAGGCCACTGTCTCAAACTCATCTAGTCTTCTCTTCCTTGACAATATACCCTTCATAAACTTTGCATAGCTTGGCATTTGTTCCAATGCCTCGGCGAATGGTATGTTGATCTGTAGCTTTTTGAATACCTCCAAGAACTTGGTAAACTTTTTATCTTCCCTCTGCTTATTTAATCTCTGCGGATACGGTACTTGAGGGTGAATTGGTGGCACTGAACTCTTGAGCTTCTCCTCTGAACCTGCTTTATCTTGCTCGACCTGCTGCGAATCAGATTTTTCCAACTTCTCTTTCTCTTCAGTCAACTGTTCTATCTCGCGCGAGTATCCTCAATGTAATCTTGCGCGGGCGCTCGACTTGCAATGCGTGTAATATTTTTCCCATATCTTAGCGTGATCGCTTGGCACTGTTCCTTCCCGTCTCTTCGTGGATTTGGCTCTGTATTACTTGGCAATGAACAATGGGGCCTGTTGTTAAGTATGCTCGCCATTTGCCCCATCTGAGTCTCCAAATTCTTAATAGCCACTGCTTGGCTTTTGATCATAACTTCAGTGTTTGCCATGTATTTCAACATCATCTCCTCCATTTCTGATTTCTTTTCTTGCTGAGGTGGAGCTGGAGTGTGATGTTGTTGTTGTTGAGAAAATCCCGGTGGAAACGGTGGTTTTGATGAACACGGTGTTTGAGATGATCGTAATTTGAAATTATTGGTTTCATTTGAAACCGATTTTCTTTGATGTCCTTGGTTATTTGACCAACTAAAGTTTGGATGATTTCGGTTGTTAAGGTGGTATGTGTTCTGAAACTGTCCTTGATCTTTCCTGTAATTGCCCACATACTGTACCGACTCCGAGCTAATAGTACACTGATCTGTGGTGTGTGACCCCGCACAAATCTCACATACGAAAGTAACTATTTTCACTTTGCTCTCTCGCCGATCAGTATCTATCTTCTTTGCCATCACGCCATCCGTGCCGATTAACTCGGGTAATAGCATCAACCTCCAACACACCTGCAACCTTGGGCTGTGGCATCCGAGATGTAGGATTCTGGTAATCATTAGCAGCCATAGTCTCGATAAGTGTATAGGCCTCGTTATAGCTCTTTTCCCATAATGTCCCTCCTACAGCTGCATCCACAATAGGTCTCGACTGCCATCCCAATCCATTATAAAATGAGTTGATCACCATCCAATCGGGCATACCATAATGCAGACACTTCCTCAGCATCTCTTTATATCTCTCCCATGCTTCATATAAGGACTCGCCTTGTTGTTGCTCAAACTGAGAGATAGTCGTCCTCATCTTTGCAGTCTTAGCCATTGGGAAGAACTTGGCTAAGAATTTCTGTGCTAAGTCCTCCCATGTAGTGATTGACCCTGACGGCAAAGAATGTAGCCAACTTCTAGCCTTATCCCTCAATGAAAATGGGAATAGCCTTAGTTTGATAATGTCCTCCATCACACCGTTGTATCTGAATGTATCACAAATCTCGATGAAACTCAACAGGTGTTCATTCGGATCATCCGTAGCAGCACCCCCAAACTGTACCGAATTCTGAACCATCTGAATAGTGCCAGGTCTAATCTCAAAAGTATTGGCTGCTATCGTCGGTCTGACTATGCTATACTATAGTCCGTTTATATTTGGCATGGAATAATCCCTTAGAGCCCGATGTTCTTCTCTTTTCTCAATTCTCTGTTCTTCTGCCATACTAGCTGTTGTACTTTCTAACTAAGCTTGCAAATTTCTCCGCACACTTGCTTTCTAACCTCTTCTGTTAATGTTATCATGCGCTGGTGTTAATTCTGAGTTGGATGATCGCGTGTGCATAAAAATCTGCAAGTACCTGAAACCAAAAACAAAACAAAAATAGAAATGAGAAACGATCAGAATTGTCTAAGTCATACAATATAGCTTGAAACTAATGATAATTATTTAAATTAACGCCTTTCCCTGGCAACGGCGCCAAAAACTTGTTGCCTCTTTTTCAGTTCTGATAAAAGAGCTCTAACTCATGCAAGCATACATGTGTCAACAAGTAATATTGAGTAAGTAAAGTATCGATCCCACAGAGAAAGTTGTCAAATTTAAACTACTATGCATCAATTAAATCACTACACTTATATGCTTAAACTAACGACTATATTTGTGAATTAATCTAATTGCAAATAACAACTAAAACAAGAATAATAACGGAATAAACCAAATCTGGAAATAATGGGATCCTAACTTCATTTAACACTTCATCTAATTACTACTATCATGCAAGAATTATTCACATATCACAGGAAAGTAGCCAAGAGCACTAATAGAGTCATAGCCATTTTTCAATGTACTAAGACCTACTTACACAACATCCACAAATGATAGACTCTATGTAATCATCAATATAACTAAAATCACTATATGTCTGTGTGAAATTGCAACCATACTGAATTTAAGCACAAGCCCTTATTTTAACTCATACGGTGAAAAAGTATATGTCTATCTAGTTCACGAAATACACAGCCATATAAAACAGCCCCATATACGTATGCTATCATGATTACAATCCATACTCGCATGTTCATTGTCAATTCCATACAAGTACTGAAATGAATGGTGATCAAGCATTGATACATGCAAAACAATCATGATAGAAATTCCATATGATATATAAAAGAGCCCTAGCAATCAAGCATGCAACTAAACTATATATTAAAATCTGTTAGAATCCCATAATGGAGTTTAGTTCATGACTAACCAAAAGCCATTATGGGATCAAAGCTAAACATGGTTAATAAGCAAACAATTGAAAGATGAAGGATAGAAACAATCAAACCCAATTACTGATTATTGACAAAAGTTAATGTTCAAATCCTCATATAAATCCAGCAAAATAATACTGATAATCCACAATGATAGAAAATCCCAAGAAGAATTGGAGAAATAGGCGTTTTAGCTTCGTTCTACGTTGGAATCTCCTTCAAGGTGTAAACCCTAGTTTCTACTATGAAAATATGTAAAAAGTAATCAAAGATATGTCTGACACAAGTCAGATATCGTTTTTAATCAATTACAACCCTTTTAATTAAAAATTAAAATAAAACAAATCGCCACTTTCAGCATCAGCGCTCGCCATGGCCACCCAAATGTAATCCTCACTTTGAGTGCGAGACTTCATAGATGTGTCATGCTGCTCCTTCCTTTGTCCATCCATGCTTGGTCTTATGCTCCACTTGATCCTAATGCCATGCATATCCCAGCTTGTGCCTCGCTTCATGTGTCCATTAGCCTCATGCCCTCTAATACCACCAAATTAGGCCGTTTCCTGCACTTTTTCACCAAAAGGAGTTTTAAGTAAATGCAATGCAAAATAACATAAAATGCAACTAAAAACACACTAAAATGTACTTGAGATGGGCATAGTTTACGTGAATTGGTATCCAATAAGTAGGTATAAAACCCACTTATCACGCGCCAATAGGGAGAAATCCTTATCAGAAAGCCCCCTCTTTCCTAGGAATGATCTGGTTGTTAAATATTATGAGTTATAATATTAATGATGAATAAGTTCATGTTGGTTAAAGATGAAATTGATATTTCCATTGTGTTGGGATTATTAGTGTTAGTGGAAATCGACATTTATTTCCATAAGGTTATATTGACCAATCGGGTAATTAATCGGATAAATGAGCAATTAATTGCTATGAATTCACATGCTTATAACTATTTGTTTACATGTATGTACTGTAAGACCCCAAATTTTATGAATAAAGATTAATTTTTCTCGAAATATATTTTTGAATATTATGGTGTGGATTTGATATAATGTTATAGTTGTGGGTAATATTTATAAATTTTACAAAGTAAGCAAGTTGTTATAAAATATTTGATTGGTCGGGGAATATTTATTTTAATAGGGAATATTTGTACGACGACACAATCATTGGTGGACCCCACAACGAAAGTGTTGTCGTAGTTAGAAAACGATAGAAATATCTTTTATAAAAATAACAGCGAAAGTTTTACCGCTAAACTGTTGAACTATCCGGTAGTAAAAGTACAGTAATACGCGTGGTTGCATAGTAGCACATGGTATTGTACAGTATCTTTGATTATTGATGCTTCCGTGAGAAGTCACTCAGCTATACTTAATTATTCCTACAGTAATTACTACATAATATCTCTCATATTATAGATTTAATTATTGTCACAGTATCATATGCATAATATTTTATATTATTAAATCAATAATTGATACGACAAAGTTATTCATATTATTGTTTGCAATATTGACGATGTCTAAAAAGTTCTGTCGAGGAGAGGTTTAGTCACCTAATTGCGCGCCAATTGGGAAAAATCCTTATCGGAAAGCCCCCTCTTTCCTGGGAATGATCTGGTTGTTAAATATTGTGAGTTATAATATTAATGATGAATAAGTTTGTGTTGATTAAAGATGAAATTGATATTTCCATTGTGTTGGGATTATTAATGTTAATGGAAATCAACATTTATTTTGATAATAATTGATTTTTGGAGGTTAAATTGACCAATTGGGTAATTAATTGGATAAATGAGCAATTAATTGCTATTAATTCACATGCTTATAACTATTTGTTCACATGTATGTAGTATTGATTCACATGCATGTACTATTAGGGGAGGTGGTGCAAGATTGATAATACTTGCATGACTAAATTAAAAATAGAAGTATAGATGAAGGTACTATACTGTAACTATTTTTTCACATGTATAGAACTATTTATTCACATGAATGTAGTATGGATTCACATGATGTACTATTAGGGGAGGTGATGCAAGTTTGATAATACTTGTAGGACTAAATTAAAAATGGAGGAAAAAATGAAGGTATTATACTGTAATATTTTGAGCCCCAAAACGTGCAATTATCGAAACTATTTTTTCCTATAAATAGAAGCTCATTCTTCTTTCATTCTCACCAATTCACTAAGACTCACAAGAGCAATTATGGAGAGAGAAGCTATAGTGAGAAAGAAGAAGAATATTCTGCTACTTCACTATTCTAGTAGCCAGTCTTTTTCTAAGGTAACGGGTATTATTTCTTTCGTATTTGTAAGGGATATTATTTTATTTAGTATTCGTAGAAAAAACATTTTCTTCCATACTCTGTAGTATGTGAGTAATATTATTTCATTTTATATTCTTAATTCTACACTCATTCTGTTAAAGTATTGCTTCTATACTCCGTGAAATTAGTAGAATATCCTTGAAATTTGCGCTTCATCCAATATCTTTTTAAGGAAATATTATTCTGAGCTTCATTCATAATTATTGATCTTTTCATAGCAGAATACTATTCATGAGTTACTATTTACGGGTTACTATTCACCCAATTACTATTCACTCGAATATTATTCACTCGGGTATTGGGGCACTTTTCATGCTGAAGTACTATTCACGAGTTACTATTTAAAGGTAACTATTCACCTAGTTACTATTCACTCAAATATTATTCACTCGGATATTTGGGGCACTTCATGTCGGGTTACTATTCATGAGGTACTATTCCTGAAGTATTCACGGGGTAATATTCACCCGAAAAATAAATTTCTTTTATGTTCAAATTATTTTTGATACATGAATATTATTCTTGAATTTTACTCCACAAAGCAGTATCATGTTGACAATTTGGATATTTTTAAACTATGGATAAATTTAAAGTCTTTAATATTTATTCTTGATTTTGTTTGATTAATGCTTATATCATTGTCATCATCCTCATTCTTATATTATGATGAAAGTCATCTTTGGCTTACGTTCATAGATGGATTGTTGATTGGTATGATTATGACCAGGGATCATTCGATATAATCATGACCTGTAATGTTACAAATGATGTGGTAAAAGTCCTCATTGGCTCGTAGTGCATTGATGGACAGTTGTTGGTATGATTATGACCAGGGATTATTCGGTATAATCATGACCATTAATGATTACATGAATATCCTTGGCCCGTAGTGCAGGGATGATTCGATGATGTGGTTTATTTATTAAGCTGAGTCTTAGTGATAAAGTGGATGAAAAACTTTTTAAATCATAGAAGATAGTAGATATCATGCTCTACTTGAATCTTCTAATGGATTGCTTGTTCCGCTGTAGTTAAACTTGATGTTTATTGTATTTTATCAGTTTAACACTGTTGAAGGGTAATGATAATTTATTCTTCATTATCTTAGTCATAATATTTCTTACTGGGCTAGTTGAGCCCACCCTTTTGCTTTCGTTGTTCTCTTCAGGAAATAAGAACGTAGCCGGGACTAGTCGAGGAATGGAGTGACGGTCCGAGATGGTTATTTTAGTAGTCCTCACTACTTAGTGTGATAATAAATGTAATGAGGGTTGAATTTGAGTTTGGATATTGTCTATGAGACAATATTCATGTAAAAACTCAGTTATGTTTTGTCGTATTTTTACACGATAATTGTATTAAAGAAGTTTGTATTTGATTCCTGTACCATGTATTTGGCGACTCAAGATGGGTGATGTATACCTATTTTGGGGGAGTCACATGTACTATTGATTCACATGCATATACTATTAGGGGAGGTGGTGCAAGATTAATAATACTTGTATGACTAAATTAAAAATGGAGGTATAGATGAAGGTACTATACTGTAACTATTTTTTTCACATGTATAGAACTATTGAGTCACATGACTGAACTATTGATTCACATGATGTACTGTTAGGGGTGTTGGTGCAAGTTTGATAATACTTGTAGGACTAAATTAAAAATGGAGGAAAAGATGAAGGTACTATACTGTAATAATTTGAGCCCCAAAACATGCAATTATCGAAACTATGTTTTTCTATAAATAGAAGCTCATTCTTACCAATTCACTAATACTCACAAGAGCAATTATAGAGAGAAGCTATAGAGAGAGAAGCTATAGAGAGAAAGAAGAAGAGAAGTCTGCTACTTCACTATTCTAGTATCCAGTCTTCTTCTGAGGTAAGAGATATTATTTTTGTTCAGTATTCATAAGGAATAATATTTTCTTCCATACTCTGTAGTATGTGAGTAATATTATTTCGTCTTATATTCCTGATTATACCCTCATTCTGTTAAAGTATTGCTTCTAAGCTCGGTGAAATCAGTAGAATATCCTTGATATTTGTGCTTCATCCAGTATCTTTTCATGAAAATATTATTTTAATCTTTCTTGATAATTATTGATCTTTTTATGCCGGAATACTATTCATGAGTTACTATTTATGAGTTAGTATTTACCCAGTTACTATTCACTCGAATATTATTCACTCGAGTATTCAGGGCACTTTTCATATCGGAGTACTATTCACGAGTTACTATTTACAGGTTATTATTCGCCTGGTTACTATTCACTAGTATTTGGGGCACTTTTCATGCTGGAGTACTATTCACGAGGTACTATTCCTGAAGTACTATTCACATAATACTATTCACGGGGTACTATTCACCCAAAAAATATATTTCTTTTCTGTCCAAATTATTTTTGATACATGAATATTATTCTTGAATTTCACTCCACAAAACAGTATCATGTTGACAATTTGGATATTTTTAAACTCTGGATAAATTTAAAGTCTTTAATATTTATCCTTGATTTCGTTTGATTAATGCTTATATCATTGACATCATCCTCATGCTTATATTGTGATGAAAGTCATCTTTGGCTTACGTGCATAAATGGACTGTTGATTGGTAGGATTATGATCAGGGAACATTCGGTATAATCATAACCCGTAATGTTACAAATGATGTGGTAAAAGTCCTCATTGGCCCATAGTGCATTGATGGACATATGTTGGTATGATCATAACCATGCATTCTCTTCGGCCAAGGGTGCAAAGATGAATTGTGGTTTGGCATGATGATGACCATTGTTGAAAACACGAATATCCTTGGCCCGTAGTGCACGCATAATTCGTGGTCGTGATACTAATGAATATCCTTGGCCTTAGTGCAGGGATAATTCGATGATGTGGATTATTTATTAAGCTGAGTCTCAGCGATAAAATATTGATAATAAACATTTAATTTGTAAAAAATAGTAGATATCATGCTCTACTTGACTCTTCTAAAATATAGTTGTATGTCTTTGGCCTGTAGTGCAAAGATGAACTATTAATAAATATCTTTGGCCCGTAGTACAAAGATGAATTTATTAGTATGATTATGAACATGAACTGTGATTTGGTATAACCATGATCTTTGATGTTTCAGGTAAAGACAGGTGATGAAAATTATCTTCGTCCTGGGTGCGAAGAGGAATTTAGAATCACAATTATGATTATGAGTTATTCACATGATTGGGGACAGGAACTTTTGATTGATGTTACAGGGATAAACATTGTTGGTGGACTTTTAACATGGAGAAGATAATTGACTTTATGGTCTATTTGACTCTTCTAATGGATTGCTCGTTCCGCTGCCACTATGGTTGAAAAGTTTTATCATCTACCATATGTTCTAAATCTCTGATTTATTACTGACGAAGGCTATTGATAATTTAATTATCTTTAGTCATGATATTCTTTACTGGGCTAGTTGTGCTCACCCTTTTGCTTCACAATTCCTTTCAAGTAATAAGAGTGTTGTTGGGTCGAGTGGGGATAATAGGGGAATAGAACGATGGTCTATAGCTCTTGAGGTTTTCCCTAAAATAGTATGGAAATAATTTTATTAAGAATTTTAGATAAGTGTGTCGTATTTTATACTTCATTTTAACCGTTGATTTTGGTGAACCGAATAGGGTGAAGTGAACCCAACTTTGGATTGGTGTTTTGCCACTATCATACAACATGTCTAATGACAGACGACTTTGTGTTATCATAAGACAGGGTTGTGCACATGCACTTACTGATTATATCTATGAGCACTACCTATATAATCTCGGAGTTTGGTTGAAATATAATTCTCAATTGGAGATAATGGAGATAAATATATGTCAAGAGAAGACTCACCATTAGAAAGAACATGATAGTAATCTTCTCATTTTTCTTTGGGGTCTATTGGGTCAACCAAGGATAATTCTTGAGTCATATGATATCTAACATAACTTAGATGCATGGTCACCCATGTACGAAGGTTTTCTTAAGCATTTTCCAAAGATTTTAATTTCTAAAATAGTTATTGACTGTACTTTTATGTAAAGTGCCATTGTAAGGTGTTGTGGTCGAGACACCATGAGAGTTACATATATTAGTATTAAAACTCACAGTTTAACTGTGGTCGTATTCTGTACGATAGTTTAAAAGTTAGAATTTGAAGACTTGTATTTGGAACTTGTGTTGATGTATTTCGTGGCGACCCAGAATGGGTTGGGTGGATTAGACCTATTTTGGGGGCGTTATAATCATGACCTATAATGTTACAAGTGATGTGAATTATTTATTGAGCTGAGTCTCAACGACAGTTATTGGTATGATCATGACCATGTGTTCTCTTCGGCCAAGGGTGCAAAGATGAATTGTTGTTTGGCATGTTCATGACCATTGGTGAAAACACGAATATTCTTGGCCTGTAGTGCTTGGATAATTCGTGGTCGTGATACTAATGAATATCCTTGGCCCGTAGTGCATGGATAATTCAGTGATGTGCATTATTTATTAAGCTGAGTCTCAGCGATAAAATTGATGAGAAACTTTTAAATCATAGAAGATAGTAGATATTATGCTCTACTTAACTCTTCTAATGGATTGCTTATTCCGCTACAGTTGTTGATCTAAAACTTGTTGTCTATTGTATTTTATCAGTTGTTATATTGTTGAAGACTAAGGATAATTTATTCTGCATTATCTTAGTCATAATATTTCTTTCTGGGCTAGTTGAGCTCACCCTTTTCTTTCACTGTTCTCTTCAGGAAATGAGAATATAGCTGGGACTAGTCGGGGAATGGATTGACGGTCCAGATGGTTGTTTTAGTAGTCCTCACTATTCTGTGAAATAGTATGATAATAATTGTAATGAGATTGAATTTGAGTTTGGATATTGTCTAGAAGACAATATTTATGTTAAAACTCTCAGCTATTGTGTTGTTGTATTTTCCACGACAGTTATATAATTAAGTTTGTATTTGAATTATGTACCATGTATTTGGTGACTCAAGATGGGTGATGTATACCTATTTTGGGGGCGTCATAGTTGGTATCAAAGCTTAGGGATATGATCCCTGGCTGAGATGAGAGACTAGAACTAGGAGGGGATAGACGGTAATTCCTTCGCTAGTATGACCTACCTAAGTTTATTTGTTATTTAATTGGTCGATCAGAATATAGGGATAATATGTGGCATGTCAAATAACCCTTGTTTTGTGACAATAAAATTGTGAGACCCGAGATTTTATGAATAAAGATTTAAATTTCTCGAAATATTTTTCTTTGAATATTATGGTGTGGATTTGATATAATGTTATAGTTGTGGGTAATATTTACAAATTTATCAAAGTAAGCAAGTGGTTATATAATATTCGATTAGTAAAGAGAATATTCGTTTTAACGGGGGAATATTCATACGACAAAGACAATCATTGTGGACCCCACAGCGGAAGTATTGTCGTAGTAAGAAAATGACGTAATTATCTTTTATTAAAAAAGCGGCGAAAGTGTTACCGTTAAAACTATTGAACTACCCATTAGTAAAAGAAATGCGAGAATACGTGATTGCATAGTAAAGCACCCGGTATTGATTATTGATGCTTACGTGAGAAGTCACCGGTTATACTCAATTATTGCTCTGAGAATTCTTTGCATCATATCTCTCATATTATTGATAAAATTATTGTCACAGTATCATCTACATAATATGTTATATTATTAAATCAATAATTGAGACGACAAAGTTATTTATATTATTAAATTGCAATATTTACAATGTTTAGAAGTTACAATCGAGAGGTTTGGTCATCTAATTGCGCGCCAATAAGGAGAAATCCTTATCGAAAAGCACCCTCTTTCCTGGGAACGACCTGGTTGTTAAATATTGTGAGTTATAATATTAATGATGAATAAGTTCGTGTTGATTAAAGATGAAATTGATAGTTCCATTGTGTTGGAATTATTAGTGTTAGTGGAAATCGACATTTATTTTTATATTATTTGATGTCTGGAAGTTATACTGACCAGTCGAGTAATTAACCGGATAAATGAGCAATTAATTGCTATTAATTCACATGATTATAACTATTTGTTCACATGTGAGTACTATTGATTCACAGTCTTGTACTATTAGGGGAGTTGGTGCAAGATTGATAATACTTGTATAACTAAGTTAAAAATGGAGGTATAGATGGAGGTACTATACTGTAATTCGTATTTTCACATGATTATAACTATTGATTCACATTATTTACTATTAGGGAAGGTTGTGTAAGTTTGATAATACTTGCAGGACTAAATTAAAAATGAAAAAAAAGAGGAAGGTATTATACTATAATATTTCGAGCCCCAAAATGTGCAATTATCGAAACTATATTTTTCTATAAATAGAAGCTCATTCTTCCTTCATTTCTCACCAATTCACTAAAGCTATAGAGAAGCAATTATTATAGAGAGAAATTATAGAGAGAAAGAAGAAGAGAAGTCTACTACCTCACTATTCCGAAGATCCGGTCTTCTTCTAAGGTAAGGGGTATTATTCTTTCGTATTCATGAAGAGAGTTATTTTCTTTCAATACTCGTAAGAGTGGTTATTCCATTCTTTATTATTATGTTGGAATAAACTGCATACATGCCAATGCCGCATACATGGTGAAATTCTTTCGTTATTTCATTCTTTATTATTTTGTTGGAATAAACATGCATGCGCGATTACATCACATGCATGGTGAATTACATTGTTATTCCATTCTTTATTATTATGTTGGAACATCCATGCATGCGGATTACGCATGACCCTGGTTCCATTCTTTATTATTCTCGTTGGAATATCACATGCATGCAGATTACGCATGACTGGTTCAATTCTTTATTATTACATTTGGGAATAACACATGCATGCGGTCTATTGCATGCTCGGTGAATTCTTCTATTATTCCATTCTTTATTATTATGTTGGAATAACTCCGCATCATGTGATTTCTTTGCATGCATGGTGAATGATCCTTCGTATTCATTCCTTATTAAATTATAGAAATGATGCATCACGTGGATTACCGCACGATTCAAGAAAATCCATTTGAAGTTTCATATATTCTATTATACTCGGTTGGTTAAAGTTTTGGCTTCTATACTCCATGAAATTAGTAGAATATCCTGGATATTTGCGCTTCATCCAGTATTTTTTCATGGAAATATTCTTTTGAATATTCTTGAATTTTACTCCACAAAGCAGTATCATGTTGACAATTTCGACGTAATTGATTTCAGGATAAATTAACTTATAAATCTTTAAAATTTATTCTTGAACTTAATTTATTGAATTATTATGCCATTGTCATCATCGTCATGCTTATATTGTGATGAAAGTCATCTTTGGCTTACGTGCATAAATGGACTTGGTATGATTATGACCGGGGATCATTCGGTATAATCATGACCTATAATGTTATAAATGATGTGGTAAAAGTCCTCAGTGGCCTGTAGTGCATTGATGGACAGTTTTTGGTATAATTATGACCAGGGATTTTATAGTATAGTCATGACCATTGATGATTTAATGAATATCATTGGCCCGTAGTGCATGGATGATTCAATGATGTGGTTTATTTATTAAGATGAGTCTCAACGATAAAAATTGATGAAAACATTTTAAATCATAGAAGATAGTAGATATCATGCTCTACTTGACTCTTCTAATGGATTATTTATTCCGCTGCAGTTAAACTTGATGTCTATTGTATTTTATCAGTTTAACATTATTGAAGGCTAATGATAATTTTTCTTCATTATCTTAGTCATAATATTTCTTACTGGGCTAGTTGAGCTCACCCTTTATTTCACTGTTCTCTTCAAGAAATTAGAACGTAGCCGGGACTAGTCAGGGAACGGAGTGATGGTCCAGATGATAGCATTAGTAGTCCTCACTATTCTGTTAAATAGTGTGACAATAAATGCAATGAGGACTCCATTGAGTGTGGATATTGTCTAGATGACAATATTCTTATTAAAACTCTTAGATTATGTTTTGTCGTATTTTACATGACTGTTGTATAATTAAGTTGTATTTGAATTTTGTACCATGTATTTGGCGACTCAAGATGGGTGATGTATACCTATTTTAGGGGCGTCACAGTTGGTATCAGAGCTTAGGGATATGATCCCTGGCTGAGATGTGAGACAAGAACTAGGAGGGGAGAGACGAGGAATTCCTTCGTTAGTATGACCTACCTAAGTTTATTTGGTATTTAATTGGTCAGTTAGAGTATAGGGATAATATGTGATATAATAATTAACCCTTGTTTTGTGGCAGTATTTGAAAATGGCATCCGGAAATGTTGAGATAAGCAATGAAGCACATGAGACCGTTGAGTCACCACATATTAATACCCAGGATAATGTGCAACATGAAGACAATAATCCTCAAGTAAACAACAACGATCAAATGATGAACGATGGGATGTTCAGAGGTCTTATGCAATTCATGCAACATCAGGCGAAGGCGGCTCCTGTCCAAAATGCAGGTGGAAACACTGACAACTCTCGGACGGTCACCGCTAAGCAATTCAAGGAGCAAAAGGTATTTGATGTCTTGGGATGCTCCGAGGAGCAAAAGGCTCCTTTTGCCACCTTCATGTTATGCAGTAGAGGCGACATCTTGGTGGGAATCAGTAAAAGCGACTCAACTCGCCGACATGAAGATGTCTTGGGAGAAGTTCCAAGAATCATTCAACGACAAGTACTTTCACGAAAGTATTAAATCACATGAAGGGGGTAGAGTTCATCAAGCTTAGGTAAAACAATATGACCGTGGCACAGTACGAAGCTAAGTTTGTCGAGTTGTCTCGGTTTGCGTCCCACTTGGTTGATAATGAGGAGAGAATGACGCAGATGTTTCTAAGAGATTTGAAACCCGAGATACGTCAATACCTTAACTCTCATAAACTGTGTTTGTATTCAGATGTTGTGAATAGAGCTCAGTTATTGGAGCGCGATAATGAGTCAACCTGTAATGGGACGAATTGTTTAAGTTGTGATTCTGAGGACAGAATCCTTTTAAGGGGGGAAAGATGTGACAACCGAGATTTTGTAATTTAATATTTAATATTTATTGGATTAAATAAATATTTTCGATGAATTAATTATTAGATTAAATAATTAATTGATGAAGTTGTGGTAAATTAATTTAATTATATGCGTTATATTTATTAAATTAATGAGGAGAATTTTTATTAATCAAAGTATGCATTTATGTGAGCTTATTGAATTAAAAGAATTATTTAATAAGTCTAATGTTATTTTAATTAATTTAATAATTAATTAGAGATTTAATAATTTGACATAGTTAATTTGACATATTTAATAAATGAGAAATTTAATTATGTGACTATGTAAATTAATGGGAAATTATTATATGTTATTTAAAATAAGTTAAATAAGATATTTGATTTATTGAACAATTGGGCGTGACACGATTTAAACTAATTATAAAAGTTTTATTAAATTAAATGGTTTTGAAACCTATTATTGCCAGCCAAACAAGGCCCTAAGGGGAGTTGTTAGCAGTTACCCATGATTGAGTAATTGACCTCAACGCGTCAGTTCCTTTCCTCTATTATATACGTCTTCTTCTTCTTCATTTTTCTAAGTCTGGAAAAGCAGAGAGAGAGAGTTTGAGAATTTAGAGAAAAAATTGATAATTCTTGAGGAGATTGTGAGTGTGTGATTAAAGAAGAGTTGAGAAGAAATTCATCTCCTACTAATCTACGCTTTGGGTAATTCTTCAACCCAGTTTTATTACGTTGTTTAAGTTTTTGTAAAATAAATATGGCTTTCAAGTTTTCTGTAAAGTCTCTGTAAATTGGAAAGAGTAAAGATTATGTACATATATGTGTTAAGATGTTGTTTTAATGTGTTTTCCTATGTATTAGATGGTTCCATATCATCAATTTCATAATATTATAATGTATGTTGTTGTTTCAAAAAATTACAGACTATAAAATATGGCCATATGGCCCTTATACATAAAATTAATATGTCAAACATAAATTGTTTTGTAAAATTCACACTTGTATATGATTATGCATGCTAAAACGAAGAAAACAAAACTTGAATGGATGGATTTGGTGTTATAATGAATCTGTAGTGTTAATTTTCATGTTTTATGTTCAAAACCTTCAAGAACATCAAGAACGGTGAAATTACATGTTTTAATTCTGTAATTATGTGTTTTAATTGGTTAAAATCACTCTGTAAAGGTTGGGTAATGATTATGTACGAATTCTAGTATGCGGGTATGTTTAATTTGATGAAATTAATGACCATGTAATTATAATTTTACCTTTGATTACGTGTTCTTCATGAATCGGAAATTGAAACTAGAGTTCTGGTATTGTGGCCAACTCCAAGCCTAAGTCGCATACAGCACCATGCCATTAAGCAAGTAACAAGCGCCAAGAATAAACCTAACAAATGGCGTGTGATGTGTTTTAAATGTTCGTAAATGAGTTTTTAAATGTTCAAGTCTAGCAATGTGTTAGTAACTTAACCTAATGAACATAAAAACATGTTAGACATATAATGAGGTGTTAAAATAAATTCTTAACATGTCAATAACACATTTATGTGTGAATTGAATGATTGAACACATAGTTAGCTTATTGTTCATAAAGTGTAAATTGTGTGTCAATGAATGTAGTAATTTGACTAAGTATGGTCATAATCAAAGTTAGACAAAGAGAATGAACTTGTGATAACTAGTACGTTATAATTGACTGGTATTGTGAATGTAAATGGTATGTAGGATTAAATCAAGGAACGTGTATAAATTAACGAGTAATCTACGCATGAGGCAAGTTTCCTAACCTTACTCGTTATCTTAATATGAGCTTATAAGTTGTCTCTTTACTTCGAGCAAATTCTCGTTATTATTGACCAAGTCCATTTTATTATATTAAAGTGTATTAATCTTTCAAAACATGATTCTGTTATACAATAATTATTCTATTGTATACCTTTTGAGATTGCTATTCTATTTTAATTTATTAGATACTGTTGAACTTTGTTAGACTAGCGAACCCTTCATGATTCGACTAGTCCATAGTTGATGAGCGTTCTAAATTTCAGAACCCTTGATGAATTATCCAAACCAAACTTCCTTTAGTGCGGACTCTAATGTTAAACTGAGATGAACAACCCTGTATAGGGGATTACTTATGCGTTAGCGTTAAGATATTGTGCACAGTATGGTACTAAGGGCTAATCCCCCTGAGTATGAGAAGAAGAGTCCATAGTCTTATGACTGTTAAAGGTTTTAAGTATAAACACTTGACAACCTAGGACATAGTTCAAGGTCTTATGACCCTCAGAAGTTCTTTTGTCTCTTGCTATTCATTCTTGATTCAAAAGCTGAGTTTCCTATTTCAAAAGTCTTTGATTTTTGCATGTTATTATTCATTTGTTATATTGTTATATTTATGGGCAATCGTGTTCACTCTTGCGTAATAATAACATTGCAGTTAAGAACGAAAGATCAGACGAGCCTTCCACTAGTAAAGGCAAGGGCAAGGTTAACAAATGAGGAAGATTTGTTGTTCTTATGTATTTATTTTTAGACTTGTTGTTATTAAGACTTGTTATTGTTTATGATTCCGCACAGATGTTTAAGGTTAGAATGACCTGGGATTTTATTTTATGCAGATGATGTGTCCCTATAAGGGGAGATTTATTTATTTAATTCTATCTATTGCATAGTTTGTTTTTATTTATGGGTAGATAGATAGATGATATTTGTACAGTGAACACCAAATCTTGCAGAAATGGAAGTACCCGGATTTGGGGCTGTCATAGGTTAGTATCACAGCTGTAGGTTATGAACCTTAGGTGGGGGAACAACCTTAGGTAGTAGCCTTGTAGGAGATCGAGAATATAGTGGTGGTAAACTCTTATCGAGTTATAAGAAATGAATTTCTAAATTCATTGAAGATAATATAAAAAAAAAACTTTATGTGCTTATGTGTTAAATTATGTGTTCACTAGCACGGATTAGTAACTAAAACTTAAAATTTTGTTGTCAGGATGTCGGATGTTAGAGGAGCTAGTCGAGCTGGGGAGGAAGAACCTCGAGTACCTACAGAGGAGGAGCCCCGAGACATTCATGTCATCAGGGAACAGTTGGTACAGAGAAAGCCATCTCCTTTGATCACTGTTGTTGGTCAGGAGCATGAGCCTGAGACGGATCCAGAGGAGGATTCTGATGAAGAAGAGGAGGAAGAGGAGTTCCCACCAAACTCCATCGATGCTGAGATGTATGATGCACTTTATGATCGTAACATAGAGTTGTAGGACACTGTTCAGGAGCTGAAGGAGAGGGTTGTTATTCAGCAGATTACCATCGAGCAGAAGGATGGGGAAATTGTGACTCTTCACACACATTTAGGAAACGTGGAGTGGGATTTGGTTCACAAGAAGGGTCAAACCGAGGAGAAGTCCAAAGAAATAAAAAAGTTGAAGAAAGATCTTAAAGAGAGCTCGGAAAGACTGGCCTTAGCAGAGGAGGGCTGGATAAGAGAGTCACGTCGTGCTGATCTTGCAGAAGAGGATAGTCGTGCAAAGAAGGCTAAGCTTGGGGAGACGTACTCTACACTTCAAAATGCAATGGATGCGGCCCAGGATCGAGTTATGAGGTATCCAATCCAGTTTGAAGGTCTACCATCATATATGCTAGATTGCAGGACGATGTCCCGCATCATTGAAGGGGAACGTGGCAAGGCAATTCAGTGCCTTAACATGCAGTGATAGTATTAGTTTGATTATGTGAAAACTATCTGGTAGTTTAAGATGTAAATTTCGATGTGTTTATAAACAAAGGAATATTTTAATGTTTTAAATCCTGTAGATTCTTTATCTCGGGATAGTTGATGTAAATAGAAGTGATGCTATCGTATGATGTTAAAACTTTTGAATTTGAATGAAAATGTCAGAGTTTATTTGAATTGATGTGTTAAGTGAATTATGATTAAATGTTTTAGTTAAGCCTTAAATGTTTAAGAGATTGAATAAAGACCTAATAAGCGTATATTCTTAACAGAAATATGCCGCCTAGAAGAAGACAAAACCGTCAACAAGCTCAAGAAGAACCAATGAATAACAACAACGATGCCAATGCTAACCCTGTTCAGCAGTTGGTGAACCTATTAGCTGGAGCAATTAACAATCAACCTCAAGCTCCACCAAACACCTCATTCAAGGATTTCAAGGCGGTGGGACCGCCTGAGTTTAAGGGCTCCATAAACCCAATCGAAGCTCAGACCTGGGTTATGGAGATGGAGAAGGTGTTCGATGTCGCTAGAGAAAGGGAAGACCAAAAAACTGCGTATGTAATATTCATGCTAAAGTCAAGCGATTATTATTGGCGAAGTGTGCAAACAAAGCAATCTGTGGAGGTGAAGGTGTAATAGCCTGGGAGAGATTCAAAGAGATGTTTTTCGAGATGTACTTTCCGACTAGCTCGCAGAATCAAATGGAAGTTCAGTTTCTAGAGTTGAAGCAGGGGAGTATGTCCGTAGTTGATTATGTGGCAAGGTTCAACGAGTTGGCTAGGTTCGCCACATACCAAGTACATACTGATGAGAGAAAGGCAAGACGTTTCGAGCAGGGATTGAAGCCCTGGTTGTATAGTAAGGTGTCAATGTTCTAATTGAACACTTTTGCTGGAGTATTAGAGAAGGCCATACTCGCTGAGGGTGGAAGCGATGCGGTAACTAAATATATTCAGGATCAGAAGAAGAAAAAGAGTGAAAATGAAGGAGTTAGCAAGACTGGTGGGAGTAGCACGAGGGGTAGCCATAATCAGAAGAGGAAGTGGTTTGAATACTCGTCAGCTGGAAGTCAACAAGGAGGGCAGAAAAAAAAGGTCGAACCGTGCCAAACCTGCGAAAAAGCTCATCTAGGGGTTTGCATGAAAGGGAAACGTGTGTGCTACAATTGTGGTCAGAAAGGCCACATAGCGCCTAACTGTCCTAACCCAAAGAAGGGTGCCTGTTTCACTTGTAGCTCAAAGGATCATCTTGCAAGGGATTGTCCTAAGAAGGGATCTGGAGGGACGGGATCAGGAGGAAATATAGGAAACAACGGTAGAAGCACTCTGACTATCGCAGGACCAATCAGTAACCAATCAATAAACCGGCCGGAACATTGATATATGACAAGACAAGATGCGGTCTGATCTCGCGATGTGGTGTCAGGTATCATTCCGATCAATAAAGTTAATGCTTATGTATTATTTGATTTGGGTGCTACTTATTCATTTATATCCGATGACTTTGCTAAGAACTTAGAATTACCTAAGGGCGAGTTAGAATACCCCATGAACATAGAAATTGTGAATAGAGAAATAATCCCTGTTAAGTATGTGCATAAGAACTGTAGAGTGGATATTAAGGGTAATATCATGAATGTAGATCTTATCCCTATTTGACTTGGAGAATTCGATTTATTTTGGGTATGGACTGGTTATCCAATTATGGGGCGGTAATTGACTACCAGAAGAAGTGTATTAACCTTATGACTCCGTCAAAGGTTATGTTTTATGGTAGCAAGTCGCCTAGACAAGTGAGTTGTCTGACGATGATACAGGCCAGGAGGTTGTTAAGGCAAGGCTGCGTAGGATATCTAGCTTACATAGTCGATAGTCATAAAGAGAATCCAAAAATAGATGAGATACCAGTAGTGAGAGATTTCACAGACGTATTTTCGGACGAATTGCCAAGACTTCCTCCAGATAGAGCAGTTGAATTCGTGATCGACTTGGCTTTAGGAACGACTCCAATATCGAAGGCACCGTACTGAATGGCACTGGTAGAAATGAAAGAACTGATGGTCCAACTACAAGAATTACTGGACAAGAAGTATATCCAACCAAGCGTATCACCGTGGGGAGCGCCGGTTTTATTCATGAAGAAGAAGGATGAGACAATGTGGCTTTGCATCGACTATAGAGAACTGAATAAGGTTATGATTAAGAATAGATATCCATTACCGCGAATCGACGACTTGTTCGATCAGTTAAAGGGAGCAAGATACTTTTCAAAGATAGATTTGAGGAGTGGTTATCATCAATGAAGGTGAGACTAGAGGATGTACCAAGAAGGCAGTGATTCGAACACGATATGGTCACTACTGAATTCTTGGTAATGTCATTTGGTCTCATTGAATGCTCCCGCAACATTTATGGGCTTAATGAATGGAGTGTTCAAGCCATTTTGGACAAATTAAGTAGTGGTATTTATAGATGATATTTTGGTATATTCAAAAACCAAGGAAGAACATGAATAGCATTTGAGGATGACATTAGAGACATTGAGAAGGGAGAAGTTGTATGCCAAGTTTTTGAAATGTGAATTATGGATTGAAAGAGTACAATTTCTTAGACATGTGATCGATAGGGACGGAATTTCGGTGGATCCCTCCAAAGTCGAAGCTGTGATTAACTGGGATCAGCCGAAGACGCCGTCGGAAGTAAGAAGTTTTCTCGGATTGGCAGGTTATTACAGAAGATTCATTCAAGATTTTTCCAAGATCGCAACTCCATTGACGAATTTGACTAGAAAATCGGTGAAATTTGTTTGGACGGAGAAGTGTGAGGAAAGCTTTCAAGAATTAAAGAAGATGTTGAGTTCAGCACCTGTGTTATCTCTCCCAGATGACACAGGAAATTTTGTGGTTTATTGTGATGCATCGCATAAAGGACTTGGCTGCGTGCTTATGCAGAACGGTAGAGTCACTGCGTATGCGTCACAACAATTGAAAGATTATGAGAAGGGGTATTCGACCCATGACTTGGAGTTAGCGGCAGTGGTTTTTGCTTTGAAAATCTGGAGGCACTATCTCTATGGGAGAAGTGTGAATATATATATGCACAACAGCGATCGAAATATATTTTTTTACGAAAGACTTGAACATCGCGCCAAAGAAGGTGGTTGGAGTTAATTAAGGACTACGATTGTGAGATTCTATACCATCCAGGGTAAAGGCAAATGTGGTTGCTTACGCCTTAAGTAGAAAGAATTCGAGGAACCGATGATCTTGACCGATCAAAGTGAGTTAATTTCATTGAATAGAAAAGTTGGAATTGGAAGTGAAGTATCCTATGGAGATTGACGAGAAGCTGTTTTAGATGCAATCTGGTACAACTCTACTAGACAAGGTTAAGGTGGCTCAACTTCAAGATGACGAGTGTAAAATAGTGAAAAAGAAGATATCCGAAGGAACCAAATCAAGATTCAAGATGGATAAAGAAGAAATACTGAGATTTGAAAGCAGAATTTAGGTACCACCGGTACCAGAGATGAAGGAAGAAATTTTGAGCGAGGCTCATAACTCACGATATTTGATTCACCCTGGTAGTACCAAGATGTACCAAGATCTTCGACAACATTTCTGGTGGCCAAATTTGAAACAAGAGGTTGCAGAATGTGTTGCCAAGTGCTTGACATGTCAGAAAGTGAAAGCAGAACATCAGAGGCCGAGTGGGTTATTACAACCTTTAGAGATTCCAGAATAGAAATGGGAACATATTACGATGGATTTCATGGTTGGATTACCGACAACTCAGAAAGGCTACGACGCAGTATGGGTTATTGTTGACCAATTGACAAAATCCGCACACTTTTTTCTGATTAAAATCAGATTCAACTTAGATCAGTTGGCAAGGTTATATGTGAAAGAGATTGTTTCGAGGCACGGAGTCCCGGTGTCAATTGTCTCAGATAGAGATCTGCACTTTACGTCGAACTTGAAACGTCTACGAGGAATGCATGGGTACCGATTCTATGAATGAGCACGGCATATCACCCATGAGCAGATGGACAAGAGTGAAAGAATAATTCGGACATTAGAAGATATGTTAAGAGCTTGTATAATAGACTTTAAAGGAAATTGGGATGACCATCTCTGGCTCGTAGAGTTAATACTACAACAACGATTACCACGCTTAGTATTGGTATACCGCCTTATGAAGCGTTATCTGACGAAAAAGTGAGAACTCGCTATCTTTGGGATGAAGTTGGCGAAAGACAATTACTAGGCCGGAATTGGTACAACAAATAGCGAGAAATAGTCAAAGTGATCCAAACAAGATTGGTAGCAAATTTCAAGATGAGCGGAAGAAATATAACCGATCGACACCGTAAAAATGTTGAGTTTGAATCGGTAGTTATGTGTTTTAAAGGTCTCTCCACGGAAGGAAAGATCGAGTTCGAAAAGAAAGGGAAGTTAAGCCCAAGATTCATTGGACCCTTTGAAGTTCTGCGAAGGGTCGGAGAGGTTGCATATGAGGTAGCCTTACCTCCAGCTCTAGAAAATATCCACAATGTTTTCCATGTTTCAGTTCTACGACCCTACAAACCTGATTACAAGCACTTGATTGAATATGAACCCCTACATTTCGACAAAGACTTATCTTACGAAGAAATTCTTGTTCAAATTGTCGACCAAAAAGAGCAAGTTCTAAGAAATAAAGTGATACCTTCTGTTAAGGTAATTTGGAGGAACCACAACACTGAAGAAGCAACGTGGGAACTTGAAGAGAATATGAAGAAAAATTATCCTCATTTATTTACTTAGAGTATTATAAGCGATTCTGGGGACAGAATCTTTGTAAGGGGGGAGAATGTAACGGGACGAATTGTTTAAGTTATGATTCTGAGGACACAATCCTTTTAAGGGGGGAAAGATGTGACAACCGAGATTTTGTAATTTAATATTTAATATTTATTGGATTAAATAAATATTTTTGATGAATTAATTATTAGATTAAATAATTAATTGATGAAGTTGTGGTAGATTAATTTAATTATATGTGTTATATTTATTAAATTAATAAGGAGAATTATTATTAATCAAAGTATGCAGTTATGTGAGCTTATTGAATTAAAAGAAATATTTAATAAGTCTAATGTTATTTTAATTAATTTAATAATTAATTAGAGATTTAATATTTTGACATAGTTAATTTGACATATTTAATAAATGAGAAATTTAATTATGTGACTATGTAAATTAATGAGAAATTATTATATGTTATTTAAAATAAATTAAATAAGACATTTGATTTATTGAACAATTGGGCATGCCACGATTTAAACTATATTATAAAAGTTTTATTAAATTAAATGGTTTTGAAACCTATTATTGTCAGCCAAACAAGGCCCTAAGGGGAGTTGTTAGCAGTTACCCATGATTGAGTAACCGACCTCAACGCGTTAGTTCCTTTCCTCTATTATGTACATCTTCTTCTTCATTTTTCTAAGTCTGGAAAAGCAGAGAGAGTTTGAGAATTCAGAGAGAAAATTGATAATTCTTGAGGAGATTGTGAGTGTGTGGTTGAAGAAGTGTTGAGAAGAAATTCATCTCCTACTAATCTACGCTTTGGGTAATTCTTCAACCCAGTTTTATTACGTTGTTTAAGTTTTTGTAAAATAAATATGGCTTTCAAGTTTTCTGTAAAGTCTCTGTAAATTGGAAAGAGTAAAGATTATGTACATATATGTGTTAAGATATTGTTTTAATGTGTTTTCCTATGTATTAGATGGTTCCATATCATCAATTTCATAATATTATAACGTATGTTGTTGTTTCAAAAAATTACAGAGTATAGAATATGGCCATATGGCCCTTATACGTAAAATTAATATGTCAAAATAAATTGTTTTGTAAAATTCACACTTGTATATGATTATGCATGCTAAAACGAAGAAAACAAAACTTGAATTGATGGATTTGGTGTTATAATGAATCCGTAGTGTTAATTTTAATGTTTTATGTTTAAAACCTTTAAGAACATCAAGAACAGTGAAATTATATGTTTTATTTCTGTAATTATGTGTTTTAATTGGTTAAAATCACTCTATAAAGGTTGGGTAATGATTATGTACGAATTCTAGTATGTGGGTATTTTTAATTTGATGAAATTAATGATCATGTAATGATAATTTACTTTGATTTCTGTTCTTCATGAATCTGGAGTTAGCGCCATGACGCCTAACTCAAGCCTAAAGTCAAGTCCCGCCATAGCGCCATAATCATGCTTGACGCCAAGAATAAGCCTAACAATTGGCGCATGAAGCTTCTCTTAGCAGAATGGTCCAGAAATGAGTTTTTAAATGTTCAAGTCTAGCAATGTGTTAGTAACTTAACCTAATGAACATGAAAACATGTTAGACATATAATGAGGTGTTAAAATAAATTCTTAACATGTCAATAACACATTTATGTGTGAATTGAATGATTGAACACATAGTTAGCTTATTGTTCATAAAGTGTAAATTGTGTGTCAATGAAAAATACACCGCTTGGCCACTCTTTGCTCACGAAAAGAGACTCCTACTATCCGGAGACTGATATACTGTCTTGCCTCACTCTCACTGGGAACTTCAATCTTCTTCACAATCTACATACTATGACAAGGAATGATTGGTCTACTGTTGAGTGAGAACGAGGGCGTTGAATCTGTTTTGCACTTTGGCACAAGAATAACAAACATGTGGCAAAGCCCATCAAACTATTCATTTAAAGGATCATATAGCATAAAGCATCCTTGGAAGCCGATCCTGTCCCATCGACGTCAATCACTATATGAAAGAAAACAAAAGGAGAAATTTGTCCAATAGTAACAAATGGTGCCTCCACAGATCGAAATGGAATTCCTGAGAACTGGGGCTGGAATATTATACTTGTTCTCTTTCGAGAGAGGCACTGTAAGTAGAATTTGGATCTACATTGGATCTCACCTGAATCGCCCCATCTATCCTCCTGAGGAGAAGTTTGGTTTCAAACCCCGGTTCGAACAGGAGGAGTACGCCATGCTAATGTGACTTGGATGATCCACATCTCAGGGTCAGGCGCCGAGAAAGTCACAGTAAGACCTTCCTCGAGTTCTTACTCCCCGACTCTATAGCTTGAGGTGCCCGCTTCTCTTCTGCCAAACAAGAAAAATATATAGTTAATAAACCTCCGATCCTTGAATTTGAATGAAAAAAATTAAAATGAATAACCTAATTGAACTCACAGAAGAGACTCGTGTATTCGCAATCGCACAAATAGGATCGGTAGTATATCATATATGTGTGGACTTGTAGCGAACTGATTGCAAAAGAGGGGAAATCGGCCACATTAAAATTACCTTCTAAGGAGGTCCGTTAAGTAGTAGTGAGACGTCGGTACGGAGTTGTGTCAGCTGTGGATATAGACTAGGCTAAGGGACGGACTTCATCACCTGGTCGAGAGAGTACGATACATCGGTGTAAAAGATTGAGTTGGAATTCACGTGACCTTCTATCCTGATCAGAAAATTTCTTCATTCTTTTTGCGGGTAACAACGGGAGACGTACTAGGACGAATGAAACCGATGTCTAACAATTCCTGCAGTTGGGTCTTTAACTCCTGAAGTTCAATAGGAGCCATTCGATATGGGGCTTTAGAAATAGGTTTTGTATTGGGTTCAAGGTCGATACAAAATTCAATTTCACGCCCGGGGTAGGCCAAGAAGTTCTTGAGAATACGTCGGAAATTCATTAACAATAGAAATATCATTCAAAATCGACGTATTTTTGTTTAGATCCATGACATGAGCTAAGAAAGCTTAACATCCGCTTTTCAATAAATGAATAGCTTTACTGACTTGAGATGAGCGGTGATTGATTTTAATGGTTTGGTTTCTTGAATTCGCATAATAGGTTGGTTAGGAATATGAAAGCTAACAACCTTACGAAAACAATTAATTTTTTGCATGATGAGTAGTTAACCAATCAATCCCTAGAATTACGTCAAATGCAAGTATTTTCAATGAAATAAGATCGACGAACGTGTAATGTGTGAGGGTACCGATTTGAACCAAACAAGACTTATAAACAAAGTGGATGTAATGAAGGTTTCTCCCAACGGAGTTTCAATCAACTAAGTCAAAGTCCAATTTCTCCGGAGTCAATTTTAAACGTTGAGTGCAAGTAGGAGAAATAAAAGAATGGGTAGAACCGGTATCAAATAAGGTATAAACTTCGCTAGAGTTTATGATAAGCTTACCCGTGATGACCTCGTTCGGGTTCCTTGCTTTTTGGGAGGTCACGACAAACGATCTCCCTTGTTTTACGGTTTTGACTTTTTCGGGATGACCTTTGGTGCCTCCATCCTAGTGAACTTGTCTTGGTGAACGACAAAATTGGGCTAGGTGACCTTCTCTTCCACAATTATAACATGCTTTTGACGGACATCGCAGCTTTTGGTGATATATCCCTCCCCTCCGCATTTGAAACATATGATAGGTGGTCGTTCTCCTTCCTTAACAACGGGTGTTGGTGCTGACGTCTTTCCATCATTGTTGAATCTCCTTTTCTTGAAATGTCCATTCTTATTGTTTTGGCCCTGATTACCACCGAAGTGGTTACCATTTCTGGCCTGTTGATTCCCTCCACACTTGTTGTCACCGCTTCGATGACTTCTCTCACTAGTATTATAATTTTGTCGGCTGCTATCTTTTGGTTGGGTTGACTCATTATCACGCTCCAATAACTGAGCCCTATTAACAACATCTAAATACAAACACAATTTATAAGAGATAAGATATTAACGTATCTCAGGTTTCAAACCTCTTAAAAACATTCGCGTCATTCTCTCCTCATTATCAACCAAATGAGACACAAATCAGGATAGCTCGGCAAACTTGGCTTCGTACTACGACACGGTCATGTTGTTTTACTCCAGTTTAATGAACTCTACCTCTTTCATGTGACGAATACTTTCGGGAAAGTACTTGTCATTGAACAGTTCTTGGAACTTCTCCCAAGACATCTTGGTCGGCGAGTTGAGTACGCTTTTACTGATTCCCACCAAGAATCGCCTCGCGCTAATAACATGAATGTAGAAAAGGGACCTTTTGCTCCTCGGAGAAACCCAAGACATCAAATATCTTGTTGATTTGCTTTATCCACGTCTCGCCTTTAAGTGGTTTTGGCTCTCCAAAAAAACTCGGTGGTCCCTCCTTGAAAGCATTTTTGGCGGTGGTGTCCCCGAGAGTTGCAGTGTTTCCACCTACATTTTGGGACAGAGCCACTCTACTTTGATGTTTCATGAATTGCATGAAGCCTCGGAACATTTTGTCGTTCATCATTTGGTCAGTGTTGTTGTTTGCATGAGGATTATCGTCTTCCTGATGCACATTGTCCTGATTATTGATCTGTGGAGACTCAACGGTCTCTCTGTGCTCCATTGATGTTCTCAATATTCTCGGATGCCATTTTCAAATCGCCACACAAAACAAGGGTTAATTAACATATCACATATTATCCCTATACTCGACCAACCAATTAAATAACAAATAAACTTAGGTAGGTCATACTAGCGAAAGAATTCCCCGTCTCTCCCCTCCTAGTTTTTATCTCACATCTTAGCCAGGGATCATATCCCTAAGCTTTGATACCAACTGTGACGCCCCCAAAATAGGTATACATCACCCATCTTGGGTAGCCAGATACATGGTACAGAATACAAATACAAACTAATTATATAACAGTCGTGTAAAATACGACAAAACATATGCTGTGTTTTAATACAAATATTGTCATCTAGACAATATCCACACTCAAAATAAGTCCTCAATACATTTATTAACACACAATTTCATAGAATAGTGAGGACTAGTAATGCTATCCTCTGGACCATCACTCCGTTCCCCGACTAGTCCCTGTTACGTTCTCATTTCCTGAAGAGAACAGTGAAAGAAAAGGTGAGCTCAACTAGCCCAGTAAGAAATATTATGACTAAGATAATGTAGGATAAATTATCATTAGCCTTCAACAATGTTAAACTGATAAAATACAATAGACATCAAGTTTAACTGCAGCGGAATAAGCAATCCATTAAAAGAGTCAAGTAGAGAATAAAATCTACTATCTTTTATGATTTAAAACGTTTTTTCATCACTTTTATCGCTGAGACTCAGCTTAATAAATAATCATCCATGCACTATGGCCAAGGATATTCATTAGGGTCACGACCATAAATTATCCATGCACTACGGGCCAAGGATATTCGAGTATTCATCAATGGTCATGATCATGCCAACAACTGACCATCAATGCACTATGGGCCAATGAGGACTTTTACCACATCATTTGTAACATTACGGTCATGATTATACCGAATAATCACTGGTCATAATCATACCAAGTCCATCTATGCACTACAGGCCACAGATGACTTTCAAAAATATAAACATGAGGATGATGACAATGATATATGAATTCAATAAAACAAGTTCAAGAATTAGTTTATCCAGGAACTAATAACGTCTAAATTGTCAACATGATACTTCTTTGTAGAGTAAAATTCAAGAATGCTCAGAAGAATATTTCCATGAAAAGATATTGGATGAAGCGCAAATATCAAGGATATTCCACTAATTTCATAGAGTATAGAAGTCAAAACTTTAACCAACTAAGTATAATAAAGAATAGAATAACAAAAGAAATCACCAGGCATGTGATAGATCACACAGGCAGGTTATTCCAACAGAATAATAAATACGAAACCAGTCCCACAAAAACGCCTTGCGGACATGATATTCAATGAGAATAATAAAGCGGAACCCGGTCCGGCGTAAAATGCATGATGAGGATATTCCAATAGAATAATAAAAAAAGCGGAACCAGTCCAGCGAAAGCGCATGAACAAAATATTCCAACAGAATAATAAAGATTTAAACCGGTCCGGCGTAAAAATGCATGGACATGATATTCCAATGTAATAATAAAGAATGGAATAATGGAAGAATTTCACCAATTATAGGGTAGCTTGGTGTATCTGAGTTATTCCAATGAGAATAATAAATAATGGAATAATAGAAGAATTTCACCAATTATAGGGTAGCCCGCGTATATTGGTTCTTCCAACAGAATAATAAAGAATGGAATAACAGAAGTTCTCTTCATGAATAAGAAAGAAATAATACCCCTTACCGTTAAAGAAACTGGATATCGAAGTAGTGAAGTAGCAGAAAACTCTTCTGCTTTCTCTCAATAATTTCTCTCTCTAGAGTTTCAGTGAATTCGTAAGAAATAATGAAGGAATGAGCTTCTATTTATAGAAGAATGGATTGAATAGTAACTAATTCATGAACGGTTCAGATTGATTTACTTTTAAACGGATGGTCCATATTGATTTACTATTAAAACTTAAAGCAACGGTCCATACTGATTCACTATTAAAACTTTAAACCAGCGATCCATATTGATTTACTATTATAAATTCAACCAACGGTCTGAAAAATTAGCACATCTCCTCATGCAATAATATTGTACCCAAAAATAATTTGGACCGAAAAGAAATATATTGTTCGGGTGAATAGTACTCCGTGAATAGTAACTCGTGAATACTAACTCATGAATAGTAACTCGTGAATAGTACTCCTACACAAAAAGTGTCCCAAATACCCGTTTGAACAATATAACCTCCAGACATCAATTATCATCAAAATAGATGTCGATTTCTACTAACACAAATAATCCCACCACAATGAAACTATCAAATTCATCTTTAATTAACACGAACTTATTCATCATTAATATTATAACTCACAATATTTAACAACCAGGTTGTTCCCACGAAAGAGGGGGCTTTCCAATAAGGATTTCTCCCTATTGGCACGCAATTAGGTGACCAAACCTCTCTTAGACAGAACTTCTAGACATTGTAAATATTGCAATTTAATAATATGAATAACTTTTTCGTCTCAATTATTGATTTAATAATATAACATATAATGCAGATGATATCTTTGTGACAATAATCGAATCAATAATATGAGAGATATGATGCAAAGAATAATTGAGTATAAGCGGTGACTTCTCACGTAAGCATCAAAAATCAATACCGTAGTGCTACTCTTATGCAACCACGCCAGACATTCTTGTACTTTTACTACGGTAGTTCAAGCGGTTTTAACAATAATACCTCGTAGTTATTTTTATAAAATATTTTTGTCGTTTTCTCAATCAAACAATAATTAGTTAATAGGGTCCACCAATGATTGTCTTGGTTATCACCTAATATTCCCCGCTAAAACGAATATTCCCACCAATCGAATATTATATAACAACTTGCATACTTTGCAAAATTTATAAATATTACCCACAACTATAACATTATATCAAATTCATTCCATAATATTCAAAAATAATATTCATAGAAAAAAAAATCATCTTTATTCATAAAATTTGGGATCTTACACTTACAAATGATGAATATAGAGTAAAATCGACTTTAATCAATAAAGTTAAAGCTGTTCAAGCTACACACCCGAATCTGATGAATGTGAAAAAGAAGGTTCAAGAAGGCGTTATCTCAACCCTCGATTTAATTGGCCCAATTGAAATCCTCGATCGAGTAGGAACTGTAGCCTATAGACTCGTTTTACCGCCAAGTATGTCGCGTGTTCATAACATTTTTCACGTATCGTTGTTAGTAAAAACTTAGTCTTGGGGGACTTTGGAGCCAAATTTATGAATAATTAAAGAATCTAAAAAATTATGAAATCATAGGAGTTTTATAGAGCATGTTACAAGCTTTGCATAGCCTTGAAAACGGACTAATTCCGATAACGGATGAAGAAGTTATGAAGATTTGAAGTATGTGTGTCAAAAGTTGCAAAATCTGGAAAATTGGAGTAAGTGCCAAAGGTCGAGCGCCTAGGAACAAGGCTCGGTGATTAGAATCTGTTCTTGGGCACCTAGGCGCTTGCCCAAGGCCAAATTTGGGCGCCTAGGCGCTGGTCAAGTATTAAGCCAAAATCTGTTCGGACGTCCTTTAGTAAATTGGGCATAACATTTTCATACAAACTCCGATTGAGGTGATTCAGGATGATTCGGAAAGATAACGAGTAGACCTATAACTTTTATTCTTTATATTTTGAGATTTGAGGTCGGTATCAAGGCCTAAAATGGCTATTTTAGGGGCTGATGTGCATTCAGAGGCAATCGGAGGACATCGGGCATGCACGTATGCAACGTGTAATGTTTTCGACGATAAAGGTATTCAAGGTATCCTCACCTCTTGGTATATACAGAATCGTCACGTAAATTTTGAGGGCAAAATTTCATAAAGAGGGGAGATTGTGAGACCCCAGATTTTATGAATAAAGATTTAAATTTCTCGAAATATTTTTTTTGAATATTATGGTGTGGATTTGTTATAATGTTATAGTTGTGGGTAATATTTACAAATTTTGCAAAGTAAGCAAGTGGTTATATAATATTCGATTAGTCGGAGAATATTTGTTTTAACAGGGAATATTCATACGACGACACAATCATTGCTGGACCCCACAACGTAAGTATTGTTGTGACGCCCCCAAAAATAGGTATACATCACCTATCTTGATGCGCCCGGATATATGGTACAAAATACAAATACAACTTAATTATACAAACGCTGCAGTGTAAAAAATATGACAAAACATAGGTGAGAGTTTTAATAAGAATATTGTCATCTAGACAATATCCACACTCAAAGGAGTCCTCATTACATTTATTGTCACACTATTTAACATAATAGTAAGGACTACTAATGTTATCATCGGGCCAAAGTCACTCAGTTTTCACTAACTCGTCAAACTATATTCTCATTTCTGAAGAGAACAGTGAAAAAGCGGTGAGCTCAACTAACCAAAGAAGAAATATTATGACTAAGATAATGCGAGAATAAATTATCATTAGCCTTCAACAATGTTAAAGCGATAAAATACAAAAGACATCAAGTTTAAGCGCAGTGAACAAGCAATCCATTAAAAGAGTCAAGTAGAGAATAAAATCTACTATCTTCTATGATTTAAAAGTTTTTCATCAACTTAATCATTTGAGACTCACGACAATAAATAAACCACATCATCGAATCATCCACACTACGGGCCAATGATATTCATTAAATCATAAATGGTCATGACTATACTGAATAATCCCTGGTCATAATCATACCAAAAGCTGTCCATCAATGCACTACAGGCCACTGAGGATTTTTACCACATCATTTATAATATTACAGGTCATGATTATACTGAATGATCCCTAATCATAATCACACCAAGTTCATCTATGCACGTAAGTCAAATATGACTTTTATCACAATATAAACACGATTATGATGACAATGATATAAGCATTCATCAAATGAAAACAAGGATAAATATTAAAGACTTTAAATTTATCCAAATATTATCAATCACTTAAAAAACTCATAATCTAATATTATTAATATATAATAATATTTTAATCACTTCTTAAACTTATAAACAATTTATTTCAATTGTTTATACTTTATCAAATAATGCATTTAATCATTCAAAAATGCCATACTCATAAGATTTCATCACCAATGATCAAATCCCTTATCAAAAATCTGCATATACCCTATATAGAATTCCCAAGCCATAAAATCCTATTTACTAATTTCGTTACTTCACATAACATATTTAACTCATATGTTCGTAACTAAACCATTTTTTTGAAAAATTACCAAATCAACTTTTTATTTTTCTATCCTTTTCCCAAACATATATACATATATTGCATACACAACACGTATTTTTTTTTTATTTTTCAACTCCCTTAAGTATTTTTCAAAAATCAATTTCTAATTAATTCCTTAAGAAATTAGCTACCTCAAATTTAACTCCAGAAATTCCCAAATCTTGGCAGGATCTTACACATGTTAACGTGAGCTTCCAGTTTAAATTTTATGATCATCGGAGTTATAGAACTCCGATTATAGCATTTTTCGTCAAAAAACCTAAATATTGAAATACTCATAACTAGCTCATTTTAAGTCGGAATGAGCTCATTTTTGGACAAGAGGTACTTTATACCATATATTTTCATGTCCCAAAAGGCCAAAATTTTTCTCACAAAATAAGTGGCCAAAAATGCCCTTTTAAATTTCTAGACAGTAGCCTTTTTGGTACTTTGCAGTTTTTGACTCGTTTGCTAAAATCAGTCCACACGAAAATCTACAACACCTTTTCTAGTGATTCCACTTGGATAAGTTAGAAAAATCATAGATCTAACTCTAGAACTTGACCACACTCAAAGATTCAAAATATAATAGGAGATATGGTCAATTGAATTTCATATTCTATTTTCACCAAAATATGATTTTCAACCCTTTGTGATTTCTAAGAAACTTTCATGTTTTCACATAATAACCACCATAACTCATCATGACAATGACATAATAATTCAATAAAACAAGTTCAAGAATAAATTTTAAAGATTTATAAGTTAATTTATCCTGAACTCAATAATGTCCAAATTGTCAACATGATACTAATTTGTGGAGAAAAATTCAAGAATGCTCAGAAGAATATTTCCACGAAAAGATACTGGATGAAGCGCAAATATCCAGGATATTCCACTAATTTCAAGGAATATAGAAGCCAAAGATTTAACCATCTGTGTATAATAGAATATATGAAACTGTAAATGGATTTTCGCCCGCCATGCGGTAATCCACGTAGCCAGATCATTTCCATAATTTAATAAGAAATGAATACAAAGGATCATTCACCATGCATGTGGTAATCCACATAGACAGGTTATTCCAACAGAATAATAAAGAATGGAATAACAGAAGGATTCACCATGCATGCGATAGATCGCACATACAGGTTATTCCCAACAGAATAATAAATAATGGAACCAGGTCATGCGTAAACGCACAGACAGGATATTTCGACAGAATAATAAAGAAACGGAACGAGTCAAAGGCGAAATTCGCATGCAAGCGAGGATATTTCAACAGAATAATAAAGAATGGAATAACAACGAAATCACCATGCATGCGATAGACCGCACATCTGAGTTATTCCAACAGAATAATAAATAATGGAACGGTCATACAGTAAACGCATACGATATTCCAACAGAATAATAAAGAATGGAATAATGGAAGAATTTCACCATGTATGCGGATTTGCACAGACAAGTTATTCAACATAATAATAAAGAATCAAATAAATGAAGAATTTCACCATGTATGCGGTACTTAGCAGATAGAGCTGAGTTATTCAACGAATAATAAGGAATGGAATAACATAAGTTCTCTTCATGAATACGAAAGAAATAATACCCCTTACCTTATAAAGAAGAGTACTCCGACGGGTAGGGCGGGGATATACTTGAAGAAAATTTGCACTACGCTCAAAGCTTCTTAAAACTCTAAAGAAATACGCTCAAGATTATAGAAGAGAATTCTCTGAATTTCTGGTGTGATTTCAATTCTAACTAAGCATCCTATTTATAGGAAAATAGAAAGGATACTATGCAATAAAATATAATATATAATATATATATATATATATATATATATATATTATTTAAAATCTAATAAAACAATTAACTTTATAAAATTATTATGTTTTATATAAAAGATTTTACTATGCAAACACTATGCATAATAAAATATATTAGATTCTAATTATTATCTAATAAAACAAATAACTTTATAAAAGTATTACATTTTATATATAAAAGATTTTACTATACAAAACACTATGCATAATAAAATATATTATATTCTAATCATTATCTAATAAAACAAATAACTTTATAAAAGTATTCTATTTTATATAAAAAGCTTTACATTTTATTACATTAATAATACTAATTAACAAAATTTATATAATATATATATATATATATATATATATATAAACTTACGTGACTTCATAAAAAGACACCTCAATATATTTAACAACATTTATCATCATTATTATAATTCACAATATTAATCGACCAGATCGTTCCCAGGAAAGAGGGGGCTTTCCAATAAGGTTTCTCCCTATTGACGCGCAATTAGGTGACCAAACCTCTCCTTGGCAGAACTTCTAGACATCGTTAATATTGCAACTAATAATATTAATAACTTTGTTATCTCAATTATTGATTTAATAATATATAAAATATCGACAATAATTGAATCAAATAACGTGAGATACTATGCAATAACAATTGTAGTAATAATTGAACAAAAGCGAGTGACTTCTCACGTAAGCATCAATAATCAATATATGGTGTACTCTTATGCAACCACAGCAGTATTCATTGTACTTTTAACACCGGTGTTTTTAACAGTTTTAACGGTAAAACTTCCGCCGTTATTTTCATAAAATATTTTTGTCGTTTTCTTAATCCGACAATAATTCCATTGTGGAGTCCACCAATGATTGTATCGTCGTACGGATATTCCCTGACAAAAAGAATATTTCCCGACCAATCGAATATTATATAATAACTTGCATACTTTGCAAAATTTATAAATACTACCCACAACTATAACATTATCTCAAATCCACACCATAATATTCAAAAAAATATTTTGAGAAAATTAAATCTTTATTCGTAAAATTTGGGGTTTTACAATCTCTCCTCCTTATGAAATTTCGCCCTCGAAATTTATATACGTACCTGGTATGCCGAAGAGGTGAGGATACCTTAACTTCATTTCAAATGATAACTCTTGAGGTATAACCTTTGAGTGTTGAATACGATCCTTCTTATCCAAGATTTTAACATGTATCTCCTCATACGTTAAATCTTCTGCTATATCGTCTAGTTCTAATTTAATAATGTGGTTCGGGTCATCCACATATTTACGTAACATCGATACATTAAAAATATTATGAACACGCGACATACTTGGCGGTAAAACGAGTCTATAGGCCACAGTTCCTACTCGATCGAGGATTTCAAATGGGCCAATTAAATCGAGGGTTGATATTTCCTCTCTTCAGTAACTCTTGCTTTTAAAATAATGCCCTCTTGAACCTTCTTCTTCTTATTCATCAGCTTCGGGTCTGTAGCTTTAGCAGCTTCAACATTATCGACTAAAGTCGGTTCTAATCATATATTCGGTATCTTCACGTAGGTTCGTATATTCACACTTGTAGCGATATGATAAATTCACTCAACGCGTTAGCTACCACGTTCGCTCTTCCACAATGATATTGAATGGTATGATCGTAATCTTCAACAGCTCGAGCCAACATCTTTGGCTCAATATACGTTCGTTTTGGGTGAAGAAATACTTGAGGGTTTTAGAAATGGGTTTTGTACTGGGGTCAATACAAAATTCAATTTCACGCTCTAGGGGTAGGCTAAGAATTTCTTCTGGGAATACGTCAGGAAATTCATTAACAATAGAAATATCATTCAAAACTGTGACTCTCATCCAAGACTTGGATAGCACATGTAATGAAGGTTTCTCCTAACGGAGGTTCAACAGATAAGTCAAAGTCTAATTTTTCTTGAGTCAAATTTAAACGTTGAGTATAGCAAGAGAGATAAAAGAATGGGTAGGCGGTATCTAATAAGGTATAGACTTCAAAAATTTATAATTAACTAACTTGGTGCTAACCGTTGGGTTACTCACTTTTTGAGAAGTCACGAAAAATGCTCTTCCTGAAACCACCGACTTTGTTTTGTCCGTATCCGCTTTTGGTGCCACTGTCCCAGCTGGACTTGACTTTGGTGAACGATAAAATTGGGCTAGGTGACCTTCTTTTCCACAATTATATCATGCTTTGGACTGCATCGTGCAGTTTGGACTTATGTGTCCTTCCCCTCCATATTTGTAACATACGACCGATGGTCGTTCTCCTTCCTTAACAGTGGGTGATGGTGCTGACGTCTTTCCATCTTTGCTGAACCTTCTCTTCTTGAACTTTCCACTCTTATTGTCTTGGCCATGATTACCACCGTAGTGGTTTCATTTCTGGCATGTTGATTCCCTCCACGTTTGTTGTCACCGCTTCGATGACTGCTACCACTGGTATTATCAACTTATCGGTTGCTCTCTCTTGGTTGGGTTGACTCATTATCGCACTCCAATAACTGAGCCCTATTCACAACATCTGAATACAAACACAATTTATGAGAGATAAGGTATTGACGTTTCTCGGGTTTCAAACCTCTTAGAAACATCCGCGTCATTCTCTCCTCATTATCAACCAAGTGGGACACAAACCGAGACAACTCGACAAACTTAGCTTCGTACTGCGCCACGATCATATTATTTTGCTCAAGCTTGATGAACTCCACCTCCTTCATGTGACGAATACTTTCAGGAAAGTACTTGTCGTTGAATAATTCTTGGAACTTCTCCCAAGACATCTTCAGTGCGGCAGGTTGAGTACGCTTTACAGATTCCCACCAATAATCTGCCTCTGCACGCAACATGAAGGTGGCAAAAGGAACCTTTTGCTCCTCGGAGCATCCCAAGACATCAAATATCTTGTTGATCTGCTTTATCCACGTCTCCGCCTTAAGTGGTTTTTGGCTCTCCAAAAAACTCTGGTGGTCCCAGCTCCTTGAACTGCTTAGCGATGACCGTCCGAGAGTTTTCAGTGTTTCCACCTGTATTTTGAATAAGAGCCGCTCTCGCCTGATGTTGCATGAATAGCATAAAGCCTCAGAACATCCCATTGTTCACCATTTCATCGGTGTTATTATTTTCATGAGGATTATTGTCTTTCTGTTGCACATTACCCTGGGCATTGATCGTTGGTGACTCAACGGTCTCATGTGATTTATTGTTTATCTCAACATTTTTGGATACCATTTTCAAATACTGCCACAAAACAAGGGTTAATTAACATATCACATATTATCTCTATACTCTGACCGACCAATTAAATACCAAATAAACTTAGGTAGGTCATACTAGCGAAGGAATTCCCCGTCTCTCCCCTTCTAGTTCTTGTCTCACATCTCAGTCATGGATCATATCCCTAAGCTTTGATACCAACTATAACGCCCCCAAAAATAGGTATACATCACCCATCTTGAGTCGCCAGATACATGGTACAAAATACAAATACAACTTGATTATACAAACGTCGTGTAAAAATACGACAAAACATAGCTGAGAGTTTTAATAAGAATATTGTCATCTAGACAATATCCACACTCAAAGGAGTCCTCATTACATTTATTGTCACACTATTTAACAGAATAGTGATCGCTACTAATGTTATCATCTGGACCGTCACTCCGTTCCCCAACTTGTCCCAGCTATATTCTCATTTCCTGAAGAGAACAGTGAAAGAAACGGTGAGCTCAACTAGCCCAGTAAGAAATATTATGACTAAGATAATGCAGAATAAATTATCATTAGCCTTCAATAATGTTAAACTGATAAAATATAAAAGACATCAAGTTTAACTGCATCGGAACAAGCAATCCATTAAAAGAGTCAAGTAGAGAATAAAATCTACTATCTTCTATGATTTAAAAAGTTTTTCATCAACTTAATCATTTGAGACTCGACTTAATAAATAAACCACATCATCGAATCATCCACGCACTACACGGGCCAAGGATATTCATTAAATCATCAATGGTCATGACTATACCGAATAATCCTGGTCATAATCATACCAAAAGCGTCCATCAATGCACTATCTGAAGGCCGAGGATTTTTACCACATCATTTATAACATTACAGGTCATGATTATACCGAATGATCCCTGATCATAATCACACCAAGTCCATCTATGCACGTAAGTCAAATATGACTTTTATCATAATATAAACATGATAATGATGACAATGATATAAGCATTCATCAAATGAAAACAAGGATAAATATTAAAGACTTTAAATTTATCCAAATATTATCAATCACTTAATAAACTCATAATCTAATATTATTAATATATAATAATATTTTAATCACTTCTTAAACTTATAAACAATTTATTTCAATTGTTTATACTTTATCAAATAATGCATTTAATCATTCAAAAATACCATACTCATAAGATTTCATCACCAATGATCAAATCCCTTATCAAAAATCTGCATATACCCTATATAGGATTCTCAAGCCATAAAATCCTATTTACTAATTTCGTTACTTCACATAACATATGTAACTCATATATTCGTAACTAAACCATTTTTATGAAAAATTACCAAATCAACTTGTTATTTTTCTATCCTTTGGCCAAATATATATACATATATTTCATACACAACACGTATTTTTTTTTTATTTTTTAACTCCCTTAAGTATTTTTCAAAAATCAATTTCTAATTAATTCCTTGAGAAATTAGCTACCTCAAATTTAACTCCAGAAATTCTCAAATCTTGGCAAGATCTTACACATGTTAACATGAGCTTCCAGTTTAAATTTCATGGTCATCGGAGTTATAGAACTCCGGTTATAGCGTTTTTCGTCGAAAAAACCTAAATATTGAAATAGTCATAACTTGCTCATTTTAAGTCAGAATGAGCTCATTTTTGGACAGGAGGTACTTTATACCATATATTTCATGTCCCAAAAGGCCGGAATGTTTCTCACAAAATAAGTGCCCGAAAATGCCCTTTTAAATTTCTAGATGGTAGCTTTTTTGGTACTTTTGCGGTTTTGACTCTCCGCTAAAATCAGTCAACACGAAAATCTACAACACCTTTTGCAGTTATTCCACTTGAATAAGTTAGAAAACTCATAGATCTAACTCTAGAACTTGACCACACTCAAAAATTCGAAATATAATAAGAGATATGGTCAATTGAATTTCATATTCTATTTTCACCAAAATCTGATTTTCAACCCTTTGTGATTTCTAAGAAACTTTCATGTTTTCACATAATAACCAACATAACTCATCATGACAATGACATAATAATTCAATAAAACAAGTTCAAGAATAAATTTTAAAGATTTATAAGTTAATTTATCTTGAACTCAATAATGTCCAAATTGTCAACATGATACTGCTTTGTGGAGAAAGATTCAAGAATGCTCAGAAGAATATTTTCACGAAAAGATACTGGATGAAGCGCAAATATCTAGGATATTCCACTAATTTCAAGGAATATAGAAGCCAAAGCTTTAACCATCTGTGTATAATAGAATATATGAAACTGCAACTGGATTTTCGCCCGCCATGCGGTAATCCACGTAACCAGATCATTTACATAATTTAATAAGAAATGAATACAAAGGATCATTCACCATGCATGTGGTAATCTACATAGACAGGTTATTCCAACAGAATAATAGAGAATGGAATAACAGAAGGATTCACCATGCATGCGATAGATCGCATGCATAAGTTATTCCCAGCGAGAATAATAAATAATGGAACCAGTCATGTGCGTAAACGCTTACAGACGTGATATTCCGGCGAGAATAATAAAGAATGAAACCAGTCGGTGATGAAATACGCAGCAGGATATTCCAACGTAATAATAAAGAATGGAATAACAACAAAAATCACCATGCATGCGATGGACCGCATATACAGGTTATTCCAATAGAATAATAAATAATGGAACAGTCATGCGTGCGAACGCATGACGGGATATTCCAACATAATGATAAAAATAGAATAATGAAGAATTTCACCATGTATGCGGTATTGTGACAGACAAAGTTATTCCAACATAATAATAAAGAATGGAATAACGGAAGAATTTCACCATGTATGCGGTACTCAGATATAATCTAGTTATTCCAATGTAATAATAAGGAATGGAATAATGAAGTTCTCTTCATGAATACTGAAAAGAAATAATACCCCTTACCTTATAAAGAAGAGTACTTCCACGGGTAGTATGGGGATATACTTGAAGAAAACTTTCACTACGCCAAAGCTTCTTAAAACTCTAAAGAAATATGCTCAAGATTATAGAAGAGAATTCTCGAATTTACGGTGTGATTTCAATTCTAACTAAGCATCCTATTTATAGGAAAATAGAAAGGATACTATGCAATAAATATATAATATATATATATATATATATATATATATTCTATTTAAAATCTAATAAAACAATTAACTTTATAAAAGTATTCATTTTATATATAAAAGATTTTACTATCAAACACTACGCAGTCTTATGCAAAACACTATGCATAATAAAATATCATATATTCTAATTATTGTCTAATAAAACAAATAACTTTATAAAAATATTCTATTTTATATAAAAAAAATTTTACTATGCAAAACACTATGCATGATAAAATATATTATATTCTAATTATTATCTAATAAAATAAATAACTTTAAAAGTATTCTATTTTATATAAAAAGCTTTTCTACATTTTTATTACATTAGTAATACTAATAAAACAAAAGTTATATATATATATATATATATATAAACTTCGTGACTTCATAAAAAGACACCTCAATATATTTAACAACATTTATCATCATTATTATAATTCACAATATTAATCGACTGTGTCGCGTTCGAGAAAGAGGGGCTTTCAATAAGGATTTCTCCCTATTGCGGCACAATTAGGTAACCAAACCTCTCTCTTGGTAGAACTTCTAGACATCGTTAATATTGCAAATAATAATATTAATAACTTTATTATCTCAATTATTGATTTAATAATATATAAAATATCGACAATAATTGAATCAAATAACGTGAGATACTATCGCAACAATTCTATGTAGCAATAATTGAACAAAAGCGAGTGACTTCTCACGTAAGCATCAATAATCAATATTGTGTGCTACTATGCAACCCAGACATTCTTGTACTTTTAACACCCTCTGTGTTTCAAGCGGTTTTAACGGTAAAACTTCCATGAATTATTTTCATAAAATATTTTGTCGTTTTCTTAATCCGACAATAATTGATTTTTGGAGTCCACGAATGATTGTCTTGGTAAATACGATATTCTCGACAAAAGAATATTCCCCAACCAATCGAATATTATATAACAACTTACATACTTTGCAAAATTTATAAATACTACCCACAACTATAACATTATCTCAAATCCACACCATAATATTCAAAAAAATATTTTGAAAAAATTAAATCTTTATTCATAAAATTTGGGGTTTTACAATTGTCGTAGTAAGAAAACGACAGAATTATCTTTTATTAAAAAAACGGCGAAAGTGTTACTGAATTAAAAGCATTGAACTACCCGATAGTAAAAGTAACAAGATGTCTGGCGTGGTTGCATAGTAGCACACGGTATTGCTTATTGATGCTTACGTGAGAAGTCACTCAGTTATACTCAATTATTGCTGCAGTAATTGCTGCATCATATCTCTCATATTATTGATTCAATTATTGTCACAATATCATCTACATAATATGTTATATTATTAAATTAATAATTTAGACGATAAAGTTATTCATATTATTAAATTGCAATATTTACAATGTCTAGAAGTTCTGTCAAGGAGAGGTTTGGTCATCTAATCAACGCCGATAAGGAGAAATCCTTATCGGAAAGCCCCTCTTTCCTTGGAACGACCTGGTTGTTAAATATTGTGAGTTATAATATTAATGATGAATAAGTTTGTGTTGATTAAAGATGAAATTGATAGTTCCATTGTGTTGGAATTATTAGTGTTAGTGGAAGTCGACATTTATTTCGATATTAATTGATGTCCGGAAGTTATATTGACCCGGTCGGGTAATTAATCGGATAAATGAGCAATTAATTACTATTAATTCACATGATTATAACTATTTGTTCACATGTGTACTATTGATTCACATTCTTGTACTATTAGGGGAGTTGGTGCAAGATTGATAATACTACATGACTAAGTTAAAATGGAGGTATAGATGGAGGTCTTATCTTGTTATTAAGTATTTTCACATGATTATAATTATTGATTCACATGATTGAACTATTGATTCACATTATTTACTATTAGGGGGAGGTGGTGCAAGTTTGATAATACTTGCGGGACTAAATTAAAAATGAAGAAAAAGAGGAAGGTATTATCTTTGTAATATTTGAGCCCCAAAGCGTGCAATTATCGAAACTATAATTTCCTATAAATAGAAGCTCATTCTTCCTTCATTTCTCACTAATTCACTAAAGCTATAGAGCAATTATTATAGAGAGAAAGAAGAAGACAAGTCTGCTACCTCACTATTCCAGTATTCAGTCTTCTTCTAAGGTAAGGGGTATTATTCTTTTGTATTCATGAAGAGAGTTATTTTCATTCAATACTCGTAAGAGTGGTTATTCCATTCTTTATTATTATGTTGGAATAACCTGTCTATGCGAAGTACCGCATACATGGTGAAATTCTTCTGTTATTCCATTCTTTATTATTCTGTTGGAATAACCTGTCTATGCGGTCTATCGCATGCATGATGAATTCTGTTGTTATTCCATTCTTTATTATTCTGTTGGAACATCCTGTCTGTGCGGATTACGTATGACCTGGTTCCATTCTTTATTATTCTGTTGGAACATCCTGTCTTTATTTATTAATGGATTGCTTATTCCGCTGCAGTTCAACTTGATGTCTATTGTGACGCCCCCAAAATAGGTATACATCACCCATCTTGAGTCGCCAAATACATGGTACAAAAATACAAAATACAACTTAATAATACAACTGTCGTGTAACATACGACAAAACATAAGCTGAGAGTTTAAACAAGAATATTGCCTTCTAGACAATATGCACTCTCAATGGAATCCTCATTATATTTATTGTCACACTATTTAATAGAATAGTGAGGATTACTAATGCTATCATCTGGACCGTCACTCCGTTCCCCGACTCGTCCCAACTATATTCTCATTTCCCGAAGAGAACAGTGAAAGAAAGGGTGAGCTCAACTAGCCCAGTAAGAAATATTATGACTAAGATAATGCAGAATAAATTATCATTAGTCTTCAACAATGTTAAACTGATAAAATACAATAGACATCAAGTTTAACTGCAGTGGAACAAGCAATCAATTAGAAGAGTCAAGTAAAGAATAAAATCTACTATCTTCTATGATTTAAAATATTTTCATGAATTTTATCATTTGAGACTCGACTTAGTAAATAAACCACATCATAGAATCATCCCCTTTCTACGGGCCAAGGACATTCATTAAATTATCAATGGTAAATGACTATCTAGAATAATCTTTGGTCATAATCATACCAAGTTCATCTCTGCGCGTAAGCCAAAGATATACAACAATAAAATCAACAATCAACAATCCATCTTTGCACGTAAGCCAAAGATATACAATTCAATAATCAACAATTCGCCTTCGTACGTAAGCGTTTAAAGATAACTTTCATCACCATATAAGCATGAGGATGATGACAATGATATAAGCATTAATCAAACTAAAACAAGGATAAATATTAAAGACTTTAAAATTATCCAAATATTATCAATCACTTAATAAACTCATAATCTAATATTATTAATATTATAAAAATATTTTAATCACTTCTTAAATTTATAAACAATTTATTTCAATTGTTTACACTTTACCAAATAATGCATTTAATCATTCAAAGAATGCCATAATCATAAGATTTCAGCACCAATGATCAAATCCCTTATCAAAAATCTGCATATACCTTATATAGGATTTCCAAGCCATAAAATCCTATTTTCCAAATTTGTTACTTCACATAACATATTTAACTCATATGTTCCGTAACTAAACTATTTTCATGAAAAATACCAAATCAGTCCCAAAAATATTTTTTTCCGGGATTCAGTAGAATATAGTCCCATAATGAACATATATTTTTCTAAGAATTTTTAAAATTCATTTACTATTTTTCAAAATGAATTTTTTCTTAAGAAATTAGCTACCTCAAGTTTTCAAAAATTCCCAAATTAGGATTCACTTACGTGAGCTTCAGGTTTAAATTCACTTGGTCATCTGGAGTTATAGAACTCCGATTATAGCATTTTTTCATCGGAAAAACCTAAATATTAAAATGGTCATAATTTGCTCATTTTAAGTCGGAATGAACTCATTTTTTTAACATTTCCCAAAAGGCGAATTTTCTCACAAATTCCAAAAATTCCGAAAATCTACAACACATTTTCCGTTGAATTGGATAAGTTAGGAAACTCATAGATCTAACTCTAGAACTCTGACCACACTTAAAATTCAAATATAATAGGAGATATGGTCATTCAATTTCATGCCCATTTTCACCAAAAATCGATTTTCAACCCCTTGTGATTTCTAAGAAACTTTTATGGTTTCACATAATAATCAACATAGCTCATCATGACAATGACATAATAATTCAATAAAATAAATTCAAGAATAAATTTTAAAGATTTATCCCGAACTCAATAATGTCTAAATTGTCAACATGATACTTCTTTTCAGAGAGTAAAATTACATGTTTTCAAAACTTTAACCAAGCTGAGTATAAGAGAATATATGAAATCTAAGAAATTACGCGCCATGCAGTAATCCGTAGACAAATCATTTCAACAATTTAATAAGGAATGAGTAGAAGGATCATTCACCACACATGTGGTAATCTTATAGACAAGTTATTCCAACGGAATAATAAAGAATAGAATAAAGAAGGATTCACCACGTAAATGCGATAGAGACCGCGATGACAAAGGTTATTCCCAACGAGAATAATAAAAAGACGGAACTGAGTCCGCCGTAAAAAACGCCAAACAAAGATATTCGGAAACGTAATAATAAAGACGGAACTAACAACAGATATTCAAGAGAATAATAAAGACTTGGAATAATAGAAGAATTTCACCATGTAATGCAGACTTTGCATAAACAGTTATTCCAAAAATAATAATAAAGAATGAAATAAAGAAGTTCACCATGTATGCAGGCTTCAGATAAATAAAGTTATTCAACGTAATAATAAGGAATGGAATAACAATAGCTCTCTTCATGAATATGAAAGAATATACCCCTTACCTCAAAAGAAGACTAATCTTGGAATAGTGAGGTAGCTTATTATACTGAAATGAGTCTTTGTGTTAACAACATCGCACTCAGAACGCATACGATCTTCTACTCAACATGTCGCCTACCACGCTCGCTTCTTCCATGATGATATGAATGGTACGATCATAATCTTCAATGACCGAGCCAACATCTTTGGCGATGTATCGTTCGTTTTGATTAAAGAAATATTTGAGGGTTTAAGAAATGGGTTTTTATCGGGGTCAATACAAAATTCGATGATAGCCGTGAAGTTTTTCAAGAATACTCTGTGAAATTTATTAACGATAGAAATATCATTCAAAACTATGACTCTCTCATCCAAGACTTGGATAACACATCACATTGATACCTATCAACTTGTCATCGCCATTCACACGTACGCCTACATAAAATGTCATCGCTTCGCATTGCCTTGACAAGGAAGTCACCAAATGAAAGGCTCGGGGCTCTTCTTTATGGCGATTGATATGACAAATGATTGACTTTAGTAGTTTGGTTTCTTGAATTAGTATAACAGAGTTGGTTAGGAATATGAAAGCTAACAACCTTACGAAAATAATTAATTTTAGCATGATGAGTAGTTAACCAATCAATCCTCAAAATCAAATATTAGGTGACTTAAGATATCTCGACCATGATTACCACCTAAGTGGATAAATTATCATGGTTATATTGTCTTCAATACGATTATTATGTGTTGACTCAATATCGCCGATAAGCGAAACATCTCGAATATAGACAGGGTTAATTGACATATCAAAGTTTAACGATCGCTAATTAAATACCAAATAAACTTAGGTAGGTCATAAGCGAAGGAAATCACATTAGAAGAGACAAGTAAAGAATAAAATCTACTATCTTCATGGTACAAACGATTTAAAATGTTTTCATCAATTTTTATCAATGGAGACTCATTACATTTATTGTCACACTATTTAATAAATAAACCACATCATCCGAATCATCTCATTTCTGAAGAGAAAGGTGAAAGAAAGGGTTCTAGCCCGGGCTAAGATAAGGAATAAATTATCATTAAATTATCAATCAAGGTCGGTATTAACAAGCAATCCATTAGAAGAGACAAGTAAAGAATAATACTATCCACGATTTAAAATGTTTTCATAATCATACTCCAGTAAATAAAAGTCCATCTCTACGCACGTAAGCCGAATAAGTCATATACAACAATAAAACCAATAATCAACAATCCATCTTTTGCACGTAAGCCAAAGATATGATTCAATAATCAACGATTGCTTGTGACGTAAGCGCCAAAAGATAACTTTCATCACCATATAAGCATAAGGATGATGACAATGATATAAGCATTAATCAAACTAAAACAAGGATAAATATTAAAGACTTTAAAATTATCCAAATATTATCAATCACTTAATAAACTCATAATCTAATATTATTAATATTATAACAATATTTTAATCACTTCTTAAACTTATAAATAATTTATTTCAATTGTTTACACTTTACCAAATAATGCATTTAATCATTCAAAGAATGCCATAATCATAAGATTTCATCACCAATGATCAAATCTCTCATCAAAAATCTGCATATACCTTATATAGGATTTCCAAGCCATAAAATCCTATTTTCCAACTTTGTTACTTCACATAACATATTTAACTCATATGTTCGTAACTAAACTATTTTCATGCAAAAATACCAAATCAGTCCCAAAAATATTTCTTTTTTTGGGATTTAGCAGAATATAGTCCCATAATGAACATATATTTTTCTCAGAATTTTTAAAATTCATTTACTATTTTTCAAAAATTAATTTCTAATTAATTCCTTAAGAAATTAGCTACCTTAAGTTTAACTCCAGAAATTCCCAAATCTTGGCAGGATCTTACACATGTTAACGTGAGCTTCCAGTTTAAATTTCATGGTCATCGGAATTATAGAACTCCGGTTATAGCGTTTTTTGTCGAAAAAACCTAAATATTAAAATGGCCATAACTTGCTCATTTTAACTCGGAATGAGCTCATTTTTGGACAGGAAGTTCTTTATTCCATATAATTTCATGTCCCAAAAGGCCAAAAGTTTTCTCAAAAATTAAGTGGCCAAAAATTCCCTTTTGAAAATCTGAGCTGTAGCTTTTTCCCATTTTTCACTTTTTCGTGCTTTGCTAAAATCAGTCCACACGAAAATCTACAACAACTTTTTCAGTGATTCCACTTGGATAAGTTAGGAAACTCATAGATCTAACTCTAGAACTTGACCACACTCAAAAATTCGAAATATAATAGGAGATGTGGTCAATTGAATTTCATGTTCCATGTATGCGGTACTTCTCATAAATAGGTTATTCTAACAGAATAATAAGGAATGGAATAACAATAGCTCTCTTCATGAATATGAAAGAATAATACCCCTTACCTCAAAAAAGAAGATCTGAATCTTTGGAATAGTGAGGTAGCGGACTTCTCTCTTCTTCTTTCTCTCTATAATTTCTCTCAATAATAATGGCTCTAAAGCTTTTGTGAATTGGTGAGAAATGAAGGAAGAATGAGCTTCTATTTATAGAAAAATATAGTTTCGCTAATTGCACATTTTGGGGCTAGAAATATTACAGTACAATACCTCCAACTTTTTTTTAATTTTTAATTCAGTCATCCAAGTATTATCAAACTTGCACCACCTCCTCTAATAGTAAATCATGTGAATCAATAGTAAATCATGTGACTCAATAGTTCTAAACATGTGAAAAAATTAATTACAGTATAGTACCTCCATCTATACCTCCATTTTTAACTTAGTCATGCAAGCATCATCAAACTTGCACCAACTCCCCTAATAGTAAGTGAATGTGACTCAATAGTAACTCGTGAATAGTACTCAGAGCACAAAAATGCCACGAATATTGGATTGAACAATATAATCTCCAGGACATCAATTATTATCGAAATAAATGTCGATTTCTACTAACACAAATAATCTTAACACAATGGAACTATCCAATTCATCTTTAATCAACACGAACTTATTCATCATTAATATTATAACTCACAATATTTAACAACCGTGTCGTTCCCGGAAAAAGGAGGCTTTAGATAAGATTTTCTCCTTATTGGCGCAATTGATTAGATGACCGAACCTCTCCTTGCGGAACTTTAGACATTGTAAATATTGCAATTTAATAATATGAATAACTTTGTAAATCTTAATTATTGATTTAATAATATAACATATTATGCGAGATGATCTTTGTGACAATAATCGAATCAATAATATGAGAGATATGATCACGACCAATTCTTGTAGCAATAATTGAGTATAAGCGAGTGACTTCTCACGTAAGCATCAATAACCAATACTGGTATGCCACTATGCAACCACGCATTATTCATTGTACTTTTACTACCGAGTAGTTCAATAGTTTCTTGGTAAAACTTCCACCAAGTTATTTTCAATAAAATATTTTTGTCATTTTCAATCCAAATAATAATTTTAGTTTGTAGGGTCCACTAATGATTTAAAAGTAAATGCGGATATTCCCCGACACAAAGAATATTCTCCGACCAATCGAATATAATATAACAACTTGCATACTTTGCAAAATTTATAAATACTACCCACAAATATAACATTATCTCAAATTCAGACCATAATATTCAAAAAAAAATATTTCGAGAAAATTAAATCTTTATTCGTAAAATTTGGGATTTTACATCTATTGTATTTTATCAGTTTAACATTGTTGAAGGCTAATGATAATTTATCCTACATTATCTTAGTCATAATATTTCTTACTGGGCTAGTTGAGCTCACCCTTTCTTTCACTGTTCTCTTCAGGAAATGAGAACGTAGTCGGGACTAGTCGGGGAACGGAGTGACGGTCCAGATGATAGCATTAGTAGTCCTCACTATTTTGTTAAATAGTGTGACAATAAATGTAATGAGGACTCCATTGAGTGTGGATATTGTCTAGATGACAATATTCTTATTAAAACTCTTAGATTATATTTTGTCGTATTTTACACGACTGTTGTATAATTAAGTTGTATTTAAATTTTGTACCATGTATTTGGCAACTCAAGATGGGTGATGTATACCTGTTTTGGGGCGTCACAAAAATGACATCTAAAAATGTTGAGATAAGCAATGGAGCATATGAGACCGTTGAGTCACCGACAATTAATAACCAGGATAATGTGCATCAGGAAGGCAATAATCCTTGTGTAAACAACAACACCGACCAAATGACAAACGATGGTATGTTTAGGAGTTTTCTAGAATTTATGCAACACCAAATGAGAGAGACTCCTGTTCATAATGCAGGTGGAGTCAATGGCAACTCACGGCTGGTCATCGCTAAGCAGTTCAAGGAGCTGGGACCGCCAGAGTTTTTGGGAAAGCCAGAACCATTTATGGCAGAAACATGGATTAAGCAGATCACCAAAATATTTGATGTCTTGGAATGCTCAGAGGAGAAAAAGGTTCCATTCGCCACATATATGTTGCGTGAAGAAGCAGATTGTTGGTGGGAATTTGTAACACGTACTTAACCTGCCGCACTAAAGATGTCTTGGGAGAAGTTCCAAGAATTGTTCAACGACAAGTACTTTCCCAAAAGTATTTGACACATGAAAGAGGTGGAATTCATCAAGCTGGAGCAAAACAATATGACCGTGTCGCAATACGAGGCTAAGTTTACCGAGTTGTCCCGGTTTGCATCCCATTTGGTAGATAATGAGGAGCGAATAACGCGAATGTTTCTGTGAGGTTTGAAACCCAAAATACGTCAATACCTCAATTCTCACAAACTTTATTTGTATTCAGATGTTGTGAATATGGCTCAGTTATTAGAACGCGATTATGAGTCAGCTCAACCAAAAGGCAACGACCAACAACATGATAATAATCGTACCGGTGGCAACGGCCATCAGAACAACGATAACCATCGTGGAAATTATCATGCCAAAAATGGTAACCATTTCGGTGGTAATCACGGCCAAGATAATAGGAAAGGTGAACAAAGTGAGAACAACTTCAAGAAGAGAAGGTTCAATAATGATGGAATGACAGAAGCATTCATTTTAAAGGATGAAGAACGACAGGAGGGACACATCCATCCAAACTGTACGCAGCAACCCAAAGCTTGTTTTAATTGCGGAAGAGAAAGTCATTTAGCTCGATTTTGTTGTGTAATGAAGTCAAGTCCAGCTGGGATGGTGACGCCAAAGGATGTCCCAGACAAGTGAAAACCGGTAGTTTAAGTGAGAGCGTTTGTCGAGGAACCCAAACAAAGTTATCACGGGTAAGTTAATCATAAACGCTTGCGAAGTCTATACCTTATTCGATACCGGTTCTACCCACTCTTTTATTTCTCCTACTTGCGCTCAACGTTTAAATTTGACCCAAGTGAAGTTAGACTTTGACTTATCTGTTGAAACTTCGTTAGGAGAAACCTTCGTTACATCCACTATTTATAAATCTTATTTGATTGAAATTGGCACACTCGCGTTACATGTCAATCTTATCTCTTTAAAAATACTTGCCTTTGATGTGATTTTAGGAATCGACTGGTTAACTATTCATCATGCTAAAATTGATTAATTTTGTAAGGTTGTTAGTTTTCATATTCCTAACCAACTTGTTATGCGAATTCAAGCAACCAAACCACTAAAGTCAATCAGTGTCATATTAAGCCATAAGTAAAGAACCCCGAGCCTTTTGCTAGTAACTTCCTTGTGTAGGATGCACTAAAGCCAGACTTTCCGTAGGGGACGCCGTGAATAACGGTGGAAAGTTGATAGGTATCAATGTGACGTGCTATCCAAGTCTTGGATGAGAGTCGTAATTTTGAATGATAATTATATCTTTAATAAATTTCCTGACATATTCCCTGAAGAATTTCCTGAGTAAGAAAACGATAGAAATATCTTTGTTTGAAAATAACGGCGAAAGTTTTACCGCTTAGCTTGTTGAAATACTAAATTGGTAAAAGTAAGAATGTCTGGCGTGGTTGCATAGTAGCACACCAGTATTGATTATTGATGCTTACGTGAGAAGTCACTCAGTTTTATTCAATTATTGCTACAGTAATTGCTGCATAGTATCTCACGTTATTTGATTCAATTATTTCATAATATTTTATATTATTTAATTAATAATTGAGATGACAATTTATTCATATTATTATTTACATTATTGATAATGTCTAGAAATTTCATTAAGGAAAGTGGTTTGGTCACCTAATTAACGGCTTGATAAGGAGAAATCATATCGAAAGCCCTCTTTTCTGGGAATAATCTGGTTGTTAATATTGCAAGTTATATTAGTGATGAATAAATGTTGTTAAAAATATTGGGGGGAATTTTTATGAGGTATTTGTTGTAATTTTGGCGTATTATTTAGACTTCCACTTACCCATTTTTCAAAATTATCGGTAGAAAGTTATCTCAGTTTCATTTTATATATATATGGACAAAATTAACCTTTAACTTTGTTTAAAAAGACTGATGTATGTTATTATATCTATCTATACTTAAACTAATGAGAATATAATAAGAATCTAATAAATACACAACATAAAATGATATTCCCACATAAAAAGTGAGAATATGATAGAAAACTGATAAATTCACAACTAATATTTTGAAATGAAAATAATGTTATATATATATATATATATATATATAGAGAGAGAGAGAGAGAGAAAGAGAGAGAGAGAAAGGGGACTGATCCATAGAAAACGTTGTAAAAAATAGTATAGCCTTGCAACACATCGCGACCCTCCATCCGAAGATCTAAGGGTTTAATAGAGGTCCTGTCCACAGTTTAGTTTCTAGTATTTCGCAGTTTAATATTGCGGATGGGACAAATATCCAAAATATCCTCATAAAAATCTCTTGTCCGCAGAGTATTTTTGGACAATTGGCCAAATTTAAATTTTATTTAGTTTTTTAAACCATGTTTTCTTCTGGGTACCCACCCTTTTGAGTGTATTGCAAAGGGCAGTCCCAATATCATTGTCATCATCTTCACTCTCCAAAATTTATGCGTCCCTCCGTTTTTGTTGTTCTTGATACTAATCAATTACAAATTCCATAATTGCTCTTACAAATAAATAATTACTGCCCTAAATTAAATTTACTTATACTAAATTCAAAAGACAAATACAAACTAACATAGATGAGATCAATATTAACACTATCCGCAAATTTAAAAACTAAAAAATGATAAAATTAAGGAAATAAAAAACTTAGAGAAATATTCTACCTTGATACGGAGCGGTGTTGAGGATTAGGATTTTCCCAGACTCTAATCAAACACAAGTTCTAAGAAGGTTTTAATTCTTTATGTTCCATGAGAGCCTGAAGACGTTATATATATATATATATATATATGAAGTATTTGTTGTAAATTTTGTTTATTATATGGACCCCCATTTACTCATTGTTCAAAATTATCGGTGAAAGTTATCTCAGTTTTGTTATATATATATATATATATATATATATATATATATATATATATATATATATATATATATATCACACTCATACACACACACCCTAACACACACTCCACACACACACCACACACACATCACACACCCTAACACACTCCACACACACACATCACACACTTCGTACATATATATATATATATATGTATAAGTTTTATTTTATTTGATTATAAATAGAATATATTATATTTTATTTAATGTTTTTCGTTTTATTAGAATATTTTATTGCATAGTAAATAAAATTTTTTAGTCGATTGCAGTGCCCGTGAATTCATTATTGTTCCCCCGTGATTTTCTAATTCAAATAGTATCCTGCCATTTTCCTATAAATAAGATTCTTAGTTTAGAATTGAAAATCACACCAGAATCAGATAATTCTTCTTCTATAATATTGAGCGTATTTCTTTAGAGTTAAAGGAAGCTTTGAGTGTAGAAAATAGTGCAAATTTTCTTCAAGAATATCCCCGTTATACCAGTCAAAAGTACTCTCCTTTTAAGGTAAGAGATATTATTTTTGTTCAATATTCGTATGAAATAATATTTTCTTCCATACTCTGTAGTATGTAAGTAATATTAGTAGAATATCCTTGAAATTTGCACTTCATCGAGTATCTTTTCACGGGAATATTTTTCTGGACATTCTTGTTAAATTTTAATCTTTTTATGTCAGAGTACTATTCACGGGGTACTATTCATAAATTGCTATTTACAAGGTACTATTCACTTGGGTACTATTCACCCGAGGTACTATTCATGACAAAAATTAATTTATTTTCTGTCCAAATTATTTTTGATACAATATTATTCTTTAATTTTACTCCACAAAGCAGTATAATGTTGACAATTTGGACATTCTTGAACTCTGGATAAATTGAATTATAAATCTTTAAAATTTATCCTTTGCTTTCACTTAATTGAATTCTTATATCATTGTCATCATCCTCATGCTTATATTATGATGAAAGTCATCTTTGGCCCGTAGTGCATAGATGTACTATTGATTGGTAGGATTATGACTATGTATCAGTATAAACATGACCATTAGTGATAATAATGAATATCCTTGGCCCGTTGTGCATGGATGATTTATGGATATGATAATAACGAATATCATTAGCCCGTAGTGCATGAATAATTCAGTGATGTGGATTATTTATTGAGCTGAGTCTTAGCGATAAAATTGATGATAAACTTTTAAATCATAGAAGATAGTAGATATCATGCTCTACTTGACTCTTCTAATAGATTATTTGTTCCACTGCAGTTAAACTTGTTGTCTATTGTATTCTATCAGTTTAACACTGTTGAAGGCTAATGATAATTTATTTTACATTACATTAGTCATAATATTCTTTACTGGACTAGTTGAGCTCACCCTTTGCTTTTATTGTTCTATTCAGGAAATGAGAATATAGCTGAGACTAGTCAGGGAATGAAGTGACGGTCCAGATGGTTGCTTTAGTAGTCCTCACTATTCTGTGAAATAGTGTAATAATAATTGTAATAAGGACTCCATTTGAGTTTGGATATTGTCTAGAAGACAATATTCGTGTTAAAACTCTCAGCTTATGTTACACGAAAGTTGTATAATTAAGTTTGTATTTGTATTCTGTACCATGTATTTGGCGACTCAGAATGAGAGATGTATACCTATTTTGGGGGCGTCACAGTTGGTATTAAAGCTTAGGGATATGTTCCCTGCCTGAGATTTGAGGCTTTAACTAGGAGGGGAGAGACGGGTAAATCCTTCGCTAGTATGATCAACCTAAGTTTATTTGTTATTTAATTGGTCAGTAAAAATATAGGGATAATATGTGGCATGTCAATTAACCCTTGTTTTATGGTAGTATTTGAAAATGTTGAGATAAGCAATGGAGCATAGAAGACCATTGAGTCACCACAGATCAATAACTAGGATAATGTGCTTCAGAAAAGAAACAATCCTCATATAAACAACAACACCGACCAAATGATGAACGACGGGGTGTTTAGGAGCTTTTTGCAATTCATGCAACACCAAGTGAGAGAGACTCCTGTTCAAAATGCAAGTGGAAACACTGGCAACTCTTGGATGGTCACTGCTAAGCAATTCAAGGACCTGGGACCACCAGAGTTTATAGGAAACCCGGAACCACTTAAGGAAGAGACGTGGATTAAGCAGATCACCAAGATATTTGATGTCTTGGGATGCTCCGAGGAGCAAAAGGTTCCCTTTGCCACCTTCATATTGCAAGGAGAGGCAGATCATTGGTGGGAATCTGTAAAACGTACTCAGGATGCTGCACTAAAGATATCTTGGGAGAATTTTTAAGAATTGTTAAACGACAAGTACTTTCCTGAAAGTATTTGTCACATGAAGGAGGTGGAATTAATCAAGCTGGAGCAAAACAATATGACAGTGTCGCAATACGAGGCTAAGTTTGCCGAGTTGTCCCGGATCACATCCCATTTGGTTGATAATGAGGAGCGAATGACGCGAATATTTCTGTGAGGTTTGAAACCCGAAATACATCAATACCTCATTTCTTAAAAACTTTGCTTATATTCAGATGTTGTGAATAGGGCTCAGTTATTGGAGCGCGATAATGAGTCAGCCCAACACAGAGATAGCAGCCGACAAAATGATAATACCAGTGGTAGTAGTCATCGAAGCGGTTACAACAAACGTGGAGAAAATCAATATGCCTGAAATTGTTACCACTTCGGTGGTAATCCTGGTAGCAGCACCAGCATCCATTTTTAAGGAAGGAGAACGACCACTGGTCGTATGCTACAAATGCGGAGGGGAGGGACACATCAGTCCAAACTGTACGCAGCAATCCAAAGCGTGTTAAAATTATGAAAGAGAAGGTCACCTAGCTCGATTTTGTCGTGTAGTGAAGTCAAGTCCAGCTGGGATGGAGGCACCAAAGGCCGTCCCAGACAAGTCAAAGTCGGTAGTTCAAGGGAGAGAATTTTTTGTGACCTCCCAAAAAGCGAGGAACCCGAACGAGGTTATCACGAATAAGCTAATCATAAACTCTTGTGAAGTCTAGACCTTATTCGATATCGGTTCTACGCACTGCTTTATTTCACCTATTTGCGCTCAATGTTTAAATTTAACTCCGGAGAAATTAGACTTTGACCTATCTATTGAAACTTCGTTGGGAGAAACCTTCATTACATCTACTGTTTATAAATCTTGTTTGATTCAAATTGGCACTCTCACGTTACCTGTCGATCTTATCTCTTTGAAAATACTTGCATTTGATGTGATTTTAGGGATTGATTGGTTAACTACTCATCATGCTAAAATTGATTATTTTCGTAAGGTTGTTAGCTTTCATATTCCTAACCAACCTATTATGCGAATTCAAACAACCAAACCACTAAAGTCAATCACTTTCATATCAAGCCATAAAGCCATTCGTTTATTGAAAAACTGATGTCAAGCTTTCTTAGCCCATGCCACGGATTTAAATAAAAATACGTTAGATTTGAATGATATTTCTATTGTTAATAAATTTCCTGACGTATTCTCTGAAGAACTTCCTGGCCTACCCCCAGAGCGTGAAATCGAGTTTTGTATTGACCTTGAACCCGGTACATAACACATTTCCAAAGCCCAATATCGAATGGCTCCTATTAAACTTCAGGAGTTAAAAATCCAACTACAGGAATTGTTAGACATCGATTTCATTCGTCCTAGTACGTCTCCTTGGGGTGCTCTTTTTCTATTCGTAAAGAAGAAAGATGGGAGTATGCGACTTTGTATTGATTATCGGGAGTTGAATCATGTCACCGTCAAAAATAGGTACCCGTTGCCTCGAATTGATGACCTGTTTGACCAATTGCAAGGTGATAAATTCTTTTCAAAAATTGATCTTTGATCCGGATATCATCAGTTAAAGATTAAAACTGATGACATTCCAAAGACTGCTTTCAAAACTCGGTACGGGCATTACGAATTCCTAGTCATGCCTTTTGGATTGACTAATGCTCCAGCTGCCTTTATGGATATGATGAACCGAGTATTAAAGGAATATTTGGATCATTTTGTGGTTGTCTTTATTGATGACATCCTCATATACTCCAAAAGCCAAGAAGATCATGAGCAACACTTGAGGCTAATACTCCAAAAGCTTCGCGAAAACAAGCTATATGCCAAGTTGAAGAAATGCGAGTTATGGCTTGAGGAAGTAGCATTCTTTGGGCACGTGATATCAAATTATGGAATATCTGTTGACCTGATAAAGATTGAAGAAATTCAAAGTTGGGAGCAACCTAAGTCAGTAACCGAAGTATATAGCTTTCTGGGCTTAGCTGGTTATTATCGGAGATTTGTGGAAGTATTTTCTCGAATCGTTACTCCATTAACTTAGCCGAATCAAAAAGATACAAAATTCGGTTGGAGCGAGGAATGTGAGAAGAGTTTTCAAGAACTCAAGAGGAGACTCATTTCAGCACCTGTTTTGACAATACCATCTGGTTCGGAGGGATTTGTCATATACAGCGATGCTTTAAGCAAAGGTTTAGGATGTGTTCGCATGCAACATGGGAAAGTCATAGCCTATGCCTCACGACAACTCAAAGAATATGAGAGGATTTATCTTACTCATGATCTAGAGTTGGAAGCAGTTGTTTTTGCGCTTAAAATTTGGAGGCATTACTTGTATGGGAAAAAAGTGGAGATCTATACGGAACATAAAAGCCTCAAATATTTCTTCACTCAAAAGGAACTCAACATGCGGCAACGACGTTCGCTCGAGCTGTTGAAAGATTATGATCATACAATTCAATACCATCCTGGAAAAGTGAACGTGGTAGCTGACACGTTGAGTAGAAGATCATATGCAGGTACGACTAAGATATTGTCAACGCCAAGGCCCATTTTGTATGACTTACAAAGGATAGAGATAAAGTTAAAGACTCCAGGGACCCATGTGATAATGTTAAATATATGAGTAGAACCGACTTTAATTGATAAAATTAAAGCTGTTCAAGCTACAGACCTGGAGCTGATGCGTATGAGGAAGAAAGTTCAAGAAGATGTTATTCTGCAAGTAAGAATTGATGAAGAAGGAATACTTTGAGTTAAATCCAGACTTTGTGTTCCTAACGACTCTGACTTGAAGTATAAAATCATGATGGAGGCGCACAACACACCATTTTCAATCCATCCTAGGAGTACCAAAATGTATCGTGATCTTTGACATTTTAGTGGAGCAATATGAAGAGAGAGATAGCGGAGTTTATATCAAGGTGTTTACCTTATCAACGTGTCAAAGCGGAGCATCATGTGCCAAAAGGTCCATTCCGTTATTGGTCTTCCCAAGGTTTCTCAAGGCATAGATGCAATTTGGGTCATTGTTGATAGATTAACCAAGTCTGCTCATTTCTTACCTATACGAGAAACTTATTCACTTGAACGTCTTGCTCGTATATACATAAATGAGATTGTAAAACTACATGGTATGCCAGTATCCATTGTTTCTGATCGAGACCCAAGATTCACTTCACGGTTTTGGGTCAGTTTGCTGAAAGCTATGGGCATGAATTTACGATTCAGTTCGGTATATCATCCTCAGACGGACGGCCAGTCGGAGAGGACTATTTAAACTCTTAAAGATTTATTAAGACTCTATGTCCTTGACTTTAAAGGAAGTTGGGACAAGTTCTTGCCATTAGTGGAATTTTCCTACAACAACAGTTATCAAGAAAGTATAGGCATGCCTCCATTTGAGGAGTTATATGGACGCAAGTGTCGTTCTCCAGTATGCTAGGACAAGGTGGGTGAAGCAACGTTGTTGGGACCAAAATTGGTACGCATGACAACGGAAAAGATTTAAATGATCCGGCAACGTATAAAAACCTTACAAGATCGACAAAAGAGTTATGCTGATCTTTATCCAAAGGTCGTGGAATTCAATGTTGGAGATCATGTGTTGTTACGTGTTATTCAATGAAAAAGAGTTACGATATTTGAAAGAGAGGAAAGCTCAATCCTCGATTCATTGGCCCATTTGAAATCCTTAATCGAGTAGGAACTGTGGCCTATAGACTCGCCTTACCGCTAAGTATGTCTCGTGTTCATAACGTTTTTCACATATCTATGTTACGTAAATATGTGGAAGACCCGAAAAATATTATTGAATTAGAATCAGACAAGATTACAGAAGATTTAACGTATGAAGAGGTACCTGTTAAAATCTTGGATAAGAAGGAACATATTCTACGCTCTAAGGTTATACTTCAAGTCAAAGTTTTGTGGAGAAACCACGATGTTGAGGAAATGATCCGAGAGTTAGAATCTAAAATAAAATCAAGGTATCCTCACCTCTTCGACATACTAGGTACGTACACCAATTTTGAGGACAAAATTTCATAAGAAGGGGAGGTTGTAAGACCCCAGCTTTTATGAATAAAGATTAATTTTATCTAAATATATTTTTGAATAATAAGGTGTGGATTTGATAAAATATTATAGTTGTGGGTAATATTTACAAATTTTGCAAGGTAAGAAAGTTGACATAAAATATTCGTTTGGTCGGGGAATATTCGTATGGCGGCACAATCATTGGTGGACCCCACAACAGAATTACTATCGGAGTTAGAAAGCAGCTGAAATAACTTTTATAAAAAATAACGATAAAAAGTTTTATCGTTAAGCTGTTGAAATACCCGGTGATAAAAGTACAGTAATACGCGTGGTTGCATAGTAGCACATGGTATTTTATATTATCTTTGATTATTGATGCTTACGTGAGAAGTCACTCAGTTTTACTCAATTATTGTCACAGTAATTGCTGCATAGTATCTCACGTTATTGATTCAATTATTGTCACAATATTTTATATTATTAAATAAATAATTTAGACAACAAAGTTATTCATATTATTATTTGCATTATTGACGATGTCTAGAAAGTTATGTCGGGGAAAAGGGTTTGGTCACCTAATTGCGCGCCAATAAGGAGAAGTCTTTATCGGAAAGCCCCCTCTTTCCTGAGAATGATCTGGTTGTTAATATTATGAGTTATAATATTAATGATGAATGTTATTAAAAATTTGTTTTGTTAAGCCAAGTGAGTTGAGATAAATAGAATGATTTTTATGAAGTATTTGTTGTAAATTTTACTTATTATATGGATCCCCACTTACTCATTTTTTTAAATCATTGGTAGAGAGTTATCTCAATTTTGTTTATATATATATATATATATATGTGTGTGTGTGTGTGTGTGTGTGTGTGTGTGTGTGTGTGTGTGTATGAAGTGTGTGATGTGTGTGTGTGTGTGTCTGTGGAGTGTGTGTTAGGGTGTGTGTGTGTGAGTGTGATATATATATATATATATATATATATATATATATATATATTATAAGTTTTATTTTATTTGATTATAAATAGAATATATTTTATTTTATTTAAAGTTTTTATTTTATTAGAATATTTTATTGCATAGTGCTACATAGTAAATTAAATTTTTCAGCCGATTGCAGTGCCCATGAATTCATTACTGTTCACCGGTGATTTTCTAATTCAAATAGTATCCTGCCATTCTCCTATAAATAGAATGCTTAGTTTAGAATTGAAAATCACACCAGAATCAGAGAATTCTTCTTCTATAATATTGAGCGTATTTCTTTAGAGTTTAAGGAAGCTTTGAGTATAGAAAACAGTGCAAGTTTTCTTCAAGAATATCCCCGTTATACCAGTCAGAAGTACTCTCCTTTTAAAGTAAGGGATATTATTTTTATTCAATATTCGTATGAAATAATATTTTCTTCCATACTCTGTAGTATGTAAGTAATATTATTTCGTTTCAGATTCTGAATGCTACACTCATTTTATTAAAGGAGTGCTTCTATACTCCTTGAAATTAGTAGAATATCCTTGAAATTTGCGCTTCATCGAGTATCTTTTCACGGGAATATTTTTCTGGACATTCTTGTTAAATTTTAATCTTTTCATACCGGAGTACTATTCACAGGGTACTATTCATAAAGTACTATTCACAGGGTACTATTCACTCAAATACTATTCACATGGGGTACTATTCATGACAAAAATTGATTTCTTTTCTGTCCAAATTATTTTTGATACAATATTATTCTTGAATTTTACTCCACAAAGCAGTATCATGTTGACAATTTGGACATTCTTGAACTCTGGATAAATTAAATTATAAATCTTTAAAATTTATCCTTTGCTTTCACTTAATTGAATTCTTATATCATTGTCATCATCCTCATTCTTATATTCTGATGAAAGTCATCTTTGGCCCGTAGTACATAGATGGACTGTTGATTGGTATGATTATGACTATGTATCGGTATAATCATGACCATTGGTTACAATAATTAATATCCTTGACCCGTAGTGCATGGATAATTCAGTGATGTGGATTATTTATTGAGCTGAGTCTCAACAATAAAATTGATGATAAAATTTTAAATCATAGAAGATATTAGATATCATGCTCTACTTGACTCTTCTAATGGATTGTTTGTTCCGCTGCAGTTAAACTTGTTGTCTATTGTATTCTATTAGTTTAACATTGTTGAAGGCTAACGATAATTTATTCTGCATTATCTTAGTCATAATATTATTTACTGGGCTAGTTGAGCTCACCCTTTTCTTTCATTGTTCTCTTCAAAAAAATGAGAATATAGCTGGGACTAGTCGGGGAATGGAGTGACGGTCCAGATGGTTGCTTTAGTAGTCCTCACTATTCTGTGAAATAGTGTAATCATAATTATAATAAGGACTCCGTTTGAGTTTGGATATTGTCTAGGAGACAATATTCGTGTTAAAACTCTCAGCTTACGTTACACAACAGTTGTATAATAAGTTTGTATTTATATTCTGTACGATGTATTTGACGACTCAGAATGGGTGATGTATACCTATTTTTTGGGGCACACACACACACACACACACACACACACACACACACACACACATATATATATATATATATGAAAACCGTCGCTATATCTTCTGTTTGTGAATTTTTTAATCAAATTTTAATTCAAAAGAGTACATTACTTTTTTATCCTTATGAGATTGCATTTGAGAACCATTAATATATATATATATATGTGTGTGTGTGTGTGTGTGTGTGTGTCTCATCTGATTCCTTAGTAGTTTTTTGTAAGATTCCAACATTTTATGAATAAGATTTAATTTTCTTTAAATATTATGCTAAATAGTAAGGTGTAGTTTAATTAATGTTATATTTGTGGATCATATGTGCAAATTATACAAAGTAAACAGTTGTCGGAAAATATTCATTTTGTTGAGAAATATTTTTTTTGTAGGGAAATATTCGTACGATGGAGCCAAAATAACCAATTATTGGTGGGTCCCATAACAGAATAACTGTCAGATATAGAAAGCGATAAAAATATTTTTTTTAAATTAACGACATAACTTTTACCGTTTACTATTAAAATACTCGATAATAAAAGTACAGTAATACACGTTGTTCCACAGTAGTATGCGGTATTACAAAGATAATACAGTATTACCGCGATAGTATGCGATATTACAAGAATACGGTATTGCATGATATTTACGATAATTAATTCAATAATTGTTACAGTAACATCTGCAAAGTATTTTATATTATTAAATCAATAATACAACACCGCAACTTATATTATTTGATATGATATTATTAAACCAGTGAACATTATTGACAATGTCTAAAAAGTTCTGTCAAAGAAAGAGGTTAGTTAATTGTGGGCCGTTTATACTGAATGATCTGGTTGTCAAAATTGTAAGTCTATAATATTAAATAATTATTAAAGAATAAAATATGTTGATTAAGAATAATTATAATAAGTAATGTGTGGTAGATATTTATCCAATTTATGTTAAATAAATGGGTTTAACATGAGACGTTTGTTGTAAGTTTGACTTATTATTCCATAGACCCACCACTTGCCGAATTGTCATATTGTCGGTAGAAAATTTTATTCAGTTTTTGTTTTATTATTATAATAATAATAGTAATAAAATAAAAAACTTTTTATATAAAACAGAAATCTTTTATAAAGTTGTTTGTTTTATTAGAATATAATTATATTATATTATATATAAAGTTATTTATTTTATTAGATTTTTTTAAAAATCAGACGAACGATTTTCAAACTTAGCATGCCAAGCTTCGTCTGTCAGTTTTTTTTTCTTCAAACGAGGTGTGCTGTCATTCTCCTATAAATAAGTTGCTTAGTTAAGGTATAAATCTTACACTAGAATCATAAAATTCTTCTTCTATAATATTGTGCGTATTTCTTTTGAGTATAAGGATACTTTGAGTGTATCTTATAGTGCAAGATTTTCTCAAGATTATACCAGTCGGATCTAGTCTCGTACTAAGGTAAGGGATACCATTTCTTTTATATTCGTAAAAGGGATATCATTTCTTTCATAATTATAAGGGATATCACTTTCTTTTATACTCCTAAATAGGTAAGTATTGCTTCCATAATTCCTAAAATGATTAAAAATATTTTGGAGGTTTTCACTTCATCTAGTATCATTTCACTTACCTAAATCTTTTTATTGAATTTTAATTATTATCATTGAAATATGAATCTGAAATATCATTTTTGCATTTGAATTCACATTTTTGTCATCATGTTGACAATTTGGACATTCTTGAACTCCATATAAATTAAATTATAAATCTCTAATATTTATTCTTGAACTTATTGTTCTTATTATTTATATTCATCCTTTATATCATTGTCATAATCCTCAGACTTAAATTGTGGTGAAAAGTCATCGTAAACGGATTTTCTCGAATTGCCACTCCATTAACTCAGCTGACTCGAAAAGATACCAAATTCTAATGGAACTAGGAATATGAGACTCATTTCAGCACCTGTTCTGATCATATCATCAGGTTCAGAGGGATTTGTCATCTACATCGATGCTTCAGGCAGAGGTTTAGGTTGCGTTCTTATTCAACACGAAAAAGTCATAGTCTATGCCTCTCGACAACTCAAAGAATATGAGAGAAATTATCCTACTCATAATCTAGAGTTGGCAGCTGTCGTTTTTACGTTGAAGATCTGGAGACACTACTTGTATACGGAGAAAGTGGAGATCTATACAGATCATTAAAGCCTCAAATATTTCTTCACGCAAAAGGAACTCAACATGCGACAACGACTTTGGCTTGAACTATTGCAGGATTAAGACCATACCATCCAATATCATCCTGAAAAGGCGAACGCGGTATGTGACGTCCCCAAAAATAGGTCCACACAACCCATCTTGAGTCGCCAAAATACATACTACAGAATTAAAATAGAAATTTTTTTATTTACAACTATTAAACTGTCGTGCAAAATACAACCACTCATACGCTATGAGTTTCAATATAAATATTGTACCGTATATAATACGACAATATCAAAACTCAAATTAAGTCTTCATTACATTTATTGTCACACTATTTTACAGAATAGTGAGGACTACAACAGTAACCATTACTCCACTCCCCGACTAGTCCCAACTACACTCTAATTTCCTGACAAGAACAATGAAACAAAAAGGAAAATGGTGTGCTCAACTAGCTAGTAAGAATATTATGACTAAGATAATAAATAATAAATTATCTTTAGCCTTAAATAATGATAATTCAGATAAAATATAATGGACAATAAGTTTTAGATCAACAACTGCAACGGAACAAACAATCCATTAGAAGAGTCAGGTAGAGAATGATGTCTATTATTTTCTATGATTTAGGGGCCCATCATCAATATTTTATTCCTATAACACTAATTAATAATAATGCAAATCTATATTTTATCTTTGTACTACGAGCCAAAAATATTCATTTGTATCACCAATGGTCATGAGTATGCCAAAGAACAATCCATGTTTGCACTACGGGTCAAAAAGAACTTTCACCACAACCCTTTGCCTGTAACATTAAAGGTCATGATTATAATAATATTAGAGATTTGTAATTTAATTTATCTAGAGTTCAAGAATGTCCAAATTGTCTACATGATAACCAATTGTGGAGTAAAATCCAAGAATAATATTTAAGATTCAAATTTCAAAGATAATTTGGACAAAGAAAAAAAACTAAATTTTGTCGTGAATAGTAATTCGGCATGAATAGTACCCCAGATAAATAGTACTCTAGCATGAATAGTACCCTGGATGAATAGTACTTTGGTATTAATAGTACTACGGATGAATAGTGTGACGCCCCCAAATTCAGACACTTATATCTCGAATTCAGTGCTTCACAATCTAACTCAAACAACAGAATAATAGAATAATTTACATTGAAATAATATGAATACTCTCGTCCCAAGGTCTCGCAACCGTTACTAACCTAATACATAACTTAAACTGTCAATTAACTTAATACATAATACCAAATAAGTCTTATTACAAACATGATAATAATATACTTCTAGCATAAAGGACTAAAGCTATTCCATAGCCTTGCCCTTGCCCTTGCCCTTATCCTTCCCCGAGGTACTGCCTTGTTCTGCCTTAACCGAAATGTTTTAGGAAACAAGAATGAGCAACAGATTTGCCCAACAAGTAATATAGCAATAAGGGTAAACAAATATATAAGTACATGATCTCAAGGGTATAATGATAAATAATAACTCAATAATTAAAAGAATAATTCTGGAAGCAAGAATGATCAATTGTTCCAAATCTTACCTTTAAATCGAAATAAGTCACAATGTGCTAAATAATATTCAACAGAATTCAAAGGTTTCAATACTTTAAGGTTTAAAGAAGATTAAACACTGAGTAGTCACTATGGACCGAGAACTTCTGCTAGAATTAACAGTATTTAACTAACAATTCAATAAAAACAAGTACAACAGGTGATCAGTCTATTCCCTACGTTATGCATAACATTTAAAAATTTTATTTGTGCGTACGTCGGTTCCCTGACAATATAAAATTTCTCCTTTTAAGAGGGTTGTTCATCTCAGTATATTTATAAGATTCCGCACCAAAGAAATTGGTTTAGATAGATTTCTAATTCATAGATATTTATCTAGCCGAATCAAATGGCTTATACTCCTTTCTAATATGTATAAGAACGATAAGTTCAAACTGACAACATGATTCAAGATATAAAGTTTAAGTCAAATTCCAGAATATGAATAACGATTCATACGAGTATAAATATTTGCTCAATAATTATATAGCTGATATTACAACAATTCGAAACTTGAACAATATCGAAAGTTGTGAAAGTTAGGGAACTTGCCTTTCGCGTAGATTACCACTTATAGCTTAATATCAATTTAATGAACTATGCTATCCTATTGACGTGTGTGTGTATATATATATATATATATATATATATATATAGAGAGAGAGAGAGAGAGAGAGAGCCGATCTCCTGCGGACCAAAATCACGGACTAAGAAACGGACCAAGGAAAAAAAATAAACACACGGGTCTAAAAAAGGACAGAAACGGGCGGCTCACAAACAACTAGAAATTAATATTAGCATATATTTTAAGAAATAAAATTTTAAAAATTACACTGCCAAAGAAATTAGTTTTAATTTTTAATTTTATATTACAATTTAATTCTAAAAATACATTCCATCAACTTGAGTAAATTTATGAGCTTATGCACATTAACATCAAATCAGACTCTATTTTTTGTGGAGCTAGAGCAGAGTATTTCTTTGCTGGAAAGCAAATCTTCAATACCAAACCACCAACTAACTATTAAATTTGGCTATTGTTTGAAATTGAAAGATCAACTGTCAAATGGAAAAGGATACTACAGAAATTTTCCTTAGCCAACTAGCAGCATCAAGATCAAGACATTTTAATGTTTCTAAATCACTCCGAATTGAAAACTAATATAATCATGTGTGTCCCATACAGAACATGTCATCCACAAAAATAAATAATGAAAAATATGAAAACCTAACGAATGACTACACCATTTACATGGGCAAATCGTACACTGGTATTACATTATCAATCAAACAGGTAGAGAAAATAATCTCAAGTCTTTCCCTCTCCATGGCTTGAGAAAACTTTTACTTTCAATTGAAGGCACATGAGTTGACACCAATAAACTTATGATAATCTCTTCCTCAAGTATGTAAATAGACCTAAAAATGAAGCCTGCACAATCTTTTCTGAAGTAAATAAATCCCTTTAATTGGGGACCATGTACTACAATCACGTGTATGGTCAGCAAAGACTCATTGTTGATACTCTACAAATGATTCCCGATTGTGGCCACTTTTTTCATCATAGGCTCAACTCTCCGGAAAAAAATAAGAAGCTTTCAACACTGCACAAGAAACGAAAAGGCTCAACTTACCTGCTCTCCAATTAAGTCGAGACCAACAACTAGGAAAGTGACTCCTTAAAACAATAGGAAGTAGAAGTGAATGCCCTGAGCAGATAACAAGCTTCTCACAGAGGCAGCTAACAAAATAAATGCAAGAGCGAGTTCCTTTCTATACAAACGATTTCGTCTAGTCTTTTTCGCTTTCTTGGTCATCTCTAATCTGGTTAGTTCTGCAAGACCTGATTCTGAGGATGACTTGTGCATATTAAGACTTCCCCTGGGAGGTTCAGGTTCCGTTTCAACAAAGGCAACTAGGTCTGCTTATGAGGATCTACCCAATTTTTTAGTAACTATCCACTCGTAAGAACTTCCTAACCTAAAGAGTCCAGGGACATAACAAACTACCCAAGCTGGTAACTCGGCTTCTGGCAGGAACATCGTCAGAGGGAGAATAATACAGAAGAGAGTAAATGAATAAAAGGGCTGAATAAGCTTCCGCATGAGGAAGAAGAGAAATATCAAATTGGTTTTCTTGGCCAAAATCACCTGCAATGTGAACAAAAATAAGGGTCAACTAAATTTGAAAACGTCAGTAAGAGTACTCAACCCCACCAGTGTGTGTTTGTGTGCGTGTGTGAGCGTGCTTGTTCCTCAACCCCACCAATTGTAAGATGTTATCTAAAACTTATATGACTGCAATACTAGTACAAACAAATTTCAATAGACTATCAATTTGATCATATCTCACAGTCTTGTATGGGCCAATCCTGGCCCTTAATTATCAATTTGATCATATCTCACAATAAATGAATCACTTGAAGATGAATATGGAGGATGGCTTGGTAAAAATATAATGTATACATTATATTGAATTATCAGGGGTGCATGTTTCATATAAACTTTGTGTTATTGGGTACATTTTCTAAATACTTACAATGAGACAATGTCTTTCAAATTAATGTTCTCAATGTCAAATTCTTGAACAAAATTCCTTTTTCGAGTTTTCAATTATTTTCCTAGTCAAGAAACTCTGATTACGAACTTTAATCTCTTTCTAATATCATATTAAGATGAGCAAAAGGGTGCAAAAGCCAAATGACTAAATGGCATACAAACATAAACAGACAACCATAAAGGGCATTCACAGCATATATAGGAACCACATAACAGAACACCAATAGAAGACAAATTAAGGAGAAAAAACACATTTCCATGCAGCTATTAAAAATGATATATATATTTTCCTCCAATTTGAGCTAAACACAAGTCTTAGTAGCAAAACAAACCCTAGATCTTTGTAGCAAAATAAACCCTAGATCTTTATAACAAAACAAACCCCAAAACAGAAATTACAAAATTAAGTAGCAATCTTTACCTTCCGATTCTGTTTGTAGGAACCTCCGCTGGTGATTTTGCAACAGAACAGAGCACAAAATCACCAATACACTTCTTGCCTTCTGATTTTCCTTCACGTTTCTTTTTTGTGAGAGGAAGAAAATACAAACGCTAAAGGGGAGAGAGAGGGAAGAGTGAGAGGTACTTTTTTCTTTTTAATTTGTGACCCGCCCGTTTCTGTTTTCTCCTTTTTTAGACCCGCATGTTTATTTTTTTCCTTAGTCCGTTTCTTAGTCCGTGATTTTGGTCATGAGGAGAAATTTCTGTATATATATATATATATATATATATATATATATATATATATATATATATATATATATATATTCATTAGTTACACAAGCTTGCTATAATTACTAACCATTCTACACACATATATTATACACATGTTTAAACACATATGATAAGTACATCTTTGTAAACCTATCTTTGTTATATAATCAAGTCACACATTAGTACACTATCAAACCATGTAGTTCATAATCAACATTGTCTTTACTTTATTTAGAAACCTTTTACAAGTTTTAAAATCTTTATGTTATACTACCATTACACATTTAAATACTTAACACATCATTCAAACTCTATTTTAGAACTTAGGATAACAATGTAAACATGTTTCTAAGTTCAGATCACAAATAAAACAATCAGTCACTTTCATTATCTTGGCCTTGATTTGCGTTGTTGATTTAGCTTTGGCAGGAGTAGGCGTAGTCTTGCAGACTCCTGCGCCGATCGAGTTGTTTTTTTTTTGATTTCTTGATTCCTTGCGATCTTCTAGGATCATTTCAAGTTCACTTTTACACATTATGGATCTAGTTGGAAATTCTAATGAATTAAGGCCAAATAAGTTCATGAAATCGTGAAGGTAACTACATTAACCATGTAAGGATGTTATACAACCTGTAATAAACATGCTTGTATATTCAATGCATTTACACATAGCTAGTATAGTTCATCACTTGAAAACTTATTCAAAACCATGTTTGAACAACGTATGTGGTGTCTAATTAGGTGAGTGCACATATTAGTCATCTTTAGAGGCATGGAGTACTAGCATGTCATATCACAAGTTCAGAATATAACTACACAATGTATACAAAGCTTAGTTTGCAAAACATCCGAGTTCGTCTTTAAAAGTCCTTCTAAATCATGCTAATGCTAGTTGATCATAAGTAAGACAACTTTAAACCATATTTCATGTATAACTAAGCCATATACGCATGCTAACATGGTCAGAACTTAAAGTACATAAGTTTCATCAAGTTCATTTTCAAAACTCCTAGTTTCTTTGAGAAAATATACATTTAAGTAGACTAAAGCAATTCATATGATGCAAAGGAACTTTAGGCCACATGTTATAATGATTTTCATGCATAACTAAGTCAAGCTAAGATAATCAATTATCAGATTATAACAAAACTCAGAATCTTTTTCACGGTGCACTTTGCAATCTTGTTGCGATGTGTTGACTTCTGAGGAAGCGTAATTGCGCCCTTCTTCCCTGGCGACTTCGAGGAAGGTCTCTCGCTTTTGCGAACTTCAAAACCAAGCTTGAAATTCTTACAATATAGCATGCTCAGACCAACCACACTGATTCCATACATTCATACAAACTCATATAACATGATTGCAACTTACAAATCAAATAAACAACCAATTTATGGACTCAAATTCAAAGTTCATGCTATTTTTCCATAGTTTAACATGTTTGACAAATTACTTCACCAAAGATTCATTTCTAAACCAAATTGATTCATATGACTTTCGTTGTTTTCATATTTAACCATATTAACAATAGCTAACACTAATTTACAGATTTCCACAACTTTTAGCCATTAATTTTGACTCAATTAGCAAGTAGCTCATGATATTTCTAAGAACTTGTAAACTTGAAATCAAGAACACGTATATATATAAGTATTACCTTCTTAAATGCTTGAAATTGCTAAGTATTGCTCCTCAAACCTCTTATTACTCCTCAATTCCACCACACTCACTCTTTATAGAATTTATTAGACAAAATTTTAGCAGTTGGAGAAATGGAGGAGAAGCTTCCATTTATAGAGAATCCATTGCCCAAATTTGGGTCTTACTCATTGAATTAAACCAAGAGGAAGAAGAAGAATCCATTGGATTAAAAGAGTTTAGTGAAAAGAAGTTACCAACTTCTTCTCCTCCATTCTTCTCATCATCATTGCAGCTATGAACAGTAGAGAAGCATAGGATAGGCCAAAGCCCTAATCATGACAATTAAATAGAGTGTGACACTAATTTTGGGACAAGGCTTTCTACTCTTTTATTTATCAGTAAAGTGGACCTCATACACTAAGGTTATTTCCTTTTTGGACTCACAAGGTCAACTTTAATGTGTTATTATTATTTCCTTATGCTAAGTTAGGGGTATATATACACATAATCATATAATCCATGTACATTGAGTTAGTCCCAATAATATTTAAATTTGGTTAGAATATAATTCAGTTGGGTATTAACAACCCATTATTTTCCACAAAACTTTATTATCCCAATTACACATAAATATAAAAATTATTATTAAGTATAAAATATTTATTTAATTACATTTAATCTTTCTTCCACCATTTTAAAATACATATTTAATTAACTCACTATGTACTATAATGCCACACAAGGCTCATTTATATAACTCAGTATATTATACAATTCAAACTTACTTTTACCATATAGATTTATATAATATCTAGTCAAATGAAATAAAAATAATTTTTCAAGGATAGGTCACTTAGGGTAAATTGCTATTTGGTTTGTCATAGAATGGCGAATCAATAGCGCCACTCTTGTGACGATCAAAACTAGACTTTGCACCAGCAGAGACACAGTCCATACAACTTATGTTACTTCAAATAATACATATTTAATCTAAGATAATAATAACAACTAATTTGTCACATTATTAAATCATTCTTTCATTAAATGATTACTTAGTCCACCATTATGCCACACTAGGCATATCACGTAAGCTTAATATAAGCTTTATTATCATTTCAAACATATTACTTATTCATCACATATCTAACTCAATTTAAATTAAATTATCACTTCTCAAGACACCTATACATATATATGTATTTCAACACAATATTCAAATAACTCATTTTCAAATATATATTAATCTTATTTATAAAATTCGAGGGTATTACATCCTCCACTCCTTATAAAAATTTCGTCGTCGGAATTGGTACAAGGTCACATAAATAGATGGGGATAGTCTCTCCTCATCTTATCTTCCAACTCCCACGTAATCTCCTCGGTGTTATGGTTTTTCCAAATTACTTTTATAGAAGATATAAATTTATTTCTTAATGTTTGCTCTTTCCTATTTATTATCTGGACAGGATTTTCTTCATAATTCAGATTATTTTCTTCTTGAATGGGCTCATAGGATATCACGTGCTTATAGTCAAGCTTGTACGGACGTAGCACGAAGATATGAAACACGTTGCGGATGTGTTCCAATTCAGGTGGTAAAGTTACCTTGTATGCCACCTCGCCTACTCGCTTCAATACCTCGAATGGTTTTATGAACCTCGGACTCAATTTCCCTTTCTTGTCTAATCATATTTTCCCTTTCCAGGGAGACACTTTCAAAAACACAAAACTAATAACTTCAATGTCTCGGTTCTGACGATGCAAATCTTCATATTTCTTCTGGCGATCTTGATCTGCTACCAATCTGGCTCTTTTCGTTGTCACCACCTCAGCAGTTTGTTTAACTAGTTCCGGTCCCAAAAGTCGTCGTTCTCTGACCTCATCTGTGACGCCCCCAAAATAGGTATACATCACCCATCTTGAGTTGCCAAATACAGGGTACAGAATACAAATACAAACTTAATTATATAACTGTCGTGTAATATACGACAAAACATAACTGAGAGTTTAAACAAGAATATTGCCTTCTAGACAATATCCACTCTCAAATAGAGTCCCCATTACATTTATTGTCACACTATTTTATAGAATAGTGAGGACTACTATAACACCATCTCGGACCATCACTCCGTTCCCCGACTAGTCCCATTTACATTCTCATTTCACAAGAGAACAATGAAAGCAAAAGGTGAGCTCAACTAGCCCAAGAAGACATATTATGACTAAGACAATGCAGGATAAATTATCATTAGCCTTCAACAATGTTAAACTGATAAAATACAATAGACATCAAGTTTAACTGCAGCGGAATAAGCAATCCATTAAAAAAGTCAAGTAGAGCATGATATCTACTATCTTCTATGATTTAAAATGTTTTCATCAATTTTTATCGCTAAGACTCAGCTTAATAAATAAACCACATCATCGAGTCATCCCTGCACTACGGGCTAAGGATATTCATTAAATCATCAATGGTCATGACTATACCGAATAATCCCTTATCATAATCATACCAAAAACTGCCCATCAATGCACTACAGGCCTCTGAGGACTTTTACCACATCATTTATAACATTACAGGTCATGATTTTACCGAATGATCCATGGTCATAATCATACCAAGTCCATCTATGCACGTAACCCAAAGATGACTTTCATCACAATATAAGCATGATGATGATGACAATGACATAATAATTCAATTAAACAAGTTCAAGAATAAATTTTAAAGATTTATAAGTTAATTTATCCTGAAATCAATTACGTCCAAATTGTCAACATGATACTGCTTTGTGGAGTAAAATTCAAGAATGCTCGAGAAGAATATTTCCATGAAAAGATCTTTGGATGAAGCGCAAATATCCGAGGATATTCTACTAATTTCATGGAGTATGAAGCCAAAATTTTAACCAATGAGTATAATAGAATATATGAAAGCTGCAAATGGATTTTCGCCGCCATGCAATAATCCACATGAGCAGATCATTTCCACAATTTAATAAGGAATGAATACAAAGGATCATTCACCATGCATGTGGTAATCCACATAGACAAAAGTTATTCTAACGTAATAATAAAGAATGGAATAAATGAAGAATTCACGGGCATGGAATAGACCGCATGCATACGGGTTATTCCCAGCAGTAATAATAAAGAGTGGAACTAGGTTATGCATAATTGCATACGCATGAGGATATTCCAATGTAATAATAAAAAATGGAACTGTGTCACGCCGTAATCCGCATGCATGAGGATATTCCAACAGAATAATAAAGAATGGAACCGGGTGTGCGTAATCCGCACGCATGCATGGATGTTCCAACAGAATAATAAAGAATGGAATAACAATAGAATTTACCAAGCATGCGATAGACCGCACAGACAAGTTATTCCAACAGAATAATAAAGAATGGAATAACAGAAGAATTTCACCATGTATGTGGTACTTCGCATAGATAGGTTATTACAACATAATAATAAAGAATGGAATAACAACTCGTACGAGTATTGAAAGAAAATAACTCTCTTTATGAATACGAAAGAATAATACCCCTTACTTTAGAAGAAGACTGGATACTGGAATAGTGAGGTAGCAGACTTCTTTTCTTCCTTCTCTCTATAATTTCTCTCTATAATAATTGCTCTATAGCTTTAGTGAATTGGTGAGAAATGAAGGAAGAATGAGCTTCTATTTATAGAAAAATATAGTTTCAAAAATTGCACATTTTGGGGCTCAAAATATTACAGTATAATACCTTCCTCTTTTTCTTTATTTTTAATTTAGTCCTGCAAGTATTATCAAACTTGCACCACCTCCCCTAATAGTAAATAATGTGAATCAATAGTTCAATCATGTGAATCAATAGTTATAATCATGTGAAAATATGAATTTCAGTATAGTACCTCCATCTATACCTCCATTTTTAACTTAGTCATGCAAGTATTATCAATCTTGCACCAACTCCCCAAATAGTACAAGAATGTGAATCAATAGTACACACATGTGAACAAATAGTTATAATCATGTGAATTAATAGCAATTAATCGTTCATTTATCTGATTTATTACCCGACTGGTCAGTATAACTTCCAGATATCAATTAATATCAAAATAAATGTCGATTTCCACTAACACTAATAATTCCAACACAATGGAACTATCAATTTCATCTTTAATCAACACGAACTTATTCGTCATTAATATTATAACTCACAATATTTAACAACCAGGTCATTCCCAAGAAAGAGGGGGCTTTCCGATAAGGATTTCTCCTTATTGGCGCGCAATTAGATGACCAAACCTCTCCTTGAATGAACTTCTAGACATTGTAAATATTGCAATATAATAATATAAATAACTTTGTCGTCTCAATTATTGATTTAATAATATAACATATTATGCAGATGATACTGTGACAATAATCGAATCAATAATATGAGAGATATGATGCAAAGAATTATCTTGTAGCAATAATTGAGTATAAGCGAGTGACTTCTCACGTAAGCATCAATAACCAATCTTGTGTGCTACGATCTGATGCAAGCACGCGTATTCTTTTACTTTTACTACTAGGGTAGTTCAACAGCTTTAACGGTAACACTTTCGTCGTTATTTTTATAAAAGATAATTATGTCGTTTTTTAACTACGACAATACTTCATTGTGGGGTCCACTAATGATTGTGCCGTCGTATTTGAATATTTCCTGTTAAAATGAATATTCCCCGACCAATCGAATATTATATAACCACTTGCTTACTTTGCAAAATTTGTAAATATTACCCACAACTATAACATTATATCAAATTCACACCATAATATTCAAAAATATATTTTGAGAAAACTATTCTTTACTCATAAAAGTTGGGGTCTTACAACCTCCCCTTCTTATGAAATTTCGTCCTCAAAATTAGGGTACGTACCAGGTATATCGAAGAGGTGAGGATATCTTGACTTCATCTCAGATTCTAACTCCTAGGTCATTTCCACCACATCGTGGTTTCTCCACAAAACTTTGACTTGAGGTATAACCTTGGAGCGTAGAATATGATCCTTCTTATCCAAGATTTTAACAGGTAACTCTTCATATGTTAAATCTTCCTCTATCTCGTCTAGTTCTAATTCAATAATGTGGTTCGGGTCTTTCACATATTTACGTAACATAGATATGTGAAAAATATTATGAACACGAGACATACTTGGCGGTAAGGCGAGTCTATAGGCCACAGTTCCTACTCAATCGAGGATTAAAAATGGGCCAATAAATCGAGGATTGAGCTTTCCTCCTTTCCAAATCTTGTAACTCATTTCCATGGAGCAACACGTAACAACACATGATCTCCAATATTGAATTCCACGTCCTTTCGTCGGATAACTCTTTTGTCGATCTTGTGAGGTTTTTATACGTTGTCGGATCGTTTGAATCTTTTCCATAGTCATACGTACCAAATCCGGTCCCAATAACGTTGCTTCACCCACCTCATCCCAGCACTGGAGAACGACACTTTCTTCCATACAACACCTCAAATGGAGCCATGCCAATAATTGCTTGATAACTGTTGTTGTAGGAAAACTCCACCAATGGTAAGAACTTGTCCCAACTTCCCTTAAAGTCAAGGACATAGAGTCTTAATAAATCTTCAAGAGTTTGAATAGTCCTTTCCGACTTCCCATCCGTTTGAGGATGATATGCCAAACTAAATCATAAATTCGTGCCCATAGCTTTTTGCAAACTAACCCAAAATCTTGAAGTGAATCTTGGGTCTCGATCAGAAACTATGGATACTGACATACCATGCAATCTCATAATCTCGTTTATATACATACTAGCAAGACATTCAAGTGTATAAGTTTCCTGTATCAGTAAAAAATGAGCAGACTTGGTCAATCTATCAACAATGACCCAAATCGCATCTATGCCTTGACAAACCTTGGGAAGACCAGTAACAAAATCCATGGTAATGTGCTCCCACTTTCATTCTGGAATTTCAAGTGGTTGCAATGGACCTTTTGGCACTTAATACTCTGCCTTAACTCGTTGACAAGTTAGACAACTTGAGATAAACCCCACTATCTCTCTCTTTATATTCCTCCACCAAAATGTATGTCAGAGATCACGATACATTTCCGTGCTCCCAAGATGGATTGCAAATGGTGTGTTGTGTGCCTCCATCATGATTTTATACTTGAAGTCAGAATCGTTAGGAACACAAAGTCTGGAGTTGACTCGAAGTATTCCTTCTTCATTGATTCTTGCATCCGGAATAACACCTTCTTGCACCTTCTTCTTCATACGCATCAGCTCCAGGTCTGTAGCTTGAGCAGCTTTAACTTTATTGATTAAAGTCGGTTCCACTCGTATATTCGCCATCATCACATGGGTCTCTAGAATCTTTAACTCTATTTCCATCATTTCCAAGTCATACAAAATGGGCCTTTGCGTTGACAATATTGCACTCGGGCCCGCATATGATCTTCTACTCAATGCGTCAGCTACTACGTTCGCTTTTCCAGGATGGTATTGGATGGTATGATCATAATCTTTCAACAACTCAAGCCATCGTCGTTGCCGCATGTTGAGTTCCTTTTGAGTGAAGAAATATTTGAGGTTTTTATGATCTGTATAGATCTTCACCTTCTCTCCATACAGGTAATGCCTCCAAATCTTAAGCGCAAAAACGACTGCTGCCAACTCTAGATCATGAGTAGGATAATTCCTCTCATATTCTTTGAGTTGTCACGAGGCATAGGCTATGACTTTCCCATGTTGCATGAGAACACATCCTAACCCTTTGCCTGAAACATCACTGTAGATGACAAATCCCTCCGAGCCAGATGGTATTGTCAGAATAGATGCTGAAATGAGTCTTCTCTTGAGTTCTTAAAAACTCTTCTCACATTCCTTGCTCCAAACAAATTTTGTATCTTTTCGAGTCAACTGAGTTAATGGAGTAGCGATTCGAGAAAATCCTTCCACGAATCTCCGATAATAACCAGCTAAGCCGAGAAAGCTACGTGATTTCGATCATTCGACTTAGGTTTTCTCCACTTTGAATTACTTCAATCTTTGTCGGGTCAACAGATATTCCATGATTTGATATCGCGTGCCCAAGGAATGCAACTTCCTCAGGCCAGAATTCACATTTCTTTAACTTGGCATAAAGCTTGTTTTCACGAAGCTTTTGAAGTATCATCCTCAAGTGTTGCTCATGGTCTTCACGAGTTTTGGAGTATATGAGGATGTCATCAATAAAGAGGACCACAAAGTTATCCAAATATTCCTTGAATACTCGGTTCATCATGTCCATGAAGGCAACAGGAGCATTAGTCAATACAAAAGACATGACTAGGAGTTCATAATGCCCGTACCGAGTTCTGAAAGCAGTCTTTGGAATGTCATCAGTTTTAATCTTCAACTGATGATATCCGGAATGAAGATCAATCTTTGAAAAGAATCTGGCTCCTTGTAACTGGTCAAACAGGTCATCAATGCGAGGCAACGGTATTTTATTTTTGATGGTGATATGATTCAACTCGATAATCAATACAAAGTCGCATACTTCCATCTTTCTTCTTCATGAATGCGAGCAGAGCACCCCAAGGAGACGTACTAGGGGCTAATGAAACCGATGTCTAACAATTCTCGTAGTTGGGTTTTTAACTCCTGAAGTTCAATAAGAGCCATTCGATATGGGGCTTTGGAAATGAGTTTTGTACCGGATTCAAGGTCGATACAAAATTCAATTTCACGCTCTGGGGGTAGGCCAGGAAGTTCTTTAAGAAATACGTCAGGAAATTTATTAACAATAGAAATATCATTCAAATCTGACGTATTTTTATTTAAATCCGTGACATGGGCTATGAAAGCTTGACATCCGTTTTTCAATAAATGAACAACTTTATGGCTTGATATGACAGTGATTGATTTTAGTGGTTTGGTTGCTTGAATTCGCATTGTCAGACCCCAAATTTTAAGAATAAAGATTTAAATTTCTTGAAATATTTTTTTTTAATATTATCGTGTGGATTTGATATAATGTTATAGTTATGGGTAATATTTATAAATTTTGCAAAGTAAGCAAGTTGTTATATAATATTCGATTGGTCGGGGAATATTCTTTTTGTCGGGAATATCCGTACAACAGAATTATTGTCGAATTGAGAAAATGACAAAAATATTTTATGAAAATAACGGCGGAAGTTTTACCGTTAACTGTTGAAACACCCGGTGTTAAAAGTACAGTAATACGTGTGGTTGCATAGTAGCACACTGTATTGATTATTGATGCTTACGTGAGAAGTCACTCAGTTTTGTTCAATTATTGCTTCAGTAATTTGTTGCATGGTATCTCACGTTATTTGATTCATTTATTGTCGATATTTTATATATTATTAAATCAATAATTGAGATGACAAAGTTATTAATATTATTATTTGCAATATTAACGATGTCTAGAAGTTCTGCCAAGGAGAGGTTTGGTCACCTAATTGTGCGCCAATAGGGAGGAATCCTTATTGGAAAGCCCCCTCTTTCCTGAGAACGACCTGGTCGATTAATATTGTGAATTATAATAATGCTGATAAATGTTGTTAGATATATTGAGGTGTCTTTTTATGAAGTCACATGATGTTTATATATATATATATATATATATATATATTATATATATAAATTTTGTTTTATTAGTTTTATAAATGTAATAAAATGTAAAAGCTTTTTATATAAAATGTAATTCTTTTATAAAGTTATTTGGTTTATTAGACTATAAATAGAATATATTATATTTTATTATGCATAATGTTGCATAGTACTGTGATAGTATTTTTGCATAGTAAAATCTTTTTATATAAAACAAAATACTTTTATAAAGTTATTTGTTTTATTAGATTTTAAATAATATATATATATATATATATATATTATATTGCATAGTATCCTTTCTATTTTCCTATAAATAGGATGCTTAGTTAGAATTGAAATCACACCAGAAGTTCAGAGAATTCTCTTCTATAATCTTGAGCGTATTTCTTTAGAGTTTTAAGAAGCTTTTAGCGTAGTGCAAGTTTTCTTCAAGAATATCTTCGCCCTACCAGTCGGAATACTCTTCTTTTACGGTAAGGGATATTATTTGTTGTACTCGTAAGGGGTATTATTTCTTTTGTATTCATGAAGAGAACTTCTATTATTCCATTCTTTATTATTCTGTTGGAATAACCTGTATACGCGGACTACCCTACACTTGGTGAAATTCTTCTGTTATTCCATTCTTTATTATTATGTTGGAATAACCTGTCTATGCGAAGCACCACATACAAGGTGAAATTCTTCTGTTATTCCATTCTTTATTATTCTGTTGGAACATCCTGTCTGTGCGTTTACGCATGACCTGGTTTCATTCTTTATTATTATGTTGGAACATCATGTCTGTGCGGTTTACGCATGACCTGGTTCCGTTCTTTATTATTATGTTGGAACATCCTGTCTGTGCGGATTACGCATGACCTGGTTCCATTCTTTATTATTCTGTTGGAATAACCTGCATGTGCGGTCTATCGCATGCATGGTGATTTCTTCTGAGCATTCTTGAATTTTACTCCACAAAGAAGTATCATGTTGACAATTTGGACGTTATTGGTTCCTGGATAAATTAATTCTTGAACTTATTTTATTGAATTCTTATATCATTGTCATCATCCTCATGTTTATATTATGTTGAAAGTCATATGTGGCCTGTAGTGCATAGATGGACTTGGTATGATTATGACTAGGGATTAATCGATATAATCATGACCGTAATGTTACAAATGATGTGGTAAAAGTCCTCATTGGCCCGTAATGCATTGATGGACAGTTATTGGCATGATCATGACCATTGATGAATACACGAATATCCTTGGCCCGTAGTGCATGGATAATTTGTGGTCGTGATACTAATGAATATCTTTGGCTGTAGTGCAGGGATGATGTGGATTATTTATTAAGCTGAGTCTCATCGATAAAAGTGATGAAAAACCTTTTTAAATCATAAAAGATAGTAGATTTTAGTCTCTACTTGACTCTTTTAATGGATTGCTTGTTCCGCTGCAGTTAAACTTGATGTCTATTGTATTTTATCGGTTTGACATTGTTGAAGGAAAATGATAATTTATTCTGCATTATCTTAGTCATAATATTTCTTACTGGGCTAGTTGAGTTCACCTTTCTTTCACTGTTCTCTTCAGGAAATGAGAACGTAGCCGGGACTAGTCGGAGAACGGAGTGACGATCCAGAAGATAGCATTAGTAGTCCTCACTATTCTGTTAAATAGTGTGACAATAAATGTAATGAGGACTCCATTGAGTGTGGATATTGTCTAGATGACAATATTCTTATTAAAACTCTTAGATTATGTTTTGTCGTATTTTACATGACTGTTGTATAATTAAGTTGTATTTGAATTTTGTACCATGTATTTGGCGACTCAAGATGGGTGATGTATACCTATTTTGGGGGCATAACAGTTAGTATCAAAGCTTAGGGATATGATCCCTGGCTGAGATGTGAGACAAGAACTAGGAGGGGAGAGACGGGGAATTCCTTCGCTAATATGATCTACCTAAGTTTATTTGGTATTTAATTGGTCGGTCAGAGTATAGGGATAATATGTGATATGTTAATTAACCCTTGTTTTGTGGCAGTATTTGAAAATGGCATCCGAGAATGTTGAGAATAACAATGGAGCACAGGAGACCGTTGAGTCTCCATAGATCAATAATCAGGATAATGTGCAACAGGAAGACAATAATCCTCAGGTAAATAACAACACCGATCAAATGATGAACGATGGGATGTTCAGAGGCTTTATGCAATTCATGCAACATCAGGTAAGAGAGACTCATGTTCAAAATATAGGTGGAAATAATGGCAACCCACGGTCAGTCACCGCTAAGAAGTTCAAGGAGTTGGGACCACCGGAGTTTTTGGGAAAGCCAAAACCACTTAAGGCGGAGACGTGGATAAAGCAAATCACCAAGATATTTGATGTCTTGGGATGCTCCAAGGTGCAAAAGGTTCCCTTTGCCACCTTCATGTTGTGGGCAAAGGCAGATTACTGGTGGGAATCTGTAAAGCGTACTCAACCTGCCGCACTGAAGATGACTCGGGAAAAGTTCCAAGAATTATTCAACGACAAGTACTTTCCCGAAAGTATTCGTCACATGAAAGAGGTAGAGTTCATTAAACTGGAGCAAAACAACATGACCGTGTCGCAGTACGAAGCCAAGTTTGTCGAGCTGTCCCAATTTTGCGTCCCATTTGGTTGATAATGAGGAGAGAATGACACGGATGTTTCTAAGAGGTTTGAAACCCGAGATACGTCAATACCTCATTTCTCATAAACTATGTTTGTATTCAGATGTTGTTAATAGGGCTCAGTTATTGGAGCGCGATAATGAGTCAACCCAACCAAAAGAGAGCAACCGGCAAAATGATAATACCAGTGATAACAGTCATCGAAGCGGTGACAATAAGCATGGAGGGAATCAACATGTCAGAAATGTGAACCACTTTGGTGGTAATCATGGCCAAAACGATAAGAATGGACATTTCAAGAAGAGGAGATTCAACAATGATGGAAAGACGTTAGCATCAGCACCTATCATTAAGGAAGGAGAACGACCACCTATCATATGCTTCAAATATGGAGGGGAGGGACACATAAATCCAAACTGCGCGATGCCATCCAAAGCATGCTACAATTGTGGAAGAGAAGGTCACCTAGCTCGATTTTGTCGTGTAGTGAGGTGAAGTCCAACTGGGATAGTGATGCCAAAAGATGTCTCAGACAAGTCAAAGTCGTTAGTTTAAGTGAGAGCGTTTGTCGAGGAACTCGAACGAATTTATCACGGGTAAGTTAATCATAAATGCTTACAAAGTCTATACCTTATTTGATACCGGTGTTACCTATTCTTTTATCTCTCTTGCTTGCGCTCAACGTTTAAATTTGACTCCTGAGAAGTTAGACTTTGACTTATTGGTTGAAACTTCGTTAGTAGAAACCTTCGTTACCTCCACTATTTATAAATCTTATTGATTCAAATTGACACTTTCACGTTACCTGTCGATCTTATCTCTTTGAAAATACTTGCCTTTGATGTGATTTTAGGAATCGATTGGTTAACTACTCATCATTCTTTTCGTAAGGTTGTTAGCTTTTATATTCCTAACCAAACTGTTATGCGAATTCAAGCAACCAAACCACTAAAGTCAATCACTGTTATATCAAGCCATAAGTATAGAGCCTCGATCCTTTCGTTGTTGACTTCCTTGTGTATAATGCACCGAAGCCAGACTTTCTGTAGGCAACTTCGTGAATGACGATGGCAAGTTGATAGGTATTGATGTGACGTACTATCCAAGTCTTGGATGAGATTCACAGTTTTGAATGATATTTCTATCGTTAATAAATTCCTTACGTATTCCTGAAGACTTCCTGGCCTACCCCCAGAGCGTGAAATCGAATTTTGTATTGACCTCAGTATAAAACCCATTTCTAAAACCCTTAAATTTTCTTCAACCAAAACGAACGTATAATGCGCCAAAGACATTGGCTCGAGCTGTTAAAGATTATGACTATACCATTCAATATCATTTTGGAAGGGCGAACGTGGTAGCTGACGCGTTGAGTAAAAGATCGTATGCGTTTTCGAGTGCGATGTTGTTAACACAAAAACCCATTTTGTATAACTTAAAAATGATGAAGATAGAGTTAAAGACTTTAGGGACCCACGTGAAGATAACGAATATACGAGTAGAATCGACTTTAATCGATAAAGTTAAAGCCGCTCAAGCTACAGACCTGGAGCTGATGAACACGAAAAAGAAGGTTCAAGAGGGAGTTATTCTAGAAGCAAGAATCGATGAAGAGATAAAATCTCAACCCTCGATTTAATTGGCCGATTTGAAATCCTCGATCGAGTAGGAACTGTGGCCTATAGACTCGTTTTACCGCCAAATATGTCGCATGTTCATAACGTTTTTCACGTATCGATGTTACGTAAATATGTGGACAACCCGAACCACATTATTGAATTAGAACTAGACGAGATAGCAGAAGATTTAACGTATGAGGAGATACGTGTTAAAATCTTGGATACGAAGGATCGTATTCAACACTCAAAGGTTATACCTCAAAAGTTAGAATCTGGAATGAAGTCAAGGTATCCTCATCTCTTCGGCATACCAGGTACGTACATAAATTTCGAGGGCGAAATTTCATAAGGAGGAGAGATTGTGAGACCCCAAATTTTATGAATAAAGATTTAAATTTCTCGAAATATTTTTTTTTAATATTTTTTTTTAATATTATGGTGTGGATTTGATATAATATTATAGTGTAGATTTAAATAGGTAATATTTATAAATTTTGTAAAGTAAGCAAGTTGTTATATAATATTCGATTGGTCGAGGAATATTCTTTTTATCGGGAATATCCGTACAACGGCGCAATCATTGGTGGACCCCGCAACGGAATTATTGTCGGATTGAAAAAATGACAAAAATATTTTATGAAAATAACGGCGGAAGTTTTACCGTTAACTGTTGAAACACCGGTGTTGTTAAAGTAAATGAATACGTGTGGTTGCATAGTAGCACACGGTATTGATTATTGATGCTTACGTGAGAAGTCACTCAGTTTTGTTTAATTATTGCTTCAGTAATTGTTGCATAGTATCTCATGTTATTTGTTTTAATTATTTTTGATATTTTATATATTATTAAATCAATAATTGAGATGACAGGGTTATTAATATTATTATTTGCAATATTAACGATGTCTAGAAGTTCTGCCAAGGAGAGGTTTGGTCATCGAATTGCGCGCCAATAGGGTGGAATCTTTATTGGAAAGCCCCCTCTTTCCTTGGAACGACCTGGTCGATTAATATTGTGAATTATAATAATGCTGATAAATGTTGTTAGATATATTGAGGTGTCTTTTTTATGAAGTCACGGATGTTTATATATATATATATATATATATATATATATATATATATTATATAAATTTTGTTTTATTAGTATTACTAATGTAATAAAACAGAAAAACTTTTTATATAAAACAGAATACTTTTATAAAGTTATTTGTTTTATTAGATTTTAAATAATATATATATATATATATATTATATTTTATTGCATAGTATCCTTTCTATTTTCCTATAAATAGGATGCTTAGTTAGAATTGAAATCACACCAGAAGTTCAGAGAATTCTCTTCTATAATCTTGAGCGTATTTCTTTAGAGTTTTAAGAAGCTTTGAGCGTAGTGCAAGTTTTCTTCAAGAATATCTTCGCCCTACCAGTCGGAATACTCTTCTTTTACGGTAAGGGATATTATTTGTTTGTTGTACCCGTAAGGGGTATTATTTCTGTTGTATTCATGAAGAGAACTTCTGTTATTCCATTATTTATTATTCTATTGGAATAACCTGTATACGCGGACTACCCTACACATGGTGAAATTTTTCTGTTATTCCATTATTTATTATTATGTTGGAATAACCTGTCTATGCGAAGTACCGCATATATGGTGAAATTCTTCTGTTATTCCATTCTTTATTATTCTGTTGGAACATCCTGTCTATGCGTTTACGCATGACCTGGTTTCGTTCTTTATTATTATGTTGGAAATCATATCTGTTCGGTTTACGCATGACCTGGTTCCGTTCTTTATTATTATGTTAGAACATCCTGTCTATGCGGATTACGCATGACCTGGTTCCATTCTTTATTATTCTGTTGGAATAACCTGTGTGTGCGGTCTATCGCATGCATGGTGATTTCTTCTGTTATTCCATTCTTTATTATTCTGTTTGAATAACCTGTCAATGTGGATTATCACATGCATGGTGAATGATACTTTGTATTCATTCCTTATTAAATTGTGGAAATGATCTGTTTAAGTGGATTACCGTATGGCGGACGAAAATCCATTTGCAGTTTTATATATTCTCTTATACTCAGTTGGTTAAAGCTTTGACTTCTATACTCCATGAAATTAGTGGAATATCCTTGATATTTACGCTTCATCCAGTATCTTTTTATGGAAATATTCTTCTGAGCATTCTTGAATTTTACTCCACAAAGAACTATCATGTTGACAATTTGGACGTTATTGGTTCCTGGATAAATTAATTCTTGAACTTGTTTTATTGAATTCTTATATCATTGTCATCATCCTCATGTTTATATTATGTTGAAAGTCATATGTGTCCTGTAGTGCATAGATGGACTTGGTATGATTATGACCGAGGATTAATCAGTATAATCATGGTAAGTAATGTTACAAATGATGTGGTAAAAGTGCTCATTGTCCCGTAATGCATTGATGGATGATTATTGGCATGATCATGACCATTGATGAATACACGAATATCCTTGGCCCGTAGTGCATGGATAATTTATGGTCGTGATACTAATGAATATCCTTGGTCAGAGTCGCGGGGATGATGTGGATTATTTATTGTCGAGTCTCATTGATAAAAGTGATGAAAAACCTTTTTAAATCATAAAAGATAGAAGATTTTATTCTCTACTTGATTCTTTTAATGGATTGCTTGTTCCGCTGCAGTTAAACTTGATGTCTATTGTATTTTATCAGTTTAACATTGTTGAAGGCAAATGATAATTTATTCTGCATTATCTTAGTCATAATATTTCTTACTGGGCTAGTTAAGCTCACCCTTTCTTTCATTGTTCTCTTCAAGAAATGAGAACGTAGCCGGGACTAGTCGGGGAATGGAGTGACGGTCCAGAAGATAGCATTAGTAGTCCTCACTATTCTGTTAAATAGTGTGACAATAAATGTAATGAGGACTCCATTGAGTGTGGATATTGTCTAGATGACAATATTCCTATTAAAACTCTTAGATTATATTTTGTCGTATTTTACACGACTGTTGTATAATTAAGTTGTATTTGAATTTTGTACCATGTATTTGGCGACTCAAGATGGGTGATGTATACCTATTTTGGAGGTGTCACACGCATAATAGGTTGGTTAGGAATATGAAAGCTAACAACCTTACGAAAATAATCAATTTTAGCATGATGAATAGTTAACCAATCAATCCGTAAAATCACATCAAATGCAAGTATTTTCAAAGAAATAAGATCGAGAGGTAACGTGCCGTTACCGATTTGAATCAAACAAGACTTATAAACCATGGATGTAATGAAGGTTTCTCCCAACGGAGTTTCAACAGATAAGTTAAAGTCTAATTTCTCCAGAGTCAAATTTAAACGTTGAGCGCAAGTAGGAGAAAATAAATGTTGAGCGCAAATTTAAACGTAGGAGCGCAAATAGAACCGGTATCAAATAAAGTATAAACTTCGCTAGAGTTTATGATTAGCTTACCTGTGATCACCTCATTCGGATTCCTCGCTTTTGGGAGGTTACGACAAACGCTCTCCCTTGAACTACCAATTTTTTCTTATTTGGGACACCCTTTGATGCCTCCATCCCAGCTAGACTTGACTTTGGTGCACGACAAAATTGGGCTAGGTGACCTTATTTTCCACAATTATAACATGCTTTGGACTGCATCGTGCAGTTTGGACTTATGTGTCCTTCCCCTCCATATTTGTAACATACGATCGGTGGTCGTTCTCCTTCCTTAACAACAGGTGTTGGTGCTGACATCTTTCCATCATTATTGAATCTCCTCTTCTTGAAATATCCACTCTTATTGTCATGGCCATGATTACCACCGAAGTGATTACCATTTCTGGCGTGTTGATTCCCTCCACATTTGTTGTCACCGCTTCGATGACTGCTACCACTGGTATTATCGACTTGCCAGCTGCTCTCTCTTGGTTGGGTTAACTCATTATCGCGCTCCAATAATTGAACCATATTCACAACATCTGAATACAAACACAGTTTATGAGAGATAAGGTATTGACGTATCTCGAATTTCAAACCTCTTAGAAACATCCGCGTCATTCTCTTCTCATTATCAACCAAGTGGGATGCAAACCGAGATAACTCGGCAAACTTAGCTCCGTACTGTGCCACGGTCATATTGTTTTTCTCAAGCTTGATGAACTCTACCTCCTTCATGTGATGAATACTTTTAGGAAAGTACTTGTCGTTGAACAGTTCTTGGAACTTCTCCCAAGACATCTTTAGTGCGGCAGGTTGAGTACGCTTTACAGATTCCCACCAGTAATCTGCCTCTACTCGCAACATGAAGGTGGCAAAGGGAACCTTTTGCTCCTCGGAGCATCCCAAACATCAAATATCTTGTTGATCTGCTTTATCCACGTCTCCGCCTTAAGTGGTTTTGGCTCTCCCAAAAACTCCGGTGGTCCCAGCTCCTTGAACTGCTTAGTGGTGACCGTCCGAGAGTTGTCAGTGTTTCCACCTGTATTTTGGACAGGAGCCGCTTTCGCCTGATGTTGCATGAATTGCATAAAGTCTATGAACATCCCATCGTTCACCATTTCATCGGTGTTATTGTTTACATGAGGATTATTGTCTTCTGTTGCACATTATCGTGGGCATTAACTGCATGGTGACTCAACTATCTCTCATGTGCTTCATTGTTTATCTCAACATTTTTGGATGCCATTTTCAAATACTACCACAAAACAAGGGTTAATTATCATATCACATATTATCCCTATACTCGTAGATCAATTAAATACCAAATAAACTTAGGTAGGTCATACTAGCGAAGGAATTCCCCGTCTCTCCCCTCCTAGTTCTTGTCTCACATCTCAGCCAGAGATCATATCCCTAAGCTTTGATACAAACTGTGACGCCCCCAAAATAGGTATACATCACTCATCTTAAGTCGCCAAATACATAGTACAGAATACAAATACAAACTTAATTATACAACCATCGTGTAATATACGACAAAACATAACTGAGAGTTTAAACAGGAATGTTGCCTTCTAGACAATATCACTCTTAAATAGAGTCTTCATTACATTTATTGTCACACTATTTTATAGAATAGTGAGGACTACTATAACACTATCTCGGACCATCACTCTGTTCCCCGACTAGTCCCGGCTATGTTCTCATTTCCTAAAGAGAACAATGAAAGCAAAAGGGTGAGATCAACTAGCCCAGTAAGAAATATTATGACTAAGATAATGCAGGATAAATTATCATTAGCCTTCAACAATGTTAAACTAATAAAATACAATAGACATCAAGTTTAACTGTAGTGGAATAAGCAATCCATTAGAAGAGTCAAGTATAGCATGATATCTACTATCTTCTATGATTTAAAATGTTTTCATCAATTTTTATCATTTGAGACTCAAATTTTAATAAATAAACCACATCATCGAGTCATCCCTGCACTACGGGCCAAGGATATTCATTAAATCATCAATAGTCATGACTATACCGAATAATCCCTTGTCATAATCATACCAAAAACTGTACATCAATGCACTACAGGCCACTGAGGACTTTTACCACATCATTTATAACATTGAAGGTCATGATTATACCGAATGATCCCTGGTCATAATTATACCAAGTCCATCTATGCACGTAAGCCAAAGATGACTTTCATCACAATATAAACATGATGATGATGACAATGACATAATAATTCAATAAAACAAGTTCAAGAATAAATTTTAAAGATTTATAAGTTAATTTATCTTGAAATCAATTACGCCCAAATTGTCAACATGATCTTCGCCAGGAGTAAAATTCAAGAATGCTCGAGAAGAATATTTCCATGAAAAGATATTGGATGAAGCGCAAATATCCAGGATATTCTACTACTTTCATGGAGTATAGAAGTCAAAACTTTAACCAACTAAGTATAATAGAATATATGAAACTATAAATGGATTTTTGCCCGCCATGCAGTAATCCACGTAGACAGATTATTTCCACAATTTAATAAGGAATGAATATGAAGGATCATTCACCATGCATGCGGTAATCAACATAGAAAGGTTATTCCAATAGAATAATAAGGAATAAAATAATGTATTTAATTCAACAGTATGCAATAGACCGTGACCGACAAAGTTATTCCCAATGAGAATGATAAAGAATGGAACCCGGTCATGCATAATCCGTATGCATGAGACGGATATTACAATGAATAATAAAAATGGAACCGGTCATGCGTAATTCGCATGCAGACGGTGATGTTCCAATAGAATAATAAAAATGGAACTCCAGTCATGCGTAATCCGCATGCATGTGATATTCCAATGAGAATAATAAAGAATGGAACCAGGTCATGCGTAATTCGCACAGACAGGATGTTCCAATAGAATAATAAAGAATGGAACTAGGTCATGCGTAATCCACACAGATAGGATGTTCCAACAGAATAATAAAGAATGGAATAACAATAGAATTCACCAGGCATGCGATAGACCGCACAGACAGGTTATTCCAATAGAATAATAAAGAATGGTATAACAGTAGAATTTCACCATGTATGCGGTACTTCGCATAGACAGGTTATTCCAACATAATAATAAAGAATGGTATAACAACTCTTACGAGTATTGAAAGAAAATAACTCTCTTCATGAATACGAAAGAATAATACCTCCTACCTTATAAGAAGACTGGATACTGGAATAGTGAGGTAGCAGACTTCTTTTCTTCTTTCTCTCTATAATTTTTCTCTATAATAATTGCTCTATAGCTTTAGTGAATTGGTGAGAAATGAAGGAAGAATGAGCTTCTTTTTATAGAAAAATATAGTCTCGATAATTGCACGTTTTGGGGCTCAAAATATTATAGTATAATACCTTCCTCTTTTTCTTCATTTTTAATTTAGTCCTGCAAGTATTATCAAACTTGCACCACCTCCCTTAATAGTAAATAATGTGAATCAATAGTTCAATCATGTGAATCAATAGTTATAATCATGTGAAAATACAAATTACAGTATAGTACCTCCATCTATACCTCCATTTTTAACTTAGTCATGCAAGTATTATCAATCTTGCACCGACTCCCCTAATAGTACAAGAATGTGAATCAATAGTACACACATGTGAACAAATAGTTATAATCATGTGAATTAATAGCAATTAATCGTTCATTTATCCGATTAATTACCCGACAGGTCAGTATAACTTTCAGACATCAATTAATATCAAAATAAATGTCGATTTCCACTAACACTAATAATTCCAACACAATGGAACTATCAATTTCATCTTTAATCAACACAAACTTATTCGTCATTAATATTATAACTCATAATATTTAACAACCAGGTCGTTCCCAGGAAAGAGGGGGCTTTCCGATAAGGATTTCTCCTTATTGGTGCGCAATTAGATGTCCAAACCTCTCCTTGACAGAACTTCTAGACATTGTAAATATTGCAATTTAATAATATAAATAACTTTGTTGCCTCAATTATTGATTTAATAATATAACATATTATGCAGATGATACCGTGACAATAATCGAATCAATAATATGAGATATATGATGTAGCAATTACTGTAGCAATAATTGAGTATAAATCGAAAGTGACTTCTCACGTAAGCATCAATAACCAATACCGTGTGCTATGATGCAACCACGCTTATTTTTTACTACCGAGTAGTTCAGCAGTTTTAACGATAACACTTCCGCCAGTTATTTTTATAAAAAGATAATTATGTCATTTTCTAACTACGATAATACTTCCGCTAGGGGTCCACTAATGATTGTGCCATCGCATTTAATATTCCCCTGTTAAAACGTAATATTCCCAACCAATCGAATATTATATAACCACTTGCTTACTTTACAAAATTTGTAAATATTACCCACAACTATAACATTATATCAAATCCACACCATAATTTTCAAAAATATATTTCGAGAAAACTTTTCTTTATTCATAAATGTTGGGGTCTTACATCATCCCACCACAAATGTGTTCTGCACTTTCTTCTGTAAAGAGCTTCATATGGTGGCATATCGATACTCGCATGATAACTATAATTGTAAGCGAATTCTACTAAGGGTAAGTGATCGCCCCAGTTCCCTTTGAAATGCATCACGAAAGCTCTAAGCATGTCCTCCAGCATTTGTATGGTTCATTCACTCTGCTTGTCAGTTTGAGGGTGATACGTAGTACTCAATCTTAACTGTGTTCCCATTCTCCCTTGCAAGCTTTTCCAAAAATTTGACGTGAAACACGAATCTCGATCAGAAACAATTGACATCGACACTCCATGTTACGAAACGATTTCCTTTACGTACGACTTTGTTAACTGATTTTAATTGAATCGAATCTTTATTGGTAGAAAATGAGCTATCTTCATCAGTCGATCTACAATAACCCAAATGGAATCAAAACCCTTCTGCATTATTGGAAGTCTGGTATTTCCAATGGCAGAAGTAAAATCGCTCAGCCTCTGGTGCTCTGCTTTTACTCGTTGATAGGTAAGGCATCTACTGATGTACTCTGCAACTTCTCGTTTCATTTTGGGCCACCAAAAGTGTTGATGAAGATCCTGGTACATTTTTATGCCTCATAGATGAACATAATACGATGAATTGTGTGCCTCGTGCAAAATTTCCTCCCTTAGTTCAGTTATGGCTAGCACCCACACTCAATCTTCGAACCTTATTATACTGTCTTTATCCAATCTGACTTTTTCTCCATCATTTTCTGGTATCATTTTCCTTATCTTCTCGCACTCCTTCATCTTTCTCTTTTGATTCCTTCACTCTATCCAGCAATGTTGGATGAGCTCCTATCACGAAAAACTTCTCTTTGGACTCTTAAGTTTCATTCACTTCTATTTTCAATCTCTCCATTTCTTTTACTAGCTCCTCCTGAGATGTTAGCACGAATAATTTCTCCCTTCCTTTTCCACTCAATGCGTCGGCTATTACGTTTGCCTTTCCCGGGTGATAAAGAATTTCGCAGTCGTAATCTTTGATTAATTCCAACCACCTCCTTTGTCGCATGTTTAACTCCTTCTGTGTGAAGATATATTTCAAACTTTTGTGGTCCATATATATGTCACATTTTTCTCCATATAGATAATGCCTCCATATCTTCAACGCTAAAACTACCCCCGCTAATTCCAAGTCATATGTAGGGTATCGCTTCTCGTAATCTTTCAATTGTCATGACGCATACGCAATGACATTATCATGTTGCAATAACATAAAGCCAAGACATTTGTACGACGCATCACTATACACCACAAATCCTCTCACCTCATCCGGTAATGATAATACAGGCGCCTCGCTCAACCTCTTCTTCAACTCCTTAAAACTTTCTTCGTATTTTTCTGTCCACACAAAATTCATTGTCTTCCTTGTTAGATCGGTTAATGTGGTTTCTTTCTTAGAAAAATCTTGGATGAATCTTCGATAGTACCCGGCTAACCCTAAGAAACTTCTCACCTCCATTGGCGTCTTCGGCTACTCCCAATTACTTACTACTTCTACTTTTGTAGGATCTAATTAAATTCCATCCTTGTCTATCAAGTGCCCTAAAAATTAGACATTCTCCATCCAAAATTTTCACTTAGAAAATTTCGCATACATCTTCTCCATTCTTAGCGCTTCTAGTACCATCTTCAGATGTTCGGCGTGTTCTTCCTTGGTTTTCGAGTAGATCAAAATATTGTCAATGAAAACTACCATGAATTTATCCAAGTCTGGCTTGAAAAATTGATTCATCAAGTCCATGAATGCTTCTGGAGCATTATTCAAACCAAATAAAATCACCAAAAATTTGTAGTGTCCATAACGGGTTCAAAATGTCGTCTTCGTTAGGTCTTCCTTTTGTACTTTCAACTGATGATAACCCATCCGTAGGTCTATCTTGGAAAAACACTTTTCTTCCTTTAATTAATCGAAAAGGTCGTCAATCCATGGTAACAGATATCTATTCTTAATTGTCACTATGTTTAACTCTCGATAGTCGATACAGAGCCTCATTGATCCATCATTATTCTTTATAAACAACATTGGTGCTCCCCAAGGAGACATAATCGACTGAATATAACCCTTATCTAGAAATTCTTGTAGTTGTACCAACCGGTGCCATATGATATGGGGCTTTCAAAATCGGTGCAGTTCCCAGTACTAAATATATCATGAATTCAATTTATCTGTCTGGTGGAAGGCTAGATTGATCATCAGGGAATACGTCTTGAAATTCTATCACTATTGATATATCTTTCATCTCTACTCTTTTTCTCTAAGTATCTACGATATAGGATAAATAACCTATACATCCTTTCCTCAAAATTTTCTTGGCCTGCATCATCGTAAGATAACACGATTTCCTAAACAATGAACTACCATAAAACACTACCTTAGACCGGTTTGGAGTCTGAAGGTTCACACACTTCTTCTAACAGTCAATTATCGCAGCATGGTTATACAACCAGTCCAATCCTAGTATCACATCAAATTCTACCAATTTTATCGGAATCAAGTTTACACTTAATATATGTCTCCTAATTTGAGCGCAATAATTACGGTATACGAACTCTACGGAGATTACTTCCTTATTCGCAACTTCTATGTTCAAAGGATTCTTGGGGTATATTTAATCGACTAGCAAATTCTTCATATACAAAGGAACAGGTAGCACCCAAATCAAATAATACGTAAGTATTTATATTATGGACTGGGATAATACCTGACACCACATCCTTCGCAGCTACGGAGTCTTGGACTATTATGTTAAAGGTTATGTCAGTCGACCAATTGGGTTATGCTGGTCCGCCTATCATGAGCTTATTGCCTCCTCCCTGATTACCATTTCCCCCGCTGCTTCCTTTCTTTGGGAAATTCTTAATCTGGTGTTCTATTGAGCCACAATTGAAACATCCTCTAATTTTCTTTGGTTTCAGGTATTTTGGCGAAATGTGCCCCTCCTGACCACAATTACAACAAACACTCCTTCCCTTCCAGTATTTTCCTTGGTGATTCTTTCCACACTTTGAACACGTCTCAGATTATTTGTTAAACCCCCCATGGTGACTTCTGTCTGATTGTTGTTTTTGTTGTTGTTGTTGTTGTTGTTGTCCCACTTCTTCTTTCCTAAGTTTCTTCCTCCACTACTACTTCCTCCTCGACTATCTCCCCCAATATTCTTGTTCTTATTCTCTTTGTTGTACTGGCTCAGAGCCTCACTACCTCCTTCAATGATGGTGGACTTCTCCAACAGCGTAGTGAATGAATCAATTTGGAGAACTAACACCTTCTTGATCAACCACGATTTTAGTCCTAGTTCACAGCATCGGGCCTTTCTTTCCGTATCAACTTGGTGTGAAGCAAAATGTGCAAGTTCGTTAAACCTTTCCGCATATTGGGCCACAGTTATCTCTCCCTACTTAAGTTCTAGGAACTTAACCTCCATTCGATTTTGCATGCTCTTCGGGAAGTAATTCTCGAAGACAAGCGTCTTGAACCTCTCCCACGGTATGATTCATTCTACCACTCTCTGTTGATTTACTTCCCACCAAAAGTTTGCCTCGCCCTTCATTATATAGGTAGCGTACACAGTCTTCTGGTCATTTCCCACACGAGCGATGACAAAGGCTTTCTCCATCTCTTTGATCCAAATTTGCGCCTCGATATGATCGGTAGTTCCCCTAAATTTTGGAGGTCTTACACTCTTAAAATCTTTAAATTTTGATGCAGGGATCGCTTGAGGATTTGTATGCACTGGCTCATTGTTTCTTCCTTGAAGGACTTCTCCTAACAAGTCGGCTAACCGTTGGATCGGGTCTACTTGATCCCTCTCGTTATTGACTGATTCTTCTGGTGCTGGTAATCTACGTCTGGGCAGCATTTTTTGCATCATAAAATTTCATTTTATTATCTAATTATATATTCTTTAGATATTTACTCTTTTTGATGTAATAATCACATAACACATTTGAAATAAGAACATTTATATTCATATGCCAAAATCATTACATCGTTTCAAGATTGTCTCTTAGCATACTTCTATAAATCCTAACATCTATCCCCAACTATCACAAAAGATGGGGAATACCAATATACTACCTCTCTAACAAGAACATTCTTTAGGGTTTACATAAACTATCCCACATCTTACACAAAAGATGGGATTACACAATAATACATACATAAACATAACTACCACTACTAGACTAATGACAAATAACTCAACCCAGCATCCCGCGGTCCACTGCGCTCCTATACTCTATCTGACCCATATGCGCCATTATGTCCCTGTTCATGGTGTAACGGGTTTGTCCCTGCTCTGTCGAATAATGGTATACACCATCAATCCATCTATCCATGGTCGTGTGAAAAGCGTAGCCCATCCTGTTCAATATTCTCTTCTTACATCTCACTTCATCCTCTAAACCTTCAGCCCTATCATTGGATTACTCCCACTTCTTCTCAAAGTGGATCCTCTCCATAATTTCTAACTCAAGATGTGTGCGAAGAGCCTCTTTCTCAGTATTCTCACTCAACTCCCTCTGCTCGGACTGTTCTTTCTTTCCAACCAACTCCACATTCCTGGACAACAAACGGTGAATGAGGGCCCCCATCTGAGTCCCTGCTTCCTTACGATATAAGATTTCTACTTCCATCTCCTTCATTTTAAGCTGCCTCTCATGAGCCTCAGTCTTCAGATTCTGCATCTCAGTCTGATTCTCCTGAGCGTCGGCCTCTAATTCCTTAACTCTGTTCCTCAACTCCAGGATTAGCTCTTGATAATCTCCCAACATCTGATCCTCAAAGGTGGTCTCATAAGAATCTTCCACGTGATCATCCCCCATGGGTTCCTCCTCTGGATCAGACTCTACTTCTATCTTTTCCACATCATCCTCCTCAGTAGGTGCCACTGCCGAAATTGGCTCAACTATCAAAGGTGCCTCATATACCACGTGTATGTTACATGGCTCTTCCTCTAAAAACCTACTAGATTCTCTCATATCTGCCATCCTACAACCACAACAAGACAAACAACAAAAATCCATTAGTATGTCAAATAAAACATAAATTCATTGTATGGAATGAAATTAAATTTCACAATGCTACTAACTCTCTAAGAAAGCTCTTCATGAGTTTTATTTCCTTATATATACTCTCTAAATTCTTCTAAGGTTATAGTCTAAGGATTCTCGCTCTTAAGGTTTATAACCTAATACTTTTATACCAACATGTAACGCCTCCTAATTTAGACACTTATATCTCAAATTCGGGTCTTCACGATCTAACTCAAATAATAAACTAAAATCTCAAACCATAGAATAATAGAATAATTTACATTAAAATAATATGAACACTCTCATCCTAAGGTCTCGCAACCGTTACTAACCTAATACATAACTTAAACTGTCAATTAACTTAATATATAATACCAAATAAGTCTTATTACAAACATGATAATAATATGCTTCTAGCATAAAGGACTAAAGCTACTCCATATCCTTGCCCTTATCCTTATCCTTCCCCGAGGTACTGCCTTAACTAAAATATTTGCCCAACAAGTAATATAACAATAAGGGTAAACAAGTATATAAGTACATGATCTCAAGGGTATAAAGGTAAATAATAGTTTAAGAATTAAAAAAATAATGTTGGAAGCAAGAATTATCAATGTTCCAAAACTTACGTTTGAATCGAAATAAGAGTCGCAATGGACTAAAGAATATTCAACGGAATTCAAAGGTTTCAATACTTTAAGGTTTAAAGAAAATTAAACATTGAGCAGTCACTATGGATCGAGAACTTTTGCTAGAATTAATAGTATTTAATTGACAATTCATTAAAAATAAGTACAACATGTGATAAACATATAGTACCCTATGTTATGCATAACATTTAAACATTCTATTTGTGCGCACGTCGGTTCCTCGAAAATATAAAATTTCCCCTTCTAAGATGGTTGTTCATCTTAGTAGATTTATAAGATTTCGCACCAAAAAAAATTGGTTTGGATAGCTTTCTAATTCATAGATATTTGTCTAGTCGAATCAAATGGCTTAGACTCCTTTCTCAATATGTTTAAGAACGATAAATTCAAACTGGCTACATGATTTAAGATATAAAGTTTAAGTCAAATTCCAGAATATGAATAACGATTCATACGAATATAAATGTTTGCTCAATAATTATATAGTTGATATAACAACAATTCGAAACTTGCACAATATCCAAAGTTATGAAAGTTAGGGAACTTGCCTTTCGCGTCGATTACCACTTATAGCTTAATATCACATTAATGAACTATGTTATCCTAGTTCGCTTTAAAAACTCCTAGTTTCTTTTAGAAAATATACATTTAAGTAAACTAAAGTAATTCATATGATGCAAAGGGACTTTAGGCTACATGTTATACTGATTTTCATGCATAACTAAGTCAAACTAAGATAATAAAATTATCAGATTATAGCAGAACTCAGAATCCTTTCTTGGTGCACGGCGGGCATCTGCGTCGTGTTGAACTGTAGGAGGGGCACATCTGCACCCTTCCTTGGCAGCTCCGGAAGGTCTCTACTTTTGCAAAACTCAAAAACCAAGCATGAAATTCTTATAATAGAGCATGGTCAGACCAACTACACTGATTCCATACATCCATACAAACTCAGATAACATGATAGCAACTTACAAATCAAATAAACAACCAATTTAAGGACTCAAATTAAAATTAATTCTATTTTTTCATAGTTTATCATGTTTAGCGAATTACTTCACCACAGATTCGTTTCTAAACCAAATTGATTCATATGACTTTCGTTGTTTTCATATTTAACCATATTAATAACATCTAACAACAATTTACATATTTTCAAAACCTTTAGCCATCAAATTTGACTCAATTAGCAAGTAGCTCATGATATTTCTAAGAACTTGTAAACTTGAAATCAAGAACACGTATATATAATTATTACCTTCTTGAATGCTTGAAATTGCTAACTATTGCTCATCAAACCTCTTATTACTCCTTAATTCCACCACACTCACTCTCTATAGAACTTATTAGATAAAGTTTTAGCAGTTGGAGATATAAAGGAAAAGCTCCCATTTATAGAGAAACCATTGCCCAAATTTGGGTCTTACGCATTGAATTAAACCAAGAGGAAGAAGACGAATCCATTGGATTGAAAGAGTTTAGTGAAAAGAAGTTACCAACTTCTTCTCCTCCATTCTTCTCACCATCATTGCAGCTATGAACAGTAGAGAAGCATAGGATAGGCCAATAGCCTAATCACTGCAGTTAAATAAAGTATGACACTAATGCTCGGACAAGGCTTGCTACTCTCTTATTTATCAGTAAAGTGGACCTCATACACTAAGGTTATTTCCTTTTTGGATGCACAAGGTCAAATTTAATGTGTTATTATTATTTCCTTATGCTAAGTTAGGGGTATATATACACATAATCAAATAATCCATGTACATTGGGTTGTCCCAATAATATTTAAATTGGGTTAGAATATAATTCAGTTGGGTATTAACAACCCATTATTTTTCATAAACTTTATTATTCTAATTACACATAAATATCGAACTTATTATTAAGTATCAAATATTTATTTAATTACATTTATTCTTTCTTCCACCATTTTAAAATTCACATTTAATTAATTCACTATGTACTATAATGCCACACAAGGCTCATTTATATAACTCGATACATTATACAATTAAACTTATGTTTACCATACAGTTCTATATAATATCTAGTCAAATGAAATAAAAATAATTTTTCAAGGATCTGTCACCTACATTGATTACCTTTGGTTTTGTCTTTGTAGAAGTAAAGCAATTGCGCACACTCTGGAACGATCAAAACTAGGCTTTTGCGCGTAAAATACCCAGTCCATATAACTTATGTAATTTCACATAATACATAATTAATCTAAGATAATAAGAACAATTAGTTTTTCACATTATTAAATCATTTCTTCATTAATTTCATTAAATTATTAATTAGTTCACCATTATGTCACACTAGGCATATCACATAAGCTTAATTATCATTTTCAACATATTACTTACTCATCATATATCTAAGTCAATGTAAATTGAATTATCACTTCTCAAGATACATATAAGTATATATGTATTTCAACACAATAATCAAACAATTCGTTTTCAAATATTAATCTTATTTATAAAATTCACGGGTATTACAAATAGTACCCCAAAATAAAAAGATTAAAATTTAATAAGAAATTTCAGACCAATATTCTAGTGAAATGATATTAGATGAAGCGCAAACGTCAAGGAATTTCTAATCATTTCAGAAGTTATAGAAGCAATACTTACTATAGTAAAGGTTAAATTTAAGAATATGAAATGAAATATTATCACTTACATAATATGGAGTAGGAAAGGAATGATATCCCTTACGAGTATTGAAAGAAAATAATATCCTTTTAACTAGATCTGACTTGTATAACAGATATTATCCTTTGAAAATCTTGCACTATAAACTACAGTCAAAGTATCTTTATACTCAAAAGAAATACTCACAATATTGTAGTAAAAAATTTTGTGTTTTTGGTGTCTTTAGGATGAAGGGTTACCTCTCCTTTTATGTGCAACTCGAAGGAAAAATTAAATAAACCTGCCTAATTTCTCTATCTAACTTTTCTGCCTAACTCTCATTTTCTAATGGTTGAGGTCCCACTAATTTTAAAAACATTACTTTGTAGGAGAAATTTCAAGACACCACTTTGGAAAAAAGGAGAAGTACACGAAAAAGAATTCTAATTCAAATTGCTAACCGCCATTCTATTTTATTCACATGCCAGGAAATTATATATATTATTATAATATTACTATTTAAACAATTATTATAAAATTACACTATTATAATATAATATTATAATAATATATTTGAATGAATATTTTATCGAAGAATATAATATGTCAAACTTTCAACAAATATCTCATGCTAAAATTCCTCCATTTTTATCAAAATTGAACAAATATTTACTTATCATATTTATTAACAATTTTTATTTTATTCATCAATTATTATTCACAATTAATATTATAGAATCATAATATTGATAATCAGATCGTTCTTCTTACTAGCTCGCAATTAGATAACTTAACCCTTTCTTCGACAGAACTTTCTAGACATTGTCAATAATATGAGTTACTATATTGTGACAATTATTGATTTAATAATATAAAATATTGCACAGATGTTACTGTAATAATTATTGAATCAATAATATAAGATACTATGCAGCAACTACTGTGATAATTATTGAATGAATTATTGAGTGACTTCTTACGTAAGGATCAATAATCAGAGATATCGTGCAATATCGTATGTTACTGTACAATATCGCGTACTACTGTGGAACAACGCACATTAATGTACTTTTATGGATGGGTATTTTAACAGTTAACGGTAAAAGTTATGCCGCCAATTTGTAAAAACTAATTTTTGTCGCTTTCTCTATTCGACAGTTATTTCGTTGTGAGGTCCACCAATGATTTGTTATTTCGGTGTCGTCTTAATTTACCAAATATAATATTCCCGACAGAAAGAATATTCCCTGACAAAACAAATATTTCCCAACAACTGTTTACTTTGTATAATTTGCACATATCACCCACAACTATAACATTTATTAAATCAACATCTTACTACTTAAAATAATATATAAAAAAAATTAAATCTTATTCATAAAAAGTTGGGTTCTTATAATATCCCTTTTACGAATATGAAAGAAATAATATCCCTTACCTTAGTAGGAGACTAGATCTACTTGGTATAAACGAGATTATCTTGAGGAAATCTTGCACTATAAGCTATATTTAAAATATCCTTATACTTAAAAGAAATACGCACAGTATTATAGAAGAAGAATTTTGTGATTCTGGTGTGAGTTTCATACCTCAACAAAGCAACCTATTTATAGGAGAATGGTAGCAAATCTCATTTGAAAAAAACTAACGGACGAAGCTTGGCACGCCAGGTTTGAAAATCGTTCGTCTGATTTTTTTAAAAAAAATCTAATATAACAAATAACTTTATATATAATATAATATATTCTAATTATATTCTAATAAAACAAACAACTTTATAAATTTTTTCTATTTTATATAAAAAGTTTTCTGTTTTATTACTATTATTATAATATTAAAACAAAAAGCTGAATAAAATTTTATGTCGAAGGTTTGACAATTTGTCAAGTGGTGGGTCCATGGAATAATAAGTCAAACTTACAACAAACGCATCATGTTAAACCCCTTTATTTAATATAAATTGGATAAATATCTACCACACATTACTTATTATAATCATTCTTAATCAACACATTTTTTTCTTCAATAATTATTTAATATTATAGATTCACAATATTGACAACCAGATCATTATCAGGAAAGAGTGGGCCTTCCATATAAACGGCGCACAATTAACTAACCCCTTTTCTTGACAGAATATTCTAGACATTAGCAATAATGTTAACTGATTTAATAATATCATATTAAATAATATAAGTTACTTTTTTGAATTATTGATGTAATAATATAAAATATTGTGTATATGTTACTATAACAATTATTGAATTAATAATCAGAAATAATTTGCAATACCGTATACTACTGTGCAATACCGCGTACTACAGTGGAAAAATGGGTATTTCTGTATATTTACCACCGGGTATTTCAACAGTTAACGGTAAAAGTTTTATTGTCAATTTAAAAAATTGTTTTTTTCTCTTTCTATATCCGATAGTTATTCCTTTATGGGGCCCACTAATAATTGGTTATTTTGATGTTGTCGTACGAATATTCCCCGACAAAAATAATATTCCCCAACAAAACGAATATTTTCTGACAACTATTTACTTTGTATAATTTGCACATATCACCAACAACTATAACATTTATTAAATTAACACCTTACTATTTAGACTAATATTTAAAGAAAATTAAGTCTTATTCATAAAATATTGGGGTCTTACAACCTCCTCTCCTTATAAAATTTTTTCCTCAAAATTGACGTACATACCTGTCATTTTGAAGAGGTGAGGATACCTTGCTCTAATTTCAGATTCTAACTCCCAGGTCATTTTCTCTGTATTATGGTTTCTCCATAAAACTTTGACTTGAGATATAACCTTTGAGCAGAGAATCTGTTCCTTCTTATTCAAAATCTTGATAGGTACCTCCTCATACGTTAAATCTTCGGCTATCTCGTCTGGTTCTAAATCAATAATGTGTTTCTGGTCTTTCTCATATCTACGTAGTATGCATATGTGAAAAATATTATGAACACGAGACATGATTGGTGGTAAGACGAGTCTTTAGGCCACAATCCCTACTCGGTTGAGGATTTCAAATGGACCAATAAATTGAGGGTTGAGCTTTCCTCTCTTTCTGAATCTCGTAACTCTTTTCAATGGAGCAACACATAATAATACATGATCTTCGACATTGAATTCCATGTCTCTTTGATGAAGATCAGCATAACTCTTTTGTCGATCTTGTGATGTTTGTTTACGTTGCGGGATCATTTGAATCTTTTCTGTATTTATGCGTACCAATTCTGGTCCCAAAATTTTTGTCTCACCTACTTCATCCCAACATACTGAAGAACGACACTTTTGTTACAATGCCTCGAATGGAGCCATGCTTATACTTGCTTGATAACTATTGTTATAGGAGAATTCCACCAATGGAAAGTACTTATCTCAACTTCCTTTGAAGTCTAGTACGCAGAGTCTCAATAGATCTTCAAAAGTTTGAATTGTCCTTTCTGATTTCCCATTTGTCTATGGATGGTATGCAAAACTAAATCGCAATTCAGTTCCCATAGCTTTCTGCAAGTTGACTTAAAATCGTGAAGTGAATCTAGGGTTTCTCGTATGGGCAAGAAATGGGCAGACTTGGTCAATCCATCTATAATGACCCAAATTACGTCTAAAACTTGAGAAACCTTGGGAAGACCAATCATAAAATCTATGTTTACATGTTCCCACTTCCATTCTAGAATTTCAAGCGGTTGCAATGGACCCTTTGGCACTTGATGCTCTGCTTTGACACGTTGACAAGTTAAGCACCTAGAGACAAACTCTTAGATCTCTCTTTTTATATTGCTCCACCAAAATGTATGTCGAAGATCACAATACATTTTGGTACTTCCAAGGTGGATTGCAAACGATGTGTTATGTGCCTCCATCATAATTTTATACTTCAAATCAAGGTTGTTGGGAACACAAAATCTAGAGTTGACTTAAAATATTCCTTCTTCGTTGATTCTTGCTTCTAAAACAGTACTTTCTTCTTCATATTCACCAGCTCTAGGTCTACTGTAAGACCCCAACTTTTATGAATAAAGATTTATTTTTCTCGAAATATATTTTTGAATATTATGGTGTGGATTTGATATAATGTTATAGTTGTGGGTAATATTTACAAATTTTGCAAAGTAAGTAAGTGGTTATAAAATATTCGATTGGTCAGGGAATATTCATTTTAACAAGGAATATTCGTACGACGGCACAATCATTGATGGACCCCACAACGGAAGTTTTTTCGTAGTTAAAAAACGACAGAAGTATCTTTTATAAAAATAAAGGTGAAAGTTTTACCGTTAAACTGTTGAACTACCCGGTAGTAAAAGTACAGTAATACGCGTGGTAGAATAGTAACACACAGTATTGATTATTGATGCTTACGTGAGAAGTCACTCAGTTATACTCAATTATTGCTACAGTAATTGCTGCATAATATCTCATATTATTGATTCAATTATTGTCACAGTATCATCTGCATAATATTTTATATTATTTTGAGACGACAAAGTTATTCATATTATTATTTACAATATTGATGATGTCTAGAAAGTTCTGTCGAGGAGAGGTTTGGTCACCTAATTGCGTGCCAATAGGGAGAAATCCTTATTGGAAAGCCCCCTCTTTCCTGGGAATAATCTGGTTGTTAAATATTGGGAGTTATAATATTAATGATGAATAAGTTCGTGTTCAAGATGAAATTGTTAGTTCCATTGTGTTGGAATTATTAGTGTTTGTGGAAATCGGTATTTATTTCGATAATAATTGATTTCTGGAGGTTATATTGACCAATCAGGTAATTAATCAGATAAATAAGCAATTAATTGCTATTAATTCACATGCTTATAACTATTTATTCACATGTATGTACTATTGATTCACATGCATGTACTATTTGGGGAAGTGGTGCAAGATTGATAATACTTGCATGACTAAATTAAAAATAGAGGTATAGATGAAGGTACTATACTGTAACTATTTTTTTCACATGTATAGAACTATTGATTCACATGACTGAACTATTGATTCACATGATGTACTATTAGGGGAGGTGGTGAAAGTTTGATAATACTTGCATGACTAAATTAAAAATGAAAAAAAAGATGAAGGTATTATACTATAATATTTCGAGCCCCAAAACGTGCAATTATCGAAATTATATTTTTTTATAAATAGAAGCTCATTCTTCTTTCATTCTCACCAATTTACTAAGACTCACAAGAGCAATTATAGAGAGAGAAGCTATAGAGAGAAAGAAGAAGAGAAGTCTGTTACTTCACTATTTCAGCATCCAGTCTTCTTCTGAGGTAAGGGATATTATTTTTTTCAGTATCCGTATGAAATAATATTTTTTTCCATACTTTGTAGTGTGTAAGTAATATTATTTCATTTCGTATCCCTAATTCTACACTCATTTTGTTGAAGTATTGCTTCTATATTCCATGAAATAGGTCGATATCCTTGATATTTGCGCTTCATCCAATATCTTTTCATAGAAATATTATTCTGAGCATTCTTGATAATTATTGATCTTTTCATGTCGGAATACTATGTACGAGTTACTATTCACGGGTTACTATTCACCAGGTTACTATTCACTCGGGTATTCGGGGCACTTTTTATGTCGAGTTACTATTTATGAGTTACTATTCATAAGTTCTTATTCACCCAGTTACTATTCACTCAAATATTATTCACTCGGGTATTCGGGACACTTTTTATGTCGGGGTACTATTTACGAGGTACTATTTATGAAGTACTATTCATAGAGTACTATTTACGGGGTACTATTCACCCAAAAAATATATTTCTTTTCTATCCAAAATTATTTTTGATACAAGATTATTCTTGAATTTTACTCTACAAAGCAGTATCACGTTGATAATTTTGGATATTTTTTAAAATCTGGATAAATTTAAAGTCTTTAATATTTATCCTTGATTTCGTTTGATTAAAACTTATATCATTGTCATCATCCTCATGCTTATATTGTGATGAAAGTCATCAGTGGCTTACGTGCATAGATGGACTGTTGATTGGTATGATTATGACCAGGGATTATTCGGTATAATCATGACCGTAATGTTATAAATGATGTGGTAAAAGTCCTCATTGGCCCATAGTGCATTGATGGACAGATGTTGGTATGATCATAACCATACATTCTCTTCGGCCAAGGGTACAAAGATGAATTATTGTTTGGCATGATCATGACCATTGGTGAAAACACGAATTATACTTGGCCAGTAGTGCATGGATAATTCGTGATCGTGATACTAATGAATATCTTTGGCACGTAGTGCATAGATAATTCAGTGATGTGGATTATTTTTTAAGCTGAGTCTCAGCGATAAAATAGATGATAAACTTTTAAATCATAGAAGATAGTAGATATCATGCTCTACTTGACTCTTCTAATGGATTGCTTATTCCGCTGCAGTTGTTGATCTAAAACTTGTTGTCTATTATATTCTATCAGTTGTTATACTGTTGAAGGCTAAGGATAATTTATTCTGCATTATCTTAGTTATAATATTTCTTACTAGGCTAGTTGAGCTCACCTTTTTCTTTCATTGTTCTCTTCAGGAAATAAGAATATAGCTGGGATGAGTCAAGGAATGGAGTGATGGTCCAGATAAGTGGCTATAGTAGTCCTCACTATTCTATGAAATAGTGTGATAATAATTGTAATGAGGACTCCATTGAGTGTGGATATTGTCTAGAAGACAATATTCGTGTTAAAACTCTCAGCTATGTTTTGTCGTATTTTACACGACAGTTGTATAATCAAGTTGTAGTTGTATTCTGTACCATGTATTTGGCGACCCAAGATGGGTGATGTATACCTATTTTGGGGTTCTACAACATGAGATGCTTTAATATTATCGATTAAAATCGGTTCTACTCGTATATTTATCATTTTTACATAGGTTCTACTCGTATATTTATCATCTTTACGTAGGTTCATGGATTCTGTAACTTTATCTCCATCTTTTGTAAGTCATACAAAATGGGCTTTTGTATATCACACTCGTTCCCACATATGATTTTCTACTAAACGTGTTAGCTACTGTGTAAGACCACAACTTTTTATGAATAAGATTTAATTTTCTTTATATATTATTCTAAATAGTAAGGTGTTGATTTAATAAATGTTATAGTTGTGGGTGATATGTGCAAATTATACAAAGTAAACAGTTGTTGAGAAATATTCGTTTTGTCGGGAAATATTCTTTCTGTCGGGAAATTATATTTGGTAAAGTACGACGGCACCGAAATAACAAATCATTGCTAGACCTCACAACGAAATGACTATCAAATATAGAAAGAAACAAAAATTAGTTTTTACATATTGGTGACATAACTTTTACTGTTAACTGTTAAAATACCCAACGATAAAAGTACATTAATGTGTGTTGTTCCACAGTAGTACGCGGTATTGCACAGTAACACACAATATTGCACTGAATCTCTGATTATTGATTCTTATGTAAAAAGTCACTCAATATTTTATTCAATAATTGCCACAGTAGTTAATGCATAGTATCTCATATTATTGATTCTAGAATTGTTACAGTAACATATGCACAATATTTTATATTATTAACTCAATAATTGTCACGACACAGTAACTCATATTATGGACAATGTCTAGAAAATTCTGTCGAAGAAAGGGGTTAAGTTATCTAATTGCGCGCCAGTAAGGAGAAATCATTATGAAAGCCCCCTCTTTCCTGGGAACGACCTGATTGTCAATATTATGATTTTGTAATATTAATTGTGAATAATAATTGATGAATAAAATAAAAATTGTTGATAAATATGATAAGTAATAAAAATTTCAATTTTGATATAAATGGAGGAATTTTAGCATGAGATATTTGTTGAAAGTTTGGCATATTATCTTCTTTGATAAAATATTCATTTAAATATATTATTATAATATTACATTATAATATTATAATGTGATAATATAATAGTATAATTTTATAATAAATGTTTAAATAGTAATATTATAATAATATATATAATTTCTTGGCATGTGAATAAAATGGAGTGGAGGTTAGCAATTTGAATTGGAATTCTTTTTCGTGTACTTCTCCTTTTTTCCAAAGTGGTGGCTTGAAAGTTCTCATGCAAAGTTATGTTTTCCAAATTAGTGGTCCCTCAACCATTAGAAAATGAGAGTTAGGCAGAGAAATTAGGCAGGTTTATTTAATTTTTCCTCCGAGTTGCACTATAAAAAGGGAGGTAACCCTTTATCATAAAGACACTAAAAACACAAGTGTTTCTACTACATTATTGTAAGTATTTCTTTTGAGTATATGGACACTTTGAGTGTAGTTTATAGTACAAGAGTTTTTAAGGATAATATTCATTATACAAGTCAGATCTAGTTTCATACTAAGGTAAATGATATTATTTTCTTTCAATACTCATAAGGGATATCATTTTCTTTTATACTCCATATTATATAAGTGATATTATTTCATTTCATATTCCTAAATTTAAACTTACTATTGTAAGTATTGCTTCTATAATTCTTGAAATGATTAAAAATTTCTTGAGATTTGCGCTTCATCTAATATTATTTCACTGAAATATTGGTATGAACATTCTTATTAATTTTTAATTTTTTCATTTTGAGTAACTATTCATCCGTGGTACTATTCATACCGGAGTACTATTCATCTGGGGTACTATTCATTTCAGAGTACTATTCATCCGGGATACTATTTATGCCAGATTACTATTCACGACGAAATTTAAAAAAAAAAATTCCTTTGTCCAAATTATCTTTGAAATATGAATCTTCAATATTATTCTTGGATTTTACTCCACAATTGGTTATCAAGTTGACAATTTAGACATTTTTGAACTCTGGATAAATTAAATTACAAATATCTAATATTTATCCTTGATCTCACTTGTATTCATTCTATATATCATTGTCATCATTCTCATGTTTAAATTTGTTGTGAAAATTTATCTTTGGCCCGTAGTTTAAAGATGAACTTTTGATTGGTATGATTATGACCAGGAATTATGTATTGGTATAATCATGACCTTTAATTTTACAGGCAAAAACTTGTGGTGAAAGTTCTCTTTGGCCCTTAGTGCAAAGATAGACTGTTGTTTGGCATGATCATGACCATTGGTGATACAAATAAATATCTTTGGCCCATACTGCAAAAGATAAAATGTTGATTTACATAATTATTGATTGGTGTTACAGAGATTAAATATTGATGACGAACCCTTAAATCATAGAAGATAATAGACATCATTCTCTACTTGACTCTTCTAATGGATTATTTGTTCCGCTGCAGTTATTGATCTAAAACTTGTTCTCCATTATATTTTATTTGAATTATCATTGTCAAAGGCTAAAGATAATTTATTCTTCATTATCTTAGTCATAATATTCTTTACTAGGATAGTTAAGCTCACCCTTTTTTCTTTTTGTTCCATTGTTCTTCTCAGGACATGAGAGTGTAGTTGGGACTAGTCGAGGAATGGATTAATGCTCCGAGATGGTTACCGTAGTATTCATCACTATTCCGTAAAATAGTGTGACAATAAATGTAATGAGGACTTAATTTGAGTTTGGATATTTTCGTATTATATACAGTACAATATTTGTATTGAAACTTACACCGTAATTATGGTTGTATTTTCCATGAAATTTTAATAGTTGTAAATAGGAAATTTGTATTTGAATTCTGTAGTATGTATTTTGGCGACTCAAGATGGGTTGTGTGGACCTATTTTTGGGGGCGTCACGGTTGGTATCGGAGCTTAGGGATATGATCTCTGGTGGAGTTCTAGGATTAGAACTAGGAGGGGAGAGACGAGTAAAATCCTTCGCTAATGTGTCCTACCTAAGCTTTTTTACTATTTATTTGTCGGTCGATATATAGGGATAAGATGTGACATGAATTTTTTTTAACTAATCTTTGTTTGTGATCTCATTTCAGAATGACATCTGAAAATCAAGAAATGAACTATAAGACAATTATTGCTGAGAATCAGGAAGCTACAAATAATATTGCTGCAAACTTAGAAAATCATGTACCTAAAAATATGAGGAATGATAATTTTTTTTAGAAACTTTATGCAATACTTGCAAAACCAGGAAGGAAAGACTCATACTAGTAATAACGGTAGCAACGCAGGTAACTCTCGAATGGTCACTGCCAAGCAATTCAAGGAGTTAAGAACACCTGAATTTCACGGAAAGCCAGACCCACTCAAGGCAGAGGTGTGGCTCATACAAATGACGAAGATATTTAACGTACCATGTTGCACTGATAATCAAAAAGTTCCCTTCGCCACCTTTACATTTTGAGAAGAGGCAGATCATTGGTGGGAATTAGTGAAGCTAACACATCACTCAGCACTTAAAATGCCTTGGGCAGAGTTTCAAGAGCTTTTTAATGAAAAGTATTTCCTGGAGAGCATTCATCACATTAAGGAAATGGAATTTATTAAGTTAGAGCAGAACGAGGCCAAATTTGCTGAGTTATCTCAATTTAAGCCCCGCTTAGTGGATAACGAAGAAAACATGACCCGAATGTTCTTATGAGGTTTAAAATTTAAGATTCATCAACATCTTATTTCTCATAAACTTTTTTTATATTCAGATATTGTGGATAGGGATCAATTGGTGGAACAAGAGAAAGAAATAATACAACCAGGAGATAACAATCGACAGCGAGAGAAGAGCTACGATAATAATCGTACCAGTGGCAACATTCATTGGAACAATGATAACCATCGTGGAGGAAATTATCATATCAGAAATGGTAACCACTTTGGTGGAAATCCTAGTCCAAATAATAGGAGAAGCGAGTCAAGTGGAAACAACTTCAAGAAGAGAAGATTCAACAATGACCATGGAAAGGTATCGACATCAGCACCAGCACCAACACCAATTTCTATGGGAGGAGAATGACCACCAATCATATGTTACAAATGCGGACAAGAGGGACACATCAGTCCAAACTATACATAGCCTTCTAAGGCGTGTTTCAGTTTTAGAAAGGACGGTCACATAGCATGATTTTGTCTTATACCAAAATCATGTCTAATGGTAATGATGACACCAAAGGTTATCATAGACAAGTCAAAAAATGTGGTTCAGGAGAGAGCTTTTGTCACGGGACCCAAAAAGCGAGGAACTCGAATGAAGTTATAACGGGTAAGTTAATCATAAACTCTTGCGAATTCTATTCCTTATTAGATAATGGTTTTACCCACTCTTTTATTTCACCTACATGTGCCCAACATTTAAACTTGACCCCCGAGAAATTTGATTTTGACTTATTTGTTAAAACTAGGAGAAACCTTCATTACATCCACTATTTATAAATCTTATTTGATTCGAATCGGTACCCTCACCTTACCCGTTGATCTCTTCTATTTGGAAATACTTGAATTTGATGTGATTTTAGGAATTGACTGGTTAACAACCTATAATTCTAAAATTAATTTTCTCCTAAGGTCATTAGTTTTCATATTCCTAATCAACCTGTTATGTGAATTCAAGCAATCAAACCATTAAAATCAATTAATGTCATCTCTAGCCATAAAGACATTCATTTTTTAAAAAATGGATGTCAAGCTTTCTTAGCCAATGCCACTGATTTAAATAAAAATAATTCATATTTAAATGATATTTATGTTGTTAATAAATTCCCTGACGTATTTTCTGAAGAACTTTCTTGTATACCCCCAGAACATGAAATCAAATTTTATATTGACCTTGAATCTGGTACAAAATCCATTTCCAATACCCCATATCGAATGGATCCTATTGAACTTCAACAGTTGAAAGTCCAAATTCAGGAATTGTTAGACACAGGCTTCATACGTCATAGTACATCGCCTTGGGGTGCTTCTATTTTCTTCGTGAAAAAGAAAGATGGGAGTATGAGACTCTGTATTGACTATCGAGATTTGAACCATGTCACCATCAAAAATAGATACCCATTACCTCATATTGATGACATGTTTGACCAGTTACAAGGTGCTCAATTCTTTTCAAAGATTAATTTCCATTCTGGATATCATCAATTCAATATTAAAAATGATGACATTCCAAAGACTACCATCAGAACTCGGTACGGGCATTATGAATTCTTAGTCATGTCTTATGAATTAACCAATGCCCATGTTGCCTACATGGACATGATGAACCGAATATTGAAGGAATATTTGGATTATTTCGTGGTTGTCTTTATTGATGACATCCTAATATACTCCAAAAGCCTCAAATATTTTTTCACCCAAAATGAAATCAACATACGGCAACGACATTGGCTTGAGCTGTTAAAAGATTACGACCATACCATTTAATACCATCCTGAAAAAATGAACGTGGTAGCTGATGCATTGAATTGGAATTCTTTTCCGTGTACTTCTCCTTTTTTCCAAATTGGTGGGTTGAAAGTTCTCATGCAAAGTTATGTTTTCCAAATTATTGGGCCATCAACCATTAGAAAATGAGAGTTAGGCAGAGAAATTAGGCAGGTTTATTTAATTTTTCCTCCGAGTTACACTATAAAAGGGGAGCTAACCCTTCATCCTAAAGACACCAAAAACACAAATGTTTCTACTAAAATATTGTGAGTATTTCTTTTGAGTATAAGAACTTTGAGTGTAGTTTATAGTGTAAGTTTTTCTCAGTATATTATTCATTATACCAGTCAAATCTAGTTTCCTACTAAGGTATATGATATTATTTTCTTTCAATACTCGTAAGGGATATCATTTTCATTCATACTCCATATTATGTAAGTGATATTATTTCATTTTATATTCTTAAATTTAAACTTACTATGGTAAGTATTGCTTTTATAATTCCTAAAATGATTAAAAATTCCTTGAAGTTTGCGCTTCATCTAATATCATTTCACTGGAATATTGGTCTGAACTTTCTTATTAAATTTTAATCTTTTCATTTCAGGGTACTATTCATCATGGTACTATTCATACTGGAGTACTATTCATCTGGGATACTATTTATGCCGGAGTACTATTCATCCGGGGTACTATTCACGACAAAATTTAGTTTGTTTTTCTTTGTCCAAATTATCTTTGAAATACGAGTCTTAAATATTATTCTTGGATTTTACTCCACAATTGGTTAGCATGTTGACAATTTGGATATTCTTAAACTTTGGATAAATTAAATTATAAATCTCTAATATTTATCCTTGATCTCACTTGTATTCATCCTTGATCTCACTTGTATTCATCCTATATATCATTGTCATCATCCTCATGTTTAAATTTGTGTTGAAAAGTTATCTTTGGCCCGTAGTGCAAAGATAAACTGTTGAATGGTATGATTATGATCAGGAATTATGTATTGTTATTTTCATGACCTTTAATTTTATAAGAAAAGGCTTGTGGTGAAAGTTCTCTTTGGCCCATAGTGCAAAGATGAATTATGTTTGGCATGGTCATGACCATTGGTGATACAAATGAATATCTTTGACCCGTATTGCTAAGATAAAATGTTGATTTGCATAATTATATATTGGTGTTACAAGGATAAAATATTGATGATGGACCCTTAAATCATAGAAGATAGTAGACATCATTTTCTACTTGACTCTTCTAATGGATTGTTTGTTCTGCTGCAGTTGTTGATCTAAAACTTGTTGTCCCTTATATTTTATCTGATTTATCATTGTTAAACGCTAAAGATAATTTATTCTTCATTATCTTAGTCATAATATTCTTTACTGGGCTAGTTGAGCTCACCCTTTTCCTTTTTGTTACATTGTTCTTCTCAGGAAATGAGAGCGTAGCTAAGACTAGTCGGGGAGTGGAGTAATGGTCCGAGATGGTTACTGTAGTAGTCCTCATTATTCTGTAAAATAGTGTGACAATAAATATAATGAGAACTTAATTTGAGTTTGGATATTGTCGTATTATATACGGTACAATATTTGTATTGAAACTCACAGTGTATATGTGGTCGTATTTTACATGACAGTTTAATAGTTGTAAATAGGAAAATTTGAATTTTGTAGTATGTATTTTGGAGACTCAAGATGGGTTGTGTGGACCTATTTTTGGAGGCATCACAGATATCATTTCTTTCATATTTATAAGGGATATCACTTTTTTTCATACTCCTAAATCTAAACTTATTATAGTTAGTATTGCTTCTATAATTCCTGAAATTATTAGAAATACTTTGGAGGTTTGCGCTTCATTTAGTATCATTTCATTTACCTAAATCTTTTTTATTGAATTTTAATCATTATCTTTGAAATATGAATCTGAAATATCATTCTTGAATTTGAATCCACATTTTGGTCATCATGTTGACAATTTGGACATTCTTAGACTCTAGACAAATTAAATTATAGATCTCTTATGTTTATTCTTAATTTTATTGTTCTTGTTATTTTTATTCATCCTTTATATCATTGTCATAATCCTCAGACTTAAATTGTTGTGAAAAGTCATCTTTGGCCCAAAGTGCAAAGATGGACCGTTGATTGGTATGATTATGAGTAGTAATTGTGTATTGGTATAATCATGACCTTTGATGTTACAGATAAAGGCTTTTAGTGAAATTTTTTCTTTGGCCCGTAGTGAAAAGATTAACTGGTGTTTGGCATGATCATGACCACTAGAGATACAAATAAATATCTTTGATCCGTAGTGAAAAGATAAACTGTTGATTTTCATAATTATGAACAAGAAATGTTGATTGGTGTTACATAGATAAAATATTGATGATGGACTATTAAATCCTAACAGATAGTAAACATGATGCTCTATTTGACTCTTCTAATGGATTATTGGTTCCGCTGCAGTTATTATTGAAAATTGCATTATCACAACTCTTTGATTTATTATTTTTGAAGGCTAAAGATAATTTATTTTTTATTATCTTATTCAAGGTATTCTTTACTAGGCTACTTATCAGGAAATGAGAGTGTAGCTGGGACTAGTCGGGGAATGGAGTAATGGTCTGAGACTGTAGAAGTATCTCAATACATTATAAAATAGTATGACAATAATTGTATTGAGAATTTAAGTTGAGTGTGAATATTTTCGTACTAGTTACAATACAATATTTGTATTGAAACTCATAGTATATGTGTTGTCGTATTTTGCACGAAAGTTTAATAGATGTAAATAGAAAAATTTGTATTTGAATTCTGTAGTATGTATTTGAAAACTCAAAATGGGTTGTGTGAACCTATTTTGGGGGTATCACATTTTCCTCGCAAATATTTTCAAGTTTGAGAAGAAATTTGTTTAAATTTTTTCTCAATCTCCTCTGCTAAAAAAACTCACAAACGAAGTTGTTTTAACCTCTTTACTAAGTTTCCTCTCTTACTTTTTTCCCCTTATCATTTTTTAAAACCCACAATGTTTTAATCCTCTTAAAAGGTGAGGATTTAAAAAAATTATGAAATAATAAAACTTATAATGAACAATACCTTTTTGATAGTTTATAATATGCATCTTTGCATTGATTAAAATTAAAAAATTCTATATCAATTTTGAGTTTAAAAATCTCTTTAAAAAATCAACAATAATCAAATAATATGAAATCGAGGGAGTATTTACTTTATAAAGTATTTATTTTTTTAATATGCGTTAACGGAAGGGGGACATCGAATAAATGGATTAAGAAATAGAAATAGTTAGATCAAATATAAATTAATGGTGGATACATTTTTTTAACTATGCAAAGTCAAAGGTCTAAGTTTATCTTTAAGTAAACAAAAATACGGAGTTAGTTTTCTCTAAATTATCCAATCTATCCCTCATAATATAGGATCTAACAAAACAAAAGAAATTGAAATAGAGGGTGTTCGACAATGAGTTATAAGTTAGTTAAACCAATTTATAAGTTATTTTGTATTGTTTAAGTGTTTGGTAATAACTTAATTTTTTACTTATAAGTCATTATTAATAAGAAACAATTTTTAGCTTATCTAAAAATGACTTATAAGTAATTCCTAATAATTTAGGGTTGACCAAATTTATTGTCCATTTTGCCCGGCTTCTGTTTTGCTAAATTACATCTTTATCCTTCCAACCTAATATCTATTTCTTCTCTAACGCAAATAAACATGTAATAAAAAATGGTAAGACAAAAATGTTGTCACCCATATAAATAAATAAATATATATAATTGATACAATATAATAGATGAGAATAATGGTCATACACAGTTGTGTGACGCCCCATCACCCATTCTGAGTGGCCAAATACATGGTACAAAATACAAATACAAACTTTGTGACGCTCCCAAAATAGGTCCAATCCATCCAACCTATTCTGAGTCGCCAAATACATGGTACAGAAAATAACTACAACTTTATTACTACAATTGTCGTGCAAAATACAACAACACATATACTGTGAGTTTTAATACCATCTGTGACTCATATCCCAACTATGGACAACACCTCACATTGATGTATTACATAAAGGTACAGTCAATAACTGTTTTAGAAATTAAAATCTTTGGGAAGTGCTCAAGAAAACCTTCGTACATGGGAGGCCATGCGTCTAGGTTATGATAGATATCATATGTCCATAGAATTATCCTTGGTTAATCTAATAGACCCCAAAGAAAAACCAGAAGATTACTATCATGTTCCTTCCGATGGTGAGTCTTCTCTTCACATATAACTATCTCCACCGTCTGCAATTGAACATTATGTTTCAACCAAACTCCAAGATCATATAGGTAGTGCTCATAGATATACTCCGCAAGTGGATGTGCACAACCCTGTCTTATGATAACACGAGGTTGTATGTCATTAGACATCTTGTATGATAATAGCAAAACACTCTTCCAAAGTTGGGTTCACCTCACCCTATTCGGTTCACCAAAATTAAATATCAAATGACATATACAATACGACACACTTATCTAAAGTTCTCAATAAAATTATTTCCATACTATTTAGGGAGAACCTCAATGCCTATATACCCACCGATTCTATTCCCCTGTTATCCCCGCTCAACCCCAAGAACACTCTTATTACCTGAAAGGAATTGTGAAGCAAAAGGTGAGCACAACTAGCTTAGTAAAGAATATCATGACTAAAGATAATTAAATTATCAATAGCCTTCATCAATAATAAATCAGAGATTTAGAACATATGGTAGATGATAAGACTTTTCAACCATAGTTGCAGCGGAACGAGCAATCCATTAGAAGAGTCAAATAGACTATAAAGTCTATTATCTTCTCCACATTAAAAGTCCACCATCAATGTTTTATCCCTGTAACATCAATCAACAGTTCCTTTCCACAATCATATAAATAACTCATAATCATAATTGTGATTCTAATTACTCTTCTCATCCAGGACGAAGATAATTTTTATCACCTGTCTTTACCTGAAACATCAAAGATCATGGTTATACCAAATCACAGTTCATGTTCATAATCATACTAATAAATTCATCTTTGCACTACGGGCCAAAGATATTCATCAACAAGTCATCTTTGCACTACGGGCCAAAGATATTCAAAAACAGGTCATCTTTGCACTACGGGCCAAAGATATTCAACAACATGTCATCTTTGTACTACTGGCCAAAGATATTCATATCTCAAATAAATATATAATCATTTCAGAATTTATATAAACCAAAATTATAACCATGTTGATCAATTCACCTTTGCACATAAGCTAAAAATATTCAATTATAAATTCAATGGTCATGATCATACCAATCAACGATTCAACTTTGCACTACTGGCCAAAGAGAACTCATAGTCACGATCATACCAATAATCTACCCATCTTTACACTCAAGTTAAAGAGAAATTTCTTCACCAGGATTATAAAAATGTTATATATGATAATAAAAATAATATGATCAAAACACGGATTTAATTTCAAGAGTAAGATTCATAAATCAAAGATAATTTGGTCAGAAAAAGAAACCAATTTTGTCGTGAATAGTATCCCGTGAATAGAAACTCATGAATAGTAATTCATGAATAAGTAACTTAGAGTACATGAAAATGTAGAAATTCCACAATAAAATCCATACCAATATTTCTGGTGATAATGATATTGAAAGAATAACATTTCTTAAACTTATAAACAATTTATTTTAATTGTTTACACTTTACTAATTAATGCATTTAATCATCCTAAAATGCCAAACTCATAAGATTTCATCACCAATAACCAAAACCCTCAACAAAAATCTGCATATACCTCATATAAGATTCTCAAGCCATAAAATCATATTTTCCAATTTTCTTCCTTCACATAACATATTTAATTCATTTACTCATAACTAGTCCATTTTCATGAAAAATACCAAATCAGTACAAACAAATTTTCTTTTCTGGGATTTAGCAGAATATAGTCCCATATTGAAAATATATTTTTCTCAGAATTTTTAAAATTCATTTACTATTTTTCACATGGCCAAAACTGCCGAATATTTAGACATTTATCATAAATTGTACTTTTGTCCAAAAATTTCGAAATTTACAGAGTATACTTCTATTATATACATGTACTCCCAATAAAAATTTCACCAATTTTAGAGTTAACCACAATGAGTTATAAGGGTTTACTTTTAAAATAGTCTTTTCCCATAAAATTCATAACTCCTAATCTATACATCCAAAAATTGCCATTTTTGGACACAATCAAGAAAACTTATCAAATTATCATTTCAAATTTTTCTAGAATTTTTGAGGGTCGGAAAAATTACGAAACTGAAAAACATAATAACCCTTAAAATCCCGTACCTCAAAAAAAAGCAAAGATGGATGGAATATCGGATGTAAAGCCGAAGCAACCTTGCACCGAATAGCAACTCTAAAAGTATCTAAATATTCACAAAAATACGCTCGATAATATAGAGAGAGAAAGAGAGAAAACATATGTTTTTGGTGTGATTTTCAATTCTAACTCAGCATCCTATTTATAGGAAAATGCTAAAGACGTCAGAAAGCAGACTTGACTCGCACACACTGATGGCTTTTACACTGCTACTATTGCCACCCACCACATTTAAAATATAATTCAGCACATTTCTTTACCAACCAATAATGGGGCCCACTCATTCTAGAATTTTCCACCAAAAATCATTTATAAACCTAATTTTCGAATCAGTCACCTCTTAAAATTCATAACAAATCATACGTTCATTTTTAACGGTTAAAAATTTGTGGACATATACTCAACTTATATATGTATAACATATCCAAAAATCACAACGATCCAACGGTCGGATTAAAAATTATAACTCACGTAATAGAGCTTTAAGAACACCGATTTGATCTTTTAATACCTCCAATCCAACAAAATACTAATAAAACACCTCAACATTAATTCCTTCATTTATAACCACATAAATAAATCCATCATTTATATCCGCATCAAATAAATATTTTCTTATCATATAAATCAATAATTAATTATTCACAAATAATATTACGTAATCACAATTATGACAACGTGTGGTTCCTAAGAAAGAGGGGGCTTTCAGATAAGGATTTCTCTCATCTTGGCGCCGCAATTAGGTGACCAAACCTCTCCTTGACAGAACTTTCTAGACATTGCCAATAATGTTATCTAATAATATTATCCAAATACTATGAATTATTGATTTGATAATGGGAAATACTGTGCAGTGATAATTATTGAAACAACAATAATATAAAATATCAACGCAGCAATTATTGAATCAATAAAATAAAATATTGAACAATAATTACTATAACAATTATTGAGCAGAGCCTTCTTACGTAAGAATCAATAATTCAAAAATATTGTGCAATACCGTGTGCTACTGTGCAACCACGCGTATTATTGTATTTTAACCACCAGGTAATCCAAGCGGTTTTAATTCAGAATAACTACTGCAATTATTTATAAAAACTCAAACTTGTCATTTTCTTCATCCGACAGTTATTCATTATCGGGCCACAAATGGTTGCGCCATCATACGAATATTCCCCGACAACAAGAATAATCCACGACCAAACGAATATTCCCCAACAGAAATGAGTATTTTATAACCACTTGCGTATTTTGAAAATTTTATATATATCACCCTTAACTTTAAACTTTTATCAATTTAATCATTTACTGAATAATAATTATAAGAAAAATTGAATACTTTATTTCATAAAATTCGGGGTCTTACAAACTTAATTATACAACTATCGTGTAATATAAGCTGAGAGTTTTAACACGAATATGTCTCCTAGACAATATCCAAACTCAAATGTAGTCCTCATTATAATTATTATTACACTATTTCACATAATAGTGAGAACTACTAAAGCAACCATCTGGACCATCACTCCATTCCCCGACTAGTCTCAGCTATATTCTCATTTCCTAAAGAGAACAATGAAAGCAAAGGTGAGCTCAACTAGCCCAGTAAAGAATATTATGACTAAGATAATATAGAATAAATTATCGTTAGCCTTCAACAGTGTTAAACTAATAGAATATAATAGACAATAAGTTTAACTGCAGCGGAATAAACAATCTATTAGAAGAGTCAAGTAAAGCATGATATCTACTATCTTCTATGATTTAAAAGTTTATCATCAATTTTATCGTTGAGACTCAGCTAAATAAATAATCCACATCACTGAATTATCCATGCACTACGGGCCAAGGATATTCATTATTATCACATCCACGAATCACCCATGCACTACGGGCCAAGGATATTCGTATTATCACCAATGGTCATGATTATACCGATACATAGTCATAATCATACCAATCAACAGTCCATCTATGCACTACGGGTTAAAGTTAACTTTTATCACAATATAAGCATGAGAATGATGACAATGATATAAGCATCAATCAAACGAAATCAATGATAAATATTAAAGATTTTTAATTTATCCAAAGTTTAAAAATATCCAAATTGTCAACATGATAACTGCTTTATGGAGTAAAATTCAAGAATAATATTCATGTATCAAAAATAATTTGGATAGAAAAGAAATCAATTTTCTGGGTGAATAGTACCCGGGTGAGTAATACCTCATGAATAGTATCCCGTGAATAGTACCCCGGCATGAAAAGATTAAATTTTAATAAGAATGTTTAGAAAAATATTTTTGTGAAAAGATACTAGATGAAGTGCAAATTTCAAAGATATTCTACTAATTTCAAGGATTATAGAAGCAATACTTAACAAAATGAGTTTAGAATTTCAGAATATGAAATGAAATAATATTACTTACATACTACAGAGTATGGAAGAAAATATTATTTCTTATGAATATTGAACCAAAATAACATCCCTTACAATTGTTGAACGAAAATAATATTCCTTACGAATATTGAACGAAGAAAATATTCCTTACGAATATTGAACAAAAATAATATTCCTTAAGAATATTGAACGAAAATAAAATTTCTTACGAATACGAAAAATAATATCATAAGCGAATATGAAATAAATAATACCCCTTACCTTAAAACGAGAGTATTTCTGACTGGTAGAGCGGGGATATTCTTGAAGAAAAAATTATACTGTTTTCTACGCTCAAAGCTTTCTTAAACTCAAAAGAAATACACTCAATATTATAGAAGAAGAATTCTCTGATTCTGGTGTGATTTTCAATTCTAAACTAAGCATCCTATTTATAGGAGAATGGCAAGATACTATTTGAATTAGAAAATCACGGGTGAACAGAAAAAATTTTATGGACGATTTCTGCGAAATAATTTTGATTTTACTATGCAGTACTATGCACACACTATGCAGTGCTATGCAACAGTATGCAGTACTATGCAAATAAAATATAATATATTATATTTTATATAAAAAACAAAACTTATATAATATATATATATAATACCCACCACTCACACACACATTATCACACACGGCACATATACTTTTCATATATATATATATATATATATATATATATATATATATATATATATACACACACACACTAACATACTTTATAACTTTTACCAATTATTTTAAAAAATGAGTAAGTGGGGTCCATGTAATAAGCCAAATTTACAATAAATACTTCATAAAATACCCTTCTATTTATCTCAATTCACTTGGCTTCACAAAATATATTTTTAATAACATTTATCATTAATATTATAACTCACAATATTAACAACCAGATCATTCATAGGAAAGAGGAGGCTTTTCGATAAGGATTTCTCCCTATTGGCGCGCAATTAGGTGACCAAACCCTTTTACTCGACAGAACTTTCTAGACATCGTCAATAATGAAAATAATAATATGAATAATTTTGTCATCTCAATTATTGATTTAATAATATAAAATATTGTGACAGTAATTGAATCAATAACGTGAGATACTATGCAGCAATTACTGTGGCAATAATTGAATAAAACTGAGTGACTTCTCACGTAAGCATCAATAATCAAAGATACTGTACAATATTGTGTTCTACTATGCAACCACACGTATTACTGTACTTTTATCATCAGGTATTTCAACAGTTAACGGTAAAACTTTTGCCGTTATTTTTATAAAAAGTTATTTCTATCGTTTTCTAACTCCAATAATAATTTCATTGTGGGATCCACCAACAATTGTGCCGTCGTACGAATATTCCCTGATAAAACGAATATTCTCCGACCAACGAATATTTTATAACAACTTGCTTACTTTACAAAATTTGTAAATATAACCCACAACTATAACATTTTAACAAATTCACACCTTAATATTCAAAACTGATATTTAGAGAAAAATTCATCTTTATTTATAAAAGTTGAGGTCTTACAGTTGTGTATGTTTTATTTGTACATGATTCTGTCAAAATTATGTCATTTTGGCGATTTATTTTGATTTCTGATTTGGGAGGAATGAAACTATTTTGTAATATATATATATATATATATATATATATATATATATATATATATATATATATATATATCAAAACGTAGTAGTTTTGGCGCTTTTTTTGATCATTGTGCACAAATAAAACATACACATCTATGTATGACCATATTGCCCATAATATTATATATATATATATATATATATATATGGGCATGATTCATAGCATGTATTTGCTATGGATCAAAAATGAGAAAATAGCATCCTAATCATTCGTTCCAATGATAAATGGCTGGGATTAAAAAGAAAAATACAATATCCGATAGTAATACTAGCGGACGGAGGTTTTACACTAATCGGACAATAATACCCCGAAGTGAAGTAAATGTTATGGCACCCACTACTAATGCCAATGTGAAGTAAATATTCTGACACCCACTTTCATCCTGTAATCTCCGCACACACAATTAAATAACATTCACGTTTAGTTCTTAGCTTCTGGGAATCTCTGACTACAAGATGAAGAAAGTCTTAAACCTTCAACTGTAAATTTAGCCTCTTAATTTAAGTGATGACGTATGGAGATTAGAGAAGATTGACAAATATGGGACATTCCATAAGAGGCTAAATTTACAATCGAAGGTTGAAGACTTTCTTCATCTTGTATTTTGGTGACCTAAACTCAAGTTTTTGAAATTTGTTTTTTGGGTATTTTTGTGATGATTAATTTTGTTTATTATATAGTTAATTCAATGATGGGCTTTTCAAATTTGATCTGATTTGTCTACAATAGCTACTGCTACTTGTCCATCAAGAACCTCTTATATAAAGATTCTAGAAATTTTAGTTTCCAGAGAAATTTACATTTTGATTTGGGTTTTTCAATTGGTTTCCTCTAAGAATACATAAGTCGGGAAAAAGTAGCTACAGAGTTACTGGCCGAGTTGGGTTTCATTGAAATCGGAAGGAATTTATGACGTGATGATACTAGCTAGACAGTTGTGACGCCCCCAAATTCAGATATATGTACCTAGAATCTGGTGTTTCACGTTCTAATATACCAATAACTTTAACAATAGAATAATAATTTACATTGATGAAACATAAATATTCTTATCCCAAGTCTCGCAACAATTACTATTACATAACAGGATCTAAACATAACTTAATACATATCCTTAATTAAGTCTTAATTTATCATGATAATAAATCTTCTAACATATAAGAACAAAGTTACGCCGTAGACTTGCCTTTGCCCTTATACGTGCTTGAGGGTCCACACTATTCTGCCTTAACTGAAATGTTTAAAGAAAGCAAAAAAGAGTAACAAATTTTCCCAACAAGTAGTATAACAATAAGTTTGAACAAGCATAATTATAAGGTGAATAATCTCAAGGTATAATGATAAAAGATAGTCAGGAATTCAAAGAATCATGTTGTAAACAAACAATTATTAATAGTTCCAAATAATTCCTTTGAATTGTGAATAATGAGTCATTATAGGCCGAAATATTATCAAAAGAATTCAAAGGTTTCAACATTTTCCAATAACTAAGATTTTAATACTGAGTATTCACTATGGACCAAGAACTTCTGCTAGAATTAATAGTATTTAACTGATAATCCAATAAAAACAAGTACAATAGGTGATCAACCCATAGTACCCTACGTTATGAATAACATTTAAACATGTTGTTCACGCGTGTGTTAGTTTCCCAACATATATATATATATATATATATATATATATATATATATATATATATCCCCTTTTCAAGGGATGTTCATCTCCACGGATTATAAGAGTCTGCACCAAGGCAATTAGTTTGGATAACTCTCTAAATCATAGACATTGGCCTAGCCGAACAAATGGCTTAGACACCTTTCTCAATGAATTTAAGAACAATTTATAAGTACAATATTTGAAATATGTTTCAAGAATATAATTGTAATTTAAATCAAGCTTTAGAGTATGAATAATAATTTTCATAAATTTATAATACAAGAATCATTCTAGTAATTATTTACTCATACGATCAATAAAAGTACAAGTTTAGGTACTTCCCTGAGTCGTTGACTATTCCCGACCTCGACATCTTATCCTTTGAATAACATGTTGTTATTATAAAGGCTAATCTCTATCAACCCATAATATACATCTTAATCGATCTAATTTATTGGCCTTAGATAACTAAGACTCTACAAAACAATTCATCTTATTAATTGTTGTTTTATCCCTTTGTCTTCGTATTTATTTCAGACCTTAATGCATTCATAAAGTATTCTTACTTCGTTTATTATCCTTTAAGTAATTTCCCTAATTACTCTTCATCCTTTAATTAATCTGTTATTACTTTGGTTTCGGGATATCTCTTTATATCATTCAAATTATTTATGTCTCACTTGATCACATTTAAATAATCTTCCAAGCATTTAATTGTTTACCATTATCATTCTATAGTTAAAGTGGGTATTAATTTTAATATCACTTTAATTAACCACAATTAAAATGTTACTTAATGTCATCTTAATTGTTTATACTTCATTCATTTCACAATTAGAAATAGTCTTTATTGCTATTGAAATTTATTATTTATTAAACAATATTATTATTCACAAAACTTATAATTAAATAAGTACTATTTTAATTGATTATTACCTCCATAATTAAAATCATTTTTAGTTTTAATTGTTTGATAATCTTTTAATTATTATATATTTATTAAAAAAAATTATGTTTTGAGCCGGTTTGAACTGACCCGACCCGGTTCACCATAACCCGATTCACCATGATCTGAATCGGTTTGAACTGGATCCGAGTCAACTGGCAAAGAGGCCCGGCGTGGGGCGCCCTGGTTCAAGCCTATAGGCAGCGATGGTCGCGCTACCCCTGCAGAGTTTCTAGTTCGACCCTAGGGCGGCCATGGTTTTGTTCTTAGGCATATAGTATGCCACTGGAAGATATTCTAAGCTTGAGGTTTTTCAACATTTTGATTTCCTACCTCTTGACTCAATTTTTCATAACGTTTGCCTTATACATTCAAATAAGTTCAAACCACTTCCATTATCTTGTAAACTTACATATCTTCGTTACTTGATTTCTTAAACTACTTTCCAAGTTATTTAGTTAATCAAATTTATCAATTTTCCAAGCTACGGTTCACACTTGGACATGTTTTGTTAGTTCCTAGTAGGCACAATATAGATCTAGAAGGGGGGGTTGAATAGATCCTTAGAATTTCAAAATACTTTTACTCTATTAAGTTGTATTGCTCGTTAAGTAGCTCATGACAAACTTAAGAATCTTTTCAAGCACAGCGAAATAAGTAAAAGATTCCCTTCATTGATATATTCATAATCACACATACATTGTTAAGAGAGTTACTTTGAAGATAGCAGTTAAAACATACATAGCAGCTTATAGCGGTTAATGTACATAATGTAAATGACATAAAGTAAAAGACACAAGGGGTTTTAAGTGGTTCAGAGACTCAAGCTCCTAATCCACTCTTCTGCTTTCAACTAGAAGGATTTCCACTAAGGAAGGGCAACACCCTGAATCACTAAGATTCCTTCAAGGCCAGCAGCCTTGGGACTTCAGTTCACTAAGAATTCTTCACAATCATCAGCAACTCTTGATCTTTGAGGCTCTGTTGATTTATACTACTTCCCAATCTTCCCGTTGGAAAGTAGCCGTTGAAAGTTATTCAAATTACTTCACAGATCTCGAGTTATTTGGTGCAGACTGCAGATGTGACATGACATCTTTTTCTGACTTCCTAACACTGCAGTCTACTGTTTCACCAACCCTATCAGATATGTCACTTTGATATCTTGGGTAGGTCGACGACTTTATTTCACCCTTCTGATTTCTCGATAAGAGGTTGTCCTTGCATCGATGCTCTCAATAAGCACTTGTCTGAACATTACCCTTCAGATTGAACCGTTGCCAATGGTTCAGTCTTCAGTTATTTAAACTCTACAATTTTGATGCATACCTTCTTGGACTGGATCGTAGTGTCTTGTTTGACTTGCTTTTTGATGTGTAGAATTAACACTACGATCTTGAAGAGTGTTCATTAGATCTCCAATGTGGAACACCTCTTCCTTCTCTTGTGCAGTGCTTCGATACTTCTGTTGCCTTGACTATTCTCAGATACTGAAGGCTCGATTCCTTGCACTGGCCTTTTCTAAATAACAAGACATTTCAGATTTGTGGCGTGTCTAGCTCGCTTTCTCCTTGTGATCTCCCGTTCACTTATCATCAATGGACTGACCCAATGCATAATCACTTTAGCCTTGTTCTTCAGAAGTTGTCCAGTATCTCTGTATGTACTCCATCAGTTCTTTCTTTGTTTGGCAAACACTACGATCCTGGTAACTTCCAAGATCGTTGTCTTCTTCTTCGCTTGTGACTCGCACTTCTTGACTTTTCTTGGTCAGTTATAGAAGTCTTCTTCTGATCTCCTTATGGAAGACTTCATCTCGAATGGCTTCACAACTCAATCTTGATGCTGATTGAGTTGGTGCTTAGATCTTCTGTTAGCTTGCATGCCATTCATTGAGTGCTCTCTAGTTTCCTTCAGGTGGGACGTATCTATGTAGTGCCAACTAGAGGCTTCATTCCTTTGGATATTCTGGGAGGGCTCATTCGTTGAGAATCATATTCGCCCTACGATTCTACCTTGGCATTGTGAGCACATCTGTTGAGGTCTTAGTTACGCACTCTCACGATTGACTTTTTAGTGCTGCAGACACTCACGACTCGAGATCGAGATCTTGACACTCTACGATTTCTGTCGTTGTGCTTATTGTCTTCATCTGATCTTGCTCGACTATGATCTCTGCCTCTGGTATGATTAGTAGACTCTACGACTCTGAGTGTAGTCTACGATTCTTGACTTAGCTTTGGTAGATACTCGATTCGGCTCGTGGCGAAGCTATCCTCACGATTTCGACCATGACTTCCTCAGAGATTACATTACCGAGGAAGTTCTCCTCGACACACTACGATCCTTCCTCGTCTCTCTTGGAGGTCTACGAACTCCGAGATCTACTATCTTGCAGACTACGATTCTGCCTCGATAGCTCTCGAGTTTTCCTTTACTCTCCTGGCAGACTACGATTTCTGGTGCAGTACTCGATGATCAGACAAGCCTATCCATTACATCATAAGATCAACCTAACATGCTTGATCTTTCTATATTTATAGTCCTTGTACATTATTTCTTTTTAAGGACTTTATAAAGCTTTTTTGCTTATATAGGATCACACATTTGATCAATTCATTGTAAGTCCTTGTACATATGTTTCTATTATTTATCAAAGGACTTTACAACTTTTCTTAATGCAAGCATACTTGCATATTCATTCATATATATAACATAATCAAATCATATATAAATAGGAATATCATTCACATGTTTATTCCTGACAATCTCCCCCTATTTGATTATGACAAAAACAATAAGTGCATATGCATGTTATGAATGAATCTTATATACAGTGAGCAACTGTATTTCTAAAACAGATAATTATGAATGTCATTTATAATGATGTGGAATTTAATACACTGACATTTTACATCCTGGATCCAAAACATACCTAACTAGTTAGAGATGTGCCTCTTTGGTTCCATGTATGCTTCCAGGATGTCTGTTGACCCACTATTCATCTGTTTTATTCCTTTGCTCCCCCTAAGATGTCGAGCTATTCAATTCTTCTTCTTTTGGTTCTGGCTCTGGCTCCCCCTCACCTGATGAACCATCTCTTTCTTCTGCTTTCTCCTTCTTTATCTTCTTGACTTGTTTGCTCCTGCTCTCCTTGCTCTTTCTAGAGTGCCTCTTTTTCTTCCCCTTTCTATGCCTCTTTTTCTCCCCCTTTTTGTCATTAATTATTTGAGAGAGTTGCTCCATGTTGGACATAAGTTGTTCCATTATGTAGGAGGAGTTACCAACTTCAATCTTGAGTTCTTGTTGGCTTAACTCAAGTTGCGTGGAGAGGGACTGATTCATGTTGTCAATCTTGTCGGAGAGGACTTTGAGTTTCTCTTCATTTGCCTTTTGTGCTAGTAGAGCTTCAGCCTTTTGATTATGTAGAGCTTTGAGATAGATGTGATCTCTTTCTCTGACTTTGAGGGATATATCAGCCATCATTGCTTGGAGTCTCTCTTGAACTAAGTTACCTTCTGTTGTTGTCGACTTCTTTGATTCTTGGTGAATAGAGATATTCTCTCAATCAGTTCATCAGAATTCTTCATCAGCTCCTTCTCCACAGATATTTGATCATTTAATTGTGCAGCCCCTGGTTGAGTATCAGATTGGACTCTACGATCTGCTTCCTTAGATAGATTTTTGAAGGTGTTGAAAATCTGAAGAATCGTTGAGTTCCAATCACTGGTTGAGGATGTAGGAATGTCTGTCAGTAGTGCTTGATCAGATGGAAGCTTCTTATCTTGTACATGGAAACCATCAGTAGTAGAGTGAACTGACTCTTCGATTATTTCCTTGGTCATGATCCTTTTTTTTCTGAGTCCACTCTACGATCGTAGGGGATATAATGATTTCCAGCATGTCTGTATACCTTGTAGTGAGGCTGGTTTGTGATCATCATTGTAGCAAAACTCTTCACTCTTGGGAAGTTTTGTGACACTAGTTCCATGCTTGGAAAATGAGAGTAGCACCAGCTGAAGTAACTATCATCTCTCTCAGTATGTGCCTTCAACCATGGCATCCATGGAAAGAACCATCTTATTGGAAGGTCTTCAGAGTCATACAGTATTGTTGTGTGGTCTAATTCCATGTTTTTCCAGTTGTGGAGTACTTCATCTGTGGTCATTCTGACAACTCGAAGTTGTTCACTTCCTTGATTTATCCATCTTGTTGGTGGTTCTGTTGGTGGCTCATCAAAAACTTCCACTACAATTCTTCTACTAATTTTGGCTGGAGAGAGAACAGGATAGTATTCTAGTTCCTCAGATTCCTGATTTGCAGAGTTGGAATCTTTCTCTATCTCTTCCCTTTCTGAGCTTAAACTTTGTTGCTTCCTTTCATCAGAATTATCAATAGATTCTTCTTGCTGACCTCCATTTTTAGAGTCTTCTTCAGCAATGTCTTCCTTGGAATCATCTCCTTCAAAGCTGGTCCTGTCATCAGTATTTTCTTCCCCTGATGCGGATTCACCGTCACTTAGTTCAATTATTTCAGTAGATTAATCATTTCTCTTCTTTGAGGCAAATTGAGATATCGATCTGTGACTTCTTCTTTTTCTTGGTAGTTCAGTTGTGGGTGAATCAGATACTCCTTCTTCTTCTTCTTCTTCAGACTCTGAGTTCTTTGAGTCAGCATACAGACTTTCTTGAGGTTCATCATTAGCAGGTGCTGATGTTTCTTTCTCAACCTCGTCATTATTTGATCCATCATGAGAACATGTTGGAGCATTTGCATCTGGACATTCAGATGGGTCATCTTGCAGCTTTTCTTCATCTTCAAAGTGAGTACTCTGAGAATTGGCCATAGGACTTACGTATTCTTCTTTATCAGCAGAGTTTACATCTTCTTTCATGAACCCAGCTCCACCTTCATCACTGAATCTGTTCTTCGGATCCTCAGTCTTGAGATCATCAGTTCCCCTCTCTTCCTTTGACTCTACGTCCTCTTCTTTGTCAGATGTGCTTCTTTGGGGAACTGGAATTTGTCTGTTTATTACTTTAGCTTTCTTTTTGAATGGCTCTTGAAGCAGCCTGCTGCTTCTTCGCTTTGTGGTTTCAGCAGTTGAGGCTTTTTCTTCTACATCCTTGTCTTTGGTGGATAGACTTCTTGGAGGGGCCTCAGTTTTCCTCATGCTCTTGGGTTTCTTCTTGGCTGGTGAGGTCGCCGTTGGTACAGAATTATCTGATTCAGAGCTTTCTGGCTCTTTTGCTTTCCTCTTCTTTGTAGAGGCTTTGCTACTGCTCCCAGTTGTTAACCTCCTATTTTCCTTTGGGTTTTTCTTCCAGTTTACGAAAAGCTGTGGAGACATTATCTTGTGAACATTAAGAATTTCGCCATCATCATCCTTAATTCTATTCTTCAACTTTTTCTTCAAGATGATGCTTAAGAATCTCCCATGAAAAACCTTTGTGAGTGGTTTCTCAGTTACTCTTTTCTTTTCTTCCTTATCCAGCCATTTAGACATATGATCGAGCAGGACAGCTCCAAAGTTGATGTGTTCCTTCAAGACTATGGCAGACATGTTCTTCATCTGTTGGTCAATCACAGTATCGTGTGCAGTGCCTTTGCATAAGATACATTTCCCCACTATTTCAGCAAGAAACTCGAATTCTTCAGGAAACTCCTTTTTCTTCATATCCTTGAAACTAGGGTTTCTTCTGTACTGCATAATCTTCTTAGCTTTTTCTGTATCGATCTCTTCCAGGCTTTTTAGATTTCGGTCAGGAAAACCTAAGCATAGATTGATGTCAGAAGCGTTTAGTTTCAAACTCTGACCTTTAACCTTGGTGGAGAGGATTCCAGAATTTATAGTTGCATTTGAATGGAACTCCTTGACCAGGTCACTATATACTCGTGTGTTTTCTTCAAGACATTCTGAGAACCCGACCTTCTTTACAAGTTCAAGAATATCCCTGAACTTCTTTTCAGATTTTTTAAACGTCTTGGTTCCTAGTTGAATGCCAGTGATAACTCGCCAATCTGCCATTTGAATGATTTGATGAATGAAGATATTGATTCAGGGAGATTTATGGAGTATGGCTGATTTTGGTTTGGGCTCTGGAAGTTTTAGTGGTTTGGCTTCGAAGAGAATTCTAGGGTTTAAAAATGGGAGGGAGAGAGGTTCAATGGATTTTGGTAACTGTTTGTAGATTTTAAATTTGTCTTTATGGCAGTTCCTTCTTACACTGCATATGCTATGACGTGTCTACTGGTTATTGGTTGCACGATGCCCAGTAACTAGTTATAACTCCCCAGTAACTTGTCAGTTAGTTTTCTCTTTTAAAAGAGTGGACGTTTAATTGATGTGGATTGACCTTTGACTTCTTTAGTTCGTAGAGTAGCATGATAGGACAGCTATTGACTCTACATTTTCCTTTATTGAATCAATGATCAATTCTCTGAAAGATGTTGCAGTGGATGATTTTTGACACTTTTCCTCATGTTGAAACTCCATAGTTCAACCACTAATGTACCCCAATCCAGTTTGGGTACTTAAGTTCTGATGTGCGTTTGCAAGATATCTTTCCAAACTGTATTAGAACTAATCTCCTCATACTTCAGAATGGTAGAGTAATTGTCTCGTTCTTCCAAACTCCTCATGAGCTAGTGTCTTCTGGTAAGTCTGCGATCGTCGAGTCTGCTTCTGTGATTGTTGAGTTTACACTGCGATCGTTGAGATTGCATCACGATCATTGAGTTCTCTCAAAACTCTATTCTACAATCGTTGACTGACTTGGTCCTAGAGATGAACTTTATTAAGCATTCTTTACGGGTCAAGGTAGCTCGGGAAGGGCCAACCTCTTAGAGTGAGCTAAGGGTCGGGTTTGTCTCGAGGCGCTTTCGGATGAAATACTTTAGAAGTGATTTGACCTTTTCGATATCTCATTTGACAATTTTTTTGTTGGTGAGGTCCTTTATCAAATTCAGACAATTTCATTTGTTGAAATCGTGGTGTCCTTCTGCTATTTCACTACGATCAGATGTTTGATCGTAGGCTCTCCATGGTATATGATGTCTTTTCAGTGAGGTGTGATTCCCCTGCATATCTCCTTCTGACTGAAGTCGTTAAATCTTCAGGGTTGATCATTCTACGATCTTTTGATAGCACTACGAACGTAGTCTTCCTTATCCGCTTGTGCTCGTGGAGTTCTGCCCCCGGACTAAGTTTCTACTGTTTGATGCTCGATAGTCCTCTGTTGTGAGCTTCCTTGAGAACATGTTTTGCTTGCTAGAGCATCTAATACCCTTTTTCATCTCTGGTTGAGTGGCATGCTTTCATATGAAGGTTTGTAGCCATTTGAGCTTTATTTAGATTAGCTCAATTTGGTCTTCAGGGCGATGAGCTTTGATATGTAGGAGTTTTGTCAGAATTATTTCTGAACAGTCCTAAGCCTTCTGCTGGTTGACTCTTCTTGACTGAAGTCTTTTGCTTTAGCATTCCTTAGTGTGGTCTAATAGACCAAGTGCCTACAGGTTATTCATTTCTAATTTTTGGTACCCATGGTCAAATGGGTCCTACTAGGTTAGTTTACCAAACCCCTGTTCCTCATATTTGAGTAATCATCAAGTTGACCACCATCAGTTGTATTCATGCATATACTTCATTTAGATAATATATTTTGAAATGCATGGTGGTGAATGTGAGAAAAATCTGTTATTTTAATAAAACACTCTTTTCCTTGATGGTTTTATCATATGATAAGTTATGATCACAGAGATGTTCACAGAGTGAGAATCAGCTCTACGATTTATTAGCATCTGGTTGATTCATGGAGGTGAACAGTTTCTATGAACCTTCAAGATTCTCTTGTAGATCTGATCATACTCTGTGTGTCATTAAACACTTAGACCATAGGATGTACAAAGCACATTAACTCATCAGCAAAGATTTCTTCACATTCAATCGACCTGTGAGGCTCTTAAAACCATTTCAGGTTTCTTTTAAGTTATCATCTTCAACCTAAAACTTGGATGGAGAGAAAGTTTATAGACATTTGACTTTCCATCATTAGTGTACTTTCTCTCTTCACCTTTTTAGATAGATTAAGAATATTTGAAGGAAAACTGTTATAGTTTATGAGTAAGGTGCAAATATGATGTTCATATCTATGCTAACGAGGAACCGTACCTTTTTACTGTTGATTTTTTAACAGTCATTTATCTTAGATATACTGAGTTTAGGCATTGATGTGCATGTTTTCTTATTTGCTTCTGACAGCCAGTTGCTCCAGTTGATCTTCAGTTAATCAGTCGTGGTCTTGAAGATACAAGATAAGAGAGTGTCAGCATCTCTAATTCTTTGACATCCTTGAGTTCATAAGATTTACATCCGGTGTGGTTTGACCAAGCATATGATTGAGAAGAAGTTCTTTCTTCTTCTGGATAAGCATTACTTAGCATGTATGGCCTTTTCATCTTTTCGGGTTGGTGGATGTTTGAATCTTTTTCATTGACATCTCTTGAGCTTTCTAGCCTGGTCTTCAAACAACAAGATTGACATCGAGCAAGGATTGGTCTTGTTGATATGATAATCAAAGACATGGACCAATCTGAAAGACTTCGGTGTATATGCATATTTACCGCATACAATATTTCCAACGTGTGAGCTCATCTGCATATAACAAGTGACTTACTACTAAACTAAGTTTAGTACAATGTTTGTGCTTAGGATCAGACTCAAAGCGATTAGCTTTTGAATATAGCATGAGAACCTGCTCTGATACCAATTGTTAGTTCCCAGTAGGCACAATATAGATCTAGAAGGGGGGGTTGAATAGATCCTTAGAATTTCAAAATACTTTTACTCTATTAAGTTGTATTGCTCGTTAAGTAGCTCATGACAAACTTAAGAATCTTTTCAAGCACAGCGGAATAAGTAAAAGATCCCCTTCATTGATATATTCATAATCACACATACATTATTCGTAGAGTTACTTGATGTAGTAGCGATTTAAAACATACATAGCAATTATAGCGAGTTAATGTACATAATGTAAATGACATAAAGTAAAAGACACAAGGGGTTTTAAGTGGTTCGGAGACTCAAGCTCTAATCCACTCTTACGCTTTCAACTAGCAGGATTTCCACTAAGGAATGGCGGCACCGAATCACTAAGATTCCTTCAAGGCCGGTGACCTTGGGACTTGATTCACTAAGAACTCTTCAAGGCCGCTGACCTTGAAACTTCTCTAGTTCCTAGGAACTCTTCAAGCCAATGAGCTTGGAACTTCATTTAGTCCCTCCGGGATAAGGACCCCTCAAGCCCTGGCTTCTTGTTGTTGTAGTTGTTGTTGTTGGTGGTGCTGAGCTACTAAGATGTCATTAGGCTCTGAACATCTTTTGTACTTAGCAGCTTGGTGTGGTCCTCTTTGCGTTCAGCTTCGAGTATGGACCACATCATCCTTGGTGCAGCTAATCTCTTCTCTTTTTAGCTCATCTTCATCTGATGTCAACTGTGCACCATCACCATCTGGGTTTGCTAAGTCTCTGTGCTTTTAGTAGTCTTTGTCTGGAACTTCGTAATCCTTGAACCCTTCTTGAATACTTTGCAAACATGGTTCTGCACTTGTTCAGTTTTAGCTTTCGGTTCATGGTGATTCGTAGAGTGGCTCTCTTGATCTTCCTTGTACTCGGCCACTTTTCTGAATGTTATCTTCTTGGCCTTCTCGGCTCTCAGTTTGGCTGCCATCTTTAGTGGCATTCTCATCTTTGTTGAGTGAAGCTTTGATCTGTTTGAGTCCTTCTTCAAAGCTACTTCACTTCCACCTTGGTAGTCTCACTATCACTGAGACTTGTTCTACTGATCTTTGGTGGAACTCGTAGAGTCAACAATAGCATTCACCAACTCAATGATTCTACAACTTCACAATCATCAGCAACTCTTGATCTTTGAAGCTCTGTTGATTTATACTACTTCCCAATCTTCCCGTTGGAAAGTAGCCGTTGAAAGTTATTCAAATTGCTTTGCAGATCTCGAGTTATTTGGTGCAGACTGCAGATGTGACATGACATCTTTTTCTGACTTCCTGACACTGCAGTCTACTGTTTCACCAACCCTGTTAGATATGTCACTTTGATATCTTAGGCAGGTCGACGACTTTATTTCACCCTTCTAATTTCTCGATCAGAGGTTGTCCTTGCATCGATGCTCTCAATAAGCACTTTTCCGAACATTACCCTTCAGATTGAACCGTTGCCAATGCTTTAGTCTTCAGTTATTCGGACTCTACGATTCTGATGCATACCTTCTTGGACTTGATCGTAGTGTCTTGTTTGACTTGCTTTTTGATGTGTAGAATTAACACTACGATCTTGAAGAGTGTTCATTAGATCTCCAATGTGGAACACCTCTTCCTTCTCTTGTGCAGTGCTTCGATACTTCTGTTTGCCTCGACTGTTCTCAGATACTGATGGCTCGACTCTTTGCACTGGCCTTTTCTGAATAATAAGACACTTCAGATTTGTGGCGTGTCCAGCTTGCTTTCTCCTTGTGATCTCACGTTCACTTATCATCAATGGACTGACCCAATGCTTAATCACTTTAGCCTTGTTCTTCAAAAGTCGCCCAAAGATATCGTGTATGTACTCCATCGGTTCTTTCTTTGTTTGAAAACACTACGATCTGGTAACTTCCAAGATCATTGTCTTCATGCCTTGGTGACTCAAATGCATTTGACTTGACTTTTCTTGATGCGATTCTGAAGTCTTCTTCTGATCTCCTTGTGGAAGACTTCATCTCAAATGGCTTCACAACTCAATCTTGATGCTGATTGAGTTAGTGCTTAGATCTTCTGTTAGCTTACATGCCATTCGTTGAGTGCTCTCTAGTTTCCTTCAGGTGGGACGTATCTATGCAGTGCCAACCAGAGGCTTCATTCCTTTGGATATTCTGGGAGTGCTCATTCATTGAGAATCGTATTCTCCCTACGATTCTTCCTTGGCATTGTGAGCACATCTGTTGAGGTCTTAGTTCTGCACTCTACGATTCAGCTTTGGCTGTGCAGACACTACGACTCCGAGATCAGATCTTGACACTCTACGATTTCTGTTGTTGTGCTTGTTGTCTTCATCTGATCTTGCTCGACTATGATCTCTGCCTCTGGTATGATTAGTAGCCTCTACGACTCTGAGTGTAGTCTACGATTCTTGACTTAGCTTTGGCAGATACTCGGTTGGCTGGCATTGCATTATCGTGTCTCTCTATGATTCTGAACATGAATTCCTCAGCAGACTACGGCCCTGAGGAAGTTCTCCTCGACACACTATGATCCTTCCTCATCTCTCCTGGAAGTCTACGAACTCTGAGATCTACTATCTTACAGACTACGATTCTGCCTCGATAGCTCTCAAGTTTTCCTTGACTCTCCTGGCAGACTACGATTTCTGGTGCAGTGCTCGACGATCAGACAAGCCTATCTATTACATCATAAGATCAACCTAACATGCTTGATCTTTCTATATTTATAGTCCTTGTACATTATTTCTTTTTAAGGACTTTACAAAGCTGTTTTGCTTATGTAGGATCAACCTAACACATTTGATCAATTCATTCTAAGCCCTTGTACATATGTTTATATTATCTATCAAAGGACTTTACAACTTTTCTTAATGCAAGCATACTTGCATATTCATTCATATATATAACATAATCAAATCATATATAAATAGGAATATCATTCACATGTTTATTCCTGACATGTTTCACTACACGTCTTGCTACGAGTTCGTTTTAAATCTGAATCTAACGATTCCACTTGTGGTATACTCGTATTTCATAGATGTTTAACATCACATTTTAGGATCATAAATATGGCTTACACATTTATGACATTTAGTACCAAATATCAAGCTTTCAAATATTTAAATCTAGATTTCATGCTCACATGCTTTATTCTTGTTTCATAGGTTCTATAATCACATACAAGACATATATATCACATATTCTCCTTTCAATACTCATCCTTATACCTTCGGATCCATCATGATCCCACAACACATGAATCTCCCACAACCAAGCATGCATTTCCTACTCATATCTACATATACTAACTTATCTTGACAAAAATAAAGTTAGATGATGAACCTACCTCTTACTTGCTTTCTTTCTCTTGGCTATGAACTTCCAATAGGTCTCCACCTTGATTCTTCCTCCTTGTGCTCTACCAAAATGCAAGATGTGACGCCCCCAAAATAGGTATACAACACCCATTCTGAGTCGCCAAAATACATGGTATAGAAAGCAAATTACAACTTTGACAATACAGATGTCGTGTAGAATACGGCAATACAATTTGTGAGTTTGAATACAAATATTGTCTTTAGGACAATATACACACCCAAATAAGTCCTCATTAATTATTCATACACTATTTTACGAGAAATAGTGAGGACAAACTAAAACATCTTCCTAGAACCATCACTCCATACCCCAGGCTTCGATCCGCTTTATGTTCTCACCTCCCGAGAAGAAAAATGGAACAAAAAGGAAAAGGGTGAGCTCAACTAGCCCAATAAAGAATATTATGACTAAGATAATATACAGCAGATTATCGTTAGTCTTCAACAGGAAAAATCTAATAGAATACAATAGACAACAAGTTTTAGATCAACAAATGCAATGGAAGCTTGACAATCCATTAGAAGAGTCACGTAGAGAAAGAATTCTACATCTTTCTAAGGTTTAAAAGTCCATCATCAATAGTTTATCCCTGTAATAACAATCAATATACATCTTTAATCATCTTTGCACTACTGAGGCCAAAGATATTCATTTTTGTATCACCAAGTTGGTCATGTTCATCTCAACACTGTTCATCTTTGCACTCTGAGGCCAAAGATATTCATCGATTAATCGTTCATCTTCTTGCACTACTGGGCCAAAGATATTCATTTATATCACCATTTAGGGTCGAGGATGATGAAAACATTTTTAAAGAAAGCGAATCCGAAGGAAACAAAATGACAAGGATTAAGGATTAAGGATTCAGTACTTTGTTTTACCCATGTCCAAAAATACTTGAAAATAATCATATTGGTGTAAAATTCAAGAATGATCAAAACATGGATACAATCAAAGCTAGTATCCGAATAGATATTTTGGACAAAAAGAAAAATTTTATTTTTGATTGAATAAAGTCGTGATTCGTGAATAGTGTCGATATCGTGAATAAAGGCCGTATCACGTGAATAGTAACTCCAAACACAACAAGTTCCAAATTTGATAAAAAGTTCACTAATACTTTGGCATAATGATATTGAAGAAAAATATCATTTAAGAAGAAAATAATACCCCTTACCTCAAAATAACCGCATTTCGATTGAATTTTGGTATAGTCTTTGTGAAACTTCATACCGTATATAGCAACACTCAAAGTATACTCACAAGAATACGCTCGATAATATAGAGAGAGAAAGAGAGAAAACTTAGTTTCTGGTGTGATTTTCAATTCTAACTTAGCCCTCTATTTATAGGAAAATGCTTTAGAGCATGAAGGAGACTAAAATAATAAATTAATATTATTTATAAACCAATTTCTACGCATGCTTTCACCCCTCAATGCTGAAAATTTCAAAGCAGCCCATGTGCATTCAACACCCACCAAAAAGTGGGTCCCACCATAATTAATAATAAAAAAAATTATTTTATTTTCCGTAACTTCAATAATTCATAGAAAATAGCCCGTTTATCAGAAAAATTCAAAACTCGCGACTTTCCATGGAAATCCCATTCTCAACAACTTTGCGGAAGGAAATTTTTCCAAATTCCAAACAAAAAAATTGACCAAAATCCACAAACCAGGCGATTTTACGATACTATAATCAATTTTCGGTCAAAAATTGTGTCCACCAACACACACAAAACATGTGTTAAACATTTAATGTCACAAAATACTCTACCTCCTCATATACTCATATATCCCACATTCATTGTAAAATATCACCATTAATATATTATCAAAATAATATATTTAAATGAATTATTTTATCGAAAAAGATAAAATATTAATTTTCAACAATTGTCACATTAAAAATTTTCTCCATCTATATCCACATAAAATAAATATTTTCTTTATCATAATAATCAATAATTAATTATTCAAAATAATATTACTGAGAATCACAAAGATCTCGACAACCGTGTAGTTCCTAAGAAAGAAAGGGCTTTCAATAAAGGATTTCTCTCTTCTTGCGCTGCAATTAGGTGACCAAACCTCTCCTTGAGCAGAACTTTCTAGACATTGCCAATAATGTTATCTCGATAATATTATTCAAATAATATGAATTATTGATTTGATAATGGAAAATCTTGTGTAATGACAATTATTGAAACAATAATAATATAAATATCAACGCAAAGAATTATTGAATTAATAAAATATAATATTGATAAGTAATTCTCTTTGTAACAATTATTGAGTAGTGCCTTCTTACGTAAGGATCAATAATTCAACAATCACTGCATAATACCGAGTATGCTCTTTGCAACCACGCACATCGTATTTTAACCACCGGGTAACCCAGCGGTGTTAGCGGTAACAATTTCTGTAGATTATTTATAAAACTCAATCTTTGTCGTTTTCTTTCATCCAACCGTTTTCCGTTATGGGGCCCACTAATGCTATGGCAGGTACATGCGGAGATTCCGACAAAAAGAATATTCCACGACCAAACGAATATTCCCCGACAATAATGAATATTTTATAACCACTTGCTTATTTTGTAAACTTTGCACATTTCACCCATAACCAAAGAATTATATCAAATTAACCCTTATTAATTTAGAATAATGAATAAAGAAAAATTCAATTTTATTTATAATAAGTTGGGGTCTTACACAAGAGCTCCTAAATTTTCTTTTTCTTTTATTTAACTCTCTATAACTCTCTTATATCTTCCAACACATAGGATTTTTTAACAAATGAGGAAATTGATTTAGGAGGGTTTTATTTATAGAATAACTAATATCCAATGATTGAGTATTATCCAAGGTTAAAAGTTGGGTTGGTGAAAAGTTTCAACAACTTTCACCTTTAAGGACACTAAGACTTAGGGCTATATCATGATTTCTCCCCACATGGGTTTTTTTGCTAGCCTAATTAAATAAAAATCAGCACTTTTGGTCCAAAGGGGATGGTTTGGGTGGTAATGAGGGGGCACTATTGCCCTATGTCACATTTTTATTCTCCCTTTTTGTACAATAAGTTAGCATGCTTGCTTTTATGTATCCTACACATATATAACAATATATACATATATATTTTTATCCATATACATATGTATATGTATATGTATATGTATACTTATAAATATATACATACACCCATAAAATTATATGGCCCATGTGTATTGGGTTAATCCAATATAATGCCCCTTGGGCTACTAAAATAATTTAATCAAATCTTGGATCAAATACTCATTGGACTCAACTACCATACTAGTATCTTAATTTCATTGTGTAAGACCCCAACTTTTTATGAATAAAGATTTAATTTTCTCTAAAAATTATTTTGAATAGTAAGGTGTTGATTTGATATAATGCTATAATTATGGGTGATATGTGCAAACTTTACAAAGTAAGTAAGTTGTCATAAAATATTTGTTTGGTCAGGGAATATTATTTTGTCGGGGAATATTCGTACGACGGCGCAATCATTAGTGAACCCTACAATGGAATAACTGTCGGATATAGAAAGCGACAAAATTAACCTTTTCATAAAATAACGGCAAGACTTTTACCGTTAAATTGTTAAAATACCCGGTGATAAAAGTACAGTAATATGCGTTGTTCCAAAATGGTACGCGGTATTGCACAGTGCCACATAGTATTGCACAATATCTTTGATTATTTATGCTTACATAAGAAGTCACTTAGTTTCATTCTATAATTGCCAGTAGTTGTTGCATCGTATCTTATATTGTTGATTCAATTATTGTCACAGTATCATCTGCAAAATATTTTATATTATTAAATCAATAATTGACACGAAACAGTTATTCATATTATTATTTGCATTATTAATAATGTCTAGAAAGTTATGTCGAGGAAAGAGGTTAGGTTATTTAATTGCACGCCAATAAAGAGAAATCCTTATCGGAAAACCCCTATTTCCTAGGAACGATCTGGTTGTCAATATTGTGATGTGAGTTATAATATTCATGATGAATAAGTGTTGAAAGATTAAAAATGGGTTGATTGAAGATAAGTGATTTGTGGGAGATATTTATTCATTTTTTGTTATAAATAGATGGGTTCTCATAAAGCGTTTATTGTAAGTTTGGCTTATTATTCCATGGACCCCCATGTACCAATTTGTCAAACCATCGGTAGAAATTTATCTCAGTTTTGTTTTATTATTATAATAGTAATAAAACAAAAAAATATATATAAAATAGAAACTTTTTATAATATATATATAAAGTTATTTGTTTTATTAGAATATAATAAGAATATATTATAATATATATAAAGTTTTTATTTTATTGGAATATTTTATTACATGGTGATGAATAGTAAAAATTAGATCTTCGCCCGTGAATTCATCCAAAATTTGATTGTTCGTTCATAATTAAACAGTTCCCTGCCATTCTCTTATAAATAGGTTGCTTAGTTAAGAAATGAAAATTACACCAGAATCAGAGAATTCTTCTTTTATAATATTGTGCATATTTCTTTCTAGTATAAGAATACTTTGAGTGTAACTAATAGTGCAATATTTCCTGAAGAATATCTCCGATATACCAGTCAGATATGGTCTCCTACTAAGGTAAGGGATATTATTTTTCGTTCAATATTCGTAAGGAATATTATTTTCTTCCATACTCTATAATATGTAAGTGATATTATTTCATTTCATATTCCTAAATCTACACTTACTTTGATAAGTATTGCTTCTATAATCCCTGAAATTAGTAGAATATCCTTAATAGTTTGCGCTTCATCTAATATCATTTCACTGGAATATTGGTCTGAACTTTCTTATTAAATTTTAATATTTTCATTTTGGAGTACTATTCATCCAGGATACTATTCATGCAAGAGTACCATTCATCCGGGGTACTATTCATGTCAAAGGACTATTCATCTGAGTTACTATTCATGCCAGAGTACTATTCACAACAAAATTAGTTTTTTCTTTCTTTGTCCAAATTATCTTTGAAATATGAATCTTAAATATCATTTTTTAATTTTACTCCATAATTGGTGATCATGTTGACAATTTGGATATTCTTGAACTCTGGATAAATTAAATTATAAATCTAATATTTATCCTTGATCTCACTCGATTCATTATTTATATCATTGTCATCATCCTCATGCTTATATTGTGCTGAAAGTTATCTTTGGCCCATAGTACAAAGATAGAATGTTGGTTGGTATGATTATGACCAGGAATTGTGTATTGGTATAATTATGATCTTTAATGTTACAGATAAAGGTTTATGGTGAAAGTTATCTTTGGCCCGTAATGCATAGATGGGCAGGTTGTGACACCCCCAAAACAGGTATACATCACTCATCTTGAGTCGCCAAATACATGGTACATAAATCAAATACAAACTTAATTATATAACAGTCGTGTACAATACGACAAAATATAGCTGAGAGTTTAAACAAGAATATTGCCTTCTAGACAATATCCACTCTCAATGGAGTCCTCATTACAATTATTATCACACTATTTCACAGAATAGTGAGGACTACTAAAGCCACTTTATCCCGGACCATCACTCCATTTCCGACTCGTCCCGCCTATATTCTCATTTCCTGAAGAGAACAATGAAAGAAAAGGGTGAGCTCAACTAGCCTAATAAGAAATATTATGACTAAGATAATGCAGAATAAATTATCCTTAGCCTTCAACAGTATAACAACTGATAGAATACAATAGACAACAAGTTTTAGATCAACAACTGCAGCGGAATAAGCAATCCATTAGAAGAGTCAAGTAGAACATAATGTCTAATATCTCTTCTAGATTAAAAGTCCATCGTTAATATTTCATTCTTGTAATACTCAACAACAGTTCTTTGTTATACCCAAGACAAAAAGAACTATCATCACCTGTCTTCACCTAAACCACCAAAGATTATAGTTAAATCCACAATTCATATTTATAATCATGTAAATCAACAGTTTCTCCTTGCCACAAAGGCTAAAGATATTCAAGTATAATAACAATGATTATACCAATCAGTTGTCTACCTTTGCACTACGGGCCAAAGATATTCAACTATAAAACCAATGGTCATGATCATACCAATCAATTGTCTGTCAGTGCACTACGGCCAAAGACATTCAACTGTTAACTAATGGTCATGATCATGCCAATCGCATCATCAAATTATCCATGCACTACGGGCCAAGGATATTCATTATTATCACCAGTGGTTATGATCATGTCATACACATGTCCATCTTTGCACGTAAGCCAAAGATATACAACTATAAAACCAATAATCAACAGTTCATCTTTGCACGTAAGCCAAAGATGACTTTCATCACAATATAAGCATGAGGATGATGACAATGATATAAGCATTAATCAACGAAATCAAGGATAAATATTAAAGACTTTAAATTTATCCAGAGTTTAAAAATATCCAAATTGTCAACATGATACTACTTTGTGGAGTAAAATTCAAGAATAATATTCATGTACCAAAAATAATTTGGACAGAAAAGAAATATATTTTTCGGGTAAATAGTACCCCGTGAATAATACCATGTGAATAGTACTTTGGGAATAGTACCTCGTGAATAGTGCCCTGGCATAAAAAGTACCCCAAATACCCGAGTGAATAATATTCGGGTGAATAGTAATTTGGGTGAATAGTAACCAGTGAATAGTAACTCGTGAATAATACTCCGACACGAAAAGTGCCCCGAATACCCGAGTGAAAAAAATTAGATTTGAGTAAATCTAAACCATTCTAGCTTCAACTGTTCCAGTTTAGTCACTATAAACCGGTTAAAGTTAGAAATAGCCAGATTGAGGCAAATATAGCCCTTGCAGCTAAAAGATTAAATATCTACATTATGAAAATATATATATATATATATATATATATATATATATATGGACGATCAACTGTCATGAAGTAAATTCGAGCGGGACTTTGAAATATAAATATATATATATATATATATATATAAAAGCTATAAACGCATTGCAGATATTATATTCAAAGCTCAATCGAAACGAGAGTTCGATATATATATATATATATATATATATATATATATATATATATATATATATATATATATATATAAAAGCTATAACGCATTCGGATATTATATTCAAAGCTCAATCAAAGCAGAGTTCGATAATATATATATATATATATATATATATATATATATATATATATATATATATATATATATATAACCAGTAAAAAGAGCCACAAATCGGCGATCCGGGCATACCCACACAACACGACTCTCAACATTAGTAGATATAAATATATAAAAGTAATAAAAAGCTTAAAAACCTGAAAAATCTTATAGTGGGTTGCCAAGAAGACTTCAAATAGTTTTTGACGCTTGAAAACTCGGTTTCCACCGGTTAAACTTTAGTATGTTACAAAACACGAGCTTACAAGTGTTTAAAAAGAAGAATTACTCAGTTTAGAGCACTCTAGCAGTGTTTACAGGCTGAAATGGACAGAGTTTTCTCTCATTTTCTCTATTTTTTTTTCAAATGAGCTGCCAAGAGCTTATATTTAAAGACTTGAGGGCCGCGGGTTTACCGCGGTTGCCCGGGCCCATGCGGGTCCCGTCGTCTCGAAGTACATGCACTTTGGCTACGCGTTGTCCGCTTGAACCTTCATAACTTTTAATCTGGACATCCGATAAAGGAGTGTTTTACCTTTTCAGAATGTTGTTGTTGAGAGCTACACAATGACATGGGATTAGAGGTTGTACGAAGCCGGGAAGATGGGTCCATGACCAGATCTCCAAGTCTTCAAAGTCTATCCGGTGTACTGTCTTGTGTAGTAGTCACTCGGGATTTGAGTTATGGTTCTTGTGGGACACCTCGGTACGCAATGTGGATTGAATTGTGTTGAGACGACGTGAATGTAGTATTAAGGTGGCAAAATAACGATTTTGCCCCTCATCGGGGTTATCTCCGACTTTGGCTACTGTGAATGTTATCGCTTCTCAGGGTTATCTCTGAGATTGGGCTACTGTGAATGTTGAATGTCCTCGAGGTTATCTCTGAGGCGTGCTTGACCTCCCGGGGTTATCTTCAGGGTTGAACTGAGTATCCCGGGGTTGTCTTCGGGATTGGAACTGACTCTTTCAGGGTTATCTCCTGAACTTGGACTGCATCCCTCGGGAATATCTCTAAGGTTAGAATTGAATCTCTCGGAGTTATCTCCGGGATTGAAACTGAATCTCTCGGGGTTATCTCTGAGATTAAGAACTGAATCTCTCGGGGTTGTCTCCGAGGTTGAAACTGCTTTGACTTCCAGGGTTATCTCTAGAAGACGATTCTGCCCTCCTGCAAGGTTAATAACAGAAACACAAAATTTCGAGTGTCTACATATATTATATTATATTTATAACAAAATATAATATATTTGTTTGTTTAGTTTTTTTTTATGGAAAAAATGGTGATTTTTATGATATGATATTGAATCAATGTATCTTTTTATTAATGTTCTTTTTAATAATTTTAAATTTATTTTAAGTTATAAATCATTATCAGTCGAACATATTTACAACTTATTTTAATTTAATTTTTGACTTATAAATTACAATTTAAAATAAGTTATAACCCAACTTAAATTTGAACTTTAATTCATTTTAAAAGGGTTCTTTACAGAAATATACAACAATTAGAAAGTAATTACACTATTAGTGCATCACCAAAATATTTACAAAAATAATAATTTTCCCATATTTATTTACAATATTAGTGCAATTAGGATTCCTTAATTTAGAGAATTAATATAGGATTCAATTCATAATAATAAGGAAACCTAAAATCAAGGATAAATAATAATTCAAATTCAAATATCTTGGATCTAACAACAAAAATAAATTCAAATTCAAAATAATAATTCAAATTCAAATATTCAAAGTTACCAAACAAATCAAAAACAAAACAAAGAAGAAATCGCGAACAACCAAAACAAATTGAAAAAGAAAAAGTCAGAGTTACCAAACCAGCAAGAACAGATCCAAAACGAATTCGGAGTAGCCGAACAAAGAGGAAATCACGAACAACCAAAACAAAACAAATTGAAGAAGAAGAAGTCGGAGTTACCAAACCAGCAAGAACAGATCCAAAACGAATTCGGAGTAGCCGAACAAAGAGAAAATCACGAACAAATTTTTTTTATGAATATTTGGTTACCCACAAAAACTAAAATGGTTACCTTTGTATGAAAGTTTGGCTACCAACTGCACCATATTCAAAATAATTTTATTTTTAAAAGGTTATTAACAAGTAACTAACAACTACATAAATGAAAACTTAGACATGACATTTCGGATACCATCTGCACGTAACACTTGGAAACTGTTCTTAAATTTTTTTTATAATTAATTGGTAACCCAATAAAACTGAATTGGTTACCTTTTTATGAAGGTTTGACTACCAACTTATAAATAACATTTTAAAAATAAAATTATTATGAATATGATGCAGTTGGTAGACAAACCTTCGTACAAAGGTAACAATTCTAGTTTTATGAGTAACCAAATATTCATAAAAAATAAACCAAAAACTGGCCAGCTGAAATAAGAACCCCAAAAAAGCTGCTAGAGTTTGGCTAGGCACTTTTAAAACACCTGAGGCAGCTGTTTTAGCTTATGATCAAGCAGCTCTCAAGTTCAGAGGCAACAAAGCCAAGCTCAATTTTCCTGAAAATGTGAGACTCGACTCATCTTCCTTCGATTTTCCGGCAACCCAGTGGATCACATCTAGCCTTCTGACTACCATTTTCTCTGTTTCGACATCGCCTGAGCATACCAGTATTTAATTCTCCAACACCGCCTTAATTTTCATCCTTTGGTGACTCAGTCACCAGTGTTTCTAACCCAGCTGCCGGCGACGGTCGAATAGAAGATTTTTTTTCGTTGAATGAAGAAGAAGAGTGATGACTAACTAATGCAGTTGTTTTAGATGAAGAGAGAGGGAAGAAGCCATGGGGATAACTAATCCCTAAATTAAGAAATCTTAATTGCATACTAATTCTCTAAATTAAGGAATTCTAATTGTACTAATATTATAAATAAATATAAAATTATATTAATTGTATAAATATTTTATAAGTATACTATTTTTGTAATTATTTCCAAAAATATAATAATATATATAATTCATCCTTTAAAATAAGTGGTTGTGAACGGGCCGTAATCTAGAAGCTAGAAAGAGTCAATGTTGTTGAGATAGATTAATCTATTAATTAATCAATAATAATAATATTAAATGAGTATTAATTGCAAACACAGAAAGATGTGGAAAATAGCTCTAGCAGAGTATCACATCACGTGGTTTAAACAGCGATTACCAGAAATCAAGGCCACAAAAGTTGTAGACTTGTACTACTAGTAGTAGTACTCAATAAATACTATACTCCATTCAAATAAAAAAGGTGTAATAAATATACCAAATATCCAGACACAAGCATAGTATATGATGCCCCTGCGGCCTACACACATGCAAATACAAACACCGACAGTAACCCTGCTACTTCTACATTCGTCCTTGAGAAATTAGTCGGTCAAATTAACTAATTTTAAATTAAAATTAAAAATTAAGAATATTTATTTAGATTTTTAAATTCATAAATATTAGATGAAATAATAAATTCAAAATATTTTTTAATGTTTCTAATTTCTTCTCCTGTATTTATAAGAAAATAAAATTAAATAAAACTTTTGAGAAACGTGATAATTGGACATGAGTACTTTACAATTTCACTTATTTATATTTTGACCACCCAATGGATAAAAATATAAATAGGTGAAAATTTAAAACTTTCATATCCAATTTTCATGTCTGCATAGAAGAGCTCAATTTTTGAGGAACAAAAAGGGATACTCTCTCTGCTATTATGACGTTTTAGATGATTTTATTTTTTTCTAAATTATTTGACGTTATTATCTAGGAGAATTAACCACAATCTTTTTAAAATTATTCCTCATTGAAAATGTTACAAATGAGAGAGAAAGTATGAGATAAATATATTGTAAGGGATGACAATTAATATTATATTTAATTTTATACGATTATATTTTTAGTTCTTGTGCACAACTAAAATATTATACTCCCTCCGTTCTTTAATATAACTTGCATAATTATTAAGGAAATAATTATATAACATTAAATATTATATCAATTACATATATTATTATTGTATTGAAAAAAGAGACTGTTATTTATTGACAAAAATCAGTGAGAGGACTAAATTTATATGCATGTCTTGTGTTATAAAATAATTTTTTTTAATTTATAAATAGTATTCACCTAAACAAAGCAGTTGCATCAACAGTGAAATGCTTTAGTTTGAAAAATCGATTAGTTTATTTTATTTTATTTTTAATCTAAATGTATTTTAAATATATATTAAATAATATGATATTGAATAAAATAAAATGATACCACCTCTGTTTTAAAATTAGAGATACAATTTAATTTTTGAAGTCAAACAACGACATATTAAATTTGAAATTGGTATAACTTATAAAAGTTTAGAATAAAATAAAATTTATGATTAATAATTTTTGCTATATACTATATAATTATAATAAATGTATTAATTAAAATTAAATAAATTTATATTATTTTAAAATTTATTTATTTTTAAAAGTCAAATTATATATTTAATTGTGTAACGGAAGAAGTATTTTATTAAATAATAATAATAAGATCAATTGTGATAAACTAGATAATGTAAAAATTTAGAATAAAATTAAAACGAAATAGAGAAATAAAATGATGAAGAATGGTCAACTCATGTTTGACTTGCACTTTCTTTGAGACAAACACAGAAAGTGAGGTAATCGCGGCGCCTGGTTGAGGGTATTTACGTAGTTATTTGCAATAGAGAGGGCAGTTATACGACCGTCACGGTGAATGTATGGCGGGCCTATTTATACAGCTGGCCTCTACAGACACACACGCGCCGCGCGATGGATACATAGCCACTTAAAACGACAAAACTGTGACGTGGACTAGGATGCCTCCACCGACGAGAGTAGGTTGCCAAAGCAAAGATAACGGCTACAATTTCTGATAACTGAGACCATTAGGCACGTTAATTGAGTTGTGTTAGTTGAGTTTAAGGTTGTTCAAATTCAATTTATTTTAAAATTATCGGGTTCGATTTTGAATTTAATTTATTTAGATTATAATAAATTTGTTCAAATTTGACCCAAATCATGAGATTCAAATTTTTTTTTTTGGTCAAGTCGGTATTAAAATATAAAATTATTAACATTGAGTCTTAGATCCAAAAAAAAATATTATTTAAAATATTTGACATGTATTATTTTTTTTACTAATCGAATTGAAGTTTAAATTAATATAAATAATCTATTTTATAAGTACTCTTGTAAGACCTCAACTTTTATGAATAAAGATGAATTTTTATAATTATCATTTTTGAATATTATGGAATGAATTTAATATAATGTTATAATTGTGGGTAATAGTTATAAATTTTACAAAGACGCAAGTTGTTATATAATATTCGATTGGTGGGGAATATTCGTTTTAACATAGAATATTAAATGACTGCAAGACAATCATTAATGGACCCTACAACAACGAAATTATTATCGGATTGAGAAAATAACAAAAATATTTTATGAAAATAACGGCAGAAGTTTTATTGTTAATCGTTGAAACACCCTTGTGTAAAAGTGCAAAATACGCGTGGTTGCATAGTAGTAATACGGTATTGATTATTGATGCTTTACGTAAAAGTCACTCGGTTTTGTTCAATTATTACTTGAAGAATTGTTGCATAATATCTCACGTTAATTGATTCAATTATTATCGATATTTTATATATTATTAAATCAATAATTGAGACGACGAAGTTATTAATATTATTATTTGCAATATTAACGATGTCTGTAAGTTACATCGAGGAGAGGTTTGGTCACCTAATTGCGCGCCAATAAGAAAAAAATCCTTATTGGAAAGCCTCCTCTTTCCTGGGAATGACCTGATCGATTAATAGTGTGAATTATAATAAAGATGATGAAGTTTTGTTTTATTAGTATTATTAATGTAATAAAACAGAAAAGCTTTTTATATAAAACAAAATACTTTTATAAAGTAATTCATTTTATTAGACTATAAATAGAATATATTATATTTTATTATGCATAGTGTTTCAGATAGTCTTGCATAGTATTTGCATAGTAAAATCTTTTTATATAAAACAGAATACTTTTATAAAGTTATTCGTTTTATTAGATTATAAATAGAATATATTATATTTTATTTAAAAGATTTTGTTTTATTAGAATATTTTATAGTAAACCAATTTGTCTATCTAGTTTTAAAAGTAAATCAATACGGGATAGATTCAGAATTAGTTATTATCCAGGTCCATTCTCCTATAAATAGAAGCTCATTCCTTCATTATTTCTTACTTAATTCAATTTGAAACTTTAGAAAGAGAAACTATAGAGAAATAAGAAAAGTATTACATTACTTCTTACTCTCTTATATCTAGTTTGTTTCTAAGATAAGGGTATTATTTCTTTTGTATTCATGAAGAGAACTTACATTATTCTATTTTTTTTATTACATTGGAATAACCTGTGATATCTGTGGTCTACCTTATACTTGGTGAAATTCTTACATTATTCCATTCTTTATCATTATGTTGGAATAACTTTAATACATGCCAAATACCGCATACATGGTGAAATTCTTCTGTTATTCCATTCTTTATTATTACATTTGGAACATCCTATCCGTGCGTTACGCATGACTTGGATTCATTATTTATTATTACATTTGGAACATCCCGCTTCGGTGAGAAGTTACTTTGACTTTTGGTTCCGTTATTTATTATTACATTGGAATAACTCATGCATGCGATCTATCTCATGCTGGTGATTTCTTTTGTTATTCCATTCTTTATTATACTCAGTTGGTTAAAGTTTTGACTTCTATACTCCATGAAATTAGTGGAATATCCTTGATATTTGTGCTTCATCCAGTATCTTTTCATAGAAATATTCTTCTAAGCATTCTTGAATTTTACTCTACAAAGAAGTATCATATTGACAATTTGGACGTTATTAGTTCCTGGATAAATTAATTTTTGAACTTGTTTTATTGAATTCTTATATCATTGTCATCATCCTTATGTTTATATTATGTTGAAAGTCATTTGTGGCCTGTAGTGCATAGATGGACTTGGTATGATTATGACCAGGGATTATTCAGTATAATCATGATCGTAATGTTATAAATGATGTGATAAAAGTCCTCATTGGCCCATAGTGCATTGATGGACGGTTGTTGGCATGATCATGGCCATTGATGAATACACGAATATCCTTGGCCCGTAGTGCATGGATAATTTATGGATGTAATACTAATGAATATCTTTGGCCGTAGTGCAGGGATGATGTGAATTATTTATTAAGATGAGTCCTAGCGATAAAAGTGATGAAAAACCTTTTAAATCATAAAAGATAGTAGATTTTATTCTCTACTTGACTCTTTTAATGGATTGCTTGTTCCGCTACAGTTAAGCTTAATGTTTGTTATATTGTATCGATTTTAACTTTGTTGAAGGCTAACGATAATTTATTACGTATTATCTTAGTCATAATATTTCTTCTTGGGCTAGTTGAGCTCACCTTTTACTTTCATTGTTCTCTTTAGGAAATGAGAGCGTAATGAGGACTAGTCGGAGAAGCGGAGTGATGATCCGGATAATAGCATTAGTAGTCCTCACTATTACATTAAATAGTGTGATAATAAATGTAATGAGGACTCAATTGAGTGTGGATATTGTCTAGATGACAATATTTGTATTAAAACTCACGACATATGTTTTGTCGTATTTTTACACATTGTTGTATAATTAAGTTGTATTTGAATTTTGTACCATGTATTTGGCGACTCAAGATGGGTGATGTATACCTATTTTGGGGGCGTCACGGTTAAGTATCAAAAGCTTAGGATATGATCCTGGCTAAATTGTGAGACAAGAACTAGGAGGGGAGGCGGGGAATTCCTTCGCTAGTATGACCTACCTAAGTTTATTTGACATTTAATTGGTCTCGGTGAGTATAGGGATAATATATTGCATGTCAATTAACCTTTGTTTTGTGGCGAGTATTTAAAAATGGCATCCGAGAATGTTGAGATTAGCAATGGAGCTGAAGACCGTTGAGTCTCCACGGATCAATAATCAAGATAATGTGCATCGCGGAAGGCGACAATCCTCGAAACAACAACAACACCCCTTGAGATGATGAGCGATGGAATGTTCAGAGGCTTTATGAAATTCATGCAACATCGCAAGAGCGCTCCTCTGTACAAAATGCAAGTGGAAACACGACAACTCTCGGACGGTCACCATTAAGCGGCTTTAAGGCTGGGACCCAGGAGTTTTTTGAGAGCCAAAACCACTTAAGGCGGAGGCGTGGATAAAGGATCTGCAAGATATTTGATATCTTGGGATGCTAGAGGAGCAAAAGGTTCCTTTGCCACCTTTTATTACGCGTATGCAAGAGGCGATTCTTGGTGGGAATCAGTAAAATGTACTCAACTGTCATGACTTGAAGATGACTTCGGGGAAGTTCCAAGAATTATTCAACGACAAGTACTTTCCCGAAATTATTTGTCACATGAAAGAGGTAGAGTTCATCAAGTGGAGCAAAACAACATGGCCAGTGTCGCGAAGACGAAGCCAAGTTTGCCGAGTTGTCCCGGTTTGCATCCCATTTAGTTGATAATGAGGAGAGAATTACGCGAATATTTCTAAGAGGTTTAAAACCCGAGATACGTCAATATCTTATCTCTCATAAACTGTGTTTGTATTCAGATGTTGTTAAAAGGGCTCAGTTATTGGAGAACGATAATGAGTCAACCCAACCAAAAGAGAACAGTCGGCAAAATGATAATACTAGTGATAGCAGTCATCGAAGCGGTGACAATAAGCGTGGAGGGAATAAACATGCCAAAAATGGTAACCACTTCGGTGGTAATCATGGCTAAAACAATAAGAATGGACATTTCAAGAAGAGGAGATTCAACAATGATGGAAAGACGTCAGCACCAACACCCGTTGTTAAGGAAGGAGAACGACCACCTATCATATGCTTCAAATGCAGAGGAGGGACACATCAGTCCAAACTACGCTATGCCGTTCAAAGCATGTTATAATTGTGGAAGAGAAAGTCACCTAGCCCGATTTTGTCGTTCACCGAAGACAAGTTCAGCTAGGATGGAGGCACCAAAGGACGTCCTAGAAAAGTCAAAGCCAGTAGTGCAAGGGAGGCGTTTGTCGTGACCTCCCAGAAAGCAAGGAACCCGAACGAGGTCATCATGGGTAAGTTTATACCTTATTTGATACCAGTTCTACCCATTCTTTTATTTCTCCTACTTGCGCTCAACGTTTAAATTTGACTCCAGAGAAATTAGACTTTGACTTATCTGTTGAAACTCCATTGGGAGAAACCTTCATTACATCAACTGTTTATAAGTCTTGTTTGGTTCAAATCGGTACCCTCACATTACTTGTCGATCTTATTTCATTGAAAATACTTGCATTTGACATAATTCTAGGGATTGATTGGTTAACTACTCATCATGCAAAAATTGATTGTTTTTGTAAGGTTGTTAGCTTTCATATTCCTAATTAACCTATTATGCGAATTCAAGCAACCAAACCATTAAAATCAATCACTGTCATCTCAAGCCATAAAGCTTTTCGTTTATTGAAAAACGGATGTCAAGCTTTCTTAGCTCGTGTCACGGATCTAAACAAAAATATGTCAGTTTTGAATGATATTTCTATTGTTAATAAATTTCCTGACATATTCCCTGAAGAACTTCACGCCTACCCCGTAAGCGTGAAATTAAATTTTGTATCGACCTTGAACCCCAGACAAAACCCATTTCCAAAGCCCCATATCGAATGGCTTCTATTGAACTTTGAGTTAAAGACCCAACCGCAGGAATTGTTAGACATCGATTTCATTCGCCCTAATACGTCTCCTTGGGGTGCTCCTCAGAAAGAAAGATGGGAGTATGCGACTTTGTATTGATTATCGGGGAGTTGAACCATGTCACTATCAAAAATAGATATCCATTGCCTCGCATTGATGACTGTTTTCACCGATTGTAAGGCGCCAAATTTTTTCAAAGATTGATCTTCGTTAGGATATCACCAATTGAAGATTAGAACCGATGACATTCCAAAGGCGGCTTTTAACTCCAGACGGGCATTATGAATTCCTAGTCATATCTTTTGGATTGACTAATGATCCTGCTGCCTTCATGGATATGATGAACCGAGTATTCAAGGAATATTTGGATCACTTTGTGGTCGTCTTTATTGATGACATCCTTATTTATTCCAAAAGCCGTGAAGATCATGAGCAACATTTGAGGCTGATACTTCAAAAGCTTCGTGAATATAAGCTTTATGCCAAGTTGAAGAAATGCGAGTTCTGGCTTGAGGAAATAGCATTCCTTGGGCACGTGGTATCAAGTCATGAAATATCTATTGACCTAGTAAAGATTGAAGCTATTCAAAGCTGGGAGCAACCTAAATTAGTGACCAAAGTACGTAGCTTTCTCGGCTTAGCTGGTTATTATCGGAGATTCGTAAAAGGGTTTTCTCGAATTCCTACTCCCTTAACTCAGCTGACTCGGAAAGATACAAAATTCGGTTGGAACGAGGAATGTGAGAAGAGTTTTCAAGAACTCAAGAGAAAACTCATTTCAGCACCTGTTCTGACAATACCATCTGGCTCGGAGGGATCTGTCATCTACAGTGATGCTTCAGGCAAAGGGTTAGGATGTGTTCTCATGCAACATGAGAAAGTCATAGTCTATGCCTCTCGACAACTCAAAGAATATGAGAGGAATTATCCTACTCATGATCTAGAGTTGGCAGCTATTGTCTTCGCACTTAAAATTTGGAGGCATTACTTGTATGGGGAGAAAGTGGAGATCTTTACGGATCATAATAGCCTCAAATATTTCTTCACTCAAAAGGAACTCAACATGCGACGAAAATGACGTTGGCTTGAACATTGAAAGATTATGATCATACCATCCAATACCATCTTGGAAAAGCAAACGTGGTGGTGACGCATTGAGTGAGAAGATCATATAAAGTACGAGAGTGCGATATTGTCAACGTAGAGGCCCATTTTATATGACTTGCAAAGGATGGAGATAGAGATAAAGACTTTGAGGACCACGTGATGATGGCGAATATCTGAGTAGAACCGACTTTAATCGATAAAGTTAAAAGCCGCTCAAGCTACGGACACTGGAGCTAATGCATATGAGGAAGAAAGTACAAGAAGGTGCTATCTTAGGAAGCAAGAATCGATGAAGAAGAAATACTTCGAGTCAACTCCAGACTTTGTGTTCCTAACGATCCTGAGTTAAAGTATAAAATTATGATGGAGGCGCACAACACACCGTTTGCATTCCATCTTGGGAGTACCAAAATGTATCATGATCTTCGACATACATTTTGGTGGGGCAATTTGAAGAGAGAGATATCACTTTTTATCTCAAGGTGTTTAACTTGTCAACGAGTCAAGGCAGAGCATCAAGTACCAAAAGGTCAATTGCAACCACTAGAAATTACAGAATGGAAGTGGGATCACATTACCATGGATTTCGTTACTGGTCTTCCCAAGGTTTCTCAAGGCATAGATGCAATTTGGGTCATTGTTGATAGATTGACCAAGTCTGCTCATTTCTTACCAATACGAGAAACTTATACACTTGAACGTCTTGCTCGTATGTACATAAACGAGATTGTAAGACTGCATGTTATGCCAGTATCCATAGTTTCTGATCGAGACCTAAGATTCACTTCATGATTTTGGGTTAGTTTACAAAAAGCTATAGGCACGAATTTACGATTTAGTTCGGCATATCATCCTCAGACGGACGGACAATCAAAGAGGACTATTCAAACTCTTGAAGATTTATTAAGACTCTGTGTCCTTGACTTCAAGGGAAGTTGGGACAAGTTCTTACCATTGGTGGAGTTTTCTTACAACAACAGTTATCAAACAAGTATTGGCATGGCTCCATTCGAGGCGTTGTATGGAAGAAAGTGTCGTTCTCTAGTATGCTGGGATGAGGTGGGTGAAGCAACATTGTTGGGACCAGAGTTGGTACGTATGACTATGGAAAAGATTCAAACGATCCGATAACATATAAAAATCTCACAAGACCGACAAAAGAGTTATGCTGATCTTCATCGAAAGGATGTGAAATTCCATATTGGAGATCATGTGTTGTTACGTGTTGCTCCATGGAAAGGAGTTACGAGATTTGGAAAGAGAGAAAAACTCAATCCTCGATTCATTGGCCCATTTTTAATCCTCGATCGAGTAGGGACTGTAGCCTATAGACTTGCTTTACCGCCAAGTATGTCTCGTGTTCATAACATTTTTCATATATCCATGTTACGTAAATATGTGAAAGACCCGAACCACATTATTGAGTTAGAACCGGACGAAATAGTGAAAGATTTAACGTATAAAGAGGTTCCTATTCAAATCTTGGATAAGAAGGAACATATTCTACGCTCCAAGGTTATACCTCAAGTCAAAGTTTTATGGAGGAACCACGATGTTGAGGAAATGACCTGGGAGTTAGAATCTGAAATGAAATCAAGGTATCCTTACCTCTTCGACATACCAGGTACGTACCCTAATTTCGAGGGCGAAATTTCATAAGAAAGGGAGATTATAAGACCCCAACTTTTATGAATAAAGATGAATTTTCTATAATTATCATTTTTGAATATTATGGAATGAATTTGATATAATGTTATAGTTGTAGGTAATAGTTATAAATTTTGCAAAGTACGCAAGTTTTTATATAATATTTGATTGGTCGGGGAATATTCATTTTAACAGGGAATATTCGTACGACGGCACAATCATTGGTGGACCCCACAACGGAATTATTGTCGGATTGAGAAAATGACAAAAATATTTTATGAAAATAACGACGGAAGTTTTATCGTTAACTGTTGAAACACCCGGTGTTAAAAGTACAGGAATACGCGTGGTTGCATAGTAGCACATGGTATTGATTATTGATGCTTATGTGAGAAGTCACTCAATTTTGTTCAATTATTGCTTCAGTAATTGTTTCATAGTATCTCACGTTAATTGATTCAATTATTGTCGATATTTATATATTATTAAATCAATAATTGAGACGACGAAGTTATTAATATTATTATTTGCAATATTAACGATGTCTAGAAGTTCTGCCAAGGAGAGGTTTGGTCACCTAATTGCGCCCCAATAGGGAGAAATCCTTATTGGAAAGCCCCCTCTTTCCTAGGAACGACCTGGTCGATTAATAGTGTGAATTATAATAATGATGATGAGGTTTTGTTTTATTAGTATTATTAATGTAATAAAACAGAAAATCTTTTTATATAAAACAGAATACTTTTATAAAGTAATTCATTTTATTAGACTATAAATAGAATATATTATATTTTATTATGCATAGTGTTTACATAGTGCCTGCATAGTATTTGCATAGTAAAATCTTTTTATATAAAATATAATACTTTTATAAAGTTATTCGTTTTATTAGATTATAAATAGAATATATTATATTTTATTTAAAAGATTTTGTTTTATTAGAATATTTTATACTAAACCAATCTGGACCATCCGTTTAAAAGTAAATCAATACGGACCGTTAGAATTAGTTACTATAGGTCCATTCTCCTATAAATAGAAGCTCATTCCTTCATTATTTCTTACTAATTCATCCGAAACTCTAGAGAGAGAAACTATAGAGAGAAATAAGAAAAGTATTCATTACTTCACTACTCCTATATCCAGATTTGTTCTAAGGTAAAGGTATTATTTCTTTTGTATTCATGAAGAGAACTTACATTATTCTATTTTTTATTTTGTTGGAATAACTCAGATCTGTGGTCTACCCTATACTTGGTGAAATTCTTACATTATTCTATTCTTTATCATTATGTTGGAATAACTTTGTCATGCCAAGTACCGCATTCATGGTGAAATTCTTACATTATTCCATTCTTTATTATTACGTTAGAACATCCTATCTGTATGCGTTTATGCATGACCGGTTCCGTTATTTATTATTATTCATTGGAACATCACGCCGGCATGAAGTTCGCCTCACTTTGGTTCCGTTATTTATTATTCTCATTGGAATAACTTTCATGCGTGTGATCTATCTCATGCCCTGGTGATTTCTTTTGTTATTCCATTCTTTATTATACTCGGTTGGTTAAAGTTTTGACTTCTATACTCCATGAAATTAGTGGAATATCCTTGATATTTGTGCTTCATCCATAGATTTTTCATAGAAATATTCTTCCAAGCATTCTTGAATTTTACTCTACAAAGAAGTATCATGTTGACAATTTGGACGTTATTAGTTCCTGGATAAATTAATTTTTGAACTTGTTTTATTGAATTCTTATATCATTGTCATCATCCTCATGTTTATATTATGTTGAAAGTCATCTGTGGCCTGTAGTGCATAGATGGACTTGGTATGATTATGATCAGGGATTATTCAGTATAATCATGATCGTAATGTTATAAATGATGTGATAAAAGTCCTCATTGGCCCATAGTGCATTGATGGACGGTTGTTGGCATGATCATGACCATTGATGAATACACGAATATCCTTGGCCCGTAGTGCATGGATAATTTGTGGTTGTGATAATAATGAATATCTTTGGCCGTAGTGCAGGGATGATGTGGATTATTTATTAAGATGAGTCCCAGCGATAAAAGTGATGAAAAACCTTTTAAACCATAAAAGATAGTAGATTTTATTCTCTACTTGACTCTTTTAATGGATTGCTTGTTCCAATCTATGATTAAACTTGATGTTTGTTATATTGTATCGGTTTAACATTGTTCAAGGCTAACGATAATTTATTCTCGTATTATCTTAGTCATAATATTTTTCTTCGGGCTAGTTGAGCTCACCCTTTTACTTTCATTGTTCTCTTCAGGAAATGAGAACATAGCAGGGACTAGTCGGGGAACGGAGTGAATGTAATGAGGACTCAATTGAGTGTGGATATTGTCTAGATGACAATATTTGTATTAAAACTCACAGCATATGTTTTTTCGTATTTTACACGACTGTTGTATAATTAAGTTGTATTTGAATTTTGTATCATGTATTTGGCGACTCAAGATGGGTGATGTATACCTATTTTGGGGGCGTCACAACTCTAGTATTTAATATTTAATCTTAATTTTTTTATGTTATTACTATATTTTATTATGAAAATGATATAAGTGACCATTTTACAAAAAATATAGTGCTTAATTTTTAGTTGAGAATACTATATATAAATATAAATTGAGAGAGTAAATATGTAATATATATATATATATATATATAAGTTGTCGGCCTCTTCGTCAAAAGTTGTCGAAAGCGTCCATGAATAGTAAAAAAAGTCAGCACTGTAGCACTGTTCATCAATAGTAAAAGTTGTCTATAATCATTTACTTTTATAATAGTAACTTTGTAATAGTTCATTCCTTATTCTATAAAAGGAATCTGAACTTAGTTAGTCAGGCAGACTTCGAAACTTAGTAAGACTCGAGTTCCTTCTCATTTAATCTTAGGTTTCTACCCATTGCTTAGCCTACTTAACCCCCTTCTTCTTCTTCTTAAATGTTCTAAATTGTAAGTCAAATTAATTGTTAGTTTACTTGTATATAGCTTCAATTATCAATAAAATTGTTTTTATTTAGTAATCAATTTATCCATCAATATGCACTACTCTGTTCTTTATGCTTCTCTTTTGAATATATGCTTCCGCCTAATTTGACTTACAATTTAGAACATTTAAGAAGAAGAGAAGAAGGGGTTAAGTAGGCTAAACAGTGGTAGAAACCTAAGATTCATCTGAGAATGAACTCAGAGTCTTACTAAGTTTCGAAGTCTGCCTGACTAACTAAGTTCAGATTCCTTTTATAGAATAAGGAAAGAACTATTACAAAGTTACTATTATAAAAGTAAATGATTACAGACAACTTTTACTATTGATGAACAGTGATACAGTGCTGACTTTTTTTACTATTCATGGACGCTTTTGGAAACTTTTGACGAAGAGGCCGATAACTTTTGACTCAGCAGATGCTTTCGGTGGAAAAGAAAGAGCATCTTTTGACTTTAAAGGCTGCTGGGGCAGGTGAACATGAATGGAGCTGCTTTCGGTGGAAAAGCAGATTCTTTGACTGAATGGCTGTAGGGGCAGGTGCATGTGACTGGAAAGTCAAGCAAATGGGTCCTGAGCATCCTGTAGATTGATGGTGCCATATGGATCATAATCACCATCATCAGCTGCAAACTGGCTAACAGAATCACTCTGAGAGGAAGAAGAATGAACAGAAGCTTCCTCATGTAAGGCTTCGTCAATTCTTTTGTTAAGTGCCTGGGCAATTATTATCAACTCTTTACTGGAGCAGTCTTTAAAATCAAATGCTACGGAACACGTTGAACCAAAGAGGGATCGACATTGGATTTCTTTCGACTTAGACTTTTGGGTTTTGACTCTTTTAATCGATTGGAAGGTTCTTTGGATGAAACTGGAAGAACCTTGAGAGGAGTGGTGGGAAACTCTAACTGGACTTGACTAACAATTCTATTAACATCAAATTTATCCCACCATTTAATGAAGAATTGACGGGAGAGAAGGGGAAATGGCTCTAATGTAGAAGTTACTAAGAACTGAGGATCTTTTACTTTAGTTGGGGGTACAATGTTATACTGCCATTTAAGAATCTAGGGAATCTTATACTTACTAACAAATTGAAGAACGATAGGGACACCATCGTTTTTGGGATTGTGTTTACTGTGAATGCAGAAATGGTTAAGTTAAACTTTCAGTGTTTCGGGAAGGAGGTCATAAGTGGATCCAAACCTTATCCACTAGTGAAAGAACCAGTAAGGGAATTGACTCTTGAATTTATGGTCGAATTGAAAGAACCATGAATGACTATGAGACTCATTTTGAAAAAGGAAAACTTTATACCATGCTTCTATATAATCATAATAACAATAAGAGTTATCCTGATTAGATAGCTGCATAAGATCTGAAGGATGTTTTCCCCAATCTGCAATCGGAATGAATTGTTTAATATACAAAGAATGATAAAGAACTTTGGTTTTGTCATTATTGGCATAAATAGGTTTAATGAAGATTGACTCAGTTTCAAGTAAGATATCCTTATAATACACAAGGGATTTATAAGGAGCAAGGGGCTGGAAATGCCATCCAGAGGGAAAGAACTAGGTTACTAATTTGTTTGGGTCTTCAACAGGTTTCATATGGGGTTCAATATGAAACAGGTGAGTGGTCCATTTTAGCATCTACTCGGCAGGAGGATGATTGGGGTTTGAACTGGAGGCTTTTAACTGGTTGGTAAAAGGGTCAACTGGGATTGGGTTACTGGCTAAGGCCGAACTGTAAGGCTTGGGAATCGTACCAAGACTGGTAAACTTATTGGTGGTTTGATAAATTAGGTTTACTAGATGAGGAACCAAGGTTCCTCTGGGTTGATTACTTGGGCCTGTAGGGTGACCCAGTCCGTGCGAAGAAGATGCTCCTCTAAAACTCATGTCATTGGTGAATAGACTCAGATTGATAAATTTCTGAGTGAGAAAATCAGGAATTGAATTGTTACTGCCTTTGATGTATTCAATCTCAAAATCAAAGATGCTTAATAGGGCTTGCCATCTAGCAAAAGAATGTTTGGAGGCAAGGTTTTCAACATCTTTCTCTAAAACATATTTTGCTGATTTGCAATCAATACGAACTAAATTTTTTTGATTTAATAGATCACTTTGAAATTTATTAATACATAATACTAAAGAAAGTATTTCCTTTTTAATAGTACTGTAATTTAATTGTGTATTATTCCATGCACCGGAATGAAAACGGACAATTTGCTCTGGGGAGTTGAGAGTTAACTTTTTCTTTAGAATACCTCTGAAACCGATGTCAGAGGCATCAGTCTCAACGATTTTGAAAGTAGAATCGTTGGAGATGCCAAAGCAAGGCAAAGTCTTGACATATCTTTTAACTTATTGGACGACAGAAGTATGAATGTCAGTCCATGGAGGAGGATTGTCCTGCAAACGCTAAAAAAGAGGTTTGCAAATCTTCTTGAGATTTTTATAGAACTTGCCAATATAATTGAGTGAGCCCAGAAATCTCTGCAGTTGGGTTTTATTGGTAATTTTATCTGGGAATTTGTCAGCAAATTGAATAGCTCGATCAATAGTCAGATGAGTCGCGATAAATAATTAGACCAAGAAACCGAACTTTAGCTTGAAACAAGCTGTATTTGGAAGGTGAAAGAACAAGTCCGTTATCCTTAACTGTTTTGAAGAACGATTTTAAGTGTTTAATGTGTTCTTCAACGGAATTAGAAAAAATGAGAATATCATCGATGTAGACGACAATAAAATGACTGAAAGGGTTCAAAATATCATTGAGAATATTCTGAAATTCATTGGGAGCATTTTTTAGGCCAAATGCCTGGACATTCCATTCATAATAACTGAATGGGGTAGTGAATGCGGTTTTGTACTTATCATCTAGGTGGATTGCAACTTGCCAGAAACCAGATTTAAGGTCGAATTTACTGAAGATAGTGGAGTTACTTAAACGGTTAATGAGGTCGTCTTTGTTAGGTAAAGGGTACCTAATCCATTCTAAGACCTTGTTTAATGGCTTGTAGTTGATTACTAGACCGGGAACACCTCTCTCCTTTTCTGCTTCATTATTAACATAAAAGGCGGGACATGACCAGGGGGATTTACTATGTTTGATTAAACCTTTACTAAGCAGATCATTAATCTTTTTTTTACATAACTCCATTTATTCATGATTCATTTGTATTGGCCTGACCTTAGTAGGAATCAGGTGCTCTTTGAATTCCTTAGTTTAGGGGAGCCTCACAACATGTTTCTTCCGATGCCAAAAGGCATTAGGAGAATCAGAACAAAGATTGTCCTTTAAATAGATTTTTAATTCTTCAATTTTTCCTTGAACTTCATTATTCTGCAGTTGTTCTTCGACTCGTTTGTACTTGATTTCTTCTTTTAAGAAATTCAAATGGGCGGATTTACAATTTAATAGATTTAATGATTTGGAAATAGACTCTTCTTGAATAAATTTTAAATCTCTTTCTTTTGGTTTAATAAGAAATTTAAATGTTATTTTCTTTCCTAAATGTATACAACTTAATCCTTCATTACTGGTAGTAAAAGGATAAAGTAAATATATAAATGGTAACCCTAAGATGATCTTATCAGTAAGATTGCGGATTAAAACAAATGATGTTTTAAAACACATATTATCTTGACAGATATGAACTTTAGGCAATTTATATTTTATTTCTATTTGACTACCATTGGCTGAGTTTAATTTTTCATTAGTTTTCTTATAGTATTTGGTTGGGATTAGGCCTTCTTGGATACAGTTTAAATCGCACGTTGTCAACTAAAGGTGAAGTCAGATTGAAAAGGTTTTATCGACAACCAAGTTGATTGAGATATACCATTTCTGAATGGTAATATCCTTAATTCTTTTAAGTGAAAGACCTTGAACAAAAAGATCAGGTTCTTCTTTAGTACCAGATGATTCAGGCTCATCGTGATCTTCATCACTAGAGGAGGAATCTTGGACATGAAGATCGGATTTTTTGTCATCAAAATCTTTTCTTAAATTAGAGACTTCTAATTTTAGGTTAGAAATTTCTTTTTTCAGTTTATTGACTTCTTGATTTAGTTCTGGAAGGGTAACTTCTTTTACCGGAGTTTTAAATCGCTCTAGAGTTTTATTAAGACTAAATACTGGTTTTTCTTTAGCTTTAATAATCTTATCTTTAACTCTGTTATCTTTGGTTAATAAATCTTTTAACTGCTTAGTGTATTGAGATTTGAACTCTGGGTCAGAAATTTTACTAATTAACTCAATTAACAAAGAACTTTCTTCATCTTCTTTGGTAATTACACTAACTCTTTTATTGCAACACTTTTCATTGCAATTATCAGCACAAATAGTGACTTCGTCATTCTCACTATCTATTTCGTGATTACTAGTACTTCTATTAGAAGAATAAGGAATATCAGAACCTTCATTATTACTGACGTCGTTCTCTATCCTCATTAATTCTAATAATTGCTCAGTATCTTCACTTGAAATATTTAATTGAGATAATTTCTTTTTAATTTTACACTCATTTTTGTTGTGTCCCTTCCGCCCACAATTATGGCAAACAATTTTACTTTTATCAAATTTTTTTAATGATTTTTTATTGTATTTTTTATTTGTGGGTTTGGGTTTACTATAATAATCTTCTTGATTTTTATCTTTTCTATAACGCTGCGTCTTTGTTTATGACGTTTGTTACTTCTATGATGATCAATATGTTTATCGCAGTGCTTCCTTCTCAGAGGGAGAAACCGGTGGTAAACCATATTGTTCACAGAACGTGCCTAACTCGTATTTAGCTTTTTTCTTATCTTTACTAGCTTGTTTGACTAATTTAAAATCAATACACATTTTTAATCCAATTTTTTAGATATAACTGATTATGTCACCATAAGTTAGGTTATCATAATCGATATATCCTAAATTTTTGCTTAACTCTTCACTTAACTTTATGTGCGTAATAATGAAGGTAAACCATCGATTTAATTTTTCTTTCCAGAATGGTTTGTTACTATCAGTTTGCATCATAACTCTGGAGGTAAATACATCTTTATACCACCTAAAATCACTTAGGGTGGGACAAGTGAGGTTACTTAACTGGTCGTGAATTCTCTCAGTAATATTACTGGGAGTACCAACAAAATGTTTAATAATGGTAAAAATTAAAGTATTAACACCATCTGGCGGACCAATACCAACATCTTCATCAAAGATGGGATTGCCGTCATCGTCTAACTGGACAGCATGAATTATTGAGAATTTAGTATCATCAGTGAGATGTTTTTCCCACCAAGATCTGAGAATACCAGTGAATCCATTAGCTAATAACTCAACAATATCTGGCTGAGATAGGTTGTTGAATTTAGTTATATAGCTATTTGCTACCATAGACATGTGATTTAACTTGTTTAATATCTCTTGCTCACTAAATCCATCAATATTCCATTCATAAATCTTATTAGATGACACAGAAAACTGTTTATCTGGATTTCTCTCTTCGAACTGTAGATCTGGAGGAGTAGGTCTAGAATACCAGTTTCTGGTTATACTAGTGTTCTTGACTGTTAATTTATTTAACTGATCATTAAAGTCTGGTATTGAATCTGTGAGAACCCAGATTTTATGAATAAATATTTAATTTCTCAAAATATTTTTTTAAATATTATGGTGTGGAATTGATATAATGTTATAGTTGTGGGTAGTATTTAAAATTTTTTGCAAAGTATGCAAGTTGTCAGATTATATTCGATTGGTCGGGGAATATTTTTTTTATTGGGAATATCCGTACGACGGCACAATCATTGGTGAAACCACAACGGAAGTACTGTCGTAGTTAGAAACGACAAAAATATTTTATGAAAATAACGGCGGAGGTTTTACCGTTAAAATTGTTGAACTACCCAGTGGTAAAAGTACAGTAATACGCGTAGTTGCATGGTAGCACACGATATTGATTATTGATGCTTACGTGAGAAGTCACTCAGTTATACTCAATTATTGCTACAGTAATTGCTACATCATATCTCTCATATTATTGATTCAATTATTGTCACAGTATCATCTGCATAATATGTTATTTTATTAAATCAATAATTGAGATGACAAAGTTATTCATATTATTAAATTGCAATATTTACAATGTCCAGAAGTTTCACAAGGAGAGGTTTGGTCACCTAATTCAATGCTGATAATGGGAGAAATCCTTATTGAAAGGCCCTCTTTCCAGGAAACTAATTGGTTGTTAAATATTGTGAGTTATGATATTAATGATGGATAAGTTCGTGTTGATTAAAGATGAGTTTGATAGTTCCATTGTGTTGAAATTATTTATGTTAGTGAAAATTGACATTTATTTCGATAATAATTGATGTCTGGAGGTTATATTGTTCAATCGGGTATTTGGGAAACTTTTCATGTCGGAGTTACTATTCACGAGTTACTATTCACGAGTTACTATTCATGAGTTACTATTCACGAGTTACTATTCATGAGTTACTATTCACGAGTTACTATTCATGAGTTACTATTCATGAATTACTATTCATGAGTTACTATTCACGAGTTTTAATAGTAACTTGTCCTTTCGGTTTTTCAAGAGTTATTTGCCTCTTCGGTGTTCCAAGAGTTAATTACCCCTTCGCAAATAGTAGTTGCCTCTTCAATATTACCAAGAGTCATTTTGACCCTTCGTTAAGACCAAGAGCCACTCTCAGTTTTTCTATAAATAGAAGCTCATTCCTTCATTATTTCTTTTAATTCAATTGAAACTCTAGAGAGAGAAATTATAGAGAGAAAGAAGAAGAGTATTCTGCTACTTTACTACTTCTATATCCAATTTCTTTTAAGGTAAGGGGTGTTATTCTTTCTTATTCATGAAGAGAACTTCTGTTATTCCATTCTTTATTATTCTGTTGGAATAACCTGTATAAGTGGCATACCCTATACTTGGTGAAATCCCTCTGTTGTTCCATTCTATATTATTATGTTGGAATAACCTGTTTATGCGAAGTACCGCATACATGGTGAGATTCTGCTATTATTCCGTTCTTTATTATTCTGTCGGAATATCCTGTCGGTGTGAATTTCACCTGACCTGGTTCCATTTATTATTCTGTTGGAATAACCTATATACACGGATTACTGTATACTTGGTGATGTCTGTTGTTATTCGATTCTTTAATATTCTGTTGGAATATCCTGTCTGTGTGTTTTACACCGGACCTGGTTCCATCTTTATTATTCTGTCTTTATTATATGTTGGAATAACCTGTAAATGCGAAGTACCGCATACATGGTGAAAATTTTCTATTATTCCATTCTTTACTATTCTGTTGGAACATCCTGTCGGTGTGAATTTCACCTGACTTGGTTCCGTTCTTTATTATTCTGTTGAGAATAACCTGTCTGTGCGGTCTCTATCGCATACATGGTGAATGATCCTTTATATTCATTTCTTATTAAATTGTGGAAATAATCTGGTTACGTTGATTAGGATGAGTCATAATAAAAGCGTTGGACTAATGAAAATCATGGGTATATGTGGTATTAGTAAGTGTTATGATGAGTTATGTTGGTTATTATGTGAAAACATGAAAGTTTCTTAGAAATCACAAAGGGTTGAAAATCAGACTTTGGTAAAAACGGAACACGAAATTAAATTGACCATATCTCCTAGTATATTTTGAATTTTTGAGTGTGGTCAAGTCCTAGAGTTAGATCTATGAGTTTTGTAGCATCTCCAAGTGGAATCACTAGAAAAGGTGTTGTAGATTTTCGTGTGGACTGATTTTAGCAAAGGAGTGCAAAGCTACCAATACCGAAAAAGCTACTGCCCACATTTTTAAAAGGACTATTTCGGCCACTTAATTTATGAGAAAAAGTTATGACCATTTCAATATTTAGGTTTTTCCGACGAAAAATGCTATAACCGGAGTTCTATAACTCCGATGACCATGAAATTTAAACTGGAAGCTCACATTAACATGTGTAAGATCTTACCAAGATTTGGGAATTTTTGGAGTTAACCTTAAGGTAGCTAATTTCTTAAGGAATTAATTAGAAATTAATTTTGAAAAATAGTAAATGAATTTTAAAAAATTAGAGAAAATATATTTTCATTATGGGACTATATTATGATAAATCCCAGAAAAGAAATATTCTTGGAACTGATTTGGTATTTTTCATGAAAATGATCTAGTTATGAGTAAATGAGTTAAATATGTTATGTGAAGTAACAAAGTTGGAAAATAGACTTTTATGGCTTGGAAATCCTATGTAAGGTATATGCATATTGTTGATGAGGGATTTGATCATTGGTGATGAAATCTTATGAGTATGGCATTCTTGAATGATTAAATGCATTATTTGATAAAGTGTAAACAATTGAAATAAATTGTTATAAGTTTAAGAAGTGATTAAAACATTGTTATGATATTAACAATATTAGATTATGAATTTATTATGTGATTGATAATATTTGGATAAATTTAAAGTCTTTAATATTTATCCTTGTTTTCAGTTGATTAATGTTTATATCATTGTCATCATCCTCATGCTTATATGGTGATAAAAGTTATCTTTGGCTTACGTGCGAAGATGGACTGTTTATTATTGAATTGTATATCTTTGGCTTACGTGCAAAGATGGATTGTTGATTATTGGTTTTATCGTTGTATATCTTTGGCTTACGTGCAAAGATGGATTGTTGATTATTGGTTTTATTGTTGTATATCTTTGGGCTTACATGGACTGGGTATGATTATGATCAAGGATTATTCTTATAGATAGTCATGACCTATTGATGATTTAATGAATATCCTTGGCCCGTAAAGCGTGGATGATTCGATGATGCGGTTCATTTACTGTGGATAAAACATTATTGGTGGAATTTTAACATGGAGAAGATAATGCATCTAATGGTCTATTTGACTCTTTTAATGGATTGCTCGTTACCGCTGCAACTATGGTTGAAAAGTTTTATCATCTACCATATGTTCTAAATCTCTGAGTTATTATTAATGAAAACTATTGATAATGTAATTATCTTTAGTCATGATATTCTTTACTGGGCTAGTTGTGCTCACCTTTTGCTTCACAATTCCTTTCGTGTAATAAGAGTGTAAATGGGTCGAAGTGGGATAATGAGAAAAAAATAGAACGGTGGTTTATAACTGTTCAGGTTCTCCCTAAATAGTATAGAAATAATTTTATTGAGAACTTTAGATAAGTATGTCGTATTCTATATGTCATTTGATATTTAACTTTGGTAAACCAAATAGGGTGAGGTGACCCCAACTTTGGAAGGGTGTTTTGTCACTATCATACAAGATGTCTAAAGACATACAACCTCGTGTTATCATAAGACAGGGTTGTGCACATCCACTTGCTGAGTATATCTACAAGCACTACCTATATGATCTTGGAGTTTATTTGAAACATAATTTTCACTTGGAGACAGTGGAGATAGTTATATGCCAAGAGAAGACTCACCATTGGAAAGAAGATGATAGTAATCTTCTTGTTTTTCTTTTGGGGTCTATTAGATCAACCAAGGATAATTCTGTGGACATATGATATCTACAATAACCTAGATGCATGGCCTCCCATGTACGAAGGTTTCATTGAGCACTTCCCAAAGATTTTAATTCCAAAAACAGTTTTTGACTATACTTTTATATAAAGTACCATTGTAAGGTTGTGGTCGAGGCACCATGAGAGTTACATACATTGTATTAAAACTCACAGTTAACTGTGATCGTATTTTACACGACAGTTGTATAATTAAGTTTTATTTGTATTTTGTACCATGTATTTGGCGACTCAAAATTGGGTGATGAATACCTAATTTTGGGGGCATCACAGAATCAGTATCAGAACGATCTAACTGACTACTAATTTCAATATTAGTTTCAACTTGATCAATAGTAGCAATAGTGCCACTTGAACTGGGTTCAGTTTTTAATTTTTTAAATAACTTATCAATTGAATGGACAAGTTCGCTATCATCATTAGGCAGACCTAATTTACTTCTACTTTCTGGTAATTTTATTAAAGGATGTTCAATTTTTGAATCGGGTTTTTTAACAGTGGTTTCTTCTAAGTTTTCTTTAATTCTATCTAACTGTCTTCCTACGGTCGTTAGATATTGATTACTAAAATTTAATTGTTCAATAATTTTTTTATCATCTTTACTGCCATCAAAAATCTTAAAGGGACTGACAACAAAAGATATATTTTTAACTGAAAGTAGGATTGTTTCTAATGGGGGATGACTAGAAGAGACCTTAGATCTATCTTCTTTAATCCATTGAGTTTTAGTAATAACATTACAGTTACCTTGATATTGATCATACCAATCATAAAAAGTAATGTTCATCTTTTCACTATTAATAAAACGCTTCCATCTATTAACTATTTTATCTCGTTCTTTTTCAGAAGGGTGATTGGAACGAAATAAATGTCTTTTTTCTTTATTAGATTTGGAATTAAAATATTTTACAAGATTGTCCCAATCTAATATGAATTCCTTTTTAATGACTCTTAATTGATTATTAATAGGAATTTCGAAATCTGACTGAGTTGAAAATTCAGAAGAAGTAGGAGAAGAGGATTCTTCTTCTACAGGGTCATTATGTGCATAGCAAGGGTGACTAGCTTGACCTTGATTAAGGATACCCTTTAACTTGATATCCCTAACGGAAGGGTTACTAAGTACTTCAGTGTCTCTTCGAGTATGAACTGAAGGTGCTGAAGAACTAGTAAAATCTTCTATAATAACTGGCCTTTTGGTACGTTCAAAACTTATTTTGACTGCTCCATCGTAAAAATTGTTTAACATTTTCAATATTTAATGATTGTTAACTACAGGCTGTTATGGTATTTCATTGGGTAAAGTCCATTGACTAGGTAATGTAATATCTTTCTAGAGGATGGTTCTCGGGATTTGAATATTAGCATCACTAGTTGAACTTTGAATTAAAACGGTTTGATCTTTAGGACTTTTATTGAGAGCATGAACGTTTAAATTTGTTTTCATGGTCTTATAATAAATCCTGTAAATCAAAGCTATGGGTTGAGAACCCTCAATCATATGAGTGATCTCACCAGACGTTTAATGTTTAATGTTAAAGCTTTTAATAAATATTGATCACTTAGGCTTAATGTGAAATCAGGAAAGCAATTAAAATGGATAGGTCCATTGTGCAGACTTGATTCCATAGCACCTATCATACTGGGATAGTAATTCAGGAATCTAGCATCTCTGAGGCAGAGGTAGATGCTTGAATTAATTCCTTTAATGTTCAATGATTTAACTACAACTTGTACTAGACCGATGTGAATAAAATTTTAACCATTCTTCCTATGTTTTTTAATGACATCAGGAGATAAAAGACTACAATTTTCATATTCTTTATTAATTGCATAAACCTTTTCTATGCTTTTTAACATTATAATCGGTTTTGAAGTTATCAAAAAATGTTAATCGGTAAATTTCCTTAGGGAAACCTAGGTATGTTCCAATTGTGTAAAGCTTGATCGATATTTTCATAATCGTGTGTTTCTTGGTTAACTATGTCCTAACAGAGGCAAAGTCATTGGTTACTAGTTGAAGAGTTAGACTGAATAATCTACATCATCTTTTACTAATTTCAAAATAATTTTATTCATTATTCTTCCATTCATACCCTCTTACCTTGCATGACTCATACCTATGTTCTTTACCCGACACCGCTTTCACCCAAGAGACTTACAAAAGGTAGACACGAACAAGGTGGACTGAAGTAAGTTAGGTGACTTCGGAATAGGAATAAAAGAGAAATTTTGAAATTAGTAAATGAATGAACAAAATACTAGATCGTACTGGCAACTATATATATATATATATACGGTCCGGATCTTAAGCTCACCCCTTATCTAATATATCTTGCATACCCTCTTTAGCGACGGACCGAACGACGATTCGGTCCATCGCTATAGGTTCGATCCGGCACTATATGTTGTCCGTCGCTATATATTGTTCGTCTCTAAAAGTTAAAACGACGGTTCTATATATAGTGACGGACCGAATCGTCGTCCGGTCCGTCGCTAAAGAGAGGTATGCAAGTTATGTTAGATAAGGGGTAAGCTTAAGATACGAACCGTGTATATATATATATATATATAGGGATTTCATCCGTGGTAACCGTTTGCCTTGAGTACTGTTCAGCAACCGAGATTGTAGCCGTTGATCAGTACAATGTAAGACCACGATAAATTTTAATAAAGCTCCTGCCGCTACAGCCTGTAGCGGCAATCACTCACTTTCAAAAATTGTGCCAAGTTATATTAAATACGTGCAAAATTATCGAATAGCCCCTCCTTAGATTTTTATAACCCCTGCCGCTACAGGCTCATGCGGCAGGGCATCACTTTCAATTAATAATAGTAATAATGATACAGACTCATGTAGGGAAATCAGGGACTTCACTTTCATGTAGGCTCATGCGGCTATTCGGTAATTTGGCACGTATTTAATATAACTTGGCACTATTTTTGAAAGTGAGTGACTGCGGCTACAGGCTATAGCAGCAGGGGCTTTATTAAAATTTATCGTAGCCTTACATTGTATTGATCAACGGCTACAATCTCGGTTATTGAACAGTACTCAAGGCAAACGGTTGCCACGGATAAAATCCCATATATATATATATATATATATATATACAGACAAGATCAGGTCCGGACTCCCGGACCTGATCAAATCCGGACCTTTTATATATTTTATTTTTTTGTTTTTTTTAAAACAGCTAAAAAAAATAAATTATGGAACTTGAATTTTTACACAATACAGTGTTTTGGGTGTAATTTGGATACATATAACAAAACATGTCTGTACAGACTGCACAGTCTGTACATAATTTAATTTTGTGTAAAAATTCAAGTTCCATAATTTAAATTTTTTTTAGTTGTTTTAAAAAAAAAGTAAAAAAAAATAAAATTGAGTCCGTATTTTAGTCCTGTCCGGGAATCTGGACAGAATTGACTCTCTCTCTCTCTCTCTATATATATATATATATATATATTATGTTTTTAATACTATAATTCGGTCGAGTCTATTATGGGGTGAACGATCTATTGACCAATCTCGACTCGAATTTTATTTCGGGCTTGATTTTTTTTACCGAAATTCAGTTCGGCTCATTCTCAAATAGAATTCGAGTGAGTTTTAAATGGATCGAATGATCAGACATCCGGCTTGATTGACCAAATTGACAATCTTACAAATCACCCGCAAAATTTGGTGTATGAGAAATTGATAATTATAAGGAGGATATAAAATTACAGACAATTAAGAAATGACACATGTTACATTCTGCAATCACTAAATACATCCCCTACGTATATTTATTTCTTTTTCTTTGAGAGGATTTCATTCTCTCTTTGAGATTTCACTTTCTCCATTTATGAGATATTTTTTTTTGTCTGAAAATATTTTCGGCCGCAGATAGGTGAAGATAGATTATTCTAATTTAAATATGACATTATTTTGACTACTTGTTCTTCGGTTGCTCGCGTTGAATAACTGCTCATATCTGTATATTATATTTTTCTTTTTAGAATATAATTATTTTTTAAAAGAGTATTTATGATGTTCATTAGCTGTTGTCATGACACTCTTTTTGATTATTGTTATTTTGTTTAAAAGAAGTATCATTTCAATTATTCTTATTATAATATTTTATCTTATGTAACAGAATATAATTTTTTCGTATTTCAGTTGCTTGATAAATAATTTTTTTTTTATTTAAAAAAAGTGTACTTAAGCCACATGAAAACAATCCTTATCAACTATGAATGTGTGTAAGCTTTAGAAACTCATCAAGCAAACTTCATAACTTCCCTCGTCCCACGTAAATAAAAGTTGAGGTATAACTGCAAACATTTGTGGGCAGCCCCAAGAGATGTCGCCATTTCTCAAGTAGATTCTTTATTGCCAAACTTATACTTACAACAACCTCCAATTTATGGTATGGACCTGCCCCTATTTAATATGTATCCATCACATATTAACATGACAATGTCACACACTTCCTCACTTCCTCACTAACACAACTATTGTAGTGACAATTTTTTTTTTCTTTTTGATCTTTGTTATGAGGTGGTATTAATTCATTTGTTTTTTTATGTTTTTCCATCTATAATAAATTAACAATATTATTTTAAGATAAAATAATATTAAATAAATTTGATAATTAATTAATTAATATTGCACTCATTTGTCTTGCTGATTTAATCATACCTTGATATCAATTTTTTATAAATGAAAATAACTTAATTCATTTTTTTTTGCTTTGAGTGGCTCCTCTCAGTTGTCTTTAAGGAAGATGACCAGAACCACAATATAAGATTTTGAATGTATAATATTATAATTTATAATTTATCCATAAAAGTAGGTAATCAGTTGACTAAAAACTTCAAAATCTGATTAATAGTCCCATAGTCTGGAGGAAATTAATATATATATATATATATAGGGATTTAATCCGTGGCAAACGGTTGCCATATGCATTGTTCAGCAACAAAGGTTACATCCGTTGATCCATACATTTAATGGCTGAGATTGATTGATTTCCCCCCTGCCGCTACAACTTGTAGCGGCAGTCCAATCCCCTTTATTCCCGTTAGCTTATTACATTATTGCCCCTAATAATTGAATGCATGCCTGCCACTATATGCTCATGCGGTAGGACCTGACAAAATTAACAATTTTATGACAAAAATGACTTTTTATGGCAGACAAAGTTGACCGGCTTTTCTAGTGATGATAATTTCTTGCAAGTATGTATTCAGAAAAAAAATATTTTCGAATAAAAATGATACTTTTTAAAAGTTACTTTAATTTATTTTGAAATTTAAAATGAATTTATTCAAATTTTGTCAATAAAATTAAATTATTATAAACTATAATAAAAATACTACTAACTATGAGATTTATTGATTTCAAAACTTATATTAGTCATGCCAACTTTGAATTCAAAATTTGTTTAGATTAAATTTAATTATAATAAACTAAATTAAATTATTTAAATTTAATTTGAAATTTGTTTAGATTAAATTTAATTATTATAAACTATAATAATTTATAAACAAATTATAAATTATAATAATAAATTTAAAAACAAATTTGTTATAAAAAATAAATTAAAATTTGAAATTTGAAATTTGTTACAATTAAAATTTTGACTTTGAAATTTGTTACAATTAAAATTTTGAATTTGAAATTTAATTTTATTATAACAAATTTGTTTATAAATTTATTATTACAATTTATAATTTGTTTATAAATTATTATAGTTTATAATAATTAAATTTAATCTAAACAAATTTCAAATTAAATTTAAATAATTTAATTTAGTTTATAATAATTAAATTTAATCTAAACAAATTTCAAATTCAACATTGGCATGACTAATATAAGTTTTGAAAATAATAAATCTCATAGTTAGTAGTATTTTTATTATAGTTTATAATAATTTAATTTTATTGACAAAATTTGAATAAATTCATTTTAAATTTCAAAATAAATAAAAGTAACTTTTAAAAAGTATCATTTTTATTCGAAAATATTTTTTTCTGAATACATACTTGCAAGGAATTAGCATCACTAGAAAAACCAGTCAACTTTGTCTGACATAAAAGCAAGTCATTTTTGTCATAAAATTGTTAATTTTGTCATGTCCTACTGCATGAGCATATAGCGATAGACATGTAATAAATTATTAGGAGAAGTAATGTAATAAGCTAACTGAATAAAGGATTGGATCGCCGCCACAATTTGAAAATAAGCAAGGAAAAATCAACCAATCTCAACCATTAAATGTATGGATCAACGGATGTAACCTTGGTTGCTGAACAGTGCCTATGATAATCGTTTGCCACAGATTAAATCTCATATATATATATATATATATATATATATATATATATATATATATATATATATATATATATATTTAAAGTCATTAGACTCACAACTCAAAGGTTGATAAGGGTTGGAATATGATGTTGTGAAATACTATAATTAGACAAAATAAATTTGAAAGAAGCACTTCAAGCGTCAATAAATAAATTTTTTTACTAATGTATTTTGACCCCCCTCTAAAAATATTCTAGTTCCGCCACTGCCTCTTCACTACCACAACTATTGTAGTAACACATTTTTTTTTGGAAGGAAAACACTATTTTCACATGAATTTTTTATATGTTGACACGATTCTCTTTCCACATGAAGGTGGGACCCACTTTCTTCTCATGTGAGAGATGATTATGTGCAAATATCAAAAATACATGTGAAAATATCAATTTTCATTCTGAATACACGTGAGACTATTTTTAAGACATATCAAAAATATATTTAAGTGTTACTCATTTTGTTTCAAAATATAAATTTATTATTAACTTTTTAAAATTAACTTGAGACATTTTTCAAGCTAAAAATTTATTTTGTTTTTTAGTCAATTCAGTGATTAATATTGTAAATTATCTGAAGTATTTTATAACACCTCAGTCTCACATCGATGGGATAATTTTATACGTGTACAAAGACTCGAGTTACACTATCAATAATATATTCAATCATGACATTTTGAGTGAGTTTATGGTAAGCTAAGATGACTCAAAAAAATAATACTAAGATATTAGTTTGGTTCTTGATATGCTATGATTTATTTTGGATACGAAATTTGACTCAATTTGTTATATTACTAGTTATAAAATTTTATTATTTTCATAATTGTTAATGAATCATATGAATTTTGAGTTTAAAAATATCTCTATTTGACTTTTAAAAATTAACAATAATTTTATAATTTGGAACATAAAAAAAATTCTATAACAAAGATATTTATGATATTTTTAAAAATATAAATTATGCATATATAAGATATATAAATATAATATAATATTTAAATATACTTGACACGCTTTAACTCTATGTTAGAGCATCTACAGCAGATGGACTATCTGCTGGACTATATTTAGTCCATATGACATCAGCAACTGTCATTTAGTTTTCAATCTTTTCAGCAGATGGACTATCGTGTGGACTATAATATAAAAATATTAAAATAATCAATGAATTCAAAAAAAACTCCAACGGCTATATTTTAACGGCCATATTCCAACGACTATATTTTAAAGAACAAATAACATCTATAAATATAAGGCACATCTAGTCTTCGTATTCACTCATCTCAACTTCAGTCTTCTAGTTAAATAAGTTATTTTAAATATGTCTCATCAATTCGAATTAGCTATGTTGCACATGGATAAAGAAGAAAATGAAGAAGCATATGGACAATTTTTAGACATGGCGGCTATTGAAGAAGAACAACAAAATGTCAATAGGTGTGACGCCCCCAAAATAGGTATACATCACTCATCTTGGGTCGCCAAATATATGGTACAGAACTCAAATACAACTTAATTATACAACTGTCGTGTAAAGTACGACAAAACATAAGCTGGGAGTTTCAACACGAATATTGTCTTCTAGACAATATCCAAACTCAAATTCAATATTATTACAATTATTATCACACTATTTCACAGAATAGTGAGGACTACTAATGCACCATCTCGGACCATCACTCCGTTCCCCGACTAGTCTCGGCTATATTCTCATTTCTTGAAGAGAACAATGAAAGTAAATGGTGAGCTCAACTAGCCCAGTAAGAAATATTATGACTAAGATAATGCAGAATAAATTATCGTTAGTCTTCAACAGTGTTAAACAGATAAAATACAATAGACATCAAGTTTAAATGCAGCGGAACAAGCAATCCATTAAAAATGTCAAGTAGAGCATGATATCACTATCTTCTATGATTTAGAAAGTTTATCATCAATTTTATTGCTGAGACTCAACTTAATAAATAATCCGCATCATCGAATCATCCCTGCACTACGGCCAATGATATCCATTACTATCACGACCACGAATTATCCATGCACTACAGGCTAAAGATATTCGTGTTTTCATTAATGGTCATGATCATGCCAACAACTGTCCATCAATGCACTACGGGTCAATGAGGACTTTTACCACATCATTTGTATCATTACGGTCATGATTATACCGAATAATCCCTGGTTATAATCATACCAAGTCCATCTATGCAATACAGGCCACAGATGATTTTCATCATAATATAAACATGAGGATGATGACAATGATATAAGAATTCAATTAAAAGAAAGCAAAGGATAATTTTTTAAAGATTTATAATTTAATTTATTCAGAATTCAATAATGTCCAAATTGTCAACATGAAACTGCTTTGTGGAGTAAAATTCAAGAATAATATTGTATCAAAAATGATTTGGACCGAAAAAAAATTAATTTTTGTCAAGAATAGTGCCCCGAGTGAATAGTAACTGAGTGACTAGTACCCCATGAATAGTACTCCAGCATAAAAGAGTTAAAACTTATCAAGAATGCTTAGAATAATATTTTCATGAAAAGATACTGGATGAAGCGCAAATTTCAAGGATATTCTACTAATTTCATGGAGTATAGAAGCCAAAACTTTAACAAAATGAGTATAGAATTCGGAATCTGAAATGAAATATTATTACTTCCATACTACAGAGTATGAAAGAAAATATTATTTCTTACGAGTATTGAAAAAAAATAATATCCCTTACCTTAAAAAGATGAGTATTTCGATTGGTAGGGCGGGAATATTCTTGAAGAAAACTTATACTGTTTTCTGCGCTCAAAGCTTTGTAAAATTCAAAAGAAATACGCTCAATAATATAGAAGAAGAATTCTCTGATTCTGGTATGATTTTTAATTCTAACTAAGCATCCTATTTATAGGAGAATGGAAGGGGTACTGTTTAAGAAACTTCACGGATCAACAGTTGAAATAAAATCAAGGGCCAATTCTGCAATTCATAATACCAACTTTCAAACTAAAATAATATATATATATATATATATATATATATATATATATATATATATATACACACACACATCACTATCACTTTTACTTTCCCACCACCACCACACACACACACACACACATTCCTTTTTTTTCTTCCTATCATTTTCACTACTATCAATTTTCCACCACTCTATTATTCTACCATTCCATCATTTTATCATTACCATTCCACTTGTAAAGGGCTTTCCGATAAGGATTTCTCCCTATTGATGCGCAATTAGGTGACCAAACCCCTTTCCTCGATAGAACTTTCTAGACATCGTCAATAATACAAATAATAATATGAATAACTGTATTGTCTCAATTATTGATTTAATAATATATAAAATATTGACAATAATTGAATCAAATAACGTGAGATATTATGCAACAATTACTGTAGCAATAATTGAACAAAAATGAGTGACTTCTCACGTAAGCATCAATAATCAATACCGTGTGCTACTATACAACCATGCCAGACATCATGTACTTTTACCACCGTGTATTTCAACAAGTTAATGGTAAAACTTTCATTTGTTATTTTCGTAAAAAGATATTTTCATCATTTTCTAACTCCGACAATAATTTCGTTGTGGGGTCCACTAATGATTGTGTCAGTCATCTTAATATTCCCGTTAAAACGAATATTCCCCGACCAATCGAATATTATATAACAACTTGCATACTTTGTAAAATTTGTAAATATTACCCATAACTATAACATTATATTAAATCCACACCATAATATTCAAAAATGATATTTATAGAAAATTCATCTTTATTCATAAAAGTTGGGGTCTTACAACCTCCTCTTCTTATGAAATTTCATCCTCGAAATTAGGGTACGTACCTGGTATGTCGAAGAGGTGAGGATACCTTGATTTCATTTCAGATTCTAACTCCCAGGTCATTTCCTCAACATCGTGGTTTCTTCACAAAACTTTGACTTGAGGTATAACCTTGGAGTGTGTAATATGTTCCTTCTTATCCGAGATTTTAACAGGTACCTCTTCGTACGTTAAATCTTCCGCTATTTCGTCCGGTTCTAACTCAATAATGTGGTTCAGGTCTTCCACATATTTACGTAACATAGATATGTGAAAAACGTTATGAACATGAGACATACTTGGCGGTAAGGCGAGTCTATAAGCCACAATTCCTACTCGATCAATGATATCAAATGGGCCAATGAATCGAGGATTGAGCTTTCCTCTATTTCTAAATCTCGTAACTCCTTTCCATGGAGCAACACGTAACAACACATGTTCTCCAACATTGAATTCCACGTCCTTTCGATGAAGATCAGCATAACTCTTTTGTCGATCTTGTGGGGTTTTTATACGTTACCAGATCATTTGAATCTTTTCCATAGTCATGCGTACCAATTCTGGTCTTAACAACATTACTTCACCCACCTCATCCCAGCATACTAGAGAATGAAACTTTCTTCTATACAACTCCTCAAATGGAGTCATGCCGATACTTGCTTGATAACTGTTGTTGTAGGAGAATTCCACTAATGCCAAGAACTTGTCCCAACTTCCCTTGAAGTCAAGGATATAGAGTCTTAATAGATCCTTAAGAGTTTGAATAGTCCTCTCTAACTGCCCGTCCGTTTGAGGATGATATGCCGAACTAAATCATAAATCCGTGCCCATAGCTTTTTGCAAACTAACCGAAAATCTTGAAGTGAATCTTGGGTCTCGATCAAAAACTATAGATACTGGCATACCGTACAGTCTTACAATCTTATTTATGTACATACGAGCAAGACGTTCAAGTTTATAAGTTTCTCGTATAGGTAAGAAATGATCAGACTTGGTCAATCTATCAACAATGACCCAAATTGCATCTATGCCTTGAGAAACCTTGGGAAGACCAGTAACGAAATCCATGGTAATGTGCTCCTACTTCCATTCTGGAATTTTAAGTGGTTGCAATGGAACTTTTAGCACTTGATGCTCTGCCTTGACACGTTGACAAGTTAAACACCTTGAGATAAAATTTGCGATCTCTCTCTTCATATTGATCCACCAAAATGTATATCGAAGATCACGATACATTTTGGTACTCCCAAGATGGATTGCAAACGGTGTGTTGTACGCCTCCATCATGATTTTATACTTTAAATCAGGTAATTATTGCTTACATTGTGTTCTATGTTTAATTCAGTTAACTGAATTTATGTTGGCAACGTATAAACCCTAACTAATTCCCCCCCCCCCCCTCTCCAAGTTATGAGCTCAAATTCAACAGGGAGCTCATCTCGCAGTTGCAAATGTGGAGTTCCTTCTCCTGTGAAGGTTTCATAGACCAAAACAAATCCTGGGAGGCGATTTGTTGGTTGCAGAAATTATAAAACAATACCATGTGACTCGTTTGAATGGATTGATCCACCAATGTCACCGGGCTCAAGAATTGCTCAGTATTATTGCAAAAACAATGAATTGAAGTCTGAAATAGAAGTTTTGAAAAAAAGGATTGACGACCTTACTATTGTTATCGTCAATGCAAAAAATGACAAAGCTATTGTAGAAAAGAAGCATCAAGAGTGGTGGCAACGAAAAGGAATGCGGAGAAGGAAAGTGTCAACAACGGACCCGGTGGTGGAACCTTGGCGATTCGAGGACCTGCACAACCAGGAAGACCAACGGCCCGTACTTTCAACATGACGACGCAAGATGTAGTGACTACTCAGGAGGTGGCAGGTAACGATTTCGCTTAGAAATTTAATTACGCGAGTAATCTTGGTTAGTTATTGTTGTGAATTATTTTCTTTTATTGATTCAAGTCACAGGTTAGAATTTGAAACACAAATTAATATTGTGTTGTTAAAAATGAATTGATGATACGAATTTAAAAGATTGTAGAGAATAAGAAAGCGGTGATTCCGAGGACGAAATCCTTTTAAGGAGGGGTGGATGTGATAACCCGGGATTTCGAATAATCCAAATTTCACGAATAATTTTTTTTTTATATATATTGACTGTTAATATTGTACTGTGTATCTGTGATACGAATATCGAGAAGTAGTCAATTTGTGTATTGACTGAGAAATTAGAGTAGAGTTGTGCTTAACGGAGAATAGGAACCCTAACCCTAAGTCCGGATATGGATTCGATTGAAAATATAATTGAAATAATTATCTTTGCTTTGAGACGTGTTCAGATCAGATAAAATGTTAATCAATGATTGGTCGGGTAGGTTACAATATTTGTAAACCCTAATAAGGGATTGGAAACTCTAATCTCAAGATTTGAAACCCTAACACGTAGTTAGGAACCCTAATCGAAAGTCGAGAAACCCTAATTTTTAATTCGAGAATCCTAAACCCTAATTAGGAAACCCTAATCCTAATTAGTAAGCTCTAAAGTGATTAGTATACTTTAATGTGATTAGTAACCTTTAATATAATTAGGGAACGCTAATTATATTTTTGAAAATCTTAATTTTCTATTTTAAAGATCCTAATTTAGAAAATTCTAGAAGCTAAAGTTGTAAAACCTTAGGGTTAGAGCCTTAGGGTTAAACCCTAAGGGTTTGGTAAATTCCATGTATGCCATTAAAATTTCATGTACAAAGTCCAAAATACCCCTTTACTTAGATATTAAGTTAGAAGATTTGCAAGATCTAGTGAGTCATCACTTAAGATTATCCCATGTCTTTGGAAATCGCCCCAAATCTAATCCATATCTTGCCAACTTGCACACTTGGATTCATTACATCTATGATATAAAAGATCTAGGAGAGAGAAAGTTCATATATTAAGCTTATTAGCTATCTAATACCAACCCACTCTTTCTCTCACCTAAACCCACGAAATCCCTAAGTGTTTCAGTCACTAACCAAGCCTTTAGATCATCAAGATCAGTGGAGAAGAGCTAGGATTAAAGATTGGACAAGAGAAGGTAATACCCAAACTCAACCTAGATCTTACTAAGAAATTAATTGTGTTTATGTGTTTAGATTCATGTTAGAAGTTGCTTTTAGATGATCTATGTTGATCCATCATGGATCCATAGCATCAAAGTCGGTAAAAATTTAAGTTTTCAAAATGTGCTCTTGAGCTCTAAAGGTGACTGACAAGCAAATGTCAGAAGGCTTAGATCTCTGTATATTGATGATTTGTAAGATGTTATGTGTTAGATCTATAGTTTAGTATGTGGTCTTTAATTGGAAAGTGGAATCAGTGTCATTGGATAGCTAGATTGCAAGTTATACTCGGTCAAAGTTCGTTGACCGACATTGATCGAGTAACATTCTGGGTAACCCAGAAAGTGATGAACAGAGTCTGACAAGAAGTTCTAAGGTCCGGATCTGTCAGATTTTAAATGATTTAAGTTGTTTGATACATGTTGTAGTTGGTAATATGGACTATAGATTCATGTCTTAAGATCCCATAACAAATCACCAGATCAATCGTGGCAAGCGGTCAAACTAGGCCACTCGCTCTGAAATTGTATTTCTGGAATTTCCAGAAAAATGAAGAACACGCTTTTTCGACGTGACCTTTGACTGTTTATAACTTGAGCTCTTGTTGTTGTTTATTCGATCTTTTGTGATGTAACTGCATACTTGACACCAAAGATTTCATATTTGAACCATAAAACCACATGAACCAAGACCAGAACATAGGTTAAATTGAGCATGAATGTGGCAACTCGAAACTGTCTGGGCCCAGAAAACCCAGATTTGTCCTGACAGCAACTTTGGGGGCTTTGATCTCCTTGTTGTGATATTGTTTGATTAAAGTGTTGGTTGGATATTCAGAAAGTGTTACATTAATACTACAATATCAAAGTTTTAGACAAGCCAGAGTATGATCGATCGATTTTAGGAATGGTCAAACGTGCACCCTTAAACACTGCCTTGTCAGTTTTCTTGAGGCCAAGAACACCTAAGGCGACAGATAAGTGTCGCGATAGGCTATAGCGACGGTTTAATTAGTTTTATTTTCTGATTTTTCCGAAAAATAATTAAAAATAGAAAATAAATTATTGAAACTACCAAAAATGGTTTTAAAAATTATTTAAATTATGAAAAATAATTTCTGACTATTTGGAATATTTTTCTTTAATATTTATGATTATTATATATATTAAAGGTATTTAATTTATTTAATTAGTGTATTAAATAAATTAGAGAAAAATGATTTAATATTATTAAAATTCATTTTAAATAAGAATAAAGTGTTATAATTTGAGTTATAAAATGCAACTTTTAATATTTTTGGAGAATTTTCATTAATAAATTAATATTAATGATATTAGATTTATTTAATTATTATATTAAATAAATGAATTAAAAATAATTTTATTGATTTAAAAATCATTTAAAATGAGAAAATGATTTAAAATATTTTAAGTCATAATTAATGACTTTTAATATTTTGATGATAATTTCATTATTAATGGTGATGATTTAAAAATAATTTTAATTACTTTAAAATTATTTAAGTATAATATTGATGATTTAAAATATTGTAAGTTATTAAAAATAACTATAATATTTTGACAAGTATGTTATTAATATTTTTATATTATTAAATATTAATAATGATAAGATTATTTGATAATTAAATCATTTAAAAGTGATTCGATGTTTGAAAAATTATTATAAATTATAATAATTGCTTATAAATTATTAAAAGCTTCCAAAAAATATTATAAATGATATTTGACTTATCTAAAATAATATTGAAGCTTAGAGACCAAGTGTAATTGACAATAATTGTGTTAATTGTCAGATAGGGTGACCAGAACTCTAAGAATGGATCAAGTCCAACCTGCATCTAAAATAGTTAGACTTGATAAGTGTTTATCTAGGTTATAAATACTAATGTGGCTATGTGGTAATGTGTCTAAGAGAAGTTTGACTGTGAATTATAGTGTTATGTGTTATAAATTATTGTGCTAATTGTGAGACCGATATTATTGGTTATAGGTCTTACTTAACGCAGTATAAGTTTATCAGGTAATCCGTAATCGTTGGAAGAGGCAAGTTTCCTAACTCAACCTTGAGTTAATATTGTTTAATTATTATTGGTGGTTAATTATTGCTAATTAGACCACGTCCAGGGATTTATTGTTGATTATTCGCAGTTAGTGCATGCTTAATAATTCAAATTGAATTATTAATTCAGAATATATATACATTCGTAGAATAACTATTGTTGGATATACATATCCGTAGAAGCTTGAATTGACAATCTGTATAATTCTCGCTTTATTATCGAATTATGTTGAGAAATGTCTTAGCCAATTATTCGTTGATTTAACATTTGTTAGAACTTGATAGGTTCGAGAAGAGAATTAAATTATTATCGATGGATCGATGCCAATTATTTTGGCTAGATCGAGAAGTAAATAGAATTTGAAATCACAAGATTTCGTTGTAAAATCAAATCTTGATTCTAAGACCGAGAAGAACAACCTTTATATAAAGGGAATATTTTATCAACGAGTATTCATCTTTGCACTATGATTAAGTATTATGCATAATATAGGTATACTAAAGTCGATCACTTTATATACTTGCAGAGGGTATGATTTAATCTTCATGGTTATCTCGACACATTTGGGTATATCAAAGTTTAACTTTGATAGTTACTCGAGAAGAGAAGTTCAAGATCCAATGGATCGTTTCAAAGATAAACTGGAAAACATTCCACTTTGTTATTTCAGTAGAATTAATTCTTGATTATTCATTTGAATATCGTAGAAAACCTTGAAAGTGTTGTACTCTTTCATTATCAAATTATTGTTGCGTAGAATGTGAGAAGGTTTGATATTGATTTCTATATCTTTATTGTATCTCTTAACTTACGGAGCAAACTTGTTGCTCACCCTTGCTATAAATAAAACTTTTCAGCTAGGGACGAAGTTGCAAAAGGTGCTGCAAAGAAGAACAAAGGAAAAGGAATAGTTATGAATTAGTTATGATGAACAATATTATTATTATGTTGTATTGTATTGTAAACCCTTTTTGTATATCTAAAGGGGTATGTCTGTAATGTTAAGGTTAGTAGACCTGGGACTTATGTATTAACAATCTATGTTAATGAGTTATGTATTCCTATTTATATTAAAATGGGTAGTTAGATGGTATTATATTGTGGATCGTGAACACCAAATTCGGGGGTCAGGTAACCTGGATTTGGGGGTGTCACATTTCCCATCAAATCAAATAATTATATATGTTCAGATTTAATTATAATGAAACAATTTATAGAAATGCAGTAAAATACGAAACTAAAATTTTCTACTAAAACTAAATAACAAACCAACACTACTAAGTATATTTGTCATTGTAACTTCATACAAAAAATATCAAAAATTATTAGAAATTTAATTTATTATAACTATCCACATATAACTATTCACATGTGCATGAAGATATTAACCATTATAAACTTACTACCACATGCAAGTATATTAATTTCACTCGTTGCGCATAACATTCTTCATATATCATTATCTTAAACCATATGTTTTTAACATGTATTATACTTTAAATTAACTATTGTATTATTGTTTATGTTGTACACATTTAACGTACAAAATCATATTATTTTAATGAATAACACTTAAACTAAAATGAACACATCAAATGCTCGATACTGTATATTTGCTATGACCCAAAGCAGGGTCCAAATAGATATGGAGCTTTGCAAGGTAAGATCCTATATATGTTGGTTACTAAAACTGCTATTATTATTAAATTGATATTTGCAGTTCTGTTTTGACTAAAAAAATAATGAAACCACCCTTATGAATTTTAAAGATGTCATCCAAATAAAATTGATTTACCAATCTGACTAAACTAAACTAAACTCACTGAATTGTTATCATTCATCATACTATAATTAAAATATTAGCAAAACAATTCATACCCCTATAGTTTTAACTAAAATACGTGCTGCACTGCACTCTTTTAGTGCCCATAAATATACCCACATTTGTTGTTTCATATTCATAATCCTTTAATCAATGAGATAATTGGTGTGATAAATATTTTGGAATAAGAGTCTTTCAATATATGATGATAACGAGAGACAAATCAATAGGTGTGATAAATATTTTTGAATAAGAGTTTCAATGGTCACCAGAATTCTACAACATCTTATATTGAAGATATGCATAAAGATATCATATAAGTAAACTATCTATCATTATTACTATTACTAGAGAGCAGAACTTTATTAGAAAACTATTTTGTGCAATCCTTTGCCAGTATATGTATACTGTTAAACGTGGTTGGCAAAATTTAGAAGATAGTGAATTTTCTAAACTTTGAACCCAATAAGTGATGCTGTACTTATTGACGGAACAGAACATAACTATATATATATAGAACAGAACATATATTATATATATAGAGAGTTATACCTTCTTCTACTTCAAACTAAATATGATTGTCTTCTTCAAAACGAAAAATGAAGAGCAATTCGTGCTGATAACGTGTTATAAAATATTACTAAAATCAAGAACAAATATGATTAGAAGAAAGAAAGTATTCTCAGAATCTTTTGTATATATCAATCACTTTACAATGCTCTTATTTATAGATATAAGAACATAAATACTAGGGAGTTACAAAACTCAAAGTACATGAGTTTCAAAACTAAATGGACATAGGAGTTACAATCAAAGATAAGGAGAATGTATCTAGACATCCATTATATGAATCTAGACATCCATAATTTTATAACAAGATGAAAGGAGTAATATGTGACTTTCAAGCTCATTGTCGGATCTTATTATAAATTAAAGTATTTTATTCTTCACTTCTTTTTTTGGTAAAGATATTTATTTATATAGAATAATTAATTTTTATTTTGAATGTTATTATAGAATCACATGATTGGTTAATGTATTATATTATAGTAATATATTAATATTTTTATATACATAAAAATCACAAAAATATTCTTCTTTTAGTCCTTTAATCTGAATTTTAAGAAAATAATTTATTATAAATTAAAATCACAAAAATTTTCTGTTTTAATAGGAAGACTATTTTTCTATACTTCATTTGACTTTTAAATTCTTTTTCATTCATTTTCTTACTATATGTTCTTCTTTAATTATATGTTTGAACACTTGTCAATTTCTAATAAGGTAAAACGTCTTTTCAAATCCTCCTTAAATTATAATAATAATTATAATTAAATTGAAAGTAGTTTAAAAGTTGGGCTTGGAGAATTCTTTTCTCTTTTATATATTATATATATATATATATAATTAAGCTTCACGTATATGTTTACACTAAAAGTAACTGTTATATCTCTCTCCCGCTTTATGTTATAGATAAATAGATATAAGCGTGGTAATAATTCTCACTAAGAAATCTCAGGTGGTAATGTTAAAATTATATTTAGATAAACTAAAATAATTTATGTCTACTTACTTAATATTACTTAAAATAAAAAAAGCAAGCTACAAGAAATTAGGGATGTAGTAAAGAAAATTTTGTGAAGAAATTTATTTCTCACATGAGCAGTTTTCTAGTTAAGAAATTGTGAAGGAAAAAAAATATAATGATAATATAGTTATTAGCGAAAGAAATATCCTTCACAATTTAAATTTTTTCTTTCGCAAAATCGAGGTGGTAGAAAGATATTTGACGCCATTTTATGATGAAAAATTTGGGAGAAAAAAACCTAATAATAAAGAAATTATTACTCACTATATATTTTTCTTCAGATATTTTTTGCGAGAGATAAAATTGATCACTATTTTGTTTTAAATAATTTTTTTTAAAATTAATTGTGATGAATATAAATATATTTAATTTTTTACAATAATAAATTTATTTTTAATAATACTTTTTAAGGAACTTAGAATATCGACTACTATTTATTTAATTAAAGTAAATAAATTTATAATAATTTAAAATTTTATAGAATAGACCATAAATGCTAAAAAATAATTCATCTATTCTGAAGAAAGAGTTAAGTTTGAGTTTTATTCTTTGTTAATTTATTACCTCCTGCAAAATATAATTAATTTTTTAAAATAAAATTATATTCTTAATAAGACTTTTTTAAATAATTTATAATATTAAATGTTTTATTAATTAAAATGAGTATGGAGTTACGCGTGAAACAGAGACCAATTTAGGTTTCTCCTCTCCACCTTGAAGCTAAAATTCATATTCGGTACAGAGGCAAACCAATTAAGAATTGCTAGAATCCCAAATCTGATTTTCCATCTCAAATGATCTTGACAATAAGTGTCAAAGCAATCACAACCGAAAGTGCTGCAGAAGCATAATACCATCCGAAGAATCGTTCTAATACCTTCTCATTATTCTTGGGATTATCCCTCTTATCTAATTGATCGGCACCAAATGCAATTGAACACGACTTAATCCCAGCAGCTCCGATTGACATAAGAGCAAAAGACGAAAGCAAGAACAAGTACCAGAACGCTGAAGTAGATTTGCACGTCTCGATTCGCGGATTACAAGGACCAGGCCTCAATTGTGGAATCATAGTCGTTAACCATAGAAGAATCATCCCCTGTGATTCGAGAAAGATGTACTATTTGTAAGGAACACTAGATTAGAAAAGAAATGCCAAGTATCTCCATTTTTTCCGATCAACCCAAGGTCATGAGCTCTGATCTCGTCAAGGCGGCTAAGCAGGTAAAAAAAGTTTCTTTCTTTTACACCGTCGATTGAATTTTAGAGTTTACCCAGTTAAAGGTTATTCTCTGTAATTGTCCATCTGTAGAATTTATGAAGTATGTGACATGATACTTGAATTAGGAATTTACCCAGTTAAGATGTCATCCTTTTTAATTCTGGGTTGTTCGTATTTTTCCGTCTACAGCTAATAATGTGATGATTTTTGGTAATTCTGTGGTAGGGGATATTAATGGGATGAACATTATGTATCAGTCTTAGAGTTAGCTTAGTTCTGGCTTTATATTAATTATTGAGAATCATTTTTTTCAAAATAAGTAATAAAAATTATAGGAGGTTGTTAATATAAGAATTATATGGGTTTGTTAATGACATATAACTACCAGTCTACCATATTGATATTGTAATGGACTGGAATGATTAACCTTAGTACAACAAGCCTGTAAATAAGCCTTACTCTTTGTCTGAGATTTACCAACTTATAGAAGTGAAACTTTTTGAAATATTTGTGATTAATAGTATCGAGTGTGGAGGGATTCCCCTGGAGTCTTGCACTAATTTTCATGTAGTTTCATTCACTCTCATCTCTTTGGTTCAACTGTGGTCTTGGATTTCTAGATTGTCAAGTCCCTTTTCTCTTAATATACGCCTACAAAAGAGAATAGGGAGTATGAGCAACATTTGAACTTGGTCCAGTGCTTTTCTTTATAGAGCCCCCAATAAATCATATGTTATGTTGACCTGCTTTTTGATTGGTCCTCATTACACATGTCAGGTTTCAACTGAGAAATAAAGATCTAAGTATCAAGACTATGTTACGTGGACATGTATTTCATGAAAGGGTTTTCCGAGGGAAACAAGATCAACTTGGTATAAATTACTGATCTTTTTGTGATATCTAATTAGTCATAAAATTAGAAGGGGCCAATAATCATGTGTACGAATGGCTGATCTTTTTGTAGAGATATAATAGAATTTCAATCCTTGTTAATAATTGGTTTCATGTCTTCTCTTAATGCTGTGTACGACAGTTCACCAGCTCAAACAATTACAACAGCTTCTTTCATAAAGTACAACAACTTGTTAACTCTTTTGGTAGGTGTTAGCTCCTGTTAAAAGGAGTTAGTAACAAATTCAAGTTTCTTGGCCCTTAGCAAGGCCACTTCACGTTTATTTTAATTTACAGAAGATCCATGTCTATATTAACACAGCTTTTACTTGCTTTAACAGGCTTAGCACTTGTTTACTTAAGCTGGATTTTACTTTTTCTGAGCCTAAATGGCTAAAAGGAGATTGTGCTCAGCTCTATCAGGTTGATAAATGAAGCCAAAACAATCTCATATAAACTGATCTCAAGCTAATCTTGAGCAGTTTAATTTATCCTATAGCTTACCCGGACTTTAGGTGCTACATATTCTTTGATCTTCTCAGTTTGACCCTTTTTATATCTAGTTGTTTGGCTAGTATCGTTTTTGTTTCTTTCTCCCAAAAGAGAAAAACAAAGCTGGTTTTGATTGTTTATATCAAAAGACTAAATGCTTTTGAGTGAACATATTGTGTCTGTTTAGGCCGTTAGGGATCAACTCATTTGAGAATAGCTATGGAAAGATTATGTTTGTAGGCATTGTACGAGTTAGCTGACCACCTATCCATAACACCACCATTAAATCCCTGCAAATGTGGGCTTTGGTTGAGCTAGTTCTCCTTTTTAACTATTGCATACTATATTTACCTGTCAACTTAATTAGTTTCTCATATGTACCTTTACAGTTTGATGCTTTAGTTACGGTACTTCCTTTGTCTGAGGGAGGTGAAGTAGCTCAACTAAAAAGGATTGCAGAACTACAGGTGTGACAACCACCACAAAGATTCATTTTTTTATTTATTACTATTATTATTATTGAAAAACTGGGGGTTTTGGTTTGTTTGGGGGGGGGGGGGGTATGCTTTAGGCCTGAGGTTGAGTAATACATTTTCATTTTGAGAGAGCTTATGGCGCAGGCTAAAAAAAAAATAAGGCTCTTCTATAGAATAGACCATAAATGCTAACACCTCTAAAATCAACCATAAGCTTGAAACATTTCCATGTTCTTCCCCAATCCACAGTCAATAATCTGCAAATTCATGCCCTTTTGATCCATTTTTCTGATTCACCATATCTTAAATACTCTATCCTCTATATCACACAGAAATAGTTACATCAGGTATGCTTAAATTGATAGCTTGTGCAATTTGAAAGAAATGGGTGGGAACGAATTTTGATTCTTCCTGTCATGCGATATCAATCTTCCAGTCACTTTTCGAATCAAGCAGTTAGAGGGGAAGTTGCCAGCTGCCGCTAAGTCGTCCAATTCAGGTTAAATTCTTCGCTCTAAATTTATGTGATTTTGAGCTGTTGAAATTTCAATTATGTACTAGCTTCATTGGAATTGAAGGCACTGCAATGGTTTAGTGATATTTCATATTAGTTCTTTTCTATATTGCTGAATTTGGACGAACTTTTTGCTTTGAATTGATAATAAGCTACCAAATTTGTGGATTTTACTTTGGCGAAGTTAGATGGCTAGTTTTTATGTTTAAAAATCCACGGCTTGTTTATTGGAGTGATTTTTGGTAATTAATCTGCAGAGGCTTTTTTGCTTGTCTCAAAATACAATCTTTGCACCTTTTGGTTCTTTTGCATATTAAATTCAGTTAATAACATGGATTTTGACCTTTTCACAGAGTAACGGATTTGACTAAATGTATAAATCACCCATATTTGCATTAAACAACGTTTAATAAATGGTATAGCCATATAACCCTAAAACGTGATAAATGTGAAAATTTCAATTTTGTTGTTTGCAGTGAAGTTTTACAATGTTTGTGTTATATATCTCCAGCAGATGCAGATTCCACTACAGAGGAGAGGAAAGCAGAGGTGTATGTTGAGTGTGCATTGTACATCGATGGTGCTCCTTTTGGGCTTCCTATGAGAACCAGGTTTATCCACATGCTCTTATTGTTTATATTTAACTATTCAATACAACTAAATAAATAAATCAAATACGTGTATACCATTCATTAATATCTCTTTGTCCATTCTCAACTATATTTGTCTTGGTATAGTCCTTTTATTGACATACTTTTTGTGCCACGTGAAACTAATATAATGCTAAAGAGCATATTCATAGATTTGAAAGATATTTGAAACAATAGAATATAAATTTTTTAATTATCTTTCCTATCTATTTTCTAATATATTTTTAAATTGTATTAATTTATTGCACTATATTTGACTGCATCCCAGGCTAGAATCCCCGGGGCCATCGTATTGCTGGAATGAACTCATTACATTAAGTACAAAATATCGGGACTTGACTGCCAACTCGCAGCTCGCACTTACCGTAAGTCAGGGTTTCAGTAAATCTATGTTCCTTTTATTAATTTTTTGTGTGTTGTGCAATCTGTGCACACATGCACAACTAGATATGTCTAGTGCACATTCATCAGTAAAAGGGATTATAGCAATTGATGACACATGCGTGGAACCTAATGGATGCATAGAAAAATAAAAATAAAAATTAAAAAACATGAAGGGGTCTAGTTAAGAATATCTTTACTGAATTCCCTCAAGAAAGAGAGATTATCTTTACTGAATTATATAACTATACATACGTGTGTGTATTTGTGTTTACTGAATTCACATTCTAAGAATGATGCGTATCTCTAAAGAAATTGAGCATCTTGTGGACTGTTGGAGAAAGTTTTTGTTGAGTAATGATTTATTAAACATCTATCCTTCATTGTGATTATTCACGTTATAGTTTATAGTCATAGAGTACCTTTAATTTACTTTGAGCTGAGCTTCCTGATCCTGTTACTGCAGGTTTGGGATGTTTCATGTGGAAAAAATGAGGGTTTAATCGGTGGAGCTACCATTCATCTTTTTAACATGAAAAAACAACTCAAAACAGGTAAACACAAGCTTAGGCTTTGGCTGGGAAAAGAGGCAGATGGAGACAACTACTCCTGGAAAGGTTTCTGGTTAATACTGTCAAATAATTATATTATTTGTACTCCATTTCCTTCTTTTCAAATGTACTTTTATTAGATTCCATACACTTGCTCACCATGTTTTAACCTCTAGTAGGTCCCTAAGGAGGAGTGAGGGGAGGTGGAGCGTTTGGAGAAGATTGTGAATAAGTATGAAAGAGGACAGATTCAACGAGTTGATTGGCTGGATCGCCTCGCATTTAAAGCTATGGAGAAAATAAAGGAACGCGAAAGCAGTAAAAATGGAAGTTCTCATCTATACATGGTTGTTGATTTTTGCAGCTTTGAACATCGAGTTGTTTTTCAGGTAGCCTTAATCAGTCCACAAGCATAAGATTGTATTTATCTTTTATTTCCTTATGTATTCCTTAAGCTCTACAAATCGAGAAGTTATTATTATTATCCTTTTTTTGTTGGTATTTTCTCATTAACTTAGGCATGCCTGGTCTCTCTTTTTCCTTTAAAGTTCTGTTCTTCCTATTCTTTTCTCTCTCTTGATTCATTCCGTCTGATGAACTTTCCCTTTTCTTTTATTGAGCAAAAAAAAAAAGAGAGAGAAAACAATTAAATAAACTACACACATATAAAACAAAATTAGGGGTGACTAAATAGATGATTGCATCGAAGCAAACAAAAGATTCAAAGGAGAAACAAGTTATCATGATCACTTTATGTATAGCAACTCCAATGCATGAAAAAACAGCAAGATGGCCCATCACTTGTTTTTGTATACTTTCCACATTGCTTTTACTAAATTGAACTTTCAATGGTCCTCTACTGGAAAGCCAATGCATGGTTGAGTCATCTGACCAGAAAAATAAGCACGCTTCGTAGAGTTTTTGAGTGAAGTGTTGTAGATTATAGGAAGAGTTTCATTTCCTATGTTGTTGAACTGAGAGAAGTCGAGAGTACTGCAAACTCCTAATTGTTTTTACCTCTCCCTTCTTTTCGTGGCTCCTTGACTAGAGGTTTTGGCAGTATTTAATATTTTTGAGGTAAGGATTCAATGGAAACAATACTTAAAGGGTATGTCATGGTTAGTATGGTAGCCTAGATACTAGATAGTAAATTGCTGTTATGACAGGTTACCTATTATTTGCACGGCGATAATTTCTGTTTGTCAAAATGGGTAAAAGTTAACCTAAAACTTCCTTTTTAGTTCATATGCTAGTTTGATTTATTGTGTTTTTGAGAAATAAAACATTCTACTGCTATAGAAAAGAAATTTTAAAGGCACAAAGTTTTATTTTCAGTCTTCAAATCTGATTAGTTTTTAAGCCTTTTGTCATACTCAGAAGTTAAATTTTTTATGTATGGCTGGCTACAATGCTACAATTAATTGTTTTATTATGCTTGCCCTATTGTTTGAGATGTTGTAGTTTTGTTTGACGTGTAGGAATCAGGAGCAAATTTCCTAATACCCTCTCCTATAGCTTCAACAAATGAACTGGTTACTGTGTGGGATCCAGAAGTGGGAAAAGATTAATCCTTCTGAGCACAAGCAACTAAAGCTCGCAAGGAGTTTAACACGTGGCATCATTGATAGGGATCTTAAACCAAGCTTAACTGAAAGAAAGTATGAATGAATCTAACTCACATGTTTCATGGACTCGTATTACTAGTTTGTACATTTTGTTTGATAAAAATTACAGTTTATTCTAAATTATCTTCACATTCTTTTTTTGAGCTAATCTGTAGGGTGAGTGTTTTACATTCTCATGGAAATGGTTGGGTTGCTAGCTAAAGATGATGTTATAATTATATGTATTACTGCTGTGTAATGTTTTCAACTTTTTTCTTCTCTCTCTCTTGGAACTGGAAGCTAATTAATTTTCATACTCCTTGAATATCAGGTCAATACAAAGAATACTAAAATACCCACCCACACGTACTTTGAGCGGAGATGAGAGGCAACTCTTGTGGAAATTCCGTTTCTCATTAATGTCCGAGAAGAGGGCTCTCACTAAGTTTCTACGATCTGTTGAATGGAGTGATGTTCAGGTTCGGATATGTCAATCATCTTTTCTTTTTTATTTATCTAATTGTTCAAGGTGTATTACCAATAAATGTGTTGATATAAACCCTATGACAAGCAAATGTTTTAAGCGTGCTGATTAGGTGCATTTTGTTTTTTGGTGGATAAATGATGTGGTGATTAAGTACATATTTCCATCCTGATAAATATTTTTATTCTTGTTAAATTGGGTTAGCTATCTCAGTTTTCCATTTTCAAAGCTGCTGAAGTATATCCTAATTGATTATGAGGAAATATGCTTATGTATCTTCAGGAAGCGAAGCAGGCAATAGAACTAATGGGTAGGTGGGAAATGATTGATGTTAAACAAGCATATGATCCTAGAACGCTGGTGAGAAATGCAGTCATCCCTCCGCAGGTTGTTCATCCGGTATACTGCCACTGACAGAACGGCACAGTTACGCAAGAAAGATCTATGGAGATGGAGAAGGACTCGTCTTTACAAGCTAAACAAGTCCCTCAATGTGGCATGGCTGCCAAACTTGCAGAGGTAGGGAAGGATTTCGTGGACTTTTTATTTGGGCTATTGCAGAGGTGGGGAAGGATTTCATGGATCTAACATGACACACTTTATTACTTCTAGTTCATTGTTATTCTTTCAGTTTTCTTATGTTAAGATAATAAATTTTGTAGATATTATGGTCCTTGAGAAAGCAAGATACAATAACAAATTTTGTAGTTACTGTGACTCTGAGTATTATCTATTTATATGTGAAGTATTAATTTTATTAGCTCTTTATGCATTAGCTTATCAATTAGTTTGAAACAAGTATGACAATATTTATATTTATTTGAAAAATAAATTTAATATTTTTATAGAGATTAATAATAATAATAAATATAAAATTGTTGATTTGAAAATTAATTATAATTTCAAATGAATTTTTATTATTTAGCAATTAATTTTTTATTTATAAATTTATAATTTGTGAAGTATTATTTTTCTCACTAATTTGAAGATACATTCTCAATTTATAATTAGTGAATGATAATTTCTCTTGTTAAATAAATTTGTTCTTCATAATATATTATTTGTGAGGGAATAAAGTTATTTACTAATTTCAAATAGTTCTTAAAATATTTTTTGTGAAGGAAACTAATTTTTCACTAAATAACAATATTTCATTACTAAATACAATTTGTGACTAAAAAAGTTATTCACAATATATCCTTCATAAAAAATATTTAGTTATTACTTAGCGAAGGATACTCAATTGCGAGGAGGTCTAATGCGAACAATCGTGTGAAAAAAATATTTCTTCGCAATAAATCACTCGTGAGTGATATAGTATGTCTTGTGAATGATTTGTCCTTCACTAAAGGTCATTTTTGGTCTAATGCATGCTTCAAGATATGAATTTGGCTAATGGTGATATTATACTTTGACCTAAATGGCTAAATCTACCAATGTACTTGCGGAGAAAACAACCACATTAGGTCTTGATTGAAGATCATATTTGAAGTTAATTAATCTCAAGCAAATTTAATTTATTGGTGAACAACCATTATCATCAACTAATTCCACTTAATTATAGGAGTATTATATATAACAATAATAACCAGAAAATATGAGCCTAACATAAATAAAAAAAAGGAAGACAAAAGATGAATACAAAAAATTGGATACAAAATGATTTATCTAATTATAATTAATTGATGTTCTACTGTACATAAGTGAGCCTAATGATTATCACCAATAACTACTATATACATTATGTTATAGAACTAAAGAAATAACAAAATTACAAGATAGAAGTATTAGAGAATTTCTCCTCTTGTTTTTGGTGTGTATTCTTTCATTAGATAAGTTTATCTTTTATAGGCTAAAAAAGGGAACATAAATCCAACAAAATTAATTACATCATAGACTAGACCAATGGTCTAGTTTATAGCAACTGACATTAGAGTATTAGGAAATCATATTGTAACACTCACACTTAATTTTCTAAAAAAGAAGATTATGTCTTATTAAAACATTGCTAAGAAAACTTAGTGGGAAAAAACTTAGCGAAGGAAAAAAAAGTACATATCTCCCCATCAAAAAGGAATTCATTATTCTTTAATGAAATATTGTGATAAGTATTTCAGTCGACGCATTCCGATCTTATTCCAAAGTTTTGTAAACGTTGCATTTGGTAGTGACTTTGTGAATAAGTCAGCTAGATTATCACATGATCAAATTTGATGCACATCTATATCACCGTTAATTCTTTTGCAGCTCATGTGTGTAGAAGAATTTAAGTGAAATGTGTTTTATTCTATCTCCCTTGATGTACCCTCTTCTAAGTTGAGCAATGCATGCAGCGTTATTCTTATACATAATTATAGGAATATCTTTGATTGATGGTAATCCGCACGACTCTTGGATATACTAAATAATTGACCTCAACCAAACACACTTTACTTGCTTTATGTATTACGAGAATCTCTAAGTGATTTGTAGATGTAGCTGTCATGGTTTGCTTTATAAATTTTCAGGATATAGCTGTGTCACAATATGTAAATACATAACCTGTTTAAGATCTCCCATTGTGTGGATCTGATAAATATCCTGCATCAGCATATCCAACTAATCGCGACGTTGAATCTCTTGAATAAAATAATCCAAGATCTATATTTCCATGGAGGTATCTTAAAATGTGATTGATCCCATCCCAATGCCTCTTAGTCGAAGAAGAACTGTATCTTGCCAACAAGTTGACAACAAAAGTAATATTGGGTCGTGTATAGTTTGCAAGATACATAAGAGCACCTATTACACTTAGGTATGGAACTTCAGGTCCAAGAACTTCTTCCCTACTTTCTAGAGGTCGAAATGGATCTTTATCAACTTCTAGATATCTAACAACCATCGGGGTAGTCAAAGAGCGAGCTTTATCCATATGAAAATGATTGAGAATCTTTTCAGTATATGTGGACTGATGAACAACAATTCCAGATGCTAAATGCTCCACTTGTATTTCCAAACAGAACTTTGTCTTTCCAAGATCTTTCATTTCAAATTTATCCTTTAAATAAGTAGTAGTTCTTGTAAGTTCTTCAGGAGTATCTACAAGATTCTAACCATCCACATATACAACAATGATAGTAAATCCACTTTGTGTTTTCTTAATAAAAACTCATGGGCATACTTGATTATTTGTATACCCGTCTTTTATTAAATAATCACTAAGTTGATTATACCTCATACGACCAGATTGTTTCAACCCATATAATGAGCGTTGCAACTTGATTAAATATATGTGGCGGGGCTTTTGTGATTTAACCATTTTTAATCCTTCAGGAATTCTCATGTAGATCTCACTATCAAGTGAGTCATATTATAGGTATGCTGTTACAACATCCATCAAACCTTCCATGGTTGCTATACCTAGTAAAAAATAAAAAGTGACTCCATCCATTAATGGAGAGTATGTATCATGATAATCAATACCAGATCTTTGTGAAAAATCTGGAGCTACAAGTCAGACTTTGTATCTCACAATTTAATACTTCTCATTTCTCTTTCGTACAAATACCCATTTGTTTCCAACCGGGATTACTCCCAGCGGTGTTTTGGACTATTGGTCCAAATACTTCTCTTTTCAATAATGATTGTAACTCAGTTTGAATAACATATTTTCATTTTGGCCAATATTTTCTTTTTCAACATTCTTCCACGTTTTGTGGTTCAGGATCTATGTCAAAAATCATAGTAGTATTTGATGCTATAGAGAAAGCAAATATATCATCAAGCATGACTTTTCTTCGATCCCATATTTTCTCATCATGTACATAATTTATTAATATCTCTTGGTATTCATCTCTTATCCCTTCGGTGAGATTTTGTACCTCTTCTGAGGGTATTCCAACTTTTGGAACAAGTGCTACTTATGGAGCTAGTATTACTTTTGGGACTCCCTTATTTGCCTTTTATTTTCATGATGCAATGTATTTTGTACCAACTGGTCTTCCACGCTTCTGGCGTGGTTTAGATTCTTCTGTTGCCTTATTTGTCAATTCTTTAGGAATTAATTTTTCGATAAGTATTTCTATCTTTGCTGGAGTATTCACTGTAGGTGTATGTGATTTTATCACTTTTCTAGCACCATTAAATGCATCTGGCATTTGATTTATAATATTTTATAAATAAATAATTCTTTGAATTTTAATTTTACTTTGTCCTGTGCGATGATCAAGTGTATTTAATTTTGATGCATTCTATGATATTTCAGATGGTTTCTTATTTAAAAATTTTCCTCCTCTTAACGATGGAAATACAAATTTATCAAAGTAACAATCTGCATAATGTGCAGTAAAAACATCTCTAGTTAAAGGCTCAAGATATCTAATAATAGAAGAAGAATCAAAACCAACATAAATTCAAATTCTTCGTTCGTCTCCTATTTTAGTCCTTTGTGGAGGTGCAATTGGAACATATACTGTACTTCTAAAATCTCGAAGGTGTGAGATGTTGGGTATCTGACTAAGAACTAACTGTAGATGAGAATATTTATGAAGAGTTGTTGGCCTCACTCGAATGATGGTTGTACCGTGAAGAATTACATGACCCAAACCGAGGTTGGTAAGTTAGCCCTTAATATTAATGGACGTATAATTAATTGAAGTCTTTTTATTAAAGATTCAGCTAAACCATTTTGTAAATGTACATGAGGAACATAATGTTCAATGGATATTTCAATAGTCATATAAAAGTCATTAAACGTCTTTGATGAAAATTCAGCTACATTATCAATTCGAATTGACTTGATTGGATGACTTGGGAACTGAACCCGTAACTTGATTATTTGAGCAAGAAGTTTAGAGAAGGACACATTTCGAGAAGAGAGGAGACAAACATAAGACCATCTAGTTGAAGCATCTATTAAAACCATGAAATATCGAAATGGGCCAGACAATAGATGAATGGGTCCACAAATGTCATCTTGGATTCTCTCTAGGAATTTTTGGGTTTCATTATAAACTTTTGTTGGTGATGGTCGAACAATTAATTTTCCTAGAGAACATGCAGCGTAAGGAAAATCATTACTAGGAAAAACCTTCTGATTCTTGAGAGGATGACTAGTAGAATTTTTAATAATGTGACGCGTCATAGACGTGCATGGATGACCGAGTCTTTCATGCCAAAGCATAAATGATTTGGGATCTATGAATTTTGGAATCACAACAGTATGAGACTCAATTGCTCTAATCTTCATAGTATATAACCCAGAAGAAATTGAATGAAGTTTTTCTAGGATATTCTTCTTTTCCAGAAATAGTAGAAGTGATGCGAAGATATTCATTATCATTTTCATTTGTTGTTTTAATGTGAAAACCATTTAGTCAAATATCTTTAAAACTAATCAAATTTATTCTTGATTTACTAGAATAGAGAGCATTTTTTATGAAGAATTGTGTCTCATTGGTAACATGAAACTAGTTTTTCCAAATCTCTTGATTAAATTTGATATGCCAGATATAGTTCCCACGTTTCCCTTAGATTTGGTTAGTTATGAAAAATATTTCTCATTTTGAAGGATTGTATGAGTTGTTGCATTGTATGTTAAACATATATCTTTCATATACATTAAAGTTGGTATGACACATATAAAAATATATTTAAAAAAACATATATTTGATTCATAATATTATCCATGAAGAAAACAAAATATTATATATGTAGCGTACAAAATGAAAACTAATAATATTATACATGCATGGTGCTTAATTAAAATAAGAAATTAATTGATATCCCAAAAAATGCTTTTAAAAGGTCCAGCAATGTCGCCAAACTTTTCCTCATTGTTGGAGTATCAACAACATTCAATTGATGGTTAACAAAGTTTGTTTCTGGCACATTTTCTTTGCTCTTTTAAGACTCATAGTATAAATTAACCAGATGTCTTGGCGTACGACAGGTACGCGTAGGGGTGTTCATCGGTAAAAACCGAACCCAGATCTAGAAAATACAAAACCAAGATCTGATCCGAAATTACAGAAAAAGTAAGAAGCTGGAAGTCTGTAGAATTACGGCTTTTAAATCTGGGATCGGTACAAAATCATTACCGCTTTTTTCGGTTTATCAAGATATTAATATATATAATTATTAATAATAATTAAATAATTTTTTATATATATTAACAATTTTTTTAAAACTAACAAATCATTAACTATTAATAATAATTGATATATAAAATAAAACTACAAAACATTATTAATATATATAAAAAATTAATAAAACCACTATTATATATAAATTATTAATATATAAAAAAATTATTTAATATATAAAACTACAAAACATTAATTATTAATTATTATATTATAGTTTTTTAAGTATTTTAGTTTTTACCGAATTTAAAAAGTTCCTTACCGCTACCGATACTAAAAAGTGTAAAAAAATCAAAAAATCTGTACCGAAAAAACTAGTACAAAAAAAAAACCAATACCGCCAGTTTTGGTATCAACCGGTTCGGTAAAAAACCGAATTTTTTGAACACCCCTAGGTACGCAACCAATGCTCTTTCATCCCACACCTGAAACAAACATCTAGTTTGTTCTTTGTCTGTGTTGCATTTTCTTTATTTTTAGTCGACCCAAACTCTTGCCACTTCTGGTGCCTTGAATTTTTGTGATTGTGGAATTTGTTGTTATGATGGCCTAATTTATTTTCCCTTCCCTAGAAACTTCTTATTATTTTTCCATCCATGATCACGTTTATTCTGCTGGAGTGATGTTTTATTAATGTCTGATAATGGGGTAGAACTCGTTGGCCGTACTTGATGGTTTTTAACAACAATTTATTATTCTTTTCCGCAATAAGAAGGATAGATAATAACACTAAATTTTGTGAACTTACTTTGTCTATATTGTTGTGACAGAATCATATTAGTGGGATGAAAAGCTGAAATCGTTTTTCTAACATTTGGGTTTTAGAAACTGGATCCCCACACAAGGCCAAAGTAGAGGTTATTCTATAGACATTAGAACTATACTCCGTAATTGATTTATAATCCTTGTAGCCTTAAATTAAGCCACTCAAATTTAGCACTAGGGAGAACGACCAATTTTTGGTGGTCAAATCTTTCCTTTAGTTGTGTCCATAAGATCAAAGGATCTTTGACTATTAAATACTTAGTTTTTAATCCTTCATCAACGTGATGACGAATAAAGATTATAACTTGTGCATTTTGTGTCGTAGTTATTTTGTTTTTTTTATTCAATGGTCTTTTTAACCCATTTACACTAAGGTGTAATTATGAATCAAGTGCCCAAGCTAAATAGTTGTCTCCAGAGATTTTTAAAATTGAAAAATCTATTTTTGCCAGATTTGCCATGTATTCTAGTTTAAAACAAAATAATTTCCATTATTAACTGTCCAGGAGGAGCTCATTTCAGCTATGGCGAAACTAGAGTTGGAAATAAAATTTTTGAAAGAATCGGATGAAAGATTGTTCCAGATGGAAGCTAGTCCAACTTTAGTGGACAAGGTGAAGAACGCTCAACTACAAGATGAAGGATGCGAGAAAATCAAGGAAAGAGTGTCTGAAAAAGATGAGGTAAAATTTAAAATTGATACCGAAGGATTACTGAGGTTCGAGGGAAGAATCTGGGTTCCATCAGTACCTGAAATTAAAGACAAAATCTTGACTGAAGCTCATAACTCAAGGTATTCAATTCACCCAGGGAGTACGAAGATGTATCAAGATTTACGACAACATTTCTGGTGTCTGAATATGAAAAGAGAAGTCGCAGAATGAGTCACAAAATGTGTCGCAAAATGCTTGACATGTCAAAAAGTCAAAGCCGAGCATCAAAGACCAGGAAGATTACTTCAGCCGTTGGAAACACCAGAATGGAAGTGGGAGAATATCGCAATGGATTTTTTGGTAGGTCTTCCGACTACTCAGAAAGGGTACAATGCAATTTGGGTGATAGTGGACAGGCTAACGAAATTGACACAATTTTTGTTGATAAAGATTAGATTCAATCTTGATCAATTGGCAAAGTTGTACGTCAAGGAGATCATTTCGAGACATAGAGTTCCATTGTCAATTATGTCAGACAGAGATTCGCGATTCATGTCAAACTTATGTAAGAGACTACAAGATTGCATGGGAACATAGTTGAGAAAGAGTACGACGTACCATCCTCAAATGGACGACCAAAGAGAACAAACAATCCAAACGTTAGAGGATATGCTGAGAGCGTGCATTATGGATTTCAAAGGAAACTGAGATGATCACCTACCATTAGCTGAATTCGCCTACAACAATAGTTACCACGCGAGCATTGGCATGCCATATACGAATCATTGTCTGACGAAAGTGCAGAACTCCTTTGTCTTTGGGATGAGGTTGGTAAGCGTCAATCTGTTAGGATGGCAAAATCGTACAATGATCCGCCGAGGGTTGTCAAACTCATCAGGGAAAGATTGATAGCAGCTCAAGACAGACAGAAGAAATATGCCGATCAATACAGAAAAATTTTATGCCAAATTTGACGTTGGAAATTTCGTTTTCCTAAAATTTTCTCCTTGGAAGGGCAAGATTTGATTTGATAAGAAAGGAAATCTAAGCCTGAGGTTTATTGGACCCTTTGAGGTGCTGTGAAGAGTAGGGGAAGTAGCTTATGAGGTAGCTCTACCTCCAAAATTGGAACATGTTCACAATATTTTTCATGTCTCGGTATTACGACCGTATAAACCCGATTACAAGCATGTGATCGAGTATAAACCATTACAATTTGATAAAGATTTTTCTTACGAGAAAATTCCTATCCAGATAGTTGACAGGAAAGAACAACTGCTCAGGAATAAAATGATATCTTCTGTGAAGGTAATATGGAGGAACCACAATGCCAAGGAAGCTACGTGGGAACTCGAAGACAAGATGAAGAAAAGCTATCCTGAGTTATTTGTCTGATCTGTATCTTCGATTCTGGGGACAAAATCCTTGTAAAAAGGGAAGAATGTGATGAATGAATTATTTGAATGGTGATTCTGGGGACAGAATCCTTGTAAGGAGGGAAGGATATAACAATCCAGAATTTTTTTATACGTAGTTTCAAATATTTATTGAATTAAATAAACATTTTAGTTGATGTGTTTATTGTTAAATAAATATTTGTTTAATTTGATTATTTATTATTTAAATAAATAATTCATGAGTTGTGGGAATTAACTTGATTAAGTGTAATATGTTAATTAAGTTGATATTAGGTAATTTTGTATGTTGAAGTTAATTAAATTAAAAGAGTGATGGATTAATTATTAGGTGGTAATATTCTAAGTTAATTTAATAATTAAATTAGAGAATTAATAAGGATTAAAGGAATTGTTATAATGTTGTTTTAATCTAATTTAGTAATTAAAAGTGATGTGCTAATTTATTAAATAAAATTATAATGAAAATTATAATTTTGTGGCAATTTGATAATGTGGCATTTTGATTTAATAAGTGTTGTTAGATTTAATTTAATTGAAATTGAATGTGGGAATTTAATTAAATAGGGGGTGACAATAAACTATATGGTAAATGAGTTATTAAAATAAATTAAAAGAGTTTTAATTCAGTTTTGCCAAACAAGACTTAAGGCTTTTAAGTCTTTATTTTGATTCTATTTTGCCAAAGCCTTAGTAGCTTTTGAATTTAAAAAAAATATATAACTGACAATGTAATTAAATAGAGATATTATGTTTGTCAGTTTTTTTTACGTATTATATGTATCAATTATATGGGTGTAAGTTACGTACTTTATTTCTAAGCCTAAGAGTTAGAGATAGCAGAGAAAGATAAGAGGGAGAACTCTAGAGAATTTTGAGAGTAAAATTGGAAGAAAAAGGGATTATCAAAGGAGATTGTTATCATCTTTGTTGGTTAACAAGAAATTTAAGGTAGTAATCTAACTTTCAATTATCAGTTTATACACTTTATTATTTTTCATTGAAAAACTTGTTTTTTATTTTTCTGTAATTTGAATTCTATGATAATTATTAATTAGTGAACATAAACTATTTTTATATAATTTGTATATGATTTAGTGTAGGTTAATCTATGAAACATGATATATGTGAAGAAGTTGTGTTTACAAATAAATACAGTTATGTATATATGATATGGCTTATTTTAGAGTCAAAATTTATGTTTAATTCATGTTATAATGAGTAAATTGATTTTTGATTGTGTAAATATATGAAGAAACAAAAACAAAAGGATTTAAACAAACTGTTTTAGTTGAAAAATGAATTTACAGTGATTAATTTCACTAAGAATGTCAAAAAGTGAAGAAATAGTAAAAACTGCTCAAACCTACGCGCCTTTCTCTCTTCCGTGTCCACTTGATGTGGAGCAAATCTCGCCAATTCATTGAATTTGGCTGCGTACTGGGGAACCGTCATATCCCCTTGTTTAATTTCCAAGAACTTAATCTCCATTCTACCTTGCATGCTAGTAGGGAAGTAGTTCTCGAAGAATACCTTCTTGAACTGTTCCCAGGTAACTGCCTCCGTCCTAGCCCCACCCTGGTGAGCCTCCCACCAGTAGTTGGCTTCCCCTTTCATCATGTAAGTCGCAAAAGAAGTCTTTTACGCCTCACCCACGTTTGTGATAACAAACGCATTCTCTATCTCTTTCACCCATGTCTGGGCCTCTAAGGGGTCCGTCGTTCCTCGAAACTCTGGAGGACCCACACTTTTGAATTCCTTAAAGGTAGTTGTTCTAGCTACCCTTGGTGCTACGGGAATCCCTCCCCCAAATTGGTTAAATGCCGCCGTTAATAAATTAACGAACTCTTGCATAGGGTTATTAGAACCCCTTTGATTTTCATTATGTGACTCAGACTCTTGGTTACGTTGTCTCCTTCTTGGCGGCATAATTCTGATTAAATAAATAAAGTTTTATTATTATCTATTTACTTACTTAGTTATCATTCCAAAATAACAACTCATACCACAACAAGTACATTAAATAAAAACTTCATTATATTAATTTGCTTTTATAGTCAAAACTATTTACACTTTGCTTCCATAGCCAAAAAGCTATTGCATTACTATCCCGCGATTGACTTCTACAAAAATGGGATTTACAAAAAGACAACCCTTTAATTATACAAAAGAGGGTTTTACGTCACTACACATATACCAAAAAAGATCTAATGATCTACTAACACTGCCGTACGACATTCTCATATTTCTGATTTGCTAAAATCGAAACAATATCTCGACTAATCGTATGTCGAGTCTGCCCTGACTCAGAATAACAAGCAATTTTTAGCTTGAAATCCTCGTGAGCACATTCATGGATGTACGACATCCTAGCAATCTTCTGGTCTTTTTCAACCAGTTTCTTTCGAAGCTCTACGACCTCTTCCTTATAATCCCTCGCTTTATCCGTCATTAGCACTTTCTCATCGTGCTCCGACTTAAAATCTGCCTCTGCAGACTCCTTCGCCTCATATAGGGCGGTAATTTCCTCGTTACGTATACGCACCACGGTCTTGTGAGATGCACATTCCTATCAAGCTTGACCACCGGATACAATGATCTCATTTCATTTGGAGGTGTTAACTCCTGAGTAGGTACCACCGTATTAATCGATGTTACCTCCATATCCTCCTCCACATCTATCATCATATTCGGATATGATGCTATTCCCGTGTTTCCTCGAGTAATCCTCCCGGACATGTACTCTTACGGATCGAATCTTCTAGAACCACTACTGGGGCACCTACCTGCTTGGCATAGGTACTATCTCCACTTGGTTCACTGACTCTTCACTTATCACGTGAATGTCTCTATACATCAAGCTATCCTTTGACATCTACAAAACACATAACACTTTGATTAGTATATAATACACAATAGTATAAGCACAAATCACATTTAATTTATTTAGGATTAATTTCCATCTTTTAAATCTTTTGATACTGAGTTTTCTCAATACCTTATTAATTCACTCGACTCGAATTTCTTTCTTCGGACTTTACATTCCTTACGAGGTTATTAGCCTAAGGTTCTTCCCCCCCTTAAGTTTTATAACCTAATGCTTTGATACCAACCTGTGATGCCCCCAAATTCGGGTATCTTCCAACCCGACATATGGTGCTACACGGTACTCATAACTATACAATCATTCCATTAAAAACACAATATAATGAATGTAATTACTATCTTCTTATTACAATCAAAGTGAAAACCTTTCCCAGGTTCATAAACTGATTACATCATTCGTTGTTCGTAAATATAATACATACAACCATACTAATCTATTACAAGATGGTTAACTATCCATCTTAGCCTTGCCCTTATTTCTCTTAGCATTCTCAGTATGCTCGGCTTTAACTACAATCATATAATTCACGCAAGAAGTGAGCATAACAAGCTCAACAAGTCTAACAAAGAATAATATCTATACCACATTCGTGAATTATATGAAAATCTTCCACAACTGAACCAATAGTCATGAAGTATTATAAAACATTAATACTTAACAATTCATAACATCAATTCCTAAAGTATATAATAGTTTAGGAATTCTGAACCGGTCGAAAGACCATGAACAATATCTTTCTGTTTTCATACTTGAAAAGGACATCACAGCACTAAGGCTGTACATCCGGCATTACTTACGAGCACTTCTAGGTGATCAGCCTATAGTACTCTATGTTGATCAACATTCATCCATTAAACTTATTTACGTTTAAGTTTTGGCAAACTCGCGTGCCCATCGTATAAACGATGAAAAATACTTTTGTTTGTTCATAGAAACCTTACCTTTAAATTTGTACCAAATACTTAGCATATGATAGCGTTATCATTTCTATATAGAAAGATATGTATACAAATCAATCTATATCTTACGAATAGTCTAGCTGAGCTAAAACTGGCATTGACCCTTTCTTTAAAATCATTCATGCAACTCAGTACAATGAATCACAGAAAACTCGGCTAACTCGAAGGTTAGACAAGCGTTAAGAAAACTTGCCTTCAGGCGTCTTCAAATAACTTATTCGACTGTTCTCAGCCTTTACAGAATCTACATGATATATTTACATAGCACACTGTAATTAGCTACCAAACAATTAATCACATTGTTTCTACTAACTTCTTTCTCTTCCATGTCATAGTTGACTTCATTTCATTAATAATGTCAATTTGACTTACTACCCTTCATCCCAGTAAACTCCAGGAAGGACTAAATGTAAAGGAAGCAGTAAAGTCGATCAACCGCCACGAAGTAAACTCCAGGCGGGACGGAATGCAAATAAAGCAGTAAAAGGCCACAAAGTAAACTCCAGGCCTGACAGAAATGTATATATATATATATAAGAGATAAAAGCACATGATGTTTCTCAATCCCGGCTCGGTTTATCATTTCAGCGATTTGTTGCTATATATATATATAAAAGCGATAAGAACGCACGGATATAAAATCAGGCTCATCTCGGATGATCAAACAACGATTATATATATATATATATAAAAAGCAAGTAAACACTCCAGACATAAGTCTAGGCTCAATCGAGGCATAACTCGATAATGTTAGTCCATATATATAAATATATACATATATACATATATAAGTTTATATATACAGAAAAAAATGAAAAAAACGGACCGAAGTTCGGGCATACACACACACCACGACTCTCGATGTGAAGAATAGTGTGTGCAAAGATGAAAGAAAGGCTTTATAATGTGTAAGAAGGCTTACCACCGGAACATCAAAGAAGACTTCTATGACTATAAATGGATGAACACTCGGTTCCATGGGTAAAAATAAAGCTATATGTGAGCTAACAGTGTTTAAAATGAGAAAGCACTCAATATGGGGTGTGTACAGAGCAAATTTGTGAGGGCTTCCTCGCTTTTTTTTTTTCTTACAAATGGCCACCCCAAGCTTTATATTTATAAATGGTGGTGGCCGCAGTGTACTACTAATGACAGATGCATCTCTTCTTATTTGCCAGGTGCCCCGGGCCCATGAATCTATTTATCTCAATCGTGCACTCGTGCCTTTGTGATGTTCCTTTCGAACTTGCAGAACTTCAATCCGAGCATTCAAATGAGGTATACAAGACCTTCTCCGGACTGCTTTTTTCGAGAGTTACGCAATGACATGGGATTAGAGGTTGTATAAAGTCAGGAAGAGGGGACCATGCCCATGGTCTTCAAGCTTCAAATTCTATCTGGTGTGCTGCCCTGCGTAATAGTCACTCGAGATTGGAACTCCTTGTCTCTTGTGGGACATTTTTGTGTAGAAATGTATGTATGAGATGTTGAGATGGCGCGCTAGGGGTTGAGGTGGCAAAATGATGATTTTGCCCCTTACCGGGGTTATCTCCGATTTGGGCTGATAGCAGACGTTGCTCAGGGTTATCTTTGAGATTGGACTGCTGCACGTGTTTAAAATTCACAGTGTCATCTTTAAGTGTGCCTGTCTTCCCGGTGTTATCTCCGGGTCTTTGGAATGAGTGCCTCGGCGGGAGTTCAGAGGTTGAAGGTGATTGCATGCATTTGAAACAATCATTTCTGGAGTTATCGCCGGAACTGCAACGACATTCCTTGGGGTTATCTCAAAGGAAGAAACTCGGGGTTATCTCCGAGGTTGGAATTGATACTCCCGGTGTGTGTTCCGGGGTTGAGACTGAACTTCCGGTGGTATCTGGAATGGATGTGAGTTATCTTCCAGGATTATCTTCGAAAGACGAATCTGCCCTCCTGCAATATTAGTAATAGGTGTGCAGAAAATTTCGAGTGTCTACAGATGCCTCTCTTTATCATATTCATGTAATGCAAGGCATGGATAGGATAAAGAATCCTAAACACTTGAAATGCAAACAAGGTAAACATGATGCCATGTGCAGCAACATGATGCAAATGCATGATGCATGTGTTTTGTTGGATTGTTTTCCAACATGATGGAATGATTGCCGATTCCCTATTAATCCTGTCGGGGATGACAATCAGTGATGTCTTGGACATGCGATCCAAGTCTTCCAGGATGTTAACGTTGGGGTTATCACCAAAGTCCTGAATCTTTGATATAAACTTTACTCTGCAAAGGTGCCTCTCATGTATAAGAGATCTGTGGGGATAAAGCTTTATCTGTTTGAGGATATGTATAACATATTCCATCATCGGTCCTCTCCGATGAGGATGGTCTTCTCTGGTATGTGTCAGCAGCATATACCATACTTCTATTGGAGTTACTACCAACAGTCTGTATTGTTAGGGCTGCCTGACCTTCGTTGATGTGTGTATCACCGGATAGATCCCTGTTAGGAATACTGTCAAGGCTTCTTGACGTTCATTGATGTGTGTATCAATGGTTGCATTGCGTTGTGACCCCCGCCGGGGAACATGTCAAGGCTACTTGACCTTCATTGATGCCTATATCAATGGTTGCATTGCATTGTGACCCCCGCCGGGGAAGGTTGTGGATAAGTGCACTGATGGATGAGATCATCAAATGGCTTCTGATGCTTCGATGGGTTTACTTGCCATCGGTTGAAATGACGTCAAGGCTGCTTGACCTTCATTGACACGTACATCAATGGTTGCACTGCGTTGTGACCCCTGTCGGGGATTCATTTAGAGACGAAGAATGTGTTGTAAACCCCGCCAGGGATACGTGGATGAGTGAAAATCTACTTTGTGACCCTCGCCAGGGATCATGTCAATGGATGACAATGCGTTGTAACCCCCGTCGGGGATCCTTTTAAGGTTACGACCCTGTATTTGGCGGCATTGGACCTGTATGAGGCATTGCCGAGTATGATTCGCAAAAGGTAAAATCATCGGTATAGTGTACCTTGTATTTAGGCGAATACCAATGAGTGACATGTGAAACTTCTGACAACCAAGATTCCAAACTATTCCGCTTAACCGCGTAGCGTTTTTATTCCTAATTTGGCCTTTTCAGCTTGTGAGACCTCCTTTGCAACTCAAACTAAACTGAGTTGGAGGGGTGGGACCCATGTAGGGGTGTCGCAGGTACATTTGTAGCATCCACAGGTGGACCTGCGGCCAACCGTGGCTATGTAAAGCCGGCAGGTTGCTTTCATAAGTCATTTTTAAGTTGTGCCACGAATGAAATTCGAGAGCTCTTCTTCAGATTTACTGAGTTCGGGCGACTTTCTGCAAATTCTGCTATCGTACAAGTTTTCTACACTGTCCTGGTAATATATGCATGTATTCTTTTCTAGTTTCTATCCGTTGGAAAATGACTTGTCACATGAAATGCATTTAGACACATAGTAGTGAATATGCATGCTGATATGACTTGATAAAAAATATTCAACATAGTAAACGTTAGTATTAAACCATGCTGAACATAATGATGTGAAAAAATTTGACTTTTGAAATAGTCAAATTGGTACCTTTTACTGTCATTTCTTATCCTATTTGAGGACAAATGAGTAAAGGTAGAAAAGCAAAATAATCCTGGTAATTAGACTACACTTACAGATTTTTTACTATGATATACTAACGCATGTAGGATGTATATGACTGTGGGTAGGTGTGCTACTGAATGGCCACCTAGTCATGCCTATGTGCATGTGGATAGTCCTATTTACAAAGGGGACTATGAGAAAATTTTCCAAAATGTAGGCATTGGATAGTCATGCATTTTTAACTCTACTGTAGATGTATGTTAAAATAATGCATGCATGCATGTAGTCATAAAAATGCATTTTGAAAAGCTCCAAATAAGAATTTACCACACCCTTTTTGAGGTGATTTGGAGACTTGTTATCCAGATATATGGATCCAGATCAGCCGAGTAGTTCCCGCAGGACGACTTCTGGTGTACGAAGAAGGGCTTCTGAAGTGCCATGACCCTGTTCTGTTAGACAACCTCATCGTTTGGTGGAGGCGGTTATACGTCCAGTCCAGGTTGATGTGCCGGACATTGAGGATGAGGAGGAGGATCTTCCGGTTACGGACCCCGCTCCTGCTGCACGTGTTCCCCGTAGGGATTTGCCAGGCATTCAAGTGGCAAACCTAGAGCTTCTGGGCGATTTGAGTCGACACCCTTCAGTTTACCTGCACGTAAACAAGGTGAGAGCTCTCAGGAAGGGTCACACCATTATACCGATGATTATAGCAGAGACTTTGAGGTCGGCTACATACTGCTGCACTTATCCGACGTAAGTGTTTACAGGTAGCTCGATCATGCTGTACGTGTGGTTTATGTCACACTTAAGATCGATTGGCACTTTCAGACGACATGGGTATTATTTCACGCATGATATAGCCATGTCATACTCCTTTCAGCCTACGGAGTGTATAAATGCTATATCTTGGTTAGCTTTCCTAGCAGGGATCGGAGATCCGTTTGCTATATTACCGTGTTTAGGGCTTAGCTCACCCTACAACTTCATCACTCATGCTCCGGGCATGGATTATCTTCCTCTGGCTGGCTTGAGAGGCATGATCACTTACCACCTGCTGGCCGTGATGTGTTAGTTTGATCAGTTTCAGGACTTCCATCCTTTTGAGAGGGCATCGAGTCAATGCTTCGCTTCTTACCACTTATCAGCAGAGGATAGATCTAGGTTGTATGCTTGTTGGGATTAGTGTGAGCTAGCTAAGTTTTCTGTCAGTCATCCGGGTTGTTCTGCATAGTATTCCGCATGGATGGAGATAGAGACTTCATCGGCTGCGGTAGTATCCACAGTGCATGGGACTGATTCTGACGATGAGGAGCCTATGGAGGAGGCGGATATTCCCATCGATGAGGATTTGACTACTGGGTTGCCAGCATTTATGATGGATTCTCCCACTATGAGTGCTACTATGATTCAACATTCAGCACAATATCTGGAGCAGAGTCTACATCTGATGACCTTTGAGAGAGATCAGGCTAGGGCCTTGATGTTAACTACTCTTGATGGGAGAGATGCAGCTCTATTAGAGAGAGACGAGGCTAGATCAACTAGAGATGCATTGATTGTAGAGCGGGATGCTGCCCTATCTGCCCGGGATGTGGCCGTTATAGACAGTAGTTTAGTGAGATCCCTTACGACTGGCATCCTTGCTGATATGAGTGCATACATTGATGAGCATCATGCCACCATGCAGTTAGCCTTGGATCTGCTAGCTCGTGTAGATACCATTAGGCAGGAACTTGCAGCGTTACCTCCTTCTTCGGAGATAGATGCTATGTTAGATCTGATAGTCCGCATATACACAGATCCGTAGATAGCCTTGTATTTTCCTACACAAACTAGCTTAGCCATTTTGTCATGTACAACACATTTTGTATATATCAAACAGTATTATATATGGCAGGGAAATATTTTTAATTCACTTCCCTTTCAGTTGTGCCTTGATACTTGCTTGATATTTGCCTGCTTCTTCAGGGCTTGTGATCTTGATGCATTCTGAACTCATCCTTGATGTATGGACATTGAGAGATCGCAGGATCTTTCAAAACTGATCATTAATTTGTGTGTATCCCTACCATCTTTTGTGTCTTGGGACTGGTTTCTGTATGGAAATGTGGGGAGGAGTGTGTCTTTTCCTCTCTGAGATTGACCGCACCACAGATGGTCGCCAGTACTCCTATTTAAGAGGAGCCTAGTTAATTCCATCTCTTATGGATTGGTGTTGCTCTTTGAGGCACAACCGCAGCTTAGATGGTCACTGAATCTCCTATTTGTGAGGAGAGGTTAGGTAGTTCCATCCTTTTGGTCTGAAGCCGATGAAATGTGGTGTATTAAAGTTTGATCGATTAGTGTGACAAGTATTTGTGTTACGGTAGGGGTTAGAATAACCATAAATGGCTATCTACGTACTCCTATTAAAGAGGTGATCAGGTCTATGTAGTTCGAACCTGGTGTAAGAGGTTCAACGCTGAATGTGAAAGGTGTAAATGGGTGTAGAAGCTTTATTGATGAAGAAGGATGTAGAAGTATTTTTGTTGTTTTTGTTTTTGTAGAGAAAGGGTAGAAATGTTTTTGTTTTTTTTATTGCGACCGGGACATATAGAATATGGTTGCCTACATACTCTCGGGTATCAGGGAGATTAGGTCAATGTAGTTCGCCCCTCAGGATGAATTACAACCGAAGAGAAGTCTGAATCCCATGCGCAGGCTATACTGCGGGGAAAAGAAAGTTTGATCCCATTATTGGGACAAATTACAGGTGTGAAAAAGTTTGATCCCATCTTCATGACAAACTGCAAGCGTAGAAAAGTTTAATCCCATATTTAGGATAAACTGCAGGTGTGAAAGGTTCAATCCCTGAGGGATAACCATAATTGTATGAAAGGTTTGAAATGAGGTAAGACCAGGCTGCTGGTTTGAAGTGTATGTTTCCCTGAGGGGCAGAAGAGTATGTAAAAAGGATTAGAAAACTGGAATGACTGGTGATCTGATGATCCAAAGCCAGGATGTTTGCTTAATGGTAACCTTAGACATAGTACCATTTCACGGTGTCCGAGTTGATAAGCTATGGAAATTCATCGCCGTCCATTTCCTATAGTCGGAGAGCGCCTCCTGTCAATATCTCCTTGACAATAAACGTGCCTTCCTAGTTAAGAGCGAATTTTCCCTTAGATTGATCTTGGTTGTCAATGATCTTCTTCAAAACCAAGTCATGTTGTTTAACCTGCCGTAGCTGGACTTTCCTGTTATAGGATCTTGCGATCCTTTGCTGATAACTGACCATGGAAGATAGCCGCGGTTCGCCTTTCCTCTATTAGAGACAATTGGTGATACCTGTCTTGTAACCATTGATCTTCATCCAGCTGAGCATCCATCAACACTCTGAGGGATTCCATTTCCACCTCTATGGGGAACACTGCTTCCATCCCATAGGCTAATGAGTAGGGGGTTGCCCCAGTGGAAGTACGTATTGAAGTTCTGTAGGCTAATAAAGTCAGAGGCAAGAGGTCAGGCCATCCTTTGTGATTGGTGGACATCTTCTGCATGATCTTCTTGATGTTTTTATTACCTGCTTCAACAGCACCATTCATCTTTGGATGGTAGATGATGGAGTTAAGGTGTTTGATGTGGAATTTACTGCATAACTCCTCCATCATTTTGTTGTTGAGGTTCTTAGCATTGTCTGACACAATTACCTCCAGTTGTCCATATCGACAAATGACATTGTTTCTGATAAAAGCAATGATGACTTCTCTGGTAACCCTGGGGAAGGAGGCTGCTTCTACCCTCTTGGTGAAGTAGTCGATCATGGTGAAGATAAACCGATGTCCATTACTGACTTGGGCTCGATGGGCCCGATCACGTCTATTCCCCACATTGAGAAGGGCCAGGGTGAACTCATATTATGGAGTTCCCTTGGAGGGGCGTGGATAACATTCCCATGAATTTGGCATTGATAGCACCTCTTGACGTGATCATCACAGTCAGCTTTGAGGGTAAGCCAGTAATGCTCTGTTCTAAGGATTTTCTTAATAAGTAGGGGTCCGCTCATGTGTGGGCCACATACTCCACCATGGATCTCATCCATGAGCCTCTGAGCTTGGTCCTTTTCCAGACATCTGAGGAGACCTAATCCTGCATCTCTCTTGTAGAGTGCATCTCCGCTCTGGTAGAATTTCATAGCAAGTCGATGGATCCACTTTCTTTCAGTTGGGCTTGCCTCAGCGGGTGTAGATCCATCTCGTAAGTACTCCTTGATGTGCTAATACCAAGGGTTGTGGATGGGAGGTAGCTCATCCGATACTTCTCTAACATAGTTCCCATAGACTAGAGCCTTTTGCAGGGCAAACGTGATGCTTGACATGTTTTCCTTGTCAGGTATGTGAATCAAGTAGGCCAATGTTGCTAGTGCATCCGCAAAATCATTCTTATTATGAGGAATGTGTGAAAAGGAGATTTTTTCAAACTCCAAAGCCATATGTAAAACTTGCTGATGGTAAGGCAACAAATATAGTTCTTTGGTTTGATAGATTCCTGTGGATTGTTTGATTACCAATTCAAAATCCCCAAAGACAGTTAACCTCCTGATGCCCATTGAACGGGCAAGTTTTAGCCCCATGATACAACCTTCATACTCAGCTGTGTTGTTGGTGCTGACAAACTGTAATTTAATGGCGACGAGATACTGCTCCCCCATACCGGATACTAGAACTGCTCCAGCTCCAGAGCCTTCTGTGTTAACAGCTCTATCAAAATATATTTTCCACGTACGACATGCATCGTACTGATGGTGTTGTTGAACTGCCATTACCCCTTCATCGGGGAAATATGTTTCCAAGGGTTTAAAATCCCCTACAGGTGCGACGGCCAGTTGATCCGCAATTTCTTGACCTTTGATAGACTTTTACGTCACGTAGATGATTCAGTATGGATCAACTGCCATCTAGACAGCCGATAATTCACTATGGGCTTACTGAACATGTACTTGAGAGGATCCACGCGAGATATGAGATGGGTTGTGTGACCATGGAGGTAATGTTGTAACCTCATGGAAGCCCATGCTAAAGCCCAACAGGTCTTCTCAATCAGAGTGTACTTATGTTTACTGCTGCTGAATCTTTTGCTGAGGTAATAGATAGCTTGTTCTTGGCCTCTATTGTCTTTCTGTCCCAGCATGCAGCTCATGGCATTGTCATTAATGGACAAGTACATGAATAGGGGAACATCATCCTTAGGTGGTACCAAAACAGGAGCGTTAACCAACTACTCTTTGATTGTAAGGAAGGCTTTCTGACACTGAGCGTTCCATTTTATGGAGGAGTTCTTCCTTAACAATTTGAAAATGGGCTCACAGGTTGCTGTGAGTTGAGAGATAAACCTGCTAATGAAGTTGATTCTTCCCAAAAATCCCCGTATTTCGTTCTCTGTCTGAGGAATGGGCATTTCCTTGATGGCCTGGATTTTGGTGGGATCCAGCTCAATCCCTTTGTGGCTGACTAGGAAACCTAGCAACTTGCTTGATTTAACGCCAAAGGCGTATTTGGCTGGATTCAACTTCAAGTTTTACTTACGCAACCTATTGAAAAGCTTTTTGAGATGGTCTAAGTGGTCTTCCTCCCTTTAAGATTTGACAATGATGTCATCCATATAGATCTCTATCTTCTTATGCATTAAGTCATGGAAAAGAGCCATCATAGCTCGCTGATAGGTTGCCCCGGCATTGATGAGGCCAAATGACAACCTTCTATAGCAGAAGGTTCCCCAAGGCGTGATAAAAGTAGTTTTCTCACGATCCTCCTCAGCGAACATAATCTGATGATACCCTGTGAAGCAATTCGTAAATGAGTACATGTCGTATTGAGAAGTATTGTCAATGAGAATGTGGATAAAGGGCATGAGAAAGCTATCTTTAAGGCAAGCTCTCTTCTGATCCCGATAATCCACGCAAACTCGCACCTTTCCTCCTGATTTAGGCACGGGAACTATGTTGGATATCCATTTCAGATATGTAGACACCATGATAATACCAGCTTGAAATTGTTTCACAATTTCTTCTTTCACCTTTAAACTCCACTCAGGTTTCAATTGCCTGAGCTTCTGCCTGACTAGCTTAAATCCCTCTTTAATGGGAAGGCGATTAAGGACAATGTCAGTGGACAAACCCACCATGTCTTCATGAGACCATGCAAACACATCCTAGAATTGAGTTAGTAGCGCAACCATATCATTCCGTTGGTTTGGGGTTAGGTCTGAACTAATCTGGATTAGCTTAGGGCTTTCTAAGGTTCCTAGATTGAAAGAAATGGTTTGATCAAGATTAGTTTTAGGTTTGTCTTTGACCCATTCCTTAATCTCCTGAGGTGTCTCAATGTCCTCTTGTATTTCCATCAAGTCTGAGTCCAACTTTTCATCAAAGTTACAGTCCTTGTGGAGAAAAGGCAACTCATCAGCAAGTACATGCACATCTAAATTTAGAGCCCTGAAACAAAATATGCTTTGACTTAATATATGAAACTGTTTAATCATACAAAAGTGTTAGCATGTACTGATAAAATAATTGCTAATACTGTACAGAAAAGTAAGCAATTAAAGTTATCTACAGGGCAGAAGGATTTCTGCCCATTTTTCCCTCGTCGACCAATGCATAGAGTGCTGCTCCAATTGTCGAGGTTAAAGTCCTGATGGACCGCAGTGATGGAGGGGATGTCATCATCCTCCTTTTCCCAAATGATGACCATAACATCTGGGCAATCATCGTCTGGGGTGTATATGTTTGTATGTTCATTATGGACAATGATGCGTATGCCTGACATCATCAAGGCAATGTTATGTTTACATTTCTGTTCCCTTTCTTCTACTTGGGAATCAGGAATCAGGACCTCTTTTGCTTTAAAGGGTACTGGTTTGGGAAATAATATAGCCATAACATGGGCTGGAACCCTTACCGGAGACTGTATCAGCTCATGAGGTGCAGTTGGGGAAAATTGCCATGTGGCGGAAGCTTGAGGAATTTTCTTGTGTTTATGAGGATTCCTATGACTGGAACTAGCAGAATAGCTTAGTCTGGCTATCCCGGTTTGACTGGACATTCGAATTGGGTGCTTGATACCCTACTAATTTTTACCCAGCCCTTGTCCAGGATGATGACCCAATAACATCATTTCTTGGGTAGCTGCCATTACTTTGGCAGAAATCTTGGGTACGAGAAGTGGCGCTCCAATAGGATGGTATTGTGTGTTTCTCACTTCCAAAGTATGAAAACTGGCCGCCTCAGCTTCTGAATTGAAGCTGATGAGTGGTAGGTTTCCTTGTTCAGACATTTATTTCGGCCGACGTGATAGCGATGACTAGGCTATTGTTGACAATGTATTTAAGTTGTTGATGAAGTGTAGAAGGGACGGCTCAAGCCATGTGGATCCATGGTCTCCCCAATAGAAGGTTGTATCCTGAATCTATCTTGAGGACGTGAAAGGATACATTGAATGTATTTGGACCAATCTCAATTGGTAGCTCAATCTCTCCGATAAAATTACGTTGGGATCCATCAAAAGCTTTGATAACCATATGGCTACTTCGAATCCGCTTGAGATTGACGTTCATCTTTACCAAAGTGGCATAAGGACAGATATTTAGAGATAAACGTTCATCTATCAACACTCCAGCTAACATATACCTGGAGGACAAAACTGCGATGTGCAATGGCTTGCAATGACTGGTCCCTTCGGGCGGTATGTCGTCATCAGTGAAGGATATCACATTGTTGTTAAAAATATGATCAACCAGATGTTGAAATTTTTCCACATCCACTGATTTTGGTAAGTAGGCTTCTTCCAAAACCTTCAATATGATCTTCTTGTGATCCTCGAAAGAGAAAACCAAGTCCAGTATTGAGATTTGATGTGGAGCTTCTCTTAAGCTTAAAACCACCTTGGCTTCATTATGGCCCATAGTGCGGAGGAATTTCTCAATCTTCTCCATGGGAATTCTCCCCTTTGCTTTTATAGTAGGCTTCATCACCCTTTGAGGAAGATACAGTGGATTTTCCTTCGACACTATGGCAGTAGTATGAGATGTGGATCCTTCAGCTTTTCCATAATTCCATGGGACTTTGTGTAGGCTGACAATAGGATACTGTGGTCTGAAGGGTAAAGAAATTGGCTCTGGTGCAGCCACTTTCAAAGGATTATTAGCTCCTTTGAGTTGAATTGCTTGTATGGGAAATGGTTTGACAGTCTCGCTAGCCTCAGCGGATATAACTACTACTAGCCCCTTCCATTTAGTAGGACAAGTATTCCCACTCTCGAGTAGCATAGTGTCATCGTCTGCCAATTGCATGACACCACTGTCAATTAGATTCTAAATAAGGCGGTGGAGTGCCCAGCATTCTTCTGTGCTGTGATCGCGAGAATGTTAATGATATTGACATACTCCATCAGAGTTGAACCGTCTTGAACGGGGATTGATTGGAGGTAAAAGGGAGGTGATTCTTCCTTCGTTGATTAGTATCTGAAATATTTCCTCCATAGGTTGGCCCAGGTATATAAATTCCCTTTTATTGGCAAAATCCCTACAGGCTTTAGCACTTGCTCTCTTCGCAACCTTGTCCTTCAATGCTTCATTTTCTAAAGGTGGTGATGAAGCATTCATAACAAAAGGAAGGAGATAGGCATGCTCTTGGCTGACTAACTGGCGTGTGACTTGATGCTGATGGATCACCAGTTCTGCCAATTGTTCAACTTGCTTACAAAGAGCTTTCATCTTTCGTTCCATAGCAAATTAAAACTTTGCGTAATCCCATCTGTTAACACCATCTTTGATGGTCTAGGATTATGGACAATTAAAATTAGAACTTTGTTCACTGCTCTAACTAATCATATTGACCTCTTCTTCTTTGTGTTGAGGAAGAGGGTTGTCTTGCACATGAGGTTGATCTGGTTTGGTAACCACGATCTCACCATTGTCTATCAAATCTTAGATCTTGTGTTTCAAGGCCCAATAATCATGAGTATCATGTCCAGGTGCCCCGGCATGATAAGCACACTTCCGAGTAGCACTGAAACCCCTTCCATTAGGGTTAGCTGGTGGAAGAAGATGCGTGATTTTTTTCTGAGTAGTCAGAAGAGAAAGAATATTCTCGAGCGAGTCCCCTAAGGATGTGAACGTTCGAGGGCGCTTTGCATCTCCACCTTTAGGCAATGGAGGGTTTGAAGATTGTGCTTGAAAAGGGGAGTAGTTTCTCCTCTGGATAGGCATATTCTGATTGCCTTTTTGACCTTGTAGTATCAAGGAAACATCCTCCTCTTTATTTTTATGGACCCTCCAGGGGTTGTTTCCATAAGTTCCGGACTGGATGTGCTCAGCAACTGCGTTAAGAGTGGCTAGGTCTTGATTCTTTCCTGACTTCAATCCCATCTCAACCATCTATCCGTGTTTGATCATTTCAGAAAATGGTTTTCTAATACCAGCTAAGACTCTCTCATAGAAAGGAGCTTCTTGTATGTCTATGAAAATCATGACCATTTCTGACTTTGTCATAGAAGGAATAACTTGAGTAGCAAGGCGTCTCCACCTTTGAGCATACTCTCTGAAAGACTCATTAGGCTATTTCTTGACCTTGGTAATTTGATACTGGTCAGGAGCCATCTGAGACTGGAAGCTGTACTGAGTAAGGAAGGCATGAGCTAGTTCTTCCCAGCTATGGATCTTTGAATTGTCTAATCTGGTATACCACGATCGGGCTTCTCCAGTCAGACTCTTCTGGAACAACTGCATTCTGAGCTTCTCATTTTCCGCATAAGATTCAATTTCTCCAATGGACACCTTTAAATGTGTGTAAGGATCCCCTAATCCGTCATACTTTTCAAAATCAGGGGTTTTGAATTTCTCTGGATAATGAACACCAGGGAATATGCAAAGATCATCATATGAAACACTTTCGTGTGTTCCAATCCCTTTGAGAGAATGGATAGTTTCTTTCATTTGAAGGACCTTCTTCCTGATATCACCGGTGTCTGGATCTCCTTTTAAATGGGTGTTTTTATGGTCTTTGTTGGTCGTATCCAACTGAGGTTCCAGATTTGTTTTATCCAAACCTTGAGTTCCTCCTTGTGTAGAGGATTTTATATGTGTAGGCATCTTTGAGCCCTGAGTAGACTGATGCAATTCTTTAAGCAGAATAGCCAATTCTGTAATTTATTTACTTAATCCGTCAAATTCTTCTTAAGAAACGAGATTAGACTGGTCAGAAGAAGATATGATTGGTTGTAGGCTCGTGGCCTTTTTGGATTTTGAGCGGGTAACAGACCCAATTATTTCCCTACAAAAACTTATGTAGTTTATTCTTAGGGATAACATAAATGTTTACATGCTATCATAATGTGTCTATTTTAGGAATATTATCCTGCAAAAATGGGTGTCATTTGATAGCATGTCATGTATGTGCAAATATTTTTCATATTTTCCATTACATAAAGATGATCATGGAATAAAATTACAAGTAAATTCTTTTACAAGTAATAGAAAATGGAAAGCATGAAGAGACTTTCCTCTACATTTGGTTTATTAGAGGTTGACCTATCTTAGGGTTACTCTCGCGGCTTTTTGGCATGAAGGTTCCCAGATCATCGCAATCTACTTGATGGGAAGTTAATCCGGTCTTTCAACTGGAGCGAATCTGGGTGGTGCCTTTCTTGAGCCTCGTTGGAATTAGTCTCCTTACGAGTCCAATAATCAAACACCAACAGGATAGCCTCCTGGTAGAGGAACCACACAACATACATTCACATACAACGTGTCTCACCGTTTATGAAAATGATGACATGTCTTGAAGCACTAATATCTGTATAGATATTTTGCGCAAGTAAGTAAAAATTCATTCGTACACATTCATCATAAATGTAAATGTAACATTCACACACAAGCATATAATAGTTTTGAAAAGCTTGTAGTAGCGGCTTAAGACCTTTTACTGGTGTCCCCAGCAGAGTCGCCACCTGTTGACGTCGAGATTTTTATTTGTCCCTTTTCTGTTCTTGTTCTTTGGTGTTCTCATGTTATGTGAGATTTGTTTGAAAAAACAAGTGAAAAAGGTCCGACATGTATCATGTCGACGATTTGACTGTAAGAGTCGCCAGTTGGTGTTTTTAACTGGTTGCACCAACACAACCGAGAAAAGGTTTGCACATTGACCCAATGATATGACACTACTAAACGGGTCTGTGAAACCGAGATTCATTTGGGTTCGGGGGCTTGATTATGCAGAGGGAAGGTGTTAGGCACCCACCGACATCTGTGTTTCCACGGTGACCGCCACTTTTCAAGAAACTGTTATATGAATGTGTGTGTGTGTGGATCAATGTGCAATTTATTTGGAAGTAGTGTGAGGTCTCGTTCGCACCTATATACAAAGGGTTTAAATTTGTATAAAAAAATCAATTTTAAACAGGATATAGCAGTGAAGTTTTGTAAAAGAGGTTTTTCAAACCCTGTGCTCAATAGTAATTGAGACCTTTTCATACTTCCATTTTATTATTAAATGTTCGGCTTGATTGCTTTTATTTTCGAGATGCGAAGCATCTTCGAGAAAATAATATATAGCAGTGCCGAACTTTTCATGGGCATGATAGCCATCTAAGGAAATTCAAACACTGTGAATAATTTACAAGCTGCTTACAGCTGAAAATGTCCATCAGGGGAACCGAATCTAGATTTAGTGGACTAAATATGTGATCACATGATTCCTAGGCTTACATGATGCTGCAGTTTATATGAAAAGCAGTAAGTAGTTATATATATAAAAGCTTTAAATATATATATATATATATATGCGGACATGATCAACCACCACGAAGCACCTCTATGGGGGATTGGAAATGTAAATATATAAAAGCAGTAAATATATATATAGAGACATGATCAACCACCACGAAGCACCTCCATGGGGATCAAATGTAAATAAAAGCAATAAATCGATCAACCGCCATTTAAGTAAACTCCAAAGGGACTAAATGTAAAGAAAGCGAAAAGAAGACGATCAACCGCTACTTAAGTAAACTCCAAAGCAGACGGAATGTAAATAAAGCAAGTAAAAGGCCAATAAGTAAATTCTATGCACGACAAAATGTATATATATATATATATATATATATATATATATATATATATAAGCAAGTAAACGCCTAGACATATGTATAGGCTCAATCGAGGAATAACTCGATAATGTTAGTCTATATATATATATATATATATATATATATATATATATATATATATATATATATATAATGAAAACCATTGAGATAGAAAGTCCGGGCATACACACACAACACGACTCTCAATGTGAAGAATAATGTGTGCAAAGATGAAGAGAAAGGCTTTATAATGTGTAAGAAGGCTTACAGTGGGCTGCCAAAGAAGACTTCTATGACTATAAATGGATGAACACTCAGCTCCCGCCAGTAAAAATATAGCTATATGTGAGCTAACAGGTGTTTAAAATGAGAAAGCACTCAATATGGGGTGTGTACAGAGCAAATTTGACAAGGCTTCCTCGCCTTTTTTTCTTTGAAATGGCCATCCCAAGTTCTATATTTATAGAGCTGTTGACCACAGTGTACTGCTTGTGTATTGCAGATGACTTGCATTTGCTCGGTGCCCCGGGCTCATGGGTCTCGGCTGTCTCAAAGTACGTGCACTCGTGCACTGTGATGTCCGCTTGAACTTGTAGAACTTCAATTCGAGCATCCGAACAAGGTGTACAAGACATTCTCCGGATTGCTTTTATCGACAGTTACACAATGACATGGGATTAGAGGTTGTACGAAGTCAGGAAGAGGGAACCATACCCATGGTCTTCAAGCTTTGAATTCTATCTGGTGTGCTGCCCTGCATAATAGTCACTCGGGATTGGAACTCCTTGGCTCTTGTGGGACATTGCTGTGTAGAAATGTATGTATGAGATATTGAGACGGCGCGCTGGGGGTTGAGGTGGGAAGATAACGATTTTTCCCCTCACCGGGGTTATCTCCGATTTGGGATGATAGCAGACGTTGCTCAGGGTTATCTCTGAGATTGGGCTGCTGCAAGTGTTTGAATTCCACAGGGTCATCTTTAAGTGTTTCTGTCTTCCCGGTGTTATCTCCGCGTCTTTGGAATGAGTGCCTCGGCGGGTGTTCCGAGGTTGAAGCTTATTGCATGCATTTGAAACAAGCATTTTCGGGGTTATCGTCGGAACTGCAACGACATTCCTTGGGGTTATCTCCATGGACGAAACTCGGGGTTATCTCCGAGATTGGAATTGATACTCCCGGTGTGTGTTCTGGGGTTGAGACTGAACTTCCGGTGGTATCCGGAATGGATGTGAGTTATCTTCCAGGGTTATCTTTGAAAGACGAATCTGCCCTCCTGCATTGTTAGTAACATGTGTGCAGAAAATTTTGACTGTCTACAGCGCGCGTGTTATTATTATACATAATAATGGGTACAATGAAGCTGATCACTTTGTGTACTTGCAGAAGGGTATAATTTAATCTTTATGGTTATCTGATATACCTGGGTAATTTCAGCAATAAATAACTATTAATTACTCGAGAAGTTCAAGATCCAATGGGATCGCTCAGTATAAAATCTGGATAATAATCCACTTTGTTATTGCGTAGGATCATTTATTGATAATCGATTTAATATTATTGAAAATTCAAAAGCGTTTTACTCTTTCATCATTGGATTATTGTTTAGTATGGAATGCGATAAAGTCTTGTTATTGATTAACGATTTGTTCATCTATTTCAAAATCCATGGAGACTTGGTAAAGTTCTATCAAATTAATAATCTAATATTCTTGTTTCATATACCTTATTGTATGTCTTAACTTGCGGAGCAAACTCGTTGCTCACCCTTTCTTAAATATAATATTTCAGCTAACAACGAAGTAGCAGGAGGGTCTGAGAAGGACAAGGGCAAAGGCAAATTATAGGAGTAGTTATGATGAACATTATTTATTATGTTATTTGTATAACTCTTTTTGTATATCTAAGGGTATGTTTGTTATGTTAAGGTTAGATAACTTGGGATGATATTATAAAGTTATTAATTAATGAGATGTATGTTTATATTCATTTATGAATGGGTAGTTAGATGTTATTTATATGATGTATCGTGAGCACTAAACTCGGGGGTCAGGTAACCCGGATTTGGGGGCGTCACAACATCAATCCCGAGTGAAAACAACACAAGACAACTCAACGGATGGACTATGAAGACTCGAAGATCTAGTCATGGACCCATATTCTCGAATTCGGAAAATTTCAAATCCCAAGTCATTGTGTAGCTCTCATCAAGGGCTTTTCGAAAAGGTATAGTGCGCTTCCATCAGATTCTAGGATTGAAAGTTATGAAGTTTTGAGCAGACATCGCGTTTGCTTGATTATACGTACTTCGAGACAATGGAACCCATGTGGTATGGGCCCACTCAGGGAGCATCATGTAGACCCACGATTGCCGTGGGTAGACTCGCGACCACTTTGGTTTATAAATAGACCCCCCCCCATCAGCCTAAAAGAAAAGGAAAAAAAAGAAAAAGAGAGAAAACTATGTCCATTTCAGCTCTTAACCTCTTCTAGAATGTTCCAAACTTTGATATTCTTCTTTCTAAATACTTGTATACATATATTCTATAATATATCAAATTTTAACCAAATGGAAAACCGAGTTTTCAAGCTCCAAAAGAGATCTGAAGCCTTCTTTGCAATGCATTATAAGATTTTTTCAGATTTGAAGCTTTATATACTCCATAATATATATATATATATATATATATATATATATATATATATATATATATATATTCGAGCCATTTCGGATTCTAATTCGTGGCCTTTTTACTACACTTGGGAAAAGAAGTAGAAAAAGGAATAAATATAGTGATAATTTGATCATTGGTATTTTTTTGGACAAACAATATTCGGGGGTCAAAAAGTTTTATAAAATGTTGGTGGAAAAAAATGTGAATGAAAAATCCCACTGAATTGAATTGGGTCCGTGGATCTAAGAAATAGTGAGAATTCTTGATCTCTCTCAATTCAAAAATCCAGGATTTGAATTGATGTCCTTTCATTGATTCCTCCTGAATTGCGTTGATTTATTCTAAAGATTTCTTTTATATTGGAATTTTGTTATTCACCATGTACGAGGATCCCCGCTAAGCATCCATGGCTGAATGGTTAAAGTGTCTGATGAGTGGGATTTATACCCGTGAATCGGATACTTTATGACTTAAATAGTTGCCTTCTCATATATTTTATATGGTTTTATATGATTATAGTGTTATTGTGCTTAATCGATGCAATGCAGGGCTTAACAGGTGTTTTCTAGCATTCAGGGGCAAAGCGATTATTTTCTATACACTGGCGCCGCAGTGCCAATGCCCAATGTTAGTCTCGCGCTGCCCCCTGGTCCTTGTTGACGTCAATTCACGTATACAATGCCATTATCCCTATATGGACTTCTGTATTTGCGAAAGACACCGCTTTTTCTAAACTAATGTGGCGTTGCAGCGCCATCCATAAGTTTATTGACCGCGCCGCGACGCCACCTCCGGTGCCCAGGCAAAGAAGGCCTTAGTTTGACCTAACTTGAAGGAAAAAGGCGTACATAATACACTGAAGCCTCTGCATAAGAGGATCATCAAACATCCTATATCATATTTTCACATAGGTTAGCTTAGATTAGTTTTCTTCTGTAATTTCACTTCCTTTCTCTTAGTTGATGTTTGTAAATATAGATTAGGTAGATTAGGGAGAAGTCTGGCATTTCTTTGGAGTGGTAAGAGCAGTGAACTACACGGAGTGGAAAGCTTAATTTGAGCGGAATGCCTGTGTGGGGGTGAAGTTGTGACCTTAGCTTGTATTTCCTTCGTTTTCCATTCGTTATCCATTTACTTGCTTTGTTATTTAGTTTTAACTAGATTAATCACACTTCCATTTATTTCTGTTCGAATAAGACTTTAGCGATACACAGTCGGTACTTGGTAAATATTAGTCATAGTTCCTCGTGGGTACGACATTCTACTTATCACTGTATTACTTGTTAGACCGCGTACACTTGCGCGTGTTTAGTGATCGGTTTTCCAACTAACAAGTATTTGGCGCCGTTGTCGGGGAACTATTATTCTAATATTGTTCAATATTGATTTCAATCAATTTAGTCTTACTTTGAACGTATATAGGGTTAAATACACTCTTCTCCACTCTACTAAGGGTCGGTTTACAAATGCATCATCGAACTGATTTTTTTTACAGTCAACTAGAAAGAACAAGACTGGTGCGAATCAATAAAAAAAGGTTCTTCGTTCGACATGCTTGTGTTAAGCATATGGCTCCATGTTTCATTGCTTTGGTACGAAGATAACAGAACAATGATGTGGCAATACGTGGCAGTAGAGAGAAGCTGAGTTGGATAACTATTAAATTAAATTATACTTAGTTCTATAATAAATAGTTAAACAAAATATAAATCAAATTAATATACATAACAAATAATTAAATTAAATTAATTAATTAATAATAAAAATAAATTAATGAATAATTTTTACAAATGTATTTATATAAATTAACAAAATATAAATCAAATTAATATATATAACAAATAATTAAATTAAATTAATTAATTAATAATAAAATAAATTAATAAATAATTTTTACAAATGTATTTATATAAATTAATTAATTCATATTTTTTAAAATTTTAAATATTTTAATTTTACTTTAAAAATATAAATTATCTAATATTTTAAAATTAAAGGATTTATATTATTATTATTATTATTATTATTATTATTATTATTATTATTATTATCTTTCTTCTTATTCTTCTTATTCTCTTCTTCTTCTTCTTCTTCTTCTTCGAACCTAGACTTCTCTCAACTCGTCGACGACTTATGTTTCAGTGGAGACGACGATGAGAGAGAAAGTAAAGATGATGAGGGAGGAAGGAGTAGATATATATCAGATCTATATCTACAAATTCCGGATCTATTTATGGTTTCGTTATGCTCTTTAAAATTGTATTTATTTTGCAAAAAATATTTGGGGTTTTGCCCAAAAGTGATTCGTTTCAAATTCGAGAGGTGTGGAATGACAATCTGGACTGTTCTCCGGCGATTTGCCAGTGGTAGGATCCGATAACTGCATATGGGTTCATTGTTTGGGGAGAGAAGATGAGAGATTCAGATGAGAGAATCGTCATTCAAAATTTGGCCTTGAAGGGAAAGGAGGGTGGCGGTAGGAGGTGAGACGATTTACGAGATTATAAAGCGCATGATTAGGAATCGTGCTTGAATATGGAGATCATGATTATAATGGTGGTGATTTAGGAGGCATCCCAGAAGGTGGGTTAGGGCTTGGCATGCACTCCAAGGGAATGAGAATAAGATAGAGAAATGGAGCGCCAATTAGGACTACAAAAGATAGTTGAAGGGCACGAAGGGCAAGAAATGATTGAGGTTTTTTGGGATTTGATTAATTTGAAGCAATTAGAGCAATAGATTTGTTGTTGTTAAGAAGGTGTTGTAGAATCGCTGGAAAAAGGAAAAACAGAGTAGACGAGGATTGGAGTGTCGATGAGGATGATTTAGTACTATAAAAATTATAATTTTACCTTTTAATTTTTTTAATTAATGAAAATGGTGATTTTAAGGAAAATTAATGTATACAAATTATTAATTAATAATAAAAATGGTGATTTTAAGGAAAATTAATGTATACAAATTATTAATTAATAATAAAATATATTGATTAATAATAAAATATATTAATGTATAATGTTTACAAATGTATTTATATAAAATTAATGAATTCATATTTTTTATAAGTTTTAAATATTTTAGGTTCACTTTAAAATATAAAATTATCTAATATTTTGAAATGGAGGGATTATTATTATTATTATTATATTAACTTTTAAATTTAATTTTTTTAGCAATATATATATATATATCACATTTAAGTTATTAATTTTTTGTATTTTATAATTGTGAAGTTAAAGATTTTATTTGGTTGCTTTTTTTCCTATTGTTTTATTTGGTTAACTTGTCTTAATTGTTGGCTTTTGAGTATTTTATTTATTTTTTTCACCATGACATGCCACTTGGACATCTATATATATATATATATATATATATATGACATATACAAAGTCTATCTGCCATGTGTACTCAATCCATTAAAAGTCAAACAAGTTAACAGAATTTGTAACGGTTTGTAAACAAATTGTAGTTCAGTGAGTCGAATGAAAAAAAATTCCAGTTCAATAATGCATTTGTAAACCGAGGTCGAGTAGAGTGGGGAAAAGTGTATTTAACCCAACGTATATATATATTTCTTTTATTTGTTTTATCTTCCTTTCTTTTTATTTTTAAGTTTATAGATTATGGATGATCAATGTTATCAACGGCCTTATGAGGGGACGACGCAACCAAGCTCGGAAGAAGGACTCGAGCAATTGCAAGTTCAATTTACAAATGCCTTAAGGTTTTCTAACAATCTTGAGTGTCAGTCCACTCAGAATGTCTACAGTCAGGAACGAGCTGACTTTGAACCGATCTCCTATCATCCAAACTGCCAGGGTTATCCAAACTCTTGGGACTACAGTCAAGAACAATATCATGATCCGAATCATGCCTCTCAGTTTGAATATCAGTCTTCGCCGTAATATGAGTTGACGTCTCGACCCAATGACAGCTTTCCTGAGTATTCAACACAAGAAGAAGAGAACAGGCTTGAGGAGCTTCTCACCAACTTTATTGAGAAAAATGAGGTTCGGATGGAAAGTCAAGAAGCCGCATTGCAGAGCCTCGAAAGTCAATTGGGGCAACTCGTCAATGCCATTACAAATCCATTGCCAAATTTTCTACCGGTTATAATTGATCTCGACAACGAAGTAGTAGAGCAGTGCACGGTGAATACGTGAGGAGAAAGCGATGAGTCTCAACAAAGTGCTGATGACAATGTCAATGTGCAAATTGACCAACCTGCAGAGGATGATCTTGAAGAAGAGAGCATCATCAGTGGGTGCACTGTCAAGAGTAATCAATAGTTAGAAACCACGCGCACGACTGTGGAAACCCTAGAGGGCCCAATAGAGCACAAAAAATGCTTTCAACTTGATGACAAAGGCGAATTAGTGGATAATTTCAGTGGTGAAAGATTCTTTGTGCCGATGGATGATTGGATGGATGAAGGAAAGAAGAGTGACCAATCATCCATTTCAGCCAAAAATTCAAAGGAATTGATGAAGAGGCGGCATAAAATGGTCATTTTCACTTATGAGCCGGATTAAACAGCATCGATATAGTCAAGCCAACGACTTTAAAATAAGCGCTTAGTGGGGAGGCACCCCCATCTCGGTATAAATTTTATCTGTTTTCTTTACTTATGTCTAGTTTACTTTGTGTCTATTCGTTTTAGTTGTCAACATAGCTGTCAGATTGTGCATAATTGTTTTTGTGTCTATCATCTGCAGGCAGCAAGTTTATTATAATGTATTATATATTAATCTTAGAGTTACAATAGTTTTTATTGGGTTTTTAATAATGTATGTTTGCCTTTGTAGTGTAGTTTTTATTCTTGTCTTGGCATGTGCAGATAATGCATGTGGAAAACTCAAAAATGGTCTCGCATCATGGCGCCAACAATCTGGTTGTAACTCGCGTGACCATAGCAATGCCATGCTTATTTCCCAAAATTGCAGTACCCGTATTTGAAGCGCCACATATCAATAGCCAGGTTGCATCGCGGCGTCATGAACTGGCCTTGCCCACTGCTAATTTACGCTGCGGCGCCTAGTAATGAAAGGCCCGGCCCGTACCGCAATAACCGACAAATGAGAATTCCTTTTTAAAATTGATTTTAGGCGGTGATCGTGCCACTACGCCCATTCTCGCTTCTTCCTCTCTAATCGAACCTCTCCATCCCTCATCAAATAGCTATCTGCCAACACGACCTTCCCTCTACTAGTAAGATCATTCTTTATATTCAGGCGATTGTTGCTCAAGGGTCACCAACACACGAATTTAGTCTCCCATCCATCGCACATCTAAGGATCCAAAGGATTGCTTCTCTTCTCCATTTAGGTAATTGGGGTTGTCCTTACTGATTTTGACATAATTGTTTGGATTCGTGAAATTCTTGCAGTGTATTTGTGTGATTTCCACTGACGAAAATTTGGATAGAGCAATCACAAACAAAGGCTATTCAAGTTAGTTTTGAAGAACGCACTCAAGTGTTTGATAAAATTTCTGAAAGAAATAGTAGACTGATTTGGGGCTATTTGGCATTAGTTTTGTTGGGGATAGTCGAGCCTAAGGTTTGGGGGAGTTTGAATTGGGTTTTCTACCAATGTTCATACCAACTGCTTTAATTTTTGAAATGGCACCAAAGAGGCAACGACTTAGCGTCGGCGGTTCCTCATCCGTAGTACCACAGGCTTGGGACAACACAAAATTTGTGAGTGAAGAGGCATGGAAAAGATACAAAACCTCTTTTGCTGCGCAAAACATGATTCCTGAGCGGGGGTTGAGGCCTGACAAAAGGGATGGCGAGTTGTTGGCCATGATTTCGGGACGCCAATGGATCCATTTCACAAAACCACCTGGGTCAGCTATTGTATCTGTGGTTCGGGAATTTTATGCGAACGCCAATGCCGAAGGTGATACTATTGTTCAAGTTAGGGGCCGCTCAGTGGCTTTTGGGAGTCAAGCCGTCAATGCACTATTTTCCACGCCCAACTATGAGGGCAAGGATTATATGGAGTCGGTACTCCGCAGTTATGACTTAGAGGATATCAGCAGGAGGCTTTGTAGGCCGGGAACCACATGGAAGAAGAATGATTATACGGGTGAGAAGGCCAATTTCCGGATTTCAGTGCTCAGTCGCTATGGGAAGGCGTGGTTCAGCTTTATTTGCGTTAATATGATTCCTACCCGGCACCTGATCGATGTGACCAAGGATCGAGCGATCCTCCTTTTGCCATTATCACGGGCCTGAATGTGGACATCGATGTTCTCATACACGAGTCCATCAAGAAGGCAATCAAGAGTATCGTCGCTTCAGGACTTCCACATCCATCATTGATCACCCACTTGTGCAAGCAAGTAAGTATTCAGTGGGGGCCAGAGGAGATATCCTTGCCACCCATGACAGTCGTTGACCATCAGACTATCGCACGTTATAATGTGTGGGACGAGGCAGAGTCTCATGTTAGAGGTGAAGGGTACGGGCCACCTACAGCGCCACCTCCTACAGCAGAGCCAGAGCAAGCGCAACCTTTAGGCGCAGGCCCAGCTGCGCAGGGTCTACTAGAAGACATTATGACATCCCTCACCCTGCTTCATCAGAAGCACGACGCCGAGGCACAGAGGCAACACAGGAACATAACAGCAGTGGCTCAGAGGCAAGACATAGCTATGCAGTACCAGGCTGAGCTGGTAAACACTATGTATAGTATCTACACTAATTATTGTGGTGATAATGCTGAGTTCATGCCATACCAGTTCCTAGAGCCTCCTGTCTTCCCACCATACCCTCCACCATCACCGCCCACCGAAGCTGACGAGGACGATGCCGCTGCGGAGTGAGTGATCTTCAGGGAAGCCCTCTTGTATCAATTAATTATGTTTAAGCAACGAGGGCATTGCTCACTTTAAGTTTGGGGGTGTTTTTGGCTATTATCTGTTTATTTATATATTGCCATGTTAGTTTGCCATACTTTAGTGTTTTGTTATGTTTTTATTATCAGTATTGTGGTGCAGTCATTTTGGCAGTCATTTTGAACTGCGAGATTATGCTTGGATTTTTATCATTATGGATGCCATGAACTGTTTTTGGTTTTATTTATTAATGCTTTGATTATTATTAGCATGATTGTGGTTTATAACCATCTTTTTGGGGCTTATACAGATTTAGATGATTGTGCCATGTGAATGGCATTTTCACCCTATTTTGAGCTACTATTTAGCAAGGGTGTTATATTTATCATTATTTTTTTTATAGCTGATGACAAGTGCCAGGTAATGATGTCTATCTCTTAGAGTAGTGTCAAGCATGCATGAGCTAGGGGTTGTTCAATCGATTAGTTTAAACTGTTATTGATCCGTCCTTCTTAGCAAGCACCGACCAACTGTGTTAATGAGTCATTTTTTTTCGAATTTAGTTCGCATGTTTATTGCTTTGAGAGTTTATTCACTCTTATAAACTCTCATTTGTTCAAGGTAATAAAAGACTTAGACGTTTTTACAGTTTTGGATCTTGGATTCTAGCATGTTGACATATTAAAATAATAATAATAATAATAATAATAATAATAATAATAATAATAATAATAATAATAATAATAATATGATTGTTATGAGAATAAAAATAAAAAAGAAGTGTTAATATCAAAAGTTTTGCAGTGGGTCGAGATGGAGCGTAAAATGCACTCGCCTATAAATGCAGGACCGATATCGAGATGGAGCATAAAATGCACTCGCTAAATAATCTTCATTTTTGTTGTAAAGTCTCAGTTGGCTTATATTGATTACGTGGCCTTTTATCGCCGAAAGTTATTAGATTCATAGGGGTGTTCTACACCCTAGTGCCCTAAAGTAAATCGGCTTGGGAGTCATGAGATCAAAAGCTCATTCATGGGTAGTTCGAATAGCCTAAGGTAATTAAGGACTGTCCGGGTTAGATTTTATTGTCGTCATGCTAAAGTCTTTTGATCTTTTCCTGCAAGTGCGTCTTATTCTTAATGCTTGTTGAATTTTTAAGTTGTGGAGTGTGCATATTATTATAAACAATCGACTGTGCGAACTTAGTTGAGATATGATTAGTTAGAACGGTTGGTCTCCACACACACACATAGAATGGATTTAATACAGTCTTATGCTTGAAATTGAATGAACCCTTATTCATATTTGTGTTTGCCCTATTCTCTGGGAGTAGCTATGATCGAGCTTTGAAGCCATGATACTGCTTTACTGTTTTATGTTTCTTTCGCATGTGTTTTACTATTGTTAGTGTTGTGTTAGATAGTTTGCTCGAGGACAAGCAAAGACTTAAGTTTGGGGGTATTTGATGAGTGGGATTTATACCCGCGAATCAGATACTTTATGACTTAAATAGTTGCTTGTTCCCGTAGATTTTATATGATTTTATATGATTATAGTGTTATTGTGTTTAATCGATGCAATTTGGGCTTATCAGGTGTTTTCTAGCATTCAGGGGCAAAACAGTCATTTTCTATACACCGCAGCGCCAATGCCCAATGTTAGTCTCTGTGGCTTGTTGCATGGCTACCGGTCCTTCCTTGGCGTCGACGCCACGCTCGCATGGCCCACTATCCCTATATGGACTCATGCTACCAGTAGCGCAGAGTCCTGGCTTTTTTCAAACTTATGTGAAAATGCATTGCAGCCACCCATAGGCTTATTGACCGCGTCGCGGCGCCACCTCCGATGCCCAGGGAGAGAAGGCCTTAGATTGACCTAGCTTGAAGGAAAAAGGCGTATATAACACACTGAAGCCTTTGCATAAGAGGATCATCAGACATCCTATATCATATTTTCACATAGGTTAGCTTAGATTAGTTTTCTTCTGTAATTTCTCTTCCTTTCTCTTAGTTGATGTGTGTAAATATAGATTAGGTAGATTAGGGAGAAGTCTGACATTTCTTTGGAGCGTCAAGAGCAGTGAACTACACAGAGTGGAAAGCTTGATTTGAGCAGAATGCTTGGAGATTGAAGGGCTTTGACAGAGTTTCCTCTTATCCATTTATTTCCTCTAATTTTGTAATCCATTAATGTTGTCTTTATTGCTACTTGTATTTTGTTCAATAGCTATGAACTGAATATTTGCTCTAAGGTTATAATGGAACCATTTGTTATTTAAATTGATTGTCTAATCTCTTTGGTTGGCACCATATGATTTGGTTTAATATATTTGTGCTTAATGATTCTCGCCAAGACATTAGTGATGATTCTGGTAATCTACATGATATCGATAGAAGGATTGTAGATTTACACCTAAATATATTAGCATGTGATTGTGGGTTTCGACTATATAAGTTATGCGTAGAATAGACATATATCTGTGCGCCACGTGTGGCCTAATAGAGAACTTATGCTTAAATCCTTGTTATGATTAATTCGCATAGACATGTGTAGAATTGCATCTAGCTTGGACGTTCGTTTTTGTTCTATTCCCTTTTGGGTGGATTCAGAGAGGATATGTTTGTGCATACCTCGACAGAGGTCCATAGGCACCTGTGTGTTCTCGGTCGACAAATTGTCATTACCATTAAGACCAAAGAGAGTAGGGTAGCTAGTTTGATGAAGCATAGCATGCCAGGTGTTCGGTAGAATGCCCGTGTGGGGTGAAGTTATGACCTTAGCTTGTATTTCCTTCGTTTGCCATTCATTATCCATTTACTTGCTTTGTTATTTAGTTTTAACTAGATTAATCACACTTCCATTTATTGCTGTTCGAATAAGACTTTAGCGATACACAGTCGATACTTGGTAAATATTAGTTATAGTTCCTCATGGGTACGACATTCTACTTATCACTGTAATACCTCTTAGACCGCGTACACTTGCTCATGTTTAGTGATCGGTTTTTTGACCAACAGTGCCCAACTCATAATTGGCAAATTCGTAGGTTCAATTCCAGCTGGATACACACCAATGGGAACCTCCAATAAGTCTATTAGAATTGGCTCTATGTCAATGGAATCTCATCATCCATATAAAATGAATTGGTGTGCTATATTCATATCGTAACATAATATATAAACAGTAAGTGTATACACTCAAAATTTCTGTATTCCTATTACTAACATTGTAGGAGGGCAGGATCGTCTTCTAGAGATAACCCTGGAAGTCAAATCAGCTCAATCCCAGAGACAACCCCAGAATCCTCAGTTTGCCATCTCAGAGACAACCCCGAGATACTCAGTTTCAGTCCTGGAGACAACCCCGGGAGTTTTAGCTTCAACCTCGGAGATGAACCCCAAGGAATGCAGTTCTAGTTCTAGAGATAACCCCGAAAAAGCTCGTTTCAACACCCAGCAGTCAGCTTCAACCTCAGAGATAACCTTGAGGCACTCAGTTCCAACCCTGGAGATAATCTTGGGAGGTCAGGCACACTTTAGAGACAACCCCGAGGACATTCATCACTTACAACAGTCCAATCTCAGAGATAACCTTGAGCAACGACTGCTAAATCAACGCAGAACCGGAGATAACCCCGGTGAGGTGAAAAATTATCATTTTGCCATCTCGATCCCACATTCACGCCGTCTCAACAACATTTTAACACACATTCTATATAGAAGTGTCCTACAAGAACCATATCTCAAATCCCGAGTGACTACTACACAAGATAACACACCGGATAAAATTTGAAAACCTGAAGATCTAGGCATGGCCCTATCTTCCCAACTTCGTACAACCACTTATCCCATGTCATTATGTAGCTCTCGACAACAGCATTCTGGAAAGGTACTATACGCCTCAATGGGATGCCCAGATTGAAAGTTATGAAGGTTCGAGTAGACAACGCGTTGCATGCGTGCACGTACTTCGAGACGGTAAGGTCCACAGAGCCCGGGGCACCCCGGGTAGCCGCAGGTGGACCTGCGGCTACTGCAAGTACACCTGCGGCTCCCCCCTCTATAAATAGAGGGCTTGGATGGCCATTTTCAAGGGAGAAACGACAAGGAAGCCCTGTCCATTTTGCTCTGTACACACTATAAACTGAGTGTTTCTCTTTTCAAACACTTGTGAGCTTGTTCTTTGTTACATTTTACCGGTGGAAACCGAGTATTCATTCATTTAAAGCTATTTGAAGTCTTCTTGGCAGCCCACTGTAAGACATCTCACATTTCTTAAAGCCTTTCTCCACTTTCAGTCACACACAGTTATTCACGTTGAGAGTCGTGGTTTGTATGCGATGTCGGGCCAAATCATTCAAAGTGGCTTTTATTGCTTATATATATATATATTGTGACACCCCCAAATCTGGGTACTTCATTCCAACAAGATTTGGTGTTCATTGTCTAAACATTCATTTTTAACTACCCAAATATAATAAAGTTTAACAATAAACCTCCCCATTAAAGGATTACATCAATAAGTTCAATAAAATCTCCCAGGTTATCTAACCTTTAAATACAAACATCAAGTGCGAAAAATAAAATAATTACATCTCAACAATTAAAACAAAGTTTGACAATATAGAAATCAACAGATTTACAAGTCTTCAACACTTGTTCATCTTTCCATTTCCTTTACTGGTGGTAGGTTCATCAACCTTCTCAACTTTAGCTATAATGGTTATATAAGAAAGAGGGAGTAAACAAACGCTCACTGGAAGTGGCAATGAATAAAAATATCATAACAACTGCCAAATGAATAGGGTCAATAGAACTGAATAATATTCTCTATCAATAATAATCAGGAACAGAATTTGAAATATATGTATCTGAGGGTCACAAGACCACGAACTATGTCCAAAGTTATATGTATTCTTTCAACTTAAACCTAAACAATCATAAGACTGTAGGGACTTCTCGTACATAGGGGGATCAGCCCTTCGTACAATGTATTATGCACAAACATCTAAACGATTACGCGTAAATAATCCCCTATAATAGGGTTGTTCATCTCAGTTTTAATATACGAGTCCGCACCAAAGGAAGTTTGGTTTGGATAAGTTTCAAGGTAATTTAGAGTTCAACGAACATCAACTAAGGATTAGTTGAATCAATATAGTTTAGTATCACTTCAAGTGCTCGATAGCAATATGATATGAAATAGTCATGAATTATAAGTGAATCAACATTATACATCGAAATCATGATTTAGAAATGAACTAGAAAGCATAGGCATTTGAATATTATAACAAACCTTGATTTAATAATAATAAGCTAAGGCTATTAATCTTACCCAATAAAAGAAGTGAGTTAATAAACGTGCATGATTAATAACAAGTTGAGGAATAAAACTTGCTCAACCTAAGAATAACAGAATTTAGGAACTTGTGTAATAAGAAACAAAATTAAAGATAGGAACCCTTCTCAAAGTAAGAGTTAGGTTGAAGAGTTTGCATGTACATAATCAAGTTAGAATAGATATATAAGTAGGTTTAGGAACTTGCTTAATGCATCAATAAGGTTTAAACACTTGCACAATCGTAAAAATAGAGTTAGAAAACTTGCCTCTTGTGTAGGTTAAACAATCACTACTTACGTTCCCCACAAGTCCTACACATACCATATGTATTGACAATACTCATTAGTTACACTAATATTAGCTTTATGAGTTTCTTTCCCACTTTTAGTATAACTCACTAACTAAGTTTAAGTTTAAACATCATCACATCTTTTCATGAACATCACATTTTAGCTCTATTACAATCAATTAAATTATCATGCCATCGCACCATATACACATAAAAACTTAATACAACATCATATTACATGTTCAACATGTTATCATTCTCTTTAGATTAGGTGACACTAACACACAAAGGATTACACTTGCATTTGTGCATCCCGACGCCCTCTGATTGCCTCCAAATGCACAACAGTCCTAAATATAGCCATTTTGACCCCTCATAACGACATCAAATTGAAAACCTTAAAGAATAAAAGTTATATTCCTATTCATCCTCGTTCCGAATCATCTTGAATCGCATCAATCGGAGTCCTTATGAAAATGTTATGCTCATTTTAGTAAACCATGTCCGGTCAGTTTTTTTTAAAAATTTGGCAAATCAGAATACCCCTCCGCCAGGACGGGGGTCCCTTCTATGAATTCGCGAATTATCATCTCAAACACTACAGAAAGCCAAATTAAGCATACAAACTCCTTTTTAACAACCATACCAACCTACCCAAGGTGTAATATGTTTACATAAACATAAACTAATGTTTCTAACATGTTTCTAACCACATAAACAACATACATATCAAAATTACAACCTTTAATTTTGCTATTTCTATTATGTCCTCTTCTTTTGACATTCATAACAAAATTCTTCACTTTGAATTCGTTTTACAACCAAAATAGTTGGTTTTAATTACTTTGTTTTCATTTCTTCATGTACTTTCACAATCAATAGCCAATTTATACATTATACAATGAATTAAGTACCAATTTTAATTTTAATTTAAGCCATTTTCAACATATATCAATGTAAACTTACTATAATATAATTTCCTCTATAATAAAATATATTACATGAATCAATTTACTCTAAATCCTCTATAAACCATATGAACACAATTTATGTCAACAATTATCACATAAAATCACATAATAAACAATTACTCCTTCACACCAATTTTATAGAGAACTTTTTTTCATGTATATAAAAACTAGAACTTTAGAAGAAAACTAAAAATAAGAAAGGTAGGGTTATACCTTGCTAGAAGATATGAAGAACTTGAAAATCTGTCCCCTTCTTCTAAATTCTCAACTCACAGGGAAACTCTCTTCTTCCTTCTCTCTTTCTCTCTTCTTCTTTTTCTCTGTTCTTTCGTTCTCTTTTACTAATACATAATATAAACTGATATATGATAATATAATATACGTATACTTATAATACCTATTAATATATAACATAAATACATATATAACTGATGTTAGTTATATTATTTGAAAATCAAAAGTCATAAGGCTTGTCTGGCTAAACCACTTTAAAATTAATAACTTACAACCCTTATGCCTTGTTTGGTAAAATCAATTAAAATAATGACTTAATCATTCCTTAAGCCTTGTTTGGCAAAACAAGATTAAAACAAGAATTTCAAAAGCTCTAAGGCTTTGTTTGGTAAAACCAAATTTAAAAATCTTTTAATTTATGTTAATAATTCATTTATCATATAGTTTTATTGTCACAATTTATTTAAAAATTCTAATATTCAATCTAATTAAATCTAATAACAATATATTAAATCAATTTACCACATAAACCGATACAAACAAAATTATAATTTTCCTTATAATTATAATTTTGTTTAACACATCACTTTAATTACAAAATTAAATTAGAATAACATTATAATAATTCATTTAATCCATATCAACTCACTAATTTAATTGTCAAATATTTATTCAACCATAAACACATCAACTAAAATATTTATATAATTCAATAAATATTTGAAATTACAATTTAAAATTCTGAATTGTTACATATATTATTATCGAGTTATGCCTCGATTTGAGCCCGAATATAATATTCGGAGCGTTTACTGCTTTTATACACATATATATATCTCGATATATATATATATATGAGTCCGGATCCAGTCCGGACTCCCGCATTTTCTTAAAATGCGGACTTTTTTTTTGCTTTTTTAAAACAATTAATTTTTTTTTAATATTTTATGGAACTGGAATTTTTACATAATACAGTGTTTTGGATGTGATTTGGATACGTATAACCAAAGCAGTATATATACGATCTGCGTGCGCATGTATATACATTTTTTGAATATAGGTATCCAAATCACGCCCAAAATATCAGTATTATGGAAAAATTTCGCCCATAAAATATTAATTTTATTTTAGTTGTTTTAAAAAAAGCCTAAAAAAAAAAAATAGGTCCTGATTTTCTCCCATCCGGAGTCCTGACTGACGATGCTTTTATATATATATATATATATATATATATATATATATACACACACACACACACACACACATTCAAATTCCGCTTGGAGTTTACTTGTGGCGGTTGATGATACGATATATATATATATATATATATATATATATATATATATATATATATATATATATATATATATATATATATATACTATTTACACCTTTCATACATATTGCATCATCATGTGAGCCTAGGAATCATGTGATCACAGATTCAGTCCCTGGATCTAGATTCGGTTTCCGTGATGGACATTATCAGATGTAACCAGCTTGTAAATTATTTACGGCGTTTGAATTTCCTGAGATGGCTTACATGCCCACAAGGAGTTTGGCACTGCTTTGTACATTATTTTCTCGAAGATGCTTCGCATCTCGAAAATAAAAGCAATCAAACTAAACATATAATAAAATGGAATTATCAAAGGCCTCAATTATTATTGAGCACAAGGGTTTGAAAAACCTCTTTTACAAAACATCACTGCTATATCTTGTTAAAATTGAACTTTTATACAAAATTCGAACCTTTGTATATAGGTACAAACAAGTCATAGCACTACTTCCAGATAATTGCACATTGACCCCCCCCCCCACACACACATTCAGATAGAAGTTTAAATTAAAAAGTGGCGGTCACCGTGGTAACACGGATGTCGGGGGGTGCCTAATACCTTCCCTCCGCATAATCAAGCCACCGGACCCTAACGAATCTCGATTTCATAGACCAGTTAAGCAGTGTTGCATTACTAGGTCAGTGTGCAAACCTTTTCTCGGTTGAGTTGGTTCAACCATTTAAAAATACCAACCGGCGACTCTTACAGTCCAATCGTCGACATATACATGTCAGACTTTTCAAACTTGTTTTTTCAAACAAATCTCTCCTAACATGAGAACTGTGACACCCCCAAATTCGAGTACTCCATTCCCACGGGATTTAGTGGTCACTATCCAAAACTATTACATCTAACTACCTATAATAAAGGATAAAGACATAATTTAAATAACTTAAACAATAATCATTCCCATTAAAGGGTTACATCAACTTTAAATAATCCCAAGTAATCTAACCTTAAACTATTACATAAGTCTGTGGAATACATCACAAAATAAATTAAGTCTTATAATATAATTCATCCAAATAGATTCACATATATCTTCAACACTTGGACATCTTGCCCTTTCCTTTGCTGGAAGATGGCTCATCGACTTTCTTGACTCTAGCTGTAGTGTTTAAATGCAAGAGTGAGCAAAAAATTGCCCACTGATATAAAGAATAATAATAATAACAACATGAGTCTGGACAACAAATGCTGAATAATGGTAAACTTGTTTTACGAATCAAGAATAGAAAAAAAGCTCAAGTTTTATATCTGAGGGTCTTATGACCACGAACTATGTCCCCGGTAATTAGGTATTATTACCTCAACCTTAGCAGTCATTTAGACTATACAGACCCTTCTTTATGTACTCAGGGGGATCAGCCCTTTGTACTATGTATTGTTCACAAACATCTAAATGTTAACACGTACATAATCCCCTATGTCAGGGTTGTTTGTCTCTGTTTGAATTTAGAATTTCCGCACTAAAGAAAGTTTAGTTTGGAACTATCTTATCAGTGGTTCTAGAATTTTTAGAACACTATTCAATTACAGATTAGTCCAACCAATAAGAGTTTTCTTGCTATTTTAAGGTTAAACACAATAATTTAGAATTGAACAATGATGTTTAAGTTAAAGATTGGATAATAACAATGTACAATTGAATAGACATGGTCTATATATACAAAGTACTACATTCAAAAAGAGTTAGGAAATGTCATTAGAAACAATATAGTTAAACAATATATGCTTTGACTAGGAATAACAAGAATTAGGAAAGTGGAACTCGCTCGATGTAACAAATTAGATTACAAGAGCTTGCACAATCATACACAAGATAGAATCAATAGGCTTGCTCAACTTTATTATAAGATTTAGGAACTTGTACAATGATAAATAAGGAATAGAAAGCTTGTTTGACATCAAAAGATAACGTATTTATGAAACTTGCATTCATTATAAAGAGAATGAAGTTAGGGAACTTGCCTGGTGTGTAAGCTACATAAGTATAATAATGTTTGCCAATTACCCTACACATACCTTTGAAATTACAATACCAATTAGTTGTACCATTATAAGCTTTATAGATTCAATCCACCATTTAAGTCATAACCCTTAACTTAATGTCTAACCATGTTGGTTAACCATTCTTACGGATCTGAAATCTCACTATCGCCTAATATAAGCTTTATCATTCACCTCTAACTCTTGTAAACATCAATTTTTATTCATTACATAACTTGTTTAAATGATCATTTAAAATCTTCTCTTTTTTGGTATCACCACACATAACTATTTGTTTTGTATCTTATATTATGATTTAACATCTTTATCATGCATAACATACTAGATTAGGTCCTTGTATTATAGTCTACAAATAATCGTAACTCATCGCCGACCGACTCAAGGCACGCACGCGTCAGCTGCGTTGCCCCAAGCTTCGCACCAGCCAAGCAATAATGCTGGTCGGTGAGAATCTTAGAAGGCCATCCGTGTAGACTATATGTCGTTTACGTCACTGTGTGGTATCGGCTTGCATTTGCGTTGTATACGTATTTAAATCAGAGTTATAAATTACATTACACAAAGACACTCCAAAATTTCCTAATTTCCATAGAAATTCACCATACCGAACAACTAAAACTTTGTAATAACATCAATAAGCATGAAATTCATAATTCTAACGACATAAAATTATTTATAATTAACTTTTAAGGATTAAAATCACATTTTTTTTTCAATTTCTTCATATTTTAACACTTTTAGCAAATTCGATTGCCAAATCTTTGTTTCTTAACCAATTGACACCATTCCAACTATGTTGTTTTCGTTTCTTGACATGTTAACATAATATACAAATAATTTGCATATTCTATCAAGTATTATATATGAAATTTTGGACTTAAACAAGCTATTTTACATAAACATAACACTATTATTCAATTTTCTTCCTACAACCCAATTTCATGTATTTTCTCTATGTTCTCTCTTTCTCACCAACTCTCTGTGTTTTTCTTAGTTAGCCATAGGAATAATACGCGTAATATAACTAGCCTTGGTCTCTCTCCCATGTACGTCAGGTAACAAACCCAATAGGTTGCATCAGTTCAAATAAGCCACAGGCTACAAGGCCTTATTTGGCTATACTTAATTTAGTTTTCTAATTTATTTTAATAATATTTATATTATATAGTTTTACTTGTCACACCTTTATTTAATTCATTTTATGTTCTTACAATTATAATTATAATAATTATAATTTTCATTATAATTATACTTTATACTTAATAAATCATTACATATCTAATTTAATTATTAAATTAGACTAGAACATCATTTTATTTAATTTAATTATTTTCTTAAATATTAAACAATTCATTTAATTTAATTATCTCATTAAATTAAATCTTTAAATAATAAAATTTTTATTAATCAATTTAGTTACTAAATTATTGCACCACAATTTTATCAGTTATTTATTTTTCTCAATAAATAAATTTATTAAAAATATTTATTTAATTTAATAAATACTTAAATTAATTACAAAATTCCTCGATCGTTACATCCGTCCCTCCTTAAAAGGATTCTGTCCCCATAATCATGACTCAATAAATTTATTCGTTACATTCTTCCCTCCTTAACAGGATTCTGTCCCCAGAATCGCTATACAAGATTAAGCAAATAACTGAGGATAATTTTTCATCATAACATCTTCAAGTTCCCACGTAGCTTCTTCAACATTGTGGTTTCTCCAGATTATCTTAACAAAATGTATCACTTTATTCCTTAGTACTTGCTCTTTCTTGTCGATAATTTGAACATGGACTTCTTCATATGACAACTCTTTCTCAAACTATAATGGCTCATATTCTATAACATGCTTATAATCAGGCTTATATGGCCTTAATACTGAGACATGGAAAATATTATGAATATATTCTAATTTCGGAGGTAAAGCTACCTCATATGCCACTTCCCCAACTCGTCATAGCACTTCAAAAGGGGCTTAATTTCCCCTTTTTGCCAAATCGAATTTTCCCTTTCCAGGGAGACACTTTTAAGAAAAAAAAAGTACCGATATAAAATTCTCGACTTTGTCGGTGTTGATCGACATATTTCTTCTATCTATCTTATGCAGCTATCAATCTTGTCCGAATCACCTTGATGATTTTGACAGTTTGTTGTACCAACTCTAGACCTAATAGCTGACGTTCACATACCTCATCCCAGCATAACGGAGTTCTGCATTTCCTGCCGTATAATGCTTTGTAAGGCAGCATGCCAATACTCGCGTGATAACTATTATTATAGGCAAATTCAACAAATGGTAGATGGTCATCCCAATTTCCCTTAAAATCCATAATACATGCTCTGAGCATATCCTCTAGTGTCTGGATGGTTCTCTCACTCTGTCTGTCAATTTGAGGATGGTACGATGTGCTCATTCTCAACTGCATTCCCAAGTACTCTTGTAGCCGTTTCCAAAAATTTGATGTGAAATGTGGATCTCTGTCTAACACAATGGACACCGATACACCGTGTCTTGAAACAATTTCCTTTACGTATAATTTTGCCAACCGATCTAGGTTAAATATAATCTTGATTGGCAAAAAGTGTACCGACTTTGTCAATCGATCGAAAATCACCCAGATAGCGTCGAAACCTTGCTGAGTCGTTAGAAGACCTACCGCACAATCCATTGTGATATGCTCCCATTTCCATTCCGGTATCTCCAACGATTGCAATAATCCGCTTGGCCTTTGATGTTCAGCTTTAACTTTCTGACATGTTAAGCATTTTACCACACACTCAGCTACGCCCTTTTTCATATTCGGTCACAAAAAATAATGTCTAAGATCCTAGTAAATTTTTTTACTTCCAGGGTGAATCGAATATCGTGAGTTATGGGTCTCGCTTAAAATTTCCTCTTTAACTTCCGGTACTGATGGAACCCAAATTCTCCCTTCGAATCAAACTAACCCTTCCGAATTAACTTTAAATTTTTTTTTCCTCACCTTTAGACACTTTTCTTCTTATCTCTTTGCAGTTCTCATCTTGAAGTTGTGCATTCTTCACCTTATCTACTAACGTTGAACTGTTTCCCATCTAGAATAATTTTTCGTCTGATTCTGTCGGATATTTAATTTCCAACTCCATCTTTGCCATTTCCAATACTAGCTTCTCCTGAGCAGTTAACATCATTAATTTCTATCGTCCTTTTCTACTTAAGGCATCAGCAACAACATTCGCCTTTCTGGGATGATAGAAAATCTCGCAATCATAGTCTTTAATCAACTCCAACCATCTTCTCTGTCTCATATTCAAATATTTCTGTGTAAGGATATACTTCAGACTTTTATGGTCGGTATATATCTCACACCTCTCTCCATAAAGATAATGTCTCCAAATCTTTAGAGCAAACACCATCGCAACCAACTCTAAGTCATGAGTCGGATACTCTTTCTCGTAATCTTTCAATTGACGTAATGCATACGCAATAACTTTGCTGTTTTGCATAAGCACACAGCCTAGTCCTTTATGCGATGCGTCACTATTTACCACAAAATTCCCTGTATCATCAGGCAATGATAACACAGGTGCTGAACTTAACCTCTACTTTAATTCTTGAAAACTTTCCTCACACTTCTCCGTCCTAACAAACTTAACCGCCTTCCTAGTTAAATTTGTCAGAAGGGTTGCGATCTTGGAAAAGTCTTGAATAAAACGCCTATAGTATCCTACCAATCCTAAGAAACTCCTTACTTCTGACAGTGTCTTCGGCTGATCCCAGTTTATTACAGCTTCCACTTTTGACGGATCTACCGAAATTCCGTCCTTATCAATAACGTGCCCAAGAAACTATACACGTTCCAACCAAAACTCACATTTTGAGAATTTAGCGTACAACTACTCTTTTTTTAATGTCTTCAATGTCACTCTTAAGTGTTCAACATGTTCCTCCTTGGTCTTGGAATACACCAATATGTCATCAATAAATACCACCAAAAATTTGTCTAAGAATGGTTTAAACACCCTGTTCATCAAATCTATGAACGCTGTAGGTGCATTGGTTAAACCAAAAGACATAACCAGAAACTCGTAATGACCATACCGAGTTCTAAACGCTATTTTTGGTACATCCTGATGTTGCCTCTTTTTAAGTTCTAACAAAAGAGCTCTAACTCATGCAAGCATACATGTGTCAACAAGTAATATAGAGTAAGTAGAGTATCATCCCACAGAGAAAGTTGCTAAATCAAATTATTATGCATCAACTCTATCACTATTTTTATATGCTTAAACTAATAATTATGATTATGATTGAAAATTACTTTAAAATCAAATAACAACTAAAATACGAATAATAACGAAATATATCAAATCTGGAAATAATAGGATCCTAACTTCATTTAATAGTTCATCTAATTACCACCATCATGCAAGAACGTTCACATATCACAGGAAAGTAGCCAAGAGCACTAATATAGACATAGCCATTTTTCAATGTATTTATGACCTACTTACACAAAGATCCACATGCGATAGATACCATGTAATCATCAATATAACCAAAATCACTATATGTCTATGTGAAATTGCAACCATGTTTAATTTAAGCACAAGCCCTTATTTTAACTCATACGGTGAAATAGTATATGTCTATCTGATTCACGAAATACAAAGCTACACAAAATAGTCCCATATACGCATGCTATCATGATTACAATCCATACCTACATGTTATTTTTCAATTCCATACAAGCACTGAAAATGAATGGTGATCAAGCATTCATGCATGCAAAACAACCATGATAGAAATTCCTTATGATACATAAAATAGTCCAGCAATCAAGCATGCAACTAAACTACATATTAAAATCCGTTAGAATCTCATAATGGAGTTTAGTTCATGGCTGAACCAAAAGCCATCATGGGATCAAAGCTACACATGGATAATACACAAATAATTGAAAAATGAAGGATAGAAACGATCAATCCCAATTGATGATTATAAACCAATAATAACGTTCAATTCCACATTAAAATCCAGCAAACGAACAATAGTTTTCCACAGTGATTGAAATCCCAAAGAAGAATTAGAAAATATGGAGTTTAGGCTTCGTTCTACGTTGGAATCTCTCTCAAAGTGTAAACCCTAGTTGCCAATATGAAAATACGTAAAAACTAACGAGTGATGCGTCTGACACAAGTCAGAATCGTTTTTAATTAATTACAACCCTTAAAATTTAAAAATTAAATTAATCATGTCAGCAGCTTCAAGCATCGCGTGTGGCCGCGTGCTTCCTCTTTGTAATCATCGCACGGACGCGCGCCTTCAGAATCTGGCAAATCCGGGCGATAGCGTAGGCGCGTGAATCTTGGCCTTTGTAGCCGCGCGGCTTCTGCAGTTTGGATTCTGATTCAACTGCTGCTACTGCTTTGTCTGCTGCCATTGCTTCCTTGTCATGTCACTCTTCCTTTCTCCATCCTCAGTTGCATATCCCTGCTTGTTCCTCGCGTCATGCGTCTATTAGCCTCGTGCCTTCTAACACCACCAAACTATGCCTTTTCCTGCACTTTTATACCAAAGGAGTTTTAAGTAAATGCAATGCAAAATAACATGAAATACAACTAAAAACACACTAAAATGTACTTGAGATGGGCATAGTTCGTGTGAATTGACATCAATAAGTAGGTGTAAAACCCAATTATCAAATACCCCCAAACTTGAACTATTGCTTGCCCTCAAGCAATGCATACTAAAATAAAACAATGAAAATGCAACTACACTACTATGCAACTAACTTAGGATGCACACTAGTCTCACATTGTTCCAACTCTAACAGAATTTCAGTCCAAAATGCCTCAGTGAATTATCCAGATTTAAGAATACAAATTCAAACCAAACCATAGGCATAATATCATACACTCAGATAATTCATAAATGCTATAGAGATGTTGTGTGTGTGTGTGTTGTGTTCACCAAAACTTGATTTAAGCAAAGACTACACATGCTAAACTGCTCAAAACAAAAAATTATAGTCTAAATCAAGACTCATGTATACTTATGCAACGAAGACTGTTCCAACATATCAAAACAAACTGAGGTTCCACAATGGGTTTAAATGCTTTATTGCTACTCACGAGGGCGATTTTCGCTCTTTCTCGCTATGTTTATTACTATATTTCTTTTCTTTTCTTTTTCTCTTTTTTTTCACATGACTGTGCAATGCCTTATTCCATTAGGCAACACTGCTACCCCTTAGCGAGCTTTCGACCAACGACTCCCAGACTATGAAAGACCTTAGGGCGCTAGGTGTAGAGACCATCCCCTCGGGCGTCCTTACTCAAGTAGCCAGGGCCCCAAAATAAGACTAGCCACATTATTGCTATTTGATTTTGAATTTTTTTTTATATATAGCATACCCATGTTTTCCCAAAGTTTGAATGTCAATGTTTTGCAAGTCTACATCCATGTTCCACATATTTCTCTTTTTAAAACTACATTTTTTATCGAGCAATGCAACACATACTTCTTATACTTACAAGTGATTGTGAACACATCCGTCCAAACCGAAAGCATTTAAACAGCAACATGAATTTCATCGTGTAATACATTATAACTACGTTCATGTTATCCAAACTACTCAAAAATCCTTCACAATTCAGTATCATCATCGGCTGGACAAAATTTCCCTAAAGCTAGAACTTTGTGAGACATGCAAACTAAAAAAAAAATCTAACATATAAACAAATAACTGAACATGACATGCAAAATTTAACACATAAACTAAACATGAACATGCAAAATTTAAACTAATCATGCAAATACTACATGAAACTATACTACTACCCCAATACCCCAAACTTATAATATTCAATGTCCCAGTGAATGAAGGTAAAGGGTAAAGAAAACTCCCCTAATGATCAGTGGCACCACCCTCTTTGGGTGGTGAATCCGATGGTGGATATGGCACATCTGTCCCGAACTGAGGCCACTCTAGCATCGTCCCCTGCTGTACAAAAGCCTCAGCCAAGGCCCTCTTGAGACCCGTGGCAATTGCTCCAAAGTTATCATACATGGCATCGACTTTACGCTCTAACCTTCGGATCTAGCGATCTTCAGTGGGTGCATCTGCACGAGATGATGGGCCCGCCTCATCTGTTTGAGAGGGCTGTGGTGGTGGCTTTAGAAATGTGGGTTGAATGATAAAACCTAATCCTCTCGGATGCGGTTCACCACCCGTCCAATCCTTGAATTTGGCAATAGTTGCATGAGTGATGTTGTGGCTCGGATTCTGCAGCTACTCGTTATTCCACGGGACTCCTTGTGGGGTACAAAGCATGGCTGCCACAGACGCATGTGGAATACTCCCAGTAATGCTCCCCCATAAATAAAGCAGCATATTTTGATGAATTAGGTGCCCTACGTCAATGTACTTGCCTTTGATGATACCCCACAAAATGATAGCTCGCTCAGTGGTTATTTCATGCTGGTGAGCTGACGGAACTAATTTGGCACAGATAAATAGATTCCACACTTTGGCATATCGATTCAAGGCGGATGCTGGAAAAGATTTTGGCTCATTCGTCCCTGCCTTATAATTCCATTTGGTGCCCGGAATGCATAATTCAGCAATCACTACTACCAGATCCGTTTCTAAATGCGCACCTTCTACCCAATTAGCAGACCCGATCAGTGGTGCGTCATTTATTCTGAAGACTGCTCTGATTGCTGGAGGTCAAAAATCCACTTGTACTCCTCGAACTAGCGTTATCCCTCCTTTTATGTCCTTAGCATTTGCGTAGAACTCTCGAACAACCCCCATGGGAATAGACATAAGAGTTGCAGCCAAGCCAACCCAGCCTCTTTCTCGTATCATATTCCATAGTTGGCCGTCTTGCTTTTTAGGTTTAAACCCCCGTTCCTTCACAAACGATTTGTCCACGATTTGATAATATTCCTGCTGAGCTTCCAAACTGATAAATTTCTTGTGGTCCACGACATCCTCTTCTTGGTTACTGGAGGAAGAGGCTGATGATGAAGTGATGGATATGGAGCGTGCTCTCTTTGGACCCATTGGCAGAGGATAGAGAGATGCAGATGATATGCTTGAGAATGAATAAGAGCTGCTGATGAGAATACCCCCAAACTCATTTCTTCTTTACTCAGTTTGAAACCCTAGATGTATGCCAGTGGATGAGATCATGGGTCTGAGCTTTGAGTGTAGAGAGAGTCATGGGTATGAACTTTGATGAGAGATGAGTAGTTGTGCAGTTAAGGGAGAACAGAAGAATATGCTTCTATTATGTCAAGTGAGAGACCGAATAAGCCAAGACTCATTTTTTTTTAAACTTAAAAATTTGTCAAGTCCCGATGATCGGCATGTGACAGCATGGCCTTATAATGGAGATCCGCGCAGGCGCCGCGAGTGGAGAGTGGAGGCGCTTTAAACAAATTTGAGCTCTCGACTTCTAAAAGAAAGCGATGCGGTCTTGTCTTTGATATCTTCGATGCGGTTGCATGTACGATAGATCAGTATCGATCTTCGCTAATTTTTAATTCCAATCTACATGCCAGTGATGACTTCAATTGCAGATACCTACATAGACATTAATGCACACTGTTAAGGCATGAATTAATGGCCGAATAAACTCTAACCTATTTCAAACATTCTCAATGCAAATCCTGCTACACACTCAATTATGCAAAACAGACAAACTATCAAAAATGAAATAAAGATGAACTAACTAAAGCAATCTAAACTGAATAAATAAAAAACCAATAGAGATAGAAGTAATGGGTTGCCTCCCATCAAGCGCTAAGTTATAGTCAATTAGCTTGACTGTCTCTGAAACTCATGCCGACGAAAGAATTGAGGTGACTTTCTGTCTGTCCACCTCGTCACCAAAGTAATGCTTCAATCGCTATCCATTCACCTTAAATGGCTTGTCTGGAAACTGATCATATACTTCAATTTCACCATGTGGAAAGACAGTCTTCACTGTAAATGGACCTGACCATCTCGATTTCAGCTTCCCGGGAAAAAGTTTAAGTCTAGAGTTATAAAGCAAAACCCTTTGTCCTGGTTCAAATGTCCTCTCCATGATCTTTTGGTCATGCCATTTCTTCACCTTCTCTTTGTACAGCTTTGAATTCTCAAATGCCTGTAAGCGGAATTTATCCAACTCATTGAGTTGGAGTAGGCGTTTCTCCCCTGCAGCTTTCAAATCAAAATTGAGCTTCCGAATTGCCCAATATGCCTTATGCTCTAGCTCCATAGGAAGGTGACAGGCTTTTCCGTACACGAGCTGAAAAGGTGACATACCCAATGGAGTCTTGTATGCAGTCCTATAGGCCCATACTGCATCATCCAACTTTAACGAACAGTCCTTCCTCGTGGGATTCATAACTTTTTCTAGGATTCTTTTGACTTCACGATTTGACACTTCAGCTTGGCCATTCGTTTGTGGATGATAAGCTGTAGCAATGCAATGGTTCACCCCATACTTAGCCCAACGAGTGTGAAACTGCTGTTGCAAAAATGGCCGCCTTTCACATCGATGATAGCCCGTGGAGTCCCAAACCTAGTGAATATACTTCTGTGTAAAAAACTAAGGACAACCTTGGCATCATTAGTCGGAAGAGCTACCGCTTCTACCCATTTTGAGACATAGTCCACTACGAGCAAGATGTAGAGGTTACCGCAAGAAGAGACAAATGGTCCCATGAAATCAATCCCCCACACATCAAAAATTTCTACTTTGAGGATCGTATGCAGGGGCATTTCATTTCTTTTTAAGATGTTCCCCACTCGCTGACATCTATCACACCGCTGGACAAAACTGTATGCATCCTTGAAAATCGTCGCCCAGTAGAATCTTGCTTGTAGTACTCTAGCCGCTGTTATTTCTCCACCAAAGTGACCTCCATACACAGTAGAATGACAATCCTGTAGAATCCCTTCGGTCTCGCTATACGAAATACAACTTCTTATCATTTGATCAGAACAATGTTTAAACAAATAGGGCTCATCCCATATATACCATTTGACATCATGCAAAAATTTCTTCTTTTGATAACCCACCAAGTCAGAAGGTACCATCTTATTCACCAAATAATTCGCATAATCTGCAAACCATGACACTTCCCCTTTCACCACAAATAACTACTCATCTAGAAAGGATTCATTAATCATAACATTATCATCTGCCTTCCTTTCCGGATTCTCTAGTCACGATAAGTGGTCCGCCACTTGATTTTCGGTGCCCTTTCTGTCCTTGATCTCCAAATCAAATTCCTGCAATAATAAAACTCATCTGATCAACCGGGGTTTTGCATCCTTCTTTGCCACTAAATGTCGAATTGCCGCGTGATTCGTGTACACAAATCACCTTTGTGCCGATCAAATATGCTCGAAATTTGTCAAAGGCATACACCACTGCCAATAACTTTTTCTCTGTGGTGGTGTAATTCAACTGTGCATCTATAAGGGTCTTGTTGGCATAATAAATCACATGAAAATCTTCTCTTTCCTCTGCCCCAAAATAGCCCCCTACAGTGTAATCACTAGCATCACACATCAGCTCAAATGGCAAATCTCAATCTAGTGCGGTAATCACTGGTGCTGAAGTTAGTTTCCTCTTTAAATACTCAAATGCTGACATGCAGGCTTCATCAAAATTAAACTGTGCATCCTTCTCCAATAGACTGCATAGAGGTTTAGTTATCTTGGAGAATTCCTTGATGAATCTGCGGTAGAAACCTGCATGTCCCAGAAAACTGCGAACACCTTTTACTGAAGTAGGTGGTGGCAAGTTCTCAATCGTATCAAGCTTCGCTCTATCCACCTCAAGTCCCTTCTTTGAAACCTTGTGTCCCGGTATGATTCCTTCTTGTACCATGAAATGGCACTTTTCCCAGTTCAGCACTAAGTTCTTCTCAACACATCTCTTCAAAACCATAACCAAATTCTCAAGGCATAGATCAAAAGAGTCCCCAAAAACTGAAAAGTCATCCATAAATACCTCTACATTCTTCTCCACCATATCTGAAAATATAGCCATCATGTAACTCTGAAAGGTGGTTGGAGCATTGCACAATCCGAACAACATTCTTCTGAAAGCAAAAGGGTCGTATGGACATGTGAAGGTAGTCTTTTCTTGGTCTTCTGGAGCTATCATAATCTGATTGTAGCCTGAATATCCGTCCAGAAGGCAATAATACTCATGACCTGCTAATCTTTCCAACATCTAATCAATGAATGGAAGTGGAAAATGATCTTTCCTTGTAGATTTGTTGAGCCTGCGGTAGTCCATGCAGACTCTCCACCTCATCACTGTTCGTGTTGGAATTAATTCATCAATCTCAGTAGTCACGACTGTCATACCACCCTTCTTCGGTACACACTGCACTGGGCTCACCCATGAGCTATCTGAGATCAGATAGATTATGTCTGCATCCAACCATTTCAGTACCTCTTTCTTAACCACTTCTTTCATTATCGGATTAAGTCTTCTTTGTTACTCAACCGACGACTTACTACCATCTTCCAACAAGATCTTATGCATGCAAAACGAAGGGCTGATCCCTTTGATATCTGTTATGGTCCATCCAATAGTTGATTTGAACTCTCTAAGCACTCGTAACAGTTTTTCTTCCTAAAAAGATGTTAGTGCAGAAGAAATAATCACATGTAATTTTGAATCTTTATTTAAAAATGCGTACCTGAGATGTTCTGAAAGTGGTTTTAATTCGATTTCTGGAGGTGCATCAAGAGATGGTTTTAATTTTACTGATGACTCTCCAGCTTTTGTCAATGGCTCGACCGGTATTCCGAATTTCCTGAATTTTGGGGTGATATCCAGATATTGCACAAGTTCATCGACTTCCTCATCCTCTAATTCTAAATTTTTAGCAATGATACTTCTCAAAGGTTCGTAATCCACCAGACTCTGTACCTCATCCTTTACGACCTGATCCACTAAATCAACCAGAAAACATTCCTCTTCATCTGTTGGGAACTTCATGGCTTTGAAGACATTAAAAGTGACCTCTTGATCATGAACACACATAGTGAGTTCCCCTTTCTGCACATCTATCAAAGTCTTTCCTGTGGCTAAGAATGGTCTCCCCAGTATGATTGGTATGCTTTTGTCTTCCTTGTAATCTAAGATGATGAAGTCAGCCAGAAAGATAAACTTGTCCACTTTCACCAACACATCTTCAACAATTCCCTGTGGATACATAATGGATTTGTCAGCTAGCTGCAAATAAATGTTTGTCAGCCTTGGTGCCGGTAATCCCAATTGGTTGAATACTAACAAGGGCATCAAATTTATACTTGCCCCGAGATCACATAAACATTTACTGAAGCTCATCTTCCCGATTGTGCACAGAATTGTGAAGCTTCCCGGATCCTTCAGCTTTGGAGGTAATTTCTGCTGAAGGACTGCACTGCATTCCTCTGTCAAGGCTACCGTCTCAAACTCATCTAATCTCTTCTTCCTTGACAATATACCCTTTATGAACTTTGCATATCTTGGCATTTGTTCCAATGCCTCGGCGAAAGGTATGTTGATTTGCAGCTTTTTAAATACCTCCAGAAACATGCTGAATTGCTTATCTTCCCTCTGCTTATTTAATCTTTATGGATATAGAACCCGAGGGTGAACTGGTGGTACTGAACTCATAGGCTTCTCAACTGAACTTGCTTTATCTTTCTCTGCATGTTGTACCTCAGAATTTTCCAGATTTTCTTTCTCAGAGTCAATCGCTCGCTTGCCTTGCCTTTACGCCCTTCTTTAGTATAACCGAGGCATGGCATGCGCTTGATATCAAGACTGCAATGTTTTTCCCAGACCTCAATGTGATCGCTTGACATTGTTCCTTCTTGTCTCTTCTTGGATTTGTCTCTGTATTACTTGGAAATGAACCTTGGGGCTTGTTGTTAAGCATGCTCGCCATTTTCCCCATCTGAGTCTCCAAATTCTTAATAGCCACCGCTTGGCTTTTGATCATAATAACCGTGTTTGTTATGTACTTCAACATCATCTCCTCCACTTCGATTTCTTTTTTCTTTCACGAGGTGCGGTTGGAGTGTGATGTTGTTGTTGTTGAGAAAATCCCAGCAAAAACGGTGGTTTTGGTATAAACCGTATTTGAGATCAAATTGTTGATTCTATTTGGGCGATTCTCATTGATTCCTTGGTTATTAGACCAACTGAAGTTTGGATGATTGCGGTTGTTGGGGTGGTATGTGTTCTGAAACTGTCCTTGATCTTTTCTATAATTTCCCACATACTGTACCGACTCCGAGCTGATAGCACACTGATCTGTCGAGTGCGAACCCGCACAAATCTCACAAACGAAGGCAACTGTTTTCACTTTGCTCTCTGCCAATGTATCTATTTTCTTCGCCATAGCTGCAATCTGTGTTGACAACTGAGTAATAGCATCTACCTCCAACACACCTCCAACCTTGGGCTGTGGCATCCGAGATGTAGGATTTTGAAAGTCATTTGTTGCCATAGTCTCGACAAGGTTATAGGCCTCTTTATAGCTCTTTGCCCATAATGCCCCTCCTGCAGCTGCATCTATAATAGGTCTCAACTGCCACCCCAATCCATTGTAAAATGTGTTGATCACCATCCAGTTTGGCATACCGTGATGTGGACACTTCCTTAACATCTCTTTATATCTCTCCCATGCTTCATATAAGGACTCACCCTGTTGTTGCTCAAACTGAGAGATAGTTGTCCTCATCTTCGCAGTCTTAGCCATTGGGAAAAACTTGGCTAAGAATTTTTGTGCTAAGTCCTCCCATGTAGTGATTGACCATGATGACAAAGAATGCAGCCAACTTCTTGCCTTATCCCTCAATGAGAATGGGAATAGCCTAAGTCTGATATCATCCTCTATCACACCGTTGTATCTGAATGTATCACAAATCTCAATAAAACTTAACAGGTGTTCATTCGGATCATCCGTAAAAGCACCCCAAAATCAGATCAATTTCGCACCATCCGAATAGTGCCGGTTTAATCTCGAAAGTGTTTCTTTGCTATCACGGCCTCGACTATGCTAGACTGAAGTCCATTAATATTCAGCATGGAATAGTCCCTTAGAGCCCGATGCTCTTCTCTATGCTCGATTCTTTGTTCTTCTGCCATACTAGATGTTGTACCCTCTAACTGCGCTTGCAAATTTCTCCGCACACTCGCTTTCCAATCTCTTCCGTTAATATTACCCTGTGCTGGTGTTAATTCAGAATTAGATGATCGCGTGTGCATAAAAATCTACAAGTGCCTGAAACCAAAAGCAAAACAAAAAGTAGAAATGAGATAAGATTACATTTGTCTAAGTCATACAATATAGCTTAAAAATGATGATACTTATTTAAATTTAAACGCCTTTCCCCGGCAATGGCGCCAAAAACTTGTTGCCTCTTTTTAAGTTCTAACAAAAGAGCTCTAACTCATGCAAGCATACATGTGTCAACAAGTAGTACATAGTAAGTAGAGTATCGTCCCATAGAGAAGTTGCTAAATCAAATTATTATGCATCAACTCTATAACTATTTTTATATGCTTAAACTAATAATTATGATTATGATTGAAAATTACTTTAAAATTAAATAACAACTAAAATATGAATAATAACGAAATATATCAAATCTGGAAATAATGGGATCCTAACTTCATTTAATAGTTCATCTAATTACCACCATCATGCAAGAACGTTCACATATCACAAGAAAGTAGCCAAGAGCACTAATATAGACACATCCATTTTTCAATGTACTATGACCTACTTACACAGCATCCACATGCGATAGATACCATGTAATCATCAATATAACCAAAATCACTATATGTCTATGTGAAATTGCAACCATATTGAATTTAAGCACAAGCCCTTATTTTAACTCATACGGTGAAATAGTATATGTCTATCTGATTCACGAAATACAAAGCTACACAAAACAGCCCCATATACGCATGCTATCATGATTACAATCCATACCTGCATGTTATTTTTCAATTCAAATCATTATGCATCAACTCTATCACTATTTTTATATGCTTAAACTAATAATTATGATTATGATTGAAAATTACTTTAAAATCAAATAACAACTAAAATACGAATAATAACGAAATATATCAAAAATGGAAATAATGGGATTCTAACTTCATTTAATAGTTCATCTAATTACCACCATCATGCAAGAACATTCACATATCACAGGAAAGTAGCCAAGAGCACTAATATAGACATAGCCATTTTTCAATGTACTATGACCTACTTACACAGCATCCACATGCGATAGATACCATGTAATCATCAATATAACCAAAATCACTATATGTCTATGTGAAATTGCAACCATATTGAATTTAAGCACAAGCCCTTATTTTAACTCATACGGTGAAACAGTATATGTCTATCTGATTCACGAAATACAAAGCTACACAAAAGCTTTCATATATCGCGTCTTATCATGATTACAATCCATACACCGCATGTTATTTTCAATTCCATACAAGCACTGAAAACGAATGGTGATCAATCATTCATGCATGCAAAACAACCATGATAGAAATTCCTTATGATATGTAAAACAGTCCAGCAATCAAGCATGCAACTAAACTACATATTAAAATCTGTTAGAATCCCATAATGGAGTTTAGTTCATGGCTAAACCAAAAGCCATCATGGGATCAAAGCTACACATGGATAATACACAAACAATTGAAAGATGAAGGATAGAAATGATCAATCCCAATTGCTGATTATAAACCAATAATAACGTTCAATTCCACATTAAAATCCAGCAAACGAACAATAGTTTTCCACAGTGATTGAAATCCCAAAGAAGAATTAGAAAATATGGAGTTTAGGCTTCGTTCTATGTTGGAATATCTCTCAAAGTGTAAACCTAGTTGCCAATATGAAAATACGTAAAAACTAATGAATGATGCATCTGACACCAGTCAGAATCGTTTTTAATTAATTACAACCCTTCAAATTTAAAAATTAAATTAATCATGTCAGCAGCTTCAGGCATCGCGCGCGGCCGTGCGCTTCCTCTTTGTAATCATCGCGCGAGCGCGCGTCTTCAGAATCTGGTAAATCCCGGCTATCACGCAGGAGCGCGAGTCTTGGCTTGTGTAGCCGCATGGCCACGCGGCTTCTGCAATTTGGATTCTAATTCAGCTGCTGCTACTGCTTTTTCTGCTGCCATTGCTTCCTTGTCATGTCACTCTTCCTTTCTCCATCCTCAGTTGCATATCCCTGCTTGTTCCTCATGTTATGCGTACATTAGCCTCATGCCATCTAATACCACCAAACTATGTCATTTCCTGCATTTTTACACCAAAGGAGTTTTAAGTAAATGCAATGCGAAATAACATGAAATGCAATGCGAAATAACATGAAATGCAACTAAATACACAATAAAATGTACTTGAGATGGGCATAGTTCGCGTGAATTGACATCAATAAGCAGGTGTAAAACCCACTTATCACCTCCGACCTTACCTTCAGTTGATGATAACCACTTCTCAAGTCTTTCTTTGAGAAATATCTTGCCCCCTTGAGTTGATCGAACAAGTCATCGATTCTTGGTAATGGATACTTATTTTAATCGTGACATCTTTGTTCTTCACAAACAACACTGGCGCTCCCCATGGAGATACACTCGGCTGAATATACTTCTTGTCAAGTAATTCTTGCAACTGCACCATTAACTCTTTCATCTCTACTGTGGACATTCTGTATGGTGCTTTAGATATCGGGATTGTTCCTGGTAGTAAGTCAATCATAAACTCAATTTCTCGATCCGGCGAAAGTCCCGGCAAATCGTCTGGAAATATGTCTGCAAAATCTCTTATGACCGGTATCTCTTCCAACTTCGTACTCTTCTTCTGTGTATCGACTATGTAGGCTAAGTATCCTACATATCCTTGTCTCAACAACTTCTTATCTTGCATCACTGTCAGACAACTTGCTTGTCGAGGTGACTTACTGCCATAAGACACTACCTTTGACAGAGTCATAAGGTTAACACATTTCCTTTGGCAATCAATTACTGCTCTGTAATTGAATAACCAATCCATTCCCAGTATAACATCAAACTCCCCAATTTTAATTGGTATTAAATCTACCATCATCTCGTGACCCTTTATAACCACTCTACAATTCTTATATATAAATCTAACAGGAATTACCTCCCTATTCGCAATCTCTATGCTCAAAGGGTAATCTAATTCTTCCTAAGGGAAATTTAAGTTCTGAGAAAATTCATCGGATATAAGTGAACAAGTTGCACCCGAATCAAATAGAACATAAGCATTAATACCATTAATCGGAATGATACCTGACACCACATCCTTAGACTGCATAGCATTATGCACGGTCATATTGAAACTCCTCGCAGTAGGTCGTCTTGATTGTGCTGGTTCAGTGATTGTCAATGTACCACCACCGTTATTTCCCTTTCCTCCATTTTCACTTCCCGCTGTCTTTTTAGGGCAATCACGAGCCATATGATCCTTCGAACTGCAGGTGAAACATGCTCCTTTCTTTGGGCTAAAATAGTTAGGTTCAATTTGTCCCTCCTGACCACAATTAAAACACACCCTCTTACCCTTCAAACACACCCCAATGTGGTTCTTCCCGCAAGTAGCACAAGCTTCAAACTCTTTTTTGTTGACTTCGTTGTTGTCCTCCCGCAGTTCAATTCTCACTCCACTTCCTCTTCTGTTTGTTACTTCCATTATTGCTTCCACCATCCTTATTTTCATTCTCATTCTTTCTCTTTTTCTGTTCTTAGTTGTACTTGGTTAAGGCATCGCGTCCACCTTCCGCGATAATTGCCTTTTCCAGTACAGCCGCAAATGTATTTAACTGGAACATTAAAACCTTGCTATAAAGCCAAGGCTTCAACTCTTGTTCGAACCTTCTTGCCTTATGCTCATCGATATTAATTTGATAAGTGGCAAACCTTGCCAACTCATTAAACTTCGCAGCATATTTTGGCACAGTCATGGTTCCTTGTTTGAACTCCAAAAATTGAACCTCCAACTAATTTCGAGAACTCGCTAGAAAGTACATCTCAAAAAATATCTCTTTAAACCTATCCCACGCTATTATTCCCTATCCCCCACGAACCTTATTTGCCTGCCACCAGTAGCTAGCTTTAGACATCAGCATGAACGTTGCAAATGAGATCTTCTGATCCTCGTTGACTCTAGCAACGTCGAACACCTTCTCCATTTCCATGATCTAGGTTTGGGCTTCAATTAGATTCATAGATCCTTGATACTCCGGCGGTCCAACCACTTCAAAGTCCTTGAAGGTCGTGACTTGAGCTTGCGGTTGATTCGCAAGTGCTCCCGTTAACAAAGTCATCAACTGCTGAACCGGGTTAGTGTTGGCCTCATTATTATTGTTAGTAGACCCCTCAAGAGGTGGTTGTTGGCGTGGTTGTCTTCTTCTAGGAGGCATTTCTATTAAAATATACGCTTATCAGTTCATTACTCAACTTCTTGAGTATTTGAAGTTTAACTTAAACATTCTAAGATTAAAGCTATAACACATGACATTTCAATAAAATTTGATATTTTTATTCATTTAAAACTTTTCACAACATAGTAAGGACATCATCTCTACTTCCAACATTCATTTTCCTGAACTAAACAAGTTTCAGGATTACATCCTCACACTACCCCTTTATTTATATCATAATAAGGGACTTACAATTTATTTATTCACATACTTAATCACATATCATTATTATTCTTATTCTTTCTATATGGGCATTGTCGACGTCGGGATTTTTATTTGTCCCTTTTCTTTTCTTGTTCTTTGGTGTTCTCAGGTTAGGTGAGAGTTGTTTAAAAAAACAAGTAAAAAAGATCCGACATGTATATGTTGACGATTTGACTGTAAAAGTCGCCAGTTGGTGTTTTTAACTGGTTGCACCAACACAACTGAGAAAAGGTTTGCACATTGACCCAGTGATGTAACACTGCTAAACGGGTTTGTGAAACTGAGATTCATTTGGGTTCGGGGCCTTGATTATGCGGAGGGAAGGTGTTAGGCACCCCCCGACATCCGTGTTACCACGGTGACCGCCACTTTTCAAGAAACTATTATATAAATGTGTGTGTGTGTGTGTGGGTCAATGTGCTATTATTTGGAAGTAGTGCGAGGCCTCATTCGCACCTATATACAAAGGGTTTGAATTTGTATAAAATTTAATTTTAAACAAGATATAGCAATGAGATTTTATGAAAGAGGTTTTTCAAACCCTATGCTCAATAGTAATTGAGGCCTTTGATACTTTCATTTTATTAAATGTTCGGCTTGGTTGCTTTTATTTTTGAAATGCGAAGCATCTTCGAGAAAATAATATATAGCAGTGCCGAATTCCTCATGGGCATGAAAGCAATCTAAGGAAATTCAAACACCGTGAATAATTTGCAAGCTGCTTACAGCTGAAAATGTCCATCACGGGAACCGAACCCAGATTCAGTGATGTCGCAGTTTATATGAAAAAAAGTAAGCAGTTATATATATAAAAGCTGTAAATATATTTACAGACATGATCAACCACCACGAAGCACCTCCATGGGGGATCAAAAATGTAAATATATAAAAGCAGTAAATATATATATATAAACATGATCAACCACCATGAAGCACCTCCATGGGGGATCAAAAATATAAATAAAGCAATAAATACGATCAACCGCCACGAAATAAACTCCAGGCGGGACTAAATGTAAATAAAGTAGTAAAAACGATCAACCGCCACGAAGTAAACTCCAGGCCTGACAGAAATATATATATATATATATATAAGCGGTAAACACACAGGATATATATCGATCACGGCTCGATTATTCATTTCAGTGATTTGTCGCTATATATATAAAAGTAGTAAACGCACCGGATGTAAAATCCAGGCTCATCGAAAAGAGTTCGACAACAGTTCATATATATATATATATATATATATATACTAAAATGAAAACCACGGACCGAAGTCCGGGCATACACAAACAACATGACTCTCAACGTGAAAAAGAGTGTGTCCAAAGATGAAGAAAAAGGCTTTAAAGTGTGTAAGAAGGCTTATAGTGGACTACCAAAGATGACTTCTATAGCTTTAAGTGGATGAACACTTGGCTCCCGCCGGTAAAATATAGCTATATGTGAGCTCACAAGTGTTTAAAATGAGAAAGCACTCAATATGGGGTGTGTACAGAGCAAATTTGACAGGGCTTCCTCGCCTTTTTTCTTCTTAATATGGCCACCCCAATCCCTCTATACACCTGCGGCAGCCGTAGATGCACCTGCGGCTGCCCGGGGTGCCCCGGGCTCCGCGGAACATCAATCCGAGAATCCGATTGAGGTGTATAAGACCTGTTTTGGACTGCTATTGTCAAGAGCTACGTAATGACATGGGATTAGAGGTTGTACGAAGTTAGGAAGATGGAACCATGTCCTATGTCTTCAAGCTTCAAATTCTATCCGGTGTTTTGCCTTGCATAGTAGTCACTCGGGATTGCAACTCCTTGGTTCTTGTGGGACATTGTTGTGTAGAATGTATGTTGATTGTTGTTTGTTGAGACGGCGCCATGTGGGTTTGAGGTGGCAATTTGACGACTTTTCCCTTCACCATGGTTATCTCCGATTTTGGCTGATAAAGCAGACGTTGCTCAGGGTTATCTCTGAGATTAGGCTGCTGCAAGTGCTGAATGCCCTCATGGTTGTCTCTGAGGTGTGCCTGTCCTCCCGGGGTTATCTCCAGGTATGGGAGTTGAGTGCCTCGGTGTGACTTCCGAGGTTGAAGCTGACTGCATAGGTTGAAACGAGCATCTCCGGAACTGTAACTACACTTCTTGGGGTTATCTCTAAGGTTGACATTGTCCTTCCCGGTGTTGTTTTCGGGACTGAGACTGAACATCTCAAGGTTATCTCCAAGATGAAACGGCCTTCTCCGGTGGAATTTTTGGTATTTGCACTGCTTTCCCCGGGGTTATCTCCGAGGTGGGAAATGATACTCCCGGTGTGTTTTCCGGGTTTGAAACTGAACTTCCGGTGGTATTTCCGGGATTAAGTTGAGCCATCTTCCAGGGTTATCTCTAAAAGAAGATTATGTGCTTCCTGCAATGTTAGTAACAGGTAAGCAAAAAATTTTGAGTGTCTACAGACGCCCCTCTTTATCATATCCATGCAATGCAATGGCATGGATAGGATAAAGAATAATAGACACTTGAAATACGACAAGATGATTATGATGCAATGCATAGCAACATGATGCAAATGTATGTGGTTTGTTGTATTGTTCTCCAACATGGTGGGATGATTACCGGCTCCATGTTGCTTCTACCGTGGGCACTAAATAAGTAGCCAGATGAACTGTCATGGACGTGTGATCTAAAGCTACCAGTAATCTTTAGGATTATTGACGTTGGGGTTATCACCAAGGTCTTGAATCCTTAATACAGACTTTATCCTGAAGATGTATCTCTCATATACAAGAGACTTTGTGGGGATGGGTTTTGTCTGTTGAGGATGTGTATAACATATTCCATCATCGGTCCTCCCCGATGAGGATGATCTCTCCTAGTTTGCACCACCAGGACATACCAATGTTCTGTCGGAGTTATTGCCAACAGTTTGTCTCGTCAGGGTTGCCTGACTTTCGCCAACATGTGAAATCAATGGATAAGATCCCTGCTAGGGATAATGTCAAGGCTGATTGACCTTCATTGACATGTACATCAACGGTTGAATTGAGTGAAACTCCGCTGGAAAAAAAAAGTTTAGGGCTATAACCCTGCATTGTCGGCATCGGACCTGCGCAAGGTATTGCCGAGTGTAATTTGCAACAGCTGAGATCATCGGTATAGTGTACCCTATGTTTGGGCGAATACCAATGAGTGATATGTAAAGCCATAGTTTGGCCTGTGAAAACCAGGATTTCAAGCTATTCTGCTCAATCGTGTAGCATTTTTATTCCGGATTTGGCCTCTGTTAGATGTAAGGCGTCTGTGCCCCATTTCCCTGTATTTTTAGTTGTACAAAGATGTATTAGATGATGATATACTTAGGAATGTATATACAATTTTCCATTCCCTATATCATATTGCCATCTATTCTTTATCATGCATGTATTATGTTATGCATATGTATGTATATCTAGAGATATTCAGCATTAACCCCTGGATGGTCTTATGATACGGCCCACACAGATGTCTTCTTCGACAGTTAGCCGCATTGATCATACCCCACCAGTATTGGTGGCATCACGTCTGAGATTGTGGTATGATAGTATGTCACCTTCAGACAGGGTGGCTGTAGATCAGTTATTGTATCATACTATGACTATCCTGATGTTTCAAGTTCTCATAGGCTTTATAGATGGTATGCTGAAGCGTTGGATACCGGAGAGACAGGTCTTCCGGTTTGGCATCCATGAGTTAACTCCTACTCTGGAGGATTATGCATAGTTGACGGCGCTGCCTTTAGACAGACCTTGTGCACGGATGGCCATCAGTGACATAAGCCGACAGTTTATGACTCTCACAGGGCTGAGGCATAGAGTTGTGCAGGATGAGATCACATCTGGTCATGTTGTATCCCAACATTTTCTGATGGATAGATTTGGCTCTGAGGATAGTTATACACGGCACTCCAGGGATTTCACCATGCCGGAGGATTATTAGCACTCAACAGAAGTAGATGTCTTGTTACTGTACGTATTGTCGTATGTATACATGCCACGGTACATGGATGAGCTAGATATTGGCGTCATCATGGCAGTAAAAGCTATCAGGGAGGGTCACACCATTGTACCGATGATCATAGCAGAGACGCTGAGGTCAGCCACATATTACAGCACTTACCCTGGAGGGGTATTCACAAGAAGCTCGGTTATGTTGTACGTGTGGATTATGTCACACTTGAGACCGATTGGCACTTTCAGACGGCATGAGTGTTGTTTCACCCATGAGATAGCTATGTTGTACTCCTTTCAGCCTGCGGAGTGTACAGATCCTGCATCTTGGTTTATTTTCCTGGCAGGGATCGGAGATCCATTTGATATATTATCGGTATGAGTGGCTCATTCACCCTGACTTTCATCACCCATGCTCGGGCATGGATTATCTCCCTCTAGTTGGTTTGAGGGGCATGACTACTTACCACCCACTGGCCATGATGTGTCAGTTTGACCAGTTCCAGGACTTCTATGACGCCCCAAAATTTAGACCTCCACTTGGTCACTCGAATTCAGTTCATCACGTTCTCATGGTAAAATCATAATAGCTAAAATAACACATTCACAACGGAAAATCTAATTTAGAATAATATACAATGATTTATTATAATTATTCCCCCAAGTCTCGCAACCTACATTGCTTAATAGATTACATAATAAAATCGAATAAGGACTTATTACATAACCCTACTTAAGCTTAAACATAGTCTTAGTACAATATAATAGATTTTAAATAAAAAGGGGCAAGCTAGTCGATAGCCTTGCCCTTGCCCTTGTCTGTTTCAGAGACACCGCCCTATTCCTCCTTAACTGAAAGGTTTTAAATAAGCAAGGATGAGCACAAATTGCCCAGCAAGTAATATACAACAAGGGTATAGGATATGATATCACAAGGTTTGACATATTGAAGTGTCATTTCTAGGATAGTTCAAAGTGTCAAAATAATATCATGGATAAGAAATATCAACAATTCTTTGAAAAGGAATGATAATTCAATATAAATCGACAGATGTATATGAATTCAACGACTATCAAGGTATCCAACTGAATAACAATTTATACTGAGCAGTCACTAAGGACTTTTAAACTTCCACTAGGGTTACCAATATTAAACTGATAGCCCAAAAATATCAAGTACTATAGATGATCAGTCTACAATACTTTACGTTATGCATAACACCACAATAATATTTATTCATTTGTTGGGGTTTCCAACAACATACACCCCCCTTACCAAAAGGGTTGTCCAACTCAGTTTTCAAGATTTTTGCACTAATCAATTGGTTTGGACAGTTTTTATAAACATGCATATAGTCTAGCTGTAACAACCCGATATTTTCTATACAAATAAATTAGAAATTTTGCGTATAATTTTTTTTTATTTTAAATATGGGGAATATGTGCCAAGATAATGTGTGTATATATTTATGTGATATATTTATTACATGAATGATTTTAAATAATTTTATTATAGAATTATTGATTGTTATAAACTAAATTATTATAATAATTAATTTTATAGTAGAAATGTTTTTATTAATTATTTTCATGAAAATATAATCATATATTATTTATATAATATATGAAATGATTTTTTTGATTTATTATAATAATTATTTTATTATATGAATTTTGTTCAGATTATTAAGTTAATTATTTTTAACTTAATTAATAATGTTAAGTATGACAGATAAATCAGATATGGAATCCAAACCCTAATTTTTGAATTTTGATCAAGGCATAAGAATAATAATATAATATTAATATATCATATGTTGATTTTTCAGTGCTATAAATATGTACTGTATATGTGGACCGATAAGGGTTGGTCAATTGTGGTGTTATATGACAAACACTTGTATTATTGTGTGAAACCTTAATTTAAAATACAAATTAGAGTTCAAAATTGTTAGGTAATCGTGATAATGTGATCAATGTCTGATATTATAAATATAAACGCTAATTAGGTAAACCCTAATCATTGACTGAAACCCTAATGTTCATGCATAATGTGATTAGAAACCCTACTTATTAATTTTAAACCCTAATTGATAAATTTGGCACCTTAATTGCTAAATTTGAACGCTTAATAATAATTAGTAAATGTTAAATCCTATTATGCAAGACCTAGGTGGTTAGGTAACCTAACTTAATTAGGAAACCCTAATTACAAATTTTAGAAACTAATTTTATTTTATTTTAAACCCTAAATGAAAGCTTCGTAACCTAATTATACATTAGGTGAGACAATTAAATAACCTAAGGGTTATGGTAATAAGGAAAGTTTAGTATTTAATATGTATACTAACTTAAGTGTATAATCTTGTTATTTCAAGTGACTAATAATTTTAAACCTATTTCTAGTAAACCTAATTAGGTTATGAGCTAAAGTCACATGTATAAGTAATTAAATTTCATAAGATTGGGAATGAAAACCCTAAATAAACAATTTGGGTAACATATATTAAAATTGTTAGACTATGTTCATTACATGGCCCAAAACAATTAAAGGAGAAGCCCAAAAGAAATAAAATGCAAGCCCAAACTTAGTCCACTTGATTAAGGGTATTTTAGACCTTTGATTTATCTAATTTATGCATTAAAATAAAGGCTAAATGAAGGAATTAGTGGGCATATATATAGCTGGCCACATTAGCCTTTTTAAGGCAAGAATATTAAGCTAATCAAGTTCCATAAGTAGAAGTCTTACATCAAGTACAAGTGTGTCCATCTCCTATTGGTGGAAAATCTATTTAGCACCCTTAATCACATGATTAGGCTCAATTGAAAGAGATAAGGTGAAGCCTTTTATCCAAGGGACAACAAAAGTATGGAGGATATTAGTTAATCACCACATTCATGTGCTAGATCATTTCATTTCTCCTATTATCCTTCTTCTATTTTCTCCCAAGCTAGCAAAATACAAAGAGAGAAAAGAGAGAGAGGGTTTGGTTTTTCTAGAGAGGGAGAGGAGTTATTGTTCATGCATCCTAAATTCATAACTTACTTTGGAAGAACAAGAAGGATAGCAAAGAAAACTAGGTGAGGTTCTCTTACATTCTTTTTTTTATTCTTCTTCTATTTTGTGTTAAAGCAAGATTTGTTGGGGTTATGAACTAATATTCAAGATACCCTAGTTCTACATATCATCATGTATGGAACTAAGTATCTTGAGTGTTAAATCAAAGGTTTAGAGAAAGAAAATGAGCATATGTTCTCCTAGGGGTTAAACCCTTATTTTTCTTCCACTAAATCTTGTGTAACTCAAGTTTTACAACTTGGATTTGTGATCCGTCGAGAAGGGGGGTGCTAGATACATGAGTTATCTAGTAAACCCAAGTGGTAGAACACAAATCTAGGAAGTATTGAAGCCATGGGGGCTATTTTCCCCAAAATAGTCCACATAGTGTATTAAGGTTTTAAAACCCTAAAAAGCTACTGTCCCCATTTTTCTTAAGGCTATTTTGGATAGTTTCAAGTCTTTTAAAAATTTGGAAAAAATCACAGAGGTACCTTAAGAAGTTATCTACGTGTAGGAAAAAGAACGGACACATTTCGATTTATAGGTTGTGCTTAATGGCTATTTCCGTAAAGGACTCCTAAATATTAACACCCACATTTCTCACAGTGTATACATGTGAAAAATCCGAAATGTTTATAGTATGTTCATATATGCTATGGGAGTATACCCTGAAAATTTTAGAATTTTCTGAGCAAATCTCGATTTATGAAAAAAGAAGCAAGATCTGAGTGTTTTGGGCACTTTAAAATTAGTAAATTACTTTCTAAAATTCTAGAAAAATTTGGGGATCATTGTTGGGTTATATACTGTCTAAACCCAAAAAAGAAGAATTTTTGGAATCAGTTTGACATTTTTCCTAAAAATGATGAAGTTATGAATAAAAGAAAATAAATAGTTAAATGATGTCTTAAATAAGAAAAATATGATTTTAATGCTTGAATACTCCTAATATATAACATTATGACTATTTTAGGGCATTTTGGTAATTTATAATTAGAAATATTATTTATGACCTTTTATGGATATTAAATAAGTGGTTTTGTAAAGGGTGAACAATTAGAATAAATTGTTTATTGATCAAATAAATTATTAAAATATTATTATGATATTAATAATATTAGAATATGATATTCTTAAGTAAATAAAAATATTAAGATTAAAGTTTCATTAAAATATTATTAAATAATTAATAATATTATATTAAAGTATTAATCTTAGATTAAAATATTATTAAAAGATTAATAATATTAAATTAAAATATTATTGGATGATTAAAATATTATTAAGTAAATAACAATATTCAAGATTAAATAAAATGTTATTAAAAATGTAATAACATTAGTAAAGGAATAAAATATTATTAAATGATTAATAATATTAGTAAATGAATAAAATATTAATACTATTGGTAAATGAATAAAAGTATTATAAGTAAGATATTATTAAAGTAATAATATTAATGCATGATTAAAATATTATTAAGAGGATCAATAATATTAGTAAAGTATTAAAATATTATTAAGATGTTAAAAATATTAGTAAGCGAATGAAAGTATTATTAGCGAACTAATAATACTAAGAGGTGAATTAAATAATATCAAGATTAATAATATTAAGTGAATTAAAATATTTTAAGTTATACTTAATGACTTTTAACATTTTAAGAAATAGTACATTAATATTTTAATATTAATGGTAATTATTTAAAAATAATTTTAAATGTTTTAAAATCATTTAAGGGTACTATAAATGTTTTAAAAATATTTTGAGTTATTATAAATAACTTTAATATTTTGGAAATGGTTTCATTAATAGTTTAATAATAATTAAATGATAATTGAATTATTTGATAATTGAATTATTTAATAATGATTTCGGTGTTTGAAAATTCGTGATAAATTAATAAATGTTTATTGAGTCATTTAGAATAATATGACTGATATTTACAGATATTGAGGTACAGAATAGAGTCTTAGACTCGATAATTATCCGATAAAGTTGTCGGTACACCGACATATTTCAGAAATTGATCTGGACTTATATATTTTGACTGTATTAATGTTTGTTTGTGATGCAATAACTGTTGAACATGTGTGATAATGTGATTAGGTTATGTGATGTCTGCGAAATGCAGTAATATATGTTATAGTATATTGTTCTAATAGAACGAATGATCTGATTAATGATAGGTCGTGATATAAAGGATAAAACTAAGTTGCGTATTGTAAGCAGCGCATCAGGCAAGTATCCTACCTTTGCATTTTCTTTATACAATGGACATGAGTAAGAATGTTTCAGAATTATATTATTACTGTACAAATTATTAACCCTATATTATATACACTCATTGATTATCAACATATTAGTATATGGTAATTTAGATATATATTCTGTTCAATAATTTCTATAAATGGTTATACAAGTGTCCCCACTTGAATAATCATTGTATTGAACCACATGTTGATACATCTTTGTTAATTACCCGTATATATATGTTGAATTATAGATTATTGTTGAACAAAATAAAACCTTATTATTATCCAACCGAATTGCTTTGGTTTGGAATCCCGACAAGTATGAACATCCCTTAAACGGGAAATTTTTTATGCACCCAAGGTGGACAGAGTGAACGATAACATCGTTCTTGCATGTAGTATTTTTCAATACAGGGTACAATGGGCTGATCACCCTCGTGCCCGTAAGTCATGACGATTTACAGATGAAGTTTTGTTTAACCTTTTTGAAAATGAAAACAATATTCATAGTATGTCCCCTTAACCCTATTTATAGTCAGTACGTAGTTTCAAAAATTTGAAAGAGGGTTGTTATGTTATTATTATCGGTTCAGATTACTTCATAACTATTGAATTATTGTAGAAGGGTAGTATAAAGAAAACATTTAAATTCTTTTCTTATATATATATATATATATATATATATATATATATATATATATATAATTGTTATTACTTGCTGGGCACTCAAATGCTCATCCTTGCTTAATTTAAATGTTTTCAGTTAAGTGTGAACAACCTGAAGGCTCTACTAGAAACAAGGGAAAGGGAAAGGTTGTTGAATGATTTTAATGTTATCTTATGTAATAGTTTAATATTATTAAGACAACGTTATATATTTATTATCACGTATTGTAAGGAATGATTAAAGGTTACGTACTTGGGAGCTAGACTCTGATAATTATGTAAATTAAGTTTAATATTTATATTATTGTTATTATTATTAGTATTATTTCGCTCATAGAAATGGCATCGTGAAGCACTGAATTCGGGTTTCAAGTACACGGATTCGGGGCTTTCATAAGTTGGTATCGAGCTTAGGGTTAGAAACCTTAGGTGGGATAGGTTGAAGGCTATAACCTTAGAAAGATAGGAAAACATTGAAAATATAAATAACTCATATAGAGTTTATAAAGAGATAAATTGACTAAATTCATCGTCAAACAAAATAAAAGATAACTTATATAAAACTATTATTTGTTATGTGTATATACTATATGTTAATCAGGATAATTTATGTGTATAGATGTTTGGTGGAAAAGGCTTGTTATATGCTTATAGCATGAAGAAGGATCAAATCCATACCCTGAGCTAATATCAAAGTCAATAGCTGAAATAGAGGCTCACAATGAAAATAACTCAGACGAAGTGGTTATTGTAGAAAACGTAGTACCAGATCCGGAGATGGTGGAGCTGACAGATAGTGATTCGGACACTAAAGTTAAAGCTGAACAAGCATCAATGAGAGGTGCGAGGATCCGAGGAACAAGGTTTCTTCTCCGGAAAAAGTTGTGGCAAATAGAAAAGTCATTAAATAGTCAAGCTGCGTTGAGGCGTTAATAGAAGCAATGGAAGAACAAGATAAGCTTAAAATCTAAATTGATCAGATGGGAGCCACAAGAAACACATCGTGTGCAGCTCCGAGCAAGAAGGGGAAAAGAAAGATAGAAGACCATGACTTAGGAAAATCCGATAAGAAGAAAGGGAAAAGAATATGTTACCTTTGTGGCTATGAGGGACATACCACTTTGTATTATCCCGACTATAAATCAGGAGCATGTTTTATTTATGGGATAGAAGGTCATCAGGCAAAAGGTTGTCCAAGAAAAAGGCGTAGTGAATAGGTAGTATAGGTTCTGTTGTGTAGGTCTGTTTAATGTTAAGTATGTATGTGTAATGTAATGTTCCCAACTTTTGGTATTAGTTAAGGCTGTAAATCCCGATTTTTGTAGTCACAAAAGGGATGAATGATGTTTAAATCAGTATGTGTTATGCTATGTAAAGTATTCGCTAAATAAATATGAATCTAAGTTTGAGTAATGAAATGATTTAATATACTAAACTTATATGATAAGATTTAGAATGTAAAGAATAATATATGGTTTTACTTAACTAGATAATGCCGCCAAGACGTCAAACTCAAAACCAAAGGATGGAAGAGTGCATCGATAACGTTGAGGACAATAATAAAGCGAGACTTCGATCAAAACACTTTGCAAACATGGTAGCACAAGATATGCAAACAATGAATGCGGTCGCGATGAGAACGGTAGGACAATGACTTAGCAAACTTTAAAGATTTCAAAAATTTGTGGGACCGCTTTGAAATTTAGAGGACAATGACCTGTTGAAGCCCAGACTTAGGTTAAAGAGATTGAAAAAGCATTTGGTGGTAGCTAGGGTGTAGGAGGGTGAAAGAAAAATAGCTTTTTCCACCTACATGATGAAGGGTGAGGCAAATTTTTGGTGGAAAGCAAATCGGCGAGGCGGGGAGAGGTGTTGTTACTTGGGATAGGTTTAAGACCTTTGTTCTTGAAAACTATTTTTCATCTAGTATGCGAGGCTAGGATGGAGGTAAAATTTTAGAGTTGAAGCGAGGAGAATATGGCGGTGTCGAATCTGTTGCAAAAATTCAATGAGTTGGCTAGGTTTGCTCGCATCAAGTTGATCTGGAGGCTAGGAAAGCTAGAAGGTTTGAGTTGGGATTAAAACCACGGCTCTACAACAAGGTGGCGGTGTTGCTGATCCTACATTTGCGGCACTCATGGAGAAGGCTATTATTCTTTGAGGAGGGGAGTGAGGCCATGAGCCTCTACAATAAGGAGAGAAAGAACAAGAGTAAGGTGAAAGGCTGGGAAGGTGGAAGTTAATAGTGGGAGAGTAGCGGTGGTAGTAGCAAAGGAAGGAAGCAATTTTAGAAGTTTACAGGTAAAGCAGGAAGGAGTTAAGAAGCAAGCTGTGCAGTGTGGAAACTGTGGAAAGAACCACTCTGGAGAATGTTTGAAGGGGAAGTTTGTGTGCTACAAGTTAGGGCAGGAGGGCCATATCTCTCCCAACTGCCCCAATCCTAGGATGAATAGTGGGTGTTTTCTGTGTGGATCGACTGAGCACAAGGTGAAGGATTGTTCGAAGAGGAGGACGAAGGCAGGGAGTGTGAATCTTGGCAAAAGGCGGTGGAACTCTGGCAATCACAGGACCAACGTCATCCGACCAAAGAAAGACGAAATCAACAACAAGGTTTACAACATGACGGTCCAGGATACCATAGCAGCTGGTGGTGCAATTCCAGGTATTATTCGTATAACTTTTATTTTCTTATGCATGATTTTCATATATATAGTAAATTATTTTATAAATAAATTTTGAAGAAGGAATTTGAGTTCATTTAGAAATCAAATTTCCGTTTAATCAGATAGACAAGCTTTACGTGAATAAGTTAAAGATCGATACGATTATTTATGATCAAGATCTACTTGCTGATGATTGTATATACTACGTACACTTGTATGTGTAGGTTTTAAAATGGTGATTAGGGACGGAATCTTTATAAAGGAGGTGAATGTAACAACTTAGATATTTTCTATACAAATAAATTAGAAATTTTGCGTATATTTTTTTTTTTTATTTATTAAATAAATATGGGGAATATGTGCCAAGATAATGTGTGTATGTATTTATGTGATATATTTATTACATGAATGATTTTAAATAATTTTATTTTAGAATTATTGATTGTTATAAACTATATTATTATAATAATTAATTTTATAGTAGAAATGTTTTTATTAATTATTTTCCATGAAAATATAATTATATATTATTTATATAATATATGAAATGATTTTTTGAATTATTATAATAATTATTTTATTATATGAATTTTATTGATTATTAAGTTAATTATTTTTAACTTAATTAATAATGTTAAGTATGATGAGATAAATCGGATATGGAATCAAACCCTAATTTTTGGATTTTGATCAAGGCATGAGAATAATAATATAATATTAATTATATTTTGATTTTGATTTTTATATATATATATCTTGTATATGTGGACCAGATAAGGGTTGGTCAATTATGGTGTTATGTGACAAACCCTTGTATTCATGTGAAACCTTAATTTAAAATACAAATTGGAGTTCAAAATTGTTAGGTAATCGTGATAATGTGATCGATATACGATATTATAAATATAAGCGCTAATTAGGTAAACCCTAATCATTGACTTGAAAACCTAATGTTCATGCATAATGTGATTAGAAACCCTAATTATTAATTTTAAACCCTAATTGATAAATTTGGCACCTTAATTGCTAAATTTGAGCACTTAATAATAATTAGTAAATGTTAAATCCTATTATGCAAGACCTAGGTGGTTAGGTAACCTAACCCAATTAGGAAACCCTAATTACAAAATTTAGAAACTAATTTTATTTTATTTTAAACCCTAAATGAAAGCTTCGTAACCTAATTATACATTAGGTGAGACAATTAAATAACCTAAGGGTTATGGTAATAAGAAAGGGTTAGTATTTAATATGTATACTAACTTAAGTGGATAATCTTATTATTTCAAGTGACTAATAATTTTAAACCTATTTCTAGTAAACCTAATTAGGTTATGAGCTAAAGTCACATGTATAAGTAATTAAATTTCATAAGATTAGGAATGAAAACCCTAAATAAACAATTTGGGTAGCATATATTAAAATTGTTAGACTATGTTCATTACATGGCCCAAAACAATTAAACGAAAAGCCCAAAAGAAATAAAATGCAAGCCCAAACTTAGTCCACTTGATTAAGGGTATTTTAGACCTTTGATTTATCTAATTTATGCATTAAAATAAAGGCCAAATGAAGGAATTAGTGGGCATATATATATAGCTGGCCACATTAGCCTTTTTAAGGCAAAAATATTAAGTTAATCAAGTTCCATAAGTAAAAGTCTTACATCAAGTACAAGTGTGTCCATCTCCTATTGGTGGAAAATCTACTTAGCACCCTTAATCACATGATTAGGCTCAATTGAAAGAGATAAGGTGAAGCCTTTTATCCAAGGGACAACAAAAGTATGGGGGATATTAATTAATCACCACATTCATTTGCTAGATCATTTCATTTCTCCTATTATCCTTCTTCTATTTTCTCCCAAGCTAGCAAAATACAAAGAGAGAAAAGAGAGAGAGGGTTCAGTTTTTCTAGAGAGGGAGAGGAGTTATTGTTCATGCATCCTAGATTCATAACTTACTTTAGAAGAACAAGAAGGATAACAAAGAAAACTAGGTGAGGTTCTCTTTCATTCTTTTTCTTATTCTTCTTCTATTTTGTGTTATAGCAAGATTTGTTGGGGTTATGAACTAATACTCAAGATACCCTAGTTCTACATATCATCATGTATTGAACTATGTATCTTGAGTGTTAGATCAAAGGTTTAGAGAAAGAAAATGAGCATATGTTCTCGAGGGTGAAACCTTGTTTTTCTTCCACTAAATCTTGTGTAACTCAAGTTTTACAACTTGGATTTGTGATCCGTCGAAGGGGGGTGCTAGATACATGAGTTATCTAGTAAACCCAAGTGGTAGAACACAAATCTAGCAAGTATTGAAGTCATGGGGGGCTGTTTTTCCCAAAATAGTCCACATAGTGTATTAAGGTTTTAAAACCTAAAAAGCTAATGTCCCCATTTTTTTCTTAAGGCTTTTTGGATAGTTTCAAGTCTTTTAAAAATCTGGGAAAAATCAGAGGTACCTTAAGAAGTTATCTACGTGTAGGAAAAAAAGCGGACACGTTTTGATTTATAGGTTGTGCGTAATGGCTATTTTAAGTAAAGGACTCCTAAATATTAACACCGAATTTCTCACGGTGTATACATGGGAAAAATCCAAAATTTTTACAGTATGTTCATATATGTTATGGGAGTATACCCTGAAAATTTCAGAATTTTTCTGAGCAAAACTCGATTTATGAAAAATGAAGCAAGATCCAAAGTGTTTTGGGCACTTTAAAATTAGTAAATCACTTTCTAAAATTCCAGAAAAATTTGGGGATCATTGTTGGGTCATATCTTTGTCTAAACCCAGAAAAAAAGAATTTTTGGAATCGGTTTGGTATTTTTCCTAAAAATGATGAAGTTATGAATAAAAGAAAATAAATAGTTAAATGATGTCTTAAATAAGAAAAATATGATTTTAATGCTTGAATACTCTAATATATAATATTATGACTATTTTAGGGCATTTTGGTAATTTATAATAAGAAATATTATTTATGACCTTTTATGGATATTAAATAAGTGGTTTTATAAAGGGTGAACAATTAGAATAAATTGTTTATTGATCTAAACAAATTATTAAAATGTTATTATGATATTAATAATATTAGAATATGATATTGTTAAGTAAATAAAAATATTAAGATTAAAACTTCATTAAAATATTATTAAATGATTAATAATATTAGATTAAAATATTAATCTTAGATTAAAATATTATTAAAAAGATTAATAATATTAAATTAAAATATTATTGGATGATTAAAATATTATTAAGTAAATAATAATATTAGAGATTAAATAAAATGTTATTAAAAATGTAATAACATTAGTAAAGGAATAAAATATTATTAAATGATTAATAATATTAGTAAATGAATAAAATATTAATACTATTGGTAAATGAATAAAAGTATTATTAATTGATTAATGATACTAAAGCATAAATAAGATATTATTAAAGTAATAATATTAATGCATGATTAAAATATTATTAAGAGGATTAATAATATTAGTAAAGTATTAAAATATTATTAAGATGTTAATAATATTAGTAAGCGAATAAAAGTATTATTAGTGAACTAATAATACTAAGAAGGTGAATTAAATATTATCAAGATTAATAATATTAAGTGAATTAAAAATATTTTAAGTTATACTTAATGACTTTTAATATTTTAAGAAATAGTACATTAATATTTTAATATTAATGGTAATTATTTAAAAATAATTTTAAATGTTTTAAAAATCATTTAAAGGGTAATATAAATGTTTTAAAAATATTTTGAGTTATTATAAATAACTTTAATATTTTGGCAATGGTTTCATTAATAGTTAAATAATAATTAAATGATAATAGAATTATTTGATATTTGAATCATTTAATAATGATTTGGTGTTTGAAAATTAAGTGATAAATTAATAAATGTTTATTGAGTCATTTAAAATAATATGGTGATATTTCTGAGATATTGAGTTTGAGAATAGAGTCTTAGACTCGATAATTGCAAATATAAATTTGTAGCCGATTTACAAGCATATTTCAAAAATTGATCTGGACTTAGATATTTTATTTTGTATTAATGTTTGTTTGTGATCACGATAATTTATTGAACATGTGTGATAATGTGATTAGGTTATGTCTTTGTTGCGAAATGCGATCTTATATGTTATAGTATATATTGTTCTAATAGAGCGAATGATCGATTAATGATAGGTCGTGATATAAAAGATAAAACTAAGTTGCGTATTATGGCGGTGCATCGGTGAGTATCCTACCTTTGCATTTTCTTTATCTGATGGACATGAGTAAGAATGTTTGAATTATATTATTCTTTATGCAGATTATTAACCCTATATTATATATGCTCATTGATTATCAACATGTTAGTATATGGTAATTAGGATATATATTACATTCGATAATTTCTATAAATGGTTATCTGAAGTGTCCCCACTTGGATAATCATTACATTTAATCACATGTTGATACACCTTTGTTAATTACCGTATATATATATATTGAATTATAGATTATTGTTGAACAAGATAAAACCTTATTATTATCAACCAAATTGCTTTGGTTTGGAACCCGACAAGTATGAACATCCCTTACGGGAAAACTTTTATGCACCCAAGGTGGATGAGTGAGCGATAACATCGTTCTTGCATGTAGTATTGATCAATCTATGAAGTCTGTGAAATTTGATCACCCGTGCGTAAGTAAGTTATAACGGTTTCTGAGATGAAGTTTTGTTTAACCTTTTGAAAATGAAAACAATGTTCATAGTATGTCCCTTAACCTATTTATAGTCGATACGTAGTTTCAAAAATTTGAAAGAGGGTTGTTATGTTATTATTATATCGGTTTGATTACTTCTGACTATTGATTTGTTGTAGAAGGGTAGTATAAAGAAAACATTTAAATTCTTTCGACTTATATATATATATATATATATATTATTATTACTTTTTTGGGCACTCAAATGCTCATCCTTGCTTAATTTAAATGTAATTTTTCGACTAAGTGTGAACAACTTTGAAGGCTCTGCTAGAAGTAAATTAAGTTTAAAGGGAAAGGAAAGGTTCTTTGAATGATTCAATGTTATCTTATGTAATAGTTTAATATTATTAAAGACAACGTTATATATTTATTATCATGTATTGTAAGGAATGATTAAAAGGTTACGTGCTTGGGAGCTAGACTCGATAATTATGTAAATTAAGTTTAATATTTATATTATTCAATTATTATTATTAGTATTATTAACAATTCTTAGTCAAGCTCATAGAAATGGTACAAAATCGGTTTGAAGTCATCATAAATTTGAATTTGGGTTTCAACATGCGCCTGTCTAAAGTTTAGGGATGTAATAACAGATTGTCTTCCTCGCCGCATCAGAAGGTGAGCTATACAACAAGGGAATGATAAAATAATGCAAGGGTTTAGGATACTTGCACAACATAAATTTGAATAAGGTTAGAGAAACTTGCCTTAGGCGTAGTTTATCCACGTTAATAAATCAACACTTTCGAATCCTAGTATAGTGTATTATAAGTATACAATGTTCATTAGCTAACACAATCCTTAGTCAAGCTCGACACGATACAAGTACGCACATATGGTACAAAATCAGTTTATAAGTCATCATAAATTTAATCCACGTGTCTTTGTTTTGATCTCATGAAAACATCCTCTTGGACTTATCATTCGAAAATCCAAATTAATCTCTATTTACATCGCATAGCATGCTCCTCAACACATTACATAGCATATTAGTCATATATTACAAGTTAAAGACATCATATAGGCATGCATCAAACATTAAAAAAATAGAACTTAATTTCGATGGTCAGATTTGCAGTAGCAATTGTTTGCTTCTTCTTCCAAACCTAGGGGCCATGGTTGATTCTGTGCCCTCGCCAAACCAGGACTGAGTTATTGCCTTGCAGTTTCTATCCCACTTTAACATACCATTTACACCTATAATCTAACATACATGCATGCTAGAAGCTTTTGCATACCACTTTACCATTCTTGAAGTTCATTTGTATAAGTTTGAACGTATGTCTTACATGGCATTCAAGCAAAACATTATCAAACGGTTACCATGACTCGTTACTTGGCTATATACCCATATAGAGATTTCAAATTCTGTTAATGCATATACTTGTAGCATTTATATTGCTTGTTCATAGCTATTATTGTTTAAAGCTTGAAATCATGCTTTAAACTTACGTTTATTTGAAATCATCATGTTCCATACATATAAATCATACCTAGAGATATTATAGACATAACATGGCATCTCATCTCATTAGCATCTAGATATTCAAGTGATGCAACTAGATTTCAAAAATATGTTCAATTTTGCTTTTGAAACAATTTTAAGCTTGAACTATGCAATCTAACACACATAAGACAACTTTAAAACTCTAATCATAGGTAGTCAAGTTAGGTTAACATGCTCGCAAAGTCAAAATATAAACCATGTAGAAATCATGCATGTTAGCTCACTAGGCTAAGCTTCTTATTGAAAATATTTCTAACATAAGGCTTAACAAGTTTGATCATGCTCAAAGGACTATGTACACTACAACATGCTCATCTATGTGCAAAATTAGTCATGTATAGCTCACTAGGTTCATAATTTATAGAACATCTTTACATAGTTTGTTTTCAAAACTTAAGGTTCAAATCTCCATTTAAACCATATGTCTCCATTAATCATGCAAGTCTATGAAAACATGCTCACATTAGGTTAACATATCCATATATACATCATACACATGTTCACATGCTAGCTTAAGTCATAACTACTAGCTCATATGGATCAAACTTGAAAACAGACTGCTCAACTGAATTCAGCAACCACGCTGCACCTCAATACAAATGTGGCATGCAAGGCTGCGTGCTCGGTTCAGAAGTTGAAATAGATCGCCTTGTGAGAACTCCAACCCAACCTCAAAAATTACTCATAATTTCATTCCTAAACACTTATATATCAATTGCAACATGCTTATATGATCATATAACAATTATATGGACATTACCCAGCCTCATTAACATACAATTTCATGAATTCAAGAATTTAAAACTTTAAGACTAAAACTCCATTTTTTACAAAGAATGATAATGGCAAGAAGGAAAAAGGAGTTATACCTCTGTAATGTGTTAAGAACTTGTTCCAAATGAACTTCTAAAGCTGTAGATTACTTGTATGCTCTCAACTCTCACTTAGCAAATTCTCAAACAAATCTCAGCAACAAGAATAAAGAAACACAGCTGCTATTTAAAGAGGAATACAAATCCAGACATTGCATTTTCCCATTGAATCAAACTCATGTGTTAAAGGATTGCATGATGGTTAACAAGGAGTGGTTGGATGGTGGTTGAAACTCATCATAACCACCACTCCCTACCATGATCATTGCCTAGCAAGCTTGGAAGGAAAATGAAGATCATAGGCCTTAGCCTTTTGATATTACACGTGACTGAGGTTTGAGGCAATTGGACACTCATTTTGGGACAATTTAAATGCTAAACACTCTAGCAACACTTAAACTATACTTATGTACAACCCTTATTCTTATGTTATATCAACCATACATTAACTATAACTATATGTTACACTTTAATAATTAATGTTTCAAGGTAGTAGATGAAATATGGAAATGTAATATACATATAATTCATGTACATTTTATCACACTGATACACTTTAATAATTTCATGGTATATTATTTTCATACATATTGTCACATAGATAATGTATTTATAACATATAGTCCCAATATATTTAGTCACAATGCTCATACAATATAGTTTTATAAGACTTAATATATATAGCCACATAAATGTCACACTTCACCATATAGTATGGTTGTATATGCTCATATGCACATAACTATTAATATAATATTATTATATTACTAACTTACTTATTTATGTTAAATAAATAAATTATGCACTTCCTTACTTAATTAACACCAATATTAATTAATCCAACCATTAATTAATGTAGTTTATGGATTTTCATAATCATTATTTATCTTTATATATATATATTGCAAATAATAGTAATCACACATTATTAGTTAATTACTAAAATTCAATATTCTACCACAACCATCATCAATTAATTAATATAATCATTAATTAATCCTTATTGTTAAATAATTAATATACCACACATCAATTATCAACTAATAGTATACTACAACAACAATTAATGATTAATATTACTTAATTGCTCATCTTATAATTACTTCGCCGATTAACATTACTATTAGTATTTCCCATCACCATGTCACACAAGGCTTTCAACGAGTTTACCACAAACTCCACATATTCTCAATTATTCAATTATTTAATATAATTGAGTTATCTCATTTCTTAACACGAAATTGTTCATATTCAAATAAATATTCATTTACATTAATATATTTATTTAATAATACGCGGTAATTCTAGGGTATTACATCCTCCCCCCCCCCCCCCTTATAAAATTCCGTCCCGGAATTGCTACAAGGTTAAACAAACAGATGGGGATAATCCCTCACCATCCTATCTTCTAACTCCCACGTTGCCTCCTCAACTTCGTGGTTACGCCAAAGCACTTTTATAGAAGAAATAACTTTATTCCTTAAGGTTTGTTCTTTCTTATCTAGAATTTGGACATGAATTTCTTCATATGCTAAGTTCTTCTCCACTTGAATGGGTTCATAAGAAATCACGTGCTTGTAGTCAGGCTTGTACAGACGCAACACAGATATGTGAAATACGTTATGGATGTGCTCCAACTCAGCTGGTAGTGCAACCTTGTACGCCACTTTGCCCACTCGCGTTAGTATCTCGAACGGTCCTATGAATCTTGAACTCAGTTTTCCTTTCTTGTCGAAACGGATTTTTCCTTTCCACGGAGATACTTTTAAGAATACAAAACTGCCAACTTCAAAGTCTCGGTCTTGCCGATGCAAGTCTGCGTACTTCTTCTGGCGATCTTTAGCTGCTATAAGTCTGGCCCTTATCACTTTCACCACATCCGCAGTCTGTTGTACTAACTCTGGCCCGAGTATTTGTCGTTCTCCAACTTCGTCCCAATATAACGGCGTTCTACACTTCCTTCCGTAAAGAGCATCATACGGTGGCATGCCGATACTCGCATGGTAACTATTATTATATGCAAATTCAACTAAGGGTAGGTGGTCGTCCCAATTTCCCTTGAAGTCCATCACGCAAGTCCTAAGCATGTCCTCTAGCATTTATATTGTTCGCTCACTTTGTCCGTCTGTCTGAGGATGATAAACAGTACTCAACCTCAACTGTGTTCCCATCCTCTCTTGCAAGCTTTTCCAAAATTTTGACGTGAAACGCGGGTCTCGGTCAGAAACAATCGACACTGGCACTCCATGTCATGAAACGATTTCCTTTATGTACAGACTCGCTAATTGATTTAAACTGTAGCGGATCTTGATAGGTAGAAAATGTGCAGTCTTCGTAAGTCGATCTATGATAACCCAAATGGCATCCAAACCTTTCTGCGTGACTGGAAGTCCTACCACGAAATCCATGGTAATATGTTCCCATTTCCACTCTGGTATTTGAAACGGTTGTAATAAACCACTCAGTCGCTAATGCTCTGCTTTAACTCGCTGGCACGTAAGACACCTACTAACGTACTCCACAATTTCCCATTTCAGATTTGGCCACCAAAAATGTTGCTTCAAGTCCCGGTACATCTTTGTGCCTCCTGGATGAATGGAATACGTCGTATTATGAGCCTCGTACAAAATCTCCTCTCTTAACTCGGCCACTGCCGGTACCCATACTCTCCCTTTGAATCTTAAGATTCCATCTTTATCTATTCAAAATTTTTCTTCCTCTTTTTCCATAATACTTCTTCTGATTTTCTCACATTCTCCATCTTTCCCCTGGGCTTCCTTTACTCTATCCAACAATGTCGGATATGCTTCTATTACAAATAACTTTTCTGCAGACCTCTCGAGTCCCTTCACTTCTATTTCCAATTTCTCCATATCTCTTATTAACTCCTCCTGAGTTGTCAGTCAAAACAATTTCTCCCTTCCTTTCCTGCTCAGAGCGTCGGTAACTACGTTTGCCTTCCCTGGGTGATAAAGAATTTCGCAGTCATAATCTTTGATTAATTCTAACCACGTCCTCTGACGCATATTCAACTCCTTCTGTGTGAAGATATATTTTATACTTTTGTGGTCTGTGTATATCTCACATTTCTCTCCGTTCAAATAATGTCTCCATATCTTTAACGTAAAAACTACGGCCGCTAACTCTAGGTCATGAGCAGGGTATCGTTTTTCGTAATCCTTTAATTGTCGTGATGCATACGCAATGACCTTGCCATGTTGTATAAGCACACAACCAAGTCCTCTATGCGACGCATCACTGTATACCACAAATCCTCCTGTATCATCTGGTAATGATAATACAGGCGCCTCGCTTAATCTCTTCTTCAATTCTTGAAAACTCTCTTCACATTTGTTGGTTCATACAAATTTCACCGTCTTCCTCGTTAAATTAGTCAACGGGGTTTCTATCTTAGAAAAATCTTGGATGAATCTTCGATAGTACCCAGCTAACCCTAAGAAACTCCTCACCTCCGTTGGTGTCCTTGGTTGTTCCCAATTACTCACTGCTTCGACCTTTTTGGGGTCTACTAAGATTCCATTCTCATCCACCACATGGCCTAAGAATTAAACCTTCTTCATCTAAAATTCGCACTTCAAAAATTTCACATACAAATTCTCATTTCGTAGTGCCTCCAAAATAATCTTCAGATGTTCGGCGTGTTCTTCCTCCGTCTTTGATTAAATTAAAATATCGTCGATGAAAACTACTACGGATTTATCCAAATATGGCTTCAATTCATCAAGTCCATGAATGTTGTTGCAGCATTAGTCAAACCGAATGACATTACCAAAAACTTGTAATGTCCATAATGGGTTCTAAACGCAGTCTTTGGTATGTCCTCATCTCTCACTTTCAGTTGGTGATATCCCGTCCACAGGTCGATCTTCGAGAAACACTTCCCTCCCTTCAATTGATTAAATAAGTCATCTATCCTTGGTAATGGATATCTGTTCTTGATCGTTACTCTATTCAATTCTCGATAATCAATACAGAGCCTCATCGATCCGTCCTTTTTTCACAAATAACACTGGTGCTCCCCAAGGAGACACACTCGGTCGAATGTAACCTTTATCCAATAACTCTTGAAGTTGTATCATCAATTCCTTCATTTCTACTGGCGCCATCCAATATGGAGCTTTCGAAATCGGTGTCGTTCCCGGTGCTAAATCTATTATGAATTCGATTTCTCTGTCTGGCGGAAGGCCAGGCAGATCGTCCGGAAACACATCCTGAAAATCACTCACTACTGGTATATCATTAATCTCTACTCCCTTTTTCTGAGTATCCATAACGTAAGCTAAATAACCTACACATCCTTTCTTTAACAATTTCTTGGCCTGCATCATCGTAACGCAACACGATTTCTTAAGCGATGAGCTACCATAAAACACTACCTTAGACTTATTCAGAGTCTGAAGGTTCACACATTTGTTCTGACAGTCAATTACTGTTGTATGGTTATATAACCAATCCATCCCCAGTATTACGTCAAATTCTCCTAGTCTAATAGGAATCAAGTCTACGCTCAGTTCATTTTCTCTAATGTTTGTGTGACAATTTCAATAGACGTATTCTACAGGGATTATTTACTTATTCGCAACTTCTATGTTCAAAGAATCTTCTAAACATTCTCGGGGTGTACTAAGTTTATTAGCAAATTCTTCAGATACAAACGAATAGGTGGCACCCGAATCAAATAATACATAAGCATTTATATTATTGATTGGGATTATACCGACACCACGTCATTTCATAATTACTTTACGGCGTCTTGGACAGTCATGTTAAAGGTTCTGTGAGTCCGATCAATCATCGGTTGGGTTGTCAGTCCTCACCAATCACCAACTTACTTCCTTTCTTCGGGCAATCCTTTATCTGGTGCTCTGTTGATCCACAAGTAAAATATCTTCTGATTTTCTTCGGCTTCGGGCAGTTTGGCGATATGTGCCCCTCTTAGCCGCAATTATAGCAAGTGATTTTCCTCTTCCAGCATTCTCCCTGATGACTTCTTCCACATTTGTTACAAGCTTCGGTCCTCTTCTTGAAGTTTCCTTGGTGATTCCCACCTTGATTGTTGCTTCTGTTTTTGTTGTTGTTTTCCCATTTCCTCTTTTCGGAGTTACTTCCTTCACTGCTTCTCCCTCCATGATGCTCACTACCAGCGTTCTTATTCTTTTTCTCCTTATGATACAGACTCAAGGCCTCACTGCCACCTTCTGCAATGATTGCCTTCTCCAACAATGTCGTAAAGGAATCAATCTGGAAGACTGATACCTTATTGTACAACCACGATTTTAACCCTTGTTCAAAATGCCTCGCCTTCCTCTCCTCATCTACAACTTAGTGTTCGGCAAACCGCGCTAGTTCATTGAACTTAGCTTCATACTGCGCCACCATCATATCACCTTGTTTTAATTCTAGGAATTTTACTTCCATCCTACTCTTCATACTCTTCGAGAAATAGTTCTCGAAGAACAGTGTCGTAAACCTCTCCCATGATATCGCACCTTCCCCTGCTCACTGCTAATTGGTTTCCCACCAATAGTTCGCCTCGCCCCTCATCATGTATGTGGCAAATACTGTCTTCTGGTCTTCACCCACTCGAGCTATAGTGAAGGCCTTCTTAATCTCCTTGATCCAGGTTTGCGCAACTATCGGGTCAGTGGTTCCCGCGAACTCTGGGGGTCCTACACTCTTAAAAACATTAAAGGTCGTTACTGGGACAGCTTGGGGAACAGGTGGTACGGGTTCATTTCTTCCCCTCAGAGCTTCCCCCAATAAATCTACTAATCTCTGTATCGGATCTATAGGACCTCTCTCATCATTAACTGACTCATCTGGGACCGTTATTCTACGTCTGGGCGGCATTTTCTACATCACAAAATTTTTCACTTTATTATCTAATTATAATACTTAGACATTTTTTAATAGAAAGAACTACAGGTTTATAACACATTTCTGAAATAAGATCATTTATATTCATATGCCAAAGGGTTACATTACATGTTCTTTTCTAGCATACTGCTATAAATGATAACACATATCCCCTAATATCATAAAAGACGGAGACATACTAACTTACTACCCCTCTAGCACTTTTCAAAAGTTTTGGGGTTTCACCACTATCTCACATCTTACATAAAAGATTGAGATTACAACAACATATTAACAACACAAAGATAAAACTACTACACTACTGGTCTTCATCCTCTAAACTCAATCTAACATCCCACGCTAAACGGCGCTCTGATATTCCTTCTGTGTGATGTGCACCACCATGTCTCAGCTTATGGTATGTCGGGTTTGTCCTTGTTCAGCTGGGTAGTGATGAACCCCATCTATCAATTTCTCCATGGTCGTGCGAAGAGCATAGCCCATCTTGTTCATCTTCCTACTCTTGCACCGCACCTCATCCTCTAGGTCATCTTCCCTATCATTGGCTTCTTCCCACTTCTCCTCGAAGTGAATCCTATCCATCACCTCCATTTCTAACTGAGTTCGGAGAGCCTCCTTCTCCGCCCTCTCACTCAACACCTTCTGCTCTAATTCCTCCAGCTCTCCTGCCACCTCAACATTCTTCGCCACCGCTCGGTGAAATAATGCTCCCATCTGGATCCATGTTTCCTTACGGTGAGCAATATCCACCTCCATCTCCTGCATCACTAGTTGCCTATGATGGTCCTCGTCCCTCAACTTCTGGAACACAGACTCCCTCTCCCTAGCTTCAGCCTCTAGCTCCTCCACTCTACATCCCAACTCTAATATCTGCTCCTCATACTCTCCTAACATCTGATCCTCAAAAGTAGCCTCGTCGGAGTCCTTCACAGGCTCGGGCTCCTCCTCCAAAGGCTCCTCTTCAGGGTCAAACTCTATATCTTCCTCATCGCCATCATCAAAAGGGGCTACTACTGAAATAGGCTCCGCTATCAAGGGTATCTCAAATACTACGTGGATATCACGCGGCTCCTCCTCTGCTACTCGGCTAGGTCCTCCCATGTCAGCCATCCTACAATCACCAACATAAGACAACACAAACAACAACTCCATTAGAATGTTAAACAAACATAAGTTCATTGTATAGAATGAAGTTACATTTCATAACACACTAAGTCTCTCCAAGAAAACTCTACATGAGTTTTATCTCCTTCCTAACTTCTAAGTTCTCCCGAGTTATAATCTAAGGACACTCGTTCCTAAGGTTTATAACTACGGCTTTGATACCAACCTGTGACGCCCCCAAATTTGGACCTCCACTTGGTCACTCGAATTCGGTTCATCACGTTCTCATGGTAAAACCATAATAGCTAAAATAACACATTCACAACGGAAAATCTAAGTTAGAATAATATACAATGATTTATTATAATTATTCCCCCAAGTCTCGCAACCTACAGTGCTTAATAGATTACATAATAAAATTGAATAAGGACTTATTACATAACCCTACTTAAGCTTAAACATAGTCTTAGTACAATATAATAGATTTTAAACAAAAAGTGACAAGCTAGTAGATAGCCTTGCCCTTGCCCTTGTCTGTTCCAGAGATACCGCCCTGTTCCTCTTTAACTGAAAGATTTTAAATAAGCAAGGATGAGCACAAATTGCCCAACAAGTAATATACAACAAGGGTGTAGGATATGATATCACAAGGTTTGACATATCGAAGTGTCATTTCTAGGATAGTTCAAAGTGTCGAATAATATCATGGATAAGAAATATCAACAATTCTTTGAAAAGAATGATAATGATAATTCAATATAAATATATATATATGTATATGAATTCAACGACTATCAAGGTATCCAACTGAATAACAATTTATATTGAGCAGTCACTAAGGACTATTGAACTTCCACTAGGGTTACCAATATTAAACTGATAGCCCAAAAATATCAAGTACTATAGATGATCAGTCTACAATACTTTACGTTATGCATAACACCATAATAATATTTATTCATGTGTTGGGGTTTCCAACAACATACACTCCCCTTACCAAAAGGGTTGTCCAACTCAGTTTTCAAGATTTTCGCACCTATCAATTGGTTTGGACAATTTTTATAAACATGCATATAGTCTAGCCGAATCAAATGGCATCGACTCTTTCACAATATTCAAGGACAATACCAATTTCAACATGAATAATAGCTTTCACAAGGGTTTAACATACTAGCTCATTTGAACGAGAAAGTAATGTAACTTGTATTCAAAGGGATAAGCTTACGGTATTTGTCAAATAAAATAATGCAAGGGTTTAGGATACTTGCACAACATAAATTTGAATAAGGTTAGAGAAACTTGCCTTAGGCGTAGTTTATCCACGTTAATAAATTAACACTTTCGAATCCTAGTATAGTGTATTATAAGTATACAATGTTCATTAGCTAACACAATCCTTAGTCAAGCTCGACACGATACAAGTACGCACATATGGTACAAAATCAGTTTATAAGTCATCATAAATTTAATCCACGTGTCTTTGTTTTGATCTCATGAAAACATCCTCTTGGACTTATCATTCGAAAATCCAAATTAATCTCTATTTACATCTCATAGCATGCTCCTCAACACATTACATAGCATATTAGTCATATATTACAAGTTAAAGACATCATATAGGCATGCATCAAACATTAAAAAAATAGAACTTAATTGTGATCAGCTTTGACGGTAGCAATTTGCCTACCTGTCTGAAGGCCTAGGGATGGCTTGCAATTTCTATCCCTTGGCCAAACCAGGACTGAGTTGTTGCCTTGCAGTTTCTGTCCCACTTTAACATACCATTTACACCTATAGTCTAACATACGGGCATGCTAGAAGCTTTCGCATACCACTTTACCATTCTTGAGTTCATTTGTATAAGTTTGAACGTATGTCTTACATGGCATTCAAGCAAAACATTATCAAACGGTTACCATGACTCGTTACTTGGCTATATACCCATATAGAGATTTCAAATTCTATTAATGCATATACTTATAGCATTTATATTGCTTGTTCATAACTATTATTGTTTAAAGCTTGAAATCATGCTTTAAACTCATGTTTATTTGAAATCATCATGTTCCATACATATAAATCATACCAAGAGATATTATAGATATAAAATGGCATCTTATCTCATTAGCATCTAGATATTCATGTGATGCAACTAGATTTTGAAAATATGTTCAAGTTTGCTTTTGAAACCATTTTAAGCTTGAACTATGCAATCTAACACACATAAGACAACTTTAAAACTCTAAGCATAGGTAGTCAAGTTAGGTTAACATGCTCGCAAAGTTAGAATATAAACCATGTAGAAATCATGCATGTTAGCTCAATAGGCTAAGCTTCTTATTGAAAATGTTTCTAACAGAAGGCTTAACAAGTTTGATCATGCTCAAAGGACTATGTACACTACAACATTCTCATCTATGTGCAAAATCAGTCATGTATAGCTCACTAGGTTCATAATTTGTAGAACATGATCTTTACATAGTTTGTTTTCAAAACTTAAGGTTCAAATCTCCATTTAAACCATATGTCTCCATTAATCATGCAAGTCTATGAAAACGTGCTCACATTAGGTTAACATATTCATATATACATCATACACATGTTCACATGCTAGCTTAAGTCATAACTACTAGCTCATATGGATCCGACTTGAAAACAGATCAATTGAATCAAGAACAGAAGGTAAATTTACGTCATCTTGCGCCTCAATACAATGTGGCTCGAAGCATTGTGTTCAAGCAGAACTCCAGCTCAACCTCAAAAATTACTCATGATTTCATTCCTAAACACTCATATATCAATTGCAACATGCTTATATGATCATATAACAATTATATGGACATTACCCAACCTCATTAACATACAATTTCATGAATTCAAGAATTTGAAACTTCAAGACTAAAACTCTATTTTTTACAGAGAATGATAATGGCAACAAGGAAAAAGGAGTTATACCTCTGTAATGTGTTAAGAACTTGTTCCAAATGAATTTCTAAAGTTGTAGATTACTTGTACGCTCTCAACTCTCACTTAGCAAATTCTAAGACAAATCTCAGCAACAAGAATGAAGAAACACAACTGCTATTTATAGAGGAATACAAATCCATACATTGCATTTTCCCATTGAATCAAACTCATGTGTTAAAGGATTGCATGAGGGTTAACAAGGAGTGGTTGGATGGTGGTTGAAACTCATCATAACCACCACTCCGTACCATGATCATTGCCTAGCAAGCTTAGAAGGAAAATGAAGATCATAGGCCTTAGCCTTTTGATATTACACATGACTGAGGTTTGAGGCAATTGGACACTCATTTTGGGACAATTTAAATGCTCAACACTTTAGCAACACTTAAACTATACTTATGCACAACCCTTATTCTTCTGTTATATCAACCATACATTAACTATAACTATATGTCACACTTTAATAATTAATATTTCAAGGTAGTAGATGAAATATAGAAATGTAATATACATATAATCCATGTACATTTTATCACACTGATACACTTTAATAATTTCATGGTATATTATTTTCATACATTCCCACATACATATTGTCACATAGATAATGTATTTATAACATATAGTCCCAATATAATTAGTCACAATGCACATATAATATAGTTTTATAAGACTTAATATATATATATATATATATAGCCACATAAATGTTACATTGCACCATATAGTATGGTTGTATATGCTCATATGCACATAATTGTTAATATAATATTATTATATTACTAACTTACTTATTTATGTTAAATAAATAAATTATACACTTCCTTACTTAATTAACACCAATATTAATTAATCCAACCATTAATTAATGTAGTTACTGAGTTGCATAATCATTATTTATCTTTATAATATATTGCAAATAATAGTAATCACACATTATTAGTTAATTACTAAAAATTCAATATTCTACCACAACCATCATCAATTAATTAATATAATCATTAATTAATCCTTATTATTAAATAATTAATATACCACACATTAATTATCAACTAATAGTATACTACAACAACAATTAACAATTAATATTACTTAATTGCTCATCTTATAATTTCTTCGCCGATTAACATTACTATTAGTATTTCCCATCACCATGCCACACAAGGATTTCAATGAGTTTACCACAAACTCCATATATTCTCAATTATTCAATTATTTAATATAATTAAGTTATCTCATTTCTTAACACAAAATTGTTCATATTCAAATAAATATTCATTTCTATTAATATATTTATTTAATAATACGCGAAAATTCTCGGGTATTAAAACTTCCATCCTTTTGAGGGGGCATTGAGTCAGCGCTTAGCTTCTTGCCACTTATCAACAGAGGATAGATCCAGGTTGTATGCCTGTTGGGATCAGCGTGAGCTAGCTGCATTTTCTGTTAGCTACCCGGGTTGTTCTGCAGAGTATTCCGCATGGATGGAGACAGAGATGACATTGACTATGGCAGTATCCACAGTGCAGGGGATTGATTCCGACGATGGGGAGCCTATGGAGGAGACTTATATTCCACGGAGGAGGATTTAACTACTGGGTTGCCAGCAGTTGTGATGGATTCTCCCAGTACGAGTGCTACTGTGATTCAGCATTCAACGCAGTATTTAGAGTAGAGTCTTCATCTGATGACCTTTGAGAGAGATCAGGCTAGGGCCTTGATGTTGACAGATGCTGATATATCTACTCGGTATGTGGCCGTCACAGATAGTACTTCAGTGAGATCCCTTACGGCATCCTTGCCAATATGAGTGCATACATTGATGAGCATCATGCCACCATGAAGTTGGCCTCGAATCTGCTAGCTCGTGTAGGTACCATTGGGCAGGAGCATGCAGCGTTACCTCCTTCTTCGGAGAGGGATGCTATGTTCGACCTGATAGTCCGCATACATACAGATCCGTAGATAGACTTGTATTTTCCTGCACAGACTAGCTTAGCCATTTTGTCATGTATAACACATATGTATATATCAAACAACATTATATATGGCAGGGAAATATATTTTGATTCACTTCCCTTTTAGTTGTGCCTTGATACTTGCTTGATATTTGCATGTTTCTTCAGGGCTTGTGATCTTGATGCATTCTGAACTCATCCTTGATGTGTGGACATTAAGACGTCGCAGGATCTTTCAGAATGGATCATTAATCTGTGTGTATCCCTACCCTCTTTGGTGTCTTGGGACAGGTTTCTCTATGGAAATGTGTAGAGGAGTGTGACTTTTCCTCTCTGAGATTTACCGCACCATAGATGGTTGCCAGTCCTATTTAAGAGGAGCCTAGTTATTTCCATCTCTTATGGATTGGTGTTGCTCTTTGAGGAACAACCATAACTTAGATGGTCGCCAAATCTCCTATTTGTGAGGAGAGGTAAGGTAGTTCCATCCCTTTGGTCTGATGCCGATGAACAGTGGTGGATTGAAGTTTGATCCCAGTACTAGGTGACAAGTATTTGTGTTTTGGTAGGGGTTAGACCGAACCATAAATGGTTGCCTACGTACTCCTATTGAAGAGGAGATCAGGTCTGCGTAGTTTGAACCTGGTGTAAGAGGTTCAACGCTGAATGTAGAAATGTTTTTGTTATTTTTGTTTATGTAGAGAAAGGGCAGAAATGTTTATGTTATTTTTGTTTTTTTTATTGGGACCGGGCCATATAGAATATGGTTGCCTATGTACTCCCGGGTATTAGGGAGATCAGGTCAACGTAGTTCGCCCCTCAGGATGATTTGTAGCCAAAGAGAAGTTTTATCCCATGTGCAGGCTAAACTGCGGGGGAAAGAAAGTTTGATCCCATGTTTGGGACAAACTACAAGTGTGAAAAAGTTTGATCCTATGTTGAGGATAAACTACAAGTGTGAAAAAGTTTGATCCTAAGTTCAGGACAAACTGCAGGTGTGAAAGGTTAAATCCCTGGTGGGATAACCGAAATTATATGAAAGGTTTAAAATGAAGTGAAACCAGGCTGCTGGCTTGAAGAGTATATTTCCTTGATGGGGAAGAAGAGTATGAAAAAGGTTTGTGTGTAATAAGGGTTAAAGAACCTGAAATGACTGGTGATCTGATGATCCAACACTAGGATGTGTGCTTGATGGTAACCTCAGACATAGTACCATTTTACGGTGTCCGAGTTGATGAGTTGTGGAAATTCATCACCGTCCATTTCTTGTAATCTGAGAGCGCCTCCTGTCAATACCTCCTTGACAACAAACGGGCCTTCCTAGTTTGGAGCGAATTTTCCCTTAGATTGATCTTGGTTGTCAATGATCTTCTTCAAAACCAAGTCATATTGTATAAACTGTCGTAGCCATACTTTTCTATTGTAGGATCTGGCAATCCTTTATTGATATAGTTGACCATGGAAGATAGTTGTGATTCGCCTTTCGTCTATTAGAGACAATTGGTGATATCTGTCTTGTACCCATTGGTCTTCATCCAACTGACCGTCCATCAACACTCAGAGGGATTCCATTTCCACCTCTATGGGAAGCACTGCTTCCATCCCATAGGCTAATGAGTAGGGGGTTGTCCCAATGGAAATACACATTGAAGTTCTGTAGGCTAATATAGTCAAAGGCAAGAGGTCAAGCCATCATTTGTGATTGGCGGACATCTTCTGCATCATCTTCTTGATGTTTTTATTAGCCGCTTCAACAGCACAATTCATCTTCGAATGGTAGATGACGGAGTTAAGGTGTTTGATGTGGAATTTTATGCACAACTCCTCCATCATTTTGTTGTTGAGGTTCTTAGCATTGTCTGACATAATTACCTCTGGTTTTCCATATCGACAAATGACATTGTTTCTGATAAAAGCAATGATGACTTCTTTGGTAACCCTGGGGAAGGAGGCTACTTCTACCCACTTGGTGAAGTAGTCGATCATGGTGAAGATAAATCGATGCCTATTACTGGCTTTGGGCTTGATCACGTCTATTCCCCACATTGAGAAGGGCCAAGGCGAACTCATATTGTGGAGTTCCCTTAGAGGGGCGTGGATAACATTCCCATGAATTTGGCATTGGTAGCACCTCTTGACGTGATCATCATAGTCAGCCTTGAGAGTAAGCCAGTAATGCCCTATTCTGAGGATCTTCTTAACAAGTAGGGGGCCGCTCATGTGTGGGCCACATACTCCTCCATGGATTTTATCCATGAGCCTTTGAGCTTGGTCTTTGTCCAGACATCTAAGGAGTCCTAATCCTGTATCTCTTTTGTAGAGTGCATCTCCGCTCAGGTAGAATTTCATAGCCAGTCGATGAATTTACCTCTTTTCAGTCAAGTTCGCCTCATCGGGTGTAGATCCATCTTGCAGATACTCCTTGATATGCTGATACCAAGGGTGTTGGATGGGAGGTAGCTCATCCGATACTTCTCCAACGTAGTTCCCATAGGCTGGGGCCTTTTGTAGGGCAAATGGGATGCTTGACATGTATTCCTTGTCTTGTACATTGATCAAGGAGACCAAAGTTTCTAGCTCATCCGCAAAATCTTTCTTATTCCGAGGAATGTGGAGGAAGTTTACTTCTTCGAACTCTGAATCCATCTGTGAAACTTGCCGATGGTAAGGCAACAAATGTAATTCTTTGGTTTGATAGATTCTTATGGTTTATTTGATTACCAACTCCGAATCCCCAAAGACAGTTAACCATCTGATGCCCATTGAGTGAGCAAGTTTTAGCCCCATGATCTGACCTTCATACTCACCGTGTGTTGTTGGGGTGATAAACCGCACAATTGATTACGACGGATACTTCTCCACCGCATCAACACTAGAATCGCTCCCGGCCGTAACATTACGTGTTAACAACTCCATCAAAATACATTTTCCACGTATGGCATGCATCGTATTGATGGTGTTACAGAATTGCCATGACCCCTTCATCGAGGAAGTATGTTTCTAAGGGTTTGTAATCCCCTGTGGGTGCGGCGGTCAGTTGATCCATAATTCCTTGACCTTTAATAGACTTTTGCATCACGTAGACGATGTCAAATTGTTGCAGAATCAACTGCCATATAGACAGCCGACAATTCAGTATGGGCTTACTGAACACATATTTTGAGAGGATCCACATGGGATATAAGATGGGTTGTGTGACCATGAAGGTAATGTTGTAACCTCATGGAAGCCCATGCTAAAGCACAACAAGTCTTCTCAATCAGAGTGTACTTGTGTTCACTGCTGCTGAATCTTTGACTGAGGTAGTAGATAGCTCGCTCTTGGCCTCTATCGTCTTTTTGTCCCAGCTTGCAGCCCATAGCATTGTCGTTGATGAAAAGGTACATAAATAGGGGAACATCATCCCTGGGTGGTACCAAGACAGGAGCGTTAACCAACTTCTCTTTGATTGTAAAGAAGGCTTTCTGACACTCATCATTCCATTTCATGGAGGAGTTCTTCCTTAACAGCTTGAAGATGGGCTCACAGGTTGCCGTGAGTTGAGAGATGAACCGACTAATAAAATTGATTCTTCTCAAAAATCCCCGTATTTCCTTCTCTATCTGAGGAATGGGCATTTCCTTGATGGTCTGGATTTTGGTGGGATCTAGCTCAATCCCTTTATGGCTGACTAGGAAACCTAGCAACTTTCCTGATTTAACACCAAAGGCATACTTGGCTGGATTCAACTTTGAGTTGTACTTACGCAACCTGTTGAAGAGCTTTTTGAGATGGTCTAAGTGGTCTTCCTCCCTTTGAGATTTGACAATGATGTCGTCCATGTAGATCTCTACCTCTTTGTGAATTAAGTCATGGAAAAGAGCCATCATAGCTTGCTGATAGGTTGCTCCGGCATTGATGAGGCCAAATGACAATCGTCTATAACAAAAGGTTCCCCAAGGCATGATGAAAGCAGTTTTCTCATGATCCTCCTTAACAACGATAATCTAAGGATACCCCACGAAGCAATCCACAAAGGAGTACATGCCGTATTGAGCAGTATTGTCAATGAGAATGTGGATAAAGGGCACAGGAAAGCTATCCTTAAGGAAAGCTTTGTTCAGATCCTGGTAATCCACGCAAACTCGTACCTTTCCTCCTGGTTTAGTCATGGGGACTATGTTTAATAGCCATTCAGGGTATGTACGTAGACACCATGATGATGCCCGCTTGAAATTGTTTGATAATTTCTTCTTTAACCTTTAAACTCCACTCAGGTTTCAATCGCCTGAGCTTTTGCCTGACTGGCTTGAATCCCTTTTTAATAGGAAGGCGATAAAAGACAATGTCAGTGGACAAACCCACCATGTCTTCGTGAGACCATGCAAACACATCCTGGAATTGGGTTAGTAACGTAACCATGTCATTCCTATGGTTTAGAGTGAGGTCTGAACCAATCTGGATTAGCTTAGGGTGTTCTAAGGTTCCGAGATTCAATGAAGTGGTTTGATCAAGATTTGGTTTGGGTTTGTCTTCGACCCATTCCTTGATCTCCTGAGGTATCTCAATCTCCTTTTGTATTTCCATCAAGTCTGAGTCCAACTTATCATCAAAGTTATAATCCTTGTGGAGAAAAGGCACCTCATCAGCAAGTACAGGCACATCTAAATTCAGAGTCCTGAAACAAAATATGCTTTCACTTAATATATAAAACCGTTCAATCATACAAAAGTGTTAGCATGTACTGATAAAATAAGTGATAATACTGTACAGAAAAGTAAGCAATTAAAGTTATCTACAGGGCAGATGGAATTTCTGCCCGTTTTACCTTCGTCAACTAATGCATGGAGTGTTGCTCCAATTATCGGGGGTAAAGTCATGATGGACTGCAGTGATGGAGGGGCTATCATCGTCCTCCTTTTCCCGACTGATGACCATGACATCTGGGCAATCATCGTCTAGGGTGTATATGTTTGTATGTTCATCATGGACAATGATGCGTATGTTTGACATCATCCTGGCGATGTCTTATTTACATCTTCGTTCCCTCTCTTCCACTTCGAGATCAGGAATCAGGACCTCTTTTGCTTTAACCGGTATCGGTTTAGGAAATAGCATAGCCATAACGTGGGCTGGAACCTTTACCAGAGACTGTATAAGTTCAAGATTTGCAGGTGGAGACAATCGCCGTATGGCTAAAGTTGAAGGAATCTGTTTGTGCTTATGAGGATTCCTGTGACTAGAGCTAGGAGAATAGCCTAATCCAGCTGTCCCTGTTTGACTGGGCACTTGAATTGGGTGCTTAATACCCTGATGATCTTTGCCCAACCCTTGTCTAGGTTGATGACCAAATGATATCATCTCTTGAGTGGCCGATATTACTTCGGCAGAAATCTTGGGTGTAGGAGGTGGAGCCCCAATAGGATGGTAATGAGTGTTGCTCACCTCCAGGGCATGGAAATTGACCGGTTCAACTTCTGAATTGAAGCTGATGAGTGGCATGCCACCTTGTTCAGGATATTCTGGCTCAGCATTAACAGTGACTAGGCTATTGTTGATAATGTACTTGAGTTGCTGATGAAGGGTGGAAGGGACAACTCCGGCCATATGAATCCATGGTCTTCCCAACAGCAGGTTGTATCATGTGGCTATTCTGAGCACGAGAAAGGATACACTGAATGTATGTTGACCAATCTCCACTGGTAATTCAATTACTCCAACGGCGTTTTGTCGGGACCCATTGAAAGCTTTGATAATCGTATGGCTTCTTTTGATCCTCTTGGGGTTGATATTCATCTTCTCCAAGGTAGCATAAGGACAGATATTAAGAGATGAACCTCCATCTATCAAGACTCCTCCCACCATATATCCGGAGGACAAAACCGCTATGTGCAACGGCTTGCAATGATCGGTCCCTTCAGCGGGTATGTCGTCATCAGTGAAAGATATCACATTATTGTTGAAAATATAATCAACCAGATGTTGGAATTTTTCTACATCCACTGATTTCAGTAAATGGGCTTCTTCCAAGACTCTTAGCAATATTTTCCTGTGATCTTCGGAAGAAAAAACCAAGTCCAGTATGGAAATTTGTTGTGGAGCTTCTCTCAAGCTTAAAACCACATTGGCTTCATTATGGCCCATGCTACGGAGGAACTCTTCAATTCTCTCCATGGGAAATTTCCCATTTAATTTGATGGTAGGCTTTATCACCCGATGGGGAAGATACAGTGGATTCTCATTCGACACTGCAGCAGTTGTATGTGATGTAGATCCTTCAGCCTGCCCATAATTCCATGGGACTTTTTTCAAGCTGACAACAGGATACTGTGGTCTGAAAGGTAAGTTAATTGGCTCTGGTGTAACCACTTTCAAAGGATTGTCAGCACCTTTGAGTTGAATTGCTTGTATTGTGAGTGGTCTGGCAGGCAAATCATCCTCAGCGGAGATAACTGCTACACCGTCCTTCCATTTTGTAGGACATGTATTCCCACTCTCGAGTAATAAAGTGTCATCATCTGCTTCTGCAGGACACCGCTGTCAATTAAATTTTGAATGAGGTGGCGGAGTGCCCAACATTCTTCTGTGTTGTGACCGCAAGAGTGGGAGTGATATTGGCATACTCTATTAGAATTAAACCATCTGGAACGAGGATTGGTTGGAGGTAGAAAAGATGTAATTCTTCCTTTATTCATCAACATTTGAAATATTTCCTCCATATGTTGGCCAAGATATGTAAATTCCCGTTTGTTGGTAAAATCCCGACAGGCTTTGGCACTTGCTCTTTTCGCAACTTTATCCTCCAATGTTTCATTTTCTAAAGGCGAGGATGGAATATTCATGAAAAAAGGAAGGAGACTAGCATGCTCCTGACTGCCTAATTGGCGTGTGACTTGGTGTTGATGAATCACCAGTTCTGCCAATTAATCTACTTGTTTGCAAAGAGCCTTAATCTTTTTCTCCATCATAAACTGGAACTGCGCATAATCCCATCTGTCAGCACCATCTTTACTGTTCTGGGAAGATTCAAAAGCGTAATTGGAACTCTGTCCACTACTCCAATTAATCATATTGACCTCTCCTTCGTTGTGTTAAGGAAGAGGATTGTCTTGCACATGAGGTTGGTCGAGTTTAGTCATGACAATCTCCCCATTGTCGATTAAGTCTTGGATCTTGTGTTTCAAGGCCCAGAAATCCTGAGTGTCATGTCCCAGTGCCCCGGCATGATAAGCACACTTCCGGGTAGCATTAAAACCCTTCTTATTCGGGTTGGCTGGTGGAAGAAGATGTGTAATTTTTTTCTGAGTAGTCAGAAGAGTAAGGATATTCTCGAGTGAGTCCCTTAAGGGTGTGAACACTCGGGGGCGTCTGACTTCTCCACCTTTAGGCAATGGAGGGTTTGAAGACTGTGCTTGCAAAGGAGAGTAGTTTCTCCTCTAAATAGGCATGTTTTAACTGCCTTTTTTGACCTTGTAGTATCAAGAAAACATCTTCCTCTTTCTTTTTATGGACCCTCCGGGGGTTGTTTCCATAAGTTCCAGACTGGATGTGCTCAGCAACTGCTTTAAGAGAGGCTAGGTCTTAAATCTTTCCTGACTTCAATCCTATCTCAGCCATCTCTCCGTGTTTGATCATTTCAGAAAATGGCTTGCCAATGCCAGCTAAAACTCTTTCATAGAAAGGAGTTTCTTGTATGTCTATGAAGATCATGATCATTTCTGATTTCATCATGGAAGGAATAACTTGAGCAGTAAGGCGCCTCCACCTTTGAGCATACTCTCTAAATGACTCACTAGACTGTTTCTTGACCTTTGTAATTTGGTACCGGTCAGGAGCCATTTGAGACTGAAAGCTATACTGAGTGAGGAAGGCATGAACTAACTCTTCCCAGCTATGTATTTTAGAATTGTCTAATCTGGTATACCACGATCAGGCTTCTCTAGTTAGATTCTTTTTAGAACAGCTTCATTCTGAGCTTTTCATCCTCGGCATAAGATCTGAGTTCTCCAATGAACACCTTCAAATGTGTATAAGGATCCCCTAACACATCATACTTTTCAAAGTCAGGAGTTTTGAACTTCTCTGGATAATGAACACCAGGAAATATTCAAAGGTCAGCATAGGAAACACTCCCGTGTGCTCTAATTCCTTTGATAGAACGAATGGTTTCCTCAATTTGAAGGACTTTCCTCCTGATATCACCGGTGTCTGGATCTTCTTTGAGATGGGTGTTTTCAGGAATTTTGTTGGTCGTATCCAACTGAAGTTCAGGAATTGTTTTATCCGAACCTTGTGATCCTCCTTATGTGTAGGATTCTGTATGTACGGGTATTCGCGAACCTTGAGTAGATTGGTGTAGTTCTTTAAGCAGAACAGCCAAATCTATAATTTGCTTGCTTAAACCATCAAACTCTTCTCAAGAGACAAGACCAGGATTAGACTGGTCATATGAAGACATGATTGGCTGTAGGGTCATGGCCTTTTTGGACTTTGAATGGGTAACAAGCCCAATTATTTTCCAATGAAAACTTATGTAGTTTAGTCTTAAGGAATGTATAAATGTTTACATGCTATCATAATGTGTCCATTTTAGGAATATTATCCTGCAAAACGGGTGTCATTTGATAGCATGTCAAGTCTTAATATGCATGTGCAAATATTCTTCATATTTTTCCTTACATAGAGATGAACATAGAATGAAATTACAAGTAATTGTCTTTACAAGTAATTGAAAAATGGAAAGCATGAAGAGACTTTTCTCTACGTTTGGTTTATCAGAGGCTGGCCTATCTTAGGTTACTCTCGCGGCTTTTTGGCATGAAGGTTCCCAGATCATCGCAATTTACTTGACAAGAAGTTAATCCAGTCTTTCAACTGGATCGAATCTGGGTGGTGCCTTTCCTGAGCCTCGTTGGAATTAGTCTTCCTACGAGTCCAGAATCAAACATCGATGGGATAGCCTCCTGGTGGAGGAACCAAACAACATACATTCACATACAACGTGTCTCACCGTTTATGACAATGATGACATGTGCGAAGCACTAATATCATAGATAGATATATTGAAGTGCAGTAAGTAAAATGCATTCGTACACATTCATCAAAAATGTAAATGCAACATTCACACATAAGCATATAACAGTTTTGAAAAGCTTGTAGTAGCGGCTTAAGCCCTCTTACTGGAGTCCCCAGCAGAGTCGCCATCTGTCGACGTCGGGATTTTTATTTGTCCCTTTTCTTTTTTTATTCTTTGGTGTTCTCATGTTAGGTCAGATTTATTTTAAAAAAAACAAGTGAAAAAGGTTCGACATGTATATGTCGACGATTTGACTATAAGAGTCGCCAGTTGATAATTTTAACTGGTTGCACCAACACAACCGAGAAAAGGTTTGCACATTGACCCAGTAATGTAACACTGCTAAATGGGTCTGTGAAATCGAGATTCATTTGGGTTCGAGGGCTTGATTATGCGGAGGGAAGGTGTTAGGCACCCCCCGACATCCGTGTTACCACGGTGACCACCATTTTTCAAGAAACTGTTATATGAATGTGTGTGTGTGTGTGGGGGGGGGGGGGGGTCAATGTGTTATTATTTGTAAGTAGTGCGAGGCCTCGTTCTCACCTATATACAAAGGGTTTGAATTTTTATAAAAATTCAATTTTAAATAAGATATAGCAATGAGATTTTATGAAAGAGATTTTTCAAACCCTGTGCTCAATAGTAATTGGGGCCTTTGATACTTCCATTTTATTAAATATTCGGCTTGGTTGCTTTTATTTTCGAGATGCGAAGCATCTTCGAGAAAATAATATATAGCAGTGCCGAATTCCTCATAGGCATAAAAGCCATCTAAGAAAATTCAAACACCGTGAATAATTTATAAGCTGCTTACAGCTGAGAATGTCCATCACGGGAACCGAATCTAGATTCAGTAGACTGAATCTGTGATCACATGATTCCTAGGCTCACATGATGTCGCATGATTTATATGAAAAAGCGATGGCGATTATATATATAAAAGGCGTAAATATATATATCTGTATATGATCAACCACCAAGAAGCACCTCCATAGGGGATCGGAAATGTAAATATATAAAAGTGGTAAATATATATATATATATAAACATGATCAACCACCACGAAGCACCTCCATGGAGGATCAAAATTGTAAATAAAGCAATAAATACGATCAACCGCCACGAAGTAAACTCCCGGCGGGACTAAATGTAAATAAAGAAGTAAAAACGATCAACCGCTACGAAGTAAACTCCAGACGAGACGGAATGTAAATAAAGCAGTAAAAGGCCACGAAGTAAACTCCAGGGCTGACATAAATATATATATATATATATATATATATATAAGCAATAAACGCTCCGGATGTAAAATTCAGGCTCATCGAACAAAGTTCGACAACAATTCATAAATATAAGTATATATATATAAAAGCAAATAAATGCTCCGGACGTGAGTCCAGGCTCAATCGAGGCATACTCGATAATGTTAGTCCATATATATATATATATATATATATATATATATATATATATATATATACAAATAAAAATAAAAACTACGGACTGGAGTATGGGCATACACACACAACACGACTCTCAACGTGAAAAAGAGTGTGCAAAGATGAAGAGAAAGGCTTTAAAGTGTGTAAGAAGGCTTACAATGGACTACCAAAGAAGACTTCTATAGCTTTAAGTGCATGAACACTCGACTCCCGTCGATAAAATATAGCTATATGTGAGCTCACAAGTGTTTAAAATGAGAAAGCACTCAATATGGGGTGTGTACAGATCAAATTTGATAGGTCTTCCTCGCCTTTTTTCTTCTTAATATGGCCACCGCAAGCCCTCTATTTAAAGAGGGGAGCCATGGGTGTACTATGGTACCATTGATTGCACTGCATGGCCGCCGAGGGGTGCCCCGACTCTGCATGGTCCCGTAGTCTCGGCACGTGCACTTTCAACGTGATATCCGCTCAAACTTGCATAATTTTAATCTGAGCATCCGATTGAGGTGTATAAGACTTGTTTTGGACTACTGTTGTCGAGAGCTACGCAATGACATGGGATTAGAGATTAGACGAAGCCAGGATGATGGAACCATGTTGTGACGCCCCCAAAATAGGTATATATCACCCATCTTGAGTCGCCAAATACATGGTACAAAATTCAAATACAACTTAACAATACAACTGTTGTGTAAAATACGACAAAACATAAACTGAGATTTTTAATAAGAATATTGTCATCTAGACAATATTCACACTCAAAGGAGTCCTCATTATATTTATTGTCACACTATTTAACAGAATAGTGAGGACTACAATGCTATCATCTGGACCTTCACTCCGTTCCCCGACTCGTCTCAGTTATATTCTCATTTCCTGAAGAGAACAGTGAAACAAAGGGTGAGCTCAACTAGCCCAGTAAGAAATATTATGACTAAGATAATGCAGAATAAATTATCGTTAGCCTTCAAAAGTGTTAAACTGATAAAATATAACAAACATCAAGTTTAACTGAAGCGGAACAAGTAATCCATTAGAAGAGTCAAGTAGAGCATGATATTTACTATCTTCTATAATTTAAAATGTTTTCATCAATTTTTATCGCTGAGACTGAGCTTAATAAATAAACCACATCATTAAGTCATTCCTGCACTACGGGCCAAGGATATTCATTAAATCATCAATGGTCATGACTATACCGAATAATTCTTGGTCATAATCATACTAAAAACTGTCCATCAATGCACTACACGCTACTAAGGACTTTTACCACATCATTTATAACATTACAAGTCATGATTATACCGAATAATCCCTGATCATAATCATACCAAGTCCATCTATGCACGTAAGCCAAAGATGACCTTCATCACACTATAAGCATGAAGATGATGACAATGACATAATAATTCAATAAAACATGATCAAGAATAAATTTTAAAGATTTATAAGTTAATTTATCATGAAATCAATTACGTCCAAATTGTCAACATGATACTGCTTTGTGGAGTAAAATTCAAGAATGCTCAGAAGAATATTTTCATGAAAAGATACCGGATGAAGCGCAAATATCTAGGATATTCTATTAATTTTATGGAGTCACTACACCAAAAATATATCACTCACAAGTGATTTATTGCGAAGAAATATTTTCTTTCACACGAGTGCTCGCATTAGACCTCCTCGCAATTGGGTATCCTTCGCTAAGTAGTAACTAAATGTTTTTTGTGAATGATATATTGTGAATAACTTTTTTATTCACAAATTGTATTTAGTAATGGAATATTGTTATTTAGTGAAAGATTAGTTTCCTTCACAAATAATATTTTAAGAAGGACTATTTGAAATTAGTGAATAACTTGATTCCCTCACAAATAATATATTGTGAGGAACAAATTTATTTAACAAGAGAATATTTTTCTTCACTAATTATAAATTGAGAATGTATCTTCAAATTAGTGAGGGAAATAACCCTTCATTAATGTCAATTTCTCAAGTAAAATCATTCACAAATTATAAATTTATAAATAAAAAATTAATTGACAAATAATCAAAATTCATGCAAATTATAATTAATTTTCAAAACAATGATTTCATATTTATTATTATTACTATTATTTTTATTAATTGCTATAATAAATATTAAATTTAATATTTCAAGTTAATATAAATGGCATACTTATTTCAAACTAATTGATAAACTACATAAATAGCCAAAAATTAAAACTAATACTCCATATATAAATAGATAATGCTCAAGTCACGATAAATACAAAATATGCTATTGTATCTTGATCTCCCAAGGATCATAGTACTTACAATATTTAATAACTAACATAAGAAAACTGAAAAAATAACGAGCTAGAAGGAATGAAGTGTACATCATGTTAGGTCCACTTCATCATCATTTTCTTCAATGAAATCAAGATTGGGCTTGTAAAGTTCCTCCTGCAAAAGAAACACCAAAATTCAATTTCAACAAGATGAGGAATAAAAATAAATAAACCTGGTGAACTTAAATTAATAGGTAGAGAGATTAATGAAGGACAAAGACAAAAATATAGTTATTAGTAAATACCTCAATACAATTATTGCAACGTTAGAACGCAGGAGTCAACTGCCACCTGTATTGGAGAAGGTTCGAGCAAGGAAAAATGGAACACCAACAGAACACTCAATATGCAGGATGATACACATAACCAATCAGCAATCCGTGGAAGAGGGCTTGCTTTCTTATACTTCTTCACTACCACTCTAATTACTATTCTTCAGTGTATTAAACTTGCATAGGGGACATGTGGCATTGATGTACAACCACTTATCTATGCATGTGCAATGAAAATGATGACGGCAAGGACCACCAACTGTAATCTTGTCCTTAGATGTTCTAATTTTTAAATGAAGATTGAAGCTAGTCCATTCAGATTTTTTGGATAGAATACCTGAACTTCAGCATTAAAAAATTGGCGTTATTCCATCCCATCTTTTCCCTTTATTATGGGCTTTTTATATAGTTCACAACCAAGGGCTCACACCCAAAACATGAACCAACACACGAGGGTCTTAGTATGGAGTTACTCAAAGCTTTGTCCGATAAAAATTGCACTTTTCATATTTATAAATACTGAAACATAAATTTTATTCAGGTATTAGGACTTACACCTTTGGAAGACATGTCCTGTATTCTGATAAAGTATATTTTTTATCATTAAAATTGTTGCAAACTTAAAAACCTCAATTATAAGTTACCAAATGAATGTTAAACAGTAACAACACTTGACAGGATGGAGGGCAAAAGAAGCAAGACATTTACAAGTAACATGAACTAAATTATTCTGCTTGGAAATATTGCTGTAAGTTAGAATACCAACATATATTTATGACAGTAAAGAAGGAAAGTTCCATACTTTCAAAGAGCAGCACAAAATAGCATCCTGATGATGCCAGTGATTTTTTAACAATGAATCACCACCCACAGAATCAGAACCGAGTAAATCTGTCCCCAAATGGTAGCTGAGAAAAAGTAACGGCCAAAATTTGTGTGAGAAAGAAGAAGAAATTCAATTAGAGCCGAAACAAGCTAATTCTTTTAAGATGATGAGAAAAAAGCTTCAACATGAATTAACTGGAGTACAATATAACAACCGTCTAATTAGACGAGGGCTGAATGCTTAGTAATTTAACCTGCTGTATTACTTAACCAAACAATCATCCTGGTCCATACTGGTTAACATTAAGTACGAGATAAATAAGAATTTACCAATGACTGACAGATCCAATTGACTAGTGTAAGAGCTTCTGGAGAGCCTGGAAAATAGGTCTTTCTTGATTTCAAGAAGTATCAAAGAGCGTAGAGAAGTCTATTTTAATAGGTTATTAAGAAAGCAATATGAACCATTTTCCTTATTTTTGTGGGTGCTTAATTTGTATTACAGAGCTGGTATATTGGTTGGTGGAATAGTATGGGGTATAAAGGAATTGTTAAAAGAATACATCTAATTAAGTATAGGCACTTACAACATCCTCTGGGGGAAGAACCATTTCAATGGGCGTATCAGTGTTACATTCTGTCATTATTCCACTAAAAGATTATTGAATTTCCCCATTTTGTTTCTCAAAATCACCGATTCTCTTGAACTTGTATTTGGACAAGCGATCAATATCATCTTTAGTTGCTCCTTCCTGTTGATAACAAGAAAAATATCAGCATACCATTCAAATGCATGTCCGAAAAATAAATATCAGCATACCATACAACTCCAAATCTCCTTAAAGATGACTAGCTACAACAGATGTCCAGTAATTCATTTCCCTTGAGGATATTAGTCCTTGTATGTAATCCTACCTTTATATCTATCAAATAGATGTGGCCAGCAGAATTAAAGTTTCTCTATTGCATGCAAGATATTTATGCCCCCAAAGAATAGTATGCTCGTACGTTTTTGCAATTTATATTTTACGCTAGCTGCAAAATGACTTTTCATTGTAAATTACCTGGTCTGCAACTGCATATAAGATTGCAATAATACAGGGTAGACAGCAGCAAACAACAATACCAATGACACATGCCACAGCAATACCAATGACACATGCCACAGAAATACCAATGACACATGTCTGAAAACAAAAACATGCTAATGTAATCCAAAACAAAAATCAAAATCTTTAACTTATCACCACATTAAATAGAGATGTGTGAACAAACCAGTAAAGCTGAGGTGAATCATGTGTCAACATTCCACAATTTGCAGTGGCCTATCTGGACTCGAAGGGCTGTACAAGTGTATTGATGATCTTCTCAATCTGCCGCTTACCCAACAAGCCCTTTTTCGTCCACCCTTGGTGTGATGCAATTTGATCATAAAAATGGATTATTTAGATGATGAAACAAAATCAATCAACCAAAACATTTGCCAAATTTGTTAGCTGATGTACTCTGCGCGGACACTTAACATTGGCTCATAAATTAGATAACAAATGGCAGCAGGTCTACTGAACTCGGTAGCAGAATTTGTCTACTGATCAGAAATTACGAAATGATGACTACTGAGAATCACAAATGACTTGGTAAATTTTAAATAGCAGCTATTCCAGTGTCAAAATCTTCTGGTCAATTAATCAGTCAAGTAACAAAAGTTTGTAGTTTAAGATATATCCAACAAATTTTAGCCTTTGGCATTCTTATATCCACAATTGGTGTTGAGTCAATTCTCTTTAAGTAGCTTCCTCGACATCCTTCACAATTATCCTGAGAATGTGGCTTTTTCTCAGTTATCAGATGCACTTGCAACTCTCACAATCACTAACTCTCATTTGAATCTGTCTCAAAGGGGTTAAGAGCAAAGAGCCACTTCTCTCAGCAATCTTGTTCCATCCCCATGACCCCACCCCACCCCACCCCACCCCACCCTACCCTACCCTACCCTACCCTGATTTTCATTGTTCTCAAACTTTACTAGTTTTAAGACCACATTGTAAAGTTAAATAATCGCTTGATGTTATACATGCTCCATTTACATACTCAATTCCTCATATTATGTCACCAATATATACATATTAAAATGTCTGAGACACTTATCCAGCTACTGCCTGCTTAATCACCTAGAGGTTGGACTAGAAGTCTAGAAATAAATAAAATATTCCACCGTCATTCATTAGTTTGAGAGTTTTTAACAGACCAATACTAGTCGTAATAGAGGTGAGAATGAGAACAAGAGTGACACCTGATATCAAGCAAAATAGGGGATATATGTCACCAATATATACATATTAAAATGTCTGAGACACTTATCCAGCTACTGCCTGCTTAATCACCTAGAGGTTGGACTAGAAGTCTAGAAATAAATAAAATATTCCACCGTCATTCATTAGTTTGAGAGTTTTTAACAGACCAATACTAGTCGTAATAGAGGTGAGAATGAGAACAAGAGTGACACCTGATATCAAGCAAAATAGGGGATATGGCTCGTCCATTAACCAAAAATAATTAACAAAGCAAACCCACAGCTAAACTCTCGGAGTGACCTAAAATTATCTTCCCTTATTATTGTCTTTTGCAAGTTCGATTTGATTATTTGTTTATGTGCAGACATACCTCATGTTCAGGTATTTACACGATGATCGACTGGTGAAACAACTTTGACAACACCTAGTAGACAATATACAAACCACAGTCAGCATGTAAAATCTAACAAGGGAAATCAGATACAAGTATTATGAATTTGATATTATAGGCACTGTCACAACTCACAAGCAATAAATAGAGATTATGCAAGCATTATACAAAATCTTTATGAAACCGAAGGAGTTAGAGCTACATCTGATAGTTTATCTCTGCCAATAACATATATTCAAAGAAAGAAAACATGCCTATTTTTTTCTTAGAGATATAGTAGTTAAAAGTACCATTGCCAAATAAACAACCTTGAAGAAGAAACTTTGACATATACCACCATAGCTACAATTGACATTCTATGGGGCATTGATTAAAGGAGGAGAAAAAGAAGACCAAATTACATAAATGCAACCTTAGAGCTGGTATTCAATAAAGGCACCATTAGAAGCACAAGACATATACTTTGACAGTTACTTCTTCTTTTTTAAATGAATACATAAAAAAGTGAGATCACGTATCATACATATTTACAATACAGATTAAATGTCAAATTCATTACAAAATGAAAATTCTGATGACTCGCCTTTTATTCCATCTCGCACAAGGGGAGTAGCCCTATTCTTAACATTTAAGAAAATGATTCACGCAAATTGCATGAAAGCCTCAAGCTTGTGGGGCTTTAATTAAAATTGGGAAAAAGCACATTTACCCCATTGTGGTCGTCGTGTTTTAAACAATTAGCCACTGTACTTTAAAAAAAATCAATTGGCCCACTGTTTTAAAAATTCTTAATCAGGTCATTGTGGTAGTCGTGTTTTAAGATAATTTTCCGTCTGAGGACCCCCATTCCTGGAGGCCCTTGCTGCACACTCCTACTACCTGCCTATATCGCCCTTACCTCTCCAAGATTCCTCCTCCCTGCTGATGATGTTCCCCGCCTGCCCGCTTTATTGTTCATTTTTGCCATAGTGCATTTTTATGGCTGCTACAGGGTCTGAAACACCCTTACATGGCCATCCGCTGAGAAGGATTTCACCTCTACCCGTGACATTGATTCCCACCATTCTCCTTGCTTGATGTTGTATACTAGACACTGCATCAAACTCGCTTCCTCGTCTCTGTATCTCAGAAAATAGCATATCTTGTTTCTACTTCAAATCTACTGTAAATGACTGGAGTTTGGTACCATCTCGGCTCCTGTAAGCCCGATAGTCAGGCACCCCTTTGCTGCCACTTATTTCTCTTGTTAGAAAAACAGATGCACCATTCAAATTACAATCATTACTCCCCGCAATGGAATGTAATTGCTGCTGCTCTAACTTTGAAGAGGACGTCAGATAATTACCAAAAGCAGCAGGATATTTAGCTACCAAGATGGCAGAATCGGGCAAAGAAGGAAAGCTAGTTTGTATTCTATTCCCATACCAAAAGCCAAAACTCCTCCTCACTGGAAGATTCTCAAGACCCAAGTAACTGTTAGGATCAAACTTGGCCGAGGATAAAATTCCTTCAACATTCTGATTACCAGTGAATTTCAGGTTGAAGGAATTGTCACTTAATTTAGGATGTTGAGCACCCCTATCTTCCTTTTCCTGTGCCCTAGAATCTAGTTTCTGCTGGGATGAAGGGTCACTTAGAATCTTACCAAAGAGTTTAACATCACCATTGCGTTTTGGTTTATCTGAATCTGACAAACACCGTGGCTTTAGTCATCTTGGATTATCCTGTGACTGGTCATGGGACAGGAAATGAAACTCAGCCCCTGCACCGTGATGTTTTAAACCATTACACTTTTGAAGACAGGAGTCCTGAGGTAAAAAGCGATCAGAATGGAAATTTTTAACCATATTTGCATTACTTTGATGCAAAGCTGGCGTATTGCAACTAATATCCTCATTCATCCCTTTCTTGGTTGAGACCGATACCGGATAACCCCTAAGAATCTGGTAGGAGTCAACACCATCCAATAAAGAATATCCATGCAGATGCTAGTGCTTTTTATCTGTTATAGCAGAATTCTGAAATTGCTTATTAATAGTATTTACCGAATCAAATTTAGACGACACGTCATGGTTAAGACTCTTTTCTTTATGTGCTGCAGCAGGATATTGGATAACCGAATTTCAACGAATCAACACGAGGATTTTCTGCAGAATCCAACTTCACCGCATTGCTGTTGTGCTCATAACCAGGGAGAACACCAATTGCCAAAGAATCTGTATCAGCTGAAAGGGAAGCATTTCAAACAGATGGTGGTGCAGTTTTTCTGAACGTTATTTACCTTGACGAGAATTATGGCAAAGTCTTAAAAACGTAAAATTGATAAGCTTTTACAACTTAAATACAAATTCACAAGATACTATAAGATATAAAATAAAACAAAAAAAGCTTATCTCGGTACTTGAACCAGGGGTCATCTTCTTCTTCATAACCTCATTCCCCCATTTCAACTTATCCATAATCACCTCCACCAATCCATCCAAAACCTCAATCTCCTTCTCTTTCCCTTCTTCTTCACTTCATGTTCCGAATAACTACTACATGTCTCAAAAACGTCATCCAATTTCTTCAATAAATTATCTTTCCCATAAAATTGGAATTTATTTAGCAATCCAAAATTTCAATTGGGTTGGTTTCAGTTAATTTATGGTTAAATGTTTCTCTCAATTAGACTAACTAGTACAAACATACATATAGTAGAATACATAAAGCAAAGACATGTATATACAAAATCGGTAATACCTAGAGGCACTGGAGCTTTTGAGAATCACTTGAGAATGAAAAGAAAAGGGAGATCAACACACAAACCACAATTCAATGATAAACACATCCAAATCGGAGAACAAAATCCATAATACTCAAATTGAAGACTAACCTTTAATTAGATGTAATGTAAGACCCCAATGGAGAAGAAGGTGGACAAATCAACCGCCGCCATCGCCGAAAAATAATGCCACCTCCGAAAATTAGGGCTTTTTATTTTAAAATTAGGGATAAAGTGAGAGAAGATATAGAGGCGAAAGAAAGAGGAGAGGGATGAGGGAGGAAGAGGGATATGAGTGAGAGGAGAGGAGAGGGAGAGGGCTGTAGTGAGGGGGAGAGGCAGATGAGCTGAAGAGAGCAATGGAGTTCTGCTTCTCTGCTCCCGAGTAATTAAAAACGTAAATGTATTTTGAGGGAGTGATACTTATCTGTTCCAAAAATAAAATTTTGATAACATTTTTTTTAAAAAACAAATCTTTTATAAGTAATATTATAAGTTATAATTATTATAAATAAATTTAATAGTATAAAAAATTTAATGTATTTATATTATAATTTATATTCAGCACAATTAATTTTAAAAAAATTATTTAGAACAAAACAACGATCAATTTTATCTCTTGCAAAAAAATTCTGAACAATAATATATAGTGAGTAATAATTCCTTCACTAATAGATTTTTTCCTCACAAAATTTTATCATAAATTGGCGCCAAAAAGCCTTCTATCACCTCAATTTTGCGAGAAAAAAAATACAAATTATGAAGAATGTTTCTTTCGCTAATAACTATATTGTCACTGTTTTTTTTTTCCTTCACTATTCCTTCGCTAAAAAACTCCTCATGTGAGGAATAAATTTCTTCACAAAATTTCTTTCGCTATAGGCCATTTTTGGTGTAGTGAGTATAGAAGCCAAAATTTTAACCAAATGAGTATCATAGAATATATGAAAGTGCAAATGAATTTTCACCCGTCATGTAGTAATCCACGTAGACAGATCATTTCCATAATTTAATAAGGAATGAATACGAAGGATCATTCACCATACATGTGATAATCCACATAGATAGGTTATTCCAACAGAATAATAAAGAATGAAACCAGGTCATGCGTAATCCACATAGACAAGATATTCCAACAAAATAATAAAGAATGGAATAACAGAAGAATTCACCATGCATGCGATAGATCGCACAGACAGGTTATTCCAACAGAATAATAAAGAATGGAACTAGGTCTAGCGTAATTCGCACAGACAGGATATTCCAACAGAATAATAAAGAATGGAATAGCAAATAATTCACCATGCATGCGATAGACCACACAGACAGGTTATTCCAACAGAATAATAAAGAATGGAACCGAGTCTCAAAGATAATCGCATGCAGACGAGGATATTCCAACAGAATAATAAAGAATGGAATAACAGAAGAATTTCACCATATATGCGGTACTTCGCATAGACAGGTTATTCCAACATAATAATAAAGAATGGAATAACAGAGCTCTCTTTATGAATACGAAAGAAATAATACCCCTTACCTTAGAAAGAAATTGGATATTGGAATAGGGAGGTAGCAGACTTCTCTTCTTCTTTCTCTCTATAATTATTCTCTATAATAATTACTTTATAGCTTTAGTAAATTGGTGAGAAATGAAGGAAAAATGAGCTTCTATTTATAGGAAAATATAGTTTAGATAATTGCACGTTTTGGGGCTTGAAATATTACAGTACAATACCTTTAACTTTTCTTTCATTTTTAATTTAGTCCTACAAGTATTATCAAACTTGTACCACCTCCCCTAATAGTAAATAATGTGAACCAATAGTTCAATCATGTGAATCAATAGTTATAATCATGTGAAAATACGAATTACAGTATAGTACCTCCATCTATACCTCCATTTTTAACTTAGTCATGTAAGTATTATCAATCTTGCACCAACTCCCCTAATAGTACAAGAATGTGAATCAATAGTATACACATGTGAACAAATAGTTATAATCATGTGAATTAATAGCAATTAATTGCTCATTTATCTGATTAATTACCCGACTGGTCAGTAAACTTTTAGACATCAATTAATATCGAAATAAATGTAGATTTCCACTAACACTAGTAATTCCAACATAATGGAACTATCAATTTCATCTTTAATCAACACGAATGTATTCATCATTAATATTATAACTCAAAATATTTAACAACCAAGTCATTCCCAGAAAAGAGGGGGTTTTCCGATAAATACGTTCATCTATACCTCCATTTTTAACTTAGTCATGCAAGTATTATCAATCTTGCACCAACTCCCCTAATAGTACAAGAATGTGAATCAATAGTACACACATGTGAATAAATAGTTATAATCATGTGAATTAATAGCAATTAAATGCTCATTTATCTGATTAATTACCCTACTGGTCAGTAAAACTTCCAGACATCAATTAATATCGAAATAAATGTAGATTTCCACTAACACTAATAATTCCAACATAATGGAACTATCAATTTCATCTTTAATCAACACGAACGTATTCATCATTAATATTATAACTCAAAATATTTAACAACTAGGTCATTCCCAAGAAAGAGGGGGCTTTCCGATAAAGATTTCTCCTTATTGGCGCGCAATTAGATAACCAAACCTCTCCTTGACTGAACTTCGAGACATGTAAACATTGCAATTTAATAATATGAATAACTTTATCATCTCAATTATTGATTTAATAATATATCATATTATGCAGATGATACTGTGACAATAATCGAATCAATAATATGAGAGATATGATGCAAAGAATTCTTCGTAGCAATAATTGAGTATAAGCTGGTGACTTCTCACGTAAGCATCAATAATCAATCTTTGTGTCTCTACTATGCAACCACAGCCAGATTCGTATTTTTTACTACCGGGTAGTTCAACGGTTTAACGGTAAAACTTAATAGATTATTTTTAAAAAGATAATTATGTCATTTTCTAACTACGATAATACTTCCGTTGTGGGGTCCACCAATGATTGTGCCATCGTACGAATATTCCCCGACCAATCGAATATTATATAACCACTTGCTTACTTTGCAAAATTTGTAAATATTATCCACAACTATAACATTATATTAGATCCACACCATAATATTCAAAAATATATTTCGAGAAAATTATTCTTTATTCATAAAAGTTGGGGTCTTACAACCTCCCCTTCTTATGAAATTTCATCCTCGAAATTAGGGTTCGTACCTGGTATGTCGAAGAGGTGAGGATACCTTGATTTTATTTCAGACAGGATATTCCAACAGAATAATAAAGAATGGAATAACAGAAAAATTTCACCATGTATGCGGTACTTCGCATAGACATGTTATTCCAACATAATAATAAAGTATGGAATAACAGAGCTCTCTTCATGAATACGAAAGAAAAAATAATACCCCTTACCTTAGAAAGAAACTGGATATTGGAATAGAGAGGTAGCAGACTTCTCTTCTTCTTTCTCTCTGTAATTTCTCTCTATAATAATTTCTCTATAGCTTTAGTGAATTGGTGAGAAATGAAGGACGAATGAGCTTCTTTTTATAGGAAAATATAGTTTCGATAATTGCACGTTTTGGGGCTCAAAATATTATAGTACAATACCTTCAACTTTTCTTTCATTTTTAATTTAGTCCTGCAAGTATTATCAAACTTGCAACACCTCCCCTAATAGTAAATAATGTGAATCAATAGTTCAATCATGTGAATCAATAGTTATAATCATGTGAAAATATGAATTATAGTATAGTACCTCCATCTATACCTCCATTTTTAACTTAGTCATGCAAGTATTATCAATCTTGTACCAACTCTTCTAATAGTACAAGAATGTGAATCAATAGTACACATATGTGAATAAATAGTTATAATCATGTGAATTAATAGCAATTAATTGCTCATTTATTCGATTAATTACCCGACTGGTCAGTAAACTTTCAGACATCAATTAATATCGAAATAAATGTAGATTTCCACTAACACTAATAATTCTAACACAATGAAACTATCAATTTCATCTTTAATCAACACGAACTTATTCATCATTAATATTATAACTCACAATATTTAACAACCAGGTCGTTCTTAGGAAAAAGGGGGCTTTCCAATAAGGATTTTTCCTTATTGGTAGCATGATAGATGACCAAACCTCTCCTTGTGAACTTCTAGACATTGTAAATATTGTAATTTAATAATATGAATAACTTTGTCATCTGAATTATTGATTTAATAATATATCATATTATCACGGATGATCTTTGTGACAATAATCGAATCAATAATATGAGAGATATGATGTAGCAATTCTTTGTAGCAATAATTGAGTATAAACTGGTGACTTCTCATGTAAGCATCGATAATCAATCTGGTGTGCTACTTCTTATCACGACCGCAGCAGATATTCGTACTTTTACTACCGGGTAGTTCAACGGTTTAACGGTAAAACTTCCATAGATTATTTTTAAAAGATAATTATGTCATTTTCTAACTCACGACAATACTTGGTTGTGGGATCCACCAATGATTGTCTTTAGTAAATGCGAATATTCTGTTAAAATGAATATTCCTGACCGATCGAATATTATATAACCACTTGCTTACTTTGCAAAATTTATAAATATTACCCATAACTATAATATTATATCAAATCCACACCATAATATTCAAAAATATATTTCGAAAAAATTATTCTTTATTCATAAAAGTTGGGGTCTTACATATGTCCTATGTCTTCAAGCTTTAAATTCTATCCGGTGTTTAGCCTTGCGTAGTAGTCACTCAGGATTGCAACTCCTTGGTTCTTGTGGGACATTATTGTGTAGAATGTATGTTGATTGTTGTTTATTTTCAGCTGTCATTCTTAAATACTACCACAAAACAAGGGTTAATTAAAGAAATTGACATCCAACATAATAACCCTATACTTTGAATTAACCAACAAATACTTTTAGGTAGACATACTATGAAGGATTTACTCGTCTCTTCCTCCAATTCCCCATCTCCCGCCAGACCATATAAGCTTAGGTAGGACAAATATATTTTGAATATTATGGTGTGGATTTGATGAATGTTATAGTTGTGGGTAATATTTATAAATTTTGCAAAGTTTTCGGATTGGTCGGGAAATATTCGCTTTTAACAGGAATATTCAGATGATGACAAGACAATCTCTTCGTAGTTAGAAAATGACATAATTAAAATTACCACCGCTGAACTACCCTTAGTAAAGTACAAAGAATACGCGTGGTTGCATAGTAGCACACCTAGATTGATTATTGATGCTTACGTGAGAATTCACCGCTTATACCCTAGCTACGTAATTATTGCATCATATGACCCCATAATTTATTATTATTGTCACAATATCATTGTATAATATGATATATTATTAAATCAATAATCGAGATGACAAAGTTATTTATATTATTAAATTTTCATAATCATACCCAATAAGGAGAAATAAAGAATAATTTTCTCGAAATATATTATTTTTGAATAAGTTGGTGTTGATTAAAGATGAAATTGATAGTTCCATTGTGTGGTATTATTATTGTTGTGGAAATGTACATTTATTCGATATTAATTGATGTCCTGGAAGTTTTAATTGACCAAACAAGTAATTAATCTGGATAAATGAGTAATTAATTGCTATTAATTCACATGATTATAACTATTTGTTCACATGTGTACTATTGATTCACATTCTTCGTATATTAGGGAGTGGTGCAAGATTGATAATACTTGCACGACTAAGTTAAAATGGAGGTATGTATGGAGGTAATATATCGTAATTGTGATTTTCACATGATTATAACTATTGATTCACATGATTGAATCTATCGATTCACATTATTTACTATTATGAGGTGGTGCAAGTTTGATAATACTGACTAAATTAAAAAATGAAAGAAAAGTCAAGGTATGATCAGAATATTTCGAGCCCTAAATGTGCAATTATCGAAACTATATTTTCCTATAAATAAGATCATTCTTCCTTCATTTCTCACCAATTCACTAAAGCTATAGAGCAATTATTATAGAGAGAGAGAATGGTCTTCCTACCTCCTATTCCAATATCTAGTTTCTTTCTAAGGTAAGTGGATATTATTTCTTTCAGATTCATGAAGAGAGCTCATATTCCATACTTTATTATTATGTTGAATAATATGTCTATGCATGCGGCACATGCATGGTGAAATTCTTTGTTATTCCATTCTTTATTATTACATTTGGAATATCACATGCATGCGGATTACACTAGACTGGTTCCATTCTTTATTATTCTATTGGAATAACTCGCCATGCTGGTCTATCGCATGCATGGTGAATTCTTTTGTTATTCCATTCTTATTATTCTTATGTTATTCTGCAAGGATTACGCTTATTTCTATTGTTTATTATATCGTTGGAATGTATTGTGCGGATCGCATGCATGGTGAACTTATGTTATTCCATTCTTTATTATTTTGTCGAATTGGAATGAACACATCCATTCTTTATATGGATTGGATTATCACATGCATGGTGAATGATCCTTCGTATCCATTCCTTATTAAATTGTGGAAATGATATATGTCTACGTAGATTACTACATGGCGGGTGAAAATCCATTTGCAGTTTCATATATTCTATGATGCTCATTTGCTTAAAGTTTTGGCTTTTATACTCCATGAAATTAATAGAATATCCTGGATATTTGCGCTTCATCTGATATCTTTTCATGAAAATATTCTTCCGAGCATTCTTGAATTTTACTCCATAAAGCAGTATCATGTTGACAATTTGGACGTAATTGATTTCAAGATAAATTAACTTATAAATCTTTAAAATTTATTCTTGAACTTGTTTTATTGAATTATTATGTTATTGCCATCATCCTCATGCTTATATTGTGATGAAGGTCATCTTTGGCTTACGTGCATAGATGGACTTGGTATGATTATGACCAGGGATTATTCGGTATAATTATGACCTGTAATGTTATAAATGATGTGGTAAAAGTCCTCGGTAGCTTTTGTAGTGCATTGATGGGCCGATTTTTGGTATGATTATGACCGAGGATTATTCGGTATAGTCATGATCATTAATGATTTAATGAATATCCTTGGCCCGTAGTGCAGGGATGACTCGATGATGTGGTTTATTTATTAAGCTGAGTTTCAGCGATAAAAATTGATGAAAACATTTTAAATCATAAAAGATAGTAAATATCATGCTCTACTTGACTCTTCTAATGGATTGCTTATTCAGCTACTGAGTTAAACTTGATGTCTATTGTATTTTATCGGTTTAACATTGTTGAAGACTAATGATAATTTATTACGCATTATCTTAGTCATAATATTTCTTCTTTGGGCTAGTTGAGCTCACCCTTTCTTTCATTTATTCTTCAAGAAATGAGAATATATTGGGGACGAGTCGGGGAGCGGAGTATTTGTCCGGATGATAGCATTAGTAGTGCTCACTATTACATTAAATAGTGTGACAATAAATGTAATGAGGACTCCTTTGAGTGTGGATATTGTCTAGATGACAATATTCTTATTAAATCTCTCGGTTTATGTTTTGTCGTATTTTACGACAATTGAATTATAAGTTGTATTTGAATTTTTGTACCATGTATTTGGCGACTCAAGATGGGTGATGTATACCTATTTTGGGGGCATCACAGTTAGTATCAAAGCTTAGGGATATGATCCTGGTGAGATGTGAGACAAGAACTAGGGAGGAGAGATGGGGAATTCCTTAGCGCTAGTATGACCTACCTAAGTTTATTTGTTATTTAATTGGTTGGTCAGAGTATAGGGAAATATGTGATATGATAATTAACCCTTGTTTTGTGGTAGTATTTGAAAATGGCATTCCGAAAATGTTGAGATAAACAATGAAGCACATGAGACCGTTGAGTCACCACAGATTAATATCCATGATAATGTGCAACAGGAAGATAATAATCCTCATGTAAACAATAACACCGATGGAATGGTGAATGATGGGATGTTCAGAGGCTTTATACAATTCATGCAACATCAGGCGAAAGCGGCTCCTGTCCAAAATGCAGGTGGAAACACTGACAACTCTCGGACGGTCACCGCTAAGCAGTTCAAGGAGCTGGGACCACCAATATTTTTTGGAGAGCCAAAACCACTTAAGGAGGAGACGTGGATAAAGCAGATCAACAAGATATTTGATGTCTTGGGATGCTTCAAGGAGCAAAAGGTTCCCTTTGCCACCTTCATGTTGCGAGCAGAGGTAGATTACTGGTGGGAATTTGTAAAGCGTACTCAACTTGCCGCATTCAAAATGTCTTGGGAGAAGTTCCAAGAGCTGTTCAACGACAAGTACTTTCCTGAAAGTATTCATCACATGAAGGAGGTAGAGTTCATCAAGCTTGAGCAAAATAATATAATCATGGTGCAGTACAAAGCTAAGTTTGCTGAGTTATCTCGGTTTGCGTCCCACTTAGTTGATAATGAGGAGAGAATGACGCGGATGTTTCTAAGAGGTTTGAAACCCGAGATGCGTCAATACCTTATCGCTCATAAACTGTGTTTGTATTCAGATGTTGTGAATAGGGCTCAGTTATTGGAGCGCGATAATGAGTTAATCCAACCAAGAGAGAGCAGCCGGCATGTGGATAATACCAGTGGTAGCAGTCATCGAAGCGGTGACAACAAACGTGGAGGGAATCAAAATGCCAGAAATGATAATCACTTCGGTGGTAATCATGGCCATGACAATAAGAGTGGACATTTCAAGAAGAGGAGATTCAACAAGGATGGAAAGATGTCAACACATTTTGTTGTTTGGAGAAGGAGAGCGACCACCGGTCAGTATGTTACAAATATGGAGGGAAGGACACATCGGTCCAAACTGCATGCGATCATCGATCAAAGCGTGTTATAATTGTGGAAAAGAAGGTCACTGGCCGATTTTGTCATGCACCTAAGTCAAGTACAACTAGGATGGAGGCATCAAAGGTGTCCAGCACAAGATAAAACCCAGTAGTTCAAGGAGAGGCGTTTGTCGTAACCTCCCAAAAAATGAGGAATCCGAACGAGGTGATCACGGGTAAGCTAATCATAAACTCTAGCCAAGTTTATACTTTATTTGATACCGGTTCTACCCATTCCTTTATTTCTCCTACTTACGCTCAACGTTTAAATTTGACTCTGGAGAAATTAGACTTTGACTTATCTGTTGAAACTTCGTTGGGAGAAACCTTCATTACATCCACGGTTTATAAGTCTTGTTTGATTCAAATCGGTAACCGCACGTTACCTGTCGATCTTATTTCCTTGAAAATACTTGCATTTGATGTGATTTTAGGGATTGATTGGTTAACTACTCATCATGCTAAAATCGATTGTTTTCGTAAGGTTGTTAGCTTTCATATTCCTAACCAACCTATTATGCAAATTCAAGCAACCAAACCACTAAAATCAATCACTGTCATATCAAGTCATAAAGCTATTCGTTTATTAAAAAACGGATGTCAAGCTTTCTTAGCCCATGTCATAGATTTAAATGAAGATACGTCAGATTTGAATGATATTTCTATTGTTAGTAAATTTCCTGACGTATTCCCTGAAGAACTTCCTAGCCTACCCCCAGAGCGTGAAATTGAATTTTGTATTGACCTAAATCCGGTACAAAACCCATTTCCAAAGCCCCATATCGAATGGCTCCTATTGAACTTCAGGAGTTAAAAACCTAACTACAGGAATTATTAGACATCGGTTTCATTCATCCTAGTACGTCTCCTTGGGGTGCTCCTGTTCTATTCATAAAGAAGAAAGATGGAAGTATGCGACTTTGTATTGATTATCAGGAGTTGAATCATGTCACCATAAAAAATAGGTACCCATTGCCTCACATTGATGACCTGTTTGACCAGTTCCAAGGAGCCAAATTCTTTTCAAAGATTGATCTTCATTCTGGATATCATCAGTTAAAGATTAAAATCGATGACATTCCAAAGACTGCTTTCAGAACTTAGTACGGGCATTATGAATTCCTAGTCATGTCTTTTGGATTGACTAATGCTCCTGTTGCCTTCATGGATATGATGAACCGAGTATTCAAGGAATATTTAGATCACTTTGTGGTCGTCTTTATTGATGACATCTTCATATACTCCAAAACCCGTGAAGACCATGAGCAACACTTGAAGCCGATACTCCAAAAGCTTCGTGAAAACAAGATTTATGTCAAGTTGAAGAAATACGAGTTCTGGCTTGAAGAAGTTGCATTCCTTGGGCATTTGATATCAAATCTTGGAATATCTGTTGACCCGGAAAAGATTGAAGCAATTCAAAGCTGGGAGCAACCTAAGTCAGTGACCGATGTACGTAGCTTTCTCGGCTTAGCTGGTTATTATCGAAGATTCGTGGAAGGATTTTCTCGAATCGCTACTCCATTAACTCAGCTGACTCGAAAAGATACAAAATTCGGTTGGAGCGAGGAATATGAAAAGAGTTTTCAAGAACTAAAGAGGAGACTCATTTTAGCACCTGTTCTGACAATACCATCTGGCTCCGAGGGATTTGTCATCTACAGTGATGCTTCAGGTAAAGGGTTAGGATGTGTTCTCATGCAACATAGGAAAGTTATAGCCTATGCCTCATGACAACTCAAAGAATATGAGAGGAATTATCCTACTCATGATCTAGAGTTGGCAGCTGTCATTTTTGCGCTTTAGATTTGGAGACATTACCTGTATGGAGAGAAGGTGGAGATCTATACGGATCATAAAAGCCTCAAATATTTCTTCACTCAAAAGGAACTCAACATGCGGCAACAACGATGGCTTGAGTTGTTGAAAGATTATGATCATACCATCCAATACCATCTTGGAAAAACGAATGTAGTAGCTGACGCATTGAGTAAAAGATCATATGCTGGTACGAGTGCAATATTGTCAACGCAAAGGCCCATTTTGTATGACTTGGAAAAGATGGAAATAGAGTTAAAGACTCTAGGGACCCATGTGATGATGGCGAATATACGAGTGGAACCAACTTTAATCGATAAAGTTAAAGTTGCTCAAGCTACAGACCTTGAGCTGATGCGTATGAGGAAGAAAGTGTAAGAAGGTGCTATTCCGGAAGCAAGAATCGATGAAGAAGGAATACTTCGAGTCAACTCCAGACTTTGTGTTCCTAACGATTCTGACTTGAAGTATAAAATCATGATGGAGGTGCACAACACACCATTTGCAATCCATCCCGAGAGTACCAAAATATATCGTGATCTTCGACATACATTTTAGTGGAGCAATATGAAGAGAGAGATAGTGGGGTTTATCTCAAGGTGTCTAACTTGTGAACGAGTCAAGGCGGAGCATCAAGTGCCAAAAGGTCCATTACAACCACTTGAAATTCTAGAATGGAAGTGAGAGCACATTACCATGGATTTCGTTACTGGTCTTCCCAAGGTTTCTCAAGGCATAGATGCGATTTGGGTCATTGTTGATAGATTGACCAAGTCTGCTCATTTCTTACCGATACGAGAAACTTTTACACTTGAACGTCTTGCTAGTATGTATATAAACGAGATCATAAGATTGCATGGTTTTCCAGTATCCATAGTTTCTGATCGAGACCCAAGATTCACTTCAAGATTTTGGGTTAGTTTGCAAAAAGCTATGGGCACAGATTTACGATTTAGTTTGGCATATCATCCTCAAACGGATGGGTAGTCAAAAATAACTATTTAAACTCTTGAAGATTTATTAAGACTCTGTGTCCTTGACTTCAAGGTAAGTTGGGACAAGTTCTTACCATTGGTGGAGTTTCCTACAACAATAGTTATCAAGCAAGTATTGGCATGGCTCCATTTGAGGCGTCATATAGAAGAAAGTGTCGTTCTCCAGTATGCTAGGATGAGGTGGGTGAAGCAACATTGTTGGGACCGGATTTGGTACGTATGACTACAGAAAAGATTCGAACGATCCGACAACGTATAAAAACCTCACAAAATCGACAAAAGAGTTATGTTGATCTTCATCGAAAAGACGTGGAATTCAATATTGGAGATCATGTGTTGTTACGTGTTGCTCCATGGAAAGGAGTTACAAGATTTGGAAAGAGAGGAAAGCTCAATCCTCGATTCATTGGCCCATTTTTAATCCTCGATCGAGTAGGAACTGTGGCCTATAGACTCGCCTTACCGCCAAGTATGTCTCGTGTTCATAACTTTTTTCACATATCTATGTTCCGTAAATATGTCAAAGACTCGAATCATATTATTGAATTAGAACCAGACGAGATAGAGGAAGATTTAACGTATGAAGAGTTACCTGTTAAAATCTTGGATAAGAAGGATCATATTCTACGCTCTAAAGTTATACCTCAAGTCAAAGTTTTGTGGAGAAACCACGATGTGGAAGAAATGACCTTGGAGTTAGAATCTGAAATAAAATCAAGGTATCCTCCCCTCTTCGACATACCAGGTACGAACCCTAATTTCGAGGATGAAATTTCATAAGAAGGGGAGGTTGTAAGACCCCAACTTTTATGAATAAAGAATAATTTTCTCGAAATATATTTTTGAATATTATGGTGTGGATCTCGATATAATGTTATAGTTCAGGTAATATTTACAAATTTTGCAAAGTAAGCAAGTGGTTATATAATATTCGATTGGTCGGGGAATATTCATTTTAACAGGGAATATTCGTACGATGGCACAATCATTGGTGGACCCCACAACGGAAGTATTATCGTAGTTAGAAAACGACATAATTATCTTTTTAAAAATAACGGCGGAAGTTTTACTTGTTAAACCTGTTGAACTACACGGTAGTAAAAGTACGATGTCTGGCGTGGTTGCATAGTAGTACGGTATTGATTATTGATGCTTACGTGAGAAGTCACTCGGTTATACTCAATTATTGCTACGATAATTAACCGCATCATATCTCTCATATTATTGATTCGATTATTGTCACAAGATCATCTCGCATAATATGATATATTATTAAATCAATAATTGAGACGAAAAAGTTATTCATATTATTAAATTGCAATATTTACAATGTCTAGAAGTTACATCAAGGAGAGGTTTGGTCATCTAATTCTCGCTACCAATAAGGAGAAATCCTTATCGTAAAGCCCCCTCTTTCACGGGAGCGACACGGTTGTTAAATATTGTGAGTTATAATATTAATGATGAATAAGTTCGTGTTGATTAAAGATGAAATTGATAGTTCCATTGTGTTGGAATTATTAGTGTTAGTGGAAATCTACATTTATTTCGATATTAATTGATGTCTGGAAGTTTTACTGACCAGTCGGGTAATTAATCGGATAAATGAGTAATTAATTGCTATTAATTCACATGATTATAACTATTTGTTCACATGTGTGTACTATTGATTCACATTCTTGTACTATTAGGGGAGTTAGTGCAAGATTGATAATACTTGCATGACTAAGTTAAAAATGGAGGTATAGATGGAGGTACTATACTGTAATTCGTATTTTCACATGATTATAACTATTGATTCACATGATTGAACTATTGACTCACATTATTTACTATTAAGGGAGGTGGTGCAAGTTTGATAATACTTGCAGGACTAAATTAAAAATGAAAGAAAAGTTGAAGGTATTTACTGTATATTTCGAGCCCCAAAACGTGTAATTATCGAAACTATATTTTCCTATAATAGAAGCTCATTCTTCCTTCATTTCTCACCAATTCACTAAAGCTATAGAGCAATTATTATAGAGAGAAATTAAAGAGAGAAAGAAGAAGAGAAGTCTGCTACCTACCTATTCCAATATCTAGTTTCTTTCTAAGGTAAGGGATATTATTTCTTTCGTATTCATGAAGAGAGCTCTGTTATTCCATACTTTATTATTATGTTGGAATAACTTCATACATCAATACCGCATACATGGTGAAATTCTTACATTATTCCATTCTTTATTATTCTGTTGGAATATCCTGGCTGTGCGGATTACGCTAGACCTGGTTCCATTCTTTATTATTCTATTGGAATAACCTGTCTATGCGGTCTATCGCATGCATGGTGAATTCTTTGTTATTCCATTTTTTATTATTCTGTTGGAATATCACGTGCATGCGGATTACGCTAGACCTGGTTCCATTCTTTATTATTCTGTTGGAATAACCTATCTGTGCGGTCTATCGCATGAATGGTGAATTCTTATGTTATTCCATTCCTTATTATTTTGTTGGAATATCCTGTCTGTGCGGAATACGCATGACCTGGTTCTATTCTTTATTATTCTGTTGGAATAACCTGTCTATATGGATTATCACATGCATGGTGAATGATCCTTCGTATTCATTCCTTATTAAATTGTGGAAATGATATGTCTACGTGGATTACTGCATGGCGGGTGAAAATCTATTTGCAGTTTCATATATTCTATGATACTCACTTGGTTAAAGTTTTGGCTTTTATACTCCATGAAATTAGTAGAATATCCTGGATATTTGCGCTTCATCCGATATCTTTTCATGGAAATATTCTTCTGAGCATTCTTGAATTTTACTCCACAAAGCAGTATCATGTTGACAATTTGGACGTAATTGATTTCAAGATAAATTAACTTATAAATCTTTAAAATTTATTCTTGAACTTGTTTTATTGAATTATTATGTCATTATCATCATCCTCATGCTTATATTGTGATGAAGGTCATCTTTGGCTTACGTGCATAGATGGACTTGGTATGATTATGACCGAGGATTATTCGGTATAATCATGATCGTAATGTTATAAATGATGTGGTAAAAGTCCCAAGTGCTTTGTAGTGCATTGATGGATAGTTTTGGTATGATTATGACCGAGGATTATTCGGTATAGTCATGACCATTGATGATTTAATGAATATCCTTGGCCCGTAGTGCAGGGATGACTCGATGATGTGGTTTATTTATTAAGCTGAGTCTCAACGATAAAAATTGATGAAAACATTTTAAATCATAGAAGATAGTAAATATCATGCTCTACTTGACTCTTCTAATGGATTGCTTATTCCGCTGCAGTTAAACTTGATGTCTATTATATTTTATCAGTTTAATATTGTTGAAGACTAGTGATAATTTATTCTGCATTATCTTAGTCATAATATTTCTTACTGGGCTAGTTGAGCTCACCCTTTCTTTCACTGTTCTCTTCAAGAAATGAGAATATAGCTGGGACGAGTCGGGGAACGGAGTGACGGTCCAGATGATAGCATTAGTAGTCCTCACTATTCTGTTAAATATTGTGACAATAAATGTAATGAGGACTCCTTTGAGTGTGGATATTGTCTAGATAACAATATTCTTATTAAAACTCTCAGTTTATGTTTTGTCGTATTTTACACGACATTATTGTATTATTAAGTTGTATTTGAATTTTGTACCATGTATTTGGCGACTCAAGATGGGTGATGTATACCTATTTTGGGGGCGTCACATACATCACCCATTTTGAGTCGCTAAATACATGGTACAGAAACAACTACAGCTTTATTGATACAATTGTCGTGCAAAATACGACAACACATAAACTGTGAGTTTAAATACAAATATTGTCTTCTAGACAATATCCCCACTCAAATAAGTCCTCATTACAATTATTGATACATTATTTTATAAAAATAGTGAGGACTACTAAAACAACTTTCTAGAACCATCCTTCCGTACCCCGACTAGTACTCTCTACATTCTCGCCTCCTGAGAAGAAAAATGGAACAAAAAGGAAAAGGGTGAGCTCAACTAGCCTAGTAAAGAGTATTATGACTAAGATAATATAGAACAAATTATCGTTAGTCCTCAATAGGGAAAAATCTAATAGAATATAATAGACGACAAGTTTCAGATCAATATTTGCAGCGGAAATAACAATTCATTAGAAGAGTTAAGTAGAGAATGAAATCTACTATCATCTATGAATTTAAAAGTCCATCATCAATATTTTATCTCTGTAACATCAATCAATATTCATCTTGAATCAAATATTCATCTTTGCACTATAGGCCAAAGAAATTCATCAATTGGTCATGTTCATCTCAACACCTGTTCATCTTTGCATTACGGGCCAAAGATGTTCATCAGAAACTCAATCATCTTTGCACTACAGGCCGAAGATTTTTAGTTATATCATCATTTAGGACTGAGAATGATGAAAAATATTTTAAAGAAAACGAATCCAGTGAGATAAATGAACAAATATTAGGGATTCGTACTTCGATTTATCCATGTTCAAAAATACTCCATAATAAACCATTGTTGAGAAAAATTCAAGAATGAAGTTCAAAACATGGATACAATCAAAAATAGTACCCATAATAGACATCTTGGACAAAGAATGAAAATTTAATTTTTTGTGAATAGTGTCGTATTCGTGAATAGTGTCGTATACGTGAATAGTAACCGCAACACAAAAAGGTAGAAATTCCACAATAAAATTCATATCAATATTTCGGCATAATGATATTAGAAAAAAATAATATCATTTATAAAAAAAATAACATCCCTTACCTCAAAAAGACAGTATTTCTGACTGGAATACTGGATATAGTGTTGAAGGAACTTGCACCATATAACAACACTTAAAGTATCAAAATACTCACAAGAATACACTCGATAATATAGAGAGAGAAAACATTATGAACACGAGACATACTTGGAGGTAACGTGAGTCTATAGGCCACATTTCCTACTCGGTCAAGAATCTGAAATGGACCAATAAATTATGGATTGAGCTTTCCTCTTTTCCCAAATCTTGTAACTCCCTTCCATGAAGCAACACGCACAATACATGATCCCCAATACTAAATTTCACGTCCTTTCGATGAAGATCCGCATAACTCTTTTGTCGATCATGTGCCATTTGTATACATTATCGAATCATTTGGACCTTTTCTGTAGTAATATGTACCAACTCTGGTCCCAACAATGTTGCTTCACTCACCTCATCCCAACATACTGGAGAGCGACACTTTCGTCCATACAATGCTTCGAATGGAGCCACACCTATACTTGCCTGGTAACTGTTGTAGGAGAATTCCACCAATGGTAAATACTTATCCCAACTCTTTTTGAAGTCTAGGATACAGAGTCTTAATAGATCTTCAAGAGTTTAAATAGTCCTTTCAGATTGTCCGTCCGTTTGAGGATGGTGTTAAATCAATCAGAATCCGCGCCCATAGCTTTTCGCAAGCTAACCCAAAATCGTGAAGTGAATCTTGGGTTACAATCCGAAACTATGGATACTGGCATGCCATGCAATCTCACAATCTCATTTACGTACATACGAGCAAGACGTTCAAGGGAATAAATCTCCCGTATCGGCAAAAAATGAGCAGACTTAGTTAATCTATCAACAATAACCCAAATCGCATCTATGCCTTGAGAAACCGTGGGAAGACCCGTAACGAAATCCATGGTAATGTGTTCCCACTTCAATTTCAGAATCTCAAGTGGTTGTAATAGGCCCTTAGGCACTTGATGCTCCGCCTTTACACCTTGACAAGTTAAACACCTCGAGATAAACTTCGCGATCTCTCTCTTCATATTGTTCCACCAAAATATATGTCGAAGATCATGATATATTTTGGTACTTCCAGGATGGATTGCAAACGGTGTATTGTGTGCCTCCATCATGATCTTGTACTTTAAATCAAAGTCATTAGGAACACAAAGTCTGGAGTTAACTCGAAGTATTCCTTCTTTATCAATTCTTGCTTCTGGGATAACACCTTCTTGTACTTTCTTCTTCATACGCATCAGCTTCGGATCTGTGGCTTGAATAACTTTAACTTTATCGATTAAAGTTGGTTCTATGCGTATACTTGACATCATCGTATGGGTCCCTAGAGTCTTGAATTCTATCTTCATCTTTTGTAAATCACACAAAATGGGCCTTTGTGTTGACAATATCACACTCGTTCCCGCATATGATCTTCTACTCAACGCGTCAGCTACCACGTTCGCTTTTCCACAATTGTATTGAATGGTGTGGTCGTAGTCTTTCAACAGCTCGAGCCAACGTCGTTGCCGCATGTTGAGTTCTTTTTGGGTGAAGAAATATTAAAGGCTTTTATGATCTGAATATATCTCCACTTTCTCCCCATATACATAGTGCCTCCAGATCTTTAGTGCGAAAACGACTGCTGCCAACTCTAGATCATGAGTAGGATAATTCCTCTCATATTCTTTAAGTTGTCGCGAGGCATAGGCTATGACTTTCCCATGTTGCATGAGAACACATCCTAACCCTTTGCCTGAAGCATCACCGGTAGATAACAAATCCATCCGAACTAGACGGTATTTCAGAACAGGTGCCGAAATGAGTCTCCTCTTGAGCTCTTGAAAACTCTTCTCGCATTCCTCGCTCCATACGAATTTTGTATCCTTCTGAGTCAATTGAGTTAATGGAGTAGCAATTCGAGAAAATCCTTCCACGAATCTCCGATAATAACTAGTTAAGCCTAGAAAGGTACATACTTCGGTCACTGACTTCGGTTGCTCCCAACTTTGTATTGCTTCAATCTTCGCCGGGTCAACAGATACTCCATGTTTTGACACCACGTGCCCAAGGAATGCTACTTCCTCAAGCCAGAACTCGCATTTCTTTAACTTGGCATATAGCTTGTTTTCACGAGGCCTTTGGAGTACCAGCTTCAAATGGTGCTCATGATCTTCACAACTTTTGGAATATATGAGGATGTCATCAATAAAGACAACAACGAACTGATCCAAATATTCCTTGAATACTCGGTTCATCATATCCATGAAAGCCGCAGGAGCATTAGTCAATCCAAAAGACATGACTAAGAATTCATAATGCCCGTACCGAGTTCTAAAGGCAGTCTTCGGAATATCCTCAGTTCTAATCTTCAATTGATGATATCCAGAACGAAGATCGATCTTTGAAAAGAATTGTGCTTCTTGCAACTGGTCAAACATGTCATCAATGCGAGGTAGCGGATACCTATTTTTGATGGTGACATGGTTCAATTTTCGATAGTCAATACAAAGTCGCATACTCCAGACTTTCTTCTTTACAAATAAAACAGGAGCACCCCAAGGAGATGTACTAGGACGAATGAAACCGATGTCCAACAACTCCTGTAGTTGGACCTTTGACTCCTGAAGCTCAATAGGAGTCATTCGATATGGGATTTTAGAAATGGGCTTTGTACCAGGTTCAAGGTCAATAAAGAATTCAACTTCACGTTCTGGGGGTAGACCGGGAAGTTCTTCAGGAAATACATCAAAAAATTCACTAACAACAGAAATATTATTCAAATCTGACGTGTCTTTTTTCAAATCCATAACATGGGCTAAGAAAGCTTGACATTCGTTTTTCAATAAACGAATGGCTTTATGGCTTGATATGACATTGATTGATTTTAGTGCTTTAGTTGCTTGAATTTGCATAACAGGTTGGTTAGGAATATGAAAACTAACAACCTTACGAAAATAATCAATTTTTGGCATGATGAATAGTTAACCAATCAATCCCTAAAATCACGTCAAATGCAAGTATCTTTAAAGAGATAAGGTCAACAGGTAATGTGATGGTGCCAACTTGGATCAAACAAGATTTATAAACAGTGGATGTAATGAAAGTTTCTCCTAACGGAGTCTCCACAGATAAGTCAAAGTCTAATTTCTAAGGAGTCAAGTTTAAACGTTGAGCACAAGCAGGAGAGATAAATGAATGGGTAGACTGGTATCTAGTAAGGTATAAACTTTGCAAGAATTTATGATTAGCTTACCCGTGATCACCTCATTTGGGTCCTCGCATTTTGACCAGTCACGACAAACGCTCTTCTAGGAACCGCTGACTTTGACTTTTCTGGGATAGCCATTTGAGTCACCATCCCCGCTGGACTTGGTTTGGCTACAATACAATCTCGAACGATATGTCCTTCCTTTCCACAATTATAACATACCTTGAACTGTTATGAATATTTTGGGCTGATGTGTCCCTCTTTTCCACATTTATAGCATACAATCGGTGGTCGTTCTCCACCCTTAGAAACAGTTGATGCTGGTGCTGACATCTTCACATTGTCATTGTTGAATCTCCTCTTTTTGAAACTTCCACTTGACTCGCCTCTCCTATTATCATGACCATGATTACCACCCAGAGTGATTTACCGCTTTTGTCTCGAATTTTTCCTCCCCACGATTATCATTCATTGCTCGATTGCTTTGTCATCGATGTATGACCTGAGTTGTGGTCCCTCGATTGAACGTACTCATTATCTCGCTCTAATAATTGAGCCCTATTGACAGCATCTGAATATAGAGAAAATTTGTGAGAAACGAGATATTGACGTATGTCAGATTTCAAACCTCTCAGAAACATCCACGTCATACGTTCCTCATTCTCCACCAAATGAGGTGCAAACCTGGATAACTCCGCGAACTTCGCCTCGTACTGGGACACAGTCATGTTGTTCTGTTCCAGTCTAATAAACTCCACCTCTTTCATATGACGAATACTTTCAGGAAAGTACTTGTCATTGAATAGTTTTTGAAATGTCTCCCAAGACATGTTGAGTGCGGCTGGATGGGTACGCTTCACAGATTCCCACCAATAATCTACCTCACTACGGAACATAAAAGTGGCGAATGGAACCTTCTGTGCCTCCATGCATCCCAAGACATCGAATATCTTAGTAATTTGCTTGACCCACGTTTCTGCCTTAATCGGATCCAGCTTTCCCAAGAATTCTGGTGGCCCCAATCTTTGAACTGCTTAGCTGTGACCAGCTATGCGTTGCCATTGTTTCTACCTGTATTTTGAACAAGAGTCTCCCTCGTCTGGTTTTGCATGAACCGTAAAAAGCTTCTAAACATCTCATCATTCATCGTCTGCTTAGTGGTGTTGTTTACAGGAGTAACATTACCGGCCTGTTGCGCGTTCTCCTCGTTGGTGATTAATGGTGTCTCCACGCTCTAATTTACTCCATCGTTAATATTTCAGCTGCAATTTTTAAATACTGGGACAACACAAGAGTTAATTAAAGAAATTGACATGCAACATAATAACCCTATACTCTGACCAACCAACAAATAAGCTTAGGTAGGACATACTAGCGAAGGATTTACTCGTCTCTCCCCTCCTAATTCTATTCCCCGATCTCCGCTAGAGACCATATCCCTAAGCTTTGATACCAACTGTGACGACCCCAAAATAGGTATACATCACCCATTCTGAGTCGCCAAATACATGGTACAGAAATAACTACAACTTTATTGATACAATTGTCGTGCAAAATATGACAACACATAAATTATGAGTTTAAATACAAATATTGTCTTCTAGACAATATCTACACCCAAATAAGTCCTTATTACAATTATTGATACATTATTTTAAAAAATAGTGAGGACTACTAAAACAACTTTCTAGAACCATCATTCCATACCCCGACTTTATACTTGCTACATTCTCGCCTCCTGAGAAGAAAAATGGAACAAAAAGGAAAAGGGTGAGCTCAACTAGCCCAGTAAAGAAAATTATGACTAAGATAATATAGAACAAATTATCATTAGTCCTAAACAGGGAAAAATCTGATAGAATATAATAGACAACAAGTTTCAGATCACTATTCGCAGCGGAAATAACAATTCATTAGAAGAGTTAAGTAGAGAATGAAACCTACTATCATCTATGAATTTAAAAGTCCATCATCAATATTTTATCCGTATAACATCAATCAATATTCATCTTGAATCAAATATTAATCTTTGCACTATAGGCCAAAGATATTCATAAGTTGGTCATGTTCATCTCAACACGTGTTCATCTTTGCACTACGGGCCAAAGATGTTCATCAGAAAATCAATCATCTTTGCACTACAGGCCAAAGATTTTTAGTTATATCATCATTTAGGACTGAGGATGATGAAAAATATTTTAAAGAAAATGAATCCAGTGAGACAAAAGAACAAATATTAGGGATTCGTACTTCGGTTTATCCATGTTCAAAAATACTCTATAATAAACCATTGTGGATCAAATTTCAAGAATGAAGTTCAAAACATGGATACAATAAAAAATAGTACCCATAAACATCTTGGACAAAGAATGAAAATTTAATTTTTCTGTGAATAGTGCCGTATTCGTGAATAGTGTCGTATATGTGAATAGTGCCGTATACGTGATTAGTAATCCCGACACAAAAAGGTAGAAATTCCACAATAAAATTCATATCAATATTTCGGCATAATGATATTAGAAAAAAATAATATCATTTATAAAAAAAAATAACATCCCTTACCTCAAAAAGATAGTACTTCTGACTAGAATACTGGATATAGTGCTGAAGGAATTTGCACCGTATAGCAACACTCAAAGTATCAAAATACTTATAAGAATACGTTCGATAATATAGAGAGAGAAAACTTCAGTTTCTGTTGTGATTTTCAATTCTAACCTAAGCACCCTATTTATAAAAAAATGCTTAGAACACCAAAGTAGAAAATTTAATAAAATATTATTAATTTTTAAAATTTCCTACGCCTACTTTGAAAATCTGCATTCAGCTCATTTTACATAATAGTGGGGCCCACCAACATAATAAAAACATTTTTCTTAATTTTTTTTTTAAAACTCTAAAAATCAATTATTCCAGAACTTTAATACCTCATAATAAATAGCTTTTTTATCAAAAAAATTTGAATCTTATGTCCATCCCATAGGAAATTCAATTCTCTACAACTTTGTAAGTTTAAGTTTTTCCAAATTCCAAGCAGAATTTGACCGACATCCACATACGGACGATTTTACAAGCTATAATCAAGTTTCAGTCAAAAGATGAGGTCCACAAACATGAAAAACATGTTTTAAATATTTTTTGTAACAAAAATATTATTCCTCCTCATATATTCATATATCCCACATTCATTGTAAAAATACCACCATTATTATATTATTATAATATAATAATATATTTAAATAAATTATTTTATCGTAAAAGATAAAATATTAATTTTCAACAATTGTCATTTTTCTAAAAATTCCTCCATTTCTATCCACATAAATAAATATTTTTCTTATCATATAAATCAATAATTAATTATTCATAAATAATATTACAGAATCACAATAATGACAACTGTGTCGTTCTCAGAAAGAGGGGCTTTCAATAAGGATTTCTCCTTACTGGCGCGCAATTAGGTGACCAAACCTCTCCTTAGACAGAACTTCTTTAGACATTGCCAATAATGCTATCTAATATTATTATTCAAATAATATGAATTATTGATCTGATTATGGAAAATACTGTGTAGTGACAATTATTGAATCAACAATAATATAAAATATCAACGTAGCAATTATTGAATCAATAAAATATGGAACAGTAATTACTGTAACAATTATTGACTAGTGCCTTCTTACGTAAGAATCAATAATTGGTGCAATACCGTGTGCTACTGTGCAACAACGCGTATTATTGTGTTTTAACCACCGGGTATTCCAACAGTGTTAAGCAGGTAACAACTTCTGTATTATTTATAAAAACTTATACTTGTCGTTTTCTTCATCCAATCACTATTCGTTATGAGGCCCCATTGAGGTCAAGGCTAGTCGCATTTAATATTCCCACAAAGAAGAATATTCCACTACATTTAAATGAATATTTCCGACAACAATGGATATTTTATAACCATTTGCTTACTTAAGATATTTACTTATTTTACCGATAACTAACCAAATTAATTAAATCAACCCTTACTATTTCAAAATAATAAATAGAGGAAATTCAATTTCATTTATAATAAGTTGAGGTCTTACAAATATTATTTGTGAATAATTAATTATTGATTTATATGATAAGGAAATATTTATTTTATGTGGTTATAAATGAAGGAATTAATGTTGAGGTATTTTATCAGTATTTTGTCAGAATGGGGGTGTTTTATCAGTATTTTGTCGGAATAGAGGTATTAAAAATCATCCGTATGTAAATTTCGGGTATTTTTTGTTTGGAATTTGAAAAAACTTTCTTCTACAAAGTTGTAGAGAATTAGATTTCCTATGGAATAGACATGAAATTCAAATTTTTCTCATAAAAGGGCTTTATTATTATGAATTATTGAAGTTTTAGAAATAAATATTTTTTTTATTAAAAACATGGGTGGGACCATGTTCTGAATTTTTTGGTTCAAAAGTGGAGTGCTGAATTTGTCAAGGGGTGTACGTAGAATTTTTTTTAATATTTTATTAATTTTGTCTGCATTAGCGTTCTGGCATTTTCTTATAAATAGGGTGCTTAGTTAGAATTGAAAATCACTCCAGAGTCAGAAGTTTTCTCTCTCTATAATATCGAGCATATTTTTGTGAGTATTTAGATATCTTGAGTATTGTTATTCAGTGCAAGTTTCCTTCAGCATTATATCCGATATTTTAGCCAAAAGTACTATTCTTTTGAGGTATGGGATTGTAAGGGATGGTAAGGGATGTTATTTTCTTCGTAAATGATATTATTTCTTTCAATATCATTATACCAAAATATTGGTATGAATTTTATTTTAAAATTTTTACCTTTTCATGTCGAGGTTACTATTCACATATACGACACTATTTATGTATACGACCTTAATCGCTCATGTATATGACCTTATTTACGATATCTGACCTTTGTTCATGTATATATTACACTATTTACGATATCTGACGCTTATTTATATATATATCACGGTATTATTCACGATATAGTTACTTATATACGAATACGGGATACTATTCACGAGTTACTATTCACGGGTTACTATTCACGAGTTACTACGGGATACTATTCACGATAAAATTGGTTTCTTTTTCTGACCAAATTATCATTGATTTATGAATCTTACTCTTGAAATTAAATCCATGTTTTGATCATATTACTTTTATTATCATATATAACATTTTAATAACCCTGGTGATGAGCTACCTCTCATCCAACATCCTTGGTATCAGCATATCAAGGAGTATCTGCGAGATGGATCTATACCCGCTGAGGCAAGTCCTGCTGAAAGAAAGCGGATCCATCGAATGGCTATGAAATTCTACTTGAGCGGAGATGTATTCTACAAAAGAGATGCAGGACTACGTCTCCTCAGATTTCTAGACAAGGACCAAGCTCACAGGCTCATGGATGAAATCCATGGTGGAGTATGTGGCCCACACATGAGCAGCCCTCTACTTGTCAAGAAAGTCCTAAGAACAGGGCATTACTAGCTCTCTCTCAAGGCTGACTGTGATGACCACGTCAAGAGATGTTACCAATGCCAAATTTATAGGAATGCTATCCACTCCCCTCCAAGGGAGCTCCATAATATGAGTTCACCCTGGCCCTTCTCAATGTGGGGAATGGACGTGATCGGGCCCATCGAGCCTAAAGCCAGTAATGGGCATCGATTTATCTTCACTATGATCGACTACTTCACCAAGTGCGTAGAAGCAGCCTACTTCCCCAGGGTTACTAAAGAAGTTATCAATGGTTTCATCAGAAACAATATCATATGTCGATATGGACAACCAGAGGTGATTGTGTCAGACAATACTAAAAACCTCAATAACCAAATGATGGAGGAGTTATGCAGTAAATTTCACGTCAAACATCTCGACTCCGTCATCTACCGTCCAAAGATGAATTGTGCTATTGAAGCGGCTAATAAGAATATCAAGAAGATTATGCAAAAGATGTATGCCAATCACAAGGGATGGCATGACCTATTACCTCTGACTCTATTAGCCTACAGAACATTAATATGCACTTCCACTGGGGTAACCCCCTACTCATTAACCTATGGGATGGAAGCAGTGTTCACCATAGAAGTGGAAATGGAATCCCTCATAGTGTTGATAGATGCTCAGCTGGATGAAGACCAATGGTTACAAGATAGGTATCACCAATTGTCTCTAATAGACGAAAGGCGAACCGCTGCCATCTTTCATGGTCAATTACAGCAATAGAGGGTCGCCAGATCCTATAACAGAAAAGTCCAGCTACGACAATTCAAACAACATGACCTAGTCTTAAAGAAGGTTCTTGACAACCAAGATCAATTCAAAGGAAAATTCGCCCATAACTAGGAAGGCCCATTTGTTGTCAATGAGGTATTGACAGGAGGAGCTCTCAGATTATAGGAGATGGATGGCAATGAATTTTCGCAACTCATCAACTCAAACACCGTGAAATGGTAATATGTCTAAAGTTACCATCAAGCAAACATCCTGGTTTTGGATCACCAGATCCCCAGTAACTTCAGGTTTTCTAAACCACACTACATACAACCTTTCTTCACATCCGTTTGCCCCATCATGGACAAACATACTTTTCAACCAGTAACCTGGTTTTGGATCACCAGATCTTTTGATCAACTCAAGTTTTTAAAACCTTTCACACCTTCAATTTGTTCCACTCGGGATAAACATTTCACACCTGCAGTTTTGTCCCACTAGGGATAAAAGCTTTTCACACCTTCAGTTTGTCCTGTACATGAGATCAAACTTTTCGACTGCAATCCGTCCTGTACAAGGGATGAACTACGTTGACCTGATCTCCTTAATACACGGGAGTACGTAGGCAACCATTGTTATGGTCTGGTCATACCACAAAAAAAACATCTTTACACCCTTTCACGCACAACTTTGAACCTCTTACATTAGGTTCGAACTACGCAGAACTGATCTCCTCTTCAATAAGAGTACATAGGCAGCCATTCATGGTTCAGTCTTACCCCTACCAAAACACAAAAACTTGTCAATGGTACTGGGATAAACCTTCAATCCACAACACTTCATTGTTTTAGACCAAAGGGATGAAATTAACTGATCTCCCCATACTAATGGGAGAATCGGCGACCATCTAAGTTGCGGTTGAATCCTCAAAGAAAAACACTATTCCATAAGAGATGGAACTACCTAGGATCCCCCATACAAAGGAGTACTGGTGACCATCTGTGGTGCAGTCAACCTCAGAGAGGAAAGCCACACTCCTCTCCATTACTACATACAGAAACTAGTCCTAAGACACCAAAGAGGTAGGGGATACACACAGATCAACGATCTATTCTGAAAGATCCTAAGACATCTCAATGTCCATCCAATAAGGGGGAGTTCAGAATACATCAAGATCGCAAGTCCTGGAGAAATAGGCAAATATCAAACAAGTAACAAGGCACAACTAAAAGGGAAGTGAATAAAAATATATTTCCCTGCCATATATAATGCTGTTTAATATATACAATGTGTACTGTATATGACAAAATGGCTAAGCTAGTCTGTGCAAGAAAATACAAGTCCGTCTACAAGTCAGTGTATATGCGCGTTATTAAGTCCAACATGGCATCTTTCTCAGAAGAAGGAGGTAACACTGTGCGCTCCTGCCCAAGGGTATCAACACGAGCTAACAGATCCACAGCCAACTGCATGGTGACTCTATGATCATCAATATACATACACATCTCTGTAATGATATCAGTAGTATGAGACCTCACTGCAGTACTATCTATAACGGCAACATCCTAGGTAGATATAGCGTCATCCCGCTCAATAATAAATGCATTTCTAGATGATTTATCCTCATCCCGCTCAGTAATAGAAGTGTCTCTATGAGCTAAGGCATCATCTTTCTCCAATAAGGCGGCATCTCTCCCAATAAGAGCTGTCAACATCAAGGCCCTAGCTTGATCTCTTTCAAATGTCATCAGATGCAGACTCTGCTTTAATATTCTGCCAAGTGCGGGGTCACAGTAGCAGTCATGTTGGGAGAATCAACAAGAGCTGCTGTTAACCCAGTAAATAGCTCCTCCTCAGTGGGAGAATCAGTGTCCTCTATGGGCTCTCCACCATCAGAATCAATCCCCGACACTGTGGATACAATTGCAGCCGATGTGATCTCTGCCTCCATCCATGCAAAATACTCTATAGAACAACCCAAATAGCTAACAGAAAACTCAGCTCGCTCACGCTGATCCCAACAGGTATACACTCTAGATCTATCCTCTATTGATAAATGGCAAGAATCCAAACGCTGACCTAATGCCCTCTCAAAAGGATGAACATCCTGAAACTGGTCGAACTGTGACATCACAGCCAGTATGTGATACGTGGTCATGCTCCTCAAACCAACTAGAGGGAGATAATCCATGCCAGGTGCATGAGTAATGAAGCTGTAGGGAGAACTAAACCTTATACATGGTAAAATGTCAAATGGATCCTCCATCCCTGCCAAAAACACCGACCAAGATGTAGCGTCTGTACCCTCTACTAGCTGAAAGGAGTAAGGCATGGCTATCTCATGGTAAAAGCAGTACCCATGTCGTTGGAAGGTGTCAATCGGTCTCAGGTGTGACATGAACCACACATACAACAAGGCCGAGCTGCCTATAAATACCCCTGCATGATAGGTGTGTCAATATATAGTTGATCTCAATGTCTGGCACAATCATCTGTACAATGGTATGACCCTCCCTGAGAGCTCTCACTGCCATGACAACACTGATGTATAGCTCATCCATATACATTGGCATGTACACATAAGCTACTATGCACATCATGAGTACGTCTACTCTGGCCACACGCCACTGATCCTCCGACGTGGTGAAAATCCCGAAGTGTTGTGCATAACTATCCAATGAGATAAATCTTTTAATCAGAAAATGCTGGGGCACTACACGGCCAGATGTAATCTCATCCTGTACTACTCTACGCCTTAACCCGGTGAGGGTCATGAACTGCCGACTAATATCGCCGATAGCCATCTTAGCGCAAGGCCTGTCCAGTGGCAACGCCGTCAACCGCTCGTACTCCTCTAAGGTGGGAGTCAAATCCTGGGTCTCAAACCTAAACACCTGCCTGTCTGGTATCCAATGCTCCAACATACCCTCTACAAAACCCATAGGAACCTGAAACATCAGGAGGGTCATAGAGTGCTGTAAAAGCTGATCTGCGGTCATCCGATCTGGAGGTGACAAACTATCATACCATGACCTCAGACGGGAGGCTACCAATACTGGTGGGGTGTGATCAATGCGGCTAACTGTCGAAGAAGACATCTATGTGGGCCATATCATAAGACCATCCAAGGGTCAATGCTGAATATCTCTAGACATACATATGCATAACATGATACATGCATGATAAACAATAGATGTCAATATGATGTAGGGAATGGAAAACAATACATATATTCCTAAATACATCATCATCTAATACATCATCTTTGTGCAGCTAAAAATACAGGGAAATGGGGCACATATGCTGTGATGCCCCCAAAATAGGTATACATCACCCATCTTGAGACGCCAAATACATGGTACATAAATCAAATATAAACTTCTTTGATACTACTGTCGTGTAAAAATACGACAAAATATAGATGAGTTTTTACATGAATATTGTCTCATAGACAATATCCAAACTCAAATTCAATCCTCATTACACTTATTATCACACTAAGTAGTGAGGACTACTAAAATAACCATCTCGGACCGTCACTCCATTCCCCGACTAGTCCCGGCTACGTTCTCATTTCCCGAGGAGAACAATGAAAGCAAAAGGGTGAGCTCAACTAAGATAATGCAGAATAAATTATCATTAGCCTTCAACAGTGTTAAACTAATAAAATACAATAAACATCAAGTTTAACTGCAGCGGAACAAGCAATCCATTAGAAGAGTCAAGTAGAGCATGATATCTACTATCTTCTATGATTTAACAAGTTTTTCATCCATTTTATCACTGAGACTCAGCTTAATAAATAAACCACCTCATCGAATCATCTGCACTACGGGCCAAGGATATTCATGTAATCATCAATGGCTATGATTATGCCGAATAATCCATGGTCATAATCATACCAACAACTGTCCATCAATGCACTACGGGCCAATGAGGACTTTTATAACATTACGGGTCATGATTATACCATATGATCCCTGGTCATAATCATACCAATCAACAGTCCATCTATACACGTAAGCCAAAGATGACTTTCATCACAATATAAGTATGAGGATGATGACAATGATATATGCATTAATCAAACGAAATCAAGGATAAATATTAAAGACTTTAAATTTATCCAGAGTTTAAAAATATCTAAATTGTCAACATGATACTGCTTTGTGGAGTAAAATTCAAGAATAATATTCATGTATCAAAAATAATTTGGACAGAAATTAAATATATTTTTAGGGTGAATAGTATCCCGTGAATAGTACCCTGTGAATAGTACTTCATAAATAGTACCTCATGAATAGTACCCCAGCATGAAAGGTGCCCCAACAACCTGAGTGAATAATATTCTAGTGAATACTAACTGGGTGAATAGTAACTCGTGAATAGTACTCCGGCATGAAAAGTGTTCTGAATACCCGAGTGAATAATATTCAAGTAAATAGTAATTGGGTGAATAGTAACCCATAGATAGTAACTCATGAATAGTACTCCGGCATGAAAAGATTAATAATTATCAAGAAAGCTCAGATTAATATTTCCAAGAAAAGATATTGGATGAAGCGTAAATATCAAGGATATTCTACTAATTTCACGGAGTATAGAAGTAATACTTTAACAGAATGAGGGTATAATCAGGAATATGAGATGAAATAATATTACTCACATAATACAGAATATGGAAGAAAATATTATTCCTTATGAATACTGAATAAAAATAATATCCCTTACCTCAGAAGAAGACTGAATACTGGAATAGTGAAGTAGCAGACTTCCCTTCTTCTTTATCTCTATAGCTTCTTTCTCTATAGTTTCTCTCTCTATAATTGCTCTTGTGAGTCTTAGTGAATTGGTGAGAATGAAAGAATAATGAGCTTCTATTTATAGGAAAATATAGTTTCGATAATTGCACGTTTTGGGGCTCAAAATATTACGGTATAATACCTTCATCTTTTCCTTCATTTTTAATTTAGTCCTGCACGTATTATCAAACTTGCACCACCTCCCCTAATAGTACATCATGTGAATCAATAGTTCAGTCATGTGAATCAATAGTTCAGTTATGTGAAAAAAATAGTTACAGTATAGTACCTTCATCTATACCTCCATTTTTAGTTTAGTCATGCAAGTATTATCAATCTTGCACCACCTCCCCTAATAGTACATGCATGTGAATCAATAGTTATATGCATGCGAACTAATATCAATTAAATGCTCATTTATCCGATTAATTACCCGATTGGTCAATATAACCTTATCAAAATAAATGTCGATTTCCACTAACACTAATAATCCCAACACAATGGAAATATCAATTTCATCTTTAACCAACACGAACTTATTCATCATTAATATTATAACTCACAATATTTAACAACTAGATCATTCCCAAGAAAGAAGGGGCTTTCTGATAAGGATTTCTCCATATTGACGCGCAATTAGGTGACCAAACCTCTCCTCGACAGAACTTTCTAGACATCGTCAGTATTGCAAAGAATAATATGAATAACTTTGTCGTCCCAATTATTGATTTAATAATATAAAATACTATGCAGATGATACTATAACAATAAGTGAATCAATAATATGAGAGATATTATGCAGCAATTACTGTAGTAATAATTGAGTATAACTAATTGACTTTTCATGTAATCATCAATAATCAATACCGTGTGCTACTATGCAACCACGCGTATTACTGTACTTTTAACAACGGGTAGTTCAACAGTTTAACGATAAAACTTTCGCCGTTATTTTTATAAAAAGATATTTCTGTCATTTTCTAACTACGACAAAACTTACATTGTGCTGGGGTCCACCTAATGATTGTCTTGCATCATCGAATATTTCGTTAAAACGAATATTCCCCGATCAATCGAATATTTTATAACAACTTGCTTACTTTGCAAAATTTATGAATACTACCCAAAACTATAACATTATATCAAATCCACACCATAATATTCAAAAATATATTTCGAATAAAATTAATCTTTATTCATAAAAGTTGGGGTCTTACAACCTCCCCTTCTTATGAAATTTCTTCCTCGAAATTAGGGTACGTACCTTGTATGTTGAAGAGGTGAGGATACCTTGACTTCATTTAAGATTCTAACTCCCAGGTCATTTCCTCAACATCGTGGTTTCTTCACAAAACTTTAACTTGAGGTATAACCTTGGAGCGTAGAATATGATCCTTCTTATCCAAGATTTTAATAGGTACCTCTTCATACGTTAAATCATTCGCTAGCTCGTCTGGTTCTAATTCAATAATGTGGTTCGAGTCTTTCACAATTTTACATAATATAGATATGTGAAAAATGTTATGAACACGAGACATACTTGGCGGTAAGGCGAGTCTATAGGCCACAGTTCCTACTCGATCAAGGATTTTGAGTGGCCCAATGAATCGAAGATTGAGCTTTCATATCTTTCCAAATCTTGGAACTCCTTTCCATGGAGCAACACGTAACAACACATGCTCTTCAACATTTATTTCCATGTCTCTTCGATGAAGATCAACATAACTCTTTTGTCGATCTTGTGAGGTCTTTATACATTACCTGATCATTTGAATCTTTTCCCTTGTCATGTGTACTAATTCTGGTCCCAACAACATTGCTTCACCCACCTCATCCCAGCATACTGGAGAACGACACTTGCGTCCATACAACGCCTCGAATGGAGCCATGTCAATACTTGCATGATAACCATTTTTGTAGGAGAATTCCACTAATGGCAAGAACTTGTCCCAACTTCCTTTGAAGTCAAGGACACAAAGTCTTAATAAATCCTCAAGAGTTTGAATAGTCCTCTCTGATTGCCCGCCCGTTTGGGGATGATATGCCAAACTAAATCGTAAATCCATGCCCATAGCTTTTTGCAAACTAACCCAAAATCGTGAAGTGAATCTTGGGTCTCGATCAGAAACTATGAATACTGGCATACCATGCAATCTTACAATCTCATTTATGTACATACGAGCAAGACGTTAAAGTGAATAAGTTTCTCGTATAGGTAAGAAATGAGCAGACTTGGTCAATCTATCAACAATGACCCAAATCGCATCTATGCCTTGAGAAACCTTGGGAAGACCAGTAACAAAATCCATGGTAATGTGCTCCCACTTCCATTCTTGAATTTTAAGTGGTTGCAATTGACCTTTTGGTACTTGATGCTATGCCTTGACACGTTGACAAGTTAAACACCTTGAGATAAACTCCACTATCTCTCTCTTCATATTACTCCACCAAAATGTATATCGAAGATCACGATACATTTTGGTACTCCCACGATGTATTGCAAATGGTGTGTTGTGCGCTTCCATCATGATCTTATACTTTAAATCAGGGTTGTTAGGAACACAAAGTCTGGAGTTGACTCGAAGTATTCCTTCTTCATCAATTCTTGCTTAAGGGATAACACCTTCTTGTACCTTCTTCTTCATACGCATCAGCTCCGGGTCTATCACTTGAGAAGCTTTAACTTTATCGATTAAAGTCGGTTCTACTCGTATATTCAACATCATCACGTGGGACCCTGGAGTCTTTATCTCTCTCTCTCCGTCCTTTGGAAGTCATAGCAAATGGGCCTTTGCATTGACAATATCGCACTCGTACCCGCATATGATCTTTTACTCAATGAGTCAGCTACCACGTTCGCTTTTCCAGGATGGTATTGAATGGTATGATCGTAATATTTCAACAGCTCAAGCCAACGTCGTTGTCGCATGTTGAGTTCCTTCTGGGTGAAGAAATATTTGAGGCTTTTATGATCGGTATAGATCTCTACCTTCTCCCTATACAGGTAATGCCACCAGATCTTTAGTGCGAAAATGACTGCTGCTAACTCTAGATCATGAGTAGGATAATTCCTCTCATATTCTTTAAGTTCTCGTGAGGCATAGGCTATGACTTTCCCATGTTGCATGAGAACACATCCTAACCCTCACTCAAGCATTCTTTGTAGATGACAAATCCTCTCGAACCGGATGGTATTATTAGAGAAGTCTTTGAAATGAGTCTCCTCTTGAGTTCTTGAAAACTCTTCTCACATTCCTTGCTCCAACCAAATTTTGTATCTTTTCGAGTCAGCTGAGTTAATAGAGTACCGATTCGAGAAAATCCTTCCACGAATCTCCGATAATAACCAGCTAAGCCCAAAAAGCTACGTACTTCGGTCACTAACTTAGGTTTTTCCCAACTTTGAATTGCTTCAATCTTTTCCGGGTCAACAAATATTCTGTGATTTGATATCACGTGCCCAAGGAATGCTACTTCATTAAGCCAGAACTCGCATTTCTTCAACTCGGCATATAACTTATTTTCATGAAGCTTTTGGAGTATCAGCCTCAAGTGTTTCTCATGATCTTCATGGGTTTTGGAGTATATAGGGATTTCATCAATAAAGACAACAACAAAGTGATCCAAATATTCCATCAATACTCGGTTCATCATATTCATGAAGGCAATAGGAGCATTAGTTAATCCAAAAGACATGACTAGGAATTCGTAATGCCCGTACCGAGTTCTGAAAGCAGTCTTTGGAATGTCATCAGTTTTAATCTTTAATTGATGATATCCGGAACGAAGATTGATCTTTGAAAAGAATTTGGCACCTTACAACTAGTCAAATAGGTCATCAATACGAGGTAATGGGTACCTATTTTTGATGGTGACATGGTTCAACTCCCGATAATCAATACAAAGTAACATACTTCCATCTTTCTTCTTCACGAATAGAATAAGAGCACCCCAAGGAGACGTACTAGGATGAATGAAACCGATGTCTAACAATTCCTGTAGTTGGGTTTTTAACTCCTGCAGTTAAATAGGAGCCATTCGATATGGGGCTTTGGAAATGGGTTTTGTACCGGGTTCAAGGTCGATACAAAATTTGATTTCACGCTCTGGGGGTAGGCCAGGAAGTTCTTCAGGGAATACGTCAGGAAATTTATTAACAATAGAAATATCATTCAAATCTGACGTATTTTTGTTTAAATCCGTGACATGGGTTAAGAAAGTTTGACATCCATTTTTAACAAACGAATAACTTTATGGCTTGATATGACAGTGATTGACTTTAGTGGTTTGGTTGCTTGAATTCGTATAATAGGTTGGTTAGGAATATGAAAACTAACAACCTTACGAAAATAATCAATTTTAGCATGATGAGTGGTCAACCAATCAATCCCTAAAACCACATCAAATGCAAGTATTTTCAAAGGGATAAGATCGATAGGTAACGTGCGGTTGCCAATTTGAATCAAACAAGACTTATAAATAGTGGATGTAATGAAGGTTTCTCCCAACAAAGTTTCAACAGATAAATCAAAGTTTAATTTCTCTGGAGTTAAATTTAAACGTTGAGCGCAAGTAGGAGAAATAAAAGAATGGGTAGAACTGGTATTAAATAAGGTATAGACTTTGCTAGAGTTTATGATTAGTTTACCCATGATTACCTTATTCGGATTCCTTACTTTTTGGGAGGTTACGACAAATGCTTTCCCTTGAACTACAGGCTTTAACTTCTCTGGGACGACCTTTGGTGCCTCCATCCCAGCTGGACTTGTCTTCGCTGCACGACAAAACTGGGCTAGGTGACCTTCTCTTCAACAATTATAACACACTTTGGACTGCATCGTGCAGTTTGGACTGATGTGTCCCTCCCCTCCGCATTTGTAACATACGACGGGTGGTTGTTCTCTTTCCTTAACAACAGGTGCTGGTGCTGACATCTTTCCATTATTATTGAATCTCCTCTTCTTTAAATTTCCACTTCTATTATCTTGGCCATGATTACCACCAAAGTGGTTACCATTTCTAGCATGTTGATTCCCTCCACGTTTGTTGTCACCACTTCGACTGCTACCACTGGTATTATCGACTTGCCAACTGCTCTCTCTTGGTTGAGTTGACTCATTATCACACTCCAATAACTAAGCCCTATTTACAACATCTAAATACATACAAAGTTTGTGAGAAATGAGGTATTGATGTATTTCGGGTCTCAAACCTCTCAGAAATATTCGCGTCATTCTCTCCTTATTATCAACCAAATGGGATGCGAATCGGGACAACTCGGCAAACCTAGCCTCGTACTACGACATGGTCATATTGTTTTGCTCCAACTTGATAAACTCCACCTCCTTCATGTGAAAAATACTTTCGGGAAAGTACTTGTCGTTGAACAGCTCTTGGATCTTCTCCCAAGACATTTTGAGTGCGGCAGGCTGAGTACGCTTTACTGATTCCCACTAGTAATCTGCTTCTCCTCTCAACATGAAGGTGGCAAAGGGAACCTTTTGCTCCTCGGAGTATCCCAAGACTTCAAATATCTTGGTGATCTGCTTTATCCACGTCTCTACCTTAAGTGGTTCTGGCTTTCTCCAAAACTTTGATGGTCCCAGCTCCTTGAATTGCTTAACGGTGACCATCTGGGAGTTGCCAGTGTTTCCACCTGCATTTTAAACAGGAGCCACTCTCGTCTGATGTTGCATGAATTGCATAAAGCCTCTAAACATCCCATCGTTCATCATTTGATCGGTGTTGTTGTTTACCTGAAGATTATTGTCTTCCTGTTGCACATTATCCTGGGTATTGATCGTTGGTGACTCAACAATCTCATGTGCTTCATTACTAATCTCAACATTTTCAGATGCCATTTTCAAACAGTGCCACAAAACAAGGGTTAATTGACATGTCACATATTATCCTCATACTCTGACCGACCAATTAAATACTAAATAAACTTAGGTAGGTCATACTAGCGAAGAAATTCCCCGTCTCTCCCCTCCTAGTTCTTGTCTCTCATCTCAGCCAGGGATCATTTTCCTAAGCTTTGATACCAATTGTGACGCCCCCAAAATAGGTATACATCACCCATCTTGAGTCGCCAAATACATGGTAAAGAAATTAAATACAAACTTCTTTAATACAACTGTCGTGTAAAAATACGACAAAACATAGCTGAGTTTTTACATGAATATTGTCTCATAGACAATATCCAAACTCAAATTCAATCCTCATTACACTTATTCTCACACTAAGTAGTGAGGACTACTAAAATAACCATCTCGGACCGTCACCCATTCTCCGACTAGTCCCGGCTACGTTCTCATTTCCTGAGGAGAACAATGAAAGCAAAAAGGGTGAGATCAACTAGCCTAGTAAGAAATATTACGACTAAGATAATGCAGAATAAATTATCATTAGCCTTCAATAGTGTTAAACTAATAAAATACAATAAACATCAAGTTTAACTGCAGCGGAAAAAAATCCATTAGAAGAGTCAAGTAGAGCATGATATCTATTATCTTCTATGATTTAAAAAGTTTTTCATCCACTTTATCGCTGAGACTCAACTTAATAAATAAACCACCTCATCAAATCATCCCTGCGTTACGGGCCAAGGATATTCATGTAATCATCAATGGTCATGATTATACCCAATAATCCCTGGTCATAATCATACCAACAACTGTCCATCAATGCACTACGGGCCAATGAGGACTTTTATCACATCATTTGTAACATTACGGGTCATGGTTATACCGAATGATCCCTGGTCATAATCATACCAATCAATAGTCCATCTATGCACGTAAGCCAAAGATGACTTTCATCACAATATAAGCATGAGGATGATGACAATGATATAAGCATTAATCAAACGAAATCAAGGATAAATATTAAAGACTTTAAATTTATCCAGAGTTTAAAAATATCCAAATTGTTAACATGATACTGTTTTGTGGAGTAAACTTCAAAAATAATATTCATGTATCAAAAATAATTTGGACAGAAAAAAATATATTTTTCGGATGAATAGTACCCCGTGAATAGTACCCTGTGAATTCTTGGTTTTCTATGACCCGATTATGTTTCAGGTTGCTGTGGCTCATACCATTGGACATGTAGCAGTTACTGTGAGTATGGCGAAGGTCTCCATTTCATTTACTCATATTATCAAGAGTGGTGAACCTGCTTTTAGTGTTTTGGTATCGTGGTTCATCTTGGGTGAGACATTTCCGATGCTGGTGTACTTGTCTCTTCTTCCGAACATTGGTGGCTGCAGCCTTGCTGCTTTAACGGAGCTGAATTTAACATGATTGGTAACTGGACAAATCCCTCTTACTCAATTTTTAACTGTTTATCTTTTCATGATGTGTTGCATTCAACATAATTTCTTGAATTATGATCTATGTGATTGTTGGGAATAGGCAGGAAATTTGAGATCTTAAGTCTTTGGAGTTGCCATATTTAGGAATTTTAGCCAAAATGAAAATTTCTAGCATATTGAGCTTATTGATTTATGAAGCTGTATATGGTTATTTCATTTTGATAGGAGCCTAACTTAGTATACTTCTATTGATTTAGTAATTCATATTTGTTTTATTACTCTTTTTTTGGGTAGTAAATGGTCGAAGTTGTAAATGTTTAAGCTTTCACTAATTTTAATCTCTTTTATATTTGCTATAAAACATAAATGCAGTCACCAACTTGTTTATTACTTTTATATAAAGCAATCACAAGTTTCTTGTTAAGCTGGGTGACTAGGGTCCTGGCACTTTGTGATATTCTGATATTAAAAAAAACTAGTTTCTGTTGATGGATGCATGTGGTTGCTTCCCAGATTCTTATTATTGTAGATGTTGTGTATGTCGGGATCACACTCCTTTCATTATATTTTTCTTATAGAAAGAACTAGTGTTTTCTGATAAATAAACCCACAAACCCTCTCATCCTTTCCCCCCTCTTTTATGTCGTTCTCCCATTCTGCATCAGTTGTATTATCTCTCTTCACTAAATTTAACTCTGTTGTTGCTAAAGGAGAGGAATACCGAGTTTGTAGAGAATCTGCGAGGCATCAGTGGGATTTGATGAGGTCCTATTTTCAGAAGGTGATGTGAAGTATGATCTTGTTTTGTGCATATGGGTTTTCCCTTTAAAACTTCCAGATATCAAATCGAATTATTTACGTAATTAAATTGAACAATGAAAGGCACACGTTATTTTGCAGGTAGCTACAGCATATACAAATGGGGAACGTGACTATGCAGTATACCTATCTGAGCAGGTGTGTTTGTGTTTTGTTTTGGGTTTTTATGGTTTGAAAAAAAGGGGATGGTTGTGGGGATGTTGTGCCCAGTTACATGTTTTGCTTCTATTTTTCTGCCTTTGTTCATTCTACAAATGCAAGTGATTTAAGTACATATTTGATGATCTGGTGCATCCTGGGTTTCTAATCTAGTATGTCAGCCCATCATACATGTGTTGTTGATTAGATAAGTTCCTTATTGTTTTAAGTACGTAGAGAGGAGATACTCGAAAAGGATGCAAAACTTTAGAGATACTCGAAAAGGATGCAAAACTTCCAGATATTTATACACATATGCATGTATATACAAGGGTGTGACCTTATGTATCTAGTGGTATTTGTATATGAATTGTTTACTGGGGTGGACTAGCCATTTGATGAACTACCAACTGCAAGTTCTTGTGTTTGATTTTTTCTCATTTATGTATTTGCAGGTAGAGATAGCTCAGAAGATACATGTCGATGGAGAGGTGAACAGGGCACGATGTATGCATTAAAACCCATCTATTGTTGCAACAAAGACTAGTAGTTGCATATATTGTCTTAAAGAGATTTGGCAGGTGGTCTGGTGTTTTTCTTCCTTTGCTGATGTTTGAATCGGCAAAAAGGCTATTGGATGATGTGGCATGTGGGTCTCCATGAGGCCAAATTTGTGACAATAAATTTGCTCTAAATTTGATTAAGTAATTTTTAAGTCTTGAGTTGTAATGTGAATGATTTTAAATGATGTATATAATATTTTTTATGTTTTATTTTATAGTGTACTTGTGTTTGTTGAATAAATGTGCATTATTAATTTTTTTTTTAAATCTAAAATGTCTATAGCGACGGTTGTCGACTGTCGCTATATAGTTTACCAACGGCTTCTATGGCGACGGTCAGCGATCGTCGCTAACTCCTATAGCGACGGTCTTTAGGCCTATAGCGACGGTCGGCAACAGTAGTTATAGGTCAATTTTCTAGTAGTGGAGTGAATAGTAACTGGGTGAATAGTAATCTATGAATAGTAATTTGTTAATAGTACTCCGGCATGAAAAGTGTCTCGAATACCCGAGTGAATAATATTCAAGTGAATAGTAACTGGGTGAATAATAACCCGTAAATTATAACTCATGAATAGTATTCCAGCATGAAAAGATCAATAATTATCAAGAAAGCTGTGAATAATATTTCCATGAAAAGATACTGGATGAAGCGCAAATATCAAGGATATTTTATTAATTTCACAGAGTATAGAAGCAATACTTTAACAGAATTAGGGTATAATCAGGAATATGAGATGAAATAATATTACTCACATACCAGAGTATGGAAAAAAATATTATTCCTTATGAATACTGAACAAAAGTAATATCATTAACCTCAGAAGAAGACTGGATATTGGAATAGTGAAGTAGCAGACTTCTCTTATTCTTTCTCTCTATAGCTTCTCTCTCTATATGTTCTCTCTATAATTGCTATTGTGAGTCTTAGTGAATTGGTGGAATGAATGAAGAATGAACTTCTATTTATAGGAAAATATAGTTTCGATAATTGCACGTTTTGGGGCTCAAAATATTACGGTATAATACCTTCATCTTTTTCTTCATTTTTAATTTAGTCCTGCAAGTATTATCAAACTTGCACCACATCCCCTAATAGTACACCATGTGAATCAATAGTTCAGTCATGTGAATCAATAGTTCAGTCATGTGAAAAAAATAGTTACACTATGGTACCTTCATTTATACCTCCATTTTTAATTTAGTCATGCATGTATTATCAATCTTGCACCACCTCTCCTAATAGTACATGCATGTGAATCAAATGTATGTGAACTAATAGTAATTAATTTCTCATTTATTCGATTAATTAAACCGATTAGTTAATATAACCTTATCGAAATAAATGTCGATTTCCACTAACACTATGTCGACGTCAGGATTTTTGAGTATCCCTTTTCGTTACTTGTTCTTTGGTGTTCTCATGTTAATGTGAGATTTATTTGAAAAAACAAGTAAAAAAGGTCTGACATGTAAAATGTTGACGATTTGACTTTAAGAGTCGGCAGTTAGTGTATTTAACTGGTTGCACCAACGCAACCGAAAAAGGTTTGCACATTAACCCAGTGATTTAACACTGCTAGACGGGTTTGTGAAACCGAGATTCATTTTGGGTCTGGGGGCTTGATTATGCGGAGGAAAGGTGTTAGGCACCCCCCGACATCCGTGTTACCACGGTGACCGCCACTCTTCAAAGAAATTATTAAATGAATGTGTGTTTGTGTGTGTGTGTGGATAAATGTGCAATTATTTAAAAATAATGTGAGGCCTCGTTCGTACCTATATATAAAAGGTTTGAATTTATAGAAAAATTCAGTTTTAACCACGATATAGCAATGACGTTTTGTAAAAGAGGTTTTTCAAACCCTGTGCTCAATAGGAATTGAGACCTTTTCATACTTCCATTTTATTATTAAATGTTCGGCTTGTTTGCTTTTATTTTCGAGATGCGAAGCATTATCGAGAAAATAATATACAACGATCTTAGAACTCTCCTCATGGGCATGACAACCATCCAAGGAATTGAGACATCGTAAAATAATGTACAAAAGTCTACATGACTAAAAAATGTCCATCATGGAAACCGAATCTAGATTGATGAAATCGAACACTGTGATCACATAATTCCTAGGCTCACATGATCTTTGCAATTTATATGGAAAGCGAGAAGCGATTATATATATATGTAAAAGTCTGTAAATATATATATAAACATGATCAACCGCCACAATAAGTAAACTCAAAGTGACAAAATGTTAATAAAGTCAGTAAAAGCGATCAAGCTCTACTGAAAGTAAACTCGAGCGAGGACATAATGTAAATAAAGTCGTAAAAGGCCACAAAGTGAACTCCGTGCTCGACAGAAATGTAAATATATATATATATATATATATATATATATATAAAGCGTCGTTATATATATATAAAGCGTAAATGGACTTTTGTGCGATGAGCTCTGAATTTTATATCATATGCGTTTAATTACTTATATATATATATATATATATATATATATATATATATATATATATATATATATATATATATATAAAGCAATTAAACGCCTGCATCAAGTCTCAGGCTCAATCGAGGTATAACTCGATAATGTTAGTCCATATATAAAATATATACATATATAAGTATATATATACAAATGTAAATGAAAACCATGGACCAAAGTTAAGCAAACGCATAAAACACGACTCTCAATGTGTATAAGGTGTGTGCTAATATGAGAAGAGGCGACTTTATAGAATATAAGAAGGCTTACAGGTACGCCAAAATAGACTTCTATAACTTTAAATGGATAAACACTCGGCTCGGTAGGAAAAGATAGCTATATGTGAGCTAACTAGTGTTTAAAGATGAGAAAACACTCAAAAGATGTGTATGCAGAGTAAAATGGACAGGGCTTCCTCGCCTTTTTCCCTCCCTCTTCTTCTCAAATGGCTGACCCCAAGGCTTGTATATATAGAAGGATGGCCAGCAGGTACACACTGCTTGGCAGCATATGATTAATACTGTGGTTTGGTCGTGATGCATCCGAGCCTCGAGGGTCCCGTTGTCTTGTAGTACGTTGTGACACCCCCAAAATAGGTCCATTCCATCCAACCCATTCTGAGTCGCCAAATACATGGTACAGAAATAACTACAACTTTATTAATACATTTGTCATGCAAAATACGACAACATAAATACTGTGAGTTTAAATACAATTATTGTCTTCTAGATAATATACATACCCAAATAAATCCCCATCACAATTATTTATACATTATTTTACAAAAATGGTGAGGACTACTAAACAACTCTTTCTAGAACCTTTATTCCATACCCAGACTAGTACTCGCTACATTCTCGCCTCCCGAGAAGAAAAATGGAACAAAAAGGAAAAGGGTGAGCTCGACTAGCAGGTAAAGAAAGAATATTATGACTAAGATAATATACAACAAAATTATCGCTAGTCTTCAACAGGAAAAAATATAATAGAATACAATAGACAACAAGTTTTAAATCAATATTCATAGTGAAATAATAATTCATTAGAAGAGTGAAGTAGAGAATGCAAACTACTATCTTCTATGTATGAATTTTAAAGTTCATCATCAATATTTTTATCCCGTAACATCAATCAATATATATCCGGAATCATATATTCATCCTTGCACTACATGTGCCAAGGACATTCACCGATTGGTCATGTTCATCTAAACACTGCTCATCTTTGCACTACGGGCCAAAGATATTCATCGAAATCATTCATCTTTGCACTACGGGCCAAAGATATTCATCGTAAATCATTCATCTTTGCACTATAAAGCCAAAGATATTCATCATAACTCATTCATCTTTGCACTACAGCCAAAGATATTCAATAATATCATTATTTAAGACCGAGGATGATGAAAATATTTTTAAAGAAACGAATCCAAAGGAAACAAAATGACAAGGATTAAGGATTCGTACTTTGTTTTATCCATCCAAAAATACCTCAAAAAATAATCATAGTGGTGTAAAATTCAAGAATGATCAAAACATGGATACAATCAAAGCTAGTATCCACAATAGATATTTTGGACAAAAAGAAGAAATTTCATTTTTCTTGAATAGTGTCGTATACGTGAATAGTGTCAGTATATCACGTGAATAGTAACTCACACCAAAAGATAGAAATTTCACAAAAAACATCTTTACGCCGTGAATAAGAATCGTGAATAGTAACTCATGAATAGTAACTCATGAATAGTAACTCATGAATAGTAACCCCGACATGAAAAAGTTCCAAATTTGATAAAAAGTTCCAACCAATATTTCAGCATAATGATATTGAAGAAATAATATCATTTGAGAAGAAAATAACATCCCTTACCTCGAAAGACAAGACTTTTAGTTAAACACAGGATATAGGCTATGACTTGAACTTGCACCAGATAGCAATACTCAAAGTATACTCAAAATACTCACAAGAATACGCTCGATAATATAGAGAGAAAACTTGATTTACGGTGTGATTTTCAATTCTAACCTAAAGCACCTATTTATAGGAAATCGCTTAGAACACAAAGTAGAAAATTTAATATAATATTATTATATATAAAATATTATACGTATTCCTTGAAATCTTAATCTCAGCAATTCACACATGCCAACCTTCTAGAAAAAAAAATAAAAAACGTTTTTCTAATTTAAAATAATTTAAACTTCCAAAAATCAATTATTTCGGAGCTTCGAAACTTCAATAATTCATAATAAATAGCCCTTTTATCAGAAAATTCGAATCTCGCGAGTTTTTATAGGAAATTCAATTCTCTACAACTTTGCAGAAGAAAGTTTTCCAAATTCCAAACAGAAATTGGCCGAAATCCACAAACGGACGATTTTACAGGCTATAATCAAATTTCAGTCAATATATGGGGTCCACCGACATGTTTAACATGTTTTAAACATTTTTGGTAGCAAAAATACTCCTCCTCCCTCCTCCACATATACTCATATATCCCACATTCATCGTAAAAATATCATCGTTAATATATTATTAAAATAATATATTTAAATGAATTATTTTATCAGAAAAAGATAAAATATTAATTTTCAACAATTGTCACTATAAAAATTTTCTCAAATCTATATCCACATAAAATCAATATTTTCCTCATCATATGAATCAATAATTAATTATTCACAAATAATATTATAGAATCACAATATCGACAACCGTGCGGCCTCGTGAAAGAGGGGGCTTTCAATAAGAATTTCTCCTTCTTGGCGCCGCAATTAGGTGACCAAACCTCTTCTTAGACAGAACTTTCTAGACATTGCCAATAATGTTATCTAATAATATTATTCAGATAATATGAATTATTGGTACGATAATGAAAAATACTGTGTAATGACAATTATTGAAATAAAATAAAATATCAACGCAGCAATTATTGAATCAATAAAATACTGAACAGTAATTACTGTAACCATTATTGAGTAGTGCCTTCTTACGTAAGAGTCAATAATTAGTGCAATACCGTGTGCTACTGTGCAACAACGCGTATTACTGTGTTTTAACCACCGAGTATTCCAACGAAGGTAATTCAGAATAACTACGCCTGTTATTTTTAAATAACTTATATTTGTCATTTTCTTCCTCCAATCGCTTTCCGTTATGGGGCCCACACATGGTCGCTACGTCCGTGCATTTAATATTCCCCGACAAGATCTAATATTCCACCACCAAACTAATATTCCCCAACAATAATGAATATTATATCACCACTTGCTTATTTAAAATATTTGCGCATTTTACCCATAACTAACCACATTAATCAAATCCACCCTTACTATTTCAAAATAATAAATAAAGGAAATTCCTTTTTATTTAAAAAAATTTCGGGGTCTTACATACGTGCACTCATGCACTGTAATGTCCGCTCGAACTTGCAGAACTTCAATCTAAGCATCCGAACGAGGTATATCTGACCTTCTTCGGACCGCTTGTGTCGAGAGTTACGCAATGACATGGATTAGAGGTTGTACGAAGTCAGGAAGAGGGGTCTATGCCCATGATCTTCAAGCTTCAAATTCTATCCAAAGTACTGTCACACGTAATAGTCACTCGGGATTGTTAATCCTCGGTTCTTGTGGGACATTATTGGATGTATGTATGTATGTATGAAGTGTTGAGACGACGTGCCATTGTCGAAGGAACAAGATGACGTTTGACTCCTCGTCGGGGTTATCGATGGTTTGAGTTGAAAGTAGACATTGCTCAGGTTTACAGCTGAGATTGGACTACTTGTTGGTATGCTGCGATATCATCTTGTTGAAATGGTAAGATGACGTTGTGACTCCTCACCGGGGTTATCGTCGGTTTTAAGTCAAGGCGCGCGTTGCTCGTGGTTACATCCGAGATTGACCGCCGCTTGTTTGTATGTCTCACCGTCATCCGTGGGTGTTCCCGTCCGCTTGCTTTGTTAACTCTCGGTCCGAGATGTGTGTGCCTTCGGTGAGGATGTCGGGGTTGAAGCCGATTGCATATGTTTGAAACAAGCATTTCGGGGGTTCATTAAAGCAGCAATGGCATCTCTTGGGGCTATCACCAAGGATGGGGTTGCTACTCCCAGTGTTGTCTTTGGGACTAGAACTGAGCGTCGCGGTGTTATTACTAAGACAGAACTGTCCTCTCCGGTGTTGTTGCCGGTCATTTGATCTGCATATCTTGGGGTTATCTTCGAGATTGGAAATGACATTCCCGGTGTGTGTTCCAGGGTTTGAACTAATATTCCTGGTTTATGTTCTGGGTTGGAACTTATGTTCCCGGTTTGTGTTCCGGGTTGGAACTGAACTTCTGGTAGTATCCGCAATGGATGTAAGCTATCTTCCAGGGTTATCTTCAAAAGACGAATCTACCCTCCTGCAATGTTAGTAATAGGAGCGCAGAAAATTTCGAGTGTCTATAGATGCCCCTCTTTATCATATTCATGCAATGCAAGGCATGAATATGATAAAGAATACTAGACACTTGAAATGCAAGCAAGATAAACATGATGATATATGTAGCAACATGATGCAAATGCATGTAGAATGCATGAATGATTGTCAGGTCATCCTGTTGGGATGACAATCAGTGATGGCTTGGACATGCGATCCAAGTCTCCAAGGATGTTGACGTTGGGGCTATCACCAAAGTCTTGAATCCTAGACACTGACTTATATTCCATAGAGGTACCTCTTGTGTGTAAGAGATCTGTGGGGATAAAGCTTTGTCTGTTTGAGGATGTGTATAACATATTCCCTCACTCTGTCGGAGTTACTGCCAACAGTTTGTTGTTATCAGGTTGCCTGGTCTTCGCTGATGTGTGTATCACCGGATAAATCCCTGCTGGGTGCATTATCAAGGCTGCTTGACCTTCATTGATGTATGTGTCAATGGTAGCATTGGGTTGTGACCCCCGCCAGGGAAGGTTGCTTCGATGGGTTTATTTGCCATCGGCTAACATGACGTCAAGACTGCTTGACCTTCATTGATGTGTGTGTCAATGGTTGCATTGCGTTGTAATCCCCGCCGGGGAAGGTTTCTTCGATGGGTTTACTTGCCATCAGCTAACATGACGTCAAGGCTGCTTGACCTTCATTGATGTGTGTGTCAATGGCATTGCGTTGTAACCCCCGCCGGGGACATGCAGAAGTTTAAAGGATGTGCGTTGTGACCCCCGCTGGGGATACGTAGATGTTGATAACTTCGGCATTGTAACCCCCGCCGGGGAGGTTTGATATATCATGGTTTTGCGTTGTAACCCCCGCCGGGGAGGTTTAGTATATCATGGTTTTGCGTTGTAACCCCTGCCGGGGAGGTTTAGCGTTGTGACCCTGCAAATGATGGCATCAGACGTTTGTGGGGTATTGCCGAGCATGATTTGTGAAAGCTGAGCTCATTGGTATAGTATACCCTGCATTCAGGCGAATACCTTTGAGACGACGGGAGTTTAACTCTGACCGACGAGAAACCAGGATTTTAGGCTATTCCGCTCAATCGCATAGCATTTTTATTCCTGATTCAGCCTTTTCAGCTTGTGAGACCTCCTTTGTAACTCTAACTGGAGCGAGCCAGAGGTGTGGGGCCCATGGAGGGGTGCCGCAGGTGTACCTGCAGGAGCCATGAGTTAACTGCTGACCAACCATGCCTATATATCTGGTGGTTGCTTTCATAAGTCATTTTCAAGTTGCGCAGCGAAGGAAATTCGAGAGCTCTTCTTCAGATCTGCTGAGTTCGGGTAACTTTCTGCATATTCTGCCACCGTACAAGTGTTCTTCACTGTCTTGGTAACACATGCATGTATTTTTTTCCAATTTCTGTCCGTTGGAAAATGACTTCTCGCATGAAATGCATTTAGACATATAGTAGTGAATATGCATGCTGATATAACTTGATAATAAATATTCAACATAGAAAATGTTAATATTAAACCATGCTGAACATAATGATGTGAAAAAATTTAACTTTTGAAACAGTCAAATTGGCCCCTTTTACTGTCATTTCTTATCCTATCTGAGGATAAATGAGTAAAGGTAGACAAGCAAAATAATCACAGTAATTAGACTACACTTTTAATTTTTTATCGCAATGTATTAATACATATAGGATGTATATGAGCGTATGCTGGTGTCTTCTTGAATGGCCACCTAGTCATGCCTATGTGCATGTGGATAGTCCCATTTACAAAGGGGCTATGGCAAAATTTTCCCAAAATGTAGGTATTGGGTAGTCATGCATTTTAACTCTCTCATAGATGTATGTTAAAACAATGCATGCATGCATGTAATCATAGAATGCATTTTGAAAAGACTCAGGTAAGAAATTACCACACCCTTTACGAGGTGATTTGGAGACTTGTTGTCCGAGATATCATGGATTCGGATCACCGAGTAGTTCCCACAGACCACTACGGTGTACAGAGGAGGGCTTTTGAAGAGCCTCGGTACAGATTACATTAGACGGCCCTCGTCGTTGGCAGAGGAAGGGTGATACGCCCTATTCGGGTTGAAGTGCCAAATGTCGAGGCGAGGAGGAGGATGCACCGATCGAGGTTCCGCCTCTTTGTATGTGTTCCCCGTAGGGAATTACCAGGTATTCAAGTGGTGAACCCAGATCTTCTGGGTGACTTGAGTAGGCATCCTTCAGTATACCTGCACACAAATGAGGTATGAAGTTAGATCTTTAATCTTCCTTATTTCCTATTGATGAGGAGTCAAGGTGTTTGATGTTGATCTGCATTTGATGTAGGTTCCCGGCTTCACACAGCCTCGAGGGAACTAGTTTAGCATCCACTATATGTATCAGGCCTTGCATGATGACTATAGAGCTATCGTCCATGGCTGGGGATTCGGGAGGTTTATCTCCATTCTACCCAGTCGCTATCCCTGGGGTTACCTCAGGGCATTGTCTGAGTGGTGATTCCACCAGACTCAGTCACTCCATTTACTAGACTGTGAGGTGATGATGACGCCGATGGATTGGCTGTTTATCACAGGTATGGAGTTTGGAGGGGAGCCGGTGCCTTGCACATCGGATATTACCCCTACTGCCGTCAGATCCTTGTTGGGAGTTCCGACGGAAGCTCTCAAGGGCAGGACTATTCGTACAGGTCCTTTGAGCGTAGATGCTATGAGCGGGCTGTTGAGTGAGCCCATACCCAATTATGTAAGAGTCAGGGATCGCATTCTCCGGCGATTGTTCCTAATGATCATTAGGGGCTGCTTCATAGCAGATAACTCTTTTACGGTGTCCTTCGCTTTAATTAGCGCCACTCGACACGTGGACCGTATAGGAGAGTATGATTGGGGTTCCTACACCTTTGCCTACTTCCTCAAGGGAATGCGCATGAGATCGCAGGGCTTGACTGAGGCGTGGTTAGGATTCTACCCATTTCTGCTGGTGAGTGTTTCTCTTGTCTTTTCCCATGTATAGGTTAAGAGTGTTAACTGACAGCAGATGTTTGCCTTTGTGTTGGAAGTTTTAGGCCTATGAGAGGCTTCCCTGTTTGCATCCTGTGAGCGTGTTAGGTTTAGACACCTATCCACAAGGACGGCGATGACATCATTCCATACTGGCAGAGGTCCCTATTGCTGAGGGTTTCACTCATTGTCGCCTACAGCTGGAGCTATTGACAGCCGATGTCATCACATGGAGTCCCTACTCTGGAGAGCATTTGGGAGTTGGTTTTGAGGATGGGTACCCGACTGGAGTAAAGTACGTCATTTCTACCCGCAGGATTCCTCTCTTTACAGATGGAGGATGGGAGCTCTATTTAGGAGAGCGTGCTATTAGGAGCACTACAGGAGAGATTCATATGCCGATCTTGCCTCCTGTCAGGCGTTATTGGTCTGCATTTGTGATCACCGTCATTGACATCCCATTGATGGGGATTGAGCGATTTTACATTGTCGAGGGCCCCTGTTTTCGTGGAGATGTTCCAGCATTGGTGGATCCCTCGTACCATTGGAGCTCAGACCCGCACCACACAGTTTATGGGGGATATGGTTCCAGGATCTATGATGATGACAGATTGGCTAGCCTGTGTCAGAGATCCGACTTATGTGACACAGATTGATAGATTGACTCGGCAGCTGGACCGGTCACATCTTTTCATTCAGCATTTGGGCAAAGATGCTGCAGAGGTAGATACTTTTGATCCTTCCAGCTCTGGCGCTGGTCCCTCAGGTGACCTATATGGTTTTTTCGGCGTAGATCCTCCTTTATATCAGCCTAACATCCCTGTAGATAGAGATCCAATGACTCAGGAGGAGTTACATTAGGTGGACAGTATCGATGATGTAGACATCGACACTCTTGACTTTTTCTGATGTATTTCTCACTATCTCTTTTGATAGGCCTCTGTTGTATGTTGGGTAGCTTCGCCCCATTTCCCTGTATTTTAGCTGTATAGAGATGTATTAGATGATGATATACTTAGGAATGTATATACAGTTTTCCATTACCTATATCATATTGCCATCTATTGTATCATGCATGTTATTATGTTTATGTACATGTATGTATGTCCAAAGATATTCAGCATTGACCCCTGGATGGTCTTATGACATGGCCCGTACAGATGTCTTCTTCGACAGTTAGCCGTATTGATAATACCCCACCATTTGTGGTGGTAGCTGGTATGCGCTCATAGTATGATAGTATATCACCATCAGATATGGTGATCGTAGATGATTTACTCTGAGATATTATGACCTCGTTGATGTTTGAGTTCCCAAAGGATTTGTAGAGGGTATGCTTTAGAAACCTTTGGGTATCGGAGAGGCGAGTTTTCCGATTTGGGACCCAGGAGTTAACTCCTACTTTGAGGAGTATGCGAGGTTAACGATGTCTTTGCCATTGGGCGAGACCTTGCGTGCGTATATGGCTATTGGAGACATGAGCGAGACGATTCATGACCCTCACCGAATTGAGACGTAGAGTGGTCCGGGGCGAGATTATATCCGGCCATGTGATATCCCAAATGTTTCTGTTTGGTGAGTTTGGCTCGAGGATAGCTATGCACGCGGCATTAAGGGATTTCACCACACCGGAGGATCATTGGCGTTCGGCCAGTAGAGATCTCGCTTCTATGCGTATTGTCATAGGTCTTCATGCCGCGGTACATGGATGAGCTAGATATCGACGTCATTATGGCAGTGAGAGCTCTCAGGGAGGGTCGTACCATTGTACCGATGATCATCCGGCAAGAGTGTTTACAGGTAGCTCGGTCATGCTGTACGTGTGGTTTATGTCACACTTGAGACCGATTGGCACATTCAGACGGCAGGGGTTTTGTTTTACCCATGATATAGCCATGTCGTAGTCCTTTCAGCCTACGGAGTGTACAGATGCTGCATCATGGTTAGTTTTTCTGGCAGGGATTAGGGATCTGTTTGCCATATTATCATGTTCAGGGCTTAGTTCACCCTATAGCTTCATTACTCATGCTCTGGGCATGGATTATCTCCCTCTGGCTGGATTGAGGGGCATGATCACTTACCACCCATTGGCCGTGATGTGTCAGTTTGACCAGTTTTAGGATTTTCATCCGTATGAGGGGGCAGTGAGTCAGTTCTTTGCGTCACACCATTTATCAGCGGAGGACAGATCCAGGTTGTATGCCTGTTGGGATCAGCGAGAGCTGGCTGAGTTTTCTGTCAGTCATCCAGGTTGTTCTACAGAGTATTCCGCATGGATGGAGACAGAGACTGCATCGGCTACGACAGTATCCACAGTGCAAAGGATTGATTCTGTCGATGAGGAGCCTATAGAGGAGGCTGTTATTCCCATCGATGATTTGGATCTTTGGTCGCCAAAGCATTTGTGATGGATTCTCCCACCCCGAGTGCCACTGTTACTTAGTATTCGACACAGCATTTGGAGCAGAGCTTACATCTGATGACCTATGATAGAGATCAGGCTAGGGCCGCGATGTTGACAGCTCTTGATGAGAGAGATCTTTGCTTCTCTGTTAGAGAGGATGAGGCTAGATCGCCCGGTATGCATTGATTGCGGAGCGGGATGCCGCCTTATCTGCTAGGATGTGGCCATTGCGGACAACACCAGTGAGATCCGGATGGTATCGATCTTGCCGAGCATGAGTGCTTACATTGATGAGCATTATGCCACCATGCGGTTAGCCTACGATCCGCTAGCTCGTGTAGATACCCTTGGGCGGGAGCTTGCGTGCTACTCAAATCTTTAGAGAGGGATGCTATGTTAAATCTGATAGTCCGCATGTATACAGATCTGTAGATAGCTTTGTGTTTTCCTGCACAGACTAGCTTAGCCACTTTATCATGTACAACACATGTATATATCTAACAGTATTATGTATGGCAGGGAAATATATTTTGATTCACTTCCCTTTTAGTTATGCCTTGATACCTGCTTGATATTTGCCTGTTTCTTCAGGGCCTTGTGATCTTGATGCATTCTGAACTTATCCTTGATAGATGGACATTGAGACGTCGCAAGATCTCTCAGAACGGATCATTGATTTCTGTAAATCCCTACCATCTTTGGTGTCTTGGGACTGGTATCTGTATGAAGAAGTGGAGAGGAGAATGGTTTCTTCCTCTCTTAGATTGACCGCACCACAGATGATCGCCAGTACTTCTATTTGTGAGAAGCCTAGTTAATTCCATCTCTTATGGGTTGGTATTTCTCTTTGAGGAATGATCGCAGCTTAGATGGTCACCGAATCTTCTATTTGTGAGAAGAGGTTGGATAATTCCATCCCTTTGATCTGAAACCGATGAAATGGGGCAAATTTAAGGTAGATCGATCTGCGTGTGACAAATATGTTGTTACGGTAGGGATTAGAGGCGCACCATGAATGGTACGCCACGCACTCTATTGAAGAGGAGATCAAGTCTGCGTAGTTCGAACCTAGTGTAAGAGGTTCAACGCTGCATGCGGAAGGCAGATGGATGTAGAAGTATTTTTGTTGTTTTTTGTTGTTTTGTAGAGAAAGGGCAGAAATGTTTTTGTTGTTTTTCTTTATTGCGATCGGACCATAGAGAATATGGTTGCCTACGTACCCCCGGATATCAGGAAGATCAGGTCGACGTAGTTCGCCCCTCAGGACGAATTGAAGGCGAAGAGAAGTGTGAATCCCATGTGCAGGCTATACTGCGGGGAGAAGAAAGTTTGATCCCATAATGGGGACAAACTGCAGGTGTGAAAAAGTTTGATCCCGTCCTCAGGATAACTGCAAGCGTAGAAAAGTTTAATCCCGTCTTCAGGATAAACTGCAGCGAGAAAAGTTTAATCCGTCTTGGGATAAAGCGCAGCGTAAAAAGTTTAATCCCGTCTTGAGGATAAAGCGCAAGTGTGAAAGGTTTAATCTGTCTTCGAGGATAACCTGAATTGTGAAAGGTTTGAAATGAAGTGATACCAGGCTGTTGGTTTGAAGTGTATGTTTCCGAGGGCGTAAGAGTATTCAAAAGGAAAGGGTTCAAAATCGGAATGATTTGGTGATTTGATGATCAAAACCGGGATGTTTGTTTGATGGTAACCCAGACATATAGTACCGCTTCACGGTGTCAAAGTTGATAAGTAGTGGGAAATTCATCGCCATCCATTTCCTGCAATCTGAGAGCACCTCCTGTCAATACTTCCTTGACAACAAATGGGCCTTCCCAGTTAGGAGAGAATTTTCCCTTAGATTGATCTTGGTTGTTAATGATCTTCTTCAAAACCAAGTCATGTTGTTTGAACTGCCGTAGTCAGACTTTTCTATTGTAGGATCATACAATCCTTTGCTTATATAACTGACCATGGAAGATAGCCGCGGATTGCCTTTCGTCTATTAGAGACAATTGGTGATACATGTCTTGTACCCATTGTCTTCATCCAACTGAGCATCCATCAATACTTTGAGGGATTCCATTTCCACTTCTATGGGGAGCACTACTTCCATCCCATAGACTAGTGAGTAGGGGGTTGCCCCAATGGAAGCACACATAGAAGTTCTGTATGCTAATTAAGTCAGAGGCAAGAGGTCAGGCCATCCTTTATGATTGGCGGACATTTTTTGCATGATCTTTTTGATGTTTTTATTAGCCACTTCAACAACACCATTCATCTTTGGACGGTAGATGATGGAGTTGAGATGTTTGATGTGGAATTTTCTGCATAACTCCTCCATCATTTTGTTGTTGAGGTTCTTAGCATTATCTGACACAATGACCTCTGGTTGTCCATATCGACAGATGATATTGTTTCTGATGAAAACAATGATAACTTCTTTAGTAACCCTGGGGAAGGATGCTGCTTTTACCCATTTGGTGAAGTAGTCGATCATGGTGAATATGAATCGATGTCCATTACTGGCTTTGGGCTCGATGGGCCCAATCACGTCCATTCCCCACATTGAGAAGGGACATGGTGAACTCATATTATGGAGTTCCCTTGGAGGGGCTTGGATAACATTCCCATGAATCTGGCATTGATTGCACCTCTTAACGTGATCATCACAGTCAGCTTTGAGTGTAAGCCAATAATGCACTGTTCTGAGGATCTTCTTGACAAGTAGGGGTCCGCTCATGTGAGGGCCACATACTCCACCATGGATCTCATCCATGAGTCTCTGAGCTTGGTCTTTGTCAAGACATCTGAGGAGACCTAATCTTGCATCTCTTTTGTAGAGTGCATCTCCGCTCAGGTAGAATTTCATAGCAAGTCGATGAATCCGCCTCTTCTCAGTTAGGCTCGCCTCAGCGGGTGTAGATCCATCTCATAGATACTCCTTGATGTGCTGATACCAAGGGTTGTGGATGGGAGATAGCTCATCCGATACTTCTCCAATGTAATTCCCATAGACTGGGGCTTTTTGCAGAGTAAACGTGATGTTTGACATGTTTTCCTTGTCAGGTATGTAAACTAAGGAGGCCAACATTGCTACTGCATCTACAAAATCATTCCTATTATGAGGAATGTGTAGAAAGGAGATTTCTTCGAACTCCAAAGCCATCTATAGAACTTATCGATGGTAAGGCAGTAAATGTAATTCTTTGGTTTGATAGATTCCCATGGATTGTCTGATTACCAATTCGGAATCCCCAAAGACAGTTAACCGCTTGATGCCCATTGAACGGGCAAATTTTAGGCCCATGATACAGCCTTCATACTCAGCTGTGTTGTTGGTGCTGACAAACTGCAATTTGACGGCGACGGGATCCGCTCCCCGTCTTGGATATTAGAACCGCTCCGGCTCAGAGCCTTACGTGTTATGACTCCATCAAAATACATTCTCCACGTACGGGATGTATCGTACTGATGTTGTAGTTGAATTGTCATTACTCCTTCGTCAGGAAAGTATGTTTCTAAGGGTTTGTAATCCCCTATAGGTGCGGCGGCCAGTTGATACGCAATTCCTTGACCTTTGACAGACTTTTGCATCACATAGACGATGTCAAATTGCTGTAGGATCAACTGCCATCTGGACAGTCGACAATTCAGTATGGGCTTACTGAACACATACTTGAGAGGATCCATTCGGGATATGAGATGGGTTGTGTGATCATGGAGGTAATGTTGTAACCTCATGGAAGCCCATGTTAAAGCACAACACGTCTTCTCAATCAGAGTGTACTTGTGTTCATTGATGCTGAATCTTTTGCTGAGGTAATAGATAGCTCGTTCTTTGCCTCTATTGTCTTTTTGCCCCAGCATGCAGCCCATGGCATTGTAATTTATGGATATGTACATGAACAGGGGAACATCATCCATGGGTGGTACCAAAACATGAGCGTTAATCAGTTGCTTTTTGATTGTGAGGAAGGCTTTCTGACACTCATCATTCCATTTCATGGAGGAGTTCTTCCTTAATAACTTGAAGATTGGCTCATAGGTTGCTGTGAGTTGAGAAATGAATCTGCTAATGAATCTGCTAATGTCTGAGGAATGGGCATTTCCTTGATGGCCTGGATTTTGGTAGGATCCAGTTCAATCCCTTTGTGGCTGACTAGGAAACCTAGCAACTTGCCTGACTTAACACCAAAGGTGCACTTGGCGGGATTCAACTTCAAGTTGTACTTACGCAACCTGTTGAAAAGTTGTGTGAGATGGTCTAAGTGGTCATCCTCCTTCCAGGATTTGACAATGATGTCATCCACGTAGATCTCTATCTCCTTGTGCATTAAATCATGGAAAAGGGTCATCATAGCTCGCTGATAGGTTGCCCCGGTGTTGATGAGGCCGAATGAAAACCGTCTGTAGCAAAAGGTTCCCCAAGGCGTGATGAAAGCAGTTTTCTCACGATCTTCCTCAAAAACCATAATTTGATGGTACCCCGCAAAGCAATCAACAAAGGAGTACATGCCGTATTGAGTAGTATTATCAATAAGAATGTGGATAAAGGGCACGGGAAAGCTATCTTTAAGGCAAGCTTTGTTCAAATCCCAATAATCCACGAAGACTCGCACCTTTCCTCCTGGTTTAGGCACGGGAACAATGTTGGATATCCACTCCAGATATTTAGACACCATGATGATGCCAGCTTGAAATTGTTTCATAATTTTTTCTTTAACCTTTAAACTCCACTCAAGTTTCAATCGCCTGAGTTTTTGCCTAACTGGCTTGAATCCTTCTTTAATAGGAAGGCGATGAAGAACAATGTCAGTGGACAAACCCACCATGTCTTCATGAGACCATGCAAACAAATCCTAAAATTGGGTTAACAGTGCAACCATGTCATTCCGTTGATTTGTGCTAAGTCTGAACTAATCTGGATTAGCTTAGGGTTGTCTAAGGTTCCAAGATTGAAAGGAGTGGTTTGATCAAGATTAGGTTTGGGTTTGTCTGTGACCCATTCCTTAATCTCTTGAGGTGTCTCAATGTCCTCTTGGATGTCCATCAAGTCTGAGTCCAACTTTGCATCAAAGTTACAGCCCTTGTGGAGAGAAGGCACCTTATCAGCAAGTACATGCACATCTAAATTCAGAGTCCTGAAACAAAAGATGCTTTCACTTAATATATGCAACTGTTAGATCATACAAAAGTGTTATCATGTACTTGATAAAATAACTGCTAGTACTGTAAAGGAAAGCAAGCAATTAAAGTTATCTACAGGGCAGAGGGATTTTCTGCCCATTTTACCCTCGTTGACCAATGCATGGAGTAATGCTCCAATTGTTGAGGGAAAAGTCCTGATAGACTGTAGTGATGGAAGGATCGTCATTGTCCTCCTTCTCCCGAATGATAACCATGACATCTGGGCAATCATCGTCTGGGGTGTATCTGTTTGTATGTTCATCACGAACAATGACGCGAATACCTGCCATCATCAAGGCAAGGTCATGTTTACGTTTCTGTTCCTTTTCTTCCGCCTTGGGATCAGGAATCAGCACCTCTTTTGCTTTGATTGGAACTGGTTTCGGAAATAGCATAGCCACAACATGGGTTGGAACCTTTACTGGAGATTGCATTAACTCATGGGGTAAAGGTATAGAAAATCGCCGTGCGGCGAAAGCTTGAGGAACCTGCTTGTGCTTATGAGGATTCCTGTGACTGGATCTGGCAGAATAGCCTAGTCAAAATTGTCCAATTTATTTGGACATTTGGATAGGGTGCTTAATACCCTGCTTATCTTTACCAAGCCCTTGTCCAGGTTGATGACCCGATAACATCATTTCTTGAGTGGTAGAAATCATGGGTATGGGAAGTGGCGCTCCAATAGAATGATATTGCGTGTTACTCACTTCCAGAGTATGGAAACTGGCCGGTTCAACTTTTGAATTGAAGCTGATAATTGGTAGAGCTCCTTGTTCAGGAGAATCTGGCTCAGCATTGACAGTGATTAGACTGTTGTTGATAATGTATTTGAGTTGTTGATGTAAGGTGGCGGGAACAGCTCCAGCCATGTGTATCCATGGTCTCCCCAAGAGCAGGTTGTATCCTGTTTCTATCTTGAGGACGTGGAAAGGTACATTGAATGTATTGGGACCAATCTCAATTGGCAATTCAATCTTTAAGCGAATTTCGTCAGTTATCAAAAGCTCACGACCGTATGGGCGCTTTGGATCCGCTTGAGATTGATATTCATCTTTACCAAGGTGGCATAAGGATGATATTTAGAGATGAGCCTCCATCTATCAATACTCCTGCTAGCATGTACCCGGAAGACAAAACTGCAATATGCAAAGGCTTGCAATAACCGGTCCCTTAGGGAGGTATGTCGTCATCAGTGAAGGATATCACATTGTTGTTGAAAATGTGATCAACCAAATGTTGAAATTTTTCCACATCCACTGATTTTGGCAAGTAGGCTTCTTCTAAAACCTTCAATAAGATCTTTCGATGATCCTCGGAAGAGAAAACCAAATCCAGTATCGATATCTGGTGTGGAGCTTCTCGAAAGCTTAAAACCACTTTGGCTTTATTGTGGCCTATAGTACGGAGGAATTTTTCAATCTTCTCCACGGGCAACTTACCCTTTGTTTTGCAAGTAGGTTTGACAACCCATTGAGGAAGGTACAGTGGATTTTCCTTCAACACCAGAAAGCGATAGTATGAGACGTGGATCCTTCAGCTTCTCCATAATTCCATGGAACTTTGTGTAAGCTGACAACAGGATGATGTGGTCTGAAAGGTAAAGGAATTGGCTCTGGTGCGGCCACTTTCAAAGGATTGTCAGCTCCTTTGAGTTGAATTGGTTGTATGGGAAATACTTTGACAGTCTCATCATCCACTTGAGATATAATCGCTCTTGATCCCTTCCATTTGGTAGGGTATGCATTCCCACCCTTGAGTGCATGTGTGTAATCATCCGCTATTTGCAGGACACCGCTATCAATAAGATTCTGAATGAGATGGCGGAGTGCCTAGCATTCTTCTGTGCTGTGACCGCGAGAATGTGAATGATATTGACACATTTCATCAGGATTGAACCGTCCTGAGTGGGGATTGATGGGAGGGAGAAGGAATGTAATCCTTCCTTCGTTGATCAACATTTGAAGTATCTCCTCCATAGATTGGCCCAAATAGGTGAATTCCCTCTGATTGGCAAAATCTCAACGGGCTTTAGCATTTGCTCGCTTTGCAACCTTATCCTCCATAGCTTCGCTTTCTGAAGGTGTTGATGGATCATTTACAACAAATGGAAGGAGATAGGCATGCTCCTACCTGATTAATTGGCGTGTGACTTAATGCTGGTGGGTCACCAGTTCTGCCAATTACTCAATTTGTTTGCAAAGAGCTTTCATTTTTCGTTCCATGGTAAACTGGAACTTTGCATAATCCCATTTGTCAACACCGTCTATGATGGGTTGGGATGATTCACCATTAGAATTGGAACCTTGTACAGTGCTCCAACTGATCATGTTGACCTCTTCTTCTTTATGTTGAGGAAGAGGGTTATCTTGCACATGAGGTTGATCTGGTTTAGTGACCATGATCTCACCGTTCTATTAGATCTTGAATCTTATGTTTCAAGGCCCAACAATCTTGAGTATCATGTCCAGGTTCCCCGACATGATAAGCACACTTCCGAGTAGCATTAAAACCCCTCCCATTAGGGTTGGCTGATGGAAGAACTGTGTAATTTTTTTCTGAGCAGTCAGAAGAGCAAGAATATTCTCGAGCGAGTCCCCTAAGGGTATGAACATTTGAGGTCGCTTTACTTCTCCACTTTTAGGCAATGGAGGGTTTGAAGATTGTGCTGGAAAAGGGGACTAGTTTCTCCTCTGTATAGGCATGCTTTGATTGCCTTTTTGTCCTTGTAGTATCAAGGAAACATCCTCCTCTTTCTTTTTATGGACCCTCCGGAGGTTGTTTCCATAAGATCCGGACTGGATGTGCTCAAAGAATGACTTTAAGAGCGGCTAGGTCTTGAATTTTCTGGGACTTCAATCCCATTTCAAACCATCTCGCCGTGTTTGATAATTTTAGAGAATGGTTTGCCAATACAACTAGAACTCTTTCATAGAAAGGAGCTTCCTGTATATCTATGAAGGTCATGACCATTTCTGATTCTGTCATGGAAGGAATAACTTGAGCAGCAAGGCGCCTCCACCTTTGAGCGTACTCTCTAAATGACTCATTAGACTATTTCTTGACCTTGGTAATTTGGTACCGGTCAGGAGCCATCTGAGATTGAAAGATGTATTGAGTGAGGAAGGCGTGAGCCAGCTCTTCCCAGCTATGGATCTTTGAGTTGTCTAATCTGGTATACCGAACAAAGCTTCTCCACTTAGACTTTTTCGAAATAGCCTTTGCATTGGAGCTTTTCATTTTCTGCGTAAGACCCAAGTTCTCCAATGAACACTTTTAAATGTGTATAAGGATCCCCTAATCCGTCATATTTCTCAAAATCAGGGGTCTTGAATTTCTCTGGATATTGAACACCAGGGAATATGCAAAGGTCTGTATATAAAACATTGCCATGTGTTCCAATCCCTTTCAGAACGCGGATGGTTTCCTCCATTTGGAGGACCTTCTTCCTGATATCACTAGTGTCTGAATCTTCTTTGAGATGAGTATTTTCAGGGTCTTTGTTGGTCGTATCCAACTGATGTTCTGGAATTATTTTTTCCAGCCCTCGAACTCCTCCTTATGTAGAGGATTCTATATGTGTAGGTATCTTCGTACCCTGAGTGGACTGGTGAAATTCTTTCAGTAGAACGACCAAGTCTGTAATTTGTTTACTCAATCCGTCAAATTCTTCTCGGGAAATAGCATTAGACTGGTCAGAAGAAAACATGATTGGTTGTAGGCCTGTGGCCTTTTTGGACTTTGAGCGGGTAACATGCCCAATTGCTTTCCTACAAAAGACTTACGTAGTTTAGTCTTAGGGTAATGTAAATGTTATCATAACATGTCCGTTTAGGAATTTTGTCCTACAAAACTGGTTGTTAATTGATAACATGTTATGTATGCACAATTATTCTACATATTTTCCATTACATATGGATGAACATGGAATAAAATTACAAGTCAATGCGTTTACAAGTAATTAAAAATGGAAAGTATGAAGAGACTTTCCTCCGCGTTTGGTTTATCAGAGGTTGACCTATCTTAGGGTTTCTCTCGCGGCTTTTTGGCATGAAGGTTCCCAGATCATCGCAATTTACTCGACGGGAAGTTAATCCTGTCTTTCAACTGGAGCGAATCTGGGTGGTGCCTTTCCTGAGCCCCGGGGAATTATTCTTCCCACGAGTCCAGTAATCAAACACCGACAGGATAGCCTCCTGATGGAGGAACCACACAATATACATTCACATACAACGTGTCTCACCGTTTATGCAAAATGATGACATGTGCGGAGCACTAATATCACAGATAGATATTTAGCAGTGCAGTAAATAAAGATGCATCCGTACACATTCATCAGAAATGTAAATGCAACATTTACACACAAGCATATAACAATTTTGAAAAGCTTGTAATAGCGGCTTAATGAAGGGTTTCGACACAGAAACGCACAGCGAAAATAAAACAATTTAAAGCAATTTCCGAAACCCAACACAGGATCCATGCGAAAAATCAATTAATTCAGAGGTTTAGATATTATACCGAAAATGAAAGTGTTTCTGAAACGGCTTCGAATCCTTAACGCAATTCCTCACGAAACTACGTCTCTATGGTATCCACACGAACGCCGCATGAACCGCCGAACGATTCTGCAATAAGAGGGACTTGCGGTACTAGCCACCAAAGGAACCTTTATGAAACTGTACGTTTTCTCTCTAGTCTCTCTCTAAGAGCGGCTAGGGTGTTCAAGTTATGATCTAACCCTAAGTAGCTGCTATATATCCTATATATAGTAGTTAAATGGAATTAATCAAAACCTAATTTCATAAAATCCGAATTTATATATATATATATATATATATAACTTAATTAAGTCTTACTTAATTAATATACATATATACAAACTTTCCTTTTAATTTAAATTCGTGATTTAAATACTATTAATCATATTAATATATTTAAATCCTTAAAATTTAAATTTATTCCCTTTAAATTACGTTACATGTGTGTGACCCTATAGGTTATTATCATGTTGGCAATAATTTTAAAATCATATTATAAAATTATAAGCAAGTGAGCTGGCATCTAGTAATGCATCATCGCTACCCAAGTAATAATAAGATCGATGATTCGATGCAACCTTTTAGTGACCAATGTTTCAATGTAATTTAATCCTTTTAACCTTAATATCCTAGATTAAACTCGAGTCATGGAATGTGTCATACTCTTCATAATTTAATCTGAGTTTTCTTGATCAATGAGTAGACTATATGAAACAAATCACTATTTGAGCATGGCCATGCATTTCATAGTCCTACTCAATCAAGAGGCCTATGGATATCACCCCTAATAAATAGGAGGGTTAAATTCCATCTAGATCACTCATATTCCTCACACGATTCATGATGTACCCAATAATCACCTTTATAGTCCACCCTATTAAAGGTGACATTTGATGATATCAAAGTACATAAATTCAAGTGAAGTAATATAGTGATTTCTGTGTCGAGGACCATTACATCATTGTCACTATGAGAATTGCTAATGACACTTCGCATAATGCTCCACATAGAATTCTCATGGTGGGTCCATCCAAAGCATAACCGTTCTCTAACATGTACCTATGCATTGACTTAATATCTCATATATTTATGACCAATGAGATTTGGTCATCAGTCAAGCCACATACTACTCTCAATTCATCATTGTTGTCCCATCAACAATGATACTCGACTAGGGACATTTAAGAATAATGATACTAATTATAATTATATAATCTCATGTTCAAGTCACATACTTGACTATATAATTTGTATCACTATTCTAAGGATTTTTTTTATTATGTTAACATTTATATAACGCAGTAAATAAAACCATAATAAAAGCATTCATTTATTCAATCAAATATAATATCAAAACGTTAAGCAATTATATCAAATAATTGGCCTCTAGGGCATAAACTCTAACACTTAAGCCCTCTTACTGGAGTCCCCAGCAGAGTCACCACCTGTCGACGTCGGGATTTTTGAGTGTCCCTTTTCATTACTTATTCTTTGGTGTTCTCATGTTAATGTGAGATTTGTTTGAAAAAAACAAGTGAAAAAGGTCTGACATGTATAATGTCGACGATTTGAATTTAAGAGTCGCCAGTTGGTGTATTTAACTGGTTGCACCAATGCAACCGAAAAAGGTTTACACATTGACCCAATGATTTGACACTGCTAGACGGGTCTGTGAAACTGAGATTCATTTTGGGTCCGGGGGCTTGATTATGCAGAGGGAAGGTGTTAGGCACCCCCCGACATCCGTGTTACCACGGTGACCGCCACTCTTCAAAGAAATTGTTATATGAATGTGTGTGTTTATGTGTGTGTGTGGATCAATGTGCAGTTATTTGGAAGTAGTGCGAGGCCTCGTTCGCACCTATATACAAAGGGTTTGAATTTATAGAAAAATTCAGTTTTAACCACGATATAGCAATGACGTTTTGTAAAAGAGGTTTTTCAAACCCTGTGCTCAATAAAAATTGAGACCTTTTCATACTTCCATTTTATTATTAAATGTTCGGCTTGTTTGCTTTTATTTTTGAGTTGCGAAGCATTCTCGAGAAAATAATATACAGCAATGCCGAACTCCTCATGGGCATGACAGCCATCCAAGGAAATTTAGACACTGTAAAATAATGTATAAAGTGTCGCCATGACTAAAAAATGTCCATCATGGGAACCGAATCTAGATTCGATTAATCGAACTGTGATCACATGATTCCTAGGCTCACATGATACTGCAATTTGTATAGAAAGTAGTAAGCAGTTATATATATATGTAAAAGTCGTAAATATATATATAAACATGATCAACCGCTACTGAAGTAAACTCCCAAGGGATAAAATATAAATAAAGTACATAAAAGCGATCAAGCGCCTCAAGTAAACTCCTGTGCAGACAAAATGTAAATAAAGGCGTAAAAGGCCACAAGTGAACTCTAGAGTTCGACAAAAAATAAAATATATATATATATATATATATATATATATATATATATATATATATATATATAAGTGATTAAACATACCGGATGTAAATCTGTGCTCATCGATATGTTTGACAATAGTATATATATATATATATATATATATATATATATATATATATATATATAAGCAATTAAACGCATTAGGATATAAAATCTGTGCTCATCGTGACAAAAGTCTCGACCACGATTTATATATATAGGTATATATATATATATATATATATATATATATATATATATATATATAAGCAATTAAACGCCTGCACTCTAAGTCTAGGCTCAATCGAGGCATAACTCAATAATGTTAGTCCATATATAAAATATATACATATATAAGTATATATATACAGATAGAAATGAAAACCACGGACCGAAGTCCGGGAAAACGCACACAACACGACTCTCAATGTGTATAACAGTGTGTGCTAATATGAGAAGAAGGCTTTATAGAATATAAGAAGGCTTACAGTGGGATGCCAAAGTAGACTTCTATGACTTTAAATGGATAAACACTCAGCTCCCGCCAGATAAAAGATATTTATATGTGAGCTAACTAGTGTTTAAAGATGAGGAAACACTCAAAAGATGTGTATGCAGAGTAAAATGGACAGGGCTTCCTCGCCTTTTTCCCTCCCTCTTCTTCTCAAATGGCTGACCCCAAGACTTGTATATATAGACGGATGGCCGCAGGTACACCTGCGGCATCCGCAGTTGTACCTGCGGATGGTCGTGATGCATCCGAGCCTCGTGGGTCCCGTCGTCTCATAGTACGTGCACTCATGCACTGTAATGTCCTCTCGAACTTGCAGAACTTCAATCCGAGCATCCGAACGAGGTATATCTGACCTTCTTCGGACTGCTTGTGTCGAGAGTTACGCAATGACATGGATTAGAGGTTGTACGAAGTCAGGAAGAGGGGTCTATGCCCATGATCTTCAAGCTTCAAATTCTATCCAAAGTACTGTCACACGTAATAGTCACTCGGGATTGTCAATCCTCGGTTCTTGTGGGATATTATTGGATGTATGTATGTATGTATGAAGTGTTGAGACGACGTGCCATTGTCGATGGAACAAGATTACGTTTGACTCCTCGCCGGGGCTATCACCGGTTTGAGTTGAAAGTAGACGTTGCTCAGGTTTACAGCTGAGATTGGACTACTTGTTGGTATGCCATGATATCTTCTTATTGAGATGGTAAGATGGCGTTGTGACTCCTCACCGGGGTTATCGCCGGTTTAAGCGGAAAGCAGACGTTGCTTAGGGTTACATCTGAGATTGGACTCCTGCTTGTTTGTATGTCTCACTGTCATCTGTGGGTGTTCCTGTCTTCCGTTTGTTAACTCCGGGTCTATGGTGTGTGTGCCTTGACAGGATGTCTGGGGTTGAAGTTGATTGCATATGTTTGAAACAAGAATTTTTGGGGTTATCGCCGAAACTGCAATGACATCTCTTGGGGCTATCACCAAGGATGGGGTTGCTACTCCCAGTGTTGTCTCTGGGACTTGAACTGAGTGTCGCGGTGTTATTGCCGAGATAGAACTGTCCTCTTCGGTGTTTTTGCCGGTCTTTTGATCTGCATATCTCGGGGTTATCTCCGAGATTGGAAATGACATTCCCGATGCGTGTTCTGGGGTTTGAACTGATGTTCTCGGTTTGTGTTTGAGGTTGAACCGATGTTCCGGTTTGTGTTCTGAGTTGGAACTCGAACTTAGGTAGTATCCTGATTTGGATGTAAGTTCGCCTTCCGTGGTTATCTCCAAAAGATGAATCTACCATCCTGCAATGTTAGTAATAGAAGCGCAAAAAATTTCGAGTGTCTACACACTAATAATCCCAACACAATGGAAATATCAATTTCATCTTTAACTAACATGAACTTATTCATCATTAATATTATAACTCACAATATTTAACAACCAGATCATTCCCAGGAAAGAGGGGGCTTTCCGATAAGGATTTCTCCCTATTGGCGTGTAATTAGGTGAGCAAACCTCTCCTCGATAGAACTTTCTAGACATCGTCAATATTGCAAAGAATAATATGAATAACTTTGTCGTCTAAATTATTGATTTAATAATATAAAATATTATGCAGATGATACTGTGACAATAATTGAATCAATAATATGAGAGATATTATGCAAAAATTACTGTAGCAATAATTGAGTATAGCTGAGTGACTTCTCACGTAAGCATCAATAATCAATATAGTGTGCTACTATGAAACCACACATATTATTGTACTTTTACCACCGGGTAGTTCAACAGTTTAACGGTAACACTTTCACCGTTATTTTTATAAAAAAGATATTTCTGTTATTTTCTAACTACGACAAAACTTCTGTTGTGGGGTCCACCAATGATTGTGCCGTCGTACGAATATTCCCTGTTAAAATGAATATTCCCCGACCAATTGAATATTTTATAACAACTTGCTTACTTTGCAAAATTTATAAATACTACCCACAACTATAATATTATATCAAATCCACACCATAATATTCAAAAATATATTTCGAGAAAAATTAATCTTTATTCATAAAAGTTGGGGTCTTACGGATGCCCAACGACTAACAGAGGCCTATCAAAAGATATAGCGAGAATGGGGCACAACCACCCAGTATCCAACATAGGCCTATCAAAAAATATAGCGAGAATACACATTAGAAGAAGTCAATGGTGTTGATGTCTACATCATCAATCCTGTCCACCTGATGCAACTCCTCTTAAGTCACTGGATCTCCGCCAAGAAGTATGTCGGGCCTATATAATGGAGGATCTGCACTGGTAAAACCCTATGGGTCACCTGAAGGGCCAGCCCTAGAGCTGGAAGGATCAAAAGTATCTGCCTCTGAAGGATCTCTGCCCAAGTGCCAGATGAAAAAATGTGCCTAGTCCAACTGCTGGGTCAAGCTGTAAATATGTGTCAAATGTGTCGGATCTCGAACATAGGCCATCCAATCTATCATTATCACAGATTCACAAACCATATCCCCCATGAGCTGAGTGACGCGGGTCTTGGCTTCGATGGTACAAGGTGACCACCTGCGATGGAACATATCCTGAGTAAACGGACCCTCTGACAATGTAAAGTTGTCAACGCCCATCAATGGGATATCACTGACAGGCGACTGCGACACATGCCAATAACTCCTGGCAGAAGGCAATATCAGTAAATGAATCTCCCCTGTGGTGCTCTTAATAGCACACTCTCCCAACTAGAGCTCCCATCCTCTATCTGTGAAAAGTGGAATCCGACAGATGGATATCACGTAATCGACACCAGTCGGGTACCCATCCTCAAACCCAACGGTCAAATGGACCCCGGAATAGGGAACCCAATTGATGGCATCAACTATTAAAAACTCCAACTGTAGACGACAATGGGTGAATCCCTCAGCTACAGGAACCTCCGCCAGCGTGGAGTGATGCCATCGCCGTCCTCGTGAATAGGTATCTGGACCTAACACACTAATATGACGAAAACAAGGGAGCCTCGTATAGGCCCAAAACTGCCAACACAAAGGCAACCATCTACTGTCACTCAACACTCTTAACCTGTACATAGGAAATCAAAAGAGAAATACTCACCAGCAGAAACGGGTAAAATCCTAGCCAAGCCTCCGTCAAGCCCTGCGAATGCATGTGCATTCCCCTGAGGAAATATGCGAAGGTATAGGAGCCCCAGTCATACTCTCCAATACGGTCCACCTCCCGTGTGACGCTCACCAAAACGAATGACACTATAGAAGAGTTATCTGATATAAAGCAACTCCTGATAATAACCAAGAACAATCACCGAAGAATGTGATCCCTGACTCTCACATCAGTGGGTATGAGATCATTCAATACCCCACTTATAACATCTACGCTCAAAGGACCTGTACGAACTATCCTTCCCTTGAGCGCCTCAGCTAAAACTCCTAGCAAGGATCTAATGGCAGTCGGGGTAATGTTCGCCGTACAAGGCATTGACGCCCCTCCAAACTCCATACTGGTAATAAATCGCCAATCCATCGGCATCATCATCACCTCACAGTCCAGCAAATGGAGAGACTGAGTCTGGTGAAACTAGCGCTCAGACAATGCCCTGACATAACCCCAGGGACAACGATGGGGGAGGATGGAAAAGAATGCCTCAAAGCCCCAGCTGTGCACAATCACTCGATAATCAGGATGAAGACCCTAATATACAGAGTGAATACTGAACCAGTTCCCTCGAGGCTGCGTAAAGCTAGGAACCTACATCACAAAATCAAATCATCATCAGAACCTTTGCTCCTCATCAATAGGAAAAAAAGGAAGATCACATCCAGCTTTTACCTCATTTGCATGCAAGTAGACCAAGGGGTATTGACTCAAATCACCCAAGAGCTCTGGGATCATCACCTGAATGCCTGGAAGATCCCTGCGGGGAGTATGAGTAGCAGGAACGGGGTTTGCAACTAGTAGAACCTCCTCCTCGTCCTTAACATCGGTACCTCAACCCGGCTAGGACGAATCACCGCCTCCACCAAATGATGAGGTTGTCTAACTGAACGGGGTCGAGGCACATTAAAAGCCCTCCTCCACACACCTGAAGTGGTCCTACGGGAATTACTCAGGTGATCCAGATCCATATATCTGGACACAAGTCTCTAAATCAACTAAGAAAGGGTGTGATAAATTCTAACCTGGAGCTTTTCAAATGCATTTTATGACTATATGCATGCATGCATTACTTTAACATACGCCTACAGTAGAGTTAAAAATGCATTTATACCCAATGCCTAGACTTTTTGAAAAATGTTGCCAGTCTCCTTTGTAAAAAGGACTATCCACATGTACATAGGCATGACTAGGTGGCTATTTAGTAGCATACCTGCCCACAGTTATAAACATCATATAAGCATAACACTATCAAAGCCATAATCCGTAAGGGTAGCCTAATTACTAGGATTACTTTGTTTTACAACCTTTGCTCATGTGTCCTCAAATAGGATAAGAAATAGCAAAAAAAAGGTGCCAGTTTGACTACTTCAAAAGTCAAATTTTTCCACATTACTATGTTCAGCATGGTTAAATACTAACATTTACTATGTTGAATATTTTTTATCAAGTCATATGAGCATGCATATTCACTACTATGTATTTAGAAGCATTTCATGTGATAACTCATTTTCCAACGGACAAAATCTGGAAAAGAGGACATGTATATGTTACCAGGATAGTGTAGAACACTTGTACGATGACAGATTTTACAAAAAGCCGCCCGAACTCAGCAGATCTGAAGAACTCTCAGATTCTCTGTGTGGCATAACTTCAAATTTAGCCTACAAAGTCGATACTCGAAAGGAGAGTTCGAAATTAGAAGAGATACCTATCATTAGAGACTTTGGAGATGTATTCCCAGATGACTTGCAAGGACTTCCACCAAATAGGGAAGTAGAATTCGTGATTGACTTAGTGTCGGGAACTGCCCCAATATCGAAGGCCCTATATAGCATGGCTCCAGTGGAGATGAAAGAGTTGATAGTGCAACTGCAAGAATTGTTAGATAAGAAATATATTCATCTGAGAATATCAGTGTGGGGAGCACCGGTGTTGTTTGTCAAGAAGAAGGATGGGTCGATGCGACTTTGCATTGATTACAGAGAGTTAAACAAGGTCACAATTAAGAATAAGTATCCATTGCCAAGAATTGACGACCTGTTTGATCAGTTGAAAGGAGCTAGGTATTTCTCAAAGATAGATTTTAGAAGTGGGTACCATCAGTTGAAGGTGAGGAAAGAAGATGTACCGAAGACAGCATTCAGGACTCGTTATGGTCATTACGAGTTTCTGGTGATGTTATTTGGTCTAACAAATGCTCCTGCAACGTTTATGGACTTGATGAACAGAGTGTTTAAACCATTTATAGATAAATTCGTGGTGGTGTTCATTGAAGATATTTTGGTATATTCTAAGATGAAGGAGGAGCATGTGGAACATTTGAAGGTGACATTAGAGGAGTTAAGAAGAGAGAAGTTATACGCCAAGTTTTTGAAATATGAATTTTTGATAGAGCGAGTGCAATTCCTTGGGCATATGATTGACAATGATGAAATTTTGGTAGATCCATTGAAAGTTAAAGATGTGATGAACTGGGATCAACTAAAGACACCGTCGGAAGTAAGGAGTTTTCTAGGACTGACAGGTTATTACAGAAGATTTATTCAAGATTTTTCCAAAATCATAACTCCGCTGACGAATTTGACTAGGAAATCGGTGAAGTTTGTTTGGATTGAAAAGTGTGAGGAAAGTTTCCAAGAGCTGAAGAGAAGGTTATGTTTGGCACCTGTGTTGTCTCTCCCAAATAGCACAGGAAATTTTGTAGTGTATAGTGATGCATCACATAAGGGATTAGGTTGTGTGCTTATGCAGAACGACAAGGTCATTGCGTATGCGTCACGACAACTAAAGGATTATGAGAAGGGGTATCATACCTATAATTTAAAACTGGTTGAAGTGGTGTTTGCTTTGAAGATATGGAGGCATTATCTCTACGGGGAGAAATGTTAAATATATACCGACCATAAGAGTATGAAATATATTTTCACACTAAAGGATTTGAACATGCGTCAGAGGAGATGGTTGGAGTTAATAAAGGACCATGACTGTGAGATTTTATACCATCCGGGTAAAGCGAATGTCGTTGACGACACCTTAAGCATGAAGGGTAGAGAGAAAATGTTTATGTTAACTGCTCAGGAGGAGCTAATTTCTGGAATGGCAAAACTGGAGCTGGAGGTGAAATATCCTAAGGAATCGAACGAAAAACTATTTCAAATGGAAATTAGTCTAACTTTGGTGGATAAGGTTAAGGAAGCACAACTCAAGGATGAGGAATGTGAGAAATTCAAGAAAAGAATATTTGAAGGAGAGGAAGGGAAATTCAAAATTGACAACTAAGGGATATTGAGATTCGAGAAAAAAAATTAGGTTCCACAAGTATCAAAAGTAAAGGAGGAAATTTTGAACAGGGCTCATAATTCACGATATTCGATTCACCCGGGGAGTACTAAGATGTACCAGGATCTTCGATAATATTTTTGGTGGCCAAATATGAAGAGAGACGTTGCTGATTGTGTGGCCAAATGTTTGACATGTCAGAAAGTTAAAGAACAACATCAAAGGACGTGTGGATTGTTATAACCGCTAGAGATAACAGAATGGAAGTGGGAACATATCACATTGGATTTTGTGGTAGGTCTTCCAACAACTCAAAAAGGTTTTGACGCAGTTTGGGTTATAATAGATCGATTGATGAAATCAGCGCATCTTACCGATCAAAATCAAATTTAACTTAGATCAATTGGCGAAATTATATGTGAAGAAAATTATTTTAAGGCACGGAGTTCTAGTGTCTATAGTCTTAGATCGAGATCCATGTTTCACATCGAACTTCTAGAAACGACTACAAGAATGCATGGGAACGCAATTGAGAATGAGTACTGCATATCATTCTCAAACAGATGGCCAGAGCGAGAAGACAATATAGACATTGGAGGATATGTTAAGAGCTTGTATAATGGACTTCAAAGGAAATTGGGATGATCATCTACCGTTGGTGGAATTTTCTTACAATAATAGTTACCACACAAGTATTGGCATGCCGCCTTATGAAGCGTTGTACGGTAGAAAGTGTAGAACTCCATTATGTTGGGATGAAGTTGGTGAACGTCAACTACTAGGATAGGAATTGGTGCAACAGACTGCTGAGATTGTCAAGGTGATCATGACAAGATTGATAGCTGCTCAGGATAGAAAAGAGAAATATGTTGATCAACACCGACAGAATCAAGAATTTGAATCTAGTAGCTACGTTTTCTTGAAAGTGTCTACTTGGAAGGGAAAAATCCAATTTGATAAGAAGGAAAAATTGAGCCCGAAGTTTATTGGACCCTTTGAAGTATTGAGGAGAATTGGTGAAGTCGCATATGAGGTAGCCTTACCTCCGGCCTTAGAACATGACCAAAATGTATTCCATGTTTCTGTGTTACAACTGTATAAGACCGATTATAAACATGTTATAGAATATGAACCCCTACAATTTGAGAAAGATTTATCTTATGAAGAAGTTCATGTTCAGATATTCGATAGGAAAGAACAAGTACTCAGAAATAAAGTAATACCTTTTGTTAAAGTAATCTGGAGGAACCACAACGCTGAAGAAGCTTTGTGGAAACTTAAAGAACAAATGATGAAAAATTATCCTCATTTATTTACTTAATCTATGTGTAGAGATTCTAGGGACAGAATCTTTGTAAGGGGAGAGAATGTAAAGGGACGAATTAATTGAATTGTGATTCTGGGGATAAAATCCTTTTAAAGAGGGGAAAGATGTGACGAATGAGACTTTTATAATTAATTTTTAAATATTTATTGAATTAAATAAATATTTTGTTGATTTATTTATTGAGTTAAATAATTATTTGATGGAATTGTGCTAGATTAATTTAATTAAGTGTGTCACATTAATTAAACTAATGTGGAATAATTTTGTAGATCAAAGTGAGAATTTAATTTAGATTATTAAATTAAATGAGTTATTAAGTAGTTTTAATGTTATTCTAATTCATTTAATAATTAATTAGAGATTTATTGACTTGCTATAATTAATAAATGAGAGTTTTAATCATGTGTTATAATTATTAAATGAGAATTTTAATTATGTGATGATGTGATTTAATGGATAATATTGTCTTTTATTTAATTGAGTTTAAATAATATTATGTGATTAATTAAAGTGTGACAAATAAACTATATAATAAACAAGTTAATTAAAATAATGGAAAAAGAATTAAATTAAAACAAGCCAAACATGGCCTTGAGAATGTGGGAGCAGTTAAGGCCAGATTGCGCTTAACCGCTACCCACATCTCATCAGTTATATTATATACATTCTATTCTTTTTCTTTTAAGTCTGGAAAGCACAAAAATAGAGAGAAAATAGAGAGATTGAGAGAAAAATTTTACTGAGGAAAAAGTTTTATAAAATCAAGAAGGAAGTTCCTATCATCTTTAAGTATCTAAGTAGAGAAATCAAGGTTAATCCCGTAATCTAAACTTTTAATTTACGTTCTTAAAGTTTTTCATGAAAATTGGTTTTAACTCTCTGTAATTGAATTTTTATAGTTAATTGTTGATTATAGGATGTTGTATATGTTTATTAACATGTATAGTTCAATTATATATGATTTATATATATTTTAGAGTAATAAGATCCATGTAATTATGTTTTATTAGAATTTTGTAGTTTACAGCGAAGAATGTATGAATGTGGCTAAAAAGTATGAAAACTTATGTTTAAATTGCATATTAATCGGTAAATTGATGGATGATTATGTTTATACATGTAAAAACGAAAAAAACGAAACTTTTATGGACTGATTTGGTTGAAAAACAAGTTCGTAGTAGTTGATTTCGTTAAGAATGTCAAAAATACAGTTTTTCACAAAAACATCAAAATTATGGCTTTAAATCTTGTTGTTTATGTGACTTAAGATGTTAAAAGTATGCTAGGAATATCATTAAATGTTTCTATTAAGTTCAAAACATATGGATGAAATTGAATTCGTTATTTGTGCGAAATTTTGGCCTAAATTGGCCCTGTTATGTGTTCTTCATGAACTGCAGAAACATAAACTACTTCGCAGCGTATTGCAGTACCGCTTAACCAGAGCTTGTCTGCATGCATCAGATGCTACCAGTATTACTTAATACTTAGGTCTCCAAGTATATATGGCGTATTGCATTTATTTACCGCCATAAACTTAATAGTAGAGCTGCGGTAAATACGGTTAACAAAATTGCCTAAATTTTTTTATTTAATTGTTCATGTCCAAAAAATGTGATTTAAACCTAATATAATGAACATAAAAATGTATGAAGCATACAATGTGATGTTAAAACAGATTCTTAACATGTCAATGATGTTTTTACATGTTTAATTGATAGGTCAAACGCATAGTTAGCTCATCGTTCGTGAAGTCTAATAATGTGTGAAAACTAGTGTTGTGATTTGATTAATATAATCATAAGCAGAGTTTAGATAAAAGAGGATGTACTTATGATGCTGATTATATTATAATTAACTAGTATTGTGAATGTAAATGGTATGTAGGATTAAATTGAGGAATGTGAATATTAAACGTGTACTCTACGCACGAGACAAGTTTTCTAACCCTAAACTTTCTTTGAGCAAGTTTCGGAACCCTACTCTTATGTTAAACAAGTTTTCTAACCCTAAACTTGCATTGAATAAATACTTATTCTTTATTATGTTATGATTGAGTAAGTTTTCTAATTCTAAACTTTCATTAAGTAAGTTCTTAAACTTTATTATTGTTGAACATGCTTCGTATTCTTATTTTGAATTGTTCAGAGCTTAATCATTTAAGTTCATGATTCCAAATGAAATGTTCTAACTCTTTTGAAGTATTACTTTTGATATACAATATTCATTCAATTGTATAGAGTTGAGATTCAGTCATTGATTTGAGTATTAATATCAATATTGCATTAAAACCTTGAATAGATAGTGAATCCTTATTGATTCAACTAAACCTTAGTTGATGATTATTGAACTCTAAAGTACCCTTGAGATCAATCCAAACCAAACTTCCTTTGGTGCGGACTCTAATGTCAAAGCTGAGATGAACAACCATGCTACAGGGGATTATATTACGCGATATCGTTAAGATGTTGTGCACATACATGGTACTAAGGGCTTATCCCCCTAGGTACGAGAAGTAAGGTTCATATAGTCTTACAATTGTTAAAGGTTTAAAGTAGGAATACTTGGTAACCTGGGACATAGTTCATGGTCTTGTGAACCTCAGATGCACTTTTAATTCCTATTCTAATCTTGATTTAAAAGCCGAGTTCTCTTTTGTTCAGTATCTATTGTTTATTCACATGTTATTATTATTTTTATTATTAAACTTGTGGGTAATTGTTGCTCACCCTTGCATAATAACATTGCAGCTAAGGTTGAAAGAGTTGACGAGCCATCCATTAGTAAGGGAAAAGGCAAAGATAGCAAATGATGAAAACTTATATATTATTTGAGAATGTTTAAGTTAAAACTTATGATGTTATGGTTAAGACTTATTTGTTTATGAAGTTTTTGCATTGATGTATTAAGGTTAGATGACCTAGGAATTATTTGTTGAAGTTGTTGTAACCCTTTATTAGGAGGATTTCTAATTAAATTTTATTGTTACCTTTACTATGGGTTGATAGATGTTATTTATTTTGGTGAGTGAACACTAAATCTGTGGAAAATTTGAGTACCTCGATTTGGGGGTGTTATAGTTTTGACCTCCTGTAATAAAATGACCTTAACCTTTTCATACAAACTCCTATTGAGGTGATTCAAGATGATTCAGAAAGATAACGAGTAGACCTACAACTTTTGTTCTTTAAGTTTTTCAATTTGAGGTCTTTATCAGGGGTAAAAATGGCCATTGTTGGGACTGATGTGCATTCGGAGGCAATTGGAGGGCGTCGAGCATGCACGTATGCAAATGTAGTGCTTCTGACGATAAAATGTAAGACCCCAACTTTTATGAATAAAGAAGAATTTTCTATAATTATCATTCTTGAATATTATGGAATGAATTTGATATAATGTTATAGTTGTGGGTAATATTCATAAATTTTGCAAAGTACGCAAGTTGTTATAAATATTCGATTGCTCGAGGAATATTCGTTTTAACAGGGAATATTAAATGCAGACCGGCACAATCATTGGTGGACCTCAAGAATGTAATTATTATCGGATTGAGAAAACGACAAAAATATTTTATGAAAATAACGGCGGAAGTTTTACCGTTAACTGTTGAAACACCCGGTGTTAAAAGTACAGTAATACGCATGGTTGCATAGTAGCACACGGTATTGATTATTGATGCTTACGTGAGAAGTCACTCAGTTTTGCTTATTTTATGGACCCCCATTTACCCATTTTTCAAAATAATCGGTAGAAAATTATTTATTATATTAAAGGTGGGTTCACATGTGGGGGCCACATGTGGGGTCTATGTGTGGAGAAAATCTGATATTGAGAGGGAATCTAGTTGGTTTCACGGGTGGGGGAAACATTGTATATATATATATATATAACTACAACATGTGACTATATATATATATATATATATATATCTTTGATAATGGAATAATGGAATGGGGGAGGCATATATAAGATCACGGGGGTGATGTCCCGTGAGATTATATATATATATATAATATATATTATATATAATATTTAATATATAATATATATTATATTTTATTGCATAGTATCCTTTCCATTCTTCTATAAATAGAAGCTCATTCCTTCATAATTTCTTACGAATTCATTGAAACTCTAGAGAGAGAAACTATAGAGAAAAAGAAGAAAAGTGTTCTGCTACTTCACTACTCCTATATCTAGTACTCTTCTTTCTTAAGGTAAGGGGTATTATTTTGTTTCATATTCATGAAGAGAACTTCTGTTATTCCATTCTTTATTATTCTGTTGGAATAACCTGTATACGCGGTCTACCCCATACTTGGTGATTTCTGTTGTTATTTCATTCTTTATGATTCTCGTTGGAACATCCTCATGCATTTTACGCTTGGGACTGGTTCCGTCTTTATTATTCTCGTTGGAACATCCATTCAGGTGTGTTTCTGTGGGACCTAGTTCCGTCTTCATTATTCTGTTGGATTATCCTGTCTATGCGTTTTACGTCGGACCTGATTTCATTATTTATTATTACATTGGAATAACTTTATGCGTAAGTACCGCATGCAGGATGATTTTTGTTGTTATTCCATTCTTTATTATTCTGTTGGAATATCCTGTCGGTGCGTATTACGCCTGACCTGGTTCCGTTATTTATTATTCTGTTGGAATAACCTGTCTATGTGAAGTACCGCATGCATGGTGATTTCTTTTGTTATTCCATTCTTTATTATACTCAGTTGGTTAAAGTTTTGACTTCTATACTCCATGAAATTAGTGGAATATCCTTGATATTTGCGTTTCATCCAGTATCTTTTCATGAAAATATTCTTCTGAGCATTCTTGAATTTTGCTTTACAAAGAAGTATCATGTTGACAATTTGGACGTTATTAGTTCCTGAATAAATTAATTCTTGAACATGTTTTATTGAATTCTTATATCATTGTCATCATCCCCATGTTTATATTTTTTGAAAGTCATCTGTGGCCTGTAGTGCATAGATGGACTTGGTATGATTATAACCAGGGATTATTCGGTGTAATCATGGCCGTAATGTTATAAATGATGTGGTAAAAGTCCTCATTAGCCCGTAGTGCATTGATGGATAGTTGTTGGCATGATCATGACCATTGATGATTACACAAATATCCTTGGCCCGTAGTGCATGGATAATTTGTGGTTGTGATACTAATGAATACCCTTCGCCGTAGTGCAGGGATGATGTGGATTATTTTTTAAGCTGAGTCCCAGCAATAAAAGTGATGAAAAATCTTTTAAATCATAAAAGATAATATATTTTATTCTCGACTTGACTCTTTTAATGGATTGCTTGTTCCGCTGCAGTTAAACTTGATGTCTATTGTATTTTATCAGTTTAACATTGTTGAAGACTAATGATAATTTATTTTGCATTATCTTAGTCATAATATTTCTTCTTGGACTAGTTGAGCTCACCCTTTCTTTCTTTGTTCTCTTCGTGAAATGAGAACGATTCACGATTTGAGTCCTGGGAACCGAGTGATGGTTCGGATGATAGTATTAGCTAGTAGTCCTCACTATTCTGTTAAGACGTGTGACAATAAATGTAATGAGGACTTATTCTGAGAGTGGATATTGTCTAGAAGAGAGTATTTGTATTAAAACTCACAGTTCTCTTGTTGTATAATTAAGATTGTATTTATATTCTGTACCATGTATTTGGCGACTCAGAATAGGTGATGTATACCTATTTTGGGGTGTCACATAAAAGATGTTATTGTAAGTCATAAAACATGAATATTAGTAAATATAATGATGCTTAAAATTAATAAATGATGTATTAGATAAGTTATATAAGCATACTAAGCATACACAAGAGAGACGAATCGGGTGTGTGACAAATGAACGTCGAAACGCCATGACAAGTGTTAATGAACGTTAAAAGTGTTTCAATTCAATTGAAATGAACATTATAAGATATGGAATGGGCTTAATATAAAACTAATAAGGATTCCTAGTAAGACTTAAACACTTGAATGAATTTCGAGTATGACTAAGAAGAAATATAGTTAGATATAAGTCGAAAATTAACACAATCAAATTGAACATTGTGTATTGATTAATAGGAAGGGTTATGGGATGTAGAGTAAAGTTTATATTACAACTACTATTCATTGATATGTGACCAATAGTTGATGTGCATGATTATATAATTGTGTAGGGTACGTGAACTACAGATAGCTGTAAGCTGTTAATCTGTTATTTGTAAACAACGATCAAGGCAAGTCTTTTAGTTCCTATTTGTTATATGAACTTGATGATGATTCGTTTTTAATCTCTATTACAAAGAGCATGATGTATTTCTTATGTTGTAAGTATTGTTGGTCGAAATCTAATTACGCTCACACGCAAGTGCACGTGGTCAACAAGTAATACAGTGATAAGTCAAGTATCGTTCCCACAGAGATTAGGAAGAAAATAAGCCTCTCAATTACCAGCTTTCTATTAATCCCAATTTTATTAAACTAATCAAAATCAATGATTATAATTAAAAACAACTAAAAAACTAAATATACCAAACAATCAACACAACTTAAAACAGTAATTTCAAGCAAATAATGGAGAATTAGGCTTACAACTTCACTTTAAGTATCATTCCAATTATCACACCTTATTCCAGTCTCAGTTTATTAATCAAGAACATTCATGTAGAATTAGCCATTTTTCAATGCACTAACACCATATTAACTTAAATCCACATATTAGATAGAATTAAGCCAAACACTCTAATTAACTAATTCACTATATCTCTATGTGAATTCAAATTAAGAAGAGTTTAATTCCAAGTTCTTACCAGATTACATGCGATGCTAGGTATATCTCTATCCTAACATAAATCAAGATTCCATTCAATCACAGAATTCAAGAACACATGCTATTGTGACTAGGTCTAGACTCATACATCATCTCTCAAATCCATACAAATCCACATAAAATTGGTGATCAAGCAATTCATAAATTGAGCACAAATCACAATAGATAAACTGAATTAATAATTTATTAAACCCAAATCAAGGCATGCTAATTGTCATTCAACATTAAAGATCCATCGCAAGCCTAAAAAGTAATTTAGTTCATAATTAATGAATTAAATACTGAATAAATAAAAGAAATTATCATCCCAACTACAAAAACTGAAATTAAAGAAGAATAGTAATACACCACCCATCTCGCCCTTCAAATCTATAATCTTCATGAATTCACCTCTTTCCTTCGTTCCTCCAAGATCTTGCTTTCAGTTATGGCTCTCTAAGTGTATTCTCAATTGTTGGATATCTCCCACACACTCCTCCTTAGCATAAGTTAATTCACTTCAGCTAAACCCAATCCAATTCTAATCCATGTCAAAGTCATCCATAGGAATTCTAATAAAAATCAAACTCTTAATTGAACCTAACAAGTTTTTAAACAACGAACCCCAATTAATATGAAATAACTTCCTTAACATACTTCTAATATGACTTTATTACATAAAGAAGTTATACCTCTGAACACAACTCAATTTCTAGCAAAACAAAACAGCTCATCTTCAGACCCATCCGACCGGCGCGTCATGCGCCGGTTCCTTTGTTAAAGTGGCACGGCCCGTGCTAGTACATCAGTAGCTCCTCCACATGCGGTAGCGCCTACAGGTGCGATTTCTTTGTTATCATGGTACTGCCCGCCAAGGATAATCTGATATATCCAAATTTTGCTTGCTTGATTTCAATGCCAACATTTTGATGTGTTCACCTTAATATCCTGCAACAAGAGCGAAAACTCATCAAAAGAAACATGAAATACCCAAAAACTAACAATATATCAAGCTAAATAAAGATAAATCGTAGGTTAAAAACCTACTCATCAAATTCCCCCAAACTTGAAACATTGCTTGTCCTTAAGAAAAATGATATGCAACGTAAATAACTACTCTATAACTACGAATCCAGTATTAAGACAGAACAAAGTCTAATATATAGCCTCAAAGAAATCAATCAAACATGATAGTACATCATATCTAAACCAATCAATAACTTTCCAATCAATTATCAAATCTTAAGTTGTTCTTACTAATATAGTGTGTGTGTGTGCCCAAAAACCATAGTTACCGATATAATATTAAATACAACACATAATAGACCTCTTAAAGGCATCATATAGTGTAAACTCACAAAATCCACGAGCAAGCTAGATCCAACCAAAGTTAAACATTCACCAAGTTCAAGAGTCCAATCTGGGATACTTATGCTTTATTTTTCATTACGGGGGCTTTTTGCTCTTTTCCTGTTTTATTATTTTGTTTTTTTTATACTTATGGATGTTCAATGCCTTATTCCCTTAGGCTTTTCAATGCTACCTTAACGAGCTTTCAACCAACGACTCCCAGACCATTCAGACCTTAGGACGCTAGGTGTAAAGACAATCCCCTCGAGCTTACTTACTCAAGTAACAAAGGTCACAAAACTAGACAAGCATGCCACAATGTTTATTCATATTTTTTTTTATTTTTTATATACATCCCAAAATTTTCCCCCAAACTTAAGTTTTTGTCTAAATCTAGCTATCTCCGCCTATCCATGTCTTTCATTCATTCAAACTAGTATTATCCTTAAGAATTCCATTATGTGCCAATTTAAACTTAATCAGTCAACATAATTGTTTCTGATGTGCTAACCTGATTATACCAGTTTCAAACAGAAAACGATTCAATTCATAACAGGAAGTCACATCAAAGCCAAAAAAATCAATACTAACTCATCTACACAATTCCAATCTCATCATTAGCCAAAAATAGACTTTTACTCTCTAATAACTGGATTCATGCAAAATGAACTACATGCACTTTTTTTATTACGCATCAATGAATGTATTAAACTAAAGGACATAAAAATAAACATTTATAAAAACTTATCAAAACTAACTAACATGATTTGGAAATCATCACATGAAATTAACCAAGCAAAAGCAAAACCCCCCAAACTTAAATCAAGTAATGTCCTCATTATGACAATATAAATCAATTAAAAACATGAGGACTTCCCTGAAAGACGAGTCACTACTTGTCGTCATCCGAAGAAGGGTACGCTGGGAGAACAGGAGGAACATGCATGTCCACCGGACCGACACTTGTATTGCAGCAAGAGAATGCATCAGCAAGCGTGTTGAAAGCGTTGGCATTGTACTGATGCATCAAATCATGACGTTGAGCCAGCCACAAGAATTGTTTCCTTGAACCTCGAGATGGTTGCCCTTCCATTGCATCAGCTGCAACTGGGGGTGAGGGTTGACAAATCATGATATAACCTTCTCCTTGTGGATGTGATCTTGCCCCTCCCATGCCTTGTACTTCTCGATGGTAGCATGGTCGATTATAGCCATCGGTTGTTGTATAGGTTCAGAGGGATGCCACTGCACTCCAGCTTTGCAGGACAAATCGGTTATGAGAAATCCATGTAGAAGGCCCCCCATAGTACTTCCCCATAGCAGCCTGTCAATTAACTCTTGAATACATTCACCCACATCCACATTGTAGAACACAACTAAATTATTCACTCGATAATGGTGGTGTACAATTCCATATAGCAGCTATGCCCTTTCCTTAGTCACATCATTCTGGTGGCGTGTGGGCATCAAACGAGCACTAATGAATGAATACTGTAATAACCCGATATTTTCTATATAATTAAATCAAAAATTTTGCGTATAATTTTTTTTATTTTAAAGGTGAGAATGCGTGCAAGGTAATGTGTATGTATTTATGTGATAAATAAAAATATATTTATTACATGAATGATTACAAATAATTTTATTTTAGAATTATTGATCATTATAAATTATATTCTTATAATAATTAATTTTATAGTAGAAATGTTTTTATTAATTATTTTCTAGGAAAATATGATTTTATATTATTTAAATTATATATGAAATGATTATTAGAATTATTATAATAATTATTTTATTTTATTATATGAATTTATTTTAGATTAATTAAGTTAATTATTTTAACTTAATTAATAATGGTACACATGAAAGATAAATTAGATATGGAGTCCAAAACCTAATTCTGGATTTGGAATAAGGAAGGAGAATAATAATATAATATTATTTCAGTGCTATGAATATGTACTAGATATGTATAGACTGATAATGGTTGGTCAATTATGGTGCAGTATTAGAAAACCCTAGTATTGAATTGTTAGAAACCCTAATTCGAAGATCATTTACAACTTTAAGGATTTGTTAAGTCGTTATGTAATCATGATACAGTGATAATGTGTCTAATGGCAGGTATTATAATTAATTAGGGAAAATCCTAATTTTTGAAAAACCCTAATTAATATTTATAAACCTTAATTTCTAAAATTAGAAACCTTAAATAGTAATTAGCTAATTGCTAAATGGAAACCCTAATTTGAAACTCAATTATGAGTTTGAGAGTGTTATGTAACTGTGTTATTATGATTAAGGTTAAGTATTACAGAATTTAATGATAATTAGGAAGACCCTAATTGTTAGAAAACCCTAATTACAAATTTATAACCCTAATTATTAAATTATAAACCATAATCACTAATTGGGAAAACTTAATGCTAATTAGTTGATCTTAAACCTAATTAGCAAGTTCTAAGTAATTAAACACCTAAACTATTTTAGAAAACCTTAAATTATAATTTTAGAAACTAAAAATTTTATTTTTAACCCTAATTAGAAATCTTACAAAATTAATGTGCCAAACCTTAGGGTTAAACCCTAAGGGTCAAACCCTAAGGGTTTGCACATGTTACAACTATGCCATTAAATTTAGAAATCAAATGACCCATTTACCCTTGTTGCATTATTTGGACATAACTTGCAAATCTTGTCATAATTAATCTTGAGTTGGTGACCAACTCCATCTACCCCATGTGACCAAAATCTCAGCAATATCAGTTCAATGTATCATCCATTGCATTATATCATCATATATAAGAGAATTAGAGAGAGAAAGTCATCAAAAGTTGGTCATTTTTCACCCAAGCTTTAAACAACTCTCTCTCACCAAACCTCCGAATTTCTCAAGTATTTCAATCACATTATAGCCCTCTAAAACATCTAGATCAGATTGATAAGGCAAGATCAAAGATTGGTACTAGAAAGGTATAAAGCCTTAACCCTTTTTGATCTTGTATGCTTAGTCTATGTTTGTGTTTATGTGTTTAGTTTTGTGTTAAAAGATGTTTTATGGTGATCTATGTTGTTATAACATAGATCCATAGCATTAAAATGCTTTAAAAAGTTTATGAAAAACTGTTCTTGAACCCTAAAGTGGTCTGACAAGCTAATGTCAGAGTCTATAAAATCTTCTCTGATGTTGATTTTTGTTATTTTATGTGTTAGATTTGTAGTTTGGTATGAGGTTTTTCATATGGAAGTGGAATCACAGTCAGTTAATGTTTAGAGTTCATTTTATTCTTGGTCAAAACCTGTTGACCGGGCATGACCAAACGAATTCTGGGTAACCCAAAAATTCGTTTTTAGTGTCTGACAAGTTATTCTAATGCCTTGATCTTTCAGTAATGATGTTGTTTGATGTTGTGTTTGTATCTAGATTATAGCCGGATATATGGACTCTAGATCCATGACTTTAGATTTTTCAAACAGTGAATATATCAAGTGTAGTAAGTGGTCAAACTAGGCATGTCGATCATGATAGCAGTTTCTAAAAAACTCAGAAACTGTATGAACAAAGTTTTTGACATCCTTTGACCGAGCTATATCTGGAACATGTGATGTTGTTAGACTGATATGTTGTTATATTAATGTTCTATGACACAAGTATTATACGTTTGAACCATTAAACAACATGAATCATAAACAGAACACCTTATTAATCGAGCTAGAAAATGACACCATGCAACTGCCTGGGTTTCTGGGTTACCCAGAAAACCCAGGAATACTCTGACAGTGAGTTTGAGGGCTCAGATCTTGCATCTGAGTTATTGTGTGACCAAGTTAATGGTTGATTATTGTAGTATTACATGTATACTACAAGATAAACGTTTAAGCAAGCCCAGAAACATGATAGACCGAGGATTAAAACGTGGTCAAACTAAGCACCTTGAACACTGATTTGTCAGTGTTCTTGAGCAAATAACACCTAACACGACAGAAAAGTGTTGCTACAGCCTATAGCGACGGTTTCTATTAATTTTATTTTCAAATTTTTTGGAAATTGATTAAAAATATAAAATAAATTATAAAAATTATAAAAATGGTTTTAAAAATTATTTTAAATTATGAAAAATAACTTTTGATAATTTGGGACATTTTTCATTAATAATTATAATTATTTAAATATTAATGGTATTTAATTTATTTAATTAGTATGTTAAATAAATTAGAAAAATGATTTTAATATTATAAAAATCATTTTAAATAAGAATAAAGTGTTTAAAATTTTTTAAATTTTAAAATGTAATTTTCAATATTTTTGGAGAATTCTCATTAATAATTAATATTAATGATATTAAATTTATTTAACTATTATATTAAATAAATTAATTTAAAAATGATTTTAATATTAGAAAAATTATTTTAAATGAAAATAAATAGTTTAAAAATATTTCAAGTTATAAAATATAACTTTCAACATTTAAAGATAAAATTCATTAATTATTTACTATTAATGATATTAGAGTTATTTAATAATTATGTTAAATAAATTAGTTTAAAAATGATTTTAATATTATAAAAATCATTTTAAATGAAATTAAGGTGTTTAAAAATATTTTAAGTTATGAAATATAACTTTCAATATTTAAAGGTAAATTTCATTAATAATTTAATATTAATGATATTTGATTTATTTAATAATTATATTAAATAGGCAGCTTTTAAAATGATTTTATTAATTTAAAAATCATTTAAAAAGGATATAAATGAATTAAAAATATTTTAAGTTATACTTAATGACTTTTAATATTTAGATAAATAATACATTAATATTTAAATATTAATGGTAAGTATTTAAAAATGATTTTAAATGTTTTAAAAATCATTTAAGGGTAATATAAGTACTTTTAAAATATTTTTGAGTTATTATAAATAACTTTAATATTTTGGCAATGGTTTCATTAATAATTTAATATTAATTAAATATTAATGATAATAGAATTATGTAATATTTAAATCATTTAATAATGATTCCGGTGTTTAAAAAATCATGATAAATTATAATAATTATTTAAAAATTATTATGAGGCTATGAAAAATAATATGACTAATATTACATCTATTGAACTATAGAATAGAGTTTTAGACTCTATAATTACCCGATAAAGTCGTCGGTACACCGAAATATTTCAGAAACTAATCCAGACCTAGATAGTTTGACTTGATAAATGTTTGTTTATGATTCAATGACTATTAAATCTATGTGACAATGTGTTTAGGTTATGTGCTGACTACAAATAACACTACTGTGTGTTATGATATGATATTCTAATCGAACGAATGATCTTATTAATGATAGGTTTCTATATAAAAGATAAAACTAAGTTGCGTATTGTAAGCAGCAGACCAGGCAAGTATCCTACCTTTGCATTTATTTTATGCAATGGACATAAGTAAGAAAGTTTCAGAATTATATTATCATTGTGCCAGAATATTAACTCTATTGTTATCGATTATGTATTCGATCATTATTTATCAGTACATTATTATTATATAAATTAGATATTTATTCTTTTTGTTAATTTCTAAATATGGTTATACAAGTGTCCTCACTTAGATAATCATTGTATTTAATCACATGTTGATACACACCTATCGATCTCCGATATGTATACATTAATTAAAAGCCGTCTAAGCTATTTGACCCAGCTAGACACAGATTTAGAAATATCATTGAACATGATAAAACTTTATTGTATCCAATCAAATTGCTTTGGTTTGGATTCCCGACTAAGTATGAACATCCCGAATATGGGAAAACTTTTATGCGCCCAAGGCGGAAAAGATGAACAATAATATCGTTCTTGCATGTAGTATTGATCAATACAAGGCACATTGGGATGATCACCCTCACGCCCGTAAGTTATGACGGTTTGTGGATGAAGTTCTGCTAAACCTTAGCAAAAATTAAAAATAATGTTCATATATAGTCTGTCGACTAATACTTATTTATAGTCAGTACATAGTTTTAAAATTTTGATATAGAATTGTTATGTTATTATTATTGGTTCAGTTTACTTTACAACTATTGATTTGTTGTAGAAGTGTCGTACAAAGAAAACATTTACTTTTTTCAGCTAATATTTATAATTTTTATTACTTGCTGGGCACTCAAATGCTCATCCTTGCTTAATTTAAATATTTTCAGCTAAGTGTGAATAACCAGAAGGTTCGACCAAGAACAAGGGAAAAGGAAAGCAAACAGAATAAGTGTTATGGTATTCTATGTAATAGTATGACTTTATTAAGACAATGATATCTATTAATTATCATGTAATGAATGTAGTAAAGGTTGCGTACTTGGGATTAAACTCTGATAAATGTAAGTTAAGTTTAATATTCATATTATTGTTATTATTATTAGTACTATTCCGCTCATAGAAATGGTATCGTAAAGCACTGAGTTTAGGTTTTAAGTACCTGAATTTGGGGGCGTTACACATACTATGCTTTGCCATACCGACTTAGCGCTGAGTGCAAAAAACTTATCTTTTCATCCGTTCTGGCTCGGGTAACCCATTGTGTGCTTAGTTTACACAATCTTGCAATCAATTCATCCAGGTTAGGCGAGCCATCTTCATAGCATCCGTTAGTTGGTGTTTCCAGCCCAAAATATTCGTTGATGGAATTGGCATAGAAAGACAACAATTTATCTCGTACTATGACTGTGTGATCAACATGCTCCATGGTGTTGGCATAAAACTCTTTTACTATGTCGATCACCGTTGGTAGTGGCTGCTCCACTAATTGAATCCAATTGTGTTCCACAATCACCAGCGCCATATCACCATCAAAGTTTGCATCCAGCTTCAATCCCCGTTCTAGTACCAAATTCTTCTTGTCAATGGTTGGTTTGAACCTTGCCTCGGCCCCCTCCCTAACAAATTTTGTATGATCATACTGAGCCCGAGCAGTAAAAGTGGATGGACGTGGTCTCTTATGTGAAGACGTGTTGTTTTTGGTGAATTATAGGGAAAAACTTGGTTCAAGAATTTTGTCGAACAATTGGTGGGCGTGAAGGCTAACACCCCCAAACTTGACCTCTTTGAACAATCTCTAACCCAAAATATGAAATAATACAAAGCAATCCTTGGGCAACAAATTCCCAAGGTTTTCCATCCAATTCTCACGAAAAAGAAAGAAGAAAAACTAGAATGTAGCAATTTGGGTTTATCTTCAATAAAAACTTATGTTTTCACATTTTATGTGATTCCCCAATTTGTAAGAAGTTTTGAAGAGAAGCAATTGGACTTGGAGTTGGAGTGTAGTGATTATGTTTCAATTTCATTGTGGCTAATTGAAGGAGTTGAGTCGATATAGAAGCGGAAGAAGAACGTGTATAAGGAGTTGTAGTGATTGTGGGTTAATTGGAGGAGAAGTTGGGAAGAAGAAGAAGAAGTGGTGTAGTGAAATTTGACGTTATGGGAGTTATGGGGGAGTGGAAGAGTTTGAATTGTGCAAGAAGTTGAGGAGAATGGAAGTTATTGGGAGTTATGTTGGCAAAGGATACATCACACATGCCTTTAGTATCTAGTTTCTCCGAGCGGCGCGGCCCGCCTCATGTATAGGCCTTTAGTGGTGCACCCCGCGCTAGTAAGTCAGTAACTTCACCCCAGGATGGCTCGCCCCGCGCCGTGTCATAGTATATATTGGCGCACCTCGCACTTGGTATGCAGTAACTTTGCTCATGATAACGCACCTTGAGCCATAGTATAGGGAATTGTAGCACGCCCCACGCCAGGCAAACAGAAAGTGTTTATTGAAGTAGCGCGCCCAGCGCCAGATGCAAGCCTTTAGTGGCGCGGCCTGCGCCATTGGTGCAGTGTCTGGATGATGTTCTTTTTTCTTTTCTTCTTAAAATCATACCAAAACTAAGTCATTACTGTATAAAAATTAAATATCTAAACTACACTATGAACTAAAATTTATTGAATAAATGAGAATAAAAGAGGTTTAGAGCTTGGGTTACCTCCCAAATAGCACTAGTTTTAACGTCGTCAGCCCAATGGTGCCTTTTATTTCAGGGTGCATCGACAAGTGTAATTACAATGGCTTCATTTTTTATGTCGCCACCCCAGTAGTGCTCTAATCTTTTCCCGTTTACTTTGAAGGTTTCGAGCGGATTTCTGCTGTATAGCTCAACGACGCCATATGGGAAAACTCTCTTAATAGTAAATGGGCCCGACCATCTGGATTTGAGCTTTCCAGGAAATAATCTCAGTCTTAAATTGAACAATAATACCAATTATCCCGGTTTGAACTTTCTCTGCAAAATTTTTTGGTTGTGCCACTTCTTAATTTTTCTTTATATAGCTTCGAGTTCTCATATTCTTGCAGTTTGAATTCATCAAGTTCGTTCAATTGAAGTAGCCTCTTTTCTCCTGCAGCTAATTGATCGAAGTTGAGTTTCTGAATTTCCCAATATGCTTTATACTATAATTCCACAGGGAGCTGACACGTTTTTTCGTAGACCAACTGATACGGAGACATCTCAATTGGCATTTTGTATGCTGTACTGTAAGCCCATAGCGCGTCATCTAATTTTAGAGATCAGTCTTTTCTGTTTGGGTTTACTACCTTCTCTGAAATTTTCTTCACATCTCTGTTGGAAACCTCAGCTTGACCACTCGTCTAGGGGTGATATGTTGTTGCAACCCTATGATTGACCCCGTATTTTACCAAGAGAGTTGTGAATGCTTTATTGCAGAAGTGACTTCCCTTGTCACTTATAATTGTTCTTGGTATGCCAAACCTTGTGAAGATGTTCTTTTGTAGAAACTTGAGAACAACTTTAGCATCGTTTGTAGGGAGTGCTACAGCTTCCACCCATTTTGTTACATAGTCCACAACAAGCAGAATGTACAAGTTATTGAATAAGGGAGGAAAAGGTCCCATAAAGTCCATTCCCCACACATCAAAACTTCTACTTCTATGATTGTATTGAGCGGCATTTCATTCCTTTTTGATATGTTACTCACCCTTTGACATTTGTCACAGCTTTTCACGAACTGGTGGGCATCCTTAAACACAGTAGGCCAATAGATTCCTGCTTGAAGCACCTTGGTCGTTGTCCACTTACTCCCATAATGTTCCCCATATGCAGATGAATGACACTCGTGCAAGATATTTTTTACTTCGCTGTATGGCATGCATCTACGAATCATTTTGTCTGCATATTGTTTGAATAAATACGACTCATCCCACATGTACCACTTGACGTTATGTAGGAACTTCTTCTTTTGCTGATGTGTAAGATCAGGGCGAAGGACTTTTCTCACCAAGTAATTGGAAAAGTCTTCATACCATGGAAATTCAGAGTTGAATCCAAAAAGATGCTCGTCTGGAAATGACTCATTGATTAAACACTTATCTGCCCCATCTTTGTCTGAATTTTTTAATCTTGAAAGATGATCTGCTACTTGATTTTCTGACCCCTTTCTATTCTTTATTTCCAAATCAAATTCCTGGAGGAGAAGGATCCATCTGATTAGTCTAAGCTTAGCATCCTTCTTTGAGATTAGATAATGAATTGTCGAGTGATCCGTATATACCACCACCTTTGTTCCGATCAAATACGCTTTGAATTTATCAAAGGCATATACTAAAGCAAGTAACTCCTTCTCGGTGGTTGTGTAGTTTAATTGAGCATCTGTGAGGGTTTTACTTCGTAGTATATGGCATGGAATATCTTCTCTCGGCGTTGACCCAAAACAGCCCATACCGCGTAGTCGCTAGCATCGCACATTAACTCGAAAGACATTGTCCAATCCGGTGCTACGATCACGGGAGCTGTAGTCAACTTCTTCTTTAATTGCTCGAACGCTGACTTATATTCCTCATCAAACTTGAAAACTGAATTCTTTCTCTAAGAGACTGCACAATGGTTTTGCAATCTTAGAGAAATCTTTAATAAATCTTTGATAGAATTCGGCATGTCCAAGAAAACTGCGGATTCCTTTGACTATAGTTGGCGGTGGAAGATTCTCAATTGTTTCCAACTTTGCTCTATCAACCTCTAATCCCTTCGTAGAGACCTTGTGCCCCAAGATTATTCCTTCTTTGACCATAAAGTGGCACTTCTCCCAGTTAAGCACCAAATTCATTTTCGTGCATCGCTTTAAGACCATGACCAAGTTCTCTAAATAAAAATTAAAATTGTCTCTATAGACGGAGAAATCATCCATGAAGACCTCCACATTCTTCTCTACTATGTCTAAAAAGATAGCCATCATACATCTTTGGAATGTTGCTGGTGCATTACATAAACCAAAAGACACCCTCCTGAAAGAAAAGGTTCCATATAGGCACGTAAACGTGGTCTTCTCTTAATCTTCTAGAACTATGACTATTTGGTTGTACGCTGAATATCCATCCAGTAAACAGTAAAATTCATGCCCTGCCAACCTGTTCAACATCTGATCGATAAAAGGTAGAGGGAAGTGGTCCTTACGGGTTGCCTTATTCAGCTTCCTGTAGTCCATGCAAACCCTCCAACCAGTCACTGTCCTTGTCGAAATTAATTCATTATCATCATTCTTTACTACAGTCATTCCTCCCTTTTTTGGCACGCATTGAACTGGATTGACCCAAGCACTGTCTGAAATTGGGTAGATAATTCCTGCATCCAACTACTTTAGAATTTCTTTCTTCACCACTTCTTTCATGATTGGGTTTAGCCGTCTTTATTGTTCCATTGTTGGCTTTGCATCCTCTTTCATAAGAATTTTATGCATGTAAAAGGATGGACTGATTCCCTTAATATCTGCAATTTTCCATCCTATAGCCGATTTGTATTCTCTAAGCACTCTCAGCAACTTACTTTCCTGCAGTTTGTTAAGCGCATATGCAATAATAATAGGTAAAGTATTAGAATTGCTTAAATACGCATACATAAGGTGTTTAGGAAGCGATTTAAGCTCAAGTATAGGTGGCTCCTCCAATGAAGGTTTCATTCTTGCCAAAGCTTTTTCTTCTATGTGGAATGGCTCGAATGGTACCTTGAATCTACTACTCAAGGCAAGGAATCTAGCGTATACAAGTAATTTACGAACTCTGGATCATCCAATTCTTCATCTCCCAATAGTGTAGTTTCCAATGGATCATTAGCTAAACTTTTAACCATGTCTTCATTAACTATCCTGTCAATGACATCCACCCGAAAACACTCTTCTTCATTTGTAGGTAACTTCATAGCTTTGAACACGTTGAACTTGACTTCCTGATCTTGAACCCTCATGGTAAGTTCACCTTTTTGCACATCGATGAGAGTCCTACCCGTAGCCAAAAAGGGTCTCCCTAGGATGATTGGGATGTTTTTATCTTCTTCATAATCCAAAATTATAAAATTAACTGGAAATATAAATTTTTCTACCTTAACCAAGATATCTTCCACATTCCTCTGGGGTACGTAATTGATCTATCTGCTAACTGTAGAGATATGTTTGTCTATTTCGGAGCTTGTAAACCTAATTCATAGATAACGGCATGAGGTTCACACTTGCCCCCAAGTCACATAAACACTTTTTGAAGGCCATGTTCCCGATTGTGCATAGAATGGTGAAACTCCCCGGATCCTTCAACTTTGGAGGTAATTTTCTCTGTAAAACTGCACTGCACTCCTCCTTTAATGCTACAGTTTCGTAATACTCCAACTTCTTTTTCCTTGACAGAATTCCCTTCATGAATTTAGCATAACTTAGCATTTTCTCTAGGGCTTCTGCGAAAGGAATGTTGATCTGAAGTTTCTTAAAAACTTCTAAAAACTTGGAAAATTATTTGTCTAACTTCTGTTTCTGATCTCTTTGCTGAAATGGTGGTGGAGGATACACAACTGACTCAATCTCTATCTTGCTCTTATCCACTTGCTTTTCTTCACCTTGTTTTTCCTCAACCACTTTATCTTCACCTTCTTTGTCATCATCTTTTTTAGCCGAATTTTTTATCTTCTGCCCCTCAAGATGTTTTCCACTCCTTAACATGATCGCTTGACACTACTTATGATTCCCCTTTGGATTTTTCTCCGCGTCACTGGGTAGAGTTCCTTGAGGCCTATTATTTAATGCAAAAGCCAGCTGCCCCATTTGATTCTCTAAGTTCTTGATGGCTACTGCTTGTGATTTCATGGCCGCCTCGTTGCTCGATATATATTTTGACAACAGCTCTTCTAACTCTGTCTTTTTCTCTTGGTGCAAAGATTCTTGTTGATGCTGATTCTGAAATCTTGGGGGATAAGATGGTCGTGGAGCTTACTGATTCTGGTTATTACTCCACAAAAAATTAGGGTGATTCCTACTCCCCGAATTGTAGTGTAAGACCCCAACTTTTATGAATAAAGATGAATTTTCTGTAATATCATTTTTGAATATTATAGAGTGAATTAAATATAATGTTATAGTTGTGGGTAATATTTATAAATTTTTCAAAGTAAGTAAGTTGTCATATAATATTCGACTGGTCGGGGAATATTCATTTTAACAGGGAATATTCGTACGACGGCACAATCATTGGTGGACCCCACAACGTAATTATTATCGGAATGAGAAAAATGAAAGAAATATCTTTTTATGAAAATAACGACGGAAGTTTTACTGTTAACTGTTGAAACACCCGGTGTTACAAGTACAGTAATACGTGTGGTTGCATAGTAGCACACAGTTTTGATTATTGATGCTTACGTGAGAGGTCACTCAGTTTTGTTCAATTATTGCTACATTAATTGCTGCATAGTATCTCACGTTATTTGATTCCATTATTGTCGATATTTCATATATTATTAAATCAATAATTGAGACAATACAGTTATTCGTATTATTATTTGCAATATTGACAATGTCTAGAAGTTCTATCAAGGAGAGGTTTGGTCACCTAATTGTGCGCTAATAGGGAGAAATCCTTATTGGAAAGCCCCCTCTTTCCTGGGAACGACCTGGTTGTTAAATATTATGAATTATAATAATGATGATAAATGTTGTTAAAAATATTGAGGAGATTTTTATGAAGTATTTATTGGACCCCCGGTTACCCATTTTTTAAAATAATCGGTAGAAAATTTTTCAGTATTTTTGGTGGGCCCACATGTGGGGCCCACATGTGACTATGGAAACTGAATTAAAAATGGGGTGAGGGGAGGAAACGTATAAGGAAGGGAATATATATTATATGTATATATATATATATATATATATATATTAAACATGTGTTGGTGTTATATATATATATATATATTTGACATGTGTGTATGGAATTTAGTGTGTGAGTGTGTGTGTGTGGTAGAAAGAAAGGGGGGTGGGGGAAGATGCCTTGAAGATAAGGGAATGTGTGTGTGTGTATGAAATTATGTAATGGGTGGTGGTGGGTGATAATAAATGTGAAAGTGATGGTTAGAAAAGTTTGTTTTATTTGAATGTTAGGCACCCGTGAATTAATTATCAGACGAAGCTTTGGCTCGTGATTTTATTTCAACTGTGCGTCCGTGAAAATTTTTCTAAATAGTATCCTTCCATTCTCCTATAAATAGGATGCTTAGTTAGAATTGAAAATCACACCAGAAAAAGAGAATTCTTCTTCTATAATCTTGAGCGTATTTCTTTAGAGTTTAAGAAAGCTTTGAGCGTAGAAAATAGTGCAAGCTTTCTTCAAGAATATCCCCGCCCTAACAGTCGGAATACTCTTCTTCTCTGTAGTATGTAAGTAATATTATTTCGTTCCAGATTTCGAATTCTATACTCGTTTTGTTAAAGTTTTGGCTTCTAAACTCCATGAAATTAGTAGAATATCCTTAATATTTGTGCTTCATCCTGTATCTTTTCATGGAAATATTATTCTGAGCATTCTTGATAAGTTTTAACTTTTTCATGCCGGAGTACTATTCATAGGGTTACTATTCCCGAAGTACTATTCACGGGGTACTATTCACTCAAGTACTATTCATGATAAAAATTGATTCGTTTTCGGTCCAAATTATTTTTGGTACAATATTATTCTTGAATTTTACTCCACAAAGCAGTATCATGTTGACAATTTGGACGTTATTGATTTCTGAATAAATTAAATTATAAATCTTTAAAAATTTATCCTTGAACTTGTTATATTGAATTCTTATATCATTGTCATCATCCTCATGTTTATATTATGTTGAAAGTCATCTCGTGGCACAAGTGCATAGATGGACTTGGTATGATTATAATGGGGATTATTCAGTATAATCATGACCGTAATGTTACAAATGATATGGTAAAAGTCCTCATTGGCCCGTAGTGCATTGATGGACGGTTGTTGGCATGATCATGACCATTGATGAAAACACGAATAACCTTGGACCGTAGTGCATGGATAATTATGGTCGTGATACTAATGAGTATCCTTGGCCGTACTGCAGGGATGATGTGGATTATTTATTAAGCTGAGTCTCGGCGATAAAAGTGATGAAAAACCTTTTAAATCATAGAAGATAGTAGATTTTATTCTCTACTTGACTCTTCTAATGGATTACTTATTCCGCTGTAGTTAAACTTGATGTTTGTTATATTTTATCAGTTTAACACTGTTGAAGGCTAATGATAATTTATTCTGCATTATCTTAGTCATAATATTTCTTACTGGGCTAGTTGAGCTCACCCTTTTTCTTTCATTGTTCTCTTCAGGAAATGAGAACGTAGTAGGGACTAGTCGGGGAATGGAGTGACGGTCCAGATGTTTGCATTAGTAGTCATCACTATTCTATGAAATAATGTGATAATAAATGTATTGAGAACTCCCTTTGAGTTTGAATACTGTCTAGAAGACAGTATTCTTATTAAAACTCTTAGTTTATGTTTTGTCGTATTTTACACGACAGTTGTATTATTAAGTTGTATTTGAATTTTGTACCATGTATTTGGCGACTCAAGATGGGTGATGTATACCTATTTTGGGGGCATCACAGTTGGTGTCAAAGCTTAGGAATATGATCCCTGGCTGAGATGTGAGACAAGAACTAGGAGGGGAGAGACGGGGAATTCCTTCGCTAGTATGACCTACCTAAGTTGAATTGCTATTTAATTGGTCGGTCAGAGTATAGGGATAATATGTGGCATGTCAATTAACCCTTGTTTTGTGGCAGTATTTGAAAATGACATCCGAGAATGTTGAGAATAACAATGGAGCATAGGAGACCGTTGAGTCTTCATAGATCAATAATCAGGATAATGTGCATCAGGAAGGCGACAATCCTCATGCAAACGACAACACTGACCAAACGATGAACGATGGAATGTTCAGAGGCTTTATGTAATTCATACAACATCAGGCAAGAGCTGCTCCTATCCAAAATACAGGTGGAAACACTGGCAACTCTCGGACGGTCACCGCTAAACAGTTCAAGGAGCTGGGACCACCAGAGTTTTTTGGAGAGCCAAAACCACTTAAGGCGAAGACGTGGATAAAGCAGATCTGCAAGATATTTGATGTTTTGGGTTGCTCCGAGGAGTAAAAGGTTCCCTTTTTAACCTTCATGTTGCGAGCAGAGGCAGATTACTGGTGGGAATCTATAAAGCGTACTCAACCTGCCGCACTGAAGATGACTTTGGAGAAGTTCCAAGAATTGTTCAATGACAAGTACTTTCCCGAAAGTATTCGTCACATGAAAGAGGTAGAGTTCATTAAACTGGAGCAAAACAACATGACCGTGTCACAGTACGAAGCCAAGTTTGTCGAGATGTCCCGGTTTGCGTCCCACTTAGTTGATAGTGAGGAGAGAATGACGCGGATGTTTCTAAGAGGTTTGAAACCCGAGATACGTCAATACCTTATCACTCCATGAGACTTCTTGTATTCGGGATGTTGTTAATGTGGCTCGATTATTGGAGAGCGATAATGAGTCAACTCAACCAAGAGAGAAGCGGTAAGCAAAATGATAATACTACGGTGGTAGTAGTCATCAAGCGGTGACAACAAGCGTGGAGGAATCAACAGGCGTAAATGGTAACCACGCCGGTGGTAATCATGGCCAAGACAATAAGAGTAGACATTTCAAGAAGAGGAGATTCAACAATGATGGAAAGACGTCAAGACCAAAGACCGTTGTTAAGGAAGGAGAACGACCACCTATCATATGCTTTAAATGCGGAGGGGAGGGACATATCAGTCCAAACTGTGCGCAGAAGTCCAAAATGTGTTACAATTATGGAAGAGAAGGTCACCTAGCTCGATTTTATCGTTCAGGGAAGCCAAGTCCAGCTGGGATGGAGGCACCAAAGGCCGTTCCAGAAAAGTCAAAACAAGTAGTTCAAGGGAGAGCGTTTGTCGTGACCTCCCAGAAAGCAAGGAACCTGAACGAGGTCATCACAGGTAAGCTTATCATAAACTCTAGCAAAGTTTATACCTTATTTGATACCAGTTCTACCCATTCTTTTATTTCTCCTACTTGCGTTCAACGTTTAAATTTGACTCCGGAGAAATTAGACTTTGACTTATCTGTTAAAACTCCATTGGGAGAAACCTTCATTACATCCACTATTTATAAGTCTTGTTTGGTTCAAATTGGTATCCTCACATTACCTGTCTATCTTATTTCATTGAAAATACTTGCATTTGACGTAATTCTAGGGATTGATTGGTTAACTACTCATCATGCAAAAATTTATTATTTTCGTAAGGTTGTTAGCTTTCATATTCCTAACCAACCTATTATGAAAATTTAAGAAACCTAACCATTAAAATCAATCACTGTCATCTTAAGCCATAAAGCTATTCATTTATTGAAAAACAGATGTCAAGCTTTCTTAGCTCATGTCATGGATTTAAACAAAAATACGTCAGTTTTGAATGATATTTCTATTGTTAATAAATTTCCTGACGTATTCCCTGAAGAACTTCCTGGCCTACCCCCAGAGCGTGAAATTGAATTTGGTATCGACCTTGAACCCGGTACAAAACCCATTTCCAAAGCCCCATATCGAATGGCTCCTATTAAACTTCAGGAGTTAAAGACCCAACTGCAGGAATTGTTAGACATCGGTTTCATTCATCCTAGTACTTCTCCTTGGGGTGCTCCTGTTCTATTCGTGAAAAAGAAAGATGAAAGTATGCGACTTTGTATTGATTATCGGGAGTTGAACCATGTCACTGTCAAAAATAGATATTCGTTACCTCGCATTGATGACCTGTTTAACCAGTTGTAAGGCGCCAAATTCTTTTCAAAGATTGATCTTCATTCCGGATATCATCAGTTAAAGATTAGAACCGATGACATTCCAAAGACGGCTTTCAGAACTCGGTGTGGGCATTATGAATTCCTAGTCATGTCTTTTGGATTGACTAATGCTCCTGCTGCCTTCATGGATATAATGAACCGAGTATTCAAGGAATATTTGGATCACTTTGTGGTTGTCTTTGTTGATGACATCCTCATATATTCCAAAACCCGTGAAGATCATGAACAACATTTGAGGCTGATACTCCAAAAGCTTCGTGAATATAAGCTTTATGCCAAGTTGAAGAAATGCGAGTTCTGGCTTGAGGAAGTAGCATTCCTTGGGCACGTAGTATCAAGTCATGGAATATCTGTTGACCCGGCAAAGATTGAAGATATTCAAAGCTGGGAGCAACCTAAATCAGTGACCGAAGTACGTAGCTTTCTCAGCTTAGCTGGTTATTATCGGAGATTCGTATAAGGGTTTTCTCGAATCGCTACTCCATTAACTCAGCTGACTCGAAAAGATACAAAATTTGATTGGAGCGTGAAATATGACAAGAGTTTTCAAGAACTCAAGAGGAGACTCATTTCAGCACCTGTTCTGAAAATACCATCTGGCTCGGAGGGATTTATCATCTACAGTGATGCTTTGGGCAAAGGGTTAGGATGTGTTCTCATACAACATGGGAAAGTCATAGCCTATGCCTCTCGAAAACTCAAAGAATATGAGAGGAATTATCCTACTCATGATCTAGAGTTAGCGGTATTGTTGTCTTCAAGACTTAAAATTTGGAGGCATTACCTGTATGGGGAGAAAGTGGAGATCTATACGGATCATAAAAGCCTCAAATATTTCTTCACCCAAAAGGAAATCAACATGTGACAACGACGTTGGCTCGAACTGTTGAAAGATTATGATCGTACTATTCAATACCACCTTGGAAAAGCGAACGTGGTAGCTGACGCATTGAGTAAAAGATCATATGCGGGTACGAGTGTGATATTGTCAACGTAAAGGCCCATTTTGTATGACTTGCAAAGGATGGAGATAGAGTTAAAGACTCCAGGGACCCACGTGATGATGGCAAATATACGAGTAGAACTGACTTTAATCGATAAAGTTAAAGTTGCTCAAGCTAAAGACCTGGAACTGATGCGTATGAAGAAGAAAGTGTAAGAAGGTGCAATTCCAAAAGCAAGAATCGATAAAGAAGGAATACTTCGAGTCAACTCCAGACTTTGTGTTCCTAACGATTCTGACTTGAAGTATAAAATCATGATGGAGGTGCACAACACACCGTTTGTAATCCATTCTGGAAGTACCAAAATGTATCGTGATCTTCGACATACATTTTGACGGAGCAATATGAAGAGAGAGATCACAGAGTTTATCTCAAGGTGTCTAACTTGTCAATGAGTCAAGGCAGAGCATCAAGTGCCAAAAGGTCCATTGCAACCACTTGAAATTCCAGAATCGAAATGGGAGCACATTACCATGGATTTCGTTACTGGTCTTCCCAAGGTTTCTCAAGGTATAGATGCAATTTGGGTCATTGTTGATAGATTGACCAAGTCTGCTCATTTCTTACCTATACGAGAAACTTATACACTTGAACGTCTTGCTCGTATGTACACAAATGAGATTGTAAGATTTCATGGTATACCAATATCCATAGTTTCTGATCGAGACCCAAGATTCACTTTAAGATTTTGGGTTAGTTTACAAAAAGCTATGGGCACGGATTTATGATTTAGTTCGGCTTATCATCCTCAAACGGATGGGTAGTTTGAATGGACTATTCAAACTCTTGAAGATTTATTAAGACTCTATGTCCTTGACTTCAAAGGAAGTTGGGACAAGTTCTTACCATTAGTGGAGTTTTCCTACAACAATAGTTATCAAGAAAGTATTAGCATGGCTCCATTCGAGGCGTTGTATGGAAGAAAATGTTGTTCTCCAGTATACTGGGATGAGGTGGGTGAAGCAACGTTGTTGGGACCGGAGTTGGTACGAAAGACTACGAAAAAGATTCAAATGATCCAACAACGTATAAAAACCTCACAAGATCGACAAAAGAGTTATGATGATCTTCATCGAAAGGACGTGGAATTCAATATTGGAGATCATGTGTTGTTACGTGTTACTCCATGGAAAGGAGTTAAAAGATTTGGAAAGAGAGGAGAGCTCAATCCTCGATTCATTGGACCATTTTTAATCTTCGATCGAGTAGGAACTGTGGCTTATAGACTCGCTTTATCGCTAAGTATGTCTCGTGTTCATAACGTTTTTCACATATCCATATTACGTATATATGTGGAAGACCTAAACCACATTATTGAGTTAGAACCGGACGAAATAGAGGAAGATTTAACGTATGAAGAGGTTCCTGTTAAAATCTTGGATAAAAAGGAACATATTCTACACTCCAAGGTTATACCTCAAGTCAAAGTTTTGTGGGGAAACCACGATGTTGAGAAAATGACCTAGGAGTTAGAATCTGAAATAAAATCAAGGTATCCTTACCTCTTCGACATACCAGGTACGTACCCTAATTTTGAGGGCCAAATTTCATAAGAAGGGGAGGTTGTAAGACCCCAACTTTTATGAATAAAGATGAATTTTCTATAAATATCATTTTTGAAAATTATGGAGTGAATTTGATATAATGTTATAGTTGTGGGTAATATTTATAAATTTTGTAAAGTAAGCAAGTTGTCATATAATATTCGATTGGTCGGGAAATATTCGTTTTAACAGGGAATATTCGTACGACGACACAATCATTGGTGGACCCCACAACGTAATTATTGTCGGAATGAGAAAAACGACAAAAATATTTTTTTATGAAAATAACGACGGAAGTTTTACCATTAACTATTGAAACACTTGTTGTTAAAATATGAATGTCTGGCGTGGTTGCATAGTAGCACACGATATTGATTATTGATGCTTATGTGAGAAGTCACTCAGTTTTGTTCAATTATTGCTACAGTAATTGTTGCATAGTATCTCACGTTATTTGATTCAATTATTGACGATATTTTATATATTATTAAATCAATAATTGAGACAATATAGTTATTCATATTATTATTTGCAATATTGACAATGTCTAGAAGTTCTTTCAAGGAGAGGTTTGGTCACCTAATTTTAGCGCCAATAGGGAGAAATCCTTATTGGAAAGCCCCCTCTTTCCTGGGAACGACATGGTTGTTAAATATTGCAAATTATAATAATGATGATAAATGTTGTTAAAACTATTGAGGAGATTTTTATGAAGTATTTATTGGACCCCCGGATACCCATTTTTCAAAATAATCGATAGAAAATTTTTCAGTATTTTTGGTGGGCCCACATGTGGGGCCCACATGTGACTTTGGAAACTGAATTGAAAATGGGGTGAGAGGGAGAAGCGATAGGAAGGGAATATATATTATATGTATATATATATATATATATATATATATATATATATATATTAAACATGTGTTGGTGTGTTATATATATATATATATATATATTTGACATGAGTGTATGGAATTTAGTGTGTGAGTGTGTGTGGTAGAAAGAAATGGGGGTGGAGGAAGATGCTTTGGAGATAAGGGAATGTGTGTGTGTGTATGAAATTATGTAATAGGTGGTGGTGCGTGATAATAAAAGTGAAAGTGATGGTTAGAAAAGTTTGTTTTATTTGAATGTTAGGAACCCGTGAATTAATTATCAGACGAAGCTTTGGCCCGTGATTTTATTTCAACTGTGCGTCCGTGAAAATTTTTCTAAATAGTATCCTTCCATTCTCCTATAAATAGGATGCTTAGTTAGAATTGAAAATCACACCAGAATCAGAGAATTCTTCTTCTATAATCTTGAGCGTATTTCTTTAGTGTTTAAGAAAGCTTTGAGCGTAGAAAATAGTGCAAGCTTTCTTCAAGAATATCCCCGCCCTATCAGTCGGAATACTCTTCTTTTCAAGGTAAGGGATGTTATTTTTGTTCAATATTCGCTTGAAATAATATTTTCTTCCATACTCTATAGTATGTAAGTAATATTATTTCTTTTTAGATTTTGAATTCTATACTCGTTTTGTTAAAGTTTTGGCTTCTTGTGACAACCCAAGAATTTAGAAAAAAAATTTAAAATCTTAAATGATTGATTTAGGACCTAGACAGAAAATAAGTGTATGCGTTTGATAATTTTGGGATGGAATTTTGAGGATTTCAAAATTTTGTGTAGGATTTTGGAGAATTATTCAAAATTAAGTATATATGTGTATAGGTTCTGTGTATATGGTTATGTATGTGCACAGTATGTGGTTAAGGGTCAAGGGTTGGCCAGATAAATTTTATCAGTGTCAAACCCTAATATTATTAAGAATGACAACGTTCAGTTAGAAAACCCTAATTACCGATAAGAAAGCCTAAAACCTATTCTAAAACCCTAATTTCAGTTCCAGGAATCCAAAACCCTAATTTGGAAATTGGATACCCTAATCTGGGAATTTAAAGGATAATTATAATGCTTAAGTGATATTAATTATAATATTAATTAGGGTAAAGCTTAATTAATTAGCAAACCCTAATTTCAAATTTTTAAACCCTAATTATTCCGTCAAAAACCCTAATATACAATTATTAACTTAATTGCTAAATTAGAAATTTAAATTGGGATAAAATAATCCTAATTAACAAAATTGATTTATGAATGGAAAAGTTTAATTTAATTCGAGAATCCTAATTACAATTTAGAAATATTAATTTTTTATTTTTTTGAAAACCCTAAGGGTTAATAACCGTGAATTTTAAGTCACTATATATGTATGTACATTATTGATATTTAAAACTATGTGTTATACAATGACTTAATATGTGACAACATATGTGAAGTGGTGCATGGATCAATAAACTTATATACTATAGTTATGGATATATACATTTATACATTTCATTAAAAAAATGAAAGCTTTGTAACCTAATTATACATTAGGTGAGACAATTAAATAACCTAAGGGTTATGGTAATAAGGAAAGGTTAGTATTTAATATGTATACTAACTTAAGTGGATAATCTTTTTATTTCAAGTGACTAATGATTTTAAACCTAATTCTTGTAAACCTAATTAGGTTATGAGCTAAAGTCACATGTATAGGTAATTAAATTTCATAAGATTAGGAATGGAAACCCTAAATAATCAAATTGGGTAACATATATTAAAATTGTTAGACTATGTTCATTACATGGCCCAAAATAATTAAAGGGGAAGCCCAAAAGAAATAAAATGCAATACCAAACTTAGTCTACTTGATTAAGGGTATTTTAGACCTTTGATTTATCTCATTTATGCATTAAAATAAAGGCTAAATGAAGGAATTAGTGGGTATATATATAGCTGGCCCTATTAGGCCTTTTAAGGCAACTAATTAAGCTAAACAATGTCCATAATTAGTAACTCTTACACACAAGTACATGGTTGTCAAGCTCTCATTGGTTGCAAATCTATTAAGCACTCTTAACCACATGATTAAGCTTAATTTAAAGGGATAAGGTGAAGCCTTTTATCCATGGGACAAGGAAAGTATGGGGGATAATAATGAATCAACCATTTCATTTGCTAGAATACTCCACTTTCTCACATTCTTCTTCTTCTAACTTTTTCTCGCAAGCTAGCAACTTCAAGAGAGAGAACAGAGAGAGAGAGGTTTAGTTTTGAGAGAGAGAGCAAGGGAGGGAGAGGTGTGCTAGGTTAATTGATGCATCCTAAGTTCATTACTTTGGTAAATCAAGGAAAGTAGCCATTAAATCAAGGTATAACCTAACTTTCATTTTCTTCTTCTACTTTGTTTTATAGCTTGAGTTTTGTTGGGGTTATGAACAAATACTCAAGATACCATAGTTCTAAATATCATCATGTATGGAACTAAGTATCTTGAGTGTTGGATCAAAGTCTTAGAGGAAGAAAATGAGCATATGTTCTCCAAGGGTGAAAACTCTTGTTTTTCTTTCACTAAATCTTGTGTAACTCAAGTTTTACAACTTGGATTTGTTATCCGTCGAAAGGGGGTGCTAGATACATGAGTTACCTAGTAAACCCAAGTGGTAGAATACAAATATAGCAAGTTTTGAAACCTTTGGGACTATTTTCCCCAAAACAGTCCACTTTGAATGTTAAGGGTTCAAAACCCTAAAATAGTTATTGTTCCATTTTTTGTGGCTGTTTTGGTCAGTTGCTAGTCTTTTAAAAATCAGGAAAATATCACAAAGGTACCTTGTGAAGTTATCTACATATAGGAAAAAGAACGGACACGTTTTGAATTATAGATTGTGCGTAGTTACTATTTTCGTAAAGGACTCCGAAATATTAACCTTCAAATATCTCACTATGTATACACTAGAAAATTCCGAAATGTTTACAGTGGGTTCATGTATGTTAGGAGAGCATACCCTGAAAATTTCATATTTTTCTGAGCAAAACTCAATTTATGAAAAATAGAGCAAGATCCGAGTGTTTTGGGCACTTTAAAAATAGTAAATCATTTTCTAAAATTCCAAAAAAATTAGGAGATCATTGTTGGTTCATATTCTGTCAAAATCCAGAAGTTGATAATTTTTGGAGTCATTTTTCTATTTTTTCGAAAAATGATTAAGTTATGAATAAAAGAAAATAAATAGTTAAATGATGTCTTTAATAATAAAAATGTGATTTTTATGCTTGAATACTCATAATATGTTACATCATGACTATTTTAGGGAATTTTGGTAATTTATGATAGAAATGTTATTTATGAACTTTTATGGATATTAAATAAGAGGTTTTTATAAAGGATGAACAATTAGAATAAATTGTTTATTAATCTAATAAATTATTAAAATATTATTATGATATTAATAATATTAGAATATAATATTGTTAAGTAAATAAAAATATTAAATATTAAAACTTCTTTAAAATATTATTAAATGGTTAATAATATTTGATTTAAGCATTAATAAATGATTAAAGTATTATTAAATGATTAATAATATTAGTAAATGAATAAAATATTATTAAATAATTAATAATATTAGTAAATGAATAAAATATTTAATAATATTAGTAAATGAATAAAATATTAGTAAATGATTAAAAGTATTATTAATTTATTAATGATACTAAAGCATAAGTAAGATATTATTAAGGTAATAATATTAATGCATGATTAAAATATTATTAAGAGGATTAATAATATTAGTAAGGTATTAAAATATTATTAAGGTGTTAATAATATTAGTAAGTGAGTAAAAGTATTATTAGGGAACTAATAATACTAAGAGGTGAATTAAATATTATCAAAATTAATAATATTAAGTGAATTAAAGGTAGTTGTTATTTGAAAATTATTGCAAGTCTATGAAAATTGTTTTGACTGATAAGAAAATTTTCTAAGATATTGTTAAGTGTTTAGGCAGAGTTTAATTGAACTTAAACTTGATGATTATCCGACTAGACCATCGGGATGTTAGAATTTTATCGAATTCAACTCGGACTTAAATAGTCTGACTTGATGCTAAGTCTTATGTGTATTGTAGACTGATAGGATTATGTGCTATGCGTTTAGGTTAATCTATATGTGTGTGTATATATATATATATTATAGTATTATATTGTGATGATATTATTCTAATATTGGAGATCTATATTACTAATATTAGGTCTTCGGATAAAGCGTTATAAATTGCGTAGCGGTAATCAACAGTTCAGGCAAGTTTTACTTAACTCTACTAAGAGTTATTTTATTCAGATATGCTTATGGTTAATCATTGCTGATTACTATGTTGAATTGTACTCTGTACATATTGCATGTATAAGTTAGGTATGAAAGGCTGATCACCTTCATTACCAGTTGGTCCAGATATATTTGTTCATGTTCAATACTTGTTCAGTCAAAAATTTATTCGTGCTAGTTCTCAATTATATTGATGAATTATAGCCAGATTATTATTCAGACTCTTTCAATCATGATATATCCTTAAATTGTATTTAAACTTGCTGGGCAACTTTCATGCTCACCCTTCCTATATCATGATAAAACATTGCAGATAAAGATGAATGTTTCGGATACAAGAAAAGGTTAAAGACAGTTCCACCTTAAAGTTAATGTGCGCGATTAGATTTGTAATAGTGTTGTATGGTAATAATGTTATATGTTAGATAAGTTATGAATTGTGTATAAGTTAAGGTTACTCGACTTTGGAGAATAGTGTGTAAAGTGTACTGTATAAACAATTTATGTTTATATCTTCTGCAAATAGTTATAGAATGATTGAATCGAATCCGCGATGATTTTGGACCCGAATTTCGGGGTTCTCACAGTTGATATCAAAGTTGTTGGTTATGAAGCTTAGGTAGGAATACCTGAGACCAATAACCGCAGTGATTAGGATAATATCTAACTCACATAGAGTTAGTTGATCGGTAAGATTCAAAGACGAATCTCGGCGAGTTGTTAAGACACAGAATTCCCTAACTCTGATAATAAAGTGAATAATAATGGTGAATAGATAGAGTCTAGAAGACTAAAAGTTCAGGGATAGGAGATCGTAAAACAAAACCATCAAGATATAGAAATGAATCGTAATATATACGATGAGATCACCCCGTGATCTAATAAAGTGATAGCAGGAAGAAGAATCAATCTAAGGATTGAAAAGTTTACAACAAGATATTGTGTGGCAATGTACCATGAATTGGTACAAATACAGGAAAGAATTATGAATACGAGTTGAATAAAATTCGTATTGAGAATGGAGTTAAGATTAGGTGGGGATTTCAATTGAGGACTCATGTCGGCAGCTGAGTTGCATGATTCCTTGTATGATCGGGGAATTGTACTTGGTGTAAAAAAAAACCACTTAGTTTCTGGTACTAATAATCATTGAAATGTTTATGTCGCGCTATTTGCTATATGCATGTTAAGAGGGTGATTCCTTTCTTATGTGTATAACAGATAGATAGGTCATAGGTAGAGAATATAGGGTTAAGTACGAGTTCTTAAAACTCATACTTATGTGACATTCTTGACTCATAGTTATATAAAATGTTTATGAACCCCTCAGCGAATGGACGCCAAAAGTCTGACTAGGACAAGTTCTTAAACTCATATGATTGTGGCAATTTATGAACTCATAAGTGTGGTTTGATGAACTGGGTATAGTTATGTGTGAATGGAGTATTGAGGATAATAGGAATAGATAGATTGTTAAGCAAACGATTGTTAGTGGAGACATAAGTTTTCCAAAACTCCTAGCTATACTAGACTTCAAAATTTTGACATCAAACTAAATACGCACTATGTGCTTTTAAAAAAAAATAATAAATAAAAAAATGTAGACTCGTAACCATTTTTGAAACGGTTTAAAGTATAGTCTAAGCTACTTGTTTCAGCTAGACGAAGATGATTTGAAATATCAAAATTTATTTTATTTATCACTCATGTACCATGTAACCTGGTGCAGAGATGATAAAAAGGTGATGGAGTTGTAAATACAGGAATACTTAGTGTGAATTTGATCTAAAATCACTATTCCACTATTGTATGATGTGTTATGACGAAGTCATACAATGACGGCATCCTCAAATGGACTGTTAATACAGTACGACATCATGACGTCATTCTCAAAAATATATATTTTAAAAATTTTAATTTGCTAACGGGGTTTGGTTACACCTAAATAATTCGATTGAATTGAATTATTGATATGAGTCTATGTTATTCGATTCTTCCAGACTAATGTTTATGTAAACTCTAAGTGTTCATTTAAAGAAATTTCCCGAACCAAATTGTTTTGGTGCGGAATCTAATAAGACTGAGGTTAAATTTTGTGCCTATGGCAAAGGATTTAGAAAGCAGATAAAACCGGTATTCTTTCGGGCTAATCTTTGGGCATGGGGCTAATCACCCTCTATGTCTTCAGGGTATGACGGTTTGCAGATGAATTTCCATAAAACCTTTTCGAAAATGAAAATTCATGGTCTATATGACTCTTCAGCACGATTTCAAAATTTTAAATCTTGTGAGTGATGTTGTGGGTAGCATGTGATGATGTGTATGAATGGTGTATGGTGCATGGTATAAGGAGTAAGGTGTAAGGTAAATTTCGGGGACTAAATTCTTAGAAGAAGGGGTGAATGTGACAACCCGAGAATTTTAAAAAAAATTAAAATCTTAAATAATTGATTTAGGGTCAAATAATAGACCTGGATAGAAAATAAGTGTACTCGTTTGATATTTTTGGGATGGAATTTTGAGGATTTCAAAATTTTGTGTAGGATTTTTGAGAATTTTTCAGGATTAAGTATATATGTGTATAAGTTCTATGTATATGGTTATGTATGTGCACAGTATGTGGTTAAGGGTCAAGGGTTGTCCAAATAAATTTTATCAGTGTCAAACCCTAATATTATTAAGAACGACAGCGTTCAGTTAGAAAACCCTAATGACTGATAAGAAACCCTAAAATCGGTTCTTAAACCTTAATTTTAGTTATGGGAATCCGAAACCCTAGTTCAAAAATTAGAAACCCTAATCTGGAAATTTAAAGGATAATTATAATGCTTAAGTGATATTAATTATAATATTAATTAGGGTGAAGCTTAATTAATTAGCAAACCCTAATTTCAAAATTTTAAACCCTAATTGTTCCGTCAAAAACCCTAATGAACAATTGTTGACTTAATTGCTAAATTAGCAATTTAAATTGGGATAAAATAATCCTAATTAACAAAATTGATTTATGAATGGGAAAGTTTAATTTAATTCGAGAATCCTAATTACAATTTAGAAATATTAATTTTTTATTTTTTTGAAAACCCTAAGGGTTAATAACCGTGAATTTTAAGTCACTATATATGTATGTACATTATTGATATTTAAAACTTTGTGTTATACAATGACTTAATATGTGACAACATATGTGAAGTAGTGCATGGATCAATAAACTTATATATACTATAGTTATGGATATATACATTTATAGATTTCATTAAAAAAATGAAAGCTTTGTAACCTAATTATACATTAGGTGAGACAATTAAATAACCTAAGGGTTATGGTAAGAAGGAAAGGTTAGTATTTAATATGTATACTAACTTAAGTGGATAATCTTGTTATTTCAAGTGACTAATGATTTTAAACCTAATTCTTGTAAACCTAATTAGGTTATGAGCTAAAGTCACATGTATAGGTAATTAAATTTCATAAGATTAGGAATGGAAACCTTAAATAATGAAATTGGGTAACATATATTAAAATTGTTAGACTATGTTCATTACATGGCCCAAAACAATTAAAGGGTAAGCCCAAAAGAAATAAAATGCAAGCCCAAACTTAGTCTACTTGATTAAGGGTATTTTAGACCTTTGATTTATCTAATTTATGCATTAAAATAAAGGCTAAATGAAGGAATTAGTGGGTATATATATAGCTGGCCCTATTAGGCCTTTTAAGGCAACTAATTAAGCTAAACAATGTCCATAATTAGTAACTCTTACACACAAGTACATGGTTGTCAAGCTCTCATTGGTTGCAAATCTATTAAGCACTCTTAACCACATGATTAAGCTTAATTGAAAGGGATAAGGTGAAGCTTTTTATCCATGGGACAAGGAAAGTATGGGGGATAATAATGAATCAACCATTTCATTTGCTAGAATACTCCACTTTTTCTCATTCTTCTTCTTCTTCTAACTTTTTCTGCCAAGCTAGCAACTTCAAGAGAGAGAAAAGAGAGAGAGATTCGGTTTTGAGAGAGAGAGCAAGGGAGGGAGAGGTGTGCTAGGTTAATTGATGCATCCTAAGTTCATTACTTACTTTGGTAAATCAAGGAAGGTAGCCATTAAATCAAGGTATAACCTAACTTTCATTTTCTTCTTCTACTTTGTTTTATAGCTTGAGTTTTGTTGGGGTTATGAACAAATACTCAAGATACCCTAGTTCTAAATATCATCATGTATGGAACTAAGTATCTTGAGTGTTGGATCAAAGGCTTAGAGGAAGAAAATGAGCATATGTTCTCCAAGGGTGAAAACTCTTGTTTTTCTTCCACTAAATCTTGTGTAACTCAAGTTTTACAACTTGGATTTGTGATCCGTCGAAAGGGGGTGCTAGATACATGAGTTACCTAGTAAAATCAAGTGGTAGAACACAAATCTAGCAAGTTTTGAAACCATTGGGACTGTTTTCCCCAAAATAGTCCACTTTGAATGTTAAGGGTTCAAAACCCTAAAATAGTTACTATTCCATTTTTCTTGTGGCTGTTTTGGTTAGTTTCTAGCCTTTTAAAAATCTGGGAAAAATCACAGAGGTACCTTGAGAAGTTATCTACATGTAGGAAAAAAAACGGACACGTTTCGAATTATAGATTGTGCGTAATGACTATTTCCGTAAAGGACTCCGAAATATTATCCTTCGAATATCTCACTGTGTATAGACTGGAAAATTCCGAAATGTTTACAGTAGGTTCATGTATATTAGGAGAGCATACCCTGAAAACTTCATATTTTTCTGAGCAAAATTCAATTTATGAAAAATAGAGCAAGATCCGAGTGTTTTGGGCACTTTAAAAATAGTAAATCATTTTCTAAAATTCCAAAAAAATTAGGGGATCATTGTTGGTTCATATTCTGTCAAAATCTAGAAGTTGAGAATTTTTCTATTCAGTTTGCTATTTTTCCAAAAAATGATTAAGTTATGAATAAAAGGAAATAAATAGCTAAACGATGTCTTTAATAATAAAAATGTGATTTTTATGCTTGAATACTCATAATATGTTACATCATGACTATCTTAGGGCATTTTGGTAATTTATGATAAGAAATGTTATTTATGACCTTTTATGGATATTAAATAAGAGGTTTTATAAAGGATGAACAATTAGAATAAATTGTTTATTAATCTAATAAATTATTAAAATATTATTATGATATTAATAATATTAGAATATGATATTGTTAAGTAAATAAAAATATTAAATATTAAAACTTCTTTAAAATATTATTAAATGGTTAATAATATTTGATTTAAGCATTAATAAATGAGTAAAGTATTATTAAATGATTAATAATATTAGTAAATGAATAAAATATTATTAAATGATTAATAATATTAGTAAATGAATAAAATATTAGTAAATAATTAAAAGTATTATTAATTTATTAATGATACTAAAGCATAAGTAAGATATTATTAAGGTAATAATATTAATGCATGATTAAAATATTATTAAGAGGATTAATAATATTAGTAAGGTATTAAAATATTATTAAGGTGTTAATAATATTAGTAAGCGAGTAAAAAAAAATATTAGGGGAACTAATAATACTAAGAGGTGAATTAAATATTATCAAAATTAATAATATTAAGTGAATTAAAGGTAGTTGTTATCTGAAAATTATTGCAAGTCTATGAAAATTGTTTTGACTGATAAACAAATTTTCTAAGATATTGTTAAGTGTTTAGGCAGAGTTTAATTGAACTTAAACTCGATGATTATCCGACTAGACCGTCGGGATGTTAGAATTTTGTCGAATTCAACTCGGACTTAAATAGTCTGACTTGATGCTAAGTCTTATGTGTATTGTAGACTGATAGGATTATGTGTTATGTGTTTAGGTTAATCTGTGTGTGTGTGTGTGTGTGTGTGTGTGTGTGTATATATATATATTGTAGTATTATATTGTGATGATATTATTCTAATATTGGAGATCTATATTACTAATATTAGGTCTTCAGATAAAGCGTTATAAATTGCGTGAATTTGTAATCAAATCAGTTGAGCAAGTTTTACTTAACTCTACTAAGAGTTATTTTATTCGAGATATCTTATGGTTAATCATTCTTTGATTACTATGTGGAATTGTACTGCATACATATTGCATGTATAAGTCGAGTATGAAAGGTGATCACTTTCATTACCAGTTGGTCCGGATATATTTGTTCATGTTCAATACTTGTTGATTCAAAAAAATTTGTTCGTCTTTAGTTCTCAATTATATTGATGAATTATAGCGACTTATTATTGAGACTCTTTCAATCATGATATATCCTTAAATTGTATTTAAACTTGCTGGGCAACTTTCATGCTCACCCTTGCTATATCATGATAAAACATTGCAGATAAAGACGAATGTTTCGGATACAAGGTAAGGTTAAAGATAGTTCCAGCTTAAAGTTAATGTGCCAATTAGATTTATAATAGTGTTTTATGGTAATAATGTTATGTGTTAGATAAGTTATGAATTATGTATAAGTTAAGGTTACTCGACTTTGGAGAATAGTGTATAAAGTGTACTGTATAAACAATTTATGTTTATATCTTCCGCAAATAGTTATAGAATGATTGTACCAGATCCGTGGTGATTTGGGACCCGGATTTGGGACCCGGATTTGGGGCTCTCACACTTCTAAACTCCATGAAATTAGTAGAATATGCTTGATATTTGCGTTTCATCCAGTATCTTTTCATGGAAATATTATTTTGAGCATTCTTGATAAGTTTTAACTTTTTCATGTCAGAGTACTATTCACGGGGTTACTATTCCCGAAGTACTATTCACGGGGTACTATTCACTCGAGTACTATTCATGATAAAAATTGATTCGTTTTCGGTCCAAATTATTTTTGGTACAATATTATTCTTGAATTTTACTCCACAAAGCAGTATCATGTTGACAATTTGGACGTTATTAATTTTTGGATAAATTAAATTATAAATCTTTAAAAATTTATCCTTGAACTTGTTTTATTGAATTCTTATATCATTGTCATCATCCTCATGTTTATATTATGTTAAAAGTCATCTGTGGCCTGTAGTGTATAGATGGACTTAGTATGATTATGACCAGGGATTATTCGGTATAATCATGAATGTAATGTTACAAATGATGTGGTAAAAGTCCTCATTGGCCCGTAGTGCATTGATGGATAGTTGTTGGCATGATCATGACCATTGATGAAAACACGAATATCCTTGGCCCGTAGTACATGGATAATTGTGGTCGTGATACTAATTAGTATCCTTGGCCGTAGTGCAGGGATGATGGGAATTATTTATTAAGTTGAGTCTCAGCGACAAAAGTGATGAAAAACCTTTTAAATCATAGAAGATAGTAGATTTTATTCTCTACTTGACTCTTCTAATGGATTGCTTATTCATTGCAGATTAAACTTGATGTTTGTTATATTTTATCAGTTTAACACTGTTGAAGGCTAACGATAATTTATTCTGCATTATCTTAGTCATAATATTTCTTCTTGGGCTAGTTGAGCTCACCCTTTTGCTTTCATTGTTCTCTTCAAGAAATGAGAGAACGTAGCGAGGGGACTAGTCGAGGGAGCGGGTGATTGGTCCAGATGTTTGCATTAGTAGTCCTCACTATTCTATGAAATAGTATGATAATAAATGTATTGAGGACTCCCTTTGAGTTTGAATACTGTCTAGAAGACAATATTCATATTAAAACTCTTAGTTTATATTTTATTGTATTTTACACGACAGTTGTATTATTAAGTTGTATTTGAATTTTGTACCATGTATTTGGCGACTCAAGATGGGTGATGCATACCTATTTTGGGGGCGTCACATGTAGGCATTCTGATACATGTTCTGTGGAATCCTATTGTAGCTACCCACAAATTGTACTAAAGCTGGGTTAATAGCACATTGTTCTGTAGGATGTTCCCCCGCACATAATTCACAAATAATCGCAATCTGTTGACTTTGTACACCCGACAAAGCATCTGCCTTCTTTGATAACGCTGGAATCTGTGTTGCTAACGTCGTCACCCCATCTACCTCTAATAACCCAGCTACCTTAGGTTATGTCATTCTTGCCATGGGCCACTTGTAGTTGTTAGCCGCCATTTTTCCTATCAACTCATATGCCTCCTCGTAGCTTTTGGCCATAAATGCTCCACCCGACGCTGCATCTATACTTGTCCTAAGATTCCCATTCAACCCATTGTAAAATGTATTCATCTGCAACCATTTAGGTAATCCATGATGTGGGCACTTTCTGAGCAATTTCGTGTACCTCTCCCATGCCTCATACAATGATTCCCCATGCTGTTGTTCAAACATGGTAATCTTATTTCTCATTTTTGCAATTTTTGCTGGTGGGAAAGAATTGGCCAAGAATTTCTGAGTGAGGTCTTCGCATGTAGTAATCGACCCTGGCAGTAGAGATTGTAACCAACTCTATGCCTTATCCTGTAGTGTAAACGGGAACAAGCGAAGTCTGACTGCGTCATCAGACAACCCATTGTACCTGAAGGTGTCATATATCTCCAAAAGGCTAACTAAATGCTCATTGGGATCGTCGTTTGCTAATCCCCCAAACTGTACCGAGTTCTGAATCATCTGTATGGTCCCAGGCTTGATCTCAAAAGTGTTTGCAGCAATCGTCGGCCTGGTGATACTTGACTGTAGCTTATTCACCTTGGCAGTGGCATAATCCCTTAATACTTTCTAGTCTTTGGCAACCATGATTTCTTCCTTATCAGAGTTCTCAAAGTTTTCCCTCGTGTCTTTAATCCACTTACTAAGCCTTTGAAACCGTTTATTAATGTCGTCCTCAAAAGGAAGCAAGTCTGGGTTTTTAGACCAACTTTGCATAAACTAACTCAAAGAACCTGAAATAAGAAAGAACAAAAGAAAAGAAAATTTTGTTTAAGTAAAACTGAAATAATTAAACTGATATAGAAAAATATTAAAATCAATAATATTACCCGGCAACAACGCCAAAAACTTTTTGGTCGAAATCTAATTACACTCACACGCAAGTGCATGTGGTCAACAAGTAATACAGTGATAAATCAAGTATCGTTCCCACAGAGATTAGCAAGAAATTAAACCTCTCAATTACCAGCTTTCTATTAATCTAAATTTTATTAAACTAATTAAAATCAATGATTATAATTAAAAAAAACCAAGAAACTAAATATACCAAACAATCAACACAACTAAAAATCGTAATTTCAAGTAAATAATGGAGAATTAGGCTTACAACTTCACTTTAAGTATCATTCCAATTATCACACCTTATTCCAATTTAATTCACTATCTCAGTTTATTAATCAAGAACTGTGACGCCCCTAAATTCGGACTTCCACTTGGTCACTCGAATTTGGTTCATCACGTGCTCATGGTAATACAATAATAACTAAAATTTCATATTCACATCGGAAGATCTAATTTAGAATAATATATAATATTTTATTATAATTATTCCCCCAAGTCTTGCAACCTACAGTACTTAATAGATTACATAATAATATCGAATAAAGACTTATTACATAATTCTACTTAAGCTTAAACATGGTCTGAAGGCAGTCTTAATACAACATAACAATTTTAACATAAAGGAACAAGCTAGTCGGTAGCCTTACCCTTGCCCTTGTCTTTCCCAGAGACACTTCCCTGTTCTGCCTTAACTGAAAGGTTTTAGATAAGCAAGAATGAGCACAAATTGCCCGGCAAGTAATATACAACAAGGGTGATGAGTAATAAATCACGAGTTAGATATTTCAAAGTATAGTCTCCAAGATAGTTCAGAGTCTTAGAAAAATATCATGAACAATGAGTATCAACAATTCTCGAATCAAATCTTTGAGATATGAAATGATAATTTAATATAGATCAACAGATATATATATATATATATATATATATATATATATAAATCCAAAGGCTATTAACATATCCAACTGGATAAAGCAATTTATATTGAGCAGTCACTAAGGACTATTGAATATCTACTAGAATTACCAATATTAAACTGATAACACAAAAGAATCAAGTACTATAGATGATCAGTCTACAATACTCTATGTTATGCATAACACCACAGTAATATTCACGCGTGTGTTAGGGCTTCCAATAATATACACTCCCCTTAACATAAGGTTTGTTCAACTCAGTTTTCAAGATTTCCGCACTAGTCAATTGGTTTGGACAGTTTTATAAATATGCATATAGTCTAGCCGAATCAATTGGCATAGACACTTTCACAATATTCAATAACAATACCAAGTTCAATATGAATAATAGTTTTCACAAGAGTTTAAACATAGTAGCTCAATTGGACGATTAAGATAAGATAACTTGCATTCAAAGAGATAAGGTTTAGATACTTGCTTACGGTATTCGTTGAATAAAGTAATGCAAGGGTTTAGGATACTTTCCTTAAGCGTAGTTTATCCACGTTAAGAAATCAACACTTTTGAATCCTATTTATAGTGTATTATAAGTATAGGATGCCCATTGGCTAACACATTCGTTATTTTAAGCTTGTTATGATTCAAGTATACACATACGGTACAAAATCAGCTTATATGTTTATCACGAAATCAAGTACCTAGTTACTTCATAAGCAAATTTACAATGCTCAAGATTAAGACCCTTTTTACCCATGGACTTTCATTATATAATGCAAACACTATCTTATTACCTAATCATCACTTATATACACATATCAGTAGGGTGTAACCCATTTCTAGCAATGTAGGCATCATATAAGCTAACTGTTAAAAATTAGATTGTTAAAATGTTTGACTCCTGATTCTAGGATGGCGCAATTGTGCCATGGCTAAGCCTAGGGTCGGCGCAGCTGCACAGCCCTTTGGCCAAGCTAAGACTCAGTTGTTGCCTTGAGGTTTCTATCCGACATGAACACAATATTCACATAGAATATATTTTATAATGTTACAGGTCTTTTCATGTCTCTCAAGTTAATCTAGGTCCCTTCTTTCGTAATATGTTTCTAAATTGGTTATTTTAACAAGTTAAGGCCATTCAAGGTTATGAAACCATAAATCCTATCATACTCACTTTTTAAATATAAGGTAGTCATATAACTCATAGTAGACATGCTTGTGAGTATTCATATCACATATGTGTAATTAGCATTGTTTTGGTTTAAAAATATACTTCGTTTATGCTTCACTTGAATTACGATACCCAAGCATGGTACATATATATATATATATATATATATATATATATATATATATATATATATATATATATATATAAACATGAGTGAGTCTAAAGTATCACCAAACATGTTCATAATTCCAAATTCTAACTCTCAAAGTAGTATGTTAATATTCACGTTCAAAGTTCGTATTTTCATTAGTAAAGCTTACTAATAAGTTCAATATGTCCATGCTCCCTTACGAATCATATAAACACAAGTTAACGGGTTATTCATGCGTTTCTAAACCATACCAACATGCTTGCAAAGTCAGTACATAAACATGGCATCAATACGTATCAAGTTCATTTCTAAAGTTCTAAATTCATTTTAAACTATACACTTTCGTTAATCATGTATGCTAATCGAGTAAAACATGCTTACATTAGGTTAATATACTTATATATATATGTTACACATGCTTGAATGCTGATTTAAGTCATAGTGATTGACCAACACTTAGCAGTTTTTAAAACAGAAGGCAAAACTGAACACAGAGGTCGGCGCAGCTGCACTACACCCTAGTACAAATAGGGCGCAGCTGCCTTATGACTGGTCCAGGAGCAGAAACAGACTCTATTTTACAGAGTATCAACCAACTTGATTCCTATCAATTTGAACTTGTTCCAAACCACCATTAAAGAGTTCATACATGTAATTATACCTCTTAAACACATTATAACATGTTAATTCATCTTGATTGACATAGAGATTCAAGAAATTTCAAGAACTAAACAATACCCAATTCAAGAACATAATTAGAATTTATACCTCCTTAAGCTTGAATTGAACTCCTCACACACTGAGTATGCTTCTATAATTGCTCAGCTACTTGAAACTCTCAACTTAGAATTATCAGACAAATTTCAAGTAACACATACTGAGAATTAAGTCTTCTATTTATAGAAGAAGTTTGGACTGGACATTAGTAGTACACTAAGGTTGAATTCATGGTGTACTGGAAGGAAACAAAGGTTACTAGAGAGTTGTTTAACAACTCAATACCAGCCACCTTGCTAGCCATGATCACCTATGCTTACTGTGACGCCCCCAAAATAGGTATACATCACCCATTCTGAGTTGTCAAATACATGGTACAAAAATAACTACAACTTTATTAATACATTTGTCGTGCAAAATACGACAACACTTAAACTGTGAGTTTAAATACAAATATTGTCTTCTAGACAATATCCACACCCAAATAAGTCCTCATTATAATTATTGATACATTATTTTACAAAAATGGTGAGTACTACTAAAACAACTTCTAGAACCATCATTCCATACCCGGACTAGTACTCGCTACATTCTCGCCTCCTAAGAAGAAAAATGGAACAAAAAAGATAAGGGTGAGCTCAACTAGCCCAGTAAAGAATATTATGACTAAGATAATATAGAACAAATTATCGTTAGTCTTCAACAGGGAAAAATAGAATATAATAAACAATAAGTTTCAGATCAATATTCGCAGCGAAAATAATAATTCATAGAAGAGTTACGTAGAGAATGAAATCTACTATTATCTATGAATTTAAAATTTCATCATCAATATTTTATCCCTGTAACATCAATCAATATACATCATAAATCAAATATTCATCTTTGCATTACAGGCCAAAGATATTCATCAGTTGGTCATGTTCATCTCAACACCTGTTCATCTTTGCACTACGGGCCAAAGATAGTCATCAAAAAATCATTAATCTTTGCACTACAGGCCAAAGATATTCAGTAAAATCATCATTTAGGACTGAGGATGATGAAAAATATTTTAAAGAAAACGAATCTAGTGAAACAAAAGAACAAATATTAAGGATTCGTACTTTAAACAATCTGGGTTCAAAAATACTTCATAAATAATCATAGTGAAGTAAAATTCAAGAATGATCAAAACATGGATACAATCAAAGCTAGTATCCATAATAGATATTTTGGACGAAAAACGAAATTTTAATTTTTACGTGAATAGTGTCATTATTCGTGAATAGTGTCATTATACGTGAATAAGTGTCAGATATCGTGAATAGTAACCAAACACTAAAAGACAAGAATTTCACAAGAAAAATACTCCCAATATTCCGACATAATGATATTGAAAGAAATAATATCATTTTTTTAAAAAATAATATCCCTTACCTTGAAAAGACAGTACTTCTGACTGGAATTCTGAATATAGTGCTGAAGGGAACTTGCACCGTATAGCAACACTCAAGGTATCAAAATACTCACAAGAATACACTCGATAATATAGAGAGAGAAAGAGAGAGAAAACATCAGTTTCTGGTGTGATTTTCAATTCTAACCTAAGCACCATATTTATAGGAAAATGCTTAGAACACCAAAGCAGAAAATTTAATAAAATATTATTATTTATATTACAAATTCCTACGCCCACTTTTACCAACTGATTTCAGCCACCTTGCACATGTTAATGATGCCCACAAAATAAAAAAAACGTTTTTCTTTAAAAAAATATTTAAAACTTCAAAAATCAATTATTTCGGAACTACGGAACTTCAATAATTCATAATAAATAGCCCTTTTATCAGAAAAATTCAAACCTCGTGTCCTTTCCATAGGAAATTCCATTATCTACAACTTTACGGAAGAAAATTTTTCTAAATTCCAAGCGAAATTGGAAAGAAATCCACAAAGCAAGCGATTTTACATTTATAATTAAATTTCAGTCAAGAAATGGGGTCCACCGACACACAAAACGTGTTTATCATTTAATGCAATAAAAATACTCTTCCTCCTCATATATCCCACATTTGTTGTAAAAATATCACCATTATTATATTATTAAAATATAATAATATATTTAAATGAATTATTTTATCAGAAAAAGATAAAATACCAATTTTCAACAATTATCACATTAAAAATTTTCTCCATCTATATCCACATAAAATGAATATTTTTCTCATCATATAAATCAATAATTAATTATTCACAAATAATATTATGAGAATCACAATCATGTGATAATCGTAGGTTCTAGGAAAGATGGGGCTTTCAATAAGGATTTCTCCTTACTGACGCGTAATTAGATGACCAAACCTCTCCTTAGACAGAACTTTTTAGACATTGTCAATAATGTTATCTAATAATATTATTCAGATAATATGAATTATTTCTCCGATAATGGAAAATACTGTGTAGTGATAATTATTGAAACAACAGTAATATAAAATATGAACGCATCAATTATTGAATCAATAAAATAAAATACTGAACAGTAATTACTGTAACAATTATTGAGTAATGCCTTCCTACGTAAGAATCAATAATTGGTACAATATCGTGTGCTACTGTGTTTTAACCACCGAGAATTTCAACAGATATTACTTGGTAATAACTACTGTGAATTATTTATAAACAACTTATTCTTGTCGTTTTCTTCATCGATAATCGCTTTTAGTTATGGGGCCCACAAAATTGCGTCGTCGTCGTACAAATATTCCCGAGCGGTAAAAATATTTCACGACCAAACGAATATTCCCCGACAACAATGAATATTTTATAACCACTTGCTTATTTAAAATATTTGCGCATTTTACCCATAACTATCCACATTAATCAAATCGACCGTTACTATTTCAAAATAATAAATAGAGGAAATTTAATTTTATTTATAATAAGTTGGGGTCTTACACTTACCCACTTGAAAGTTACTTTGTTATCCCACAAGCTTAGCTCAATCCAATTTAGTTACTTTGTTATCTTAAAATTGGTTTTAATGTCCAAGTGTTATTATATTAGGAGAAATTAAGAATTATTTATGTACTCTCATCATATAGTCAATGTACATTATATATAATAAAATAATGTAACTTGGTATTATTGTCTAGGTATCTCCCATAATTATTTTTTGTACTCTCTTAACCACATAATAACCTTATTTAATATTAATGTTTATTCAAACATTTAATTCCTTTCCCAGTTTCTATAATACATAGATATTTAATAATTTATGTATTACAATTACATATGATTTCACTGTACTACTTGGTACCTTATATTAACATAATATACTTTTATCCTATGATTTATTAATGTCACACATGTAATGTCCACAAATTTTAAAACTCCTTAGTAATTAAATATGTGATTTAATTTTAATAAGTTAGTTTTGTGAGTCAATTTAAACCTTATGTGGTTATGTGAATTTATGAAATGATTAAAGGGAGTCACTAATAGTTTGTTTAAATTAGTGGACTAACCCTAAGATTTTAATATGAAAGAATTAATAGGATTATTAATAATTAAATATTCAATTTATTTGAATATAGTAGCAAGAGTTGAACATATTGATTAATTGCAATTATGAGTAATTAATTGATAATGTGTTACTTAATAATTATTATGAATAAATAATAATTAATGTGTAAAAGATTAATAATTTATAAAATGATTATATGTTTACTTGATAAATTGTGCAATATATTAAACCTTTATTATATGTTAGTTAACTATATATTTTATATAGTACAAGGTGGCACATTAATATATATATATATATATATATATATATAGACTATATAGTAAGAATTGTTTCATTCGTGTGAGTACATAAATAATTCTTAACTCTCTTTTGTGTAGTAGCATTAACACATGAAGATTACATATTGGGAGTAAAAGTGAACAAACTAGACATTTTAAACACGTTGCTAGGATTTAAAAGTCTGTGTCCCATATTAAGAGTCCCAAATAGTGTTGCACAGTAGTCTATCTCCCTCATTGCATGAACTTCATCAGCTAGGATTTGTAGTGATGATGGCTATGCAAATGGTGGTTGGCCAACTCCTCTATAACCCTTGTATCCCTCCAATTTCCAGTGAATCAAACCATGGAACAAAGCCATGAACTGGGCAACCTTTTTCTCTATAAATGGTATCCAAACTTCCCAATTCTCAGTTGCTTAAAAATTTATCTAATAAGTGTAGTTGAGAGGGAGAGCCACTGAGCATTGAAGGAATATAATCAGTGTGTTGGAGTATTTTACTAAGCTTAAAAGAGGTATAAAATCTAATTTATGTTCTTGAATTGGGGTTTTGGCAAATTCTTACAGTTCTCAAGAATTCTCTGTTAATTGATATAGAATAGCATGTTATTATGTTCTTTGGGTTTGTTTGCATGTCTAAGAACTGTATTATGGGTTTAAACTGAGGCTTGATTGTTGATTATGTTGGAACTCTACCGAAGTAGAGTTCTTATTTTTCTTTTTGGTCGAAGTGGCGCGGCCGCGCCACTTCCCTAGCCTTTCACCGTGCGGCCACGTGGGTAGCATATCATAGTTGCTCATGTTAGCTTCTTAAGATATTCTGAGCATGTTACTTTGATTATTATATGCATACAAAGGACCTGAACTTGTGGACTAAGGTAGTTATGTATGTAGTAAGCCATAATAGGTTTGTTTTGACTTGGTTATTAAAAGAAGGCTTAAAGATTTGAAAACTATAATTTGTATACATGTAGTAATAAACATTCTGACCTTGTGAGCATATGTAAATAACTTAAGTATGTGCACAAATACATATGAAAGCATGGATTAAACAATAAAGACGTATCTTGCATGCTTGAATGAATTTTTCTAATAGAGACATAAAGTTTTGAAAATGAACTTGATAAACTATATATACATTAAGTTGAGAACTTGTAAGTATGTTTTTGATGTCTAGCATGTATATATATGAAAGTATGATGTATGGTAGGTAAAGTGACTTACATGATTGATAGCTTAACATGTGAAGTCTTGATTAAGTAAAAACGAATAATAACCTTTAATATGTTTGATGAAAGGTTAAAGTTAGTTCTTCATATAATAACATGTGTGTTGTGCATGATTGTTCATTTATATGCAAGTCGTGTGTGCACTAGTCTTCTGCAGAAGCAGTCATGTCTTGGTTTGCACCAGGAAGCGACCAAGCGCATTTGCTGCTTAAGTACAAAAAGCGCGATAAATCTTGATCTGCACTTGAGATCGAGAGTTACATTATTAAATTAGGCGATACATGCTTATATGGTTACTCTAATCTATAATAAATGTTCAGTATAGCAGTCATATGATAATAAGCATGTTATTGAAAGAATCTTATGACGAATTAGTGTTTACAACTTTAAAGTTCAATTGTGATTTCAATTATGACATAGTGTGTTAGAAACTAACGTGTAATGTAATGATACATGCATAGAAGTATGCTATGTGAAGATTTGATTCTTGTAAGTGTAGACTCATATTAGTTTACACATACTAATTGAAATGATCGACTTGATAACGTTAGGTCATTTCAACGCAAGTTAACCAAAGTTAGAATTAATTGTAGCTGAGCAAACAAGCAAGTCTCCTTGAACTTATTGAGCAAGTTTTTCTATGAACTTCACTCTTTAAATGTGCAAGTTCCTTAATTCTTACTCTTTTACTTGAGCAAGTATCTGAACACTATTTTATTGTGTTGCAAGTTTCCTAGCTTACACAACTTTGTTTGTTGTGAAAGTTTCTTATCCTTCTCATATTGTATTAAGAAAGTTATTTTTGAATTGAAAGTTATTCATTTAAGCTTGAATCTTATTTCCAAGCATGCTATTAAGTGGTTTAATTACTTTATAATTATTCTACATCATTATTATTAATATTCGCACTTAGTGCACTTGAGTTTGTACAGTCTTGGACTTGTACATCATTTAAAGTTCAATAATTCTTAAACTATGATAGATAAAGTCTGAACCTTTGTTCGGTCAGACAAGCGTATGAAGTTTTATAAAAGCTATGCAAACCAATTGATGGTAAGGATTCTTAGACTAAAATAACACCCCTTCTATAATAGGGGAGTACCCTAGGTATCTAATATAAGATACACAGAGCAGATTTAAATGTTATGCATATACATAGTATGCGTGAAAGGTGATCCCTCAAGTACTTATTACGTAACCCGATAACCAAAGGGTCAATTAGCTATTGATTCCATTGGAGTGTTATAGTTCAAAGTCTACTTGACTAGCAGTTATTCTAAAAGCAATCATTGTCTTTGCTTCTAATATTCATGTTGTTGAATCCTTCAGATATTCATATTATTGAATTCATTGGCAGATATTTTTCCATTCATCATGATATATCCTTATTGTTGTATTTAAACTTGTTGGTCAAACTCATTGCTCATCCTTGCTATATCATGAATTATATTGCAGCTAAGCCCGAGACCTCAGGGAAGGACAAGGGTAAAGGAAAGATGTAGAATAATGGCAAGGAGCAGACTTTACCTTATGCCTAGTTTAAATTATTGTTATGTAATTTGAACCCTAATGATTATTTTAGGGTATGTTTATAAGATGATATTAAGGTTATCATATCTTGGGACTAGTAACACCTTTTGAATGAATGACGTACATTTATTATGTTCCACATTTTAGTTATCGTATGTTTTTTAGAGGTGGATGTTTATATTTTATCGTGATGACCGAACCAGGGTCAGAGGACCCGGATTCGGGGGTGTCACAACACATATAACAAAAGTGTCCCATTTTATTTCTATAGTAGAATTTAATTATCTCAAATTGATCATTTGGCAAGAATTGAGCTAGTTTGTCTTCTTTGGGGGGGCTTAATTCTTGTAGTACTACAGCGATGCTAAGCTGATTTAACCTCAAGCCATTTTCAATATCCATCTCCACAATATTTTTACACAACATGAATTAACTATCATATTAGTTTAAGAGCGTATTCCTTATATGGAATCACATAATTATATGCAATTAGTAATAATTAACAATTAATATAGGTTAATTGTTTGCTTAATAATTCTTTCGTTAATTAATACAATCACTATTATTTCTCATCATGGTGCCACACTAGGCATTTAAATGAGTTTATTATAACTCCACATTATTTCCAATTATTCAATTATTCAATATAATTGAGGTAACTTGTAAGACCCCAAATTTTATGAATAAAGATTAAATTTTCTCGAAATATATTTTTGAATATTATGGTGTGGATATGATATAATGTTATAGTTGTGGGTAATATTTATAAATTTTGCAAAGTAAGCAAGTTGCTATAAAATATTCGATTGGTCGGGGAATATTCATTTTAACAAGGAATATTCGTACGACGGCACAACCATTGGTGGACCTCACAATGGAAGTATTGTCGTAGTTAGAAAATGATAAAATTATCTTTTTATAAAAATAACGGCCAAAGTTTTACCGTTAAATTGTTGAACTACCCAGTAGTAAAAGTATAGTAATACGCGTGGTTACATAGTAGCACACGGTATTGATTATTGATACTTACGTGAGAAGTCACTCAGTTATACTCAATTATTGCTACAGTAATTACTGCATCATATCTCACATATTATTGATTCAATTATTATCACAGTATCATCTGCATATTATTTTATATTATTAAATCAATAATTGAGACGATAAAGTTATTCATATTATTATTTGCAATATTGACAATGTCTAGAAGTTCTGTCAAGGAGAGGTTTGGTCACCTAATTGTGCGCCAATAAGGAGAAATCCTTATCGGAAAGCCCCATCTTTCCTGAGTACGACCTGGTTGTTAAATATTATGAGTTATAATATTAATGATGAATAAGTTCGTGTTGATTAAAGATGATATTGATAGTTCCATTGTGTTGGGATTATTAGTGTTAGTGGAAATCAACATTTATTTCGATAATAATTGATGTCTGAAAGTTATATTGACCAATCGGGTAGTTAATCGGATAAATGAGAAATTAATTGCTATTAATTCACATGCTTATAACTATGTGTTCACATGTGTTTACTATTGATTCACATGTATGTACTATTAGGGGAGGTGGTGCAAGATTTATAATACTTGCATGACTAAATTAAAAATGGAGGTATAGATGAAGGTACTATACTGTAATTATTTTTTTTCACGTGTATAGAACTATTGATTCACATGATATATTATTAGGGGAGGTGGTGCAAGTTTGATAATACTTGCGGGATTAAATTAAAAATGAAGGAAAAGATAAATGTATTATACTGTAATATTTCGAGCCCCAAAACGTGCAATTATTGAAACTATATTTTTCTATAAATAGAAGCTCATTCTTCTTTCATTCTCACCAATTCACTAAGACTCACAAGAGCAATTATAGAGAGAAGCTATAGAGAGAAAGAAAAAGAGAAGTCTGCTACCTCACTATTCCAGTATCCAATCTTCTTCTGAGGTAAGGGATATTGTTTTGTTCAGTATTCATAGGAATAATATTTTCTTCCATACTCTGTAGTATGTGAGTAATATTATTTCGTCTTGTATTCCTAATTATACCCTCATCTTGTCAAAGTATTGCTTCTATACTCCGTAAAATTAGTAGAATATCCTTGAAATTTGCGCTTCATCTAGTATCGTTTCACAAGGATATTTTCTGTACATTCTTGTTAAATTTTAATCTTTTCATGCCAGAGTACTGTCCATGAGTACTATTCATTTATACAATACTATTCACAAAAGTATTATTCATTGATGGACAGTTGTTGGTATGATTATGACCAGGGAGTATTCGGTATAATCATGACCATTGATGATTACATGAATATCCTTGGCTGTGGTGCAAGGATGATTCGATGATGTGGTTTATTTATTAAGCTCAGTCTCAGCGATAAAGTTGATGAAAAACTTTTTAAATCATAGAAGATAGTAGATATCATGCTCTACTTGACTCTTCTAATGGATTGCTTATTCATTGATTAAACTTGTTGTCTATTATATTCTATCAGTTTAACATTGTTGAAGGCTAATGATAACTTATTTTACATTATCTTACTCATAATACTTCTTACTAGGCTAGTTGAGCTCACCCTTTTGCTTTCATTGTTCTCTTCAGGAAATTAGAAGCGTGGCAGGGACTAGTGAGGAGCGGAGTAGCCGGTCCGAGATGTTTGCATTAGTAGTCCTCACTATTCTATGAAATAGTGTGATAATAAATGTATTGAGGACTCCATTTGAGTTTGAATCTTTATCAGAAGACAATATTAAGTATTAAGACTCTCAGTTTATGTTTTGTCATATTTTACACGACAGTTGTATTATTAAGTTGTATTTGAATTTTGTACCATGTGTTTGGCGACTCAAGATGGGTGATGTATACCTATTTTGGAGGCGTCACATAACTCATCTCGTAACACAAAATCATTTATATTCAAATAAATATTTATTTCCATTAATATATTCATTTAATAAGATGTGGAAATTCTCGGGTATTAGATCCTCCCCCCCTTACAAAAATTCCGTCCCAAAATTGCTACAAGGTTACACAAATAGATGGGGATAATCCTTCATCATCCTATCTTCTAACTCCCACGTAGCCTCCTCGACATCGTGGTTACGCCAAAGTACTTTTATAGAAGAAATGAATTTGTTTCTTAAAGTTTGTTCCTTCCTATCTTGAATTTGGACATGAATTTCTTCATATGCTAAGTTCTTCTCCACTTGAATGGGTTTATAAGAAATCACGTGTTTGTAGTTAGGCTTGTATGGTCGTAACATGGAAATGTGGAACACGTTGTGGATGTGCTCTAACTCTGGTGGTAGTGCAACTTCATAAACCACCTCGCCCACTCGCTTTAGTATCTCGAACGGTCCTATGAATCTTGGACTCAGTTTTCCTTTCTTGCTGAAACAGATCTTTCTCTTCCATGGAGATACCTTCAAGAATACAAAACTGCCGACTTTAAAATCTTGGTCTTGTAGATGCAAATCTGCGTACTTCTTCTCGTGATCTTGAGCTGCTACTAGTCTGGCTATTAGCACTATCACCACGCCTACGTTTTGTTGTACTAACTCTGGTCCGAGTATTCGTCGTTCTCCGACTTCATCCCAATATAATGGCATCCTTCACATTCTTTCGTAAAGAGCTTCGTATGGTGGCATGCCGATACTCGCATGGTAACTATTATTATACGCAAATTCAACTAATGGTAGGTGGTCATCTCAATTTCCCTTGAAGTCCATCACGCAAGTCCTAAGCATGTCCTCCAGCGTTTGTATTGTTCACTCACTCTGTCCGTCTGTCTAAGGGTGATAAGCGGTACTCAACTTTAACTGTGTTCCCATCCTGTCTTGCACGTTTTTTTAGAATTTTGACATGAAGCGCGGATCTCAGTCAGAAACAATCGATATCGGCACTCCATATCGTGAAACTGTTTCCTTTATGTACAGATTTGCTAACTGATTTAAACTATATCGGATCTTGATTGGTAGAAAATGTGCGGTCTTTGTAAGTCGATCCACGATAACCCAAATGGCATAATAACCCTTCTACGTAACTGGAAGTCCTACCACGAAATCCATCATAATGTGCTCCCATTTCCACTTTGGTACTTCCAACAGTTGTAGTAAACCACTCAGCCGCTAATGCTCTGCTTTGACCCGTTGACATGTAAGACATCTACTAACGTACTCTACAATTTCCCGTTTCAAATTAGGCCACCAAAAATGTTGCCTCAAGTCTCGGTACATCTTAGTGCCTCCCGGATGAACGAAATACATCGTATTATGTGCCTTGTACAAAATCTCTTCTCTTAATTCAGTTACCGCTGGTATCCATACTCTTCCTTCGAATCTTAAGATATCGTCTCTATCTATTCGAAATTTCTCTTCTTCATTCTCTGTAATCCTTTTTCTGATCTTCTCACATTCTTCATCTTTTTCTTGTTCTTCTTTTACTCTATCAAACAATGTCGGACAAGCTTCCATTACAAATAACTTCTCTTCAGACCTCTCCGGTCCCTTTACCTCTATTTCCAATTTCTCCATTTCTCTTACTAACTCTTCTTAAGTCGTCAATTGAAATAATTTCTCCCTTCCATTCCTACTTAGCGCGTCGGCCACTACATTCGCTTTCCCCGGGTAATAAAGAATATCACAATCATAATCCTTAATCAATTCCAACCACCTTCTCTGACGCACATTCAACTCCTTCTGTGTGAAGATATATTTCAAACTTTTGTGGTCCGTGTATATCTCACATTTCTCCCTGTACAAATAATGCCTCCATATCTTTAATGCAAAAACTATTGTCGCTAACTCTAAGTCGTGAGTAGGGTATCGTTTTTTGTAATCCTTCAATTTTCATTACGCATACGCAATGACTTTGCCATGTTGCATCAACATATGACCCAGTCCTCTATGCGACGCATCACTATACACCACAAATCCTCCCTTATCATCTGGTAATGATAATACAAGCGCCTCGCTTAATCTCTTCTTCAACTCTTAAAAACCCTCTTCGCATTTGTTGGTCCATACAAATTTCACCTTCTTCCTCGTCAGATTAGTTAACGAGGTCGCTATCTTAGAAAAATCTAGATGAATCTTCGATAGTACCCAGCTAACCCTAAGAAACTTCTCACCTCTGTCGGGGTTCTCGGTTGTTCCAAATTACTTACTGCTTCAACTTTTTCGGGATCTACTGAGATTCCATTCTCATCCACCACGTGGCCTAAGAATTGAACCTTCTTCATCCAAAATTCACACTTTGAAAATTTTGCATACATCTTCTCCTTCCGTAGTGCCTCCAAAACAATCTTCAGATGTTCGGCGTGTTCTTCCTCTGTCTTTGAGTAAATCAAGATGTCGTCGATGAAAACCAACACATATTTATCCAAGTATGGCTTGAAAACTCGATTCATCAAGTCCATGAATGCTACCGGAGCATTAGTCAAACCAAATGACATTACCAAAAACTCGAAATGTCCATAACGGGTTCGAAACGCAGCCTTTGGTATGTCCTCATCCCACACTTTCAGTTGGTGATATTATGTCCGTAGATCGATCTTTGAGAAACATTTCGCTCCCTTCAGTTGATCAAATAAGTCATCTATTCTTGGTAGTGGATAACTGTTCTTGATTGTTACTCTGTTCATTTCTCGATAATCGATACAAAGCCTCATCAATCCATCCTTTTTCTTAACGAATAACACTGGTGCTCCTCAAGGAGACACACTCGGTCGGATGTAACCCTTATCTAATAACTCTTGAAGTTGTATCATCAATTCCTTCATTTCTACTGACGCCATATGATATGGAGTTTTTGAAATCGGTGTCGTCCTCAGTGCTAAGTCTATTACAAATTTGATTTCTCTGTCTTGCGAAAGACCAAGAAGATCGTCCGAAAACACATCTTGAAATTCATTCACTATGGATATATCTTTAATTTCTACTCCCTTTTTCTGAGTATCTACGATGTAAGCTAAATAACCTACACATCCTTTCCTTAATAATTTCTTGGCCTGCATCATCATAACGCAACACAATTGCTTAAGGGATGAGCTACCATAAAATACTACCTTAGACTTACTCGGATTCTGAAGGTTCACACACTTGTTCTGACAGTCAATTACTGCGGCATGGTTATATAACCAATCCATTCCCAGTATTACGTCAAATTCTCCTAGTCTAATAGGAATCAAGTCTATGCTCAGTTCATGCTCTCTAATGTTTGCGCAATAATTTTGATAAACGTATTCCACAATGATTATTTCCTTATTCGCAACTTCTACGTTCAAAGGATCTTCTAAACGTTCTCGGGGTGTACTAAGTTTACTAGCAAATTCTTCAGATATAAAAGAACAGGTGGCCCCCGTATCAAAGAATACATAAGCATTCATATCATTGATTGGGATTATACCTATCACCACATCCTTTCTGACTAAATGTCACGGGCGGTCGTGTTAAAGGTTTTGGTGATCGATCGGTTGGGTTACAGCTTGAGTCCACCAATCATTAACTTGATTCCTCCTCCCTGGCCTCCACCAGCTCCACCACTTCCTTTCTTTGGGCAATCATTTATCTGATGCTTTGTTGATCCATAAGCAAAACATCCCCTGATCTTCTTTGGTTTTGGGCAATTTGGCGATATGTACCTCTCTTGGCCACATTTATAACACGTGCTCTTTCCTTTCCAACACTCCCCCTGATGACTTCTTCCACACTTGTTACAAGTTTTAGTCCTTTTCTTGAAGTTTCCCTGGTGACTCCCACCTTGATTATAGTTTCTGTTGTTGTTGTTTTCCCATTTTCTCTTTCCAGAGTTACTCCCTCCGCTACTGCTTCCTCCACAATGCTCACTACAAGTGTTCTTGTTTTTCTTCTCCTTATGATGTAGACTTAAGGCCTCACTGCCACCTTCTACAATGATTACCTTCTCCAACAATGTCGCAAAGGAATCAATCTAGAGGACTGATATGTTATTATACATCCATGGCTTCAACCCTTGCTCGAAGCATCTCTCCTTCCTTTCCTCATCCCCAACTTGGTGCTCCGCAAATCGTGCTAGTTCATTAAACTTAGTTGCGTATAGCGCCACCATCATATCTCCTTGTTTTGACTCTAGGAACTTCACTTCCATCCTATTCTTCATACTCTTTGGGAAATAGTTCTCGAAGAACAGCATCGTAAACCTTTCCCATGTTATCGTCCCTTCTCCCGCTCTCTGTTGATTAGCTTCCCACTAATAGTTCGCTTCACCCCTCATCATGTATGTGGCAAATACTGTCTTCTGGTCTTCACCCACGTGAGCTATAGTAAAGGCCTTCTTGATCTCCTTGATCCAGGTTTACGTAACTATCGGGTCAGTAGTTCCCTCGAACTCTGAGGGACCTACACTCTTAAAATCTTTGAAGGTTGTTACTGGGACAACTTAGGGAATGGGTGGTACTGGTTCATTTCTTCCCCTCAAAGCTTCTCCCAATAAATCTACAAGTCTTTGTATCGGTTCTACTGGTCCTATCTCATCATTAACTGACTCTTCTGGGACAGTTATTCTACGCATGTGCGGCATTTTTCTGCATCATAAAATTTTTATTTTATCATCTAATTATATTACTTAGACATTTCTCAATTGAAAAGAACTAAAAGTTTATAACACGTTTCTGAAAAAAAAAAAGATCATTTATATTCATATGCCAAATGATTATAATACATGGCCTTCTCTAGCATACTACTATAAATGATAACACATATCCCCTAACATCACAAAAGACGGGGACAACACCAGCTTACTACCCCTCTAACACTTTTCAAAAGTTGGGGTTTACTACTATCTCACATCTTACACAAAAGACTGAGATTTAACAACAACAATTTAAATAACACATAAATAAATAAAATAATATAACTACTAGACTTCTTCTTCTAAACTCAATCTAACATCCCACGCTCCACGGCGCTCTGATATTCCTTCTGAGTAGTGTGCACCACCATATCTCGGCTTATGGTATACTAGGTCTGTCCTTGCTCAGCTGGGTAGTGATTTACCCCCATCGATAAATCTCTTCATGGACGTGCGTAAAGCATAGCCCATCTTATTCATCTTCCTTCTCTTGCATCGCACCTCATCCTCTAGATCACTCTCCCTATCATTGGCTTCCTCTCACTTCTCCTCGAAGTGAATCTTATCCATCACCTCCATTTCTAACTGAGTACGGAGAGCCTTCTTCTCCGTCCTCTCACTCAAAACCCTCTGCTCCATTTCCTCCAGCTTCCCTGCCAACTCAACATTCCTAGCCACCGATCGGTGAAACAAAGTCTTCATCTGGATCCCTGCCTCCTTACTGTGAGAAATTTCAACCTCCATTTCCTCGATTGGTCTTCATCCCTCAACTTCTGGAACTCAGACTCCCTCTCCCTAGCCTCAGCCTCTAGCTTCTCCACTCTATACCCTAACTCTAAAATTTGCTCCTCATACTCCCCCAACATCCGATCCTCGAAGGTAGCCTCGTCGGAGTCCTTCATAGGCTCAGGTTCCTCCTCCGGATCTGACTACCCGGGTAATGGCTCCATCTCCTCCTCCTCGTCATCGTTATTGATAAGGGCCACTACTAATATAGGCTCCGCTATCAAGGGTGTCTCAAATACCACGTGGATGTCACGCGGCTCCTCCTCTAATACTCGGCTAGGTCCTCCCATGTCAGTCACCCTACAATCACCAACATAAGATAAATAAAAATAACAACTCCACCAGAATGTTAAATAAACATAAGTTCATTGTATAGAATGAAGTTACATTTCATAACACACTAAGTCTCTCAAGGAAAACTCTACATGAGTTTTATCTCCTTCCTAACTTCTAAGTTCTCCTAAGTTATAATCTAAGGACACTCACTCCTAAGGTTTATAACTACGGCTTTGATACCAACCTTTGACGCCCCCAAATTTGGACCGCCACTTGGTCACTCGAATTTGGTTCATCACGTGTTCATGGTAATACAATAATAACTAAAATTTCATATTTACATCAGAAGATCTAATTTAGAATAATATACAATGTTTTATTATAATTATTCCCCCAAGTCTTGCAACCTACAGTACTTAATAGATTACATAATAATATCGAATAAAGACTTATTACATAATTCTACTTAACCTTAAACATGGTCTGAAGGAAGTCTTAATACAACATAACAATTTTAACATAAAGGAACAAGCTAGTCGGTAGCCTTACCCTTGCCCTTGTCTTTCCCAGAGACACTTCCCTGTTCCGCCTTAACTGAAAGGTTTTAAATAAGCAAGAATGAGCAAAAATTTCCCACCAAGTAATATACAATAAGGGTGATGAGTATTAAATCACAAGTTAGATATATCAAAGTATAGTCTCCAAGATAGTTCAGAGTCTTAGAACAATATCATGAAATATGAGTATCAATAATTCTCGAATCAAATCTTTGGGATATGAAATGATAATTCAATATAGATCAACAGATATATATGAATTCAAGGCTATCAACGTATCCAACTGGATAAAGCAATTTATATTGAGCAGTCACTAAGGACTATTGAACATCTACTAGAATAACCAATATTAAACTGATAACCCAAAGGAATCAAGTATTATAGATGATCAGTCTATAATACTCTATGTTATGCATAACACTACAGTAATATTCACGCGTGTGTTGGGGCTTCCAACAATATACACTCCCCTTACCATAAGGGTTGTTCAACTCAGTTTTCAAGATTTTCGCACTAGTCAATTAGTTTGGACAATTTTATAAATATGCATATAGTCTAGCCTTATCAATTGGCATAAACACTTTCACAATATTCAATAACAATACCAAGTTCAACATGAATAATACTTTTCACAAGAGTTTAAACATAGTATCTCAATTAGACGAGTAAGATAAGATAACTTGCATTCAAAGAGATAAGGTTTAGATATTTGCTTATGGTATTCGTTGAATAAAGTAATGCAAGGGTTTAGGATACTTGCCTTAAGCGTAGTTTATCCACATTAAGAAATCAACACTTTCGAATCCTATTTATAATGTATTATAAGTATAGGATGCACATTAGCTAACACATTCGTTATTTTAATCTTGTTATGATTCAAGTATATATATACGGTACAAAATCAGCTTATATGTTTATCACAAAATCAAGTACCTAGTTACTTCATAAGCAAATTTACAATGCTCAAGATTAAGACCCTTTTTACCGATTGACTTTCATTATATAAGGCAAACACTATCTTATTACCTAATCATCACATTTATACATGTATCAGTAGGGTGTAACCCATTTCTAGCAATGTAGGCATCATATAATCTAACTGTTAAAAATTAGATTGTCAAAATGTTTGACTTCGATTTCGAGATTTGCCGTGATTTTGCGCCATGGCTAAACTTTAAATTTGGTAGCAATTCTTGTGACCCTCTAGCAAGCCTAAGACTCAGCTGTTGTCTTGAGGTTTTTGTCCGGCATGAACACAACATTCACACATAATATATTTTATTATGTTACAGGTCTTTTCATGTCTCTCAAGTTAATCTAGGTCCCTTCTTTCATAATATGGTTCAAAATTGGCTATTTTAACAAGTTAAGGCTATTCAAGGTTATGAAACCATAAAGCCTATCATACTCGCTTTTTAAACATATAAGGTAGTCATATAACTCATATTAGACATGCTTGTGAGTATTCAAATCACATATTTATAATTAGCATTGTTTTGGTTTAAAAATATACTTCGTTTATGCTTCACTTAAATTATGATACCCAAGCATGCTATATATATATATATATATATATATATATATATATATATATATACACACACACACACACACACATGAGTGAGTCTAAGAGTATCACCAAACATGTTCACAAATGCCATATTCTAACTCACAAAGTAGTATGTTAATATTCACGTTCAAAGTTCGTATTTTCATTAGTAAAGCTTACTAATAAGTTCAACATGTCCATGCTCCCTTACGAATCATATAAACACAAGTTAACGGGTTATTCATGCATTTCTAAACCATACCAACATGCTTGTAAAGTCAGTACATAAACATGGCATACATATATATCAAGTTCATTTCTAAAGTTCTAAATTCATTTTAAACTATACACTTTCGTTAATCATGTATGCTAATCTAGTAAAACATGCTTACATTAGGTTAATATACTTATATATACACATTACACATGCTTGAATGCTGATTTAAGTCATAGTGATTGACCAACAGTTAGCAGTTTTTAAAACAGAAGGCAAAACTGAACAAAGAGGCTGGGGCAGCTGCGTTGCACCCTAGTACAAATAGGACGTAGCTGCGCCATGACTGGTCCAGGAGCAGAAACAGACTCTGTTTTACAGAGTATCAACCAACTTGATTCCTATCAATTTGAACTTGTTCCAAACCACCACTAAAGAGTTCATACATGTAAGTATACCTCTTAAACACATTATAACATGTTAATTCATCTTAATTGACATAGAGATTCAAGAAATTTAAAGAACTAAACAATACCCAATTCAAGAACATAATTAGAATTTATACCTCCTTAAGCTTGAATTGAACTCCTCACACACTGAGTATGTTTCTATAATTGCTCAGCTACTTGAAACTCTCAACTTAGAATTATCAGACAAATTTCAAGCAACACATACTGAGAATTGAGTATGCTATTTATAGAAGAAGTTTGGACTAGACATTAGTATTACACTAAGGTTGAATTCATGGTGCAATGGAAGGAAACAAAGGTTACTAGAGAGTTGTTTAACAACTTAATACCAGCCACCTTGCTAGCCATGATCACCTATGCTTAGCCACTTGAAAGTTACGTAAATAGAGTGTAAGTTACTGTTCATTGTACTATTGTGTCACTTAATTTGGGACAAGAGCAAAATCTCAGCAACAAGCTTAGCTCAATCCAATTCAGTTACTTTGTTGTCCCAAAATGGGTTTTAATGTCCGAGTGTTACTATATTAGGAGAAATTAGGGATTATTTATGTACTCACATCATATAGTCCATGTACATTAAATAAACACAATAAAATAACGTGGCTTGGTATTATTGTCCAGGTATCTCCCATAATTATTTTTTGTACTCTCTTAACCACAATAACCTTATTTAATATTAATGTTTATTCAAACATTTAACTCCTTTCCCAATTTCTAGAATACACATATATTTAATTATTAATGTATTACAATTACATATGATTTCACTGTACTACTTGGTACCTTATATTAACATAATGTACTTTTATCCTATGATTTATTAATGTCACACATATAACAAAAATGTCCCATTTTATTTCTATAGTAGAATTTAATAATCTCAAATTGATCACTGGCGCATCTCTGCTTGATTTATCTTCTTGGGGAGGCACGATTCTCTGCATACTGCAAGCGGCTAAACCTGGTTTAGCCTCAAGCCATTTTTAACATCCATCTCCACAATATTTTTACACAACATGAATAAACTGTCATATTAGTTTAAGAGCGTATTCCTTATATGGAATCACATAATTATATGCAATTAGTAATAATTAACAATTAATATAGATTAATTGTTTGTTTAACAATTCTTTCGTTAATTAATACAATCACTATTATTTCTCATCACAGTGCCACACTAGGCATTTCAACGAGTTTATTATAACTCCACATTATTTCCAATTATTCAATTATTCAATATAATTGAAGTAACTCATCTCGTAACACAAAATCATTTATATTCAAATAAATATTTATTCCCATTAATATATTCATTTAATAAGACGTGGAAATTCTCGGGTATTACAAGAACACTCATGTAGAATTAGCCATTTCTCAATGCACTAACACCATATTAACTTAAATCCACAACTTAGATAGAATTAAGCCAAACACTCTAATTAACTAATTCACTATATCTCTATGTGAATTAAAATTAAGAATAGTTTAATTCTAAGTTCTTACCAGATTACATGTGATGCTAGGTATATATCTATCCTAACATAAATCAAGATTTCATTCAATCACAAAATTTAAGAACACATGCTATTGTGACTAGGTCTAGACTCATACATCATCTCTCGAATCCATACAAATCCAAATAAAATTGGTGATCAAGCAATTCATAAATTGAGCACAAATCACAATAGATAAACTGAATTAATAATTTGTTAAACCCAAATCAAGGCATGATAATTGTCATTCAACATTAAAGATCCATCACAAGCCTAAAGAGTAATTTAGTTCATAATTAATGAATTAAATACTAAATAAATAAAAGAAATCATCATCCCAATTACAAAAACTGAAATTAAAGAAGAATAGTAATACACCATCCTTCTCGCCCTTCAAATCTGCAATCTTCGTGAATTCACCTCCTTCGTTCGTTCCTCAAAGATCTTGCTTTTAGTTATGGCTCACTAAGTGTATTCTCAATTGTTGGATATCTCCCAATCCAATTCTAATCCATGTCAAAGTCATCCATGAATTCTAATAAAAATCAAACTCGGAATTGAACCCAACAAGTTTTTAAACAAAGAACCCCAATTAATATGAAATAACTTCCTTAACATACTCCTAATATGACCTTATTACATAAAGAAGTTATATCTCCCAACACAACTTAATTTCCAGCAAAACAAAATAGCACAGCTTTAGACCTGTCCGACCGGCGCGCCCCACGCCGGTTCCTTCATTAAAGTGGGGTGGCCCATGCTAGTACATCAGTAACTCCTCCACATACAGTGTGCCCCGTGCCAGTTTCTTCGTTATCACGGCGCACCCCGCGCCTGTGATGCAGTATGTCCAAATTTTGCTTGCTTGATTCCAATGCCAGCATTTTGATGTGTTCACCTTAATATCCTTCAACAAGAGTGAAAACTCATCAAAAGCAACATGAAATACCCAAAAACTAATAATATATCAAGCAAAATAAAGATAAATCGTAGGTTAAAAACCTACTCATAAGTATTTAAGGTCAATTTATGACTGCATTGGTTGGGTAAGAAATGTTGATTGGGTTATAGAACTCAATCTTTATTTGATATGTGATTTACAGCATGTATAATGTGTTTAGACAGATGTTTATGATGTATAAGATGAGCATGTTATTTATGTGCTACGTGTTGCATGAAAACTGTTAGATTTGCTAGGTTGTCGAGCTCAACCTTGCAAATAACCATTTTTTTGCATGTTAAGAATTCAAGGTAATGTTATGTGCTACTTGAAAGACATGAATCAGATGTAATGCATAAAGATTTATATACTTTGGCTGAGTTGTTATTATTTTGAACCATGTTTAAGGTTCCAGATGATGTACTTGATAATGTATGATGTTTAATAGATGTTGAGTTATAAAGTTTAAATTTTATTCGATGTATAAAGGGTATTGAACATGGATATAAGTTTTATTTATTAACTCTGATAAAGTGAGTAATAAACTAAGTATTTTTCAAAGGTAGGTAAAGATAAAGGTTTTAAGAAATGTACTTAATAATTTATGATGCGAAACTTCATATATAGTTGTAAAGTTTGAGCTACCCAATGTATAAGAAATATCGAGCTGAAATGTATGATTTTATATAATAACTCTGATGAAGCGAATCATAAAATAAATTTGATTCAGAGATGTGTAGATTATAAAGGTTTTGATTCAGGAATTAAAGTAAGAAGATAAAAAAGATTAAATTATTTTGCATTTTATTAAGTTTAACATCGAATAATGATGTAAAATCAGAAGTTAGATGTATTGTTAACGACCAAAGTTGAGAGATGAATTGTATGAATTTTTGGGGTCATTACAGTTGGTATCAGAGTCGTAGGTTATAAACCTTAGGTAGGAGTACCTTAGGCTATAACCTTAGAGAAGAAAGGTGAAGATTGTAAAGGATGAACTCAATTAGAGTTTGAACAATAAGAAATAAATTTAACAAATGTATAGAGAAGATATAAAAATATATATGAGAAGATTCAAAGAGGAATCTTGAGGTATTTAAAAGATATGAATATGGAGTTACCTGACTCCAATAGTAAGATGTTAAGTGTTGTTAAATAGATGATGTCTACAAGATGAAGGTTATTAAAATAATAATGAACTCAAATAGAGTTTAATTGATGATATATTCAAAGAATGCTTATGAAACAAGCTAAGATAATATGTGTGGGTTCAAAGAAGAACCTGAAGAGTTAAAATTAAGTTGAATAATCATAAGAAAACATAATTAAAGAGAAGTAATGAGGATCGTGAAGCCAGAATGATCATAAAATAAGAAAGGAGTCATAAAGAATGTGATTATAGAATAAGATCACGATGTGATCTATTTAAGTCGTAAAATGACAGATGGTCTGTAATGACTGAATGGTTATAGCTTGATGCTATAACGAGAAGGTACTATGAAATAGTACGAGGCAAACTCACAAGGAGATATAAATGATGAGGTACGAAAGATTCGTATCGAGCAAAGAACAAGTGAAGAGTAAGATAGAGTTAGGTGGGATTTCAATTGAGGACTCGTATGATGGCTGAGTTGTAAAAACCTTTGTATGGGCGAGGGTTTTTTGCTAGCACTCAGTTCATCACATTGATAATCATTAGAATGTTGGTGTCGCGCTATTAATGTATATGTGGTGAAAAGATGATTCTTTTCTCATGTGAATATTTGACAGTTAGAAACTATTAAGATTAGTTAGATATTATTAGGATTAGGTGCGAGTTCTTAAAACTCATACTTATGGTAAGTTGATGACTCATAATCATATGTATGTTTTTGAACCCCCTAAGCATATGGACAGTCCCTGATGGGTTTTTGGACTACATATTGCTAGGACAAATTCCTAAACTCATATTATTGTAGCAAGTTCCTGAACTTCCAATGTGTGGTAAGTTTGATGAATTATACTGAGGGTATAGGAAGATTGTAAGTTGAAATACAAGAATATTTAGTATAAGAGCATTGGTGGTGCTAGAAATAAAATGAATTAGTAAGTAATGAAGTAATGGAGTAAAGATTGAAGTTGATGGAGAAAATTAGATATTCTAAATCTTCTAGATTTGCTAGAATTATTGAATTCGTGTTGATGTTTACACTTCTATTTTGTTTTTCTAGGATCAAATGATTGAACTTGTGAGTTTTAAAAACAATGCCGTTATTTGTATATCTATGCAAATTATTTTGGCTAGACAAAAATGATTTAAACATATCAAAATGTATTTTGTTTTTTCCATAGTTATTAAAGCATCACTAAATATGATGCTGATATGACAAACGAGGAAGTCATCAATGCAATTAAACCTGGTGTTGGATGTGATCATAGGATCGTCAGCCCACTATGGTAGATGTAGCATGACGAAGTCATATAATGACTGAATCCTCAACGTACTATTAAAATAGTATGGTATCTAGACCATCATAAAAATGATTTTTGGTTTTCTTTAAACTAAGAAAGATATGCCACATGAATTGGATAAAACTATTTCGATTGATGTCTGAGTTGTTGTTAGAAGTCTATGCTATTTGATTCAGCTAGACAAATATTGAAAGATGTTTATGCAGTTCAAGCATTTCTTGAGAAGTTATGCTAAACCAAATTATTTTGGTGCGGATTCAGATGTTGAGAAGCTCAGGTGAACAACCCTTTTATAGGGGATTATATTATGTGAAAGGGTTAAAATATTTGTGCACAAAACATTGTACGAAGGGCTGATCCCCTTGAGTACGAAAAGAAAGGTCCATATAGTCTTATGATTATTAAAGGTCCAAGTCGAGATACTTGATAACCTAAGGACGTAGTTCAAGGTCTTTTGACCCCTCATCATGATTTGAGAATCTTTTAAATTCCTAAGTTATTCATACTTCATCCCAATTATTGAGCAATTGTGGAAGATTCTGGTTATTCTGAAGGGTGAATGTGGCAAGGAGGATATTCCTTAGAAAAGAGTAATTGTGGAAACACGACATGTGATGATGAGTAAATTGAGAAAACTATAATAGTTCCAAGGAATAAATAAAATTCTAAAGAGAGAAGGGATGAAGTTATCTTAAAAAATGTGTTATTCATAGAAGAGAAAGATGTAAAGTATGCGATGATAGATCCATAGAGGAGGAATTTGGTCATAGGACCCAATGGGTGAATAAAGATTAACGTGAAATCTATTTTGATTAATTGAATGAATAAAGATTAGTAAGTTGGAATTTCGGGGACAAAATTCTTAGAAGAAGGGGTAAATGTAATATCATGAGTGTTTATGAGATGAGTATATGATAATAATTCTTAGAAAAGGTAATGAACGGGTAAAAGAATATAAAATACTCAAAATATAATTGAGTTTAAGTGAAGGTTATAAAATAAAGCTTGCAAAAATTTATTGAGAAAAAGAATGGAATAGGAAATATAAAACCTATATTAAGATAATGTGTTGAGTGATTCAACGATAAAAATTTAGGATTGGTTGAAAACTGAGTAAGAGAGGTTTCGGTGATTCCGAGGACGGAATCCTTATAAGGGGGGAAGGATGTGACAACCCGAATTTTTAAAAGTTATTAAAAAAAGAATTTAGTAAAGAAAATTCTTATTATAAGATTTTTTTGATTATATATATATATATATATATATATATATATGTGTGTGTGTGTGTGTGTGTGTGTGTGTGTGTGTGTGTGTGTGTGTGTGTGTTTATATATTGGAAAAATGAGGTTTAACAGTTAATTAAACTATTAAAGAAATTAAATGAAGTTGTTGTGAAAAGGAAATTAACTAAGTAATGTTGGTTAATTTAATAAAGTTAAAAATTATATTAGGAAATAATATAATTTGATTATTATACTTTGTTGGCACTACAATTATTATTAATTAAATTTCTTAAATAACATAAGTAATTCACTTAATTAAAGTAGTGAATTAATTTAAGGATATTTGTTTTAAGAAAATGAGAGAGTAATATATATTACACATAAATGTAATATATTAATGTAGTAAGATTGTGAGTTTTGTAAATAGTTAAAAATATTTATGGACTTGAATAAATATTTTATTTGGAATATTTATGGAAATAAATAAATAATCGATAAAAATTATTATGGAATAAGGTGTTTAAGTATGATGATATTAAATCAATTGATGATAAATAATTTTGTAATTTGTGCGTATTTTAGTACATTAGTGTGATGGTAATATATATTCTAATTTAATTAAATAATTAAATTAGTGGATTAATGGCTTGTTGTGTAAAGTGGAAGTTTGTATTAATTAAATAATTAAATTAAATAAAGGTGTGACAAATGGGCCTTATAATAAGAGAATTATAAGCCTTATAATAAGATAATTATAAAAATAAATAGGAAGGAATTTTATTTGAGTAAGCCAAACAAGGCCTTGTGGATGTTGGTTTTATAACTACTAAGTTTATTACGTGAGTGTAACTCCTAATTGCAATAAGGGTTGGTTTTTACGTTATTTATAAAAGCAGAGAGAATGAGAGAAATAGAGAGAGTTCAGAGAAAATTGAGAAAGAGAAGAAATTCTCTGAGAAATTGATAAGGTTTTTGAGAATCAAGAAGGCGGAAGAAGATTAATCAAGAGAAATCATATAATCTTCATAATCTAATCAAGGTATCAATCTAGTTCTAAAGTTTTAAAATATAGTTTTCAAGTTCTTCACATAAAAAGCTATTTTGGGTTGGTTGATGTGAAAAATGTTGTATATATATGTTATGGTTTGTGTAATCCATATTATATCATCTAAAAGTGGTTTTGAAGTAATTAAATTCATAAAAATAGGTTGAATGATGAAGAATTAGAGTTTTGGTGAAATACATATAAGTTTTGGTCAATTTTGAGACTACTATTAGTTAAGAATTCATGATGGAAACCTTAAATTGATGATGGATGTTTTAAGAACGTTGAAAAAGGAAAAGAACTCAAGTTGAATGAATTAATTTGGTTAAGAAATGAATTCGTAATGAATGATTATGCTAATATGTTAAAACATTAAAATTTAGTATGAACATGAGTTTTGGGTCAAGATTTAGGTTAGTTAATGTTTCTGTAAATTGTTAATTCTTTGGTATGTTGTAGTTCTATGAATTACGAATCCATAGAGTCAAAAATGGACTGATTTGGATGGGTATAACTCGAGTTATGAAGATCAGAAAGGGAAAGGGTCAAAAATTCACAAAATAGAACAACTTGAGCAACCCATTCTTCCCTTGGGGCTACTCTGTGCACGCCCCAAGGCTAATTGAGGTGTCATGACACTTAGGAGAACGATTCTTTCGAGTTGGACTGTTTTGAGCTTCTATAGTAAAATGGCCATAGCCTTTTCATACAAACTCTGATTGAAGCGATTCAAGATGATTCGAAAAGATAACGAGTAGACCTACAACTTTTGTTCTTTAAGGTTTACAATTTGAGGTCATTAGCAAGGGTCAAAATGGCCATCTTTGGGACTGATGTGTATTCAGAGGCAATCAGAGGGCGTCGGGCATGCACGTATGCAAGTGTAGTGCTTCTGACGATAAAAGATGTTATTCTAAGTTATAAAACATGAATATTAGTAAATATAATGATGCTTAACATTAAAAAATGATGTATTAGATAAGTTGTATAAGCATACTAAGCATACACAAGAGAGACTAATTGAGCGTGTAACGAATGAACGTTGAAACGTCGTGATAAGTGTTAATGAACATAAAAAGTTTTTCAATTCAATTGAAATGAATATTATAAGATATGGAATGGGGTTAATATAAAACTAATAAGGATTCCTATCAAGACTTAAACACTTGAATGAACTTCGAGTATGACTAAGAAAAATTATAGTGAGATATAAGTCAAAAGTTAACACAATCAAATTGAACATTGTGTATTGATTAATAGGAAAGGTTATGGGATGTAGAGTGAAGTTTATATTACAACTACTATGCGTTGCTATATGACTAATAGTTGATGTGCATGATTATATAATTCGGTAGGGCACGTGAAATGCAGATAGTTGTAAGTTGTTAATCTGTTATTGGTAAACAACGATCAAGGCAAGTCTTTTAGTTCTTATTTATTATGTGAACTTGATGATGATTTGCTTTTAATCTGTATTGCAAAGAGCATGATGTATTTCTTATGTTGTAAGTATCAAATGTTAAGGTCAATTTATGACTACATCGGTTGAGTAAGAAATGTTGATTGGGTTATGGAACTCAATCTTTATTTGATATGTGATGTACAGCATGTATAATGTGTTTAGATAGATGTTTATGATGTATAAGATGAGCATGTTATTTATATGCTACGTGTTGCATGAAAACTGTTAGATTTGTTGGGCTATCGAGCTCAACCTTGTAAATAACCATTTTTGCAGGTTAAGGATTCATGGTAATGATATGTGCTACTTGAAAGCCATGAATCAGATGTAATGCATGAAGATTTATATACTTTGGCTGAGTTGTTATTATTTTAAACCATGTTTAAGGTTCCGGATGATGTACTTGATAATGTATGATGTTTAATAGATGTTGAGCTATAAAGTTTGAATTTTGTTCGATGTATAAAGGGTATTGAACATGGATGTAAGTTTTATTTAACTTTGATAAAGTGAGTAATAAACTAAGTATGTTTCGAAGGTAGGTAAAGATAAAGGTTTTGAGAAATATACTTAATAATTTATGATGTGAAACTTCATATTTAGTTGTAAAGTTTGAGCTACCCAATGTATAAGAAATATCGATCTGAAATGTATGATTTTATATAATAACTCTGATGAAGTGAATCATAAAATAAGTTTGATTCAAAGATGTGTAGATTATAAAGGTTTTGATTCAGGGAATTAAAGTAAGAAGACAGAAAAGATTAAATTATTCCGCATTTTATTAAGTTTAACATCGAATAATGATGTAAACTCAGAAGTTAGACTTATTGTTAACGACCGAAGTTGAGAGACGAATTGTATGAATTTTGGGGTCATTACATCTATCCCATTCCCGGATGTGTCGCCTCACTGATGCCAACAACTTGAACACATCTTTAAATTTTTCAGAAATTTCGGCAGCACCTCCCCATGGTCTTCAAGTACACGAAATAGACTAACACATCGTAGTCTAAATATGTACCTGAAGAACATCAAGAGATATATACTGACCAAAAATTCAAAAAATATAAAAACGTGCTCAAGACATTAACACCAACCCAAGTAAGATCGAAACATACAGGAACAGTCCCAAAATGGGGACTATTTGAGATTCACTCATACTAAGTGAACCTCAAACGGGTTTCTAAGCTTCCTAAACTATATAAAAATATGCACATGTCAAGTCACATAGAATAACTTCATAAATGGAGGCAATTTTTAAATATTATAGTGTTCAAGTATTCTTCTAGAAATTTTCATATATCATTATTTACAAGACATTACAACGATTTTACATCTGACACTAGCATGATTATTTATCCTAGAAGTTAATTATAATTATCTATTTGTAATCTGTAAACCATCATGGAGTGAAGGCTTTGCTTTGTTTGTTTTTATAGTAAACCCTAGAAACAAGTCAAAATATTCTTGCAAATCATGCCAATTCCATGTTAAACTTACTATCAAAAAAGGAAATTTTTTTATACTCTCTTTGAGTTACCTTTTTAGCCAGAGCCTATACACTGTTTTAAGCAAATGCTTCCATGGGCCTTGGCTTTACATTGCTCCTAATATTTCTTTACATTCCACTTTATATGTAAGAGGTCCTAGTCTATTTATTCACACATCATATGGGAATATGAGGGTAGCAAGCAACCTAATGTACGTAGGAACATTAATTTAGTTAGACAAGACCTCTAATTTCAGTTTCTACATTCCCCTCATAACCAATTGAAGTATTCACTACAAAGTAATGATAAATTAAGAAGATTATATCATTTTATAATTGTAAAAAAATTCACAATGTCAACTATAAACGAATGTGCTCCAATTGTAATAACCCGATATTTTCTATATAAATAAATGAGAAATTTTGCATATAAATTTTTTTTTTATTATTATATCAAAGTGGGAATATGTGCTAAGTAATGTGTATGTATATATGTGATAAATAAAATTTATTAAATTACATGAATAATTTCAAATAATTTTATTTTAGAATTATTGATCATTATAAATTATATTCTTATAGTAATTAATTTTTTAGTAGAAATGATTTTAGTATTTAGTTTTCCATAAAAATTAGGTCATATATTATTTAAATAATATATGAAATGATTATAGGAATTATTATAATTATAATTTTATTATATGAATTTATTCAAATTAATTAAGTTAATTATTTTCATTTAATTTATTATGGTACTAATTTGAAAGATATTTCAGATATGGAATCCAAACTTTATTTCTGGATTTTGATCAATGAATGAGAATAATAATATTATATTAAATACAATATTATTTTTTCAATGCTATAAATATATATGGTATATGTGTAGACTGATAATTGTTAGTCAATTATGCTGTATCGCGATAAACACTATTATACTGTCATAAACCATAATTGTAAACTCAAAACTGGAGTTTAAGATCGGTCAGGAATTGTGTTATATGAATTATGTTGCATATTCTGTTAATTAGGAATACCTTAATTAATATTTGAAAACCCTAATTAAAATTAGAAATCCTAATTTGCTAATTAGGAACCCTAATTTTTAAAATTAGAAACCCTAATTATTATTTTAGTAAATTGAATTGTTAATTTGGGAACCCTAACAATATTAAGGAACCTTAATTATTTAAAAACCTAATTTCTATTTAAAAACCCTAATTTTAATTAGTAAGTTCTAATTAAAATTATATTAGACTTTAAACTTAATTTTTCAAACCCTATAAATTATTTGGGAAACCTTAAGGTTTAAAATCTATTGATTAAAACCTAGATTAAAGTACCATGGACAAGAATACCATTAAAATTGTTAGCAAAATGACCTAATTACCCTTTTTGTCCCATTCTTAAAATTATTGCTAACAAAATCTTGCCAAATCTTGGCAAGTCATCAACCTAGTCTAGCTAGGGGATAATAAATTCCAACTCTCAGCCATTATTAACATCCAAATACATTGCATACAAGTTATAGATAAGGATTAAGAGAGAGAAAGTGCAGTATTTACCCAATTTGTACAACCAACACTCAACCAAACCCTCTCAAGCTCAAACCCACGAAATCCAAAGGTGTTTCAGTCCCCAAATCAAGCCCCACTAACTCACATAACAAATCAGTAGCCAAGGAATCAGAATTTGTTTATAGTAAGGTATGAACCCTAAATCAAATCTGACCTTGAACCCTATGTTAGATGTTAGATTTTTATGTTAAAACATGTAGTATGTAGTGTATATTGATGATCAGAGTTGGTATATAGGGGATCCATAACATCTTAGTACTCAAAATTAAAGTTTTTGAAAATCTTAAAAAAGCTTTAAAATGTTGTCTGACAACGAATGTCAGAGCCTCTAGATCTTTCTGTGTTTAAGTGTTATGTGTGTTTTATGTTATGGATCTATTCTAAGACATGTGGTCTTTAATCTGAAACTTGAATCATGGTCAGATCATATCTAGAACTCAAGTTATAAATGGTCAAAGTGAGTTGAACGATCAGAAATTCTGAGTTTCTGGGCAACCCAGAAACCCAGAATTTCTAACAGTCATGTTTGAAGCTTTTGATCTTGCTGTTGTTTTACAGTTTGGTCAAGTTATTGTTTTTATCTTATAGCCTTACATGAGAACTACACATTTATTCTTTCATATTACTCAAACCATGAACAGAATGAAAATTAATCATGGTCAAACTAGGTTGACCGATCTGCCCGGATGAAGATTCTGGAAAACCCAGAATCTTCAAGAACGTGTTTTTGACAACAGTTTGACTGAGCTATATCTCTTAGATTTGTTGTTGTTATACTGTTTTTATGTAATAGATTTGTTGTCTTGCATGCTAGCTACAATCTAGAACTCTTAGATCACAAAAACATCACACAAACAACACGTAGTGGAAGCCCAAACATGCACACTCGATCTGTTCTTCATTTCTGGAAAATCTATAAATTAAGAACAGCCTCTGACATGATTTTCTGAAGCTTAGATCTTTCTTATTGATGATGTTTAGGCTTGAACAATGATCAAACTAGATACCCTGTTAGTTAGTCTACAAGGTCCGATGTCTAACACAACTATAACATGAACTGATTGACTGTAATGAGGCCACAAAGGGCGTTGACCGGCCATGACCAGAAATTCTGGGCATCCCCGAAATATGATGAACACGTTCTGACAGCTAGTTCAAAGCTTAATAACTTACGATTGTGATGATGTATGACCTGGTTATTGGTTGTTACATGTAGTGTTACACTAATTCTACAAGATTCAATCATTAGCTAGCCCAAAAACACACTTCACACTGAATTATTGATGGTCAAACATGGTCATTCGAAACTGACTTTTGAGTGTTCTAGGTTTCTCAAGAACACCTATGGCGACACTTTCTGTCGCCAAAGGGCTTTAGCGACAGACTTATTAAAATTAATTAATTTAATTTCTAAAACTTATTTTAAAATAGAAAATAATTTCTAAAAATTACAAAAATAATTTTAAGTTATAAAAATTAACTTTTAATAATTTGACATATTTTTCATAAATATTAGTATTTATTTGAATATTATTGATATTTAATTTATTTAATAATTACATTAAATAATTAATTAAAATTGATTTTATTATATTAAAAATCATTTTAAAATATAACTTTTAATATTTTAAAGCAAATTTCATTAATTATTTAATATTAATGATATTAGAATTATTTAATAATTATATTAAATAAAGTAATTAAAAATGATTTTATATTAGAAAAATCATTTTAAATAAAAATAAGGTGTTTGAAAATATTTTAAGTTATAAAATATAACTTTCAACATTTAAAGGTAAATTTCATTAATAATTTTAATATTAATGATATTTGATGTATTTAATAATTATATTGAATAAATAAATTTAAAATGGTTTTATTGATTTAAAATCATTTAAAAGGATATAAATGAATTAAAAATATTTTAAGTTATAATTAATGACTTTTAATATTTTGATGAATAATACATTAATATTTAAATATTAATGGTAATTACTTAAAATTAATTTTAAATGTTTTAAAAAATCATTTAATGGCAATATTAATACTTTAAAAAGTATTTTAAGTTATTATAAATAACTTTAATATTTTGGTAATGGTTTCATTAATAATTTAATATTAATTAAATATGAATGGTAATAGAATTATTTAATATTTAAATCATTTAATAATAATCTAGGTGTTTGAAAATTATGATAAATTATAATAATTACTTAAAATTATTATAAGGTTATGAAAGATAATATGACTGATATTTAAATTATCTAATCGAATATTGAACTACGGAATAGAGTTTTAGACTCGATAATAATTGCCGATAAAGTCGAGTTTTTGCAAAATATTTTAGAAATTGATCTAGACTTATATAATTTGACTAGATAAGTGTTTGTTTGTGAACCAATGACTGCTAAACATATGTGATAATGTAATTAGGTTATGTGTTAACTGCATATAGCAGTACTATGTAATATGATATATTATTCTAATCGAACGAATGATCTTATTAATGATAGGTTTCGGTATAAAAGATAAAACTAAGTTGCGTTATTGTAAGCAGCAGCTCAGGCAAGTATCCTACCTTTGCATTTACTTTATGCAATGGACGTGAGTAAGAAAGTTTTGGAATCATATTATTGTGCCAGATTATTAATTCTATTGTTATTGACTATATATCCAATTATTCATATTCATACAAGTTCTTAAAATTATCCGATCATTGTTTATCAACACGGTATTAGTGCATAATCCAAATATTTATTTTGTTCGTTAGTTTCTAAATATGATTATACAAGTGTCCCCACTTGGATAATCATTATATTTAATCACATGTTGATACATACTTATTAATTTCCAGTATGTATACGTTGACTTAAAAGTCGTCTAAGCTTTTTGATTTGGCTAGACACAAACTTAAAAATATTGTTGAACAAGATAGAACTTTATTGTATCCAACCAGATTATTTTGGTTCGGATTCCCGACTAAGTATGAACATCCCGAACATGGGAAAACTTTTGTGCACCTAAGGTAGATAAAATGAACGATAATATCGTTCTTGCATGTAGTATTGATCAATACAAGGCATAACAGGTTGATCACCCCCCGTGCCTGTAAGTTATGACGGTTTACAGATGAAGTTTTGTTTAACCTTTTCAAAAATAGAAAAACAATGTTCATAGTCTGTCGACTAATCTCTAGTTATAGTCAGTACGTAGTTTTAAAAATTTGATATAGAATTGATATGTTGTTATTATTGGTTCAACTTACTTCACAGCTGTTGATTCGTTGTAGAAGTGTCGTTCAAAGAAAATATTTAATTCTTTCAGCTAATATCTATTGTTGTTATTACTTGCTGGGCAATCAAATGCTCATTCTTGCTTTAAATTTAAATGTTTTCAGCTAAATATGATCAACCCGAAGGATCAGGCAAAAACAAGGGGAAAAGAAAGTTGTTCGAATGAGTTTTATAAAATTCTATGTAATAGTTAGAGTTTATTAAGACAATGATATATATTATCTATGATGTAATGAATGTTTAAAGGTCCCATACCTGGGAATAGACTCTGATGCATATGTAAATTAAATTTGGTATCTATATTATTGTTATTATTATTAGTATTATTCCGCACATAGAAATGGTATAGTGAAGCACCGAGTTCAGATTTCAAGTACCTTAATTTGGGGGCGTCACAGTTTGGTATCAGAGCCTTAGGGTTAGAAACCTTAGGTGGGATAGACCTTAGGCTATAACCTTAGGACAGAGGGAAACGTTAAAAATACAAATAACTCATATAGAGTTTAAAATGAGATGAATTGGATAAATTTATCGTTAAACAAAATAAAAGATAACTTTTATAAAACTATTTTTTGCTGTGTGTATCAGGATAATTTGTGTGTAGATGTCAAGTAGAAAAGAATTAGGATACCCTCAGATCGTAAAGGAGGAGTCAATATCAAAGCCAAAAGCTGAAATAGAGGCTCATAGTGCAAGCAACCTTGATGAGGTGGTGATATTGGAAAATGTAGTACCAAATCCAGAAATGGTGAAACTAACAGATAATGATTCAGACACTAAAGTTGGAGCTGATCAAGCATCAACGGAGGTGCAGAATAGAAGAACAAGGTTTCTTCTCTAGAAAAGTTGTGGGAAATAGAAAAGCTACTAAATAACCAATTGTGAAAGGCGTTAATGGAAACTATGCAAGAACAAGATAAGCTTAAAATCCAAATTGATCAAATGAGAGCTAGAAGCAACAAATTGTGCGCAGCTTCGAGCAAGAAGGGGAATAGAAAGGTGAAAGACCGTGACTTAGGAAATAAGTAGGATTAGTAGTTAATTATGTATGTTTGATAATGTACGTGTGTAATGTAATATTCCCAACTTTTGTGAAAGTTATTGCAGTAATTCCTAACTTTTGTGGTCACAAAGGGATAGCAGTATGTGCTATGTTATGTAAAGTACTTTGAATTAATGAATACGAATCTATGCTTGATTAATGGAATAAGTTTTGTATAAAACTTCGGGTTACATGTTAAACTTATAAAATAAGGTTTAGAATGTAAGTTAAATTCATGATTTTATGTAATCAAATAATGCCGCCAAGACGTCGAACGCGAAATCAAAGGGCAAAAAAAATTGTCAACAACACTGGGGGACAACAGCAAGACCCGATGCAAAACTTTGCAAACATGGTAGCTCAGGCTATGCAACAGGGAATACCAGCCGCAGGGAACCAGCCAGACAATCGCTTGGCAAAATTAAAAGACTTCAAGGCAGTAGGACCACTAGAATTTAGGGGAACAGCTGACCCTATAGAAGCCCAGACATAGGTTAACGACATAGAAAAGGCGTTCGTAATTTCTAGGGTAGATGAGGGGAAAAACACCACTTTTGCCACTTATATGATGAAAGGGGAGGCTAACTTTTGGTGGGAGGCAAATTAAACTAGGGCAGGAGAAGGAGTAGTTACTTGGGCTAGGTTTAAAACTCTATTTTTCGAAAACTATCTCTCAGCCAGTATGCAGGCTAGGATGGAGGTGAAATTTCTGGAATTAAAGCAGGAGAACATGACTGTTGCGGAGTATGCCGCAAAGTTTAATGAGTTGGCTTGGTTCGCTCCACATCAAGTTGATAGGGAGGCTAGGAAGGCGAGAAGGTTTGAGTTGGGCTTAAAACCATGGCTCTACAACAAGGTGGCGGTGTTGCAGATCAATACTTTTGCAGCACTCATGGAAAAGGCTATTATAGCCGAAGAAGGGAGTGAGGCCATGAGCCTCTACAACAAGGAGAAAAGGACTAAGGGCAAGGTTGAAGGGGCAGTGAAGGTGGAAAGTAATAGTGGAAATAGGGGTGAGAAAAGAAAGGGGAACAATTTTAGGAATATTCAGGTGAAATAGGAAGGTGTAAAGAAGCAGGTAGTTCAGTGTGGGAACTGTGGGAAGAATCACTTCGATGGGTGTAACGATCGAGAAATTTGTAATTTAATTTAAATATTTATTGAATTAAATAAATATTTTAAATAATTTATGTATTGAAGAAAATAAATAATTAATGAATTGTGGTGAATTAATTTAGTAATTAAATTGATTAGTGTAAATTAAATTGAGTAATGATAATTTTATTTGAAGGATTTAATTTAAGGAAATAATTAAATTAAATGAATTGTTTAATTTAAAGGGAATAAATAAATTTAATAAAGTGATGATTCTAATTTATTAATTAAATTAGATATATAATTATTTATTAATTTTAAGTATAATAATAATAAGAATTTTATTATTATTATAAGTTATTTAAATTAACTAAATTAATGGTGTGACATGAAAACTATATAATATAAATAATATAATAATAATTTAATTTGGGGGGAAAAGGTGTTAGCCAAACAAGGCCTGGTGGCCTTTGGCTTATTCCAACTGACGTCTTTTGTTTTCTTTAACTGAAAGAGAACATGGGAGTCAGTATATGTGGGTTATGCGTCTTATTTTTCCTAAGGCTTGATAACATAGATATACATAGAAGAAGGAATCACAGAATATTAAGAGTGAGAAATTGAGAGAGTAATCTTTGTGAGTTTGCCAAGAGAAGAAGAGATTCACTATCTTTTGCTAGCATTCGATCAAGGATTTAAGGTATAATCTACCTCTAATTTTAATTCTCAGTTTATAATTTTCATTTTCTGGAATTGGGTTTTTGTCAAGTGTTGATTGTAAGATATGAGTTATGGGTGTGTGATAGTATTGTAGAATCTGTTATTAGCATGTATATATAAAAGGGGTAGCAATCAAACTCATGAAATTGAATTGTAAGAAGGAAATATAACTAATAGTGTTCATATTTGAAATAGGGCTTTAGGAAGTATGGAAGTTGATGCTCTATATGTGGTATAATCTGTAATTTGTTATTGGATAATGTTAGTATGTTAAGAAACGAAAACGGCGTAATTGGAATCGTGTCAATTGATTGAGAAACGAATTCCTGGTGATCGAATTCGCTAAAAGTGTCAAAATGGACGAAATTTGGAAAAACTATGGTTATGATTCCTCAATATGATGCATATGTGATGTTTTTGTATATTGAATGATGTCTAGAATGCTTAGCTATGATATTACAAAGTTTTAGATGTTGAAGTTTGGTGAATTTCTGTAGAATTGGGATTTTTGGCCTCTAGCAGAGTCTAAGTTCGCGTCGTTAAAATCGAATCGATGCATCGCATGACGCATCTCTGAATTCTTGTGCACACTATAACCGATGTAAAATGGCCATTGCCGCTTAGTGGTCGATTAGACCCAGTCTTTGAGTTAATAAATGATAGCTTGAAATTGTTAACTTAACATAATTTAATGGTTTGTAAAGGACCTAAAACATGTTACAAGGCATAGTAGTGTGTTGTAATCACAACGCCAAAAATTATAGATTATGAATTAGTAAGTTATGAAAGTTGTAATGTAATGTCACTTGAATTGGAATTATTTTACAATCACCATGTCGTATACTATGATATAATTGAAAATTTAGTTTCGTGTTATGTGAATGAGTAGGATAATCAAGTCCTAAGTTAAGGATTATAAACTTGATTAAAATGAAAACAAAACTAATGAAATGGGTGTTAATGTAATTAATTGTTGTTGCGGTTTCAATGATATATGTAGGGTAATTGGCGAATATTATTACTTGTGTAACTTACATACAAGGCAAGTTTCTAAACCTTAACTCCTTATATTGAGCAAGATTTCTAACTTCATTCTTTTATTAATGAATGCAAGTTCCCTAACCTATGCTACCTTATTATTCAGCAAGGTTTACCTATCGTTGTTATGTTATACTTGTGCAAGATTTTTATTCCTAGATTATGATTGTATAAGTTCCTAAATTCTATGTTAAAGTTCAACAAGCCTATTGATTCTATCTCGTGTATGATTGTACAAGCTCTTGTAACCTAATTCGTTACATCGAGCGAGTATTAATTTTCTTATTATTATTCGAAGCATATATTGTTCTAATACATTGATTCAAAGGAGATCGTTCTAACTCTTCTGAATATAGCGCTTTGCATGTATATCATGTTTACTCAATTATACATTGTTGTTATTCAACCTTTGACTTTGATAACCTTGTTCAAAGCTTTATTGTTGTATTAAACCTTCAAGTAGTAAGCAAACCTTATTGATTGAATTAATCTACAATCGAACAGTGTTCTAAAATTCTAGAAACACTAATAAAGTTAGTTCCGAGTTTAACTTTCTTTAGTGCGGAAATTCTAAATTCAAGCTGAGACGAACAACCCAAGCATAGGGGATTTTGTACGAATAACGTTTAGATGTTTGGGCACAATACATGGTACAAAATTTGATCCCCTAAAGCACGTTAAGAAGGGTCTCAGATATAGTCTAATGATAGTATTAAGGTTGAGGTAATAATACCTAAATACCAGAGACATAGTTCATGGTCTTAAGACCCTCAGATATTGATTTCGAACTTATTTTTCTATTTTTGATTCGTAGAACAAGTTCATTATGGTTCAGCATTCGTTGTTCATTCTCGTGTTGTTATGATTGCTACTTCCTATATCAGTGAGCAATTGTTTGCTCACTCTTGCATTTAACACTGCAGCTAAAGTAGAGAAAGTCGATGAGTCATCTACTAGCAAAGGAAAGGGCAAGATGTCCAAGTGTTGAAGACTTATGAGAATTGTTATTTTAATGAATTATGTTAAAGACTTGTTTTAATATATGATGTATTCCGCAAACTGATGTAATAAATTTAAGGTTAGATTACCTGGAATTTATTTTGCGATTATGATGTAACCCTTTAATGGGAAAGATTATTGTTTAAGTTATTTAAATTATGTCTTTATCCTTTATAATGGGTAGTTAGATATAATGGTTTTGGTAAGTGAACACCAAATTCTGTGGGAATGGAGTACCCAGATTTGAGGGTGTCACAGGTTGGTATCAAAGCTTTAGGTTATGAACCTTAGGTGGGGAAACCTTAGAAAGTAACCTTTAAGGAAATAGAAAACATAGAGGTGTTCAACTCTTATCGAGTTTCAAGGAATGGATTAAGGTATCCATTGAGGCCAAACAATAAAAGACATTATGTGTTATGTGTTAATAACTTATGTGCTCGCGAATATCAAAAATGTTAAGTAAAAACTTGCAATATTTTGTTGTCAAGATGTCTAACGAAGGAGGATCCAGTCCAGCTAGGGAAGTGATACCTCAGATACCTAGAGACGACGAACCCAAGGATATTCACGTAGTATGGGAGTAGTTGATCTAGGAGGATGACCCTGTGACCAATCCCGATGAGGAAAGTTCTGAGGAGATAGAGGATGATGATGAGGAAGAGGATCCTGAGGAGTTTCCACCAAACTCCATATCAGCAAAGATGTATGACGCTTTGTATGATCGTAACATAGAATTACAGGACAAAGTTGAGGAGCTGAAGGAGATGGTTGAGATGTATCATGCTTCGATGGAGCAGAAAGATGCAGAGATTCAGGAACTCGACTCACGCCTTGGAAACACGGAGTGGGACCTAGTTCATACCAAGGGTCAGCATGAAGACCTGTTGGCAGTAAACGAGAAGATGAAGACTGACATGGAGAAATTAAAAGATGACTTCAAGGAGGAGTCGGCTAAGCGTGCAAGAGTAGAGGATGCTTGGATGAAGGCAACTCAATGTGTAGACCGTGCTGAGGCTAAAGTTCAAGTGAAGAAGGCCAAGATGAACGAGATGGACTACGCTTTTAATTCTGCGATTGATAGGGCCCAGGATCGAATCTTTTATTATCCACCTCATTTTGAGAATTCGCCATGGTTCGTGATGGATCGCAGAACGGATTATCGTATCATGGAGGAAAAGCGTCGAGAAGCCTTACGACGTCTTAATATGCCTAGGTAGAATAAGGAGTGATAATAATGTGTGGTTAATTATGTGAATAAATAAACTATGAATCCCCTATTTTGAGAAGAATAAAGGGATATTATAAGTATGTAATCCTAAAACTTGTCTAGTTCAGGAAAGTGAATGTTTATAGCGGTTATGTTATCTTTAACATGTTTTAAAACATGATGAATGAATAAAATATCAAAATTTATTTGAAATGTTATGTGTTAAAGCTTTAATCTTAGAATTTTTAAGTTAAACTTCAAATACCCAAGAAGTTGAGTAATGAACTAATAAAGCGTATATTTTAATAGAAAATGCCTCCTAAAAGAAGACAACCACGTCAGTAAGCACCTCCTGAGGGGTCTACTAATAATAATAACGAGGCCAACACTAATCCGGTTTAGCAGTTGATAGCTCTGTTGACAGGTGCACTTGCGAATCAACTGCAAACTCAAGTTACGACCTTCAAGGAATTCAAAGCGGTTGGACCGCCAGAGTTTCAAGGGTCTATGAATCTAGTGGAAGCCCAAACCTGGATCATGGAAATGGAGAAGGTGTTCGACGTTGCTAGAGTTAACGAAGATCAGAAGACTGCATTCGCAACATTAATGCTGAAGTCCGAAGCTAGCTACTGGTGGCAGGAAAATAAGGTTCGTGGAGGATAAGGAGTGATAGCGTGGGATAGATTTAAGGAGATGTTCTTTGAAATGTACTTTCCAGCCAGTTCTTGAAATCAGTTGGAAGTGCAAATTCTAGAGTTGAAGCAAGGAACGATGACGGTGCCAGAATTTGCTGCGAAGTTTAACAAATTGGCAAGGTTTTCCACTTATCAAGTCAATACCGACGAGCGTAAAGCGGGAAGGTTTGAACAAGGATTGAAACCCTGGCTGTATAGCAAGGTTTCAATGTTTCAGCTGAACACATTTGCGGCTATACTAGAGAAGGAAATTATCGTGGAAGGTGGAAGTGATGCCTTGACCAAGTACAATCAAGAACAGAAGAAGAGGAAGAATGAGAATGAAAATAAATTTGGTGGAGGTAATGTTGGAAGTAGTGATCGAGAAGAGGAAGTGGAGCGAGAATTCGACTCACGGAGGACACAGCAGGAAATCAATGAGAAGAAAAAGTTTGAAGCTTAGCAACGTCTTGGGAAGAACCATACTGGGCTATGTTTGAAGGGAAAGAGGGTGTGTTTCAACTGTGGTCAGGAGGGACACATTGCACCAAACTATTTTAGTCCAAAGAAAGGAGCATGTTTTACCTGCGGTTCAAAGGATCATATGGCTCGTGATTGCCCTAAGAAGCCAACGGGAAGTGCAAGTGGTGGAAAAGGAAACAACAATGGTGGTGGTGCATTGACTATCTTTGGACCAAAGACAGTCAAGAAACCCTCTGCGAGGACTTTCAATATGCCGAAATGCAGGATATGCATGACCTAAAGACGTAGTGTCAGGTATCATTCCGATTAATGGTATTAATGTTTATGTACTATTTGATTTGGGTTCTACTTGTTCATTTATATCCGATGAATTTGCTCAGAACTTAGAACTTCCCAAGGAAGAATTAGAAATTCCCTTAAGTATAGAGATTGCGAATAAGGAAGTGATCCCTGTTAGATTCATATATAGGAATTGTAGAGTGATTATAAAAGGTCACGAGTTGATGGTAGACTTGATACCAATTAGACTTGGTGAGTTTGATGTTATACTGGGAATGGATTGGTTATTCAATTACGGAGAAATAATTAATTACCAAAGGAAGTGTGTTAACCTTGTGACTCTGTCAAAGGTTGTGTTCTTTGGCAGCAAGTCACCTCGACAAGCAAGTTGTATGACGGTGATGCAAGCCAAGAAGTTGATGAGACAAGGATGTGTAGGATACTTAGCCTACATAGTCGATACGCAGAAAAAAAGTGTGAAGCTAGAAGAGATACCGATCATAAGAGATTTTGCAGACGTATTTCCAAATGATTTGCCAGGTATTCCATCGGATCAACAAATCAAGTTCGTGATTGATTTACTACCAGGAACGGCCCCGATATCTAAGGCACCATACAGAATGGCCCCGGTAGAAATGAAGGAGTTGATGGTGCAATTGCAAGAATTGTTTAACATGAAGTATATTCAGCCGAGTGTTGCCAAGGGGAGCACCTGTGTTGTTTGTTAAGAAGAAAGACGGATCGATGCGGCTCTGCATTGATTCCCGAGAATTGAATAAGGTCACGATTAAAAATAAGTATTCATTGCCTAGAATTGATGACCTGTTTGATCAGTTGAAGTGAGCGAGGTATTTCTCTAAGATAGACCTGAGGAGTGGTTATCATCAGTTGAAGGTGAGGCCGGAGGACTTACCAAAAATAGCTTTCAGAACTCAGTATGGTCATTACGAGTTTCTGGTTATGTCTTTTGGTTTAACCAACGCACCTGCAACGTTCATGGACTTGATGAACAGGGTGTTTAAACCATTTTTAGACAAATTTGTGGTGGTGTTTATTGATGATATATTGGTATATTACAAAACCAAAGAGGAACATGTGGAACACTTGAGATTGACGTTGGAGATGTTAAGAAAAGAGAAGTTGTACACTAAGTTCTCAAAATGTGAATTTTGGTTGAAACGTGTACAGTTTCTCGGGCACGTTATTGATAAAGACAGAATTTTGGTAGATCCATCAAAGGTTGAAGCTGTAATAAATTGGGATCAGCCGAAGACACCATCAGAAGTAAGGAGTTTCTTAGGATTGGCAGGTTACTACATGCATTTTATTCAAGACTTTTCCAAGATTGCGACTCTGTTGACGAATTTAACTAGGAAGGCGGTTAAATTTGTTTGGACAGAGAAGTGTGAGGAAAGTTTTCGAGAGTTAAAGAAGAGGATGAGCTTTGCACCTGTGTTATCATTGCCTGATGATACAAGAAATTTTGTGGTGTATAGTGACGCATCGCATAAAGGACTAGGTTGTGTGCTTATGCAAAACGGCAGAGTTATTTGCTATGCATCATGTCAGTTGAAAGATTATGAGAAGGGTATCCAACTCATGACTTAGAGTTGGCGGCGGTGATGTTTTCCCTGAAGATTTGGAGACATTATCTTTATGGAGAGAGGTGTGAGATATATACCGACCATAAAAGTCTGAAGTATATCTTTACACAAAAAGATTTGAATATGAGACAAAGAAGATGGTTGGAATTGATCAAAGATTATAACTGCAAAATTTTCTATCATCCCGGAAAAGCGAATGTTGTTGTTGATGCTCTAAGTAGGAAGGGACGAGAGAAGTTAATGTTGTTGACTGTTCAGGAGAAGCTAGTGTCAGAAATGGCTAAGATGGAGTTGGAAATTAAATATCCAACAAAATTTGATGAAAAGTTATTCCAGATGGGAAATAGTTTAACGTTGGTAGATAAGGTGAAAAATGCACAACCTCATGATAAAGACTGCGAAAAGATAAAACAGAAAATATATGTAGGTGAGGAAAACAAATTCAAAATCGATTCGGAAGGGTTACTTCGATTCGAAGGGAGAATTTGGGTTTCGCCAGTACCAGAAGTTAAGGAGGAAATTCTAAGTGAAGCTCATAACTTAAGATATTCGATTCACCCTGGGAGTACAAAGATGTACCAGGATCTTCGATATCATTTCTGGTGGCCGAATATGAAGAGGGATGTGGCTGAATGCGTGGCAAAATGTTTAACGTGTCAGAAAGTTAAAGCTGAACATCAAAGGCCAAGAGGATTATTACAACCGTTGGAGATACCAGAGTGGAAATGGGAGCATATCACAATGGATTTTGTGGTAGGTCTTCCAACGACCCAACAAGGTTGCGATGCTATTTGGGTGATTGTCGATCGACTGACGAAGTTGGCACACTTTTTGCCAATCAATCTTCGATTTACCCTAGATCGGTTAGCAAAACTATACGTGAAGGAAATTGTTTCGAGACACGATGTACCTGTGTCCATTGTATTAGACAGAGATCTACATTTCACATCCAATTTTTGGAAATGATTACAAGAATGTTTGGGAACACAGCTGAGAATGAGCATAGCGTACCATCCTCAGACCGACAGACAAAGTGAGAAAACCATCCAAACACTAGAAGATATGCTCAGAGCATGTATCATGGATTTCAAGGGAAATTGGGATGACCATCTACCATTGGCGAAATTTGCTTATAATATTAGTTATCACGCGAGTATTTGTAAGACCCCAACTTATTATAAATAAAATTGAATTTTCTCTATTCATTATTCTAAATTAATAAGGGTTAATTCGATATAATGCTTTGGTTATGGGTGAAATGTGCAAATTTTACAAAATAAGCAAGTGGTTATAAGATATTCATCTTTGTCGGGGAATATTCTTTTGGTCGTGGAATATTCTTTTTATCGGGGAATATTCATACGACGGCGCAGCCATTCGTGGGGCTCATAACAGAATAACTGTCAGATGAAGAAAACGACAAAGTATGAGTTTTTATAAATAACGGCGTAGTTGTTACCGTTAACACTGTTGGAATACCTAGTGGTTAAATTACGATGTCTGGCGTGGTTGCCTTGCAAGTAGCACGGTATCAAGATTGAGATTGTTGAATTATTGATTAAATGCGTAAAGAAGACACTACTCAATAATTGTTACTAGTAATTCTTCATTCAATATTTTATTTTATTGATTCAATAATTCTTTGCGTTGATATTTAATATTATTATTGTTTCAATAATTGTCATTGCCTGATATTTTCCATTATCGGATCAATAATTCATATTATTTGAATAATATTATTAGATAACATTATTGGCAATGTCTAGAAAGTTACATCTAAGGAGAGATTTGGCACCTAATTGCTTGCGTTAGTAAGGAGAAATCCTTATTGGAAAGCCCCTCTTTTACAGGAGCGAACTGTTTGTCATAATTGTGATTACGTAATATTATTTATGAATAATTAATTATTGATTTATATGATAAGAAAATATTTATTTGATGTGGATATAAATGATGGATTTATTTATGTGGTTATAAATGAAGGAATTAATCTTTGAGGTGTTTTATCGGTATTTTTGCCGGAATGGAGGTATTAAAAATCACTCGTTTGTGGATTTGAGGATATTTTACATTTGGAATTTGGAAAAACTCAAAGCTACAAAGTTGTAGAGAATTGATTTCATCTTGAAATGGACATAAAATTTGTATTTTTCTCGATAAGCAGGATATTTTCTATGAATTATTGAAGTTTCGGAAAATAAAATGATTTTTATTAAAATTGGGTGGGACCCACTTTTGTTTTAACACATGTGGGCTGCTAAATTTTGTTCAAAGATGGCTGGTGGCTGATCTTGGTCAAGAAGCATGTGTAGAAAAGAAGAAATGAAATAGTATTAATTTATTATTTAGTCTCCTATGGCGTTCTAGCATTTTCCTATAAATAGACGCTTAGGTTAGAATTGAAAATCACACCAGAAATAAGTTTTCTTTCTCTCTAGATTATCGAGCGTATTTTGTGAGTATTTTGATACTTTGAGAGTTGTTGTTCGGTACAAGTTTCCTTCGGCTCTATATCCGATATTCTGATCAGAAGTACCGTTATTTTGAGGTAAGGGATGTTATTTTCTTCTTAAATGATATTATTTTCTTCAATATCATTATGCCGAAATATTGGTGAACTTTTTAATCAAATTTGGAACTTTTTGTGTCGGGGTTACTTTTCACGTATATGGAACTATTCACAAATACGGCACTATTCACCAAAAAAAAAAAATTTCCTTTTTGTCCAAGATGTCTATTTTGGCTACTATCTTTGATTGTATCCATGTTTTGATCGTTAATTTTGAATTCTGCTTCAAAATTGGTTATTATGAAGTATTAGTGATCTTGGATAAACTGTAACACGGATCCTTAATATTTGTCCTTCTGTCTCACTAGATTCGTTCTCTAAAATGTTTTTCATAATCCTCGGTCCTTAATGATGATATTATTGAATATCTTTGACCTGTAGTGCAAAGATGAATGATTAACTGATGAATATCTTTGGCCCGTAGTGCAAAGATGAACAGGTGTTGAGATGAACATGACCAACTGGTGATACAAATGAATAACTTTGGCCTGTAGTGCAAAGATGAATATTCAATTAAAGATGTATATTGATTGTTGTTACAGGGATAAAATATTGATGATGGATTTTTAAATCTTAGAAGATAGTAGAACTCATTCTTTACGTGACTCTTCTAATGGATTGTTGTTTCCGCTGCATTTGTTGATCTAAAACTTGTTGTCTATTATATTCTATCAGATTTTTCCCTGTTGAAGACTAATGATAATTTGTTGTATATTATCTTGGTCATAATATTCTTTACTGGGCTAGTTGAGCTCACCCTTTTCCTTTTTGTTCTATTTTTCTTCTTAGGAGGTGTGAACATAGTAGGATCGAGTCGGGGTATGGAGTGATGGTTCTAGAAAGATGTTTTAGCAGTGCTCACTATTTCTGTAAAATAGTGTATGAATAATTGTAATGAGGACTTATTTGAGTGTGGATATTGTCAAGAAGACAATATTTGTATTTAAACCCACAGTATGTGTTGTCGTATTTTGCACGACAATTGTAATAATAAAGTTGTAGTTTGCTTTCTGTACCATGTATTTGGCGACTCAGAATGGGTGTTGTATACCTATTTTGGGGGCGTCACAGTTGGTATCAAAGCCTTACGAAACGTTATACGGCAGGAAGTGCAGAACTCCGTTATGTTGGGACGAGGTAGGTGAATGTCAGCTATTATGTCCAGAGTTGATACAATAGACTGATCATCAAGGTTATTCGAGCAAGATTGATCGCAGCACAAGATAGACAGAAGAAAAATGCCGACCAACATCGACAAAATCGAGAATTTGATGTCGGTAGTTATGTTTTCTTGAAAGTATCTCCTTGGAAGGGGAAAATTCGTTTTGGCAAAAAGGGGAAATTGAGCTCTAGATTTATAGGACCTTTCGAAGTGCTTCGACGAGTTGGTGAAGTGGTGTACGAGGTAGCTTTACCTCCAGAGTTGGAGCATATTCATAATATTTTCCATGTATCAGTATTAAGTGTAAGACCCCAAATTATTAATAAATGAAATTTATTTTCCTCTATTTATTATTTTGAAATAGTAAGGGTTGATTTGATTAATGTGGATAGTTATGGGTAAAATACGCAAATATTTCGAATAAGCAAGTGGTTATAAAATATTCATTATTATCGGGGAATATTCGTTTGGTCGTGGAATATTCGTACGACGGCCCAGTCTTTTGTGGGCCCCATAACGGAAAGCGATTGGATAAAGAAAACGACAAATATAAGTTGTTTATAAATAACGGCGTAGTTATTACGAATTAATCTTTGTTGGAATACCCGGTAGTTAAAACACACTAATATCTGGCGTTGTTGAGCAAGAAGCTTTGCGGTATTGCACCAATTATTGATTCTTACGTAAGAAGGCACTACTCGATAATTGTTACTGAATTAATTCTTATTCGGTATTTTATTTTATTGATTCAATAATTCACGCATTGATATTTTATATTCTTTGTTGTTTCAATAAATTGTCATTACATAGTATTTTCCATTATCGGAGCAATAATTCATATTATCTGAATAATATTATTGGATAACATTATTGGCAATGTCTAGAAAGTTCTATCTAAGGAGAGGTTTGGTCACCTAATTGCGTGCCAGTAAGGAGAGATTCTTATTGAAAAGCCCCCTCTTTCCTGGGAACGGCCTGGTTGCCAGTACTGTGATTCTGTAATATTATTTGTGAATAATTAATTATTGATTCATATGATAAGAAAAATATTGATTTTATGTGGATATAGATGGAGAAAATTTTTAATGTGACAATTGTTGAAAATTGAAATTTTATCTTTTTTTGAAAAAATAATTCATTTAAATATATTATTATATTTTAATAATATAATAATGATGATATTTTTACGATGAATGTGGGATATATGAGTATATGTGGAGGAGGAGTATTTTTGTTACAAAAAATATTTAAAGCATGTTTTATGTGTTTGGTGGACCCCATTTCTTATTTGAAATTTGAATATAGCACCGTAAAATCGCTTGGTTTGTGGATTTTGATCAATTTCATTTGGAATTTGAAAAACTTTCTTACGTAAAGTTGTAGAGAATTGAATTTCTGTAAAAAACTCATTTAGATTGAATTTTACGATAAAAGGGCTATTTATTATGAATTATTGAAATTGAAGCTGCGAAATAATTAATTTTGAAGTTTAAAATATTTTAATATGAAAAACGTTTTTGGTGATTTGAGTGTGGTTCTTGCATGTGTTTTAATAGTGAATTGATTCTTGGTGCGTAGAAAGTTGTGGAAATAATAATAATATTATTAAATTAAATTTTCTACTTTGGTGTTCTAAGCATTTTCTATAAATAGGGTGCTTAGGTTAGAATTGAAAATCACACTTAAAGCTGAAGTTTTCTCTCTATATTATCGGCGTATTCTTGTGAGTATTTTGAGTATACTTTGAGTATTGTTATCTGGTGCAAGTTCAAGTCATAGCCTTTATATCAGGTGTTTCAACTAGAAGTATTGTCTTTCGAGGTAAGGGATGATATTTTATTCGAAAATGACATTATTTCTTCAATATCATTATCTTAGAAATATTGTTTGGAAATTTTTATCAAATTTGGAACTTTTTTCATATCGGGGTTACTTATTCATGAGTTCTTATTCATGAGTTACTATTCATGAGTTACTATTCATGAGTTCTTATTCACGAGTTCTTATTCACGAGTACTATTCACGAAGTGTGAAGATGTTTTTTGTGAAATTTCTATCTTTTGGTGTTGGAGTTACTATTCACGTATACGGCACTATTCACGTATACGGCACTATTCACCAAAAAATGAAATTTCTTCTTTTTTTCCAAAATATCTATTATGAATACTAGCTTTGATTGTATCCATGTTTTGATCATTCTTGAATTTTACTCCACTCTGATTACTTATAAAGTATTTTTGAACTTGGATTGTTTAAAATACGAATCATTAATATTTGTTCTTTTGATTCCTTTGGATTCGTTTCCTTTAAAATATTTTTCATCATCCTCGAGTCCTAAATGATGATATTCTGAGAATATCTTTGGCTGTAGTGCAAAGATGAATGATTTCTTGATGAATATCTTTGGCCGTAGTCAAAAAGATGAGCAGTGTTGAGATGAACATGGCCCGATGATTAATATCTTTGGCAAGTAGTGCAAAGATGAGCAGTGTTTAGATGAACATGACGGTCGATGAATATCTTTGGCTTTGTAGTGCAAAGATGAATATTTGATTCAGATATATATTGATTGATGTTACGAGGATAAAATATCGTAGATGAACTTTTAAATTCATATATAGAAGATAGTAGTTGCATTCTCTACTTAACTCTTCTAATGAATTATTATTTCATTGCGAAGATTGATTTAAAAGCAGGTTGTCTATTGTATTCTATTAGATTTTTTCCTGTTGGAGACTAACGATAATTTGTTGTATATTATCTTAGTCATAATATTCTTCTTGGGCTAGTTGAGCTCACCCTTTTCCTTTTGTTTCATTTTTTTCTTCTCGGGAGGCGAGAATGTAGCGAAATGCAATTAGTGGGTATGGAATGATGGTTATAGAGAGAGTTGTTTAGTAGTCCTCACTATTTTTGTAAAATAATGTTTAAATAATTGTGATGAGGATTTATTTGGGTATGTATATTGTCTAGAAGACAATAATTGTATTTAAACTCACAATATATATGTTGTCGTATTTTGCACAACAAATGTATTAATAAAGTTGTAGTTATTTACGTACCATGTATTTGGCGACTCGAATGGGTTGGATGGAATGGACCTATTTTGGGGGCGTCACGGTTGGTATCGAGCTTAGGGATATGATCTCTGGCGGAGATGCGGGAATAGAACTAGGAGGGGAGAGCGAGTAAATCCTTATTTAGTGTGTCCTACTAAGCTTATTTGTTAGTTAGTTAGTATATAGGGATATTATGTGATATATTGATTTCCTTAATTAACCCTTGTTTTATGGCGGTATTTGAGAATGTCGATTGAGAATATTAACGATTGGAGTAAATAAGGACCGTGGAGATGCTGTACTTACCAACGAGGAGAGCGTCTGACAGTTTGGTAATGTACCCTCTGTGAACAACACCCTTGAAAGCGAGATGATGAATGAGGGGATGTTTAGAAGCTTTTTGCAGTTCATGCAAAATCGGGAACGAGGAGACTTCGTGTTCAAAATATAGGAGGAAATGATAGCAATTCACGGGTGGTCACTGACCAGCGATTCAAAGAGTTGGGACCACCAAAATTACAGAAAGCGGATCCGATTAAAAAGCGAGGCGTGGGTCAAACAAATTACCAAGATATTTGATGTCTTGGGATGCGGAGGAACAAAAGTTCCATTCGCTACTTTTATGTTAAAATAACGAGGCGGATTCTTGGTGGGAATCTATGAAGCGTACCTATCCAATTTGCACCAAGCATGTCATGGGAGACATTTGAAATAGTTCAATGACAAGTACTTCCACGAAAGTATTAGGCGTCATATGAAGGAAGTGGAGTTTATTAGACTAGAAGCGAGAATAACATGGCGGTGTCCCGATGACGAGATGAAGTTCGCGGAGTTATCAAGTTTGCACCTCATTTGGTGGAGAATGAGGAGCATTATGGCGGATGTTTACGAGAGGTTTGAAACCCGGCATCGTCGGTATCTCATTTCTCATAAATTTTCTCTCTCTATCGGATGTTGTCAGCGGGGCTCGATAATTAGAGCGAGATAATGAGTACGTTCAATCGAGGACCATAACCGAGGATCATACCAAAGATAGCGGTCATCGAATAACGATAACCCGGTGGAGAAAGAAGAATCTGAGACAAAGGTGGTAACCACTCTGGTGGTAATCGTGGCCATGAAAATAGAAGAAGCGAGTGGGAGGAGATTTTAAAAAGAGGAGATTCAACAACGACCATGTGAAGGCGTCAGCGCCTTGAGCAAGCTGGTTCAAGGAGGAGAAAGACCACCGGTCAGTATGTTACAAATCTTGGGAAAGAGGGACATATCGGTCCAAACTACCCTAGCAGTTTAAGGTATGCTATAATTATGGAAAAGAAGGACATATAAACAAAGTTATGCGGTATCAAAACCAGATCCGGTAAGGAATGGTGACTCAAAAGGATGTCCGAGAAAAGTCAAAGTCAAGCGGTTCACGGAAGGCGTTTATCGTGGCCGGTCAAAATGCGAGGAACGACGAACGAAGTTAGCAGGTTAGTTAATTATAAATTCTTGCGAAGTTTATACCTTACTAGAATCCTGGTTCTACCCATTCTTTTATCTCTTGCTTGCGCTCAGCGTTTGAACTTGACTACGGAGAAATTAGACTTTGACCTATTTATGGAGACTCGGTTAGGAGAAACTTTCATTACATCAGTTGTTTAGAAATCTTGCTTGATTCAGGTTGGCACTATCACATTACTGTTAACCTTATTTCTATAGAGATATTTACTTTTGATGTGATTTTAAGGTTAACTACTCATCATGCAGAAATTGATTACTTTTCGTAAGGTTGTTAGTTTCCATATTCTAAGCAACTTTGTTATTGAATTCAAGCAATCAAACCATTGTAGTCAAACATTTTCATATCAAGCCATGAAGTCATTCGTTTATTACGGATGTCAAGTTTTCTTAGTCCATGTTATGGATTTGAATAAAGACACGTCGATTTGAATAATATTCTGTTGTTATTGATTTTTCTGACGTATTTCTGAAGAATTTCTTGGCTTACTCCCAAAGCGATATTAAATTTTGTATCGACTTTGAACCCAGACAAAACTCATTTCTAAAATCTCATATCGAATGGCTCCTATTGAACTTGGGAGTTAAAAATTCAACTATAGAATTTGGTACCTAAGCCTTTATCTCGGTGACTTCCTTTGTGGAATGCACCAAAGCCGATTTCTCGTAGGGGACACCATATTCGATGCGATAGTAAAGCGATAGGTGTCATGGTAACGTCTTATCAAGGTTGGGATATGAGTCACGATTGAGAACAACCTAAGTGTTGGGCTTGACACGAAAGCATACAAATGAAATTAAAATTTTAAAGCAATTTCCAAAACCTAAAAAGCAGGATCCATGCGAAAAATCAATTAATTGAGGAGGTTTAGAGATTATACGGATATAAACAAAAATGAGAATCTAAAACCCATTGCGCCTCGAATCTCAGCACGCAATACAAGCCGATTTGCGCCTCTACACGGTATCCACCACGAGCATGCATGAAGCAGGTCGAACGATTATGATAAGAAGGACTTGCGGTACTAGCCACCAAAAGGAATGGATTTTACGAAGCTGTTTTTCTCTAGTCTCTCTCTAAGAAGCGGCTAGGGGTTTTTCAATTATGATATCTTACCTAAGTAGCTACTATATATCATATATATAGTAGTTAAAAGGAATTAATCAAATCAAAACCTAATTTTATAAAATTGAATTTATATATATATATATATATATATCTCTTAATTAAGTCTTACTTAATTAATATACATATATACAAATTATCCTTTTAATTTAAATTAAGTGATTTAAATACTATTAATCATATTAATATATTTAAATCCTTAAAATTTAAATTAATTCCCTTTAAATAACGTTACATGTGTGTGACCACATATAGGTTATTATTACGTTGGCAATAATTTTAAAATCATATTATAAAATTATAAATAGTGGTGACATCTAGTAATGTATCTTTGCTACCCAAGTAATAATAAGATCGATGATTCGATGCAACCTTTTTCGTGACCAATGTTTCAATGTAATTTAATCCTTTTAACCTTAATATCCTAGATTAAACTCGAGTCATGGAATGTGTCATACTCTTCATAATTTAATCTGAGTTTTCTTGATCAATGAGTAGACTATATGAAACAAATCACTATTTGAGCATGGCCATGCATTTCATAGTCCTACTCAATCAAGAGGCCTATGGATATCACCCATAATATATAGGATGGTTAAATTCTATCTAGATCACTCATATTTCTCACCACGATTAATGATGAACCCAATAATCACCTTTATAGTCCACCCTATTAAAGGTGACATTTGATGATATCAAAGTACATAAATTCTCGTGTAGTAATATAGCGATTTCGGTCGGGAGGACCATTACATCATTGTCACTATGAGAATTGCTAATGACACTTCGCATAATGCTCCATATAGAATTCTCATGGTGAATTCTATCCGATATATCGTTCTCTAACATGTACCTATGCATTGACTTAATATCTCATATATTTATGACCAATGAGATTTGGTCATCGATCGATCCACATACTAGTCTCGATGCATCATTGTTGTCCCATCAACAATGATACTCGACTAAGGACATTTAAGAACAACGATACTAATGGTAATATATAATCCCATGTTCAAGTCACATACTTGAAACTATATAATTTGTATCACTATTCTAAGGAATTTTATTATGTTAACAATTATATTACGTGATAAATAAAACCATAATAAAATCATATATTTATTCAATCAAATTTAATATCAAAACGTTAAGCAATTATATCAAATAATTGGCCTCTAGGGCATAAACTCTAACACTAAGTCGGTAATCGAAATAAATACGTAGCTTTCAGGCTTAGTTGGTTATTATCGGAGATTCGTTGAAGGATATTCTCGAATCGCTATTCCATTCTTAGCGGTGACTCGTAGAGATACAAAATTCGAATGGAGCAAGGAATGTGGGAAGAGCTTGAAGAACTCGAGAGAGACTCATTTCAAAGACATGTTTACGACCATGCCATCACGGAAAAGCGAACGTGGTAGTTGGCGTGTTAAGTAGAAGATCGTATACAAGAAATGCGAGTACGATATTGTCAAAGACTCATTTTCGTATAATTTACAAATAATAGAGATGGAGATGAAAACTCTAGGTACCCACGTGATGATATCTGAGTATAATCGACTTTAATTGATAAAGTTAAAGTTGTTCAAGCTACACACCGGGTGATGAATTTGAAGAAGGAGGTGCAAGAAGTTGTTATTTCAAAAGCGAGAATCGGTGAGGTGAGGAAAGCTCAAACCTTCGATTTATTAATCCATTTGAAATTCTCGATCGAATAGGGCTATGGCCTATAGACTGCGTTTTACCAAGTATGGACGCGTGTTCATGCGTTTTTTCACGTGTCGATGTTACGTAAATATGTGGACAACCGAACCACGTCATTGAGTTAGAACCGGACGAGATTTTAGAAGACTTAACGTCACGAGGAGGTACTGTCAAGATCTTGGATAGGAAAGAACATGTCTATGTCTTGAGGTTATACCACAAGTTAAAGTTTTGTGGAGAAACCATCTTTATTGAGGAAATGACCTAGGAGTTGGAAATGGAAATGAAAGCGATATTCTCATCTTTTGAAACACCGAAGTGCGTCACGTCAATTTAGAGGACGAAATTTCATAAGGAGGGAGGTTGTAAGACCCCAAATTATTAATAAATGAAATTTATTTTCCTCTATTTATTATTTTGAAATAGTAAGGGTTGATTTGATTAATGTGGATAGTTATGGGTAAAATACGCATAAATATTTGAATAAGCAAGTGGTTATAAAATATTCATTATTATCGGGAATATTCATTTGGTCGTGGAATATTAAATGCGTCGGGGAATATTAAATGCGGCCAGTAGCGATATTTTGTGGGCCCCATAACGGAAAGCGATTGGATAAAGAAAGCGACAAATATAAGTTGTTTATAAATAACGACGTAGTTATTCAGAATTATCTTGTTGGAATGCCGGTGGTTAAAACACACTAATCTGGCGTTGTTGAGCGATGGCACGGTATTGCACCAATTATTGATTCTTACGTACGTGAAGGCACTACTCGATAATTATTACGATAATTCTTATTCGATATTTTATTTTATTGATTCAATAATTCTTTGCATTGATATTTTATATTCTTGTTGTTTCAATAAATTGTCATTACGGTATTTTCTATTATCGAGACAATAATTCATATTATCGAATAATATTATTGGATAACATTATTGGCAATGTCTAGAAAGTTACATCAAGGAGAGGTTTGGTCACCTAATTGCGGCGGCGATAAGGAGAGATTCTTATTGGAAAGCCCCTCTTTCTGAGGAGCGGCACTTTGGTTGCGATCTTGTGATTCTGTAATATTATTTGTGAATAATTAATTATTGATTCATATGATAAGAAAAATATTGATTTTATGTGGATATAGATGGAGAAAATTTTTAATGTGACAATTGTTGAAAATTGAAATTTTATCTTTTACGATAAAATAATTCATTTAAATATATTATTATATTTTAATAATATAATAATGATGATATTTTTACGATGAATGTGGGATATATGAGTATATGTGGAGGAGTATTTTGTTACAAAAAATATTTAAAGCATGTTTTTATGTGTGGTGAGACCCATTTCTTATTTGAAATTTGATTATAGCTTGTAAAACCGCTTGGTTTGTGGATTTTGGTCAATTTACATTTGGAATTTGAAAAACTTTCTTACGTAAAGTTGTAGAGAATTGAATTTCCTATAAAAACTTCGCTAGATTGAATTTTACGATAAAGGGCTATTTATTATGAATTATTGAAATTCTGAAGCTCAGAAATAATTAATTTTGAAGTTTAAAATATTTTAATATGAAAAATGTTTTTGGTGATTTGAGTGTGGTTCTTGCATGTGTTTTAATAATTTGAATTGATTCTTGGTGCATAGGAAGTTGTGGAAATAATAATAATATTATTAAATTAAATTTTCTACTTTGGTGTTCTAAGCATTTTTCTATAAATAGGGTGCTTAGGTTAGAATTGAAAATCACACGTAAGCTGAAGTTTTCTTCTCTCTATATTATGGGCGTATTCTTGTGAGTATTTTGAGTATACTTTGAGTATTGCTTTATCTGATTGCAAGTTCAAGTCATAGCCTATATCCAGGTGTTTCAACTAAATCTTGTCTTTCGAGGTTAGGGATGTTATTTTATTCGAAAATGATATTATTTCTTTAATATCATTATGCCGAAATATTGGTTGGAAATTTTTATCAAATTTGGAACTTTTTCATGTCGGGATTACTATTTATGAGTTACTATTCACGAGTTACTATTCATGAGTTACTATTCACGAGTTACTATTCATGAGTTACTATTCACGAATTACTATTCACGAGTACTATTCACAAAGCGTGAAGATGTTTTTTGTGAAATTTCTATCTTTTGGTGTCGGAGTTACTATTCACGTAAACGGCACTATTAACGTATACGGCACTATTCACGAATACGGCACTATTCACCAAAAAATGAAATTTCTTCTTTTTGTCCAAAATATCTATTATGGATACTAGCTTTGATTGTATCCATGTTTTGATCATTCTTGAATTTTACTCCACTCTGATTACTTATGAAGTATTTTTGAACTTGGATTGTTTAAAATACGAATCATTAATATTTGTTCCTTTGTTTCACTGGATTCGTTTCCTTTAAAATATTTTTCATCATCCTCAGTCCTAAATGATGATATTACTGAATATCTTTGGCCTGTAGTGCAAAGATGAACAGGTGTTTAGATGAACATGACCAACTGATGAATATCTTTGGCCTGTAGTGCAAAGATGAATATTTGATTCCAGATATATATTGATTGATGTTACAGGGATAAAATATTGATGATGAACTTTTAAATTCATATATAAAAGATAGTAGTTGCATTCTCTACTTAACTCTAATGAATTATTATTTCCGTTGCGAAGATTGATTTAAAACTGGTTGTCTATTGTATTCTATTAGATTTTTCCCTGTTGGAGACTAACGATAATTTGTTGTATATTATCTTAGTCATAATATTCCTTACTGGGCTAGTTGAGCTCACCCTTTTCCTTTTTGTTCCATTTTTCTTCTCGGGAGGCGAGAATGTATGAAATGCGAGTCGGGGTATGGAATGATGGTTATAGAGAGTTGTTTAGTAGTCCTCACCATTTTTGTAAAATAATGTATAAATAATTGTGATGAGGATTTATTTGGGTATGTATATTGTCTAGAAGACAATAATTGTATTTAAACTCACGATATATATGTTGTGTCGTATTTTGCACGACAAATGTATTAATAAAGTTGTAGTTATTTCTGTACCATGTATTTGGCGACTCAGAATGGGTTGGATGGAATGGACCTATTTTGGGGGCGTCACATTAAGGCCATATAAACCTGATTATAAACATGTTATAGAATATGAGCCCTTACAGTTTGAGAATGATTTGTCATATGAAGAACTCCCTGTTCAAATTATTGATAGAAAAGAGCAAGTACTGAGGAATCAAGTGATACCTTCTATTAAGGTTGTTTGGAGGAACCACAATGCTGAGGAATCTACGTGGGAACTTGAAAGCGTTATGATGAAGAATTATCCTCAGTTGTTTGCTTGATTTTGTATAGCGATTCTGGGGACAGAATCTTGTTAAGAAGGGAAGAATGTAACGAATAAATTTTTTAAGTTGTGATTCTGGGGACAAAATTCTTTTAAGGAGGAAAGGATGTAACGATCGAGAAATTTGTAATTTAATTTAAATATTTATTGAATTAAATAAATATTTTAAATAATTTATTTATTGAGGAAAATAATTAATTAATGAATTGTGGTGAATTAATTTAGTAATTAAATTGATTAGTGTAAATTAAATTGAGTAATGATAATTTTATTTGAAGGATTTAATTTAAGAAAATAATTAAATTAAATCAATTGCTTAATATTTAAGGAAATAATTAAATTAAATGAATTATTTAATTTACAGGAAATAAATAAATTAAATAAAGTGATGATTCTAATTTATTAATTAAATTAGATATATAATTATTTATTAATTATAAGTATAATGATAATAAGAATTTTATTATTATTATAAGTTATTTAAATTAACTAAATTAATGGCGTGACATGAAAACACCACTAGAAAAACAAGAATACGTGATGGAACTTTGTGACAGTTTTTTAAAAACAATCACAAAAGATAGTAATTTGTGATGGACTTTTTAAGCAGTCACAAAATAATAGTATATATGATGGCTCTTAGTGATGATTAATCTTGCCATCAATATATTATAATTATGATGGTCATGTCAATCACACCAAGTTTTTCACGCAAAATAAATTTTCTTTTTGTGATACACTAAGTCATCACTTATCGATATACACTTTTGGTGATTGCATTTAAGCTATCACTAATATTTTAATATAAGAAATAATGAAAACAATAGATTAAAAAAGATAGATTTTTGTGACGACTTTTATTTGCAATTACAAGAAAAGGTATTTTGTGATGGAATTTTAAAGTCATCACAAAACAATAAAATATATGATGGCTCTCAGTGATGACTAATTTTACCATCATTATAGAGTATTTGTGACTGCCGTTGCAATCACCAAATCTTATGTGGAACTACTTTTGTTTAGTAAGTCAAATCACATATGTTTCCTTCTATATTTTACTTTAAAATTATAATCATGATCTGGGCTTTAGTGTAGTGGTAATACTCGTTATTTAGTTTGCAAATGGGGGGGAGGGTTCAAATCCTACAAGTATCATTTGATACAATTAATACAGTGAAATAAATTATACTTAAATAGATATTCACGTTTTTACCTTTGATCCATAAAGTCTTATTTTTTATGATGACTTTGATAATCACAATAGATTACGTGTTAATATGATTGTATTAATCATCACAAAAGTACTAAGTATTTGCGTGATTGCCAAAACCATCACGTAAAACCTTTCATGATGGGCGTATACAAGACGGCCATTGTGATGCTTTAAGCCATCACGTAAACCATTCGTGATGGTTTTTCTACTTTTTGTGACGGATTTTGGCCATCACAAATGACCATTTTTTTAGTAGTGAAACTATATAATATAAATAATATAATAATAATTTAATTTGGGGGGAAAAGGTGTTAGCCAAACAAGGCCTTGTGGCCTTTGGCTTATTCCAACTGACGTCTTTTGTTTTCTTTAACTGAAAGAGAACGTGGGAGTCAGTATATGTGGGTTATGCGTCTTATTTTTCCTAAGGCTTGATAACATAGATATACATAGAAGAAGGAATCACAGAATATTGAGAGTGAGAAATTAAGAGAGTAATCTCTGTGAGTTTGCCAAGAGAAGAAGAGATTCACTATCTTTTGCTAGCATTCGATCAAGGATTTAAGGTATAATCTACCTCTAATTCTAATTCTCAATTTTGTAATTTTTATTTTCTAGAATTGGGTTTTGGTCAAGTATTGATTGTAAGATATGGGTTATGGGTGTGTGATAGTATTGTAGAATCTATTATTGGCATGTATATATAAAAGGGGTAGCAATCAAACACGTGAAATTGAATTGTAAGAAGGAAATATAACTAACAGTGTTCATATTTGAAAAAGGGCTTTCGGAAGTATGGAAGTTGATGCTCTATATGTGGTATAATCTGTAATTTGTTATTGGATAATGTTAGTATGTTAAGAAACAAAAGCGGCGTAATTGGAATCGTGTCAATTGATTGAGAAACGAATTCGTGGTGATCGAATTCGCTAAAAGTGTCAAAATGGAAGAAATTTGGAAAAACTATGGTTTTGATTCCTCAATATGATGCATATGTGATGTTTTCATATATTGAATGATGTCTAGAATGCTTAGCTATGATATTACAAAGTTTTAGATGTTGAAGTTTGGTGAATTTCTGTAGAATTGGGATTTTTGGCCTCTAGCAGAGTCTAATTTCGCGTTCTGCAAAACTGAAATTGATGCATCATGTGGTATTGTTGTCTAATGTATTCTTTGTCTTGTGGTAGCGCTTTATATCGTGGTGTGAGCGAGTTATTGTCATCGTAGTAGCGTAATAACGATGTAAAATTGGCTCGAAGTACGCACCGGTGGTCGGTCAGACCAGTCTTTAAGTCATTAATGAATATAGCTTGAAATTGTTAACTTAACATAATTTAATGGTTTATAAAGGACCTAAAACATATTACAAGGCATAGTAGTGTGTTGTAATCACAACGCCAAAAATTATAGATTATGAATTAGTGTAAGTTGTGAAAGTTGTAATGTAATGTCACTTGAATTAGAATTATTTTACAATCACCATGTCGTATACTATGATATAATTGAGAATTCAGTTTCGTGTTACATGAATGAGTAGGATAATCAAGTCCTAAGTTAAGGATTATAGACTTGATTAAAATGAAAACTAAACTAATGAAATGGATGTTAATGTAACTAATTGTTGTTGCGGTTTCAATGATATATGTAGGGTAATTGGCGAATATTATTACTTATGTAGCTTACATACAAGGCAAGTTTCTAAACCTTAACTCCTTATATTAAGCAAGCTTTCTAACTTCATTCTTTTATTAATGAATGCAAGTTCCCTAACTTATGCTACCTTATTATTCAGCAAGGTTTACCTATCGTTGTTATGTTATACTTGTGAAAGATTTTTATTCCTAGATTATGATTGTATAAGTTCCTAAATTCTATGTTAAATTTCAGCAAGCCTATTAATTCTATCTCGTGTATGATTGTACAAGCTCTTGTAACGTAATTCGTTACATCGAGCGAGTATTACTTTTCTTATTATTATTCGAAGCATATAGTGTTCTAATACATTAATTCAAAGGAGATCGTTATAACTCTTCTGAATATAGCGCTTTGCATGTATATCATGTTTACTCAATTATACATTGTTGTTATTCAACCTTTGACTTTGATAACCTTGTTCAAAGCTTTATTGTTGTATTAAACCTTCAAGTAGTAAGCAAACCTTTATTGATTGAATTAATCTATGTTGGGTAAAATCTAATTACGCACAACACGCAAGTATACGTGGTCAACAAGTAATATAGTGATAAGTCAAGTATCGTTCCCACAGAGATAAATTAGCAAATACCTTAACTTATAATTACCAATTAGACAAACCAAATCAATAATTTAAATTAACAAAACTAAAAGTAAGAACAATTAAATTAGCACAAAACAACCACAAATATCAAAATCTGAATTTTAAACAATTAATGGAGAATTAGACTTATGATTTCACCCTAAGCTTCACTTTGATTTTAACACTTTTATTCCAATTTAACGCACTATCCCAGTTCATTAATCAAGAACACGAACGTAGTACTAACCACCTCTCGATGCACTAATACCATATTAACTTCAATCCACAATTAAGATAGAAATCCGTTAAACACCTTAATCAACTAACCCACTATATCTCTATGTAAATTACAATTGAAGAAGGTTGAAGAATAAGTTCTCTATCCGATTACATGCGGCGTCAAGCATATCTCTACCTTAACACACATCAAGTTTAAGCTACTAACAAAATCCTGAACACATGCTATATTAACTAGGTCTAAATTTGAATATCCTCTCTCGATTCCATCCAACTCCACAAAGAATTGTTGATCAGGCAATTCATAGATTCAAGCACAAATTAATATAGATAAACTAGAGATAGCTTATTAAATTGGAAATCAAAGTTTACAAAATCATCGATTCACCCAAGGATCCATCACAAGCCTAAAAAGTGAATTAGTTCATAATAAATGAAATAAACGCTGAATAAATCATAAAAATCATTCCCTCAATTACAAATAATAATCTAACACAAAGAATATTAGAAAACACCCTTCACGTAGACTAGAGTTGCAATTGTCTTGAAAAACTCCTCGAAATACCCCTCCACACTTATTCTTCCAAAAACTCCACTTTTATCTTCGTAAACTATCTTTTGTAATCTCCCTTTTGTGTTTCATAGAGTCCTAGATATCTAGCCTAAAATTCCAGCCGAAATCTCTATCCATTAGAGTTATACTGACATGCAAAAAGCTAAAATTCGTACTCTAAAGGAATTATAACTGAAACAGGACACTCAGGATTTCTTTTACCCCCTGGGTGGAGGTTTGTACTTATAGATGCCACTTTGGTGAGCTTGCCTCTATTTTCTCGAATGAAGACCCCCACCCCGTGAAGTGTGTAACAATAATAATACATACGTGACTGTGTTTCGATGGCGATTTGAAAGACCCCGCCGTGGTTTATATGATTAAGGGCAGCCCGTGTGGTACCTCTATAATCGACTTAAATTGCGATCTTGAGTTGCTTCCAAATATGCTCCATTTAAGTTTCAAAGCATATAGAATACCACCAATTATCGTTAAATGCCACAACCACCAACCTACACATAAACTAACATAGGACAAGTAAAAATGCACATGATTACAAGAATATAGCAACGAATAAGCATGAATTAGATATGAAATCGCGTATATAAAATACACTTATCAAAATCCCCCAAACTTAAACCGTGCTAGTCCTCGAGCACAAGATAACTACATGCAATACAATGATATGAATACGAATTCACTTATATACTATCAAATCCAACAATACCGCAGAGTCAAAAATATTTTAATGGCCTCAGCGAAAATAAGCAACTATACAATATCAACCATCTAAAACCAATATACAAATACGCTTTAATCCTCGAATCTCAAGCCATCATCACTGGTATAGTGTGTGTGTAACATCCATGATAACTGATACCGACTCAAATTCAATACATAACCAGTCTCTTAGAAGGAATCATGCAGCACTAACTTAAAAATTTTAAGAATAACTAATTCCAACTAAAAATCAAGCAATCACAAACCTCAAAGGTTCACGCGGGGTACTTATGCTTTATTTTCATCTACGGGGGCTTTTTTTTGCTCTTATTTCTCGTCTTCTTCATATTTTATTTTTTTTATTTTTTTTTTCATTTTTTTTATCACATAGTTGTGCAATGTCTTATTCCCTTAGGCTTTTCAATGCTACCTTAACGAGCTTTCGACCAACGACTCCCAGACCATTAAGACCTTAGGGCGCTAGGTGTAAAGACAATCCCCTCGAGCTTACTTGCTCAAGTAACAAAGGCCACAAAACTAGACAAGCACGCTACGGTGTTTATTCATAAATTTTTTTTTTTTTTTAAATAATCTTATATAGCCTACATAATCTCCCCCAAACTTAAGTTCTAGCCTAACTTTAGCCTTTACCAGCTATCCTTGTCATTTTATCATTCACTCTAGCATTATCCTTTAGAGACCATTTAGGTACCGGTTTAAACTTAACCAATTAACACAGATGTTTGTTAAATGTGCTATCCTTTTATACTAGTTTCAAACAAACTCAAGATTCGATTCATAAACGATCATTGTGTCATAGTTCTAATACTCAATACTGTATTTGCTACTTATTTGACAATCACATCATAGGCCCCCAATAACATGAAACTCAACATTGATAGACTTAAAAAACACAATAATTACTAATTAACAATTTTTTTTTAGATATGTGAATAACAAAATGCGGATAACAAGATGCATTACACTATTATCTACTAAAACAAGTAAAACCTAACTACCATGCATGCCCTATGCTATCTTGCAATACTGAAAATAAAATGCAATACATCAATTTAATTGCTTAAAATTAAAAATGAGTCCTAAAAACTAAAATGCATGAAAACATGAATGTAAATCCCCCAAACTTAAATAATACAATGTCCTCATTAGATAATTGATCAAAATAAGTACGTGAGGACTTCCCTGTCAATGCTTAAGCTTGAGGAGGTGGTTGTTGTCCTTCTTCATCAGAATCACTCGGTGGGAACCTTGGCATTGAACCGGGCTGTTGATATGGAAATTTTGTCGCCGGGTTGAAACTTTGAAGTGTTGTGTTTAACGAGGCAAAAGAAGCATGCATAGCGTCAAACATGTGCTCTTGCCTCATTTCCAATCGGCGCATTTCTCGACGAGTTGCCTTTGTGTGTGCATTCAGTTGATTTTGGAAATCAAGGAATTAAGTTCGGGATATAGCATCGGCCTGCGGTATCTCTTCATCTCCTTGATCGCCCATTGCGTCATCATCGTCCCCCGAGGCCTGTATAGCATCCACATCGTCTTCCGATGATGACAAAAAAATGAACCCCACTCCACGCGGGTGTGATTCACCTCCGCCCATCTGAGTAGCTTGTTATCATTACGGAATCCGGTATGAAGCGGCATTTGAGTGGGCTCGTCATCAGACCATCTAACTCCTGCTTGATGGTACAACCCACATATGAGTGATGGGTGTGGCAAGCCTCCAGAAAAATTCCCACGTAGGCATCGGCGGATGGAGAAGCAAATGATAGCTCCGACATCAATTATAAAATCTTGCACGATGGCGTACAACAGCAACGCCTTCTCTTTGGTGATGTTCGATGTATGTTGGGACGAAAGTAATTTTGCGCAGAGGAAGGCATACCAGATTTTTCCATACCTGCTAAGGGTCTTGCTGGGGAACACGGTGCCTCCCTTCCGCCCTTTTGTCCATGACGTTCCCGGCTTTGTCATCTCCATGATTATGGCATCCTTGTCAGGATCGGAATCATGAAGGTGCGTATACTGGCAATGATGAGGCACCCGCAGTTGGTAGTATGGGTTGATGGCATCGGCACTAAACGGAACCAATCGTCCTCGCACAAATGCTTGAAATGGTTCCTTGTCCACCGCATTTGCATAAAACTCCTTAACAATGTTGACAACTGCTGGTTCCGACTCCTCGCTGAATTTTACCCATCCCTTTTGGTAAATTTGCGGCATGAGCTCCCCATCATTAGGATCCGGAGCCAACCCCCGCTCCGGTGTAAGGGCTTTGGTAAGCATATAGTCATACCGGTCGGCGGCGGCGGCACTTGCAAATTTTCGATGATTGAAGGTGTGGATAAGTTGGGATGGGCATGAACTCTCCCCCCGTTGGCGTTTAGATGATGATTGTGAAGCCATTTCTCCCTATTGCTGGTTTTGCCCTAACTTTCCCCTAAACTTTTCAATAGTATCTCTCTAGCTCACAATTATACTCTCTTTTTGCCTTTTATGAAGTGTGGTGGAGGAGTGTGGAAGAGTTGGTGTAGTATTTATAGATGGAGAGGGAAGGCTAGGATTGGTGGGGTGAGGAGGTGGGAAGGTGGAGAAGAGTAATTGAATATTGGGAATGTGGGGAAAGTGGGTGGTGGTTATGGAGTAGTGGGGAAGTGTAAAAGTGGGAGGTATTGGGAAGGAGAGAAGACCATCAAACTACCACGTCTATCAAAATTCCAGGACCCCTTGCCCGTGGGGTAAAAAACTAAAAGGCACGCCTCGTGGCTTGTCCCCGATTCGATTTTGAGACCCCGCCTTACGTGGTTATTATCTGCTACAAGGTCCGCCTCGTGAGCATAGTCACTATCGTGATCGTGTTTTGCTTTATTTTAGCTTACTCTGTCTGCAAAATACTAAACAGCGATCCTTTTCCTAACTTTGCGTGGCATGAAACATGAAAATTAGTAAGTCGTGGATGTCATGTCATGTTGTGGAGAGATTAACGAGATTTTTTTTTCTTCTACCTAATAATGTAATAAAAAATATGATTAAGAAAATATGAATGGAAAATACGATAAAGAAATAAAACTTGGGTTGCCTCCTAATGAGCGCTTGATTTTGAAGTCGTTCAGCCTGACTACTTCCTGCTTAAGTTGTATCGGCCAACGTGATAGCGATCACGTCGGTGTTGGCTTCTCCTCCCCAATAATGCTTTAGACGGTGTCCATTGACTTTGAATGTTTGAGTGGACTCATTTGTAAATTTCAAGCGCCTTGAGTGAGAATACTTGCTTGATTGTGAATGGTCCCGACCATCTTGATTTAAGCTTTCAGGGAACAAACGCGACCTTGAGTTGAATACTTGATCTTGATTGGCTTTGGCTCGAATGTTCGTATAAAATTTTTGGTCGTGCCATCTTTTGACTTTTTTTTTCTTTGTATATCTTGGCATTTCTCATAGGCATGAAGGCGAAACTTGTCTAATTCATTCAATGAAGTAGTCTCTTCTCTCTCTGACTTTTGATCAAAATTGAGTTTTTACCTCGCTTGATATGCCTTATCTTTGTAGTTCCACCCGATAAATGACATGCCTTCCGTCATAACAGTTGATATGGTGACATCCCGATTAAGCGTCTTGTATCTTTGTCCGGTAAGCCATAAAGCATCATCCAATCTAAGTGACCAATCTTTCCGACTCGAATTCACCACTTTTTCCAATATCTTTTTGACTTCTTTGTTTGATACCTCAGCTTGTCCACTGGTTTGAGGGTGATATGCTGTAGCTATTTTGTGGTTCACCCCATACTTGGCCAAAAGAGCAGTAAATGGTTTATTGCAAAAGTGACTACCTTTGTCACTTATAATTGCTCTTGGTGTGCCAAACCTAGTGAAGATGTTTTTTTGCAGGAATTTGAGGACCACTTTGGCATCGTTTGTTGGTAGAGCTACAGCTTCAACCCACTTTGACACGTATTCCACTGCGAGGAGAATGTATTGATTGTTCAAGGACAATGGAAATGGTCCCATGAAATCGATACCCCATACATCAAAAATTTCCACTTCCAGAATCGTTTGTAAGGGCATCTCATTACGCTTTGAAATGTTGCCCGCCCTTTGGCACCTATCACATTGTTTGACAAACTAGTGGGCATCTTTGAATAATGTAGGCCAATAAAAACCACATTGTAGCACCTTCGCTACTATTCTCTCACTCCCATAATGCCCGCCATATGCCGATGAGTGACACTCATGCGGGATATTCTTCACTTCGTTGTATGGGACGCACCGTCGAATCACCTTGTTGGCACACTGCTTAAACAAATATGGATCATCCCACATGTACCACTTCACGTCGTGCAGAAATTTCTTTTTTTGTTGCTTTGTGAGGTTAGGTAGTAGAATGTTGCTCCCAACAAAATTTTCGTAATCGCCAAACCACGGAATCTCCGTTGAAATCTCAAACAATTGCTCATTCGGGAACGATTCATTGATTTCACATTTTTCGTCTTTTTCTTTACCGTGGTTTTCCAACCTCGACAAGTGGTCGGCTACTTAGTTCTCCGTCCCCTTCCTATCCTTTATTTCTAAATCGAATTCCTGCATTAGGAGAATCCACCGGAAAAGGCGTGGCTTAGCATCCTTTTTTGTTATCAAGTACCGAATCGCTGCATGGTTTGTATAGACTATGACCTTCGTCCCGATCAAGTAAGCACGAAATTTGTCAAATGCATATACCACGGCAAGCAACTCCTTTTCTGTGGTTGTGTAGTTCAATTGAGTTTATGTAAGTGTTTTGCTTACGTAGTATATAGCGTGAAACACCTTGTCTCTCCGCTGACCCAACACAACCCCAACCGCGAAGTCGCTTGCATCACACATAAGCTCGAATGGCATGCTCCAACCGGCAACTATCTTGAGTACGTAGTCAATTTCCTTTTTAATAAATCAAACGCTATCTTGCAATCTTCATCAAAGCTGAATGTCGCATCTTTCTCTAAGAGACTGCATAGGGGTTTCGCAATTTTAGAGAAATCCTTTATAAACCTCCTGTAGAACCCAGCGTGTCCCAAGAAACTCCTAATATCCTTCACTGAGGTTGGTGGAGGAAATTTTTCAATTGTTTCCAGCTTTGCTTTATCGACTTCCAGCCCTTGAGCCGAGATCTTATGGCCCAAAATTATGCCCTCTTCAACCATGAAGTGGCATTTTTCCAAATTTAGAACGAGATTCATTTCCTTGCATCTTTGCAGCACCATGACCAGATTCTTCAAACAATTATCAAAGTTGTCCCCATAAACTGAAAAGTCATCCATGAAGACCTCAACATTTTTCTCCACCATATCTGAAAAAATTGCCATCATACATCTTTGAAAAGTTGTCGGTGCATTGCATAGCTCGAATGACATCCTCCAGAATGCAAATGTGCCGTAAGGGCACGTAAATGTGGTCTTTTCTTGATCCTCCGGAGTGATGACTATTTGGTTGTAGCCCGAATACCCATCCAACAAACAGTAATACTGACGTCCCGCCAATCTATCTAGCATTTGGTCAATAAAGGGCAGCGGAAAATGGTCTTTTCGGGTTGCCTTGTTCAATTTTTTGTAATCCATGCAAACCCACCAACCTGTCACTGTTCTGGTTGGGATTAACTCGTTGTCATCATTCTGCACCACCATCATTCCTCCTTTTTTCGGTACGCACTGGACTGGACTAACCCATTTACTGTCGAAAATCAGATAGATGATTCCAACATCTAACCATTTTAAAATTTCCTTCTTTACCACTTCCTTCATAATTGGATTGAGTCGCCGCTGTTGTTCCACCGTTGGTTTTACCTCATCTTCCATCAGAATTTTATGCATACAAAATGAAGGGTCGATCCCCTTTATGTCCGTAATTGTCCATCTAATAGCTGATTTGTGTTCCCGAAGCACCCTTAGCAACTTTTCTTCCTGCAATTCGTTAAGTGCATTAAATTTGAAATAATAACAGTAAAGAATTTAAATTGCCTAAATCACGCATACCTGAGGTGCTTAGGAAGTGGCTTAAGTTCCAGCTTTGGTGGCTCTTCCAATGATGGTTTCAATTTTTCTGCATTTACCTCCTCCATGTGCAGTGGTTCAAATGGGGTTCTAAATCTTGGTACTCGTGGAAATGAGTCTAGCAATTGAAGGTAATCCACCAATTCTGGATCATCGTTCTCTTCATCTCCCAATAACGTTGTTTCTAATGGATCGTTCACCAAACTTTTGCTCATGTCATCACTAATGATTTGCTCAATTAAATCCATTCGAAAACATTCTTCCTCATCCGTAGGGAATTTCATGGCCTTAAATACACTGAATTTCACTTCTTGATCTTGGACCCTCATAGTGAGTTCTCCCTTTTGTACATCAATGAGTGTTCTCCCTGTAGCCAAAAATGGTCCCTAGGATAATTGGGATGTTCTTTTCCTCCTCAAAATCCAGAATAATAAAGTCCGCAGGGAATATATACTTATCCACTTTCACTAAGATGTCTTCTACTATGCCTCTCGAATACGTAACTGACCAATCCGCCAACTGTAGGGAGATGTTAGTCGGCCTTGGCTCGGGCAAACCTAATTCTAAGTACACTGACAATGGCATAAGGTTTATACTCGGCCCCAAATCACATAAACACTTCTTTGAAATCCCTCCCCGAGGCGTACATGGAATAGTAAAGCTCCCCGGGTCCTTGAGTTTTGGTGGTAATTTCTGCTGTAATACCGCACTACACTCCTCTATTAATGCCACTGTCTCAAAATCTTCACATTTCTTTTTCCTTGATAGAATCCCTTTCATAAATTTTGTGTAACTCGGCATTTGTTCTAGGGCCTCTGCAAATGGTATGTTAATTTGAAGTTTCTTGAAAACTTCCAAAAATTTTGAAAATTGCTTGTCTAACTTTTGTTTTTGAACTCTTTCTTTGGAATGGTGGGGAGGATAAGCAATTTGGTTAGTTGGTGGTCTATTCTTTTCCATCTATTTTTCGCTCCCTTGCTTTACCTCACCCACTGTATTTTCTATTTCTGGTTCATTCTCTTTTGTAACTGAAATTTCTGGCTCTTGACCAACAAGCTGTTTTCCACTTCTCAACATAATGGCTTGCACTGCTCATGATTACCCATAGGATTTTTCTTGGTGTCACTTGGTAATGTCCCTTGTGGTCTACTACTTAATGCCAACGCCATCTGACCCATCTGATTTTCTAAATTCTTGATTGCCATCTCTTGTGCTTTAAACATCAAGGTGTGATTTTTTATAGCCAACTCGGTGGTAGCTATGAATTTATCCAACTTTTCCTCCGGATCGGGTTTCCTTTCTTGATATTGAGCCGGTTGTTCTTGATTACGGAAACACGGAGGGTATGTTTGGCGTGAAGCTTGATTTTCTTTGGTTGTTGCTCCATGAGAAATTCGATGATTCCTATTTCCTTGATTGTATGTGTTACGATATGTGTTTTGAGGAATTACGTTGTAATTCTGGATGTAGCACCCATTCTTTGGATTAATTGCACATTGCTTTCCGTTGGGTGTTCTCTGCGCATGACTCACATACTATTGCCACTTGTGGTGCTTGTTGTGTTTGTTGTATGCGTATTCGCCACTTGCTCCAACTTCTTTGACATTGCAGCTATATGTGCTTGGATTGCTGTCATATTATCTACTTCTAATACCCCCAGCTGCCTTTGCCTGTGTCATTCTCGTTGTGGGCCATTGATAGTTATTAGCAGCCATGGTTTCACTCAACTCGTATGCTTCCTCGTAACTCTTAGCCATAAATGCTCTCACTTGGCGTCTTTGCATCGATACTTGTCCTAAGATTCCCATGTAGTCCAGTTGTAGAAGGTGTTCATTTGTAGCCACTGGGCAATCCATGATGTGGGCATTTTAAAGCGAGTTCTTTGTATATCTCCATACCTCATATAACGACTCCCATGTTCTTTGTTCAAACATTGTAATCTCATTCCTCATCTTCGTGATTTTTAGCCATTAGGCGTAATTTTGCAAGGAATTTTTGAGCTAAATCCTCCCAAGTTGTTATCGAACCGGATGGTAGGGAATGCAGCCAACTCTTCGCCTTGTCCCGTAGAGAGAATGGGAACAATCGAAGTCTCATCGCCTCATCCAAAACTCCATTAAACCTAAAAGTGTCGCACATTTCCAGAAAGCTGACTAGATGCTCGTTGGGATCATTGTTTACAAATCCCCCAAACTGAACTGAATTCTGAATCATTTGTATCATCCTAGGCTTAATCTCGAATGTATTTCTTTGCTATTCATTGGCTTTGGTGATGCTTGAGTGCAGTTCCATCACCTTGGGTGTTGCGAAGTCCCTCAACGCTTTCCGATCTTCGGCCGCCATTACTATTTCCTCTTCCTTTTTAGGTAATTAGAATTCTTGCCTCGTTTCCTTGATCCACTTACTCAACCTCTGAAACCTTTTCTCAATGTCGTCCTCAAAAGGCAAAGAAGTGCGGATTTTGGGATGAGTTCATATAAACTACGTCCAACACCTGAAATAAGAAGCACAATGCAAAAATAAAAATGTCTAAGTAAAACTGGATTAATTAAACTGATATTGTAAAAATATTAAGAATTATACTAAAAATATCCCCGGCAACGGCGCCAAAAACTTGTTGGGTAAAATCTAATTATGCACAACACGCAAGTATACGTGGTCAACAAGTAATACAGTGATAAGTCAAGTATCGTTCCCACAGAGATAAATTACCAAATACCTTAACTTATAATTACCAATCTTTTATTAACCCTAATTTTATTAAACAAACCGAATCAATAATTTAAATTAACAAAACTAAAAGTAAGAACAATTAAATTAGCACAAAACAACCACAAATATCAAAATCTGAATTTTAAACAATTAATGGAGAATTAGACTTATGATTTCACCCTAAGCTTCACTTTGATTTTAACACTTTTATTCCAATTTAACGCACTATCCTAGTTCATTAATCAAGAACACGAACGTAGTACTAACCACCTCTCGATGCACTAATACCATATTAACTTCAATCCACAATTAAGATAGAAATCTGTTAAACACCTTAATTAACTAACCCACTATATCTTTGTGTGAATTACAATTGAAGAAGGTTGAAGAATAAGTTCTCTATCCGATTACATGCGGCGTCAAGCATATCTCTACCTTAACACACATCAAGTTTAAGCTAATAACAAAATCCGGAACACATGCTATATTAACTAGGTCTAGATTTGAATATCCTCTCTCGATTCCATCCAACTCCACAAAGAATTGTTGATCAGGCAATTCATAGATTCAAGCACAAATTAATATAGATAAACTAGAGATAGCTTATTAAATTGGAAATCAAAGTTTACAAAATCATCGATTCACCCAAGGATCCATCACAAGCCTAAAAAGTGAATTAGTTCATAATAAATGAAATAAACGCTGAATAAATCATAGAAATCATTCTCTCAATTACAAAAAATAATCTAACACAAAGAATATTAGAAAACACCCTTCACGCAGACTAGAGTTGCAATTGTCTTGAAAAACTCCTCGAAATACCCCTCCACACTTGTTCTTCCAAAAACTCCACTTTTATCTTCGTAAACTATCTTCTGTAATCTCCCTTTTGTGTTTCATAGAGTCCTAGATATCTAGCCTAAAATTCCAGCCGAAATCTCTATCCATTAGAGTTATACTAACATGTAAAAAGCTAAAATTCGTACTCTAAAGGAATTATAACCGAAATAGGACATTGAGTTTCTTTCTTAGCCGGGTTTTTTATACTATAGATGCCGCCCGTGGCTTGCCTCTGCTTTTCTCGAATGAAGACCCCATCCGTGTGGGTGTGTAGTAACAATAATGCCAGGCCCGTGATCTTGTGTTCTATTAATCGATTTGAAAGACCCACTTACGGGTACCTCTAGAATCGACTTAGTCATTTGTAGTACTAAGTTGCTTCCAAATATGCTCCATTTAAGTTCCAAACGCACCGAATACCACCAATTGTACGTTAAATGCCACAACCACCAACCTACACATAAAATAACATAGAACAAGTAAAAATGCACATGATTACAAGAATATAGCAACGAATAAGCATGAATTAGATATGAAATCGCGTATATAAAATACACTTATCAATCTACAATCGAACAGTGTTCTAAAATTCTAGAAACACTAATAAGTTAGTTCAGAGCTAAACTTTCTTTAGTGCAGAAATTCTAAATTCAAGCTGAGACGAACAACCCTAGCATAGGGGATTTTGTACGTGTAATGTTTAGATGTTTGTGCATAATACATGGTACAAAAGGCTGATCCCCCTAAGTACGTTAAGAAGGGTCTGTATAGTCTGAATGACTGTTAAGGTTGAGGTAATAATACCTAAATACCAGAGACATAGTGTAAGACCCCAACTTTTATGAATAAAGATTAATTTCTCTTGAAATATATTTTTGAATATTATGGTGTGGATATGATATAATGTTATAGTTGTGGGTAATATTTACAAAATTTACAAAGTAAGCAAGTGGTTATATAATATTCGATTGGTGGGGAATATTCGTTTTAACAGGGAATATTAAATGCGATGGCACAATCATTGGTGGACCCCACAAGCGGAAGTATTGTCGTAGTAAGAAAATGATGAAATTATCTTTTATAAAAATAACGACGGAAGTGTTACCGTTAAAAGCTGTTGAACTACCCATTAGTAAAAGTACGATGAATGGCATTATGGTTGCATAGTAGCACACACGGTATTGGCTATTAATGCTTACGTAAGAAGTCACTCGGTTATACTCAATTATTGCTACAAGATAATTCTTGCATCATATCTCTCATATTATTGATTCAATTATTGTCACAAAGATCATCCTGCATAATATGACATATTATTAAATCAATAATTGAGACGACATAAAGTTGTTCATATTATTAAATTGCAATATTTACAATGTCTAGAAGTTAAAATCGAGGAGAGGTTTGGTCACCTAATTGCGCGCATGATAGGGAGAAATCCTTATTGAAAGCCCCTCTTTCACGGAAACGACATGGTTGTTAAATATTGTGAGTTATAATATCAATGATGAATAAGTTCGTGTTGATTAAAGATGAATTTGATAGTTCCATTGTGTTGAAATTATTTGTGTTAGTGGAAATCGATATTTATTTCGATAATGATTGACGTCTGGAGTTATATTGTTCAATCGGGTATTCGGGGTACTTTTCGTGTCGAAGTACTATTCACGAGTTACTATTCATGAGTTACTATTCACGAGTTACTATTCATGAGTTACTATTCATGGGGTACTATTCACCCAAAAAATATATTTCTTTTCGGTCCAAATCATTTTTGGGTACAATATTATTCCATGAGGAGATGTGCTAATTTTTCAGACCGTTGGTTGAAATTATAATAATTAATCAATATGGATCGTTGATTTAAAGTTTTAATAGTAACTTGTCCCTTCAGTTTTCCAAGAGTTATTTGTCCCTTCAATTTTCCAAGAGTTATTTGTCCCTTCAGTTTTCCAAGAGTTATTTGCCTCTTCGGTGTTTCAAGAGTTAATTGCCCCTTCGCAAATATTAGTTGTCTCTTCAATATTACCAAGAGTCATTTTGACCATTCGTTAAGACCAAAAGCCACTTTCAGTTCTTCTATAAATAGAAGCTCATTCCTTCATTATTTCTTATGAATTCACTGAAACCCTAGAGAGAGAAACTATAGAGAGAAAGAAGAAAAGTATTATGTTACTTCACTTTTCCAATATCAAGTTTTTCTAAAGGTAAGGGATATTATTTGTTGTACTCGTAAGGGGTATTATTTCTTTCATATTCATGAAGAGAGCTATTGTTATTCCATTCCTTATTATTTTGTTGGAATAACCTGTATATGTGAAGTACCGCATGCATGGTGAATTCTGTTGTTATTCCATTCTTTATTATTTTGTTGGAATATCATGTCTGTGCATTTACGCATAACCTGGTTCCATTATTTATTATTCTGTTGGAATAACCTGTCTGTGCGGTCTATCGCATGCATGGTGAATTCTGTTGTTATTCCATTCTTTATTATTCTATCGGAATATCCTGTCTATGCGTTTACGCATGACCTGGTTCCATTATTTATTATACTGTTGGGAATAACCTGTCTATGCAATATATCGCACGCATGGTGAATCCTTCTATTATTCCATTCTTTATTATTCTGTTGGAATAACCTATCTATGTGGATTACCACATGCATGGTGAATGATCTTTTGTATTCATTCCTTATTAAATTGTGGAAATGATTTGTATACGTGGATTACCGCATGGCGGATGAAAATCCATTTGCAGTTTCATATATTCTGTTATACTCAGTTGGTTAAAGTTTTGGCTTCTATACTCCATGAAATTAGTAGAATATCCTGGATATTTGCGCTTCATCCAGTATCTTTTCATGGAAATATTCTTCTGAGCATTCTTGAATTTTACTCCACAAAGTAGTATCATGTTGACAATTTGGACGTTATTGAGTTCTAGATAAATTAATTCTTGAACTTGTTTTATTAAATTATTATGTCATTGTCATCATTATCATGCTTATATTGTAATGAAAGTCATCTTTGGCTTACGTGCATAGATAACTACAAAAAAATGGGCCTTTAGTAATGATTTTTCGGGCAACGACTTTATAAGTCGTTGCTAAAAGTATATGCTTAGCAACGAAATTTGTCCTTCGTTGCAGATTGTGTCAGGCTTTCACTTTTTGCAACGAAATTCATAAGTCGTTGCAAAATTTCGTTGGTAATTCATTGGCGGGAAAAATTTTTGTTAGAAATTCGTTGCAAAATTTTTGGCCACTTGCTTTCCCGTCATCGTGGGTAACGAAAGTTTTTTTTTTTGCTAAAAATGGGGCTTTAGCAACGATTTTCAGGCAACGACTCATAAAGTCATTGCTAAAAGTGTATGTTTAGCAACGAAACTTGTCCTTCATTGCAGATTCTGTCAGCCTTTCACTTTTTGCAACGAAATTAATAAGTAGTTGCAAAATTTGAAAACAAAATTCGTTAGAAATTCGTTGTAAAATTTCTAACCACTTGATTTCTCCTCATCGTGGGAGACGAAAGTTTTTTTGTTGCTATATTTCGTTGCCTAATATGGACCACATTCATTTGCAACAATTTTTATCTTCGTTGCATATTTCATACAACTTTTTGCAACGACTATTAAAATGTTGCCTTAAATTAAGATAATAATACTAATAATAATAATAATAATAATAATAATAATAATAATACAAATAATAATAACATAATAATAATATGGGCTATATGTATATACACAGCTGTGTATTACACAGTAGGGCTATGGCGACATATTTTTTGGGCTATAGTGATGATGGCCGTCGCCATAGTCCAAAAATAGCTATAACGACTGAACAGGTGAAACCGTCATTATAATAAAAACCGTAGTCATAGCCTCTTGTGTAATACAATTTGTGTACATACATTTTCCCTAATAATAATAATAATAATAATAATAATAATAATAATAATAAGGAGAAGGGTCAAAAATACCCTCGATTTTTTCGCGATGTCTCTCGAGCACTCTATACTCTTTTTTGTCCAAAAATACCCTTAACGTTATAATTTTTGGTCGTCTCAGGTGCTTACCTCGCCATTAACTTGACTTTTTATCAGACTAACATCAGTCAAATTGATTACATGGTATTTTACAATGGGTGATGGACATACTAAAAATACTAATTAAAAAAAAATACTAAATACTAATTAAAAATACTAAAATACTAATTAAAAAATAATAAAATACTAATTAAAAATACTAAAATACTAAAAAAAATACTAAAAATACTAAAATTCAAATTATTTTGTTAATTAAAAAATACTAAAATACTAAAATTATTTTACTAAATATTAGTATTATATACTTTTACTTTTTACTAAATATTAGTATAACATATCAAATTTTACTAAATATTTAGTATTATATTTTACTAAAATACTGAATTTACTAAAATTTAAAGTAATTTTTTTCTATTATTAACTTTTTTTTACTAAAATACGAATATATTTAGTATTATATTTTACTAAAATACGAATATATTTAGTATTTTAATAATTGATATGTTATACAACTAATTGATATATTAAAATACTAATTACTAAAATACTAAATAAATTCATATTTTAGTAAAATATAATACTAAATATATTCATATTTTAGTAAAAAAATTAGTAATTGAAAAAATTTAACGTTAAATTTTAGTAAATTTATATTTTAGTAAAATTTAATACTAAATATATTAAGTATTTTAGTAAAAAAAAAAAAATTAGTAATAGAAAAAAATTTACGTTAAATTTTAGTAAATTAAGTATTTTAGTAAAATATAATACTAAATATTTAGTAAAATTTGATATGTTATACTAATATTTAGTAAAAAGTAAAAAGTATATAATACTAATATTTAGTAAAATAATTTTAGTATTTTAGTATTATTTTAATTAACAAAATAATTTGAATTTTAGTATTTTAGTATTTTAGTATTTTTTAATTAGTATTTTAGTATTTTTTTAATTAGTATTTTAGTATTTTTTTTAATTAGTATTTTAGCATTTTTTTAATTAGTATTTAGTATTTTTAGTATGTCCATGTGGCAGCCATGTAATCAATTTGGACGGATGTTAGTCTAGTTGGCAAAGCTGTTAACGGCAGAGGCACGGATGACCCAAAAATTATAACGTTAAGGGTATTTTTGGATAAAAAAAAAGTATAGGGTGTTCGATAGACATCGCGGTAAAAGTCAGGGACATTTTTGACCTTTCTCCCATAATAATAATAATAATAATACTACTACTACTACTACTACTACTACTACTACTACTACTACTACTACTACTACTAATAATAATAATAATAATAATAATAATAATAATAATAATAATAATAATAATAATAATAAAAAACAATAACAATAATAATAATAATAGTAACACTAATAATAATAATATAATAATAATAATAATAACAATAACAGTAGTAATAATAATAATAATAATAATAATAATAATAACAGTAATAATAATAACAGTAATAATAATAATAATAGTAGTAGTAGTATTAATAATAATAATAATATTAAACTCTATCCCAAAAAATATTTTGATGCACAAATTCAAACCCAAGACCTCTAATTTAGAATATTGATCCAATGACCACCCAAGCACATGGGCCTAGTTGCTATTAATAACAGTCATAATAATAATAACGGTCATAATAATAATAGTATAATAATAATAATAATAATAATAATAATAGTAATAATAATAATAATAGTACTAATAATAATAATAATAATAATAATAATAAATACGTTTGGATAAACCTGTTAAGTTAAACACAATTAAAATTCAAAATAAATTGCAACTCAAACATGATTTAACATCGGAAAATTGAAGCCTTAGAAACCAAGGAATTCTATAACATCAGAAAATAATAATAATTATTATTATTATTTAAATTATTATTATTATTGTTGTTGCAATAATACAATGTTTTATCCCCTTTTTGGTCATCAGATATTATTACAATAATAATAATTATTATTATTTAAAATTTTAATTATTATTATTATTTTAATTATTTAAAATTAATTATTATTATTATTATTATAATTATTACAATTATTACAATTATTATTATTATTATTACAATAATACAATGTTTTATCCCTTTTGGTCATTTGTATTATTACAATAATAATTATTATTATTTAAAATTTTAATTATTATTATTATTTTAATTATTTAAAATTAATTATTATTATAATAATAATTATTACAATTATTACAATTATTATTATTATTACAATTCCTAATACAATTGTCCAAAAAGTAAGTGTGTGTGTGTGTGTGTGTGTGTGTGTGTGTATATATATATATATATATATATATATATATATATATATATATATATATATATATATATATATACGCATACATATTCTTTTCAAAATTTCTTGTCAAACTAAATAAAATACTAAACAAATCTCAACATTAAACTAAATATATATAAAGTAACTATGAATATTTTAATATAAATATATATATATATATGTAAACAAATATTCATATAAATATTTATAAATTTATCTCTAAATATTCGTATAAATATTTATAAAAAATATTCATATTTAAATTTTATAAATTTTAGATGAAATATTTATAAATTTATAAATAAATATTTGTTTATAAATTTTAAAGATAAATTTATATGAATATTTAGAGATAATTTTATAAATATTTATATGAATATTTGTTTATATATATTGGGTTAAATACAAAGTCGACTACTGAACTTTAGTAGTTTTTGGGTATTGAGCCATTTTCTTCCAGTCAACGCAAACTGAGCCCCTTTCTATTCTAAAATTTGGACTTTGAACCCCAAGGCGCCACATGTGCGTTGACCTGATGACGTGTCACACGTGGCGCCTACGTGACACACGTGGCAGATCTAACGCGTCATTTTATATTGTAATTTTACATGTGGCAGATCTGATGTAGCTTCTTTCTATTTTTTTCCAAAAATTTGTCTCTCCAATGGTTTGAACTCGCAACCTCAAGTTTGAAACTTTAGTCATATAACCACTGGAGCACAACAGGTCAACTGTTAACATCTTTCAAGGATTAATAATATTTATTCACTTAATTTGACAACAGATGAATATTTTTAGTACTATATAATAATAATAATAATAATAATAATAATAATAATAATAATAATAATAATAATAGTACTAAAATAATGAAGATTAAACTACCGCCATAACTCATAGCAGTGAGCGATGTTGTAGCACATGAGCAAATGAGGGGCAAATGAGTAATTTTCGATGTCGCCACTGACTTATATAGCAGTGAGGGAGAAATTCATTTCAATCCGTGTCATCCAATGTTGTGATCAACGGTATAGATTATGGTTGTTAAAATAGTACCTATGACAACCGATTGCCAAGAATGGGGGTCCATATATATATAGTCGTGTATATTCTATTTGTGCGTAGTTTTTTAAAACTGCGTCGTTTTGGCATATTTGTTTTGATTTCTGATTTATTTTCATTGATCCCTATTTTGCTCATTTTATATATGAATGCTTGACAAATGATGACTTTATAAGTGTAAATATGTATATCCTCCGATGGGATCCTTAGGTATATTGTAAAAAGGGTACTAATTAATTATTTTTAATGAAGTCAAACTGTATAAAAAACATAACAAAAATTTTCAACTGTTATGATTATCCCACACCGAAATATGAAAATATCTATTAACAATTAACACAAGTTATTCCAACCAAAAAAAGAATGTATAGAATATAGAAATTAAGATCTCATAAATTAAACTATATCATAAAGAGAATTAATCAATTATCTCATAAAAAAAAGTAAAATTCAATACAAAAGTGAATAAAATACTAGCAATAAAAATTAAACACCAAAAATGAAATATTATCCCAAAAATCTTCCCACTCTAATTACAATTTGAAATATTTCATAGAGATAAGTATTTAATTTATATATATATATATATATATATATATATATATATATATATATATATATATATATAGGGGTTAATATTTGGCCAAAATATCTTCCTCCTAGCTCTTTCACTCGGGTTAAATGTTTTTTAAGTCATTTTGTCTTTATAGGTTGAACTTACAAATGGGTCATTGATTTTTTTTTTTCTTATAGTCAACTCACTAAACTTTAGTTTACTAACAAAAAGTAACTATTCAGTTAAGTATGTTGACATTGAATGAAATTTGCCCACGTAATTTCTGGCGATGTGTAAAAATTTACGATGGTAGTGCAGAATCAATCTATGTGGCTTTTATTATATAGAAATGGATGAAAATTTACAAATGTAATAATATAAATTAGAAAAGTTAGTAAAAATTAAGAAAATAAATAAAAAATATATTCAATTATTTTTGTAATTAATATCAAATGAATTTTTATTTAATTCTTTACAAATATAATAATATAAATTAAAAAAAATGTCAAAAAATAAGAAAATAAATAAAATATATATTCAATTATTTTGTAATTAATATCAAATGAATTTTTATTTAATTCTTTACAAATATAATAATATAAATTAGAAAAGTTTGTCAAAAATAAGAAAATAAATGAAATATATATTCAATTATTTTGTAATTAATATCAATTGAATTTTATTTAATTCTTTACAAATATAATAATATAAATTACATAAATTTGCCAAAAATAAGAAAAAAAATAAAAAGTGTTATTTAGTTATTTTTTAATTAATGAAAAATATTTTTTATATAATTAATAACAAATATAATTGAGAAAATTATAAAATTTAAAATATTTTAAAATTTAAAATCTTTTTAAATTCGGAAATATCCCTTCTTTCCCAAATCACGTCCATGCCCTAACTCTCCCACTCATTTCAGCAGCCGCATACTAAGAAAAAAAGGAAAAACCATGGCGGGTCAAGATGATATGTACTCAATCCCACCACCACTTCTCCACCAGCTGCACCGGTCGCGGTTGTCGGTGGAGCCACCTACGGCTGGACGACGGATGGATTACCGGCGTTGAGTCAGGGGAGCGTGGTCGGGGAACCGTTGGGTAGAACACATTGGGATTCTAGCCTCTTTGCTTGTCTCGGCCGCAACGATGAGTTCTGCAGCAGCGATCTTAAATCCCTCCTATTTTTACCGCAAATTAATATCAACATTTCCCCCCAAATCAAATCAACATCAGCTCTCTTCTGACTCACTCGATCAGCCCTCTCTCTCCTTTTTCTCGTTGCCCTCCTTGGCGCTCGTTACCCTTTCTCAGTCGATCGCTTCTCATCTCTGCCCTTTGATTGTTCACTCATCAAATTGGCCATCATGTGGGTGCACATCACATTTAGGGTTCTGGAGGATATGTTTTTGGACGATCAAGAGCCAGGCAACGCCAAATTTCTCTCATTCATCGGCGGCGCTGCCTCCTCTATCGCCGCAGCTGCTGTTCCAGTCGTTATCAGGCTTGTGAGATGCAGGTAAACTTTAAATGTAATTGATCTTCTATGATTTAAACCGAACATAGAATTTTTAGAGTGAAGCCTATTAGATTGTACCGTTTAGTGATAGAAAGATAATTTATTGCCTCATATTTTTTTACAGAATTTGGTTAGGGTTTTGTAATAGATTAATCTGTATCCGGCAAGTGTAGTTCTATCCTTTTTTAGAATGTAATAATTTCATGGTGATTCTCTTATTGATTTTTATTTTCTTAAAGTTGTGTTCTATCCTTTTTCAGAAGGTAAGAATTTGGTGTTCTCTAATATAAGTTTGGATTTTAGTTATTTTTAGCTAAAATATGTTTGGAATCAGACTTTTTTAGTTATCTGTGTCATTATTGTGCTGTAAATGTTGACTTACACTACCAAACAATCACCATTGCTTCTGATTTTTTTCTTAATTAGTTTTGAGGCTACCTATATTTCATGAATGCTTTACACCAGTGTAAGATTAATATTTAGAATTGACATCATGCTATGTGTAGCGGATTATTTCAAATAATAGACAGATGTTCAGTGCTTACACAGGTGGTAGAAAGTTTTAAATCCGGAGCTTGTTAAAGGTCCATGGTCTAAAGAGGTGAGGCAAGAATTGTTTATTGATTGTTCAAATTTCCCTATTTTGTTGAGCATTTCCGTATTCTAACTTCATTGTTGCTATTATTTTTGTAACATATGTTTAGGAGGATGAAATAATAATTCAATTGGTGGACCACTATGGGCCAAAAAAAGGGTCTACTATTGCACAACATCTACCTGGACGTATTGGTAAGCAGTGTCGAGAAACGTAAGATTGGATATGATTGCTTCAACCTCTGAATTTCAGTGCTATGTATTTCCTTACTTAAGCTTTATGAGTACAAGTGTTGCCAGATTGATTAATGTATGTCTAAACAACGCCAAAGTTGGACTTTTTGGTGTTCACATGTTCATGAGTCTGTATGATGTTTACTTTGCCTTTCTGTAGTTAGAAACCCTTCTCAAATGCTAGCTTGAAATTTCTCTGCATAAATTGAGCGAACTTAATCAAATTATCTGTGCATCCAACAAATTTCAAGGCACCCCTCTCTTTTCATTTAATACATTGTGCATGACTGACTTTAGAAAGTAAAGAAAACCTTTACCTTTTTTAAAACAGATTTATTTGATACTGCTCCATTTGGTAGACAAATGTTAGTATGTTCTCCCACAATTGAACCCGTCTTATTGTGGCTTACTGGCTTATAAAAATAAAATAGAATAGCTTTGAAATGACTTGTAGTGTGCAAATGCATTGAATTAGACCATTTGTTACTAATTGTGTAATCTCAAATTCTTGTGTTTTCCTTCCAACTTCAATATTCTAAAAGGAAATGTTACAAAGATTTTGATGGTTGACAAGCTCAAATATGGTTTAACTTAACTTATTTTTCTCGGTATTATATAAAAGAATCTTGCTTTGGTACATAGGAGCAGACCCACCTAAATTTGCAGAAGCAACCGGTCAACTAATATCTATATTATCTTTGGAAATACCTTTACCTGGCATCCCCTCTAATCTGAGTTGATATTTTAATGACGGATTGACTTAAACAGCAATAGACGACCTCCTTCATTATGTTGATACAGCCAAAGAGAAACTAATCTGGAAATAAAAAGGAAAGGAGGTGGTGAAAAGTATTGTTTATTTTCACTTTCCTCTAAACAGTTAGTATTATCTAGGAGGAGATTTTTCATTTGTTAGAAAAAATATAAGTAAAGAAAATAAAACAGAATCAATTTCTGAGCTTGGGCCCATCTTGATATTATTTGTGCTGCTCTCTGTTAAATTTGGGCGACGGTAACGTACATACTTATAATTATTAATTTATATGCCTTCTTCAGCTAGCCAAGACTCTTGTTACTTGATCCTATTTCTTTTTATTGAGGCACATTATGATGATGTATCCTAACTTGAACAGGATATGTTCTACAGGCATGTGCCTCTACATCCTTGATAAACAGCTCAATGGTCCTGCACCATTTGAGCAGTAGAGGAACAATCTCAGCCAATGCTCTGGCTGGGGTAGTCATGCGGTTCTGTTCACTTATGTTTTTTTAAAAAAAATTTCCTCGACATCAATTTTGATAATATTGCAGACATTCATTTCATCCTCTATGCGGAATATTAATTTGCAGCCTCCTTTGTGTTTTCTTAGAAGTGATATCATTGATCGTGTGCCATTTGACCTTTTTTTAGACATTAATGAAAGAGCTCGATGAGATGGAAAAGGTAAATGCAAAACTGTCTGTTGCTGTAAAGGAAGTGACATTTGAGCATTGCAAGAAGAATGAGATAAAACTCTCTTGGTTGAATGTCGATATTATCTGTTACATAGTTATTGATTATTTATATCATTGGATGATTGTCAGACCACAATGTAGAATATCTTTCAGTATTTTCTTGCAAGTTTCTTTAACCTGATGAAGTCAGTTGGTAAACTCTATCTTCATTTTTGCCAAGTTTCTTTTTAGTTCTGAAATATAGTAACATAATTAGATTATTTGTGAATGTTGATGTAATGTGAATACTCAATATTTATGATGCTGTAATTACTTAACGGTACTATTTTGCTATCGGTCACCCACGAGTATTTAACCCTAAAAAAGATAAATACCCCAAAGTTTTGGTATATGTGCTTTATCTATCATCCATTTAAGAACACAGTACATTAAAACTTTGTCTGGAAAAATGGCGAAGCGGGCTTCTCTCTTTTCCAGTAGTATAGTCTTCCTCTGGTTCTTTTCCCTTTCGGCCGAGGCAGCCACCAAGAATTACTAGTTTGATGTGAGTTTATAGCAGTCATACTTAAAATCTTATGTTTTTTATTTCCTAGTTGATACTATATAATATTGATATTTTGTTTTTATAATTTCAGATTCAAGTGAAAAATATTAGCAAGTTGTGCCATGCAAAACCAATTGTAACTGTGAATGGGAGGTTCCCAGGGCCTACTATTTATGTTAGGGAAGGAGACAGAGTCCTTATCAATGTTTCCAACCATGCACAATATAACATGTCCATTCACTGGTAGGGGTTATAAATTTAATTTTTTAAGTGTAACAATAGGAAGTTGTCGGCGATGAATAAGCTGTTGATGGAGGAAAATGATAGATTGCAGAAGCAAGTTTCACACTTGGTGTATGAGAACAGCTTTTTCCGCCAAAAGAAGCATAATGTAAATAACTAATCCATATATTTCCCTTCTAATTGCACCAAGTTCTCTGTTTTAATTTCGTAGAATGAGAAACAAACATGTTTACCAACTTGAACCACTGCAGTTATTTTGTTTCATCATGGTAACGCATGATTACACAGATTTACGTGTTTTAAGGTCAATTATACTGCAGCCAACTGATTAGTATCTTATGAACTCTAGTTACTCTACATGCATATTATACAATTATTTTATCACTATTATTTTTTGTTTGAAAACTTACTTCTTGTTCTATTGCAGGCAACCCTTGCCACCATGGATAATAGTTGTGAGTCAGTGGTGACAAGTGGTCAGCATCACTTGACTCCGCTGCATACCACGTACAGTTTATGGACTTGTATTTTTGCTGGATATTGCTAGAAATTGATCGTTATATGCTTAACTGGGGGAGACGGCCATGATCCTTCTAAAACAGCTATAAAAATATCTTTAGCAGCCATTCTGGCAAGAATTTTGGTAATGAATACCAATTACCTTGCCCAGTTAACATCACAACCATCACTATTGGTAGTTCTCATGCAGACAGGAATTTTTGTGCTACGTTTACGGAAGATAAGGGACGAAATTATGAAGTGTACTCTCTTTATATATGTAGATATATACTTTGATTGAAGAACTGTGGTAGCTTTAGATGGTTAATTGTAAAGATAATGAATGATTATGTAGTGGATGATTTTATTAAGTTAATAATATTTTAGTTTTTTGTATTTTTACCATTATTTGCTATGGGGACAGAGCTAGCCAGGTATACAAAAAGAATGTCAAATTTTTATTTGGCAACAAAATAATTCGTTACCAAAGTATTGATCAAGTTTTAATATAGCAACAATTTTTTATACATTTAGCAACAAAGTTTCGTTGCTAATGGCATTAAAAATATAATATTTGGCAACGAAAAATTAACCTAATAACAACGGAGAGGATATTGTTGCTAATACTAACATAAAAGACAATATTTTTTATCGTTGCAAATCATATCAACTTTCGTTGCACATATAAAGAAACGGCAATATATAATGTCGTCGTTAATCGACGACTTTCGTTGCTATTGAAAAATAACCAGCAACAAACATTTACGTTGCTGATTCAGCATAATATCGTTGCTAAAAAGTTTACATTCCGCAACGAAACCAAGCTTAGGCAACGATTTTCATAATTTACTGCAACAAAAAATATCGTTGCAAAATGGTGTCAATTGCAACGAAAATGCATGGTCGTTGAAAAAAAAAGAGTTCATTTCGTTGCCAATTAGCAGTCTTTTGTAACGAAATGAGTTTTTTAGCAACGAAATTTTAATTATTCTGTAACAATACATTTTGTTGCTAAAGGATCGATGTCTCTATACGAAAGTCAAATTTCGTTGCAAAATGTATTACTTTTGGCAACGAAAAAAAAACGTTCGTTGCAGAACAATTAGCAACGCTCATTGCGCAACGAAAGACGCAACGACATTAAAGTCGTTGCCAAAATCCTTTTTCAACGAAAATTGGTTGTTGCTGAAGCCCCATTTTTTTGTAGTGGATGGACTTAGTATGATTATGACCAAGGATCATTCGGTATAATCATGACCTGTAATATTATAAATGATATGGTAAAAGTCCTCAGTGGCCTGTAATACATTGATGGACAGTTTTTGGTATGATTATGACCAGGGATTGTTCGGTATAGTCATGACCATTGATGATTTAATGAATATCCTTGGTCCGTAGTACAGGGATGATTAGATGATGTATTTTATTTATTAAGCTGAGTCTCAGCGATAAAAATTGATGAAAACATTTTATACCATAGAAGATAGTAGATTTTATTCTCTACTTGACTCTTCTAATGGATTGCTTGTTCCGCTGCAGTTAAACTTGATGTCTATTGTATTTTATCAGTGTAACATTGTTGAAGACTAATGATAATTTATTCTGCGTTATCTTAGTCATAATATTTCTTACTGGGCTAGTTGAGCTCACCCTTTCTTTCACTGTTCTCTTCAAGAAATGAGAATATAGCTGGGACGAGTCGGAGAACAGAGTGATGGTTCAGATGATAGCATTAGTAGTCCTCAATATTATGTTAAATAGTGTGACAATAAATGTAATGAGGACTCCATTGAGTGTGGATATTGTCTAGATGACAATATTCTTATTAAAACTCTCAGTTTATGTTTTGTCGTATTTACACGACAGTTATATTATTAAGTTGTATTTGTATTTTTGTACCATGTATTTGGCGACTCAAGATGGGTGATGTATACATATTTTGGGGGCGTCACACATAGTTCGTGGTCTTAAGACCCTCAGATATTGATTTCGAACTTGTTTTCTATTTTTGATTCGTAGAACAAGTTCATTATGGTTTAGCATTCGTTGTTCATTCTCATGTTGTTATCATTGCTACTTCCTATATCAGTGAGCAATTGTTTGCTCACTCTTGCATTTAACACTGCAGCTAAAGTAGAGAAAGTCGATGAGCCATCTACTAGCAAAGGAAAGGGCAAGATGTCTAAGTGTTGAAGACTTATGAGAATTGTTATTTTAATGAATTATGTTAAAGACTTGTTTTAATATATGATATATTCCGCAAACTGATGTAATAAATTTAAGGTTAGATTACCTGGGATTTATTTTGAGATTATGATATAACCCTTTAATGGGAAAGATTATTGTTTAAGTTATTTAAATTATGTCTTTATCCTTTATGATGGGTAGTTAGATATAATGATTTTGGTAAGTGAACACCAAATTCTGTGGGAATGGAGTACCCGGATTTGGGGGTGTCACATTGAGTGTCTGAAGGGTAAGTTTGTATGTTATAAGTGCATGCAGGAGGGCCATATTTCTCCCAACTGCCCAAACCTAAGGATGAAAAGTGAGTGTTTTCTGTGCGGGTCTGTGGAGCATAAGGTGAAGGATTGTCCAAAGAGGAAAATGGAGACGGGGAGTGTAACCACGGGAAAAGGCAGCGGGACTGGCGATCACAGGACCGACTTCAACCAACAAAAGCAACCGCGAGAGTCTTTAACATGACGGTCCAGGATACTGTGGCAGCTGAGAATGAAACTCCAGGTATTATTCGAATAATTTTTATTTTCATATATATATATATATATATATGATTTTCCTATATATAGCAAATTATTTTATAAAGAAATTTTGAAGGAGGAATTTGAGTTCTTTTAGAAATCAAATTTATGTTTCATCAGATAGACAAGCTTTATGCTGAATAGTTAAAGTTTAGTTCGATCAAATATGATCGAGATCTACTTGCAATGATTGTGTATGCTATGTACCCTTGTATGTATAAGTTTTAAAACAGTGATTCCAAGGACGAAATCTTTATAAGGGAGGGTGAATGTAATAACCCGATATTTTTTATATAAATAAATGAGAAATTTTGCATATAATTTTTTTTTTTATTATTATTATATCAAAGTGGGAATATGTGCCAAGTAATGTGTATGTATATATGTGATAAATAAAAATTTATTTATTACATGAATAATTTCAAATAATTTTATTTTAGAATTATTGATCATTATAAATTATATTCTTATAAGTACTTAATTTTGTAGTAGAAATGATTTTAGTATTTAGTTTTCCATAAAATATGGTCATATATTATTTAAATAATATATGAAATGATTATTGGAATTATTATAATTATTATTTTATTATATAAATTTATTCAAATTAATTAAGTTAATTATTTTCATTTAATTAATTATGGTGCAATTTGAAAGATATTTCGGATATGGAATCCAAACTTTATTTACGGATTTTGATCAATGAATGAGAATAATAATATTATATTAAATACAATATTATTTTTTCAATGCTATAAATATATATGGTATATGTGTAGACTGATAATTGTTAGTCAATTATGGTGTATCACGATAAACCCTAGTATTACTGTCATAAACCATAATTGTAAACTCAAAACTGGAGTTTAAGATCGGTCAAAAATTGTGTTATATGAATTATGTTGCATATTCTGTTAATTAGGAATACCTTAATTAATATTTGAAAACCCTAATTTGCTAATTAGGAACCCTAATTGCTAAAATTAGAAACCCTAATTATTATTTTAGTAAATTGAATTGTTAATTTGGGAACCCTAACAATATTAAGGAACCTTAATTATTTAAAAACCTAATTTCTATTTAAAAACCCTAATTTTAATTAGTAAGTTCTAATTAAAATTTTATTAGACTTTAAACTTAATTTTTCAAGCCCTAGAAATTATTTGGGAAACCTTAAGGTTTAAAATCTATTGATTAAAACCTAGATTAAAGTACTATGGACAAGAATACCATTAAAATTGTTAGCAAAATGACCTAATTACCCTTTTTGTCCCATTCTTGGAATTATTGCTAACAAAATCTTGCCAAATCTTGGCAAGTCATCAACCTAGTCTAGCTAGGGGCTAATAAATTCCAGCTCTCAGCCATTATTAACATCCAAATACATTGAATACAAGTTATAGATAAGGATTAAGAGAGAGAAAGTGCATTATTTACCCAATTTGTACAACCAATACTTAACCAAACTCTCTCAAGCTCAAACCCACGAAATCCAAAGGTGTTTCAGTCCCCAAATCAAGCCCCACTAACTCACATAAAAAATCAGTAGCCAAGGAATCAGAATTTGTTCATAGTAAGGTATGAACCCTAAATCAAATCTGAACTTGAACCCTATGTTAGAAGTTAGATTTTTATGTTAAAACATGTAGTATGTAGTGTATATTGATGATCTGGCTTGGTACATAGGGGATCCATAACATCTAAGTACTCAAAATTAAAGTTTTTGAAAATCTGGAAAAAGCTTAAAAATGTTGTCTGACAACGAATGTCAGAGCCTCTAGATCTTTCTGTGTTAAGTGTTATGTGTGTTTTATGTTATGGATCTGTTCTATGACATGTGGTCTTTAATCCGAAACTTGAATTAGGGTCAGATCATATCTAGAACTCAAGTTATGAGTGGTAAAAGTGAGTTGACCGATCAGAAATTCTAAGTTTCTAGGCAACCCAGAAACCCAGAATTTCTGACAGTCATGTTTAAAGGTTTTGATCTTGCTGTTGTTTTAAAGTTTGGTCAAGTTATTATTTTTATCTTATAGCCTGACATGAGAAATACACATTTATGCTTTCATATTACTCAGACCATGAACAAAATGAAAATTAATCATGGTCAAACTAGGTTGACCGATCTGCCCGGATGAAGATTCTAGAAAACCCAGAATCTTCAAGAACGCGTTTCTGACAACAGTTTGACCGAGCTATATCTCTTAGATCTATTGTTGTTATACTATTTTTATGTAATAGATCTGTTGTCTTGCATGCTAGCTACAATCTAGAACTCTTAGATCACAAAACAGCCTCTGACACAATTTTCTGTAGCTTAGATCTTTCTTATTGATGATGTTTAGGCTTGAACAATGATCAAACTAGATACCCTGTTAGTTAGTCTACAAGGTCCGACGTCTAACACAACTATAACATGAACCGATTGACTGTAATGCGGCCACAAAGGGCGTTGACCGGCCATGACCAGATATTCTGGGCAACCCAGAAATATGATGAACACGTTCTGACAGCTAGTTCAAAGCTTAATAACTTTCGATTATGATGATGTATGACCTAGTTATTGGTTGTTACATGTAGTGTTTGTTGGGTAAAATCTATATACGTACAACACGCAAGTATACGTGGTCAACAAGTAATAAAGTGATGAGTAGAGTATCGTTCCCACAAAGACAAAGTAGTAAGAAATTTAACCTTACAAGTATAAATTTATGATTAACCCTAATTTTATTAAACTATTCAATTCAATGATTATAATTATAAAAACTAAATTAAGAAATAAATAAATTACCACAATACAATCACAAGTATCAAAATCTGGAATTTCAAACAAATAATGGAGAATTAGACTTATGATTTCACCCTAAGCTTCACTCTGATTTCTACACCTTTATTCCAATTCAATTCACTATCCCAGTTTATTAATCAAGAACACGAATGTAGCAATAGCCACCTCTCGATGCACTAATACCGTATTAACTTAAATCCACAAATTAGATAAAAACAAGTTAAACACCTTAATCAACTAACTCACTATATCTCTATGTGAATTATAATTAAAGAAGATTGAAGATTAAGTTCTCTATCTAATTACATGCGATGTTAAGCATATCTCTACCATAACATTCATCAAGATTCTGCTATTCACAACATTCATGAACACATGCTATATTAACTAAGTCTAGATTCGAATATCCTCTCTCGATTCCATTCAAATCCACAAAGAATTGTTAATTAGGATATTCATAAATTCAAGCTCAAATTAATATAGATAAACTGGAAATAGCTTATTGAACTAGAAATCAAAGTTTACAAAATCATCGTTTCACCTAAGGATCCATCACAAGCCTAAAAAGTGAATTAGTTCATTATAAATGAATTAACTACTGAATAAATCAAAGATAACATTCTTTCAATTACAAATAATAGTCTAAGAAGAAGAATATTGAAAAACACCCTTCACGTAGCCTAGAATTGCAATTGTCCCAAAAATCTCCTCAAAATACTCCTCCGATGATTGCCAAAAAAAACTAGAATTGATCTTCGTAATATGCCTTTCTTGTCGTTTAATTCATTGTTGATGGAGTAATAAGCATCCAACACACAAGTCCCAGTCGAAAATCTCTGTTAATTAGAGTCCATAAGCTAATCAAACACTAAAAACCATCTTCCCACAAAGTTCAAAGCACAATGCAGAGTCTTTCGGTAGAGACCCCAGCCCCGTGGTGTATGCTTAAAAGAGCCATTTGGCGGTAATACCATTCTACTTAAATCATTTGAAGACCCCCGCCCTGGCGGGGGTATACAAGGCAAATAAGCCCGTCCCAGCGGACCTTTATTCTGCTGAGTGATTTCTTTTGCTTCATGAATTCTTCGAAAAATGCTCCCAATTGACTCCAAATCTTGTTAAATGCCATAACAACCACCCTACACATAAAAGAACACAAAAACAAATAAAAACGAACATGAACACAAGAAAATAGCAATAATTAAGCGTGAAATGGACAACGATTTGTGGATATGAAATGCACTTATCAAAATCCCCCAAACTTAAACCGTGCTAGTCCTTGAGCACAAAACAAACTATATGCTATGCAATGCAATGCAATGAAATAAATATGATCTAATCGTTATGCTTACAAATCCAACAGTATCGCATAATCAAAATTATCTTATCGGCCTCAGAGAAAACAAGCAAACTCTACAATATTAATTACCAAAACCAATTCACAATTCCGTATTAATTCTCAAATCTTAAACCATCATTACTGGTATAGTGTGCGTGTGTGATCAACATCCATGATAACTGATACGGACTCAAATTCAATACATAACCAATTTCTTAAAAGGAATCATATAGTGCAAACTTAAAAAATCCAAAATAGACAAGTTCCAACTAAAACTAAGCAATTACTATTTCCAGGGGTTCACATAGGGTACTTATACTTTATTTATAAATATTTTTTCCTTTTCCTTTTTTTTCACGGGGGCTTTTTGCTCTTTTCCCATTTTATTCATTTTTTTAAACCATGACTGTGCAATATCTTATTTCTTTAGGCTAATAGTGTTACCCCTTAGCGAGCTTTCAACCAACGACTCCCAGACCATAAAAGACCTTAAGGCGCTAGGTGTAAAGACAATCCCCTCGGGCGTACTTGCTCAAGTAACAAAGGCCCCGAAACAAAACTAGCCACGGTATTATTATTTTTTTTCATAATTTTTTCTTTTTACATAAAGCTTATGTACCCCATAATTATTCCCCCAAACTTAGGTTCTTGCCCAATTCTTCGCCTTTACCGCCTATCCTTGTCGTTTTCTCATTTACTCTAGCATTATCCTTTAGAAACTATTTATGAATTAATTTGACCAGTCAACAAAGATGTTAATAGCGTGCTAACCTTTTTATACCAGTTTCAAACAAGCGCAAGATTCGATTCATAACAGAAATTATATCACAGTTCTAATAATCAATGTTGTATTGGTTAACTTATTCACAATCTCATCATTGGCCCACAAATAACATGAACTACAACACTGCTGGATATATGCAAACACAATATTTAACTAAAAAAAATAATTTCTTTTTTTTATTTATTTTTTCATAACAAAATGCGATAATAAAATAATTAAACACAATGCAATAACAAAAATAACCTAAGCTACTATGTATGCACCTAAGCTATCATGCAACTATGTTAAAACCTATATGCAAAACTAGAATTAGAATTAGAATGGCAAATTTGAACCTAAGTAATACATATGCATGCAAACAAGAATTTAAATCCCCCAAACTTACGTAATACAATGCCCTCATTGGATGAATAATCATAATTACGTACGTGAGGACTTCTCTGTAATTGCTTAAGTCTGAGGAGGTGGTAGCTGATCTTCTTCTTCTGAATCACTTGGTGGAAACCGCGGCAGTGGCATAGGCTGCTGATATGGAAATTGTGTAGCTGGATTGAAGCTCTAAAGGGTCGTGTTGAGTGAGGCGAAAGACGCGTTCATAGCATCAAACATGTGGTCTTGCCTCAATGCGAGTCGCGGTATCTCCCAACGTGTTGCCTTGTTGTGCGCATCTATTTGACATTGATATTCAAGGAACTGAGGACTGGATAGTGCCTCGGTCTACGGTACCTTCTCGGCCCCTTGATCTCCCATATCTTCATCCTCCTCCTCTGACGTGTCTGCAGCGTCAACTTCATCCTCTGAAGTCGATGGAAAAATAAAGCCAAGTCCACGAGGATGGGAATAGCCCCTGGCCCATACTGAATACCGCGCTATCATTCTGGAGTCTAGCAGTGCAAGCAACATCTGTGTGGGCTCATTGTTAGACCATCTCACACCTGCTTGGAGACACAACCCACATATAAGTGCTGGGTGTTGCAAGCTGCCCAAAAAGTTTCCACATAAGCACCGGTGGATGGAGAAACAAATGATGGCCCATACGTCTATGATGAAATCTTGCATAATTACGTATAGCAGTAACACCTTTTCTTTGGTCACGTCCGAGGTGTGTTGGGACGGATACAGTTTAGCACATAGGAATGCGTACCAAATTTTGCCATACCGACTGAGATCTTTGCTATGGAACACTGTGCCTCCCTTCCGACCTTTGATCCTGTTGTTCCCGTTTTAGTCATTTCCTTTAGTATTGCCTCATAGTCAGGATCAAAATCCTGTAGTTAGGCATATTAGCATTGTCGAGGCACCCGCAGCTGATAATAGGTGTTTATGGCATCCGCACCGAACGGGACCAAGCGACCCCGCACATAAGCGTTAAATGGGGCTTTGTCCTCGGCGTTTGCATAAAATTCCTTAACTATGTTGACCACTGTGGGTTTCGGCTCTTCGGTAAATTTATTCCACCCCTTCTGATAGATTTGTTGCATCATCTCCCCATCAACTAGATCCGGTGCCAATCCCCACTCCGGTGTAAGAGCTTTTGTGAGCATATACTCATACCGGTCGGCGGCGGCGACACTCACAAATTTTCAGTGATCAAAGGTCCGTGTCGGTTACGCGGGCCTTGAACTCTCTCCCCTTTGGCGTTTCGAAGTTGATTGTGAAGCCATGTGTTATCTATTGCTTGTATCACAGTGGTTCACACACTTTGTCGAACACTTGGTGTGCACAGACAACTTTTCCCCCCAAACTTATCAATTTGACCCTCAATTGCTCTCAAGTAGCCTCTATGAATGCCCTAATTCGAAAATAGTTGAATGTAGGTGAAAAGTTTTGTGAGAATTATGGTATGAGATGTGGCAATATATAGAGGTGGTGTGATGAGGTCTATTGGTGGATTGAAGAGGTGGGGAGAAGTATTGGAAATAGTGGGGAAGTGGGGAAGTGGTGTATTATTGGGAAGATGAAGAAGCATGTGTGTAACTGCCAAACTTGTCTGTTGGTTTCCAGGACCCCAGCCCGTGAAGGTATTAAACAGAGACCCGCCTCGTGGCATAGACTCTGTTAACTCGATTGGGACCCCTTGGCCCTACGGGGTACAAAATAAAATAGCCCACCCCCGTGATGGCATGGCTTCATCTAATATCTGAGAGACCCCAGCCCGTGGTGGGGTGTAGTGCATTTTGGGCCCGCTCCGACGAGCATGGCTTCTGCTAAACTCCTCTGTTTCTCAATTTTTGCTTCAGTGTGACCCACTCAATGTTCCTTTTTCCATCCTGCAAGACATAAAACATAAGCATTAGTGTATTGTTGATAAAATAGAGTATTGTGGAGAGATTAACAAGACTTTTATTATATAATACTACCTAACAACTTAATAAAAACTATATGCTAACAATTATGAATGAAAATACGAAAAATAAACGAAAGATTGGGTTGCCTCCCAATTAGCGCTTGATTTTAAGTCGTTCAGCCTGACTACTTCTTGTTTCATCCCGGATCGGTTGGGTTAACTGCGACATGATGATTATTTATCGCGCAACTCCAACATCGTTGTATTGCATGCCCGTTCACTTGCATGTTGGATAATGAATTTGACTTTTTATCCTTAACTAATGCCTTGAGGCCACTATCCTCTTTGCAATCCCTAAACTTGACACTTTTAGATTCCTCGAGCGACTCGCACTCTTCCTTGTCGGTCGGGATTGGGATTTCCTTAAACACTTTTACCGTTACTACCTGATTAAACACTTTCATAATTAGTTCTCCGTTAGGCACATCAATCAGTGTTCGTCCAGTCGCCAGGAATGGTCATCCCAAGATGATAGAGATGTTCTTATCTTCTTCAAAATCTAGTACCACAAAATCAGCTGGAAAGATCAATGAATCAACTTTGACCAATACGTCTTCAACTATTCCTAAAGGGTATGTTATATATCTATCGGCGAGTTGTAGACTAATATTGGTTTGTTTTGCTTCCTTTAATCCCAGTTTTCGGTAAATGGATAGAGGCATAAGATTTATACTCGCTCCTAGATCGTATAGAGCTCTTCCCACATCTTGATTGCCAATTGCACAAGGAATTGTAAAACTTCCCAGATCTTTCAATTTAGGAGGGAGCTTTTTCTGTAGTATTGCACTACATTCCTCGGTTAATGCCACTGTTTCGAAATCCTGGAGCTTACATTTTTTCAAAAGTATGTCCTTCATGAACTTAATGTAACGTGACATCTGCTCAAGTGCTTCGGAAAATGGAATATTGATGTGTAATTGTTTGAATACATCCATAAACCTCGCAAACTGGTTCTTTAACTTATTATTTTCTAACCTTGAAGGAAAGGGTGCAGTTGGTGTAACTTTAAGTTGTCTCTCTTCCTTTGCTTTTTGTCCCACTTTTTTCGTACATTTATTGTCTAATTTCTTCCCTTCATCCTCACATTTATCTCCTATACTAGCTTTTTTATCCTAGTTAGAAACCAACTCCTTACTGCTTCTAAGCGTAATAGCATTACACTGCTCGTTAGTTCCCTTTGGATTTCTTTCTGTGTCACTTGGTAGCATTCCTTGTGGTCTGTTGTTCAATGCTAGGGCAATTTATCCCATCTGATTCTCCAAATTCTTGATGGTCATTGCTTGATTTTTCATTGCTGCCTCATTGCTCGTTATGTACTTCGACACCAACTCCTCGAAATCTGATTTTCTTTCCTGATGTTGAGCCGGTTGTTGGTGATTCTGAAAACCCGGGGGATATGACGGTCGTGGAGCTTGATATTGCTGATTATTGTTCCATGAGAAATTTGGGTGATTCCTATTCCCCTGGTAATAAGTGTTTTGGTACATATTCTGCGGACCCCTGTTGTAACTACCTACAAACTGAACGGACGCTGGATTGATTGCGCACTGATCTGTAGAATTGTCCCCCACACACAATTCATATACTACCGCAACCTGTTGTACCTGAGCCCCTGTCATGGCATCCAACTTCTTAGACAACGCAGAAATTTGTGCTTGTATTGTTGTTACTCCATCTACTTCCAACACCCCAGCCGCCTTTGCATGTGTCATTCTTGCAGTGGGCCACTGGTAGTTGTTAGCCGCCATGGTTTCAATCAAATCATAGGCTTCCTCGTAACTTTTAGCCATAAACGCTCCACCCTACGCAGCATCAATACTCGTCCTGAGATTCCCATGTCGTCTGTTGTAAAAAGTGTTCATTTGCAGCCACTTGGGCAATCCATGATGTGGGCACTTTCTAAGCAATTCTTTGTATCTCTCCCATGCCACATATAACGACTCCCCATGTTGCTGCTCAAACATTGTTATCTCTTTCCTCATTTTTGCAGTTTTCGCCGGTGGGAAAAATTTGGCAAGGAATTTCTGAGCTAAATCTTCCCACGTGGTTATCGAACCCGGCGGTAGAGAGTGTAACCAACTCTTCGCCTTGTCTCGTAAAGTGAATGGGAACAAGCAAAGTCTCACCGCATCATCCAACACCCCATTATACCTAAAGGTGTCGCATATCTCCAGAAAGCTGACTAGATGTTTATTCAGATCGTCATTTGCCAATCCCCCAAACTGCACTGAATTAGGAATCATCTGAATTGTCCCAGGCTTGATTTCGAATGTATTTGCAGCAAATGCGGGCCTGGTGATGCTTGACTGCAGTTCAATCACCTTGGGTGTGGCAAAGTCACTTAATGCTTTCTGATCTTCAGCTGCCATTTCCTCTTCTTTCTCAGAATTTTCAAAGTCTTGCCTCGTTTCCTTGATCCACTTAATACACCTCTGAAATCGTTTCTCAATGTCATCCTCAAAAGGCAGCAAGTCTGGATTTTTGGACCAAGTTTGCATAAACCACTTCAAAAACCTGAAATAAGAGGAAAAAAAACAAAAAATAAAAATGTTTAAGTAAAACTGGATTAATTAAACTGATATTGTAAAAATATTAAGATCTATACTAAATTGTCCCCGACAATGGCGCCAAGAACTTGTTGGGTAAAATCTATATACGCACAACACGCAAGTATACGTGATCAACAAGTAATAAAGTGATGAGTGGAGTATCGTTCCCACAAAGACAAAGTAGTAAGAAATTTAACCTTACAAGTATCAATTTCCTATTAACCCTAATTTTATTAAACTATTCAATTCAATTATTATAATTATAAAAACTAAATTAAGAAATAAATAAATTACCACAAAACAATCACAAGTATCAAAATCTGGAATTTCAAACAAATAATGGAGAATTAGACTTATGATTTCACCCTAAGCTTCACTCTGATTTCTACACCTTTATTCCAATTCAATTCACTATCCCAGTTTATTAATCAAGAACACGAATGTAATAATAGCCACCTCTCGATGCACTAATACTATATTAACTTAAATCCACAAATTAGATAGAAACAAGTTAAACACCTTAATCAACTAACTCACTATATCTCTATGCAAATTATAATTAAAGAAGGTTGAAGATTAAGTTCTCTATCCGATTACATGCGATGTCAAGCATATCTCTACCTTAACATTCATCAATATTCTGCTATTTACAAAATTCATGAACACATGTTATATTAACTAAGTCTAGATTCGAATATCCTCTCTAATTCCATTCAAATCCACAAAGAATTGTTGATCAGGCAATTCATAAATTCAAGCTCAAATTAATATAGATAAACTGGAAATAGCTTATTGAACTGGAAATCAAAGTTTACAAAATCATCGTTTCACTTAAGGATCCATCACAAGCCTAAAAAGTGAATTAGTTCATCATAAATGAATTAACTACTGAATAAATCAAAGATAGCATTCTTTCAATTACAAATAATAGTCTAAGAAGAAGAATATTGAAAAACACCCTTCACGTAGCCTAGAATTGCAATTGTCCCAAAAATCTCCTCAAAATACTCCTCCGATGCTTGCTAAAAAAACTGGAATTGATCTTCGTAATATGCCTTTCTTGTCATTTAATTCGTTGTTGATGGAGTAATAAGCATCCAACACACAAGTCCTAGTCAAAAATCTCTGCTAATTAGAGTCCATAAGCAAATCAAACACTAGAAACCATCTTCCCACAAAGTTCAAAGCACAATGAGGATTCTTTGCGGTAAAGAGACCCCAGCCTTGGGCGGGTGTATGCTATAAAAGAGCTTTACGTGGCTACCATTCTGCTTAAATCATTTGAAGACCCAGCCTTTTACGGGTATACAAAACAAATAAGCGCTTCTCGGTGGCCTCTATTACATTGAGTGATTTCTTTTGCTTCATGAATTCTTCCAAAAATGCTCCCAATTGACTCCAAATCTTGTTAAATGCCATAACAACCACCCTACACATAAAAGATCAGAAAAAAAATAAAAACGAACATGAACACAAGAAAATAGCAACAATTAAGCGTGAAATGGACAACGATTCGTGGATATGAAATCCACTTATCAGTGTTACACTAATTCTACAAGATTCAATCATTAGCTAGCCCAAAAACACATTTCACATTGAATTATTGATGGTCAAACATGGTCATTCGAAACTGACTTTTGAGTGTTCTGGGTTTCTCAAGAATACCTAAGGCGACACTTTCTGTCGCCAAAGGGCTTTAGCGACAGACTTATTAAAATTAATTATTTTAATTTCTAAAAATCATTTAAAAATAAAAAATAATTTCTGAAAATTACAAAAATTATTTTAAAAATTATTTCAAGTTATAAAAATTAACTTTTAATAATTTGACATTAGTATTTAACTTTTAATAAAAAATATTAACTTTTAATAATTTAATAACTTAAAAATATTTTTCATAAATATTAGTATTTATTTGAATGTTATTGATATTTACTTTATTTAATAAATGCATTAAATAATTAATTAAAATGATTTTATTATATTAAAATCATTTTAAATACTAATAAGATATTTAAAAATATTTTAAGTTATAAAATATAACTCTTAATATTTTAAAGCAAATTTCATTAATTATTTAATATTAATGATATTAGAATTATTTAATAATTATATTCAATAAAGTAATTTAAAAATGATTTTTATATTAAAAAATCATTTTAAATAAAAATAAGGTGTTTGAAAATATTTTAAGTTATAAAATATAACTTTCAACATTTAAAGGTAAATTTCGTTAATAATTTAATATTAATGATATTTGATGTATTTAATAATTATATTGAATAAATAAATTAAAAATGGATTTATTGATTTAAAATCATTTAAAAAGGGTATAAATGAATTAAAAATATTTTAAGTTATAATTAATGACTTTTAATATTTTGATGAATAATACATTAATATTTAAATATTAATGGTAATTACTTAAAAATGATTTTAAATGTTTTAAAAATCATTTAAGGGTAATATTAATACTTTAAAAGTATTTTAAGTTATTATAAATAACTTTAATATTTTGGCAATGGTTTCATTAATAATTAAATATTAATTAAATATTAATGGTAATAGAATTATTTAATATTTAAATCATTTAATAATGATACCAATGTTTGAAAAATCATGATAAATTATAATAATTACTTAAAATTATTATAAGGTTATGAAAGATAATATGACTGATATTTAAATTATCTAATCGAATATTGAACTACAGAATAGAGTTTTAGACTCAATAATTACCCGATAAAGTCGTCGGTACACCAAAATATTTTAGAAATTAATCTAGACTTATATAATTTGACTAGATAAGTGTTTGTTTGTGAACCAATGACTGCTAAACATATGTGACAATGTAATTAGGTTATGTGTTGACTGCATATAGCAGTACTATGTGATATGATATATTATTCTAATCGAACGAATGATCTTATTAATGATAGGTTTCAGTATAAAAGATAAAACTAAGTTGCGTTATTGTAACCAGCAGCTCAAGCAAGTATCCTACCTTTGCATTTACTTTATGCAATGGACGTGAGTAAGAAAGTTTCAGAATCATATTATTGTGCCAGATTATTAACTCTATTGTTATTGACTATGTATCAAATTATTCATATTCATACAAGTTCTTAAATTATCCGATCATTATTTATCAACACAATATTAGTGCATAATCTAGATATTTATTCTGTTCGTTAGTTTCTAAATATGGTTATACAAGTGTCCCCACTTGGATAATCATTGTATTTAATCACATGTTGATACATACTTATTGATTTTCAATATGTATACGTTGACTTAAAAGTCGTCTAAGCTATTTGATTTGGCTAGACATAAACTTAAAAATATTGTTGAACAAGATAGAACTTTATTGTATCCAACCAGATTGTTTTGGTTCGGATTCCCGACTAAGTATGAACGTCCCAAACATGGGAAAACTTTTGTGCAACTAAGGTGGATAAGATGAATGATAATATCGTTCTTGCATGTAGTATTGATCAATACAGGGCATAACGGGCTGATCACCTCTGATGCTTGTAAGTTATTACGGTTTACAGATGAAGTTCTATTTAACCTTTTCAAAAATAAAAAAACAATGTTCATAGTCTGTTGACTAATCTCCAGTTATAGTCAGTACGTAGTTTCAAAAATTTGATATAGAATTGATATGTTGTTATTATTGGTTCAGCTTACTTCATAACTGTTGATTCGTTGTAGAAGCGTCATTCAAAGAAAACATTTAATTCTTTCAACTAATATCTATTGTTGTTATTACTTGCTGGAAAATTAAATGCTCATTCTTGCTTTAAATTTAAATATTTTTAGCTAAATATGATCAACCCGAAGGATCAGGCAAGAACAAGGGGAAAGGAAAGCTGTTTGAATGAGTTTTATAAAATTATGTGTAATAGTTAGACTTTATTAAGATAATGATATCTATTATCTATGATGTAATGAATGTTTAAAGGTCGCGTACCTGGGAATAGACTCTGACGCATATGTAAATTAAATTTGGTATCTATATTATTGTTATTATTATTAGTATTATTTCGCACATAGAAATGGTATCTTGAAGCACCGAGTTCAGGTTTCAAGTACCTGAATTTGGGGGCGTCACACCAACATATTTTACTCTTACTCATATTTTCTTAATTAGCAACATACTCACAAACACTTGACAACCACAAAAAAATGTTTTACAATTTTTCCTCCTCAATGCCAATACAATTTTTGTGTTTTCAATCTCGTAAGTTTGTTTTGTTGTTTTTAATGCTAACTAATTTTTAAAAACAGATTCAAAAAGGCTATCCAAATTCTAAACGACCTTTTACTTTCCCCTAAATCTCCCCCATATATATACACGTACGCATTAGATCATAGTAATTACTGAAGAAAAAAAGACAGAGTTCTTCAAGGATGAAGAAGAAATCAAAAAAAACAAAAAGAATATCACTTTCTTAAACTCGTATATGAGATTATAATCAATATATTCACCAAATTGAGCAATACCCAATTAGAACCTCAAACACAGGCATACACACAAAAATAGAAAATGGGTTCAAAATAAACAAACGATTAGATTGAAAGAGATGAAAAAATTACAGCAAAAACAATGCCCCAAACTACATCTCTTCAATAACCCAATAAACAAACCAGATTTTGAATTCAAAATGGAAAAGCCTAATTTCATACATTGGCATAAAAATTAAAAATAACCAAACAAAAATGGTCCATTACTTAGCCTTACAACATATACAAGTAAAAAATTAAAGCAGCAATGAGAAAAGAGAGAGATGGAGATGCACTTACAAGCACCCGATAAAAGTTTTCGCCCAGTTCTCCTCCCAAATTAGCAGCAACTAGTCCATTAAATAACAAAGAAAATAAATTTTGGGCAAAAATTAACTCAAACATTTTTCAAAACTAAAAAAATTAAATTTGGGGGAAAAATTAAACATGTTGATGACCTTACTTTGCAATTTCAAAAAAATCAAACAGAGAGAGAGGAGATGATTATTCAGAGATAATGGAGAAGAAAGAAGAAAGCTTCTAGCAATCACATATGTTTGAGCAGAAAAAATTAGAAGAATTTGGGAAAAACCCAACTCCGTCAAACGAATTTGGGAAAATCCAACTCAGTCAAACAGTTCAAACTCAGACGGACAAACCTAATTTGGAAAGAAACTCAACAAACTAATTTTGGAAGAATCCAGACAAGAAATTGAGCAGGTTTGGATAAGAGGAAGATAGAAAAAGTGCAAACTTTGGAAATTATTGTACAAAAGTGAGAGACAGCCGTCAATGTAAGACTCCAACTTTTATGAATAAAGATTAATTTTTCTCGAAATATATTTTTGAATATTATGGTGTGGATTTGATATAATGTTATAGTTGTGGGTAATATTTACAAATTTTGCAAAGTAAGCAAGTGGTTATAAAATATTCGATTGGTCAGGGAATATTCATTTTAACAAGGAATATTCGTACGACGGCACAATCATTGGTGGACCCCACAATGGAAGTATTGTTAGAGTTAGAAAATGACAGAAATATCTTTTATAAAAATAACGACAAATTTTTTACCGTTAAACTGTTGAACTACCCGGTAGTAAAAGTACAGTAATACACGTAGTTACATAATAACACACGGTATTGTACAATATCATTGATTATTGATGCTTACGTGAGAAGTCACTCAGTTATACTCAATTATGCTACAGTAATTGCTGCATAATATCTCTCATATTATTGATTCAATTTTAGTCACAATATCATCTGCATAATATTTATTATTATTAAATCAATAATTGAGATGACAAAGTTATTCATATTATTATTTGCAATATTAACGATGTCTAGAAAGTTCTGTCAAGGAGAGGTTTGGTCACCTAATTGTGCGCCAATAAGGAGAAATCCTTATCAGAAAGCCCCCTCTTTCCTGAGAATGATCTGGTTGTTAAATATTGTGAGTTATAATATTAATGATGAATAAGTTCGTGTTAATTAATGATGAAATTGATATTTCCATTGTGTTGGGATTATTAGTGTTAATGGAAATCGACATTTATTTCGATAATAATTGATTTCTGGAGGTTATATTGATCAATCGGGTAATTAATCGGATAAATGAGCAATTAATTGGTATTAATTCACATGCTTATAACTATTTGTTCACATATATGTACTATTGATTCACATGCATGTACTATTAGGGGAGGTGGTGCAAGATTGATAATACTTGCATGACTAAATTAAAAATAGAGGTATAAACGAAGGTACTATATTGTAACTATTTTTTTCACATGTATAGAACTATTGATTCACATGAATGTACTATTGATTCACATGCATGTACTATTAGGGGAGGAGGTTCAAGTTTGATAATACTTGCAGGACTAAATTAAAAATGAAGAAAAAGATGAAGGTATTATACTGTAATATTTTGAGCCCCAAAACGTGCAATTATCGAAACTATATTTTCCTATAAATAGGAGCTCATTCTTCTTTCATTCTCACCAATTCACTAAGACTCACAATAGCAATTATAGAGAGAGAAGCTATAGAGGGAGAAGCTATAGTGAGAAAGAAGAAGAGTATTCTGAGTATTCTGCTACTTCACTATTCTAGTATCAAGTCTTCTTCTAAGGTAAGGGATATTATTTTTTTCAGTATTCGTAAGAAATAATATTTTCTTCCATACTCTGTAGTATGTGAGTAATATTATTTCGTTTTCGTATTCTTAATTCTACACTAATTCTGTTAAAGTATTGCTTCTATACTCTGTGAAATTAGTAGAATATCCTTGAAATTTGTACTTCATCTAGTATCGTTTCACAAGGATATTTTTCTGAACATTCTTGTTAAATTTTAATCTTTTCATGCCAAAGTACTGTTCACGAAATACTATTCATAAAGTATTATTCATGGGGTACTATTCATGAAGTACTATTCACAAAGTACTATTTACAAAGTACTATTCATGGGGTACTATTCACAAAGTACTATTCACCCAGGGTACTATTCATGACAAAAATTGATTTCTTTTCTGTTCAAATCATTTTTGTTACAATATTATTCTTAAAATTTACTCCACAAAGCAGTCTCATGTTGACAATTTGGACATTATTAAATTCTGGATAAATTAATTTATAAATCTTTAAAAATTTATTATTGTTTTCTTTTAATTGAATTCTTATATCATTGTCATCATCCTCATGCTTATATTGTGATGAAAGTTATATGTGGCTTACGTGCATAGATGGACTATTGATTGGTATGATTATGACCAGGGATCATTCGGTATAATCATGATCTGTGATGTTACAAATGATGTGGTAAAAGTCCTCATTGGCCCGTAGTGCATTGATGAACAGTTGTTGGTATGATCATGACCATTGATGAATAGATAAATATCCTTGACCCTAATGCAGGGATGATTCGATGATGTGGTTTATTTATTAAGCTAAGTGTCAGCGATAAAGTTGACGAAAGACTTTTTAAATTATAGAAGATAGTAGATATCATGCTCTACTTGACTCTTCTAATGGATTGCTTGTTCCGCTACAGTTAAACTTGTTGTTTATTAGTTTAACAATGTTGAAGGCTAATGATAATTTATTTTGCATTATCTTAGTCATAATATTTCTTACTGGGCTAGTTGAGCTCACCCTTTTGCTTTCATTATTCTCTTCAGGAAATGAGAACGTAGCCGGGACTAGTCGGGGAACAGAGTGATGGTCCGAGATGGTGGCTATAGTAGTCCTCACTATTCTATGAAATAGTGTGATAATAAATGTAATGAGGACTCCATTTGAGTTTGGATATTGTCTAGAAGACAAAATTCATGTAAAAACTCTCAGATACGCTTTTGTCGTATTGTATAAAAGAAGTTTGTATTTGATTTATGTACCAAGTTTTTGGCGACTCAGAATGGGTGATGTATACCTATTTTGGGGGCGTCACATTTGGTATCAAAGCTTAGGGATATGATCCCTGGCTGAGATGTGAGACTAGAACTAGGAGGGGAGAGATGGGTAATTCCTTCTCTAGTATGACCTACCTAAGCTTATTTGTTATTTAATTGGTCGGTCAGAGTATAGGGATAATATATGGCATGTTAATTAACCCTTGTTTTGTGGCCGTGTTTGAAAATGGCAACTAAAAATGCCGAGATAAGCAATGAAGCACATGAGACCGTTGAGTCACCAACGATCAATACCCAGGATAATGTGCATCAGGAAGGAAATAATCCTCAGGAAAACAACAACACCGACCAGATGATGAACAATGGGATGTTCAGAGGCTTTATGCAATTCATTCAACATCAGGCGAGAGAGACTCCTGTTCAAAATGCAGGTGGAAACACTGGAAACTCTCGGATGGTCTTCGCTAAGTAGTTCAAGGAGATGGGACCACCAAAGTTTTTGGGAGAGCCAAAACCACTTAAAAGCGAGAGAGCGATGGATAAAGCGGATCACCAAGATATTTGATGTCTTGGGATGCTCCGAGGAGCAAAAGGTTCCCTTTGCCACCTTCATGTTAAGAGGAGAGGCAGATTACTGGTGGGAATAAGTAAAACGTACTCAGCCTACCGCACTCAAAATGTCTTGGGAAAAGTTTCAAGAACTGTTCAACGACAATTACTTTCCCGAAAGTATTCGTCACATGAAAGAGGTGGAGTTCATCAAGCTGGAGCAAAATAATATTATCGTGTCGCAGTACGAAGCTAAGTTTGCCAAGTTGTCCCAGTTTGCATCCCACTTGGTTGATAATGAGGAAAGAATGACGCGGATGTTTCTAAGAGGTTTGAAACTTGAGATATGTCAATATCTCATTTCTCACAAACTTTACTTGTATTCAGATGTTGTGAATAGGGCTCTATTATTGGAGCGCGATAATGAGTCAACCCAACTAAGAGAGAGTAACTGGCAAAATGATAATACCAGTGGTAGCAGTCATTGAAGCGGTGACAACAAACATGGAGGGAATCAACATGCTAGAAATGGTAACCACTTCGGTGGTAATCATGGACAAGACAATAGAAGTGGAAATTTCAAGAAGAGAAGGTTTAACAATGATGGAAAGACGTCAGCACCAGCACCTGTTGTTAAGGAAGGAGAACGACCGTCGGTCATATGTTACAAATGCGGAGGGGAGGGACACATTAGTCCAAACTGTACGCAACAGTCCAAAGCATGTTATAATTGTGGAAGAGAAGGTTACCTAGCCCGATTTTATCGTGCACCAAAGTTAAGTCCAGCTGGGATGGAGGCATCAAAGGTCATCCCAGACAAGACAAAACTGGTAGTTCAAGGGAGAGCATTTATCATAACCTCCCAAAAAGCTAGGAATCTAAATGAGGTGATCACAGGTAAGCTAATCATAAACTCTAGCGAAGTATATACCTTATTTGATACCGGTTCTACCCATTCTTTTATTTGTCCTACTTGCGCTCAACGTTTACATTTAACTTCGGAGAAATTACACTTTGACTTATCCGTTGAAACTCCGTTGGGAAAAACCTTCATTACATCAACTGTTTATAAGTCTTGTTTGATTCAAATCGGTAACCGCACGTTACCTGTCGATCTTATCTATTTGAAAACACTTGCATTTGATGTGATTTTAGGGATTGATTGGTTGACCAATCATCATGCTAAAATTGATTATTTTTGTAAGGTTTTTAGTTTTCATATTCCTAACCAACCTATTATGCGAATTCAAGTAACCAAACCAATAAATTCAATTACTGTCATATTAAGCCATAAAGCTATTCGTTTATTAAAAAATGGATGTCAAGTTTTCTTAGCCCATGTCACGGATTTAAACAAAAATACGTCAGATTTGAATGATATTTCTACTGTTAATAAATTTCCTGATGTATTCCCTGAAGAACTTCATGTCCTTCCCCCGGTGCGTGAAATCGAGTTTGGTATTGACCTTGAACCCGGTACAAAACCCATTTCCAAAGCCCCATATCGAATGGCTCCTATTGAACTTCAGGAGTTAAAATCCCAACTACAAGAATTGTTAGATATTGGTTTCATTCGTCCCAGTACGTCCCCTTGGGGTGCTCCTGTTCTATTTGTGAAGAAGAAAGATGGAAGTATGCGACTTTGTATTGACTATCGGGAGTTGAATCATGTCACCATAAAAAATAGGTACCCGTTGCCTCGCATTGATGACCTTTTTGACCAGTTGCAAGGCATCAAATTCTTTTCAAAGATCGATCTTCATTTCTAATATCATCAGTTAAATATTAAAACCGATGACATTCCAAAGACTGCTTTCAGAACTCAGTACGGGCATTATGAATTCCTAGTCATGTCTTTTGGATTGACTAATGTTCCTGCTGCCTTCATGGATATGATGAACCGAGTATTCAAGGAATATTTGGATCATTTGTGGTTGTCTTTATTGATGACATCCACATATACTCCAAAAGTCGTGAAGATCATCAGCAACACTTGAGGCTGATACTCCTAAAGCATCGTGAAAACAAGCTATATGCCAAGTTGAAGAAATGCAAGTTCTAGCTTGAAGAAGTAGCATTCCTTGGGCACGTGATATCAAATCACGGAATATCTGTTGACCCAACAAAGATTGAAGCAATACAAAGCTGGGACCAACCTAAGTCAGTGACTGAAGTACATAGCTTTTTAGGCTTAGCTGGTTATTATCGGAGATTCATGAAAGGATTTTCTCGAATTGCTACTCCATTAACTCAGCTGACTCGAAAAGATACAAAATTCGGTTGAAGTGAGGAATGTGAGAAGAGTTTTTAAGAACTCAAGAGGAGGCTCATTTCAGCACCTGTTCTGATAATACCATCTGGTTCGGAGGGATTTGTCATCTACAGTGATGCTTCAGGCAGAGGGTTAGGATGTGTTCTCATGCAACATGGGAAAGTCATAACCTATGCCTCACGACAACTCAAAGAATATGAGAGGAATTATCCTACTCACGATCTAGAGTTGGCAGCTGTCGTTTTCGCACTTAAAATCTAGAGGCATTACTTGTATGGGGAAAAAGTGGAGATCTATACAGATCATAAAAGCCTCAAATATTTCTTCACCCAAAAGGAACTCAACATGCTGCAACGACATTGGCTCGAGCTGTTGAAAGATTACGATCACACCATTCAATACAATCCTAGAAAAGCGAACGTAGTAGCTGACACATTGAGTAGAAGATCATATGCGGGTATGAGTACGATATTGTCAATGCAAAGGCCCATTTTATATGACTTACAAAGGATGAGATAGAGTTAAAGACTCCAGGGACCCATGTGATGATGGCAAATATACAAGTAGAACCGACTTTAATCGATAAAGTTAAAGCTGCTCAAGCTACAGACCTGGAGCTGATGTGTATGAGGAAGAAAGTACAAGAAGGTGCTATTCCGGAAGCAAGAATCGATGAAGAAGGAATACTTCGAATCAACTCCAGACTTTGTGTTCCTAACGACTCTGACTTGAAGTATAAAATCACGATGGAGGCGCATAATACACCATTTGTAATCCATCCTGGGAGTACCAAAATATATCGTGATCTTCGACATACATTTTGGTGGAGCAATATGAAGAGAGAGATAACAGAGTTTATCTCAAGGTGTTTAACTTGTCAACGTGTCAAGGCGGAGCATCAAGTGCCAAAAGGTTCATTGTAACCACTTGAAATTCCAGAATGGAAGTGGGAGTACATTACCATGGATTTCATTACTGGTCTTCCCAAGGTTTCTCAAACCATAGATGCGATTTGGGTCATTGTTGATAGATTCACAAAGTCTGCTCATTTCTTACCTATACGAGAAACTTATTCACTTGAACGTCTTACTCGTATTTACATAAATGAGATTATAAGATTGCATGGTATACCAGTATCCATAGTTTCTGATCGAGACCCAAGATTCACTTCATAATTTTGGGTTAGTTTACAAAAAGCTATGGGCACAAATTTACGATTCAGTTCAGCATATCATCCTTAAATGGACGGGCAGTCGGAGAGAACTATTTAAACTCTTGAAGATTTATTAAGACTCTGTGTCCTTTAATTCAAAGGAAGTTGGGACAAGTTCTTACCATTGGTGGAATTCTCCTATAACAATAGTTATCAAACAAGTATTGGCATGGTTCTATTCGAGGCGTTGTATAGACGCAAGTGTCGTTCTTCAGTATGTTGGGATGAGGTGGGTGAAGCAACGTTGTTGGGACCGGAATTGGTACGCATGACAAGGGAAAAGATTCAAATGATCCGACAACGTATAAAAACCTCACAAGATCGACAAAAGAGTTATGTTGATCTTCATCGAAAGGACGTGGAATTCAATGTTGGAGATCATGTGTTGTTACGTGTTGCTCCATGGAAAGGAGTTGCAAGATTTGGAAAGAGAGGGAAGCTCAATACTCGATTTATTGGGTCATTCGAAATCCTCGATCGAGTAGGAACTGTGGCCTATAGACTCGCCTTACCGCCAAGTATGTCTCGTGTTCATAATTTTTTTCACATATCTATGTTATGTAAATATGTGAAAGACCTGAACCACATTATTGAATTAGAACCGGATGAGATAGAGAAAGATTTAACATATGAAGAGGTACCTTTTAAAATCTTGGATAAGAAAGATCATATTCTACGCTCCAAGGTTATACCTCCAGTCAAAGTTTTGTGGAGAAACTATGATGTTGAGGAAATGACCTGGGAGTTAGAATCTGAAATGAAGTCAAGGTATCCTCACATCTTCGAAATACCAGGTAAGTACCCTAATTTCGAGGATGAAATTTTATAAGAAGGGGAGGTTGTAAGACCCTATAGACACTCGAAATTTTCTGCATACCTGTTACTAACATCGCAAGAGGGCAGAATCATCTTTCAAAGATAACCCTGGAGGACAGCTCAGCTTAATCCCGGAAATAACACCAAAAGTGTCAGTTTCAACCTCAGAGATAACCCCGAGGAATGCAGTTCAAATACCAGAAATCACACCAGAGAAGGCCGTTTCATCTCGGAGATAACCCTGATATACTCAGTCTTAGTCTTGGAAACAATACCAGGAAAGACAGTGTTAACCTTAGAGATAACCCCGAGGAGTGCAGTTGCAGTTCCGGAGATGCTCGTTTTAACCCCCAGTAATCAGCTTCAACCTTAGAAACCACACCGAGGCACTCAGCTCCAATCCCAGAGATAACCTCGGGAGGTCAAGCACAGCTCAGAGATAACCTTGAGGACATCCAGTACTTGCAGCAACCCAATCTCAGAGATAACCCTGAGCAATGATTTTTTTATCAACCCAAACCAGAGATAACCCCAGTGAGGGGTAAAATCATCATTTTGCCACCTGGATCTCACATTGCTCCATTTCAACAACAGTTCAACATACATTCTATACAACAATGTCCCACAAGAACCAAGGAGTTATAATCCCGATTGACTACTACGCAAGGCAGCACACCGGATAGAATTTGAAGCTTGAAGACCAAGGACATGGTCCCATCTTCCTGACTTCTGACAACCTCTAATCCCATGTCATGGCGTAGCTCTCGACAACATCACTCCGTAAAAGGTCTTATACACCTCAATCGGAGGCTCGGATTGAAGTTCTGCAAGTTTGAGTGGACATCACGTTGCACGCATGCATGTACTTTTAGATGGCAGGACCCGCAGAGCACGGGGCACCTCGGGCAGCCGAAGGTACATCTGCGGCTACCGCAGGTGTACCTGTGGCTCCCCTTCTATAAATAGAGGGCTTGGGCTAGCCATTTTATAAGAAAAAAATGGCGAGAGAGCCCTATCCAATTTGCTCTGTACACCCCCTAAATCGAGTGTTTTCTCATTTTAAACACTTGTGAGCTTATATTCAGTCATATTTTTACCAGTGGGAGCTGAGTGTTCATCCATTTAAAGCTATAAAAGTCTTCTTTGGCAGTCCACTGTAAGCCTTCATACACCCTTTAACGCCTTTCTCTTGTACTTTGCACACATTGTTCTTCACATTGAGAGTCGTGTTGTGTGTGTATGCCCGGACTTCGGTCCGTGGGTTTTATTTCCTTTTGTATATATATATATATATATATATATATATATAGACTACCATTATCGAGTTATGCCTCGATAAACGCTCTGAACGTGAGTCCAGGCTCAATCGAGGCATAACTCGATAATGGTAGTATATATATATATATAAACTGTTGTCGAACTTTGTTCGATGATATACATTTCTATCAGGCCTGGAGTTTACTTCGTGGCCTTTTACTGCTTTATTAACATTCCGTCCCGCTTGGAGTTTACTTCGTGGTGGTTGATTATTTTTACTGCTTTATTTACATTCCATCCCGCCTGGAGTTTACTTCATGACGGTTGATCATCTTTACTACTTTATTTACATTTCTGATCCCCCATGGAGGTGCTTCGTGGTGGTTGATCATGTCTATATATATATATATCGCTTTTATACATTTATATTTTCGATCCCCCATGGAGGTGCTTCGTGGTGGGTGATCATGTCTATATATATATATATATATATATATATATATTTACAACTTTTATATATATAACTGCTTATTGCTTTCCTATAAATTGCGACATCATGTGAGCCTAGGAATCATGTGATCACATATTCAGTCTACTGAATCTAGATTCGGTTCCCGTGATGGACATTTTCAGCTGTAAGCAACTTATAAATTATTCACGGTGTTTGAATTTCCTTAGATGGCTTTCATGCCCACAAGGAGTTTGGCACTACTATATATATTATTTTCTCAAAGATGCTTCGCATCTCGAAAATAAAAGCAATCAAACAAAACATTTAATAATATGGAAGTATCAAAGGCCTCAATTACTATTAAGCACAGGATTTGAAAAACCTCTTTTACAAAACATCACTGCTATATCTTGTTTAAAACTGAATTTTTACACAAATTCAAACCCTCTGTATATATAGGTGCGAAGGAGGCATAACACTACTTCCAAATAAATTGCACATTGATCCACACACACACACACACACACACACATTCATATAACAGTTTAATTGAAAAGTGGCGGTCACCGTGGTAACACGGATGTCGGGGGGTGCCTAACACCTTCCCTCCGTATAAGCAAGTCCCCGAACCCTAATGAATCTCGGTTTCACAGACCCGTTTAGCAGTGTCACATCACTGGGTCAACGTGCAAACCTTTTTTCAGTTGTGTTGGTACAACCATTTAAAAAAACCAACTGGCGACTCTTACAGTCAAATCGTCGACATATAAATGTCGGACCTTTTCATAACTTGTTTTTTCAAACAAATCTCACCTAACATGAGAACACCAAAAGACAAGAACAGAAGAGGGACAATAAAAATCCCGACGTAGACAGGTGGCGACTCCGCTGGGGATACCAGTAAGAGGACTTAAGCCGTTACTACAAGCTTTTCAAAACTGTTACATGCTTGTGTGTGGATGTTGTATTTACATTTTTGATGAATGTGTACGAATGCATTTTACTTATTGCACTGCAATATATCTATCTGTGATATTAGTGCTTCACACATGTCATCATTTTCATAAACGGTGAGACACATTGCATGTGAATGTATGTTGTGTGGTTCTTCCACCAGGAGGCTATCCTGTCGGTGTTTGATTACTGGACACATACTAATTCCAACGAGGCTCAGGAAAGGCACCCCGCAAATTCACTCCAATTAAAAAACCGGATTAACTTCCCGTCAAGTAAATTGCGATGATCTGGGAACCTTCATGCCAAAAATCTGTGAGAGTAACCTAAGATAGGTCAGCCTCTGATAATCCAAACGCGGAGGAAAGTCTCTTCATGCTTTTCATTTTTAATTACTTGTAAAGATAATTACTTGTAATTTTATTCCATGCCAATCTCTATGTAATGGAAAATATGAAGAATATGTGTACATGCATATTAAGGCTTGACATGCTATCAAATGACACTCGTTTTATAGGATAATATTCCTAAAATGGACACATTATGATAGCATGTAAACATTTTATACATTCCCTAAGACTAAACTACATAATTTTTTATAGGGAAACAATTGGGCATGTTACCCGTTCAAAGTCCAAAAAGGCCACACGCCTACAACCAATTATGTCTTCATCTGACCAGAATATTCCTACTCCTGTCTCTCAAGAAAAGTTTGACGGTTTAAGCAAATAAATTGCAGATTTGGTTGTTCTGCTTAAAGAACTACACCAATCTACTCAGGGTTCGCGAATACCCATACATACAAAATCCTCTATACAAGGAGGAACACAAGGTTCGGATAAAACAATTCTGGAACTTTAGTTGGATACAACCAACAGAATTCCTGAAAACACCCATCTCAAAGAAGATCCAGACACCGGTGATATCAGGAAAAAGGTCCTTCAAATGGAAGAGACCATTCAGTCTATAAAAGGGATTAGAGCACACATGAGTGTTTCCTATGCTGATCTTTGTATATTCCCTAGCGTTCATTATCCATAGAATTTCAAGACTCCTGACTTTGAAAAGTATGATGGGTTAGGAGATCCTTATACACACTTGAAGGTGTTTATTGGAGAACTTGGATCTTATGCCGAGGATGAGAAGCTCAGAATGCATCTATTCCAAAAGAGTCTAACTAGAGAAGCCTGATCATGGTATACCAGATTAGACAATTCTAAAATACATAGTTGGGAAGAGTTAGCTCATGCCTTCCTCAGTCAGTATAGTTTCCAGTCTTAAATGGCTCATGACCGGTACTAGATTACCAAGGTCAAGAAACAGTCCAATGAGTCATTTAGAGAATATGCTCAAAGGTGGAGGCGCCTTGTTGCTCAAGTTATTCCTTCTATGACGGAGTAAGAAATGGTTATGACCTTTATAGATATACAAGAAGCTCCTTTCTATGAGAGAGTCTTAGCTGGCATTGGCAAGCTATTTTCTGAAATGATCAAACACGGAGAGATGGCTGAGATGGGATTGAAGTCAGGAAAAATTCAAGACCTAGCCGCTCTGAAAGCTGTTGCCGAGCATATCCAGTCCGAAACTTATGGAAAAAACCCCCAGAGGGTCCATAAAAAGAAAGAGGAGGATGTTTCCTTGATACTACAAGGTCGAAGGAACAGCCGAACATGCCTATCCAAAGGAGAAACTCTCCCTTTTCAAAGACGATCTTCCAACCCCATATTGCCAAAGGGTGGAGAAGTCTGACGCAATCGATTGTTCACACCCCTAGGGGATTCGCTCGAGAATGTTCTCAATCTTCTGACTACTCAGAAGAAAATTACACATCTTCTTCCACCAGCCAACCCGAATGGGAAGGGTTGTAATGCTACACAGAAGTGCGGGGCACCGGGACATGTACTCAGGATTGATGGGCCTTAAAACACAAGATCCAGGACTTAATCGATAATAGAGAGTTTGTGGTGACTAAACTCGACCAACCTCATGTGCAAGACAACCCTCTTCCTCAACACAAAGAAGAAGAGGTCAATATGATTAATTAGAGCAGTGGACAAAGTTCCAATTATGTTGTTGAATCTTCCCAAACCAGCAAGGATGGTGCTGACAAATGGGATTACGCACAGTTCCAGTTCGTGATGGAACAAAAGATTAAGGCTCTTTGTAAGCAAGTGGATCAATTGGCAGAACTGGTAATCCATCAACACCAAGTTATACGCTAATTAGTCAGTCAGGAGCATTCCAGTCTCCTTCCTTTTGTTATGAATACTGTTGGGTAAATTCTATATTATGCACAACACGCAAGTATATGTGGTCAACAAGTAATATAATAATGAGTAGAGTATCGTTCCCTTAGAGACAATTTAGTAAGAAATTTAACCTTACAATTAACAATTTCCTATTAATCCTAATTTTATTAAACTATCCAATTCAATGATTAAAGTTTATAGAAACTAAATTATAAATATACGATCACAAAACAATCACAAAAATCAAAACTGAAATTTCAAACAATTAATGGAGAATTAGACTTATGATTTCACCTTAAGCTTCACTCTGATTTCTACACCTTTATTCCAATTCAACTCACTAACCCAGTTTATTAATCAAGAACATGAGTGTAGCACTAGCCACCTCTCGATGTATTAATACCGTATTAACTTAAATCCATAAATTAGATAGAAACAAGTTAAACACCTTAATCAACTAACTCACTATATCTCTATGTGAATTATAATTAAAGAAGGTTTAAGATTAAGTTCCCTATCTGATTACATGCGATGTCAAGCATATCTCTACCTTAACATTCATCAAGATTTTGCTATTCACAAAATTCATGAACACATATTATATTAACTAAGTCTAGATTCGTATATCCTCTCTCGATTCCATAAAAATCCACAAAAAATTGTTGATCACGCAATTCATAAATTCAAGCTCAAATTAATATAGATAAACTGGAAATTAGCTTATTGAACTGGAAATCAAAGTTTACAAAATCATCGTTTCATTTAAGGATCCATCATAAGCCTAACAAGTGAATTAGGTCATCATGAATGAAATAATAACTGAATAATTCAAAGAAAACATCTTTTCAATTACAAATATAAGACTAAGATGAAGAATATTGAAAAACACCCTTCACGTAGCCTAAATCTGCAATCGTCACAAAAATCTCTTCAAAATCTCCCTCCAAAGCTTGCTATGAGAAATCTGAAATTTTTCTCTATAATATGCCTTGTGTGTTCTTAATTCGTTGTTGGTTTTTTAATAGATATCCCAGCACACAAGTCTTAGCCGAAATCCCATGCTAAACAGAGTCCATATGCTATCCAATTGCTAACATTCAAGTCCCAGCAGAGTTCAAGGCAAGATAGGACAGTCCAACTTTTGAGACCCCCCACCCGGTACGTGGGTGTATACTATAATCACTACCCTTGACAGTATGCTTATTATAAACAAATGTTGAAGACCCCCTTGCCGTGGTATATATAAAAGGGGCCGCTCGTGGATGACTCTCGCTAATGGCTTGGCTGATCTTCATATTTGCAACCACAATACTCCAAATACTTCCTTTTTTCACTCATGCACCACACCACCCATCCTACATAAAAAATAACACAAAATAAGTAAAAAATAAACATAAACACAAAGAATTAACAACAATAAAGCTTGAAATGAACGTCAATTCGTGGATATGAAATCCACTTATCAAAATCCCCCAAACTTAAACTGTGCTAGTCCTCGAGCACAAAACAAACTAAATGCTATGCAATGCACTGCAATGAGATGTAATGTATCTAACTATATGCTTTCGAATCCAACAGTATTACAGAATAAAAATTATCTCACTGGCCTCAGGGAAAATAAGTGAACCCTATAATATTAATCACCAAAACCAAACAATAATTCCTTATTAGTTCTCAAATCTTAAACCATTATCACTGGTATAGTGTGCGTGTGTGTTTAACATCCATGATAATTGATACAGACTCAAATTCAATACATAACCAATTTCTTATAAGGAATCATACAGCGCAAGCTTAAAAATTTCAAAAATAGGCAAGTTCCAATGGAATTCAGACATTTACCAAACTTAAGGGATCAAATAGAGTATTCATGCTTTCTTTTTTTTTCTTTCTTTTTATTGACAGGGGCCCTTTGCTCTAATTTCCCGTCTTTTTCATATTTTTTTTCTTTCATAGATAGATGGTTGGTGAGTGCGTTTTATGCTCCATCTCATGCTCGTGTTTATGGGGAGTATATTTTCCTCAACCCACCACAAGACTCAACTAGATATTATTAATTTTTTTCTGAAGCTTATATACCCTACCTTTCTCCCCCAAACTTAAGTTCTTGTCTAATTCGTTATTTTCACTTCCTATCCTTGTCATTTTCTCATTCACCCTAGCATTATCCTTTAGAAAATCTTTATGTATCAATTTAAACTAACCAGTCAACACAGATGTTGTTGCGTGCTTCCCTTTTTATACCAGTTTCAAACAAGCACAAGATTCGATTGATAACAGAAACTATATCACAGTTCTAATAATCAATGCTGTATTTGTTAACTTAATCTCAATCTCATCTTTGACCAAAAATCATATGAACTATAACACTGCTGGACATATGCAAACACAATATGTAACTAAATTTTTAATTTTTTTAGATAGAAAAGCAAACATAACATGACATGAAAAAATGCATAACCTAAGTTACTATGCAACTATATAATTACTTGAATGCAAAATCACAAATTCTAAATTTATATGCAAAACTAAAGTGCGATGATACATGCAAACCTAACTAATGACATTATGCATGAAAATATGTAATTAAATCCCCCAAACTTAAGTGATACAATGCCCTCATTGGATGGATAATCGCAATTAAGTGTGTGAGGACTTCCCTGCAATCGCTTAAGTCTGAGGAGGTGGTGGTTGATCTTCTTCCTCGGAGTCACTGGGCGAAAACCTTGGCATTTGCATGGGCTGCTGATATGGAAATTGTGCAGCTAGATTGAAGCTCTGAAGTGTTATACTGAGTGAAGCAAAAGACATGTTCATAGCGTCAAATATGTGGTCTTGCCTCAATGCAAGTCGTCGCATCTCCCGACGTGCTGCTTTGTTGTGCGCATCTATTTGACGTTGAAAGTCAAGGACTGGATAATGCCTGGAACTGTGGTACCTGCTCGGTTCCTTGATCACCCATAGTCTCGTCCTCATCCTCCCAGGTGTCTGCAGCATTAACTTCGTCCTCCGAAGCTGATGGAAAAATAAAACCCAGACCTCGAGGATGGGACTCACTTCCGACCCACACCGAATATTGCGCTATCATTCTAGAATCTAGTAACTGAAGCGGCATCTGTGTGGGTTCATCGTCAGACCATCTCACACCCGCTTGGCGACACAACCCACATATGAGTGATGGGTGTGGCAAGCCGCCTGAAAAGTTTCCTCGTAAGTACCAGTGGATGGAAAAACATATTATGGCCCCGACATCAATGATGAAGTCTTGTACAATTGCGTACAGCAGTAATGCCTTCTCCTTGGTCACATCCGATGTGTGTTGGGATGGATACAATTTAGCACATAAGAAAACACACCAAATTTTACCATACCGACTGAGATCTTTGCTATAAAAATTGTGCCTCCTTTTCGACCTTTGATCCATGTTGTTCCCGGCTTAGTCATTTCCTTGAGTATCTCCTCATAGTCCGGATCAAAATTACGTAGGTGGGCATATTGGCATTGTCGAGGCACTCGTAATTGATAATAGGTGTTGATGGCATCGGCACTGAACGGGACTAAGTGACCCCACACATAAGCGTTGAAGGGGGCTTTGTCCTCGGCGTTAGCATAGAATTCCTTGACTATGTTGACAACGGCAGGCTCAGGTTCCTCGGTGAATTTTTTCCAGCCCTTCTGATAAATTTGCTGCATCATTTCCCCATCGACATGATCCAGTGCCAACCCCCGCTCCGGCGTAAGGGCTTTTGTCATTATATAGTCATACCGGTCGGCGACGGCGACACTTACAAATTTTCGGCGATCAAAGGTCCGTGTAGGTTGTGCGGGCCTTGAACTTTCTCCCCTTTGTCGTTTCGATATGGGTTGCGAAGCCATTGACTCTCGAATGCCTTCATCACAGTATCTCCCCCCCAAACTTGGTTCATACACACTGCCGAACACTTGGTATGCACACTAATTTCTCCCCCCAAACATAGATGATAATGCTTCTACAAAATGCTAAGAAGGGATGAGTTAGACAACAAGGTGCTCACCCTCAATTACTCCATACTCTCCTCAATGAAAATTCTGATTCGTAGCCTTGTGAGATGCTGAAGCAAATTTTTGAGGAATTTGGGATGAGAGGGTGTAAATATATAGAGGTGGTGTGATTGAGAGAGATAAGAATAGTGGATTGATGGAGAATATGGGTTTGTGTGTAGTACTGGGGTGAGATGATGGAGTGATTGTGGGTGGAAGTTGGAGTTGAGGTGGATGTGGAATAAGAGTAATTGATGAAGTAGTGGGGAAGTGGTGTGTAGTTGGGAAGAAGAAGGAAAATGCGTGTGTAACTTCCGAGTAGTCAGTTGAGTTCCAGGACCCCCACCCCGGCGGGGGGTATTAAGCATATAAAGCATACTGGCAGAGAAGTGTAAAGCAAACATAGCCGCGCCTTGAGGCTATGGTCCTTCATAATTTCTTGGGAGACCCCGCCTTGCTGGGGTATAGCTCATTAGGGGCCAGACCCGACGGGCATACACTTTGCAAACTGACCCATTTTCTCTTCTTTTCTTCATATTATGCCGCTTAATGTACATAAAAGTTATTAGATTAGTGATCAAATTGAGCATGGTTGAGAGATTAACAATATTCATGCAATATAATGACTACTTATTGAACTTATTATACTTACTAATTAAGCTAAACTATGAATGAAAATACGAAAAATAAAAGTAAGATTGGGTTGCCTCCTAATTAGCGCTTGATTTTAAGTCGTTCAGCCTGACTACTTCCTGTTCATGGTACATCGGATAATGTGATGGCGATGACATTGGTGTTGGACTCGCCACCCCAATAGTGCTTTAATCATTAACCGTTGACCTTGAAAGTTTCTAAGGGATTCCGGCTATAGAGTTCAACGGCGCCATGAGAGAACACCCTTTTTATGGTGAATGGTCCCGACCATCTTGACTTAAGCTTGCCTGGGAACAATCTCAATCGTGAGTTGAAAAATAGGACTGATTACCCTGGCTCAAATGTTCTTTGCATAATTTTCTGGTCGTTCCATCTCTTGACCTTTTCCTTGTATAACTTGGAGTTCTTATAGGCTTGAAGGCAAAATTCGTCGAGCTCGTTTAATTGTATAGTCGGTTTTCCCCTATACCTGCTTGATCAAAATTGAGTTTCTAAATTGCCCAATAAGCCTTATGCTGTAACTCGATTGGTAAGTGACAAGCCTTTTTCATCTGAAGAGTTGATATGGTGACATCCCAATCTGGTTTTTTATACACGCGATTCAGAGAGAGCCCATAGTGCATCATCCAACCTGAGCGACCAATCCTTTTGATTCGGGTTTACCACTTTTTTCAAGATTCTCTTGACTTTCCTGTTTGACACCTCAGCTTGCCCACTGGTTTGGGGATGATAAGCCGTCGCTACTTTATGGTTGACCCCATACCTTGCCAATAGAGCTGTAAACGATTTATTGCAGAAGTGACTACCTTCATCACTTATGATAGCTCTCGGCGTGCCAAACCTCGTAGAAATGTTCTTCTGTAGGAATTTTAGAACCACTTTGGCATCGTTCGATGGGAGTGCTGCGGCTTCCACCCATTTTGAGACGTAATCCACTGCGAGCAGAATGTACTGATTGTTAAGTGACGAAGGGAATAGCCCCATGAAATTGATGCCCCATACATCAAAAATCTCAGCTTCTAGAATTGTTTGTAGAGGCATCTCATTCCTTTTCGATATGTTGCCCACCCTTTGACATATATCACATGTTTTAACAAATTGGTGGGCGTCCTTGAACAATATAGGCCAATAAAACCCGGATTAAAGCACCTTTGTTGCTGTCCTCTCGCTACCATAATGTTCGCCATATGCAAATGAGTGACACTCATGCAGTATGTTCTTCACTTCACTGTAGGGCACACACCTTCTTATCATCTTGTCGGCGAACTGCTTGAATAAATAAGGTTCGTCCCACATGTACCATTTTACGTCATGAAGAAACTTCTTTTTCTGTTGTCTTGTAAGATCAGGTGGAAGAATGTTGCTCACTAGATAATTCGCATAATCTGCGTACCATGGAAATTCTGTATTTATTCCAAACATTTGCTCATCCGGGAATGACTCGTTGATTGCACATTTGTCCTCTTTCTGTTTATCCTGATTTTTTAGCCTAGACAAATGATCGGCGACTTGGTTCTCTATCCCCTTTCTATACTTTATTTCTAAATCAAACTCTTGTAAAAGGAGAATCCATTGGATAAGGCGTGGCTTAGCATCTTTTTTTGCAATTAAGTACCGAATAGCCAAATGATCCGTGTAGACTATCACCTTAGTCCCGATCAAGTATGCCCAAAATTTATCGAACGCATACACCATTGCAAGTAATTCCTTTTCCGTAGTTGTGTAATTAATTTGAGTCTCTGTGAGTGTCTTGCTTGCATAATATATGGCGTGAAATACCTTCTCTCGGCGTTGTCCCAAAACAGCCCCAACTGCATAGTCGCTTGCATCACACATTAGCTTGAAAGGCATATTCTAATCCGGTACGACGATCACGGGGGCTGTAGTCAACTTCTTCTTCAAAAACTCGAAATTCGACTTACACTCCTCATCAAAGTTGAAAACAGAATCCTTCTCTAAAAGACTGCACAAAGGTTTTGCAATTTTAGAGAAATCCTTTATGAATCTCCTATAGAACCTAGCATATCCCAGAAAGCTTCTAACTCCCTTTACTGCGCTCGGTGGAGGCAGTTTCTCGATTATTTCCAGCTTAGCTTTATCCAACCTCCAATCCTTGAGCCGAGACCTTGTGACCCAAAATTATGCCCTCCTCAACCATGAAGTGGCATTTTTCCCAGTTAAGTACTAGGTTCATGTCTTTGCATCTTTGTAACACCATCACCAAATTCCCTAAGAAAATATCAAAATCGTCCCCATAGACAGAAAAGTCATCCATGAAGACTTCCACGTTTTTCTCCACCATGTTTGAGAAGATGGCCATTATACATCGTTGGAAGGTAACAAGTGCATTACACAAACCGAACAACATTCTCCTAAATGCGAATGTACCGTATGGGCACGTAAATGTAGTCTTCTCTTGATCCTTAAGAGCGATGACAATTTGATTATAGCCTAAGTACCCATCCAATAAACAGTAGTACTCATGTCCTACCAATCTGTCCAACATTTGATCGATAAAGGGCAGCGAAAAATGATCTTTACGGGTTGCCTTATTCAACTTCCTATAGTCCATGCAAACCCTCCAACTAGTCACTGTCCTTATCGGAATTAACTCGTTGTCCTCATTCTGTATCATGGTCATTCCTCCCTTTTTCGCACACACTGAACCAGACTAACCCACTTACTGTCAGAAATCGGGTAGATGATACCAGCATCAAACAATTTTAGAATTTCTTTCTTTATAACTTCCTTCATAATTAGGTTGAGTCGTCGTTGTTGCTCCACCGTCGATTTTGCATCTTCTTCTATTAGAATCTTGTACATGCAAAAAGAAGGGCTGATTCCCTTGATATCCGCTATCGTCCATCCTATTGCTTATTTATGTTGCCTAAGCACCCTCAGCAACTTTTCTTCCTGTAAGTCGTTAAGTGCAGTAGAAATAATAACAGGTAAAGAATTTAAATGGTCTAAATACACATACCTGAGGTGTTTAGGGAGTGGCTTAAGTTCAAGAGTTGGTGGCTCCTCCAATGACGGTTTCATCCTTGCTGTGGCTTTCTCCTCCGTGATCAATGGTTCAAATGGTGCTCTGAATCGTCTAACTCGTGGCAATGAGTCTAACATCTGCAAGTAATCCACAAATTCTGGGTCATCGAACTCTTCATCCCCCAATAATGTTGTTTCCAATGGATCGTTGACCAAACTCTTGCCCATGTCTTCATTGATTATTTGCTCAATTATATCCACCTGAAACATTCTTCTTCATCCGTAGGGAATTTCATGGCCTTGAACATGTTAAATTTGATTTCTCTATCTTGGACTCTCATGGTCAGTTCCCCTTTTTGTACGTCAATGAGTGTCCTACCCGTAGCCAAGAAAGGTCTCCCTAGGATAATTAGGATGTTCTTGTCCTCCTCAAAATCCAGAATAATAAAATCCGCGGGGAATATAAACTTATCCACCTTAACAAATATGTCCTGTACTATGCCTCTCGGATATGTGACTGACCTATCCTCCAATTGCAATGAAATATTAGTAGGCTTTGGCGCGGGTAAACCCAATTCTGTGTAAACTGATAACAGCATAAGGTTCACACTCGACCCCAAATCACATAAACACTTATTAAATGACATGTTCCCAATTGTACAGGGAATAGTGAAACTCCCCGGATCTTTCAACTTCGGTGGAAACTTTCGCTGTAAAATTGCACTACACTCCTCTATTAATGCCACTGTTTCGAAGTCTTCCAATTTATTTTTCCTGGACAGAATCCCTTTCATGAACTTCGCATAACTTGGCATCTGCGCTAGGGCTTCTACGAACAGGATGTTAATCTGAAGTTTCTTAAAAACTTCCAAAAACTTCGCGAACTGCTTATCTAATTTCTATTTTTGGACCCTCTGCTGAAATGGTGGTGGAGGATACACAACTGGCTTGTCATCTAACTTTGTTTTCTCACTTTGCTTGTCCTCACCCTTATTTTCTTCACCCACTTTGTTGTCATCAATTTTATTATCCAATATAGCTAAATTTTCTGCATCTTTACCAATGAGATGTTTTCCACTCCTAAACGTAATTACCTGACACTGTTCGTGGTTTCCCTTCGGATTTCAATCGGTATCACTCGGTAGAGTCCCTTGTGGTCTGTTGTTCAATGCTAAGGCAATTTGTCCCATCTGATTTTCCAAATTCTTGATGTCCATTGCTTGGTTTTTCAACGCTGCCTCATTGCTTGTTATGTATTTTTACAATAACTTCTCTAAATCTGATTTTCTTTCTTGATGTTGAGTCAGTTGTTGATGATTCTGAAAACCTGGGGGTTATGATGGTCGTGGAGCTTAATGTTGCGAGTTATTACTCCACGAGAAATTTGGGTGGTTCTTGTTCCCCTGGTTATACGTGTTTTGGTACATATTATGTGGAACCCTATTGTAGTTACCCAGGAATTGCACGGACACTAGATTGATTGCACATTGATCTGTAGGATGATCACCCGCGCACAGTTCATACATAATCAAGAATCTCGCTGCACTGTGCCCTTCGCATAAAGCATCCAACTTCTTGGAAAGTGCTGAGTGTTGCCTCTTTTATAGTTCTAATAAAAGAGCTCTAACTCATGCAAGCATACACGGGTCAACAAGTAATACAGAGTAAGTAGAGTATCGATCCCACAGAGAAAGTTGTTAAATTTAAACTATCATGCATCAATTAACTCACCTTATTTATATGTTTAGACTATGGACTAAAATTGTTGAATTAAACTAATTATGAATAACAACTAAAAATAAGAATAATAAGGAAATAAATATAATTTGGAAATAATGGGATCCTAACTTCATTTAATATTTCATCTAATCGCCACTATCATGCAAGAAGTGTTCACATATCACAGGAAAATAGCCAAGAGCACGAATAGAGTTATAACCATTTTCAATGCATTATAACCTACTTACACAGCATCTACAGATGTTAGACTCTATGTAATCACCAATACAACCAAAATCACTATATGTCTATGTGAAATTGCAATTATATTGATTTTAAGCTCAAGCCCTTATTCTAGCTCATACGGTGAAACAATATATGTCTATCTGGTTCACAAAATATGCAAGCCATATACAACAGCCCCATATTCGCATGCCATCATGATTACAATCCATACCCATATGTTCATTGTCAATTCCATACAAGTACTGAGATGAACGGTGATCAGGCATTCATACATGTAAAACAATCATGACAGATAGTCCATATAATATGCAAAACAACCCTAGCATTTAAGTGTACAACCAAACTACATATTAAAATCCGTTAGAATCCCATAATGGAGTTTAGTTCATGACTGAACCAAAAGCCATCATGGGATCAACGCTAACCATGATCAATAAACAAACAATTGAAGTAAGAAAGATAGAATGATCAAACCCAATCGCTGGATAGAAACCAATGATCAACTATTAAATCCTCATAGAAATCCAATAGATAATAATCAAAATCCACTATGACAGAGAATTCCAAGAAGAAGTAGAGAAGTAGACGTTATGGCTTCGTTCTACGTTGGAATCTCTCCCAAGGTGTAAACCCTAGTTTCTATGAAAAGAATACGCTAAAAGTTATCGAGTCTCTGTCTGACACCAGTCAAAATCGTTTAAAAACAATTACACATCATTTAATTAAGAATTAAAAATAAAACAAAATTACAAAGATCAAGATCGCGTGCACATGGTCGCGCCTCTATAGCTTCCGGTCTACATTGGTAAGCTTGACTTGCAGTGTGTATGTCCATTCGGTGGGCCTCTCGCGGCAAGCGTCTTTCTACTCATGGTAGCGCCGCCTCCCCTTGCGATCGCTTCAACTTGCGGTGAGGTCCTCATTGTTTAGCTATGCTAAATGCGGACGCACAAGTCTAAGCTTGTCCGTACTGGCTTGTATTTACTTTCACGGTGTTACGGTTCGGTTCTCATCTTTGCTATTGCTTGTTCATTCATGCTTGATCCTCTTTCTTGCTTGGCCTCCATGCTTCATTGTACCTCCATGCCATGCACATCCTTGCTGGTCACTCGCCTTTACGCATCCATTAGCCTCTAATTCCACCAAAATTAAGGCGATTCCTGCACTTATTCACCAAAAGGAGTTTTAAGTACATGCAATGCAAAATAACGTGAAATGCAACTAAAACACAATGAAATGTACTTGAGCTGGGCACAATTCGCATGAATTGGTATGCAATAAGTAGGTAAAAATACCACTTATCAAATACCCCCAAACTTGAACTGTTACTTGCCCTCAAGCAATGCATACTAATGAACAATGAAAATGGAACTACGCAACTATGCAACTATCTATGATGCAAACTAGTCTCACATCATCCCTGCCATAATAGATTTTCAGCCCAAATTACCTTACTGAATTATCCACATCCAAGAATACAATCTCAAACCAACTCTAGGCATAACATCCTACACTCAGATAATTGATGTGTCCTATAGAAATGCTGTGTGTGTGTGGCGTTCACCAAAAACTTGATCTAAGCAAAGAATATATAGGCTACATTGCTCCAAACAGAAAATTACAGTCTAAAGCAAGACTCATGCATATTCATGTAACGCAGACTGTTTCAACATATCAACACAAATTAAAGTTCAACAATGGGTCTATTGCTTTATTGCTACACACGAGGGCAATTTACGCACTTTCCCGCGGTGTTTATTGTTATTTTTCTTTTCTTTTTCTCTTTTTTTCTTTTTTTTCACATGACTGTGCAATGTCTCAACCCATTAGGCACACTGCTACCCCTTAGCGATCTTTCAACCAATGACTCCTAGACTATGAAAGACCTTAGGGCGTACTTATTCAAGTAGCCAAGGCCCCGAATTAAGACTAGCCACGTTATTGCTATTTGATATATATATATATATATATATATATATATATATATATATATTTATACATAATATACCCATGTTTTCCCAAAACATGCATGTCAATGTTTCATACAGTCTACAACACTTTCCACATGTTTCTCTTTTTAAAACTACATGTTCTATCAAGCAACGCAACATACATTCTTTAACTTACAAGTGATTGTGAACACGTTTGTGCATAGTAAAAGTATTTAAACAGCAACATGAATCTCATCGTGTAAAACATTATAACTAAGCTGTGTTATTCAACATACTCTAGAATCCTTCATAATTCACTATCATCATTGGCTAGGCAAAAATTTCTATTAAGCAAGAATTTGTGTGAGACATGCAACTACAACATACTATCACAATCCATAATGAATAAAAATTAAAAATTTTGCAAAAATTTAACTAAACACATAAACATGCAAAATTAACTAAACATGCACCAATTAAATCATACTAAACTACTAAACTACTATGCTATGATTCCCAATACCCCCAAACTTCAAATATTCAACATCCCCATTGAATGAAGGAAAAGGGTACAGAAAACTCCCCTAATGATCGGCTTGACCACCTCTCCGGGTGGTGAACAGTGGTGGATACGATCTGACGCCGCCCCCAAATCGCGGCCATTCAAGCATTGTTCCTCGCTGCGCAAAGGCTTCGGCCAAAGATCACATGAGGTCCAGAGCAAACGTTCCAAGATTGGCATACATGGCGTCAACTTTGCGGGTTGACCTTCGGAGCTGTCGATAGCGAGGAACGGTGGGTGCTCGGGTGGAGGGGACTGCATCATCTGTCTGAGGGCGCTGCCTGGACGGCTCAGGAATTGTAGGTCGGAGAATAAATCCTTGTCCGCGCGGGTGTGGTTCTCCATCCATCCACTCCTTGAACGTGGCGATTGTGGCCGTAGTGATGTCGGGGCTTGGTTTCTACAGTTGCTTCTCATTCCATGGGACTCCTTGTTGGATACAAAGTATGTATTCTTCTGAGATGCATGCGGATCCGCCATCATACTCCCCATCACAATAACGCTGCATGTTCTGATGAATTAGGTAACCGACGTCAATATATTTGCCTGTGATGATGCCCCATAAGATGATAGCTCGCTCGGTGGGTACTTCATGCTTGTGAGCGGATGGAATTAATTTTGTGCATATGAACAGGTTCCATGCTTGGGCATAACGATTCAAGGTGGATGCTGGGAAGGATTTTGGTTCGGTCGTCCCTGGTTTAAAATTCCATGTGGTTCCCGGGATGTATAAATCCAAAATTACTACGTCCAAGTCTGTCATCAAATGTGCACTGATGGCTGAGGGACGAAAATCCAATGGTACTCCTCGAACAATGTTATCCCTCCTTTACTTTCCTTAGCGTTTGCGTAGAACTCAGGAACAACTCCCATAGGAATAGGCATTGAAGTTGCAGCTAGTGCAATCTAGTTTCTTTCACGTATCATATTCCATAGGTGCCATCTTGCTTTGCAGGCTTAAACCCCCGTTCCTTCATGAAAGAATTGGTGACTATTCGATAGTACTCCTGATGAGCTTCCCAACTGATAAATTTTTTGCTTTCCATGATATTGTCATCATGATCACTGGATGAGGAGTCAGAGGAGGAAGAGATAGAAATTGAATGTCTTCTTTTTGGACCCATGAGAAAATGATAGGTAGAGAATGTAGAAGCTTTGCGACAGCTGAGAATACCCCTAAACTTACTTGTGTACAACCCAGCAAAATAATTCCTAGAGTGAAGCCAATGAAGAGGGTTGTGGTTTGAGCTGTGATGGGTGGTGAGGAGGCTTCTTATTATGGGAGAAGAGAGACAGACGCTTATAATAGGTTATGGAAGAAGCCGAGCAGACCACAGATTGGATTTTAACTTAAAAAGAAATTTCCCTGCTTGGCATCGCGCGCGGCTCTGTGAAGTCTTTCTTGCACGGGCACACGAGGATGCGAAAAGATACTGACATTTACGTGGCTGTGAGATTCGATATGTTGTGTCAGGCGCGGCCACGCGATGCACTCCCTGCACTGCAGTACTTGACTTTCCAATCAGCAGATTGGGATGAGGGTAATTCAAAACACCTGCAAGGATATGAGTGCACCACAATTTATGTATCAAGCAAAAATAGAATGAATCTAACTACTATTCTACTAAAGAATTGGAAAGAAATTAGAGGTGAAAATAATGGGTTGCCTCCCATCCAGCGCTAAGTTATAGTCAATTAGCTTGACTGTCTTTGAGTCTTATGTTGACGAGAGAATTGAGCTGACGTTCTGTCTGTCCACCTCGCCACCAAAGTAATGCTTCAACCGCTGGCCGTTTACCTTAAAGGGCTTATCTAGGAACTGATCATATACTTCAACTGCACCATGCGGAAAGATAGTTTTCACTGTAAATGGACCCGACCATCGCGATTTCAGCTTTCCAGGAAAAAGTTTTAAGTTTGGAATTATAGAGCAAAACCCTTTGTCCCGGTTCAAATGTCCTTTCCATGATCTTACGGTCATGCCATTTCTTTACTTTCTCCTTGTACAACTTCACATTCTCATATGCCTGTAATCTAAATTCATCTAACTCATTGAGCTGAAGTAGCCGTTTCTCCCCTGCAAATGTCAAATCAAGGTTGAGCTTCTGTATTGCCCAATATGCCTTATGTTCTAGCTCCATAGGGAGGTGACAGGCTTTTCCATACACAAGTTGAAAGGGTGACATGCCCAACGGGGTTTTGTACGCTGTGCGATAGGTCCATACAGCATCGTCTAACTTTAACGACTAGTCCTTTCGTGTTAGATTCACAACTTTCTCTAGGATTTTTTTTACTTCTCGATTCGATACCTCAGCTTGACCATTTGTTTGTGGGTGATAAGCTGTGGCGATGCGATGATTCATCCCATACTTAGCCAAAGAAGGTCAGAACCGCGCCTATTAGAAATGTAAATGACTCTTCATCTACTAATGATAGCCCTTGGAGTCCCAAACCTTGTGAAAATTCTTTTGTGTAGAAATTTGAGGATGACCTTGGCGTCATTAGTTGGAAGGGCTGCAGCTTCAACCCATTTTTAAACATAATCCACTGCGAGCAAGATGTAAAGATTTTCGTAGGAAGAAACGAAAGGTCCCATAAAATCAATGCCCCATACATCGAAAATTTCTACTTTAATGATGGTATTCAATGGAATTTCATTTCTTTTAGAAATGTTACCCACTCACTGACATCTGTCACACCGCTGGACAAAACTGTATGCGTCCTTGAAGATTGTTGGCCAAGAGAATCTCGCCAGTAGTATTTCTAGTGCAAAGTCCATTCACCACCATAGTGACCTCCATACACCGTGGAATGACACTCTTGCAGAATCCCCTCGGTCTCGCTATACGGAATACACATTCTTATTACTTGATCGGCGCACTGTCTAAATAAGTAAGGCTCATCCCATATATACCATTTGACATCATGCAGAAATTTCTTCTTTTGATATCCCACCAAGTCAGAAGGTACCGTCTTACTTACCAGATAATTTGCGAAGTCTGCAAACCATGGCACTTCCTCTTTCACCACAAATAACTGCTCATCTGGAAAGGATTCATTGATCATAACATTGTCGTTTACTTCCCTTTCTGGATTCTCGAGTCGAGATAAGTGGTCCACCACTTGGTTTTCAGTTCCCTTTCTGTCCTTGATTTCCAATTCAAACTCCTGTAGTAATAAAATCCATCTAATCAACCGAGGTTTTGCATCCTTCTTTGCCATTAAATGTTGAATTGCCGCGTGATCCGTATACACTATCACCTTTGTGCTAATCAAATATGCTCGGAACTTATCAAAGGCGTACACCACTGCTAATAACTCTTTTTCTGTGGTGGTATAGTTAAATTGTGCATCTGTTAGGGTTTTTCACATGAAATATCTTTTCTTTCCGCTGCCCCAAAATAGCCCCTACGGCGTAATCACTGGCGTCGCACATCAATTCAAATGGTAATGTCCAATCTGGTGCAGTGATCACTGGTGCTGAAATTAGTTTTCTCTTTAAGTGTTCAAATGCTGACATACAGGCATCATCGAAGCTAAACTGTGCATCCTTCTCCAATAGACTGCATAGTGGTTTAGTTATTTTGGAGAAATCCTTAATGAACCTGCGGTAGAAACCTGCATGTCCCAGAAAACTGCGAACTCCTTTTACTGACGTGGGTGGTGGCAAGTGCTCAATAGTCTCCAGCTTCGGTCTATCCACCTCAAGTCCCGTCTTTGAAACTTTATGTCCCAATATGATTCCTTTTTGTACCATGAAGTGACATTTTTCCCAGTTTAGCACTAAGTTCATTTCAACACATCTCTTCAAGACCATAACTAGATTCTCAAGGCATAGATCAAATGAATCCCCGAAGACTGAGAAGTCATCCATAAATACCTCTACATTTTGTTCCACCATGTCTGAAAATATGGCCATCATGCACCTCTAAAATGTGGCTGGAGCATTGCACAACCCGAAAGACATCCTTTTAAACGCAAAAGTGCCGTATGGACATGTGAAAGTAGTCTTTTCCTGATCTTCCGGGGCTATCATAATTTGATTGTAACCTAAATAACCGTCCAGAAGGAAATAGTACTCATGCCCTACTAGTCTGTTCAACATCTGATCAATGAACGGGAGTGGGAAATGATCTTTCCTCGTAGCTTTGTTGAGCTTGCGATAATCCATGCAAACTCTCCACCCCGTTACTGTTTGTGTCGAAATTAAGTCATTATTCTCATTAGTCACGACTGTCATACCTCCTTTTTTTGGAGCACACTATACTGGGCTCACCCATGAGCTGTCTGAGATCGGATAAATTATTCCTGCATCTAGCCATTTTAGCACCTCTTTCTTGACCACTTCTTTCATTATGGGATTAAGCCTCCTTTGTTGCTCAACTGTTGGCTTGCTACCGTCTTCCATCAGGATCTTGTGCATGCAATATGAAGGGCTGATCCCTTTGATATCTGCTATGGTCCATCCAATAGCTAATTTGAACTCTCTAAGCACTCGTAGCAATTTTTCTTCCTGACAAGCTATTAGTGCAGAAGCAATAATCACAGGTTATTTTGAATCTAAATTTAAGAATGCATACCTGAGATGTTCCGGAAGTGGCTTTAATTCCAACTCTGGAGGTGACTCAAGAGATGGTTTTAACCTTACTGATGCTTCCCCAGCTGTTGTCAATGGCTCTGCAGGAGGTCTAAATCTCTTGAATTGTGAGGTGGTGCTCAGATATTGCACAAATTCGTCGAATTCCTCATCATCTAAATCTGAACTTTCATCAGTGATATTCTTCAAAGGTTCATCATCCACTATACTCTATATGTCATCATTTAGAACTCGATTCTCCCAACCAGCGAAGAAACAGTCCTCGTCATCTATTGGGAATTTCATGGTCTTGAAGACATTGAAGATGACCTCCTGATCATGAATGCACATCGTGAGTTCCCCTTTTTGCACATCTATCAGAGTTCTGTCCGTGGCTAAGAATGGTCTTCCCAGTATTATCGGTATACTCTTGTCCTCTTCGAAATCTAGGATGATAAAATCAGCCGGAAAAATGAATTTATCCACCTTAACCAACACATCTTCAACAATTCCCCGTGGATATGTGATGGATCTGTCTGCTAGCTATAGTGATATGTTTGTCGGCCTTGGAGCCGGTAGTCCCAACTGATTAAATACTGACAATGGCATCAAGTTTATACTTGCCCCCAGATCACATAAACACTTACTAAAGTTCATCTTCCCATTGGTGCACAGAATTGTGAAGCTACCCGGATCTTTCAGCTTTGGAGGTAGTTTGCGTTGGAGCACTGCACTGCATTCCTCTGTCAAGGCTACTTTTTCAAACTCATCTAATCTTCTTTTCCTTGACAATATACCTTTCATGAACTTTGTGTAGCTTGGCATTTGTTCCAATGCCTCGGCGAATGGTATATTAATTTGCATCTTTTTGAACACCTCCAGAAACTTACTGAACTGTTTGTCTTCTTTCTGCTTAACTAACCTCTACAGATATAGTACTTGGGGCTGCATTGATTGTATTGGACTCTTGATCTTCTCTTCTAAATTTACCTTATCCTTCTCTTCCTGCTGATCCTCAGAATTATCCAGATTTCCTTCCTTGTTAGTCACCTGCTCTGTCTCGCGCTGCCGCGCGATGTCCCCTTGTAACTCACGCGCGGGCACGCGACTGGCTGTATCTATCAAATCTTTTCCTGATCTCAATGTGATTGCTTTACACTGCTCCTTTCTGTCTCTCCTTGGATTTGTCTGTATGTTACTTAGCAATGCACCTTGGGGCCTGTTGTTGAGCATACTCGCCATTTGCCCCATTTGAGTTTCCAAATTCTTGATAGCCACTGCTTGGCTTTTGATCATGACTTCAGTGTTTGCCATGTATTTCAACATCATCTCCCCCATCTCTGATTTCTTCTCAGGCTGTGGTGTAGCGAGAGTGTGATGTTGTTGCTGTTGAGGAAATCCTGGTGGAAACTGTGGTTTTGATGCAAATTGCGGTTGAGATGACTGTGGCTGAAACTGATGGTTTGGTCAAAACTAATTTTTCTGTTGTTGTCCTTGATTATTTGACCAACTAAAATTCGGATGATTGCGGTTGTTGGGGTGGTATGTGTTCTGAAATTGACCTTAATCTTTCCCGTAGTTGCTCACATACTGTACCGACTCTGAGCTAATAGCACATTGATCCGTGGAGTGTGACCCCGTACAAATCTCACAAACGAAGGCAACTGTTTTCACCTTGCTTTCTGCCAAAGTATCTATCTTCTTAGCCATAGCTGCCATTTGTGCCGACAACTGTGTAATGGCATCAACCTCCAACACACACTTGCAACTTGAAATTTGTGGCATCCGAAAATGTAGGATTCTCGATAATCATTCGCAGCCATAGTTTCAATAAGCGTATAGGCCTCGTCATAGCTCTTTGCCCATAATGCCCCTCCTGCGGCTGCATCCACAATCGGTCTCGACTGCCATCCTAACCCATTGTAAAAGGAATTTATCACCATCCAGTCTGGCATACCGTGATGCGGACATTTTCTAAGCATCTCTTTGTAACGCTCCCATGCCTCATATAAGGACTCGCCCTGTTGTTGCTCAAACTGAGAGATAGTTGTCCTCATCTTTGCAGTCTTGGCCATCGGGAAGAACTTGGCTAAGAATTTTTGCGCTAAGTCCTCCCATGTGGTTATTGACCCTGACGGTAAAGAGTGTAACCAACTTCTAGCCTTATCTCTCAACGAAAATAGAAATAATCATCGTCTGATGGCATCCTCTGTCACCCCATTATATCTGAATCTGTCGTAGATCTCGATGAAGCTCAATAGGTGCTCATTCGGATCATCTGTAGCAACACCCCCAAACTGAACTGAGTTCTGTACCATCTGAATTATGCCCGGCTTGATTTCAAAGGTGTTTGCTGTTATCGCCGGTCTGACTATGCTTGACAGTAGTCCATTTATGTTTGGCATGGAATACTCCCTTAGAGCCCGATGCTCTTCTCTTTGCTCAATTCTCTGTTCTTCCGCCATATCCGGTATAATACTCTCTAACTGTGCTTGCAAATTTCTCCGCACACTCACTTTCCAACCTTTTCCGTTTATATTAGCCTGCGCTGGTGTTAACTTTGAGTTGGATGATCGTGTGTGCATAAAACTCTACAAGTGCCTGTAACCAAAAACAAAATAAAAATAGAAATGAGAAACGATCAGAATTGTCTAAGTCATACAATTTAGCTTTAAACTGTTGATAATTATCTAAATTAACGCCTTTCCCCGGCAACGGTGCCAAAAACTTGTTGCCTCTTTTATAGTTCTAATAAAAGAGCTCTAACTCATGCAAGCATACACGGGTCAGCAAGTAATAAGAATAATAAGGAAATAAATATAATTTGGAAATAATGGGATCCTAACTTCATTCAATATTTCATCTAATCGACACTATCATGCAAGAAGTGTTCACATATCACAGGAAAATAGCCAAGAGTACGAATAGAGTTATAACCATTTTTCAATGCATTATAACCTACTTACACAGCATCTACAGATGTTAGACTCTATGTAATCACCAATACAACCAAAATCACTATATGTTTATGTGAAATTGCAATTTTATTGATTTTAAGCTCAAGCCCTTATTCTAGCTCATACGATGAAACAGTATATGTCTATCTGGTTCACAAAATATGCAAGCCATATACAACAGCCCCATATTCGCATGCCATCATGATTACAATCCATACCCATATGTTCATTGTCTATTCCATACAAGTACTGAGACGAACGGTGATCAGGCATTCATATATGTAAAACAATCATGACAGATAGTCCATATAATATGCAAAACAACCCTAGCATTTAAGTGTACAACCAAACTACATATTAAAATCCGTTAGAATCCCATAATGGAGTTTAGTTCATGACTGAACCAAAAGCCATCATGGGATCAACGCTAACCATGATTAATAAACAAACAATTGAAGTAAGAAAGATTGAACGATCAAACCCAATCGCTGGATTATAATCAATGATCAACTATTAAATTCTCATAGAAATCCAATATATAATAATCAAAATCCACTATGACAGAGAATTCCAAGAAGAAGTAGAGAAGTAGACGTTATGGCTTCGTTCTACGTTGGAATCTCTCCCAAGGTGTAAACCCTAGTTTTTATGAAAAGAATACGCTAAAAGTTATCGAGTCTCTATCTGACACCAGTCAGAATCGTTTAAAAACAATTACACATCATTTAATTAAGAATTAAAAATAAAACAAAATTACAAGATCAAGATCGCCAGCCATTGCCGCCTATATTCTTTCCAAAGTCTCACTGGTAGCGAGACTTGCAGCATGTATGTCGAATCCAACTGACCTCTTGCCTTGGCGTGCGTCTTCTACCTATGTGGTGCGTCTCTCCCCTCGCGGTCGCTCAACTTGCAGTAGGTCCTGTTTAGCCATGTACTTGCACGGGCGCGCGAGTCTAAGCTTGTCCCGTCGCGTGGCTTGTACTTTGCAGGTTCTAGTTCTGGTTCTGCTGTTGCTGCCGCTTGTTCATTCATGCTTGATCCTCATTCTGGCTTGGCCTCCATGCTTCATTGTACCTCCATGCCATGCACATCCTTGCTGGTCACTCGCCTTTACGCATCCATTAGCCTCTAATTCCACCAAAATTAAGGCAATTCCTGCACTTATTCATCAAAAGGAGTTTTAAGTACATGCAATGCAAAATAACGTGAAATGAAACTAAAATACAATGAAATGTACTTGAGCTGGGCACAATTCGTATGAATTGGTATGCAATAAGTAGGTAAAAATACCACTTATTAGTAAGATTTGTGCTTGTATTGTCGTTACACCATCTATTTCTAACACTCTAGCTGCCTTTGCCTATGTCATTCTTGCCGTGGGCCACTGGTAGTTGTTAGCCGCCATTGTCTCAATCAAATTGTAGGCTTCCTCATAACTCTTAGCCATGAACGCTCCACTCGACGCTGCATCAATACTGGTCCTGAGATTCCCATGTAGTCCGTTATAGAAGGTATTCATTTGTAGCCACTTAGGCAATCCATGGTGTGGGCACTTTCTGAGCAATTCTTTGTATCTCTTCCATGCCTCATATAATGACTCCCTGTGTTGTTGTTCAAACATTGTTATCTCATTCCTCATTTTCGTAGTTTTTGCCGGTGGGAAAAATTTGGCAAGGAATTTTTGAGCTAAGTCTTCCCACGTAGTTATCGATCCTGGTGGTAGAGAGTGTAAACAACTCTTTGCCTTGTCCTATAAGGTGAATGGGAACAAGTGAAGTCTCACCGCATCATCCGACACCCCGTTATACCTGAAGGTGTCGCAAATCTCCAGAAAGCTGAGTCTAGATTCGTATATCCTCTCTCGATTAACTAAGTCTTGATTCGTATATCCTCTCTCGATTCCATACAAATCCACAAAGAATTTTTGATCAGGCAATTCATAAATTCAAGCTCAAATTAATATAGATAAACTGGAAATTAGCTTATTGAATTGGAAATCAAAGTTTACAAAATCATCGTTTCACTTGAGGATCCATCATAAGCCTAACAAGTGAATTAGTTCATCACGAATGAAATAATAACTGAATAATTCAAAGAAAACATCTTTTTAATTACAAATATAAGACTAAAATGAAGAATAGTGAAAAACACCCTTCACGTAGCCTAAATCTGCAATCGTCACGAAAATCTCTTCAAAATCTCCCTCCAAAGCTTGCTATGAAAAATCTGAAATTTTTCTCTGTAATATGCCTTGTGTGTTCTTAATTCTTAGTTGGTTTTTCAATAGATATCCCAGCACACAAGTCTTAGCTGAAATCCCATGCTAAATAGAGTCCATATGCTATCCAATTGCTAACATTCAAGTCCTAGCAGAGTTCAAGGCAAGATAGGAGAGTCCACTTTGAGACCCCACCACGTACGGGGTATATATAGCAAAAAAGGCCCGCCCAATGAAAGCATGGCTCGCTGGCTGCTCATCGATCTTCATATTTGCAACCACAATGCTCCAAATGCTTCCTTTTTCACTCATGCACCACACCACCCATCCTACATACAAAATAACACAAAACAAGTAAAAAATAAACATGAACACAAAGAATTAACAACAATAAAGCTTGAAATGAACGTCAATTCGTGGATATGAAATCCACTTATCAAATACTCCATCATCGCCTTCATAAAGTGAAACACTGGAGGATAAAATTACAAAAAGAGTAAGTGCCAAAGCCCATCGGGATTTTGCCAACAAGAGGGAATTTACATACCTTGGCCAACCTATGTAAGAGATATTTCAAATGTTGATCAATGAAGGAAGAATTACATCCCTTCTACCACCAATCAATCCTCGCTCAAGACGGTTCACTTCCAATAGAGTATGCCAATATTACTCCTATTCTCTCTGTCACAGCACAGAAGAATGCTAGGCACTCCGCCACCTCATTCAGAATTTAATTGACAGCGGTGTCCTGCAGATGGCAGACGATGACACTTTGTTACTTGAGAGTGGGAACACCTGTCCTACAAAATGGAAGAACAGCATAGCAGTTATATTCATTGAGGATGATTTGGCTGCCAAATCACTCACAATACAAGCAATTCAACTCAAAGGTGTTGACAACCCTTTGAAAGTGGCTTCACCAGAGCCAATTCTCTTGCCATCTAGGACACAATATCCTGTTGTCAGCTTGAAAAAAGTCCCATGGAATTATGGGTAGGCTGAAGGATCTACATCACATACAACTGCTGCAGTATCGAAGGAGAATCCATTGTATCTTCCTTATCGGGTGATGAAGCCTACCATTAAATCAAATGGGAAAATTCCCATGGAGAAAATTGAAGAGTTCCTTCGTACCATGGGCCATAACAAAGCCAAGGTGGTTTTAAGCTTGAGAGATGCTCCACAACAAATTTCCATACTGGACTTGGTTTTCTCTTCCGAAGATCACATGAAGATCTTGCTAAGGGTCTTGTAAGAAGCCCACTTGTCGAAATCAGTGGATGTGGAAAAATTCCAACATCTGGTTGATCACATTTTTAACAACAATGTGATATCTTTCACTGATGATGATATACCCGCTGAAGGGATTAGTCATTGCAAGCCGTTGCACATAGCGATTTTATCCTCCGGATATATGGTGGGAGGAGTCTTGATAGATGGAGGTTTATCTCTGAATATCTGTCCTTATGATACCTTGGAGATGATGAATATCAACCCTAAGAGGATCAAAAACATCCATACGGTTATCAAAGCTTTTGATGGGTCCCGACAAAATGTTGTTGGGTAAATTGAGATACTAGTGGAGATTGGTCCACATACATTCAGTGTATCCTTACCATCGGCAAGTTTTACAGATGGCTTTGGAGTTTGAAGAGGTAAACTTCCTCCACATTCCTCGGAATAGGAATGATTTTGCGGATGCGCTAGCAACTTTGGCTTCCTTAGTTCACATACCTGACAAGGAAAACATTCCAAGCATCCCACTTGCCCTGCAAAAGGCTCCAGCCTATGGGAATTACATTGGAGAAGTATCGAATGAGCTACCTCCCATCCAACACCCTTGGTATCAGCACATCAAGGAGTACTTACGAGATGGATCTATACCCGCTGAGCCGAGCCCGACTGAAAGAAGGCGGATCCATTGAATGGCTATAAAATTCTACCTGAGTAGAGATGCACTCTACAAAAGAGATGTAGGACTAGGTCTCCTCAGATGTCTGGACAAGGACCAATGTAAGACCCCAACTTTTATAAATAAAGAATAATTTTCTCGAAATATATTTTTGAATATTATGGTATGGATTTGATATAATGTTATAGTTGTGGGTAATATTTACAAATTTTGCAAAGTAAGCAAGTGGTTATATAATATTCGATTGGTCGGGGAATATTCATTTTAACAGGGAATATTCGTACGAAGGCACAATCATTGGTGGACCCCACAACGGAAGTATTGTCGTAGTTAGAAAACGACATAATTATCTTTTTATAAAAATAATGACGGAAGTTTTACCGTTAAACTATTTAACTACCCGGTAGTAAAAGTACAGTAATACGCATGGTTGCATAGTAGCACACGATATTGATTATTGATGCTTACGTGAGAAGTCACTCAGTTATACTCAATTATTGCTACAGTAATTGCTGCATCATATCTCTCATATTATTGTTTCGATTATTGTCATAGTATCATCTGCATAATATGATATATTATTAAATCAATAATTGAGATGACAAAGTTATTCATATTATTAAATTATAATATTTACAATGTGTAGAAGTTTTTTCAAGGAGAGGTTTAGTTATCTAATTGCGCGATAATAAGGAAAAATCCTTATCGGAAAGCCCCCTCTTTCCTAGGAACGACCTGGTTGTTAAATATTGTGAGTTATAATATTAATGATGAATAAGTTCGTGTTGATTAAAGATGAAATTGATAGTTCCATTGTGTTGGAATTATTAGTGTTAGTGGAAATCGATATTTATTTCGATATTAATTGATGTCTGGAAGTTATCCTTGACAGTCAGGTAATTAATCGGATAAATGAGCAATTAATTGTTATTAATTCACATGATTATAACTATTTGTTCACATGTGTGTACTATTGATTCACATTCTTGTACTATTAGGGGAGTTGGTGCAAGATTGATAATACTTGCATGACTAAGTTAAAAATAGAGGTATAGATGGAGGTATAATACTGTAATTCGTATTTTCACATGATTATAACTATTGATTCATATGTTTGAACTGTTGATTCACATTATTTACTATTAGGGGATGTGGTGCAAGTTTGATAATACTTGCAGGACTAAATTAAAAATGAAAGAAAAGTTGAAGGTATTGTACTGTAATATTTCGAGCCCCAAAATGTGTAATTATCGAAACTATATTTTCCTATAAATAGAAGCTCATTCTTCCTTCATTTCTCACCAATTCACTAAAGCTTTAGAACAATTATTATAGAGAAATTATAGAGAGAAAAAGAAGAAGAGAAGTCTCGCTACCTCACTATTCCAATATCCATTTCTTCTAAGGTAAGGGTATTATTCTTTCGTATTCATGAAGAGAATTATTTTCTTTGAATACTAATGAAGAGTCTGTTATTCCATTCTTTATTATTATGTTGGAATAACTTTTGCTCATGCTAAATACCGTATACATGGTGAAATTCTTTTGTTACTCCATTCTTTATTATTACATTGGAATAACACGTCTGCATGCAATCTATCGCATGCATGGTGAATTCTGTTGTTATTCCATTCTTTATTATTCTGTTGGAATATCCTGTCTGTGCGTTTTACGCATGACCTGGTTCCATTCTTTATTATTCTATTGAGAATAACCTGTCTATGCGGTCTATTGCATGCATGGTGAATTCTTCTGTTATTCCATTCTTTATTATTCTGTTGGAATAACCTGTCTATGTGGATTACCTCATGCATGGTGAATGATCCTTTGTATTCATTCTTTATTAAATTATGGAAATGATCTGTCTACGTGGATTATCGCATGGCGGGCGAAAATCCATTTGTAGTTTCATATATTCTATTATACTCAATTGGTTAAAGTTTTGGCTTCTATACTCCATGAAATTAGTAGAATATCCTGGATATTTGCGCTTCATCCAATATCTTTTCATGGAAATATTCTTCTAAGCATTCTTGAATTTTACTCCCTGAAAAGTATCATGTTGACAATTTGGACGTAATTGATTTCAAGATAAATTAACTTATAAATCTTTAAAATTTATTCTTGAACTTGTTTTATTGAATTATTATGTCATTGTAATCATCCTCATGCTTATATTGTGATGAAAGTCATCTTTGGCTTACGTGAATAGATGGACTTGGTATGATTATGACCAGGGATTATTCGGTATAATCAAGACCTGTAATGTTATAAATGATGTTGTAAAAGTCCTCAATAGCCTGTAGTGCATTGATGGACAGTTTTTGGTATGATTATGATCAGGGCGATTATTCGGTATAGTCATGACCATTGATGATTTAATGAATACCCTTGGCCCGTAGTGCAAGGATGACTCGATGATGTGGTTTATTTATTAAGCTGAGTCTCAGCGATAAAAATTGATGAAAACATTTTAAATCATAGAAGATAGTAGATATCATGCTCTACTTGACTCTTCTAATGGATTGCTTATTCCACTGCAGTTAAACTTGATGTCTATTGTATTTTATCAGTTTAACATTGTTGAAGACTAATGATAATTTATTCTGCATTATCTTAGTCATAATATTTCTTCTTGGGGCTAGTTGAGCTCACCCTTTCTTTCTTTGTTCTCTTGGAAATGAGAGCGTGGCAAGAGACTAGTCGGGGAACGGAGTGACGATCCAGATGATAGCATTAATAGTCCTCACTATTCTGTTAAATAGTGTGACAATAAATGTAATGAGGACTCCATTAAGTGTGTATATTGTCTAGATGACAATATTCTTATTAAAACTCATAGATTATGTTTTGTCGTATTTTACACGATTGTTGTATAATTAAGTTGTATTTGAATTTTGTACCATGTATTTGGTGACTCAAGATGGGTGATGTATACCTATTTTGGGGGCGTCACAACCAAGCTCAGAGGCTCATGGATGAAATCCATGGTGGAGTATGTGGCCCACACATGAGTGGCCCTTTACTTGTTAAAAAGATCCTAAGAACAGGGCACTACTGGCTCTCGCTTAAGGCTGATTGTGATGATCACGTCAAGAGGTGCTATCAATGCCAAATTCATGGGAATGCTATCCACGCCCTTCCAAGGGAACTCCATCATATGAGTTCACCTTGGCCCTTCTCAATGTGGGGAATGGACGTGATCGGGCCCATCGAGCCCAAAGCCAGTAATGGGAATCGATTTATCTTTACCATGATCGACTACTTCACCAAATGGGTAGAGGCAGCCTCCTTCCCCAGGGTTACCAAAGAAGTCATCATTGCTTTCATCAGAAACAATGTCATTTGTCGATATGGACAACCAAAAGTGATTGTGTCAGACAATGCTAAGAACCTCAACAACAAAATGATGGAGGAATTATCCATTAAATTCCACATCAAACACCTTCACTCCGTCATCTACCATCCAAAGATGAATGGTGCTGTTAAAGCGGCTAATAAAAACATCAAGAAGATCATGCAAAAGATGTCTGCCAATCACAAAGGATGGCTTGACCTCTTGCCTCTGACTCTGTTAGCCTATAGAAATTCAATGCGTACTTCCACTGGGGTAACCCCCTACTCATTGACCTATGGGATGGAAGCAGTGTTCCCCATAGAAGTGGAAATGGAATCCCTCAGAGTGTTGATTGACGCTCAGCTGGATGAAGACCAATGGTTACAAGATAGATATCACCAATTATCTCTAATAGACGAAAGGCGAAGTGATGCTATCTTCCATGGTCAATTATACCAACAGAGGATCGCCAAATCCTACAACAAGAGAGTCTGGCTACGACAATTTAAACAAAATGACTTGGTTTTGAAGAAGATCATTGACAACCAAGATCAGTTTAAGGGAAAATTCGCTCCAAATTGGGAAGGCCCGTTAATTGTCAAAGAGGTATTAATAGGAGGTGCTCTCAGATTACAGGAAATAGATGGCGACGGATTTCCACAGCTTATCAACTCAAACACCGTGAAACGGTACTATGTCTAAAGTTCCCATCAAGCAAACATCCTAGTTTTGGATAATCAGATCACCAGTCATTTCAGGTTTTCTAACCCTTATTACACACAACCCTTTCTTCATACCCATTTTCCCCATCAGGGAAACACACTCTTCAAGCCAGCAGCTTTGTATGGGATCATCAGATCCCTCATTTCACATCTCATACAATTTCGATTATCCCACCAGGGATTGAACCCTTCCCCTACAGTTTATCCTAAACATGGGATCAAACTTTTTCACACCCGCAGTTTGTCCTGAACATGGGATCAAACTTGTGACACCCTCAAAATAGGTATACATCACCCATCTTGAGTCGCCAAATACATGGTACAAAATTCAAATACAACTTAATAATACAACTGTCGTGTAAAATATGACAAAACATAAACTGAGAGTCTTAATACGAATATTGTCTTCTAGACAGTATTCAAACTCAAAATAAGTCCTCAATACATTTATTATCACACTATTTCACAGAATAGTGAGGATTACTAATGCAAACATCTGGACCATCACTCTGTTCCCTGACTAGTCCCAGCTATATTCTCATTTTCTGAAGAGAACAATGAAAGCAAAGGGTGAGCTCAACTTGCCCGGTAAAAAATATTATGACTAAGATAATGTAGAATAAATTATCATTAGCCTTCAACAGTATAACAACTGATAGAATATAATAGACAACAAGTTTTAGATCAACAACTGCAGCGGAATAAGCAATCCATTAGAAGAGCCAAGTAGAGCATGATATCTACTATCTTCTATGATTTAAAAAGTTTATCATCAATTTTATCGTTGAGACTTAGCTTAATAAATAATCCACATCATTGAATCATCCCTGCACTACGGGCCAAGGATATTCTTTAGTATCATGGCCACAAATTATCCATGCACTACGGGCCAAGGATAATCGTGTTTTCATTAACGGTCATGATCATGCCATAAAAAAATTCATTTTTGTACCCTTGGTGTGACAACCCGGAAAATCAGATTGTCCAGAATTTAAGTTTAAAGAATTAGTTATTAATAAAATAAATTTTTATTAATATTATTATGTGCTATGTGTTTATTAATCGTTCTATAACCTAGAATGATTATTAATCGAGAGGATTCTGGCTACGAGCTAGACTGAACGAGTAAGAATTTTCAAGACAAAAATAAAATATTTCCGGGAACAAAAATATTTTCGGGGAAAAAGACAAAATAGACACTATTCATCCATTTCTGCTTGGAGATTTATTTTGAATTTTTGAGAAACGCATAATGATAGAATTCTGAGATGAGATGGAATATTGAATAATATTTCAGTTATTGCAAAAATGAAGTTTTTGCATGCGGACTTAAAACCTAAGGGTTAGGAAAAGTGAGTTCCGAGAATTTTATGATTTCGTATTATAATTAGAGTTATTATGCGTGAGAAATACGAGTATAATACTAGTTATTATACGAGTATAGTACGAAGATTAGTATGACGTATAATACGAATATCGTACAAACGATATACGAAGAGAATACGGGAATACGAGAATGGAATGCGTAGAATACGATTAGTCTAAATGGACTTTGAGTTCATGGACTTTGAAGAATCCAATTGGACTTGGATTATATCAAGCCCAATGGAATGTGTAATCAAGCCTAGGGTAGACCCAGTAAGAATTAATGTAAGGCCCAGTGTTAGATTTAATTAAGCCCGATCCAAGAAAATAAACCGCGGATCGAACCGATGGGTCACCGGATGGGTAATACCCATGGGGCAACCCATGTGGGGCGGCCACTTGGCCACCAAGTAAGGGTGGTGGCCAAGTAAACATGGTGGCTAAGCCATGAATAGTAAGGAGGTGGGGTGAAATAACTAAAATACCCCTAGCTTTGGTTTTCTATATAAACAAGCCTTAAGTTCATTTGTTTGGTTTAAAATTTCAACCAACACTTGAGAGATAGAGAGAGAGTTCGGATGGGAGAAGAAGAGGAAGAGGAATGAGGAAAAGCTTGCCCGAGTGCACGCTTTGTCCGACGGAAGGAGATTAAAGAAGAACGGTAATCTGAACCCTAGTTTCTTCTAATTTTCTTTAAGTTTAATATGTTCAAAAACATAACTTAATGAAGATAAGAAGTAGATGAAGTTAAGAATGATTTCATATGGTTGAAATCATGAGAAAATGAAGAAATAAGAATTTGGAATTTAGTTTATAAATTTCTTAAGGAAGTGTAAGATTCGTAAGGATTTTGAGTGATCCGAATGAATCTTATGAATGAGTAGGTCAAATAAGTAAGGAATGATGTTCTATAACATCAAATTCCAAGAAAAAGTAAAATCGTAATCCAAAATATCGATTAAAAATGAAGAACACGTGAAGAACGCGAAGAACGCGAAGAACGTTGTTGATGGACAAATTTAAAACCATCGTAGGATAATTGTTGTTGATGGACAAGTTTAAAATTATCGTGTATAAGTTAGTTGCTTATTGCTTGGTTAGGAACGTTAGAAACATTCATGAAGAACGAATTAAAATTAAGCTATAACGAAGTTATGGCGAAAATTTCTTAAAAGAAGAACGAGAATTAGAAAGTTAGTAAATAAACCCGAACGTATAGGGTTTCATAAGAATGTAAGAGAACGTATAAAACTTGAGTCGTGGACTTAAGAACGAATGAGTTAGAGTTGGATGGCCGAATTACTGGACGAGCGAGGCGAAGAATGTTAATAACGTAAAACGAACGAAGAGCGAAGATTAAGCCAATTGAATGGCATGTTAACGGATTCAGAACGAAGTTCTGTCCAAGGGTAATCGAAGTACATAAGATAAGGAAGAAAATGGTTTTGGTACGATCTTGTTCTGAGTTATAACGAATAAGATATGAGATTTCAAAGTCAGCGTCTCAAGCTTGTAAAAGACTTAGAAAATTTTTCTAGGTTTCATGCTTGGCCTGCATGTACGAGTCGTGCCTATGAGGGGGGCTTGTGCAGGTCATGAGCTCGGTCCATTAGCTACTGCTAAGTGGTGCCGCAACGCGAAGGAAAGGGAAGAAACGGCTGCGCCATACGGCAGGCAGTGGCAATGCCAGAAATGAGATTTTTTGCTTTCAATTACTGGGGATGTGCAAGAAAGAAATATGAACATGTAGTTCAACTAATGTAACACTTTATAAAGTGTATTAAACCTTTGATGAAGGTTGAACGAAAAGATTAAACGAGATTAAAAGATAAAGAATGTAGACGCGGGTTACGGAACCAATGTCCGAGAACCGTAGTCACAATGAAACGAACGTGAGGGATTGCTATAATTCTGATTCCTTAAACGTTGATTAACTAGGGTAATGAATAACATTTTGATGTTATGTCATGGTCATGAGAGATGAATGTAAAGCGTTTAGACACTGTGAACGCAACGTTGTTGCGATGAACGATCGGTCTTAGCATATAACGAACTGTATGGCTTTGACATTAGGAAAGAATAATGAACATGGGGTTCAGGTGACGAGTAATGAATGAAAGTGATTAAAACCTTGGATGAAGGTTAAATAAAATTAAGAGGCAAGTAACGTAAATGTTGAATACGTAAATGATCCTCGTGAATCGTATTCACGTAGAGCGAGTGTTCTAAGTATACATTAGTTGTATGACTTAGACGTAGACGGAAGTAGTAAGTAAGATATGAATTATCAAGAAAGCCGTAGCGAACAGTAATAAGATTAATGAAAGCTGAATGTGAGTCGGATGAGAATGTTAGAATGAAATGTAAGCGTTGAACACTTTAACCGACGTGAAGGTTGAGTGTCTGCGAATACTAAGCAGGTAGAACCTACACCCGTGTATGGTTTGGCCCGTAAGGTAATGAAGATCAATGATTAAAACTGTGAATGGTGAAGAAGCTGAATTAAAGATAAGTACGTATAACGTAAAAGAAGCCGAGTTAATGTTTATAACTTGGATAACGTTCCAAGTCAAATGATTCGGACGTTGTAAGATAAGAATAAGGTAACGTAAAATGCTTAACGCTATAAATGCGTAGAATGAATATTGAATGATCGTCCTGAGTATACAAAAGATTGTATGACTTTGACGATAAAGAATGAATCCTGAGGTATGGCATTTAGTTGCCAGAATGCCAAAAGGAATAAGAAATTGACTTAACGAACATTATAGTTTAATAGTTCGGGTAAGTTAAGATGAATTTAGGTTCTAGTACAATCGTAACCTTTGATGGTTGACATATGGGAGCTGGGCTAAACAATTCCTTCAGAGAGCGAAGGTATATACAAAGCTGGCAATCGATCTAACTCACTGTTATGGGCAGTGTAGATGAGACGGGAACTTATTTGTTGGTTGTTTGTGGGAAACCACTTAAAGTACCATATGGACTACTAGCAGAGACACGATGTGTGCTGAGTCCTAGGAGAGTTATAAGAAGAAGATAAGAATGTAAATCATCAAAGATGATGAACGTATTAAGTAAGACATCTCCGTATGTCATGAAGCCATTAACCGGTAAAGGAAGTTGCTCACGTAAACTTAGTTTGTAAGAACGTGACCCCTAAGAAGTAAATTAAAGTAAACCAATGCATAAGTTAAGTATATGACTAATTGGTATATGTGTTATTTCCTTATGTGCTACATAGAAATTGGAATGAGCAGTTCAGCATAAACTATAAGCTGTAGTTGTGCGAAAGGCAAGTTTTCCTAACTTCATTCATATTTTAAAATGAATGCTAATTTCTAAAACTTCTCAGATGCTGAACTTAAGAAGTTCTGTCTATGTGTGAATGTGTGATATTTGTACAAGGTGGTAGAACGTATGAGGCCTTGTGCCACAATTTGAACACTTTAGTGTTTCTATGATATGAACTGTTCTGTGATTGAATTGTTCAATATGAGAATGTTCTGTTTATACATGAACCGTTATTGTTAAGTCTGTGCTATTGATTCTAGCCAGACAGAATGTGTATGAAAGAGAGTAGAGAATGAAAGTATTTCAAGGTGAATGTAATTAATGTTTTAAAATGATAGGAATCGAAATTATTTCTATTATTCAAGCTGCTTCATAACCTTTGTTCGGTTATTGAAGTCTTAAAAGAATGTTTAAATTCTTGAAGTTGGTTGTTCAACTGCTATGACTTGCTGGGCAATTGAATGCTCACACTTGCTTTAAATAAAAACATTTTCAGCGAACGATGTTAGAAAGAACTTAAGGATCCCGGAAATATCAAGCTGATCGGTATCCAGAAGAAGTGCCATTCATTATATGAATGTGCGTGAAGATCAAGTGAAGACTTGTAATATAGAATGATAGAATTAAACTATAGAATAGTTTAATGAACGATTATGTATCATTGGTGGCAGATAAAAGTCACTTGTATAAGATGTAAAGAATAATGTAATTATCATTATTTGGAATGAAAGAGGTTTTAAGGTTTTAGAACCTGGGATTTAAGGATATATGTTGTTATATTTAGCTATATAATGATGTATGTTTGGAAGAAGATGGGATCGTGACGTACAGAATTCAGATGTGAAAATAGACCAGATTTCAGGGCGTTACACTTGGTCGAAGAGAACCCATGATCATGATCATACCAAAAACTGTGCATCAATGCACTACGGGCCAATGAGGACTTTTACCACATCATTTGTAACATTACGATCATGATTATACAGAATAATCCCTAGTCATAATCATACCAAGTTCATCTATACAATACAGGCCAAAGATGACTTTCATAACAATATAAGTATGAGGATGATAACAATGATATAATAATACAATCAAACGAGATCAAGGATAAATTTTAAAGACTAACAATTTAATTTATCCAGAATTCAATAACGTTTAAATTGTCAACATGATATTGCTTTGTGGAGTAAAATTCAAAAATAATATTGTACCAAAAATAATTTGGACCGAAAATGAATCGATTTTTATCATGAATAGTACCCCAGGTGAATAGTACCTGAGTGAATAGTACCCCATGAATAGTATTCGAGAATAGTATCCCGTGAATAGTACTCCAACATGAAAAGGTTAAAACTTATCAAGAATGCTCAGAATAATATTTCCATAAAAGGATACTAGATGAAGTGCAAATATCAAGGATATTCTACTAATTTCATGGAGTATAGAAGCCAAAACTTTAACAAAATGAGTATAGAATTCTAAATTTGAAATGCAATAATATTACTTACATAATATAGAGTATGGAAGAAAATATTATTTCAAGCGAATATTGAACAAAAATAACATCCCTTACGAATATTGAACGAATATAATATTTCTTACGAATATTAAACGAAGACAATATCCCTACGAATATTGAACGAAAATAATATTCATTACGAATATTGAATGAAAATAATATCCATACGAATACGAAAAATAATATCTCTTCAGAATATGAAATAAATAATACCCCTTACCTCAAAAAGAAGAGTATTCCAACTGGTATAGCGGATATATTCTTGAATTTTTTTTCACTATTTTCTACACTCAAAGCTTCCTAAAACTCGAAAGAAATACGCTCAATATTATAGAAGAAGAATTCTCTGATTATGGTGTGATTTTCAATTCTAACTGAGCATCCTATTTATAGGAGAATGGAAAGGATACTATTTAAAATTCTCACGGACGAAACAATTGAAAACTTTCACGGGCCGGATTATTGAAATTCACAGACGAACGTTTTTAAAAAATAAGAATATAATATTCAAGTAAAACAAATAACTTTATATATAATATAATATATTCTATTTTTTCATAAAAAAACAAAACTTATTATAATATATATAATAAATATATATATATATATATAATAATAATAATAAAAAATAAAGTAACTCCCTCCTTCCTTTAGGCATCAATGCCCCCCCATTTAATTTCAATGTATATATATATATATATATAATACTTATGTATATATATATATAACAAAATTTATAAAATATATATATATATATATATATATATATATATATATATATAAAACTTACCTTCCTTATACGTAATCCATTCCCCCCCCCATTTTCAGTTTTTCTTCCACCCGTGGGCCCCATATGTGGCCCCACATTTATTATATTAAATAATTTTCTACTGATTATTTTAAAAAATAGGTAAATGGGGGTCCATAAAATAAGCAAAATTTATAATAAATACTTCATAAAAATCCCCTCAATATTTTTTTAACAACATTTATTCATCATTATTATAATTCACAATATTAACAACCAGGTCGTTCTCAGGAAAGAGAGGGCTTTCCAATAAAGATTTATTCCTATTGGCGCGTAATTAGGTGACCAAACCTCTCCTCGACAGAACTTTCTAGACATCGTCAATATTGAAAATAATAATATGAATAACTGTATCGTTTCAATTATTGATTTATTAATATATAAAATATTATACAGATGATACTGCGATAATAATTGAATCAATAATAAAAGAGATATGATGCAGCAATTACTGTAGCAATAATTGAATAAAACTGAGTGACTTCTCACGTAAGCATCAATAATCAATACCGTGTGCTACTATGCAACCACACGTATTACTGTACTTTTATCACCGGGTGATTCAACAGTTAACGGTAAAACTTCCGCCGTTATTTTCATAAAAAGATATTTCTGTCATTTTTTATTCCAAAAATAATTACGTTGTGGGGTCCACCAGTGATTGTGCCGTCATACGAATATTCCCTATTAAAACGAATATTCCCCGACCAATCGAATATTATATAACAACTTGCTTACTTTGCAAAATTTATAAATATTACCCACAACTATAACATTATCTCAAATCCACACCATAATATTAAAAAAAATATTTTGAGAAAATTAAATCTTTATTCATAAAATTTGGGGTCTTACAATCTCCCCTCCTTATGAAATTTTGCCCTCGAAATTTACGTACATACCTGGTATGCCGAACAGATGATCAGAATACCTCGTCAGATTCTAACTCTTGAGGTATAACCTTTGAGTGTGGAATATGCTTCTTCTTATCCAAGATTTTAACATGTATCTCTTCATACATTAAATCTTTCGTTATCTCATTCGGTTCTAAATTAATAATGTGGTTCGGGTCATCCACATATTTACGTAACATTGATACGTTATGAACACGCGACATACTTGGCGGTAAGGCGAGTCTATAGGCCACAGTTCCTACTCGATCGAGGATTTCAAATGGGCCAATAAAATCGAGGGTTGAGAATTCATCTCTTCATCGACTCTTGCTTCTAGAATAACGCCTTCTTGAACCTTCTTCTTCACATTCATCAGCTCTGAGTCTGTAGCTTTAGCATCTTTAACTTTATCGATTAAAGTCGTTTCTAATCATATATTCATTATCTTCACGTAGGTTCGTATATTCGCCCTCGTAACCACATACGATCTTCTACTCAACGCGTCAGCTACCACGTTCGCTTTTTCCACGATGGTATTGAATGGTATTATCATAATCTTCAACAGCTCGAGCCAACGTCTTTGGCACGTTATACGTTCGTTTTGGGTGAAGAAATACTTGAGGGTTTTAGAAATGAGTTTTGTACTGGGGTCAATACAAAATTCTCTTTCACGCTCTGGGGTAGGTCAAGAAGTCTTCAAGGAATACGTCAGGAAATTTATTAACGATTGAAATATCATTCAAAACTGTGACTCTCATCCCAGACTTCGATAGCACATCACATTGATACCTATCAACTTGCCACCGTTATTCACGACGTCCTCTACAGAAAGTCTGGCTTCGGTGCATTCCAAGACTTGGAAGTCACCAACGAAAGGCTCGGGGCTCTTTACTTATGGCTTGATATGACAATGATTGACTTTAGTGGTTTGGTTTCTTAAATTCGTATAACAAGTTGGTTAGGAATATGAAGCTAACAACCTTACGAAAATAATCAATTTTAGCATGATGATTAGTTAACGAGTTGATTCCTAAAATCACATCAAAGGCAAGTATTTTCAAAGAGATAAGATCAACAAGTAACGTGGAAGTGTCGATTTGAATCAAATAAGATTTACAAACAGTGGATGTAATAAAGGTTTCTCATAATGGGTTTTAACAGATAAGTCAAAGTCTAATTTCTCCGGAGTTTAATTTAAACATTGAGCACAAGTAGGAGAAATAAAAGAATGGATAGAACTGGTATCGAATAAGGTATAGACTTCGCAAGAGTTTATAATTAACTTACCCGTGATAACTTTATTCGGGTTCCTCGGCAAACGCTCTCACTTAAACTACCGGCTTTGACTTGTCTTGGACATCCTTTGGTGTCACTATCCCTGCTGGACTTGACTTCACTATACGACAAAATTGAGCTAGGTGACCTTCTCTTCCACAATTAAAACATGTTTTGGGTTGCTGCGTACAGTTTGGACGGATGTGTCCCTCCTATCTGCATTTGAAACATACGACCAGTGGTCATTCTTCTTCCTTGGAAACATGTGTTGGTGTTGCTGTCTTTCCATCATTATTGAACCTTCTCTTCTTGAAATTTCTACTTCTATTATCTTGGCCATGATTACCACCGAAGTGGTTACCATTCTTAACATGATAATTTCCCCCACGATGGTTATCATTGTTCCGATGGCCGTTGCCACTGGTATGATTATTATCGTGTTGTTGGTCGTTACCTTTTGGTTGAACTGACTCATTATCACGCTCCACTAACTGAGCCCTATTCACAACATCTGAATATAAACAAAGTTTTTGAGAAATAAGGTATTGACGTATTTCGGGTTTCAAAGCTCGTAGAAACATTCGCGTCATTTGCTCCTCATTATCAACTAAATGGGACGCAAACTGGGACAACTCAACAAACTTAGCCTCGTACTGCGACTCGATCATATTGTTTTGCTCCAGCTTGATGAATTCCACCTCCTTCATGTGACGAATACTTTCAGGAAAGTACTTGTCGTTGAATAATTCTTGGAACTTCTCCCAAGACATCTTGAGTGTGTCAGGCTGGGTATATTTTATAGATTCCCACCAGTAATCTGCCTCTTCACGCAACATAAAGGTGGCAAAGGGAACCTTTTTCTCCTCAGAGTATCCCAAGACATCAAATATCTTGGTGATCTGCTTTATCCACATCTCCGCCTTAAGTGGTTATGGCTTTCCCAAAAACTCCAGTAGTCCCAACTCCTTGAACTGCTTAGCGGTGACCAACCGTAAGTTGCTAGTGTTTCCACCTGCATTATAAACAGGAGTCTCTCTCGTTTGGTGTTGAATGAATTCTAAAAAACTCCTAAATGTACCATCGTTCATCTTTTGATCAGTATTGTTGTTTACAGGAGGATTATTGTCTTCCTGATGCACATTATCTTGGCTATTGATCAGCGGTGACTCAACGGTCTCATGTGCTCCATTGCTTATCTCAACATTTTCAGATGCCATTTTACTGTCACAAAACAAGGGTTAATTAACATGCCACATATTATCCCTATACTCTGATCGACCAATTAAATACCAAATAAACTTAGGTAGGTCATACTAGCGAAGCAATTCTCTGTCTCTCCCCTCCTAGTTCTTGTCTCACATCTCAGCCAGGGATCATATCCCTAAGCTTTGATACCAACTGTGACGCCCCCAAAATAGGTATACATCACCCATCTTGAGTTGCCAAATACATGGTACAAAATTCAAATACAACTTAATAATACAACTGTCGTGTAAAATATGACAAAACATAAACTGAGAGTTTTAATACGAATATTGTCTTCTAGACAGTATTCAAACTCAAAATAAGTCCTTAATACATTTATTATCACACTATTTCACAGAATAGTGAGGACTACTAATGCAAACATCTGGACCATCACTCCGTTCCCCGACTAGTCCCAACTATATTCTCATTTCCTAAAGAGAACAATGAAAGCAAAGGGTGAGCTCAACTAGCCTAGTAAAAAATATTATGACTAAGATAATGCAGAATAAATTATCATTAGCCTTCAACAGTATAACAACTGATAGAATATAATAGATAACAAGTTTAGATCAACAACTGCAGCGGAATAAGCAATCCATTAGAAGAGCCAAGTAGAGCATGATATCTACTATCTTCTATGATTTAAAAAGTTTATCATCAATTTTATCGCTGAGACTCAACTTAATAAATAATTCACATCATCGAATCATCCCTGCACTACGGACCAAGGATATTCTTTAGTATCACGACCACAAATTATCCATGCACTACGAGCCTAGGATAATCGTCTTTTCATCAACGATCATGATCATGCCATAAAATAATTCATCTTTGCACCCTTGGCCGAGGAGAACCCATGGTCATGATCATACTAAAAAATGTCCATCAATGCACTACGGGCCAATGAGGACTTTTACCACATTATTTATAACATTACGGTCATCATTATACCGAATAATCCCTGGTCATAATCATACCAAGTCCATCTATGCACTACAGGCCAAAGATGACTTTCATAAAAATATAAGCATGAGGATGATGAAAATGATATAATAATTCAATTAAACGAAATCAAGGATAAATTTTAAAGACTAACAATTTAATTTATCTAGAATTCAATAACATTCAAATTGTCAACATGATACTGCTTTGTGGAGTAAAATAATAGAATAATATTGTACCAAAAATAATTTAGACCAAAAATAAATCAATTTTTATCATGAATAGTGCCTAGGTTAATAGTACCTGAGTGAATAGTACCCCATGAATAGTAATTCGGGAATAGTATCCCGTGAATAGTACTCCGACACGAAAAGGTTAAAACTTATCAAGAATGCTCAGAATAATATTTTCATGAAAAGATACTGGATGAAGCGCAAATATCAAGGATATTCTACTAATTTCATGGAGTATAGAAGCCAAAACTTTAACAAAATAAGTATAGAATTTAAAATCTTAAATGAAATAATATTACTTAAATACTACAGAGTATGGAAGAAAATATTATTTCAAGCGAATATTAAACAAAAATAACATCCCTTATGAATATTGAACGAATATAATATTCCTTACGAATATTAAACGAATATATTATGAATATTAAATGAAGACAATATCCCTACGAATATTGAATGAAAATAATATTCATTACGAATATTGAATGAAAATAATATTCATACGAATATGAAAAATAATATCTCTTCAGAATATGAAATAAATAATACCCCTTACCTCAAAAAGAAGAGTATTCCAACTGGTATAACGGATATATTCTTGAAGAAAATTTTCACTATTTTCTACACTCAAAGCTTCCTAAAACTCGAAAGAAATACGCTCAATATTATAGAAGAAGAATTCTCTGATTCTGGTGTGATTTTCAATTCTAACTGAGCATCCTATTTATAGGAGAATAGAAATGATACTGTTTGAAATTCTCACGGACGAAACAATTGAAAACTTTCACGGGCCGGATTATTGAAATTCACAGACGAACGTTTTTAAAAAATAAGAATATAATATTCAAGTAAAACAAATAACTTTATATATAATATAATATATTCTATATTTTCATAAAAAACAAAATATATTATAATATATATATATATATATATATATATAATAATAATAAAAATAAAGTAATTCCTCCTTCCCTAGCATCAATACCCCCCCCCATTTAATTTCAATGTATATATATATATACTTCTTTTATCGTAATCCATTCCCCCCCATTTTCAGATTATCTTCCACCCGTGGGTCCCATATGTGGCCCCCACATGTTGCCCCACATTTATTATATTAAATAATTTTCTACCAATTATTTTAAAAAATGGGTAAATGGGGGTCTATAAAATAAGCAAAATTTATAATAAATACTTCTTAAAAATTCCCTCAATATTTTTTTTAACAACATTTATTCATCATTATTATAATTCGCAATATTAACAACCAGGTCGTTCCCAGGAAAGAGGGGGCTTTCCAATAAGGATTTCTCCCTATTGACGCGCAATTAGGTGACCAAACCTCTCCTCGACAGGACTTTCTAGACATCGACAATATTGCAAATAATAATATGAATAACTGTATCGTCTCAATTATTGATTTAATAATATTTAAAATATTATACAGATGATACTGTGAGAATAATTGAATCAATAATATGAGAGATATGATGCAGCAATTACGGTAGCAATAATTGAACAAAATTGAGTGACTTCTCATGTAAGCATCAATAATCAATACTGTGTACTACTATGCAACCACGCGTATTACTGTAGTTTTATCACCGGGTGATTCAACAGTTAACGATAAACTTCCGTCGTTATTTTCATAAAAAGATATTTCTGTCATTTTCTCATTCCGACAATAATTACGTTGTGGGGTCCACCAGTGATTGTGCCGTCATACGAATATTCCCCGACCAATCGAATATTATATAACAACTTGCTTACTTTGTAAAATTTATAAATATTACCCACAACTATAACATTATCTCAAATCCACACCATAATATTAAAAAAAAATCGAGAAAATTAAATCTTTATTCTTAAAATTTGGGGTCTTACAAATCTTTTCCCCACAGTTTGTCCTGATCATGGGATCAAACTTTTTTGGCTACAAATCGTCCTAAACATGGAGTGAACTACGTCGACCTGATCTCCCCGATACCTGGGAGTATGTAGGCAACCATTTTATATGACTCGGTCGCAATAAAACAAAAATAACAAAAACATTTTTATGCCCTTCTCTATAAACAAAATTAACAAAAACATTTCTACGCCCTTTTCTATAAATAAAAACAACAAAAACATTTCTACACCTTTTCTACCCTTACACTATTCAACGTTAAACCTCTTACACCAGGTTCGAACTACGTAGACCTGATCTCCTCTTTAATAGGAGTACGTAGGTAGCCATTTATGATTTGGTCTAACCCCCTACCAAAACACAAATAGTTGTCACACGGTACTGGGATCAAACTTCAATCTACCACATTTCATAGGCTTCAGACCAAAGGGATGCAACTACCTGGCCTCCCTATAAATGGGAGAGTTGGCGACCATCTAAGTTGCGGTTGAGTCCTCAAAGAGCAATACCAATCCATAAGAGATGGAACTAACTGGGCTTCTCTTAAATAGGAGTACTGGCGACCATCTGTGGTGTGGTCAATCTTAGAGAGGAAAAGCTACACTCCTCTCCACATCTACATACAGAAACTAGTTCCAAGACACCAAAGAGGGTAGGGATACACAAAGATCAATGATCCATTCTAAAAGATCCCGCGACATCTCAATATCCATCCATCAAGGATGAGTTCAGAATACATCAAGATCATAAGCCCTGAAGAAGCAGGCAAAATATCAAACAAGAATCCTGGCATAACTAAAAGGGAAGTGCATCAAAATATATTTCCCTGCCATATATAATGTTGTTTGATATATACAATATGTACTATACATGACAAAATGGATAAGATAGTTTGTGCAGGAAAATACAAGTCTATCTACAATCCCGTGGATATATAAACTATCAAGTCCAACATGGCATCTCTCTCCGAAGAAGGGGGTAACGCTACAAGCTTCTGCCCAAGGGTATCTACACGAGCTAATAGATCCACAGCCAACTACATGGTGGCATGATTCTCATCAATATATGCACTCATATCGGCATCTCACTAAAGTACTATCTGTAATGGCCACATCCCGGGCAGATAGGGCAACATCCCACTCAACAATCAATGCATCTCTGGCTGATCTGACATCATCTCTCTCCAATAGAGCAACATCTCTCCCATCAAGAGTTGTCAAAATCAAGGCCCTAGCCTGATCTCTTTCAAAGGTCATCAGATGAAGACTCTTCTCTAAATATTGTGCTGAATGCTGAATCACAGTAGCACTCATACTGGGAGAATCTGTAAGAGCTGCTGGCAAGCTAGTGAATAGCTCCTCCTCGGTGGGAAAATCAATGTCCTCTATGGGTTCCCCATCATCAGAATTAATCTTCGGCGATGTGGATACTACCGCAGGTGATGTAATCTCTGTCTCCATCCATGCAGAATACTCTGCAGAACAACCCGGATGGCTAAGAGAAAATGCAGCTAGCTCACGCTGATCCCAACTGGCATACACTCTGGATCTATCCTCTGCTGATAAGTGGCGAGATGCCGAGTGCTAACTCAATGCCCCTTCAAAAGGATGGAAGTCCTGGAACTGGTCAAACTGGCACATCACAGCCAGTGGGTGGATAGTAGTCATACCCCTCAAACCAGCTAGAGGGAGATAATCTATGCCCAGAGCATGAGGGATGAAGCTGTAGGATGAACTAACCCTGTACACGACAATATATCAAATGGATCTCCAATCCCTTCCAAGAAAATGGACTAAGATGCAGGATCTGTACACTCTACAGGCTGAAAGGAGTACGACATGGCTATCTCATGGGTAAAATAATACCCATGCCAGTGGAATATGCCAATCGGTCTTAAGTGTGACATGAACCACATGTACCACATGACCGAACTACATGTGAATACACTTGCAGGGTAGGTACTGCAATATGTGGACGATCTCAACGTCTATGCTACCATCATTGGCACAATGGTGTGACTCTCCCTAAGAGCTCTCACTGCCATGATGACGTCAATGTCCAACTCATCCATGTACCGTGGCATGTATACATATGATAATACACACAGTAGAAGTACGTCTACTCTGGCCAAATGCCAATGATCCTCCGGCATGGTAAAATCCCTGGAGTGCTGTGTATAGCTATCCTCTGAGACAAATCTGTCCATCAGAAAAAGCTAGGATACCACGTGGCCGGATATGATCTCATCCTGCACAACTCTACGCCTCAGCCCGGTAAGGGTCATAAACTATTAGCTCATGTCGCCAATAGCCATCCACGCGCAAGGTCTGTCCAGTGGCAGCGCCGTCAATCATGCATACTCCTCCAAGGTAGGAGTTAACTTATGGATACTAAACCGAAAAACCTGCCTCTCCGGTATCCACTGATCCAGCATACCCTCTACAAAGCCTGCGGGAACTTGAAACATCAGGAGAGTCATAGTATGCTGCAATAACTGATCTACAGTCACCATGTCTGAAGGTGACATATTATCATACCACGATCTCAAACGGGATGCCACCAATACTGGTGGGGTATGATCAATGCGACTAACTGTCGAGAAAGACATCTGCGTGGGCCATGTCATAAGACCATCCGGGGGTCAATACTGAATATCTCTAAATATACATACATATGCATAATATAATACATGCATAATGAATACTAGATGGCAATATGATATAGGGAATAACAGTATATACATTCCTAAGTACATCATCATCTAATACATCTTTGTACAGCTAAAAATACAGGGAAATGGGACACAGATGCCCAACTACTAATAGAGGCCTATCAAAAGATATAGCAACAATGGGGCACATCCACCTAGTATCTAACAGAGGCCTATCAAAAGATATAACGAGAATATATATCAGAAGAAGACAATGGTGTCAATGTCTACATTATCAATCCTATCCACCTGATGTAACTCCTCGAGAATCACTAGGTCTCCATCAACGGGGATGTCAGGCCTATACAATAGAGGATCTGCACCGGCAAAGCCATATGGGTCATCTGAGGGGCCAACTCCTAAGCTGGAAGGATCAAATGTATCTGCCTCTGCCGGATCTCTGCCCAAGTGCCGGATAAAGAAATGTGTCCGGTCCAACTACCGGGTCAAACTGTCAATCTGGGTTAAATGAGTATAATCTCTGACATAGGCCATCCAATCCGTCATCATCACGAATCTAGGAACCATATCCCCCATAAACTGCATGGTGTGGGTCTAGGCTCCAATGGTACGAGGGGACCACCAATGCTGGAACGTAGCCTGGGTATGTGGACCCTCTGACAATGTGAAACCGTCAACACCTATTAAGGGGATATCAATGACGGGTGACTATGAAATAGGCCAATAACACCTGGCAGGAGGCAAGATCGGTATACGAATCTCTCTTGTGGTGCTCCTAATAGCACGTTCTCCTAAATAGAGCTCCCATCCTCCATATGTAAAGATAGGAATCCTATGGGAGGAAATCATGTACTCGACACCAGTCGGGTATCCATCCTCAAAACCAATAGCTAAGTGCTCCCTAGAATAGGGAATCCAAGTAATGGCATTGGCTGTTAACAACTCCAGCTGTAGGCGACAATGAGTGAAACCCTCAACTATAGGGACCTCTGCCAGTATAGAATGATGTCATCGTCGTCCTCGTGGATAGGTCTCCAAGCCTAGCACACTCACAGGACGTAAACATGGGAGCCTCTCATAGGCCCAGAACTGCCAATACAAAGGCAAATATCTGTTGTCAATCAAACTCTTAACCTGTATATGGGAAATTACAAGAGAAATACTCACTAGCAGAAATGGGTAAAATCCTAGCCAAGCCTCCATCAAGCCCTGCGAACGCGTGCATATACTCGTGAGGAAATAGGCGAAGGTGTAGGAACCCCAATCATACTGTCCGATATGGTCCACATGTCATGTGGCGCTCACCAAAGTGAATGACACCATAGAAGAGTTATTATCTATGAAGTAGCCCCTAATGATCATCAGGAATAATCGCCGAAGAATGCGATCCCTGACTCGCACATCATCGGGTATAGGCTCACTCAATAGCCTGCTTAAAGCATCTACGCTCAATGGACCTGTACGAATGGTTCTGTCCTTGAGCACCTCAGCCAGAACTCCTAGCAAGGATCAAATGGCAGTCGGGGTAATATCCGTCGTACATGGCACTAGCACCCCTCCAAACTCCATACCGGTGATAAATCGTCAATCCATCGGCGTCATCATCACCTCACAATACAATAAATAGAGAGACTAAGTCTGGTGAAACCAGCGCTCAGATAATGCCCTGAGATAACCCTAGGGACAACGACAGGGAAGGATGGAAAAGAACGCTCTGAAACCCCAACCATGCATAATCTCTCTATAATCAGGGTACAGAGCCTGGTATATGGAGTGAATGCTGAACCAGTTCCCTCTAGGATGTGTAAAGTCGGGAACCTGCATTACAAAGAAGATCAACATCAAAAACCTTTTCTCCTCATTAATAGGAAAAAAAGAAAATCAAAATCCAGCTGGTACCTTATTTGCGTGCAAGTAAATTGAGGGGTGTCTACTCAAATCACCCAGAAGATCTGAGATCGACACCTAAATGCCTGGGAAATCCCTACGGGGAACATGTGCAGCAAGAGTAGGGTTCGTAACCGGAACATCCTCCTCCTCGTCCTCAACGTCCGGCACGTCAACCTGGACAGGACGTATCACCGCCTCCGCCAAACGATGAGGATGTCTAACAGAACAGGGTTGAGGCACTTCAGAAGCCCTCTTTTGTACACTTGAAGTGGTCCTGCGGGAACTACTCAGCTGATCTGGATCCATATATCTAGACAAAAAGTCTCCAAATCACCTCAGAAAAGGTGTGATTTAAAGTACTACAGTTGGCGGTGTGTACTACTGACTCTCGCAGTGTACCCTCACGGCTCCCACAGGTGGGGCCCACCCCTCCGGCTCTATCCAGTTCGAGTTACAAAGGAGTTCTCACAAGCTGAAAAGGCTAAATTAGGAATAAAAATGCTATGCGATTGAGCAGAATACCCTAAAATCCTGGTTTTCACGGGTTAAGTTGTGGCTTTACATATCACTCATTGGAATTTGCCCTAACATAGGGTACATTATACTAATGATCTCAGTTGTTGCAAAATACATTCGAAAATACCTCACGAAGGTCCGATGCCATCAATTCAGGGTCGTAGCCCTAAAACCTTTTCCCCAGTGGGTTTTCACACAATCCACCCGTTGATGCATACATCAACAAAGGTCAAGCAACCTTGACATTATCCCCAACAGGGATCTCATCCGTTAATGCACATGTTAATGAAGGTTAGGCAACCCTGACAACACCGACTGTTGGCAGTAACTCCAATAGAGCAGCGAAATGACCTAGCGGTACAAACCAGGGAATAACATCCTCATCGGGGAGGACCGATGATGGAATATGTTATACACATCCTCAACAGACAAAGCTCTATCCCCACAGAGTCTCTTGTATATGAGAGAAGCATCTTCAATATGAAGTTTGTATCAAGGATTAAGGACTTTGGTGATAACCCCAATGTCAATATCCTAGAAGCTCCTGAGAGCATTGGATTGCACATCCAAGACAGTTCATCAGGGTTATTAGTAATAACTGTCAATCCCGGTAGAAGTCAAGGGGAGCTGGTAATCATCCCACCATGTTGGAGAACAATCCAATAAACCACATACATTTGCATCATGTTGTTGTACATTGCATCATGATCATCTTGTTACATTTCAAGTGTCTAGTATTCATTATCTTATCCATGTCATTGCATTGCATGAATATGATAAAGAGTGGCATCTGTAGACACTAATTTTTTTTTGCATACCTGTTACTAACATTGTAGAAGGGCAGAATCTTCTTTCAGAGATAACTCTGGAGGACAACTCAGCTCAATCCCAGAAATAACACCAGAAGTGTCAGTTTCAACCTCGGAGATAACCCCAAGGAATGCAGTTCAAATACCGAAAATCACACCAGAGAAGGCCATTTCATCTCAGAGATAACCCTGAGATACTCAGTCTCAGTCCCAAAAACAACACCGAGAAAGACAATGTCAACCTCGAAGATAACCCCGAGGAGTGCAATTGCAGTTTCGGAGATAACCCCGGAGATGCTCGTTTCAACCTCCAGCAATCAGCTTCAACCTCGAAAACCACACCGAGGCACTCAGCTCCAGTCTCGGAGAAAACCTCGGGAGGTTAGGCACACCTCAGAGATAACCCTGAGGACATCGAGTACTTGCAGTAGCCCAATCTCAGAGATAACCTTGAGCAACGACTGCTTTATCACCCCAAACTGGAGATAACCCCAGTGAGGGGTAAAATCATCATTTTGCCATCTCGATCCCACATTGTGCCATCTCAACAATAGTTCAACATACATTCTATACAGCAATATCCCACAAGAACCTAGAAGTTACAATCCCGAGTGACTACTACGTAAGGCAGCACACCGGATAGAATTTGAAGCTTGAAGACCAAGGGTATGGTCCCATCTTCCTAACTTCTGACAACCTCTAATCCTATGTTATGGCGTAGCTCTTGACAACAGCACTCCATAAAAGGTCTTATACACCTCAATTGGAGGCTCGAATTGAAGTTTTACAAGTTTGAGTGGACATCACGTTGCACGCGTGCATGTACTTCGAGACGACAAGACCGAGGGCCGGGGCACCCGGGCAATTGTGAGATACATCTCTACCGCCGCAGTATATCTGCTGGCTCCCCCTCTATAAATAGAGTGCTTGGGGTGGCCATTTTGTAAGAGAAAACGACGAGGAAGCCCTGTCCAATTTGCTATGTACACCCCCTAAATCGTGTGTTTTATCATTTTAAACACTTGTGAGCTTATATTCATTCATATTTTTACCGACTGGAGCCGAGTGTTCATCCATTTAAAGCTATAGAAGTCTTCTTTGGCAGTCCACTGTAAGCCTTCTTACACCCTTTAAAGCCTTTTTCTTCTACTTTGCACACATTGTTCTTCACATTGAGAGTGGGTTTATGTGTGTATGCCCGGACTTCGGTCCGTGGCTTTTATTTCCTTTTGTATATATATATGGACAAACATTATCGAATTATGCCTCGATTGAGCCTATATATTTATATTTATATATATATGGACTAACATTATCGAGTTATGCCTCGATTGAACTTGGACTCACGTCCGGAGTGTTTATTTACTTTTGCATATATATACTTATATATATGAACTATTGTCGAACTCTGTTCGATGAGCCTGGATTTTACATCCGGAGTGTTTATTTGCTTATATATATATATATATATATATTGTTGTCAAACTCTGTTCGATGAGCCTGGATTTTACATTCGGTGCGTTTACTAGTATTATATATATATAGCGATAAATCGCTGAAATGATAAACTGAGTCGGGATCGATATATATCCAGTGCATTTACCACTTATATATATATATATATATATATATATACATTTCTGTCAGGCCTAGAGTTTACTTCGTGACCTTTTACTGCTTTATTTACATTCCGTCCCGCCTGGAGTTTACTTTGTGGCGGTTGATCATTTTTACTGCTTTATTTACATTCCGTCCCGCCTAGAGTTTACTTCGTGGTGGTTGATCGTCTTTAGTACTTTATTTACATTTCTGATCCCCCATGGAGGTGCTTCGTGGTGGTTGATCATGTCTCTATATATATATTTACCGCTTTCATATATTAACATTTTCGATCCCCCATGCAGGTGCTTCGTGGTGGTTGATCATGTCTGTATATATATATTTACAGCTTTTATATATATAATTTCTTATTACTTTCCTATAAATTGCGGCATCATATGAGCCTAGGAATCATGTGATCACAAATTCAGTCTACTGAATCTAGATTCGGTTCCCGTGATGGACATTTTCAGCTGTAAGCAGCTTGTAAATTATTCACGGTGTTTGAATTTCCTTAGATGGCTTTCATGCCCACAAGGGGTTCGGCACTGCTATATATATTATTTTCTCAAAGATGCTTCGCATCTCGAAAATAAAAGCAATCAAGCCGAACATTTAATAAAATGGAAGTATCAAAGGCCTCAATTAATATTGAGCACGGGATTTGAAAAACCCCTTTTACAAAACATCACTGCTTTATCTTGTTTAAAACTAAATTTTTACACAAATTCAAACCCTCTGTATATATAGGTGCGAACGAGGCATAGCACTACTTCCAAATAAATTGCACATTGATCCACACACATACACACATTCATATAACAGTTTAATTTAAAAGTGGCGGTCACCGTGGTAACACAGATTTTAGGGGGTGCCTAACACCTTCCCTCCACAAAAGCAAGTCCCCGGACCCTAATGAATCTCGGTTTCACAGACCCGTTTAGCAGTGTCACATCACTGGGTCAATGTGCAAACCTTTTCTCGGTTGTGTTGGTACAACCATTTAAAAAAATCAACTGGCGACCCTTATAGTCAAATCGTCGACATATAAATGTCAGACCTTTTCATAACTTGTTTTTTCAAACAAATCTCACCTAACATGAGAACACCAAAAGACAAGAACAGAAGAGGGACAATAAAAATCTTGACGTCGACAGACCCCAACTTTTATGAATAAAGATTAATTTTTCTCGAAATATATTTTTGAATATTATGGTGTGGATTTGATATAATGTTATAGTTGTGGGTAATATTTATAAATTTTGCAAAGTAAACAAGTGGTTATAAAATATTCGATTGGTCAAGGAATATTCATTTTAACAAGGAATATTCGTACGATGGCACAATCATTGGTGGACCCCACAACAGAAGTATTGTCAGAGTTCGAAAATGACAGAAATATCTTTTATAAAAATAACGACGACAGTTTTATCGTTAAACTGTTGAACTACCCGGTAGTAAAAGTACAGTAATACGCATGGTTGTATAGTAGCATATAGTATTGTACAATATCTTTGATTATTGATGCTTACATGAGAAGTAACTCAGTTATACTCAAGTATAGCTACAGTTATTGCTGCATAATATCTCTCATATTATTGATTCAATTATTGTCACAGTATCATCTGCATAATATTTATTATTATTAAGTCAATAATTAAGACGACAAAGTTATTCATATTATTATTTGCAATATTGACGATGTCTAGAAAGTTCTGTCGAGGAGAGGTTTGGTCACCTAATTGCGCACTAATAGGGAGAAATCCTTATCGAAAAGCCCCCTCTTTCCTGGGAATGATCTGGTTGTTAAATATTGTGAGTTATAATATTAATGATGAATAATTTCGTGTTAATTAATGATGAAATTGATATTTCCATTGTGTTGGGATTATTAGTGTTAATGAAAATCGACATTTATTTTGATAATAATTGATTTCTGAAGGTTATATTGACCAATCGGGTAATTAATCGGATAAATGAGCAATTAATTGCTATTAATTCACATGCTTATAACTACTTGTTCACATGTATGTACTATTGATTCAAATGCATGTACTATTAGGGGAGGTGGTAAAAGATTGATAACACTTTAATGAATAATTTAAAAACAGAGGTATAGATGAAGGTACTATACTATAACTATTTTTTTCACGTGTATAGAACTATTAATTCACATGAATGTACTATTGATTCACATACATGTACTATTAGGGGAGGTGGTGCAATTTTGATAATACTTGCAGGACTAAATTAAAAATGAAGGAAAAGATGAAGGTATTATACTGTAATATTTCGAGCCTCAAAACGTGCAATTATCGAAACTATATTTTCCTATAAATAGAAGCTCATTCTTCTTTCAATCTCACCAATTTACTAAGACTCACAAGAGCAATTATAGAGAGAGAAGCTATAGAGGGAGAATCTATAGTGAGAAAGAAGAAGAGTATTCTGCTACTTCACTATTCTAGTATCTAGTCTTCTTCTAAGGTAAGGGATATTATTTTTTTTAGTATTCGTAAGAAATAATATTTTCTTCCATACTTTGTAGTATGTGAGTAATATTATTTCATTTCGTATTCCTAATTCTACACTCATTCTGTTAAAGTATTGCTTCTATACTCCATGAAATTAGTAAAATATCCTTGAAATTTGCGCTTCATCTAGTATCATTTCATAAAGATATTTTTCTGAGCATTGTTGTTAAATTTTAAGCTTTTCATGCCAAAGTACTGTTCACAAAATACTATTCACAAAGTACTATTCACGAGATACTATTCATAAAGTACTATTCATGGGTACTATTCACAAAATACTATTCATGGGGTAATATTCATAAAGTACTATTCACCCGGGGTACAATTCATGACAAAAATTGATTTCTTTTCTATTCAAATTATTTTTGTTACAATATTATTCTTGAATTTTACTCCACAAAGCAGTATCATGTTGACAATTTGGACATTATTAAATTCTGGATAAATTAATTTATAAATCTTTAAAAATTTATCCTTTATTTTCTTTTAATTGAATTCTTATATCATTGTCATCATCCTCATGCTTATATTGTGATGCAAGTCATATGTGGCTTACGTGCATAGATTGACTGTTGATTGGTATGATTATGACCAGTGATCATTCGGTATAATCATGACTGTGATGTTACAAATGATGTGGTAAAAGTCCTCATTGGCCCGTAGTGCATTGATGGACAGTTGTTGGTATGATCATGACCATTGATGATTACATGAATATCCTTGGCCCGTAGTGCAAGGATTATTCGATGATGTAGTTTATTTATTAAGCTGAGTCTCAGCTATAAAGTTGATAAAAGACTTTTTAAATCATAGAAGATAGTAGATATCATGCTCTACTTGACTCTTCTAATGGATTGCTTGTTCCGCTGCAGTTAAACTTGTTGTTTATTAGTTTAACACTGTTGAAGGCTAATGATAATTTATTCTGCATTATCTTAGTCATAATATTTCTTACTGGGCTAGTTGAGTTCACCCTTTTGCTTTCATTGTTTTCTTCAGGAAATGAGAACGTAGCCGGGACTAGTCAGGGAACGAAGTGATGGTCCGTGATGGTGGCTATAGTAGTCCTCACTATTCTATGAAATAGTGTGATAATAAATATAATGATGACTCCATTTGAGTTTGGATATTGTCTAGAAGATAATATTCGTGTAAAAACTCTCAGCTACGCTTTTGTCGTATTGTATAAAAGAAGTTTGTATTTGATTTATGTATCAAGTTTTTGGCGACTCAGAATGGGTGATGTATACCTATTTTGGGGGCGACACAGTCGAGGTCAGGGGTTATAAAATTAAAACCTCATTCTCGACGAGAACGCCGTCGATAATAACCCCGTCGATACTATGTCATTAACGACGCCAGTTCTGTTGCCAATAATAATTTCTCCCGTCGCCCCTTTATTTCTCTTGTCCGCGTTATTAACGGGCCAAAAAAAAGCTCATTCTCGATGGTAAAATTATCTTTCCCGATGGACTCCCGTCGACACCCATACCAATTTTGGAGGGAACCAATACATTGACAACGGACCTCATTACCGATGGTGTTGCCGTCGCCAAAGAGGTTAATCTCGATGGCATATATGTCGCCGGTAATAATCCCATTGGCAATTATCCTTTTTTTATAGTGTAGAGCCTTAAAACGGCTATCCGGACAACCATTTTAAGGCCCCATAATAGTGAAAAATTATGTATGTTGTGCTCGGGCTTGCTTTGATGGCTTTCATACCCATAAGGAGCTCTACCCTTGTAGTTAATATTTTTGATTTAGCCTTCGAAGATGCTTCGCATCTCATTCAAATCAAGCCTCTTTTAGAATAAAATTGGAAGTATCAAAAGGCCTCAATTCCTATTTGGTTAAAGGGTTTGAAAACCAGATTTCCAAAATATCACTTTCGTATGCTTTATCTGAAAAAATGGACTTTTATGTAAATCAAACACTTTGTACATAGTTCCAAAGAAGAACAACACTAATTTCAAAATAAAACACTCAATCACCTTTTCAAAGCTCAAATCACACACACACACACACAACACATGTTTAAGGACTGGAAAATTCGTAGTAATTGTATTTCACTAAAGTCAAGGGGTGCCTAACACCTTCCCCTCACTTAAGCAAGCCCCCGAACTCTATGAATCTCGAGTTCCAAATAAATTAAATGGAGTCACATATCGGGCCATATTGCAAAACTCTTTCAAAACCCGGTTGAGTTGGTATAACTATTTAAACTCACACTAACTTGCGGCTCTATCTAATTCGACCCAATCGCATAAAATCAATCTTTTGAAAATCGTCGACATTAATGTCATTCCTTTCCTAAAACTCACCCTTTAAAAAATAAAAAATAACATAACAAAAGACAAAGGATAGAAACACATAGGAAGAGAGAGAAATTCTCGGTGTCGACATCAAGGATTTGAGTAGCTATGGAATTAAAAATCTGGTACACCTTCCTTTGTGTGAAGATGTTGCCATCCCAGCACGTCAGTGATGTTAGGAAGGAAAAAGCTCCACTACTGTATGCCATCGTGAAAGATTTCAAGATTAATGTGGGGGCAGTTATTGGATTCTCTATTTGATGATGCTTAAGGGGTCCTATACAGTGAGGCTCGTCACATCCATCCCTAATATGTGGGTTGTGCCATTAAGCTAGAGTGAGATGGGGAGCTGATGAGGCTGTACAACAACCCTTGCTACTTCTTGATCACCAATTGATTGAGCATTATAAAGTTTGGGAAGAGGGTGAGTCGCACCCATATGGAGTAGGTTTCATTATTCAGCCTCCTTCCGAGGATGATGAGGAGCAAGAGACAGATGGTAAACTACGACTTCTTCATCACGAACATAGGAACAATTTAGCAGTCAATTCCATAATCTGTAGAAACACAATGATGAGAGAGTTAAACAAATAGATAGACAGAATCTGCGGTTGGTCGAGTGACAAGGACATATGTTTGCTTATCAAGCAAGCTTCAATACATCGTTGACAAAGATGTTTTCCAGAATGAATCCTAATGCTGAGCCATTCCAGTTTCCAGTTCCATGGCCATTGCCAGTTTATCCCCCACCAAAGTCAGACGAGGAGGCGGAGGACGAGCCAGACGCTTGACCAATCAATGAAGTCCTAAGCTCTTAAATTCTTTCTATTTTTGCAATGAGGACATTGTTGAGTTTGAGTTTTGGGGGTGCATGTTAGATAGTTTGCATGTTTATTTCAGTTGTTTATGCATATTGTTTGGTGATAGTTACATAGTTTGCATTGTTTATCACGTAGTTGCATTTTGCATGGTATTTCATGTTTGTAATTGCATTTTAGGACTTAATTGCATCTAGTTATTTGATGTTGCATGAATCAAGTATAAATGGCATGATTATCTGATTTTGGCTAATGATAAGACATAATTTGAAAGTGGTGACTTGGGTAAAATGGAAAACCAATGTTGGGTGATAACTTTAACAATGAAATTGAGTATATCTGTCTGAAATTCATGTTAACAAGGAAAACACTTAATTGGATGATTGATCAATCTAAATTCAAATCTTTACATAATATGCTTCTGGTGAGAAAGTTATGGATAAAATTAATAAAATCAGTGAAATATATAGGAAGACTAAAACAGGCAAGAAACTAAGTTTGGGGGTACTTTAAGGTTTCTATATATATATAAAAAAATTATTAAAAAATACAAAAATATAATAAAAGCTAGCTTAGTTTAACTCTAAGGCCTCTATTACTCGGACAAGTCATAGGGATGTCTCTACACCCAACACCCTAAAACCATCTGGTTTGGGAGTCGTTGGTGGAAAGTTCGCTAAAAGGGTAACTTTGAAAAGCCTAAGAGAGTTGAACATTGCACAATTCAAGTTAATAATAATAATAATAATAATAATAATAACAACAACAACAACAACAACAACAACAATAATAATAATAATAATAATAATAATAATAATAATAATAATAATAATAATAATAATAATAATAATAATAATAATAATAATAATCACGTGACTAGTTTAGTTTTGTGGTCTTTGCTACTCGAGTTATTAGATCCGTAGGGGTGCCGCAACACCTAATGCCCTAAAGCCAACTGGTTTGGGAGTCATTGATTGAAATCTTGATGCATGGGTAGCACTGAAAAGCCTAATAAAACTAGACATTGCACATGTTGGTGAACTAATAAAGGACTCTATAATAAATCTTGTTGATACCCCTTTGCTTAGAATTTTGTTTGTGATAGTCAGATTGGATGTTTACACTGATGGAGTTAAGAAAAAAAAATTAATTTTCTTTCTATGAAATTAATTATGTAAATGATTTCAGTTGTAATTGATTAAATTAGTTGAGTTGCACACACACACAATATGGATGATGACAGATATATTGCATTGACTGATTAGAGTTGGATACTTTACATTAGTTAGATGTTTTGGTTGAGTTATATATGCTATCTTTGAGGCCTAAATATTAGATGCTATGTTTCTTGATTACTTAATTCGTAGGCATGTAGTTAGTTTGCATTTGCATTTGTTGTTTTTGCTTGAGGACAAGCAAAGTCTCAAGTTTGGGGGTATTTGATGAGTAGGTTTTGTAGACACTCGAAATTTTCTGCACTCCTATTACTAATATTGCAGGAGGTTAGATTTGTCTTTTGGAGATAACCCTGAAAGACAGCTTACATCCATCCCAGATACCACCAGAAGTTTAGTTCTAACCCGGAACACAAACTGGGAATGTCATGTTAACCCGGAACATACACCGGGAATGTCATTTCCGATCTCGAAGATAACCCCAAGATATACAGATCAAATAACCGGCAACAACACCGGAGAGGACAGTTCTGTCTCGGTGATAACACCACGACGTTCAGTTCTAGTCCTAGAGACAACACTGGGAGTAACAACACCATCCTTGGTGATAGCCCCAAGGGATGTCATTGTAGTTCCGGCGATAACCCCAAAAATACTTGTGTCAAACATGCGATCAGCTTCAATCCAGATGACAGTGAGGTATACAAACAAGCAGTCCAATCTCAGATGTAACCCTGAGCAACGTCTGCTTTCCGCTTAAATCGATGATAACCCCGGTGAGGAGTCACAATGTCATCTTATGATGTTAACAAGATGATATCGTGGCATACCAACAAGTAGTCCAATCTCAGCTGTAACCTTGAGCAACGTCTACTTTCAACTCAAACCGGCGATAACCCCGGCGAGGAGTCAAACGTCATCTTGTTCCTTCGACAAATGGCATATCGTCTCAACACTTCATACATACATACATCCAACAATGTCCCACAAGAATCGAGGAGTGACAATCCCGAGTGACTATTACGTGTGGCAGTACTTTGGATAGAATTTGAAGCTTGAGGACCATGGGCATAGACCCCTCTTCCTGACTTCGTAGAAACTCTAATCCATGTCATTGGGTAACTCTCGACACCAGCGGTCCGAAGAAGGTCAGATATACCTCGTTCGGATGCTCGGATTGAAGTTCTGCAAGTTTGAGCGGATATTACAGTGCATGAGTGCACGTACTACGAGACGACAGGACCCGCGAGGCTAGGATCAACCACGACCACCCACCAGTAGGTACAAGCTGCGCAATTGCGCCGCAGTGTACTATGGCCATCCGTCTATATATACAAGGCTTGGGTCAGCCATTTGAGGGAGGAGAAAGAAGGAAAAAGGCGAGGAAACCCTGTCCATTTTACTCTGCATACACATCTTTTGAGTATTTCCTCTTCTTTAAACACTAGTTAGCTCACATATAGCTATCTTTTATCCGGCGGGAGCTGAGTGTTTATCCATTGAAAGTCATAGAAGTCTATTTTGGCAGCCCACTGTAAGCCTTCTTACATTTTATAAAGCCTTCTTCTCATATAGCACACACTGTTATACACATTGAGAGTCGTGTTGTGTGCGTTTTCCAGGACTTCGGTCCGTGGTTTTCATTTCTGTTTGTATATATATACTAATAGATGTATATATTTTATATATATGGACTAACATTATCTAGTTATTCCTCGATTGAGCCTAGACTTCGGTCTGGAGCGTTTAATTATATATATATATATATATATATATATATATATATATAAACTGTGGTCAGACTTTGTCTGATGAGCCTAGATTTTACATCCGGTGCGTTTATTCGCTTATATATATATATATATATATATATATACTTAAATATATAACTGTTGTCAGACATATCTGATGAGCCTGGATTTTACATCCGGTGCATTTATTCGGTTTTATATATATATATAATTGATGTCGGACATATCCAATGAGCCTGGCTTTACATCCGATATCCAGTGCGTTTACTTGTTTATATATATATATATATATATATATATATATATATATATAATTAATTTGTCGGACATATCCGATGAGCCTAGATTTACATTCAGTTCGTTTACTGCTTTTATATATATTTGTACACACACACACACACACACACACACACACACACACACACACACACATATATATATATATATATATATATATATATATATATATATTCTGTCAGCACGGAGTTTACTTGTGGCCTTTTACACTTTTATTTCATTTTGTCCGCACAGAGTTTATTTACGTGGTAGTTGATCGCTTTTACTGACTTTATTTACATTTTGTCCTCGCCTGGAGTTTACTTCATGGCGGTTGATCGCTTTTACTGACTTTATTTACATTTTGTCTCGCTTTGGAGTTTACTTCGTGGTCATTGATCATGTCCATATATATATATTTATCGCTTTTATATATTTACATTTCCGATCCCCATGGAGTTGCTTCGTGGTGGTTGATCATGTCTGATATATATATATTTACTGACTTTTATATATATTCTCGCCTTCCATACAAATTGCGGTATCATGTGAGCCTAGGAATCATGTGATCGAGTTGAGTTCTTGAATCTAGATTTGGTTCCCATCATGGACATTTTTCAGCTGTAAGCAGCTTGTACATTATTTTACAGTGTCTGAATTTCCTTGGATGGCTGTCATTCCCATGAGGAGTTCGGCAATGTTGTATATTATTTTCTCAAGAATGCTTTGCATCTCGAAAATAAAAGCAAACAAGCCAGACATTTAATAATAAAATGGAAGTATCAAAGGCCTCAATTACTATTGAGCACAGGGTTTGAAAAAACCTCTTTTACAAAACGTCATTGCCATATCTTGTTTAAAACTGAATTTTTCTATAAATTCAAACCATATGTATATATAGGTGCGTAACGCAGTGCAAAGACTACATCCAAATAATTGCACATTGATCCACACACACACACACACATTCATATAATAATTTCTTTGAAAAGTGGCGGTCACCGTGGTAACACGAATGTCGGGGGGTGCCTAACACCTTCCCTCCGCATAATCAAGCCCCCAGACCGAAAATGAATCTCGGTTTTACAGACCCATTTAGCAATGTCAAATCACTAGGTCAATGTGCAAGCCTTTTCGGTTGCATTGGTGCAACCAGTTAAATACACCAACTGGCGACTCTTAAAGTCCAATCGTCGACATTATATATGTCAGACCTTTTTCACTTGTTTTTTCAAACAAATCTCACATTAACATGGGAACACCAAAGAACAAGTATCGAAAAGGGACACTCAAAAATCCTGACGTCGACAATTGGCGACTCTGCTGGGGACTCCAGTAAGAGGGCTTAAGCCGCTATTACAAGCTTTTCAAAATTGTTATATGCTTATGTGTGAATGTTGCATTTACATTTCTGATGAATGTGTACAAATGCATTTTAAATTATTTCACTGCTAAATATCTATCTGTGATATTAGTGATTCTCACATGTCATCATTTTGCATAAACGGTGAGACACGTTGTATGTGAATGTATGTTGTGTGGTCCCTCCACTAGGAGGCTATCCTGTCGGTGTTTGATTATTGGACTCGTGGGAAGAATGATTTCCCGGGGCTCAGAAAAGGCACCACTCAGATTCGCTCCAGTTGAACGACCGGATTAACTTCCTGTCAAGTAGATTGCGATGATCTGGGAACCTTCATGCCAAAAAGCTGCGAGAAAAACCCTAGGATAGGTCAACCTCTGATAAACCAAATGCGGAGAAAAGTTTCTTCACGCTTTCCATTTTCAATTATTTGTAAAAGCATTTACTTGTAATTTTATTCCATGTTCATCCATATGTAATGGAAAATATGAAGAATATCTGTGCATGCATGACATGTTATCAATTAACAACTGGTTTTGCAGGACAAATTCCTAAAACGGACATGTTATGATAACATTTATATTACCCTAAGACTAAACTACGTAAGTCTTTTGTAGGGAAACAATTGGGCCTGTTACCTGGTCAAAATCCAAAAAGGTCATGCGAGCCTCTGACCCAATCATGTCCTCTTCCTAACAGCCTAATCACATTTCCGAGAAGAATTTAACTGATTGAGTAAACAAATCACGAGACTTGGCCGTTTCTCTTTGAAAGAATTGCACCGGTCTACTCGTGGTGCGAAGATACCTACACATCTGAGAATCCTCTACACAAGGGGAGTTCAAGGTTTGGAAAAAACAATTCCAGAACATCAGTTAGATACAACTAACAAAGACCCTGAAGGCACCCATTTCAAAGGAGATCCAGAAACTGGTGACATCAGGAAGAAGGTCCTTCAAATGGAGGAAACCATTCGCATTCTCAAAGGGATTGGAACACATGGCAGTGTTTCATATGCAGACCTTTGCATATTTCCTGGTGTGCATTATCCAGAGAAATTTAAGACCCCTAATTTTTAAAAGTATGACGGATTAGGGGATCCTTACACACATTTAAAGGTGTTCATTGGAGAACTCGGGTCTTACACAAAAAATGAAAGGCTCAGAATGCAGCTGTTTTAGAAAAGTCTGACTAGAGAAGCCTATTCATGGTATACCAGATTAGACAACTCTAAGATCCATAGCTGGGAAGAGCTGGCTCACGCCTTCCTCACTCAATACAGTTTTCAATCTTAGATGGCTCCTGATCGGTACCAAATTACCAAGGTCAAGAAATAGTCTAATGAGTCATTTACAGAGTACGCTCAAAGGTGGAGGCACCTTGCTGCTCAAGTTATTCCTTCCATGACAGAATCAGAAATGGTCATGACTTTCATAGATGTACAAGAAGCTCCTTTCTATGAGAGATTTCTAGCTGGTATTGGCAAACCATTTTCTGAAATGATCAAACACGGCGAGATGGCTGAAATGGGATTGAAGTCTGGTAAAATTCAAGACCTAGCCGCTCTTAAAGCTGTTGCTGAGCACATCTAATTCAGATCTTATGGAAACAACCCCTGGAGGGTCCATAAAAAGAAAGAGGAAGATGTTTCCTTGATACTACAAGGACAAAAAGGCAATTCAAGCATGCCTATGTAGAGGAGAAACTACTCCCCTTTTCCAGCACAATCTTCAAACCCTCCATTGCCTAAAAGTGGAGAAGTAAAGCGACCTCAGATGTTCACACCCTTAGGGGATTCGCTTGAGAACATTCTTGCTCTTTTAACTTCTCAGAAGAAAATTACACATCTTCTTCCACCAGCCAACCCTAATGGCAGGGGTTTTAATGCTACTCGGAAGTGTGCTTATCATGCCGGGGCACCCAGACATGATACTCAAGATTGTTGGGCCTTGAAACATAAGATTCAGGATCTGATAGACAACGGTGAAATTGTAGTCACCAAACCAGATCAACCTCATGTGAAAGACAACCCTCTTCCTCAACACAAAGAAGAAGAGGTCAACATGATCAGTTGGAGCACTGTACAAGGTTCCAATGGCGAATCATCCCAACCCATCAAAGACGGTGTTAACAAATGGGATTATGCAAAGTTCCAGTTTACCATGGAACGAAAGATGAAAGCTCTTTGCAAATAAATTGAGCAATTGGCAGAACTGGTGACCCGCCAGCATCAAGTCACACGCCAATTAATTAGGCAGGAGTATGCCTATCTCCTTCCATTTGTTATAAATGCTCCATTAACACCTTCAGAAAGTGAAGCTATGGAGGATAAGGTTGCAAAGCGAGCAAGTGCTAAAGCCCGTCGGGATTTTGTCAATCAAAGAGAATTTACCTATCTGGGCCAGTCTATGGAGGAGATACTTCAAATGTTGATCAATGAAGGAAGAATCACATTCTTTCTCCCTCCAATCAATCCCCGCTCAGGTTGGTTCAATCCTGATGAAATGTGTCAATATCATTCACATTCTCGCGGTCATAGCACAGAAGAATGTTGGGCACTCCGCCATCTTATTCAGAATTTTATTGATAGTAGTGTCCTGCAAATAGCAAATGATTACACTGTGCAACTCAAGGGTAGGAATGCATGCCCTACCCAATGGAAGGGATCAATTGCAGTTATCTCCGAAGTGGATGATGAAACTGTCAAAGTATTTCTCATACAACCAATTCAACTCAAAGGAGCTAACAATCCTTTGAAAGTGGCCGCACCAGAGCCAATTCCTTTACCTTGCAGACCACAACATCCTGTTGTCAGCTTGCACAAAGTTCCATGGAATTATGGAGAAGCTGAAGGATCCACGTCTCATACTACTGCTATAGTGTCAAAAGAAAATCCACTGTACCTTCCTCAACGGGTTATCAAACCTACTTGCGAAGCAAAGGGGAAATTGCCCATGGAGAAGATTGAAAAATTCCTCCGTACTATGGGTCATAATGAAGCCAAAGTGGTTTTAAGCTTGTGAGAAGCTCCACACCAGATTTCAATACTGGATTTGGTTTTCTCTTCTAAGGATCATCGGAAGATCTTGTTGAAGGTTTTAGAAGAAGCCTACTTGCTAAAATCACCCGAAGGGACCGGTTATTGCAAGCCATTGCACATCGCAATGTTATCTTCCTGGTACATGCTAGCAGGAGTATTGATAGATGGAGGCACATCTCTAAATATCTGTCCTTATGCCACCTTGGTAAAAATGAATATCAATCTCAAGCAGATCCAAAGCAGCCATACGGTCATCCGAGCTTTTGATGGATCCCGACAAAATGTCGTCAGAAAGATTGAATTGCCAATTGAGATTGGTCCAAATACATTCAATGTATCCTTCCACGTCCTCAAGATAGATTCAGGATACAACCTGCTATTGGGGAGACCATGGATACACATGGCTGGAGCTGTTCCATCCACATTACATCAACAACTCAAATACATCATCAACAATAGTCTAGTTACTGTCAACGCTGAGCCGGATTGTCCTAAACAAGGAATTATACCAATTATTAGCTTCAATTCAGAAGTTGAACCGGCCAGTTTCCATACTTTGGAAGTGAGTAACACGCAATACCATTTTATCGGGGCGCCACTTCCCGTACCCAAGATTTCTGCCGAGGTTATGTTGGCCACTCAAGAAATGATGTTGTTGGGTCATCAACCTGGACAAGGGCTTGGTAAGGATCAACAGGGTATTAAGCACCTATCCAAATGTCCAGTCAAATTGGAACAACCGAGCTAGGCTATTCTTCTAGTTCCAGACATAGGAATCGTCATAAGCACGAGCAGGTTCCTCAAGCTTCCGCCGCACGGCGATTTTCTATACCTTTACCTCATGATGCAATCTCCAGTAAAGGTGCCAGCCCATTTTGTGGCTATGCTATTTCCTAAACCAGTGCCAATCAAAGCTAAAGAGGTGCTGATTCCTAATCCTGAAATGGAAGAAAAGGAATGGAAACATAAACATGACCTTGCCTTGATGATGGCAGGCATCCGCATCATTGTTCATGATGAATATACAAACAGATACACCCCAGACGATGATTGCCCAGATGTCATGGTTATCATTTGGGAGAAGAAAGACACTGACGATCCTTCCATCACTGCAGTCCTTCAGGACTTTGCCCTCAACAATTGGAGCAGCACTCCATGCATTGGTCGACGAGGGTAAAATGGGCAGAAAATCCCTCTGCCCTGTAGATAACTTTAATTTCTTGCTTTCCTTTACAGCACTAGCAGTTATTTTATCACGCACATGCTAACACTTTTGTATGATCGAACAGTTGCATATATTAAGTGAAAACATCTTTTGTTTGAGGACTACGAATTTAGATGTACCACTTTGCGATGAGGTGCCTTCTCTCCACAAGGGCTATAACTTTGATGCAAAGTTAGACTCAGACTTGATGGACATCCAAGAGGACATTGAGACACCTCAAGAGATTAAGGAATGGGTCGCAGACAAACCCAATCTTGATCAAACCACTCCTTTCAATCATGGAACCTTAGACAACCCTAAGCTAATCCAGATTGGTTCAAACCTTACCACAACTCAGCGAAATGACATGGTTGCACTGTTAACCCAATTCCAGGATGTGTTTGCATGGTCTCATGAAGACATGGTGGGTTTGTCCACTGACATTGATCTTCATCGCTTTCCCATTAAAGAAAGATTCAAGCCAGTTAGGCAAAAGCTCAGGCTATTGAAACCTGAGTGGAGTTTAAAGGTTAAAGAAGAAATTGTGAAACAATTTCAAGCTGGCATCATCATGGTGTCTACATATCCGGAGTGGATATCCAACATTGTTCCCGTGCCTAAACCAGGGGAAAGGTAATGCAGTCTGCGTGGATTATCTGGAGTTTGAACAAAGCTTTCCTTAAAGATAGCTTTCTTGTGCCCTTTATCCACATTCTTATTGACAATACTGCTCAATACGACATGTACTCCTTTGCTGATTGCTTTGCGGGGTACCATCAAATTATGATCGCTGAGGAAGATCGTGAGAAAACAGCTTTCGTCACGCCTTGGGAACTTTTTGTTACAGACGGTTGTCATTCGGCCTCATCAACGTCGGGGCAACCTATCAGCGAGCTATGATGGCTCTTTTCCATGATTTAATGCACAAGGAGATAGAGATCTATATGGATGACATCATTGTCAAATCTCGGAAGGAGGATAACCATTTAGAACATCTCAAAAAGCTTTTCAATAGGTTGCGTAAGTACAACTTAAAGTTGAATCCCGCCAAGTGCGCCTTTGGTATTAAGTCAGGAAAGTTTCTAGGCTTCCTAGTTAGCCACAAAGGGATTGAACTGGATCCTACCAACAGCAACCTGTGAGCCTATCTTCAAATTGTTAAGGAAGAACTCATCCATGAAATGGAACGATGAGTGTCAGAAAGCCTTCATCACAATGAAAGAGCAGTTGATTAACGCTCCTGTTTTGGTACCTCCCAGGGATGATGTTCCTCTGTTTATGTACCTGTCCATAAATGACAATGATATAAATTGCGTCTTTGGGGCAAAAGACAGAGGCAAAGAAAGAACGAGCTATCTATTACCTCAGCAAAAGATTTAGCATCAGTGAACACCAGTACACTCTGATCGAGAAGACTTGTTGTGCTTTAGCATGGGCTTCCATGAGGTTACAGCATTACCTCCATGGTTACACAACCCATCTCATATCCTGTGTGGATCCTCTCAAGTATGTGTTTAGTAAACCCATACTGAATTGTCGACTGTCTAGATGGCAGTTTATCCTACAGCAATTTGACATCGTTTACGTGACGCAAAAGTCTGTCAAAGGTCAAGGAATTACGGATCACCTGGTCTTCGCACCTCAGGGGATTACAAACCCTTAGAAACATACTTTCCCGATGAAGGGTAATGATGATTCGATTAACAACATCGATGACGATACATGCCGTGAGTGGAAAATGTATTTTGATGGAGTCATTAATTGAAGGCTCGGGCTGGAGCGATCCTAATATCCGAAGACGGGAGAAAAGATCCGTCACCGTTAAATTATAGTTTGTCAGCACCAACAACACAGCTGAGTATGAAGGTTGTATCATGGGGCTAAAACTTACCCGTTCAATGGGCTTTAGGCGGTTAACTGTCTTTGGGGATTCTGAATTGGTAATCAAGCAATCCACAAGAATCTATCAAACCAAAGAATTACATTTACTGCCTTACCATCGACAAGTTTTACAGATGGCTTTGGAGTTCGAAGAAATCTCCTTTCTACACATTCCTCGTAATAGGAATGATTTTGCAGATGCATTAGCAACGTTGGCCTCCTTGGTTTACATACCTGACAAGGAAAACATGACAATCATCACGTATGCTCTGCAAAAAGCCCCAATCTATGAGAATTACATTGGAGAAGTATCGGATGAGCTACCTCCCATCCACAACCCTTGGTGCCAACACATCAAGGAGTATCTGCGAGATGGATCTACACCCGCTGAGGCGAGCCTAACTGAGAAGAGGCGGATTCATCGACTTGCTATAAAATTCTTCCTAAGCGGAGATTCACTCTACAAAAGAGATGCAGGATTAGGTCTCCTCAGATGTCTGGACAAAGACGAAGCTCAGCAACTCATGGATGAGATCCATGGTGGAGTATGCGGCACTCATATGAGCGGACCCCTACTTGTCAAGAAAATTCTCAGAAAGGGACATTATTGGCTCACACTCAAAGCTCACTGTGATGATCACGTCAAGAGATGCTATCAATACCAGATTCATGGGAATGCTATCCACACCCCTCCAAGGGAACTCCACAATATGAGTTCGCTATGACCCTTCTCAATGTGGGGAATGGACGTAATCGGGACCATCGAGCCCAAAGCCAGTAATGGACATCGATTCATATTCACCATAATCGACTACTTCACCAAATGGGTAGAAGCAGCTTCCTTCCCCAAGGTTACTAAAGAAGTTATCATTGCTTTCATCAGAAATAATGTCATCTGTCGATATGGACAACCAGAGGTCATTGTGTCAGACAATGCTAAGAACCTCAACAACAAAATAATGGAGGATTTATGCAGAAAATTCCACATCAAACACCTCAACTCCGTCATCTACAGACCAAAGATGAATGGTGCTGTCAAAGAGGCTAATAAAAACATCAAAAAGATCATGCAAAAAATATCCGCCAACCACAAGGGATGGACTGACCTCTTGCATCTGACTTTATTAGCATATAGAACTTCCATGTGAACTTCCACTGGGGTAACCCCCTACTCATTAGTCTATGGGATAGAAGCAGTGCTCCCCATAGAAGTGGAAATAGAATCCCTCAAACTATTGATGGATGCTTAGTTGGATGAGGACCTATGGGTACAAGACAGGTATCACCAATTGTCTCTGATAGACGAAAGGCGAACCGCGGCTATCTTCCATGGTTAGTTATATCAACAAAGGATCGCATGATCCTACAACAGAAAAGTCCGACTACGGCAATTCAAACAGCATGACTTGGTTTTGATGAAGACCGTTGGTAACCAAGATCAATCTAAGGGAAAATTCGCTCCTAACTGGGAAGGCCCATTTATTGTCAAGGAATTATTGACAGGAGGTGCTCTCAAATTGCAGGAAATGGATGGCGATGAATTTCCACAGCTTATCAACTCGGACACCGTGAAACGGTACTATGTCTAAAGTTACCATCAAATAAACATCCTGGTTTTGATCATCAAATCACCAGTCATTCCGGTTGTGAACCCTTTCACCCTTTTACATGCTTTTCTGCCCCTCAGGGAAACATACACTTCAAGCCAGCAGCCTAGTTTTACTTCATTCCAAACCTTCCATACAGTTTCAGTTATCCTGAAGACGGGATTGAACCTTTCACACCTGTAGTTTATCTTGAAGATGGGATTAAACTATTCTACACTTGCAGTTTGTCCTGAAGACAGGATCAGACTTTTTCCACACTTGCAATTTATACCCATTATGGGATTAAACTTTCTTCTCCCCGCAGAATAGCCTGCACATGGGATTCACATTTTTTCTTCAGCTGCTATTCGTCCTGAGGGGCGAACTACGTCGACCTGATCTCCTTGATACCCGGGGGTACGTAGGAAACCATATGCTATATGGCCCAGTCACAATAAAAAAAACAACAAAAACATTTCTGCCCTTTCTTCACAAAAATAACAAAAATACTTCTACACCCTTCTGCCTTTCACATTCAGTGTTGAACCTCCTACACTAGGTTCAAACTATGCAGACTTGATCTCCTCTTCAATAGGAGTACATAGGCATCCATTCATGGTGCAGTCTAACCCCTACTAGAACAAACATACTTGTCACACGGTACTGGGATCAACCTTCAATTTGCCCCATTTCATTGATTCTAGATTAAAGGGATGGAATTACCCAACTTCTTCTCATAAATAGAAGATTCGATGATCATCTAAGCTGCGATCATGCCTCAAAGAGCAATGCCAATCCATAAGAGATGGAATTAACTAGGCTTCTCACAAATAGAAGTACTGGTGACCATCTGTGGTGCGGTTAATCTCAGAGAGGAAGAAACCACCCTCCTCTCCACTTTTCCATACAGATACCAGTCCCAAGACACCAAAGATGGTAGGGATTCACATAGATCAATGATCCGTTCTGAGAGACCTTGCGACGTCTCAATGTCCATCTATCAAGGATAAGTTCAGAATGCATCAAAATCACTAGGCCCTGGAGAAACAGGCAAATATCAAGCAAGTATCAAGGCATAACTAAAAGGGAAGTGAATCAAAATATATTTCCCTGCCACACATAATACTGTTTGATATATACATCTGTGTTGTACATGACAAAATGGCTAAGCTAGTCTGTGCAGGAAAATACAAAGCTATCTACAGATTTGTGTGTATGCAGACTATCAGATCTACCATAGCATCCCTTTCAGAAGACGGAGGAAGCAATGTAAGCTCCTGCCCAATGGTATCTACACGAGCTAGCAGATCAGAGGCTAACTGCATAGTGGCATAATGCTCATCAATGTAAACACTCATGTCGGCCAGACTGACAGTCATTTGGGATCTAATAGAAGTGCTATCTGCAATGGCCACATCCCTAGCAGATAAGGCGGCATCCCGCTCTCCAATCAATGCATCCCTGGCTGATCTAGCCTCATCCCTCTCCAACAGAGCAGTGTCTCTCTCATCAAGAGCTGTCAACATCGCGACCCTAGCCTGATCTCTATCATAGGTCATCAGATGTATGCTCTGCTCCAAATGTTGTGCCGAATACTGGGTAACAGTGGCACTCGGGGTGGGAGAATCCATCACAAATGATGGCAGCCCAGCAGTCAAATCATCAGTGGGAATAACAGCCTCCTCTATAGGCTCCTCATCGTAAGAATCAGTCCCCTGCACTGTGGATACTGCCGCAACTGATGCAGTCTCTATCTCCATCCATGTGGAATACTCTGCAGAACAACCCGGATGATCGACAGTAAAACTCGGCCTGACTCTTGCGATCCCAACAGCATACAACCGGATCATCCTCCACGACAAAGCGATTGTGGACGCAAGCGCCGACTCATCGCCCCCCTCATACGGATGGAAATCCTGAAACTGGTCAAACTGATACATCACGGCTAGTAGGTGGTAAGTGATCATGCCCCTAAATCCAGCCAGAGGGAGATAATCCATGCCCCAGCAGCATGAGTAATGAAGTCAGTAGGGTGAATCGAGCCACGAACACAAAGAATATATCAAATGGATCTCTAATCCCTGCCAGGAAAGCGGACCAAGATGTAGCATCTATACACTCCGCAGGCTGGAAGGAATACGTCATGGCTATGTCATGGGTGAAACAAAATCCATGATGTCTAAATGTGCCAATCGGTCTCAAGTGTGACATAAACCACACATACAACACGACCGAAGCTACTATGAATACTCCCCACGGATAAGTGCAATAAAGATGTAGGCGACCTCAAGGTCTCTGCAATGATCATCAGAATAATGGTATAACCCTCCCTGAGAGGTCTCACTGCCATGACGACGCCAATATCTAGCTCATCCATGTACCACGGCATGTAGACGTATGACAATACGCATAGAAGCAGTACATCTATTCTGGCTGAACGCCAATGATCCTCCAGTGTGGTGAAATCCCCGGAATGCCGTGCATAAGAAACGCTGGGATATAACATGGTCGGATGTAATCTCATCCTGCACCACTCTGCGCCTCAATCCTGTGAGAGTCATGAACTGTCTACTCATGTCTCCCATCACCATATGCACGCAAGGTCATCCCAAAGGGCAAGATCGTCAATCGTGCATACTCCTCCAAAGTAGGAGTTAACTCACGGGTCCCAAATCGAATACTCGCATGCATCGGTACCCAGTGCTCTAGCATGCCCTCTACAAATCCTGGAGGAACCTGAAACATCAGTAAGGTCATAGTATGCTGCAACAAATCCTCTACGATCACCATGTCTGATGGTGATATACTATCATACCATGATCGCATACCAGCTACCACCACAAATAGTGGGGTATGATCGATACGACTAACTGTCGAAGAAGACATCTGTGCGGGTCGTGTCATAAGACCATCCAGGGGTCAATGCTGAGTATCTCTGGACATACATACATATGCATAACATAATAACATGCATAATACAATAGATGGAAATATGATATAGGGAATGGAAAACTATACATACATTCCTAAGTATATCATCATCTAATACATCTCTGTACAATTAAAATACAGGGAAATGGGGCGAAGCTACCCAACATATAACAAAGGCCTATCAAAAGATATAGCGAGAATGGGGCGAAACTACCCAGATACTAACAGAGGCCTGTCAAAAGAGATAACGAGAAATATATTAGAAAAAGTCAATAGTATCGATATCTACATCATCGATCCTGTCCACCTAATGTAACTCCTCCTGAGTCACTGGATCTCTATCTACAGGGATGTCAGGTCAATACAAAGGAGGATCTGCGCTGGCAAAACTATATGGGTCACCTGAGGGACCAACGCCAGAGCTGGAAGGATCAAAAGTATCTACCTCTGCAGGTTCTCTGCCCAAATGCCGAATGAAAAGATGTGATCGGTCCAGCTGCCAAGTCAGTCTGTTAATCTGTGTCACATGAGTCTGATCTCTGACATAGGCTAGCCAATCCGTTATCATCACGGATCCTGGAACCATATCCCCCATAAACTATGCGGCGCGGGTCTGAGCTCCAATCGTACGAGGGATCTACCAATGCTAGAACTTCTCCTGAGAACAGGGGCCCTCTGATAATGTAAAACCATCAATCCCCATCAATGGGATGTCAATGACGGGTGATTGCGAAATGGGCCAATAACGCCTGACAGGAGGCAAGATCGGCATACGGATCTCTCCTATAGTGCTCCTGATAGCACGCTCTCCTAAATAGAGCTCCCATCCTCCATCTGTGAAGAGAGGAATCCTGCGGGTCGAAATGACGTACTCTACTCCAGTCGGGTACCCATCCTCAAATCCAACTCCCAAATGCTCTCTAGAGTAGGGAATCCATGTGATGACATCAGCTATCAATAGCTCTAGCTGTAGGCAACAATGAGTGAAACCCTCAGTAACAGGGACCTCCGCCAGTATAGAGTGATGCCATCTTCGTCCTCGTGGATAGGTGTCTAAACCCAACACGCTCACAGGACGCAAACAAGGAAGCCTCTCATAGGTCCAAAACTACCAACACAAAGGCAAACGTCTGCTTTCAGTCAACACTCTTAACCTATATATGGTAAAAGACAAGAGAAACACTCACCAGCAGAAATGGGTAGAATCCTAACCACGCCTCTGTCAAGCCTTGCGATCGCATGCGCATTCCCCTAAGGAAGTAGGCAAAGGAGTAGGAACCCCAATCATACTCTCCTATACGGTCCACGTGTCGAGTGGCGCTAATCAAAGCAAAGGACACTGTAGAGGAATTATCTGCTATGAAGTAGCCACTAATGATCATCAGGGACAATCACCGAAGAATGCGATCCCTGACTCTCACATCATCAGGTATAGGCTCACTCAACAGTCCGCTCATAGCATCTACGCTCAAAGGACTGCACGAGCAGATCCCGCCATTGAAGCGCCTCACTGGAACTCCCAACAAGGATCTCGACGGCAGAGGGTGATATCCGCGTGCAAGGCAAGGCACCGGCCCTCCAAACTCCATACTTGTGATAAACCGCCAATCCATCCGGTCATCATCATCTCGCGCCTAGCAAATGGAGTGATCGAAGTGCGGTGGAACCACCGCCGACAATACCTTGAGGTAACCCTGGGGACAATGACGGGGTAGAATGGAGAAGAACCTCCGAATCCCCAAACCATGGACGATCGCTCTATAGTCATCATGCAAGGCCCGATACATAGAGTGGATGTTAAACCAGTTCCGAGGGTGTGTGAAATCAGAACCTACATCAAATGCAGATCAACATCGGAATCCTTGACTCCTCATCAATAGGAAATAAGGAAGATTAAAGATCTAACTTCATACCTCGTTTGCGTGTATATCTTTCAAGGATGCCTACTCAAGTCACCCAGAAGATCCGGGTTCGCCATGAATACTGGCGATTCCTCACGGGGAACACGATATAGAGAGTAGGAACCTCGATCGGTGCATCCTCGTCCTCGTCCTCGACATTCGGCACCTCAACCCGAATAGGACGTATCACCGCCTCCACCAAACGACGAGGCTGTCTCATGGAACGGCACTGAGGCTCTTTAAAAGCCCTCCTCCGTACACCAGAAGTGGTCCTACAAGAACTACTCAGCTGATCTGGATCCATGTTATCTGGACAGCAAGTCTCCAAATCACCTCAGAAAGGGTGTGGTAATTTCTTACCTGGAGTCTTTTCAAAATGCATTCTATGATTACATGCATGCATGCATTGCTTTAACATACATGTACAGTAGAGTTAAAAATGCATGACTATCCATTACCTACATTTTGGGAAAATTTTGCCATAGCCCCTTTGTAAATGGGACTATCCACATGCATATAGGCATGACTAGGTGGCCATTCAGTAGCACACCTATACACAGTCATATACATCCTGTATGCATCAATACATTGTAGTAAAAAATCTGTAAGTGTAGTCTAATTACCAGGATTATTTTGCTTGTCTACCTTTACTCATTTGTCCTCATCTAGGATAAGAAATGACAGTAAAAGGTGCCAATTTGACTGTTTCAAAAGTCAAAATTTTTCACATCATTATGTTCAGCATGGTTTTACTAACATTTGCTATGTTGAATATTTTTTATCAAGTTATATCAGCATGCATATTCACTACTATGTGTCTGAATGCATTTCATGCGATAAGTCATTTTCCAACTGGACGTAAATTGGAAAAAAATACATGCATGTGTTACTGTGATGATGAAGAACGCTTGTCACGGTGATGTAGAATATGAAGAAAGTCGCCCGAACTCAAAGAAATCGAAGAAGAGCTCGGATTTCCATCATTTGCGTAACTTGAAAATGACTTATGAAAGCAACCACCACCTATACATAGGGGTACTATTTGGTCGCGACAGCTAACCTGTGGCTCCTGTAGTACACCCGTGGGCCCCCCTACATGGGTCCCACACCTCATTTCGCCCAGGTTAGAGTTGCAAAGGAGGTCTCATAAAAGTGAAAAGGCCAAATCAGGAATAAAAATGCTACGCGATTGAGCGGATTAGCCTGAAATCCTAGTTTCTTGTCGGTCAGAGTTAAACTCTCGTCACCTCAACGGTATTCGCCTGAATGCAGGGTATACTATGCCAATGAGCTCAAATTTTACAAACCATGCTCGACAATACCCTACAAAGGTCTGATGTCATCATTTGCAGGGTCACAACCCTAAATAATCCCCGATGGGGGTTACAACGCAAAAACCATGAAATATCAAACCTCCCCAACGAGGGTTAAAATTCCGAAGTTATCAAGCATCTACGTATCCCCGGCGGGGGTCACAATGTACTGTAACCATTGATACACATATCAATGAAGGTCAAGCAGCCTTGACATCATATCAGCCGATGGCAAGTAAACCCATCGAAGCAACCTTACCCAGCAAGGGCTACAACACAATGCTACCATTGACACATACATCATTGAAGGTCAAGCAGCCTTGACAATACACCCAGTAGGGATCTATCCGGTGATACACACATCAATGAAGGTCAGGAAACCCTAGCAGTGACAACACTGTTGGAAGTAACTCCGACAGTATGAAGGAACATGTTATACACATCCTCAAATAGACAAAGCCTTATCCCCATAGATCTCTTCCACACAAGAGGTACCTCTACGGAGTATAAGCCAATGTCTAGGATTCAAGACTTTGGTGGTTGTCCCAACGTCAACATCCTTGGAAACTTGGATCGCATGTCCAAGTCATCACAGATTGTCATCCCAGCAGGATTACATGACAATCATGCATCAAACATTTGCATCATGTTGTTGCACATAGCATCATATTTATCTTGCTTGCATTTCAAGTGTCTAGGATTCTTTATCCTATCCATGCCTTGCATTGCATGAATATGATAAAGAGGGGCATCTGTAGACACTCGAAATTTTTTACACTCCTATTACTAACATTGCAGGAGGGTAGATTCATCTTTTGGAGATAACCCTGAAAGACAGCTTACATCCATCCCGGATACCATCGGAAGTTCGGGTTCAACTTTGGAACACAAACCAGAACGCCATGTGTATTCAAACATACACCCGAATAAATATTTCCAATCTCGAGATAACTCCGAGATATGCAGATCAAAAGACCCAAGAACAGCCCGATCCCTAGAGACAACACTGGGAGTAGCAACACCATCCTTGGTGATAGCCCCAAGGGATGCCATTACAGTTCCGGCGACAACCCCGAAAATGCTTGTGTCAAACATGCGATCAGCTTCAATCCAGATGATAGTGAGGCATACAAACAAGCAGTCCAATCTCAGATGTAACCCTGAGCAACGTCTTCATTCTGCTTAAACCGGCGATAACCCCGGTGAGGAGTCACAACATCATCTTACCACGTCAACAAGATCATATCGCGACATACCAACAAGTAGTCCAATCTCACATGTAACCTTGAGCAACGTCTACTTTCAACTCAAATCGGCGATAACCCCGGCGAGGAGTCAAACGTCATCTTGTTCCTTCGACAAATGGCACGTCATCTCAACACTTCATACATACATACATCCAACAATGTCCCACAAGAACCGAGGAGTGACAATCCCGAGTGACTATTACGCGTGGCAGTACTTTGGATAGAATTTGAAGCTTGAAGACCATGGGCATAGACCCTTCTTCCTGACTTCATACAACCTCTAATCCATATCATTGCGTAACTCTCGACACCAGCGATCCAAAGAAGGTCAGATATACCTAGTTCGGATTCTCGAATTGAAGTTCTGCAAGTTCGAGCGGACATTACAGTGCATGAGTGCACGTACTACGAGATAACGGGACCCACGAGGCTCGAATCCATTCATGACCGGTAGCGGTACAAGCATGGCTATCGCAGAAGTGTACTCATGGCCATCCGTCTATATATACAAGGCTTGGGTTGACCATTTGAGGGAGGAGAGAGAAGGAAAAAGGCGAGGAAGCCCTGTCCATTTTACTCTGCATACACATCTTTTGAGTGTTTCCTCTTCTTTAAACACTAGTTAGCTCACATATAGCTATCTTTTATCCAGCGGGAGCTGAGTGTTTATCCATTTAAAGTCATAGAAGTCTACTTTGGCAACCCACTGTAAGCCTTCTTACATTTTATAAAGCCTTCTTCTCATATAGCACACACTGTTATACACATTGAGAGTCGTGTTGTGTGCGTTTGCTCGGACTTCGGTCCGTGGTTTTCATTTTTGTCTGTATATATATACTAATATATGTATATATTTCATATATATGGACTAACATTATCGAGTTATGCCTCGATTGAGCCTAGACTTGATGCAGAGCGTTTAATTTCTATATATATATATATATATATATATATATATATATATATATATATATATATATATATATATATATAAAGCGTGGTCGGACTCTATCTCGATGAGCCCGGATTTTACATCCTATATGCGTTTATTCGCTATATATATATATATATATATATATATATATATATATATATATATATATATATATATATATATATAATTAATTGTCATTATATTCAATGAGCACGGATTTACATCCAGTCGTTTATCGCTATATATATATATATTTGTATATATATATATATATATATTTACATTCTCGTCAGGCACTGGAGTTTACTTATGTGGCCTTTTTACTTTTATTTATATTTTGTCCCGCCTCGAGTTTACTTGTAGTTGATCGCTTTTTATGTACTCTATTTACATTTTGTCCTTCTGGAGTTTACTTGTGGCGGTTGATCGCTTTTACTGACTTTATTTACATTTTGTCTCGCTTGGAGTTTACTTCATAGCGGTTGATCATGTCCATATATATATATTTACCGCTTTTATATATTTACATTTCCGATCCCCATGGAGTTGCTTTCGTGGTGGTTAATCATGTATGTATATATATATTTACGAAATTATATATATAATCGCCATCGCTTTCCATACAAATGCAGATTATCATGTGAGCCTAGAATCATGTGATCATAGGTTCGGGCCTTTCTTGAATCAAGATTCGGTTCCCATATTGAACATTTTCAAATTTGTGGCGGCTTGTACATTATTTTACTGATGTCATTCGAATTTTCTTGGATGGTTTGTCATGCCCATGAGGAGTTCTAAGATCGTCAGATAATATTTTCTCGAGAATGCTTCGCATCTCGAAAATAAAAGCAAACAAGTTTTACATTTAATAATAAAATGGAAGTATCAAAGGCCTCAATTACTATTGAGCATGTGGTTTGAAAAACCTCTTTTACAAAACGTCATTGTCATATCTTGTTTAAAACTGAATTTTTCTATAAATTCAAACCCTATGTATATAGGTGCGAACGAGGTACAACACTACTTCCAAATAATTGCACATTGATCCACACACACACACACACACACACATTCATATAACAAATTCTTTGAAAAGTGGCGGTCACCGTGGTAACACAGATGTCGGGGGGTGCCTAACACCTTCCCTCCGCATAATCAAGCCCCCGGACCCAAAATGAATCTCGGTTTCACAGACCCGTTTAGCATTGTCAAATCACTGGGTCAATGTGCAAGCCTTTTCGGTTGCGTTGGTGCAACCAGTTAAATACACCAATTGGAGACTCTTAAAGTCCAATCGTCGACATTATACATGTCGGACCTTTTTCACTTATTTTTTCAAACAAATCTCACATTAACATAAGAACACCAAAGAACAAGTAACGAAAAGGGACACTCAAAAATCCCGACGTCGACAGGTTTATACCTACAAATCGGATATCTTTTGGGCTTGATTCATTATTATCTTTAAGTATTTCTAGTATCATTTTAATTGTTTCTATGTTTGTGTTGTAGGAACTGGTTTTGGATGGTGAAAACGAAAAAATCTAGACATAATGGAAAATTTGTAGCTTCTAGATTTGATGAATCCTTCAGGGCAGCAGGGGCTGATTGGCACCATGAAAGCGCCGGGGCGAGCTCCTCAAAGCTTTGAATCCGTCGGGGAGGATTGGTCGGGGAAAAAGAAGTTGTCATGTTTGAGAATTTGATTCTGAAAAGGATTTTGATGGCTGATTTTGGGAAGGAACGACAAAGATATTAAAAATACATGGAGAGACAAAAAAAGAAAACAAACCCTAGATTGGATAAAGCTTTTGGAGAATTGAAGCAAGGAAGCAAGAAAGAAGGATTCAAGGTAAGAGCTGAGAAGAGACAAAGGATTGTAACACAATTTTTCCTCTCTTTCTTTATCTTTTACTCTTGTATTCAGATTGCTTTGTCACTTGTGAATTTTGGATTTTAATTCAATTACGTTGAACTAAATTTCTATTTAAGGCTACAATGGATCTTATTGTGTAACTGTGATCGACATGCTTCCATGTTAAGTTATAATTAATTGTTATTGGATTGTTTGTTATGAATTGCACTTCAAATTTTAATTGTCTGGTCAGTAATTACCACGATAATCTATATGAAATTGAAAAATGAATTATAGATTTAGATCTGATTATAATAACATGTGATTGTGTTTTCTGCATGTTGTTGTAATTCATGATTTATGTTTAGGATAGAGATATACATATGCATTGCATGTAATCTACTAAAGAACTTGTGCTTAAAATTCTCTTTAATTATAATTCACATAGAGATATAGTGGATTAATTAATTAGGTTGTTCTTCTTAATTCTATCATCTGTGGATTTAAGTGGATTCGTTTATGGTGCATCGAGAGATGGTCATAGATTATGATGTGTTCTTTATTAATAATCCGGAATAATTCATTTGATTTAGCAGAAAATGTGTTGATCTAAGTGAAGCAATAAGTGAAGTTCTAGTCTTAAGTCTCTAATATTTGATTGATCCTATATATATATATATATATATATATATATATATATATATATATATATATATATTGCTAATTTGGGGGGAGGGAGATTGAACTTAGAATCTCATGCTTAGTAAGAGACCTAGAGTACCACTAAGTTAAAAACTCTTAGTAAAAAAAAATTGGACCATTTCTCAATTTGTGCGTGTCATCCTTGCGTATGAAACATGTTAATCTTCTTTATCGTTCCAATTTTATCGAATGTCCCCTAATGGACTAAAAGTATTTACTTCTTATATTTGAAGACACCTTTTTGAAGGGACACGTCTCTTTGAATAAATTATTGCATTGATTAGACTAGTAAAAAGACTTGTACCGTTTAGAACGAAATATTATATTTAGAAAATTGATAAATTCACAATACTTTTTGATATTTTCATACGTAAGGTCCACTCTTTAACCATTTATTAATATTGGTTTGGTTGAAAAGTGGCTCCCACGTGTGTAAATATCAAAGACTGTTATGAAAATATTAACTCTAATATGAAATTGATATTTTCATAATAGTTTTTTATATATTTTCACATGTGGAACCCACTTTTAACCAAATATTAATATTCATTTATTAAAAAAATGAGTCAAACGTATGAAAATATCAAAAAGTTTTATGAATTTATCACTCCTTACATCTATTCACATAAAGTTGCACTATTTAAAAAAAAAGGAAACTGATAAATTCACAACAAAAAATTATATTTCCGTATGACAATCGTCACTATAGGAAAACTGTCACTATAGATCCTACAGCGACGGAACCGTCGCTATACATCTATAACGATAATTTTCATGTGAGAATATCAAAAAGTTAAATTTTTTTAAAAAACCATTACAACTGTTCACCATGTACATAATATTGAATCATTGCAACTATTCAATATTATATTATTAAAATAATATGTTCAATTTTTCTAAATCAAATATATTAACCCTTTGTTCTTCTCATACCAAGTAGACTTTAATATCAATTAAATATTCTACTAGTAAACTTCCCAGTTTTTCTCATATACTTGTATATGTTTTCCCAAAAGATTCTGTCTAGTCACACCCCAGGTGCATATCAAATCGCGTCTCGCACGCTGCACACCGTTGGAGTATAACTATATATAACACATTTGCATGATATACATGTATGCCCTTCTATTTATTGAAACTTTATCCAATCGTAAATTATACTAAACTAAACCCTCCTAGCTAGACTCTTTATTTCTCTATGGATTCTCCCACCAACAAAATCTGTGGAAAAGAACATACTGTTCATGATTGTCGATCCTTTGTTTCCATAAATATTCAATCCAATTCTGATAATAATAATCGCCATGTAAACGAGCCTAATGACTTCACAATAAGCCAAGAAATACTTGCAAAATTAGTCGAGTCAAATGATGGCTCTCTTCCCATTAGTGAAGTCCTTATTGCTTTACAAACTGATGTTGAAATAGGTATATGTGGAGATGCTAGAGATCTTGATCATAGACACAAATCATTCGGGTTGAACCTGAATTATTATCAAAATTATTCTCCTACAGATTATCAGGCGCCAGACTTTCAAGAACTCATATTTGCAGCTCTAAAAGATAGTTCAATTATTCTTCTTTTGTGTTGTGCACTGCTTTCTCTTGTGATTGGGATCAAGAGGAATGGACTAGAAGAAGGCTTGTTTGATGGGGTAATCATATTTCTCTCAGTACTCATAGTTGTTAACTTTGGTGTTATTTGTAGATATTGCAAGGCTAGAAGGATGACGTTGATCAACAACTTTTCAAGGGCCAAAAGATCTGTCGGCGTCATACGATGTGGCAAGTTGCTACATGTTCCTGTTCATGAAGTTGTTGTTGGAGATATATTATGGTTAAATTCCGGAGATGTTGTTCCTGCTGATGGGCTGTTGATTAAAGGCAACTCATCGCTCAAGATTGATGATGGCGCTGTTCATGAGCTGGAATTTGATAATAATTCAAAGCATTTCTCCATGTTCACTGGTGCTAAGGTGGCAGCAGGCTGCTGTCGAATGCTTGTGACATCAGTGGGAAAGAACACGGAGAGGAGCAAGATGATGAGATCAATTAGTAGTAAACGAAAAGAGGAGTACTCAAAGTTGGAAAATGCTATTTGTAAGACAAATTCTAGGTTGGAAAAAACTTGGTTGTGGCTCTCATTATTGATTCTTGTTGTGCAAGTACTCAGATGTTTCATTTGGCAAGCCAAGTATTGTGATGAGAATCATGATGATCCGGATCCTAAAGGCGTGAAGAACACGGTGGAGGAGATAATGAGTGAAGGTACAAAATTAATCAAGAGGGAGGGTTTTAGGGTTAAGGGGTTTGCTGGAATGCTTTGTGTATTGCTTTTTGCAGTGAGAGATGGGTTACCTATAGGGCTTTTTATCCTTCTGGCATGTGTATCGAAGAAGATCAAGAAGATTTACCAAGCCATTGTTCGAAATCTCCCAGCATGTGCTACTAGTGGTTATGTCACAACAATCTGCATTGGTGAAACTGATGATCTAACTATGCAACATATGAAGTTGGCAGAGTTGTGGATTGGACTTGACAATATCGAGCAAATAGGAGCAGAAGTTGCTCCTGAGGTGCTCAATGCTCTGCGTGAGGCAGTTTGCATGAATTCTAATTCTGACTTTACGGAGGATTCTCTTGTTTTGTGGGCTAAGAAATTTTTAGGGGCTAGCAATATTGTTTTTTGTAATGAATCTTTTGATCTAAATTACAAGTGTAGAAGTGGTTTTTTGTTCAAAAGGAAGAGGAAGGTTGAAAATGTTCTTCATATGCATTATAAAGGACTCCCAGAGATTTTATTGCCCATGTGTTCACACTATTACCATGCAAATGGAACCATGCAAACCCTAGATGAACAGAAAAGAGAAATTTTCAACAAAATTTTGGAGAGAATTTCATCAGATAGTTTTCATTGCTTTGCTTTTGCTTACAAACATGTTGTCATACTGGAAGAACAAGAGCACGAACAAGACTTTGAAGCACAGGAAGCAGAGAATGGATTGACTTTGTTGGGCCCGGTGGGCTTGAAGAATCCGATCTCACCAGAAATGAGAAAAGCAGTTCAATCTGTTGGAGAATCTGGAGTCGGGATCAAATTATTGGTTCGTAACGATATCATGACAGCCAGATTAATGGCCATTCACTCTGGGATTATAAGTCCTGAAGAAAACATAATTGAAGCCTCTGAATTTCGTAATAGCTCTGAGAAAGACCGCATGAATATGGTTGACAACATTCATGTAGTGGCCAATGCAACCCCATTAGATAAACTACTAATACTGCAATGCCTAAGACAAAAAGGCAAGGTGGTGGCGGCCACCGGGACATCAATTCGGGATACCCCATTGTTAAAAGAAGCCGATATTGGCTTTTTCCTAGGTGATACTGCTGCAGAAATGGCTAATGAAAATTCGGACATAACTGTCATGAACAGGAATTTTGGGACAATATTTGCCATCTTGGAAATGGGAAGGTACGTTTGCAAAATTGTCGAAAAGTTTGTGGTATTGCAACTTACTCTAAATATTTCAGCATTTACCATAAACTTTCTCATTGTTATATCTACAAGTGTAGAACCACTAACTCCATTTGAGCTTTTGTGGGTAAACTTAATTATGGATATTTTCGGTGCCTTGGCCTTTGCGGCGTCCATGGTGGGGCTGCCGTCGCCGTTTTTGGAGAGCAACTTACTAATTTATGAAGAAGGTGCTATTATAACCAAGAATATGTGGAGAAAAATAGCTGTTCAATGTTTGTATCAGGTGACAGTTATTTTGGTGCTAAATTTGAAGGGAAAAGTTATTTTGGACGTGAATGAGTGTGTTTTACGAGCCATGATATTCAACTGTTTTGTAATCTGTCAATCGTTCTTGTTGATCGCGACGAGAGGAATGGAAAAAACATTTGTTTATGAGGGGAGGTTTAGGTTTAGAAAGATTTGCTGGTTTATTGTGATTTTGGGGGGCATTGTTGTTCTTCAGGTTGCAGGTGTTGAGATTTTGGTTGTGATTACTGGTATGGGAAGGTTAGATATCAAGCAATGGAGTATTTGTGTCGGGGTTGCTGCAGGATCTGTGCTCATAGATGTGGCTGCAAAATGGGGACTGAATGATGTGTAGATTATGTTTTTACAATAATAAGTTACTAAGCTTATATTTTGGTTTGAATCAAATGTTATTTTCCTTTCAAAGTATGTAAAAATAAAGGCTCTTATTACATGAAGGCCGCTGATCCTTTGTTGTCTCTATTTGCTATTCCTTCAACTATTTCATGTACTTGTTTTTTCAAGTTTAGTTCCCTTTCAGTTACTATATTTTTGCGAGATTAGACTGAGATTGCAAATATTATAAAGTTTGAGAAGAAATATGACAGAAAAAAAATAATAATTAGAAGACTAAACATAAATCACGTCCTGTTAATAATGCAATTCTAGATTGTGAGCATGTGAAATTAACTGAACTGTGTATAAGATATATCTCAATTCAGCTACTAAATGTATAAATAATGTCATGACTTTTAGATAGACTTAAAGTGAAAAGTGGGCTAAGATGACTCGGATACTTTTAAGATAGTGAATTAAGTCTCGATCCTTAATGCACCCGAATTTAATTAAAAAGGATACAACCGATGTTTCAATGGTAATACGAATTTCATGAACACCAAAAAGAACAAATATATGTAATTAATGAATTTTGATTTCATGCAGTTTGTTTTGGACAATCCATATGGGCAGTAGTGCTATAGAAATCAATTACTCCACTAGTATAGTCAAGAGTTGTATTTCAGTGAAATTTATTATGCATATACAAATATTTTGCAATTGTAACTCTACCTATATAAATATAACTTATTTCTATAAGACTGCCTAATGAACTTCCCAAAACATTTTGAAATCTGATCAACCTAACATCCCTCAACTATATATTCATTTATCTTTATTGATCATTTTGAAAAGAAACATCCCTCAACTATTCAGATCATTATTATTATGAACAGTTTCCCACGCAGTTTTATTTTTTTTGGGAGTGGAATTAATGAAAATTTCTTCAAATAGTGATTAACATGGGGGCCATGGCAATTTACTGCAAGTTGCAACCCACGAAAGAACAAACTGAAAAGGCAGAATCCTTTACAATCAACTAGTTGTATCATAGTACTAGCTAGTCAAGAAAAGGAAATAATTCAGCAAAATGTAGTATTATAATTGCACCCGTGGCGGCCACTGATGGACAATAATTTCCAGGTAATGGGAGAAAGATTCTCGTGTGCCGTCCCCGTTTTGGCTTCACAATAATTTTATTATTTTAGGTAAGTATTATTACTCCTATACTCTTGTGTTATGTTTGAATCGGAGTAATCCATATCAAATAAAAAAAAATTGTATTTATTTCATTGGGGGGAGAGAGAATATATAGAATAATACATTCCGACTAGAATAAAATCAATCATTACACTCTTTATTTCATTACTTCAATTCAAACTTAACATTAAGGAGAGGGTCAAGAGTCAAGAGTCAAGAGGGAAGTAAATGGAACGGCAGAGAATCTAAGGAAAATTTATTAGGATTGTAAAGGGTATTGCTAATATTATAGAAGTCTTACCACAACACAATCACCTTTGATGGAATATAAATTTTTTTTATTGACAAATGGAAATTTTATGATGAGTACCCAAAAACATTACTAAAGTGGCAAATTCAAAAGGGTTGAATAGAGACACAGAAAATACAAGCCATACGTACACCAAATTAATAATAAAAACCTAAACATTAAATTTGAGAACATAATAACTTTCTTGAGATCCCACCTTTCAATTTCCAGTCTGCTCCTGCATTGCTTATGTTTTCTATTTTGACTAATAAAATTGAAGAACCCCCCTAACAACATCTTATTGAATTTCTTACAAAATTGAAAGGTTTTACATGTAGTTGATAGTAATTACCAGCCATATTCATCCATCCCTTGGCCTAATATAATTTATTGTCGTGTTGATAGCATATTTGACACTAAAAATATACATCAAGATACAATTGGCACAACAAAATTTAAATCCACCCAGGTCGATCGCTTCCTAAAGTAGATACTCTAATTGAGCACGACAGACTCTAAATAGTATTCCGATCAATTTAATCATCAAAATGTGATGTAGGATGGTCCGAGATCGAAAATACCGAGCTATCGGATAGTATGTTGATGGCCTTGAAATATCATGATTTGGATTATCGTCATAAGCGAAGAGGTTATTAAACATCTTCGGCATTAATACCTTTAGCTTCCGGAGATGGGATGACACTTTCACCTCTAAGAAATTAATTGGAGATAAAAAGTGAAATACTTTTTATTCAAGCATAAAAGAATTACATCATGCTACTAGAATTTATAGATAAGAACATAACAATAACTCCTAAAAACAAGCAACTACTTTGCATAAAAATCTACTCTGCATAGAGATCTTGATAGAGTAAAATACTCTTTATTTGATAGCTAATACTGACTTAGTCTAAGCCTAAGAAATAGTAACAGACTTTGACCAAGTAAGATGCACTAATTTGTAACACTCCCCCTTAGTGCATACTTACGATCAACAACGCCAAGAGCAACCCTGAAGCCTTCAAATTTTGTTTTTGCAAAAGCTTTTGTAAATATGTCTGCTACTTGATTGCAAGTAGAAATTCCTTGCAACTCAATTTCTTTATTTAATAATTTCTCATGCACAAAGTGATGATGAACTTTAACATGCTTTGTTCGCCCATGGAAAACTGGATTTGAAGCAAATTTGATGGCACTCTCATTATCACAAAAAATCTGTACAACATAATCAACCTTAGAGAAAATATCTTCCATCAAATATTTCAACCAAACACACTCTTGTGCGCCCATTTATTTGATGCCATATATTCTCGCTTCAAGATGCTTGATAAAGCAACAATAGATTGTTTTTCTTCGCACCATGAAACAATCTTTGAAACCAAGACTAAAGCAATACCTGTAAGTTGACGACAATCGATCGCATCACCGCCTAATCCGCATCGGTGAATCCTCTTAAGACAAAATCACTTCCTTTCTTGTACATGAGACCATAAGCAAGTGAGCCCTTTATAGAACGCAAAACTCTCTTGGCAGCATCTAAATGATGAGTTGTTGGATTTTGCATAAGTTGGGAAATTACTCCTACAGAATATTCAATTTCTGGTCTTGTGATTGTTAAGTAGATTAAACTACCAACAAGTTGTCGAAATCGCCTAGGATCTTTCAGTGGCTCTCCTTCTTCTTTCTGTAACTTAAGATATGGCTCCATGGGAGTAGCTATTTCTTTTGACTCCCCCATTCCAAAACGCTCCAAAAGATTTCTTGCATAACGACTTTGGGATATAAAATAGTCGGCCTTGATCTGATTTCTCCACTTCGAAACCAAGAAAGCAGCCAATTTCACCTAGATTTTTCATTTCAAAACGAGTTGCCAAGTCCTTCATCAAGCAAGAAATTTTAGCTTCATCATCTCCGGTGACTATCATGTCATCCACATACAGTAAAACCAGCAAATGCATCCTTGATTCTAATTTTACAAATAAACTAAAATCTGAATTAGCAACTTTAAAACCACAAAAGATGAAGTATTGAGCAACTTTACCATATCAAGCGTGTGGTGCTTGTTTAAGACCATATAATGCTTCTTTAATCGACAGACATGAAAAGGAAATTACCTGGATTCTAATCCTTTAGGTTGCTCCATGAATACGTCACGGTCTAATTCTCGTAAAGAAATGCATTCTTTACATCAAGTTGCCACAACTTCCAACTTTTGGAGGCAGCAAGTGAAATAATTGATCTTACTGTCACCATTTTTTCCACTAGGCTAAAGGTCTCCTCATAATCCAACCCATAGCTTTGACAAAAGCCACGAGCAACCAGGCGAGCTTTGAATTTTTCAATTGTACCATTTGACTTCCTCTTCAATCGATAACCATTTGCAGGTGACCGAAGTATAATTTTCAGGCTTAGGCACAAGCTCCCACGTCTCATTCTTCTTTAAAGCATCAAATTCTTCGTGCATTGCATCTTCCCAATCTGGATAGCCCTTTGCTTCTTCATAGCAAGCTAGTTCTTCTTCTGTTAATGCTCTTATAATACAAGCATGAAGTAACAGTGCAGAGATTAAGTTGTACCTCATAATCTTTGAGGTGACTTGGTTGTCTTCTCTCTCTTGTAGACTTCCTTATAACTTGTTCACCACCCATTGTGTTTACAACTTTTTCACCACCCATTGGGTTTGAACCTGTATTTTCTTTATTTGGAATCTGCAAGCTCTCTTGATAACCTTCAAATGTGACCTCTTGTATGGGATTTCTTTGGGCACTATAGTATGTTGACACCTCATCAAAGACAACATCTCTAGAAGTGATAAACCTCTTTGTTTCAGGATCCATGCACCTCCATCCTTTCCTACATGAGTCATAGCCAACAAAAATACACTTCTTTGCTTTCGGGTCAAGTTTGGTTCGGTTAGATTGTGGAATGTGAACATAACAAACTGAACCAAAGACCCAAAAGTAATTTACATTTGGTCTTACACCATACAAAATCTTAAATGGAGATTTAGAGGTACCTGGCCATGGAGGTAGGCGATTAGTTACATGGCACGCACATCGAAAAGCTTCGGCCCAAAGTTCTCGAGGAAGATTCTTGTCATGTAACCATGCACGACTCACAGAAGCAAGATGAGCTAGTTTTCTTTCAGAAACGCCATTCTATTGGGGTGTAGATGGACATGTCATTTGCCTCAAGATGCCATTGGTTTCACAATACTGGAAGAAATCATTTGACATGAATTCGCCTCCATTGTCACTTCGTAAACATCTGATTTTCTTCCCAAATTCTTTCTCTACAGCATTTTTAAATTCCACAAACAAGGATAGTGCTTCACTCTTCTCTTTTAAGAACTTCACCCAGGTATATCTTGAATAATCGTCTACTAACACCATAACATAGCGATTTCCACTATAACTTGATGTTTTTGTAGGCTCCATCAAATCAGTATGAACTAGCTCAAACATGGTAGCTTTACGATTTGATGACTTCTTGAAGGGGAGACGGTGTGACTTGTCGTATTGACAACCTTGATAGACCACATCTTTATGAACATTTTATAGAGTTGGTATGCCTTCTACCAATTTCTTTGAAGAGATTTGTTGCAAAGAATCGATATCCTACATGACCTAAACGAAAGCGTGCCAACAATTTGCATTATCGGTTTGGCTTGTTTTTTCTTTACATATGCTTCCCCACTTGACATAACAAATAGAGACCCTTTCTTTTCACCGGAAAGAACAACATCACTCAATATTTTTCACATTGTCAAGAACTTTCACACCATTTGGTCCAAATAAAACATATTTTCCGAATCGATAATTTGAGAAAGCTGAAACTAAATTCTTCTTCAAACACGGTACATGATAAACATCTTTCAACCGAATATTTGCATCATCGACCCCAATCTTCACAACACCTTCTTGGACCACTGGATGTGTTGAGTTGTCAGCTGTAACAACAACTTTTTCCCCATTATGTTGACGTAACTCGGAGAATAGTGAATCGTTTCCGGTTACATGATGTGAGCAACCGGAATCAATAATCCATTCTGCTTTGGCATATTTTGCTGCAATTTCATGTGATGCTAATTTTTGAGCATTATTGTCTCTCCCTTCAATCACTTCAATGGTGAAGCACTGCTCCCAATTTGGTTGGTCATCTTCTTCTTCATCACAAGCAATGTGTGCTTTAGAAAGCTTCACACGACAATTTCTCTTAATGTGCCCAGGCTTCCCACACCTGTAACATTAAAAAGATTTGTTACCTTGCGGGCTGTGTTCATTTTCTTTCTTCTCATTTGTGCCACCTTTAGAAAACTTCTCTTTTGAAAATAGAACATCATCATGTTCTGGATTGAGATTCTTAGCCATTTGCTTAGCTAAGGCCTCCTGGTTAGAAAGCAAGCTCTCTAATTCTTCAACTGATGGTTGTTTCTCCCATCCTTGAATGGATGTAACAAAAGGCGTGTACTCCTTTTGTCAAGAATAAGCATGTGAATGATATTCCTATTTACATATGATTTGATTATGATATATATATATATATATATATATATATATATATATATATATATATATATGAATGAATATGAAGTATGCTTGTATTAAGAAAAGCTGTAAAGTCCTTTGATAGATAATAGAAACATGTGTACAAGGAATTAAAATGAATTGATCAAATATGTTAGGTTGATCCTACATAAGCAAAACAACTTTGAAAAATCCTTAAAAAAAATAATGTACAAGGACTAAAAATATAGAAAGATCAAGCATGTCAGGTTGATCTTATGATGTAATAGATAGGCTTGTCTGATCGTCGAAAGCATCGCACTGAAATTGTAATCTGCGCCGGAGAGTCGAGGATAACTCGAGAGCTATCGAGGCAGAATCGTAGTCTGCAAGATAGTAGATCTCAGAGTTCGTAGACTGCCAGGAGAGACGAAGAAGGATCTTAGTGTGTCGAGTCGCACTTCCTCGGAGCCGTAGTCTACTGAGGAAGTCATGTTCAGAATCGTGAGAGACGACACGCTTTCTGTAGAAACGAGCATCTGCCAAAGTCAAGTCAAGAATCGTAGACTACACTCGAAGTCGTAGAGTCTACTAACGTCCATGTAAAGAATCGTAGACTACACTCAGAATCGTAGAGTCTACTGATCGTATCAAAGGCAGAAAACGTAGTCGAGCAAGATCAGATGAAGACAACAAGCACAACGACAGAAATCATAGTGTCAAGATCTGATCTCAGAGTCGTAGTGTCTGCACAGCCAAAGCTAAATCGTAGAGTGCAGAACTAAGACCTCAATAGATGTGCTCACAACACCAAGGCAAAATCGTAGAGCTAATATGACTCTCAACAAATGAGCACTCCCTGAATATCCAAAGGAATGAAGCCTTTGGTCGATACTGCAAAGATACATCTCACCTTAAAGGAAGCCAGAGAGCACTTAATGAATGGCATTCAAGCTATTAGAAGATCTAAGCATCAACCCAATCAGCATCCAGATTGAGTTGTGAAGCCAGTCAAGATGAAGTCTTCCACAAGAAGATCATAAGAAGACTTCAGTAGTTGACAAAGGAAAGTCAGCTTGTGCAGTAACTGTCAAGTGGAAAAATGACAACGATCTTGGAAGTAACCAGGATCGTAGTTTTTGCCAAATAAAGAAGAAACTGATGGAGTACACACTGAGATACTGGTCAGCCTCTGAAGAACAAGGCTAAAGTGATTAAGCATTAGGTCAGTCAATTGATGATAAGTGAACGGGAGATCACAAGGAGAAAGCGAGCTGGACACGCCACAAATCTGAAGTGTCTTATTATTCAGAAAGGGCCAGAGCAAGGAATCAAGCCATCAGTATCTGAGAATAGTTGAAGCAAACAGAAGTGATGAAGCACTGCACAAAAGAAGAAAGAGGTGTTCTACATCATAGATCCAGGGAACACTCTTTCAGATCGTAGTGTTAACTCTACATATCAATACGACACTACGATCAGGTCCAAGAAGAAGTGTATCAGAATCGTAGAGTTCGAACAACTGAGGATTGAAGCATTGGCAACGGTTCAATCTGAAGAATGACATTCGAAAAAAAGCTTATTGAGAGCATTGATGCAAGGACAACCTCTGATCGAGAAATCAGAAGGGTGAAATAAAGTCATCGACCTGCCCAAGATATCAAAGTGATATATCTGACAGGGTAGGTGAAATAGTAGACTGCAGTGTCAGGAAGTCAGAAAAAGATGTCATGTCACATCCGCAGTCGGCACCAAATAACTCGAGATCTGCGAGGCAATTTGAATAGCTTTCAATGGCTACTTTCCAATGGGAAGATTAGGAAGTAGTATAAATCAACAGAGCTTCAAAGATTAAGAGTTGCTGATGATTGTGATGTTGCAGAATCGTTGAGTTGGTGAATGCTATAGTTGACTCTATGAAGTTCCACCAAAGATCGTGAGAACAAGTCTCGATAGCGATTGAGACTACCAAGGTGGAAGTGAAGCGACTTTGAAGAAGAAATCAAAGCAGATCAAAGCTTCACTCAACAAAGATGAGAATGTCACTAAAGATGGCAGCCAAGCTGAGAGCCGAGAAGGCCAAGAAGATAGCATTCGGAAAAAAGTGGCGATCGAGTACAAAGAAGATCAAGAGAGCCACTCTACGAATCACCATGAACCAAAAAGTTTAAACCGAACAAGTGTAGAACCATATTTGCAAAGTATTCAAGAAGGGTTCAGGGATTGCTAAGTGCCAGACAAAGTCTACTAAAAGCACAGAGACTTAGCAAACCCAGATGGTGATGGTGCAAAGCTGATACCAGATGAAGACGAGCAGAAAAGAGTGAAGATCAGCTGCACCAAAGAAGATGTGGTCCAGACTCGAAGCAGAATGCATAGAGGACCATATCAAGCTGCTAAGTACAAAAGATGTTAAGAGCTTAATGACATCTTAGCAGCTCAGCACCAACAACAACAACAACTACAACAACAAGAAGCCGGGGCTGAGGGTCCTTGTTTGGAAGGACTAAATGAAGTTCAAGCTCTTTGGGCTTGAAGAGTTCCTAGGGAACTAGAGGAGTTCCATGGTTGCTGGCCTTGAAGAGTTCTTAGTGAACTGAAGTCCCAAGGCCGTTGGCCTTGAATGAATCTTAATGATTCAGGGTGCTGCCCTTCCTTAGTGGAAATCCTGCTAGTTGAAAGCAGAAGAGTGGATTAGGAGCTTGAGTCTCTGAACCACTTAAAACCCCTTGTGTCTTTTACTTTATGTCATTTACATTATGTACATTAACTGCTATAACTGTTATGTATGTGTTAAGTGCTTGCTACTAAATTAACTCTACGAACAATGTATGTTTGATTATGAATATATCAATGAAGGGGATCTTTTACTTATTCCGCTGTGCTTGAAAAGATTCTTATGTTTGTCATTTGCTACTTAATGAGCAATACAACTTAATAGAGAAAAAGTATTTGAAATTGAAATTCTAAGGATCTATTCAACCCCCCCCCCCCCTTCTAGATCCATATTGTGCCTACTGGGAACTAACAATTGGTATCAAAGCAGGTTCTCATGCTATATTCAAAAGCTAATCGCTTTGAGTCTGATCCTAGGCACAAACATTGTTCTAAACTTAGTTTAGTAGTAAGTCACTTGTTATATGCAGATGAGCTCACACATTAGAAATATTGTGTACAGGTAAATGTGTATATACATCTGAAGCTGCTCAGATTGGTTCATACTCTCGATTGCCATATCAATAAGACCAATCCTTGCTCGTAGTCAATCTTGTTGTCTGAAGACCAGGCTAGAAAGCTCAACTGACATCAACAGAAAAAGAGTCAGACATCCACCAGCCTGAAGAGATGAAAAAGGTCATACATGCTAAGAAATGTTCATTCAGAGAAGAAATGGATGTAAGCCTTGAAAACTCAAGGATGTCAAAGAACCTAAAAATGCTGACACTCTCTTAGCTTGCATCTTCAAGGCCTCGACTGATTGACTGAAGATCAACCAGAGCAACTGGCTGTCAGAAGCAAATGAGAAAACATGCACATCAATGCCTAAACTCAGTATATCTAAGATAAATGGTCATTAAGAAACCCGACAACAAAAAAGGCAGTTCCTCGCTAACATAGATATGAACATCATATTTGCACCTTACTTATGAACTATAACAGTTTTCCTTCAAGTATTCATAATCTATCTAAAAAGGTGAAGAGAGAAAGTACACTGATAATGGAATCTCAAATGTCTATAAACCTTCTCTCCAACCAAGTTTTAGGTTGAAGATGATAACTTGAAAGAGACCTGAAATGGTTTTAAGAGCCTCACAGGTCGATTGAATGTGAAGTAATCTTTGCTGGTGAGTTAATGTGCTTTGTACATCCTATGGTCTAAGTGTTTAATGGCACACAGAGTATGGTCAGATCTACAAGAAAATCTTGAAGATTCATAGAAACTGATCACCTCCATGAATCAACCAGATGCTAATAAATTGTAGAGTTGATTCTGACTCTGTGAACATTTAAACTCTGTGAACATAAATTAGCAAAAGATGAAACCATTAAGGAAAAGAGTGTTTTATTAAAATGACAAATTTCTCTCACACTCACCACCATGCATCTCAAAATTTTTATCTAAATGAAGTATATGCATGAATACGGCTGATGGTGGTATATATGATGATTATCCAAATATATGAGGAACAAGGGTTTCATAAACTAACCTAGTAGGACCCATTTAACCATGGGTACCAAAAATTAGAAATGTATAACCTGCAGGTACTTGGTCTATCTGACCACATTAAGGAATTCTAAAGCAAAGGACTTCAGTCAAGAAGAGTCAACCAGCAGAAGGCTTAGGACTGTTCAGAAATAATTTTGACAAAAACTCCTACATGTCAAAGCCTGTCCTTGAAGACCTGCTGAGCTAATCTAAATAAAGCTCAAATGGCTACAAACCTTTATATGAAAGCATGCCATTCAACCAGAGATGAAAAAGGGTCTTAGATGCTCAAGCAAGCAAAACTTGTTCTCAAGGAAGCTCACATCAGAGGACTATCGAGCATCAAACATTAGGAACTAAGTACGGGAGCAGAACTCCATGAGCACAAGTGGATAAGGAAGACTACGTTAGTAGTGCCATGAAATGATCGTAGAATGATCAACCCTAAAGATACTCATTTTTACGATATAAGAAGATTTAATGACTTCAGTCAGAAGGAGATATGCAGGGATGCTTCCTTACGTGCATGAAGAAAAAGAAATCACACCTCACTAAAAAGACAGCATCAACCGTGGGGAAGCAGTGATCTGTCAATGAACAATAACACTAAAATATTCTATGAAGCAATGTACCAGCTACAGAGTCTCGAAACTTTGTGGCTGATGAACCAAATGAAGATCCATAGTCAGTAGGAACGTCTCAAAATGTACTACTAATAGCCTAATCAACCATCCAACTCAAAATCTTCGAAGTGCCTACGATCAAACATCTGATCGTAGTGTAAGTACAGGAGGACACCATGATTACAGCAAATGCAATTATCTAAAGTTGGTAGAGGACCTCCCCACCAGAAAAGGCCAAATGAGATATCATTACAATTCTCTTCAAAAGTACCTCATCTGGAAAGCGCCTCAGGGATAAATCTGACCCTTAGTTCACTCTAAGAGGTTGGCCCTCCCTCAGCTACCTTAACCCAGAAGAAGTGCTTACTCAAGTTCATCTCAAAGCTCAAGATAATCAACGATCGCAGAGTAAAGTTTGAGAGAACTCAACGATTATAATATAACCTCAACGATCGTAATGCAACCTCAGCAATCGTAGAAACAGAATCGACGATCGCTGTCTTATAAGAGGCTACTCCTAACTAATGAGGAGTTGGAAGAACAGGACAACTGCTTAATCATTCAAAATAAGGGAAGACAAGCTCGAATGCTGGTTGGAAAGATGTCCTGCTGAAGGGAAGTGCCCAAGGCTTCATAAATCACAATAGTGGCTGAATCATGAAAGATTCAAAATGAGAAGAATTGCCAAAACCATCCACTACAACATCTCTCAAAATTTGATCGTTGAATTCACAAGGGAAACGTAGATTCCATAGCTGTCTTATCATGTTACTCTATGAACTCGAGAGGTCAAAGGTCAATCCACGTCAATCAAACGTCCACTCTTCCAAAAGAGACAGCTAACTGACAAGTTAATGGGGAGTTCTGACTTATTCTTGGGCATCGTGCAACCAATGGTAGGTGACACATCAAAGATATGTAGAGTCGGCAGAACCGCCATAAAGATGATTCAAATCGCAAGCGATTATATCGAACCTCTCGAACCTCTCTCCCTCCCATTTTCAAACCCTAGAATTCTCTTCGAAGCCAAACCACTCAAATTTCCAAAGTCCAAATCATAATCAGCCATACTCCATAAATCTTCTTGAATCAATATCCATATTCCTCAAATCATTCAAATGGAAGATTGGCGAGTAATCACTGGCATTCAACTCGGAACCAAATCATTTGAGAAATCCGAAAAGAAGTTCAGAGACATTCTTGAACTTGTGAAGAAAGCTGGATTCTCAGAATGTCTTGAGGCAAGCACTCGAGTATACACTGAACTGGTTAAGGAATTCTACTCAAATGCATCCATAAATGTTGGAACTCTTTCAACCAAGGTTAAAGGTCACTCTCTAAAATTGAAATCATCCGATATCAATCAATGCTTAGGTTTTCCTGACCTAGGACTGAAAAACCTTGATGAGATTGACACTAAGAAAGCAAAAGAGATTATGGGGTATCAAAGAAACCCTAGTCTGAAGGACATGAAGAAAAAGGAGTTTTCAGAGGAATTCGAGTTCCTTACTGAAATAGTAGGCAAATGTATACTATGCAAGGATACTGCATATGACACTGTGCTTGATCAACAACTGAAGATTATGTCTGCAATAGTTTTGAAGAAACGAATAAACTTTGGAGCTATCTTGTTTGATCAAATCTCAAAACGGGTGGAAAAGGCTGAGTTGAAGAAGTCTATAGAAAAACCACTTACAAAGGTGTTTCATGGAAGACTGCTGAGTATTGTGATGAAGAAAAGGCTGGGAAGCAAGATCAAGGATGATGAGGGAGAACCCTTGAATGTTCACAAAGTAATGTCTCCACAATTGTTCATGAATTGGAAGAAAAACCCAAAGGAGAATAGAAGGTTAACTACATCAGGAAGCAGCAGAAAGAACTCTACAAAGAAGAGAAAAGCAAAGGAGGTGGAAAGCTCTAAGTTTGATGACTCTACATCAGATGTTGTCACATCAGTAAAGAAGAAGCCTAAGAGTGTGAAGAATGCAAAGGTTTCGTTAAGCCATGTTTCCACTGACAAGAAGAAACAAGGAGCAGAAGAGAAACTAGAATCAACTGCTGAAAACCCAAAAAGAAGGAGTAACAGACTACTCCAAGAACCACCCAAGAAGAAAGCAAAAGTGATGAAGAAATTAGCCCCAGCTCCCCAGGAAAGTCTATCCAACCAAGAAAAACATGAAGAGTCTGAACATGAGAAAGGAACTGAAAGTTCAAAGATTGAATCCTCAAGGAGAAAGTTCAACAATGAGGAAGAAGTTGAATCCATGAAAGAAAGAGCCAAGGTTGATGATGAAGGAAAAGAATGTGCAAGCCATAAGGAGAAGTCTCAGAGCATCCACTTTGATGATAAAGAAAGGCTGTAGGTTGACACAACAATATCCTCTACAGTAAACGCTCTAACAAACTCAAAAGATGTAGAGTCTGAGGAAGAAAAACATGCCCCTACTATTGCTGAACATAAAGCTAGCCTGTCTGGTGATATAAATGATAATGATTCTGAAGAAGAAAAACATACCCCAATCAATGCTGAAAATCAAGAAAGCTTGTCTGATGACTCAAAGACCGCAGAGTCTAAAGAAGAAGAAGTATCTGATTCTCCCGTAACTGAACCTCCAAGAAGAAGGAGGAGCCACAGATTGATAGCTCAATTTGCCTCTAAAAGGAGAAGTGATCACTCTAATGCAGTCATTAAATTAAGTGATGATGAATCTGAATCACAGGAAGAGAATGCTGAAGATAGGATCAACATTGAAGAAGATGATTCCAAGGAAGATATTGTTGAAGAAAGTTCTGAAAATGAAGACAAATAAGAAGAATTCTCTGATGAATCTGATGAAAGGAATGAGCAGGACTCAAGTTCAAAAATTAAAGAGCTAGAAAAAGATTTTGTTTTTGCAAATCAAGAGTTAAAAGAACCAGCAAACGATGAAGTTTGGAACAGCAGCAAAATAGTGAAAGGCTTGGATGAATCACAAGAAGTACTTCCAGAAAATCCAAGCCTGGAACTGGTGTCTCAGACCTTCCCAAAGTTGAAGAACTATGCAACAATGATGATCAAAGACCAGCCCCACTACAAAGTCTACAGACATGATGTCAGTCACTACATTCCCTACGATCGTAGAGTGGACTCTGAAGGCAGAAGAATTATGACCAATGAGATAATCGTAGAGTCAGTTCACTCTACCACTGATGATTTGCAAATCCAAAATGAGAAGCCTCTAACTGCTCAAGCTCATTTGCCTGACATTTATTCATCTTCCAACAGCAATTGGTACTTAACAATTTTTCAAATTCTCAACACTTTCGAAAATCTGTCCATGAATGAAAATAGAAGAGTCCAATCTAGTGTTCAACAAGAGGCTGCCCAACCAGATGATCAAATTTCCTTGGACCAGGAATTGTTAAAGAATTCTGATGTCCTGATTGAGAAGATGTCTCAAATCAATGAAAAGTCAAAGATGCTGACAACAACAAAAGATAATTTAGTTCAAGATAGACTCTAAGATAATATTGCTGATGTATCTCTAAAAATCAAAGAAAGAGATCACATCTATCTGAAGGCCATAAATGATCAAAAAGTAGAAGCTCTACGAGCACAAAAGACAAATGAAGAAAAACTACAAGCCCTTTCTGACAAGATTGACAACTTGAATCAGTCCTTCTCTATGCAACTTAAGTTAAGCCAACAAGAACTCAAGATTGAAGTCGGTGACTCCTCCTACCTGATGGAGCAGCTTATGTCCAACATGGAGCAGCTCTCCCAAATGATTAATGACAAAAAGGAAGAGAAAAAGAAGCATAGAAAGAGGCACTTAAGAAAGAACAAGAAGAGCAAAAGGAAAGAAGAGAAGAACACAAAGAAGACAACAACACAAGAAGGAGCTGCGTTATCATCTGAGGGGGAGCCAAAGAATGATGAGCCTGTGTTTGCAAAGGCTGAGGGGGAGCCAGAAGAAGTTAAAGAGAAGCATACATCTGAGGGGGAACAAACAAAAGAAATGAAGTCGACGTCCCAGGGTGAGCAGATGCAAGAAGATCAAACAGATGAATAGCTGATCAACAGACATCCTGGAAGCATACATGGAGCCAAAGAGGTACATCTCTGACTAGTTAGGAATGTTCTGGATTCAGGATGTAAAATGTCAGTGTATTAAATTTCACAATATTATAAATGACATTCATGATTATCTGTTTTAGAAATACAACTACTCATTATATATAAGATTCATTCATAACATGCATATACACTTATTATTTTTGTCATAATCAAATAGGGGGAGATTGTCATGAATAATCATGTGAATGATATTCCTATTTACATATGATTTGATTATGATATATATATATATATATATATATATATATATGAATGAATATGAAGTATGACTGTATTAAGAAAAGATGTAAAGTCCTTTGATAGATAATAGAAACATATGTACAAGAACTTAGAATGAATTAATCAAATATGTTAGGTTGATCCTACATAAGCAAAACAGCTTTGAAAAGTTCTTAAAAAGAAATGATGTACAAGGACTGTAGACACTCGAACGTCATCTTGCCACCTCAACACCTGCGCTCACAAGATGATATCGCGGCATACCAACAAGTAGTCCAATCTCAGATGTAACCCTGAGAAACCTCTACTTTCAACTCAACCCGGCGATAACCCCAGTGAAGAGTCAAACATCATCTTGCACTTTTCAACACATGCGCGTCGTCTCAACACTTCATACATACATACATACAAAAATGTCCCACAAGAACCGAGGAGTAACAATCCCAAGTGACTATTACGCGTGGCAGTACTTTGGATAGAATTTAAAGCTTGAAGACCATGGGCCCCTCTTCCTGACTTCGTAAAACCTCTAATCCATGTCCTTGCGTAACTCTCGACACAAGTGGTCCGAAGAAGGTCAGATATACCTCATTCGGATGCTCGAATTGAAGTTCTGCAAGTTCGAGCGGACATTATAGTGTATGATTGCACGTACTACGAGACGACGAGATCCGTAAGGCTCGGATGCACCATGACCAACAGAAGGTACAACCGTGGCTGCCGCAGGTGTACATGCAGCCATTCGTCTATATATACAAGCCTTGGGGTCAGCCATTTAAGAAAGAGAGAAGGAGAAAAGGCGAGGAAGCCCTATCTATTTTACTCTGCATATACATCTTTTGAGTGTTTCCTCATCTTTAAACACTTGTTAGCTCAAATATAGCTATCTTTTATCCGGCGGGAGCTGAGTGTTTATCCATTTAAAGTCATAGAAGTTTACTTTGGCAGCCCATTGTAAGCCTTCTCACATTATATAAAGCGTTCTTCTCATATTAGCACACACTGTTATACACATTGAGAGTCGTGTTGTGTGTGTTTGCCCAAACTTCGGTCCGTGGTTTTTATTTCTGTCTGTATATATATACTTATATATATGTATATATTTTATATATAGACTAACATTATCGAGTTATGCCTCGATTGAGCCTATACTTCGGTCTGGAGCGTTTATTGCTTATATATATATATAATTGTTGTCAGACATATCTGATGAGCCTGGATTTTATATCCGGTGCATTTACTCGCTTATATATATATATATGTACTTATATATATAACTGTTGTCAGACATATCTGAAGAGCATGGATTCACATCCAGTGCGTTTACTGCTTATATATATATATATCTGCACACACACACACACACACACACATATATATATATATATATATATATATATATATATATATATATATTCACATTTACGCCCTGCTGGAGTTTACTTCGTGGCGATTGATCGCTTTCTGACTTTATTTACATTTCGTCCCATCTGAGTTTACTTACGTGGTGGTTTATCATGTCCATATATATATATATATATATATACGTATATGATCAACCACCACAATAGCTAACTCCATGGGGGATTAGAAATATAAATATATATAAAAGTGGTAAAAATATATATATATATATATATATATATATTTATAGCTTTTATATATATAACTGCTTATTGCTTTCCATACAAATTGCAGTATCATGTGAGCCTAGGAATCATATGATCATAGATTCATTTTTTGAAACTAGGATTGGGTCCCATGATGGACATTTTTCAGCTGTAAGCAGCTTGTACATTATTTTACAGTGTCTGAATTTCCTTGGATGGCTGTCATGCCCATGAGGAGTTCGGCACTGGTGTATATTATTTTCTCGAGAATGCTTCACATCTCGAAAATAAAAGCAAACAAGCCAAACATTTAATAATAAAATGGAAGCATCAAAGGCCTCAATTACTATTGAGCACAGGGTTTGAAAAAACCTCTTTTACAAAACGACATTGCCATATCTTGTTTAAAACTGAATTTTTCTACAAATTCAAACCCTATGTATATAGGTACGAATGAGGTACTACACTACTTCCAAATAGTTTCACATTGATCCACACACACACACACATATTCATATAATAGTTTCTTTGAAAAGTGGCGGTCACCGTGGCAACACAGATGTCGGGGGGTGCCTAACACATTCCCTCCGCATAATCAGGCCCCCGGACCTAAATGAATCTCGGTTTCACAGACCCGTTTAGCAGTGTCGCATCACTGGGTCAATGTGCAAACCTTTTTTGGTTGCGTTGGTGCAACCAGTTAAAAACACCAACTAGCGACTCTTAAATTCAAATCGTCAACATTATACATGTCAGACCTTTTTCACTTGTTTTTTTCAAACAAATCTCACATTAACATGAGAACACCAAAGAACAAGTAACGAAAAGGGACACTCAAAAATCCTGATGTCGACAGGCGTCTCTGTTAGGGACTCCAGTAAGAGGGCTTAAGCCGCTATTACAAGCTTTTCAAAATTGTTATATACTTATGTGTGAATGTTGCATTTACATTTATGATGAATGTGTACAAATGCATCTTAATTACTGCACTGCTAAATATCTATCTGTGATACTAGTGCTTCGCACATGTCATCATTTTGCATAAACGGCGAGACACGTTGTATGTGAATGTATGTTGTGTGGTCCCTCCACCAGGAGGCTATCCTGTCGGTGTTTGATTATTGGACTCGTGGGAAGAATAATTCCCTGGGGCTCAGGAAAGGCACCACTCAGATTCGCTCCAGTTGAATGACTGGATTAACTTCTAGTCAAGTAGATTGCGATGATCTGGGAACCTTCATGCTAAAAAGCCGCGAGAGTAACCCTAAGATAGGTCAGCCTCTGATAAACCAAACGCGGAAGGAAGTCTCTTCATACTTTCCATTTTCAATTACTTGTAAACGCATTTACTTGTAATTTTATTCCATGTTCATCCATATGTAATGGAAAATATGAAGAATATCTGTGCATACATGACATGTTATCAATTAACAACCGGTTTTGCAGGACAAAATTCCTAAACGGACATGTTATGATAACATTTACATTACTCTAAGACTAAACTACGTAAGTCTTTTGTAGGGAAATAATTGGGCCTGTTACCCGCTCAAAATCCAAAAAGGCCACGAGCCTACAACCAATCATGTCTTCTTCTGACAAGTCTAATGCTATTTCCCAAGAAGAATTTGATGGATTGAGTAAATAAATTACAGACTTGGCTGTTCTACTGAAAGAATTACACCAGTCCACTCAAGGTACGAAGATACCTACACATACAGAATCCTCTACACAAGGAGGAGTTTAAGGTCTGGAAAAGACAATTCCAGAACCTCAATTGGATACAACCAACAAAGACCCTAAAAATACCCATCTCAAAGGAGATCTAGACACCGGTGATATCAGGAAGAAGGTCCTTCAAATGGAAGAAACTATCCGCGTTCTCAAAGGGATTGGGACACATGGCAGTGTTTCACACACAAACCTTTGCATATTTCCTGGTGTTCATTATCCAGAGAAATTCAAGACCCTTGATTTTGAGAAATATGATGGATTAGGGGATCCTTATACACATTTAAAGGTGTTCATTGGAGAACTTGGGTCTTACGTAGAAAATGAAAAGCTCATAATGCATCTGTTTCAGAAAAGTCTGACTGGAGAAGTCCGTTCATGGTATACCAGATTAGACAACTCAAAGATCCATAGCTGGGAAGAGCTGGCTCACGCCTTCCTCACTCAATACAGTTTTCAATCTCAAATGGCTCTGGACAGGGCACCAAATTACCAGAGTCAAGAAACAATCTAATGGGTCATTTAGAGAGTACGCTCAAAGGTGGAGGCGCCTTGCTGCTCAAGTTATTCCTTCCATGACAGAATCAAAAATGGTCATAAATTTCATAGATGTACAGGAAGCTCCTTTCTATGAAAGAGTTCTAGCTGGTATTGGCAAACCATTCTCTGAAATGATCAAGCACGGAGAAATGGCTAAAATGGGATTGAAGTCCGGTAAAATTCAAGACCTAGCCGCTCTTAAAGCCGTTGCTGAGCACATCCAGTCCGGATCTTATGGAAATAACCCCCAGAGGGTCCATAAAAAGAAAGAGGAGGATGTTTCCTTGATACTACAAGGACAAAAAGGAAATCAAAGCATGGCTATGCAGAGGAAAAACTACTCCCCTTTTACAATACAATCATCAAACCCTCCATTGCCTAAAAGTAGAGAAGTAAAGCGACCTCGAACATTCACACCCTTAGGGGACTCGCTCAAGAATATTCTTGCTCTTCTGACTGTTCAGAAGAAAATTACACATCTTCTTCCACCAGCCAACCCTAATGGGAGGGGTTTTAATGCTACTCAAAAGTGTGCTTATCATGCCGGAGCACCTGGACATGATACTCAAGATTGTTGGGCCTTGAAACACAAGATTCAAGATCTAATAGGCAACAGTGAGATCATGGTCACAAAGCCAGATCAACCTCATGTGCAAGACAACCCTCTTACTTAACACAAAGAAGAAGAGGTCAACATGATCAGTTGGAGCATTAGACAAGGTTCCAATTCTAATGGCAAATCATACCAAACCATTAAAGATGGTGTTGACAAATGGGATTATGCAAAGTTCTAGTTTACCATGGAACAAAAGATGAAAGCTCTTTGCAAACAAATTGAGCAACTGGCAGAACTGGTGACCCACCATCATCAAGTCACATGCCAATTAATCAGGCAGCAGCATGCCTATCTCCTTCCTTTTGTTATGAATGCCTCCTCACCACCTTCAGAAAGCGAAGCTATGGAGGATAAGGTTGCGAAGAGAAAAAATGCTAAAGCCCGTCGGGATTTTTCCAATCAGAGGGAATTCACCTGTTTGGGCCAATCTATGGAGGAGATACTACAGATGTTGATCAACGAAGGAAGAATTACCTTCCTTCTCCCTCCAATCAATCGCCATTCAGGACAGTTTAATTCTAATAAAATGTGTCAATATCATTCACATTCTCACGGTCACAGCACAGAAGAATGTTGGGCACTCCACCATCTTATTCAGAATCTTATTGAGAGCGGTGTCCTGCAAGTAGCAGATGATTACACTGTACAACTCAAGGGTGGGAATGCATGTCCTACCAAATGGAAGGGATCAATAGCAGTCATATCCGAAGTGGATGATGAGACTGTCAAAGAATTTCCATACAACCAATTCAACCAGTTCTATGGAATTATGGAGAAGCTAAAGGATCCACGTCTCATACTACTGCTACAATGTTGAAGGAAAATCCACTGTATCTTCCTCAATGGGTTATTAAACCTACTTACGAAGCAAAGGGGAAGTTGCCCATGGAGAAGATTGAAAAATTCCTCCGCACTATGGGCCACAATGAAGCCAAAGTGGTTTTAAGCTTGCGAGAAGCTCCACACCAGATTTCAATACTGGATTTGGTTTTCTCTTCTGAGGATCATCGAAAGATCTTACTGAAGGTTTTGGAAGAAGCCAACTTGCCAAAATCAATGAATGTGGAAAAATTTCAACATTTGGTTGATCACATTTTCAACAATAATGTGATATCCTTCACTGATGATGACATACCTCCCGAAGAGACCGGTCATTTCAAGACATTGCACATTACAGTTTTATCTTCTGGGTACATGCTAGCTGGAGTTTTAATAGATGGAGGCTCATCTCTAAATATATGTCCTTATGCCACCTTGGTGAAGATGAATGTCAATCTCAGGCGGATCCAAAGAAGCCATACGGTTATCAGAGCTTTTGACGGATCCCGATGGAATGCCGTCGGAAAGATTGAGTTGCCAATTGAGATTGGTCCAAATACATTCAATATATCCTTCCACGTCCTCAAAATAGATTCAGGATACAACTTGCTATTGGGGAGACCATGGATACACATGGCTGGAGCCGTTCCCTCCACGCTACATCAACAACTCAAATACATTATCAACAACAGTCTAGTCACTGTCAACGCTGAGCCGGAATGTCCTGAACAAGGAACTCTACCAATTATCAGCTGCAATTCAGAAGTTGAACCGGCCAATTTCCATACTTTGGAAGTGAGTAACACGCAATACTATTCTATTGGAGCGCCACTTCCCATACCCAAGATTTCTACCGAGGTTATGTCGGCCACTCAAGAAATGATGTCATTGGGTCATCAACTTGGACAAGGTCTTGGTAAAGATAAGCAGGGTATTAAGCACCCTATTCAAATGTCCAGTCAAATTGGAACAGCCGGGCTAGGATATTCTGCCAGTTCCAGTCATAGGAATCCTCATAAGCACAAGCAGGTTCCTTAAGCTTTCGCCGCACGACGATTTTCTATACCTTTACCTCATGAGTTGATACAGTCTCCAGTAAAGGTGTCAGCCCATGTTGTAGCTATGTTGTTTCCAAGGCCAGTACCAATCAAAGAAAAAGAGGTGCTGATTCCTGATCCCGAAGTGGAAGAAAGGGAACAAAAACGTAAACATGACATTTCCTTGATGATGGTAGGCATACGCGTCATTGTTCATGATGAACATACAAACAGATACACCCCAGACGATGATTGCCCAGATGTCATAGTTATCATTCGGGAAAAGGAGGACAATGACGATCCTTCCATCATTACAGTTCATTAGGACTTTGCCCTCGACAATTGGAGCAGCACTCCATGCATTGGTCGACGAGGGTAAAATGGGCAGAAAATCCCTCTGCCCTATAAATAACTTTAATTGCTTGCTTTCCTTTACAGTACTAGAAGTTATTTTATCAAGTACATGCTAACACTTTTGTATGATCGAACAGTTGCATATATTAAGTGAAAGCATCTTTTGTTTCAGGAATCTAAATTTAGATGTGCTTGTACTTGCTGATGAGGTGCCTTTTCTCCACAAGGGCTGTAACTTTGATGAAAAGTTGGACTTAGACTTGATGGACATCCAAGAGGACATTGAGACACCTCAGGAGATTAAGGAATGGGTCGTAGACAAACCCAAACTCAATCTTGATCAAACCACTTCTTTCAATCTTGGATCCTTAGACAACCCTAAGCTAATCCAAATTGGTTCAGACCTTACCACAAATCAATGGAATGACATGGTTGCAATATTAACCCAATTCCAGGATGTGTTTGCATGGTCTTATGAAGACATGGTGGGTTTGTCCATGGATATTGTTCTTCATCGCCTTCCCATCAAAGAAGTATTCAAGCCAGTTAGGCAAAAGCTCAGGCGATTAAAACCTGAGTAGAGTTTGAAAGTCAAAGAAGAAATTGTGAAACAATTTCAAGCTGGCATTATCATGGTCTACATATCCGGAGTGGATATCCAACATTGTTCCCGTGCCTAAACCTGGGGGAAAGGTGTGAGTCTGCGTGGATTACCGGGATTTGAACAAAGCTTGTCTTAAAGATAGCTTTCCCGTGCCATTTATCCACATTCTTATTGACAATACTGCTCAATACGACATGTACTCCTTTGCTGAATGCTTTACGGGGTACCATCAAATTATGGCTACTGAGGAAGACCGTGAGAAAACTGCTTTCATCACGCCTTGGGGAACCTTTTGCTATAGACGGTTGTCATTCAGTCTCATCAACGCCGAGGCAACCTATCAACGAGCTATGATGGCTCTTTTCCATGATCTAATGCACAAAGAGATAGAGATCTACGTGGATGACATCATCATCAAATCCCGAAAGGAGGATGACCATTTAGACCATCTCACAAAACTTTTTAATAGGTTGCGTAAGTACAACTTGAAATTGAATCCCGCCAAGTGCGCCTTTGGTGTTAAGTAAGGCAAGTTGCTAGGTTTCCTAGTCAGCCACAAAGGGATTGAACTGGATCCTACCAAAATCCAGGCCATCAAGGAAATGCCATTCCTCAGATAGAGAAGGATATACGGGGATTTTTGGGAAGGATCAACTTCATTAGCAGATTCATTTCTCAACTCACAGCAACTTGTGAGCCAATCTTCAAGCTGTTAAGGAAGAACTCCTCCATGAAATGGAATGATGAGTGTCAGAAAACCTTCCTCACAATCAAAGAGTAACTGATTAACGCTCCTATTTTGGTACCTCCCAGGGATGATGTTCCCCTATTCATGTACCTGTCCATAAATGACAATGCTAATGTAGATGTCATCTTTGAGGAAAAAAAAGACAATAGAGGCCAAGAACGAGCTATCTATTACCTCGGCAAAAGATTCAGCATCAATGAACACAAGACACCCTGATCGAGAAGACTTGTTGTGCTTTAACATGGGCTTCCATGAGGTTACAGCATTACCTCCATGGTCACACAACCCATCTCATATCCCGTGTGGATGCTCTAAAGTATGTGTTCAGCAAACCCATACTGAATTATCGACTGTCCAGATGGCATTTGATCCTACAGAAATTTGACATCGTCTATGTGACGCAAAAGTCTGTCAAAGGTCAAGGAATTGCGGATCGTGGCGCCGCGCTGAGGATTATAAACCCTTAGAAACATACTTACCCGATAAAGGGGTAATAACAATTCATTCGCAACATCGAGACGATACATAAAATGACGTGAAGAATGTATTTTGATGGAGTCATTAACACGTAAGGCTCTAGAATTGGAGCAGTTTAATAATAGCGATGGGGAAACAGATCCGTCGTCGTCAAATTGCGGTTTGTCAAACACCAACAACACACGGTGAGTATGAAAGAAGGTTGTATCATGGGGCTAAAACTTGCCCGTTCAATGGGCATCAAAGTGTTAATCGCATCTTTGGGGATTACGAATTGGTAATCAGACAATCCACGAGAATCTATCAAACCAAAGAATTATATTTGCTGCCTTACCATCGGCAAGTTTTACAGATGGCTTTGGAGTTCGAAGAAATCACCTTTCTACACATTCCTCATAATAGGAATGATTTTGCAGATGCATTAGCAACATTGATCTCATTGGTTTACATACCTGACAAGGAAAACATGCCAAGCATCATGTTCACTCTGCAAAAAGCCTCAGCTTATGGGAATTACGTTAGAGAAGTATCGGATGAACTACCTCCCATCCACAATCCTTGGTATCAATGCATCAAGGAGTATCTATGAGATGGATCTACACCCGCTGAGGCGAGCCTAACTGAGAAAAGGCGATTTCATCGACTTGCTATGAAATTCTACCTGAGCGGAGATGCACTCTATAAAAGAGATGCTGGACTAGGTCTCCTCAGATGTCTAGACAAAGACTAAGCTCAAAGACTCATGGATGAGATCCATGGTGGAGTATGTGGCCCTCACATGAGTGGACCCCTACTTGTCAAGAAGATCCTTAGAACTGGGCATTATTAGCTTACACTCAAAGCTGACTGTGATGATCACGTCAAGAGGTGCTATCAATGCCAGATTCATGAGAATGCTATCCACGCCCCTCCAAGGGAACTACACAATATGAGTTTGCCATTGCCCTTCTAAATGTGGGGAATGGACGTGATCGGGCCTATCGAGCCCAAAGCCAGTAATGGACATCGATTCATATTCACCATGATCGACTACTTCACCAAATGGGTAGAAGTAGCATCCTTCCCCAGGGTTACTAAAGAAGTCATCATTGCTTTCACCAGAAATAATGTTGTTTGTCGATATGGACAACCAGAGGTCATTGTGTCAGACAATACTAAGAACCTCAACAACAAAATGATGGAGGAGTTATGCAGTAAATTCCACATCAAACACCTCAACTCCGTCATCTACCGTCCAAAGATGAATGGTGCTATTGAAGCGGCTAATAAGAACATCAAAAAGATTATGCAGAAAATGTCCGCCAATCACAAAGGATGGCTTGACCTCTTGCCTCTGACTTTATTAGCCTACAGAACTTCCATGTGTGCTTCCACTGGGGTGACCCCCTACTCATTAGTCTATGGGATGGAAGCAGTGCTCCCCATAGAGGTGGAAATGGAATCCCTCAGAGTATTAATGGATGCTCAGTTAGATGAAGACCAATGGGTATAAGACAGGTATCACCAATTGTCTCTAATAGACGAAAGGCGATTCGCGGCTATCTTTCATGGTCAGTTATATCAGCAAAGGATCGTTGACAACCAAGATCAATCTAAGGGAAAATTCACAACAGAAAAGTCCGACTACGGCAATTCAAACAACAAGACTTGGTTTTGAAGAAGATCATTGACAACCAAGATCAATCTAAGGGAAAATTCGCTCCTAACTGGGAAGGCCCATTTGTTGTCAAGGAGGTATTGACAGAAGGTGCTCTCAGATTACAGGAAATGGATGGCGATGAATTTCCACAGCTTATCAACTCGGACACCGTGAAACGGTACTATGTCTGACGTTACCATCAAACAAACATCCTGGTTTTGATCATCCAATCACCAGTTATTCTGGTTTTGAACCCTTTCCTTTCTACATACTCTTCTGCCCCTCAGGGAAACATACACTTCAAACCAGCAGCCTGGTATCACTTCATTTCAAACCTTCCATACAATTTCAGTTATCTTGAAGACGGGATTTAACTTTTCACAATTTCGGTTATCCTGAAGACGGGATTGAACCTTTTACGCCTGCAGTTTATCCTGAAGACGGGATTAAACTTTTCTACGCTTGCAGTTTGTCCTGAGGACGTGATCAAACTTTTTACACACCTGCAGTTTGTCCCCATTATGGGATCAAACTTTCTTCTCCCCGCAGTATATCCTACACATGGGATTCACACTTTTTCTTCAGCTACGATTCGTCCTGAGGGGCGAACTACGTCGACCTGATCTCCTCTTCAATAGGAGTATGTAGGCAACCATATGTTATATGCCCCGGTCACAATAGAAAAAATAAAAAAAATAACCAAAACCATTTCTGCCCTTTCTCTACAAAAATAAAAATAACAAAAACATTTCTACACCTATCTGCCTTTCACATTCACCGTTGAACCTCTTACACCAGGTTTGAACTACGCAGACTTGATCTCCTCTTCAATAGGAGTATGTAGGCAGCCATTTATGGTTCAGTCTCACCCCTACCAGAATAAAACTTCTTGTCACACGGTACTGGGATCAACCTTCAATTCGCCACATTTCATTGGTTTCAGATCAAAGGGATGGAATTACCCAACCTCTTCTCACAAATAGAAGATTCGGTGACCATCTAAGCTACGATCGTGCCCCAAAGAGCAATACCAACCCATAAGAGATGGAATTAACTAGGCTTCTCAGAAATAGAAGTACTGGCGACCATCTGTGGTGCGGTCAATCTCAGAGAGGAAGAAACTACCCTCCTTTCCACATTCCATACAGATACCAGTCCCAAGACACCAAAGATGGTAGGGATATACAGAAAACAATGATCCGTTCTGAGAGATCTTGCGACGTCTCAATGTTTATTATAAAGGATAAGTTCAGAATGCATCAAGATCACAAGGCCCTGAAGAAACAGGCATATATCAAGCAAGTATCAAGGCATAACTAAAAGGGAAGTGAATCAAAATATATTTCCCTGCCATACATAATACTGTTTGATATATACATATGTGTTGTACATGACAAAATGGCTAAGCTAGTCTGTGTAGGAAAATACAAAGCTATCTACAGATCTGTGTGTATGCGGACCATCAGATCTAACATAGCATCCCTCTCTGAAGACGGAGGTAACGCTGCAAGCTCCTGCCCAAGGGTATCTACACGAGCTAGTAGATCAGAGGCTAACTGCATAGTGGTATAATGCTCATCAACATAAGCACTCATGTCGGCAAGACTGACAGTCATTTGGGATCTAACTGAAGTGCTATCTGTAATGGCCACATCCCTAGCAGATAAGGCGGCATCACGCTCCGCTATCAATGCATCCCTAGCTGATCTAGCCTCATCCCTCTCTAACAGAGCGGCGTCTCTCCCATCAAGAGCTGTCAACATCGCGGCCCTATCCTGATCTCTCTCATAGGTCATCAGATGTAAGCTCTACTCCAAATGCTTTGCCGAATACTGAGTAAAAGTGGCACTCGGGTTAGGAGAATCCATCACAAATGCTGGCAGCCCAGCAGTCAAATCATCGATGGGAATATCAGCCTCCTCTATAGGCTCCTCATCGTCATAATCAATCAATCCAGATCGTAGAATCTTGCATACCGATCGATCTCTGTCTCCATCCATGTTGAATACTCTACAGAACAACCTCGATGACTGACAGAAAACTCAGCCAGCTCTCGCTGATCCCAATAGGCATACAACCTGGATCATCCTCCATCGATAAATGGTGAAGCGGTTGACGACTCATCGCCTCTCAAAAGGATGAAAATCCTGAAACTGATCAAACTGACTCATCACGGCCAGTGGGTGGTAGGTAATCATGCCCCTCAAACTAGCCAGAGGAAGATAATCCGTGCCCGGAGCATGAGTAATGAAGCTGTAGGGTGAGCTAAGCCCTGAACACGGCAATATAGCAAATGGGTCTCTAATCCTCATGGAAAAAGTGACCACGATGCGCAAAGATCTCAGACTCCGTGAGAAATTGAAAGGAGTATGACATGGCTATATCATGGGTGAAACAAAACCCCTGCCGTCTAAATGCACCAATCGGTCTCAAGTGTGACATAAACCACACGTACAGCATGACCGAGCTACCTGTAAATACTTCTGTCGGATAAGTGCAGTAGTATATAGTTGACCTCAGAGTCTCTGTAATGATCATCGGTACAATGGTATGACCCTCCCTGAGAGCTCTCACTGCCATAATGACGCCGATATCCAGCTCATCCATGTACCGCGGCATGAAGACGATGATGATATACGATAGAAGCGAGACATCCACTGGATGAACGCCAATGGTCCTCCGGTGTGGTGAAATCCCCGGAATGCCGTGCATAGCTATCCGCAGAGCCAAACCTGTCAAATAGGAAACACTGGGATATCACGTGGCCGGATGTAATCTCGTCCTGGACCACCCTACGCCTCAAACCGGTGAGAATCATGAACTGTCTACTCATGTCTCCAATATCTATATGCACACAAGGTCTGTCCAGCGGCAGCATCGTCAACCGTGCATACTCCTCCAAAGTAGGAGTCAACTCTTGGGTCCTAAATAAGAAAACCTGCCTCTCCGATACCCAGTGCTCGAGCATACCCTCTATAAATCCTGTGGGAACCTGAAAGATCAACAGGTCATGGTCATAGTATCTTTAAAGAATCATCTACGATCACCATGTATCGATGGTGATATACTATCATACCATGAACGCATACCAGATACCACCAAAAATGGTGGGGTATGATCAATACAGCTAACTGTCGAAGAAGACATCTATGCGGGTCGTGTCATAAGACCATCCAGAAATCAATGCTGAGTATCTCTGGACATACATACATATGTATAATAATAACATGCATGATACAATAGATGGAAATATGATATAGGGAATGAAAATGTACATACATTCCTAAGTATATCATCATCTAATACATCTTTGTACAGCTAAAATACAGGGAAATGGGGCAAAACTACCCAACATCTAACAAAGGCCTATCGAAAGATATAGCGAGAATGGGGCGAAGCTATCTAGATGCTAACAGAGGCCTATCAAAAGAGATAGCGAGAAATACATCAGAAAAAGTCAATGGTGTCGATGTCCACATCATTGATGCTGTCCACCTGATGTAACTCCTCTTGACTCACTGGATCTCTATCTACAGGGATGTCAGGCCGATACAATGGAGGATCTCCTGCCGTGCAAAAGCCATATGGGTCACTGAGGGCCAACACGAGTGGAAGGATCAAAAGTATCTACCTCTGAAGGACCTCTGTGGGAGCTGTCGTTTACACTCCTAAATTAAACTCACTTTCACTTTACAAATTCAAACAATTAGCACAGTAGTAAGCAAGGATCGATCCCACAGAGAGTGATTTGTTTTATATTTATTATATTATTTTGATAGAAAAATAAAGATGGGGGGTTTTTGAAAATTGTTTTTAAATTAAGAGAACAAGAATTAAATGATAATATTAATTAAAGATGTAAAAACTTCAGTTCTGCAGTTTAGTTTCACCAAGTACAACAATCAATTAATCAAGTTATTATTATTTTCCCTTCAATGAAACTATTTGCCCTAGATAACAATAAGCTCTGCTATCCGAAATTCTCCTTAGATTATCAGTGTATGAAACAAGCTCTCCACCAGATTCTAACTAGCATACAACCTAGAATAAGCTCTCTAGATTTAATATGATAGAAGCATTAAGAAATAGAGAATTAGGCTAATCCAAGCAACAAACACATAAGCTCGATTTGTTTAACTTGTTTTCTAATAATCTTAGCAATACACAAAAGCTTGTCCACAATTAGTATTACTAAGTTGCTACTTGTGATGAAGAAAGATATCAATTACACGTAATACCAATCTTAACTAGCAGATGATAATGATCAAATAAACTCAATTGGCCATATTAAATCAATTAGATCAATTAGAAGGCAATCAATGAAAACAGATTATTAGAAGAAATTTCACACAAGAAGGAATAAATAATAATACTCAATTAATCAATTACTTGTAACAAAGATTCACCTCCCTTTAGAACTGAATAAAAAGAACTAGCCTGACATGCTCTTGAGTTTGCACTCCAATAGATGATAGTTGATTGTTGAATTAATAAAACCTTGACTCTCATCCTCTATTTATAGTGCTAGACAAAGTCCAAAATCCTATAGGATGTAGAAATCCAAATCCTAAAAGGAATTACAAATCATAACTAGTTTCCATAAAGAAATAGAATTCAATTTGGAAATAAATCTTAGTCTAAAGGAAATCCTAAAGCTAATAGAAATATCAATCCAATTCCATGTAGAAATCTGCCAAAATTTGCATTTAGAAACTTTTCAAAAATCCAAGATTTCCTGATTTTCCCGCTCAAATTCGTTGGGGCGAATTTTCATTTCCTGCTGCGACGTCCTTTGGTAAAACGAGCATAACTTTTGATCCAGGAGGAGTTACGGGGCCTTCTACCTATCAAAACGAAGATATCGACGAGATCTACAACTTTCATTCTTTGAGAATCGACAGAATCGCTGTGAATCAAGGTCGAAATCGGGCTCCAAGTGACTGCTGTGTAAATTGCAACTTCCAAACTTTGAGGTTCAACGTCCGTTTAGTAAAAATATCATAACTTTTTCATATGAACTCCGATTGGGACGATTCAAGATGTTCCGGAAAGCTAAGGAAGAGCTCTACAATAAAATCCAAGTCCCAATCCAAGAACATGCATCCAACTTAATGCTAAAAATCCTGCAATTTTCTCTTTTTTCTCATTTCAGCTCCAATTCTTCCTGAAATCATTTAACACCTTAATAAGCTCATATACACATGAAACACGCAATAAAACTAAATATAATGGAATCAAAATAAATGAATAATATGCACTCATCACTCTGCCCAGATCTTAGAATAAAAAGATGTGGACCAGGTCCAAATTACGAGTCAATCATCAATTAGTGTCACATGAGTCGGATCTACGACACGATGGCTAGCCAATCTCATCATCATCACGGATCACGGAACCATATCCCCATAAACTGTGTGGCGTGGTCCGAGCTCCAATGGTACGAGGATCCACCGATGCTAGAATATCTCCACGAGACCGGGGCCCTCTGACAATGTAAAACCGTCAATCCCCATCAATGGGATGTCAATGACGGGTGACTACGAAACAGGCCAATAATGTCTGGCAGGAGGCAAGATCGGCATACAGATCTCTCATGTAATGCTCCTAATAGCACGCTCTCCTAAATAGAGCTCTCATCCTCCATCTGTAAAGAGAGGAACCCTGCGGGTGGAAATGACGTACTCTACTCCAGTCGGATACCCATCCTCAAAACCAACTCCCAAATGCTCTCTAGAGTAGGAAATCCATGTGATGACAACTCCAGCTGTAGGCGACAATGAGTGAAACCCTCAGCAACAGGGACCTCCGCCAGTATGGAATGATGTCATCTCCGTCCTCGTGGATAGGTGTCTAAACCTAACACGCTCACAAGACGCAAACATGGAAGCCTCTCATAGGTCCAAAACTGCCAACACAAAGGCAAACATCTGCTGTCAGTCAACGCTCTTAACCTATACATGGGAAAAGAGAAGAGAAATACTCACCAGCAGAAATGGATAGAATCCTAACCACGCCTCAGTCAAGCCCTGCGATCGCATGCGCATTCCCCTGAGGAAATAGGCAAAGGTGTAGGTACCCCAATCATACTCTCCTATACGGTCCACGTGTCGAGTGGCGCTGATCAAAGCGAAGGACACCGTAGAAGAGTTATCTACTATGAAGAAGCCCCTAATAATCATCAGGATTAATCGCCGAAGAATGTGATCCTTAACTCTCACATCATCGGGTATGGGCTCACTCAACAGCCCACTCATAGCATCTACGCTCAAAGGACCTGTACGAACAGTCCTGCCCTTAAGCGCTTCCACCGGAACTCCCAACAAGGATCTGATGGCAGTAGGGGTGATATCAGTTGTGCAAGGCACCGGCTCCCCTCCAAACTCCATACCTGTGATAAACCGCCAATCCTTCGGCGTCATCATCACCTCACAATCCAACAAATGGAGTGACTGAGTCTGGTGAAACCACCGCTCAGACAATGCCCTGAGGTAAACCCGAGGGAGACGTATGTGGTAAAATGGAGAAGAACATCCCAAATCCCTAGCCATGGATGATCGCTCTGTAGTCAACATGCAAAGCTTGATACATAGAGTGGATGCTAAACTAGTTCCCTCGAGGCTGTGTGAAGCCGGGAACCTACATCAAATGCAGATCAACATCAGAATCCTTGACTCCTCATCAATAAGAAATAAGGAAGATTAAAGATCTAACTTTATACCTTGTTTGCGTGCATGTATACTGAAGGATGCCTACTCAAGTCACCCAGAAGATCTGGGTTCGCCACTTGAATTCCTGGCAACTCCCTACGGGGAACACGTACAGCAGGAGCAGGAACCTCGATCGGTATATCCTCCTCCTCGTCCTCGACATTCGGCACTTCAACTTGAATAGGATGTATCATTGCCTCCACTAAATGACGAAGGTCGCCTAATGTAAGCAGTGTTGAGGCTCTTTAGAAGCTCTCCTCTCATACACCGAGAAGTGATCCCTACTGAGGCGCTTTCGGTTGATCCGGATCCATAATATCTGGACAACAAGCCTCCAAATCACCTCAGAAAGGGTGTGGTAATTTCTTACTTGGAGCTTTTCAAAATGCATTGTTTTAACATACAACTATAGTAGAGTTAAAAATGCATGACTACCTAATACCTACATTTTGGGAAAATTTTGCCATAGCCCCCTTTGTAAGTGGGACTATCCACATGCACATAGGCATGACTAGGTGGCTATTCAGTAGCACACCTGTACATAGTCATATACATCCTACATGCATTAATCATATCACAGTAAAAATCCATAAGTGTAGTCTAATTACCAGGATTATTTTACTTTTCTACCTTTACTCATTTGTCCTCAGATAGGATAAGAAATGACAGTTAAAGGTGCCAATTTGACTGTTTCAAAAGTCAAATTTTTTCACATCATTATGTTCAGTATGGTTTAATACTAACATTTGTTATGTTAAATATTTTTATCAAGTCATATCAGCATGCATATTCACTACTATGTGTCTAAATGCATTTCATGTGATAAGTCATTTTCCAACAGATAGAAATTGGAAAAAATACATGCATACGTTACCAGGACAGTGAAGAACGCTTGTACGGTGGTAGAATATGCAGAAAGTTGCCCGAACTCAGCAGATCTAAAGAAGAGCTCTCAGATTTCCTTCGCTGCGCAACTTGAAAATGACTTATAAAAGCAACCATTCGCCTATATATCGGCACAATTGGCCGCAGGCTCACTTGCGGCTCCTACAGGTGTACCTGCGGCACTTCTACATGGGTCCCACACCTCCGGCTCACTCCAGTTAGAGTTGCAAAGGAGGTCTCACAAGCTGAAAAGGCCAAATTAGGAATAAAATGCTACGCGATTTGGCGGAATAAGCGAAAATCCCGGATTCTCGGCTTCGACGGAGTTAAACTCCGTCATCTCAGTGGTATTCGCCTGAATGTAGGGTATACTATACCAATGAGCTCAGCTTTCACAAGATCATGCTCGGCAATACCCCAGAAAGGTCCGATGCCGTCATTTGCAGGGTCACAACCCTAAACATCCCCGGCGGGGGTTACAACGCAAAACCACGAAATACTAAACATCCCCGATGGGGGTTACAACGCAAAACCATGAAATATCAAACCTCCCTGGTGGGGGTCACAACGCACATCTTTCAAGCATCTACATATCCCCGGTAGGGTTACAACGCAATGCAACCATTGATACACACATCAATGAAGGTCAAGCAACCTTGACGTCATGTCAGCTGATGGCAAGTAAATCCATCGAAGCAACTCATCTACATATCCCCGACGGGGGTTACAACACAATGCTACCATTGACACATACATCAATGAAGGTTAAGCAACCTTGACAAAGCACCCATCAGGGATCTATCCGGTGATACACACATCAACGAAGGTCGGGCAACCCTGACATCAACAAAGCTGTCAAGCGATGAATTTCGCATGTAATGAGGGATTATGTTATACACATCCTCAAACAGACAAAGCTTTATCCCCACAGATCTCTTACACACAAGAGGTACCTCTATGGAATATAAGTCAATGTCTAGGATTCAAGACTTTGGTGATAACCCCAACGTCAACATCCTTGGAGACTTGGATCGCATGTCCAAGCCATCACTGATTGTCATCCCAATAGGATTACCTGGCAATCATGCATCATGTTGCTGCATATAGCATCATGTTTATCTTGCTTGCATTTCAAGTGTCTAGGATTCTTTATCATATCCATGCCTTGCGTTGCATGAATATGATAAAGAGGGGCATCTGTACATACTAAAAATTTTCTGCATGCCTGTTACTAACATTGCAGGACGACAGATTCGTCTTTCGGAGATAACCCTGGAAGATAGTTTACATCCATTCCGGATACTACCGGAAGTTCAGTTCCAACCCAGAACACAAACTGGGAACGTCATTCCAAACCCCAGAACACACACCAGGAATGTTATTTCCAATCTCAGAGATAACCCCGAGGTATGCAGATCAAAAGACCGGGAACAACATCGGAGAAGACAGTTCTGTCTCGATGATAACACCGCGACGCTCAGTTCTAGCCCCAGAACTAATACTGGGAGTAGTGACTCCATCCTTGGTGATAGCCCCAAGGGATGCTTTTGCAGTTCCAGCGATAACTCCGGAATTATTTGTTCCAAATACATGTGATCAGCTTCAAGCTCAGACCTCCTGCCGAGGCACTCATACCTCAGACCCGTAGCTAACAACGGGCAGACAGGCACCTCCACAAGATGACCTTACGGCATTCAAACACTTGCAGCAGTCCAATCTCAGAAGTAACCATGAGCAACGTCTGCTTTCCGCTCAAACCGGCAATAACCCCGGTGAGGAGTCAAACGTCATCTTGCCACCTTAACACCTGCGCTCACAAGATGATATCACGGCATACCAACAAGTAGTCTAATCTCAGATGTAACCCTGAGCAACGTCTACTTTCAACTCAACCCGGTGATAACCCCAGCGAAGAGTCAAACATCATCTTGCCCCTTTCAACACCTGCGCATCATCTCAACACTTCATACATACATACATACAACAATGTCCCACAAGAACCGAGGATTAACAATCCCGAGTGACTATTACGCGTGGCAATACTTTGGATAGAATTTGAAGCTTGAAGACCATGGGCATAGACCCCTCTTCCTGACTTCGTACAACCTCTAATCCATGTCATTGCGTAACTCTCGACACAAGTGGTCCGAAGAAGGTCAGATATACCTCATTCGGATGCTCGGATTAAAGTTCTGCAAGTTTGATCGGACATTACAGTGCATGAGTGCACGTACTACGAGACGACGGGACCCGCAAGGCTTGAATGCACCACGACCAGCAGCAGTTACAACCGCAGCTACCGCAGGTGTACCTACGGCCATCCATCTATATATACAAGCCTTGGGGTCAGCCATTTGAGAAGGAGAGAGGGAGAAAAAGGCGAGGAAGCCCTGTCCATTTTACTCTTCATATACATCTTTTGAGTGTTTCTTCATCTTTAAACACTTGTTAGCTCAAATATAGCTATCTTTTATCCGGCGGGAGCTGAGTGTTTATCCATTTAAAGTCATAGAAGTCTACTTTGGCAAAATTTCAACGTAAGCCTTCTCACATTATATAAAGCCTTCTTCTCATATTAGCTTTTTTGTTATACACATTGAGTGTTGTGTTGTGTGCATTTTCCGAACTTCGGTCCATGGTTTTCATTTCTGTCTATATATATATATACTTATATATATATATATATTTTATATATAGACTAACATTATCGAGTTATGCCTCGATTGAGTCTAGACTTCGGTCTGGAGCGTTTATTGCTTATATATATATATATATACTTAAATATATAATTGTTGTCAGACATATCTGATGAGCCTGGATTTTATATCCGGTGCATTTACTCGCTTATATATATATATATATATATATATATATATATATATATATATATATACATTTACATTTTTCGTCCTTCCTGGAGTTTACTTCGTGGCAATTGATCGCTTTTACAGCTTTATTTACATTTCGTCCCACATGGAGTTTAATTCGTGGTGGTTGATCATATCCATATATATATATTTGCCGCTTTTATATATATTTATATTTTTGATCCCCCATGGAGTTGCTTCATGGTGGTTGATCATGTCTGTATATATATATTTACAGCTTTTATATATATAACTGCTTACTACTTTCCATACAAATTGCAGTATCATGTGAGCCTAGGAATCATGTGATCACAGATTCATCTATTGAATCTAGATTCGGTTCCCATGATGGACATTTTTCAAATTGTATGTGACTTGTACATTATTTTTATAGTGTCTGGATTTCCTTGGATGGTCATCATGCCCATGAGGAGTTTGAAGATCGTCAGATATTATTTTCTCGAGAATGCTTCGCATCTCGAAAATAAAAGCAAACAAGTCAAACATTTAATAATAAAATGGAAACATCAAAGGCCTCAATTACTATTGAGCACAAGGTTTGAAAAAACCTCTTTTACAAAACGACATTGTCATATCTTGTTTAAAACTGAATTTTTCTACAAATTCAAACCCTATGTATATAGGTACGAACGAGGTACTACACTACTTCCAAATAATTGCACATTGATCCACACACACACACATACACACACACACACACATTCATATAACAGTTTCTTTGAAAAGTGGCGGTCACCGTGGCAACACGGATGTCGGGGGGTGCCTAACACCTTCCCACCTAATAATCAAGCCCCCGGACCTAAATGAATCTCGGTTTCACAAACCCGTTTAGCAGTGTCGCATCACTAGGTTAATGTGCAACCTTTTTCGGTTGCGTTGGTGTAACTAGTTAAAAACACCAACTGGCGACTCTTAAAGTTAAATCGTCGACATTATACATGTTGGACCTTTTTCACTTGTTTTTTCAAACAAATCTCACATTAATATGAGAACACCAAAGAACAAGTAACGAAAAGGGACACTCAAAAATCCCTACGTCGACAAGGACTATAAATATAAAAAGATCAAGCATGTTAAGTTGATCTTATGATGTAATAGATAGGCTTGTCTGATCGTCGAGCACTACACCAAAAATTATAGTCTGCCAGGAGAGTCAAGGATAACTCGAGAGCTATCGAGGCAGAATCGTAGTCTGCAAGATAGTAGATCTCGAAGTTCATAAACTGCCAGGAGAGACGATGAAGGATCGTAGTGTGTCGAGTAGCACTTCCTCGGAGCCGTAGTCTACTGAGGAAGTCATGTTCAGAATCGTAGAGATAGTCTGCCTATGAGCCGAACGAGCATCTGTCAAAGTCAAGTCAAGAATCATAGACTACACTCGAAGTCGTAGAGTCTAATAACGGCCATGTAAAGGATCATAGACTACACTTAGAATCGTAGAGTCTACTGATCGTATCAAAGGCAGAAAATGTAGTCGAGCAAGATCAGATTAAGACAACAAGCACAACGACAGAAATCGTAGTGTCAAGATCTAATCTCAGAGTCGTAGTGTCTGCATAGCCAAAGTTGAATCGTAGAGTGCAGAACTAAGACCTCAACAGATGTGCTCACAACACCAAGGCAGAATTATAGAGCTAATATGACTCTCAACAAATGAGCACTCCCTGAATATTCAAAGGAATGAAGCCTCTGGTCGATACTGTAAAGATACATCTCACCTTAAAGGAAGCCATAGAGCACTCAACGAATGGCATGCAAGCTATTAGAAGATCTAAGCATCAACCCAATCAACATCCAGATTGAGTTGTGAAGCCAGTCAAGATGAAGTCTTCCACAAGAAGATCATAAGAAGACTTTAGTAGTTGACAAAGGAAAGTCAGCTTGTGCAGTAACTGTCAAGTGGAAAAATGACAACGATCTTGGAAGTAACCAGGATCGTAGTGTTTGCCAAACAAAGAAGGAACTAATTGAGTACACACTGAGATACTGGTCAGCCTCTGAAGAACAAGGCTAAAGTGATTAAACATTGGGTTTGTCCATTGATGATAAGTGAACGGGAGATCAGAAGGAGAAAGCGAGTTGGACACGCCATAAATCTGAAGTGTCTTATTACTCAGAAAGGGCCAGAGCAAGGAATCAAGCCATTAGTATTTAAGAATAGTCGAGGCAAACAGAAGTGATGAAGCACTGCACAAAAGAAGAAAGAGGTATTCTACATCATATATCAAGTGAACACTCTTTCATATTGTAGTGTTAACTCTACATGTCAATACGACACTACGATTAGGTCCAAGAAGAAGTGCATCAGAATTGTAGAGTTCGAACAACTAAGGATTGAAGCATTGACAATGGTTTAATCTGAAGAATGACATTCGGACAAAAACTTATTGAGAGCATCGATGCAAGGATAACCTCTGATCGAGAAATCAGAAGAGTGAAATAAAGTCATCGACTTGCCCAAGATATCAAAGTGACATATCTGAAAGGGTAGGTAAAACAGTAGACTGCAGTGTCAGGAAGTCAGAAAAAGATGTCATGTCACATATGCAGTCTGTACCAAATAACTCGAGATCTGCGAGGCAATTTGAATAGCTTTCAACGTCTACTTTCCAACGGGAATATTGGGAAGTAGTATAAATTAACAGAGCTTCAAAGATCAAGAGTTGCTGATGATTGTGAGGTTGCAGAATCGTTGAGTTGGTGAATGCTATAGTTGACTCTATGAAGTTCCACCAAAGATCAACAGAACAAGTCTCAATGACAGTGAGACTACCAAGGTGGAAGTGAAGCAGCTTTAAAGAAGAAATCAAATAGATCAAAGCTTCACTCAACAAAGATGAGAATGCCACTAAAGATGGCAGCCAAGCTGAGAGCCGAGAAGGCCAAGAAGATAACATTCAGAAAAGTGGCTGAGTACAAAGAAGATCAAGAGAGCCACTCTACGAATCACCATGAACCAAAAGCTAAAACTGAACAAGTACAGAACCATATCTGTGAAGTATTTAAGAAGGGTTTAGGGATTCCTAAGTGCCAAACAAAGTCTACTAAAAGCACAGAGACTTATCAAACCCAGATGGTGATGGTGCAAAGCTGATACCAGATGAAGACGAGCAGAAAAGAGTGAAGATCAGCTGCACCAAAGAAGATGTGGTCCAGACTCGAAGCAGAATGCATAGAGGACCACATTAAGCTACTAAGTACAAAAGATGTTAAGAGCTTAATGACATCTTAGCAGCTCAGCACCAACAACAACAACAACTACAACAACAAGAAGCTAGGGCCTGAGGGGTCCTTGTCCGAAGGGACTAAATGAAGTTCCAAGCCTGCTGGGCTTGAAGAGTTCCTAGGGAACTAGAGGAGTTCCAAGGCTGCTAGCCTTGAAGAGTTCTTAGTGGACTGAAGTCCCAAGGCTGTTGGCCTTGAAGGAATCTTAGTAATTCAGGGTGCTGCCCTTCCTTAGTGGAAATCCTACTAATTGAAAGCAGAAGTATAGATTAGGAGCTTGAGTCTCTGAACCACTTAAAACCCCTCGTGTCTTTTACTTTATGTCATTTACATTATGTACATTAACTGCTATAACTGCTATATATGTGTTAATTGCTTGCTACTAAATTAACTCTACGAATAATGTATGTTTAATTATGAATATATCAATGAATGAGATCTTTTACTTATTCCGCTGTGCTTGAAAAGATTCTTATGTTTGTCATTTGCTACTTAATAAGCAATACAACTTAATAGAGAAAAAGTATTTGAAATTGAAATTCTAAGGATCTATTCAACCCCCACTTCTAGATCCATATTGTGCCTACTTGAAACTAACACCTTTTTTAAACCCCGAATGAGAAATCGCCGCAACCGAGCTTCACTAATTTTCTCCTCTGCATCTAGCTCAGAAATTTCAGCACAAATATTTTTGACACAAAAGAAATATTCTGACATTGACATACCTTACTACTTCAACATTGTCAAATCATTTTCCAAGAACTGTAGTCTTGCTGTATTCTTCTTAGAGAATATTCTCTCAAGAGTGTCCCAAACATCCTTTTGGTGAACTAACATCACGAACATGATCAATAAACTCCTTGCTAATTGACGTTCTTAGAGCAAATAATGCCTTCCCACATTTGATCTTCCATTTCCTCCATAGCTCAACATTCTCAGGAATGTCCTTTGGGATTCCATCAGCACCAAAAACTAGTTCCCAAAGATCTTGACCTTGGAGAAATGCCTCCATACATATTCTCCAATACTTGTAGTTTGTTCCTATAAGTTTCTCCATGCCATGTTGCACGTTAGAACTGCTTCCTCCAACCCCTTCCATTTTTTGAGCTTCAAACTTCTTCAATAAGATGAACTTGATATACAAGAAAAATGAAAAGGAGAAACTCAGTGAGGCTTTGATACCACCATCTAAGAAATTAATTGGAGATAAAAAGTGAAATACTTTTATTCAGGCATAAAAGAATTACATCAGGCTACTAGAATTTATAGATAAGAACATAACAATAACTCCTAAAAACAAGCAACTACTTTGCATAAAAATCTACTCTGCATAGAGATCTTGATAAAGTAAAATACTCTTTATTTGATAGCTAATACTGACTTAGTCTAAGCCTAAGAAATAGTAAAAGACTTTGACCAAGTAAGATGCACTAATTTGTAACATCACCTTCGACTTCGGGAGATGGAATGGGTCTTGACTTCAGAGTTCGATAGACTAATAGTTTATTTGCTTTCTATTCCTATTTAGTTCTTTAATTAATAATATTTTATTATTAGCAAATTTGTTATTGTTTCCGTAAAAGTAAGAAGTTTGTTAGAATCTTTTTCATATCCCTAGGAGGATTTTATTTTGAAATTATTTTCATATCTCTAGGAAGATTCTAAAGTGACTTGGAGATAAAGTTTTGCTAAGCTATATAAACCCGGTTTGTGGGTTGAAATAAGGGACTGCAAATTTTGATAAATATATTATACACATTAACGAGATTTCTCTGTATTTTTCCGGTGAACCTCTTTCTTCTCCCTGTGAATTTATTTGTTACCTAGCTCGCAGGATAATCGTTATCCCGCCCGGCGTCAAAATGTTAACGTGTAACTATGTGAACAAGGGCGAAGCCATGTAGTATATTGTGGGGTCAATTGACCCCATTGAAAAAAATAATTACTTTATTATTTAAGGTAAATTTTAAAAAGTTTAAGTATTATATATAAATTACCCCACTTAAATTTTATACTATACGGGGTCAAATTAAAATTTATTACTTTGTCAATCAAATTTTAACCACATATGACTCATATCATCTCTCTCTCTATATATATATATATAATACACATCTCAAATAATGCATTTCTTGCTCACTGAAATCTTCTGGATAAAATTTCTCAGCAAGCTTGCAAATATCATCAACTTTGAATGATTTAAAGTTGTCCTTCTGTTCTAAAGTTTGAGCTAAGTATAAGGAGTTCCACCGCTTCATCACTAAATCGAATTCAACTCTTCCTCTTTGAAAATCTATTCTGAATTAAACACATCAAAATGATAGTGTTGCAAACCGTCATCGATCGATTCTTTTTGTTGGCATGAATGACCGGTAGCCTTTTTGAATGAAGCATTTATATCTGGTATGTCAATGTCATTTTGTGTGCAAACTGATTCCACATGCTCAAGGAGATGATCAAATTCCTCTTCTCTCTAAGTGTGAAGTAGTGCTTTAGTAGTTGAGACTAGATTCATGGCATTTACAATGTCAAGAGATTTGTGCTGCAAAGCTCTACAAAGCAAATTAGTAATCCCCATAATTTTATGCATCATATATATATAGTGAAAATAAAATCAAAAGACCTCATTATAATCAAACAACCACCAGCTTCTCCACGCATAGAGTTAGAGGATCCTTCTTCAATAATACTTTCAAGCACTGAAATAGTTGCACCATACATATCAATTAAGCTGCAAATAGAATCAAAATGAGAGCTCCACCGAGTAGCTCCACTCTGATGTAGATTACCAATCTGATTAAAGCCTCTACCAGTATCACGTTCACCAGAAGCTACCATACGTGCAATTTCAATAGCTTGAAAGAGTAATGTAACTCAAGATGTCTTGGGGAGAAGCACCAATGAGATTGATAATGGTTGTTAGTTTCAAAAAAAATTGCCAAACAGATTTTTGAAAAAGCTGCAACTAATGCTAATTGTAGTCTGTGAGCAAAGCAATGTACATAATATGCGTATGGATAATCTTTAAGAAATAGAGCTTGAAGTCCGTTCCAAGCACCACACATATTACTAGCACCATCATACCCTTGACCTCTCATATTAAGGATATGAAAATTAGCTCGAGCAAGGACATTAGATATTTCTTTCTTCAATGTTGAAGCAGTTGGGTCTAAAACATGCACAATCTCAAAATAACACTCTCGTAAGAAACCATGGTTGTCAACAAATCTCAAAACAATAGCCATCTGCTCTTTATTTGATGCATCTTTGGCTTCATCAACCAAAATACAGAACTTTGCATCTCCAACTTCTTCACGAATTTTTCTTCTAACTTTGTTTGCAAAAATATGCAAAATTTCTTTCTGAATAGTCGGTGAAGTATATTTAGCATTTTTCGGAGCTTTCTCTAAGACTACATCACCAATGTTAACGTTCAATTGACCCATAAGTCTTATCATCTCTATAAAATTACCACAATTTTTAGAAGTTGGAGATTCATCATGACCTCTAAATGCACAAGCTTGCAAGCTAAGCCACTTTATACTCTCAATTGTTCTTTGTAAGTGTGGTGATTCTTACGAACTTCTTCTAGAGTTTGTGCATTCAAGACTTTGTCAATATGTCTAGTTACTTTCATCAAGTCTTCAACACATTTCACTGCATTACTATGTGGTGAAGTAGGACCTCCCACATACATCAAAAGTGCACATCTAACTCCATCATTAATCCTCTTCCAACTATTAAACCCTTCAGTAATGAATGCAGGATGAAGAGGCACCTTATTTTGAAAAACAAAGCATGGAAAACAAAATGCTGCATCCTTTGATGGAGAGTACTCTAACCAAGGAAAGGATTCAAACCACGAATATTGAAATTTTCGATTTTGTGAGCCTGATTTAGTCCTTGGGTACTCTGCCAACTTAGGTTGATAGGGACCCATTTTGATATAAGCTCTCCTAATTTCATCTCGTTGATTAACAGGATATTGCCATATAGGGATCCGAATCCCAGGATCCCGTTCAAGAGTACTAAGATCAATTTCAACTCTTCGAGATTTGGAAAGGGGTGGTTGGTGATCTGAGATATCAACATTAGATGGAGAATGCCCTTCACTAGTTGTCGTTGATGCACTTTCTCTTGGTTTAAAGAAAGAAAACAAATTTTTTTCTCTCTTGCTTCCTTAACTTTCCATTGTGGCTTATAAGATATTGGTCTGAATTGCACTTGTGTCGTGGTCCAATCTCTCTAACATTTTGAATCATAATATCAAAAATAAAATAACAAAACATCCAGCACAAATATATAATTTAATCACAAAATCATAGGCTCTATTTATTTCAAAAAAAACAAATTTCAGAAAAAGTTTTCCATATTCCCCTACATTTGGTATGACAATGTAATACTACCCCTAGTTCATTAAAAATCAAATGCACATTAAAGCTAAATAATATATACATCAATACATACTGCAAATAATATATACATTAATACATACTAAGTAGAAAGGTAAAGGTAAACCCAGTGAAGTGTTGCCCATAATTTGCAAACAATTATATATAAATGGATCCAGAAACATCACTGTAATGAATAGCAAAGAATTAAGAAGATACAGATATTAAGATTGAATACCTTTAGTTCTCTGAATGCAAGAAGTTAAGAAGTCCAAATTAGAAGAAAAATTAAAGGCTCGATAGTCGACCCCAATCAGCTTCCCTGTTAAACAATAAAATCAAGCTTCAACCTTCAAATTAATCTTTAAAAAATGTACAAATCTCAACTAAACAGGAAAAATGCATACGGATCCTTAATACAGAAGCTCAATCGAGCGCTGATTTCACTAGTGAAGCTAAGAAAGATGGCAGCTCCGGTTTGGCAACAGACGAACTTTAACAAACTCAGAAGTCAGAGCAACAACGATGGCAGTCGGCAGACAATAAGTAGAGTTCAGTTCCCCCTCTTCATTGGCCACAACGAGGAGGGTTTGAGGGAAGGATGATGTTGGGAGGGTTTGATAGGGTTTTTTTTGTGGGCTAAAATATTGGGCTGGGCTAAGATATATAAGTAAAAAAAAAAAAAATAAAAGTTGGCTGGCATACACATTTCAACCGAAAGCCCCTACATGGCTCCGCCCCTGCTTGGGTATAGCCAGTGATTGGTGAACTGTTAGAACTGTAGCTTCATATAGTTAAGATTGTTATAGAAGACATGACACGGGTGATCTCTGTTCTTAAGGTCTTTATCGCCTCCACCACGATCGGTTTGCTATGAGTTACAGACAATATATATACCTCCAGAATATATGTCAAGCCTCAAAATTGAACAAATTTGCGATAGTAATTTACATTTGTTTCACACGAACACTTCTTTGTAGTAGTTGTTTGTAAGAAGAATAGCTAAAAGAATGAGAGATTTTCATGGTGCAAAATTATTATGTCTAAAAAGTATAAATATAAGACTTCTCTCAATATACATATATGTAGTATATTTATATCTCTACACATATAGATACATACATATATGTATAATAGTTTCACCATTAAACTATTATTTATTTCTATTTTAATTATACTTATTACTACTAATGATGTAAGTTACATATTAGTAATAAACTTATAATTAAATAGAATTTCAAAAGTCTTACAAGAATATCTCTTGTTCCAAAATAAAATAAGACTATACACTTATACTTATAAAGTGACAAGTAGTCTTTTTTATTAAATGAGACAAGAAATAATAGTTTTATCAAACAACTTCGCACCTTATTAAATGTCTCACTATAGACACAAATTAAATGAAGTTCTCTCTTATTTTTCACAATTAGGGAAACAAATTACACCTTTATTGTGACGCCCCCAAAATAGGTATACAACACTCATCTTGAGTCACCAAATACATGGTACAAAAAGCAAACTACAACTTCAATAATACAATTGTCGTACAAAATATGACAACACATACTGTGAGTTTAAATACAAATATTGTCTTCTAGATAATATCAACACTCAAATAAGTCCTCATTACAATTATTCAAACACTATTTTACGTAAATAGTGAGGACTCGCTAAAACATCTTTCTAAAACCATCACTCCATACCCCGACTAGATCCTCGCTTATGTTTTCACCTCACGAGAAGAAAAATGGAACAAAAGGAAAGGGTGAGCTCAACTAGCCCAATAAAGAATATTATGACTAAGATAATATACAACAAATTATCATTAGTCTTCAACGGGGAAAAATCGATAAAACATAATGACAACAAGTTTTAGATCAAAGCTGCGCAATGGAAACAACAATCTATTAGAAGAGTCAAGTAGAGAATGAGTTCTACTATCTTCTAAGATTTAAAAGTCCATCATCAATATTTTATCCCTGTAACAACAATAAATATACATCTTTAATCGAATATTCATCTTTACACTCTGAGCCAAAGATATTCATTTGTATCACCGGTTGGTCATGTTCATCTCAACACTGTTCATCTTTGCACTACGGGCCAAAGATATTCATCAGTTAATCATTCATCTTTGCACTACAGGCCAAAGATATTCAATAATATCATCAGTAAGGACTGAGGATGATGAAAAATATTTTAGAAAACAAATCAAGTGAGACAGAAAGACAAATATTAAGGATTCGTGTTACAGTTTATCCAAGATCACTAATACTTCATAATAACCAATTTTGAAGCAGAATTCAAAAATAAAGATCAAAACATGGATACAATCAAAGATAGTAACCATAATAGACATCTTGGACAAAAAGGAAAATATTCATTTTTCGGTGAATAGTGTCGTATACGTGAATAGTATCGTATACGTGAATAGTAACCCCGACACAAAAAGTTAGAAATTCCACAATAAAATCTACACCAATATTTCGGTATAATGATATTGAAAGAATAACATCATTACGAGAAAAAATAGCATCCCTTACCTGAAAGAAACAGTACTTTGGAATGAAAGGTCAGAAGTGATGCTGAATTAAACTTGTACTGAACAACAACTCTCAAAGTATCTAAATACTCACAAAATACGCTCGATAATATAGAGAGAGAAAGAGAGAAAGCTTATGTTTCTGGTGTGATTTTCAATTCTAACTTAGCCCTCTATTTATAGGAAAATGTTAGCACGCCGAAGCAGACTTGACCTGCTACCTGATGACTTTACCTGCTACTATTGCCACCCACCACATTTAAAATAAAATTCAGCACATTTCTTCACCAACCACAAGTGGGGCCCACTCAATTCTTGAATTTTCCACCAAAATCATTTATAAACAAATTCATAACAAATCATACGTTCATTTTTAACGGTTCAAAATATGTGGAAATATACTCAACTTATATATGTATAACATATCCAAAAATCACAATGATCCAACGGTCGGATTAAAAATTATAACTCACGCAATATATCGTAAAAATACTGATTTGATTTTTAATACCTCCATTCCGACAAAAATACTGATAAATATCTCAAAATTAATTCCTTCAATTATAACCACATAAAATAAATAAATCCATCATTTATATCCGCATCAAATAAATATTTCCTTATCATATAAATCAATAATTAATTATTCACAAATAATATTATAGAATCACAATTATGACAACCAGGCCGTTCCCAGGAAAGAGGGGCCTTTCCGATAAGGATTTCTCCTTACTGGCGCGCAATTAGGTGACCAAACCTCTCCTGGATAGAACTTTCTAGACATTGCCAATAATGCTATCTAATAATATTATTCGAATAATATGAAGTATTGATCTGATAATGGAAAATACTGTGCAGTGACAATTATTGAAACAACTATAATATAAAATATCAACGTAGCAATTATTGAATCAATAAAATAAAATATTGAATAGTAACTACTATAACAATTATTGAGTAGTGCCTTCTTACGCATTTAATCAATAATTCAATAATCTTTGTGCAATACTGAGTGTCTTCTTTGTACATCTTGTGAAACCACGCACGATACATCGTATTTTTAACCTTTGGGTATTCCAACAATTGCTACTTGGTAACAACTACGCCAATTATTTATAAAAACTCATACTTTGTCGTTTTCCTTCATCCAACCGTTTTTCGTTATGGGGCCCACAAATGGCTGCGCCGTCATATGAATATTCTCCGACAACAAGAATATTTCACGACCAAACGAATATTTCCCGACAGAAATGAATATTCTATAACCACTTGCATATTTTGCAAAATTTGCACATTTTACCCATAACCATAGCATTATATCAAATTAACACCTTATTAATTTAGAATAATGAATAGAAAAAAATTCAATTTTATTTATAATAAGTTGGGGTCTTACATTTATATTTACTTAAATCATGTCCACTAATGGGTTTTATTCAAGCCCAAACTTGACAATAATTAAATCTCCTAATTATAGAATAAGGTACAATTTCTAACAATCCCCCACTTGTTTGGAAAAACTATATTTCTCATCCAAACAACTTTCTATCAAACAACTCCAAGGCATGTGTGCATAAAAGAATGTGTGACGGACATTGAACATTCCCTTAGTGTAAACAACTCGAAGTCACATCGAGGTTGATGGTGTCCGTAGATTGAATCTCTACTTCTATATGTTATAACCGGAATTGTCACACACACACAAAGTACTCCTCTTACCACGGTGAGTATTCTTAATTGCTTTGCGCTAATATGGCCATGCGCATGCAATACCCTGTTTCATGAACCTCTAAGAGAGTAAACCACAATCCTCTATAAGAAGCGGCTCCACTTCTACTTCATATAGTCAAAGTGTTTCACATGTGTTTCTGTTGCTAAGAACACAATAACTTTGTTAAGAGTATAACTCAGCCTCGGTCGTGCAACAGACGTTACTATCTTAAACTACATATGGAACCACATCGATAGTAACACAGTCAGCAATTGTGACTTGTTTTTATTATTGAACCTATATACTAGGGGTAACCTAGGAATAGGTTGGGTTCCCATCACCCCCGACTCAAAGTGGTTTAAGTTTCATATCACACAAATAGTTAAACTTACAAAGTTTTCGTCAAAGTCTTAGTAAAAAAATATGTCAAGTCATCATTTGGCTTCCTTATAGACAAATATTATGATACCTTCTTGTATCAATTGTCTAACAAAAATATATTTATGACCAACATGTCAAGAGTTACCTTTAAAGGTAATCTCATATGCTCTATACAAAAATAATTTAATTATCACAATATAATGAACAAAATAATTTTGGAAGTGGCCACAATTTGATGTTTCAACAACAAATTTCGATTGCAATTGCTTTCTACATCATATAAAGCAATAGTATTACTTGAAGTAAATTATACCCTTCACAAAGAGTAATAATATATCCACCTACTTGTGGAAATATAAGAATATATTTACCTACTTGTGAATATTTTCTTACTTAATTAATCAAGATCACAACCAACTATGAGATTAATAACATTAGATCCATATTGTGAAATGGGAAATACTCATTTGTTTCTTTCTCATCTAAAAAATAATACCCAAGATTGGGTGAAAATTCACCTACTTGTAAATTTATAATTTCCCTCACTAAAATATAAGTGACATTTATGTGATCTATTAAAACATTGAGAAATCTAACAAAAACTAATTTTAAATCATTGATATACTAAATTTAAAACTGTAGATAGTATCTGATCTCGTGCATTGCATATCAAACAAAAGGCTCCCACTAGCGCATGTGTACATCAAATTTGTAATAGCAATATCATAATTAACTTCCAGTGTACCACCATTATTAAAGAATTATTAAATTCTTCAATCTCAAGGTTATCAAACTTAGTTCAGTATAGCCCCTCAATACAATTAAACTGGTTTAGTTGAAATTCTCACTATGTTTTTCACATGATAATAAGATAACATTTATTTTACAAGTCTTTCAACATAAAGACAAAAAATAAATATGCCTTAAACACGTTTACGTTAACAATACTATGTAAAATGATCAACATATCATCAATATACACAAAAATTATCACATTATAGTATATACAATTATATTGTTAGTGTAAACATATAAATAATTCTATATCTGATAGAATCTCAAGGTAAATATGCACATATTATCACCTAATATGTATCCATTTTCATATTTATAACTTAGTTTCAATCTCACTATTGAACTAAATCACAATAAATATTTTAGATCATATTTAGGCTAATAAAATAGGTATTTTATTTACCAAATTATTATATTGATCGATTTCCTTAATTCACCAAATCAATATTGTTCTTTCTAGGTTAAGTTTATAACTTTGTAGAACCTTAGATAATTAATTAAGTGAAATAAGTTCACACATCAATATTATTCAAAAATTTGTGTTTCAAAGACTTTCATTTCATAGGACTACAAAATCAAATTGAATTTCACAACAAGAAATACAGCCTTACTATTTCTTACATAAATAAAATTATGCTATAAATAGTTCAAAGGCCAAATTTATTCTATAAATAAAAGTCTTAAAGAATCACCAACACACTTTTAAATAATTGAAATCTCATTGAATAATTCCACTTCACAATATTATGCTCACTACTTAAAATAAATGTTAGATTAATTGACATTTTATGTGACAATATTCCTATAAATATTACATCCACATGAGAATATTAAGGAACACTTCTCAAAATAAAAAATAATTAGTTCTTGTACATTTTATGTATTAGAACACCCCCATATAAGAAAACAAGCTCTTATTTTCTGAATTACATAAAATCTCAAATCAAAAAAATTATTTAATATAAGCACTTAAAATTATACATGTACAATTTTTAAGTATACCAACACGTAACACTTGACTCTATGTAAATAGTATAAAATTCATTATATACAAATTATAGCAAAACTCATCATATTGCACAAATTTATTTGCTTATAAATCATAAAAATATAAAAAAATTATTTACTTTTTAAGAAATTAATTTATCACAAACAAAATTAATTTATGTAGAAAGCAAATAAAATTTACACACATAAATTAGTATATCCTCAAGTGTTTTCTTATCCCAACTTAGACATGAAATACCATAAATATTATATCTTTTAAAAATTATAAATATAGAATTCAAGACAATTATCATAATAATATGAAATACTTGAAATTCACTATATTTATAAAAAGTCAAAAATAAAATATTTACCTCAATTAGAATATACAAAATTCATATAATCAGATTAAAATTTACTACTTCTTGGACAAGAAGTACACATAAAAATAAATTAAAATATACCAATTATGATTATCCCAAAGATACTACGAATATCATTTCTAAGTGTTTTCTCAACATCAAAATCATATTGTATACAAGATTTACTACACCAAATCTACTTCTACAATATCTCTTCTAACTATCAGTTGATAATTAATTTATTATCTACAAACAAAGTAATCTATCTCAAAATTCATGCATATACAAATACCAAGAAATATTACACACTAAATATTGCCTCAAATTTATATGCATAATTTTGTTCAAGAAGAACATAAATTTATTTTATTCTCAAAATAAATTAATTTACAACTAATTAATTTGTTATACATAGAGAAAAGTAAATTTCATAACTTTTACTACAAACACTAATAATAAACTAATTTCAATTAGTTTATAAGAATAATAATTTTTTTAAAACTCATGAATATACACATTTAGTAATATTATCTACTCAAAATATTACTAGTCAATATATATGCACAAGTTAAAGTTTGTTCCACCATGAACAATTATCAAATTATCTCCAAATCAAATAAAACTAATCAAATTAATTTATTATATATGATCATTAGCAAAACAATACTCACACATGCAAATATCATCAAGACATGATATAGTACATCACATATATACCATTCATGTATATATACTTATAAAATGATAAACAAATATCATTTTTCAAAATAAAGAAAAAATTCATGACACACCTTTTTCGATAAAATCCGAAGAACGATGTATCAACTTTAGTGTTTTTCATGATGACTCTTCATCTCCTCCACATCAATTTACAAACTTGTAAATTGAAACAACTCTTCCACTTCCATTTCTATAATTTCATTTTCTACCAATGATTGTCAACAAAATAATTAGTAAAATATCTCAAAATATAACTAATTATAATAATAATAATTTCATTGGTGAAATAAAAATAAGAAAAATATTACTTATCTTTGAAAACCGTGTTGTCTTTCATCTCACAAAAATCATGACTCCAACAAATACAGTAAAGACCTTAAGAATGTTAGAACCGTAGCTTCGTAAAGTCAAGATTGTTCACTACAAGAAAAAAAAGCTTAATTCCAACGGAATTTTCCCTCGGAATTAAGCCTATTCAGTCGGAAGTAGGTTATGTCTTCCGTCGGAAATTCAGTCATATATATGCGCGTCGAAGATAAGAACCGTCACAAATTCCATCGGATCTATCTTATCTTCGACGAATTTATCTCCGACGGAATTTCGTCAAACATAAGATATCTACGACTGAATAAGTACAACAAAACATTCCGTCGAGTATAATATACCTGATTTTCGACGGACCTATTCCCTCAGAATTAACCTATTTCTGACTGAAAATTAAAATAAATCGGTATTTATTAAAAATGGCTAATTATTAACTTCGACGAATTTTTTATCGGAGATACATTATTTTCGACGGATATATTCCCTCGGAATTAGCCTATTTCTGACTGAAAATTAAAATATACCGGTATTTATTAAAAATTGGGTAATTATTAAATCCGACAGAAATTCCGTCGAAAATACCTTATTCCATCGCAATTAACTATTTTTTTAATGCAGATTTGAAAAGTTCAGTTCCTAGGTGCTTAAACTCATTTATGTACCTGTAACCTGTCACAACCCAATACACAGTAATATAAACCTATATCTCACATTCAAATATTCAACGTAGCGCTAAAACGTAATATCCACCAAAACGTAATCTTCAACTCATTATCATTCACATACATTCACATTCAAATATCAACCACAACGTAATCTTCAACTCATTATCATCAACACTACTGAGCTAACCAATTATAAATATAAGCTAATGTTCCATAAATTATAAACAATATAATTTACAATACTTATACAGGCGCAATTAGACACTACAACATATACAAATATTCGACAATAACATGAATACAAATGAACTATAAACTAGTAAAAGTATCATCATCGGGCAGAGGTGAATGACGTTGCTCTGGTGTATGAAAATCAGTGTCGTGCGCCTGCTCATCATCGCCAATCTGCTCGCCATCGTTACCCTATTGATAGAATCAAAAATATAAATCATTAGTCCGTGTATATATATATATATATATATATATATATATATATATATATGAATTAACAAGTTAGCCTTAATTGAAAGAAACATAAACAATAAGAATACCTGAGTAGGCGGGGGTGGACAAAACCATTCGGAGCATCTCGGCACTCCAAGAGTCGAACTGCTCTCGCGGTAATCCCGCCGTAGTTCCTGTTTATGTCCTATACTCGAATAATAAGGTTAATTCAATTACTGCAAATATTCCTCACTGTTTCATCATAGCAGATGACAACATCCCGAAGGAGTTCCATTAAGTTATTGAACAAAGTTTCATGTTAAGAAACCCTCTAGATGAACGAACGATCACTTCTCTGCTAGGAATGAATCATCTCCTCATATGGGTTCAATCCATGACATAAAAAGCTTCTCACCACTCCAAATTCCTTAGATGGATAGTTCTCATAGAAAAAGAGGTGAGACGTTCTGTGAGAACTACCCATCTGAGGAATTCGGAGTGGTGAGAAGTTTTCTATGTCATGGATTGGACCCATATGGGGGAGATGATTCATTCCTAGCAGAGAAGCGATCGTTTGCTCATCTAGAGGATTGCCTAACCTAGAACTTTGTTCAACAACTTAATGGCACTCCTTCTGGATGTTGTCATCTGTTATGATGGAATAATGAGGAATGTCTGCAGTAATTCAATTAACTTTATTATTCGAGTATAGGACACAAACAAGAACTACGACCCTTATTTTTTAATTGCTGCCGAGGAACCGGTTAGAGTACTATTAGCTGCAACTGCTATGTCGAAACTTGCATACAAGGAAGAGTACATATATGTAGGGAGAGTATTATTGCATTTATTGAAAATTATGGCAAACTAAGCAAATGCTACTTTATTTATTTTGCCAATGATAAACTAAGTAAGTGGTACTTTGTTAAGAATTGTTATTTGGAATCTATAGAGACTACTGTTCGACATTCACTCCTACTTAGTTTATTTTGCCAATGATAAATTAAGTAAGTGGTACTTAGTTTATGAGAATTGTTATTTTGAATCTATAGAGACTACTGCTCAACATTCACTCCTACTTACTTTATTATTATATTTTCTTTTATTTTATTTTGTAGTATATTATATTATAGTATATAATTGGTTTATTTATTTATTAAATTTAATTAAAACATTTTATTTTATTTATTTTATTAAATCAGATTAAATTTATTATTATTTTTTATTTTATTTTGTATTATAGTATATAAGTTCTAATTTAATTTAATTTTGTAATTATTTTAATTTAATTTAATTTATTATATTATTTATTTTATTTTATCTTGTATTATATTATATAATTTTTAAATTTTGTATTAAATTAATTATTAAATTTAATTTAATTTAATTTAATTTAATTTAATTAAATTAAATTTATTTTATTTTATTCTATTCTATTTCATTGTATTATTTTTATTTTATTTTATGTTTTATTAGATTTTATTTTATTTTTATTATATTATATATTTTTAAATATTTTCTATTAAATTTAATTTATTCATTAAATTTAATTTTTATTTTATTTCATTATATTTTATTAAATTTAAATTATTATAATCTATTTTTATTATTTTTTATTTTATTTATCTTATCTTATTATTACTCATATTATATTATATTATTTAATATAATGTATTTTATTTATTTATTAGATATAATTTAAGTTATTTCATTTAGTAACTTATTTTATTTTATTTTAATTATTCTATTTTATTTCATTTCATTTTATCTTAATTATCTTATCTTATGTTATTTAATTTTTTTATTTTATATTATATTAGCTTATACTATGTTATTTAAATTTATATTATTTATAATATTATTTTATTTTATTTAGTAGTACAAAACTAAGTAAATATTACTATAAACTAGTTTATTTTAGTATTGGAAAATTAATTAAGTAACATATTTAAATAGTTACATGGGCCCACAAAATTTGCAATTGAAGAATTCTGACAGAAATTTCGTCAGAAATTCCGTCGAAAATATCAAATACACTAACCAAAATTTTGAACATACACTGTAATAAGCTGCAATTGCATAAAGAAAAACAAATTGAAACATTTACCAGATGCTATACACTAACAGAAGCTGCAATTATCAATACACTAATATTAATCCCAATTTGCACAACAGTTTGCATAACACAATTTTTGGCAAAACACAATTTTCGGCAGAACCCAATTTTCACAATAGTTTGCACAACATAGATATTTTTAGAATAGAAATAATCTCAATTTTTAGTTACCCACTTCGACAGAACACAAATAATAACCCTTTCATCAACAATTAACACTTCAGTCCTAATTTCACGAATTCATCCGAAATATATATAGTAGCAGTTATCATTAATAGATATATATAGTACCAATTTCAGTGCAATATGCACAATATAGAGCAGGAAATTATACCTAAATATACAAATAAATCATTACTAACCTTAGGCCTTAGTTTGAACATCGGTTAAAGGAGGAGAAGGAGAGAGCAAAGGTCTAACCTAGAACTAAAATGAAGTCGGTTGCATGTGGAAGGGTCGCTGGCAGAGGCGCTGTGTGGAAGGGTGGCCGACAGTGGCGCTGAGTGCAGAGAGAGGTGAAGAGAGAGAGAGAGAGGCGAGAGAAATGAAAAGACTAAAATGAGAAGAGGCGTCTCTGTTTTAGGTTTTATTAGATAATTTTGATGGAACTTCCGTCGCATATAAGTCCCACGAACATAAGATACTTCTGACGGACTTTCCCTCAGATATATAATTATATTTCGACGAAGATAACTTTCGCACTGGCGGGAAACTTGGCACCAATGTGGTCCTTATACTTCTGACTAATATTCGTCGGTATTAGTCTATGTTCGACGAACTTATCTTCGAGAGATAATTCAGTTGGTATTATACTATTTTCGAGGGAAACTATTCTGTTGAAATTTATGCTGTCGATCTTAGCCTTTTTTTCTTGTGGTTGTTGTAGCGCCCCCAAATCCGGGTCCTAAATCACCACGGATCTGGTACACTGTTTCTATACTATTGCGGAAGATATAAACATAAATTGTTTTATACATTAAACATTATACACTATCCCCAAGGTAGAGTAACCATAACTTATATACAATTCATTATCCTATCTGACATACAAAGATTTTATCATACATTTTTGTTACCATTCTATCTACACATGTTAACTAAAGTCGAATTGGCTTTAACCTTTTTCTCAGATCCAAGATGCATTCGCCTTAATCTGCAAGGTTTTATCATGATATAGCAAGGGTGAGCATGAAAGTTGCCCAACAAGTTTAAAATATATTTAAGGATATATCATGATTGAAAGAGTCTGAAAAATAAGCTGGCTATAATCCATCAATGTAATTGAGAACTAGCACGAATAAACTTTTGGCTGAACAAGTATTAAACATGAACAATTATATCTGAATTGAATGGTAACGAAGGTGATCGGTCTTTCATACCTGACTTATACATACAAGATGTACAAAGTATAATTCTACATGACAATCAGTAATAATTAACCATAAGCATATCTGAATGAAACAACTCTTAGCAGAGTTAAGAAAAACTTGCCTGTTCCGTTGATTACCGTTACGAAATATAACTTAGCTTTATCCGAAGACCTAATATAGATAATACTGATCTCCAAATATTAGAATAATATCATCATAGTATAAAATAACCTAAACACATTACCACATAATCCTATCAGTCTATACAACACATAAGACCTAGTATCAAGTCAAACTATTACGACCGAGTTGAGTTCTAAGATTATTATTACATCTCAGATATAGCATTCGGACAATTATCGAGTTTAAGTGTAATTAAACTCTGCCTAAACACTTAACAATTATCTTAGGTAATTTATAAATCACCAACATAATTTTATATAGCCCATAATAATTTTCAAATAATTATTACCATTTATCATGATTTTTCAATCAATAATATCATATTTATATGATTTAAATACCACTTAATTCTATTATAATTAATATTTATTTAATATTAAATATTAATGAAATCCTTAACATAATATTATAATATATTTATAATATCTCAAAGTATTTTTAATATTTTATTATTACCATTAAATGATTTTAAAGTAATTAAAACCATTATTAATTATCTCGCCATTAATATTAAAATATTAATATTTTTCATGACAAAATATCAAAAGTTATATTTTATAAGTTAAAATATTTTTATAACACTTAAATTATTTTTATATAATTTTTAAAGCATTAATTCTATTTTTCCTTAATTTATTTAATACATCTATTAAATAAATTAATTACCATTAATAATAATTTATTAATAAAATTCATCACAAAATATTAAAAGTAATTAAAAATAACTTAAAATATTTTCTTATACCATAATATAATTTTTCATGATTTTTAAAGTATTAAAATCATTTTTAAATAATTTATTTAATATTATAATTAAATAAATAATAATCCTTTTATATTCCAAAAATATTAAATATTTTTGAAATATACTCAAAATAAAAAAACTATTATTCGGGCTTTAAAATAATTTTTCATAATTTATTATGTATTTTTAATAATTAAAATCCATTTAATACTAATTATTTATTAAAAATAATAATTTTGGAAATAAAGCTGTCATAAAGGGCCCTATAGCGGCGTAACCATCGCTATATAGGTGTTCTTGAGCATGTTCATCACCAACCCGTAAACTCATGTCTGTTAACAGGTGGGTAGTTTGACTAACTGTAATTCATAGATCCGGAGGTATCTGGGTTTGATTAAGTGTTCAGATTATAGTATTGATGCAATACTACAACCCTAAACAAACAACATGGCCATCTTATATCTAATTAGAGAGATCTGGGCTCTCAAAGATCTTGTCAGGCCTCATCTGGGCTTTCTGGGTTTCCCATATTCCCAGTCAGTTTTGAGTGACCACCTTGTGGCTAAATTTTATACATGTTCCAGTCATGTTTCATGTGATTTCAAGGTTCAAATCTATAGTAGGTATGTAAAGCTACAACAAAAAGTCACCAGATCAACTTAACAACATCAATACAGTAAGATTTAGGTCGGTCAAACTAGGCCACAACAACTGTTCTTGAACATTTCTGGAAAACCCATAAATGTTCTTGAGCAGTTTGGTCAACGGTGGTTTGACCACCAATAATTTTGATTCTGAGCAAGATCTGTGTTATCTACTGGTTTGGATGTGTAGTTCTTATACCATTCTACAAGGTTAAAACAATAACATGACATGTCTATCTAAACACAAAGAAGATCCGAGCCCACGAAAATCGTTGTCAAATGTTTTGGAAAAACTGGGTTTTCCAGATTCTAAGTTTTTCAGGTTTCAATCAACTGTCTTTGACCGATCATATCTTTGTAATCTAAACATGCTATGAGGTTGATTCAAGTTTTGATTAAAGTCCTAACATCAAAGAACAGATCCATATCATAAAGTACACCAAACATCAAGCACACACAAATCTAAGGCCTCTGACATATGACTGTCAGGCCACATTTTTCCAGATTTTTAGATTTCTAAAAACTCAAATTTTGAGCACTTTGATGTTATGGATCTGGGATTTAACAACCCAGATCACTGATAAACACCCTCTAAAACAACTTTAAACAACAAATCATAATAACTAACATAAGATCACACGATTTCTAAAATTTAGGGTTTATACCTCTTTTAAAGCTTGATCTACATTCTGATCATTGAGTTCTGATCTTGTTAAGCTAAGAACTGATATTGGCTCATCTTATCTCACTCTTTCACTCTAAATTTCGAAGTTGAAGAGAGAGAATGGGCTTGGAGAAAAAGAAAATGAAAGTATGCTTTTTCACTCTCTTAGATCTATATAATAGATATGATTCAATGTTTTTGCTAGCAAGTTGAATGATTAAAGTTGGTTACTAGACCATGTGGCTAGCTAGAGTTGGTCACCAACTCCATACTAGGGCTAGATCTACACACCACCTTATTAAAATATTAAGAAGGGTAGTTTAGTTTTTTGACTTATAAAGTGAATGGCAACTTGGTAACTTCTCACAATCATTAGGTTTTAACCCTTAGGGTTTGACCCTTAGGGTTTAACCCTAAGGTTACACAAATTTATATTCTAGACTTTTCTAATTAGGTTCTAAAAATAGAAAATTATAATTAGGGTTCCCTAATTATTATAAAGTTTACTAATCACATTCAAGCTTGCTAATTAGGGTTAAGGCTTTCCTAATTAACCTTAAACTCTATTAATAATTAGGTTTTCTCTAATTGTAATTAGGGTTTCCAACATTAGAAATTAGGGCTTTCTAATTAATCAATTAGGGTTATCCTTAATTATACTTACAATTAATAACATAGAAACTTTATACCTATCTTTAAGCTTCCTAATTAGGGTTTTAATAATCCGAATTAGGGTTTCAGATTCCCGGTTTTAAAATTAGGGTTTCCATAGCCGGTAATAGGTTTTCTTATCATTCGTTAGGGTTTTCTAACTGAACGTCGAGGTTCTAAAATATTTTTAGGGTTTGTGACAGACATAATTTATACGGTCAACCCTTGACCCTTAACCACGTACTGAACACACATATGACCATATACACAAATACTCTTAACACTGTAAACCTTCAAAAGTTTTTAAATTCACAAAATTCATTCCTAAAAATGTTAAATACATACACTTATTTTTTGTCTAGGTTTATTATTTAACCTCTATTCAATCTTTTAAGATTTTATAAAATTGTCTAAATTCTCGGGTTATCACATTCATCTCTTCTTCTAAGAATTTCATCCCCGAAATTCAACTTACACCTCATACCTTGCATACACAGCATCACATGCTACCCAATACATCCCTCACAAGAGTAAAAAAATTTCAAATTGTGTTGAGGAGTCATATAGACTATTTGTCTGTCATTTTCGCAAAGGTTTTATGGAAATTCATCCATAAACCGTCATAACTTATGGACACAAAGGGTGATTAGCCCGATATGCCCTGTACTGGCCAAGTACTGTTGGTTGGAACACGTTTTCCATGTTCCTTCTATTCCATCCGCCTTAGGCGTACAAAATTTCTTACCTCAGTCTTTTTAGATTCCGCACCAAAATAATTTGGTTCGGGAAATTTCTTTCAATGAACACTTAGAGTTTTTATAAACATTAGTCTAGCTGAATCTAATAGCATAGACTCATATCAATAATTCAATTCAATCTAATTATTTATGTGTAGCTAAACCCCGTTGGCAAATTAAAATTTTTGAAAATATTTTTGAGAATAACGTCATGATGTCGTATTGTATTAACAGTCCATTTGAGGATGCCGTCATCGTATGACTTTGTCATAACACATCATACAATAGTGGAACAATGATTTTTAGACTGAATTCACACTATGTATTCCTGTATTTATAACTCTATCAACCTTTTATCATCTCTGCACCAGGTTACATGGTACATGAGTGAAAAATAAAAATATATTTTGATATTTCAAATCATTTGCGTCTAGCCGAAATAAGTAGCATAGACTATACTTTAAATTATTTCAAAAATGATTACGAGTCTACATTTTTTTAAAGTACATAGTGTGAATTTAGCTTGATGTCAAAATTTTGAAGTCTAGCATAGCTATGAGTTTTGGAAAACTTATATCTCCACTAATAATCATTTTCCTAAACAATCTATTTATTCCTATTATCCTCAATACTCCATTCACACAAAATTATTCCCAGTTCGTCAAACTTACCATACTTATAAGTTCAGGAACTTTCCACAATCATATGAGTTTAAGAACTTGTCCTAGTCAGACTTTTGGCATCCATTCGTTGAGGGGTTCATAAACATTTCATATAACCATGAGTCACGAATGTAACATAAGTATGAGTTTTAAGAACTCGTACTTAACCTTATATTCTCTACTTATAACCTATCTATCTGTTATACACATGAGAAAGAAATCACCCTCTTAACATGCATATAGCAAATAGCGCGACACAAACATTTCAATGATTATCAGTGTCAGAAACTAAGTGGTTGTTACACCACGTATAATTCAGCTGCCATACAAAGAATCATACAACTTAGCTGCTGTCATGAGTCATCAATTGAAATCCCCACCTAATCCTAACTCCCTTCTTAATACGAATTTCATTCAACTCGTATTTATAATCCTTTCCTGAATCTGTACTAATTCATAGTACAACTGGCACACAACAATCTTTGCTGTAACCTTTCAATCATTAGATTGATTCTTCTCCCTGCTATCACTTTATCAGATCACATGGTGATCTCATCGTATATATTATGATTCATTTCTATATCTTGATCATTTTGTTTTACGATCTCCTATCCCTGCACTTTTAGTCTTTTAGACTCTATCTATTCATCTCTACTGTTCCACTTTATTATCAGAGTTAGGGAAACTCCATATCTTTATAACTCGTCGAGATTCGTCTTTGAATCTTACTGACACACTAACTCTATGTGAGTTAGATCTTATCCTAATCACTGCGGTTATTAGTTTAAGGTAACTCTACCCTAGGTTTATAACCAACAGCTTTGATACCAAATGTAGCGCCCCCAAATCCGGGTCCTAAATCACCACGGATTTGGTACACTATTTCTATACTATTGCGGAAGATATAAACATAAATTGTTTATACATTAAACATTATACACTATCCCCAAGGTAACCATAACTTATACACAATTCATTATCCTATCTGACACAAAGATTTTATCATACATTTTTGTTACCATTCTATCTACACATGTTAACTAAAGTTGAAATTGGCTTTAACCTTTCCTCAGATCAAAGCGATTCGCTTTTAATCTGCAATGTTTTATCATGATATAGCAAGGGTGAGCATGAAAGTTGCCTAGCAAGTTTAAAATATATTTAAGGATATATCATGATTGAAAGAGTCTAAAGAATAAGCTGGCTATAATTCATCAATGTAATTGAGAACTAGCACAAACAAACTTTTGGCTGAACAAGTATTAAACATGAACAATTATATCTGAACCGAATGGTAATGAAGGTGATCAGCCTTTCATACCTGACTTATACATACAAGATGTACAGAGTATAATTCTACATGGCAATCAGTAATGATTAACCATAAGCATATCTGAATGAAATAACTCTTAGTAGAGTTAAGAAAAACTTGCCTATTCCGTTGATTCTGAATTATGAAATATAACTTAGCTTTATCCAAGAAGACCTAATATAGATAATACCGATCTCCAAATATTAGAATAATATCATAGTATATAAAATAACCTAAACACATTACCACATAATCCTATCAGCCTATACAACACATAAGACCTAGTATAAAGTCAAACTATTACAATGCGAGTTGAGTTCTGAGATTATTATTTCATCTCCCTACTAATTCGGACAATTATCAAGTTTAAGTTCAATTAAACTCTGCCTAAACACTTAACAATTATCTTAGGTAATTTATAAATCAGTCAACAATAATTTTCATAGGCCCGTGATAATTTTCAAATAATTATTACCATTTATCATGATTTTTCAATCAATAATATCATATTTATATGATTTAAATATCACTTAATTCTATTATAATTAATATTTATTTAATATTAAATATTAATGAAATCCTTAACATAATATTATAATATATTTATAATATCTCAAAGTATTTTAATACCTTATTATTACCATTAAAAGATTTTAAAGTAATTAAAACCATTATTAATTATTTTCCATTAATATTAAAATATTAATATTTTTATGACAAAATATCAAAAGTTATATTTTATAAGTTAAAATATTTTTATAACACTTAAATTATTTTTATATAATTTTTAAAGCATTATTTCTATTTTTCCTTAATTTATTTAATATATCTATTAAATAATTTAATTACCATTAATAATAATTTATTAATAAAATTCATCACAAAATATTAAAAGTCATTAAAAATAACTTAAAATATTTTCTTATACCATAATATAATTTTTCATGATTTTTAAAGTATTAAAATTATTTTTAAATAATTTATTTAATATTATAATTAAATAAATAAATACCTTTTATATTCTAAAAATATTAAATATTTTGAAATATACTCAAAATAATTAAAAAGTATTTTTTAGGCTTTAAAATAATTTTTCATAATTTATTATGTATTTTTAATAATTAAAATCCATTTAATACTAATTATTTATTAAAAATAATAATTTTGGAAATAAACTGTCGCTAAATGGCCCTATAGAGACAAAACCGTCGCTATAGGTGTTCTTGAGCATGTTCATCACCAACCCAGAAACTCATGTCGGTTAACAGGGTGGGTAGTTTGACCAACTGTAATTCATAGATCCGGAGGTATATGGGTTTTATTAAGTGTTCTGATTATAGTATTGATGCAATACTACAACCCTAAACAAACAACATGGCCATCTTATATCTAATTAGAGAGATCTGGGCTCTCAAAGATCTTGTCAGGCCTCATCGGGCTTTCTGGGTTTCCCATATTCCCAATCAGTTTTGAGTGACCACCTTGTGGCTAAATTTTATACATGTTCCAGTCATGTTTCATGTGATTTCAAGGTTCAAATCTATAGTAGGTATGTAAAGCTACAACAAAAAGTCACCAGATCAACTTAACAACATCAATACAGTAAGATTTAGGTCGGTCAAACTAGGCCAACAACTGTTCTTGAACATTTCTGGAAAACCCATAAATGTTCTTTGAGCGGTTTAATCAATCTGATGGTTTGACCACCAATAATTTTGATTCTGAGCAAGATCTGTGTTATCTACTGGTTTGGATGTGTAGTTCTTATACCATTCTACAAGGTTAAAACAATAACATGACATGTCTATCTAAACACAGAAGATCCGAGCCCACGAAAATGGTTGTCAAATGTTTTGGAAAACGGGTTTTCCAGATTCTAAGTTTTGTGGTTTCGGTAACGGTCTTTGACCGATCATATCTTATAATCTAAACATGCTATGAGGTTGATTCAAGTTTTGATTAAAGTCCTAACATCAAAGAACAGATCCATATCATAAAGTACACCAAACATCAAACACACACAAATCTAAGGCCTCGACGATATACGAATGCCAAAGCCACATTTTTCCGATTTTCAAATTTCTAAAACTCAAATTTTGAGCACTTTGATGTTATGGATCCGGGATTTAAACAACCCAGATCACCGATAAACACCCTCTAACACAACTTTAAATAACAAATCATAATAAATAACATAAGATCACACGATTTCTAAAATTTAGGGTTTATACCTCTTTTAAAGCTTGATCTACATTCTGATCATTGAGTTCTGATCTTGTTAAGCTAAGAACTGATATTGGCTCATCTTATCTCACTCTCTCGCTCTAAATTTCGAAGTTGAAGAGAGAGAATGGGCTTGGAGAAAATGAAAATGAAAGTATGCTTTTTCACTCTCTTAGATCTATATAATAGATATGATTCAATGTTTTTGCTAGCAAGTTGAATGATTAAAGTTGGTTACTAGACCATGTGGCTAGCTAGAGTTGGTCACCAACTCCATACTAGGGCTAGATCTACACTCCACATTATTAAAATATTAAGAAGGGTAGTTTAGTTTTTTGACTTATAAAGTGAATGGCAACTTGGTAACTTCTCACAATTATTAGGTTTTAACCCTTAGGGTTTGACCCTTAGGGTTTGACTCTTAGGGTTTGACCCTAAGGTTACACAAATTTATATTCTAGACTTTTCTAATTAGGTTCTAAAAATATAAAATTATAATTAGGGTTCCCTAATTATAATAAAGTTTACTAATCACATTCAAGCTTGCTAATTAGGGTTAAGGCTTTCCTAATTAACATTAAACTCTATTAATAATTAGGTTTTCTCTAATTGTACATTAGGGTTTCCAACATTAGAAATTAGGGCTTTCTAATTAATCAATTAGGGTTATCCTTAATTATACTTACAATTAATAACATAGAAACTTTATACCTATCTTTAAGCTTCCTAATTAGGGTTTTAATAATCCGAATTAGGGTTTCAGATTCCCGGTTCTAAAATTAGGGTTTCTATAGCCAATAATAGGTTTTCTTATCAGTCGTTAGGGTTTTCTAACTGAACGTCGAGGTTCTAAAATATTATTAGGGTTTGTGACTGATATAATTTATACGGTCAACACTTGACCCTTAACCACATACTGAATACACATATGACCATATACACAAATACTCTTAACACTGTAAACCTTCAAAAGTTTTTAAATTCACAAAATTCATTACTAAAAATGTTAAATACATACACTTATTTTCTGTCTAGATTTATTATTTAACCTCTATTCAATCTTTTAAGATTTTATAAAATTGTCTAAATTCTCGGGTTATGACAGTGGTTATAGAAGACGTGACACGGGTGATCATGTCCTTAAGGTCTTTATCGCCCCCACCATGATCGGTTTGCTAAGGGTTGCAGACAATATACCTCCAGGATATATGTCAAGCCTTAAAACTGAATAAATTTGTGATAGAAATTCACATTTGTTCCACTCGAACACTTCTTTGTAGTAGTTGTTTGTAAGAAGAATAGCTAAAAAATGAGAGATTTTCATGGTGCAAAATTATTATGTCTAAAAAGTATATATACAAGACTTCGCTCAATATACATATAATATATGTAGTATATCTATCTCTACACATATAGATACATACATATATCTATAAAAGTTTCACCATTAAACTATTATTTATTTCTATTTTAATTATACTTATTACTACTAATGATGTAAGTTACATATTTGTAATAAACTTATAATTAAATAGAATTTCAAAAGTCTCACAAGAATATCTCTTGTTCCAAAATAAAATAAGACTATACACTTGTACTTATAAAGTGACAAGTAGTCTTTTTTATTAAATGAGACAAGAAATAATAGTTTTATCAAACAACTTTGCACCTTATTAAATGTCTCATTATAGGCACAAATTAAATGAAGTTTTCTCTTATTTTTAACAATTAGGGAAACAAATAATGTATGACCCCAATTTTCAAAAATAAAGATTAATTTTTCTCAAAATATATTTTTGAATATTATGGTGTGGATTTGATATAATGTTATAGTTGTGGGTAATATTTTCAAATTTTACAAGTTAAGCAAGTTGTTATAAAATATTCGATTGGTCGGGATATATTCGTTTTAACAGGAAATATTCGTACGACAGCACAATCATTGGTGGACCCCACAACAAAATTATTTTCGAAGTTAGAAAATGACAGAAATATCTTTTTATAAAAATAATGGCGAAAGTTTTCCCGTTAACTATCGAATTATCCGGCGATGAAAAGTACAGTAATACGCGTGGTTGCATAGTAGCACACGATATTGAATATTGATGCTTACGTGAGAAGTCACTCATTTTTATTCAATTATTGCTACAGTAATTGCTACATAGTATCTCACATTATTTGATTCAATTATTGTCATAATATTTTATATTATTAAATCAATAATTGAGATGACAAGTTATTCATATTATTATTTTCATAATTAACAATGTCTAGAAAGTTCTTTCGAGGAAAGGGGTTTGGTCACCTAATTGCGCGCTAATAGGAAAAATTCCTTATCGGAAAGCCCCATCTTTCTCGGGAAAGATCTGGTTGTTAATATTGCAGGTTATAATAATGATGAATAAATGTTGTTAAAAATATTGAGGGTTTTTTTTATGAAGTATTTGTTGTAAATTTGGCGTATTATTTGGGACCCCACTTACCCATTTTTTAAAAATGTCGGTAGTTATCTCAGTTTTGTTTATATATTATAATAAGTTTTTTTTATGAAAAATAAAATATATTATATTTTATTATGTATAGTGTGTGCATAGTAAGTGCATAGTATCAAATTAGAAAAATCAAACGATTTTTCTTCTGCCCATGAGTTTTCATCTGAAATCTTACTGTTGGTCCGTGAAAAACTTTTCTAAATAGTATCCTTCCATTCTCCTATAAATAGGATGCTTAGTTTAGAATTGAAAATCACACCAGAATCAGAAAATTCTTCTTCTATAATATTGAGCGTATTTCTTTAGTATTTAAGGAAGCTTTGAGCATAGAAAACATTATAAGTTTTCTTCAAGAATATCCCCGCTATACCATTTTGAATACTCTCCTTTTTTAAGGTAAGAGATATTATTTTTGTTCAATATTCGTATGAAATAATATTTTCTTCCATACTCTGTAGTATATAAGTAATATTATTTCGTTTCAGATTCAGAATTCTACACTCATTTTGTTAAGTTTTGGCTTCTATACTCCATGAAATTAGTAGAATATCCTTGAAATTTATGCTTCATCCAGTATCTTTTCATGGAAATATTATTCTGAGCATTCTTGATAAGTTTTAACTTTTTCATGCCTGAGTACTATTCATGGGGTACTATTCACTCGGGTACTATTCACCCAGGGTACTATTCATGATAAAAATTGATTTCTTTTCGGTTAAAATTATTTTTGATACAATATTATTCTTAAATTTTACTCCACAAAGCAGTATCATGTTGACAATTTGGACCTTTTTGAATTCTGGATAAATTAAATTATAAATCTTTAAAAATATCTCTTGCCTTCTTTTAATTGAATTTTTATATCATTATCATCATCCTCATGCTTATATTGTGATGAAAGTCATCTTTGGCTTACGTGCATAGATGGACTATTGATTGGTATGATTATGAGCAGGGATTATTCGGTATAATCATGACCATAATGTTATAAATGATGTGGTAAATGTCCTCATTGGCCCGTAGTGCATTGATGGACAGTTGTTGACATGTTCATGACCATTGGTGAAAACACGAATATCCTTGGCCCGTAGTGTATGAATAATTCGTGGTTGTGATACTAGTAAATATCCTTAGCCCGTAGTGCAAGGATGATTCGATGATGTAGATTATTTATTAAGTTGAGTCTCAGCGATAAAATTGATGATAACCTTTTTAAATCATAGAAGATAGTAGATATCATGCTCTACTTGGCTCTTCTAATGGATTGCTTGTTCCGCTATAGTTAAACTTGATGTTTATTGTATTTTATCAGTTTAACACTGTTGAAGGCTAACGATAATTTATTCTGCATTATCTTAGTCATAATATTTCTTACTGGGTTAGTTGAGCTAACCCTTTTGCTTTCATTGTTATCTTCAGGAAATGAGAATGTAGCCGGAACTAGTAGGGGAACAAAGTGTTGGTCCGAGATTGTTGGTTTAGTAGTCCTCACTATCTAGTGTGATAATAAATGTAATGAGGATTGAATTTGAGTTTGGATATTGTTTATGAGACAATATTCGTATAAAAACTCTCAGCTCATGTTGTATAATTAAGTTTGTATTTATATTCAGTATCATGTATTTGGCGACTCAAGATGGGTAATGTATACCTATTTTGGGGGCGTCATAGTTGGTATCAAAGCTTAGGGATATGATCCCTGGCTGAGATGTGAGATTAGAACTAGGAGGGGAGAGATGGGTAATTCCTTCGCTAGTATGACCTACCTAAGCTTATTTGTTATTTAATTGGTTGGCCAGAATATAGAGATAAAATGTGGCATGTCAATTAACCCTTGTTTGTGGCAGTATTTGAAAATGGCATCTGAAAATGTTGAGATAAACAATGGAGCACAGAAGACCGTTGAGTCACCACAGATCAATAACCATGACAATGTGCATCAGGAAGGCAACAATCCTCATGTAAACAATAACACTGACCAAATGATGAACGATAGGGTGTTTAGGAGTTTTCTGTAATTCGTGCAACATCAGGCAAGAGAGACTCCTGTTAAAACTACAGGTGGAAACACTGGCAACTCTCGGATGGTCACCACTAAGTAGTTCAAGGAGTTGGGAGCACCGAAGTTTTTGGAAAAGCCAGAACCACTTAAGGCAGAGACGTGGATAAAGCAGATCACCAAGATATTTGATGTCTTGAGATGCTCCGAGGAGCAAAAGGTTTCCTTTGCCACCTTCATGTTGCGAGGAGAGGCAGGTTACTGGTGGAAATATGTAAAGCGTACTCAACCTGAAGCACTAAAGATGTCTTCGGAGAAGTTTCAAGAATTGTTCAACGACAAGTACTTTCCCGAAAGTATTCGTCACATGAAGGAAGTGGAGTTTATCAAGCTGGAACAAAACAATATGACCGTGTCGCAGTACGAGGCTAAGTTTTCCAAGTTGTCCCGATTTGCATCCCATTTGATTGATAATGAGGAGAGAATTACGGGAATGTTTCTGTGAGGTTTGAAACCCGAAATACGTCAATACCTCATTTCTCATAAACTGTGTTTGTATTCATATGTTGTAAATAGGGCTCAATTATTGGAGCGCGATAATGAGTTAACCCAACCAAGAGAGAGCAGCCGACAAAACAATAATACTAGTGGTAGCAGTCATCGAAGCTGTGACAACAAATGTGGAGGGAATCAACAAGCCAGAAATGGTAACCACTTTGGTGGTAATCATGGCCAAGAAAATAGAAGTGAAAATTTCAATAAGAGGAGATTCAACAATGATGGAAAGACGTCAACACCAATAACCGTTGTTAAGGAAGGAGAACGACCACTAATCGTGTGCTTCAAATGTAGAGGGGAGGGACACATCAGTCCAAACTATACGCAACAGTCCAAAACATGTTACAATTGTAGAAGAGAAAGTCACCTAGCTCGATTTTGTCGTACAGTGAACCCAAACGAGGTCATCACGGGTAAGCTACTCATAAACTCTAGCAAAGTCTATACCTTATTTGATACCGGTTCTACCCATTCTTTTATTTCTCCTACTTGCACTCAACGTTTAAATTTAACTCTGGAGAAATTAGACTTTGACTTATCTGTTGAAACTCCGTTGGGAGAAACCTTTATTACATCCACTGTTTATAAGTCTTGTTTGATTCAAATTGGCAACCGTACATTACCTATCGATCTTATCTCTTTGAAAATACTTGAATTTGATGTGATTTTAGGGATTGATTGGTTAACTACTCATCATGCTAAAATTGATTGTTTTCATAAGGTTGTTAGCTTTCATATTCCTAACCAACCCATTATGCGAATTCAAGCAACCAAACAACTAAAGTCAATCACTGTCATATCAAGACATAAAGCTATTCGTTTATTGAAAAATAGATGTCAAGCTTTCTTAGCCCATGTCACAGATTTAAAAAAAAATACGTCAGGTTTGAATGATTTTTCTATTGTTAATAAATTTCCTGACGTATTCCCCGAAGAACTTCCCGACCTACCCCCGGAGCGTGAAATTGAGTTTGGTATTGACCTTGAACCCGGTACAAAACCCATTTCCAAAGCCCCATATCGAATGACTCCTATTGAACTTCAGGAGTTAAAGACCCAACTGCAGGAATTGTTAGACATCGGTTTCATTCGTCCTAGTACGTCTCCTTGGGGTGCTCCTTAGGGGCGGATCTAAGTAAGGGGTAGTGGGGTCAATTGACCCCACTGAGTTTTCTCCCTTTCTTTCTTTATCCCTAAATTCTCTCTCTTCCACCGCAAGCTGCTTGTTACCATTAATACCCAATACTGCATAGTCCAACCATTCACCCAGAAGCAACACCAACCTCACAACCACCATCCTCAGGCCAACAAACATAACAAACAGAAATAACTTAATTTTGGGGTTGGCAATAGAGAGAAAGATGATCTGAGATGGACAATATAAAGAAAAATGAAGAAATCAGATCTAGGAATAAATTCAGATAAATAAACAGTTAAGAGACTCAGATTTGAAACCTCACACCTCTGGCGACTTCTCTTTTGTCGCTGTTCAAGCAATTCCTCTCATGAAACCAGATCTAGGAATAATCCAGCCCTTGTGCTTTTTTTAGTGTTCTCTCAAATCTAACCATCATATTCTCTTTTATTTGACAGTAATGGTAGATTTGTATTTCATAGTATGAAGAATGATAAGAAATAGTAGAAAGGAAAAAGGAGAATTTAGTTTGATGGTGGTGGTGAAATTGAAGTGTGGACTGGTGGTGGCATAGACACATGGATTGATCTATTATTTTTAAATGGAGAAGATGAGATTAATTAATTTGATTTATTGTTTTTAAATAATTAACATTAGTTAATATTTCCCTTTTATTTAATTATTCTTCATTTGTATTGATTTGTATTTATTTTGTATTTGTACTATTTTATTTAGTCAACTACGGTCAAATACAATTAACATATAAATTTGACCCCACTAACTTAACTGGCTGGATCCGCCCCTAGTGCTCCTGTTCTATTCGTAAAGAAGAAAGATGGGAGTATGCGACTTTGTATTGATTATCGGGAGTTGAATCACGTCACCGTTAAAAATAGGTACCCATTGCCACACATTGATGACTTGTATAACTAGTTGCAAGAAGTTAAATTCTTTTCAAAGATCGATCTTCATTCCGGATATCATCAGTTAAAGATTAAAACTGATAACATTCTAAAGACTGCTTTCAGAACTCGGTACGGGCATTAAGAATTCCTAGTCATGTCTTTTGGATTGAGTAATGCTCCTACTGCTTTAATGGATATGATGAACCGAGTATTCAAGGAATATTTAGATCATTTTGTAATCGTCTTAATTGATGACATCCTCATATACTCCAAAAGCCGTGAAGATCATGAGAAACACTTGAGGCTGATACTTCAAAAGCTTCTTGAAAACAAGTTGTATGCCAAGTTGAAGAAATATGAGTTCCGGCTTGAGGAAGTAGCATTCCTTGGACATATGATATCAAATCATAGAATATCTGTTTACCCAACAAAGATTGAAACAATACAAAGCTGGGAGCAACCTAAGTTAGTGACCGAAGTACGTATCTTTCTCGGCTTAGCTGGTTATTATCGGAGATTCGTAGAAGGGTTTTCTCGAATCGCTACTCCATTAACTCGGTGACTCGAAAGATACAAAATTGATTGAGATGGGAATGTGAGAAGAGTTTTCAAGAACTCAAGAGGAGACTCATTTCAGCACCTGTTCTGACAATACCATCTGGTTCGGAGGGATGTTTCATCTACAGTAATTCTTCAGGCAGAGGGTTAGGATGTGTTTTCATGCAATATGGGAAAGTCATAGCCTATGCCTCACAAAAAATCAAAGAATATGAGAGGAGTTATCCTACTCATGATCTAGAGTTAGCAGTAGTCATTTTTACGCTTAAAATCTGGAGGTATTACCTGTATGGGGAGAAAATGGAGATCTACACGGATCATAAAAGCCTCAAATATTTCTTCACCCAAAAGGAACTCAACATGCAACAACGACTTTGGCTCAAACTTTTGAAAGATTATGATCATACCATTCAATACCATCCTGGAAAAACGAACGTAGTAGCTAACGCGTTGAGTAGAAGATTATATGCGGGTACGAGTGCGATATTGTCAATGCAAAGGCCCATTTTGTATGACTTGCAAATGATGGAGATAGAGTTAAAGACTCTAGGGACCCACGTGATGATGGCAAATATACGAGTAGAATCAACTTTAATCGATAAAGTTAAAGCTGCTCAAACCACGGACCTAGAGCTGATGAGTATGAGGAAGAAGGTACAAGAAGGTGCTATTACGGAAGCAAGAATCGATGAAGAAGGAATTCTTTGAGTCAACTCCAGACTTTGTGTTCCTAACGACCCTGATTTAAAGTATAAAATCATGATTGAGGCGCACAACACACCATTAGCAATCCATCCTGGGATTACCAAAATGTATCGTGATCTTTGACATTCATTTTGGTGGAGCAATATGAAAAGAGAGATAATGGAGTTTATCTCAAGGTGTTTAGCTTGTCAACAAGTCAAGGTGAAGAATCAAGTGCCAAAAGGTCCATTGCAACCACTTGAAATTCTAGAATGGAAGTGGGAGCACATTACCATGGATTTTGTTACTGGCCTTCCCAAGGTTTCTCAAGGCATAGATTTGATTTGGGTCATTATCGATAGATTGACCAAGGCAGCTCATTTCTTACCTATACGAGAAAACTTATTCACTTGAACGTCTTGCTCGTATTTAAATAAATGAGATTGTAAGACTGCATGGTATTCCAGTATCTATAGTTTCTAATCGAGACCCAAGATTCACTTCAAAATTTTGGGTTAGTTTGTAAAAGGCTATGGGCACAGATTTACGATTTAGTTCAGCATATCATCCTCAAATGGACGATTCAAACTCTTAAAGATATATTAAGATTCTGTATCCTTGACTTCAAAGGAAGTTGGGACAAGTTTTTTCCATTAGTGGAATTCTCCTACAACAATAGCTATCAAGCAAGTATTGGCATGGCTCCATTTGAGGCGTTGTATGGACGCAAATGTCATTCTCCAGTATGTTGGGACGAGGTGGGTGAAGCAAAGTTGTTGGGACCGGAGTTGGTATGTATGACTACGGAAAAAATTCAAATGATCCGACAACGTATAAAAACCTCACAAGATCGACAAAAGAGTTATGTTGATCTTCATCGAAAGGACGTGGAATTCAATGTTGGTGATCACGTGTTGTTACATGTTGCTCCATGGAAAGGAGTTACAAGATTTTGAAAGAAAGGAAAGCTCAATCCTCGATTCATTGGCCCATTTAAAATCCTTGACCGAGTAGGAACTGTGGCCTATCGACGCGCTTTACCGCCAAGTATGTCTTGTGTTCATAATATTTTTCATATATCTATGTTATATAGATATGTGAAAGACCCGAACCATATTATTGAGTTAGAACCGAATGAGATAGCAGAAGATTTAACGTATGAAGAGGTACCTATTAAAATCTTGGATAAGAAGGAACATATTCTACGCTCTAACGTTATATCTCAAGTCAGAGTTTTGTGGAGAAACCACGATATTGAGAAAATGACCTGGGAGTTAGAATCTAAAATGAAATCAAGGTATCCTCACCTCTTCGACATACTAGGTATGTACCCTAATTTAGAGGACGAAATTTCATAAGAAGGGGAGGTTGTAAGACCCCAATTTTAATAAATAAAGATTAATTTTTCTCAAAATATATTTTTGAATATTATGGTGTGGATTTGATATAATGTTATAGTTGTGGGAAATATTTACAAATTTTGTAAAATAAGCAAGTTGTTATAAAATATTCGATTGGTCGGGGAATATTCGTTTTAACAGGAAATATTCGTACGACATCACAATCATTGGTGGACCCCACAACGAAATTATTATCAGAGTTAGAAAGCGACATAAATATCTTTTTATAAAAATAATGGCGAAAGTTTTACCGTTAACTGTCGAATTATCTGGTGATGAAAAGTACAGTAATATGCGTGGTTGCATAGTAGCACACGGTATTGATTATTGATGCTTACGTGAGAAATCACTCAGTTTTATTCAATTATTGCTACAGTAATTGCTGCATAGTATCTCACGTTATTTGATTTAATTATTGTCATAATATTTTATATTATTAAATCAATAATTGAGATGACAAGTTATTCATATTATTATTTGCATAATTAATAATGTCTAGAAAGTTCTTTCAAGGAAAGGGGTTTGGTCACCTATTGCGAGCCAATTGGGAGAAATCCTTATCGGAAAGCCTCCTCTTTCTTGGGAACGATCTGGTTGTTAATATTGTGGGTTATAATAATGATGAATAAATGTTCTTAAAAATATTGAGGGGATTTTTTATGAAGTATTTGTTGTAAATTTGGTGTATTATTTGGACCCCCACTTACCCATTTTTTTAAAACTGTCGATAGAAGTTTTCTCAGTTTTGTTTATATATATATATATATATATATATATATATATATATATATATTATAATAATAAGTTTTGTTTTTTATGAAAAATAGAATACATTATATTTTATTATGCATAGTATTTGTATAGTGTCTGCATAGTATCAAATTAGAAAAATCAGACAATTTTTCTTCCGCCCATGATTTTTCGTTTGAAATCTTACTATTGGTCCGTGAAAAACTTTTTAAAATAGTATCCTTCCATTTTCCTATAAATAGGATGCTTAGTTTAGAATTGAAAATCACATCAGAATCAGAAAATTCTTCTTCTATAATATTGAACGTATTTCTTTAGAGTTTAAGGAAGCTTTGAGCGTAGAAAATAGTATAAGTTTTCATCAAAAATATCCCCGCTATACCAGTTGGAATACTCTCCTTTTTAAGGTAAGGGATATTATTTTTGTTCAATATTCGTATAAAATAATATTTTCTTCCATACTCTGTAGTATATAAGTAATATTATTTCGTTTCAGATTCAGAATTCTACACTCATTTTGTTAAGTTTTGGCTTCTATACTCCATGAAATTAGTAGAATATCCTTAAAATTTGCGCTTCATCTAGTATCTTTTCATGGAAATATTACTCTGAGCATTCTTGATAAGTTTTAACTTTTTCATGCTGGAGTACTATTCACGGGGTACTATTCAGTCGGGTACTATTCACCCGGGGTACTATTCATGATAAAATTGATTTTTTTGGTCAAAATCATTTTTGATACAATATTATTCTTGAATTTTACACCACAAAGCAGTATCATGTTGACAATTTGGATATTTTTGAATTCTGGATAAATTAAATTATAAATCTTTAAAAATTTATCATTTGCTTTCTTTTAATTGAATTCTTATATCATTGTCATCATCCTCATGCTTATATTGTGATGAAAGTCATCTTTGGCTTACGTGCATAGATGGACTATTGATTGGTATGATTATGAGCAGGGATTATTCGGTATAATCATGACCATAATGTTATAAATGATGTGGTAAATGTCCTCATTGGCCCATAGTGCATTGATGGACAGTTGTTGACATGATCATGACCATTGGTGAAAACACGAATATCCTTGGCCCGTAGTGCATGGATAATTTGTGGTTGTGATACTAATGAATATCTTTGGCCTGTAGTGCAGGGATGATTCGATGATGTGGATTATTTATTAAGTTGAGCCACAGCGATAAAATTGATGATAACCTTTTTAAATCATAGAAGATAGTAGATATCATGCTCTACTTGACTCTTCTAATAGATTGCTTGTTCCATTGCAGTTAAACTTGATGTTTATTGTATTTTATAAGTTTAACACTGTTGAAGGCTAACAATAATTTATTCTGCATTATCTTAGTCATAATATTTCTTACTGGGCTAGTTGAGCTCACCCTTTTGCTTTTATTGTTCTCTTCAGGAAATGAGAACGTAGCCGGGACTAGTCGAGGAACAAAGTGATGGTCCGAGATGGTTCTTTTAGTAGTCCTCACTATCTAGTGTGATAATAAATGTAATGAGGATTGAATTTGAGTTTGGATATTGTCTATGAGACAATATTCGTGTAAAAACTCTCAACTCATGTTGTATAATTAAGTTTGTATTTGTATTCAGTACCATTTATTTGGCAACTCAAAATTGGTGATGTGTGACTCCACTAAAATAGGTATACATCACCCATCTTGAGTCGCCAAATACATGGTACAAAAATCAAATACAAACTTCTTTAATACAACTGTCGTGTAAAAATATGACAATACATAGCTGAGTTTTTACATGAATATTGTCTCATAGACAATATCCAAACTCAAATTCAATTCTCATTACATTTATTATCACACTAAGTAGTGAGGAATACTAAAAGAACCATCTCGGACCGTCACTTCATTCCCCGACAAGTCCCGGCTATGTTCTCATTTCCTGAAGATAACAATGAAAGCAAAATGGTGAGCTCAACTAGTCCAATAAGAAATATTATGACTAAGATAATGTAGAATAAATTATCATTAGCCTTCAACAGTGTTAAACTGATAAAATACAATAAATATCACGTTTAACTGCAGCAACACAAACAATCCATTAGAAGAGCCAAGTAGAGTATGATATCTACTATCTTCTATGATTTTAAAAAAATTTCATTCATTTTATCGCTGAGACTTAGCTTAATAAATAAACCACATCATCAAATCATCCCTGCACTACGGGCCAAGGATATTCATGTAATCATCAATGGTCATGATTATACCGAATAATCCCTGGTCATAATCATACCAACAACTATCCATCAATGCACTACGAGCCAATGAGGACTTTTACCACATTATTTGTAACATTACGGGTCATGCTTATACCGAATGATCCCTGGTCATAATCATACCAATCAAAAGTCCATCTATGCACGTAAGCCAAAGATGACTTTCATCACAATATAAGCATGAGGGTGATGACAATGATATAAGCATTAATCAAATGAAATCAAGGATAAATATTAAAGACTTTAAATTTATCCAGAGTTTAAAAATATCCAAATTGTCAACATGATACTATTTCTTTGTGGGGTAAAATTCAAGAATAATATTCATGTATCAAAAATAATTTGGATAGAAAATACATATATTTTTTAGGTGAATAGTACCCCGTGAATAGTACTTTGGGAATAATACCTCATGAATAGTACCCCAACATGAAAAGTGCCCCAAATACTCGAGTGAATAGTAATTGGGTGAATAGTAACCCGTGATTAATAACTCGTGAACAGTACTCTGGCATGAAAAGTGCCCTGAATACCCGAGTGAATAATATTCGAGTGAATAGTAACTGGGTGAATAGTAACCCATAAATAGTAACTCATGATTAGTATTCTGACATTAAAAGATCAATAATTATCAAGAAAGCTCAGAATAATATTTCCATGAAAAGTTATTGGATGAAGCACAAATATCAAGGATATTCTACTAATTTCACGGAGTATAGAAGCAATACTTTAACAGAATGAGGGTATAATCAGGAATATGAGACGAAATAAATTACTCACATACTATAGAGTATGGAAGAAAATATTATTCCTTATGAATACTGAACAAAAATAATATCCCTCACAAATACGAAAGAAATAATACCCCTTACAACTATTGAACGAAAATAATATTCCTTACGAATATTGAAGGAAGATAATATTTCTTGCGAACATTGAACGAAATAACATTTCTTACGAATACGAAAAATAATATCATAAGCGAATATGAAATAAATAATACCCCTTACCTCAGAAGAAGATTGGATACTAGAATAGTGCAGTAGCAGACTTCTCTTCTTCTTTCTCTCTATAGCTTCTCTCTCTATAATTGCTCTTGTGAGTTAGTGAATTAGTGAGAATGAAAGAAGAATGAACTTCTATTTATAGGAAAATATAGTTTCGATAATTGCACATTTTGGGGCTCAAAATATTACAGTATAATACATTCATCTTTTCCTCCATTTTTAATTTAGTCCTACAAGTATTATCAAACTTGCACCACCTCCCCTAATAGAACATCATGTGAATCAATAGTTTAGTCATGTGAATCAATAGTTCTATGCATGTGAAAAAAATAGTTACAGTATAGTACCTTCATCTATACCTCCTTTTTTAATTTAGTCATGCAAGTATTATTAATCTTGCACAGCCTCCCCTAATAGTACATGCATGTGAATCAATAGTACATACATGTGAATCAATAGTTCTATACATGTGAAAAAATAGTTATAATATAGTACCTTCATCTATACCTCCATTTTTAATTTAGTCACGCAAGTATTATCAATCTTACACCACATCCCCTAATAGTACATGCATGTGAATCAAATAGTTATATGCATGTGAACTAATAGCAATTAATTACTCATTTATCCGATTAATTATCCGATTGGTCAATTTAACATCTAGAAATCAATTATTATCGAAATAATTATCGATTTCTACCAACACTAATAATCCCAACATAATATAAATATGAAATTCATCTTTAATCAACACGAACTTATTCATCATTAATATTATAACTCACAATATTTAACAACCAGATCATTCCCAGGAAAGAGGGGGCTTTCTTATAAGGATTTTTCCCTATTGGCGCGCAATTAGGTGACCAAACCTCTCCTCGACAAAACTTTCTAGACATCGTCAATATTGCAAATAATAATATGAATAACTTTGTCGTCTCAATTATTGATTTAATAATATAAAATATTATGCAAATGATACTGTGACAATAATTGAATCAATAATATGAGAGTTATTATGCAACAATTACTGTAGCAATAATTGAGTATAACTGAGTGACTTCTCACGTAAGCATCAATAATCAATACCGTGTGCTACTATGCAACCACTCGTATTACTGTACTTTTATCACCGGGTAGTTCAGCAGTTTAAGGGAAAAACTTTCGCCGTTATTTTTATAAAAAGATATTTCTGTCGTTTTCTAACTACGACAAAACTTCAGTTGTGGGGTCCACCAATGATTATGCCGTCATACGAATATTCTCTGTTAAAACAAATATTTCCCGACCAATTGAATATTTTATAACAACTTGCTTACTTTGCAAAATTTATAAATATTACCCACAACTATAACATTATATCATATCGACACCATAATATTCAAAAATATATTTCCAAAAAAATTATTCTTCATTCATAAAAGTTGGGGTCTTACAACCTCCCCTTCTTATGAAATTTCATCCTCAAGATTAGGGTATGCACCTGGTATGTCGAAGATGTGAGGATAACTTGACTTCATTTTAGATTCTAACTCCCAGGTCATTTCCTCAACATCGTGGTTTCTGCACTTTGACTTGAGGTATAACCTTGGAGCGTAGAATATGATCTTCTTATCCAAGATTTTAACAGGTACCTCTTCATACATTAAATCTTCCGCTCACTCGTCCGGTTCTAATTCAATAACGTGGTTCGGGTAGTCCACATATTTACATAACATCGATACGTGAAAAATGTTATGAACACACGACATACTTGGCAGTAAAGCGAGTATGTCTCACAAATGGGTCTTTGTGTTAACAATGTCGCACTCGTAATCGCATACTATCTTCTACTCAATGCGTCAGTTACCACGTTCGCTCATCCACGATGTTATTAAATGGTTTAGTCATAATCTTCAACAGCTCGAGCCAACGTCTTTGGCGCATGATAAGTTCATTTTAGGTGAAGAAATATTTGAGGGTTCTAGAAATGGGTTTTGTACTTTGGTCAATACAAAATCCGTTTTCACGCTCTAAGTTCTTTAGGGAATACGTCAGGAAATTTATTAATGATTGAAATATCATTCAAAACTATGACTCTCATCCAAGACTTGGATAGCACGTCACATTGATACCTATCAACTTGCCACCGTTGTTCACAGCGTCCCCTACGGAGAGTCTGGCTTCGGTGCATTCCAAGACTTGGAAGTCACCAGCGAAAGGCTCGAGACTCTATACTTATGGCTTAATATGATAATGATTAACTTTAATGGTTTGGTTACTTGGATTCGCATAACAGGGTGGTTAGGAAGGCTAACAACCTTACGAAAACAATCAATTTTAGCATAATGAGTAGTTAACCAGTCAATTCCTAAAATCACATCAAAGACAAGTATTTTCAAAGAGATAAGATTGACAGGTAACGTGAGGTTACCAATTTGAATCAAACAAGATTTATAAACAGTGGATGTAACGAAGGTTTCTCCCAACGGAGTTTCAACAGATAAGTCAAAGACTAATTTCTCAAGAGTCAAGTTCAAAAGTTGAACACAACTAGGTAAAATAAAAGAGTGGGTAGAACCGGTATTGAATAAGGTATAAACTTCGAAAGAGTTTATGATTAACTTACCCGTGATAACTTTGTTTGGGTTCCTCGACAAATGCTCTCACCTAAATTACCGGCTTTAACTTGTCTGGGACATCCTTTGGCGTCACTATCCCAGTTGGACTTGACTTCACTACATGACAAAATCGAGCTAGGTGACCTTCTCTTCTGCAATTGAAACACGCTTTGGGTTGCTGCGTATAGTTTGGACGAATGTGTCCCTCCTGTCCGCATTTGAAACATACGACCGGTGGTCATTCTTCTTCCTTGGAAATGGGTGCTGGTGCTACTGTCTTTCCATCATTATTGAACCTTCTCTTCTTGAAATTTCCACTTCTATTATCTTTTCTATGATTACCACAAAAGTGGTTACCATTATTGGCATGATAATTTCCCCCATGATGGTTATCATTATCCTGATGGCCGTTACCACCAGTATGTTTATTATCATATTGTTGGTCGTTATCTTTTGGTTGGGCTGGCTCATTATCGCGCTCCAATAACTGAGCCCTATTCACTACATCTGAATACAAACACAATTTGTGAGAAATGAGGTATTGACGTATTTCGAGTCTCAAACCTCGTAGAAACATTCACGTCATTCTCTCCTCATTATCAACCAAATGGGATGCGAATCGGGACAACTCGGAAAACTTAGCCTCGTACTACGACACGGTCATATAATTTTGCTCCAACTTGATAAACTCCACCTCCTTCATGTGACGAATACTTTCAAGAAAGTACTTGTCGTTGAACAACTTTTGGAACTTCTCCCAATATTTTTTGAGTGCGGCTGACTGAGTACGGTTTACTGATTCTCACCAGTAATCTGTTTCTCTTCTCAACAGAAGCTGGAAAAGGAAACCTTTTGCTCCTCGGAGCATCCCAAGACTTCAAATATCTTGGTGATCTGCTTTATCCACATTTCCACCTTAAGTGGTTCTGAATTTCCCCAAAACTCCGATGGTCCCAGCTCCTTGAATTGCTTAGAGGTGATCATCTGTGAGTTGTTAGTGTTTCCACCTGTATTTTGAACAGAAGCCGCTCTCGCCTGATGTTGCATGAATTACATAAAGCCTCTGAACATCCAATCGTTCATCATTTGATCAGTGTTGTTGTTTACCTGAGGATTATTGTCTTCCTGTTGCACATTATCTTGGGTATTGATCGTTGGTGACTCAACGGTCTCATGTGCTTCATTGCTGATCTCAAAATTTTCAGATGCCATTTTCAAACACTGCGACAAAACAAGGGTTAATTGACATGCCTCATATTATCCCTATATTCAGACCGACTAATTAAATACCAAATAAACTTAGGTAGGTCATACTAGCGAAGGAATTCCCCGTCTCCCCCTCCTAGTTCTTGTCTCACATCCCAACCAAGGATCATATCCTTAAGCTTTGATACCAACTGTGATGCCCCCAAAATAGGTATACATAACCTATCTTGAGTCGCCAAATACATGGTACATAAATCAAAAATAAACTTCTTTAATACAACTGTCGTGTAAAAATACGACAAAACATAGCTGAGTTTTTACATGAATATTATCTCATAGAGAATATCCAAACTCAAATTCAATCCTCATTACATTTATTATCACACTAAGTAGTGAGGACTACTATAATAACCATCTCGGACCATCACTCCATTCCCCGACTAGTCACGGCTACGTTTTTATTTCCTGAAGAGAACAATGAAAACAAAAGGGTGAGCTCAACTAGCCCAGTAAGAAATATTATGACTAAGATAATGCAAAATAAATTATCATTAGCCTTCAACAATGTTAAACTAATAAAATACAATAAACCTCAAGTTTAACTGCAGCGGAACAAGCAATCCATTAGAAGAGTCAAGTAGAGCATTATATCTACTATCTTCTATGATTTAAAAAGTTTTTCATCCACTTAATCGCTGAGACTCAACTTAATAAATAAACCACATCATCGAATCATCCCTTCACTACGGGCCAAGGATATTCATGTAATCATCAATGGTCATGATTATACCAAATAATCACTGGTCATAATCATACCAACAACTGTCCATCAATGAACTACGAGCCAATGAGGACTTTTACCACATCATTTGTAACATTACGGGTCATGATTATACCGAATGATCCCTGGTCATAATCATACCAATCAAAAGTCCATCTATGCACGTAAGCCAAAGATGACTTTCATCACAATATAAGCATGATGATGATGACAATGATATAAGCATTAATCAAACGAAATCAAGGATAAATATTAAAGACTTTAAATTTATCCAGAGTTTAAAAATATCTAAATTGTCAACATGATATTGCTTTGTGGAGTAAAATTCAAGAATAATATTCATGTATCAAAAAAAATTTGGACAGAAAAGAAATATATTTTTTGGGTGAATAGTACCCCGTGAATAGTACTTCAGGAATAGTACCTCGTGAATAGTATCCCGACATGAAAAGTGTCCCAAATACCCAAGTGAATAATATTCAAGTGAATAGTAATTGGGTGAACAGTAATCCATGAATAGTAACTGGGGAATAGTACTCCAGCATAAAAAGTGCCCCGAATACCTGAGTGAATAATATTCGAGTGAATAGTAACTGGGTGAATAGTAACACATGAATAGTATTCTGGCATGAAAAGATCAATAATTATCAAGAAAGCTCAGAATAATATTTTCATGAAAAGATACTGGATGAAGCGCAAATATCAAGGATATTCTGCTAATTTCACGGAGTATAGAAGAAATACTTTAACAGAATGAGGGTATAATCAGGAATTTGAGATGAAATAATATTACTCACATACTACAGAGTATGGAAGAAAATATTATTCCTTATGAATACTGAACAAAAATAATATCCCTTACGAATACGAAAGAAATAATACCCCTTACAACTATTGAATGAAAATAATATTCCTTACGAATATTGAACGAAGATAATTTTTCTTGCGAACATTGAACAAAATAAAATTTCTTACAAATACAAAAAATAATATCGTAAGAGAATACCCCTTACCTCAGAAAAAGGATGGATACTAGAATAGTGAAATAGCAGACTTCTTTTTTTCTTTCTCTCTATAGCTTCTCTATCTATAATTGCTCTTGTGAGTCTTAGTGAATTGGTGAGAATGAAAGAAGAATGAGCTTCTATTTATAAGAAAATATAGTTTTGATAATTGCACGTTTTGGGGCTCGAAATATTATAGTATAATACCTTCATCTTTTCTTCCATTTTTAGTTTAGTTATATAAGTATTATCAAAATTTCACCACCTCCCCTAATAGTATATCATGTGAATCAATAGTTCAGTCATGTGAATCAATAGTTCTATACATGTGAAAAAAATAGTTACAGTATAGTACCTTCATCTATATCTCCATTTTTAATTTAGTCATGCAAGTATTATCATTCTTGCACCACATCCCCTAATAGTACATGCATGTGAATCAATAGTACATACATGTGAATCAATAATTCTATACATGTGAAAAAATAGTTACAGTATAGTACCTTCATCTATACCTCCATTTTTAATTTAGTTATGAAAGTATTATCAATGTTGCACCACCTTCCCTAATAGTAAATGCATGTTAATCAAATAGTTATATACATGTGAACTAATAGCAATTAATTGCTTATTTATCCGATTAATTACTCGATTGGTCAATTTAACCTCCAGAAATCAATTATTATCAAAATAATTATCGATTTCCATCAACACTAATAATTCCAACACAATGAAAATACCAAATTTATCTTTAATCAACACGGATTTATTCATCATTAATATTATAACTCACAATATTTAACAACTAGATCATTTTCAAGAAAGATGGGGCTTTTCGATAAGAATTTTTTCCTATTGGCGCGCAATTAGGTGACCAAACCTCTCCTCGACAGAACTTTCTAGACATCATCAATATTGCAAATAATAATATAAATAACTTTATCGTCTCAATTTTTGATTTAATAGTATAAAATATTATGCAGATGATACTGTGACAATAATTGAATCAATAATATGAGAGTTATTATGCAGCAATTACTGTAACAATAATTGAGTATAACTGAGTGACTTCTCATGTAAGCATCAATAATCAATACCGTGTGCTACTATGCAACCACTCGTATTACTGTACTTTTATCACAGGGTAGTTCAACAGTTTAAGGGTAAAACTTTTGCCGTTATTTTTATAAAAAGATATTTCTATCGTTTTCTAACTACGACAAAACTTCTGTTGTGGGGTCCACCAATGATTGTGCCGTCATACGAATATTCTCTGTTAAAACAAATATTTCCCGACCAATTGAATATTTTATAACAACTTGCTTACTTTGCAAAATTTATAAATATTACCCACAACTATAACATTATATCATATCCACACCATAATATTCAAAAATATATTTCGAGAAAAATTTTTCTTCATTCATAAAAGTTGGGGTCTTACATGATGTATACCTATTTTGTGGGCGTCACAAATTACACCTTTATATTTACTTAAATCATGTCCACTAATGAGTTTTATTCAAGTCCAAACTTGACAATAATTAAATCTCCAAAATATAGAATAAGGTGCAATTTCTAACATGAAACCTTTCTTTCTCCCAAGAAAGTAAAAGGACTAATGATTAAAAAAGGAAAGCCTACAAACTCGGTCATTCATGTCAGACAGTTGAACTATGTTTGGTGAAGTTGACAGTGTCCCTAGTTCGGATATATATATATATATATATATATATATATATATATATATATATATATATGAGAAAAATTTAAGGCATAACTTAGGAAGGTATATTCAATAAAGACTTTTAAATATTTTTTTAAGTTATAGACTTTTATAGAGTTTGTGAATTTTAATAACTTTTAAAGACTTGATGAAATAAGTGACAGACTTTTATAGATCGACTTTTTACCAAGAGTATGATAGACTTTTGTATACTTCTAATATTTCTTTCCCCTTATATTAATTGTTAAAAAGTCAATCTTATATTTTAGATGAAATGAGTGCGATATTAAATAATATTAAAATATTTTGACCATGTCACAACCTAATTTGAAATAAAAGTCATTGTTGAACTTGAATTATTAAATCATACACAGTCTATTACAAAAAATGCCATATTTCATAATTTTTATGTTTCATAAAAAAACATAATTTTCTACTAACAATAATATAAAATAACAATTTCGATTTTAAAATTGTTCATTTTCATTTTCCTATCAAGTCATTATTACTAAACTAACAATTTGTAATTTTTAACAAATAACAAAATTACAAATTTATTACTTTAAAAATAAACATAAAACAAAATATCTTCTTAAATACTTACAAATATAATAAATGAGATTTTTTTTATTGAAGAGAAGAAATATAAAATGATATTAAAATATTTGTTATCTCCATTTATACTTTTGGTTCTACTTGAAACCCTTAACGATACTCCATTTTTTTAATCATTCCTCCTTATTCTCTCTTCACCTGGTATATATAATAACTCTCTTTCCTTTTGGAGTTTTTATTTTGAGAGGACTGAGGTAAATAGAGAGAAAGTGAGGAATATATATATATATATATATATATATATATATATATATATTCTTTTCTTTTATCTTCTTTGTTTGATCTCCTCTACCACTTTCTCTTTCTCCTTTGTTCATCTTCCCCCTTTTTCAAATATTTGGAAGTCTTTGAAAGTCTTTAGAGATGAGGCCAGACTTTGGGTATGAGTATCTCTTCTTCTAAAGTCTGTCAAACTCTAACATTTGATAGAAATTTGAAAAATCTATGACTTTTTGAATACCAAGATACTTTTATAGATTTTGTAAAAGTCTCAATTTAATACCACTTAACTTTTAAAAATATTATAAAGTTGTAATTGAATACCAGTAAACTTTTATAAACTCTTTAAATGTCTTGATTGAATACAGCCAAACATTTAATGTCTTTAAAAGTCTTTAAAATTTTTAATTAAATACACCCTCCTTAATCAAGTTTGATTAAGGTTATTTAGTAAAATCTTAGTAAAACGACATAGTTTTATCCTTTATAGTTATGTTTTCTATTTTTAAGCTTGATATAATTTTTTTAATTATAATATTTATTCAAAACTACGTTGGCGAAATATATACTGATGACTAAAATTCGACGTTTGAAGTCCCACAAATTAAAATTTTCAATCTTCATTAAGTAGGGGATAAGCAATGCTATGAAAAAGCCAAGATCTAAGCGCTAAGTATGCCCAAACTAATGTTTTATTCGCTTTCCATATTATCTAGATGCTTATGTTGGATGGAATGCCCTTTCGCATTCCATCCCGCGTTTCCTTGCTTGAGAATTTTTTTTATTAGCCAGTTATGAACTAGATGTATTTGTTTGTAGTGAGTAGGGTTTACTTCTCGTTGATTAGTTTGCCTTCGTTCTAGGTCTCCATTCCTATGGTAGTTTTGTCATTTGGGAAGTGACTAGTATAAGACCCCAACTTTTTATGAATAAAGATTTAATTTCTCTAATTATTATTTTGAATAATAAGTTGGTGATTTGATATAATGCTTTAGTTATGGGTGAAATGTGCAAATTTTTGCAAAGTAAGCAAGTGGTCATAAAATATTCATTTGGTCGGGGAATATTCTTTTTATCGGGGAATATCCATACGACGGTGCAATCATTGGTGGACCACATAACAGAATAATTGTCGGATATAGAAAGCGACAGAAATAACTTTTTATAAAAATAACGACACAACTTTTAATGTTAACTGTTAAAATACCCAGTGATAAAAAGTACAGTAATACGCGGGGTTGCACAGTACCACACGATATTGCATAGTATTTTTGGATTATTGATTCTTACGTAAGAAGTCACTTAGTTTCATTCAATAATTGCCACAGTAATTTTTGCATAATATCTCATACTACTGATTCAATTATTGTCACAGTATCATCTGCATAATATTTTATATTATTAAATCAATAATTGACACAACATAATTATTCATATTATTAGTTAGCATTATTGGCAATGTCTAGAAAATTCTGTCGAGGAAAGGGGTTAGGTTATATAATTACGCGCCAATAAGGATAAATCCTTATCGAAAAGTGCACTCTTTCCGAAAAATAATATGGTTGTTAATATTGTGAGCTTATAATATAAATTGTGAATACTTATTATGTGGTGGATATTGGTTCAATTTTGATATAAATGAAGGAATTTAGCATGAAATATTTGTTGAAAGTTTGACAATTATCTTTTCTGATAAAATATTCATTCAAATATATTATTATAATATTATAATTTTTTTTTAATTTAAATGTTAATATTATTATAATGATATATAATTTTTTTAGCATGTGAATAAAAGTTAAGTGAAGGATATCATTTTATTTTTCCTTTTGTGCACCTCTGCACATTCTTCTCTTTTTGGTGGCTTGTTAGTTTTGCCTGCAAAGCTTGTTTTCTCAAAAGTGGGCACTCAATCTTGGAATTGAGTGGTTAGGCAGAGAAATTGATAGGTTAGGTGTGAGATCCCGAATTTTATGAAATGAATGTATTCAATTTCCTTATAATTATTATTTATTTAGTAAATGGTTAAATTGATAAAAAGGTTAAAGTTAAGGGTGATATATGAAAAATTTTCAAAGTAAGCAAGTTATCATAAAATAATCGGTGATAAAAGTACAGTAATACGCGTGGTTGCAAGTAGTACACGGTATTGATTATTGATGCTTACGTAAGAAGTCACTCAGTTATACTCAATTATTGCTACAGTAATTGTTGCATCATATCTCTCAGATTATTGAATCAATTATTGTCACAGTATCATCTGCATAATATGATATATTATTAAATCAATAATTGAGACGACAAAGTTATTCATATTATTAAATTGCAATATTTATAATGTCTAGAAGTTCTGTCAAGGAGAGGTTTGGTCACCTAATTGCGCGCCAATAAGGAGAAATTCTTATCGGAAAGCCCCCTCTTTCCTGGGAATGACCTGATTGTTAAATATTGTGAGTTATAATATTAATGATGAATAAGTTCGTGTTGATTAAAGATGAATTTGATAGTTCCATGGTGTTGGAATTATTAGTGTTAGTGGAAATCGACATTTATTTCGATATTAATTGATGTCTAGAAGTTATACTGACCAATCGGGTAATTAATCTGATAAATGAGCAATTAATTGCTATTAATTCACATGATTATAACTATTTGTTCACATGTGTGTACTATTGATTCACATTCTTGTACTATTAGGGGTGGTGGTGCAAGATTGATAATACTTGCATAAATAAGTTAAAAATGGAGGTATAGATGGAGGTATTATACTGTAACTCGTATTTTCACATGTCTAGAACTATTGATTCACATGATTTACTATTGATTCACATTATTTACTATTAGGGGAGGTGGTGCAAGTTTGATAATACTTACAGGACTAAATTAAAAATGAAGAAAAAGAGGAAGGTATTATACTATAATATTTCGAGCCCCAAAACGTGCAATTATTGAAACTATATTTTTCTATAAATAGAAGCTCATTCTTCCTTCATTTCTCATCAATTCACTAAAGCTATAGAGCAATTATTATAGAGAGAAATTACAGAGAAAAAGAAGAAGAGAAGTCTGCTACCTCACTATTCTGGTATCCAGTCTTCTTCTAAGGTAAGGGATATTATTATTATAGTAAGGGGTATTATTTCTTTCGTATTCATGAAGAGAGCTATTGTTATTCCATTCCTTATTTTTTTTGTTGGAATAACCTGTATATGCGAAGTACTGCATACATGGTGAAATTCTTTTGTTATTTCATTCTTTATTATTATGTTGGAATAACCTGTGTATGCGAAGTACTACATACATGGTGAATTCTTCTGTTATTCCATTCTTTATTATTCTGTTGGAATATCCTGTCTGTGCGGATGATTCATGACCTGGTTCCATTATTTATTATTCTGTTGGAATAACCTGTCTGTACGGTCTATCGCATGCATGGTGAATTCTTCTGTTATTCCATTCTTTATTATTCTGTTGGAATATCATGTCTGTGCAGATGATGTATGACCTGGTTCCATTATTTATTATTCTGTTGGAATAACCTATCTGTGCGGTCTATCGCATAAATGGTGAATTCTTCTGTTATTCCATTCTTTATTATCTTGTTGGAATAACCTGTCTATGTGGATTACCACATGTATGGTGAATGATCCTTTGTATTCATTCTTTATTAATTTATGAAAATGATCTGTCTACGTAGATCACCGCATGACGGGTGAAAATCCATTTGCAGTTTCGTAATTTTTCTAACCCTCAAAAATTCTGGAAAAAATTGAAATGATAATTTGACGAGTTTTCTAGATTGTGTCCAAAAATGGCGATTTTTGTATGTATAGATTAGGAGTTATGAATTTTTTAGGAAAATACTATTTTAAAAGTAAACCCTTATAACTCATTGTGGTTAACTCCAAAATTGGTGAAATTTTTATTGGGAGTACATATATATAACAAAAGTATACCCTGTAAATTTCAGAATTTTTGGACAAAAGTATAATTTATGATAAATGTCTAAATATTCGGCAGTTTTTTGGCCATATGAAAAATAGTAAATGAATTTTAAAAATTCCGAGAAAAATATATGTTCAATATGGGACTATATTCTGCTAAATCCCAGAAATGAATAATTTTTGGGACTGATTTAGTATTTTTCATGAAAATGTTTTAGTTTGAACATATGAATTAAATATGTTATGTGAAGTTGAAAAATTGGTAAATAAGAGTTTATGGCTTCAAAATCCTATATAAGGTATATGCAGATTTTTAATGAGTGATTTGATCATTGGTGATGAAATCTTATGAGTATGGCATTTTTGAATAATTAAATGCATTATTTAGTAAAGTGTAAATAATTAAAATAAATTGTTAATAAGTTTAAGAAGTGATTAAAATATTATTATAATATTAATAATATTAGATTATTAATTTATTAAGTGATTGATAATATTTGGATAAATTTAAAGTCTTTAATATTTATCCTTGATTTCGTTTGATTAATGCTTATACCATTGTCATCATCCTCATGCTTATATTGTGATGAAAGTCATCTTTGGCTTACGTGCATAGATGGATTGTTGATTATTGGTTTTACAGTTGTATATCTTTGGCTTACGTGCAAAAATGGACTATTGATTATTGGTTTTACAGTTGTATATCTTTGGTTTACGTGCAAAGATGGACTGTTGATTATTGATTTTAGCTTACGTGCAAAGATGGACTGTTGATTATTGGTTTTACAGTTGTATATCTTTGGCTTACGTGCAAAGATGGACTGTTGATTATTGGTTTTACAGTTGTATATCTTTGGCTTAAGTGCAAAGATGAACTATTGATTAATGAGTATCTTTGGCTTATGTGCATAGATGAGCTGATTATTGGTATGATTATGACCAAGGATCATTCGGTATAATCATGACCCGTAATGTTATAGATGATGTGGTAAAAGTCCTCATTAGCCCGTAGTGCATTGATGGACAGTTATTGGTATGATTATAACCAGGGATTATTCGGTATAATCATGACCATTGATGGTTACATGAATATCCTTGGTCGTAGTGCGTGGATGATTCGATGATGTGGATTATTTATTGTCGAGTCTCAAATGATAAAATATTGATTATACACTTTTAATTGGTAAAAAATAATAGATATCATGCTCTACTTGACTCTTTTAAAATACAGTTGTATGTCTTTGGCCTGTAGTGCAAAGATGAATTGTTAATGAATATCTTGACCATAGTGCAAAGATGAATTTATTAGTATGAATATGAGCAGGAATTGTGATTTGGTATAACCATGATTTTTGATATTTCAGGTGAAGATAGGTGATGAAAATTATCTTCATCCTGGGTGCGAAGAGGAATTTAGAACCACAATTATGATTATGAGTTATTCATATGATTGTGGACATGAACTATTGATTGATGTTACAGGGATAAAACATTGTTGGTGGACTTTTAACATGGAGAGGATAATAGACCTTATGGTCTATTTGACTCTTTTAATGGATTGCTCGTTCCGCTGTAACTATGGTTGAAAAGTTTTATCATCTACCATATATTATAAATCTCTGATTTATTATTGATGAAAGCTATTGATAATTTAATTATCTTTAGTCATGATATTCTTTACTGGGCTAGTTGTGCTCACCCTTTTGCTTTACAATTCCTTTCAGGTAATAAAAGTGTAGCTGGGTCGAGCGGGGTATTAAGAGGATTAGAACGGTGGTCTATAGCTGTTGAGGTTCTCCCTAAATAGTATGGAAATAATTTTATTGAGAACTTTAGATAAATGTGTCGTATTGTATACGTCATTTGATATTTAATTTTGGTGAACCGAATAGGGTGAGGTGAACCCAACTTTGGAAGGGTGTTTTGTCACTATCAGACAAGATGTCTAATGACATACAACCTCGTGTTATCATGAGACAGGGTTGTGCACATCCACTTGCTGAGTATATCTACGAGCATTACCTATATAATCTTGGAGTTTATTTAAAATATAATTTTCACTTGGAGACAACAGAGATAATTATATGTCAAGAGAAGACTCACAATTGGAAAGAAGATAATAGTAATCTTCTCGTTTTTCTTTGGGGTCTATTGGGTCAACCAAGGATAATTCTATTGACGTATGATATCTATCATAACCTAGACGCATGGCCTCCCATGTACGAAGGTTTCCTTGAGCACTTCCCAAAGATTTTAATTTCTAAAACAGTTTTTGACTGTACTTTTATGTAAAGTACCATTGTAAGGTTGTGGTCGAGGCACCATGAGAGTTACTTACATTTGTATTAAAACTCACAGTTTAACTATGGTCATATTCTGCACGACAGTTCAATAGTTGTATAAATGAAGTTTGTATTTGATTTTATAGTGTGATATCTGGCGACTCAGAATGGGTCGTGTGGACCTATTTTGGGGGTGTCACAAATGGTATCAGAGCTTAGGGATATGGTCGCTGGCGGAGATATGAGTCTAGAACTAGGAGGGGAGAGACGAGTAATATACTTCACTAGTGTGTGACTTACCTAAGCTGAAATTTTTACTTGATAAGTGGACAAATTGTGATATGTTAATTAACCTTTGTTTTGAAGATATATTCTAGAATGATATCTGAAATACAGGAGATGAGCAATGGAAAAATCATGATATAGAGGAAATAACTGGGAAGGTACAATCCGAAAAGAAAGCAAGATATTCTCATCTCTTCGAATATCAGGTACGTACGTAAATGTCGAGGGCGAAATTTCATAAGGAGGGGAGATTGTGAGATCCCGAATTTTATGAAATGAAAGTATTCAATTTCCTTATAATTATTATTTATTTAGTAAATGGTTAAATTGATAAAAGGTTAAAGTTAAGGGTGATATTTGAAAATTTTTCAAAGTAAGCAAGTTATCATAAAATAATCGGTGATAAAAGTACAGTAATACGCGTGGTACAGTAATATATATAGTACTATTCACGAGTACTATTCATAACAGAATTTAATTTTTTTCTATCCAAATTATTTTTGATACAAGAATATAATTCTTGAATTTTACTTCACAAATATTTATCATGTTGACAATTTGGACATATTTAAACTCTGGATAAATTGAATTAGAATTCTCTAATATGTATCCTTTATCTCACTTGATTGAATCTTTATATCATTGTTATCATCGTCATGCTTATACTAGAAGTTATCTTTGGCCCGTAGTGCAAAGATGGACTGTTAATTGGTATGATTATGACCAGGAATTATGTATTGGTATAATCATAACCTTTAATGTTACAGATAAGATTTGTGGTGAAAGTCCTCTTTGGCCCGTAGTACATAGATGGACAAGTGTTAGGCATGATCATGAACAATGGTGATACTAACGAATATCCTTGGCCCGTAGTCCATGGATAATTCGTTGATTTGAAATATTATTGAATGATGTTACAGGGATAAAATATTGATGATGGACTTTTAAATAATACAAGATAGTAGATATCATGCTCTACTTGACTCTTCTAATGGATTACTGTTTCCGGTATAGTTGTATTCTAAAACTTGTTGTCTATTGTATTCTATTAGATTTTTTTCTGTTGAGGACTAAGGATAATTTTTTCTATATTATCTTAGTCATAATATTCTTTATTGGGCTAGTTACGCTCGTCTTTTTCCTTTTAGTTCCATTGTTCTTCTCAGGAAGCGAGAATGTAGCTGGGACTAGTCGGGGAGTGGAGTAATGGTCTAAGATGGTTATTATAGCAGTCCTCACTATTTTGTAAAATTGTGTAACAATAATTGTAATGAAGACTTTATTTGAGTTTGGGTATTGTCTACAAGACAATATTTGTATTAAAACTCTTAGCGTATGTGTTATCGTATTTTGCACGATAGTTGTATTATTGAAGTTTGTATTTGGTTTTTGTACCATGTATTTGGTGACTCAGAATGGGTTGTGTGGACCTATTTTGAGGGCGTCATAGTTGGTATCAGAGATTAGGGATATGATCTTTGGTGCAGATCTAGGATTAGAACTAGGAAGGGAGAGATGAGTAAATCCTTCGCTAGTGTGTCCTACCAAAGATTATTTGTTATTGGTCGGTCAGAATATAGGGTTAATATATGGCATGTTAATTTCTTTAATTAACCCTTGTTTTGTGGAAATGTTTGAGAATGACATCTGGAAATTTTGAGATAAGCAATGGAGCACATGACACCGTTGAGACACCGCCAATCAATAACCAGGATAATGTACATTAGGAGGTAATAATCCTCATGTAAACAACAACACCGACCAAATGATGAATGATGGGATGTTTAGGAGCTTTTTATAATTCATGCAACACCAAACGAGAGAAACTACGGTTCAAAATGCAGGTGGAAACAATAGCAACTCACGGCTGGTCACTGCTAAGTAATTCAAGGAGTTGGGACCACCATAGTTTTTGGGAAAGCCAGAGCCACTTCAGGTAGAGGCATGGATTAAGTAGATTACCAAGATATTTGATGTCTTGGGATGCACTGAAGAGCAAAAAGTTCCCTTCGCCAACTTTATGTTACGTGGAGATACATATTACTGGTGGGAATCCATAAAACGTACTCATCTGTCCGCACTTAAGATGTCTTGGGAGAGGTTCCAAGAATTGTTCAACGATAAGTACTTTCCAGAAAGTATTCGTCACATGAAGGAGGTGAAATTCATCAAACTGGAACATAACAATATGACTGTATCACAATACGAAGCCAAGTTTGTGGAGTTATCCCAGTTTTCATCTCATTTGGTAGATAACGAGGAGTGAATGACGTGAATATTTCTGAGAGGTTTGAAACCCAATATTCGCCAACATTTCATCTCTCATAAACTCTGTTTGTATTCAGATGTTATAAATAGAGCTCAGTTATTGGAGCGAGATTATGAGTCAGCTCAACCAAAAGACAACAACTGGCAGCAAGAAAATAGTTATACCAGTGGCAACAGTCATCGAAGCAGTGATAGCCAATGTGCCAGAAATGGTAACCACTTCGGTGGTAATCATGACCAAGATAATAAAAGAAATTATTCAAGTGGAAATTTTAAGAAGAGAAGATTTAACAATGACGGAAATACATCAGCACCAGCACCAGCACCAGCAACAACAATAGTTTCTAGGGGAGGAGAAAGACCACCAATTAGATGCTACAGATACTGAGAGGAGCGACATATAAGTCCAAACTATTCACAACATTCCAAGGTATGTTTTAGTTGTGGAAACAACGGTCATATAGCTTGATTTTGTCCTGTAGAGAAGTCAAGTTAAGCTGGGACGGTGGCACCAAAGGCGGTTACAGATAAAACAAAGTCGGTGTTTCAAGGGAGACCGTTTATCATGGCATCCCAAAAGGTAAAGAACCCGAACGAAGTTATGATGGGTAAGCTAATCATAAACTTTTACGAAGTCTATATCTTATTAGATACCAGTTCTACCCATTCTTTTATTTCTCCTGCTTGTGCTTAACATTTGAACTTGACCCCTAAAAAATTAGACTTTGACTTATTTATTAAAACTCCGTTAGAAGAAACCTTCATTACATCCACTGTTTATAAATCTTACTTGATTCAAGTTGGTACCATCACATTACCTGTTGATCTCATCTCTTTAAAGATACTTGCATTTGATGTGATTTTAGGGATTGATTGGTTAACTACTCTTCATGCTAAAATTGATTATTTTCGTAAGGTTGTTAGTTTTTATATTTCTAACCAAACTGTTAAGTGAATTCAAGCAACCAAACCACTAAAGTCAATCACTATCATATCAAGCCATAAAGCCATTCGTTTATTAAAAAATGGATGTCAATCTTTCTTAGCCCATGTCATAGATTTAAACAAGAACATTTCAGATTTGAATGATATTTCTATTGTTAATGAATTTCCTGGCGTATTTCCCGAAGAACTTCCTGGCCTACCCCCAGAGCGTGAAATCGAATTTTGTATTGACCTTGAACCTGGTACAAAACCCATTTCTAAAACCCTATATCGAATGGCTTCTATTGAACTCCAGGAGTTAAAAACTCAACTACAGGAGTTGTTAGATATTGGTTTCATTCATCCTAGTACATCTCCTTGGGGTGCTCTTGTTTTATTCGTAAAGAAGAAAGATGGGAGTATGCGACTTTGCATTGACTATCGGGAGTTGAATTATGTCACCATCAAAAATAGGTACCATTACCTCGCATTGATGACCTGTTTGACCAGTTGAAAGGTGCTAAATACTTCTCAAAGTTCGATCTTCATTCCGGATATCATCAATTAAAGATGAAAACTGATGAAATTCTAAAGACTGCTTTCAGAACTCGGCATGGGCATTACGAATTCCTAATCATGTCTTTTGGATTGACTAATGCTCTTGCTGCCTTCATGGATATGATGAACCGAGTATTTAAGGAATATTTGGATCATTTTGTGGTTATTTTTATTGATGACATCCTCATCTACTCTAAAAGCCGTGAAGATCATGAATAAAACTTGAAGCTGATACTCTAAAAGCTTCGTGAAAACAAGTTATACGCCAAGTTGAAGAAATACGAGTTCTGGCTTGAGGAAGTAGCATTCCTTGGGCACGTAGTATCGAAGTATGGAATATCAGTTGACCCAGCGAAGATTGAAGCGATACAAAGTTGGGAGCAGCCTAAGTCAATAACCGAAGTACGTAGTTTTCTGGGCTTAGCTGGTTATTATCTGAGATTCGTGGAAGGATTTTCTCGAATCGCTACTCCATTAACTCAGCTGACTCAAAAAGTTACAAAATTCGGATGGAGCGAGGAATGTGTGAAAAGCTTCCAAGAACTCAAGAGGAGAATCATTTCAAAGACATCATTACGATAATACCATCGAGTTCGAGAGGATTTGTCATCTACAACGATGCTTCAGGCAAAGGTTTAGGATGTGTTCTCATGCAACATGGGAAAGTCATAGCCTATGCCTCACGATAACTTAAAGAATATGAGAGGAATTATTCGACTCATGATCTAGAGTTGGTAGCAGTCATTTTCACTGTAAAGATTTGGAGACACTACCTGTATAGGGAGAAAGTGGAGATCTATACAGATCATAAAAGCCTCAAATATTTCTTCACCCAAAAGAACTCAACATGCGGCAACGACGATGGCTTGAGCTGTTGAAAGATTACGACCATACCATTCAATACCATCTTGGAAAAGCGAACATGGTAGCTAACGCATTGAGTAAAAGATCATATACGGGTACGAGTGCGATATTGTCAACACAAAGGCCCATTTTGTATGACTTACAAAGGATGGAGATAGAATTAAAAACTCTAGGGACCCATATGATGATGTCGAATATACGAGTAGAACAGACTTTAATCGATAAAGTTAAAGTTTCTCAAGCCACAGACCCGAAGCTAATGCGTATGAAGAAGAAAGTACAAGAAGGTGTTATTCCAGAAGCAAGAATAGACGAAGAAGGAATACTTCGAGTCAAATCCAGACTTTGTGTTCCTCACGACTCTGAATTGAAGTATAAAATTATAATGGAGGCACACAACACATCGTTTACAATCCATCCTGGAAGTAACAAAATGTATTGTGATCTTCAACATATATTTTGGTGGAGATATATGAAGAGAGAGATTGCAGAATTTATCTCAAGGTGTTTAACTTATCAATGTCTTAAGGCAGAGCATCAAATACCAAAAGGTCCATTGCAACCACTTGAAATTCCAAAATAGAAGTGGGAGCACATTAACATGGATTTCGTTACCAACCTTCCCAAGGTTTCTCAAGGCATAGATACAATTTGGGTCATTGTCGATAGATTAACCAAGTTTGCTCATTTCTTGTCTATACGAGAAACTTATTCACTTGAACGTCTTGCTCGTATGTACATAAATGAGATTGTGAGATTACATGGTATGCCAGTATCCATAGTTTCTGACCGAGACACAAGATTCACTTCAGGATTTTGGGTCATCTTGCAGAAAGCTATGGGCACTGATTTGATTCGATTGGGCTTCGCATATCATCCCTCGGGCGGACATCCAATTGGAAGGACTATTCAAACTCTTGAAGATCTATTAAGACTCTGCGTTATAGACTTCAAAAGAAGTTGGGACAAGTATTTACCATTAGTGGTATTCTCCTACAACAACAGTTATCAAGCAAGTATAGACATGGCTCCATTTGAGGCTATGTATGGATGAAAGTGTCGTTCTCCAGTATGCTGAGACGAGGTGGGTGAAGCAACGTTGTTGGGACCAAAAATGGTACACATGACTACGGAAAAGATTCAAATGATCTGTCAACATATACAAACCTCACAAGATCGACAAAAAGTCTTGCCGATCTTCGTCGAAGGGACGTGGAATTCAATGTTGGAGATCATGTATTGTTACGTGTTGTTCTATGGAAAGGAGTTATGAGATTTGAAAAGAGAGGAAAGCTCAACCCTTGATTCATTGGTCCATTTGAAATCCTCGATCGACTAAGAACTGTGGCCTATAGACTCGTTTTACCACCAAGTATGTCTTATTTTCATAACGTTTTCCACATATCCATGCTATATAAATATGTGAAAGACCCGAACCCCATTATTGAATTAGAACCAGACGAGATAGCAGAAGATTTAACGTATGAAGAGGTATTTGTTAAAATCTTGGATAAGAAGGAACATATTGTACGCTCAAAGGTTATACCTCAAGTTAAAGTTTTATGGAGAAACCACGATATTGAGGAAATGACTTAGGAGTTAGAATCTGATATGAAAACAAGGTATCCTCACCTTTTCGACATACCATGTACGTACATTAATTTCGAGGACGAAATTTCATAAGGAGGAGGGTTGTAAGACCCTAACTTTTTATGAATAAAGATTTAATTTCTCTAATTATTATTTTGAATAATAAGGTGTTGATTTGATATAATTTTTAGTTACGGGTGAATGTAAAAATTTTTGCAAAGTAAGTAAGTGGTCATAAAATATTCGTTTGGTCGGGGAATATTCTTTTTGTCAGGGAATATCTGTAAGACAACGCAATCATTGGTAGACCACATAACAGAATAACTGTCAGATATAAAAAGCGACACAAATAACTTCTTATAAAAATAACAGCAAAACTTTTACCGTTACCTGTTGAAATACCCGGTGATAAAAAGTACAGTAATACGCGGGGTTGCATAGTAGCACCCGATATTGCACAATATTTTTGGATTATTGATTCTTACGTAAGAAGTCACTCAGTTTCATTTAATAACTGCCACAGTAATTGTTGCACAATATCTTATATTATTGATTTAATTATTATCACAGTATCATCTGCACAATATTTTATATTATTAAATCAATAATTGACACAACACAATTATTCATATTATTAGTTAGCATTATTGGCAATGTCTAGAAAATTCTGTCAAGGAAAGAGGTTAATGTAAGACCCCAACTTTTTATAAATAAAATTGAATTTTCTCTATTCATTATTTTGAATTAATAAGGTGTTAATTTGATATAATGCTTTGGTTATGGGTGAAATGTGCAAATTTTACAAAATAAGCAAGTGGTTATAAAATATTCATTGTTGTCGGGGAATATTCGTTTGATTGTGGAATATTCTTACTGTCAGGGAATATTCGTACGACGGCGCAGCTATTGTGGGCCCCATAACAGAATAACTGTCGGATAAAGAAAATGAAAAGTTTGAGTTTTTATAAATAACGACGTAATTGTTACCGTTAACACTGTTGGATTACTTGGAGGTTAAAATACAAGAATCTGGCGTGGTTGCACAAGAATGGCTGCGGTATTGCAAAGTATTTTTGAATTATTGATTCTTATGTAAGAAGGCACTACTCAATAATTGTTACAATAGTTACTGTTCAATATTTTATTTTATTGATTCAATAATTACTACGTTGATAGTTTATATTATTGGTGTTTCAATAATTGTCATTGCACATTATTTCCCATTATCATATCAATAATTTATATTATTTGAATAATATTATTAGATAGTATTATTGGCAATGTCTAGAAAGTTTTGTTAAGGAGAGGTTTGATCACCTAATTGCGCACCAGTAAGGAGAAATCCTTATTGGAAAGCCCCCTCTTTCCTGGGAACGACCTGGTTGTCATAATTGTGAATCTGTAATATTATTTGTGAATAATTAATTATTGATTTATATGATAAGGAAATATTTATTTGATGTGTATATAAATGATGGATTTATTTATGTGGTTATAAATGAATGAATTAATGTTGAGGTGTTTTATCAGTATTTTTTTCGGAATGGAGGTATTAAAAATCAAACTAGTGTTCTTGAGATATATTGCATGATTTATAATTTTTAATCCGACCGTTAGATCTTTGTGATTTTTGGATATGTTATACATATATTGTGACACCCCCAAATCCAGGTACTCCATTCGCATAGGATTTGGTGCTCACTTATTAAAACTATTACATCTAACTACCCATAATAACGGATAAAGACATAATTAAAATAACTTAAACAATAATCTCTCCCATTAAAGGGTTACATCATCATCTCAAATTAAATCCCAGGTAATCTAACCTTAAAATTATTACATCAGTTTGCGGAATACATCACAAAATAAAACAAGTCTTTAACATAATTCATTAAAATAAAATTCTCATAAGTTTTCATCATTTGGACATCTTGCCCTTGCCTTTGCTAGTCAATGGCTCATCAACTTTCTCCACTTTAGCTACAGTGTTAATTGTAAGAGTGAGCAAACAAATGCTCATTGATATAGAAAGTAACAATGAAGGTAACATGAGAGTGAACAATGAAAGCTGAACGATAAGGAAATTGTTCTACAAATCAAACTAGAAAACAAGTTCAAAATTTAATTATCTGAGGGTCTTAAGACCACGAACTATGTCCTTGGTACTTAGGTATTATTACCCAACCTTAACAGTCATTTAGACTATACAGACCCTTCTTAACGTACTTAGGGGAATCAGCCCTTTGTACCATGTATTGTGCACAAACATCTAAACGTTACACGTACAAAATCCCCTATGTTAGGGTTGTTCGTCTCAATTTGGATTTAGAATTTTCGCACTAAAGAAAGTTTAGTTTGGAACTAGCTTATCAGTGTTTCTAGAATTTTAGAACATTATTCGATTTACATCAGTAAAGGTTTAATACAAAATGTATAACTGAACAAGGCTATCAAGGTCAAAGATCGGATAACAACAATATGTGATTGAATAAACATGATATACAAGCAAAATGTTATAACCATAAGTGTTAGAACAATCTCATTTGAATCATTGCGTTAGAACAATATATGCTTTGAATAATAATTAGGAAAGTAAAACTCGCTCGTTATAACAAATTAGGTTATAAGAACTTGTACAGACGTATTCAAGATAGATTAGGCTTGCTCAATTACTTGAACAACAATAATATAGGAATGGAAACTTGCATTCAATATGAAAAGAATGAAGTTCAAAAGCTTGCTCAATGTAAAGAGTTAAGGTTTAGAAACTTGCTCAATAATAACAAGGTAGAGTTGGAAAACTTGCCTTGATTGTAAGCTACACAAATGAAAAATAATCTCCAATTACCCTACATACATCATTGAAACCGCAACAATAATTAATCGCATGAATATTAACTTTAGAGTTTAAACCATCATTTAAGTCACAACCTTAGCTTAGCATCATCTAACCATGTAGGTTAACACACTTAACGAATCTGAAATCTCATTACGAGCCAACATAACTTAATCGTTCATCTCTAACTTTTAAAAACACCACTTTTTGTTTCATTATGTAAATCAATTAACAATCACTTCAAAATCTTTTATGCTTTGTATTATAACGCATGACAATCTACTATTGTCGTTTATATCATGCCTCAACATCAATAACATGCTTACAATACTAATATAAGTCCATTGTGCGACGACCAAGAAACTATGAGACCTCCTCATCGTCATTAGAGTAAAGGTGTGGCGTAGCATTGCGCCACACTTAGGCTTGAGACCAAGCCTTGACAGCAGGAGGAACATTGCGCCATTTTTTTTGCTCAGACTGCACAACAAGGCCAAAGTGTTTAGACAGACGCAGAGACTAAGGTGAAGCAAGAGCCATTTTAGCCCAACAAACATAAATTTCACCCATCAAATGAATGCTAGACAAAGATGATAATCTCTCAAAACCACTGTGATCTTCTAAAATCTCTGAGTTCTCTTCTTCCAAGCTCTCTCTCTCTCTCAACACTCTGCTCTTTTCTCCTTAGCCAAATACGAGAATAAGAAGAAACTAGACACTAGCCTTAGGTATAATATGCGTAAACATAAACTGAAACCCACGTTCTCTTTTAGTTATAAAACCCAAACAAGCGTCATCTCAAATAAGCAAAAGGCCACAAGGCCCTGTTTGGCTAACCAAAAACTCTTCCAACTAAATTATTTTAATAACATTTATATTATATAGTTTTATGTCACGCTTTTAGTTGATTAATTTAAATAACTTAATTTAGTTAATTTAAATAACTTATAATACTTATAATAAAACTCTTATTATCATTAATAAATAATTATATATCTAATTTAATTAATAAATTAGACACATCACTATATTTAATTTATTTATTTCCTTTAAATTAAATAATTTAATTTACCTAATTTCTTAAATATTAAGCAATTGATTTAATTTAATTATCTCCTTAAATTAAATCCAACAAATAAAATTATCATTACTCGATTCAATTATCATTAATTAATTTAGCTACCAAATTAATTCATGACAATTCATCAAATATTTATTTTCCTCAAAAAATAAATTATTTAAAATCTTTATTTAGCTCCATAAATATTTAAATTAAATTACAAATTTCTTGATCGTTACATCCTTCCCTCCTTAAAAGGATTCTGTCCCCAGAATCACAACTCAAAAAATTTATCCGTTACATTCTTCCCTCCTTAACAAGATTCTGTCCCCAGAATCGCTATACAAAATCAAGCAAACAACTGAGGATAAATCTTTATCATAACGCTTTCAAGTTCCCACATAGCTTCTTAAACATTGTGGTTCCTCCATATTACCTTAACAGAAGGTATCACTTTATTCCTCAGTACTTGCTCTTTTCTGTCAACAATTTGAACAGGGACTTCTTCATATGACAAATCCTTCTCAAATTATAAGGGCTCATATTCGATAACATGTTTATAGTTAGGCTTATATGGTCTCAATACCGAAATATGGAAAACATTATGAATATGCTCTAACTCCGGAGGAAAGGCTACTTCGTACGCCATTTCGCCAACTCGTCGAAGCACTTCGAAAGGTCCTATAAATCTAGGGCTCAATTTCCCTTTCTTGCCAAATCGAATTTTTCCCTTCCAGGGAGACACTTTTAGGAAAACATAACTACCGACATCAAATTCCTTATTTTGTCGATGTTGATCAGCATATTTCTTCTATCTATCTTGTGCTGCGTTCAATCTTGCTCGAATTACTTTGATGATCTCGACAGTCTGTTGTACCAATTCTGGACCCAATAGCTAACGTTCACCAATCTCGTCCCAATATAATGGAGTTCTACATTTCCTGCCGTATAACGCTTTGTAAGGCGGCATGCCAATACCCGACGAATCGTCTGGAAATACATCTGCAAAATCTCTTATGATCGGTATCTCTTCCAACTTTGCACTCTTCTTTTGTGTATCGATGATGTAGGCTAAGTATCCTACACATCCTTGTCTCAACAACTTCTTGGCTTGCATCACCGTCAGACAACTTGTTTGTCGAGGTGACTTGCTGCCATAAAACACAACCTTTGACGGAGTCATAAGGTTAACACACTTTCTTTGGTTATCAATTACTGCTCCGTAATTGAATAACCAATCCATTCCCAGTATAACATCAAATTCACCAAGTCTAATTGGTATCAGATCTACCATCATCTCATGACCTTTTATAACCACCATACAATTCTTATATTTAAATCTAACAAGATCACTTCCCTATTCGCAATCTCTATACTTGAGGGAAATTCTAATTCTTCCTGAGGCAAATCTAAGTTCTGAGCAAATTCATCGGATATAAATGAACAAGTAGCACTCGAATCAAATAGTACATAAGCATTAATACCATTAATTGGAATGATACCTGACACCACATCCCTAGACTGTACAACATCCTGTACGGTCATATTGAAAGTCCTCGCAGTAGGTCGGTTTGATTGAGCTGGTCCAGTGATAGTCAATGCACCACCACCGTTGTTGTTTCCTTTTCCGCCACTTGTACTTCCCGTTGGCTTCTTAGGACAATCACGAGCCATGTGATCTTTTGAACCGCAGGTAAAGCATGCTCCTTTCTTCGGACTAAAACAATTCGGTGCAATATGTCCCTCTTGACCACAGTTGAAACACACTCTTTTTCCCTTCAAACATACTCCAGTATGGTTCTTCCCGTAAGTTGAGCAAGCCTCAAACTTTTTCTTCTGCTGATTTCCTTGCTGTCATCCCGCAGTCAAATTCTCGTTCCACTTCCTTTTCTGACTATTACTTTCAACATTACTACCACCAGCCTTATTCGCATTCTCATTCTTCCTCTTCTTTTGTTCTTGGTTGTACTTGGTCAAGGCATCGCTTCCACCTTTCGCGATAATTTCCTTTTCCAATACAGCCGCAAATGTATTCAGCTGGAACATTGAAACCTTGCTGTAAAGCCAGGGCTTCAATCCTTGTTCGAATCTTCTCACTTTGCGTTCATCAGTATTGACTTGATAAGTGGCAAACCTTGCCAACTCGTTAAACTTTGCAGCGTATTCTGGTACCGTCATCGCTCCTTGCTTCAACTCCAGAAATTGCACTTCCAGCTGATTCCGAGAACTCGCTGGAAAGTACAATTCGAAAAACATTTCCTTGAATTTATCCCACGCTATCACTCTTTGTCATCCACGAACCTTATTTGCTTGCCACCAGTATCTAGCTTCAGACTTCAGCAAGAACATTGCGAACGCAGTCTTTTGATCTTCGTTAACTCTAGCAACGTCGAACACCTTCTTTATTTCCATAATCCAGGTTTGGGCTTCCACTGGATTCATAGATCCTTGAAACTCTGGCGGTCCAACCGCTTTGAATTCCTTGAAAGTCGTGACTTGAGCTTGCGGTTGATTCGCAAGTGCACCCGTTAACAAAGCTACCAACTGCTGAACCGAATTAGCGTTGGTCTCATTGTTATTATTCGTAGACCCCTCTGGAGGTGCTTGCTGACGTGGTTGTCTTCTTCTAGGAGGCATCTTCTGTTAAAATATACGCTTATTAGTTCCTTACTCAACTTCTTGGGTATTTCAAATTTTAAGTTAAACATTACAAGATTAAAGCTTTAACACATAACATTTCAAACAAACTTTGATATTTTATTCATTCATAAAGTTTTTAGAACATACTCAAAAGAGCATAACCGCTATAAACAATTCACTTTCCTGAACTAAACACGTTTCAGGATTACATACTCATACTATCCCTTTATTTATCTCAAAATAAGGGATTCATAATTTATTTATTCTGTAACAATCCTAAAATTCAAATTGTAATATTAAATATTTATTGAATTATATAAATATTTATTTGATGTGTTTATTATTGAAATTGATGAAATAAAAATTTTATTATTGATGTGGTTATTACTATTAAATATTTATGAATTAAATTTATTAGATAATATTCTAAATTAATTTAGTTTATAATTTAGAGAGTTGTAATGTAGCATGAGATGTTATATTATTGTTTTAATTTAATAATTATAGTGATATGTTAATTTATTAAATAAAATTATAATGAGATTATAATTTTGTGATATTTGGATTAAGTGGGAAAATTTGTTTAGTATGTTGTAATTGGTTATTTAACTAATGTTGAATATGAAGGTATAAATATGAGATTTTAAACTATAGTGTAAGTGGTTTATTAAAATAAAATTAAAGTAATTTTTTTTAATTGATTTAACCAAACAAGGCTTAAAATATTAAGTCTTTATTTTAAAGACTTTTTGCCAAACAAAGCCTTATGGCTTTTGGATTTTTGAATTTCAATTAAATAAATAAAATAAATTAAAATAATAAATATAATATATACGTTTATTTTTGGTAACTGTCATAACAATTAGTATGCGTATTTAGATTTTAGCAGTTTTATGTTTACACTTGGCTATATCAGTTTTCTTTACGCATACTTGACTAAGTCTGAGAGTTCAGAGAATTGAGAATTGAGAGAAATTGAGAGAAAGCCTAAGGATTACTAGCAGTTTCAGTGGTTTAGCAAGGATTTCTTAAGAAACAAATAGGTATGTTACATAACCTTAACGTATATATTTTACAAGCTTATAATCTCTAAGTCTCTGTGTTCATGAGGTGCACTCACTATGTATAAAGTTTTACAAAACTTTCTGTAAACTGTGTGTTATAATTGGTTATGATAATATGTGTAAATGTAATTGTTATCACCAGCATGTCTATATGTATATAGGTGTTGTATGCTAGATTACGTTCAAAAAGAAAGGAATTGTTTTTACAGTAAACATCTATGTATGAACATAATTTATAGAAATATCAAAATTAGTATATTTTAATTATGAAATTATGAAATTGAACCTTATTTATGTTAATTGGGTAAGAACTTAAAGAGAACTTAGTTCAAAAGAATCAAATTGGTGTATCATTATGATTACAGTGTTCACTGTGTCAAGAAATATCAAAATGGAGTTTTGGTTTTAAAATATGCTATTCCAGTATTTAATTTTTCTAGAATTATGGTTTAAGTTGTGTTAATTTAGTATTTGTATGCTTGGTGAAGTTTATGTGTAATTTTCATAAGTTATACATGTTAATTGGTGTTAGAAATTAAGACATAGCTTTGTTCTATGTTTTGTTTTGGGGTGTTCTGTAATTCGACACCCCAAATACCAAGTTTCATACTTCAAAGACCAAAAATGGCCCAAATGTTCGCTACTTCAAAGATTGGAATTCGTGTCCCAACATCGAATTCACGCTTCGGTGCATCGTCTCATACCATTCAAAAAAAAGTAGTCCTGGCCTGACAGCTTTTGACCTCTTGTAGTAAAATGGCCATAAAGTTTTCATACGAACTCCGATTGAGGTGATTTAAGATGATTCAAAAAGAGGACGAATAGGCCTATAACTTTTATTCTTTAAGGTTTTCAATTTGAAATCGTTATGAAGGGTAAAAATGGTCATCTTTAGGACTGTTGTGTATTTGGAGCCAATCGGAGTATGCGGGATCTTGTGAATGCAAGTGCAATCCTTTGTGTATTAGTATAACTTAATGATAACATGTTGGATATGTAATAGGATGTTGTATCAAGTTGTTAATGTGTATGTGGTGCAATGGCATGATCACTTAAGTAGTTGTAAGAAAGCTAAAAAGTAATGTTCATGAAAAGATGCGATGTTATTTAAACTTAAACTTAGTTAGTAGCTATACTAAAAGTAAGAAAGCAACTCATGAAGGTAATGTTAGTGTAACTAATGTGTATTGTCAATACATATGGTATGTGTAGGACTTGGGGTGAATGTGAGTAGTGATTGTTTAACCTACGCACGAGGCAAGTTCCCTAAATTTTGCTACTTTATTATTCAGCAAGGTTACTTTTCAACGTTATGTTATACTTATGCAAATTCACTATTTCTAATCTCTTGTTTAACGATTTATTGTCATGAAAGTTCTTTAACCCTCATTTATTGTTGAGCAAGTTAGTTAATCTTAGTTTCTTTATTCTGATCGAGATTACCTTGGTTATTCAAAGTTTGTACTCATTTATTGTTGAGCATGTTAGTTAATCTTTATCTCTTTATTCAAAGTTTGTATTATTATTGTAAGAAGTGTGTTTATTCAGCTACTAATAACTGTTGTTTGATCTTCGTTCTTCAATATCATTGTACAATCTTACGTTATTGTACCGAACTCTAAGTTGCTTAGCGATTCTTTACCAATTCAACTAATCCTTAGTTGATGAATGTTCTAAACTCTAAATTACCCTTGAAGTCAACCAGAACCAAACTTCCTTTGGTTTGTTTATGTACTCACACACAACTTTGAAAGCATGTTGTCAATAATAACATTTTTTTAACTTAGAAATTGTTAATACTGTAGCCTTATTGATTCATCGATATACCTTGTTCATGAAGATATTATAATCAAACCCTTGAATAGTTATTGGTTCCAATCTGATTCAACCAGTACTTAGTTGATGAGCGTTCTAAAAATCTAGACTTCTTTTGAAGTTAATTTCCAACCAAACTTCCTTTGGTTCGGAACCTGATAATCTAAGCTGAGATGAACAACCCTATATCAGGGGATTATTTTAGAGCCACACAATAGCGTTAAAATGTTTGTGCAATACATAGTACAAAGGGCTGATCACCTGGAGTATGGAATAATTGTCCATATAGTCGTTTAGACTGTGAAAGGTTACAGTAGAAACACCTGTGAACCTAAGACATAGATGATGATTATAGTATTTTAGACTGTTAAAGGTTAAAGTAGAAATACTTGTAAACCTAGAATAGAGTTCGTGGTCTTGTGACCCTCAGTATATTCTTTGATGTTGTTATCTAATGTTAACTTAAACGTTCATTATTCCTTTGAACTCATAGTTGTTGAATTAATTTTCTTGTTTCGGTAACAATAATTTACCATTGAAAGCTTAGTTAATTGTCATTCATAAAACATTATTGTATATTATCATTCTTGTGGGCAATTGTTTGCTCACTCTTGCACAAAATAATGCAGATGAAGTTACAAAGTTTGAAAAGCTTTATACAAGCAAGGGAAAGGACAAAGTGCTTGATTAGACGACAACATTTAATTTATATTTTATTTATGAAGCTTATGTAATGGATTTAGTTATGATTATATTTTAGTTTTCCGCTGATGATTGTAATAAAGGTTAGATGACCTGGGATTTATCTGAGATTATGCAACCCTTTGGTGGGAGATTTATTGTTTAAGCTTTTGAGTTTAATTATATCCTTTGTTTATGGGTAGTTAGTTATGATTTAATTGGACAGTGAACACCAAATCTATGGGATTGAGGTGCCCGGATTTGGGGGTGTCATATATTCACATAATTAATCTCATATTATTATCTATCTTATTCTATCTAGACATATTAAGACATCGTAAGGCTTCCCGACGCTCTTCCTCCATGATACGTTACGCCATTCTGCGATCCATCACGAACCACGACGAATTCTCAAACTGAGGTGGGTAATAATAGACTCGATCCTGGGCCCTATCAATCACCGAATTAAAAGCATAATCCATCTCTTTCATTTTGGCTTTCTTCACTTGAACCTTAGCCTTAGCACGATCTGTACGTTGAGTCGCCTTCATCCATGCATCCTCTGCTCTTGCACGCTTAGCTGACTCCTCCTTGAAATCATCTTTCAATTTCTCCATGTCAATCTTCATCTTCTCGTGTACTGCCAATAGGTCTTCATGCTGACCCTTTGTATGAACTAAGTCCCACTCTGTGTTCCTAAGTTTTAAGTCGAGTTCCTGAATCTCTGCATCCTTTTGCTCCATCGAAGCGTGATGCATCTCAACCATTTCCTTCAGCTCCTTGACCTCGTCCTATAATTCTACATTACCGTCATACAAAGCAACATACATCTCGGCCGATATGGAGTTTGGTGGAAAATCCTCAGGATCCTCCTCCTCATCTTCCTCTTCTATTTCCTCAGAACAATTCTCCTCGGGATCGGTTACAGGCTCATCCTTTTGGATCAACTGCTCCCGCACCACATGTATATCCCGGGGCTCATCATCTATAGGTCTCTGAGGTATCACCCCTCTAGCTGGACTGGATCCTCCTTCGTTAGACATCCTGACAATAAAATGTTTTAAATTTTACTTAATATTTTCGATATTCACGAGCACATAAGTTATTAACACATAGCACATAATGTTTTTTTTATTATTATTTAGCTTCAATGGATGCCTTAATCTATTCCTTAAAACTCGATAAGAGTTAAACACCTCTATATTTTCTTTTTCCTTAAAGGTTACTTCCTAAGGTTTCCCCGCCTAAGGTTCATAACCTAAAGGTTTGATACCAACCTGTGACACCCCCAAATCCAGGTACTCCATTCCCACAGGATTTGGTGCTCACTTATCAAAACTATTACATCTAACTACCCGTAATAAAGGATAAAGACATAATTAAAATAACTTAAAACAATAATGTCTCCCAATAAAGGGTTACATCATCATCTCAAATTAAATCCCATGTAATCTAACCTTAAAATTATTACATCAGTTTGCGGAATACATCACAAAAATAAAACAAGTCTTTAACATAATTCATTAAAATAAAATTCTCATAAGTCTTCATCATTTGGACATCTTGCCCTTGCCTTTGCTAGTCGACGGCTCATCAACTTTCTCCACTTAAGCTACAGTGTTAATTGCAAGAGTGAGCAAACAAATGCTCACTGATATAGAAAGTAACAATGAAGGTAACATGAGAGTGAACAACGAAAGCTGAATGATAAGGAACTTGGTCTACAAATCAAAGTAGAAAACAAGTTTGAACTTTAATTATCTGAGGGTCTTAAGACCACGAACTATGTCCTCGGTACTTATGTATTATTACCCAACCTTCAAAGTCATTTAGACTATACGGACCCTTCTTAACGTACTTAGGGGGATCAGACCTTTGTACCATGTATTGTGCACAAACATCTAAACATTACACGTACAAAATCCCCTATGTTAGGGTTGTTCATCTCAGTTTGGATTTAGAATTTCCGCACTAAAGAAAGTTTAGTTTGGAACTAGCTTATCAGTGTTTCTAGAATTTTAGAACACTATTCGATTTACATCAGTAAAGGTTTAATACAAGAACGTACAACTAAACAAGGCTATCAAGGACAAAGATCAGATAACAACAATATGTGATTGAATAAACATGATATACAAGCAAAATGTTATAACCATAAGTGTTAGAACAATCTCATTTGAATCGATGCATTAGAACAATATATGCTTTGAATAATAATTAGGAAAGTAAAACTCGCTCGTTATAACGAATTAGGTTATAAGAACTTGTACAGACGTATTCAAGATAGATTAGGCTTGTTCAATTACTTGAACAACAATAATATAGGAATGGAAACTTGCATTCAATATGAAAAGAATGAAGTTCAAAAGCTTGCTCAATGTAAAGAGTTAAGGTTTAGAAACTTGCTCAATAATAACAAGGTAGAGTTAGAAAACTTGCCTTGATTGTAAGCTACACAAATGAAAAATAATCTCCAATTACCCTACATACATCATTGAAACCGCAACAACAATTAATCGAATGCATATTAACTTTAGCGTTTAAACCATCATTTAAGTCACAACCTTAGCTTAGCATCTAACCATATAGGTTAACACACTTAACGAATCTGAAATCTCATTACGAGCCAACATAACTTAATTGTTCATCTCTAACTTTTAAAAATACCACTTTTAGTTTCATTATGTAAATCAATTAACAATAACTTCAAAATCTTTTATACTTTGTATTATAACGCATGACAATCTACTATTATCGTTTATATCATGCCTCAACATCAATAACATGCTTACAATACTAATATAAGTCCATTGTGCCTGACCTATAAACAAACAGATCTCACTATCACAGTTCAGGGTGTGGCGCAGCTGCAACACACTTAGGCTTGGGATTAGAATGGCGGTACATGCGGATACAATTGCGCCATTTTTTGCCTTCAGACCGACGCAGCCTTGCTTACTTTGTTGGACAGAACAGAGCCTGAGGCAAAGATGAACAATAGCCGTTTTTAGCCTAACAACCACAAATTTCACCCATCAAATGGTGAAATTAGCATATCCAACTGATATAAAACTAACACATATATTTTTCCTCACATATTCATTAACTTAAAACAATTAAACATCAAATTAAACTATTTTAATTCCTTAAATTTCATATTTTCTCATGAAAACTCCATTTTTGACACCTTTAACGAATTTGATCACCACAAATTCGTTTTTCAATCAATTGACATAATTTAACCTGCGTTGTTTTTGTTTCTTAACATATTATCATAATCCATCAACAAATTACAGATTACATCATATATTGAATAAGAAATTTGGCACTTTCTATGGCCATATTATAAGAACACAACACTGTGATTTTCCTTTCTTCCTCAACCCAATTTCTCATGAATTTGATAACAAATAACATGTTTACATGATAATTAACAGAGTTTTGAAATTCTACAAGAACATGTATACATCACAATACTCATGATTTCACATTATATCAACTAGACGCTAGCCTTAGGTATAATATGCGTAAACATAAACTGAAACCTACGTTTTCTTTCAATTATAAAATCCAAACAAGCATCAGCTCAAATAAGCAAAAGGCCACAAGGCCCTGTTTGGCTAACCAAAAACTCTTCCAACTAAATTATTTTAATAACATTTATATTATATAGTTTTATGTCACGCTTTTAGTTGATTAATTTAAATAACTTAGTTTAGTTAATTTAAATAACTTATAATACTTATAATAAAACTCTTATTATCATTAATAAATAATTATATATCTAATTTAATTAATAAATTAGACACATAACTATATTTAATTTATTTATTTCCTTTAAATTAAATAATTTAATTTAACTAATTTCCTAAATATTAAGCAATTGATTTAATTTAATTATCTCCTTAAATTAAATCCAACAAATAAAATTATCATTACTCGATTCAATTATCATTAATTAATTTAGCTACCAAATTAATTCATGACAATTCATCAAATATTTATTTTCCTCAGTAAATAAATTATTTAAAATATTTATTTAGCTCCATAAATATTTAAATTAAATTATAAATTTCTTGATCGTTACATCCTTCCCTCCTTAAAAGGATTTTGTCCGTAGAATCACAACTCGAAAAATTTATCCGTTACATTCTTCCATCCTTGACAAGATTTTGTCCCCAGAATCGCTATACAAACTCAAGCAAACAACTGAGGATAATTCTTCATCATAACGCTTTCAAGTTCCCACGTAGCTTCTTAAGCATTGTGGTTCCTCCAGATTACCTTAACAGAAGGTATCACTTTATGCCTCAGTACTTGCTCTTTTCTGTCAACAATTTGAACAGGGACTTCTTCATATGACAAATCCTTCTCAAATTGTAAGGGCTCATATTCGATAACATGTTTATAGTCAGGCTTATATGGTCTCAATACCAAAACATGGAAAACATTATGAACATGGTCTAACTCAGGAGGTAAGACTACCTCGTACGCCACTTTGCCAACTCGTCGAAGCACTTTGAAAGGTCCTATAAATCTAGGGCTCAATTTCCCTTTCTTGCCAAATCGAATTTTTTCCTTTCAGGGAGACACTTTTAGGAAAACATAACTACCGACATCAAATTCCTTATTTTGTCGATGTTGATCAACATATTTCTTCTATCTATCTTGTGCTGCGTTCAATCTTGCTCGAATTACTTTGATGATCTCGACAGTTTGTCGTACCAATTCTGGACCCAATAGCTGACGTTCACCAATCTCGTCCCAATATAATGGAGTTCTACATTTCCTGCCGTATAACGCTTCGTAAGGCGGCATGCCAATACTCGCGTGATAACTATTATTATAAGAAAATTCCACCAATGGCAGATGGTCATCCTAATTTCCCTTGAAATCCATGATACATGCTCTAAGCATATCTTCTAGTGTTTGGATGGTTCTCTCACTTTGTCCATCGGTTTGAGGATGGTACACTGTGCTCATTCTCAGCTGTGTCCCCAACCATTCTTGTAATTGTTTCCAAAAATTAGATGTAAAACGTGGATCTCATGCGATACTATATAGACACAGTACCACATACTCTCTTGACACAATCTCTTTCACGCGTACGCTTTGCTAACCGATCTAGGGTAAACTGAATCTTGATTGTCAAAAAGTGTGCCGACTTCGTTAGTCGATCAACAATCACCCAAATGGCGTCGTAACCTTGCTGAGTCGTTGGAAGACCTACCACAAAATCCATTGTGATATGCTCCCATTTCCATTCTGGTATCTCCAACGGTTGTAACAATCCGCTTGGCCTTTGATGTTTAGCTTTGACTTTCTGACACGTTAAGCATTTCGCCACACACTCAGCCACATCCCTCTTCATATTCAGCCACCAAAAATGATGTTTAAGATCTTGGTACATCTTTGTACTCCCAGGGTGAATCGAATATCTTGAGTTGTGAGCTTCACTCAAAATTTCTTCTTTAACTTCTGGTACTTGCGGAACCCAAATTCTCCCTTCAAATCAAAGTAACCCTTCCGAATTGATTTTGAATTTGTTTCCCTCACCTTTAGATATCTTCTATTTTATCTTTTCGCAGTCTTCATCTTGAAGTTGTGCATTTTTCACCTTATCTACCAACGTTAAACTATTTCCCATCTGGAATCACTTTTCATCAGATTCTATCTGATATTTAATTTCCAACTCCATCTTAACCATTTCTGACACTAACTTTTCTTGATCAGTTAACATCATTAATTTCTTCCGTCCCTTCCTACTTAAGGCATCAGCAACAACATTCGCCTTTCCAGGATGATAGAAAATCTCAAAATCATAATCTTTGATCAGCTCCAACCATCTTCGTTGTCGCATGTTCAAATATTTTTGTGTAAAGATATACTTCAAACTTTTATGGTCGGTATATATCTCACACCTCTCTCCATAAAGATAATGTCTCCAAATTTTTAGGGCAAACACCACTTCCGCCAACTCCAAGTCATGAGTCGGATACCCTTTCTCGTAATCTTTTAACTGTCGTGATGCATACACAATAACTTCGCCATTCTGCATAAGCACACAGCCTAGTCCTTTATGCGATGCGTCACTATATACCACAAAATTGCCTGTATCATAAGGTAACGACAACACAGGTGCAGAGCTCAGCCTCTTCTTTAATTCTCAAAAACTTTCCTCACACTTCTTTGTCCAAACAAACTTAACTGCTTTCCTAGTTAAATTCATCAACGGAGTTGCGATTTTGGAAAAGTCTTGAATAAAACGCTTGTAGTAACCCGCAAATCCTAAGAAACTCCTTACTTCTGACGGTGTCTTCGGCTGATCCCAGTTTATTACAGGTACCACCTTTGATGGATTTATCAAAATTTCGTCCTTATCAATAACGTGTCCGAGAAACTGTACACGTTTCAACCAAAATTCACACTTTGAGAACTTAGCGTACAACTTCTCTTTTCTCAACGTCTCCAACGTCACCCTTAAATGTTCCACATACTCCTCCTTGGTTTTGGAATATACCAATATATCATCAATAAACACCACCACAAATTTGTCTAAGAATGGTTTAAACACCCTGTTCATCAAGTCCATGAATGTTGCAGGTGCGTTAGTTAAACCAAAAGACATAACCAGAAACTCGTAATGACCATACCGAGTTCTGAACGCTGTCTTCTGTACATCCTCCAGCCTCACCTTCAGCTGATGATAACCACTTCTTAGGTCTATCTTCGAGAAATACCTCGCTCCTTTGAACTTATCGAACATGTCATCGATTCTAGGTAATGGATACTTGTTTTTAATCGTGACCTTATTCAATTCTCTGTAATCAATGCAAAGCCACATCCTTCCATCTTTCTTCTTAACAAACAACACCGGTGCTCCCCATGGCGAAATACTCGACTGAATATACTTTTTGTTAAGCAATTTTTGCAATTGCACCATCAACTCTTTCATCTCTACCGGGTCCATTCTGTATGGTGCTTTAGATATCGGGGCCGTTCCTGGTAGTAAGTCAATCACGAACTCGATTTGTCGATCCGGCGGAAGACCCGACAAATCGTCTGGAAATACATCTGCAAAATCTCTTATGATCGGTATCTCTTCCAACTTTTCACTCTTCTTCTATGTATCGATAATGTAGGCTAAGTATCCTACACATCCTTGTCTCAACAACTTCTTAGCTTGCATCACCGTCAGACAACTTGCTTGTCGAGGTGACTTGCTTCCATAAAACACAACCTTTGACGGAGTCATAAGGTTAACACACTTTCTTTGGTTATCAATTACTGCTCCGTAATTGAATAACCAATCCATTCCCAGTATATCATCATATTCACCAAGTCTAATTGGTATCAGATCTACCATCATCTCGTGACCTTTTATAACCACCCTACAATTCTTATATTTAAATCTAACAGGAATCAGTTCCCTATTCGTAATCTCTATACTTAAGGGAAATTCTAATTCTTCCTGAGGCAAATCTAAGTTCTGAGCAAATTCATCAAAAATAAATGAACAAGTAGCACCCAAATCAAATAGTAGATAAGCATTAATACCATTAATCAGAATGATACCTGACACCACATCCCTAGATCATACAAACATCCTCGCGGTCGTCATATTGAGTCCTCGCGAGAGGTCGGTTTGATTGAGCCGGTCCAATGATAGTCAATGCACCACCACCGTTGTTGTTTCCTTTTCCGCCACTTGCACTTCCTGCTGGCTTCTTAGGACAATCATGAGCCATGTGATCTTTTGAACCGCAGGTAAAGTATGCTCCTTTTTTTGGACTAAAACAATTCGGTGCAATGTGTCCGTCCCGACCACAGTTGAAACACACTCTCTTTCCCTTCAAACATACTCCAGTATGGTACTTCCCGCAAGTTGTGCAAGCCTCAAACTTTTTCTTCTGCTGATTTCCTTGCTGTCCTCCCGCAGTCAAATTCTCGTTCCACTTCCTTTTCTCACTATTACTTTCAACATTACTACCACTAGCCTTATTCTCATTCTCATTCTTCCTCTTCTTTTATTCTTGGTTGTACTTGGTCAAGGCATCGCTTCCATCTTCCGCGATAATTGCCTTTTCCAATACAGCCGCAAATATATTCAGCTGGAACATTGAAACCTTGCTGTAAAGCCAGGGCTTCAATCCTTGTTCGAATCTTCTCGCTTTGTGTTCATCAGTATTGACTTGATAAGTGGAAAACCTTGCCAACTCGTTAAACTTCGCAGCGTATTCTGGTACCGTCATCGTTCCTTGCTTCAACTCCAGAAATTGCACTTCCAGCTGATTCCGAGAACTCGCTGGAAAATACATTTCGAAAAACATTTCCTTCAATTTATCCCACACTATCACTCCTTTTCCTCCACAAACCTTATTTACTTGCCACCAGTAGCTAGCTTCAGACATCATCATGAACGTTGCGAACGCAGTCTTTCGATCTTCGTTAACTCTAGCAACGTCGAACACCTTCTCCATTTCCATGATCCAGGTTTGGGCTTCCACTGGATTCATAGATCCTTGAAACTCTGGCGGTCCAACCGCTTTGAATTCCTTAAAAGTCGTGACTTAAGCTTGCGGTTGATTCGCAAGTGCACCCGTCAACAAAGTTACCAACTGCTAAACCGAATTAGCATTGGTCTCATTATTATTATTCGTAGACCCCATAGGAGGTGCTTGTTGACGTGGTTGTCTTCTTCTAGGAGGAATCTTCTGTTAAAATATACACTTATTAGTTCCTTACTCAACTTCTTGGGTATTTGAAATTTTAAGTTAAACATTACAAGGTTAAAGCTTTAACACATAACATTTCAAACAAACTTTGATATTTTATTCATTCATAAAGTTTTTAGAACATACTCAAAATAGCATAACCGCTATAAACATTCACTTTCCTGAACTAAACACGTTTCAGGATTACATACTTATACTATCCCTTTATTTATCTTAAAATAAGGGATTCACAATTTATTTATTCACATAATTAATCTCATACTATTATCTATCTTATTCTATCTAGGCATATTAAGACGTCGTAAGGCTTCCCGACGCTCTTTTTCCATGATACGATACGCCGTTCTGTGATCCATCACGAACCACGGCGAATTCTCAAACTGAGGTGGGTAATAATAGACTCCATTCTGGGCCCTATCAATCGTCGAATTAAAAGCATAATCCATCTCTTTCATTTTGGCTTTATTCACTTGAACCTTAGCCTCAGCACGATCTGCACGTTGAGTCGCCTTCATCCATGCATCCTCTACTCTTGCACGCTTAGTTGACTCCTCCTTGAAATCATCTTTCAATTTCTCCATGTCAGTATTTATCTTCTCGTGTACTGCCAATAAGTCTTCATGCTGACCCTTTGAATGAACTAAGTCCCACTCCGTGTTCCCAAGTTTTGAGTCGAGTTCCTGAATCTCTGCATCCTTTTGCTCCATCGAAGCGTAATGCATCTCAACCATTTCATTCAGCTCCTCGACCTCGTCCTGTAATTCTACATTACGGTCATACAAAGCATCATACATCTCGATCGATATGGAGTTTGGTGGAAACTCCTCAGGATCCTCCTCCTCATCATCCTCTTCTATTTCCTCAGAACTATTTTCCTCCGGATCGGTTACAGGCTCATCCTCTTGGATCAACTGCTCCCGCACCACATGTATATCCCGGGGCTCATCATCTATAGGTCTCTGAGGTATCACCTCTCTATCTGGACTGGATCCTCCTTCGTTGGACATCCTGATAACAAAATGTTTTAAATTTTACATTAATATTTTCGATATTCACGAGCACATAAGTTATTAACACATAGCACATAATGTTTTTTTTATTATTATTTAGCTTCAATGGATACCTTAATCAATTCCTTAAAACTCGATAAGAGTTAAACACCACTATATTTTTCTGTTTCCTTAAAGGTTACTTCCTAAGGTTTCCCCACCTAAGGTTCATAACCTAAAGCTTTGATACCAACCTGTGACACCCCCAAATCCAGATACTCCATTCCCACAGGATTTGGTGCTCACTTATCAAAACTATTACATCTAACTACCCATAATAAAGGATAAAGACATAATTAAAATAACTTAAATAATAATCTCTCCCATTAAAGGGTTACATCATCATCTCAAATTCAATCATAGGTAATCTAACCTTAAAATTATTACATCAGTTTGCGGAATACATCACAAAATAAAACAAGTCTTTAACATAATACATTAAAATAAAATTCTCATAAGTCTTCATCATTTGGACATCTTGCCCTTGCCTTTGCTAGTCGATGGCTCATCAACTTTCTCCACTTTAGCTGTAGTGTTAATTGCAAGAGTGATCAAACAAATGCTCACTGATATAGAAAGTAACAATGAAGGTAACATGAGAGTGAACAAAGAAAGCTGAACGATAAGGAACTTGTTCTACAAATCAAACTAGAAAACAAGTTTAAACTTTAATTATCTGAGGGTCTTAAGACCACGAACTATGTCCTCGGTACTTAGGTATTATTACCCAACTTTAACAGTCATTTAGACTATACGGACCCTTCTTAACGTACTTACGGGGATCAGCCCTTTGTACCATGTATTGTGCACAAACATCTAAATGTTACACGTACAAAATCCCCTATGTTAGGGTTGTTCGTCTCAGTTTGAATTTAGAATTTCCGTACTAAAGAAAGTTTAGTTTGGAACTAGCTTATCAATGTTTCTAGAATTTTAGAACACTATTCGATTTACATTAGTAAAGGTTTAATACAAGAACGTATAACTGAACAAGGCTATCAAGGTCAAAGATCGGATAACAACAATATGTGATTGAATAAACATGATATACAAGCAAAATGTTATAACCATAAGTGTTAAAACAATCTCATTTTAATCGATGCGTTAGAACAATATATGCTTTGAATAATAATTAGGAAAGTAAAACTCGCTCGTTATAACGAATTAGGTTATAAGAACTTGTACAGATGTATTCAAGATAGATTAGGCTTGCTCAATTACTTGAACAACAATAATATATGAATGGAAACTTGCATTCAATATGAAAAGAATGAAGTTTAAAAGCTTGCTCAATGTAAAGAGTTAAGGTTTAGAAACTTGCTCAGTAATAACAAGGTAGAGTTAGAAAACTTTCCTTGATTTTAAGCTACACAAATGAAAAATAATCTCCAATTACCCTACATACATCATTGAAACCGCAAGAACAATTAAACCCATGAATATTAACTTTAGGGTTTAAACCATCATTTAAGTCACAACCTTAGCTTAGCATCTAACCATGTAGGTTAACATACTTAACGAATCTGAAATCTCATTACGAGACAACATAACTTAATCGTTTATCTCTAACTTTTAAAAACACAACTTTTAGTTTCATTATGTAACTCAATTAACAATCACTTCAAAATCTTTTATACTTTGTATTATAACGCATGACAATCTGCTATTATCGTTTATATCATGCCTCAACATCAATAATAAAGCTTACAAGATCTTAATATAAGTCCATTGTGCACGACTGCAAACAAACAGAACCTCATCATCACGGTTTAGGGTTTAAGATGCAGCAATGCCGCCACACTTAGGCTTGGGATCATGCGCAATTGTAAGTGAGAAGTTGTGCCATTTTTGTTTTTATACCGCCCAAGCAATTCTTGGTGTTCATGACAGACGCAGAGACGGCAGTGAAGCGAATGTAGCTTTTAGCCCAACAAACATAAATTTCATCCATCAAATGGTGAAATTAGCACATCCAACTGATATAAAACTAACACATACATGTTTCCTCACATATTCATTAACTTAGAACAATTAAACATCAAATTAAACTATTTTAATTCCTTAAATTTCATGTTATCTCATGAAAACTCCATTTTTGACACCTTTAACGAATTTGATCACCACGAATTCGTTTTTCAATCAATTGACATAATTTAAACTGCGTTGTTTTCGTTTTTTAACATATTATCATAATCCATCAACAAATTATAGATTACATCATATATTGAACAAGAAATTTGGCACTTTCTATGGCCATATTATAAGAACACAACATTGTGATTTTCCTTTCTTCCTCAACCCAATTTCTCATGAATTTGATAACAAATAACATGTTTAGATGATAATTAACAGAGTTTTGAAATTCTACAAGAACATTTATACATCACAATACTCGTGATTTCACATTGTATCAAAAAGATATACACATATACAACCACAACCAAAGAATAATAATAGGAATAGTTTATACCTTGATTAGTGAAAGCTAGACAAAGATGATAATCTCTCAAAACCACTGTGATCTTCTAAAATCTCTGAGTTCTCTTCTTCTAAGCTCCATCTCTCAACACCCTGCTCTTTTCTTTTTAGCCAAATACGAGAATAAGAAGAAACTAGACGCTAGCCTTAGGTATAATATGCATAAACATAAACTGAAACCCACATTCTCTTTCAGTTATAAAACCCAAACAAGCGTCAGCTCAAATAAGCCAAAGGCCACAAGGTCCTGTTTGGCTAACCAAAAACTCTTCCAACTAAATTATTTTAATAACATTTATATTATATAGTTTTATGTCACGCTTTTAATTGATTAATTTAAATAACTTAGTTTAGTTAATTTAAATAACTTATAATACTTATAATAAAACTCTTATTATCATTAATAAATAATTATATATCTAATTTAATTAATAAATTAGACACATCACTATATTTAATTTATTTATTTCCTTTAAATTAAATAATTTAATTTAACTAATTTCTTAAATATTAAGCAATTGATTTAATTTAATTATCTCCTTAAATTAAATTCAACAAATAAAATTATCATTACTCAATTCAATTATCATTAATTAATTTAGCTACCAAATTAATTTATGACAATTTATCAAATATTTATTTTCCTCAATAAATAAATTATTTAAAATATTTATTTAGCTCCATAAATATTTAAATTAAATTACAAATTTCTTGATCGTTACATCCTTCCCTCCTTAAAAGGATTTTGTCCCCGTAATCACAACTCGAAAAATTTATCCGATTACATTCTTCCTCCTTAACAAGATTCATCCCCGTAATCGCTATACAAAATCAAGCAAACAACTGAGGATAATTCTTCATCATAACGCTTTCAGGTTCCCACATAGCTTCTTAAGCGTTGTGGTTCCTCCAGATTATTGGTATTTCTACCTTTTGTGTCGGGATTACTATTCACGTATACGGCACTATTCACAAATACGACACTATTCATCGAAAAATAAAATTTTCTCTTTTTCATCCCAGATGTCTTTTATGGTTACTATCTTTGATTGTATCCATGTTTTGATTTTTATTTTTGAATTCTACTTCACAATTAGTTATTATGGAGTATTATTGAATTTGGATAAACCAGAAATACTTAATCCCTAATATTTGTCCTTACGTCTCATTGGATTCGTTCTCTAAAATGTTTTTCATCATCCTCGGTCCTTAATAGTGTTACTTGATGAATATCTTTGGCACGTAGTAAAAGATGAATGATTACGATGAATATCTTTGGCCGTGAAAGTCTGCAAAGATGAGCAGTGTTGAGATGAACATGACCAAATTTGGTGATACAAATGAATATCTTTGGCCGTAGTGTAAAGATGAATATTTGATTCAAGATGTATATTGATTGATGTTCTGAGAGGATAAAATATTGATGATGGACTTTTAAATTCATAGATGATAGTAGATTTCATTCTCTACTTAACTCTTCTAATGAATTGTTGTTTCCGCTGCAGTTGTTGATCTAAAACTTGTTGTCTATTATATTCTATCAATTTTTCCCTGTTGAGAACTAAATATAATTTTTTTTATATTATCTTAGTCATAATATTCTTTACTGGGCTAGTTGAGCTCACCCTTTTTCTTTTTGTTCTATTTTTCTTCTCAAGAAGCGAGAACATAGCAGGAACCAGTCGGGTATAGAGTGATGGTCCTAGACAGTTGTTTTAGCAGTCCTCACTATTTTTATAAAATAGTGCATCAATAATTATAATAAGGACTTTATTTGAGTGTGGATATTGTCTAGAAGATAATATTTGTTTTTAAACTCACAGTATGTGTTGTCGTATTTTGCACGACAATTATATTAATTATGTTGTAGTTGTTTCTGTACCATGTATTTGGCGACTCAGAATAAGTTGGGTGATGTATACCTATTTTGGGGGCGTCGCAGTTAAGTTATATAATTGTGTGCCAATAAGGATAAATCCTTATCAGAAAGTACCCTTTTTCCTGGGAATGATCTGGTTGTTAATATTGTGAGCTTATAATATAAATTGTGAATAATTATTATGTGGTGGATATTTGTTCAATTTTGATATAAATGAAGGAATTTAGCATGAAATATTTATTGAAAGTTTGGCAATTATCTTTTTCGATAAAATATTCATTTAAATATATAATTATAATATTACAATTTTTTAAATTTAAATGTTAAAATTATTATATTAATATATAATTTTTTTAGCATGTGAATAAAAGTTGAGTGAAGGATATCATTTTATTTTCCTTCCGTGCTCCTCTACACATTTATTTCTTTTTGGTGGCTTGTTAATTTTGCCTGCAAAGCTTGTTTTCTCAAAAGTGGGCCCTCAAACTTGGAATTGAGTGGTTAGGCAGAGAAATTTATAGGTTAGGCATGATTGAAAATGAAAAGTTAGGCGGAGAAAAAAAAAATAAAAGTTAGGCAAAGTGTATTGGATTTCTCTCCGAGGTTACACCATAAAAGGGGGGGGGGGGGGGTATCCCTCTTTCCTCAACACACCATTTCAATATCAGAAATTTTTATTCTATAGTATTGTGAGTATTTCTCTTGAGTATAAGGATACTTTGAATGTAGCTTTATGTGCAATATTTTCTCAGAATAATATCCGATAGTTCCAGTCAAATCCAGTTTCTACTAAGGTAAATAATATTATTTTATTGCAATACTCGTAAGAAATATTATTTTCTTTCATACTCCATATTATGTAAGGGATATTATTTCATTTCATTTTCCTAAATTTAAAATTATTATGGTAAGTATTGTTTCTATAATTCCTGAAATGATTAGAAATTCCTTAAGTTTTGTGATTCATCTAATATCATTTCACTGGAATATTAGTATGAACTTTCTTATTAAATTTTAAACTTTTCATGTCTGGGTACTATTCATACAGTACTATTCATACATACGGTACTATTTACGAGTACTATTCACAACATAATTTAATTTTCTTTTCTGTCCAAATTATTTTTGATACATAAATATCATTCTTGAATTTTACTTCACAAATAGTTATCATGTTGACAATTTGGACATATTTGAACTCTGGATAAATTGTATTAGAATTCTCTAATATTTATCATTTATCTCACTTGATTGAATCTTTATATCATTGTTATCATCCTCATGCTTATACTGAAAGTCATCTTTGGCCCGTAGTGCATGGATAATTCGTTGATTTGAAATATTACTGAATGATGTTACAGGGATAAAATATTTATGACGGACTTTTAAATCATAGAAGATAGTAGATATCATGCTCTACTTGACTCTTCTAATGGATTATTGTTTCCGCTGCAGTTGTATTTAAAACTTACTGTCTATTGTATTCTATCAGATTTTTTCCTGTTGAGGACTAAGGATAATTTATTCTATATTATCTTAGTCATAATATTCTTTACTGGGCTAGTTGAGCTCTCCCTTTTCCTTTTGGTTCCATTGTTCTTCTCAGGAGGCGAGAATGTAGCTGGGACTAGTCGGGGAGTTGAATAATGGTCCAAGATGATTATTATAGCAGTCCTCACTATTTTATAAAATAGTGTAATAATAATTGTAATGAGGACTTTATTTGAGTTTGGATATTATTTACAAGACAATATTTGTATTAAAACTCTCAGCGTATGTGTTGTCATATTTTGCACGACAATTGTATTAATGAAGTTTGTATTTGATTTCTGTACCAGGTATTTGGTGACTCGGAATGGGTTGTGTGGACCTATTATGGGGGCGTCACAACTAGTCCCTTTTGGCAAAGCTTCTACAAGGCCGACCACTACATAGAGATTCAAAAGGTCAAAGGATAACTTATGTTCAGGTTCTTATATCAAAGTAAGATAAGGCTCTGACAAGAATTTGTTGTCATAGCTGACGAGAGTGCATAGCTAATCGGTTAATCAAAATAAATTGAGTTTCTTCAAGCTAACAAGAATGCAGCGAGTTCTTTCATGATTGGGATCACCCTTTACCGCAGTGTAATCTTAAGCTTTCAGAAAGGATCTTAGCCAAACGTTGACCAGCGAAACCTCCTTTCCTCTTTGGGGACTCTACCTTTGATTTTTCCCATGCTTTTCATTTTGTTGACCATATAGAAGCATTGGGATTGAGACTGCGGTGAATACTAGCTATTCTTTTAAGGTCAACCCTTATAAAACAGTTGATATGAGATATTGAGTGCTTTCTTCTCACTAGCCTAGCGATCCTTACTTCGACTTATCTTATCTCCTACCTGCTTCTTCATCAGCATGCTGCGCACGATCAAAAAAGCACAACCAACGATATGACAGTATATATTTCTCCACCGATTATGGCAACCACAAGCATTGACATTCGTCATTATTGGTATCTTAATTCGTAAGTTGATGTGAAAAAACATGCACTTGGAACATAAAGGAAGGCTTTCTACTCTCCACTACTATGATCCCACTACACTTGAATGAAGGGCAGTCCATGGAAGAGTGAAAGGGTCACCACTACTAAGGATTTGCCCCCTAATCTTAGATAGGTCGTCTAAGGGTTTGTCGTGGTTCATTGTTGTGCTTACATAGCCGAGAGGGTATCACTCAAGGTTGACAAAGAAGGATCTTAGTAAAAGGAGATAATTTTACCTTTTTTGGTTAAGTTTTCCTTTTTTTTTGATTTTATATAAATTTTTTTAATTATAATTTTTGTACAAAGTTACATTATTTTGTTAAATAATTTTAGTCAAATTTGATCGAGCCATGCCTTAGATTACTTTTTCTCATATATATATATATATATATATATATATATATATTCATTCCATCATTAAAAGAATGTCTTCAAATATAATAAATTTTGTTAATCAAAAATATTTAAAAGTACATAACACTAAATATGTGTTAGTCAAGTTTAGCTAAAATTATTTAATAAAATAATATTTTCCAAAGTGTCAACATGTATATGGTAGTAATTATTATTTTGAAAAAAAAATTAATTAAAAAGGCACATACACCCAAATAAAATTTTAAAATTTTTCTTTTTAATTCTTGCATAATATTAAATTAATAAACAAATAAATATTCAAATAATTAACTAATATTAGAAATGATATATAATCAACTAAATAAAATAATAAAACTAGGTATAATATCCATATATATGTAACTTTTTTATATCTTATATCATAAAATAACAATAAAAGATGTATAACATTTTATATATTATATGCCAATATTAAATGAGATATATATATATATATATATATATATATATATATATATTACGGATATAAATATTATAATATACAAATACTGAATACCAATTATAGTCGCTTGACACACATAATTGTAAGACCCCAAATTTTATGAAATAAAAGTATAAAGTTAAAGTTAAGGGTGATATATATAAAATTTTTAAAATACATGAAGTGGTTATAAAATACTCATTTACATTGGGGAATATTCGTTTGGTCGTGGAATATTCTTGTTATCGGAGAATATTATTTAATGCGACGCTTGTGACCATTTGTGAGCCTATAATGTAATAAGCGTCGGATGAAGAAAGCGACAAGTTTGAGTTTTATAAATAATGGCGTAATTATTACTGCTAACATTGTTGGAATACACAGTGGTTAAAATCTGATGTCTGGCGTGGTTGCACAAAGAGTAATACACGATATTGCATGATATTTTTGAATTATTGATTCTTATGTAAGAAGGCACTACTCAATAATTGTTACAGTAATTACTGTTCAATGTTTTATTTTATTGATTCAATAATTGCTGCGTTGATATTTTATATTATTGTTGTTTCAATAATTGTCACGGCACAATATTTTCCATTATCAGATCAATAATTCATATTATTTGAATAATATTATTAGATAGCATTATTGGCAATGTCTAGAAATGTCTGTCAATGAGAGGTTTTGTAAGACCCCAACTTATTATAAATAAAATTGAATTTTCTTCTATTCATTATTCTAAATTAATAAGGTGTTAATTTGATATAATGCTTTGGTTATGGGTGAAATGTGCAAATTTTGTAAAATAAGCAAGTGGTTATAAAATATTCATTTCTGATGGGGAATATTCGTTTGGTCGTGGAATATTATTTTTGTCGGGGAATATTCGTACGACGGCGCAGCCATTTGTGAGCCCCATAACGAAAAACGGTTGGATGAAAGAAAACGACAAAGTATGAGTTTTATAAATAACGACGTAGTTATTACCGTTAACACCGTTGAAATACACGGTGGTTAAAATACGATGTCTGGCGTGGTCGCATGAAAGAGTTGGTATGTAATGCATACGTATTGTTGAATTATTGATTAAATGCACGTAATAAGGCATTACTCAATAATTATTACGATGAGTTCTTTATTCAATATTTTATTTTATTGATTCAATAATTGTTGCGTTGATAGTTTATATTATTGTTGTTTCAATAATTGTCACTGCACAATATTTCTCATTATCAGATCAATAATTCATATTATTTGAATAATATTATTAGATAACATTATTGGCAATGTCTAGAAAGTTCTGTCAAGGAGGTTTGGTCACCTAATTGCGTGCCAGTAAGGAGAAATCCTTATTGAAAAGCCCCCTCTTTTCTGGGAACTACCTGGTTGTCATAATTGTGATTCTGTAATATTAATTTTGAATAATTAATTATTAATTTATATGATAAGAAAATATTTATTTGATGTGGATATAAATGATGGATTTATTTATGTGGTTATAAATGAAAGAATTAATGTTGAGGTATTTTATCAGTATTTTGTCGGAATGGAGGTATTAAAAATCATCCGTTTGTGAATTTTAGATATTTTCTATTTGGAATTTTGAAAAACTCAATGCTACAAAGTTGTAGAGAATTCGATTTCGTGTGGAATGGACATAAAATTCGTATTTTTCTAATAAACGGGCTATTTTCTATGAATTACTGAAGTTTCGAAAAATAAAATAATTTTTATTAAATTATGGGTGGGATCCACTTTTGGTTGGTGTTAAATACACATGGGCTGCTGATTTTTGTCCAAGAAGGCATGCTTGACTCAAAATGGTGGGTGGCGTAGATGATTTAAAAAGAAATATTATTATTTTATTATTTTAGTCTCCTATGGCGTCTTAGCATTTTCCTATAAATAGACGCTTAGGTTAGAATTGAAAATCACACCAGAAATAAGTTTTCTTTCTCTCTAGATTATCGAGCATATTTTGTGAGTATTTTGATACTTTGAGAGTTGCTGTTCGGTACAAGTTTCCTTCGGCTCTATATCCGATATTTCGATTAGAAGTACCGTTATTTTGAGGTAAGGGATGTTACTTTTTTTCGTAATGATGTTATTCTTTCAATATCATTATACCAAAATATTGGTATGGATTTTATTGTTGAATTTCTACCTTTTTGTGCCAGGGTTACTATTCACGTATACGATACTATTCACGTATACGGCACTATTTACGAATATGGCACTATTAACCGAAAAATAATTTTTTTTTTTGTCCAAGATGTGGTTACTATCTTTGATTGTATCCATGTTTTGATCTTTATTTTTGAATTCTGCTTCACAATTGGTTATTATGAAGTATTATTGATCTTGGATAAACTTTTATACGAATCCTTAATATTTGTCCTTCTGTCTAACTGGATTCGTTTTCTTTAAAATATTTTTCATCATCCTCAGTCTTAAATGATGATATTACTGAATATATTTAAAGATGAATGATTAACTAATGAATATCTTTGGCCCGTAGTGCAAAGATGAACAGGTGTTGAGATGAACATGACCAACTGGTGATACAAATGAATATCTTTGACCTGTAGTGCAAAGATGAATATTTGATTAAAGATGTATATTGATTGATGTTACAGGGATAAAATATTGATGATGATATTTGAAATCTTAGAAGATAGTAGAATTCATTCTCTACGTGACTCTTCTAATGGATTGTTGTTTCTGCTGTATTTGTTGATTTAAAACTTGTTGTCTATTATATTCTATCAGATTTTTCCCCATTGAAGACTAATGATAATATGTTGTATATTATCTTAGTTATAATATTCTTTACTGGGCTAGTTGAGCTCACCCTTTTCCTTTTTGTTCAATTTTTCTTCGTAGGAGGTGAGAACATAGCAGGATTTAGTCGGGGTATGGAGTGATGGTCCTAGAAAGATGTTTTAGCAGTCCTCACTATTTCTGTAAAATAGTGTATGAATAATTATAATGAGGACTTATTTAAGTGTGGATATTGTCTAAAAGACAATATTTGTATTTAAACTCACAGTATGTGTTGTCGTATTTTGCATGACAATTGTATTATTGAAGTTATAGTTTACTTTCTGTACCATGTATTCGGCGACTAAGAATGAGTGTTGTATACCTATTTTTGGGGCGCCATGATTGGTATCAAAGCTTAGGGATATGGTCTCCCATGAGATCGGGGAATAGAACTAGGAGGGAGAGATGAGTAAATCCTTCGCTAGTGTGTCATATCTAAGCTTATTTGTTGGTCGGTCATAATATAGGGATATTATGTGATATGTTAATTTGTTTAATTAACCCTTGTTTTATGTCAGTATTTAAGAATGTCTGCTGAGAACGTTCACAATGGAGTGTATGAGACTGTGGAACAACCTTTAGTCAAAAACCAGGAGAACGTGCAATAGGAAGGAAATATTCCTCCTGTAAACAACACTACCGAGCAAACGATGAATGATGGAATGTTTAGGAGCTTTTTGCAGTTCATGCAAAATCAGACGAGGGAGACTCGTGTACAAAATAGGGTGCAAATGATGGCAACGCGCGGTTTGTCACGGCCAAGCAGTTCAAGGAGTTGGGACCACCAGATTTCTGGGGAAAGCCCGATTCAATTAAGGCGGAAACGTGGGTCAAGCAAATTACCAAGATATTCGATGTCTTGGGATGCACGGAGGAACAGAAGGTTCCATTCGCCACCTTTATGTTCCATGGTGAGGCAGATTACTGGTGGAAATCTGTGAAGTGTACCCAGCCAGCCGCACTTAACATGTCTTGGGAAAGATTTCAGAAACTATTCAATGACAAGTACTTTCCTGAAACTATTCGTCATATGAAGGAGGTAGAGTTTATTAGACTGGAACAGAACAACATGACGATGTCTCAGTACGAGGCAAAGTTCGCGGAGTTATCCAGGTTTGCACCTCATTTGGTGGAGAATGAGGAATGTATGACGCGGATGTTTCTGAGAGGTCTAAAATCCGAGATTCGACAATACCTTATCTCTCATAAATTTTCTCTGTATTCAGATGTTGTCAACAGGCCTCAATTATTAGAGTGAGATAATGAGTATACTCAACTGAGGGACCACAACCAGGGTCATACCGGTGACAGTAGTCATCAGAGCGATAATAACCAGCGAGGAGGGAAAAATACGGACAAAGGCGGTAACCACTCGGGTGGTAATCGTGGCCATGATAATAGGATAGGTGAGTCAAGTGGAAATTTCAGAAAGAGGAGATTCAATAATGACGGGAAGACATCAGTAGCAGCACCAACACCAACAACAAATTCTAGGGGAGGAGAACGACCGTCAATAGATGTTACAAATGCGGGAAAGAGGGACATATAAGCCCAAACTGTCCACAACAATCCAAGGTATGTTATAACTGTGGAAAGGAAGGTCGCATAGCTTAGGATTGTTCTGTAGCAAAACCAAGTTCAGCGGGGATGGTGACTCCAAGGGCTGTCCCGGATAAGTCAAAATCAGCTGTTCCTAGCAGAGCGTTTGTTGTGACTAGCCAAAACGTGAGGAACCCGAACGAGGTTATCACGGGTAAGCTAATCTTGAATTCTTGCGAAGTTTATACCTTACTAGATACCGGTTCTACCCATTCTTTTATCTCTCCTGCTTGTGCTCAACGTTTAAACTTGACTCTGGAGAAATTGGACTTTAACTTATCTGTTGAAACTCCGTTGGGTGAAACCTTCGTTACATCTACAGTTTATAAATCTTGCTTAATCCAAGTTGGCACTATCACATTACCTATTGATCTTATCTCTTTAAAGATACTTGCTTTTGATGCGATTTTATGGATTGACTGGTTAACTACTCATCATGCCAAAATTGGTTGTTTTCACAAGGTTGCTAGTTTTCATATTCCTAACCAACCCGTCATACGAATTCAAATAACTGATGAGTGAGTTTATACTCATAATTGAGTACGTTTCAGCTTAATCTTTTGGTTGATTTTAAGTGTTTGTGTCTATTCATTCATGTTTTACGTTGTTTTGTAGGATTTGGGACAAAAGTTACTTGGATCGACGTTTGGGGTTGCTAGATTCGCGTTTTCAGCTTGCCATTTACACAACAGTCACTTCAGAGCCAATTTGAGTATTTTTCCAGACCGTATTTCGAAAATCTTAAAGAATAAAAGTTGTAGATCTACTTCTCCTCTTTCCGGAACATCTTGAATCATCGAAATCGGAGTTCAGACGAAGATGTTATGACCATTTTCCCAAAGGACATCGGAGCAGAAAATTTTCAAAAATTAGGCCAGCGCCGGGATGCCCATTTCAGGCTTATTTGCAGCGTCAGAGCACTGGGGAGTAGTGTTTGAGCGTCGTGCCCAGCGCTGGAGCGCTGGGGAAGGTCCTGGCAAGGCTTGGACGCGTTTTGGGGCGAATTTTGACACCTTTTTGACTCCAAATTGGATTGGGTTTGTTCTTAAGCTAAAAATTGGACTTGTAACCTATAAATACATGATGTAAGGCATAAAATAAAAAGAGATTACATAGATTAGACTAGAAAAAACACTCCATTAGATTAGAATATAAACCCTAGTTCTTAATTAGCCATTGGAGATTGAAGCAAAATGAAGAACACTGAAGATCAAGAGCAAGAGCAAGAGGGGAACATCAGATTTGCTGACAACAGATTCTATTCTCTTCTCTTATCATACTTTTATCTTTTAATGTCTATTCAATTGTGGATTCATGGTTTTAATTCATTAATTATGAACTAACTCTTTTATTAAGATTTCAATTGAACCTTTTATGGCTATAAATTAGTTATTTGATTTATTCCAATTATTTGTGTCGAAGTGAATTGTTTATCTTGCCTTATGTTTATTGATTAATTATCTGATCAATAATTACCTTGTTACTCTAGAAGGAATTAAAAGTGGAATTCTAGGGTTAGAACTGGGCATGATATCATGTGACTTAGTTATTTGCAAAGTGAATAATTAGGTTTGTGAATTGAATGGAAATATTTGTTCACCGCATGTAACACATAAGGAATTGGGCTTGAAAAGAGTTTAATTTAATTGTTTTGCATAGGAATATAGCAAGATTAATCTGGATTAAATAGAAGGCAATTGATCACTTGGAAAAGGACTTTTGGCATTTGAGAATTCCTGTTAACAATTCAGTAGGCGTAAATATTAGGATAATTGGATAATTGATTTAGAGTTCATAATTTGGGATATTGAAGTCTTAATCCTTATTTATCTGAATTCTTTCAAATCTTAGTTTTGTTTATTTGATTTATTTTAGAATAATTTCTTTTAATTGTTAATTTAGTTTTCTTAATTAGAAAAAATCACAATTTACAGTTGTTTAAATAAAATTGATTTGGTTAATAGTTAGTATTTGGTAATTTTTATTAAATAATTCCTCGTGGGAACGATACTCTACTTTTACTTTATTACTTGTTGACCGTGTATACTTGCACGTATTCATTGATTGGGAAATCGAGCAACAAGTTTTTGGCGCCGTTGCTGGGGAATTAATTTAATAATTTTTTTACCAATATTAATTTCCATCAAATTAGTCTTAATTTAAACATTTTTATTTTTATTTTTAATTCTCTTCCTATATTTCTCTCTTTTTAGGTACCATGGATGACTTTGCATATCAATGGCCATACACGAACATGACTCAACCAAGAGAAACAGGGACTGATGGAATTAATACATCTTCTATAGAGCCAATACAAATTGAGGCAACTTCGAAGACGTTGGAGGTTATCGTAGCCCAACGGAGTCGAAGGATGGCAAGAATGACTCAGCCAAGGGGAGTGTTGAATGAACTCGCGACAACACTTTCTGTATTATCAGCACAAATTGAGACACTTTGGAAGAGGGTCAATGCTTTTGAAGCTCAACGTCATCAAAGTGTGGTGGTTACTTGTGATTATTGTGCTGGAAATCATATGAGTCATCAATGTGCCATCAGTTTTGAGCCGGTACAGTATGGTGGTGGTTACCCTAACAATTATGTCTATCCCAACAACTATTATCAGGATTGGGGGTATCACCTGGATTTTCATGGAGCCATACTCATCAAGATCAATTTTATGCTCTAAGTCCAGCATACCCACCGGATTTCTCGTGTCCAACTCCACTACAACAGGAAGAACATTCAAATTTGGAGGAAGTTTTATCCAAGTACATAGCTTTATGTGAGGAGAGGAGGATTAATCAAGAGATATTGAGTCAAAATTTTACGAACCAAACGGAACAACTGACCAATGCCTCGAACATTTGTCCTCAATACACTTGGCTCTATGACATGGATGCTGAGACTAATGGTGAGCCTGAACCAAATCTGCAACCGGATGTGCCAAATGATATAGATGTTGAAAGAGAGGAAAGACTTGGGGACCAAGAAAAGGAGATCGACGAAGATCTAACTTTGAGTACCAACGAAGATGAAAAAATTTCATTAGTATCCCATGTGCCTCCTCCACCAAAGTTCAAGAATCCAAGAAGTTTTGCAAAACCATGCCCAATTGGCAGTCATGTCGTAGGCAAAGCTCTTTGTGACATAAGAGCTAGTACAACTGTGGAGTCATGGTGGGTTGAAAAGGAGAAGATAGAGGAAAAGCCCATTGTGTTTGACAAGCTTCCATGCCATAATTTGATCACAAACACAATGGGGAAAGCACCTAGTGGTTTGCCGTACTTAATGGGGAACCTATCTACAAAGAGCATGCTAGGTGACTCTAATTCAAGGGCTTTTGCTAATGGGAACCTCCCAAAAGAGACATTATTACTGATGGATGGAGGATTCCTCAATTTTCGTAGGGGAATTGGATAGAGAATTGAAGAAGTCAGGTTGAGACTATAAAACAAGCGCTTATTGGGAGGCAACCCAAGTTTAATTTTTATTTTTAGTTTTTATTAGGTTTTATATTAGTAGTTTTGAATTTGCATTTATTTAGGATTTAATAAAATTGTTTCCATCATGGTTTACAGGTTATTCAAGTCAAATTCAAGTGTGGTGCCCAATTTGTTCCATGTGCTTGCTTTATTCTCCAAACTTAGCGGACAAGGAGGAAGATTGCTATATTTTTTGGGAAGTCCTCTCTTTTTTTTTTTTTCTATTTTAGCCATTGAGGACAATGTCTAGTTTAAGTTTGGGGGCACTTTAGTGTCGTATTGCATATAGTTAGTTATCTGCATAGTAGTTTGTTTTTTTTATGTGTTAGCATTGTGTTTTTTTTTCTTGGTTGCATATAATACATGGTAGTTATTTGCATATTCATATATGTGTTGCATTAGTATGTGTTCATGTAGTATAATTGCATTTTTTTTTGCATGAATCTGTGTGATTGGTTGGTGTGGTCTTAGCTCGGCCTATGATAAGATTTGTTTTGCATGTTAACTTGAACAGTGTTGATAATTGATGATGAGTTCTAATTTTAATCATGATGATAATCTGAGCCTATCTTAAACTTATGTAACCGGTTAGCACTTAAAGTTTAAATGTTTTAATCCACTTACTTCAAGGGTTTCATAATTTGTTTATGAGGGAAAATCTTGGTTAAAATTTAAAGAAAGTAGTGAACTGGCAGTAAAGGTTGGAATGACGTAAAAGCTAGAGTTTGGGGGAATCTATGGGATATATATATACAAAAAAAAGAAAAAAAATGAAGAAAAAAAATAGAAAATCCAGAAAAAGAAAAAAAAACACCGTGGCATGCTTGTCTAGTTTTGTGGCCTTTGTTACTTGAGTAAGTAAGCCCGAGCGTATTGTCTTTACACCTAGCGCCCTAAGGTCTTAATGGCTTGGGAGTCGTTGGTCGAAAGCTCGTTAAGGTAGCACTAAAAAGCCTAAGGGAATAAGATATTGCACAGCCATGAGAAAAAAAAATGAATAAAACACGAGAAAGAGCAAAAATGCCCTCGTGGTTGAATAAAAGTATAAATAAATCTTGTATTTGCCCTGAGACTTGGTAATTTCTTAGTTTTAACCGGAGTTGTCATGTTCACAAAAGTAATTGAATTGGAACTGACATTTTCCTTCTAAGAAGTTTGTTATGTGATTATCTTGAACTATGGTTGGTTAGAATGGTTAACAAACACACACGCATAACATGGGTGATGACAGGTTTGGATTGACTAATTGGTTGGAGTTATAGATTTTGACTTGATTGGATATATTGTTTGAGTATCATTGGTATCTTTGAGGCTTGTTGCTACATATCATACTGATTTATTACTGGGTTTGTAGGTATATTAGGAAGTAGATCATGCATATGCATTCATTTAGTTGAGTTAGTTTGTTTATTTATACTTCTTTTGTGTTTTTGCTTGAGGACAAGCAAAGGTTTAAGTTTGGGGGTATTTGATGAGTGAGTTTTATACTCATAATTGAGTGCGTTTGAGCTTAATCTTTTGGTTGATTTTAAGTGTTTGTGTCTATTCATGCATGTTTTACGTTGTTTTGTAGGATTTGGGACAAAAGTTACTTGGATCGACGTTCGGGGTTGCTAGATTCGCGTTTTCAGCTTGCCATTTACACAACAGTCACTTCAGAGCCAATTTGAGTATTTCTCCAGACTGTATTTCGAAAATCTTAAAGAATAAAAGTTGTAGATCTACTTCTCCTCTTTCCGGAACATCTTGAATCATCGAAATTGAAGTTCAGACGAAGACGTTATGACCATTTTCCCAAAGGACATCGGAGCAGAAAATTTTCAAAAATTAGGCCAGCGCCGGGATGCCCATTTCAGGCTTATTTGCAGCGCCAGAGCGCTGGGGAGTAGTGTTTGAGCATCGTGCCTAGCGCTTGAGCGCTGGGGAAGGTCCTTGCAAGGCTTGGACCCGTTTTGGGGCGAATTTTGACACCTTTTTGACTCCAAATTGGATTGGGTTTGTTCCTAAGCTAAAAATTGGACTTGTAACCTATAAATATATGATGTAAGGCATAAAATAAAAAGAGATTACATAGATTAGACTAGAAAAAATACTCCATTAGATTAGAATATAAACCCTAGTTCTTAATTAGCCATTGGAGATTGAAGCAAATTGAAGAACACTGAAGATCAAGAGCAAGAGCAATAGGGGAGCATCAGATTTGCTGACAACAGATTCTACTCTCTTCTCTTATCATACTTTTATCTTGTAATGTCTATTCAATTGTGGATTCTTGATTTTAATTCATTAATTATGAACTAACTCTTTTATTAAGATTTCAATTGAACCTTTTATGGCTATAAATTAGTTATTTGATTTATTCCAATTATTTGTGTCGAAGTGAATTGTTTATCTTGCCTTATGTTTATTGATTAATTATCTGATCAGTAATTACCTTGTTACTCTAGAAGGAATTGAAAGTGGAATTCTAGGGTTAGAACTGGGCATGATATCATGTGACTTAGTTATTTGCAAAGTGAATAATTAGGTTTGTGAATTGAATGGAAATATTTGTTCACCACATTTAACACATAAGGAATTGGGCTTGAAAAGAGTTTAATTTAATTGTTTTGCATAGGAATATAGCAAGATTAATCTGGATTAAATAGAAGGCAATTGATCACTTGGAAAAGGACTTTTGGCATTTGAGAATTCCTGTTAACAATTCTGTAGGCGTAAATATTAGGATAATTGGATAATTGATTTAGAGTTCATAATTGGGGATATTGAAGTCTTAATCCTTATTTATCTGAATTCATTAAAATCTTAGTTTTGTTTATTTGATTTATTTTAGAATAATTTCTTTTAATTGTTAATTTAGTTTTCTTAATTAAAAAAAATCGCAATTTACAGTTGTTTAAATAAAATTGATTTGGTTAATAGTTAGTATTTGGTAATTTTTATTAAATAATTCCTTGTGGGAACGATACTCTACTTTCACTTTATTACTTGTTGACCGTGTATACTTGCACGTATTCATTGATTGCGAAATCGACCAACAACAACTAAACCACTAAAATCAGTCACTGTCATATCAAGCCACAAAGCTATTCGTTTATTGAAAAACGGATGCCAAACTTTCTTAGCCCATGTTATGGATTTGAATAAAGACAAGTCAGATTTGGATAATATTTCTGTTGTTAGAGAATTTCCTGATGTATTTCCTAAAGAACTTCACTGGTCACCCCGTAGCGTGATGTTGAATTCTTTATTGACCTTGAACCGCACAAAACCTATTTCTAAAACCCCATATCGAATGGCTCCTATTGAACTTTAGGAGTTAAAAGTCCAACTACGTGGAGTTATTAGACATCGGTTTCATTCGTCCTAGTACATCTCCTTGGGGTGCTCCTATTTAATTCAGTAAAGAAGAAGAAAGACGGGAGTATGCGACTTTGTATTGACTACCGAGAATTAAACCATGTCACCATCAAGAATAGGTATCCCCTACATCGCATTGATGACCTGTTCGACCAGTTACAAGGAGCATAATTCTTTTCAAAGATCGATCTTCGTTCTGGATATCATCAGTTGAAGATTAAAACTAAGGATATTCCAAAGACTGCCTTTAGAACTCGGTACGGGCATTATGAATTCTTATGCATGTCTTTTGGATTGACTAATGCTCTAGCTGCTTTCATGGATATGATGAACCGAGTATTCAAGGAATATTTGGATCAGTTCATTGTTATCTTTATTGATGACATCCTCATCTATTCTAAAAGCCGTGAAGATCATGAGCACCATTTGAAGCTGATACTTGAAAGGCTTCGTGAAAACAAGCTTTATGCCAAGCTGAAGAAATGCGAGTTCTGGCTTGAGGAAGTAGCATTCCTTGGGCACGTGGTGTCAAAACATGGAGTATCTGTTGACCCGGCGAAGATTGGAGCAATACAAAGTTGGGAGCAACCGAAGTCAGTGACTGAAGTACGAGCTTTCTGGGCTTAGCTGGTTATTATCAGAGATTCGTGGAAGGATTTTCTCGAATCGCTACTCCGTTAACTCAGTTGACTCGGAAAGATACAAAATTCGTATGGAGTGAGGAATGCGAGAAGAGTTTCCAAGAGCTCAAGAGGAGACTCATTTCGGCACCTGTTCTGGCAATACCATCTGGGTCGGATGGATTTGTTATATACAACGATGCTTCAGGCAAAGGGTTAGGATGTGTTCTTATGAGACATGGGAAAGTCATAGCCTATGCCTCACGACAACTCAAAGAATATGAGAGGAATTATCCTACTCATGATCTGGAGTTGGCAGCAGTCGTTTTCGCATTGAAGATATGGAGACACTACTTGTATGGGGAGAAAGTGGATATTTATACGGATCATAAAAGCCTCAAATATTTCTTCACCCAAAAAGAACTCAACATGCGGCAACGACGTTGGCTTGAGCTGTTGAAAGATTACGATCACACTATTCAATATCATCCTGGAAAAGCGAACGTAGTAGCTGACGCATTGAGTTGAAGATCATATGCAAGTACAAGTGCGATATTGTCAACGCAAAGGCTCATTTTGTATGACTTGCAAAGGATGGAGATAGAATTAAAGACTCCAGGGACCCACGTGATGATGGCGAATATATGAGTAGAACCAACTTTAATCGATAAAGTTAAAGCTGCTCAAGCTACGGACCTGGGACTGATGCGTATGAAGAAGAAAGTGCAAGAAGGAGCTATTCCAGAAGTAAGAATCGATGAAGAAGGAATACTTCGAGTCAACTCTAGACTTTGCGTTCCTAACGATTCGACTTGAAGCATAGAATCATGATGGAGGCACACAACACCTCATTTGCAATCCATCTCAGAGTACCAAAATGTATCATGATCTTCGACATACATTTTGGTGGAACAATATGAAGAGAGAGATCGCGGAGTTTATCTTGAGATGTTTAACCTGTCAACGTGTAAAGGCGGAGCATCAAGTGCCAAAGGGTCCATTGCAACCACTTGAGATTCCGAAATGGAAGTGGGAACACATTACCATTGATTTTGTTACAGGTCTTCCCAAAGTTTCTCAAAGCATAGATGCGATTTGGGTTATTGTTGATAGATTAACCAAGTCTGCTCATTTCTTGCCTATACGTGAGACTTATTCCCTTGAACGTCTTGTTCGTATATACTTGAATGAGATTGTGAGATTGCATGGCATGCCAGTATCCATAGTTTCGGATCATGACCCAAGATTCACTTCACGATTTTGGGTTAGCTTGCAGAAAGCTATAGTCACGAATTTACGATTCAGTTCGGCATACCATCCTCAAACGAATGGACAATCAGAGAGGACTATTCAAACTCTTGAAGATCTATTAAGACTATTTGTCCTAGAATTCAAAGGGAGTTGGGATAAGTACTTGTCACTGGTGGAATTCTCCTACAACAATAGTTATCAAGCAAATATAGGCATGGCTCCATTTGAAGCCTTGTATAGACAAAAGTATCATTCTCCAGTATGCTGGGACGAGGTGGGAGAAGCAACGTTGTTGGGACCAGAATTAGTATGCATGACTACAGAAAATATCCAAATAATTCGACAACGTATTCAAACCTCACAGGGTTGACAAAAGAGTTATGCTGATCTTCATCGAATGGACGTGGAATTTAATAGTGGGGATCATGTATTATTACGTATTGCTCCATAGAAGGGAGTTACAAGATTTGGGAATAGAGGAAAGCTCAATCCAAGGTTTGTTGGTCGATTTGAGATTCTTGACAGAATAGGAAATGTGGCCTATAGACTCGCATTACCTCCAAGTATGTCTCGTGTTCATAATGTTTTCCATATATCTATGCTTCATAAATATGTGAAAGACCCAAACCATATTATTGAGTTAGAACCAGACGAGATAGCCGAAGATTTAACGTACGAGGAGGTACCTGTTAAGATCTTGGATAGGAAGGAGCATGTCCTATGCACCAAGGTTATACCACAAGTTAAGGTTTTGTGGAGGAACCATGCTATTGAGGAAATGACCTGGGAGTTGGAATCAAAAACGAAACAAGGTACCCTCACCTTTTTGAAACACCAGGTATGTACGTCAATTTCGAGGATGAAATTTTATAAGGAGGGGAGGATGTAAGACCCCAACTTATTATAAATAAAATTGAATTTTCTTCTAATCATTATTCTAAATTAATAAGGTGTGAATTTGATATAATGCTTTGGTTATGAGTGAAAGGTGTAAATTTTGCAAAATAAGCAAGTGGTTATAAAATATTCTTTCCTGTCGGGGAATATTCATTTGGTCGTGGAATATTCTTTTTGTCGGGGAATATTCGTACGACGGCGTAGCCATTTGTGGGCCCCATAACGGAAAATGGTTGGATGAAGAAAAATGACAAAGTATGAGTTTTATAAATAACGACGTAGTTGTTACCGTTAACACTGTTGGAATACCTGGTGGTTAAAATACATACGATGATACGCGTGGTTGCACAAATAGCATTACCGGTATTGCACAAGATTGTTGAATTATTGTTTTCGCACGTAAGAAGGCACTACTCAATAATTGTTACGATGAATTCTTTATTCAATACTTTATTTTATTGATTCAATAATTCTTTGCGTTGATAGTTTATATTATTGTTGTTTACATAATTATCACTGCACAGTATTTCCCATTATCAGATCAATAATTCATATTATTTGAATAATATTATTAGATAAAATTATTGGCAATGTCTAGAAAGTTCTGTCAAGGAGAGGTTTGGTCACCTAATTGCGCGCCAGTAAGGAGAAATCCTTATTGGAAAGCCCCCTCTTTCCTAGGAACTGCCTGGTTGTCATAATTCAGATTCTGTAATATTAATTGTGAATAATTAATTATTGATGTGGATATAAATGATGGATTTATGTATGTGGTTATAAATGAAGGAATTAATGCTGAGGTGTTTTATCAGTATTTTGTCGGAATGGAGGTATTAAAAATCATCCGTTTGTGGGTTTTAGATATTTTCTATTTGGAATTTGGAAAAACTCAAAGCTAAAAAGTTGTAAAGAATTCGATTTCGTGTGGAATGGACATAAAATTTGTATTTTTCTGATAAACGTGTTATTTTCTATGAATTACTGAAGTTTCGAAAAATAAAATAATTTTTATTAAATTATGGGTGGGACCCACTTTTGGTTGGTGTTGAATACACATGGGCTGCTGATTTTTGTCCAAGAAGGCATGCTTGACTCAAAATGGTGGGTGGCATAGATGATTTAAAAAGAAATATTATTATTTTATTATTTTAGTCTCCTATGGCGTTCTAGCATTTTCCTATAAATAGACGCTTAGGTTAGAATTGAAAATCACACCAGAAACAAGTTTTCTTTCTCTCTAGATTATCGAGCGTATTTTGTGAGTATTTTGATACTTTGAGAGTTCCTGTTCGGTACAAGTTTCCTTCGGCTTTATATCTGATATTCCGATCAGAAGTACCGTTATTTTGAAGTAAGGGATGTTATTTTTTTCGTAATGATGTTATTCTTTCAATATCATTATACTGAAATATTGGTATGGATTTTATTATGGAATTTCTACCTTTTTGTGTCCGGGTTACTATTCACGTATACGACACTATTCACGAATACAACACTATTCACCAAAAAATAAAAATTTTCCTTTTTGTCCAAGATGTCTATTATGGTTACTATCTTTGATTGTATCCATGTTTTGATCTTTATTTTTGAATTCTGCTTCACAATTGGTTATTATGAAGTATTATTGATCTTGGATAAACTGTTATACGAATCCCTAATATTTGTCCTTCTGTCTCACTGGATTCATTTTTTTAAAATATTTTTCATCATCCTCAGTCTTAAATGATGATATTACTGAATATCTTTGGCCTATAGTGCAAAGATGAATGATTAACTGATGAATATCTTTGGCCCGTAGTGTAAAGATGAACAGGTGTTGAGATGAACATGACCAACTAATGATACAAATGAATATCTTTGGCCTGTAGTGCAAAGATGAATATTTGATTAAAGATGTATATTGATTGATGTTACAGGGATAAAATATTGATGATGAACTTTGAAATCTTAGAAGATAGTAGAATTCATTCTCTACGTGACTCTTCTAATGGATTGTTGTTTCCGCTGCATTTGTTGATCTAAAACTTGTTGTCTATTATATTCTATCAGATTTTTTCCAGTTGAAGACTAATGATAATTTATTGTATATTATCTTAGTCATAATATTCTTTACTGGGCTAGTTGAGCTCACCCTTTTCCATTTTGTTCCATTTTTCTTCTCAGGAGGTGAGAACATAGCAAGATCTAGTCGGGGTATGGAGTGATGGTCCTCGAAAGATGTTTTAGCAGTCCTCACTATTTCTGTAAAATAGTGTATGAATAATTATAATGAGGACTTATTTGAGTGTGGATATTGTCTAGAAGCCAATATTTGTATTTAAACTCACAGTATGTGTTGTTGTATTTTGTACGACAATTGTATTATTGAAGTTGTAGTTTGCTTTCTGTACCATGTATTTGGCGACTCAGAATAGGTTTTGTATACCTATTTTGGGGGCGTCACAGGTTTGGTCACCTAACTATGGTGGCTGAGAATTTGGTCTAGCTTGGTGCTACCTCTTTTTCAGTTCTGATAAAAGAGCTCTAACTCATGCAAGCATACATGTGTCAACAAGTAATACAGAGTAAGTAGAGTATCGATCCCACAGAGAAAGTTGTCAAATTTAAACTACTACGCATCAATTAAATCACTATATTTATATGCTCAGACTAGTGACTATATTGGTGAATTAATCTAATTGTAAATAACAACTAAAACAAGAATAATAATGGAATAAACCAAGTCTGGAAATAATGAGATCCTAACTTCATTCAATATTTCATCTGATTACCACTATCATGCAAGAATTGTTCACATATCACAGGAAAGTAGCCAAGAGCACTAATAGAGTCATAGCCATTTTTCAATGTACTATGACCTACTTACACAGCATCCACAGATGATAGACTCCATGTAATCATCAATATAACCAAAATCACTATATGTCTATTGGAAATTACAATCATATTGAATTTAAGCACAAACCCTTATTTTAACTCATACGGTGAAATAGTATATGTCTATCTAGTTCAAGAAATACATAAACCATATAAAACAGCCCCATATACGTATGTTATCATAATTACAATCAATACTCGCATGTTCATTGTGAATTCCATGTAAGTACTAAAACGAATGGTGATCAAGCATTCATACATGCAACACAATCATGATAGACATCTCATATGATATGTAAAACAACCCCAGTAATCAAGCATTCAACCAAACTACATATGAAAATCCGTTAGAATCCCATAATGGAATTTAGTTCATGACTGAACCAAAAGCCATTATGGGATCAAAGCTAAACATGATTCACAATCAAACAATTGAAAGATGAAGGATAAAAATGATCAAACCCAATTGCAGATTGTAAACCAAAGTTAACGTTCAACTCCTCATAAAAATCCAGCAAAACAATAATAATAATCCACAATGACAGAAAATCCCAAGAAGAATTAGAAAAGGTGGAGTGTAGGCTTCGTTCTTCGTTGAAATCTCTCCCAATGTGTAAACCATAGTTACTACTGTGAAAAATACGTAAAAAGTAATCAAAGATACGTCTGACACCAGTCAGATATCGTTTTTAATCAATTACAACCCTTTAAAATTGGAAATTAAAATAAATAGCTCAAAGATCGGCAACTATCAGCATACAGCGGCGGTAATGCGCTCCCCGATAATTTCTCGCGGGCGTGACACTTGCAGTGTCTTGTTACATCAAATGAGTACTACTATGGCATTGGCGATCCTCAACCCTATTTTGTCGTGGCGGCCGTGCGATTTGCAAATCTGTGTATTACGGTTACGTTCGTCATGCTGCTGCTACTGCTACTTGTTCATTCTTTTCCTTCCTTCCTTCATTACCAATCCCTTTGCTTCACTACATTCTCATACCGTGCATTCTTCAGCCTTGAGCCATGCATCCAATAGCCTTTTGCCATCCAACACCACCAAAGTACGCCATTTCCTGCACTTTTATGCCAAAAATGAGTTCTCAGTACATGCAATGCAAAATAACATGAAATGCAACTAAAACAGACTAAAACATACTTGAGATGGGCATAATTCGCGTAAATTGATATCCAATACGTAGGTATAAAACCCACTTATCAAATACCCCCAAACTTGAACTATTGCTTGCCCTCAAGCAATGCATGCTAACTAACAATTAAAATGCAAAAGCACTACTATACAGCTAAATTACTATACAGACTAGTCTCACAAGTCTCACATCATTCCAACTGAAACAGAATTTCAGCACAAAATTCCTCAGCGACTTATCCAGATTCAAGAATACAAGTTCAAACTAAATTATGGTCATAACATCATACACTCAGATAATTCATACATGCTATAGAGATGCTGTGTGTGTGTGTGTATAGTGTTCACCAAAACTTGATTCAAGCAAAGAATACACATGCTAAACTGCTCAAAACAGAAAATTATAGTCTAAATTAAGAATCATGTATACTTATGCAACGAAGACTGTTCCAACATATCCAAACAAACTAAAGTTCAACAATGGGCTTACCTGCTTTATTTCTACTCACGAGGGCGATTTTTGCTCTTTCCCGCGGTGTTTATTGCTATTTTTCTTTTCTTTTTTTCACATGACTGTGCAATGTCTTATTCCCTTAGGAAACACTGCTACCCCTTAGCGAGCTTTCAACCAACAACTCCCAGACCATGAAAGACCTTAGGGCGCTAGGTGTAGAGACAATCTCCTCGGGCGTACTTACTCAAGTAGCCAGGGCCCCGGAATAAGACTAGCCACGTTATTGTTATTCATTATTTTATTTTTTTTATACATAACATACCCATGTTTTCCTAAAGTTTGAATGTCAATGTTTGTCAAGTCTACATGCATGTTCCGCATATTTCTCTTTTTAAAACTACATTTTCTAATGAGCAATGCAACACATAATTCTTATACCTACAAGTGATTGTGAACACATCCGTGCAAACCAAAAGCATTTAAACAGCGATGTGAATTTCATCGTGTAAAACATTATAACTACATTCATGTTATTCCATATACTCAAAAATCCTTCATAATTCACTAACATCATTGGCTAGGCAAGAAATTCCAAAAAGCAAGAACTTTGTGAGACATGCAAACTAACTAAAACGAAAATTTTCTATCACATAAAACAATAACACACAAATAACTAAACTAGTAAACTAATTATGCAAAATTTTAAAATTTTAAACTAATCATGCAAAAACTAAATTATATGCTACTAAACTACTACCCCAATACTTCCAAACTTAAAGTATTCAATGCCCCATTGAATGAAGGTAAAGGGTATAAGAGAACTCCCCTAATAATTGGCTGCACCACCCTCCTCGGGTGGTGAATCTGATGGTGGATATGGCACTGCTATCCCAAATTGAGGCCATTCTAGCATTGTTCCTTGCTGCGCAAAGGCCTCGGCCAAGGCCCTTGTGAGACCCGTAGCAAACGCTCCAAAATTGTCGTAGATGGCATCAACCCGTCGCTCCAACCTTCGGAGCTGGCAATCACCATGAGGAGCTTGTGGTCGTGTCGAAGGGCCTGCCTCATCGGTTCGAGGGGGCTGCTGTGATGGCTTTGGGAATGTAGGCCGGAGAATAAATCCTCATCCGCGCGGGTGTGCTTCGCCTCCTGCCCAATCATCAAATTTCGCAATGGTGGCATGAGTGATGTCTTATCTTGGATATTGCATTTGTTCATTGCCCCAGTTGCATCCCTGATGAGCACATAGCATGGCTACCACTGATGCGTGTGGGATGCTCCCAGTGGTACTTCCCCTCAGATACTTCAAAATGTTTTGATAAATCAAATGACCCACGTCAATATACTTGCCAGTAATTATACCCCACATAATTATGGCCCTTTCCACCGTGATCTCATGCTGATGCGACAAAGGCAATAACTTGGCACAAATGAACAGATTTCACGCCTTGGCATATCGATTCAGTGCAGCTGCTGGGAATATGCGAGGATGGGTCGTGCAGACTTTGTAAGTCCACTTCGTGCCTGACACGCATAATTCAGCAATAACAAGCTCCAAGTCTGTTTCCATATGTGCCCCTGTGATCCAATTAGCAGCCCCTCTTGGTGGTGTCTCGGTGAGTCTGAAAATGGTTCTGATGGTGGGAGGTCTGTAGTCTATCTCAATCCCGCGAACCATAGCGATACCGCTCATGGTGATCTTGGCATTGGCATAAAACTCGCAGACTACGCTCATCGAAATGGGTGTGGGAGAGGCAGTCAGTCCACCCCAGCCTCGTTCCTAGATCATAGCACATAGTTGTCCATCTTGTCCTTCTGGTTTGAATCCTCTTTCCTTGACAAATGTTTTTGCTACGATTCGGTAGTTCTCCTGCTGGGCTTCCAAACATAGGAACTTGGTGTGGTCGACACTGTCCTCCCCGTGACTGCCGGAGGAGGATGATGAAGAAGACGATGATCGTGTTCTCTTTGGATCCATTTGTAGATAGTTGATCGAGAATGCAGATGAAATTGTTGAGAGTGAATGAGAACTTGTAACCTTCAACTTGTTTCTACCAACCCAATCAGAAACCCTAGCTTTATAGCAGTGGATGAGAGCGTGGGTATGAGCCTTGAACGTGGAGATGATCATGGAAATGTGATTGAGAGATGTACGGCTTCAATTTATAACTAATAGAGGGAAGGAGACGTGCGTTATGGAGACTGAGAGGATTTTGCTTCTGTTATGATATCAAATGAGAGTCCAAATAGTCCCCAATACATTTTAAAAATCTTAAAAGCGCTTTTAGTCCGGTGTCTCATGGCAATGGCATATGACATCATTAATGTTTTGGGTGTGCACGCTGAATGCCGATTATTATTCGTCACAACGCATGCAGCACGCGCCGTGATAACATGGAACGGCCATGAAAGTGTTGTTTGTTACCTCGCTAATGTTAAACTCCAATCTGCATATCAGTGATGCCTTCAGTTGCAGGGACCTATAAAGAAATTAATGCACACTATTAAGATATGAATTAATGACCAAATAAAGTCTAACCTCTTTCAAACATTCTCACTGTATTTCCTGCTATACACACAATCATGTAAATCCGACATATTATCAAAAATGAACTCAATATAAACTAACTACAACAATCTAAGCTGAATAAATAAAGAGCTAATAGAGATAGAAGTAATGGGTTGCCTCCCATCAATCGTTAAGTTATAGTCAATTAGCTTGACTATCTCAGAATATCATGTCGAAGGAAGAGTGGAGGTGACTTTCTGCTTGTCTACCTCACCCTTAAATTTAATGACTTCAGCTTTCGTCAATGGCTCTACCTTTAACTATGAATTTTCACCCGTTACACACCTCAACGATCCATAATTCCCCAGTTTCTGTACTTCATCATTTAGGCCCCGATCCACCAAGTCAACCAGGAAGCATTATTCTTCATCCGTTGGGAACTTTATTGCTTTAAAGACATTGAATGTGACCTCCTGATCGTGTACACGAATAGTGAGTTCCCCTTTTGGCACATCTATCGAAGTCCTGCCTATGGCTAAGAATGGTCTCCCCAGTATTGTTGGTATGCTTTTGTCCTCTTCGTAATCTAAGATGATGAAGTCAGCCGGAAAGATAAACTTGTCCACCTTTACTAATACATCTTCAAAAATTCCCCGTGGATACGTGATGGATCTGTCAGCTAGCTGTAATGATATATTTGTCGGCCTTAGAGCCGGCAGTCCCAACTGATTGAACACTGACAAAGGCATCAAATTTATACTTTCCCCCAGATCACATAAACACTTACTAAAGTCATCTTCCCAATTGTGCACGGAATTGTGAAGCTGCCCGGATCCTTCAGCTTTGGAGGTTATTTCTGCTGAAGCACTGCACTGCATTCCTCTGTCAAGGCTACTGTCTCAAACTCATCTAGTCTTCTTCCTTGATAATATACCCTTCATAAACTTTGCATAGCTTGGCATTTGTTCCAATGCCTCGGCGAACGGTGTATTGATTTGCAACCTTTTGAATACCTCCAAGAACTTACTGAATTGTTTATCTTCCCTCTGCTTGTTTAATCTCTGCGGATACGGTACTTGAGGTTGAATTGGTGGTACTGAACTCTTAATCTTTTCCTCTAAACCTGCTTTATCTTTCTCTTCCCGCTGCGACTCAGATTTTTCCAGATTTTCTTTCTCGTCAGTGACCTGCTCTGTCTCACGCGGCCGCGCGACTTCCTCAATGTATTCCTGCGCGGGCGCGTGACTTGTAGTACCTTCCAGATCTTTCTCAGATCTCAATGTCATCGCTTGACACTGTTCCTTCCCGTCTCTTCTAGGATTTGTCTCTGTGTTACTTGGCAATGAACCCTGGGGCCTGTTGTTAAGCATGCTCGCCATCTGTCCCATCTGAGTCTCCAAATTCTTAATAGCCACTGCTTGGCTTTTGATCATAACTTCAGTGTTTGCCATGTATTTTAACATCATCTCCTCCATTTCTGATTTATTTTCTGGCTATGGTGCAGCTGGAGTGTGATGTTGTTGTTGTTGAGAAAATCCCCGTGGAAAGCGGTGGTTTTGATGAAAACCGTCATTTGAGATGATCGTGGTTGAAAGCTGTTGGTTCATTTAAACCGATTCTTCATTGATGTCCTTGGTTATTTGACCAACTAAAGTTTGGATGATTTCGGTTGTTGGGGTGGTATGTGTTCTAAAATTGACCTTGGTCTTTCCCAGAGTTGCTCATATCTTTGTCATCGACTCGAAATGATAACACACTGATCTATGGAGTGTGACCCCGCACAAATCTCACATACGAAGGCAACTGTTTTCACTTTGCTCTCTCGTCTGTATCTATCTTTTTCTTTGCCATAGCCGCTTGTTGTCTTAAACAACTGAGTAATAACATCTACCTGCAACACACTTGCAACCTTTGGCTGTAGCATCCGAGATGTAGATTTTGAAAGTCATTCGTTGCCATAGTCTCGATAAGTGTATAGGCCTCATCATAGCTCTTTGCCCATAATGCCCCTCCTACGGCTGCATCTACAATCGGTCTCGACTGCCATCCCAATCCATTATAAAATGAGTTGATCACCATCCAATCGGGCATACCATGATGCGAACACTTCCTCAACATCTCTTTATATCTCTCCCATGCTACAAATAAGGACTCACCCTATTGTTGCTCAAACTGAGAGATAGCCATCCTCATCTTTGCAGTCTTAGCCATTTGGAAGAAGTTGGCTAAAAATTTCTGTGCTAAGTCCTCTTATGTAGTAATTGACCCTGACAACAAAGAATGAAGCCAACTCCTCGCCTTATCCCTCAATGAGAATGAGAACAACCTCATTCTAATAGCATCCTCCGTCACACCGTTGTAACTGAATGTATCGCAAATCTCAATAAAGCTCAATAAGTGTTCGTTCGGATCATCTGTAACAACACCCCCAAACTGAACTGAGTTCTGCACCATCTGAATAGTGCCCGGTTTAATCTCAAAAGTATTGGCTGCTATCACCGGTATGACTATGCTCGACTGTAGTCCGTTAATATTCGGCATGGAATAATCTCTTAGAGCCCGGTGCTCTTCTCTTTGCTCAATTTTATGTTCTTCTGCCATAGTAACTGTAGTACTCTCTAGTTGACCTTGTAAATTTCTCCACACACTTGCTTTCCAACCTCTTCCGTTAATGTTATCCTGTGCTGGTGTTAATTCGGAATTAGAAGATCTTGTGTGCCTAAAAATCTACAAGTACCTGAAATCACAAACAAAACAAAAACAAAAATGAGATAAGAATAAATATGTTTAAGTCATTAAATATAGCTTGAAATTGATGATAATTATTTAAATTAAAACGCCTTTCCCCGGCAACAGCGCCAAAAACTTGTTACCTCTTTTTCAGTTCTGAGAAAAGAGCTCTAACTCATGCAAGCATACATGTGTCAACAAGTAATACAGAGTAAGTAGAGTATCGATCCCACAGAGAAAGTTGTCAAATTTAAACTACTACACATCAATTAAATCACTATATTTGTATGCTCAGACTAGTGACTATATTGGTGAATTAATCTAATTGTAAATAACAACTAAAACAAGAATAATAATGGAATAAACCAAGTCTGGAAATAATGGGATCCTAACTTCATTCAATATTTCATCTGATTACCACTATCATGCAAGAATTGTTCACATATCACAGGAAAGTAGCCAAGAGCACTAATAGAGTCATAGCCATTTTTCAATGTACTATGACCTACTTACACATCATCCATAGATGATAGACTCCATGTAATCATCAATATAACCAAAATCACTATATGTCTATGTGAAATTGCAATCATATTGAATTTAAGCACAAGCCCTTATTTTAACTCATACGGTGAAACAGTATATGTCTATCTAGTTCATGAAATACATAAGCCATATAAAATAGCCCCATATACATATGCTATCATAATTACAATCCATACTCGCATGTTCATTGTCAATTCCATGCAAGTACTGAAACGAATGGTGATCAAGCATTCATACATGCAACACAATCATGATAGACATCCCATATGATATGTAAAACAACCCCAGCAATCAAGCATGCAACCAAACTACATATTAAAATCCGTTAGAATCCCATAATGGAGTTTAGTTCATGACTGAACCAAAAGCCATTATGGGATCAAAGCTAAATATGATTCACAATCAAATAATTGAAAGATGAAGGATAGAAACGATCAAACCAAATTGCAGATTGTAAACCAAAGTTAACGTTCAACTCCTCATAAAAATCCAGCAAAATAATAATAATAATCCATAATGACAGAAAATCCCAAGAAGAATTAGAAAAGATGGAGTGTAGGCTTCGTTCTTCGTTGGAATCTCTCCCAATGTATAAACCCTAGTTACTACTGTGAAAAATACGTAAAAAGTAATCAAAGATACGTTTGACACCAGTCAGATATCATTTTTAATCAATTACAACCCTTTAAAATTAGAAATGAAAATAAACAATTTCAAAGATCAAGAACCATCGACGACGCTATCGCATGCGCTCCCCCAAAGATAATTCTTGCGCAGGTGTGAGACTTGCAGTGTCTTGTTCTATCCGGTATGAGTACTGTGCGGTAGCAAGATCCTCATCCTCTATTATTCGCGCGTAGCGACTGCAAAATTCTGGTATTACGGTTCGTCATGCTGTTGTTCTTTACTACTACTTGTTCATTCTTTTCCTTCCTTCTTTCATTACCAGTCCCTTTGCTTCACTACATTCTCATGTCGTGCATCCTTCAGCCTTGAGCCATGCATCCAATAGCCTTTTGCCATCCAACACCACCAAAGTACGCCATTTCCTGCACTTTTATGCCAAAAAGGAGTTCTTAGTACATGCAATGCAAAATAACTTGAAATGCAACTAAAACAGACTAAAACATACTTGAGATGGGCATAATTCGTGTAAATGATATCCAATAAGTAGGTATAAAACTCACTTATCACTTGGCTGCGTAGGAGAGAAGAAAATAATATAATATTATTTTATTAATTTAGTCTACTTTGGCGTTCTAGCATTTTCCTATAAATAGGTGCTTAGGTTAGAATTGAAAAACACACCAGAAACAAGTTTTCTTTCTCTCTATATTATCGAGCGTATTTTTTTGAGTATTTAGATACTTTGAGAGTTGCTATTCAGTGCAAGGTTCCTTCGACTATACATTCTGGTTAGAAATACTGCTCTTTTGAGGTAAGAGATTGTAATGGATTTTTAAGGGATTGTAAGGAATGTTATTTTCTTCAATATCATTATGTCGAAATATTGATATAAGTTTGATTGTGGAATTTTTACTTTTTCATGTCGGGGTTACTATTCACATATACGACACTATATTCATATATATGGCACTATTTACGTATATGACATTATTTACGTATACGGTACTATGTACGAATACGGAGTACTATTCATGAGTTACTATTTATGAGTTACTATTCATGAGTTACTATTCATGGGTACTATTCACGACAAAATTGGTTTCTTTTTCTGACCAAATTATCGTTGATTTATGAATCTTACTCTTGAAATTAAATGCAGTTGTTGATCATATTATTTTTTATTATCATATATAACATTTTTATAACCCTAATAATGATATTTCTCTTTGACTTGAGTGTAAAGATGGGTAGATTATTGGTATGATCGTGACTATGGGTTCTCTTTGGTCAGTAGTGCAAAGATGAATTGTTGACTGGTATGATCATGACCATTGAATTTATAAACGATTATCTTTAGCTTAAGTGCAAAGGTGAATTGGTCAACATGGTTATAATTATTGTTATATAAATTCTGAAATGATTATATATTTCTTTGAGATATTAATATATATATTTGGCCTGTAGTGCAAAGATGAATTATTGATGAATATCTTTGGCCCGTAGTGCAAAGATGACCTGTTGTTGAATATTTTTGGCCTGTAGTGCAAAAGATGACCTGTTGTTAAATATCTTTGGCTGTGAAAGTGTAAAAGATGAATCTGTTAATGAATATCTTTTGCCCGTGAGTGCAAAGATGAATTTATTAGTATGATTATGAGCGAGAAGCTGTGATTTGGTATAACCATGATCTTTGATGTTTTGTAAAGATAGGGTTATGTAAATTATCTTCGTCCTAGATGAGAAGATGAATTTAGAACCACAATTATGGTTATGAGTTATTCACATGATTGTAGACAAGAACTGTTGATTGATGTTACAGGAATAAAACATTATTGGTGGGCTTTTAACATTAATAAGATAATAGACTTTATGGTCTATTTGACTCTTCTAATGGATTGCTCGTTCCGCTGCAACTATGGTTGAAAAGTTTTATCATCTACCATATGTTCTAAATCTCTGATTTATTATTGATGAAGGCTATTAATAATTTAATTATCTTTAGTCATGATATTCTTTATCGAGCTAGTTGTGCTTTCACCTTTTGCTTCACAATTCCTTTCGGTGTAATAAGAGTGTTCTTACGAATTGAAAGGGGATAACAGGAGAATAGAACGGTGGTTTATAGCTGTTGAGGTTCTCCCTAAATAGTATGAAAATAATTTTATTGAGAACTTTAGATAAATGTGTCGTATTGTATACGTCATTTGATATTTAATTTTGGTAAACCGAATAAGGTGAGGCGAACCCAACTTTGGAAGGGTGTTTTGCCACTGTCATACAAGATTTCTAATAACATACAACCTCGTGTTATCATAAGACAGGGTTGTGCACATCCACTTGCTGAGTATATCTACGAGCACTACCTATATGATCTTGGAGTTTGGTTGAAATATAATTTTTAATTGCAGACAGTGGAGATAGTTCTATGTCAAGAGAAGACTCACCATTGGAAAGAACATGATAGCAATCTTCTCATTTTTCTTTGGGGTCTATTGGGTCAACCAAGGATAATTCTCCAGTCATATGATATATATTATAACTTAGATGAATGGCCTCCCATGTACGAAGGTTTTCTTGAGCATTTTCCAAAGATTTTAATTTCTAAAACAGTTATTGAATGTACCTTTATGTAAGGTATCAATGTGAGGTACTGCCACAAGTTGGTGTCCAGAGTCACAGTTGGTATTTAAACTCACAACATATGTGTTGTTGTATTTTGCACGACAATTGTAGTAATAAAGCTGTAGTTGTTTTATGTACCATGTATTTGGTGACTCAGAATAGGTTGGATGGATTGGACCTATTTTGGGGCGTCACAGTTGGTATCAGAGCTACAAGTAAAGAGCCCCGAGCCTCTCGATGGTGACTTCCTGTTGTGGGATGCACTGAAGCCAGACTCTCCGTAGGGGACGCCGTTCTGCAGTGACAAACTGATAGGTACCACTATGAGGTGTTGTCCACGGTTGGGACATGAGTCACAGTTGGTATCAGAGCTTAGGGATATGATCTCTGGCGGAGATCCGGGATTAGAACTAGGAAGGGAGAGATGAGTAATATCCTTCGCTAGTGTGTGTCCTACCTAAGCTGAATTTTCTTACTTAAGTTGACAAATTGTGATATGTCAATTAACCTTTGTTTTGAAGCTGTATTCTAGAATGATATCTGAAATATAGGAGATGAGCAATGGAGAAATCATGATGATAGGGAAGATGGAATCTGAAAAGAAAGCAAGGTATTTCTCAACTCTTTGAAATACCAGGTACGTAAATTTCGGGGAGAAAATTTCATAAGGAGGGGAGATTGTAAGACCCCGAATTTTATGAAATAAAAGTATTCAATTTTTTTATTTAGTAAATGGTTAAATTGATAAAAAGTTAAAGTTAAGGGTGATATATATAAAATTTTAAAAATCATGCAAGTGGTTATAAAATACTCATTTACATTGGGAAATATTCGTTTGGTCGTGGAATATTCTTGTTGTCTGGGGAATATTCGCATCGACCACAAATGACCATTTGTGGGCCCCATAATAGAATAACTTTCTGATAAGAAAACGACAAGTTTGAGTTTTTAAAAATAACGGCGTAATTATTACCAATTAACACTTTGTTGGAATACCCGGTGGTTAAAATACGATGTCTGGCGTGGTTGCACAAAGAAGACACGGTATCGCATAATATTTTTGAATTATTGATTCTTATGTAAGAAGGCACTACTCAATAATTGTTACAATAATTCTTTATTCAATATTTTATTTTATTGATTCAATAATTCTTTGCGTTGATATTTTATATTATTGTTGTTTCAATAATTGTCACGACATAATATTTTCCATTATCAGATCAATAATTCATATTATTTGAATAATATTATTAGATAGCATTATTGGCATGTAAGACCCTGAATTTTATGAAATGAAAGTATTCAATTTTCTTATAATTATTATTTTATTTCGTAAATGGTTAAATTGATAAAAGGTTAAAGTTATGGGTGATATGTGAAATTTTTTTCAAAGTATGCAAGTTGTTATAAAATATTTGTTTGGTCGGGGAATATTCTTTTTGTCGGGGAATATCCAAATGCGACAAAGACAATCATTAGTGGACCCCACAACGAAATTATTGTAGTAGTTAGAAAATGACATAATTATCTTTTTATAAAAATAATTGGTGAAAGTGTTACCAAGTTAAAGCTGTGGAACAACCCTTAGTAAAAGTATAATGTCTGGCGTGGTTGCATAGTAGTACAATCGTATTGATTATTGATGCTTACGTAAGAAGTCAATCAGTTATACTTAATTATTGCTACATAATTGCTGTATCATATCTCTCATATTATTGATTCGATTATTGTCACAGTATCATCTGCATAATATGATATATTATTAAATCAATAATTGAGATGAAAAAGTTATTCATATTATTAAATTGCAATATTTACAATGTCTAGAAGTTCTATCAAGGAGAGCTTTGGTCATCTAATTGCGCGCCAATAAGGAGAAATCCTTATCGAAAAGCCCCCTCTTTCCTAGGAACGACCTGGTTGTAAAATATTGTGAGTTATAATATTAATGATGAATAATTTTGTGTTGATTAAAGATGAAATTGATAGTTCTATTGTGTTGAAATTATTAGTGTTAGTGGAAATCGACATTTATTTCAATAATAATTTATGTCTGGAGGTTTGTTGACCAATCGGGTAATTAACCGGATAAATGAGTAATTAATTGCTATTAATTTACATGATTATAACTATTTGTTCACATGTGTGTACTATTGATTCACATTCTTGTACTATTAGGGGAGGTGGTACAAGATTGATAATACTTGCATGACTAAGTAAAAAATGGAGGTATAGATGGAGGTACTATACTGTAATTCACATTTTCACATGATTATAACTATTGATTCACATGATTGAACTATTGATACACATTATTTACTATTAGGGGAGGTGGTGCAAGTTTGATAATACTTGCAGGACTAAATTAAAAATGAAGAAAAAAAGGAAGGTATTATACTGTAATATTTTGAGCCCCAAAAAGTACAATTATCGAAACTATATTTTTCTATAAATAGAAGCTCATTCTTCTTTCATTTCTCACCAATTCACTAAAGCTATAGAACAATTACTATAGAGAGAAATTATTGAGAGAAAGAAGAAGAGAAGTCTGCTACATCTCTACTCTAGTATCTAGTTTCTTTCTAAGGTAAGGGGTATTATTATTCCGTATTCATGAAGAGAGTTATTTTCTTTCAATACTCGTAAGGGTTGTTATTCCATTCTTTATTATTATGTTGGAATAACTTGTCTATACAAAGTACCGCATACATGGTGAAATTCTTCTGTTATTCTATTCTTTATTATTCTGTTAGAATAACCTGTCTGTGCGGTTTATCGCATGCCTGGTGAATTCTGTTGTTATTCCATTCTTTATTATTCTGTTGGAATATCCTGTCTGTGCGGATTACGCATGACTTGGTTCCATTCTTTATTATTCTGTTGGAATATCCTGTCTGTGCAGATTACGCATTACCTGGTTCCATTCTTTATTATTCTATTGGGAATAACCTGTCTGTGCGGTCTATCGCATGTATGGTGAATTCTTCTGATATTCCATTCTTTATTATTCTGTTGGAATAATCTGTCTATGTGGATTACCGCATGCATGGTGAATGATCCTTTATATTCATTCCTTATTAAATTATGGAAATGATCTGTCTACGTGGATTACCGCATGGCGGGTGAAAATCCATTTACAGTTTCGTATATTCTATTATACTCGTATGAGATATCATTTCTTTTGTACTCGTCATGGAATATCATTTTCTTTGGTATTTTTTTTATGAGATACTATTCACGAGTTACTATTCACCCGGTTACTATTCACTCTGGTATTATTCACTCGGGTATTCGGGGTACTTTTCATGTCGGAGTACTATTCACGAGTTACTATTCATGGGTTACTATTCACTCGATTACTATTCACTCTAGTATCATTCATGACTCGGGTATTCGGGACACCTTTCGTGTCGGGGTACTATTCACGAGGTATTATTCCCAAAGTACTATTCACGGGATACTATTCACCAGAAAAATATATTTCTTTTCTGTCCAAATTATTTTTGGTACATGAATATTATTCTTGAATTTTACTCTACAAAGCAGTATCATGTTGACAATTTGGACATTATTGATTTCTGGATAAATTAAATTATAAATCTTTAAAATTTATCCTTGAACTTATTTTATTGAATTATTATGTCATTGTCATCATCCTCATGCTTATATTATGATTAAAGTCATCTTTGGCTTACGTGCATAGATGGACTCGGTATGATTATGACCAGGGATTATTCGGTATAATTATGACCGTAATGTGACGAAAGATGCGGTAAAAGTCCTCACTGGCCTGTAGTTCATTGGTGGAAAGTTGTTGGTATGATTATGACCATGGATTATTCGGTATAGTCATGACCATTATGATTACATGAATATCCTTGGCTGTGATGCAGGGATGATTCGATTTTATTTATTGTCGAGTCTCAAATGATAAAGTTGATGAAAAACTTTTTAAATCATAGAAGATAGTAGGTTTTATGCTCTACTTGACTCTTCTAATGGATTGTTTATTCCGTTGCAGTTGTTGATATAAAACTTGTTGTCTATTATATTCTATCAGTTATTATACTGTTGAAGGCTAAGGATAATTTATTCTACATTATCTTAGTCATAATATTTCTTGCTGGGCTAGTTGAGCTCACCATTTGCTTTCATTGTTCTCTTTAGGAAATGAGAATATAACTGGGACTAGTCGGGGAACAGAGTGACGGTCCAGATGATAGCATTAGTAATCCTCACTATTCTGTTAAATAGTGTGATAATAAATGTAATGAGGACTCCATTGAGTGTGGATATTGTCTAGATGACAATATTCTTATTAAAACTCTTATATTATGTTTTGTCGTATCTTCCACGACTGTTGTATAATAAAGTTATATTTGAATTTTGTACCATGTACTTGGTAACTCAAGATGGGTGATGTATACCTGTTTTGTGGGCGTCACAGTTGGTATCAAAGCTTAGGGATATGATCCCTGGCTGAGATGTGAGACAAGAACTAGGAGGGGAGAGACGGGGAATTCCTTCGCTAGTATGACCTACCTAAGTTTATTTGGTATTTAATTGGTCGGTCAGAGTATAGGGATAATATGTGATATGCTACTTAACTCTTGTTTTGTGGCAGTATTTGAAAATGGCATCCAAAAATGTTGAGATAAGAAATGAAGCACATGAGACCGTTGAGTCACCAATGATCAATACCCAGGGTAATGTGCAATAGGAAGACAATAATCCGCATGTAAACAATAACACCGATGAAATTGTGAACGATGGGATGTTCAGAGGCTTTATGCAATTCATGTAACATCAGATAAGGGAGACTCCTGTTCAAAATACAGGTGAAAACAATGGCAACCCACGGCTGCTCACTGCTAAGAAGTTCAAGGAGCTGGGACCGCCGAAGTTTTTGAGAAAGCCAAAACCACTTAAGGCGGAGACGTGCTTAAAGCAGATCACCAAGATATTTGATGTCTTGGGATGCTCCGAGGAGCGAAAGGTTCCCTTTGCCACCTTTATGTTGCGTGAAGAGACAGATTACCGGTGGGAATCTGTAAAATATACCCAGCTTGACGCACTCAAGATATCTTGGGAGAAGTTCCAAGAGTTGTTCAACGACAAGTACATTCCCAAAAGTATTCATCACATGAAGGAGGTGGAGTTTATGAAGTTGGAGCAAAACAATATGACCGTGTCACAATACAAGGCTAAATTTGTGGAGTTATCCCGGTTTGCATCCCATTTGGTCGACAATGAGGAGCGAATGACGCGAATATTTCTAAGAGGTTTGAAACCCGATATACGTCAATACCTCATTTCTCATAAACTTTGTTTATATTCAGATGTTGTGAATAGGGCTCAGTTATTAGAGCGCGATAATGAGTCAGCACAACTAAAAGGCAACGACCAACAACACGATAATAATCGTACCGGTGGCAACGGCCATCGGAACAATGATAACCATCATGGGGGAAATTAACATGCCAAGAATGGTAACCACTTCGGTGGTAATCATGACCAAAATAATAGGAGTAGAAATTTCAAGAAGAGAAGGTTCAACATCGATGGAAAGACGTCAGCACCAGCACCTGTTGTTAAGGAAGGAGAATGACCGCCGGTCATATGTTTTAAATGTAGAGGGGAGGGACATATCAGTCCAAATTACGTGATGCAGTCCAAAGCATGTTATAATTGTGGAAAAGAAGGTCACCTAGCCTGATTTTGTCATGCACCAAAGTCAAGTCCAGTTGGGACGGTGGCACCAAAGGCGGATAAGGACAAAACAAAGTCAGTGGTTTCAGGAAGAGCGTTTTTTGTGACTTCTCAAAAAGCGAGTAACCCAAACGAAGTTAGCACGGGTTAGTTAATTATAAATTCTTGTGAAGTTTATGCCTTATCAGATACCGGTTCTACCCATTCTTTTATCTCTCTTGCTTGCACTCAACGTTTAAATTTGACCCTAGAGAAGTTAGACTTTGACTTATTGGTTGAAACTCCGTTAGGAGAAACCTTCATTTCATGTGATATCCATGTCTTGGATGAGAGTCACAGTTTTTAAATGATATTTCTATCGTTAATAAATTTCCTGACGCATTCTCGAAGAAATTCCTGGCCTACCCCAGAGCGTGAAATCGAATTTGTATTGACCCCAGTACAAAACCCATTTCTAAAACCCTTATATATTTCTTCAACCAAAATGAACGTAATGCGCCAAAGACGTTGGCTCGAGCTGTTGAAGATTACGATTATACCATTTAATATCATCGTGGAAGAGCGAACGTGGTAGCTGACGCATTGAGTAGAAGATCGTATGCGTTTACAAGTGCGATGTTGTTAACACAAAAACCCATTTCGTATAACTTAAAAATGATGAAGATAGAGTTAAAGACTCTAGAGACCCACATCAAGATAGCGAATATACGAGTAGAATCTACTTTAATCGATAAAGTTAAAATCGCTCAAGCTACATACTCAGAGCTGATGAAAACGAAGAAGAATGTTCAAGAAGGCGTTATCTCAACCCTCAGTTTAATTGGCCCATTTGAAATCCTCGATCGAGTAGGAACTGTGGCCTATAGACTCGTTTTACCGCTAAGTATGTCACGTGTTCATAACATTTTTTACGTATCGATGTTACGTAAATATGTGGATGACCCGAACCACGTTATTAAATTAGAACTAGACGAGATAGCAGAAGATTTAACTTATAAGGAGATACGTGTTAAAATCTTGGATAAGAAGGATCGTATTCAACACTCAAAGGTTATACCTCAAGAGTTAGAATCTAAAATGAAGTCAAGGTATCCTCATCTCTTCGGCATACCAGGTACAGACGTAAATTTCGAGGGAAAAAATTCATAAGGAGGGGAGATTGTAAGACCTCGAATTTTATGAAATGAAAGTATTCAATTTTCTTATAATTATTATTTTATTTCGTAAATGGTTAAATTGATAAAAGGTTAAAGTTAAAGGTGATATGTGAATTTTTTTGCAAAGTATGCAAGTTGTTATAAAATATTCGTTTGATCAGGGAATATTATTTTTGTCGGAGAATATCCGTATGATGGCACAATCATTGGTGGACCCCACAACAGAAGTATTGTCGTAGTTAGAAAATGACAAAATTATCTTTTTATAAAAATAACGACGAAAGTGTTACCGTTAAAACTGTTGAACTACCCGGTAGTAAAAAAGTGCGAATGTCTGCTGTGGTTGCACAAGTAGCTACGGTATTGATTATTGATGCTTACGTAAGAAGTCAATCGGTTATACTCAACTATTGCTGCAGTAATTGCTACATCATATCTCTCATATTATTGATTCAATAATTATCACAGTATCATCTGCATAATATGATATATTATTAAATCAATAATTGAGATGACAAAGTTATTCATATTATTAAATTGTAATATTTACAATGTCTAGAAGTTCTGTCAAGGAGAGGTTTGGTCATCTAATTGCGCGTCAATAAGGAGAAATCCTTATCGGAAAGCCCCCTCTTTCCTAGGAACGACTTGGTTGTTAAATATTGTGAGTTATAATATTAATGATGAATAAGTTCGTGTTGATTAAAGATGAAATTGATAGTTTCATTGTGTTGGAATTATTAGTGTTAGTGGAAATCAACATTTATTTCGATAATAATTGATGTCTGGAGGTTTGTTGACCTATCAGGTAATTAACCGAATAAATGAGCAATTAATTGCTATTAATTCACATGATTATAACTATTTGTTCACATGTGTGTACTATTGATTTACATTCTTGTACTATTAGGGGAGGTGGTGCAAGATTGATAATACTTGCATGACTAAGTTAAAAATGGAGGTATAGATGGAGGTACTATATTGTAATTCATATTTTCACATGATTATAACTGTTGATTCACATGATTGAACTATTGATTCACATTATTTACTATTAGGGGAGGTGGTACAAGTTTGATAATACTTGCAGGACTAAATTAAAAATGAAGAAAAATAGGAATGTATTATACTGTAATATTTCGAGCCCCAAAACGTGCAATTATCAAAACTATATTTTTCTATAAATAGAAGCTCATTCTTCCTTCATTTCTGACCAATTAACTAAAGCTATAGAGCAATTATTATAGAGAGAAATTATAAAGAGAAAGAAGAAGAGAAGTCTGCTACCTCTCTACTCTAGTATCCAGTTTTTTTCTAAGGTAAGGGGTATTATTCTTTCGTATTCATGAAGAGAGTTATTTTCTTTCAATACTCGTAAGGGTTGTTATTCCATTCTTTAGTATTATGTTGGAATAACCTGTCTATGCGAAGTACCGCATACATGGTGAAATTCTTCTGTTATTCTATTCTTTATTATTCTGTTGGAATAACCTGTCTGTGCGGTTTATCGCATGCCTGGTGAATTCTGTTGTTATTCCATTCTTTATTATTTTGTTGGAATATCCTATCTGTGTGGATTACGCATGACTTGGTTCCATTCTTTATTATTCTGTTAGAATATCCCGTCTGTGCGGATTACGCATTACCTGGTTCCATTCTTTATTATTCTATTGGGAATAACCTGTCTGTGCGGTCTATCGCATGTATGGTGAATTCTTCTGCTATTCCATTCCTTATTATTCTGTTGGAATAACCTGTCTATGTGGATTACCGCATGCATGGTGAATGATCCTTTGTATTCATTCCTTATTAAATTGTGGAAATGATCTGTCTACATGGATTACCGCATGGCGGGTGAAAATCCATTTACAGTTTCGTATATTCTATTATACTCGTATGAGATATCATTTCTTTTGTACTCGTCATGGAATATCATTTTCTATGGTATTTTTTTTATGAGTTACTATTCACAGGTTACTATTCACCTGGTTATTATTCACTCTGGTATTATTCACTCGGGTATTCGGGGTACTTTTCATGCCGGAGTACTATTCACGGGTTACTATTCATGGGTTACTATTCACCTGATTACTATTCACTCTAGTATCATTCATGACTCGGGTATTCGGGACACTTTTCATGTCGGGGTACTATTCTCGAAGTACTATTCACGGGGTACTATTCACCCGAAAATATATTTCTTTTCTGTCAAAATTATTTTTGGTACATGAATATTATTCTTGAATTTTACTCTACAAAGCAAAGATCATGTTGACAATTTGGACATTATTGATTTCTCGGATAAATTAAATTATAAATCTTTAAAATTTATCCTTGAACTTGTTTTATTTAATTATTATGTCATTGTCATCATCCTCATGCTTATATTATGATTAAAGTCATCTTTGGCTTACGTGCATAAATGGACTTGGTATGATTATGACCGAGGATTATTCAAAGATAATCATGACCGTAATGTGACGTAATGATGTGGTAAAAGTCCTCATTGGTTCGTAGTTCATTGGTGGGACGATTATAGGTATGATTATGACTGAGGATTATTCGGTATAGTCATGACCATTGATGATTACATGAATATCCTCGGGTCGTGATGCGAGGATGATTCGATTTTATTTATTGTTTGAGTCTCAATGATAAAGTTGATGAAAACTTTTTAAATCATAGAAGATAGTAGGTTTTATGTTGTACTTGACTCTTCTAATGGATTGCTTATTACATTGCAAATTGTTGATCTAAAACTTGTTGTCTATTATATTCTATCAGTTGTTATACTGTTGAAGGCTAAGGATAATTTATTCTGCATTATCTTAGTCATAATATTTCTTACTGGGCTAGTTGAACTCACCCTTTGCTTTCATTGTTCTCTTCAGGAAATGAGAATATAGCTGGGACTAGTCGGGGAATAGAGTGACGGTCCAGATGATAGCATTAGAAGTCCTCACTATTCTGTTAAATAGTTTGATAATAAATGTAATGAGGACTCTATTGAGTGAGGATATTGTCTAGATGACAATATTTTTATTAAAACTTTTATATTATGTTTTGTCGTATCTTCCACGACTGTTGTATATTAAAGTTGTATTTGAATTTTGTACCATGTATTTGGCGACTCAAGATGGGTGATGTATACCTGTTTTGGGGGCATCACATAATGTCTAGAAAGTTCTATCAAGGAGAGGTTTGGTCACCTAATTGCGCGCCAGCAAGGAGAAATCCTTATCGGAAAACCCCCTCTTTCCTGGGAACTGCCTGGTTGTCATTATTGTGATTCTGTAATATTATTCGTGAATAATTATTTATTGATTTATATGATAATGAAATATTTATTTTATGTGGATATAAATAATGGATTTATTTATGTGGATATAAATAAAGGAATTAATGCTGAGGTGTTTTTTTCAGTATTTTATCGGAATGGAGGCATTAAAAATCAAATCAGTGTTCTTAAAGTTATATTGTGTGAGTTATAATTTTAATTCGATCGTTGGATTATTGTGATTTTTGGATATATTATAAATTTATAAGTTAAGTATATGTCAACAAATTTTGAACTGTTAAAAATTAACTCATGATTTGTTATGAATTTTAAAAGGTGTTAAAAATCATCCGTTTGTGGATTTCGGATATTTTCTGTCTGAAATTCGAAAAAACCTAAAGCTACAAAGTTGTAGAGAATTCGATTTCGTGTGGAATGGACATAAAATTCGTATTTTTCTGATAAAAGGGCTATTTATTGTGAATTACTAAAGTTTCAGAAAATAAAATGATTTTTATTAAAATTGGGTGGGACCCACTTTTGGTTGTTGAGAAAACATGTGCTGATTTTGGGTGGGCCCCACTGTGGTGGCTGAGAATTTGGTCTAACTTGGCTGCGTAGGAGAGAAGAAAATAATATAATATTATTTTATTAATTTAGTCTCCTTTGGCGTTCTAGCATTTTTCTCTAAATAGGTGCTTAAGTTAGAATTGAAAAACACACCAGAAATAAGTTTTCTTTCTCTCTATATTATCGAGCGTATTTTTTTGAGTATTTAGATACTTTGAGAGTTGCTATTCAGTGCAAGGTTCCTTCAGCTTTACATTCCGGTCAGAAATACTGCTCTTTTGAGGTAAGAGATTGTAAGGGATTTTTAAGGGATTGTAAGAGATGTTATTTTCTTCTTAAATGATATTATTTTCTTCAATATCATTATGTCGAAATATTGATATGAGTTTGATTGTGGAATTTTTACTTTTTAATATCGGGATTACTATTCACGTATACGACACTATATTCATGTATATGGCACTATTTACATATATGACATTATTTACGTATACAGTACTATGTACGAATACAAAGTACTATTCACGAGTTACTATTCATGAGTTACTATTCACAGGTACTATTCACGACAAAATTGGTTTCTTTTTCTGGCCAAATTATCGTTGATTTATGAATCTTACTCTTGAAATTAAATGCAGTTGTTGATCATATTATTTTTTATTATCATATATAACATTTTTATAACCCTAATGATGATATTTCTCTTTGACTTGAGTGTAAAGATGGGTAGATTATTGGTATGATCGTGACTATGGGTTCTCTTTGGCCAGTAGTACAAAGATGAATTGTTGACTGGTATGATCATGACCATTGAATTTATAAACGATTATATTTAGCTTAAGTGCAAAGGTGAATTGATCAACATGGTTATAATTATTGTTATATAAATTCTGAAATGATTATATATTTCTCTGAGATATTAATATATATATTTGGCCTGTAGTGCAAATATGAATTATTGATGAATATCTTTGGCCCGTAGTGCAAAGATGACCTGTTGTTGAATATCTTTGGACTGTAGTGCAAAGATGACCTGTTGTTGAATATCTTTGGCCTATAGTGCAAAGATGAACTGTTAATGAATATCTTTTGTCCGTAGTGCAAAGATGAATTTATTAGTATGATTATGAACAGGAACTGTGATTTAGTATAACCATGATCTTTGATGTTTCAGGGAAAGACATGTGATGTAAATTATCTTTGTCCTAGATGAGAAGATGAATTTAGAATCACAATTATGGTTATGAGTTATTCACATGATTGTGGACAGGAACTGTTGATTGATGTTACAGAAATAAAACATTGTTGGTGGACTTTTAACATGGAGAAGATAATAGACTTTATGGTCTATTTGACTCTTCTAATGGATTGTTCATTCCGCTGCAACTATGGTTGAAAAGTTTTATCATCTACCATATGTTCAAAATCTCTGATTTATTACTGATGAAGGCTATTAATAATTTAATTATCTTTATTTATGATATTCTTTATTGAGCTAGTTGTGATCACCCTTTTGCTTCATAATTCCTTTCAGGTAATAAGAGTGTTGTCGGGTCGTGTGGGGATAACAGAGGAATAGAACGATGGTCTATAGTTGTTGAGTTTCTTCCTAAATAGTATGGAAATAATTTTATTGAGAACTTTAGATAAGTGTGTCGTATTGTATACGTCATTTGATATTTAATTTTTGTGAACCGAATAGGGTGAGGCGAACCCAACTTTGGAAGGGTGTTTTGCCACTATCATACAAGATGTCTAATGACATACAACCTCGTGTTATCATAAGACAGGGTTGTGCACATCCACTTGCTGAGTATATCTACGAGCACTACCTATATGATCTTGGAGTTTGGTTGAAATATAATTTTCAATTGCAGACAGTGGATATAATTATATGTTAAGAGAAGACTCACCATTGGAAAGAACATGATAGCAATCTTCTTGTTTTTCTGTGGGATCTATTGGGTCAACCAAGGATAATTCTCCAGTCATATGATATCTATTATAACTTAGATGCATGGCCTCCCATGTACGAAGGTTTTCTTGAGCATTTTCCAAAGATTTTCATTTCTAAAATAGTTATTGACTGTACCTTTATGTAAGGTATCAATGTGAGGTGCTGACACAAGTTGGTGTCCAGAGTCACAGTTGGTATTTAAACTCACAACATATGTGTTGTTGTATTTTGCACGACAATTGTAGTAATAAAGTTGTAGTTGTTTTCTGTACCATGTATTTGGCGACTCAGAATAGGTTGGATGGATTGGACATATTTTGGGGGCGTCACAGATACGTATTATCCATTTTGATACAAATACAAATTTTCAAAACAAATATCATATATTTACGATTTCATTTATAGCCCTAACCCACCTATACCTAAACCCATTTCCCCTAGGTAAGGATAGATTACTCTAATTGATTAGAACATTAAAAAAAGAAGCTACTATCATGTAACGTCATGTTACGTGTTCAGTGACATAATGCTAATAACGTAATTAAAGGGGTTTTTATTTGATAATAATTAAGGGTTAACTAGTGGAGACGTGGAGTATTTAAATAAAATTAATGCCTAAACATATGCGTGAGCACATGCCACTACAAGAAAAAGGCCTATCTACGACCAATGATATCAGCGACTGCCCTATCCGTTCGCTGATAATAGTAATAGCGACCGCTATCTGCGATAGAGAAGGAATATAGTCACTAGTTTATATCAGCGATCGCATGCGGTCATTGATCGGTCGCTGGCATGAATTTCCCTCCCAAAAATTGGTGCGAAACTTTGGCGCGACGACCACTCTATATCAGCGACCGCTAGCAGTCGCTGATATGTCCACATTATTAAAAATTAGCAACCACATGCAGTCACTGATGCGGTCGCTGATTCTCATAAACTTAATCAGAGTCAGGCATTCGCTTGATTAGTACAAAAGAAAAAAGAGAGGGAGAAACAGACGAGGGAGAAGAGGGAGGGATATTGCCGCCTTCACCACCACCGTACCATTGCCGGTAACCCCTTTAATTAATCCCTAAATTAAACTGTGGTTATTATTTGGGTAACCCCTTTTACCATTCTCTATGGAGTAGATGAATTTTGGTTATTAGAAAATTATATAATTACTACATTATCTAGTGGACCTTAATAAAAGGCAAAATTTTCAATTTTCTTTTATGGACTAGTATGAAGAACATTTGTTTCCATTAATGCTATTGGTTGCTGATTTTATGTTCTGTGTGTGAGGTTATATGGGGTATAATATAAGTGGGGTCTAATTTACCCACTGGTGATATATAATTTACCCACTGTTTGATAAAATGCTAATATGAGGACTGTTATAGTGTCAAGGTATGCTAGCTGTAATTTAGAGTCTAAAATGATGTCTAATAGCTTACATATTAGAACTAATGCTTCAAGAATGCTTCTATTCTTATGTGTAGTAGGTTTTAATATAACTTGTAAATCATAATGGATTCTATAGGAGCAAAATCAATTCATTGTGATTGATACAAAGAGATGATTATGATTGGCTAATCATGCTTCTAATGATATTTGCATACTAAAATTTGGTGTCTAAAAGACCAAACCTTGAAGACTAAATATATCAAGTCTAAAATAGCATTTTCAAGAGGGAAAATAACTCAAAACAGGGCAGTCTGGACTTGTTTGAAACCCTCCAGAACAGGCCATTATTTTAAGAGTTTGAATGGCTAGTTTAAAGGCTTTGTTGTAAACTGTCAAAGTGTAAACTGAGATATGTCATCTGAATGTAAGTTATACATGTGAAATGTTATGTAAATAACTAGTCCATGTCTATATGTTGCATAATCATGCTAACCTTGTGGGCCATGTTGCTAAACCATGTTCTTATGGAATTTAAAGCCTATTAAGGGATATTTTGAACAAAGAATTTAAAACCTTGCACCCTTAAGTTTTAAGCCATGAATACAAAGTATATAGCAATTAGATCATGTGATAATGTTTAAATAGCAATTAGTATATAGCAAACCTTACAGCCTTTAGTATAATCATGCTAACCTTATTCTCACTTAGTTCACCTTTCCTATTATCCTGACAATGATTACCACCGAAGTGGTTACCATTTTTGGCATATTGATTCCCTCCACATTTTTTTTCACCGCTTCGATGACTGCTACCATTGGTATTATCGATTTGTCAGTTGCTCTCTCTTGGTTGGTTTGTCTCATTATTGCGTTCCAATAACTAAGCCCTATTCACAACATTTGAATAGAAGCAAAGTTTGTGAGAAATGAGGTATTGATGTATTTCGGGTTTCAAACCTAGCAGAAACATTCGCGTCATTCTCTCCTCATTATCAACCAAATGAGATGCAAACCGAGATAACTCCGTAAATTTAGCCTCGTGTTGCGATACGGTCATATTGTTTTGCTCCAGTTTGATGAATTCAACCTCCTTCATGTGATGAATACTTTCAAGAAATTACTTTTCGTTGAACAATTCTTGGAACTTCACCTACGACATCATGAGTGCGGCAGGCTTGGTATGTTTTACATTTTCCCACCAGTAATCTGTCTCTTTACGCAACATAAAGGTGGCGAAGGGAACCTTTTTCTCCTCTGAGCATTCCAAGACATCAAATATCTTGGTGATCTGCTTTATCCACGTCTCTGCCTTAAGTGGTTCTGGCTTTCCCAAAAACTCTGGTGGTCCCAACTCCTTGAATTGCTTAGCGGTGACCAGCCGAGAGTTGCCATTGACTCCACCTGCATTATGAACAGAAGTCTCTCTCGTTTGGTGTTGCATGAATTCTAAAAAGTTCCTAAACATACCATCATTCATCATTTGGTCGGTGTTGTTGTTTACATGAGGATTTTTGCCTTCCTGATGTACATTATCCTGATTATTGATCGTTGGTGACTCAACGGTCTCATGTGTTTCATTGTTTATCTCAACATTTTCAGATGTCATTCTTAAATACTGCCATAAAATTAGGGTTAATTGACATGCCACATATTATCCCTATATTCCGACCGACCAATTAACTAACAAATAAGCTTAGGTAGGTTATACTAGCGAAGGATTTACCCGTCTCACCCCTCCTAGTTCTAGTCTCACATCTCAGCCAGGGATTATATCCCAAAGCTTTGATACCAACTGTGACGCCCCCAAAATAGGTATACATCACCCATCTTGAGTCGTCAAATATATGATACTAAATCCAAATACAAACTTAAGTATACAACATGAGCTGAGAGTTTTTACACGAATATCGTCTCATAGACAATATCCAAACTCAAATTCAATCCTCATTACATTTATTATCACACTAAATAACGAGGACTACTAAAACAACCATCTGGATCGTTAATCCATTCCCTGAATATTCCTAACTATATTCTCATTTCCTAAAGAGAATAGTGAAAGAAAATGGTGAGCTCAACTAGCACAAATAGAAATATTATGACTAAGATAGTGCAGAATAAATTATATTAGCCTTCAACAGTATAACAAATGATAGAATACAATAGACAACAAGTTTTAGATCAATAACTGTAGCAAAATAAGCAATCCATTAGAAGAGTCAAGTAGAGCATGATATCTACAATCTTCTATGATTTAGAAGTTTATCATCAATTTTATCGCTGAGACTCAACTTAATAAATAATCCACATCATTGAATTATCCATGCTCTACGGGTCAAGGATACTCATTAGTAACACGACCACGAATTATCCATGCTCTACGGGCCAAGGATATTCGTGTTTTCACCAATGGTCATAAACATGCCAAACAATAATTTATCTTTGCACCCTTAGCCGAAGAAAATGCTTGGTCATGATTATACCAACAACTGTCGCTGAGACTCAGCTTAATAATCCACATCACTTGTAACATTACAGGTCATGATTACACCGAATAATCCCTGGTCATAATCATACCAATCAACAGTTCATCTTTGCACCCTTGGCCGAAGATGACTTTCATCACAATATAAGCATGAGGATGATGACTATGATATAAAAATTCAATCAAACGAGATCAAGGATAAATATTAAAGATTTTATAATTTAATTTATCCAGAATTAAAGAATATCTAAATTGTCAACATGATACTGCTTTGTGGAGTAAAATTCAAGAATAATAATGTATCAAAAATGATTTGAACCGAAAAGAAATCAATTTTTGTCCTGAATAGTACCCCAGGTGAATAGTACCTCATGAATAGTACTTCGGGAATAGTACTCAGGCATGAAAAGGTTAAAACTTATCAAGAATGCTCAGAATAATATTTTCATGAAAAGATACTGCATGAAGCGCAAATTTCAAGGATATTCTACTAATTTCATGGAGTATAGAAGCCAAAAGTACTTAACAAGATGAGTGTAGAATTCTGAATCTGAAACGAAATAATATTACATACATTCTACAGAGTATGGAAGAAAATATTATTTCATACGAGTATTGAATAAAAATAATATCCCTTACAACTGTTGGACGAAAATAATATTCCTTACGAATTGAACGAAGATAATATTCCTTACGAATATTAAACGAAGATAATATTTCTTACGAATATTGAACGAAATAAAATTTCTTACGAATACAAAAAATAATATAGTAAGTGAATATGAAATAAATAATACCCCTTACCTCAAAAGAGCAATTCAGACTGGTATAGCGAGGATATTCTTGAAGAAAACTTTCACTATTGTCTACCCTCAACAGTTCTTAAAACTCTAAAGAAATACGCTCAATATTATAGAAGAAGAATTCTCTGATTCTGGTGTGATTTTCAATTCTAACTAAGCAACCTATTTTTAGGAGAATGGAAGGATACTATTTGAATTTTAGAATCACAGACTGCACAGTATATAAAAAAATTCACGGACGCCTGAATTAGATTTGATATAATCTTACTGTGCAAATACTATGTAGACACTATGCATTATAAAATATAATATATTCTATTTTGCATAAAAAATAAAACTTATTATAATATTATATATATATATATATATATATATATATATATACATACTATCTAATTCCCTCCCAGCAAGCCCCCCCTATTTCATTTCATTTTTCAACACGTGGGCCCCACATGTGGCCCCCCACCTATTATATATCTCCTCAATATTTTTAACAACATTCATTCATTATTATTATAACCTGCAATATTAACAACCAGATCGTTCCCAGGAAAGAGGGGCTTTTCGATAAGGATTTATCTCTATTGGCGCGCAATTAGGTGACTAAACCCCTTTCTTCGACAGAACTATCTAGACATTGTTAATTATGCAAATAATAATATGAATAACTTGTCATCTCAATTATTAGTTTAATAATTTAAAATATTGACAATAATTGAATCAAATATTGTGAGATATTATGCATCAATTACTGTAACAATAATTGAATAAAACTGAGTAACTTCTCACATAAGCGTCAATAATAAATATTGTGTGTTACTATGCAACCACGCGTATTACTGTACTTTTACCACCGGGTATTCCAACCGTTAACGGAAAAACTTTCCCCATTATTTTTATAAAAAGATATTTCTGTGATTTTCTAACTCCGATAATAATTTCGTTGTGGGGTCCACCAATGATTGTGCCATCATACGAATATTCCCAGACAAAAAGAATATTCCCCGACCAATCGAATATTTTATAACAACTTGCATACTTTGAAAAATTTATAAATATTACCCATAACTATAACATTATATCAAATCAACACCTTAATACTTTAAAAAATATTTCGAGAAAATTAAACTTTATTCATAAAATTTTGAGTCTTACACCATACCTTATTCTAATTTAAGATCCACAACAATATACCATGCCTTTGGGTAGTCGATCTCAAGCTGTGTAAATTTGTTTAGGCATGTATCCTTGTTCAATTCCCGAAAAATCATATATGATGCACACTCATGTTATATATGTACATATACTTCTATATGTATTTATAAGCATCATAAATGCCATTGAGCTGAATTATAAATCTCTAACAAGGGAATACAATAATTCATGTCAACATAGGTATCGTGGTATCATGGACCTCTATTCAGACCATAGTTGGATAAGACGACGAAAGTCAAGTGCCCAGATAGGTGCTACAACAGAATTTAGAGCTGGTTGCCAAGTAGTTTTAGATTATGCGTATAGTCACCCAGAATGTGTTAATGGTCAGAACAAAATAAGATGTCTTTGTTTGAAGTGTAAGAATGTAAATTATATGGACAGAGACATAGTAAACTATCATTTACTTGTTTCTGGGTTCATTAACAATTACGAAGAATGTTGGTGGGCACATGGGTAGAGAAGAGATAGTGGCATCGCATAAGTACACAATCCAGGTAGCAGTACCCATCGTATGAATGACATGGTTCATGATATTGCAGGGCCAAATTTTGATTGGGAACAAGGCAAAGAGAAACCTATGAATTCTGATGCCAAAGAATTCCTTAAGTTGTTAGACGAGGGTAGCAAACCGTTGTGGCATGGTTGCACGAAGCACACTACATTGTTTGCAGTGGCGACATTACTTAACATCAAGGCTGATCACAACATGAGCCATGATTGTTTTGAATCACTCTTGAGGGCCGTTAAGAGTATGTTGCCTGTCATTGAAAAATTGTCCAATAAATACTACTATTGTAAAAAAATGGTGAAGAAGTTGGGTCTTGGATATCAAAAGATCGATGCATGTCCGAACGATTGTATGTTATTTTATAAGGAAAATGAACATAAGACAAAGTGCACGTTTTGCAGTCATGATCGATTTAGGCCTAATAAAGAGGGTGTGACTACAAAAAAGATAAATATACCTTTTAAGAATTTAAGGTATTTTCCAATTACACCTCTGCTCAAAAGATTGTATATGTCTTCAAGAACAGCTGAACATATGACTTGGCATGCGAAATCTCCAACCAAAGATGGAGAACTTAACCATCTCGTAGATGGGCAGGCTTGGAAAGATTTCAACTTAGCACATCCTGGGTTTGCATTGGAACCTAGAAATGTGAGGCTTGGATTGTCTACTGATGGTTTCAACCCGTTTGGCCACTCAGCTGTTTCGTACTCCTGTTGGCCTGTGAGTGTTTGATGAGTGGGATTTATACCCGTGAATCGGATACTTTATGACTTAAATACTTGCCCGAATTCGTAGTTTTTATGCGTTTTTATATGATAATTGTGTTATTGTGCCTAACTGATGTATTGCAGAGCTTTACAGTGCTTTTCTAGCTTTAAAGGGGTAAAATGGTCAAATTTCTACAGTAGTGTCTTGCAATGTAAAGCCAACTTAAAGATCGCTATTGCGACGCCACCTCTTGATCCTCACGACGAAGTAACGCCAAGCGGCACCACTGTTCCTTTATGGGCTCGTGCTGTAGCGCAAGCTCCGTGTCCATGGTACTAATGTGGCGTTGCAGCGCAATCTAATGCTTGGTGGCCCGCGCCGCGGCGCCACCTCCGGTTCCCAGATAACCAAGGCCTTGTTCTGGCCTAGGAAAAGGAAGGGAAAATATATAAAGCAAGAGAGGCTACACAATACAGAGGCATCAGATAGAGAGGAATAGATATCATCATATGCCTTAATAGTTTAGCTTAGGATTTTGTTTAGCTTCCTTTTGTAATTCCTCTTTCTTTCTCTTTGATAAATGTTTGTAAATATATATTAGCTAGATTAGGGAGAAGTTTGTGTTTCTTTGGAGCATCAAGAGCAATGAGCTACACAGACTGGAGAGCTTGATTCGAGCAGAATGCTTAGAGATTGAAGGGCTTTGATAGAGTTTCTTCTTATCTATTTATTTTCTCTGAATTTATAATTCATAAATGTTGTCTTTATTGCTACTTCTATTTTATTCAATAGCTATGAACTGAATATTTACTCTAAGGTTATAATGGAACCATTTGTTATTTAAATTGACTGTCTTATCTCTTTGGTTGGCACCATATGATTTGGTTCGATATATTTATGCTTAATAATTCTCGCTAAGACATTAGCGATGATTTTGGTAATTTACATGATATCGATAGAAGAATTGTAGATTTACACCTGAATATATTGGCATGTGATTGTGGGTTTCGACTGTATAAGTTGTGTTTAAGCTTAAATCCTTGTTCTGATCAATTCGCATAGACATATATAGGATTATATCTAGCTTGGGCATTCTTTTCTGTTCTATTCCCTATCGGGTGGATCTAGAAAGGATATGTTTGTACATACCTCGACAGAGGTGTATGAGCACTTGTGTGTTCTTAGTTGACAAATTGTCGTGACCATTTAGACCACAGAGAGAAGGGTAGCTAGTTGAAGAAACATAGCACGCCAGGTGTTCGACAGAATGCCTGAGTGGGGTGAAGTTGTAACCGTATCTTGTTATTCCTTAGATTACCATTCGTTATCCATTTACTTGCTTTGATAATTAGTTATGCTTAGATTAATCACTCTTTCATTTATTGTTGTTTGAATTAGACTTTAGCGATATAAAGTCGGTATTTGGTAAATATTAGTGATAGTTCCTCGTGGGTACGACACTCTACTTATCACTGTATTACTTGTTAGACCGCGTATACTTGCACGTGTTTAGTGATCAATTTTCTGACCAACAAGTTTTTGGTGCCGTTGCCGGGGAGTTTTTATTCTAATATTGTCCAATATTGATTTCAATCAATTTAGTCTTACTTTGAACGTATATATATTTATTTCTTTTATTTATTTGATCTTCCTTTCTTTTGTTTTTAAGTTTACAAATTATGGACGATCAATGTTATCAATGGCCTTATGAGTGGACGACGCCACCAAGCTCGGAAGAAGGACTCGAGAAATTGCAAGTTCAAATTGCCAATGCCTTAAGGTTTTCTGACAATCTTGAGTGTCAGTCCACTCAGAATACCTACTGTCAGGAATGAGCTGACTTTGAACCGATCTCCTATCATCCAAATTGCCAAGGTTATCCTAACTCTTGGGACTACAGTCAAGAGCAATATCATGATCCGAATCATGCCTCTCAGTTTGAATATCAGTCTCCGCCACACTATGAGTGGACATCTCAGCCGAATGAGAACTTTTCTGAGTCATCAACATGTGAAGAAAAGAATAGGCTTGAGGAGCTTCTCACCATCTTAATCGAAAGAAATGAGGTTCAGATGGCAAGCCAGGAAGCCACATTGCACAACCTTAAGAATCAATTGGGGCAACTCAGCGATGCCATCACAAATCCACCGCGAGTCAATGTACCGGTCATAATTTATCTTGACGATGAAGCAATAGAGTATTGCATGGTGGATACACAAGGAAAATGCGATGAGTCTCGCACAGTTATTGAGGGAGATGTCATAGTGCAAACTAACCAATCGGTAGAGTCTGAAGTTGAAGACAAACTAAGAAACGGTGGTTGTCTAGTCATTATGGATCTACAATCAGAACCCAAGCTCCCGACTGTGAAAACCCTGGAGGCCCCGATTGAGCATGAAGAATGCTTTCAACTTAATGAAACAGGCGAATTAGTGGATAATTCCAGTGGCGAGTGATTCTTTGTGCCAAATGATGACTGGATGGATGAAGGACAGAAGAATGGCCATGCATCCATGTCAGCCAATACTTTAAAGGAATTGACGAATAGGCGGCATGAAAAGGTCATTTTTGCTTATGAGCTGGATTGAATGACATCAATATAGTGAAGCCGACGACTTTAAAACAAGCGATTGATGGGGAGGCACCCCCATCTCGGTATAAATTTTATCTGTTTTCTTTACTTATGTATAGTTTATTTGTGTTTGTTCGCTTTAGTTGCTAACATGGCTGCTAGATTGTGCATTAATGTTTTTGTGTCTATCATCGGCATGCGGCATATTTAGTATGATGTAGTGAATATTACGATAGTGTTTATGAGGTTTTTATTAAGGTATGATAACCTTTATAGTGTAGTTTTTATTTGTGTCTTGGCATGTGCAGATAACAGACAGGAATTCTCAGAAATTGAACCTCGCGCTGCGGCGCCAACCATTGTGCTACATCTCACGCCGCGGCGCCATGAACATGTCTTGCTACTGCTAATCCGCGCCACAGCGCCATCTAACAAAGGATGTCTCGCACCACGACGCCATTAGCAAATCTGGCATACTGTTAATTCACGCCACAGCGCCACCCAGTGCATAACCCTTCGCGCCGCGGCGCCGACAACGTGTTTTTAAGTTTAAACAACATTTTGAGCAGCATTGTTGGCCATTTGACATCCTATTATCTCAACAATAGGCAACACATCTGTGCCCTAGTGTAGCACCAAGACAGTCGATCACGAGGCTCAAATTGGGTTTCTCCAACGCACACATCTCAGAATATTCAGCCAATTTTCTTCATCAACACACGAATTCAGTCTCCCATCCATCGCACATCTAAGGATCCACAGAATTGTTTTTTTTCTCAATTAAGGTAATTGGGGATTTTTGTCATCTCTATTTTGATTTCGCATCGTGGGATTGTGTTGTTCTTCTGGCTGTGATTTGGTGTGATTTCCGCTGCAGGAAATCTGGTTAGAACTCTTTCAAGTAGGGTTTGTCCAAGTTAATTTTGAAGAGCGCACTCCAAGTGTTTGATAAAATTCCTGAGAGAAGAACTTGAATGTTTTGGGGCTATTTGGCATTGGCTATTGTTAGGGTCTACTTGGCCTAAGTTTAGGGAAAGTTTGGGCATTGTTTAGGACTGTGTTTGTATCGACTCGACTGAGACTTAGACATGGCACCAAAAAGGCAGTGACTCAGTGTTGGAGGCTCTTCGTTCGCCGCACCACAGGCTTGGGACTACACCAAATTTATCAGTGAAAAAACCTGGAAGCTATACAGAGACTCTTTTGGCACGCGCAACTTGATTCTTGAATGGGGATTAAGGCCTGATAGAAAAGATGGTGAACTCACGAACATGATGCTTGAACGACAGTGGCTAAACTTTACAAAACCACCTGTATTAGCAGTGGTATCTATAGTTCGAGAATTCTACGCAAACGCTAATCCAGATGGTCCTGCTGTGGTTCAAGTCAGGGGGCGGTCCATGGCTTTTGACAGTCAATGTGACGCCCCAAAAATAGGTTCACACGACCCATTCTGAGTCGCCAGATATCACTCCATAAAAATCAAATTCAAATTTCATTTATACAACTGTTGAACTGTCGTGTAGAGTACGACAACAGATAAGATGTGAGTTTCAATAAAAAATCTATGTAACTCTTATGATGCCTCGACCACAACACCTTACAAAGGTACTTTACATAAAAGTACAGTCAATAACTGTTTTAGAAATTAAAATCTTTGGGAAAAGCTCAAGGAAACCTTCATACATAGGAGGCCATGAATCTAAGTTATGATAGATATCATATGCCCAGAGAATTATCCTTGGTTCGTCCAATAGACCCCAAAGAAAAATGAGAAGATTACTATCATGTTCCTTCCAATGATGAGTCTTCTCTTGACATATAATTATCTCAGTTATCTCCAAGTGAGAATTATATCTCAAATATACTCCAAGATCATATAGGTAGTGCTTGATCATATATGTGCACAACCATGTCTTATGATAACATGAGATTGTATGTCATTAGACATCTTGTATGATAGTAGCAAAACACCCTTCCAAAGTTGGGTTCTCATCAACCTATTGTTGTTCACCAAAATCAATTATCAAGTGGCGTATAAAATATGACACATAAATCTTAGGTCCTCAATGCAAATATATATTGCATGTCATGCCGTTTTCTAATGTATTAAGAAACTTCAACAGTCTCGGACCATCTCACTATTTCCCTGTTATCCCCGCTCGACCCAGCTACACTCTTATTACTTGAAAGGAATTGTGAAGCAAAAGGGTGAGCACAACTAGCCCAGTAAAGAATATCATGACTAAAGATAATTAAATTATCAATAGCATTCATCAGTAATAAATCAAAGATTTAGAACATATGGTAGATGATAAAACTTTTCAACCATAGTTACAGCGAAACGAGTAATCCATTAAAAGAGTCAAATAGACCATCAGGTCTATTATCCTCTCCAAGTTAAAAGTCCACCAAAAATGTTTTATCCCTGTAACACCAATCAACAATTCTTGTCCACAATCATATGAATAACTCATAATCATAATTGTGATTTGAATTCCTTTTTGCACCAGGACGAAGATAATTTTCATCACCTATCTTCACCTTATAAAGAAACTGGATATAGAAGTAGTGAAGTAGTAGAATACTCTTCTTCTTTCTCTCTATAGATTTTCTCTCTATATCTTCTCTCTATAATTTCTCTCTATAATTTCTCTCTCTAGAGTTTCAGTGAATTCATAAGAAATAATGAAGGAATGAGCTTCTATTTATAGAAAAACTAAGAATGGCTCTTGGTCTTAACGAAGGGTCAAAATGACACTTGGTAATATTGAAGAGACAACTACTATTTATGAAGGGGCAATTAACCCTTGGAACACCGAAGAGGCAAGTAACTCTTGGTAATATTGAAGAGACAACTACTATTTGCGAAGGTGCAATTAACCTTTGGAACACCGAAAGGGAAAGTTACTATTAAAACTTTAAATCAACGATCCATATTGATTTACTATTATAATTTCAACCAACGGTCTGAAAAATTAGCACATCTCCTCATGGAATAATATTGTACCCAAAAATGATTTGGACTGAAAATAAATATATTGTTCTGGTGAATAGTACCCTGTGAATAGTACTAACTCATGAATAGTACTCTGACACAAAAAGTGCCCCCAATACCCGATTGAACAATATAACCTTCAGACATCAATTATTATCGAAATAAATGTTGATTTCCACTAACACAAATAATTTCAACACAATGGAACTATCAAATTCATCTTTAATCAACACGAACTTATCTATCATTAATATCATAATTCATAATATTTAACAACCAGGTCGTTCCCAGGAAAGAGGGGGCTTTCCAATAAGGATTTCTCCCTATTGGCGCGCAATTAGGTGACCAAACCTCTCCTTGGCAGAACTTCTAGACATTGTAAATATTGCAATTTAATAATATGAATAACTTTGTCGTCTCAATTATTAATTTAATAATATATAAAATATTTACAATAATTGAATAAAACTGAGTGACTTCTCACGTAAGCATCAATAATCAAAGATATTGTACAATACTGGTAGCCATTTGTGTAACCACGCCAGATTCTTGTACTTTTATCAATTTAACCATTTACTAAATAGAATAATAATTATAAAAATTGAATACTTTCATTTCATAAAATTCGGGGTGTCGCAGTCAAGCCATCAATACACTGTTCGGGGTACCCAACTATGCGGGCAATGATTATATGCAACAGGGAATCCGTAGTTATGACTTGGAGGATATCATTAGAAGGCTCTGGAAGCCCAGAACGACATGGAAGAAAAATGACTATACGGGTGAAAAGACTAGTTTCCCGTCTTCGGCACTCAGTCGCTATGGGAAGGCTTGGTTTAGCTTCATTTGTGCCAGCATGATCCCAACCCGTCACTTGAGCGATGTGACTAAAGATAGGGCGATTCTATTATTCGCCATTGTCACGGGTCTGTACGTGGATGTTGGAGTTCTCATCCATGACTCAATAATCAAGGCGGTCAAGAGTACCGTCACTTCGGGACTTCCCCATCCATCAGTGATCACGCAATTGTGCAAGCAGGCAGGGATATAGTGGGGACCAGAAGAGATAGCTTTGCCACCCATGACTATCATTGACCATCAAACAATCAAATGCTTCAATGTGTGGGACGGGGCAGAGTCTCATGTCAGGGGCAAAAGGTACGGGCCGCCTACAGCACCACCTCCTTCAGCAGACCCAGAGCCTTCTCAAGCACCTGAGGCAGGCCCAACTAGTTAGGGTCTATTGGCAGACATCATGGCATCCCTCACCCTGCTGCATCAGAAAAAGGACGCCGAGGCGCAGAGGCAGCGGAGGCACATAGCAGCAGTGGCTCAGAGGTAGGAGATAGCGATGCAGTACCAGGCCGAGCTGGTGAACACTATGCAGAGCATCTACATTGACTATTGTGGCAAAAGCATTGAGTTCACGCCATACCAGTTTCCAGAGCCTCCTGTCTTCCCATTATACCCTCCTCCATCACCGCCCGTCGAAGCTGATCAGGACGCAGCTGATGAGGATGACGTCGATGTCGCTGCTGAGTGAGCAATCTCCAGGGAAGCCCTCTTGTATAAAATTGCTTTATGTTTAGCAATGAGGGCATTGCTCACCTCTAGTTTGGGGGTATTTTTGGATATTATCTGTTTATTTACGTACTGCCATGTTAGGTTGCCAGACTTTAGTACTTTATTATGTTTTTATTTATCAGTATTATGGTGCAGTTTTTTGAACTGCGGGATTATGTTTGAATTTTTGTCATTATGGATGCCATGAACTATTTTTGGTTTTATTTATTTATGCTTGGATTATTTTTAGCATGATTGTGGGTTATAGCCATCTCTTTGGGGCTTATACAGATTAGATGCCTGTGCCATATGATTGGCCTTTTTCACCCTATTTTGGGCTGCTATTTAGCAAGGGTGTTATAGTTATCATTATTTTTTTATTATGGCTGATGACAAGCACCAAGTTTTATGGTCTATCTCTTAGAGTTGTGTCATGCATGTATGAGTCAGGGGTTTTTCAATTGATAAGTTTAGACTGTTATTGATCCGAGTCCTCTAAAGCAAGCACCAATTTGTGTTAACTAGTAATTTTTTCAAAATTTAGTTTGCGTGTTTATTGCTTTGAGCATTTGTTCACTCTTATAAATTTTCATTTTTCCAAGGTAATAAAAGGCTTAGATGTTTTTTACAGTTTTGGTTCTTGGATTCGTGCATGTTTAGATATTTTTAAAAAAATTAAATTAAAAAAATTAAAATAAAAAAAGAATAAATATATTGTTCTTGAAGATTGAATATCGAAAGTCTTGCGGTGGGTCGAGATGGAGCGTAAAATCCACTCGCCCATAAACGCAGGACCGATATTGAGATGGAGCATAAAATGCACTCGCTAATAATCTTCGATTCTCGTAAAGTCTAATTTGGCTTATGTTGATTACGTGGGCTTTGCTACTCGAGTTACTAGATTCTTAGGGGTGTTCTACACCTAGTGCCTTAAAGCCATCTGGTTTGGGAGTCACTGATCAAAAGGTCATTAATAGGTAGTTCTAATTAGCCTAAGGTAATTAAGGACTGTCCGAGTTAGGTTTTACAGTCTTCATGCTAGAGTCTTTTGATCCGTTACTACACTAGTGTCTTATTCTTAATGCTTGTTGAATGTTTAAGTTGTGAAGTGTGCATATTAGTATTAACAATCGGCTGTGCGAACTTATTTTGAAGCTATGATTAGTCAGGACGGTTGGTCTCTACACACACATATAGAATGGATCGAATACAGTCTTATGCTTGAAATTGAATGAACCCTTATTCATATCTGTGTTTGTCTTGTTCACTAAGAGTAGTTTTAAACTTTGAAGCCATGATACTATATTATAGTTTTATTTTTCTTTTGCGTGTGTTTTGCTTTTGTTACTGTATATTAGATAGTTTGCTCGAGGACAAGCAAAGACTTAAGTTTGGGGGTATTTGATGAGTGGGATTTATACCCTTGAATCAGATACTTTATGACTTAAATACTTGCCTGAATTCATAGTTTTTATGCGGTTTTATATGATAATTGTGTTATTGTGCCTAACTGATGTATTGCAGAGCTTTACTGTGCTTTTCTAGCTTTAAAGGGGCAAAATGGTCAAATTCTACATAGTCATGCGCATGGCGCCGCCAAAGCTTGACTTAAAGACCGGCCATGGGCGCCAACTCTTGACCCCTGCTGATGTAAGCCGCATCGCGACGCCACTATTCCTTTATGGGCTCATGTTGCAGTCATGACTCTCCGTGTCCATGGTATTAATGTGGTATAATAAATTTCATCTAATGCTGGTGGTGGCACATGCAAGGCCACCTCCAGTTCTGCAGACAACCAAGGCCTTGTTCTGAACTAGCAAAAGGAAGGGAAGATATATAAAGCAAGAGAGGCTACACAATACAGAGGCATCAGATAGAGAGGAAGAGATATCATCATATTCCTTAATAGTTTAGCTTAAGATTTTGTTTAGCTTCCTTTTGTAATTCCCCTTGCTTTCTCTTAGATAAATGTTTGTAAATATATATTAGCTAGATTAGGGAGAAGTTTGGGTTTCTTTGGAGCATCAAGAGAAATGAGCTACAGGAACTGGAGAGCTTAATTTGAGCAGAATGCTTAGAGATTGAAGGGCTTTGATAGAGTTTCTTCTTATCTATTTATTTTCTCTGAATTTGTAATTCATAAATGTTGTCTTTATTGCTACTTCTATTTTATTCAATAGCTATGAACTGAATATTTGCTCTAAGGTTATAATGGAACCATTTGTTATTTAAATTGACTATCTTATCTCTTTGGTTGGCACCATATGATTTGGTTCGATATATTTATGCTTAATGATTCTCGCTAAGACATTAGCGATGATTTTGGTAATTTACTTGATATCGACAGAAGAATTGTAGATTTACACCTGAATATATTGGCATGTGATTGTGGGTTTCGACTGCATAAGTTGTGCATAAAATAGACATATATCTGTGCACCGCGTGTGACCTAATTGAGAGCTTAAGCTTAAATCCTTGTTCTGATCAATTCACATAGACATATGTAGGATTGTATCTAGCTTGGGCATTCTTTTCTGTTCTATTCCCTATCGGATGGATCTGGAAAGGATATGTTCTTACATACCTCGACAAAGGTGTATGAGCACTTGTGTGTTCTCGGTCTACAAATTGTCGTGACCATTTAGACCAGAGAAGGAAGGGTAGCTAGTTAAAGAAACATAGCACGCCAGGTGTTCGACAGAATGCCTGAGTGGGGTGAAGTTGTAACCTTAGCTTGTTATTCCTTAGATTATCATTCGTTATCCATGTACTTTCTTTGATAATTAGTTATGCTTAGATTAATCACTCTTTCATTTATTGTTGTTCGAATAAGACTTTAGCGATATAAAGTCGGTATTTGGTAAATATTAGTGGTAGTTCCTCGTGGGTATGACACTCTACTTATCACTGTATTACTTATTAGACCGCATATACTTGTGCGTGTTTAGTGATCGGTTTTTCGACCAACAGTGTTACTCTGTATAACTTGCCTCTTGGATGTGTATGAAACAACCATACTTATTTCTTTCACTCGTGATTCCTGGTCCCAAGAGTCCTGGAAAGAACCTAGATGTTTACTTGAGACCTCTTATAGATGAGTTGAAGGTATTGTGGGAGGATGGAGTATAGACTTGGGATGTTTCCACGAAAACAAATTTCAACCTTAGGGCAGCGATTATGTGGACTATAAGTGACTTTCCTGCTTATGGTATGTTATTTGGAAGGAGTACACATGGGAAGTTGGCTTTGTCCATATTGTATGGATTATACAAAGTCTTTCAATCTATCAAATGGTAGAAAGCCATGCTGGTTTGATTGTCATCGTCGTTTCTTACCGGTAGATCACCCGTTTCGAAGAAATAGAGAAAACTTCAGGAAAGGGAAAGTAGAGAATTATATGCCAACACCGCGACTGTCAGGGACAGAGATGCGTGACCATGTGATGAGATTGTTGGTCATCCCATTTAGTAAGATTGTTTCCTCTGACATCATTGATGGGTTTGGCGTATCTCATAATTGGGTTCGGAGTAGCATCTTTTGGGAACTGCCTATTGGTCTACAAATTTGATTTGTCATAATCTAGACGTGATGCATATTGAGAAGAATGTGTTCAATAATGTGTTTAACATCGTTATGGGTGTTGCGGGCAAGACGAAAGATAATGATAAGGCACAGTTGGACATAAAAGTTATTTGTAAGCGTCCTGGATTAGAACTTTATGAATCTACTAATGGTAAGATGGTCAAACCGCATGCTAGGTACACATTGTCCAAAAAGCAGGTTGAAGATGTGTGCACATGGATAAAGTCTCTAAAACTACCAGATGGATATGCGTTAAACATTGCAAGGTATGTTACAGGTGGGAAATTGCTGGGGATGAAGAGTCATGACAGTCATGTGTTCATGGAGAGACTCATGCCTATAGCATTTCAGGACTTGCTTGATAGACAAATATGGGATGCTTTGACTGATCTTAGTCATTTTTTTAGAGACATATGTTCAAGAAAATTAAATGAAAAGGACATGTCTATACTTGAGAAGAACATCATTGAGATCACGTGTAAACTTGAAAAAATATTCCCTCTTGGTTTTTTTGACTCTATGGAACATTTACAAATCCATCTACCTTATGAAGCTCATGTTGGTGGCCCAGTTCAATATAGATGGATGTACCCTTTCGAGAGGGTCATGGGAAACCTTAAGAGGAAGGTGAAGAATAGAGCTTATGTCGAGGGGTCGATATGTGAGGCATACAGTTTCAATAAGATATCTACGTTTGTCCCAGACTATTTTCCCGACGAAGTCTTGACAAAGGCCAATCAAGTCCCGAGATATGATGGTGAGGGAAATATTGAGCTAAATGGTCAGATTTCTGTATTTGGTTTACCAGGTCGCACTTATGGAAAAGAGAAGTGAATATTCCTTTCTGAGCAAAAATTGCATGCTGCGCATACTTACAGTCTTCTCAATTGCGAGGAGATTGATGAATTTGTGAGGTATATATGTAAAATTAATGTGTATTAGACTTATATCTTAACCTGAAATCTTGTATTAATATATGTTAATGTTTATAAAATTATATAGAACATACGATGATGAGTTAAAAGCAAATCAGCCCGACATCACTGACAAAGATATTCAAGTTAGTCGTGATCAAAAATTTGCTCTTTGGCTAAAGGAAAAAGTAAGTTAAGTTAATTAAGAATGACATATATCGTATTATTTTATGAATTTATTTAATTTAATAGAATTTTTGTAGGCTCTTAGAGCATTCACAACAGTTTCTCTAATCAACTCTCTATCCTTAATTTTGGAGAATATATCAATAAATCATTATCCAATAGTTTCCTTATCCTTATTTAACTCTCTATTTTAATCTCTATATATGATTTTACTCCCTAGTATGAGGGAGTCAAAATATCGTTCTCTATATATATAAAATGACATTTCACACCCTCATTTAAGTGGATAACTCATCAATAATACACATCTTGACATTGTTTTACTACTTCATTTTCAAATTATAAAATTAATATTGACTTATTTTAAAAAAAATTATTTTCAAACATATTCAAATTAAAATTGATATAAATTTATTTAATTTATGTAAATTATAATTATAAATATTATAAAAGTACTATTAATTATAAAATTTATTATTTTCAAAATTTAAATGAATCATATTAAATTTAAATTTAAAAGTATCACAAATTAACTTTTTAAAAGTTAATATTGATCTTATGTATATTTGCAGATACAATCCATTCAATACTCAATCCATAAATTATTAAAAATTTAAAATAAAATAAAAATTATTTACGGTGAGATACAATTGATAAATTATACTCTCTTTTATAAATTATAAGATTATTATTAATTTGATGTTTTGACTATTGGAACTTTTAAATTTTAAATTTCACTATTTAAAGAATCAGTATAAGGAACATGTTGGGTACATAGTGAAAAAATTGAATCTCTATTTTGCAGAATGACACAATAGACTGCAGAATATGGATAGAAATAAAGAAACTGTTGTGAATGCTCTTAATGAGGGAACGATTCCTCCAAATATACAAGTCCTAACTATGGATCCAGACAGGGACCAAGTCATTCGCAATGGTTACAAAATAAATGGATGTGAATTTCATACAAAGACATATGCTCGCGGTAAAAGAACAACTAATACTGGAGTGTGTGTTCAAGGAGATTGTTACAATGAGCTTGGTCGTGCCTTTTATGGGGAGTTGGAGGAAATCATCGAGTTGTCGTACACGGGTATTTATGGGGGTTATATTAACTTGTTCAAGTGTCATTAGTTTGATTCAGAAAAAGGGATACGTGTCGATCAACATGGAATCGATGATATTGACCTCTATAGGTCCACGTACGTCAACGTACCATTTGTGATTCCAACTCAAATTGTACAAGTATATTACACTCCGAGTCCTATTAGGAAAAGGGATAGATCGCCTACAGATTGACAAGTTGTAATTCATACTCCCGCGCGCAGTCGTGTCCAAGTAATAGACAGGGATTTCTACCAAGAGGAGATGCTTCATAAACCTCCTATAATAAATATAGAGGACAACAATGAATTAATCTAGTTAGAGGGTGGAGATGAACCTGATGAATTGGATCCCGAGACAGTTATCATGCCAGATGACATTGATACTGAGGAAGAGTTATTAACTAACACTGACACTAAATTTGAAGAAGAAGATGGTTATGAATCTCCGATACTTATACAAAATGATTCTGATTCAGACAACAATTTTCATTAACATGTATGTTTAGTTTTAATTTTATTACATACAATTACATATATACATGTTCTCTATATCCTTGATATGTTTATGTACCTTTCATTTATAGTTGTCGTAGTTAACTATTTCATACAATTACTTGTCATTACTTGTCATTATTGTCATTTTACTTATACAAAATGATTCTGACTCAGACAACGATTTTCATTAAAATGTATGTTTAGTTTTAATTATATTACATACAATTACATATATACATGTTCTCTATATCCTTGACATGTTTATGTACCTTTCATTTATAGTTATCATAGTTAACTATTTCATATAATCACTTGTCATTATTGTCATTTTATTTATATATGTAAATCATATAACTCATACTAACATCCTAAAATTTTTATTTATAGATGTCTTCTAAACTAACACAATGAAAGCGCGGGTTGGGTCGGGGCCCTAATCATGTGCCGAAGGCCCTGGCTAATCCGAATGACCACATTCTCATACAGATTCATCCTCCTCCAGAAAGCACATAAGTTAATCATCGTGTATATATAACCATTTTATATTTCCATTGTTATAGATATATACTAATATAAATTATTTTTCATATTATAATAAAATTACTTATCTTTAACTAAATTGTTGTATATTGTAGTGATTTTCAAGATAGTAAAATTGTGAAATGCATTTCACAATTATGCTTCTGTAATCGCCTCACGCCGGTGATTACGCATGAAAGCACACCTCTCGCCCATAAGGATGCAGTTTGGGCTGAATTTTAAGTATATTTTTTTATCACTCTGAAAGATAATATATATTTAATCAAATAATATTGTTTAGTAATGTTGGATTATGGTAATATCACAGTTTTAATATTATTATTGTTGTTTTATTTGCAGAAAAGGTATAGATGGGACGACGCGCAAGCATCAGTTATTTAGACACTGTTCTGGTAGAAGTGTGTCGTCCGAACTAAAGATAATCTGAAAAAGGAACAACAGAAAGCCCTGTATAATGCAGATATTGACCATCCAGGAAAGGGTGGGCAGTATATACATGAGCATAACCCCTGATGGTGCGTACAACCCATATGGGAGCAGATGTGTGACCAGTGGAGAGCTGAGAGATGGGTCAAAAGACACAAGACTGCCACTTTGAATAGATCCTCAGGTGTATCTGAAGGCGAAAAGGCAAAAGGCACGTATCGGGGCGGAAATATATCACAACTGCAGTATATTGCTACAAGGGTATGTATGTATAGCAAGCTTATTGGCTTAGTTATTTGTTTTTATGTTTACAGTCATGTTTTATAGCTAAAATATCATATGTTTACATATTAATATGAGAACATGAACTGTAGGAGTCTCAGTCTCAAGGTCAACCTATCAATTGGTTGGATGTGTATGTGGCCACCCGCGATGGTCTGCCTGAGGCTGTTCAGAGAGCAGTAATAAGTTAACTTTATACTAATATGTTGTTTATGAATTGTGACGACCTTTTTTAGAATTTTATTTATTTATTTCTAACTAATTAATTGTTAACCTTTTGACAGGACACTTATAAGAGCTTAATGAATGAGCGATATCCTAAAGGCACCCCGCGTCTGCCTATTGATCAAGAATTATGGGTGAGGGCATCAGTCGCGAAGAAAAATTACGTTAAAGGCCAAGGACAAAAATGACGCCCGACCATCACTGGCACAGGCAGCTCTGCTACCCAGTCTATACAGTTATCATGTCATCTAGCCTATCATACTCCTGCTGACTGTGTGAGAGAGATCTGTCGAGATCGTGATCTTCTTCGTATACTGGGTGGGCATCTATAGTCTTTGAGTCCTGATGAGTTGGCGGATGCAGTAACGACAGTAGCAGGACATCAGGATGGCGATGAGGTATACATAGATATTGTTGTGTCTTACTTATGTTTAAATAATTTCTATTGTTTAGCTTTCCCTAAGTTATAGCAGTATCAACACATGTAACATGTTATATTCTTTTGCTAATTATAGGGTCCTACTAATTTGGATGATGATGCATGAAGAGCTACACTTATTTTTTTAGATATTTGGGTAGTTGCCTTGTACTTTTATATTCATTCTTTGGACAATTGTATTGATTGAATATTGTGTTGGTTTACGTGTCTGCAATGGATGGATGTTTATATATACTATTGTACGTGGATGTGTTGGGATATATATATAAATCATGGATGAATGTTTATATGGATGCTTATATATATACTGCTGTGTTGGGATAGAAAGCATGTACAAAGTAAGGTATATTTTTTTTGGGAAATTCATTAAACAGGAAAAAATATTTTTAAAAAAATATCAACATCAGCGACCGCATGCGGTCGCTAATACAAAGAGCGATCACTGATGGCCATTGGGAACTTAGCGACCGATGCGGTCGTTATTGCTGGTCGCTGACACGTGTGCCATGTCATCCCTGACAATTGACTCAGCATGACTCAGATTAGCAATGGATTCGGTCGCTGAGAAGTCGGTTGCTAATAATGGTCGCTGGTGTCCAACCAACGACTAAATTATCTGGGACTAGTATCAGCGACCGCAATCGATTTCTAATGCTCATCTGCGACCGTATGCGGTCACAGATATGCGATCGCTAATAAGCCTTTTTGTTATAGTGTGCATGATTAGGGGTGTAAATGAACTGAGTCGATTCGAGTATTGAGTTGTTCAGATTAGGTTCACAAAATTTATCGAGTACAAAATAAGGTTTGATTGAGGCTCATTTAGCTACCGAGTCATGCACGATTCCGAATCGAGCTCGAGCAGTTTGAATTTTTTGAACGAATATGATCCGAGTATTAATAGAAAATTATAATTTGAGGAGGTTCGAGTAATTTATCGAACTTTAAAATGTACTCATATTTGACTCATTTATATTTCGAGTCGTTGAATCGAACTTTTAGTCAAACGAGTACAAATCATGCCCGAACTGTTTGCTCATTTTACAGTCTTATGCATGATTCACTTTGGCATTTACATTGTGCTCCATCCGATATATTTTATCCCTTTCAATAGACAATTTTATTTAAATAATTTAATAATATTAAAAACATATTTTTATTTTATATTATCAAAAATAAATAAATTATCAATTAAATTATAATAACATGATAATAAAATTTGAGAATATTGTGTCATTTTATATTATTAACAAAAAAATAATTATTGTTCTGAAATAAAATATTTTGTAAATAGAAAATCAATTCTCATAATTGTATTGTCTAATATTAAAAAACTTATATTAAATTTGAATATGAAAATATTTCGGACTAATTTTTTTTTAAAAGTCGATGTTTATCTTATATTTGAATATGGAAGATGTAGGCATTGTTTGATAAAACTGTGTAATAAAAGCTTATTAAAGTAAAGGTTCAGTATAAAATAAATGCTCTTTTTAAAATAGAGTTTAAATATTAAAGAGTTGTTTGATAGCCAATCTTTATTGCATGTCTTAATATATACTACATTTTAGTAATTAATTTACCTTTATATCAGTTTATAAAATCTTATATTGAGCATAAAAATATAATAATATATATTAAATAATTATTTCAAATAAAATCACCAATAATGTATAACTAGTAAAATATTTCAAGTCTAATAATAATAATAATAATAATAATAATAATAATAATAACTATGACAGTTTTACATAATTAGCATAAAATATGGTAATGGATGGTGGTTGTTGTGAGTGGAGACTGATGATGGTGGTTGGTGGTTGGTGGTTGGTGGTGGTGGTGATGGGTGGTTGGTGAGCAGTATTTGTGGTGGTGGTGAGTGATGATTATAGACACTCAAAATTTTCGTATTTCCTCTAACAATGGTAGAAGAGCAATCGTGTCATTTCACCTTGAGGCAAAGATGTCAAAGTAAAGATTACAAGGCTTGACACAATTATTTGGGGGCCACACATGGACCTTGTGGTACCTAATTAGTGCAGAAAACCAAATCAAGGGATTGGCCAGTGCAGACTAAGAAAGGATTTTTCCACTTTCTCCCTCATCCCATATCCAAACATAGTGAAATTATATACTATTACGTAGGTTTTGAAAAGAGCTTTCCGGATTGGTATGACGCATTTTATAAATCTTCCTATTTTAAAAGTTATGGACGTTTCAGTACACGACAAGAAAATTAATCCAATAGGACCCACAACAGGCTGTCGTAAGTAAACATGCTCCCTGCTGCAAGTAATCCTACGACAACCCTAAATTACCTTTGTAAGGCTGTTTTGGTTGCATTTTGGCCAAAGGGAGGCATTTTAGAGAGAAAATGTGTCATCTAGAGAGAAAAATAGCAAAAGTGAGAAAACTCTTCCAAATTAGATATAGATCTAGTTTTTTTTTCATCAAATCTTCCATCAAAGTATATTTAAGTAATCCATAGGAAGCTTAAGGAGGAAGAAACCCTTATTCTCAAGGTTCATCCCTCATCTCTACACTAGATCTAACTTCGATCTAGCTTATTTTGTTGATTATTGTGCTTTGTTTGTTTATGGTCATTTCTTCATTTAAGGCTCTCCTAGCATCTTAGATCATATCTAGTGGTGTCTGGATCCTATCTTGGGTCATGGGTAGTTAGAGAGGGTTTCTCACCATAGAAATTCCTCCTAACCAACTTATAAATTCATTTTAATGGTTATTCGATTTCAATATCGATTTAGTTCATTTTTTTCACTTGTTGTGCTTGGGCTCCGATTATTCATCTCATTTTTCTTATTTCGAGGCTACCCAAATATCCTAGACTATTTTTAGTGGTGTTTGACTCCTATTTTTGGCCACCAAGGGATTTTCTCCAATATAATCTCATTCTAGCTGATTTAAGATATATTTTTACTTGATTTTGTAGTCGTTATTTTTAGATCTATAGGTCTCACTCCCTAGATTCCAAGTTCCTTTAATCTATGTTGTCGATATATGATAGATCCTTAAGATTTTGATAGTAGTTAATGATGTAATTTGATTCCTACGATATAGTTAACAGTATACTTGCTATATTATGGATACGTTGTGCAATCTATGGATTTAGGGTTTGTGGAATTAAATCCTTTCCTAAACCCTAAACTTCATTTATAGATCTCGATATTTTATTGGGTGTGATTACAAATTATATGAGCCTAGAAACGAATTCAAGACCCTTTAAACATCGTGTGTTAACAGGAATTGAAGGATATTCCCATGATGGTCGTAGAAAATTGTTGCAATTTTTTGATTCAATAATTATAAATATAATTCGAGCCTTAAAGTGATATCAAGGGTTTCCTGAAAGTAGTATGCACACAAGTCAATCATGTTTGATGATAAAACATATACTTTGTAACAATCTTATCCATTTATTATTAAAAGAATTGTTTAATTAAAGGATTTTAATTTATCTACATGGTGTTGTTTTATAATATGTGATAAACTCATAGTTTTGAGCAATGCTTTTAGAATCATGATGATGATCAAGCTAATGAGATCTAAATTCTTAGATAGCTCATAAACTAAAAAAGTTTCTAATCGTTGTGTTAGGAATAAGCATGTGAATGATATTGTTATTTATGTATAATTTGATTATGATATAAATGAATGAATAACCAAGTATGCTTGCATTATGAAAAGCTGTAAAGTCCTTTGATAGATAATAGGAACATATGTACAAGGACTTAGAATGAATTGATCAAATATATTAGGTTGATCCTATATAAGCAAAATAGCTTTGTAAAGTCCTTAAAAGGAAATGATGTACAAGGACTATAAATATAAAAAGATCAAGCTTGTTAGGTTGATCTTATAATGTAATAGATAGGCTTGTCTGATCGTTGAGTACTGCACCAGAAATTGTAGTCTGCCAGAAGAGTCAAGGAAAACTTGAGAGCTATCAAGGCAGAATCATAGTCTGCAAGATAGTAGATCTCGGAGTTCGTAGATTGCCAGGAGATACGAGGAAGGATCGTAGTGTGTCGAGCAGAACATTCTTGGAGCCATAATCTGCTGAGGAAGTCAGGTTCAGAATCATAGAGACAATCTATCTACGAGCCGAACGAGCATATGCCAAAGCCAAATCAAGAATCGTAGACTACACTCAGAGTCGTAGAGTCTACTGATCAATTTAGAGGCAGAGATCGTAGTTGAGTAAGATCAGATAAAGACAACGAGCATAAAGACAGAAATCATAGAGTGTCAAGATCTGATCTCGAAGTCGTAGTGTCTGCACTACCCAAGGCAAAATCGTAGAGTGCAGAACTAAGGCTTCAATAGATGTGCTCACAACGCCAAGGCAGAATCGTAGAGCAAACACGATTATCAACAAATGAGCACTCCCAAAATATCCAAAGTAATGAAGCCTCTTGTCTGAGCTGCAAAGATACATTCCACCTAAGGGAAACCAGAGAGCACTCAACGAATGGCATACAAGCTAACAGAAGATCTAAGCACCAACCCGATCAACATATAGATTGAGTTGGGAAGCCATTAAAGATGAAGTCCTCCATAAGTTGATCAGAAGAAGACTTCAGTCAAAGAAACTGACTAAGGAAAGTCAGCAAGTGCAGTAGCTGTCAAATAAACAGAAGACAACGATCTTGGGGTCAACTAGGATTGTAGTGTTTGCCAAGCAAAGAAGGAATTGATGAAGTGTTCATAGAGATACTGGTCGGCTTCTAAAGAACAAGGCTAAAGTGATTAAGCATGGGTTAGTCCATTGATGATAAGTGAACGAGATATCACAAGGAGAAAGCGAGCTGGGCATGCCACAAATTTGAAGTGTCTTGTTATTCAGAAAAGGCCAGAACAAGGAACAAGCCATCAGTGTCTGAGATTAGTCGAAGAAAACAAAAGAGTTGAAGCACTACACAAGAGAAGGAAGAGGTGTTCTACATTGAGGATCCAATGAACACTTGTCTGAATAGTAGTGTTGCCTCAATCGGTCGATGAGAAACATTCAATATGACATTACGATCAGGTCCAAGAAGATATGCATAAGAATCGTAGAGTTTGGTCATCTGAAGATTAAAGCATTGGCAACGGTTCAATCTGAAGAGTGATATTTGAATATAGCTTATTGAGAGCATCGATGCAAAAGAACAATCTCTGATGTTCTAATATAGAAATCAGAAGGGAGAAACAAAGTTGACTACCTTCCCGAGGCATCAAAGTTACATCTCTGATAGGGTACGTGAAAAAGTAAACTGCAGTGTCAGAAAAAAAATGAAAAAGGGGATGTCATGTCACATCTGCAGTCTGCACCAAATAACTCGAGGTCTGCGAGGCAATTCAAACTACTTTCAATGGCTATATTCCAACGGGAAGATTTGGAATGAGTATATATCAGCTAGAGCTTCAAAGATCAAAAGTTATTGATGTTGCAAAATCGTTGAGTTACTAGAACGCTATATTGTTGACTCTACGTGTTCCACCAGAGCTAAACAGAACAAGTCTCAATGACATTGAGATTACTAAGGTGGAAGTGAAGCAGCTTTGAAGAAGGAATTAAACAGACTAAAGCTTCACTCAACAAAGATGAGAATGCCACTGAAGATGGTAGCTAAGCTGAGAGCCGAGAAGGCTAAGAAGATAGCATTCAAAAAAGTGGTAGAGCATAAAGAAGATCCAGAGAGCCACTCTGCGAATCACCATGAACCGAAAGCTAAAATAGAACAAGTGCAAAACCATGTCTGCAAATCGTTTAATAAGTGTTCAGGGAATGCTAAGTGCCAGACGAAGTCTATCAAAAGCTCAAACACTTAGCAAACCTAAATGGTGATGGTGCACAACTGACATTAGATGAAGATGAGCAGAAAAGAGTGAAGATTAGCTGCACCAAAGAAGATGTGGTCTAGACTCAAAGAAGAATGCAAAGAGGACCACGCCAAGCTGCTAAGAACAACAGATGTTCAAGCTTAAAGACATCTTAGCAACTAAGCACCAACAACAACAACAACTATAACAAGTAGCCAGGGCCTGAGGGGTCCTTGTCTAAAGGGACTAAATGAAGTTCCAAACCTGTTGGGCTTGAAGAGTTCCTAGGGAACTAGAGGAGTTCTAAGCCTGCTGGCCTTGAAGGAATCTTAGTTATTCAGGGTGATGCCCTTCCTTAGTGGAAATCCTGCTAGTTGAAAGCAGAAGAGTGGATTAGGAGCTTGAGTCTCTGAACCACTTAAACTCCCTTGTGTCTTTTACTTTATGTTATTTACATTATATACCTAACTTCTATAACTGCTATGCATGTATTAACTGCTTACAACTTAACTAACTCTAAGAACAATGTATGTGTGATTATGAATATATCAATGAAGGGGATCTTTTACTTATTTCATTGTGCTTGAAAAGATTCTTATGTTTGTCATATGCTAAATCATTAACAATACAAAATAACTGAGAAAAATATTTAAAATTAAAAAGGATCTATTCAACCCCCACTTCTAGATCTATTGTGTACCTACTGGGAACTAACATGTTAGATTACTAAAAAGGGGATTAGTGAATCTGAATAGATTGGTACATACGTTGCTTGCTCATTGGATGATTATGATTGATCTCATGATCATTTGTGTGGAGACACTAAAGTATGTAGTTGCTTATTGGAGAATAAGTTCACTAAACGTGGCTCACTAAGGAATACCTAATGAAGTTTTACTTATCTGTCAATAGGAATTCATGTAGTGATAGTAGTACAAGTGATTAGACTTGAGATCATCATAGTATCTTATGTATGATGAGTTATACTTTGACATATTCCTTAAGACCATTAGTGTGACGCCCCCAAAATAGGTATACATCACCCATCTTGGGTCACCAAATACATGGTACTCAATACAAACACAAACTTAATTATACAACATGAGCTGAGAGTTTTTACACGAATATTATCTTCTAGACAATATCCAAACTCAAATGGAGTCCTCATTATATTTATTGTCACACTATTTTATAGAATAGTGAGAACTACTATAACACCATCTCAGACCATCACTCTGTTCAATAATGTCCAGAATTCAATAATGTCAAAATTTAATTTATCCAGAATTCAATAATGTCCAAATTGTCAACATGATACTGCTTTGTGGAGTAAAATTCAAGAATAATATCCATGTATAAAAAATAATTTTGACAGAAAAGAAATAAATTTTTCGGTGAATAGTACCCCGTGAATAGTACTTCAGGAATAGTACCTTTTGAATAGTACCCCCGACATGAAAAGTGTCCCGAATACCCGAGTGAATAATATTTAAGTGAATAGTAACTGGGTGAATAGTAACCCATGAATTGTACCCTGGCATGAAAAGTGCCCCGAATACCCGAGTGAATAATATTTGAGTGAATAGTAATCCTTGAATAGTAACTCGTGAATAGTACTCTGGCATGGAAAGTGCCCCGAATACCCGAGTGAATAATATTCTAGTGAATAGTAACTGGGTTAATAGTAACTCATGAATAGTAACTCGTAAATAGTACCCCAGCATGAAAAGTGCCCCGAATACCCGAGTGAATAATATTATAATAAATAGTAACTGGGTGAATAGTAACCTATGAATAGTACCCCGGGAAAAATTTTGATATTTAATAAAAAAGTTCAGATCAATATTGTGACGTCCCCAAATCATGGTCCCAAATCATCACGGATCTGGTACAATCATTCTATAACTATTTGCAGAAGATATAAACATAAATCGTTTATACAATACATTACACATTATTTCTCCAAGGTCGAGTAACCTTAACTTATACACAAATCATAACATGACTAACACATAACATTATTATCATACAATACTATTACAAATCTAATCGCACACATTAACTTTAAGCTGGAACTGTCTTTAACTTTTTTTTGTATCCAACGTATTCGCCTTAATCTGCAATGTTTATCATGATATAGTAAGGGTGAGCATGAAAGTTGCCCAACAAGTTTAAATTTATTTAAGGATATATCATGAATGAAAGAGTTTGAATAATAAGATGACTATAATTCATCAATATAGTTGTGAATTAGCACGAACAAACTTTTGACTGAACAAGTATTAATCATGAACAAATATATCTGGACCGAATGGTAATGAAGGTGATCAACCTTTCATACCTAACTTATACATGCAATATGTATAGAGTATAATTCTACAATGACAATCAGCAATGATTAACCATAAGCATGTCAAAATGAAACAACTCTAAGTAGAGTTAAGTAAAATTTGTCTGTTTCGTTGATTATCGTTACTCAATTAAATAAGCTTTGCCTGTAGACCTAATATATAAATAATATCGATATACAAATTAGAATAATATCATCACAATATAATACTATTATATATATATATATATAGAATAACCTAAACACATAGCACATAACCCTATCAGTCTATTCAGCACATAAAACTTAGCATCAAGTCAGACTATTTAAGTCCGAGTTGAATCCGACAAAATTCTAACATCCCGACGGTCTAGTCGAACAATACTCGAGTTTAAGTTCAATTAAACTCTGCCTAAATACTTAATAATTATCTTAGATAATTTATTATCAGTCAAAATATTTTTCATCGGCTCATAATATCATTTATCATAATTTTTCAATCACTTATATTGTATTTATATAATATAAATATCACATAATTCCTTAATCATTAATATTTATTTAATATTAAATATTAATAAAATTATAACATAATATTATAATATATTTATAATATTACAAAGTATTTTAATAACTTAAAATCATATTTATTTGATTTTAAAAACTTAAATCCATTATCCTATAATTGATATTAATATTAAAATATTAATATTTTCATGACAAAATATCAAAAGTTATATTTTTAACTTCAAATATTTTTATAACACTTCAATCATTTTTATATGAATTTTAAAGCTTTATTTCTAATTTTCCATAATTTATTTAATATATATATTAAATAAATTAATTACCATTAATATTAATTTATGAAATTCATCACAAAATATCAAAAGTTATTAAAAATAACTTAAAATATTTTCTAACACCATAATATATTTTTTCATGATTTTTAAAGTATAAAAATCATTTTTAACTAATTTATTTAATATTATAATTAAATAAATTAAATACCCTTTATATTCCAAAAATATTAAATATTTATGAAATATACTCTAAAAAATAAAAAACTAATTTTCAGGCTTTAAAATAATTTTTAGGAATTTATTTTATATTTTTTATAATTAAAAACCATTTTTCTCTATTTATTTAATAAAATAATTATTTTTAGAAATAAACTGTCGCTAAAAGGGCCCTATAACGACAGAACCGTCGCTATAGGTGTTCTTGAATGTTCTTGATGAACCCATAACATCATGTATGTATGCAGGGTACCATGTTTGACTGGTTCTAGATTCTAGGTTATCAAGCTTCTGAGTTTGTAATTTTGTTAGGATTGTAGTATTCATGTAGCACTACAACCTTGATTCAATTCCATGCCCAAAACACAACATAAAAGTAAACTATAAGCCTCACAAATTCATGTCAGAGCTGTTCTTCATTTCTGGGTTTTCCAGAAATGAAGAACAGTTCGTACTGCCTTCTTTGAAGCTACATAAATTGTATTACATGCTTTCTCAGTGTGATCTAAAGGATCTATTTTGTAGTCCTGATACCAGGGAACAATTCTATAACAACATATCATCATGTCATCACCACATTAAGAAGATCAAGGCTAGTCAAAGTAGGGGTCAAGACACGGTCATTGAAGATCTGGGTTTCCCAAAAATCTTCATCCGGTTAGTTGGTCAACGGTGGTTTGACCACCAATAAGTTTGATTCTGAGCATGATCTGAGTGATCTAAAGCCTTTAATATGTAGTTTTCATGTCAGGCTACAACAACAACACAATAACTTAGCCAAAAAATTAACATACAACAAGATCAATGGCCTTGAAAATCACTGTCAGACTTTTCTGGGCAATCTGGGTTACCCAGAAACAGTCATTCGTGTCCGGTCAACGTAGTTTGACTGCATATAACTGACGATCTAGACATGCTATGACCCTGATTCAAATTGCAGAACAAAGACCACATGGCATACTATAGATTCATAACATAAAACACATAAACATCTAACACAGAAGAATATAGAGGCTCTGACATTTGCTTGTCAGACCTTATTTTTTTTAACTTTTCCAAATTTTTGAAATCTTTAAATTCGTGCATCTAGATGATATAGATATATGATCTAACCACCCAGATCGCTATGTGACACCATCTAACACAACTTTAAACAACAACGAACATCAAACAACATGGATCACATGATTTTCAAAATTTAGGGTTTATACCTCCTTTAAAGCTTGATCTAGATTCTGATCTTTAAGTACTGATCTTGCTAAGCTGAGAACTGATATTGGCTTATCTTATCACTCTCTCTCACTCTAGATTTCAGATTTAGATCGAAGAGAGAGAAAGGGTTGGAGTGAATGAGAATTAAAGTGTGCATTTTCTCTTTCTTAATCTATATAATTGATATGATTCAATGTTTCTAGCAATCTAAATGGCTGATTTTGGACACATAGCTAGGGCTAGGACTAGGGTTAGTTCACCCACTCAAGATTATAGCAAGATGTGCAAGCTACCAATTAAAGAATGTGACATAAGGGTATAATAGTCATTTCCATACCATTTTAATTCTAAAATTGTCATTTGATCAAACCCTTAAGGTTTGACCCTTAGGGTTTAACACTTAGGGTTAAAACCTAAGGTTTCTATAAATACCAATTTCTAGGATTTTCAACTTAGATTTTCAAAATAGAAAATTATGATAATTTAATTATAATTAGAGTTTCCTAATTATATTATAATTTCCTAATCATATTAGAACTTAAACAAATTAGGATTAACATTTCCCAATTAAAATTGCTAATTTAGCAATTAAATCCACAATTGTACATTAGGGTTTAAAAATTTGAAATTAGTCGTTTGCTAATTAATTAAGCTTTACCCTAATTAATATTATAATTAATATCACTTAAGCATTATACTTATCCTTTAAATTCGTGGATTAGGGTTTCAAATTTCCGAATTAGGGTTTCAGATTCTCAAAACTGAAATTAGGGTTTCAAAACCGGTTTCTAGGGTTTCTTATCCATTGCTACGGTTTTCTAACTGAACGTTGACGTTCTTAATATAATGCTAGGGTTTGACACTGATAAAATTTATCTGGTCAAACCTTGACCCTTAGCCACATTCAGAACACATAAATGACCATATACACAGAACATAAACACATATACACTTAATCCTGAATAATTCACCAAAATCCTTCACAGAATTTTGAAAACCTCAAAATTTCTTCCCAAAAATATCAAACGCATACACTTATTTTCTGTCTAGGTTCTAATATTGAACCCTAAATTAATCAATTATGATTTTAAAATTTTTCTAAATTCTCGGGTTGTCACAAATATTCCAATGAAACGATACTGGATGAAATGAAAAACTCAAGAATATTCCACTAATTTCAAGGATTATAGAAGCAATACTTACCATAGTAAGTTTAGATTTAAAAATATGAAAAGAAATAACATACGAAACTGCAAATGAATTTTCACCTATCATATGGTACGTAATCCGCGTAGACAAGTTTTTCCGACATATTAAAGGATGAATACGAAAAATAGTATTCCTTATGAATACGAAAGAAATAATCCGTCGTACCTTAGTAGAAGGCTGGATACTGCAATAATGAAGTAGCATAATACTCTTCTTCTTAGTCTCTATAGTTTCTCTCTCTATAGTGTTTCTTGTGAATCTCAGTAAATTGGTGAGAATGAAAGAAGAATTAAGCTTCTATTTATAGGAGAATGGACTAAATAGTAACTGATTCATGAATGGTCCAGATGGATTTACTATTAGAACGGACGGTCCATATTGATTACTATTAAAACCACAACCGAGGGTCCATATTGATTTACTTTTAAAACCACCATCGACGGTCCAGATTGATTTACTATTAAAACCACCACCGACGGTCCAGATTGATTTACTATTAAAATCACCACCGACGGTCCAGATTGATTTACTATTAAAACCACCATCAATGGTCCAGATTGATTACTATTAAAACCACCATCAATGGTCCAGATTGATTTACTATTAAAACCACCATCAATGGTCCAGATTGATTAAGTATTAAAACCACCATCGACGGTCCATAAAATTAGTAAATCTTCCCATGGAATACTAAGTCAAACTTATAACAAACGCCTCATAACAATCCCTATATTTATATCACAAATTGAATAAATATTTACCATAAATTATTTATCTTTAATAAAAACATTTTTAATCTATTAACAATTATTCATCAATAATATTATAACTCACAATATTTAACAACCAGATCATTCCCATGAAAGAGGGGGCTTTCCGATAAGGATTTCTCCCTATTGGCGCGCAATTAGGTGACCAAACCTCTCCTCGACAGAACTTTCTAGACATCGTCAATATTGCAAATAATAATATGAATAACTTTGTCGTCTCAATTATTGATTTAATAATATAAAATATTGATACTGTGACAATAATTGAATCAATAATATAAGAGATATTATGCAGCAATTACTGTAGCAATAATTGAGTATAACTGTGTGACTTCTCACGTAAGCATCAATAATCAATACCGTGCGCTACTATGCAACCACGCATATTACTGTACTTTTACCACCGGGTAGTTCAACAGTTTAATGGTAAAACTTTAGCCGTTATTTTTATAAAAAGATAATTCTGTCGTTTTTTAACTACGATAATACTTCCGTTGTGGGGTCCACCAATGATTGTGTCGTCGTACGAATATTCCCTATTAAAACGAATATTCCCCGACCAATCGAATATTCCCCGACACAACGAATATTTTTTATCAACTTGCTTACTTTGCAAAATTTTCAAATATTACCACAACTATAACATTATATCATATCCACACCATAATATTCAAAAATATATTTCAAGAAAAATTATTCTTTATTCAAAAAAGTTGGGGTCTTACAACCTCCCCTTCTTATGGAATTTCGTCCTCGAAATTAGGGTACGTACCTGATATGTCGATGATGTGATGATACCTTGATTTCATTTCAGATTCTAACTCCTAGGTCATTTCCTCCACATCGTGGTTTCTCCACAAAACTTTGACTTGAGGTATAACCTTGGAGCGTAGAATATGATCCTTCTTATCCAAGATTTTAACAAGTACATCTTCATACGTTAAATATTTCGTTATCTCGTCCGGTTCTAATTCAATAATGTGGTTCGGGTCTTTCACATATTTACGTAACATAGATATGTGAAAAACGTTATGAACATGAGACATACTTGGCGGTAAGGCGAGTCTATAGGCCACAGTTCCTACTTGATCGAGGATTATAAATGGGCCAATGAAATGAGGATTGAGCTTTCTTCTCTTTCCAAATCTCGTAACTCCTTTCCATGGAGCAATATATAACAACACATGATCTCCAATATTGAATTCCACGTCCTTCAATGAAGATCAACATAACTCTTTTGTCGATCTTGTGAGGTTTTTATACATTGTCGGATCGTTTGAATCTTTTCCGTAGTTATACGTACCAACTCCGGTCCCAACAACGTTGCTTCACCCACCTCATCCAAGCATACTAGAGAACACCATTTTCTTCCATACAACGCCTCAAATGGAGCCATGCCAATAATTGCTTGATAACTGTTGTTGTAGGAAAATTCCACCAATGGTAAGAACTTGTCCCAACTTCCTTTGAAGTCAAGGACACAGAGTCTTAATAAATCCTTAAGAGTTTGAATAGTCCTCTTCGACTGCCCATCCGTTTGAGGATGATATGCCGAACTAAATCAAAAATCTGTGCCCATAGCTTTTTGCAAACTAACCCAAAATCTTGAAGTGAATCTTGGGTCTCGATCAGAAACTATGGATATTGTCATACCATGCAATCTTACAATCTCATTTATATACATACGAGCAAGAAGTTTAAGTGTATAAGTTTCTCTTATCGGTAAGAAATGAGCAGACTTGGTCAATCTATCAACAATGACCCAAATTGCATCTATGCCTTCAGAAACCTTGGGAAGACCAGTAACGAAATCCATGGTAATGTACTCCCACTTCCATTCTAGAATTTCAAGTGGTTTCAATGGACCTTTTGGCACTTGATGCTCTGCCTTGACTTGTTGACAAGTTAGACACCTTGAGATAAACCCCGCTATCTCTCTCTTCATATTGTTCCACCAAAATGTATGTCAAAGATCACGATTGTGACGCCCCCAAAATAGGTATACATCACCCATCTTGGGTCACCAAATACATGGTACTGACTACAAATACAAACTTAATTATACAACATGAGCTGACAGTTTTTACACGAATATTGTCTTCTAGATAATATCCAAACTCAAATGGAGTCCTCATTACATTTATTGTCACACTATTTTATAGAATAGTGAGGACTACTATAACACCATTTCGGACCATCACTACGTTCCCCGACTAGTTTCGGCTACGTTCTCATTTCCTGAAGAGAACAATGGAAGTAAAAGGGTGAGCTCAACTAGCCCAGTAAAAAATATTATGACTAAGATAATGCAGAATAAGTTATCATTAGCCTTCAACAATGTTAAACTGATTGAATATAATAGACAACAAGTTTAACTGCAGCGGAACAAGAAATCCATTAGAAGAGTCAAGTAGAGCATGATATCTACTATATTCTATGATTTAAAAATTTTATCATTAACTTTATCGTTGGGACTCAGCTTAATAAATAAATCACATCATCGAATCATCCCTGCTCTACGGGCCAAGGATATTCATTAATATCACGTCCACAAATTATTCTTGCACTACGGGCCAAGAATATTCGTGTAATCATAAATGGTCATGATCATACCGAATTATTACTGGTCATAATTATACCAATCAACAGTTCATCTATGTACGTAAGCCAAAGATGACTTTCATCATAATATAAGCACGAGGATGATGACAATGATATAAGAATTCAATTAAAAGAAAGCAAAGGATAAATTTTTAAACATTTATAACTTAATTTATCCACAATTCAATAATGTCCAAATTGTCAACATGATACTGCTTTGTGGAGTAAAATTCAAGAATAAAATCCATGTATCAAAAAAAATTTGGACAGAAAAGAAATAAATTTTTCGGTGAATAGTATCCCATGAATAGTACTTTGGGAATAGTACCCCGTGAATAGTACCCCAGCTTGAAAAGTGTCCCAAATACCCGAGTGAAAAATATTTGAGTGAATAGTAATCGGATGAATAGTAACCCATGAATAATACCCCGACATAAAAAGTACTCCAAATACTCGAGTGAATAGTAACCGGGTGAATAGTCACCCGTGAATAGTACTCCGGGTGAAAATATTGATATTTAATAAGAAAATTTAGATCAATATTCCAATAAAATGATACTGGATGAAGCGCAAAACTCAAGAATATTCCACTAATTTCAAGGATTATAGAAGAAATATTTACCATAGTAAGTTTAGATTTAAGAATATGAAAAGAAATAACATAGAAAACTGCAAATGGATTCACCTGTCATACAGTACGTAATCCACTTAGACAGGTTATTCCGGCATATTAAAGGACGAATACGAAAAATAGTATTCCTTATGAATACGAAAGAAATAATACCCCTTACGAATACAACAAATAATATCCCTTACGAATACAACAAATAATATATCTTACCTTAGTAAAAGACTGGATACTGCAATAGTGAAGTAGCAGAATACTCTTCTTCTTGCTCTCTATAGTTTATCTCTCTATAGTGTCTCTTGTGAATCTCAGTGAATTGGTGAGAATGAAAGAAGAATTAAGCTTCTATTTATAGGAGAATGGACTAAATAGTAACTGATTCATGAACGGTCCAGATTGATTTACTATTAGAACGGATGGTTCATATTGATTACTATTAAAACCACAACCGACGGTCCAGATTAATATACTTTTAAAACCACCATCGACGGTCCAGATTGATTTACTTTTAAAACCACCATCGACGGTCCAGATTGATTTACTTTTAAAAACACCATCGACGGTCCAGATTGATTTACTTTTAAAACCACCACCGACTGTCCAGATTGATTTACTATTAAAATCATCATCGATTTTCCAGATTAATTTACTATTAAAACTACCATCGACGGTCCAGATTGATTTACTATTAAAACCACCACCAATGGTCCAGATTAATTGAACTTATTACACTTTAGTACCCCGTAAAGTTTTCCAAGTTTGCATTATTCCCCTCTAACTTTTGTAATTCACTTATCTTCAATAAACACATTCTTAATACTTCAACAATTATTCATCATTAATATTATAACTCATAATATTTAACAAACGAGATCATTCCCGGAAAGAGGGGCTTTCAATAAGGATTTCTCCTTTTGGCGCATGATTAGGTGACCAAACCTCTCCTCGATGAGAACTTTCTAGACATCATCAATATTGCAAATAATAATATAAATAACTTTGTTGTCTCAATTATTGATTTAATAATATAAAATATTATGCAGATGATACTGTGACAATAATTGAATCAAGTAACGTGAGATATTATGCAACAATTACTGTAATAATAAATGAGTAAACTGAGTGGCTTCTTACGTAAACATCAATAATCAATACCGTGTGCTACTATACAACCACGCGTATTACTGTATTTTTACCACCGGGTATCTCAACAGTTTAACGGTAAAACTTTCGCCGTTATTTTTATAAAATGATATTTTTGTCGTTTTCTAACTACGACAATACTTCCGTTATAAAAATATATGATCAACAAAAAATCTATCGCTTCTAGTAAAAGAAGGGAATGTCCTATGTAATTCGATAAATGACAACCCAGTAGTCCTTGGCCAAGACAAAATGAAATTAGAAAGGAGTTTCTAATTTGTATTATTTGGAGTTGTGCGTTTGAGAATCGAAATACATATAATTAAATAAAATAAGACTTGACGGTAATTTAATGTCTTATATTTAATTTGGACATTATATGGTGGAAGGATTGAATTGTATGGTAACTATTTACTCAAATGTTCTTTTATGATTAATGTTGAAATCTATATTATCTGAAAAGTCATTGATCGCTAAGGAGGCTTATCCTTATTGTAAAGTACATGTTATTTATTTAAATGAATTAATAGTTTAATTTATTTTTTTTAAATAAGATTAGAATTGTTCTAATTAATTTATTCACAACCGGTTTAATATGTAGAACCTAAAGGGTCACACCATAAAAACGAAAATATTTATTTAAGAAGTAAATGGCATAATCATAATAATAAGTTAAATATATTTAATTTAATCTATGGTGATGGAATAAATTAAATATCTTAATATTTATTATTTAATATTTTTGGAAATATTAAATATAAATTAATAAGAAGAGTCTTATTATTATTATTATTATTATTATTATTATTATTATTACTATTATTATTATTTAATTCCTAAAGGAGTTTGAGAATTAATTAATAAAAATACTCTCAGTTATTCTTAATTGGATTAGGAGCCTAATTAATTAAATGAGTTTAATTATTTAAAATAAAACCATATTCCTAAATTATTTAGGAAGGTTGCTTGCAATAAATAAGAGAAATCTTATTTTGATTTAGGAAAAATGTTATTTTCAAGAGTTGGGAGAGTACACTTAATTTTATAGAGATAAAATCTAGGATTTTGTCAAACACTCATCTTCTTGAATATTTGTTCTTCCTTGGAGGATCACCTCTAGAGGCCAAACACTTAGGTGGCTAACATTGATCAAAGGAATGAATCAAATTCGGTGAATTCAAGTTGAATGTGAATAAGAATTGAACGTGAACTCGTACCTGATGAAGCTAGTTTCTACAAGGGTATAAATTTGATCTCCATCTCTTTTCTATTAAATTGATAATTAAGCACAAGCATGATCATGGTAATGGTTTGTATGAAAACTTTTAAAATTCATTTTATCGCGCTTCCGCACCTTTTATGTGATTTGATTGCATGATCGCACTATATACAAACCTAACATTTCACGCCCCAAAAATTGGGTGTAAAGCCCCTTGATAGTCATAAATTTTGTTATTTTGAGGTGCTTAGAGTTATTTAGATAGCTTAAATGCCCATAGATAGGTCCAACCATATTTTCAATGCTTGATTTTACCTTTCGACCCACGAAAATGATTTTCGAATGAAATTACAAAGATCTTAAAAAAAACAAATCAAACTAGGTTATTAGATTAATTATAGGTTAAAATTAAAAGTAATGGAGAGTCTTGATTCCTATTTGAGGAAGGGTTTGAAAAATAACATTTTCCCTAAATGACATCTTAAATTTCTCATCAAACGAAACTAAAATGAACTTTTATTTCAAATGAAATTCTTCGTGCATTGGTTTAAAAAGGTTTAAAGGTTTCTTTCAAGATAATTCACTCACTAAAGCTTTAACGACCGTACGAGAAGATACCCTAGATTTTGACTTAAATGACATAGGAGATGACACCTTATATTTTATAATTTGACTCAACTGTAATAGACGATACCCTAGATTTTGACTTAATGACATAAAAGAAGACGCCTTATATTTCACGATTTGACTCAACTCTAGGAGACGATACCCTAGATTTCAACTTAAATGACATAAAAGATGGCACCTTAGGTTTTATAATTTGACTCAACTCTAGGAGACGATACCCTATATTTAAACTTTAATGATATAGGAGATGATACCCTATCTTTTCTAGTTTACACATTCGACTTGTCTCTATGAGACGAAACCCTAGATTTTCTCGACAACATGATTCATCTAGTCATAGAACACAACTCAAGGAAATCTATTTAAGCTTTCAAGTAAAACATTAGGAAAATGGTAACCATGTTTCACGGAAGTCAGAGGGTGCCTAACACCTTCCCCTCGCTTAAGAAAACTCCCAAACTCTATGAATCTTGGTTGATGATCAATTTTACAAAGTCAATGTTTCCTAAATCTATACCAATAAAAATACGCAAGTATATGCAGTCCACAAGTTATATAATAATGAGTAGAGTATCGTTCCCACTGAGAAAAATATTTCAACTTATACTAATAAGTACTAATTTTATATCAACTCAATTTTATTAAACAAATGATTAATGTTGTGAATTTCTGAAAATTACTAATTAACTAAACTAAAACTAATTATCACAGAGTTGAAAACAGATATTAAAGGCTTAAGATTATAATTTCACTTATTGCTTCATTTAGGTCAATACACTTCCTGTTAAATTACAATAACTATTTTGGATTGTTAATCAAAAATTCATCAGTATTTATGATCATCTCTCAATGCACTATAAACATATCAACTTAAATCCATAGATGATAGAATTAAGATGAACACCCTAGATAACTAATTCACTATATCTCTATATGAATTACAATTAAAAAGGATTTGGAGCACAAATTCCCTATCAGATTATATGTGGTGTGTAGGTATATCTCTATCCTAAATATAAATCATGAATTTCATCGTTATGCAGAAAACACAATCACATGCTAATATGGTCAGATCTAAACGAGTTCATATAGATTATCATGGTAATTGTTGATTAGACAATTAATCAATTAAAAATAAATCATAATAAACAATCTGTTAATAGTCAATTATAATTAACAAGGAAATGTATTTATCCAAATTATGCAATAAGGTCCATTGTAATTTTAAAATGAATTTAGTTCCTTATAACAAAATTGAATAATTAATCCATAGAAGAATTAAACATCTAAAAACACAATGAAGAAAAGAAAAGAAAGAATAAACTCTGCAGTAAATCCTTCATCCCAATCCTTCACTTAAGCTTCACATGATCCTCTTTTTAGGTTCTTAAGAATCAACTTGTACGAGGTTCCAATCTGAGTATCCCTTGTGTGTTGTCTATATTATGTCTCTGCCTCTTTAATTATCTTTTTAATGTTCTCTAAAGTCCTTCCCGAAATAGCCACAAGAATCCTTGTCAAAATTAACTTCTCAAAATAAGTCAACTGCCTTTTTTGGACTGAATCTGCCCCAGTGGATTCATTTACACTGAAAGAAGCTCGCCCCAACGAATTCATCTTGCCAATTTGCTCCGGCCAGTTCATTTACACTAGGGAAATTCGCCTCAACGGATTCATCAGACCAAAAATTACAAAAATGACATTATGTTCCAATTTACCTATTATAACCATCCAAAGCCATGTCCTACAAAAGAAACATAAAACAAGTTAAATGATACTAAAAATACTTGAAGTTGACAAAGAATTAAGCCTAAAAAGTATCCAATTTGTAGGTATAAAACCCACTCATCAAATACCCCTTGTAGACACTCAAAATTTTGTTTTCCTGTTACTAACTATACAAGAGGACAAAAGCATCTTTTTTACTCTCCAAAGATAACCCTGGAGGACCACAACATGAATTCTAACCCCAGAGATAGCCTCGAGAGATCCAGCTTCCAACGTCGGAGATAACCCCGGGAAAATCAGTTCCAACCCAGGATATAAACCTGGGGGATCAAGTTCAAATCCTGGAGATAACCCCAGAAGGTCAAGCAAACCTCAAAAATAACCCTGAGTTTATTCAGAGTCAAAAACATGACAATCTCAAAGATAACCCTGGGAAAAGACATCTACAACTGCGCCAAAGTCAGAAACAACCCCGTGAGGGTCAAAATGGTCATTTTGACACCTCAATCTCAACTCAACTCAAATCAACTCATTTCAACTCAAACTTCATCTAAAGAAGTCCCATGAGAACCATATCTTAACTTCCGAACGCAAACTACACAAAACAGCTCAACGAAAACCCGGAAATGCCATTTTGGTCATGGACCCATCTTCCTGGAATCAAAAAAGGGAAAATCTTATGTCATTGCATAGCTCTCAGAAAGAGCTTTCTGGAATGGTATGGCATACTTCCATCAGACTCCCGGATTGAATGTTATGAAGGTTCGAGCGAACAGCGCGTTGTCCGAGTGTACGTACTTCGAGATGGCGGGACCCCCATTGCCCGAGGCACCAGAAGCAAAATGCAGGTGTGCACTCTTCTCTTTGTAAAAGTACTATGGCTCCCCCTTTACAAATAGAGGGCTTGGGGTGGCCATTTTAGCAAGAGAAACGGCGAGGAAGTCCTGCCCAATTTGCTCTGTACACACTATAAACTTAGTACTTTCTCATTTTAAACACTTGTGAGCTTATATTCTATCATATTTTTACCAGAGGGAGCCAAGTGTTCATCCATTTAAAGCTATTGTTGATGTCGGGATTTTTGAGTGTCTTTTTTCGTTACTTGTTCTTTGGTGTTCTCATGTTAATGTGAGATTTATTTGAAAAAACAAGTGAAAAAGGTCTGACATGTATAATGTCGACGATTTGACTTTAAGAGTTGTCAGTTGGTGTATTTAACTGGTTGCACCAACGCAACCGAAAAGGTTTGCACATTGACCCAATGTTTTGACATCACATTAGGCAGATTACGTGAAATAGAGATTCATTTTGGGTTCGGGGGCTTGATTATGTGGAGGGAAGGTGTTAGGCACCCCCCGACATCCGTGTTACCACGGTGACCGCCACTTTTCAAAGAAATTGTTATATGAATGTATGTGTTTGTGTGTGTGTGCGGATCAATGTGCAGTTATTTGAAAGTAGTGTGAGGCCTCGTTCGCACCTATATACACAACGTTTTGAATTTTGTAGGAAAATTCAGTTTTAACCAAGATATAGCAATGACATTTTATAAAAGAGGTTTTTCAAACCCTGTGCTCAATAGGAATTGAGACCTTTTCACACTTCCATTTTATTATTAAATGTTCGGCTTGTTTGCTTTTATTTTTGAGATGCGAAGCATTCTAGAAAATATATATACTTGATGTCGAACTCCTCATGGGCATGATGACCATCCAAGGAACTTACACCTTTGTAAAAAATGTACAGGCTACTTACAACTGAAAAATGTCCATTATGGGAACCGAATCTAGATTCAGTAAACTGAACATGTGATCACATGATTCCTAGGCTCACATGATACTGCAATTTGTATGGAAAACAGTAAGAAGTTATATATATAAAAGCTGTAAATATATATATACAGACATGATCAACCACCACGAAGCAACTCCATGGGTGATCGAAAATATAAATATATAAAAGCAGTAAATATATATATATATGGACATGATCAACCACCACGAAGTAAACTCCAGGTGGGACAAAATGTAATTAAAGCTGTAAAAGCGATCAACTGCCACGAAGTAAACTCCAGACAGGACGAAATGTAAATAAAGCTGTAAAAGCGATCAACTGCCACGAAGTAAACTCCAGGCAGGACGAAATGTAAATAAAGCTTTAAAAGACCATGAAGTAAACTCCAGGCTTGACAAAAATGTAAATATATATATATATATATGTACAAATATATATAAAAGCAGTAAATGCACCGGATGTGAATCCGGGCTCATCGGATATGTCGACAAATGACATTATATATATATATATATATATATATATATATATATGCGATAAACGCATTTGGATATAAAATCCAAGGCTATATTTATATATATATATATATATATATATATATATATATATATAAGCAATTAAACGCACCGGATATAAAATCCAGGCTCATCAAACAGAGTCTGACCACAGTTTATATATATAAGTATATATATATATATATATATAAGCAATTAAACGCTCCAGACCGAAGTCTAGGCTCAATCGAGGCATAACTCGATAATGTTAGTCCATATATGAAATATATACATATATATAAGTATATACATACAGATAGAAATGAAAACCACGGACCGAAGTCCGGGTAAACACACTCACACGACTCTCAACGTGTACAATAGTGTGTGCTAATATGAGAATGAGACTTTATATAATGTGAGAAGGCTTACAGTGGGCTGCCAAAGTAGGCTTCTATGACTTTAAATGGATAAACACTTAGCTCCCGCTGGATAAAAGATAGCTATATATGAGCTAACTAGTGTTTAAAAGTGAGAAAACACTCAAAAGATATGTATGCAGAGTAAATGGACAGGGCTTCCTCGCCTTTTTCCCTCTCTCTTTTTCTTCAAATGGCTGACCCCAAGGCTCGTATATATAGACGGATGGCCGAAGGTACACCTGCGGCTAGTCGTGATGCATCTGAGCCTCGCGGGTCCTGTCGTCTCGTAGTACGTGCACTCATGCACTGTAATGCCCGCTCGAACTTGCAGAACTTCAATCCGAGCATCCGAATGAGGTATATATGACCTTCTTCGGACTGCTTGTGTCGAGGGTTATGCAATGATATGGATTAGAGGTTGTACGAAGTCTGGAAGAGGGGTCTATGCCCATGGTCTTCAAGCTTCAAATTCTATCCAAAGTACTGTCACACGTAATAGTCACTCGGGATTGTTACTCCTCGGTTCTTGTGGGACATTTTTGGATGTATGTATATATGAAGTGTTGAGATGACGTGCCATTGTCGAAGGAACAAGATGACGTTTGACTTCTCACCGGAGTTATCGCCGATTTGAGTTGAAAGTAGACGTTGCTCAGGGTTATAGCTGAGATTGGACTACTTGGTAGTATGTCGCAATATCATCTTGTTGAGATGGTAAGATGACGTGGTGACTCCTCACTGGGGTTATCGTCGGTTTGCTTAAGGTAAAGAAGTTGCTCGAGGTTACATCCGAGATTGACCGCTTTGCTTGTTTGTATGTCTCACTGTCATCTGTGGACGTTCCTATCTGCCCATTGTTATCTTCGGGTCTAAGGTGTTGTGCCTTGATAGGATGTCTGTGGTTGAAGCTGATTGCATATGTTTGAAACAAGCATTTTGTGGTTATCGCCGAATCGCAATGGCATCTCTTGGGGCTATCACCAAGGATGGGGTTCTTACTCAGTGTTGTCTCCGGATTGGGCGAAGCGTCATGGTGTTATTCTTCTTGAGACAGGCTGTCATCTCCGGTGTTGTTATCGGTCTTTTGATCTTGCAAACCTCGGGGTTATCTCCGAGATTAGAAATGACATTCCCGGTGTGTGTTACGGGTTTGAGATGAAGTTCTCGGTTTGTGTTCTGGGTTGGAGCTGAACTTTCGGTAGTATCTGGAATGGATGTAAGCTTTCTTTTAGGGTTATCTCCAAAAGTCAAATCTACCCTCCTGCAATGTTAGTAATAGGAGTGCAAAAAATTTTGAGTGTCTACAGATGCCCCTCTTTATCATATTCATGCAATGCAAGGCATGGATAGGATAAAGAATACTAGACACTTGAAATACAAGTAAGATAAACATGATGCTATATGCAGCAACATGATGCAAATGCATGTAACATGATTGTCAGGTAATCCTGCTGGGATGACAATCAGTGATGGCTTGGACATGCGATCCAAGTTTCCAAGGATGTTGACGTTGGGGCTATCACCAAAGTCTTGAATCCTAAACACTGGCCTATATTCTATAGAGGTACCTCTTGTGTGTAAGATATCTGTGGGGATAAAGCTTTGTCTATTTGAGGATGTGTATAACATATTCCCTCATTCTGTCGGAGTTACTGCCAACAGTTTGTTGTTATTAGGGTTGCCTGATCTTCGCTGATGTGTGTATCACCGGATAAATCCCTGCTGGATGTATTGTCAAGGCTGCTTGACCTTCATTGATGTATGTGTCAATGGTAGCACTGCGTTTTAACCCTTGCTGGGGAAGGTTGCTTCGATGGGTTTACTTGCCATCGGCTAACATGACGTCAAGGCTGCTTGACCTTCATTGATGTGTGTATCAATGGTTGCATTGCGTTGTAACCCCCGCCGGGGATACGTAGATGCTTGAAAGATGTGCGTTGTGACCCCCACTGGGGATACGTAGATGTTGATAACTTCGGCATTGTAACCCCCGCCGGGGAGGTTTTAGGGTTGTGACCCTGCAAATGACGGCATCGGACCATTGTGGTGTATTGTCGAGTAAGATCTATGAAAGCTGAGCTCATTGGTATAGTATACCCTGCATTCAGGAGAATACCTTTGAGATGACGGGAGTTTAACTCTAACCGACGAGAAACCAGGATTTCAGGTTATTCCGCTTAATCGCGTAGCACTTTTATTCTTGATTTGGTCTGTTTAGCTTGTAAGACCTCCTTTGCAACTCTAAGTGGAGCGAGCCGGAGGTGTGGGACTCATGTAGAGTCTTTGCAGTGTACCTATAGGAGTCGTGAGTTAGCTCTGCGACAAGCTGTGCTTTATGTATAGTATTTGGTTGCTTTCATAAGTCATTTTCAAGTTGCGCAGCGAAGGAAATCCGAGAGCTCTTCTTAAGATCTGCTGAGTTCGGGAAACTTTTTGCATATTCTGCTACCGTACAAGCGTTCTTCACTGTCCTGGTAACACAAGCATGTATTTTTTTCCAATTTCTGTCCGTTGGAAAATGACTTATCGCATGAAATGCATTTAGACACATAGTAGTGAATATGCATGCTGATATGACTTGATAAAAAATATTCAATATAGTAAATGTTAGTATTAAACCATGCTGAACATATTGATGTGAAAAAATTTGACTTTTGAAGCAGTCAAATTGGCACCTTGTACTGTCATTTCTTATCCTATATGAGGATAAATGAGTAAAGGTAGACAAAAAAAATAATCCTGGAAATTAGACTACACTTACGGATTTTTTACTGCAATGTATTGATGCATATAGGATGTATATGACTGTGTATGGGTGTGCTACTGAATGGCCACCTAGTCATGCCTATGTGCATATGGATAGTCCCATTTACAAAGGGGGCTATGGCAAATTTTCCCAAAATGTAGGTATTGGGTAGTCATGCATTTTTAACTCTACTGTAGATGTATGTTAAAACAATGCATGCATGCATGTAATCATAGAATGCATTTTGAAAAGACTTCAGGTACGAAATTACCACACCCTTTCTGAGGTGATTTGGAGACTTGTTGTCCAGATATCATGGATCCGGATCAGTCGAGTAGTTCCCGTAGGACCACTTCTGGTGTACGAAGAAGGGATTTTGAAGAGCCTCAGCGTTGTTTTGTTAGACAGCCTCGTCGTTTGGCAGAGGCGGTGATACGTCCTATTCGGGTTGAAGTGCCGAATGTCGAGGACGAGGAGGAGGATGCACCGATCGAGGTTCCTGCTCCTGCTGTACGTGTTCCCAATAGGGAATTGCTAGGCATTTAAGTGGCGAACCCAGATCTTCTAGGTGACTTGAGTAGGCATTCTTCAGTATACCTACACGCTAACGAGGTATGAAGTTAGATCTTTAATCTTCCTTATTTCCTATTGATGAGGAGTCAAGGAGTCTGATGTTGATCTGTATTTAATGTAGGTTCCTGGCTTCAGACAGCCTCGAGGGAACTGGTTTAGCATCCACTCTATGTATCAGGCCTTGCATGATGACTACAAAGTGATCGTCCATGGCTGGGGATTCGGGAGGTTCTTCCCTTCTACCCCATCATTGTCCACAGGGTTACCTTAAGGCATTATCGAAGCGGTGGTTTCACGGACTCGATCACTCCATTTCTTTGGACTGTGAGGTGATTATGACGCCGATGGATTGGCGGTTTATCACAGGTATGGAGTTTGGAGGGGAGCCGGTACCTTGCATGGTGGATATCACCCCTCTTGCCGTCGAGATCCTTGTTGGGAGTTCCATGAGGCGCTTTCAAAGGCGGGGCTGATTCGTGACAGGTCCTTTGGCGTAGATGCTATGAGCGAATTTGTTGAGTGAGCCCATACCCGATGATGTGAGAGTCGGGGATCGCATTCTCCCGCGATTGTTCTCGATGATCATTAGGGCTGCTTCATAGCAGATAACTCTTCTACGATGTCCTTCACTTTGATCAGCGCCATTCGACACGTGGACCGTATAGGAGAATATGATTGGGGTTCATACACCTTTGCTTACTTCCTTAGGGGAATGCGCATGCAATAGCAGGGCTTGACCGAGGCATGGTTAGGATTCTACCCATTTCTGTTGGTGAGTATATCTCTTGTCTTTTCCCATGTACAGGTTAAGAATGTTGACTGACAGCAGATGTTTGCCTTTGTGTTGGCAGTTTTGAGCCTATGAGAGGCTTCCTTATTTGTGTCATGTGAGCGTGTTAGGTTTTGATACCTATCCACGAGGACGGCGATGGCATCGTTCCATACTGGCGGAGGTCCCTGTTGTTGAGGGTTTCACTCATTGTCGCCTACAGCTGGAGATATTGACAGCAGATGTCATCACATGGATTCCCTACTCTGGAGAGCATTTGGAAGTTGTTTTGAGGATGGGTACCCGATTGGAGTAGAGTACGTCATTTCCACCCACAGGATTCCTCTCTTTACAGATGGAGGATGGGAGCTCTATTTAGTAGAGCGTGCTATTAGGAGCACTACAGGAGAGATTCATGTGCCGATCTTGCCTCCTGCCAGGTGTTATTGGCCTATTTTGCAGTCACCCATCATTGACATCCCATTGATGGGGATTGGCGGTTTTACTTTGTCAGAGGGCCCCTACACTCAGGAGATGTTCCAGCATTGGTGGATCCCTCGTACCATTGGAGCTCAGACCTGCGCCACACAGTTTGTGGGGGATATGGATCCAGGATCCGTGATGATGACGGATTGGCTAGCCTGTGTCAGAGATCCGACTCATGTGACACAGATTGACATATTGACTCAGCAGCTGGACCAGTCACATCTTTTCATTCGGCATTTGGGCAGAGATCCTGCAGAGGTAGATACTTTTGATCCTTCCAGCTCTAGCGTTGGTCCCTCAGGTGACTCATATAGTTTTGCCGGCGTAGATCCTCCCTTGTATCGGTCAGACATCCCTGTAGATAGAGATCCAATGACTCATGAGGAGTTACATCAGGTGGATAGGATCGATGATGTAGACATCGACACTCTTGACTTTTTCTGATGTATTTCTCGCTATCTCTTTTGATAGGCCTCTGTTGTATGTTGGGTAGCTTCGCCCCATTTTCCTGTATTTTAGCTGTACAGAGATGTATTAGATGGTGATATACTTAGGAATGTATGTACAGTTTTCCATTCCCTATATCATATTGCCATCTATTGTATCATGCATGTTATTACGTTATGCATATGTATGTATGTCCAGAGAAATTTAGCATTGACCTGGATGGTCTTATGACTGGCCCGTCATGAGATGTCTTCTTGACGATTAAGCCAAGTATTGATCATACCCCATCATTTGTGGTGGTAGCTGGTATGCGCTCATGGTATGATAGTATATCACCATTAGACATGGTGATCGTAGATGATTTATTGCAGCATACTATGACCCTGTTGATGTTTTAGGTTCCCACAGGATTTGTAGAGGGTATGCTAGAGCACTGGGTATCAGAGAGGCAGGTTTTCCTATTTGGGACCCAGGAGTTAACTCCTACTTTGGAGGAGTATGCACGGTTGACAATGTTGTCGCTAGACAGACCTTGCATGCATATGGCTATTGGAGACATGAGAAGACAGTTCATAACCCTCACAGGATTGAGACGTAGAATGGTCCAGGATGAGATTACATCCGACCACGTGATATCCCAGCGTTTCCTGTTTGATAGGTTTGGCTCTGAGGACAGCTATGCACCACATTCCGGGGATTTCACCACACCGAAGAACCATTGGCGTTCAGCCAAAGTAGATGTAGTGCTTCTATGCGTATGTCACATGTCTTTATGCCATGGTACATGGATGAGCTGGATATCGGCGTCATTATGGCAGTGAGAGCTCTCAGGGAGGGTCATACCATTATACCAATGATTATCGCAGAGACACTGAGGTCAGCTACATACTGCTGCACTTATCCGGCAGGAGTGTTTATAGGTAGCTCGGTCATGCTGTATGTGTGGTTTATGTCACACTTGAGATCGATTGACGCGCTTAGACGGCAGGGGTTTTGTTTCATCCATGAGATAGCTATGTCGTACTCCTTTCGACCTACTGGTGTCTGAGATCTTTGCATCATGGTCGACTTTTCTAGCGAGGATTAGGGATCCGTTCGCCATATTCTTAGTGTTGAGGCTTAGTTCACCCTCTGACTTCATTACTCATGTTAGGGCATGGATTATCTCCTCCAATTTGGATTGAGGGGCATGATTACTTACCACCCACTGGCCGTGATGTGTCAGTTTGACCAGTTTTTGGATTTCCATCCGTATAATGGGGCAGTGAGTCAGTGCTTTGCTTCACACCGTTTGTCAGCGGAGGACATATCCAGGTTGTATGCCTGTTGGGATCAGCAAGAGCTGGATGAGTTTTCTTTCAGTCATCCAGGTTGTTCTACAGAGTATTCCGCATGGATGGAGACAGAGACTACATCAACTGCGGTAGTATCCACAGTGCAGGAGACTGATTCTGACGATGAGGAGCCTAAAGAGGAGGTTGTTATTCCCAACGATGACTTGATCATTGGTTGCCCGACATTTGTGATGGATTCTCCCACCACGAGAAAAGCATTGTTACTCGAGATTCGCACTGACATTTGGAGCGAGAGCTTACATCGATGACTTATGATAGAGATCGGGCTAGAGGTAGTGATGTTGTGACTCTTGATGAGAGAGATACCGCTCTGTTAGAGAGGGATGAGGCTAGATCAGCCAGGGATACATTGATTGGGGAGCGGGATGCCGCCTTATCTTCTAGGGATGTGGCCATCACAGATAGTACTTCCGTTAGATCCCAGATGACTGTCAATCTTGCCGACATGAGTGCTTACATTGATGAGCACTATGCCACCATGCAGTTAGCCTCTGATCTACTAGCTAGTGTAGATACCCTTGGGTAGGAGCTTGTAGTGCTTCCTCCGTCGTCAGAGAGGGATGCTATGTTAGATCTGATAGTCTACATACACACAGATCTGTAGATAGCTTTGTATTTTTCTGCACAGACTAGCTTAGCCATTTTGTCATGTACAACACAGATGTATATATCAAACAGTATTATATATGGTAGGGAACTATATTTTGATTCACTTCCCTTTTAGTTATGCCTTGATACTTGCTTGATATTTGTTTGTTTCTCCAGGGTCTTGTGAACTTGATGCATTCTGAACTTATCCTTGATATGTGGACATTGAGACGTCGTAAGATCTCTCAGAACGGATCACTGATTTCTGTAAATCCCTACCATCTTTGGTGTCTTGGGACTGGAATCTGTATGGAATATGGAGAGGAGGGTGATTTATTCCTCTCTGAGATTGACCGCACCATAGATGGTCGCCAGTACTTCTATTTGTGAGAAGCCTAGTTAATTCCATCTCTTATGGGTTGGTATTGCTCTTTGAGGCACGATCACAGCTTAGATGGTCACCGAATCTTCTATTTGTGAGAAGAGGCTGGGTAATTCCATCCCTTTGATCTGAAACCGATTAAATGGGGTGAATTGAAGATTGATCCCAGTACCGTGTGACAAGTATGTCGTTCAGGTAGGGGTTAGACTGCACCATGAATGGCTGCCTACGTACTCCTATTGAAGAGGAGATCAAGTCTGCGTAGTTCGAACCTAGTGTAGGAGGTTCAACGCTGAATGCGGAAGGCAGATGGGTGTAGAAGTATTTTTGTTGTTTTTATTATTTTGTAGAGAAAGGGCAGAAATGTTTTTGTTGTTTTTCTTTATTGCGACCGGGCCATATAGAATATGGTTGCCTACATACCCTCGGGTATCAAGGAGATCAGGTCGATGTAGTTCGCCCCTCAGGACGAATTGAAGGCGAAGAGAAGTGTGAATCCCATGTGCAGGCTATACTGCGGGGAGAAGAAAGTTTGATCCCATAATGGGGAGAAACTGCAAGTGTGTAAAAAGTTTAATCTCGTCCTCAGGACAAACTGCAGGCGTAGAAAAGTTTAATCCCGTCTTCAGGATAAACTGCAGGTGTGAAAGGTTCAATCCCGTCTTCAGGATAACCGAAATTGTGAAAGGTTAAATCACGTCTTCAGGATAACCGAGGTTGTATGAAAGGTTTGAAATGAAGTAAAACCAGGCTGCTGGCTTGAAGTGTATATTTCCTTGAGGGGCAGAAGAGTATTCAAAAGGAAAGGGTTCAAAACCGGAATGACTGATGATTTGATGATCAAAACCAGGATGTTTGTTTGATGGTAACTTCAGACATAGTACCATTTCACGGTGTCCGAGTTGATAAGCTGTGGAAATTCATCACCATCTATTTCCTGCAATATGAGAGCACCTCCTGTCAATACTTCCTTGACAACAAATAGGCCTTCCCAGTTAGGAGCGAATTTTCCCCTAGATTGATCTTGGTTGTCAATGATCTTTTTCAAAACCAAGTCATGTTGTTTGAATTGTCGTAGTCAGACTTTTTTGTTGTAGGATCGTGCGATCCTTTGCTGATATAACTGACCATGGAAGATAGCCGCAGATCTTCTTTCGTCTATCAGAGACAATTGGTGATACCTGTCTTGTACCCATTGGTCTTCATCCAACTGAGCATCCATCAATACTCTGAGGGATTCCATTTCCACTTCTATGGGGAGGAATGCTTCCATCCCATCGACTAATGAGTAGGGGGTTGCCCCAGTGGAAGTTCGCATGGAAGTTCGGTAGGCTAATAAAGTCAGAGGCAAGAGGTCAGGCCATCCTTTGTGATTGGCGGACAATTTCTGCATGATCTTTTTGATGTTTTTATTAGCAGCTTCAACAACACCATTCATCTTTGGACGGTAGATGACGGAGTTGAGATGTTTGATGTGGAATTTTCTACATAATTCCTCCATCATTTTGTTGTTGAGGTTCTTAGCATTGTTTGACACAATGACCTCTGGTTGTCCATATCGACAGATGACATTGTTTCTGGTGAAAACAATGATAACTTCTTTAGTAACCCTGGGGAAGGATGCTGCTTCTACCCATTTGGTGAAGTAGTCGATTATGGTGAATATGAATCGATGTCCATTACTGGCTTTGGGCTCGATGGGCCCGATCACGTCCATTCCCCACATTGAGAAGGGCCATGGCGAACTTATATTGTGGAGTTCCCTTAGAGGGGCGTGGATAGCATTCCCATGAATGTGGCATTGATAGCACCTCTTGACGTGATCATCACAGTCAGCTTTGAGTGTAAGCCAATAATGCCCCGTTCTGAGAATCTTCTTGACAAGTAGGGGTCCGGTCATATGAGGGCCATATACTCCACCATGGATCTCATCCATGAGTCTCTGAGCTTGGTCTTTATCCATACATCTGAGGAGACCTAATCCATCATCTCTTTTGTAGAGTGCATCTCCGCTCAGGTAGAATTTCATAGCAAATCGATGAATCCGCCTTTTCTCAGTTAGGCTCGCCTCAGCGGGTGTAGATCCATCTCGTAAATACTCCATGATGCTTTGATACCAAGGACTGTGGATGGGAGGTAGCTCATCCGATACTTCTCCAACGTAATTCCCATAGACTGGGGCTTTTTGCAGAGAAAATGTGATGATTAGCATGTTTTCCTTGTCTGGTATGTAAACCAAGGAGGCCAGCGTTGCTAATGCATCTGCAAAATCATTCCTATTACGAGGAATGTGTAGAAAGGAGATTTCTTCGAACTCCAAAGCCATCTGTAAAACTTGCCGATGGTAAGGAAGCAAATGTAATTCTTTGGTTTGATAGATTCCTGTGGATTGCTTGCTTACCAATTCGAGAATCCCCAAAGGCGATTAACGCTTTGATGCCCATTGAGCGTGCAAGTTTTAGCCCCATGATCTGACCTTCATATACTCAATTTGTGTTGTTGGTCCGATAAACTGCAATTTGACTACTGACGGATCTCGCTCCCTCATAACGGATATTAGAACTGCTCCAGCTCCAAAGCCTTTTGTGTTAATAGCTCCATCAAAATACATTCTCCACGTACGGGATGTATCATACAGATGTTGTAGCTGAATTGTCATTACTCCTTCATCAGGAAAGTATGTTTCTAAGGGTTTGTAATCCCCTGCAGGTGTGGCGGCCAGTTGATTCGTAATTCCTTGACCTTTGATAAACTTTTGCATCACATAGACGATGTCAAATTGGTATAGGATCAACTGTCATCTGGATAGTCGACAATTTAGTATGGGCTTGCTGAACACATACTTGAGAGGATCCATTCGGGATATGAGATGAGTTGTGTGACCATGCAGGTAATGCTGTAACCTCATGGAAGCCCATGCTAAAGCACAACAAGTCTTCTCAATCAACGTGTACTTATGTTCACTGATGCTGAATCTTTTGCTGAGGTAATAGATAACTCGTTCTTGGCTTCTATTATCTTTTTGCCCCAGCATGCAGCCCATGGAATTATCATTTATGGATAGGTACATGAAAAGGGGAACATCATCCCTGGGTGGTACCAAAATAGGAGCGTTAATCAGTTGCTCTTTGATTGTGAGGAAGGCTTTCTGACACTCATCATTCCATTTCATGGAGGAGTTCTTCCTTAACAGCTTGAAGATAGGCTCGCAGGTTGCTGTGAGTTAGGAAATGAATCTGCTAATGAAGTTGATTCTTCCCAAAAATCCCTGTATTTCCTTCTCTGTCTGAGGAATGGGCATTTCCCTGGTGGCCTGGATTTTGGTAGGATCCAGTTCAATCCCTTTGTGGCTGACTAGGAAACCTAGCAACTTGCCTGACTTAGCACCAAAGGCGCACTTGGCGGGATTCAACTTCAAGTTATATTTATGCAACCTACTAAAAAGCTTTGTGAGAAGGTCTAAGTGGTCCTCCTCCTTCTGGGATTTGACAATGATGTCATCCACGTAGATCTCTATCTCTTTGTGCATTAAATCATGGAAAAGAGCTATCATAGCTCATTGATAGGTTGCCCCGGCATTGATGAGGCCGAATGACAACCGTCTGTAGCAAAAGGTTCCCCAAGGCATGATGAAAGCAGTTTTCTCACGATCTTCCTCAGCGACCATAATTTGATGGTACCCCGTAAAGCAATCAGCAAAGGAGTACATGTTGTATTGAGCAGTATTGTCAATAAGAATGTGGATAAAGGGCACGGGAAAGCTATCTTTAAGGCAAGCTTTGTTCAAATCCCGGTAATCCACACAAACTCGCGCGTTTCCCCCTGGTTTAGGCATGTGAACAATGTTGGATATCCACTCCGAATATGTAGACACCATGATGATGCCAGCTTCAAATTGTTTCACAATTTCTTCTTTGACCTTTAAACTCCACTCAGGTTTCAATCGCCTGACTGGCTTGAATCCTTCTTTGATGGGAAGGCGATGAAGAACAATGTCAGTGGACAAGCCCACCATGTCTTTATGAGACCATGCAAACACATCCAGGAATTCGGTTAATAGTGCAACCATGTCATTCTGTTGATTTGTGGTAAGGTCTGAACCAATCTGGATTAGCTTAGGGTTGTCTAAGGTTTCGAGATTGAAAGGAGTGGTTTGATCAAGATTGGGTTTGGTTTTGTCTGCGACCCATTCCTTAATGTCTTGAGGTGTGTCAATGTCCTCTTGGATGTCCATCAAGTCTGAGTCCAACTTTGCATCAAAGTTACAGCCCTTGTGGAGAGAAGGCATGTCATCGCAAGGACATGCACATCTAAATTCGAGTCTGAAACAAAAGATGCTTTCACTTAATATATGCAATTATTCGATCATAAAAAGTGTTAGCATGTACATGATAAAATAATCGCTAATCTTTGTAAAGGAAAACAAGCAATAAAAAGTTATCTATGAGGCGAGGAGGATTTTACGCCCATTTTACCCTCATCGATCAATGAATGGAGTGCTGCTCCAATTATCGAGGAAAAAGTCCTGATGGACTGCAGTGATGGAAGGATCATCATTGTCTTCCTTCTCCCGAATGATAACCATGACATCTGGGCAATCATCGTCTGGGGTGTATCTGTTTGTATGTTCATCATGAACAATGACGTGAATGCCTGCCATCATCAAGGCGAGGTCATGTTTACATTTTCGTTCCTTTTCTTCTGCCTCGGGATCCGGAGTTAACATCTCTTTTACTTTGATTCGCACTGGTTTCGGAAATAGCATAGCCACAACATGGGCTGGAACCTTTACTAGAGATTGCATCAACTCATGAGGTATAGGTATAGAGAATCGTATGCGACTAAGCTTGAGGAGAACGCTTATACTTATGAGGATTCTGTATTTGGGAATCGCGAATAGCCTAGTCTCATTTGTTCCAATTTGACTGGATATTTGGATAGGGTGCTTAATACCCTGCTTATCCTTACCAAGCCCTTGTCCAGGTAGATGACCCAATAACATCATTTCTTGAGTGGCCGACATAACCTCGACAGAAATCTTGGAGTGCGGGAAGTGGCACTCAATAGAATGGTATTGCGTGTTACTCACTTCGGAGTATGGAAGCGGCACATTCAATTTCTGAATTGAAGCTGATAATTGGTAGAGTTCCTTATTTAGGACAATCCGGCTCAGCGTTGACAGTGACTAGACTGTTGTTGATAATGTATTTTAGTTGTTGATGTAAGGTGGAGGGAACAGCTCCAGCCATGTGTATCCATGGTCTCCCCAATAGCAGGTTATATCCTGAGTCTATCTTGAGGACGTGGAAGGATACATTGAATGTATTTGGACCAATCTTAATTGGAAATTCAATCTTTCCGACGGCATTTCGTCGGGATCCATCAAAAGCTCTGATAACCGTATGGCTGCTTTGGATCCGCCTGAGATTGACATTCATCTTCACCAAGGTGGCATAAGGACAGATATTTAGAGAGAAGCCTCCATCTATCAAAACTCCAGCTAGCATGTACCCGGAAGACAAAACTACAATATGCAATGGCTTGCAATGACCGGTCCCTTCGGGAGGTATGTCGTCATCAGTGAAAGATATCACATTGTTGTTGAAAATGTGATCAACCAAATATTGAAATTTTTCCACGTCCACTGATTTTGGAAAATAGGCTTCTTCTAAAACCTTCAATAAGATCTTAGATGATCCTCGGAGAGAAAACCAAGTCCGATGATTGAAATCGGTGTGGAGCTTCTCGCAAGCTTAAAACCACTTTGGCTTCATTGTGGCCCATAGTGCGGAGGAATTTTTCACTCTTCTCCATGGGCAACTTTCCCTTTGCTTCGCAAGTAGGTTTAACAACCCATTGAGGAAGGTACAGTGGATTCTCCTTCGACACTGTAGCAGTAGTATGAGACATGGATCCTTCAGATTCTCCATAATTCCATGGAACTTTGTGTAAGCTGACAACATGATGTTGTGGTCACTTTCAAAGGATTTTTAGCTCCTTTGAGTTGAATTGGTTGTATGGGAATTAGCTCTGGTGCGGCCACTTTCAAAGGATTTTCAGCTCCTTTGAGTTGAATTGGTTGTATGGGAAATACTTTGATAGTCTCATCATCCACTTCAGATATAACTGCTACTGATCCCTTCCATTTGGTAGGACATTCATTCCCACCCTTGAGCTGCACAGTGTAATCATCTGCTATTTGCAGGACACCACTATCAATAAGATTCTGAATGAGGTGGCGAACTGCCCAGCATTCTTCTGTGCTGTGACCGCGAGAATGTGAATGATATTGACACATTTCATCAGGATTGAACCGCCCTGAGCGGGGATTGATGAGAGGGAGAAGGAAGGTAATTCTTCCTTCGTTGATTAACATTTGAAGTATCTCCTCCATAGATTGGCCCAAATAGGTGAATTCCCTCTGATTGGCAAAATCCCGATGGGCTTTAGCATTTGCTCGCTTCACAACCTTATCCTCCATAGCTTCGCTTTCTGATGGTGGTGAGGAGGCATTCATAACAAAAGAAAGGAGATAAGCATGCTCCTGCCTGATTAATTGGCGTGTGACTTGATGCTGGTGGGTCACCAGTTCTGCCAATTGTTCAATTTGTTTGGAAAGAGCTTTCATCTTTCGTTCCATGGTAAACTGGAACTTTGCATAAACCCATTTGTCAACACCGTCTTTGATGGGTTGGGATGATTCACCGTTAGAATTGGAACCTTGTATAGTGCTCCAACTGATCATGTTGACCTCTTCTTCTTTGTGTTGAAGAAGAGGGTTGTCTTGCACATGAGGTTGATCTGGTTTGGTGACCACGATCTCACCATTGTCTATTAGATCTTGAATCTTATGCTTCAAGGCCTAACAATCTTGAGTATCATGTCTAGGTGCTCCGGCATGATAGGCACACTTTCAGTAGCATTAAAGCCCCTCCCATTAGGGTTGGCTAGTGGAAGAAGATGTGTAATTTTCTTCTGAGCAGTCAGAAGAACAAGAATATTCTCGAGCGAGTCCCCTAAGGGTGTGAATGTTCGAGGCCGCTTTACTTCTCCACTTTTAGGCAATGGAGGGTTTGAAGATTGTGCTGGAAAAGGGGAGTAGTTTCTCCTCTGCATAGGCATGCTTTGATTGCCTTTTTGTCCTTATAGTATCAAGGAGACATCCTCCTCTTTCTTTTTATGGACCCTCCGGGGGTTGTTTCCATAAGATCCGGACTAGATGTGCTCAGTAACAGCTTTAAGAGCGGCTAGGTCTTGAAATTTACTGGATTTCAATCCCATTTCAGCCATTTCTCCGTGTTTGATCATTTCACAGAATGGTTTACCAATACCAGCTAGAACGCTTTCATAGAAAGGAGCTTCCTGTACATCTATGAAAGTCATGACCATTTCTGATTCTATCATGGAAGGAATAACTTGAGCAGCTAGGCGCCTCCACCTTTGAGTGTACTCTCTAAATGACTAATTAGACTATTTCTTGACCTTGGTAATTTGGTGGGTCGGGGAGCCATCCGAGATTGAAAAGCGTATTGAGTGAGGAAGGCGTGAGCCCGACTCTTTGACTATGGATCTTAGAGTTTTCTAATCGGTATACCATGAACAGGCTTCTCGATCAGGACTTTTTCAAACAATTTGCATTTAGAGCTTTTCATTTTCTGCGTAAGACCCAAGTTCTCCGATGAACACCTTTAAATGTGTATAAGGATCCCCTAATCCGTCATATTTCTCAAAATCAGGGGTCTTGAAGATATTGAACACCAGGAAATATGCAAAGGTCTGTATATGAAACACTGCCATCGGTTCCAATTCCTTTGAGAACGCGGATGGTTTCCTCCATTTGGAGGACCTTCTTCCTGATATCACCGGTGATTGGATCTCCTTTGAGATGGGTGTTTTCAGGGTCTTTGTTGGTTGTATCCAACTGATGTTCTGGAATTGTTTTTTCTAGACCTTGAACTCCTCCTTATGTAGAGGATTCTGTATGTGTAGGTATCTTCGTACCCTGAGTAGACTGGTGTAATTCTTTTAGTAGAACAGCCAAGTCTGTGATTTGTTTACTTAATCCGTCAAATTCTTCTTGGGAGACAGTATTAGACTGGTCAGAAGAAGACATAATTGGCTGTAGGCTTGTGGCCTTTTTGGACTTTGGTAGGTATGAGCCCAATTGCTTCCCTACAAAAAGACTTACGTGTAGTTTAGTCTTAGGGTAATGTAAATGTTATCATAACATATCCGTTTAGGAATTTTGTCCTACAAAACCGGTTGTTAATTGATAACATGTCATGCATGCACATATATTCTTCATATTTTCCATTACATATGAATGAACATGGAATAGAATTACAAGTAAATGTTTTTACAGGTAATTTAAAATGGAAAGTATGAAGAAACTTCCCTCCGCGTTTGGTTTATCAGAGGCTGACCTATCTTAGGGTTACTCTCGTGGCTTTTTGGCATGAAGGTTCCCAGATCATCGCAATCTACTTGACGGGAAGATAATCTAGTCGTTCAACTGGAGCGAATTTGAGTGGTGCTTTTCCTGAGCCCCGGAGAATTATTCTTCCCACAAGTCTAGTAATCACACCAACAGGATAGCCTCCTGGTGGAGGGACCACACAACATACATTCACATACAACGTGTCTCACCGTTTATGCAAAATGATGACATGTGCGAAGCACTAATATCACAGATAGATATTTAGTAGTGCAGTAATTAAGATGCATTCGTACAAATTCATCATAAATGTAAATGCAACATTCACACACAAGCATATAATAATTTTGAAAAGCTTGAAATAGCGGCTTAAGCCCTTTTACTGGAGTCCCCAACAGAGTCGCCACCTGTCGACGTCGGGATTTTTTATTGTCCCTTTTCGTTATTTGTTCTTTGGTGTTCTCATGTTAATGTGAGATTTGTTTGAAAAAACAAGTGAAAAAGGTCCGACATGTATAATGTTGACGATTTGACTTTAAGAGTCGCCAGTTGGTGTATTTAACTAGTTGCACCAACGCAACCGAAAAGATTTGCACATTGACCCAGTGTTTTGACATTGCTAGACAGGTCTGTGAAATCGAGATTCATTTTGGGTCCGGGGGCTTGATTATGCGGAGGGATGGTGTTAGGCACCCCCCGACATCCGTGTTACCACGGTGACCGCCACTTTTCAAAGAAATTATTATATAAATGTGTGTGTTTGTGTGTGTGTGTGTGTGGATCAATGTGCAGTTATTTGAAAGTAGTTCGAGGCCTTATTCGCACCTATATACACAAGGTTTTGAATTTTATAAGAAAATTCAGTTTTAACCAAGATATAGCAATGACGTTTTATAAAAGAGGTTTTTCAAACCCTGCGCTCAATAGGAATTGAGACCCTTTCATACTTCCATTTTATTATTAAATGTTTGGCTTGTTTGCTTTTATTTTCGAGATGCGAAGCATTCTCGAGAAAATAATATACAGCAGTGTCGAACTCCTCATGGTGATGATGACCATCCAAGGAAATTGGAATCTTTGTAAAATAATGTACAGTCGCCATAATTTGAAAAATGTCCATCATAGAAACCGAATCTAGATTCAGTAAACTAAACATGTGATCACATGATTCCTAGGCTCACATGATACTACAATTTGTATGGAAAGCAGTAAGCAGTTATATATATAAAATCTGTAAATATATATATATACAGACATGATCAACCACCACGAAGCAACTCCATAGGGGATCGGAAATGTAAATATATAAAAGCGGTAAATATATATATATGGACATGATCAACCACCACGAAGCATGGGACAAAATGTAAATAAAGCTGTAAAAGCGATCAACTGCCACAGAGTAAACTCCAGGCAGGACGAAATGTAAATAAAGATGTAAAAGCGATCAACTGCCATGAAGTAAACTCCAGGCAGGACGAAATGTAAATAAAGCTGTAAAAGCGATCAACTACCACGAAGTAAACTCCAGGCAGGACGAAATGTAAATAAAGCTATAAAAGCGATCATCTGCCATGAAATAAACTCCAGGCAGGACGAAATGTAAATAAAGCTGTAAAAGGCCACAAAGTAAACTCTAGGCCTAACAGAAATGTAAATATATATATGTACAAATATATATATAAAAACAGTAAACGCACCGGATGTGAATCCAGGCTCAATGGATATGTCCGACAAAATTATATATATGTATATATATATATAAGCGATTAAACGCATATAGGATATAAAATCCGAGGCTCATCGAGATATGTCGACATACAATTATATATATATATATATATATATATATATATATATATATATATATAAGCAATTAAACGCATAGGATATAAAATCAAGGCTCATCGATGTTGAGTTTGACCATAGTTTTTATATATATATATATATATATATATATATATATATATATATATATATAAGCAATTAAACGCTCTGCATCAAGTTCAGGCTAAATCGAGGCATAACTCGATAATGTTAGTCCATATATGAAATATATACATATATATATAAGTATATATATACAGACAGAAATGAAAACCACGGACCGAAGTCCGGGCAAACACACTCACACGACTCTCAACGTGTACAACAATGTGTGCTAATATGAGAAGGAGACTTTATATAATGTGAGAAGGCTTACAGTAGGCTGCCAAAGTAGACTTCTATGACTTTAAATGGATAAACACTCAGCTCCCGCCGGATAAAAGATAGCTATATGTGAGCTAACTAGTGTTTAAAAGTGAGGAAACACTCAAAAGATGTGTATGCAGAGTAAAATGGACAGGGCTTCCTTGCCTTTTTCCCTTTCTCTTTTTCATCAAATGGCTGACCCCAAGGCTTGTATATATAAATGGATGGTCAGCAGTACACTGCAAGGCAAGCAACAGATTGTACTGCGGTGGTCGTGATGTCCGCTTCAATTTTCTGAAACTTCAATCTGAGCATCCGAACGAGGTATATCTGACCTTCTTCGGACCGCTTGTGTCGAGAGTTACCCAATGACGTGGATTAGAGGTTGTACGAAGTCAGGAAGAGGGGTCTATGCCCATGGTCTTCAAGCTTCAAATTCTATCCAAAGTACTGTCACACGTAATAGTCACTCGGGATTGTTACTCCTCGATTTTTATGGGACATTGTTGGATGTATGTATGTATGAAGTGTTGAGACGACGTGCCATTGTCGAAGGAACAAGATGACGTTTGACTCCTCACCGGGGTTATCGCCGGTTTGAGTTAAAAGTAGACGTTGTTCAGGGTTACAGCTGAGATTGGACTACTTGGTAATATGCCGCGATATCATCTTGTTGAGATGGTAAGATGACGTGGTGACTCCTCACCGGGGTTATCGCCGGTTTAAGTGGAAAGCAGACGTTGCTCAGGGTTACATCTGAGATTGATCGCCGCTTGTTTGTATGTCTCATCGTCATCCGTGGGACGTTCGCCCGCACTATTGTTATCTCCGGTCCGAGGTGTGTGTGCCTTGATAGGATGTTTGTGGTTGAAGCTGATTGCATATTTTTGAAACAAGCATTTCTGGGGTTATCGCCGGAACTGCAATGGCATCTCTTGGGGCTATCACCAAGGATGGGGTTGCTACTCCCAGTGTTATCTTTGGGACTGGAACTGAGCGTTGCGGTGTTATTGTTGAGATAGAATTGTCCTCTCTAGTGTTGTTGCCGGTCTTTTGATCTTGCAAACCTCGGGGTTATCTCCGAGATTGGAAATGACATTCCCGGTGTGTGTTCCGGGTTTGAGATGAAGTTCTCGATTTGTGTTCCGGGTTGGAGCTGAACTTCCGGTAGTATCCGGAATGGATGTAAGGTGTCTTTCAGGGTTATCTCCAAAAGACGAATCTACCCTCCTGCAATCTTAGTAATAGGAGTGCAGAAAATTTCGAGTGTCTACAGCTATAGAAGTCTTCTTTGGCAGTCCACTGTAAGCTTTCTTACACCTTTCAAAGTCTTTTCTCCACATCTTGCACACATCGTTCTTCACGTTGAGAGTCGTGTTGCGTGTGTATGTCCAGACTTCGGTCTGTGGCTTTATATTTCTTTATATATATATATATTTACATTTTTATCAGGACTAGAGTTTACTTTGTGGCGGTTGATCATCTTTTACTGCTTTATTTACATTTCTGTTCCCCCATGGAGGTGCTTCGTGGTGGTTGATCATGTCTATATATATATATATATATATATATATATATATATATATTTACTGCTTTTATATATTTACATTTCTGATCCCCCTTGGAGGTGCTTTCTTGGTTGTTGATATATATATATATATATATATATATATATATATATATATATATATCGCTTTTATATATTTACATTTCTGATCCCCCATGGAGGTGCTTCATGGTGGTTGATCATGTCTATAAATATATATATTTACAGCTTTTATATATATAACTGCTTACAGCTTTCATATAAATTGTGGCATCATGTGGGCCTAAGAATCATGTGATCACAGATTCAGTCTACTGAATCTAGATTCGGTTCCCGTGATGGACATTTTCAGCTGTAACTAGCTTATAAATTATTCACGGTGTTTTAATTTCATTGGATGGCTCTTATGCCCATAAGGAATTCGACACTGCTTTGAACATTATTTTCTCGAAGATGCTTCGCATCTCGAAAAATAAAAGTAATCAAGCCGATCACTTAATAAAAATGGAAGTATCAAAGGCCTCAATTACTATTGACTATAAAGGTTTCAAAAAGCTCTTTTTACAAAACGTCATTGCTATATCTTAAAACTGAATTTTCACACAAATTCAAACCCTTTGTATATAAGTGCGAACAAGGTATAGCACTACTTCCAAATAATTGCACATTGACCCACACAAACACACACATTCATATAACAGTTTAATTGAAAAGTGGCGGTCACCGTGGTAACACGGATGTCGGGGGGTGCCTAACCCTTCCCTTCGCATAATCAAATCCCCGGACCCTAACGAATCTCGGTTTCACAGACCAGTTTATCAGTGTTATATCACGTGGTCAACGTGCAAACCTTTTCTTGGTTGTGTTGGTACAACCATTTAAAAAACCAATTGGCGACTCTTACAGTCCAATCATCGACATATAAATGTCGGACCTTTTCATATCTTGTTTTTTCAAACAAATCTCATCTAACATGAGAACACCAAAAGACAAGAACAGAAAAGGGACAGTAAAAATCCCGACGTTGACAGGTGGCGACTCTGCTGGGGACTTATAGTAAGAGGACTTAAGCCGCTAGTACAAACTTTTCAAAACTGTTATATGCTTGTGTGTGGATGTTGCATTTACATTTTTTGATGAATGTGTACGAATGCATTTACTTACTGCACTACAATATATCTATGTGTGATATTAGTGCTTCACACATGTCATCATTCCCATAACGGTGAGACACGTTGAATGTGAATATATGTTGTGTGGTTCCTCCACCAGGAGGCTATCCTGTCGGTGTTTGATTACTGGACTCATAGGGAAACTAATTCCAACGAGGCTCAGGAAAAGCACCACCTAGATTCGCTCCAGTTGAAAGATCGGATTAATTTTCTATCAAGTAAATTGCGATGATCTGGGAACCTTCATACCAAAAAGCCGCGAGAGTAAACCTAAGATAGGTCAGCCTCTGATAAACCAAATGCGGAGGAAAGTCTCTTCATGCTTTCCATTTTTAATTATTTGTAAAGACAATTACTTGTAATTTCATTCCATGTCAATCTCTATGTAATGAAAAATATGAAGAATATGTGTACATGCATATTAAGGCTTGACATGCTATCAAATGACACCCGTTTTACAAGATAATACTCCTAAAATTGACACATTATGATAGCATTTAACATTTATACATTCCCTGAGACTAAACTACATAGGTTTTTGTAGGGAAGCAATTGGTCCCGTTTCTCGTTCAAAGTCCAGAAAGGCATTAAGCCCACAGCCAAACATGGCTAAAAGTGCCCAGCCTAATCCTACTTCTATCTCTCGCGAGGAGTTCGAAAGATTAAGCTATCAAATTAAAGAGTTGGTAGTTATGCTCAAAAAACTACACCAATCTACTCAGGGTCCACAAATACCCATCCACACAGAATCCTCTGCACATAGAGGAACCCAGGGCCAAACAATGCCTACTCAACCAGAGTTATTCACACTAGGGGGCAGTCAGGGTGTTGGCAAAAAGATGGAAACCCAGATACCTGAACCTCATTCCAATAAAGGAACCAACAAAACCCCTGAAATCACAAAACTCGTGGATGATCGAGAAATTGGGGATATAAGAAAGAAAGTCCAATAAATGGACGAAACCATTCGGTCAATCAAAGGGACTGGAAACTATGGTAGTGTCACCTATTCAGATCTCTGCATATTCCTAGGGGCTCGATATCTTGAAAAATTCAAAGTCCCAGACTTTGAAAAGTACAATGGGGAAGGCGATCCATATACGCACCTAAAAGTATATATTGGCGAGCTGGGGTCTTATGCTGAAGATGAAAGACTCAGAATGCAACTTTTCCAAAAGAGTCTCACTGGAGAGGCTAAAGCCTAGTATGCCCGACTTGACAATGCAAAAATCCACAACTGGGAAGAATTGGCCCACGCCTTTCTCAATCAATATAGTTTTCAGTCACAAATTGCACCGGATCGATACCAAGTGACTAAAGTCAAAAAGCAAAGTACTGAGTCTTTCCGAGAATATGCCCAAAGGTGGAGACATCTAGCAGCGCAAGTCATTCTATCAATGACAGAAACTGAGATGGTAATGACATTTATTGATATCCAAGAGGCTCCTTACTATGAGAGGATTCTAGCAGGCATAGGAAAGCCATTCTCGGAAATGATCAAACACGGCAAAATAGCAGAGATGGGCCTGAAGGCAGGCAAGATTAAAGACTTCACTGCCTTGGAAGCAGTCGCTAAGAATATATAGACTGGAAAATATACGAGCGATCCCAAGAGGGTACCCAATAAAGGCACTAAAGATGTATCCCTTGTTGTAAAAGGGAAAGCTAGGAGACCAACCTACAGTCCCCCCATTTGGAAAAAGCGAGACAATCTGCCATTTTAACAACAGGCTGCAATCAACAAATTCCAGGATAGGAAAAGAAAATTTGAGAGAACTAAAAAATCGGGTGTTCACTCCATTAGGCGATTCCCTTGAAAATGTATTGGCGATATTGATGGATCACAAGAAAATTACCGAGCTGGCTCCACCTCTGGAACCTGGGAGCAAAAGATACAATCCAAGCCAGAGATATGCTTACCACTCAGGGTCTCCAAGACACGACACACAAGATTATTGGTCCTTAAACCATAAGATTCAAAATCTGATCGAAAGTGGCAGTATTGTGGTCCAACAACTTGACCAACAAAATGTCAACACCAACCTTCCATTGTAGCATGATACAGAAGAAGTAAACATGATCGGGTCAGGAAGTGATGAGATGTATCCCAATCGTAAGTACATACGAAGGATAGAGAAATACCCCCAAAGGCACAGATCAAATGTCCTAAAGTGGGAAGACTCGGAGGAGGGTATGATCATAATTTCAAAATTAGAGACGATCCAGAATCAAATAAATCTACTGGCTAAGCTGATAGTGCGCCAACATCAAGAAACGAGGCAAATTTTTAGTCAACTATCAGAAAGCCAAGAGAAAAAGGAGGTTAACTATAATGCTAGTCCATATCTCTCCATGATGAGCCAGCTAAATAAAGAATATCAAAGCAGGCTGAAAGTACAAGAAAAAGGGATTGATAAAATTGCTAGAAGATCTCACCAACGAAAAAATCACTCGGGGGAATGCGAATACTCCAAGAATAAAGATCAAACAACCTCCACAAGAGTCCAAAAATTCACCCCTTTAAACAAATCAAATGAAGAAATGCTACACTTTCTGATAAGAGAAGGAAGGATTACTGAGTTGCTGCCTCCTATAAATTCCAAGATAAAGAGTTATGATTCCACCAAGATGTGTCTCTATCATTCTAACTCACTTGGACATGCGACTGAGGAATGCTGGTCTTTACGACATAAAATCTAGGATCTCATTGAAAATGGAGAGCTGGAGATAGAATTCCCCATGACCAAGAAAGGCGAAAAGGAAATAAAAAGATTAAAATGTCCACTCGAGACAGGCAACTCAAAGGAGGTGAAGGCTATAAACGTCAATTCTGGCATAACATAAGGTGGACTGATTCCAATGCAAGGAATGACAGAGGAGACAAGGGAATCCCCAAAGAAGATTCCTCCGCCAACATCAAACATCCTGTGGTCCAAATATAGCAACCACGTTCCTGATTTTATCACCTTGGATGATGAGGAGGAAATATTGATCATTTCTAAGGAAGAAGAAGCCAAAAAGGAAAGTTCCGTACAAGAAATGCAACAACAGTTTGAGGGAGATTTCATGGTCGAATCCTCCCTAACCCAAGAAAAAAGTGAAGGAAAAGGTGGTGAGGTTATCGGGGAAACCAACCCATCAAAGAATCAGGAGTTCATACCTTATTGCAATTGCTCCAGTTCAAGCGTCCCTAAGGAATCTATTGAATCCAGAAGCGATCAAGTTATGACTATTGATGAGTGAGTTTTATACCCATGAATTGGATACATTCGGGCTTAATTTATTGTTGTTCTTAAGTCTTTTAGGATGTTTTTATGTGTTTGTGTCTATTCAAGCATGTTTTATATTGTTTTGTAGGATTTGGGACAAAAGTTACATGGATCGATGTTTGGGGGTGGCTAGATTCGCGTTTTAAACTTGCCATTTACACAAACAGTCACTTCAGAGCCAATTTAACTATAGCTCCTGACATTATTTCGAAAAACTCAAAGAATGAAAGTTTTAGATCTACTTCTCCTCTTCCGGAACATCTTTAATCATCGAAATCAGAGTTCGAACGAAGAAGTTATGGCCCTTTTCCCAAAGGACGCTTGAATGAGAAAATGTCGGATTTTGGGCGGCAGCCGGGCGCCCATTTTAAACCTATGCTTGTTGGCTAAGAAGCTGAGGGAGCAGAAGTTTGTTTGAGGTTGCCGTGCCCAGTAACTGGGCCGCTGGGGAAGGGCTTGGTGATGGCCCGGACGCGTTTTGGTTAATTTTGACACCTTTTGACTCAAATAGGATTGGGTTTGTTCTAAGCTAAAAATTGGACTTGTAACCTATAAATACATGATGTAACGCATAAAATAAAGGGAGATTACATAGCTTAGCCAAGATTAAACACTCCTTTAGATTAGAAAATAACCCTAGTTCTTATTAGTTTTGGAGATTGAAGCAACTTGGAGACCATTGAAGATCAAGAGCAAGAGCAAAGAGGGAGCATCGATTTTGCGACAATGATTCTATTCTCTTCTCTCATCTTACTTTTATCTTTTGATGTCTATTCATTTGTGGATTCTTGGTTTTAATTCATTAATTATGAACTAACTATTTTGAGATTTCAATTGAACTTTTATGGCTATGAATTAGTTATTCATTATATTCCAATTATTTGTGTCAAAGTGAGTTGTTTATCTTGCCTTATGCTTATTGATTAATTATCCGATCAAGAATTACTTTGTTACTCTAGAAGGAATTGGAAGAGGAATTCTAGGGTTAGAATTGGGCATGATATCATGTGACTTAGTTATTTGCATGATGAATAATTAGGTTTGTGAATAGAATGGAAATATCTTTTTCGCCGCATGTAACACATAAGGAATTGGGATTGTAAATTGAGTTTAATTCAATTATTTTGCATAGGAATATAGCAAAATTAATCTGGATTAAATAGAAGGCAATTGATCACTTGGAAAAGGACTTTTGACATTTGAGAATTCCTGTTAACAATTCAGTAGGCATAATAATTGGGATAATTGGATAATTGATTTATAGTTCATAATTGGGGATATTGAAGTCTTAATATTTATTTATTTGAATTCATTCGTTAAAATCTTAGTTTTAATTAGTTAATTTAGTTTTCTTAATTAGAAAAAACACGATTTGAGATTGTTTAAATAAAATTAGTTTGGTTAAGAATTAGTACTTGGTGATTTTTATTAAATAATTCCTCGTGGGAACGATACTCTACTTTCACTTTATTACTTGTTGACCGTGTATACTTGCACGTATTCATTGATGGCGAAATCTTTGCTTGTCCTCAAGCAAAAACACAAAAATGTTATGCAATGCAATGTAATGAAACTAATCTATATGCCTACGAATCCAATAGTAATGACAGAAACAAGTCTATTCAACCGGCCTTAGAGAAATCAAGTAAACATGATAATACATCATATTAAAACAAATCAGTAATTTCCCAATCAATCATCAAATCTTAGGATGTTATCAACGATATAGTGCGTGTGTGCTCCACAACAATGTTAATCGATATAAAATAAAATTTAAGACATAATAGATATCTTTGAAGGCATCATACAGTGCAAATTCACAAAATTCACGAACAAGCTATATCCAACTAAAGTCAAACATCCACCAAGTTCAAGAGTCCAATCCAGGATACTTATGCTTTACTTTTCATTACGGGTTTTTTGCTCTTTTCCCGTTTTATTTTTTTTTTTAACCATAATCATGCAATGTCTCATTCCATTAGGCTAACTTGATGTCACCCCTTAGCGAAGCTTTCACCAACGACTCCCGGACCATATAAGACCTTAGGGCGCTAGGTTTTAAGATACCCCTTGATGCATTTCTTTACTCAAGTAACAAAGGCCCCAAACAAAACTAGCCACGGTAAAAAATTTTTTTTTTCTTTTTCTCTTTTTTTTATAGATGGTTGGTGAGTGCGTTTTACGCTCCATCTCACGCTTGTGTTTATGGGGAGTGTTTCTCCTCAACCCACCACAAGACTCAACATGTTTTTTTTTTTTTTAAAGCTTATATACCCCAAAATTTCCCCCCAAACTTAAGTTTTTATCAAAATTTAGCCATCTCCGCTTTATTCATGTCTTTTTTATTCCTTCAAACTAGTATTATCCTTAAAAAATCCATTATGTATCAATTTAAACTTAATCAGTTAACATATAGTCATTATTAACGTGCTAACCTTGATTATACCGGTTTAAACAGAAAAGATTCAATTCATAACAAGAAATCACATCAAAGCTCTGAATATTCAATACTATACTTATCTACTTATCCGGTCTCATCATTGGCCAAAATAGACTTTTACTATCTAACAGTTGGAATCATGCAAATATAAACTAACTGCAACAAACATAGTAAACTAACTACTATTTTTGCGATTTTTAAATTTTTTTTTAAACAAAAAAAAAAAAAACGAATGCAACAACTAAATGTAAATAACCCGAAAACATAACGAACTACAATGTAAATAACTAACTATATGCAATACGACACTAAAATGCCCCCAAACTTAAACTAGACATTGTCCTCAATGGCTACAATAGAAAAAATTATTAAAGGAGAGGACTTCCTCGGAAATATAGCCATCTTCCTCCTTGTCGCTAAGTTTGGAGAATAGGCTAAGCACATGGAACAAATTGGGCACCACACTTGAATTTGACTTGAATAACTCAGTAAAACCATGATAGAAGCAATTTTATTAAATCCTAAATAAATGCAAATTCAAAACTACTAATATAAAACTTAATAAAAACTAAAAATAAAAATTAAACTTGGGTTGCCTCCCAATAAGCGCTTGTTTTATAGTCTCAAATTTGACTTCTTCAATTCTCTATCCAATTCCCCTCTCTTAAAGTTGAGGAACCCTCCATCCATCGAAAATAATATAGCTCTTGGTAGGTTCCCATTTACGATAGCCATTGTATTAAAGTCACCTAGAATGCTTTCTTGAGATAAGATCACATTCAAGAATGTCCAAAGATTCAGTGGTTTCTCCATAATGTCTGCGAATATATTCTCGGTATTGAAGCTTGTCGGACACAACAGTTTCTTCTTCTATCTTCTCCGAATCATCGTACCATGGTTTCAAGGTGTACTTGCTTTTACATCACGAGAGTATTGCCAAGCGACATGACTACCAATCTGGACAAGGTTTTGCAAATCTAACCGGACTCTTGAAGCTGTGGAGGAGAAGGCACTTGAGGCATAAATAACATTGGCTCATCACCATTGGTTCTCATAATTAGTTCTTCACAGAACCTTGTTGTCATTATCCCCACTTGTCTCCCTCTTTTTCATCTCGTGGCTCATCCGGTTGTAGATTTGGCTCGGGCTCTCCATCGGCCTCGGAATCCATGTCATAGGTCCAGTGTATTGAGGATTCGGTTGTTCAACGATGTGTCTTCTATCTGTTCCACTTGATTTTCCAAATTCTTGATCAACGCCCTTGGCTTTGCAAATTCAACTCTACTTGATTCATTTTCTTGTCTTGTTCCTCATTCCTTTTTTGTAAGCTTTAATAAATTTTTCCAAGGCTTCCTCCCAATTTGAATGTTCTTCCTGTTGTAGTGGAGGTGGACACAAGAAATCTGTGGGTATGTTGGACTTGGAGCATAAAATTGATCTTGATTGTTACTCCATGAAAAATCGGGTGATACCCCAATCGATGATAGTTGTTGGGATAGACATAATTATTGGGGTAATCACCACTATATCAGATCGCTCGAAATCGATGGCGATTGATGACTCAGTATGATTTCCAAAGACAATAATCACAAGTAACCGCTTATACTTTGACGATTTGAGCTTCAAAAGCTTCAAACATCCTCGAAAGTGTCTCAATCTGGCCGACAATGCAGAAAGTTTCTCGAGTCTTTCAATCTCCGCTCCCTTGGTTGAGTCATGTTAGTGTGTATGGCAATTGATACACAAAGCCATCCATGATACCGAAAAGAGAGAAATATAGAAAGAGAATTAAAAATAAAAATAAAATGTTTAAATTAAGACTAATTTGATTGAAATTAATATTGGAAACTAATTATTAAATTAATTTCAAGAATCTGCCGCGCCAAAAACTTGTTGATCGATTTACGCCATCAATGAATACGCAAAAGTATACACGATTCAACAAGTAATAAAGTGAAAGTAGAGTATGCTCGTTCCCACGAGGAATTATTTAAATAAAATCACCAAGTACTAATTCTTAACCAAACTAATTTTATTTAAACAATCTCAAATCGTGTTTTTCTAATTAAGAAAACTAAATTAACTAATTAAAACTAAGATTTTAACGAATGAATTCAAATAAATAAATATTAAGACTTCAATATCCCCAATTATGAACTATAAATCAATTATCCAATTATCCCAATTATTATGCCCTCTTGAATTGTTAATGAGGAATTCTCAAATGTCAAAAGTCCTTTTCCAAGTGATCAATTGCCTTCTATTTAATCCAGATTAATTTTGCTATATTCCTATGCAAAATAATTGAATTAAACTCGTTATAATCCCAATTCCTTATGTGTTACGTGCGTGAAAAGATATTTCCATTCTATTCACAAACCTAATTATTCATTGTGCAAATAACTAAGTCACATGATATCATGCCCAATTCTAACCCTAGAATTCCTCTTCCAATTCCTTCTAGAGTAACAAAGTAATTCTCGATCGGGATAATTAATCAATAAGCATAAGGCAAGATAAACAACTCACTTTGACACAAATAATTGGAATATAATGAATAACTAATTCATAGCCATAAAAGTTCAATTGAAATCTCAAAATAGTTAGTTCATAATTAATGAATTAAAACCAAGAATCCACAACCTGAATAGACATCAAAAGATAAAAGTAAGATGAGAGAAGAGAATAGAATCTGTTGTCAAGAAATGATGCTCCCCTCGCTTGCTCTTGCTCTTGATCTTCAATGGTCTCCAAGTTGCTTCAATCTCCAAAACTAATAAGAACTAGGGTTATTTTCTAATCTAAAGGAGTGTTTAATCTAGGCTAAGCTATGTAATCTCCCTTTATTGTATGCCTTACATCATGTATTTATAGGTTACAAGTCCAATTTTTAGCTTAGGAACAAACCCAATCCTATTTGGAGTCAAAAAGGTGTCAAAATTCGCCCAAAACGCGTCCAGGCCATCACCAAGCCCTTCCCCAGCGCTGGGCACGGCACTCAAACTCTGCTCCCCAGTTTGGCCAAGCATAGGCCTAAAATGGCGCCCGGCTTGCTGGCCCAAAATCCGACATTTTCTGCTCCAACGTCCTTTGGGAAAATGGCCATAACTTCTTCGTCCGAACTCCGATTTTGATGATTCAAGATGTTCCGGAAAGAGGAGAAGTAGATCTACAACTTTCATTCTTTGAGTTTTTCGAAATAATGTCAGGAACTATAGTCAAATTGGCTCTGAAGTGACTACTGTGTAAATGGCAAGCCGAAAACGCGAATCTAGCCACCCCAAACATCGATCCATGTAACTTTTGTCCCAAATCCTACAAAACAATATAAAACATGCTTGAATAGACACAAACACATAAAAACATCCTAAAAGACTTAAGAACAACAATAAATTAAGCCCGAATGTATCCAATTCATGGGTATAAAACTCACTCATCAACTATAAATGAAGATATTCAGAATCAAGAGGTAACCTCTATCGCGAGCCTTGAAGGCAACATAACCACTGACAACTGGACTATCAAGCCTCAGCTAGCCAAGAAGGTTTAGATCTAGAGGATATAGTTGTGAGTTCCAAAAGATTTTGGGACAGTATCACTTTCTTCGCAGTATGCCTTTTATTTTCCATGCATGTAAATATTGAAAAAAAGAAGAAGAAAGAAAAAAAAAGAAAAAAAAGAAAAAAAAAGAAAAAAAAGAAAAAGAAAATATAAAAAATCAAATCAGTTAGGTTTCAGCTCAATGGGCGAACTATGTCGACCTGATCTTCTCGATACCTGGGAGTACGTAGACAACCATTTTTATGGCCCGGTCGCAAAAAAAACAATATAAACATTTCTACACCCTTCTCCACAAATAAAAACATTTCTACACCCATTTACACCTTTCTACAGTGTTGAACCTCTTACACCATGCCTGAACTACGAAAGATCTGATCTCCCCTTATCAATGGGAGTACGTAGGCAACCATTTATGGTGCGGTCAAACTAAACAAAAACCCTAAATAAACACTTCTCAAACCGTTTATTTTATCAAGCAGGAACTACGCAAACCTGATCTCCCACACATGAGAGTATGTAGGCAGCCATCAGTGGTGCAGTCAGAGCCTCAAATGAAATATCCAAACCCAAACATTAATCCCAAGACACCAAAGAACAACCCTCCAAGTCAGCGACCCATGTCGAAAAGACCCAACAACACTTCAATGTCATTCCATCAATTTTGGCAAAAATCCCAGAAAAGAAGAAATAGCGATACACTAAGATAACCAACAGCAAGGACCTTTAAAGAGCCGACACCCTTAATCACAAGTCTTCATCAAATTAGAAGAAAACCATCAAAGCCATTTGCGTGAGCCAATCACGAACAATGATTGAGGGCATCAAAGCCAAATCCACTACCTGTTCACTATCTGGTACAGAGGTAAAAGCCTCTTGCAATCTCAGCATCCTATCAAAGCAACTATCCCAAACAACAAGCAAGGTTGGAGCAATTTCAAAATCGGCAATAACCCGATATTGGGACCCTTACAACAACACTAGGGAAATCTTGGAAATAATGACAAGTCAACACTGGGGCATTTATCAATCATCCTAAAGAGGAAAATGCACTAGTCAGCGCCATCAGCATGGTACATTATCATCAGCGCTTCCCTCACATCATCTCACTGGCGATTCAGTATGATCATTTGGTCTTTTCCAGTCATACTATTATCAAAATAAATGATCCACATGTGAGGATATTACTCACCCGCGACTTGGTCAACAAAAAGATTTTCTCATATGAATCCCCGACAACAACATGTGCAAGGACTGAGGTATTTGTCGATTTTAGGAAATGGAAGGAGTTTAAGGCGAGATCAAGCCTCTCATCAAAAGAAAGGGGAGAACTCCTGAAAGAAATCATGGCAACATAAGCGTGCCCCTGTGAAAGAAGGGGAAAATTCTCAAAAAACTTCTTAACTCAAGAGCATAAGGCTAACGATGAAAGGTCTAGCGAATGAAATCCTCATCATTAAATGTGCCAAGCGGTGTCGAATCCTCACAAGTCAAAGCCTCTACAATCAAGTTTAAATCAAGGCGTGAAAAGAATGAGGCGCACCCTCTAAGGATGTCGTGACATTCAGTCATCGATTCGGTCAAAGTTGTGAATTAAACAATCAAGGAAATGGGGCATAAGCACCCAACAGCAAAAGGAAACTTCAAATCACCTCAAAAAGGGTGAGGCAAAGTCTGGTTAAGAAAACCTTTGAATATTACTTCAGCGTATGCATCGAAAGATCCGGTAATCAAAACCATTGGCATCAATTCAGCGTAACATTAAGATAGTGCAGCGATGAAAGCTTTGTATACCATCGTTCAAGTGGGAATCGAAACAGTTTGGCAATGTCAGCATATTCAATTACCAGCAAGATAGGATCCGTTTTCAAACTACCATCAGGGTAGGCACCATTGTAAACTACCAGTGTATGCATCGGGAAGGTCCGGTGATTTCAGAACGTCATCCCCAGTAGAGATGTAGAAAACATCTCAATTTCTCTTCATCAAACAGGTATCGGAGACACCGACAAAAAGCCAAACCATTGTAGTCAACACTAACATAGGTGTGACGCCCCCAAAATAGGTATACATTACCCATCTTGAGTCGCCAGATACATGGTACACAAATTCAAATACAACTTAATTATACAACAGTCGTGTAAAAATACGACAAAACATAGCTGAGAGTTTAAACAAGAATATTTTCATCTAGCCAATATCCACACTCAATGGTGTCCTCATTATAATTATTATCACATTATTCTGTAGAATAGTAAGGACTACTAAAGCCATTTATCCTGGACCATCACTCCATTACCCGACTCATCCCAGTGTTGCCTCTTTTATAGTTTTAATAAAAGAGCTCTAACTCATGCAAGCATACACGGGTAAACAAGTAATACAGAGTAAGTAGAGTATCGATCCCACAGAGAAAGTTGTTAAATTTAAACTATCATGCAACAATTAACTCACCTTATTTATATGCTTAGACTAATAACTAAAATTGTTGAATTAAACTAATGACGATTAACAAACTAAAAATAAAAATACAAATAGAATAAATTAATTTGGAAATAATGGGATCCTAACTTCATTTAATATTTCATCTAATCGCCACTATCATGCAAGAAGTGTTCATATATCACAGGAAAATAGCCAAGAGCACGAATAGAGTTATAACCATTTTTCAATGCACTATAACCTACTTACACAGCATCTACAGATGTTAGACTCTATGTAATCACCAATACAACCAAAATCACTATATGTCTATGTGAAATTGCAATTATATTGGTTTTAAGCTCAAGCCCTTATTCTAGCTTATACGGTGAAACAATATATGTCTATCTGGTTCACAAAATACGCAAGCCATACACAACAGCCCCATATTCGCATGCTATCATGATTACAATCCATACCTATATGTTCATTGTCAATTCCATACAAGTATTGAGATGAATGGTGATCAAGCATTCATACATGTAAAATAATCATGATAGATAGTCCATATGATATGCAAAACAACCCTAACATTTAAGTGTACAACCAACCTACTATTAAAATCCGTTAGAATCCCATAATGGAGTTTAGTTCATGACTGAACCAAAAGCCATTATGGGATCAACGCTAAACATGATCAATAAGCAAACAATTAAAATATGAAAGATAAAACAATCAAACCCAATCGCTGAATAGAAACCAATGCTCAACGTTTAAATCCTCATAGAAATCCAATAAATAATAATAAAAATCCACGATGACAGAAAATTCCATGGAGAAGTAGAGAAGTAGGCGTTTTGGCTTTGTTCTATGTTGGAATCTCTCCCAAGGTGTAAACCCTAGTTTCTATGATGAAAATATTCTAAAAGTTATCAAGTGTATGTTTGACACCAGTCAGAATCGTTTAAAACCAATTACACATCATTTAATTAAGAATTAAAATTAAAATAAAATTACAAAGATCATCGATCGCTCGCTACGCGCTTCTCTAGTTTTATGTCTCGTAGCATGGCGCCGAGACTTACTGTATCGTCCGCCTCGCCCAGCCAACCTCTCGCTGGGTAGTCGTCTCCACCTTCGCGGCAGCCATAACTTGCAATAGGTCATCATCGTCTAGCCGGGTACTCACGCAGTATGCCGCTTCCCCAAGTTGTTATATCTTGCGTGCTTCTTTGCTGCAAGTTCGGGTTACGTTTTTGGCTTCATTCGCTTATCCGCTCTTCTATGCTTGATCCTCTTGTTTGCTTGGTCTCCATGCTTCATTGTACCTCCATGCCATGCACATCCCTACTTATGCCTCATCTGCACGCATCTATTGGCCTCGTGCCCTCTAATACCACCAAAATTAAGTTGATTCCTGCACTTATTCACCAAAAGGAGTTTTAAGTAAATGCAATGCAAAATATCGTGAAATGCAATTAAAACACAATAAAATGTACTTGAGATGAGCACAATTCGCATGAATTGGTATTCAATAAGTAGGTAAAAATACCACTTATCAAATACCCCCAAACTTGAACTGTTGTTTGCCCTCAAGCAATGCATACTAATGAACAATTAAAATGCAACTACCAAACTATGCAACTACTCTATGATGCAATTTAGTCTCACATAATCCCTGCTATAACAGAATTTCAGCCCAAATTACCTCAGTGAATTATCGAGCTCCAAGAATATAATTTCCAACCAAACTATAGACATAATATCATACACTCAGATAATTCATAAATGCTATACAGATGCTGTGTGTGTGTGTGGTGTTCACAAAAACTTGATCTAATCAAAGAATACATATGCTACACTGCTCCAAACAGAAAATTATAGTCTAAATTAAGACTCATGTATACTCATACAACACAGATTGTTTCTACATATCAACGCAAACTAAGGTTCAACAATGGGCTTATTGCTTTATTTCTACTCACGAGGGCGATTGTCACACTTTTCCGCGGTGTTTAATATTATTTCTCTTTTCTTTTTCTCTTTTTTATATAGCGAATGCATTTTACGCTCCATCTCACTTCCCATTTTCATTTAAACGAGTGCGTTTTACGCTCCATCTCGTCCCAATAACAGGCATGCCCATGTGATCCCAAAGTTTGAATGTCAATGTTTCAAACCTACATGCATGTTCCACATATTTCTCTTTTTACAACTACATGTTCTATCAAGCAGTGCAACACACACTTCTTAAACCTACAAGTGATTGTGAACATATTCGTGCATACCGAAAGCATTTAAACAGCAACATAAATCTCATCGTGTAAAACATTATATCTAAGCTGTGTTATCCAACATACTCTAGAATCCTTCACAATTCACTATCATCATTGGCTAGGCAAAAATTTCTATTAAGCAAGAATTTGTGCGAGACATGCAACTAAAACATACTATCACAATCCATAATGAATAAAAATTAAAAAATTTCTGCAAAAATTTATCTAACACATAAACACTCAAAATTAAACTACGCATGCAACAATTAAATAACTAAACTACTATGCTATGACCCCAATACCACCAAACTTAAAATATTCAATGTCCCTATTGAATGAAGGTAAAGGGCACAAAAAAAAACTCCCCTAATGATCGGCTTGACCACCCTCCTCGGGTGGTGAATCTGGTGGTGGGCACGGCACGACTGTCCCAAACTGCGACCACTCTAACATTGTTCCTTGCTTCGCGAAGGATTCGGCCAAGGCCATTGTGAGTCCTGTAGAAAATGTTCCAAAATTGTCATACATGGCGTCGACTTTGCGCTACAACCTTTGAAGCTGTCGATCACTAGGAACCGGGTGTGCTCGGGTGGATGGGCATGCCTCATTGGGCTGAGGGGGCTACTGCGAGGGCTTGGGGAAAGTGGCTTGGAGAATGAATCCTCATCCACGTGGGTGTGGCTCACCACCTGCCCAGTCCTCAAATTTAGCAATGGTGGCATGTGTGATGTCTTGACTTGGATATTGCATTTGTTTGTTGCCCCAATTGCACCCCTGATGCGCACATAGCATGGCTACCACTGAAGCATGTGGAATTCTCCCAGTGGTAGTTCCCTTCAGATACTTCACAATGTTTTATTGAATTAGATACCCCACATCGATATACTCGCCAGTAATGATGCCCCACAGAATTATGGCCCTTTCCGCTGTGATCTCGTGCTGATGCGATGAAGGCAGTAGATTGGCATAAATGAACAGGTTCCATGCCTTAGCATATCGATTCAGTGCGGCTGCTAGGAATATGCGAGGCTGGGTTGTGTCGACTTTGTAAGTCCACTTCGTTCCTGGTATGCATAACTCTGCAATAACGGGCTCCAAGTCTATCTCCTGGTGTGCCCCTGTGATCCAATTGGCAACCCCTCATGGTGGTGTCTCTGTGAATCTCAGGACGGTTCTGATGGCGGAGGGTCTGTAGTGTATCTCCACACTACGAACCATAGAGGAATCGTTCATGGTGACTTTGGCATTAGCATAGAACTCTCGAACTATGCTCATTGGAATTGGCATGGGCGCGACAGTCAGTCCACCCCATCCTCGTTCATGGATCATGGCACAAAGCTGTCCATCTTGGCTTTCTGGTCTGACTCCTCTTTCCTTGATGAAAGTTTTTGCTACAATTCAGTAGTACTATTGCTGGGCTTCCAAACATAGGAACTTGTTATGGTCGGCAATGTCCTCCTCATGACTGCTGGAGGAGGATGAGGAAGAGGAAGATGATCGTGCTCTCTTCGGACCCATTTGCAGATAGTTGATTGAGAGTGAGATGAATTTACTAAGAGAGAAAGAAAATTTGTGAAATGATAACCTTCACACTTGTTTATGCCAACCCAATTAGGAACCCTAGCTTTATAGAGAGAATGAGAGGTGGTTGAGCTTTAAACATGGAGAGAGTTGTGGGGATTTGATGGAGAGATATACGGCTTCAATCTGTAACTGATAGCGAGATAGAGACGTGAGTTATGGAGGGTGAGAGAGTTTCACGTCTGTTATTATCGCAAATGAGAGTCCTTAGCCTTCAACAGTATAACAACTGATAGAATATAATAGACAACAAGTTTTAGATCAACAACTGCAGAAGAAATAAGCAATCCATTAGAAGAGTCAAGTAGAGCATAAAATCTACTATCTTCTATGATTTAAAAAGTTTTCATCAACTTTATTGCTGAGACTCAGCTTAATAAATAAACCATATCATCGATTCTTCCCTGTACTACGGGCCAAGGATATTCATTAAATCATCAATGGTCATGACTATACCGAATAATCCTTGGTCATAATCATACCAAAAACTATCCATTAATGCACTACAGGCCACTGAGGACTTTCACCACATCATTCATCACATTACGGTCATGATTATACCGAATAATCCCTAGTCATAATCATACCAAGTCCATTTATGCACGTAAGCCAAAGATAACTTTCATCACAATATAAGCATGAGGATGATGACAATGACATAATTATTCAATAAAACAAGTTCAAGGATAAATTTTAAAGATTTATAATTTAATTTATCCAGAAATCAATAACGTCCAAATTGTCAACAGGATACTGCTTTGTGGAGTAAAATTCAAGAATGCTCAAAAGAATATTTCCATGAGAAGATACTGGATGAAGCGCAAATATACAGGATATTCTACTAATTTCATGGAGCATAGAAGCAAAAACTTTAACCAACTGAGTATAATAGAATATATGAAACCGCAAATGGATTTTTGCCCGCCATGCGGTAATCCACGTAGACAGATCATTTCCACAATTTAATAAGGAATTAATGCAAAGGATCATTCACCATGCATGCGATAATCCACATAGACAGGTTATTCTAACATAATAATAAAGAATGGAATAATAGAAGAATTCACCATGCATGTGATAGACCGTACAGATAGGTTATTCCCAACATAATAATAAAGAATAGAACCATGTCATGCGTAATCCGCAAAGACGGGATATTCCAACAGAATAATAAAGAATGGAACCAGGTTATGCGTAATCCGCACAAACAGGATATTCCAACAGAATAATAAAGAATGTAATAACAACAGAAACCAGGCATGCGATAGACTGCACAGACAGGTTATTCCAACAGAATAATAAATAATGGAACTAGGTCATGCGTAATACGCACAGACAGGATATTCTAACATAATAATAAGGAATGGAATAATAGAAGAATTTCACCATATATGCGGTACTTCGCATAGACAAGTTGTTCCAATATAATAATAAAGAATGGAATAATAAAAGAATTTCACCATGTATGCGGTACTTCGCATAGACAGGTTATTCCAACATAGTAATAAAGAATGGAATAACAGAAGCTCTCTTCATGAATACGAAAGAAATAATACTCCTTACCTTAGAAAAAATTGGATACTGGAATAGTGAGGTAGCATACTTCTCTTCTTCTTTCTCTCTATAATTTCTCTCTATAATAATTGCTCTATAGCTTTAGTGAATTGGTGAAAAATGAAGGAAGAATGAGCTTCTATTTATATGAAAATATAGTTTCAATAATTACACATTTTGGGGCTCGAAATATTACAGTATAATACCTCCCTCTTTTTTTTCATTTTTAATTTAGTCCTGCAAGTATTATTAAACTTGCACCACCTCCCCTAATAGTAAATAATGTGAATCAATAGTTCAATCATGTGAATCAATAGTTCTAGACATGTGAAAATATGAATTACAGTATAGTACCTCCATCTATACCTCTATTTTTAACTTAGTCATTCAAGTATTATCAATCTTGCACCAACTCCCCTAATAGTACAAGAATGTGAATCAATAGTATACACATGTGAACAAATAGTTACAATCATGTGAATTAATAGCAATTAATTGCTCATTTATCCGGTTAATTACCCAATTGGTCAGTATAACTTCTAGACATCAATTAATATCGAAATAAATGTCGATTTCCACTAACACTAATAATTCCAACACAATGAAAGTATCAATTTTATCTTTAATCAACACGAACTTATTCATCATTAATATTATAATTCACAATATTTAATAACCAGGTCGTTCCCGAGAAAGAGGGGCTTTTCGATGAGGATTTCTCCTTATTGGTAGCCGCAATTAGGTGACCAAACCTCTCCTTGACATAACTTCTAGACATTGTCAATATTGCAAATAATAATATGAATAACTTTGCCTCTCAATTATTGATTTAATAATATATCATATTATGCAGATGATACTATAACAATAATTTAATCAATAATATGAGAGATATGATGTAGCAATTACTGTAGCAATAATTCAGTATAACTAAGTGACTTCTTACGTAAGCATCAATAATCAATACCAGGTGGTGCTCTTATGCAACCACGCCAGACATCGTATTTTTACTACTAAGGTAGTTCAACAGTTTTAAAGGTAACACTTTCACCGTTATTTTTATAAAAAGATAATTCTGTCGTTTTCTAACTATGACAATACTTCCGTTGTGGGGTCCACCAATGATTGTGCCGTCATACGAATATTCCCTGTTAAAACGAATATTCCCCGACCAATCGAATATTATATAACCACTTGCTTACTTTGCAAAATTTGTAAATATTACCCACAACTATAACATTATATCAAATCCACACCATAATATTCAAAAAAAATATTTCGAGAAATTTAAATATTTATTCATAAAATTTGGGGTATCACAATAGGCATTAGTAATAATTGGTAAAGGTAAAGAGATTTGTAAAAACATTTTAACATTCATTATATTGCGATTTGTGATATTCGAAATGCGATGTGCGAAGTGCGATTTGCGATATGCGAAATGCGATGTACGAGTTGTGAAGTGTGATTGGCCAAATGCGAAAAGCGATGTGCGAAGTGTGAAATGCGAAGTGCAATTTGAGAACTGCAATTTGCAAAAATATTTTAACATTCATCATGACATTCATTACATTGCGATTTCCATTATTAAAAATACCTTGTCATATTTCAAGTGTCTAGTAATCTTTATCATTTCCATTCCATTGCATTGCATGAACATGATAAAGAGGGGCATCTGTAGACACTCAAAATTTCATTTTCCTGTTACTAAAACTATGCAGGAGGACAAAAACATCTTTTTTACTCTCCAGAGATAACCCTGGAGGACCAAAACATGAATTCTAACCCCAGAGATAGCCCTGGGAGATCTAGTTTCCAACCCCAGAGACAACTCCAGGAAATCAGTTTCTAACCCTGGAGATAACCCCAGGAAAATTAGTTCTAACCCCGGAGATAACCCTGGGGGATCAAGTTCAAAGCCTGGAGATAACCCCAGGAGGTTAAGCCAACCTCAGAAATAACCCTGAGTACATTCAGAGTCAACAACATGACAATCTCAGAAAATAACCTTGGGAAAAGATCGCTACAACTGCGCCAAAGTCAAAAACAACCCCGGGAGGGGAAAAATGGTAATTTTTCCACCTCAATCTCAACTCAAATCAACTCATTTAAACTCAAACTTCTTCAAAAGAAGTCCCACGAGAACCTTATCTTAACTTTCGAGTCCAAACTACGCAAAATAGCTCAACAGACTGCCTAACAAAAATTTAGAAATGCCAATTCGATCATAGACCCATCTTCCTGGAATCAAAAAAGGGCAAATCCTATTTCATTTCATAGCTCTCAGAAAGAGCTTTCCAGAATGGTATGGCACGCTTCCATCGGACTCCCGGATTGAAAGTTATGAAGGTTCGAGTGACAACGCGTTGTCCGAGTACATGTACTTCAAGACGGTGGGACCCGCATTACCCAAGGCACCCCGGGTAGCCATAGGTACACCTGCAGCTCCCCCCACTATAAATAGAGGGCTTGAGGTGGCTATTTTGTAAGAGAAAATGGCGATGAAGCCCTATCCAATTTGCTCTGTACACACTATAAACTGAGTGCTTTCTCATTTTAAACACTTGTGAGGTTATATTCTGTCATATTTTTATAGATGGGAGCTAAGTGTTCATCCATTTAAAGCTATAGAAGTCTTCTTTGGCAGTCCACTATAAGCCATTTTACACCTTTCAAAGTCTTTTCTCCACATCTTGCACACATCGTTCTTCACGTTGAGAGTCGTGTTGTGTGTGTATGCCCGGACTTCTGTCCGTGGCTTTTTATTTCATTTTGTATATATATATATATATATACACACATTTCTGTCAGGCCTAGAGTTTACGTCGTGGCCTTTTATTGCTTTTTTTTCATTTTGTCCCGCCCGGAGTTTACTTCTTGGCGGTTGATCATCCTTTACTACTTTATTTACATTTCTGATCCCCCATGGAGGTGCTTCGTGGTGGTTGATCATGTCTATATATATATATATTTACCACTTTTATATATTTACATTTCTAATCCCCCATGGAGGTGCTTCGTGGTGGTTGATCATGTCCATATATATATATATATATTTACAGCTTTTATATATATAACTGCTTACAACTTTCATATAAATTGCGGCATCATGTGAGCCTAGGAATCATGTAATCACAGATTCAGTCTACTGAATCTAGATTCGGTTCCTGTGATGGACATTTTCAGCTGTAACCATCTTATAAATTAATCACGGTGTTTGAATTTCCTTGGATGACTCTCATGCCCATAAGGAATTCGGCACTGCTTTGTACATTATTTTCTCGAAGATGCTTTGTATCTCAAAAAATAAAAGTAATCATGCCGAACACTTAATAAAAATGGAAGTATCGATGGCCTCAATTACTATTGAGCATAAGGGTTTGAAAAACCTCTTTTTACAAAACGTCATTGCTATATCTTGTTTGAAACTATATTTTTACATAAATTCAAACCATTTGTATATAGGTACGAACGAGGCATAGCACTACTTCCAAATAATTGCACATTGACCCACACATACACACTCACACATTCATATAACAGTTTCTTGAAAAGAGGCGGTCACCGTGGTAACATAGATTTCGGGGGGTGCCTAACACCTTCCCTCCGTATAATCAAGTCCCCGGACCCTAACAAATCTCGGTTTCACAGACCAGTTTAACAGTGTTATATCACGTTGTCAATGTACAAACCTTTTCTCGGTTGTGTTGGTGCTGGCGACTCTTACAGTCTAGTCGTCGACATATATATGTCGGACCTTTTCATAACTTGTTTTTTCAAACAAATCCCATCTAACATGAGAACACCAAAAGACAAGAACAGAAAAGGGACAGTAAAAATCCTGACGTCGACACCCCCAAACTTAAGACTTTGGTTGTCCTCAAGCAAAAGACAACTAATGCAAATGCAACCTAAATATATGCCTATGAATCAAGTACTCAAACAACATAGCATCCAATTCTAGGCCTCAAAGATAGCATATATGACTCAAGTAAAACATCTAACCAATGCAAAGTATCCAACTCCAACCAATCAATTGCAATATACCTATCATCACCCATGTTGTGCGTGTGTGAAAATCAACTAGTTTAACCAATCATAACTCAAATCATTTACATAATTAACTTCTTAAAAAGAAAGTTCAGATTAAATCAACTACATCAGTAAAAACATTCAATCAAACCATCACAAGCAACTTCTAAGCTACGAGGCATCACAAGGTTTATTACTGATAAGTGGGTTTTATACCTACGAATCGGCTCCTAATTCAAGCTTAAAAGATGTTAATTCTTTGTTTTTATGTATTTTTTTACTTGTTTAGTGTTGTTTTATGTTTAGGTGTGATGAAATATTAATTGGATTAAAAGGCTAGAGTTTTGGCAAAAATTTGGCAAGTTTGGAGCTTAAAGTGGACAATTAGCAGAAGGTATGCTAGCCGGGGGTGGCTATTTACTATATAAAACCCACTTTGGTGGGGTGAAACTACATTGACGGTTTATATAGCCGGTAAAATGGCTCATTACAAAAGCAACACCACCATGTAAGGAGTGCAGGGAAAAGAAGTCTCTTGCTTGGTTTAGAATGCTACAACAAAATGGAGATTAGTGATTGGGTCAACTTGGAACTCAATTGTGCATGGGATTAGAGGTAGAATATGTTTCATGGCATACAAATTAACAATAAATCACAAGATTGGATATCATACAAGCAATTAACAAGATTGAAGACAGATTTTTCTAAGCAAGAGCATTGGAGAGAAGATTTTGAAGGAATTTCACAACAATTGCAGATTAAGGCTACAGAGAAGGGTGGTTCTGGATTTATTCTTCTTCTTTAGTTTATTATTTGTAATTGGGATTATGTTTACTTTAATTAATTTATTTCATTGATGATGAACTAAATTACTTTTTAGGCTTATAACGGATCTTTGAGTGGAACAATGATTATATAACTTTAATTTTCAGTTTAATAAGTTATTCCTCAGTTTATCTATATTAATTTATGCTTGAATTTATGAATTGTTTGATCACCAATTCTTTGTGGACTTGTATGGAGTTAAGAGAGGAAATACAAGTTTAGACTTAGTTAATATAGCATATGTTCTTGAATTCTGTGAATGAATGGAATCTTGATGAATGTTAGGGTAAAGATATACTTAACATCACATGTAATCGGATAAAGAATTTTAACTTAAACCTTCTTTGATTGTAATTCACATAGAGATATAATGAGTTAGTTAATTGAGGTGTTTAACTTAATTCTATCTAATTTGTGGATTTAAGTTAATATGGTATTAGTACATTGAGAGATGGCTAGTTCTACTTTCGTGTTCTTGATTAATAAACTGGGATAGTGAATTAAACTAGAAATAAAGGGTAATAATCAGAGTGAAGCTTAGGGTGAAGATGTAAGCCTAATTCTCCAAAACTTGTTTGAAATTTTAGTTTTTAAGATTTGTGATTGTTTTGTGATTTTTGTATTTTAATCTATTTTGTTTTTATAATTATAATTCTTAAATTGGATAGTTTAATAAAATTTGGATTAATAAGAAGCTGATAATTGTGATGGTTAATTTCTTGTTAATCTCTATGGGAACGATATTCTACTTACTATTATATTACTTGTTGACCACGTATACTTGCGTGTTGTGCGTAATTAGATTTTACCCAACAAGTTAATGGCACCGTTGCCAAGGAATAGTATAGATTTTAATAATTTTGCAATATCAGTTTAATTAGTATAGTTTTACTTAAACATTTTTTCTTTTGTTTTGTTCGTTCTTATTTTAGGTTCTTGAAGTTGGTTTATAAAAACTCGGTCCAAAAATCCAGACTTGCTTCCTTTTGAGGACGACATTGAGAGACGGTTTTTAAGGCTAAGTACGTGGATTAAGGAGACAAGGGAAAACTTCGAGGATTCAGAAAAAGAAGAAGTAATGGCTGCCGAAGACCAGAAAGCATTGAGAGATTTTGCTACATCTAAGGCGACTGAGCTTCAGTCGAGTATCACTATTGATGTCGGGAGTTTTACTATCCCTTATCTTTTCTTGTCTTTTGGTATTCTCATGTTAGGTGAGATTTGTTTGAAAAAATAAGTTGTGAAAAGGTCCGACATTTATATGTCGACGATTGGACTGTAAGAGTCGCCAATTGGTATTTTTAAATGGTTGCACCAACTCAAATGAGAAAAGGTTTGCACATTGACCATGTGATGTAACACTGTTAAACTGGTCTGTGAAACCAAGATTCATTAGGGTTCGGGGACTTTCTTATGCGGAGGGAAGGTGTTAGGCATCCCCCGACATCCGTGTTACCACGATGACCGCCACTTTTTAATTAAACTGTTATATGAATGTGTGTGTTTGTTGTTGGGCTTCGGCACAGAAACGCACAGCGGAAATTAAAATTTTAAAGCAATTTCTGAAACCCTAAAACAGGATCCATGCGAAAATCAATTAATTCAGAGGTTTAGAGATTATACCAGATATAAACAAAAACGAGAATATGAAACCGAATGCGCCTCGAATCTCCAGCCTAATACAAACCGATTGGCGCCTCTACAGTATCCACATCGAACGCCTCACAGGCCGTCGAGCGATTACGCAATAAGAAGGACTTGCAGTACTAGCCACCAAAAGGAATGGATTTTGAAACTGTTTTTCTCTAGTCTCTCTCTAAGAAGCGGCTAGGGTTTTTCTATTATGATATATATCCTAAGTAGGCTGCTATATATCATATATATAGTAGTTAAAAGGAATTAATCAAATCAAAACCTAATTTTATAAAATCCAGAATTTTATATATATATATATATATATATATATATATATCTCTTAATTAAGTCTTACTTAATTAATATACATATATACAAATTATCCTTTTAATTTAAATTCATGATTTAAATACTATTAATCATATTAATATATTTAAATCCTTAAAATTTAAATTAATTCCCTTTAAATAACGTTCATGTGTGACCTATAGGTTATTATTACGTTGGCAATAATTTTAAAATCATATTATAAAATTATAAGCGGTGAGCATGCATCTAGTAATGCATCACTTCGCTACCCAAGTAATAATAAGATCGATGATTCGATGCAACCTTTTCGTGACCAATGTTTCAATGTAATTTAATCCTTTTAACCTTAATATCCTAGATTAAACTCGAGTCATGGAATATGTCATACTCTTCATAATTTAATCTGAGTTTTCTTGATCAATGAGTAGACTATATGAAACAAATCACTATTTGAGCATGGCCATGCATTTTTCATAGTCCTACTCAATCAAAGAGGCCTATGGATATCACCCATAATATATAGGATGGTTAAATTCCATCTAGATCACTCATATTTTTCACACGATTAATGATGAACCCAATAATCACCTTTATAGTCCACCCTATTAAAGGTGACATTTGATGATATCAAAGTACATAAATTCTCGTGTATTAATATAGCGATTTCGGTGCGGGAGGAGGACCATTACATCATTGTCACTATGAGAATTGCTAACGACACTTCGCATAATGCTCCATATAGAATTCTCATGGTGGGTCCATCCGATTACATCATTCTCTAACATGTACCTATGCATTGACTTAATATCTCATATATTTATGACCAATGAGATTTGGTCATCAATCGATCCACATACTAGTCTCCATGCATCATTGTTGTCCCATCAACAATGATACTCGATTAGGGACATTTAAGAACACCGATACTAATGGTAATATATAATCTCATGTTCAAGTCACATACTTGAAACTATATAATTTGTATCACTATTCTAAGGAATTTTATTATGTTAACAATTATATTACGCGATAAATAAAACCATAATAAAATCATATATTTATTCAATCAAATATAATATCAAAACGTTAAGCAATTATATCAAATAATTGGCCTCTAGGGCATAAACTCTAATGATCTCCCACTTTCACTAGAGTCAATCACTCATGTATCTAATACCCATGGAACTAGTGTGACCGTCAGGTAGCCTGCTGCGACAAAGCCTTGGTTAGTGGATCGCAACATTATCATCTGTTAGCACTCTTCCTATATGTACATCTCTCTATCAATGATTTCACGGATGAGATGGTACCGCCTTTAAGTATATGCTTGGATCGTTGGTGAGATCTCGGGTTCCTTAGCTTTGTGCAATGGCTCCATTATTATCACAAAGATAGAAATAACTTAGGATCAACAATGGTTGGAACAACACCAAGTTCGATGATGAACTTTTTAATCCATCTGACCTCCTTGGTTGCACTAGAAGCAAACAATATACTCACCTTTGTTGTAGAATCACTCATCGTCTCTTGCTTGAACTTTTCCATTAACAAACACCACCATTAAGGCAAAACACAAAACTGATCGAGACTTATAGTCATCATTGTCGATCCGAAACTAACATCTGTGTAACCCTTCTTTGCTAGTTCGTCTTCACCTCTATATACCAAGAATGAATCCTTAGTCCTTTTCGGTACTTGAGGATATTCTTGGCTCTTTATCCGATGACCTTCACACTGGATTTGATCGGTATCTGCTCGTCATGCTCAAAGCATACTGAGACATCCGGACGACAGTACATATCATTGCATACATAATAGATCCAATTGTTGAGAAGCATAAGGGATCTTTCTCATCGCTCCTCATCATCTTGTGATTTAGGACATTGGGCCTTAGAGATCTTTACACCATGAGTCACGGGTAAGTTTCCTCTTTTCGCCTCTTGCATTTGAACTAGTTTCAACACTTTATCAATATATGTACTTTGACTTAGGTAGAGCATTTTTCTTGATCTATCTCTATAGATCTTGATACCTAAAATGTAAAAAAGATCGCCCAAATCTTTCATGGAGAAACATTTTCCTAACCATGTTTTTACTGACTGTAAGGAAGGAATGTCATTCCCAATAATTAATATGTCATCAACATATAATACTAGGAATACAATGTGACTCCAAGTAACCTTTTTATATACACAAGGTTCATCTTCATTTTTAATAAAGCCAAATTCTTTTCTTCGCTTCATCAAATCGAAGATTCCAACTCCAGAGGCTTGCTTCAATCAATAAATGGATCACGCTGCGACTTACATACGTTTCCGGCATCCTTTGAGTGACAAAACCCTCGGGTTGTGTCATATACACATCCTCAAGGAGATTTTTCGTTAAGGAAAGCAGTTTTGACATCCATCTCGCCAGATTTCGTAATCATAAAAAGCGCAATAGCAAGTAAGATCCCGATGGATTTAACCATTGCCCTTTGGAGAGAAGGTTTCATCATAGTCAACACCTTGAATTTGTTTGAAACCTTTTGCTACCCGATCGGCCTTTATAGGTTTGTACATTACCATCCATATCGGTTTTCTTCTTGAAAACCCACTTGCACCTAATTGGTTTTACCTTGGTGGATCAACGAGTCCATACTTGGTTAGTATACATGGAGTCCATCTCAGATTTCATGGCTTCAAGCCATTTCTAATCTGGTCCATTCATAGCTTCTTGGTAGGAAGCGAGGCTCATCTTGATCTATGAGCATCACATCGCTTTGAGTCACAAGATATCCATAATATCTCTCGTGCTCTTGGCGTGTCCTACCGAGATCTCTGAATAACTTGTGTAATTTGAAGCGAGTTCACTTTCCACAATTTCTTGTGGTTCCGCTCATGTTCCAACTTCAGGTTCAATGATATTTTGTGGTTCTCGAATTTCTTGAGTTCTACTTTCCTCCTTTGTTTCCTTTAGAGACAAATTCTCTTTCTAGAAAAATATCGATTCGAGCAACAACCACTTTGTTCTCGGAAGGTTTGTAGAAATAATACCCTTTTGTTTCCTTTGGGTATCCCACAAAATTACATTTGTCGATTTGGGTCCGAGCTTGTCGAATTGGGACGCTTTTCTGAGCGCCCGCAACCCCAAATCTTCATGAGCGACATACTAGGACATTTCCAGTCCACATTTCATATGGTGTCTTCGAACCGTCTTTGTAGGAACACGGTTAAGTGTGAATGCAATTGCCTCTCAGGGCATGACCCCGAAGCTTATTGGAAGATCTGCATGACTCATCATTGATCGTACCATGTCCAACAAGGTTCGATTCCTCCTCTCGGATACACCATTCCATTGCGGTGTTCGGTGGAGTGAATTTGTGATATAATACCACACTCCTTTAGAAGGTCATCAAAGTCTTGGCTTAAGTATTCACCTCCTCGATCGGATCGAAGGGCTTTTATGCTTTTGCCAAATTGGTTTTGAACTTCATTCTTGAATTCTTGAACTTTTCAAAGGATTCGGATTTGTGTCTCATAAGACACATATCCATATCTACTAAAGTCATCGATAAATGTAATGAAGTAATAAAACCTACCTCTTGCTAATCGAACTCATGGGTCCACATACATCACTATGTATAAGTCCCAATACATATCGCTAGCCCGTTCAATCGTGTCCGGTGAAAGGGCTTTAGTCATCTTGCCTAATAAACAAGACTCGCATTTCTCATATGATTCAAAATCAAATGAATCCAAGAACCCATCTTTATGGAGTTTGGATATCGTTTCTCATTTATATGGCCTAAACGCAGCGATGCCGGAGATATATCGGATTTGAATCATTTGATTTAAATCGTTTTGTATTTATGTTATAGATAGGCATTTCTAAATCAAGAATATAGATACTAGTTAAACAATTGTGCAACACCATAACAAAATATCATTTAAGTAAAACAAACAACGATTGTTCTTTATTATAAATGAAAAACCTTTCTTGTCCAAACAAGAAAGCGAAATAATGTTTTTGTTTATAGCGAGGCACAAAATAACAATCTTCTAATTCTAAAACTAGCCCGGTGGGCAAAGATAAATGATAAGTTCCTACTACCGGTGCGGTGACTTTTGCTCTATTTCCAACTCGTAGGTCAACCTCTCCTTTCGCTTAAAGTTCTACTCCTTGAGTCCCCGCACATTAACACAAATGTGAGAACCACATCCGATATCCAATACCCATGATGTGAAGTAGACAAGTTGACTTTTATAACATATATACCTGAATCAGAAGTCGTACTTCCTTTTCTTTTCTTCACTTCTTCCAAATAAGCATGACAGTTCCTTTTCCAGTGTCCGGGTTTTCCATGAAGTGACATTCACCTTCCTTAGCCACCCCACCTTTAGGTTTTAAGTTCTGTTTGGTTTTGGAATTGGGTTTGGCAAAAGATTTAGATCCTATCTTCTTCTTGCCTTTCCAATTTCCATTAGCATTCCCCTTTGCACCATCATTATGGGAGCGGGTCGCCTTTTTCATGTTGTTCTTGGCGGTTCTTAACATGCTCAACAACTCGAGAAGGGTTTCTCAATTTCATTCATAAGATAGTTCATAACAAATTGAGAGTAGTCATTGTTCAAAGATTGCAAAACAAGGTCGGTTTGGGCTTCCAAGAGTGATTGGAAAACCCAACCTATCAAGGTACTCAATATACCCAATCATTTTCAAACACATGTGGACCAAGCTGGATCACGTTCACCCATTTTGCGTTGATACAACGCCTTGCTTGTATCATTACCTCTCTGTCGAGCATTCCCTTGAACAATTTCTTGAGATGCTCGATCATCTCATAAGCATCCATCAACTCATGTTGCTTCAAGCTCGGCGTTCATGGTTGCTAGCATGACACAACTCACATCCAGAGCATCATCTTGATGCTTCTTGTAAGCATTATGCTCCGCACGTGGTGCAGTGACAGCTGGTGGTCTCTGCAGGAATGGGTCCATCAAGGACATATAGCTTACGCTCTTGTTTGAGGACAATCCTCAAGTTCCTATGCGGTCAAGGAAATTAATTCCACTTAGCTTGTCCTTTTCAAGGGTGATCGTAATGAAAGACTATTTGTGTTGTTGTTGTTTGCCATTTGATATCTACAATTTATAAGTGCAACAATAATAAGTCAAATTACAGAGTTGATATTATATAATTGATAATAGTACATTCAAAATATACCTCCCACTATTTTATTCAAATTAATAGCCCTCACCATTAATTCTGAAAGCATTTTCTATTAAATCTTTCTAGTGAGCCAAGATCCATATTTCATTATGCCTTAAGTTAGCTTTGGCTATTCTCTCAAAACATAATTATTTAGGTAGACAACCCTTTGTCAATTATATCATATATAACTCGGATAGTTTGGTAAACAACATTTGTTTCTAGTCCATCTAATGGTACCAACCAAACTCTATGCCTCTAAGTCCACAATCATATTGAGATAACTTAGTTAAGTCAGCCCAATGATTTTAATAGTTTGGATATCACAATTATCCTATCGCATCTTACCTAGATAAATAGGGTACTTTGCTTTGGCAAACCTACATCTATTGATCAAGCTCTTGATGAGTGTTATTCATTGGAAGGCATCGATTTAGACTTAATAATTTAATGAGGATTTTATTAATTTAGATCTCACCAATTTTAATCTTGTTAAGCATGCACATTATTAATCATATCATATCACATACAAGCATAAATAAAGTGCAAAATTAAATGTGTGCGATTATGGCCCAATCCATTGTCAATCTTTTCAAGCTAATGAAAGATTGAAGGTCAATCTAAGGTGGTAAAAGATCTTAAAATAAATAACTTCCTTGGATCTTCCTCTATCATCATGCGCCTCCTCTCCATCATCATCTTTCCATTGTGTTCTCCATCTTGACATCTTTATCAATTCTGATTATTACATGACATAAAGAAACCTCGAGTTACATTCGAGGGGATTTAGATGAGAAGAGAATATTACATTAGAATTTATAGAAGGCACGACATGCAAGCCGTATTTCAAAACCAAAACCACTAACCTATGGGTCAAAAGGCCATAAGCATGCACCATGCATATCACAATAAGCACATAACAATTTATATATAATTAAAGAAAACTATATATAAAATATAGGGGACACGACCATAAATGCGCTTCTGACGGGGGTCCAAGGGGTCTCCCCACGGAGGTGGTCCGGTGATCGTGGGTGGGCGTACCGAAAAAATTTCGAACTACATTCTGTATTGCAGATTTTTTCCATACGAATCTCAAAGCAGATTTGAGAATCATACATTTTAATCCACCAAAACACCCATAATAACAAATCATATATGTCCGATTTCGATTTAATCATATTAAAACGAATAACAAAGACACCTTAATTTATCATATATTTCAGTTTCGATTTAATCATATTAAAACGAATAACGATTACACCCGTAATTTATCATATATTTCAGTTTCGATTAATCATATTAAAAGCGATTCTTCATGCTTCTAATCCGATTAGAATAGTTATATTGTTATTCCACCGATTAAAGATACGATTAACGATATCATCATATATATTGCGAATACACATTCAACGGAATATCATATATTCAATTTTATATCGGTAAACATGCATCATCATATATCATATATATCGAATACAATTAAAACACGTAATCAATTAATCTTTTCTCAAGTAGCTCGATACCTTTGTTGGGCTTGACATTTAAACGCATGCAATGAAATTAAAATTTTAAAGCAATTTTCAAAACCTAAAACATGATCCATGCCAAAATCAATTAATTCAGGAGGTTTAGAGATTATACGGATATAAACAAAAGCGAGAATCAAACCCATTGCGCCTCGAATCTCCAACATAATACAAACCGATTGCGCCTCTCTAAGAGTATCCACATGAACGCCTCACGAACCGGGGTCGAACGATTCTCGCAATAAGAAGGACTTGCGGTACTAGCCACCAAAAGGAATGGATTTTGAAGCTGTTTTTCTCTCTAGTCTCTCTCTAAGAGCGGCTAGGGTTTTTCTATTATGATATATATCCCTAAGTAGCTGCTATATATCATATATATAGTAGTTAAAAGGAATTAATCAAATCAAAACCTAATTTTATAAAATCCGAATTTATATATATATATATATATCTCTTAATTAAGTCTTACTTAATTAATATACATATATACAAATTATCCTTTTAATTTAAATTCGTGATTTAAATACTATTAATCATATTAATATATTTAAATCCTTAAAATTTAAATTAATTCCCTTTTAAATAACGTTCTATGTGTGTGACCCTATAGGTTATTATTACGTTGGCAATAATTTTAAAATCATATTATAAAATTATAAACAGTGAGCGACATCTAGTAATGCATCATCGCTACCACAAGTAATAATAAGATCGATGATTCGATGCAACCTTTTCGTGACCAATGTTTCAATGTAATTTAATCCTTTTAACCTTAATATCCTAGATTAAACTCGAGTCATGGAATGTGCCATACTCTTCATAATTTAATCTGAGTTTTCTTGATCAATAGTAGACTATATGAAACAAATCACTATTTGAGCATGGCCATGCATTTCATAGTCCTACTCAATCAAGAGGCCTATGGATATCACCCATAATATATAGGATGGTTAAATTACATCTAGATCACTCATATTTCTCACACGATTAATGATGAACCCAATAATCACCTTTATAGTCCACCCTATTAAAGGTGACATTTGATGATATCAAAGTACATAATTTCTCGTGTAGTAATATAGTAATTTCAGGTCGGAGGACCATTACATCATTGTCACTATGAGAATTGCTAACGACACTTCGCATAATGCTCCATATAGAATTCTCATGGTGGGTCTGTCCAATACATCGTTCTCTAACATGTACCTATGCATTGACTTAATATCTCATATATTTATGACCAATGAGATTTGGTCATCAGTCAATCCACATACTAGTCTCCATGCATCATTGTTGTCCCATCAACAATGATACTCGACTAGGGACATTTAAGAACACTGATACTAATGGTAATATATAATCTCATGTTCAAGTCACATACTTGAAACTATATAATTTGTATCACTATTCTAAGGAATTTTATTATGTTAACAATTATATTACGCAGTAAATAAAACCATAATAAAATCATATATTTATTCAATCAAATATAATATCAAAACGTTAAGCAATTATATCAAATAATTGGCCTCTAGGGCATAAACTCTAACATTTGTGTGGGTCAATGTGAAATTATTTGGAAGTAGTACTATACCTCGTTCGCACCTATATACAAAGAGTTTGAATTTGTGTAAAAAATCAGTTTTAACAAGATACAACAATGATGTTTTGTAAAAGAGGTTTTTCAAACCCTGTGCTCAATAGTAATTGAGGCCTTTGATACTTCCATTTTATTAAATGTTCGGCCTAATTGCTTTTATTTTTGAGATACGAAGCATCTTCAAGAAAATAAGATATATAGCAGTGCCGAACTCCTTGTGGGCATGAGAGCCCTCTAAGGAAATTCAGACACCGTGATTAATGTAAAAACTATTTACAACCGAAAATGTCCATCACGGGAACCAAATCTAGATTTAGGGAACTGAAAGCTGTAAATATATATATACAGACTGTCAACCACCACGAAGCAAACTTCATGGAGGACTGTAATGTAAATATATAAAAGTGGTATATATATATATATAGACACGATCAACCACCACGAAGCACCTCATTAGGGGATCAAAAATGTAAATAAAGCAGTAGATGTGATCAACCACCACGGAGTAAACTCCAGGCAGGACAAAATGTAAGTAAAGTAGTAAAAACAATCAACCGCCACGAAGTAAACTCCAGGCGGGATGAAATATAAATAAAGTAGTAAAAGGCCACGAAGTAAACTCTAAGCCTGACAAAAATGTAAATATATATATATATAAGAGGTAAATGCATCAGATATATATCGATCCAGGCTCGATTTATCATTTCAGCGATATGTCGCTATATATATATAAAAGCAGTAAATGCACCGGATATAAAATCTAGGCTCATCGAACAAAGTTCGACAACAGTTTATATATATATATATATATATATATATATATATATATAAAAGCAAATAAATGCTCCGGACGTGAGTCCAGGCTCAATCGCGGTATAACTCGATAATGTTAGTCTATATATATATATATATATATATATATATATATATAAGGAAATAAAAAGCCACGGACCGAAGTCCGGGCATACACACGCAACACGACTCTCAACGTGATGAAAAGTGTGTGCACAGTAGAAGAGAAAGGCTTTAATAAGTGTAAGAAGGCTTACAGTGGACTACCAAAGAAGACTTCTATAGCTTTAAATGGATGAACACTCGGCTCCCACTGGTAAAAATATGACAGTATATAAGCTCACAAGTGTTTAAAATGAGAAAGCACTCAGTTTATAGTGTGTATAGAGCAAATTGGATAGGGCTTCATCGCCATTTTCTCTTACAAAATAGCCACCTCAAGCCCTCTATTTATAGTGGGGGGAGCCGCAGGTGTACCTACGGCTGCCCGGGGTGCCCTGGGCTATTTGGGTCCTGTCTTCTCAAAGTACGTGCACGCGTGCAACGTGATGTCCACTCGAACTTTTAAAACTTCAATTCGGGCCTCCGATTGAGGTATATAAGACCTTTTATGGAGTTTTGTTGTCGAGAGCTACACAAATGACATGGGATTAGAGGTTTTAAGAAATCAGGAAGATGGGACCATGCCCGTGGTCTTCAAGCTTCAAATTCCATCTGGTGTGCTGTCATGTGTAGTAGTCACTCAGGATTGCAGCTATTCGGTTCTTGTAGCTATTCGGTTCTTGTAGGACACTGCTGTGTAGAATGTATGTTGAAATATATTGAGACAGCGTGCATGTAGAATCGAGATGGAAAAATGCCGATTTTGTCCCTCACCAGGGTTATATCTGATTTAGGCTGATAAAGCAGTCGTTGCTCAGTGTTATCTCTTTGATTGGGCTATTGCAAGTGTTGAATATCCTTAGGGTTGTCTCTGAGGTGTGCCTGACCTCCCGGGGTTATCTCTGGGTTTGGGACTTAGTGCCTCAGGGTTATCTTTGAGGTTGAAGCTGATTGCAAAGGTTGAAAAGAGCATGTCTGGGGTTATCTCCGGAACTGTAACTGCACTCCTCGGGGTTATCTCCGAGGTTGAGACTGAAACTCCCAATGTTATTTCCGGGATTAAATATCTCGGGTTTACCTATGAGATTGACAAGGCTTCTCCGGTGGGATTTCTAGAACTGGAATTATTTTGTCCTTCAGGGTTATCTCTAAAAGACAATTCTTCCCTCTTACAATGTTAGTAACAGGAATGCAAAATTTTGAGTGTCTACAGATGCCCCTCTTTATCATATTCATAAAATGCAATGGCATGGATAGGATAAAGAATACTAGACACTTGAAATGTGACAGGATAATCATAATGCAATGTACAACAGCATGATGCAAATGTAAGTGGTTTGTTGGACTATTTTCCAACAGGATGGGATGATTGTCGGCTCCCTTAACTTCTACCAGGGTTAGTCATTACTGATAACCCGGATGAACTATTTTGGACATGCGATCCAAAGTTCTCAGGAACTTCTAGGATGTTGACGTTGGTGTGAACACCAAAGTCCTTAATCCTTGATACAGACTTCACACTGAAGACATATCTCTCATGTACAAGAGATTCTATGGGGATAGAGCTTTGTCTGTTGAGGATGTGTATAACATATTCCATCATCGGTCCTCCCCGATGAGGATGTTCTTCCCTTGTTTGTATCTCTAAGTCTTTTTGCTGATTTGTCGGAGTTACTGCCAACAGTTTGTGTCATCAAAGTTATTTGACCTTTGCTGACATGTACATCAATGGGCAGATTCTCTGCTGAGGAAAATGTTAAGGCTGATTGACCTTTGTTGATGTATGCATCAATGTATTAGATCACCGGGTGGTTTTCGATGCTTCGATAGAGTTAATTGCCAATGGTTGAATGTAGTCAAGGTGGCTTGACCTTCGTCGATGTGTTTATCAACGACTGATTTGGATAGAGTTTCCGCTGGGGAAGAAAGGTTTTGGGGTTCCAACTCCATACAGATGACATTCAGACCTTCGTGAGGTATTGTCGAGTGTGGTTTAAAACTGTTGTGATCATCAGTATAGTGAACCCTGTATCTGGGCGAATACCAATGAGTGACATGTAGACCCACATTTTGGTCTCTGAAAACCTGGATTTCAGGCTATTCCACTCAATCGCGTAGCATTTTTATTCCTGATTTGGCCTTTTCAGCTTGTGAGATCTCCTTTGCAACTCGAACTGGACCGAGCCGGAGGGGTGGGACCCACCCATAGGAGCCACAGGTACACCTGCTGTAGTTTTCTTTCAAAATTCATTTCTAAGTTGCAGTTTGCTTTTAAAATTCATTTCTAAGTTGCGCCACACAGGAAATCTGAGATCTCTTCTTTAGATCTACTGAGTTCGGGCGTCTTTCTGCAAATTCTGTCACCGTACAAGTCTTCTACACTACCCTGGTAATGTATGCATGTCTTCTTTTCCAGTTTTTACCCATTGGAAAATGAGTTATCACATGAAATGCTTCTAAACACATAGTAGTGAATATGCATGCTCATATGTCTTGATAAAAAATATTCAACATAGTAAATGTTAGTATTTAACCATGCTGAACATAATGATGTGAAAAAATTTTACTTTTGAAATAGTCAAATTGGCACCTTTTTTCATGCATTTGCTTATCGTATTTGAGGACAGATGAGAAAAGGTGGTAAAACAAAGTAATCCTGGTAATTAGGCTACACTTACGGATTATGTATTTGATAGTGTAATGCATATAGGATGTTTATGACTATGGGTAGGTATGCTACTGAATGGCCACCTAGTCATGCCTATGCGCATGTGGATAGTCCTATTTACAAAGGGGACTATGGAAAAAAAATTCCAAAATATAGGCATTGCATAGTCATACATTTTTAACTCTACTGTAAGCGTATGTTAAAGTAATGCATGCATGCATGTAGTCATAAAATGCATTTGAAAAAGCTCCAGGTTAGAGTTTACCACACCCTTTCTGAGGTGATTTGGAGACTTGTGTCTAGATATATGGATCTAGATCAGCCGAGTAGTTCCTGCAGGACCACTTCTGGTGTGCGAATAAGGGCTTCTGATGTTCCTCGACCCCGTTTAGTTAGACAGCCTCGTCGTCTGGCGGAGGCGGTGATACGTCATGTCCAAGTTGAGGTACCGGATGTTGAGGATGAAGATCAGGATGTACCAATTACAGACCCCGCTCCTGCTGTTCATGTTCCCCATAGGGATTTTCCAGGCATTCAGGTGATGATCCCAGAGCTTCTGGGTGATTTGAGTCGACACCTCTCAGTTTACTTGCATGCAAATGAGGTATAAGCTGGATTTTGATCTTCCCTTTTTTTCTTATTGATGAGGAGTAAGGGTTCTGATGTTGATTTGCTTTATGAAGCAAGTTTTCGGCTTCACACAGCCTAGAGGAAACTGGTTCAACATTCACTCCACATATCAGGCTCTGCATCCTGATTATCTAGCGATTGTGTATGGCTGGGGTTTTGGGGCGTTCTTTTCCATCCTTCCCCGTCGTTGTCCCTAGGGTTACCTCAGGGCATTGTCTAAGCGATGGTTTCACCAGACTCAGTCTCTCCATTTATTGGATTGTGAGGTGATGATGACGCTGATGGATTGGTGATTTTATCACCGGTATGGAGTTTGGAGGGGTGCTAGTGCCATGTATGACGAATATTACCCCGACTATCGTTAGATCCTTTCTAGGAGTCTCGGCTGAGGCTCTCAAGGGCAGGACAGTTCGTACAGGTCCTTTGAGCATAGATGCTATGAGCGAGCTGTTGAGTGAGCCCATACCCAATGATGTGAGAGTCAGGGATCACATTCTTCGGTGATTGTTCCTGATAATCATTAGGGGCTGCTTCATGGCAGATAACTCTTCCATGGTATCATTCACTTTAGTGAGCGCCACACGAGATGTGGACCGTATTGGAGAGTACGATTGGGGCTCTTACACCTTCGCTTATTTCCTCAAGGGTATGCGCATGCATTTGTAGGGCTTGACGGAGGCTTGGCTAGGATTTTACCCATTTCTACTGGTGAGTATTTCTCTTGTGATTTCCCATGTACAGGTTAAGAGTGTTGACTGACAGTAGATATTTGCCTTTATGTTGGCAGTTTTGGGCCTATGAGAGACTCCCATATTTGCGTCCTGTAAGTGTGTTAGGCTTGGAGACCTATCCACGAGGACGGCGATGGCATCACTCCATATTGACAGAGGTTCTCGTAGCGAAGGGTTTCATCCATTGTCGTTTACAGTTGGAGTTATTAACAGCTAATGTCATCACTTGGATTCCCTATTCTGGGGAGCATTTAGCCATTGGGTTTGAGGATGGGTACCCGACTGGTGTCGAGTATGTGATTTCCACCCATAAGATTCCTCTCTTCACTGATGGAGGATGGGAGCTCTATTTAGGAGAGCGTGCTATTAGGAACACCACAGAAGAGATTCGCATACCGATTTTGCCTCCTGCTAGACGTTATTGTCCTGTTTCACAGTCACCCGCCATTGATATCCCATTAATGGGTATTAACAGTTTTACACTATTAGAAGGTCCTCATACTTAGGAGGTGTTCCAGCATTGGTGGTCCCCTCATACCATCGAAGCCCAGACCCGCGCCACGCAGTTTATGGGGGATATGGTTCCTGGATCCGTGATGATGACGGATTGGATGGCATGTGTTAGAGATCCGACTCATTTGACACAGATTGACAATTTGACCCGGCAGTTGGACCGGGCACATTTCTTTATCCAACACTTGGGCAGAGATCCTTTAGAGACAGATACTTTTGATCTTTCCAACTCAGGTGCCGGGCCCTCAGGTGACCCATATGGTTTTGCTGATATAGATCCTCCATTGTATAGGCCTGACATCCCCGTTGATGGAGATCTAGTGACTCAGGAGGAGTTACATCAGGTGGACAAGATTGATGATGTAGACATTGACACCATTGTCTTCTTCTGATGTATATTCTTGCTATATCTTTTGATAGGCCTCTATTAGATACTGGGTGGATGTGCCCCATTCTCGCTATATTTTTAGCTGTACAAAGATGTATTAGATGATGATGTACTTAGGAATGTATATACTATTATTCCCTACATCATATTTCCATTTATTGTTTATCATGCATATATCATGTTATGCATATGTATGTATGTCTAGAGATATTCAGCATTGACCCCTGGATGGTCTTATGATACGGCCCACACAGATATCTTCCTCAATAGTTAGCCGCATTGATCATACCCCACCAGTGTTGGTGGCATCCCGTCTAAGATCGTGGTATGATAGTATGTCACCTCCAGACAGGGTGACTGTAGATCAGTTATTGCAACATTTTATAACTCTCCGATGTTTTGTGTTCCATGAGCTTTGTAGAGGTATCTTTGGAGCCTTTGGATATCGAAGAGGCGAGTCTTCCGATTTGGTATCCATGAGTTGACTCCTACTTTAGAGGAGTATATACGATTATTGGCCTTGACCATTGGGATGAACCTTGCGGCGTGGATGGCGATCGGCGATATACGATGAAAGCAATTTATGACCCTCACCAGGCTAAGGCATAGAGTTGTACATGATGAGATCACATCTGGCCACGTGGTATCCCAACATTTTTTGATATACAGATTTGGCTCAGAGGACAGTTACACATGGAACTCCAGTAATTTTACCATGTCGGAGGATAATTGGAGTCTAGCCAGAGTAGACGTATTGTTGATGTGTGTATTATCATACGTGTACATGCCACGGTATATGGATGTGCTGGACATTGGCGTCATTATGGCAGTGAGATCTCTTAGGGAGGGTCACACCATTTTGCCGATGATTGTAGCAGAGATGTTGAGATCGGCCACATATTGCAGCACCTACCCTGCAGGGGTATTTACAGGTAGCTCGGTCATGTTATACGTGTGGTTCATGTCACACCTGAGACCGATTGGCACTTTCTAACAGCACGGGTATTGTTTTACCCATGAGATAGCCATGTCTTACTCCTTCCAGCTAGCAGAGTGTATAGACGCTACATCTTGGTCGATATTCTTGGCAGGGATCGCAGATCTGTTTGGCATTCTGCCGTGTACAGGGCTTAGTTCACCCTACAGCTTCATTACTCATGCTCCTGGCATGGATTATCTCCCTCTAGCTAGTTTGAGGGGCATGACTACTTACCACCCATTGGTTGTGATGTCGCAGTCTGACCAGTTCCAGGACTTCCATCCTTCTGAGGGAGCATTGAGTCAGCTCTTGGCTTCTCACCACTTGTCAGCAGAGGACAGATCCAGGGTGTATGCCTGTTGGGATCAGCATGAGTTAGCTACATTTTCTATTAGCCATCCGGGCTGTTCGACAGAGTATTCTGTGTGGATGGAGACAGAGACAGCATCGGCTATGGTAGTATCCACAGTACCAGGGACTAGGTTGCCAACAGCTCTTGTAGATTCTCCCAGTATAAGTGCTACTGTGATCCAGCATTAAGCACAATATTTAGAGCAGAGTCTTCATCTGATGACCTTTGAGAGAGATCAGGCTAGGGCCTTGATGTTGACAGCTCTTGATGGGAGAGATATCGCTCTATTGGAGAGAGAGAAGGCTGTAGCTCATAGAGACACCGCTATTGCTGAGCGGGAAGAGGCTAGATCATCCATAGATGCAATGATTGTTGAGTGGGATGCTGCTATATCTGCCCAGGATATAGCCATTATAGATAGTACTACAGTGAGATCCCTTACTACTTGCATGATTGCCGATATGAGTGCATCTATTGATGAGCATCATGACACCATGCAGTTGGTTGTGGATCTGTTAGCTCGTGTAAATACCCTTGGGCAGGAGCTTGCAGTGTTGCCTTCTTCTTCGGAGAGAGATGCCATGTTGGACTTGATAGTTCGTATATCCACGGGATTATAGATAAACTTGTATTTTCCTGCACAGACTAGCTTAGCCATTTTGTCATGTACAACACATATTGTATATATCAAACAACATTATATATGGCAGGGAAACATATTTTGATTCAATTCCATTTTAGTTGTGCCTTGCTACTTGCTTGATATTTTCCTGCTTCTTCAAGGCTTGTGATCTTGATGTACTCTGAACTCATCCTTGATGGGTGGACATTGAGATGTCGCAGGATTTTTTAGAATGGATCATTGATATGTGTGTATCACTACCCTCTTTGGTGTCTTGGGACTGGTTTCTATATGTAGATGTGGAGAGGATTGTGAGTTTTCATCTCTGAGATTCACCGCACCACAGATGGTTGTCGGTACTCCTATTGAAGAGGAGATCCCAAATAGTTCCGTCTCTTATGGACTGGTGTTGTTCTTTAAGGAATCAACCTCAACTTAGATCATCGCCAACTCTCCCATTTATGGGGAGGCCAGGTAGTTCCATCCCTTTGGTCTGAAGCCGATGAAATGTGGTGGATTGAAGTTTGATCCCAGTATCGTTGACAAGTATTTGTTTTGGAAGGGGTAAGACCAAACTATAAATGGCTGCCAACGTACTCCTATTGAAGAGGAGATCAGGTTTGCGTAGTTTGAACCTGGTGTGAGAGGTTCAACGTTGTATGTGAAGGGGTAGAAAGGTGTAGAAATGTTTTTATGATTTTTGTTTGTAGAAAAGAGTGTAGAAATGTTTTTGTTGTTTTTGTTTTATTGTGACCGGGCCATATAAAATGGTTACCTACGTACTCCCAGGTATCGGGGAGATCAGGTCAACGTAGTTCGCCCCATGTTCAGGATGATTTGCAGTAGAAAAAGTTTGATCCCATGTTCAGGACAAACTGCAGGTGTGAAAAGTTTTATCCGTAGTGGGATAAAACTGCGGGTATGAAAGGTTCAATCCCTTGTGAGATAACCTCAAAGGTTTGAAACGAAGTTGAATGAAAGATCTGATGATCTAAAAACCAAGCTACTGGCTTGAAGAGTGTGTTTCCCTGATGGGGCAGATAGGCATGAAGAAAGGTTGTGTGTAGAAAGGGTTAAAAAATCTGAAATGACTGGTGATCTGATGATCTAAAACCAGGATTTTTGCTTAATGGTAACTTCAGATATAGTACCGTTTCACGGTGTCTTAGTTAATGAGCTGTGGAAATTCATCGTCATCCATTTCCTGTAATCTGAGAGCATCTCCTGTCAATACCTCCTTGACAATAAATGGACCTTCCCAGTTTAGAGCGAATTTTCCCTTTGATTGATCTTGGTTGTCAATGATCTTCTTCAAAACCAAGTCATGTTGTTTAAACTACAGAAGCCAGACTTTGTTGTTGTAGGATCTGGCAATCTTTTGTTGGTATAACTGACCATGGAAGATAGCATCACTTCGCCTTTCATCTATTAGAGATAATTGGTGATATCTGTCTTGTAACCATTGGTCTTCGTCCAGCTGAGCGTCAATCAACACTAGAGGGATTCCATTTCCACTTCTATAGGGAGCATTGCTTCCATCCCATAGGTTAATGAGTAGGGGGTTACCCCAGTGGAAGTACGCATTGAAGTTTTGTAGGCTAATAGAGTCAGAGGTAAGAGGTCAGGCCATCCTTTATGATTGGCGGACATCTTTTGCATGATCTTCTTGATGTTCTTATTAGCCGCTTCAACATCATCATTCATCTTTGGACAGTAGATGACAAAGTTAAGGTGTTTGATGTGGAATTTACTGCACAACTCCTCCATCATTTTGTTATTGAGGTTCTTAACATTATCTGACACAATCACCTCTGGTTGTCCATATCGACAAATGACATTGTTTCTGATGAAAGCAATGATGACTTCTTTGGTAACCCGGGGGAAGGAGGCTGCTTCTACCCACTTGGTGAAGTATTCAATCATGGTGAAGATGAACCAATGCCCATTACTGGCTTTGGGCTCGATGGGCCCGATCACGTCCATCCCCCACATTGAGAAGGGTCGGGGTGAACTCATATTGTGGAGCTCCCTTGGAGGGGCATGGATAGCATTCCCATGAATTTGACATTAGTAGCATCTCTTAACATGATCATCACAGTCAGCCTTAAGCGAGAGCTAGTAGTGCCCTGTTCTGAGGATCTTCTTAACAAGTAGGGGACTGCTCATATGTGGGTCACATACTCCACCATGGATTTCATCCATGAGCCTCTAAGCTTGGTCCTTTTCCAAAGATCTGAGGAGACCTAGTCCTGCATCTCTTTTGTAGAGTGCATCTCCACTCAGGTAGAATTTCATAGCCAGTCGATGAATCTGCCTTCTTTCAGTCGGGCTCGCCTCAGCGGGTGTAGATCCATCTCACAAGTACTCCATGATATGCTGATACCAAGGGTGTTGGATGGGAGGTAGCTCATCCAATACTTCTCTAATATAATTCCCATAGGCTAGAGCATTTTGTAGCAAAAATGGGATGTTTGGCATGTTTTCCTTGTCATATATGTTGATCAAGGAGGCCAAAGTTGCTAGCGCATCTGCAAGATCATTCCTATTCCGAGGAATGTGGAGGAAGGAAATTTCTTTGAACTCCAAAGCCATCTGTAAAACTTGCTTATGGTAAGGCAGCAAATGTATCTCTTTGGTATGATAGATTCCTGTGGTTTGTCTTCTTACCAATTCTGAATCCCCAAAGACAGTTAACCACCTGATACCAATTGATTGGGCAAGTTTGAGTCCCATGATATAGCCTTCATACTCAGCTGTGTTGTTGGTGCTGACAAACTACAATTTGATGACTGACGGATCTTCGCTCCCTTATACTAGGATACTATCTCGATCCAAACTCCAGAACCTTCCATGTTAACAGCTCCATCAAAATACATTTTACATGATTGGTGTTTCCTCTTTTATAGTTCTTATAAAAGAGCTCTAATTCATGCAAGCATACACTGGTCAACAAGTAATACAGAGTAAGTAAAGTATCGATCCCACAGAGAAAGTTGTTAATTTTAAACTATTATGCATTAATTAAATCACTATACTTATATGCTTAGACTGATGACTAAATTGTTGAATTAAACTAATTATGACTACCAACTAAAAATAAAAATACAAATGGACTAAATATAATATGGAAATAATGGGACCCTAACATCATTTAACATTTCATCTAATCGACACGGTCATGCAAGAAGTGTTCACATATCACAGGAAAATAGCCAACAGCACGAAGAGAGTTATAACCATTTTTCAATGCACTATAACCTACTTACACAGCATCTACAGATGTTAGACTCTATGTAATCACCAATACAATCACAATCACCATATGTCTATTCGAAATTGCAATCCTATTGATTTTATGCAGCTCATATGGTGAAACAGTATATGTCTATCTGGTTCACAAAATACGCAAGCCATATACAACAGCCCCATATTCGCATGATATCATGATTACAATCCATATTTATATGTTCATTGTCAATTCCATACAAATACTGAAACGAATGGTGATCAAGCATTCATACATATAAAACAACCATGACAGATATCCCATATGATATGTAAAACAATCCTAGCATTTAGTGTACAACCAAACTACATATTAAAATCCGTTAGAATCCCATAATGGAGTTTAGTTCATGACTGAACCAAAAGCCATTATGGGATCAATGCTAAACATGATCAATAAACAAACAATTGAAGTACGAAAGATAGAACGATCAAACCCAATCACTGAATAGAAACCAATGATCAACTATTCAATCCTCATAGAAATCAAATAGATAATAATCAAAATCCACGATGACAAAGAATTCCAAGAAGAAGTAGAGAAGTAAACGTTTTGGCTTCGTTCTACGATGGAATCTCTCCCAAGGTGTAAACCCTAGTTTCTATGATGAAAATACGTAAAAATTATCAAGTCTCTTCCTCTGACACACGTCAGAATCATTTTAAAACCATTACACATCATTTAATTAAGAATTAAAAATAAAATGTAATTATAGCATCGAAGATCGCGATGTGACATAGCCACCTCTATAGCTTCTCAGTCTCGTGGCCGTGAGACTTACAGTGTGTATGTCCAGTCAAGCCGGCCTCTCACACAGACGCGCGTCTTCTACCTCGCGGGTGCGCGTCTCTCCCCTCGCGGGCGCTCAACTTGCAGTAGGTCCTCATTGTTTAGCCATGTACTCACACGGGCACGCGAGTCTAAGCTTGTCCCGTCGTGCGGCCGCGCGGCTTGTCATCTGTAGGTTCTAGTTCTAGTTCTATCATACTGCTGCTGCTGCTTGTTCATTCATGCTTGATCCTCTTGCTTGCTTGGTCTCCATGCTTCATTGTACTCCATGCCATGCACATCCTTGCCTTTGCTTCGCCTTTACGCATCCATTCGCCTCGTGCCCTCTAATACCACCAAAATTAAACCGATTCCTGCACTTATTCACCAAAAGGAGTTTTAAGTAAATGTAACACAAAATAACATGAAATGCAACTAAAACACAATAAAATGTACTTGAGATGAGCAAAATTCGCATGAATTGGTATTCTATAAGTAGGTAAAAATACCACTTATCAAATACCCCCAAACTTAAACTATTGCTTGCCCTCAAGCAATGCACACTAATGAATAATGAAAATACGACTACTAAACTATGCAACTACTCTATGATGTAAACTAATCTCAAGTAGCCAGGGCCCCGAATTAAGACTAGCCTCGTTATTGCTATATTTATTTTTATTTTTATTTTTTTTAAACATAGCATACCTATGTTTTCCCAAAACTTGCATGTCAATGTTTCATACAGTCTACAACACTTATAACATGTTTCTCTTTTTAAAACTACATGTTCTATCAAGCAATGCAACATACCCTTCTTCAACTTACAAGTGATTGTGAACACGTTTGTGTATACTGAAAGCATTAAAACAGCAACATGAATCTCATCGTGTAAAACATTATATATGAGCTCATATTATCCCAAATATTCTCAAATCCTTCATAATTCACTATCATCATTGGCTAGGCAAAAATTTCTATTAAGCAAGAATTAGTATGAGACATGCAACTAAAACATACTATCACAATCCATAATGAATAAAATTAAAAATTTTCTGCAAAATTTTATCTAACACCTAAACATGCAAAATTCAACTAAACATGCAAACACAAAATGAATCTATACTACTATGCAATTACCCCTAATACCCCCAAACTTAAAATTTTTAATGTCCTCATTGATTGAAGGTAAAGGGTACAAGAAAAACTCCCCTAATGATTGGCTTGACCACCCTCCTCGGGTGGTGAATCAGGTGGTGGATACTGCACGGCTGTCCCAAACTGCGGCCATTCTAGCATTGTTCCTTGCTGCGCGAAGGCTTCGGCCAAGGCCCTTGTGAGTCCCGTAGCAAATGTTCCAAGATTGTCATACATGGTGTCGACTTTGCGCTCCAACCTTCGGAGCTATCGATCGCTAGGAACAGGATGTGCTCGGGTGGATGGGCATGTTTCATCGGTCTGAGGGGGCTGCTGGGATGGCTCTGGGAAGGTGGGTCGGAGAATGAATCCTCGTCAGCGCGGGTGTGGCTCACCACCTGCCCAGTCCTCAAATTTAGCAATTATGGCATGTGTGATGTCTTGACTTAGATATTGCATTTGCTCATTGTCCCAATTGCACCTTTGCTGCGCACATAGCATGGCTACCACTGAAGCGTGTGGAATGCTCCCAGTGGTAGTTCCATTCAGATACTTCACAATATTTTGATGATTTAAATACCCCACATCAATGTACTCGCCAGTAATAATCCCCACAGAATTACAAACCTTTCCGCCGTGATCTCATGTTGGTGCGAAGACGGCAATAGCTTGGCACAAATGAATAAATTCCACACCTTGGCATATCAATTTAGTGCGGCTGCTGGAAATATTCGAGGCTGGGTCGTGCCACCTTTGTAAGTCCATTTCGTGCCTGGTACGCACAACTCAGTGATAACAAGTCCAAGTCCGTTTCCAGATGTGCCCCTGTGATCCAATTTGCTGCCGATGTTGTTGGTCTTGCGGTGATTCTCAAAGACGCGTTTGGATGGCGGTGGTCTCAGTAAGTTCACCTCGACACCATGAACCATAGAGGTATCGTTCATGGTGACTTTGGCATTGGCATAAAACTCTCGAACTATGCTCATTGGAATTGGTGTGGGCACGGCAGTCAAACCACCCCCATCATCGCTCGTGGATCATGGCACAAAGCTGTCCATCTTGGCCTTCGGGTCTGAATCCTCTTTCCTTGATAAATGTCTTCGCGACAATGTGATAGTACTCCTGCTGAGCTTCTAAACACAAGAACTTGGTGTGGTCGACAATGTCTTCCTCGTGACTGCCGGAGGAGGAGGAGGAATATGAAGATGGTCGTGCTCTCTTTGGACCCATTTGAGCTTATTGATAGTGATAGCAGATGACTTACTATGAGAGAAAAATGAAATCTGTGAATTGATAACCTTCACTATTGTGGTTGCCTATCCAATTGAGAACCCTAGCTTTATAGAAGGGATGATAGGTGGATGAGCTTTGAACGTGGAGGAAATCGTGGAGATTTGATGGAGAGATATACGACTTCCATCTGTAACTGCTAGAGAGATAGAGACGTGAGTTATGGAGAGTGAGGGAGTTTTGCGTCCTTTATTATCACAACTGAGAGTTCAAATGAGCCAAGACTCTCTTTTAAATATGTTCATATCTAACTGGATTCGGCATGCTGGCCAATGCGTGAAATATAGTGCGAAGCGCCTTGTGCGCTGAGACTTCTGTAAGGTTTGATGCTCATATTGGCTTCGGTGGTATGTGAGTTTATGTTGCATGGGACGCGCGTGATCAAGGCGACCACGGTATCTACCATTCTGAAGTTTGATTTCATCCTTCTCATCAGTGATGCTTTCCAACAATGGTACCTAGACAGATATTAAGGCATATGGTTAAGGCATGAATTAGTGGACACATTATGTTATTGTTGCGCAAATATTTGCCACACAATTCTTGCTACACACTTAAGCATGAACATCTAGCATCTTTTTAACAATGAATTAGATATACTAACTACACTACTCCAAAATGAATAACCAAATAGAAAAAATTAATGGGGGTAGAAATGATGGGTTGCCTCCCATCCAGCGCTAAGTTATAGTCAATTAGCTTGACTGTCTCTGAATCTCACGTCACTCCAAGAGTTGTGGTGCCTTACTTGTTGACTTCGGCACCCTGAAATTTAATGACTTCAGCTTTCATCAACGGCTCTTATTTTAATTCTGAATTTTTGCCCGTTATACACCTTAACGGTTCATACTTTTCCGGTTTCTATACCTCATCCTTTCAGCCCCAATCCACCAGGTCAACCAAAAAACATTCTTCTTCATCTGTGGGGAGCTTTATTGCCTTGAAGACATTAAAGGTGACCTCTTGGTCATGTACACGCATGGCTAGTTCTCCCTTTTACACATCGATTGAAGTCCTGCCCGTGGCTAAAAATGGTCTCCCTAGTATGACTGGAATATTTTTGTCTTCTTCGAAATCCAGGATGATAAAGTCAGCCGAAAAAATGAACTTATCCACTTTAACCAACACATCTTCAATAATTCCCCGTGGATACGTGATGGACCTGTCAGCTAACTGTAATGATATGTTTGTCGGCCTTGGAGCCGGTAACCCCAACTGGTTGAACACTGACAACGACATCAGATTTATACTTGCCCCTAGATCACATAAACACTTGCTAAAGTTCATCTTCCAAATGGTGCACGGAATTGTGAAGCTGCCCGGATCTTTCAGCTTTGGAGGTAGTTTGTGTTGGAGCACTGCACTGCATTCCTCTACTGTTTTGAACTCATCTAATCTTCTCTTCCTTGACAATATACCTTTCATGAACTTTGCATAGCTTGGCATTTGTTCTGATGCCTCGGCGAAAGGTATGTTGATCTGCAGCTTTTTAAATACCTCCAAAAACTTGATGAACTGTTTGTGATCCTTCTACTTAATTAACCTCTGTGGATATGGTACTTGAGGATGCAGTGGTTGTACTGGACTCTTTACCTTCTCTTCTGAGTCTACTTTATTCTTTTCTTCCTGCTGAACCACAGAATTTTCCATATTTTCTCCCTCACCATTCAACTACTCTGCGCGACCTCTTTGGTATTATCATGCGCGGGTGCGCGACTTGCAAAGCCTGTCAAATCTTTCCCAGATTGCAGTGTGATTGCTTGACACTGCTCCTTTTCGTCTCTTCAAGGATTTATCTCTGTGTTACTTGGCAATGCACCCTGGGGCCTGTTAGTAAGCATGCTTGCCATTTGCCCCATCTGAGTCTCCAAATTCTTGATAGCCATTGCTTGGCTTTAGATCATGACCTCAGTGTTTGCCAGGTATTTTAACATCATCTCCTCCATTTCTGATTTCTTCTCTGGATGTGGTGCAGCTGGAGTGTGGTGTTGTTGCTGTTGAGGAAATCCCGGTGGAAACGATGGTTTTGGTGTAAACTGCGGCTGCGATGACTGTGGTTGAAACTGTTGGTTCGGCTGGAACTGATTTTGCTGTTGTCCTTGGTTGTTAGACCAACTTAAGTTCGGATGATTGCGGTTGTTGGGATGGTATGTGTTCTGAAATTGACGTTGGTCTTTTCTGTAGTTGCTCACATACTGCACTAACTCCGACCTGATAGCACATTGATCCGTGGAGTGTGACCCCGCACAAATATCACAAACGAAAGCATATGTTTTCACTTTGTTCTCTACCAAAGTATCTATCTTCTTAGCCATAGCTGCCATTTGTGCTGACAACTGTGTAATCACATCTACCTCCAACACACCTGGAACCTTAGGCTGTGGCATCCGAGCTGTCGAATTCTGATAGTCATTTGCAGCCATAGTCTCGATAAGCGTATAGGCCTCGTCATAGCTTTTTGCCCATAATGCCCCTCCTGCGGCTGCATCCACAATCGGTCTCGACTGTCATCCTAACCCATTGTAAAAGGAATTTATCACCATCCAGTCTGGCATACCGTGATGCGGACATTTTCTGAGCATCTCTTTATACCTCTCCTATGCCTCATATAAGGACTCGCCCTGATGTTGTTCGAACTAAGATATGGTCTTCCTCATCTTCGCAGTCTTAGCCATTGGGAAGAAGTTGGCTAAGAATTTCTGTGCTAAGTCCTCCCATGTAGTGATTAACCCTGCCGGCAAAGAATGTAGCCTAATTTCTTGCTTTATCCCTCAATGAAAATGGGATAACTGTAGTCTGATGGCATACTCCGTCACACCGTTATATCTAAATGTGTCGTAGATCTCGATGAAGCTCAATAGGTGTTCATTCGGATCATTCGTAGCAGCACCCCCAAACTGTACTGAGTTCTGCACCATCTGAATAGTGCCCGATTTGATTTCAAAGGTGTTGGTTGCTATTGCCGATCTGACTATGCTAGACTGTAATTCATTTATGTTCGGCATGGAATAGTCCCTTAGAGCCCGATGCTTTTCTCTTTGCTTAATTCTCTATTTTTCCGCCATACTGACTGTAGTGCTCTCTAACTGTGCTTGCAAATTTCTCCGCACACTTGCTTTCCAACCTTTTTCGTTTATATCAGCCTGCATTGGTGTTAACTCTGAGTTGGATGATCGTGTGTGCATAAAACTCTACAAGTGCCTGTAACCAAAAACAAAATAAAAATAGAAATGAGAAATGATCAGAATTGTCTAAGTCATACAATATAGCTTTAAACTAATAATAATTATCTAAATTAACGCCTTTCCCCGGCAACGGCACCAAAAACTTGTTGCCTCTTTTATAGTTCTTATAAAAGATCTCTAACTCATGCAAGCATACACGGGTCAACAAGTAATACAGAGTAAGTAAAGTATCGATCCCACAGAGAAAGTTGTTAATTTTAAACTATTATGCATTAATTAAATCACTATACTTATATGCTTAGACTGATGACTAAATTGTTGAATTAAACTAATTATGACTACCAACTGAAAATAAAAATACAAATGGACTAAATACAATAAGGAAATAATGGGACCCTAACTTCATTTAACATTTCATCTAATCGCCGCGGTCATGTAAGAAGTGTTCACATATCACAGGAAAATAGCCAAGAGCACGAAGAGAGTTATAACCATTTTTCAATGCACTATAACCTAGTTACACAACATCTACAGATGTTAGACTCTATGTAATCACCAATACAATCATAATCACCATATGTCTATGCGAAATTGTAATCCTATTGATTTTAAGCACAAGCCCTTACTCTAGCTCATACGGTGAAATAATATATGTCTATCTGGTTCACAAAATACGCAAGCCATATACAACAGCCCCATATTCGAATGTTATCATGATTACAATCCATATTTATATGTTCATTGTCAATTCCATACAAATACTGAAATGAATGGTGATCAAGCATTCATATATGTAAAACAACCATGACAGATATCCCATATGATATGCAAAACAATCCTAGCATTTAGTGTACAACCAAACTACATAATAAAAACCGTTAGAATCCCATAATGGAGTTTAGTTCATAACTGAACCAAAAGCCATTATGGGATCAATACTAAATATGATCAATAAACAAACAATTGAAGTAAGAAAGATAGAACGATCAAACTCAATCGCTGAATAGAAACCAATGATCAACTATTCAATCCTCATAAAAATCCAATAGATAATAATCAAAATCCACGATGACAGAGAATTCCAAGAATAAGTAGAGAAGTAGACGTTTTGGCTTCGTTCTACGTTGGAATCTCTCCCAAGGTGTAAACCCTAGTTTCTATGATGAAAATACGTAAAAATTATCGAGTCTCTTCCTCTGACACACGTCAGAATCGTTTTAAACCATTACACATCATTTAATTAAGAATTAAAATATAAAATGTAATTACAAAGATCGCGATGCGTGCGCCACCACACCTCTATAATTTTTCTCGGTCTATGTACCATGAGACTTATAGTGTATGTCCGGTCGGTAGGCCTCTCACGCGGGCGCACGTCTTCTACCTCACGGGCGCTCAACTTGCAGTAGGTCCTCATTGTTTAGCCATGTACTGCATGTGGCGCCATGAAGTCTGAAAGTTGTCCCCGCCAGCGGCGGCGCATGGCTTGTCATCTGATGTGTTCTAGTTCGGTCTCATCACACTGTTGCTGCTGCTTGTTCATTCATGCTTGATCCTCTTGCTTGCTTGGTCTCCATGCTTCATTGTACTCTATGCCATGCACATCCTTGCCTTTGTTTCGCCTTTACGCATCCATTCGCCTCGTGCCCTCTAATACCACCAAAATTAAACCGATTCCTGCACTTATCCACCAAAAGGAGTCTTAAGTAAATGTAACACGAAATAACATGAAATGCAACTAAAACACAATAAAATGTACTTGAGATGGGCACAATTCGCATGAATTGGTATTCTATAAGTAGGTAAAAATACCACTTATCAATTGGTGTGTATCGTACTGATGGTGTTACTGGACTGTCATTACTCCTTCATTGGGGAAGTATGTTTCCAAGGGTTTGAAATCCCCTAAAGGTGCGGGGGCCAGTTGATCTATAATTCCTTGACCTGTAATAGACTTTTGTGTCACGTAGACGATGTCAAATTGCTGTAGGATCAACTGCCATTTGGACAACCAACAATTTAACATGGGTTTACTAAACACGTATTTGAGAGGATCCACGTGGGATATGAGATGGGTTGTATGACCATGAAGGTAATGTTGTAACCTCATGGAAGCCCATGCCAAAGCACAACAAATCTTCTCAATCAGAGTGTACTTGTGTTCACTGCTACTGAATCTTTTGTTAAGGTAGTAGATAGCTCGCTCTTGGCCTCTATCATCTTTTTGTCCCAGTATGCCGCCCATGGCATTGTCATTAATAGACATGTACATGAATAGGGGAACATCATCCCTAGGTGGTACCAAAATAGGAGCTTTGACCAGCTGCTCTTTGATTGTAAGGAAAGCTTTTTGACACTCATCATTCCATTTCATGGAGGAGTTCTTCCTTAAAAACTTAAAGATAGGCTCATAGGTTGCTGGGTGTTGGGAAATAAACCAGCTAATGAAGTTGATTCTTCCCAAAAATTCCTGTATTTCCTTCTCTATCTGAGGAATGGGCATTTCTGTAATGGCCTGGATTTTGGTGGGATCCAGCTCAATCCCTTTGTGGCTGACTAGGAAACCTAGCAACTTGCCTGATTTAACGCCAAAGGCGCTGTAAGACCCCAACTTTCTTAAATAAAGAATAATTTTTCTCGAAATATATTTTTGAATATTATGGTGTAGATATGATATAATGTTATAGTTGTGGGTAATATTTGGAAAATTTTGCAAAGTAAGCAAGTTGATATAAAATATTCGTTGTGTCAATGAATATTCGATTAGTCAGGGAATATTCATTTTAACATGGAATATTCGTACGACAGCACAATCATTGGTGGACCCCACAACGGAAGTATTGTCTTAGTTAGAAAACGACAGAAATATCTTTTTATAAAAATAATGGCGGAAGTTTTACCGTTAAACTGTTGAACTACCCGGTGGTAAAAGTACAGTAATGCGCGTGGTTGCATAGTAAACACGGTATTGATGCTTACGTGAGAAGTCACTCAGTTATACTCAATTATTGCTACAGTAATTGTTGCATAGTATCTCACGTTATTTGATTCAATTATTGTCACATTATCATCTGCATAATATTTTATATTATTAAATCAATAATTGAGATAACAAAGTTATTCATATTATTATTTGCAATATTGACAATTTCTAGAAAGTTCTCATTTCAGGAGAGGTTTGGTCACCTAATCAGGTGCGCCAATAGGAGAAACTTATTGAAAGCCCCCTCTTTCCGGGAACGATCCGTTGTTAAATATTGTGAGTTATAATATTAATGATGAATAATTGTTGAAGTATTAAGAATGTGTTTATTGAAGATAAGTGAATTACAAAAGTTAGAGGGGAATAATGCAACTTAGAAAACTTTAGGTGTACTAAAGTGCAATAAGTTAAATCAATCTAGACCATTGGTGGTGGTTTTAATAGTAAATCAATTTGGACCATTGATGGTGGTTTTAATAGTAAATCAATATTGACCATTGATGGGGGTTTTAATAGTAAATCAATTTGGACCATTGATGGTGGTTTTAAAAGTAAATCAATCTGGACCGTCGATGGTGGTTTTAAAAGTAAATCAATCTAGACTGTCAGTGGTGGTTTTAAAAGTAAATCAATCTAGACCGTCGGTGGTGGTTTTAATAGTAATCAATATGGACCGTTCGTTCTAATAGTGAATCAATCTGGACCGTTCGTGAATTAGTTATTATTTGGTCCGTTCTCCTATAAATAGAAGCTTAATTCTTCTTTCATTCTGACCAATTCACTGAGATTCACAATAGACACTATAGAGAGAGAAACTATAGAGAACGAGAAAAAGAGTATTCTGCTACTTCACTTTTGCAGTATCCAGCTTTCTACTAAGGTAAGGGATATTATTTGTTGTATTCGTAAGGGATATTATTTGTTGTATTCGTAAGGGGTATTATTTCTTTCGTATTCATAAGGAATACTATTTTTTGTATTCATCCTTTAGTATGTCATAATAACCTGTCTCACGCAGACACGCATGTATTGATGTGAAAATTCATTTCTTGAGCCAGATGTTAATTCTTTTCATATTCTTAAATCTAAACTTACTATGGTAAGTATTGCTTCTATAATCCTTGAAATTAGTGGAATATCCTTGAGTTTTGCGCTTCATCCAGTATCATTTTACTGAAATATTGATATGAACTTTCTAATTAAATATCAATATTTTCACCTGAAGTACTATTCACAGGGTACTATTCACGGGTTACTATTCACCTGGTTATTATTCAATATAATATTATTCACTCAGGTATTCGGGGCACTTTTCATGTCGGGGTACTATTCACGAGTTACTATTCATAGGTCACTATTCACCCAATTACTATTCACTCAAATATTGTTCACTCGGGTATTTGGGGAACTTTTCATGTCGGAGTACTATTCCCGAAGTACTATTCACAGGGTACTATTCATGGGGTACTATTCACCAAAAAATTTATTTCTTTTCTGTCCAAATTATTTTTGATACATGGATATTATTCTTAAATTTTACTCCACAAAGCAGTATCATGTTGAAAATTTGGACATTATTGAATTCTGGATAAATTAAATTATAAATTATTAAAAATTTATCCTTTGTTTTCTTTTAATTGAATTCTTATATCATTGTGAAAGTCATCTTTGGCTTACGTGCATAGATGGACTGTTGATTGGTATGATTATGACCAGGGATAATTCGGTATGATCATGACCATTGATGATTACATGAATATTCTTGGCCCATAGTGCAGGAATAATTTGTGGACGTGATACTAATAAATATCCTTGGCCCGTAGTGCAGGGATGATTCGATGATGTGATTTATTTATTAAGCTGAGTCCCACCGATAAAGTTAATGATAAACCTTTTAAATCATAGAAGATAGTAGATATCATGCTCTACTTGACTCTTCTAATGGATTGCTTGTTCTGCTGTAGTTAAACTTGTTGTCTATTATATTCTATCAGTTTAACATTGTTGAAGGCTAATGATAACATATTCTGCATTATCTTAGTCATAATATTTCTTACTGGGCTAGTTGAGCTCACCATTTTACTTCCATTGTTCTCTTCAGGAAATAAGAACGTAGCCAGAACTAATCGGGGAACGGAGTGATGGCCCGAGATGGTGTTATAGTAGTCCTAACTATTCTATAAAATAGTGTGCCAATAAATGTAATGAGGACTCCATTTGGGTTTGGATATTGTCTAGAAGACAATATTCGTGTAAAAACTCTCAGCTCATGTTATATAATTAAGTTTGTATTTGAATTCAGTATCATGTATTTGGCGACCCAAGATGGGTGATGTATACCTATTTTGGGGGCGTCACAGGCGCACTTGGCTGGATTCAACTTCAAGTTGTACTAACGCAACCTGTTGAAGAGCTTTATGAGATGGTCTAAGTGGTCTTCTTCCCTTCGGTATTTGACAAGGATGTTATCCACATAGATCTCTAACTCTTTATGCATTAAGTTGTGGAAAAGAGCCATCATTGGCTTCTAGTAGGTAGCTCCAGCATTGATGAGGCCGAATGACAACCGTCTATAGCAAAAGGTTCCCTAAGGCGTGATGAATGTAGTTTTCTCACGATCCTCTTCAGCAACCATAATTTGATGGCACCCCGCAAAACAATTAGCAAAGGAGTACATGTCATATTGAGCAGTATTGTCAATGAGGATGTGGATAAATGGCACAGGAAAGCTGTCTTTAAGGCAAGCTTTATTCAGATCCCGGTAATCCACGCAAACTCGCACCTTTCCTCCCAGTTTAGGCACGGGGACTATGTTGGATAGCCATTCAGGGTATGTGGACACCATGATGATGTCAGCTTAAAATTGTTTTATAGTTTCTTCTTTAACCTTTAAACTCCACTCAGGTTTTAATCGCCTGAGCTTCTGCCTGACTGGCTTGAATCCCTCTTTAATGGGAAGGCGATGGATGACGATGTCCGTGGACAAACCCACCATGTCTTCATGAGACCATGCAAACACATCCTGGAATTGGGTTAATAATGTAACCATGTCATTCTTTTGGTTTGGAGTGGGGCCTGTACCAATCTGGTTTAGCTTAGGGTTTTCTAAGGTTCCGAGGTTAAGTGAGGTGCTTTGATCAAGATTTGGTTTGGGTTTATCCTCGACCAATTCCTTTATCTCCTGAGGTATCTCAGTGTCCTCTTGTATTTCCATCAAGTATGAGTTCAACTTTTCATCAAAGTTGCAGTCCTTGTGGAGAAAAGGCACCTCATCAGCAAGTATAGGCACATCTAAGTTCAGAGTCCTGAAACAAAATATGCTTTCACTTAATATATGAAACTGTTCAATCATACACAGTGTTAGTATGTACAGATAAAATAACTGCTAATACTGTACAGTAAAGTAAGCAGTTAAAGCTATCTACAGGGTAGAGGGAGTTTCTGCCCTTTTTACCCTTGGCAACAAATGCAAGGATTGTTGCTCTAATTATCAAGGTGAACTCCTGATGGACAGTAGTGATGAAGTAGCTATCATCGTCCTCCTTCTCCCGAATAATGACCATAATGTTGGGACAATCATCATCTAGAGTGTATCTATTTGTGTGTTCATCATGTAAAAGGATGCATAGATGATATAAACTCCTGGCGATTTCTGCCAATTGCTCTACTTACTTACAAAGATCTTTCATCTTTTGTTCCATCATAAATTGGAACTGTGCATAATCCCATTTGTCAGCACCATCCTTGCTGGTTTGGGATGATTTAACAATGTAATTGGAACTTTGTCCACTGCTCCAATTAATCAAATTAACCTCTTCTTTTTTGTGTTGCGAAAGAGGGTTGTCTTGCACATGTGGTTAGTCGGGTTTAGTCACCACAATCTCCCCGTTGTCGATTAAATCCTGGATCTTATGTTTAAAGGCCCAGTAATCCTGAGTATCATGTCCTGGCGCTCCAGCATGATAGGCACACTTCCGGGTAGCATTGAAACCTTTCCCATTCGGGTTGGCTGGTGGAAGAAGATGTGTTTTCTTCTGAATATTCAGAAGATTAAGAAAATTCTCGAGTGAATCCCCTTGGGGTGTGAACACTCGGTTGCGTCGTACTTCTCCACCTTTTGGCAATGTAGGGTTGAAAGACTGTGCTTGAAAAGGGGAGTAGTTTTTCCTCTGGATAGGCATGTTCTGACTGCCTTTCTGACCTTGTAGTATCAAGGAAACATCCTCCTCTTTTTTCTTATGGACCCTCCGGGGGTTGTTTCCATAAGTTCTGAACTGGATGTGCTCAGCAACAGCTTTTAGAGCGGCTAGGTCTTGGATTTTTCCTTACTTCAATCCCATCTCAGCCATCTCTCCATGTTTAATCATTTCAGAAAATGGCTTGCCAATGCCAGCTAAGACTCTTTCATAGAAAGGAGCTTCTTGTATGTCTATGAAGGTCATCACCATTTATGATTCTGTCATAGCGGGAATAACTTGAGCAGCAAGGCGCCTCCACCTTTGAGCATACTCTCTGAAAGACTCAATGGCTTGTTTCTTAACCTTGGTAATTTGATACCGGTCTGGAGCCATCTAAGACTGGAAACTATACTAATTGAGGAAGGCATGAGCTAGCTCCTCCCAGATATGTATTTTAGAATTGTCTAATCTGGTATACCACGATCGGGCTTCTCCAGTTAGAATCTTTTGGAACAGCTGCATTCTGAGCTTCTCATCCTCGACATAAGATTTGAGTTCTCCAATGAATACCTTCAAGTGTGTGTAAGGATCTCCTAAACCGTCATACTTTTCAAAGTCAGGAGTCTTGAACTTCTCTGGATATTGAACACCAGGGAATATACAAAGGTTGGCATATGAGACACTCCCATGTACTCCAATCCCTTTTATAGACTGAATGGTCTCTTTCATTTGAAGGACTTTTTTCCTGATATCACTAGTGTCTGGATCTTCTTTGAGATGGGTGTTTTCAGGAATCTTGTTGAATTTATCCAACTGAAGTTCAGGTATTGGATTTGCTTGATCCACACCTTGTGTTCCTCCATGTGCAGAGGATTCTATATGTACGGGTATGCGTAGACCCTAAGTAGACTATTGTAGTTCTTTAAGCAGAATAGCTAAATCTATAATTTGTTTGCTTAATCTGTCAAACTCCTCACGAGAGACAGGAGCAGGATTAGATTGGTCAGATGAAGACATAATTGGCTGTAGGCTCGTAGCCTTCTTGGACTTTGATTGGGTAACAGGCCCAATTGTTTCCCTACAAAAACTTATGTAGTTTAATCTTAGGGAATGTATCAATGTTTACATGCTATCATAATTTGTCCATTTTTAGGAGTATTATCATGCAAGACGGGTGTTAGTTGATAGCATGACAAGCTCTAATATCCATGTACACATATTCTTCATATTTTCCATTACATAAAGATTGACATGGAATGAAATTACAAGTAATTATCTTTACAAGTAATTGAAAAATGGAAAGCATGAAGAGACTTTCCTCCGCATTTGGTTTATTAGAGGCTGGCCTATCTTAGGTTTGGCATAAAGGTTCCCAGATCATCACAATTTACTTGACAGGAAGTTAATTTGGTCTTTTAACTGGAGTGAATCTGGGTGGTGCCTTTCCTGAGCCTCGTTGGAATTAGTCTCCCTACGAATCTAGTAATCAAACATCGACAGGATAGCCTCCTGGTGGAGGAACCACACAACATACATTCACATGCAACGTGTCTCACCGTTATGGGAATGATGACATGTGTGAAGCACTTATATTATATGCAGATATAGTGTAAAGCATTAAGTACAGTAAGTAAATGCATTCGTACACATTCATCAAAATGTAAATGCAACATCCACACACAAGCATATAATAGTTTTGAAAAGTTTATAGTAGCGGCTTAAGTCCTCTTACTGGAATCCCTAGCAGGTCGCCACCTGTCGACGTCGGGATTTTTACTGTCCCTTTTTTGTTCTTGCCTTTTGGTGTTCTCATGTTAGGTGAGATTTGTTTGAAAAAATAAGTTGTGAAAAGGTCCGACATTTATATGTCGACGATTGGACTGTAAGAGTCATCAATTGGTATTTTTAAATGGTTGCACCAACTCAACCAAGAAAAGGTTTGCACATTGATCACGTGATGTAACACTGTTAAACTGGTTTGTGAAACCGAGATTCATTAGGGTTCAAGGACTTGCTTATGCGGAGGGAAGGTGTTAGGCACCCCCGACATCCGTGTTACCTTGGTGACTGCCACTTTTCAATTAAATTGTTATATAAATATGTGTGCGTATGTGGGTCAATGTGCAATTATTTGGAAGTAGTGCTATGCCTCATTCGCACCTATATACAAAGGGTTTGAATTTGTGTAAAAATTCAGTTTTAACAAGACACAACAAAGATGTTTTGTAAAAGAGGTTTTTCAAACCATGTGCTCAATAGTAATTGAGGCCTTTGATACTTCCATTTTATTAAATGTTCGGCTTAATTGCTTTTATTTTCGAGATGCAAAGCATCTTCGAGAATATAAGATATATAGCAATGTCGAAATCCTTGTGGGCATGAGAGCCATCTAAGGAAATTCAGACACCGTGAATAATGTACAAGTTGTTTACAGTCGAAAATGTCCATCACGGGAACCGAATCTAGATTCAGGGAACTGAATCTGTGATCAGATGATTCCTAGGCTCACATGATGTAGCAGTTTGTATGAAAGTTATAAGCAGTTATATATATAAAAGCTGTAAATATATATACAGACTGTCAACTACCACAAAGCGAACTTCATGGGGACCTGTAAATGTAAATATATAAAAGCGGTAATATATATATATATATATATATATATATATATATATATATATATATATATATATATATATATATACACGATCAACCACCACGAAGCACCTCCATGGGGGATCGGAAATGTAAATAAAGCGAAGAATGCGATCAACCACCACAGAGTAAACTCCAAAGGGATGAAATGTAAGTAAAAGCGGTAAAACAATCAACCGCTATGAAGTAAACTCCAGCGGAGATGAAATGTAAATAAAGCAAAGAAAAGGCCACGTAAGTAAACTCCGAACTGACGAAATGTATATATATATATATATATATATATATATATATATATATATATATATATAAGCGGTAAAAGCATTGGATATATCGATCCGGGCTTGGTTTATCATTTCAATGATATGTATATATATATATATATATATATATATATATATATATATGTGTGTGTGTGTGTGTGTGTGTGTGTGTGTGTGTGTGTATAAAAGTAGTAAACGCATCAATATAAAATTCAAACTCATCGAACAAAGTCCGACAATAGTTTATATATATAATTATATATATATATATATATATATATATATAAGCAGTAAACGCTCCGGATGTGAGTTCAGGCTCAATCGATGCATAACTCGATAATGTTAGTCTATATTTATAAATATATATATATATATATATAAGGAAATAAAAACCAACGAACCGAAGTCCGGGTATACACACGCAACACGACTCTCAATGTGAAGAAAAGTGTGTGCACAATAGAAAAGAAAGGCTTTAAAAAGTGTAAGAAGGCTTACAGTGGACTGCCAAACAAGACTTCTATAGCTTTAAATAGATGAACACTCGTCTCCCGCCAGTAACAATATGACAGTATATAAGCTCACAAGTGTTTAAAATGAGAAAGAACTCAGTTTATAGTGTGTACAAAGCAAATTGGACAGGGCTTCCTCGCTGTTTTCTCTTATAAAATGGCCACCCCGATCCCTCTATTTATAGAGGGGGGAGCCGCAGGTATACATGTGGCAGCCGCAGATGCACCTACGGCTACCCGGGGTGCCCCGGGCTTCGCGGGTCCCGTCGTCTCGAAGTACGTGCTCAAATGAAATGTGAACTCAAACTTTCAGAACTTCAATTCGGGCCTCCGATTGAGGTGTATAAGACCTTTTACGGAGTGATATTGTCGAGAGCTACACAAATGACATGGGATTAGAGGTTGTAAGAAGTCAAGAAGATGGGACCATGCCCTTGGTCTTCAAGCTTTAAATTCCATCCGGTGTGATGTCCTGTGTAGTAGTCACTCGGGATTATAGATATTCGGTTCTTGTAGGATACTACCGTGTAGAATGTATGTTAAAATGTATTGAGATGGCATGCATGTAGAAACGAGGTGGAAAAATGATGATTTTTCCCCTCACCGGGGTTATCTCCGGTTTGGGCTGATAAAGCAGTCGTTGCTCAGTGCTATCTCTGAGATTGGGCTGCTGCAAGTTTTGAATATCCTCAGCGTTGTCTCTGAGGTGTGCCTGACCTCCCGGGGTTA